>QCXZ01000003.1:10397346-13303520 GCA_025024175.1 Rhyzopertha dominica | reverse complement strand
GACATGACAGATGGGGTCTTATTTATCTTGTATGACTTTTGTTGTCTCATATAAGACCAGAAACTTTTAACTTTTGACTTTTTGTAAAGTCTGCTTAACTCGCCGGCGTAATTATGAAAACTCTTAAAAATCCAAGTTCCCTTTAACTTTTTTCCATTTCTTCTGCTTTTCTTGTCTTTGCTACTAATAAGATTTATAGTTCAATGTGAAAACCAGACTGGAAACTGTCTTTTAGATTCCCTAGAAAGTGGAACATACATAGAAATTAAATTATTTAAAACATAAAAATGTTCTACAGCATCATAAGTGTTTAACTTTAATAAGTCCGACCAATCATAATTCTCAAGATAATTTTTAATCGCAACACAATCCGCCCTGTAAAAGTTCTTTTTTTGGCACCGATGTTGATCATTAGATTTAGTAGTATATATTCAAGGTACAGTTATATGTATCTGGCTTCAGTGGCCTTATGATGCGGATCCTCATCTACTAGTGCTAAATTGCACTGTCTAACAATTACATTTTCCACATTACTAAAAAAGTAGATACAATATTCTACCATTACTATTCAGTACACCATTGTAATAGTTCAAGTTTTAAAAAATGAACAGCTGTCCACCAAAACTTCACACGACGGATTACTGGTGGAACAAAGAGTTTTCGCCGGAGTATGACCAGAAAATCGAAGACAGTTAAAATCGCCTACTGTTACAATATAATAAATTTTATATCGGTCACAAACATTAGAGATATTGTTCATTAATTTTACCATGTCGTCATTGCTACCGTAAGGGGGGAAGTATGGCGAACAGACTAATACACGTTTTTGTTCATCGAGGGAGATGGACACCTATATAATTTCAAAAAACATCTGAAACAGTATGTTCAGTTACGATAGTTGATTTGTATTTGGCTGATACGGTAATTAGGATGCCTCCCTCATCCTTCTTCAATGAACGCTCAAAAATTTCTGTCAGTTCGATAAACATTGAAGATGTCACTAAACAGTTCACTGTTTGACACTGCAGAATTCAGCAACGTCCCCGATAAACAAATTATATCCCAACTACTTAAAATAAGAACAAATAGAAAGAATTGGTCTTTGTTTTGTAAGCCATGAATGTTTTGATAATATCAGCTAAGCGTCTCCGCTATAAAGCATACGAAATATCGATAGAATTAAAATGAGTGCGATTTCTTAAATGCGCACAAGCTCAATTTCACTGCTTACATAAACGGCGCGGCTGTTTTCTGACCTTTCAATAATGATTCTTCCATGTTTTACCCAGCAATACTGGTAGTTCTTTTCTCTGCATGCATCTCTTGCGTTTTTATATAACACCTTGTTTGTAAGAGTTAAATGTTCGTTGATGTAAATCACCTGCAGTTCACTTTCAACGCCTAGATCGGTAGAATTCAAGTTACGGCGCCTGCGAGCTTCAGACATCAATTCTTATTTTTTGAACCCCGGGAGATAAATGTCACAGTAATCGCCCTAATTTCTTAGAAGTCATTTTGTTCGGACGGTGACGGACACGATGACATGCGTCCAAATCTGCCTTCTTAATTTCACAACCCAAGGCGTCCCCTATTTTTTGGCAATATTAACATCTTCTTCTTACAGAACGCCGTTTATTTCGAGATTCTTTTTACGTGGGTACTGTTGCAGTTGGTTCATTTCAGCGATCAAACTAGCGTTTTCTCTTTACAATTTCTTAACTCAGACTGAAGGACTTCGGTACCCCGTAGGGTTTTACGAAACTCATTAATTTCGGTCTGAAATTCGTCGAGTTTTGCTCCATAAAGGTTTATAGATTGAGACATTGCAGTCTGTTCCTGCTTTATTTCCTTAATCTCTTTTTTCAGAATAATCGCTATTTACATTAAAAGATGGTTGTTATTTGTTTCCAAAGGGTTACAGCTTGAAGGTCCCGCGTTAGTTGAATCTTCAGGAAATAACAGCTCCTCTTCGCAGTTACTGCAGTAGCATTTGAATCCAGAAATTTCAGTAAATTTTGACATCGACAAGAATATTCGTGCATGAAGTGTGGAACATCTTCTTGCACGCTTCGGTGCAAAAAAAGGCCCAGTTTTTGTCTGCCTACTGAGGCAAAACACACTCCACATTTAGCAGGCATGGTTGCTTTATGCAAGTGAAGTTCCAAATCCTAGTTTTCTAAGGCAGCTCTCAAAGCAAATACTTCACCGCACAATCACTACTTCATTCTACACTTTTCAATCAAAATTAGAGAAAAAAAGATCCAGTTAACGCTACACAATTCCCAAATTATGCACGAGCGAATTGTAAACGTCTATATAGCACCACTCTCTCTTTCATGTATTCCATGCGCAATGTGGTTTTTGCTCTTGAGAAGTGATTTAACTGAGGCCGTTTGTCTTTCTACTATATAATAATAATAATTAATAATAATAATAATAATAATAATAATAATAATAATGGCTTTATGCATCCCACTAATACAATGAAAAAAAGCAAGTTTGAAAACAAAATAATTACAACTTATTTATAAAATTAGCAAAAAGAAACTAATCACGAGTCAAGTGGCGATGAAATGGGGTGCTTCAGTTGTTACTAAAAAGAAGTAGCGAACTGCTCTTCCACTCAACCGAAATACTTGTTCTAACCATATTAAATTTGAAAGTAGCACAATAGATAAAACTTGCATTGCTTACCACAACCAGGTGCGTTATAGAGTTATGAAAAAAAAGGCAAGACACAGCCCCACCAAATCCAGACCGGCATGTTAAACATTATTAGTCATCAAAAACTTGCGCAAAGACGTCTTAAAACTAGAGGCAGTGGAGAGATTTCATACATAGTGGAACGGAATTGTACACACGACAAACATTATATGAAAAAGACTTTCGATAATATGTATGTTTATGTCTAGCAACCGAAAGCAAATCCTTGCGACGAATATTTATGTTGTGTACATCCGTCCTAAATGTAATTTTATTGTAAAGATATAGAGGGGTTTTAGTATTTATAATAACATAGTACAATACAGTAGAGTGCAAATAGCGACGCGACTCCATGTTCAGCCATGGCACCACCCCCAGCTTATGTGAGATTGGCTGTCGCCAGAAATAGCTAATTCTTATCTGTGTGCCCCCTACTATCGGTATCAGACGATATTTACCTGTCTTTTACCTGTTACCTGTAGGGTACCTGTTGTCCCTTACGACGCCGTTGCCTTTCATAGTCGTTGTTCAACAGACCTTGTTCCAACGGCTCTGTTCATTGATCGAACAGATCAGCGATAAAGCTGTTCAACGGATCAGAGGTCGAGATGTTCCAACAGATCAGTGATCAGCATGTTCCAGAGGATCAACGATAAAGCTGTTTCAATTGATCAGTAATCAGCCTGTCACAATAACAGATCATTGATCACGTTGCTACAGCAGAGCGTGTTCAGCTGTTCGAACAGATGTGATCAAGCTGTTCCAGCAAATCAATTTTCATGCTGATTCAGTAGATGTAATCTAGCCGTTCTAGCAAATCTGATCAGCTATTAGATCTCTAAGCTATTGCCAAAAATGGTATCAGATACAGTAAATAAAGTTATTCGACATCAAACCACGACTATGAAAGGCAACGGCGTCGTAAGGGACAACAGGTACCCTACAGGTAACAGGTAAAAGACAGGTAAATATCGTCTGATACCGATAGTAGGGGGCACACAGATAAGAATTAGCTATTTCTGGCGACAGCCAATCTCACATAAGCTGGGGGTGGTGCCATGGCTGAACATGGAGTCGCGTCGCTATTTGCACTCTACTGTATTGTACTATGTTATTATAAATACTAAAACCCCTCTATATCTTTACAATAAAATTACATTTAGGACGGATGTACACAACATAAATATTCGTCGCAAGGATTTGCTTTCGGTTGCTAGACATAAACATACATATTATCGAAAGTCTTTTTCATATAATGTTTGTCGTGTGTACAATTCCGTTCCACTATGTATGAAATCTCTCCACTGCCTCTAGTTTTAAGACGTCTTTGCGCAAGTTTTTGATGACTAATAATGTTTAACATGCCGGTCTGGATTTGGTGGGGCTGTGTCTTGCCTTTTTTTTCATAACTCTATAACGCACCTGGTTGTGGTAAGCAATGCAAGTTTTATCTATTGTGCTACTTTCAAATTTAATATGGTTAGAACAAGTATTTCGGTTGAGTGGAAGAGCAGTTCGCTACTTCTTTTTAGTAACAACTGAAGCACCCCATTTCATCGCCACTTGACTCGTGATTAGTTTCTTTTTGCTAATTTTATAAATAAGTTGTAATTATTTTGTTTTCAAACTTGCTTTTTTTCATTGTATTAGTGGGATGCATAAAGCCATTATTATTATTATTATTATTATTATTATTATTATTAATTATTATTATTATATAGTAGAAAGACAAACGGCCTCAGTTAAATCACTTCTCAAGAGCAAAAACCACATTGCGCATGGAATACATGAAAGAGAGAGTGGTGCTATATAGACGTTTACAATTCGCTCGTGCATAATTTGGGAATTGTGTAGCGTTAACTGGATCTTTTTTTCTCTAATTTTGATTGAAAAGTGTAGAATGAAGTAGTGATTGTGCGGTGAAGTATTTGCTTTGAGAGCTGCCTTAGAAAACTAGGATTTGGAACTTCACTTGCATAAAGCAACCATGCCTGCTAAATGTGGAGTGTGTTTTGCCTCAGTAGGCAGACAAAAACTGGGCCTTTTTTTGCACCGAAGCGTGCAAGAAGATGTTCCACACTTCATGCACGAATATTCTTGTCGATGTCAAAATTTACTGAAATTTCTGGATTCAAATGCTACTGCAGTAACTGCGAAGAGGAGCTGTTATTTCCTGAAGATTCAACTAACGCGGGACCTTCAAGCTGTAACCCTTTGGAAACAAATAACAACCATCTTTTAATGTAAATAGCGATTATTCTGAAAAAAGAGATTAAGGAAATAAAGCAGGAACAGACTGCAATGTCTCAATCTATAAACCTTTATGGAGCAAAACTCGACGAATTTCAGACCGAAATTAATGAGTTTCGTAAAACCCTACGGGGTACCGAAGTCCTTCAGTCTGAGTTAAGAAATTGTAAAGAGAAAACGCTAGTTTGATCGCTGAAATGAACCAACTGCAACAGTACCCACGTAAAAAGAATCTCGAAATAAACGGCGTTCTGTAAGAAGAAGATGTTAATATTGCCAAAAAATAGGGGACGCCTTGGGTTGTGAAATTAAGAAGGCAGATTTGGACGCATGTCATCGTGTCCGTCACCGTCCGAACAAAATGACTTCTAAGAAATTTAGGGCGATTACTGTGACATTTATCTCCCGGGGTTCAAAAAATAAGAATTGATGTCTGAAGCTCGCAGGCGCCGTAACTTGAATTCTACCGATCTAGGCGTTGAAAGTGAACTGCAGGTGATTTACATCAACGAACATTTAACTCTTACAAACAAGGTGTTATATAAAAACGCAAGAGATGCATGCAGAGAAAAGAACTACCAGTATTGCTGGGTAAAACATGGAAGAATCATTATTGAAAGGTCAGAAAACAGCCGCGCCGTTTATGTAAGCAGTGAAATTGAGCTTGTGCGCATTTAAGAAATCGCACTCATTTTAATTCTATCGATATTTCGTATGCTTTATAGCGGAGACGCTTAGCTGATATTATCAAAACATTCATGGCTTACAAAACAAAGACCAATTCTTTCTATTTGTTCTTATTTTAAAGTAGTTGGGATATAATTTGTTTATCGGGGACGTTGCTGAATTCTGCAGTGTCAAACAGTGAACTGTTTAGTGACATCTTCAATGTTTATCGAACTGACAGAAATTTTGAGCGTTCATTGAAGAAGGATGAGGGAGGCATCCTAATTACCGTATCAGCCAAATACAAATCAACTATCGTAACTGAACATACTGTTTCAGATGTTTTTTGAAATTATATAGGTGTCCATCTCCCTCGATGAACAAAAACGTGTATTAGTCTGTTCGCCATACTTCCCCCCTTACGGTAGCAATGACGACATGGTAAAATTAATGAACAATATCTCTAATGTTTGTGACCGATATAAAATTTATTATATTGTAACAGTAGGCGATTTTAACTGTCTTCGATTTTCTGGTCATACTCCGGCGAAACTCTTTGTTCCACCAGTAATCCGTCGTGTGAAGTTTTGGTGGACAGCTGTTCATTTTTAAACTTGAACTATTACAATGGTGTACTGAATAGTAATGGTAGAATATTGTATCTACTTTTTTAGTAATGTGGAAAATGTAATTGTTAGACAGTGCAATTTAGCACTAGTAGATGAGGATCCGCATCATAAGGCCACTGAAGCCAGATACATATAACTGTACCTTGAATATATACTACTAAATCTAATGATCAACATCGGTGCCAAAAAAAGAACTTTTACAGGGCGGATTGTGTTGCGATTAAAAATTATCTTGAGAATTATGATTGGTCGGACTTATTAAAGTTAAACACTTATGATGCTGTAGAACATTTTTATGTTTTAAATAATTTAATTTCTATGTATGTTCCACTTTCTAGGGAATCTAAAAGACAGTTTCCAGTCTGGTTTTCACATTGAACTATAAATCTTATTAGTAGCAAAGACAAGAAAAGCAGAAGAAATGGAAAAAAGTTAAAGGGAACTTGGATTTTTAAGAGTTTTCATAATTACGCCGGCGAGTTAAGCAGACTTTACAAAAAGTCAAAAGTTAAAAGTTTCTGGTCTTATATGAGACAACAAAAGTCATACAAGATAAATAAGACCCCATCTGTCATGTCTTGCAATGATCGTGTTGCCAGTGATAACGTAGCTGCATTTAATCTATTCTCTGATTTCTTTTTCTCAGTATTCATTTCCGGCCCGTTACCGCCTAATATTCAACGAAACTAAAGTTCCAATTGCATCGAAATAAAGAATATCTCAAAAGAATAGTAGAAAAATTATCTCACTAGATATACATAGGTCACCGGATCGACGCATTTCTGGCATATTTATCAAAACATGCGGTGAGATTCTTGCTGAACCGCTTAGCAAATGGAAGCAAGCAAATATTGCCCCGTTTATAAATCAAGTGATCTGACTAAAATATTCTAACTATCGTCCCATATCGCTCTTGTCAATTTATTGGTAAAATTTTTGAAAACTGTATTACTGGTATTTTTCAATATTAAACAACACATAGGTACCCATATGAACGCCAGCACGGTTTTTTCCGTGGAAAGTCGAAAGTAACTAATCTCGTTACTTTTGTTCAACACCTCTCAGAAAGCACGTACAAAAAGTTCAAGTGGATGCCGTGTATACCGACTTTTCCAAAGCTTTCGATAAAGTTCACCATGCTTCTCTTCTTACCAAGTTGGAGACATTCTGTGTGCATGGTGATGTACTAAGGTGGACAAAATTGTAATTATTTAATAGGAGCTAAGTTGTAACAATAAAAAAAACTCAGTATCGTCCACAGTACCTGTAACATCTGGAGCACCATAGGGCTTTCATCTAGGTCCTATGCTATTTCCTATTTTTATTAATAACAATGGTGATTTTATTCAACACAAAAATTATCTGCTATTTGCAGACGATATGAAAATTTACAGAGAAATAACTAACTTACACGAAGCACTCCTCATGCAAATTGATTTAGATAACTTATACTGTACCAGAAATTATCTATACCTGAACCTAGACAAGTGCTACTACATTACTTTTACTAGAAATAGGCTGTTGATCCCCCGTAAATATATAATGAACAACCATATCCTCAGTACTAGTAATAAAATAAAGGACCTCGGCGTTTTTAGAGACAGCAAGCTAACGTTCGGATTGCACGTTGCGGAAATAATACAGCGTTCACTCAGAAACTTTATTTTTGGAACTACAACTAAATTTACCGACATAAAATCATTGAACATTCTCTATGAAACCTTCGTGCGCAGCCATCTACAGTGTGCTAATGTCGTCTTGAATGCGATGTATTGCAACAAATACATTAACCGAATTGAACGCGTACAAAAAAATTCATTGGCAAGCTTAATTATAAGTTTAACAGAGATCTCCACACCTCGACTTACAAATATAAAGAAAGCTTAAAGAAGCGACGGAAACATTTTGGCTTTATTTTTCTGTACAAGGTAGTCAATTCGGTATTGTCAGTATCTTTAATTAGCCATGCAAATATTAGTATTCATCTATACCCTTTTAGGACTAAAAGTACATTTTACGTTTACACTTGCAGTACATATCAATGCCAAAATTTACCGATATATCGTGTAATTCACACTTACCTATAACTTTGCTTATACTCATCTCGACGTTATTTCACTATCATTACCATCTATTAAAAAGATCTTAAAAGAACTATAACTGCAACTGCTAAGTTGTTGAAAAAAGCTTTATAGGTGTAACTTACTTATCACTCTCAAAACTAATTACTTTTTTATATCTCACTTAGCGCTTTCCTGTCTTTTGGATTCTCTGAATCTGTTGGAAAGCCATGGTAATAAACAAATAAACAGGTGGTACTAGATAATATCTCTATTATCGAACATTATGTGCCTTCCAATTTTAGTGGGGGTACATTTCAAATCCTCGGTACATGTAGATGGTTTCGCAATAAATATAATAGCATTTTAAAATCACCAGAAATTGTACAAGTTGGGATAGCTAAGCCATCTAACCGAACATACTGACGCAGTAAGCAATAATCAAATAAATGTATTTAAAAGTCATCAAGTCTCTGTAATTCTGACGACATGAGTATTTCATCAGAAAGTGATAAATTTGTCGAGGTAAACTGCGACTGTGCCAAATTATCATCTTCAAAATCATATATATCCGATAGTGAAGAAAATTTTATAATTTGCCTTGCTAATATTAGCAAAGGCAGTCTTTCGGATGTACAGTTTGCATCAGATTCGGAAAGTGATGAAGTCAACGAGATCACGATCATTAAATCATTAAAGAACGTAAGTTTTTGTTGTTAACATACATGCTGGTACAGTTAAGCGTGATTAAGACTGATATCAAATTTACAATACAAGTCTACTCTTACTTTAATATATTTTTTGTTTCGAGCTAACTAATCCTTTATTAGTTATAAAAAAGTGCCTTTTTTTTCTAAACCGCAGTATTATTTGCAGGTTCGCTTCTGTAAAGCTATCAAAGTTCATTGCATGATTCATTGGGCCTTCGCCTATAAAGCTGCTAGACGTGGACCTTGGGAAGAGTACGCTAGGAATCGCGAAAGGTTTAGAAACAGAATAAGTCAAATCGAAAAATCACTGGAATGGGTACCAGCTTCGAATCATAGAAATAAGGTTAATACTAATAGGTTTAGCCAGGTGTAAACTACTTGTCCACCTAATCAAACTATTAAAGAACAGTATTTGGGCAATTAACAACCAAATGGTTAAATATAAAATTGGCCTAGTGTTTACTAACAAACGTTACGGAGACAGCCGGTGGGGAATGGTGTTAAACGAATCATTTATTGTTAACGAAAGTACTAGTTAAACATTCAACGCATCGGCAGAATCGGCTCCTTTCACAGAAGTTTTGCTAAAAGTCGATTCAATGTGTCTGAGGTTTTCGTATACATAATAACATCTGCACCACATCTAATGAGATCGATATTTAAGCGTTACATGGATCAACTGCTGCAAAAAAGGCAGCTAAGAACATACGAAAATCTCCAACTGCGATTCGGGATTAGTATGCAGTTGTTTCTTTTTTTCACTCTAGAACGGATACTAACATTGCAGGAACACAACATCGATTAAACAATTATTACTTACGTAACCATTCTGTTACTTTATAAAAATTAATTAATTGATTACCTTAGGTTTATTTTATTATTCAAAACACGAGTAGTCCAGTTCTGATACTTTTACGCTAGTTAAAAATAACTCGCACTCGGATAGACGCCCGAGCAAGGTCGCCCGCCTAGAACGAGATCCCGCGGCCAAAACATGGTCGCGTCCTAGACCGTGTGGTTGAGCTTCGCGCATCTGGTATGCCTTTGCAGATTTCGCGGACCTATCTGAATTAACATACAGGTATGCGAATTAGAATAAATTTGCTTACTACTACGAAACAGGTATCCAATCGCCGATTGCGCGACCCTCAAACGGTAATTTGAAGCAGAAAATATATGTTAATTGGCACATATATGAGAATTAGCACATATTTGCGAACTGGAACCACAAACAATCATTCCTTTGAATTACAACATATATAATATAACTACTATTAGGCATTCCTTTCTTTCACTAGCAAATACTTTGATAACTGATGGTAATAATTTATTAAAATATCTCAGTGTGAGAGACCGACAGCATGTCGCAGACTACACATGCACTTGTTTTAACGTCTGTCAAATTGCATCCAAAGCACTCTTGATGTTACATAAAATGCGATTTCAAGTTTTTCACAGAAAGTGTTACCTAAATATAAAAAAATCTGTCAGTTGTAGCTTCATACTCTTTTATACAAACCTCAACTAAAATTTTCCCTAAAAATTTTACGTAGAATCCAAAATGCAAAAAAATTATAGGTTCTATTTAAATAACAAAGTTGGCGCCTACTTCCGGTATAACCGAAAGTAATTTTAAGTTGTCATTATTTTCATTAAAAAGATAACATTTGAAAACTTAATACTGCAGAATTTCAGAATTCTACTGCGACCGCTTCTCCATAAACGTCTAATTGAAACTCGTCGTGACACACCCATATACAGATACTATTGCTACTTACGACAACTTACGACAATAGAATTTAATTATAGGTAGTGTACGTTTGCAATGAGAAAGAAAAAAAAGAAAACTAACTCTAAACAACTATAAACCCACTATACACACTTAAAAGATTTAGTTTGCGTTTTCCAAGATTAAATTTCTGGAAATGGAAAGCTTAAATTCTAATTTGAAAAATACATTAACTTTCTTATTAAAATCAGCACCTCTGATTCGTACATCGTAAGTACACAATTCAAACTTAATGGATGTGTCAACAGGCACAAATGTCTGTACTGCGCCGAAAATAATTATCACATTACAGTTGAAAGGGTTATGAATTTGCCTGATGTATATGAGTGGKGTGGTTTGTTTGCGAGGGGATTCACTGCTCTTTTCGCCTAAGTAGAAAAGTTACCATTTTGAACATTAATCCTATTTTCATTGGAAAGTAGATTCATTTTTCAAATTAGACTTTAAGCTTTCCATTTCCAGAAATTTAAATTTGTAGAACGAACAATAGATTTTCTATGACACTTCAAAGTCTGTACAAATTTTTGAAACACCCAGTATTTTACCGGCTATTAGAATTAAGTTTCACGCACTCAAAGTTATTAGTGAACTTTTATCAGTACAAAAATTTCAGATATTTCAGTCATCGCAACATATGATTAACCTCGAATTTAATTCGTACCATCAAGGTAGTATGGAAACGGAAAAATTCTGATTGGTTTTAGAAATGACGTCCAGTTCGAAAATGTAAACTAAGTACAAAGACATCTGATACCAGCCCTAGTGAAATGCGACCTTTAGTTACACCTAACTACAAATATTTTATTGGAATTCAAACTAGGCTGCAAAAATTATCACAAAGCGCAATTAACTTCATCCAATAAGGTTTATATACAGGTTATCCCACCCCTAGTGTCTAAGCAACAGATTATAATGAAGAAAAAATGAAAATGTCAATCGCTTGTAACTTTTCCGTTTGAGTTTTTTAAGAATTTTGAAAAACATTCTCAAGGCATTTTTTAAGTAGTCTTTAATTCCGACACAATTTTTTTTCTACGTTTCCGCAAATTGAAACAATCGTAAAGTTTATTTTATCTTATTTACTTCATGTTAGACATTTTCTTAAAAAAATTATGCTGAGTTCAACGATATGTAACACTTAGTAATTTACTAATAGATTAAATTTAATATCCATAAAAAGTTTTTTTCTTGACAGATGTTCAGTTAGAATAGTAGGCATTGGCATTGCCGTAGTAGTCGGCTATGATTAAACAACTAGTATTTGTTGTTCATTGTGTCAGKATAGTACTACAAGTTCCATTTAAAAATGAGCTTCACGAGTACAAGTGCACTGTATTTGACAAAAAAAAATATACGGAACTAGCTTCCGCTGAATTATTGTCAAACAATTTATAGACAGAAGGAACCACATAACACTTATTTTTTATAATTTCATAAAAATTTTCAACAAAGCAGTGTTAGGATAAACCCAGAACTGAAAATTTGATATACACCACTAATAATAATCTGCGTCCACGTGTTTTACAGCATATGTAAATAATTTTAAACATATGGTCTACCATCAGCCGTTTTAGCGATATTTCGCTCTTTGTGTACAAAAAGTCATGTTGGGTGTTCTATATGTTGGACTAGTCCTTTCACACGTTCGCTTTAAACTTTCATAAATTATTTCTTTTTAAAGTTACCTCAAACTTTTAAGAACTACTACTGCTGTTCTTGCCCTCTCAAGTTATCTGTATCAAATTAGCTGCTTTTTTTCTGCGCCTGCAGGGTACGCGCTTAGCTCTGTTAAACTGGCACACACGCGACCTCTTGTTTATTTTAATGACGACAAATTATCTTGAGAGGATTTCTTGGCTCACTTCACGTTGTGAAACAAAATTACTAACACGGAAGTTACCTCGGTAGATTTCGCCTGTCGCCTTTAGTTAGTTACAATTGTAGTATTCATTAGTGATTTGAAGGATTAATGTATTTTGCAAGCTGTAAATAGAATTTGAAGTTTATGAGAAGCAAGCAAAATCAAAATGTCAATCATGTTATGCGAAGACGTTGAATTTTACACTTCAGCAGGCATAAAATTTCAAACAGAAAAATTTGCACATGATATTTCAAAATTTAAATATGAGGTATTCAAAGTCTATATATAAGGCAAGAAAATGTATAAGATTATACAAATTGGTACATTATAGTACCAGTACACTAAAATAATATCGAAAAATTAAAAGTAATTTGGATTCTATATGACTACGATGGAGACGAGATAAAAAAACACTCAGCATCTAGCTGATTACTAAAATGGTAATTAAGTCGCATAATCGTCAATTTTGCTAGCGCAACTCATGCAGATGGAACGATCAACAACCTTTCCAAACGTAAATATTAAAGATAAACACAGTATAATTACAAGAACAACGTGTGATGTTAGGGCTAGCCTAATTACCTTCAAGATGGACCGAATGAAAGAGCCGTTTGTTTCAACAATCCTCAACAGGCTCATATTTTGCGCCACTCTCTTAGAGGCATGACTTGTTGCTTCGCTGCATCGATGATCAAAAGAACGGGTATGAATGTAGAACAAAACTCATTTTGTCGGAAGAACTTGGAAGGATGCCAAGATCCGTCGTGTCTCCAGTAGCGCCGATAACTTGAAGGAAAACAACCAAAGAAATCGAAAGGCACGATTGGAAACATCACACTTCCCAAGCTGAATACACACTTGTTTTAAAAATGAGAGAGGAAACAAAAACCTTTCAAAAGCTAAAAACAAACATCAAGTAGCTTATTATTTGTCAACAGACGAAGACGACGCGAAAAAGGGTTGTGATTTATTTGCTTACTACTAACATGATCTGTAAATGCCATTTATATAGAAACCTGATTTGACAGTTAGGTTAGTTTTTATTTGTAAAACCGTTGAGGACGACTTTTTCCATGGAGAAAAGCCTTCGGAATGTCTATTGCTGAATGTAAGCTTTCAAATGAGCCACCATACGCCGTCTAAAGTGGAGGCATCCACGAAGAAATTCCTGCTCTCCGAGTCCAGTCCGACTCCAATGTTTTTTTTCTTTTGATACATGTCTTTCTAAAAAATCTAAGCGGCAGCGACCGGTTATGACTACACAATAAGTATTTTCTAAAAATAAAATTCAATTTCTAGCGGGCGTTTAAATATGTACTAATATTTATGTAAAGCGACATATATTATATGATATGTCAAAATCATAGGCGATTTGATGAGCTTTTTTATGAGCACCCCTTATAATCTATCTATAGTGTCTGTCAAACATGAATAAAGCAAAAAAACAAGAAAAGTTTAAAGCACAAATACAAAGACCCATTGAAACTTCATACAGGACAGTCTTTTCCTATACCAATACAACATTTTTGTTTTGTCCTAGCATTAATACAGTTATCACAAAAACAATACCCGCGACTGGCAAAGTTAAGATGATGCGCAACCGAAAACCACTTGACAGGAAGAAAAAAGAGAACTAAGTAGAAAATGTAAATAGATAAAAGAAAAACAGAATTTAACTTTTTATTGACGAATATTACAGTAATGATTTTTAGTCAGAAGAATTACACAACATTACAATTCTATTATAAAATGTTGTTTTAATATATGCGACGACACTATAAGCAAACAACTATTTAATTGTTCAAACAGGGGAACAGAAATACCTCAGTCTCTCATTAACATGAAAGGAGAAATTTCGTGTAATAACAAACGATAATTAAAGAAAAATACGACAAAAACCGGTTTGCCCTTTTACGTATCCTCCAATGTAAACATACATCTCCGTATGTGAACGAATATTGGAATATAAATTCTAATCTACAGGAACGGCATAAAATACAATAATTTCAAAATTTCCACTAATATCCTTGAATTTTACGCATTACTAGTTCATCCTCCTACATAATAATGTTATGCCTTTCATACTAGAAAAAAAAATAACAAAGGGGGCAAGACGGCACATCTTGGACTAGGGATTTATATGCGAAAATATTCTGTCCCCTATAACCGACATAAGTTTAACACCATCTTTTTAAAAACCCTATGAAGTATACGACAAAGACCGATTACAACATATTTCCGTAAAAAGCTGTCGCTAATCAAACGATGACTAAAAATTATCGATCTGACGTTTCAATTACAGCTGTAATCTTTGTCAAAAAAGGAACACAAAAAAATCTATGACACAAGCTCAAACAAAATTTTGACAGGGGCAGGTGTAAGTGAAATAACAGATCGATAATTTCTTGTTTGTGTTCGATTAAAGACAAAATTTTTCCAAAACATAATAATGTAATAAGCCCTGTTCTATTATCATTTAATAGCTATTTACGTAATGATGAAGTTTACCGGGAAAGTGAGTGAAGCAAACGAGGCTGATAAAGTTCAATTACGTACGAGTTGCGTGAAAAAAAATTGATATTGCACTTACTAGCTTAAAGTTCTCGAATATGAAGATTATTTTTAACACCTGGCAACGTTGCACGACAGCTGTTTCTAACGTTTGACAGATGATGACAATTCCGTGCTTTTGCAGGATTTCGTGAAATACCACACAATAAGCTTATTGTACAAAACAAGGTAAAGCCAGTGTAGGTATATCAGTGGAGGTTAAGAACGCGCTGTGAGCTAGCCTTAGGTGAAAATTTTTTCTGCATATCTGACATTTAATCATGCACTTGGCAGCCGTGAATGTCTGTAAAGTAAACGGGACTAGTACTTTAAAGTGCCGCTTTATGGACGCTAACTACTCTCGATAATTACATGTTAAAGGTTAGGTCAAACATAAATATTATTAATATAARTTGAGATGTTCAAACWAACACATGKAACTGCTTCAATAATGTACTATTAAATGTCTTTGACAAAATGTCTATTGTTTTTTATTTAAAATGTCTTAAACACTCACAAACGCACAATAAAATTGCCAAAAGTCAAATTTTGACACAACTCTGCAGACTCTTAGTAGGTTATATAAAATACGACTACTTACAAAAATCTAATCTAAAATAGACCTAAAATGTGCCCACTGATTGTTTCTTACTGTGATTAGATTAAAAAGATAATTTGTATACTGCACTGAAACTAAGTATATGTGGGGACACTGCGGACCTCGCTGCGGACACATTTAAGAAAACACATGTATCAAAATTTTACACTTTAAATTTTAATTCGGGAATATTTGCAAATGATACCTTTTCTATTGGAAACTACAGGTCATTCTATTGTATTACACCACAAAAAAATATAAATTATGCTAGGAAATATTCTAACCGACATGGAAATACCATGTTATCAGTATTTCAGCCTTATCGATAAACTGTTTTTTATTATCCTTTTTTTCGAGTTTTTTATGTAATAAAATAGACGTTAAGTTTTACCGTAAAACTGACTGCAGTAGCATTACTAAAAGCTTCCTTCACTTTGTCAGTATTCTTAGAGACTTTATTAGATTTTTTATCACCATTGTTCGATTCTCATCTGCTCTTTAATGCGTCAGTAAACATGGATACCAAAGCTTACTCAAATACAACCCACATAAAAAAGCTTAGAAGACATACTTCTAAACAAAATTCTCAGTGAGCACGACATACTCGGCCCTCTGATATTGTATTTATTAAGCTTTCACAAATAACAAATTTTACTTTTTTATCTGCTATTTTTTGTGTTTGATTATTGACTAACCTTTGTGCATCGATACATATTGTCTATAATCCAGACCGCTTGTTGCTTGTGTTAAAAATCGACGCTCGTGCAAAACGAATCAGAAGCAGTTTAGCTTTAAAAAATCAGAGTAGTAACAGAAATTCGACGCCACTGGCCATCATAATAGCTTAAACCGAGATAGTAAAATTACGAGCGAGTAGGCCGTGTAATGTTCGTACTCTGGGTAATATTTAGAATTCAAAATAAGCAACATGTAGGTATACCGTGGCAAACGCCAGGCAAGGTCGAGTGCGTTATTAAACTGTGGAACAACTGGGGCAACATCCAGTGGCTACTAGATGTAGGGTACATAATTGTCTAGATAACAACTTTCACGCTTTAAGGCAAATTCCCGCGTGTGCCAATAGGTCCTACGACCGATGCCCTAAAAATTTCCTTCCCTTAGAGCCCATTAGGGTAAGTGCACGCAGTCGATAGCTGCACCCAGAAGGGTCAAAGCGAGATCGTTGGTCAAATGAAATGTAAGAGGATTATGTTTGTTTCCATCAAGGAAATGAAAATGAACCAGATAACTGGATTTCTGTTTTGGCACTTCTGAGCTGAACTTTTCTTATTGTGCAAGTACTTATACATAATATATTGCTCACTTTTTCATGACGCTCTATATACTTACTTCATGCATCATGTAATATCTAAGAATATCCAAACGTATCCCGTGATAACAAAATTTCCTTCGAATACCTAAACAATTACTCCCACTCAAAACATGTTTTATTCACACACCTACTTCACGGAAAACTAATCACATCAAAGCAAGCTTTTAAATCTACACGACAAACAACTTAAGCGCCCGCTTAAATCATCTAAAATGGCAAATTCGTGGCAGTACCGTATACCGTATGTGATCATTTAAAATGTATTTCACCTTCCGTTTGTTTCTGAAACAAACTTTGCCGTGAGGATGATAAAATGTCAAATCAAAATATCTGAAATGAAATATTAAGACTTACATTTATATAAAGATGTTCTTGCATAAATAGTATAGAATAGTCCTAAGATTCGACAACAATGCGTCGAACTCCTCCAAAAACCACTGTATATGGCTGGTTTCAAGAATTAAAATGTGGTCGTTTATCGCTGAAGGATCAATCAAGTATGTGGCATTTCGTAACAACTCTTTTTTGGCAAAAAATACTGATGCCGTACATCGAATGATTTAAGAAGACAATCATGTGACATACTACGAAATTCAAGCATCCAAACAAATTTCTTAGCCCATTTTGCATGCGCCATTGACCATCAGAAAACTTTATTTTCGCATGGTACCTCATAACTACAGTACAAAACCAAAATTGGGTCAAATGGCGGAAAGAAATGTTATGAAAATTTAATATGCATCCTCTAAACATGATGTCTACGACATTATTACAGGCAATGAATCTTTGATATATCCTTGTGAACCGAAACCAACCAAAATCGGGTGTTCAAAAAAAAAATTTGCCAACAAAAGTTGTTCGATCGCGAAATGATTGGATGTTTCATAGCTAAATCGGGTCATGTTGGGAATCGTTGTACAGTAAATGCTGGGTGGTATACAATTTGCTGGCCAAACGTCATTGATGACTCCAATACTTAAAAATAAAATGCGTAGCTATCAATTATCCTGCCTTGAAGAAGCAGTTAATGCACTTAAATTTCACGTTTTAAGGCTGAATCCTAGAGAGAGAGAGAGAGAAATATTCGTGCTAATGATAGCAAGAGAACAACCTATCTTTACAAAACAGCAACACCTAAAAACTACTGAATATTTAGGGATAAATGAATGCATATCTGAAAGATAAAAGATTTGGCTAGAGGCTAAGATATTTCTCAAACAAATATACTTAATATTTTTTGCTAAAATAATTACTAATTACGAGGTCTACCTTTCACATTATTTTTATCCTATACTTTTACAAATTTTGGTTATTACACCACTTATTTTGGACATAAAAAATAGCTTAGGTGAAAGTGTCGTTTACGAACTTTCGAATAAGACTATTTTCAAAAAAATATCGTTGCAGTAATTATGGAATGCTCCTGTTTTGTAAACTAATTGTGGTTCTCTTTCTATCGTTATTTCGGATGGATCTTTCATCTCTGAAAGGAGACAAATTTAAATTCAATGCGGCATTATACGTGGGATATTAGGATAAATTGATAAAGCATCGGCATGTGTTAAAGTCGTATTAATTATAAGGATTTGCGATCCTCAGACATATTTAACAAAATAAGTATACAGATTTTTACAGTCACTTCTTTATTTCTGATAATTTTTTGTGAATACACCTCGAGTGGGAGACACCGTCGAGTTTAAAACTTAGTAGTTTTAGAAATTTTCGTTGAACATTTTCAATATAATTTGTATGTCGCATATAATACGGGGTCCAAACAACCGCTGCGTACTCCAATCTAGATCTAATAAATGACTAAAAAAACAATTTTAATGTGTTATAACAGAAATCACGATTGTTACGTGAAATAAAGCCGTATGTTTTACTGGCATTAAGACACATTTTATGAATGAATGTGTGGAATAAAAGATAACTTGCTATCGAAAGTTACGCCAAGATCGTTAAATTTATCGGATCTAGACAGAGAAATACCCTCAAGACCGTAGTCGTATATTATAGGTACAGATTTTAATGTGAACGATAGAACGCTGCACTTAGCTATGTTCAAAGGCAGTCCGTTAGATTTACACCAGTTATTCAGTACGTCAAGATTATTTTATAAACGAATACAATCGATGCTTGAATGTATGGTAGTGTAAAGTTTAAGAACTTCCGCATAAAGTAAAATGTTGATGTCTATAACGTCGGTTATGTCATTAATAAACAGTATAGAAAACAAAGGACCTAAAATAGAACTTTGCGGCACTCCAGATCTAGCATTGTATGCGCTGGACTAGAATCCATTATATGCCATGTATTGAACTCTATTGTGGAGGTAAGATTTGAACAACTCAATCAAAGCATCAGATATGCCGAAGCGATTAAGTTTGTTTAACAAAATATTGTGATCCAGCTTATCGAACGCTTTGGAGAAGTCCGTATACTTCACATCGGCCTGCAAATGACCATCCAAAGCTTCAGCGACAAACTGTAAATAAACAAACCAAATTGGTGGTAGTAGAGCGTGCCTTGATGAAGCCGTGTTGGTGGACACTAATATACTTAGATAAGTTATGATATAAATAGTTATGTAAGAGTATCTCAAATACTTTGCTAAAGTTGCATATAATAGAAATTGGTCTGTAATTAGTAATGTAATGTCTGGAATTATATGAGTCCTTAGGCATAGATTAAATAATACCATCAAAGGACGGGCAAATATATGTGCATAGTCTTTTAACAAAAATGCAGGAATGCCATCGGGCCCTGTTGTTATCTTAAGTTTAATTCGCTTTAACGCAACTAATACTTCATTTTCAGTGAATTCTAATAAGATAATAACACGATGTGTGACCGACGAATTTATTGACAAATGTGATGATTCTGCGTAAGATTTGCTAAAGAAATCAGCAAAAGCATTTAGAATATTAACTGGCGTATTAAGACACTGGTCGCCGTAGTGCATGCATTGTGAAATATTGKTGTKGGTGTTTATTTTGTGGAGTCCTTTTGTGTTAATTTTTCTTATAGTATTTATTTGTAGGTTCTGGCTCCTTATTTTTATAAATTAAAGACACTTTCTCTAATAATATGACGTTTCGACCTATAATTTAGGTCTTTGTCGAATATTTTATTTAGTAGATTGACAAATTATTATGAAAATCAATATGACATTTACAATTTTGATATTAATATAAAATGTACCTTCAAGTTTGTTCACATTTACCATCCACAATGATAGCAAAGGAACAAACTTGAAGGTAGATTTTATATTAATATCAAAATTGTAAATGTCATATTGATTTTCATAATAATTTGTCAATCTACTAAATAAAATATTCGACAAAGACCTAAATTATAGGTCGAAACGTCATATTATTAGAGAAAGTGTCTTTAATTTATAAAAATATGGAGCCAGAACCTACAAATAAATACTATAAGAAAAATTGTGAAATATTGAATTGTCTTTTTTTGTTATTAATAAATGACCAGAATTTGCCCGGATCGGTCTTTATTTTGGTTTCGGTATTCTGTACAAAACGTTTATAGGAGTCGTTGACCTCAGTTTTTATCAATCCTCGAAGTCTTCTAAATTCCGCAAGAGCTTGAATCTTTATATGTCTTCCAGTATTCAGCTTTAAGTTTAATGTATTTTATAGTCAATGAATCAAATACGGCGGATATTTACGAGAGCGGCAGGAAGAAAATTTGGATACACAGATATCGAAAACGCTATTCAATTTACTACAAAAGTAATCTACAGCATTATTTAGGCCGTCTATATGTTCAAGAGAAACTTAGTCCGTGTTTAGTAGCATATCGTAAAGACTGAAAAAATTTGCTTTGCGGAAATTATGATCATAGGTACTATTAAACAAAAAAAATTTAATTATTATACTCAGCAAATGTTTGTTCTCAGCAAATGTTGAACCATTAATGCAGAAAACAACCACAATACCTACGATGTTTAAGTAGGAACCAATAATAATGTGAAAAATAGTACTGAGCCCTTCCAAATTACAATTACAGCAATTTCTCGTCTTTCCTAAAAGTTGTTACCTCCTTATTGCTACGAGGTAACAACTTACCTCGTAGCAATAAGGAGATAACAACTCTCACTCTCATATCTTATTCATAATCTGAATATGATGTTTTACCTGCAATATCAAAAACACAGCATATGTGTTCGATATCTGTCGAACACGCACGCTTTGAATTCCTCTACTAAACAATGCAGCTATTCGGGTAGATGCGCACCGCAAGCAAACGTCAGATGCATTTGCTGCTAGATCTATACCTGGTGAGCCCCGGAGATTGCGGTCGTTACATCAGAGATGCTGTGGCCGTACCCTGCGGTGGGCCCCGAGTTTAGTACCACAAAGGTCCCAGTGCCGTCACTCGGATTCGCTTTCTGCGGCGATGCCTTTCATAGAACCGCAAAGCCGCTTTCAGACTTCTGCTAATCAGGTTTCAGCGGTGCGGCCGTGCCGTACGATGTTATTTTGCACGCCAGACGCGAATTCAATAAACACCCGATTTCGCCATGAAACATCATCAAGACAAAAATGACGAATGCCGCACTAAACAACTTTCTTTCAGTCGACGTCTGGGATGTTTTACCTTCGGTGCTCGCTTAAATTAAATTTTCGGTCGAGATCTTTTGTCTCGATTAAATCTTTGATTTCTAGCCGGAACAAATGTTCAAACACTAGTCAGAAATCCATGTCTGTAATACAAAAACCAGGGCAGCATAACTATAGCACCAGCTTGAATTATCAGTTTTTCTTGGCCAAATGTAAACGAAATTTAATGTAACTTACAAGAAGGATAAAAGAAATAAAAATAATAGGAACTGGACTATTTAAACTAATGTATTAATAATTTCCATAATTTCTAAAATTTGCATGGTGAATAACTATAGCGCCACTTAAAAAAAAACTTTTAGGAGACTGTGATCGATCGTCAAAACCATGTTTATATGTATTTTGTTATTATTAACTGTCACTGTGTTGTAACAATTGTAAAATCTTAGCTTTTTGGGATGAAGGCTTTAGTCACCGAAAAATTACTCAAAGAATTAACCGGTCTCATAAAATTGTGGCCAATTATTTGCGAAACCCTGAACAGTATGGACAAACAAGAAAGGTGGCCTTAAGAAAAAAAATTCGCCCAGAGATGCAAGAAGAATTATTGCTGCAGCGAGTAACACTTTCAAAAGTCGAAAAAAATTGCCCAAGAGTGCGGGGTTGATGTTCAAAATGGACTATATAGAAAGTCCTGAAAAAAATGAACACAATGTACGCCGAAAACTAAGAAAATATCCGAGACTTCTTCCTTATCATAAAACAGCCAGTTTGGAATTTGCTCGTGAGAATATGAATCGAAATTGGGAAAATGTAAACCAAAACTTTACAATTTAACCTCAAATTAAACCATGTTATTTAAAAAAAAAATAATCAGATTATCTTTTCTGATAAAATAATTAATCTTAATGGTCCAGATGGTTTCACTTGTTATTGGCGAGATTTTAGGAGAGAACCTGAGTATCTTTCAAAACTTTGAAGTGGTACGTTAATGTTATGGGATGCTTTTACAAAAGCAGGCTTACCCATCAACACGAATGAACAGTCAAGAGTACATTAAAGTTCTTGAGACAAATTTAACGCCTTTTTTAAATAACAATTACGAACGAGATTTCACTTTCCAACAAGATAATGCGAGGATTCATGTCAGTAGAGAGTTTGCCAACCAAAATCTCGAATTATTACAGTGCCCCTCTTGTTCACCTGATATTAACCTAATTGAAAACCTTCGGGGTATCTTAGTTCGGCGAGTATATGCGGATAACCGACAGTATGCCACCATAAATGAACTCAAAAATTCATTAGAATAACTTTCATAACTTTGTTGGAAGCATGAATTCTAGAATTTTTGAGCTAACTAGGAAAAATGAAGGCCAAACCCATTATTAATTTACGAATATTCTGTTAATTTGTTGTTCAATTTTGTGTGAAATTGAGATAGAGCTATTGTTGTGCACCAGTTCAATTTAAAAATTATTTTATTTCAATACGGGAACTATTAATAAATAAATTGTTAGTTACATTAATTTACGTTTGCATTTGACGAAGAAGAACTTATAATTCAGGATGGGGCTTATAGTTATAAAATATAAGTTAAAAAAAATCCCGCCTTTTTTAATATTACATTGTAGAAACTTTTGGCGAAGGAAAAATTGAACAGATGTAGTGTAGTAAGCTATTTTCCGCACTCAACTATTCTACAATGTTATACTAAATTCTCTGTAATAGCCTTAAAGTCCGATGAAAGCCTAAATTTCTTTTTTGGAACCGGGCGTTATTTAATTGTTTCTGCCTTGATCGAGTTGGGCTAATTCTATCTGGCGCTATAATATGGCCAACATACGCAACTTATCGTCTAAGAATCTGGATATATTTAGTTCAGTTCTGAATTTAGGGTCGAGGAGTCTTTGGAAAACTCTTCGCAAATTATTAAATTATTAATATTTACTTGTAAAGATACGCTAAAAATAATTAGAATCGCAACAAAATAACGCCGAAATTTCGCGTTGTTCATCTAGGAAATATTTATCAAAACCAAATGCAATGGCAGTAGGACCAATCGTACGACACTGACTAAAGTGTCTTCCCCTTGTAGACTCGTCTGACATGCTTCAATGAGCAAGAACACATGATATGTTGGCTTTACACTTTACTTTGTTGGGAGTGTACCTAAGTCGACAAAATAGATGAGGCAGATATTGTTTGGTTTTATAAAGAGTGGTTTTCCTATCCCTCAGAATAAAACAGGTGATAAATTGGAAAGAAGATTTGGAACAAACGTACTTGTCACATAAGTTTATCAAACTTTATAAACGATTATCAGACACTAATCAATAAGGACATGTCAATATGAAAACGTAAAATAATAACGAACAGATCACCATATTAATATTTCTATTGGTCTTAACTGGGGTACGTATCGAAAATTTTCTGACTTCTAGCGTGGGAAATAAATTTATGTTGTTCATAAGCGGCTCTAGCATATTTCATCTTCCTTGTCCACTTATTTGCATAAACGTTTTAATTAATAGGTAGTCCTGAAGGAACAATATAGGCGGACGATCTTCCTCTACAGTTTCGCCGGAGACTTAGTATGTCTCTTAAATTTGACGTCTGGGTTGGCGTTACAACCGTCTTTGTAAAAATAGATAATAAATTAATATATTGGTAGAACATCTTAGTTTCACACGTATACTCATGGAGAAAAATGCATGTCTAAGCTGTGCTGTCTGCACCGCAACCAACTGCAGATAGATCTATTTCGATATGATTATAGCTCATCAGTGTCAGGCTACAGGTCACTTCCTTTAGGAAGTAGTACCCGTTATGGCAGCTAGGTGGCTTTGTCATCATATCAGTGTAATGGTGACGGATGGCATGGTGCTATGATTGTTTTATTACTAAGGCGTCTAAAGTAAAGTATCTCTCATTACTGCGCTATGGCCACTAATAGCTTTTAAATGAGTCGCTCAATTTTTGCAATAATGTTTTTTGTTCCTTTAAGATTTTCTTGCATTCTTGCCAGTTTTCTGTAAGGCTTCGCGACTTTTTTCAATGACTCGTTTCATGCTTTTTCATCGTCAACATTTCTTACTATGCTATCAACAGTTCTCCAAATAGCATCGCATATTGCAGCTTCAGCAGCTCCGATATTTAAATGTTTTAAGGCAAAAATTTAATCCCTGCATTTAAGACTTCATAATACTCGCAACCCTAGAAAGTAATCAAGAAGAGTAACTTCAACTGCATATGATCGGTATTTAGAAGTAGCAAAATGCTAAATATTTTCAATTCTATTGTATAGTGTGAAAACATGGACGATGACGGATAGACTGATAAAAAATATGCAGGCCTTTGATATGTGGGCTTACCGCCGTATATTTAACGTATATCATGGGCTGACCACATTACCAGCAAGGCGGTCCTCAGCAGTGAACTCATTTTGTAAGGCAAAACGGGTAAGAATCGAAGCCCTGGTAGACTAAGACATTCCTGGTTACACAACTTACGTCAATGGTACGGAGTCATGTCAATACAACTTTTTGGGAGTGAACTTAATAAAATAGAAATTATGACCTTAAAGATGATAATTTACCATCTTGAGAAGCAAAGCATTAAACATGAGTCCGTAAGTCACCAAAGAACATCGTGTTGAGCGACTAAAGTTTGACAAAAAGGAGAGCAAATCGGATACTGAAGAACAGTCTAACTATCAGTTTATTGATTAACCAATCGTACGTCTTACAGACGCATAGAGGCAGGTGAGCATTATTTTCAGTGGAACATACAAAAAAATAAATAAGTTTCGATCCGAAAATGGAAGAACGACCAACTACGCGTATTAATGTTGTCAGGTTATACTTTTCTTTCTTATAAAGATAAATTAAATAATATTGCTAAAATAGTTGAGGAATAAAGGTCTCTACAAAATGATCTTTATAACAATCCTAAAGAAAAAGCAATCCTGTACATTTAAATAGCGCAATAATAAAAGTTAATAAATAATGTGGTGTTTGGAAATCAATTTCGAACGTCGGTCGTTAGATAAAGCACAAAAGAGGGACAAACTTCTTTTGTCTCACATATCACATCAAGATTGTTCTGTTTATCGAAATTCCTAGACGTGCACTTTTACACCGTTTTATTAAGTTAAACCAATTTAACATATTGTAGTTTGAACATTGTTTAGTGTTGATCCTTAATGTTAATACAATAATATGATGATCTTAAAAACACGAATAATATAAAAAAGGTACAGCTCAAACACAACAAAACCATGGTATCTGGGAACACGTTTAATATTGCCAAAAATCGACACTGGAATCTGAAAGGAAGCAATCAAATATACGCAGCTAACTTTTCGTAATGCCCGAGATCTCGAAAAGACAATTAAATAATACTAGTAATCCGCATATATTTATAAAATTATTCAATTTTAAAATATAACATTCCCAATCCTGAGACTTCGCAAAGAGCATAATTCTTTGCTACATTTTGACGACATCAATATTTGTATGGCAAAACCACGCCTAAGCAGAAAATAACTGTTGGAGATAACTAATACTAATAACTATTAGATGAAACTCACCGCAGTGTATTGTTAATCATACGAATTTGAAGAGGCTTACCTGAAACAAATAAAGAATAACTTAGACATTTGTAATACTCATTCAAAACTGTAAAAAAACGCATATCCCTAAAATGCATTAAAAAAATTAATGTAGGCAAAATAAATAGTATTATCTATAATGAAGAGAAAACTTTGGCGTACTTAACGCTTATTACAATCCAAACGCATCATTATGCGCTACGGCACAAACCAAACTTTCCTTTTCCATTAGAAAAATACGATTATAAGAAAAGCGAACGAATTCAGACATAGCACGAACTTTTCCATTTGGGTTAGGGCACGCACAAGAGAAATCAGTTCGCACGTGCCCTATTTAAGACGATAAAAAGATGTATGAGCTGATCATCAGAAAACAACATTCAATTTCTTTTAGTTATCACTCAAGTATTAAATAGCCGAATGGTGAATGGTGACCATATCTATTTTCTGTAATGTAATGATAATGCATATGGCTAGTAATTTTTCTGGAGCTTCGTAGCTTTCTTGATAAAAATCTATTTTATCCACACGTCGCGTCGCCGTTAGTTCCCAAAAATATCACGTAAAATGTCATTTTCAGTTAAAAAAACAACAAACAATTATAACATTATAACAAGTTATTCTCTACATCCAACGTTCAAGTATTTTAGATCAAATAAAAAATATTACAACACAAAAAAAAAAGTTACATCGATAATGGAAGTCCGTATACGACCCCCAAGAAAAACGCACGCTTGCCTGACAAGATACAAATGTGCTATCCGTCAGGTTTCGTCGTTGACAGACGTTTTCAGATAGCCGGAGTATATATACTAATGCCCTCTTGACATTCGTTCCTAATAGTAGAAAATCTACATTCGCATGCCATTTATCTCCCGATCCGTGAAAGCTATTCGCCAACTTCTGTCTTTAAGTTTTAATAGATACTGTCCTGGGCTGTTTTATATGCCTGTTTAATACGAGCGTTGATTTACAGTATACAAACATGTATATCACTCGTTCAGTACATGTGAAAACCGAAATCAATATAGTTAGCAAGAAATGGACATGGTTTTCAGCTGAAAAAGTAAATGAAATTATTTAATATTTCTGTTCAAAAAATATGGTCTCTTATACTAGAAAGATTTACAACGCATATGCTTATAGTGGACTCAATTAATAACGACAACTTTTCATATGTACTTGGTACACCGTCTTATAATTCTGGAATTCTTCCAAACTACTGTAAAAGTTAGAAACCTCGTAAATTAGTTGCTTAGTCTTAAGCTTTTATTTTGGGTATTACGGTAGGAATTTTAAAACACAATGTGGTACCGACGAACGATTGGGGCTTGCCAACTTAAAAATATATTTGTGTATGTCGACAACAGCATTGTTTAGAACAATTGGCAGAGTTAAAATGGCTAGATGTCGTGCTTCACAACCTACTATTTAAATCACTATCAAATTGAATAAAGCGAATGATTTAAAAATAGATATTTGCTAGGTGCTTGATATAAGGTACAGAATTCCACGAGATATGTTTGCTTAGCTTTAAGATAATTATGATAACTACAATAAAACCAAATTAATACAATTGTTTACACAATCCTTATGATCCTATTATTCAAACTTTTTCCAAACAAAATCTTTTTACTACCTTTAAATTTTGGTGAATGTTTTCTTAGTGCTTTTTTCCTTAAGTGCTTTATCAAAATTTTCTGTAAGCAACTTTCCATGACTATCAGAATATGACAAAACTTCTGTCGTCTCTAAATTGAGTATAAGTTTTTACACACACACTGTTTTAGTCTGTACTATATATGTTGTTATATGTTACCCCAATAACGTCTAAACTGGAGTATGCTTTTGTGAACCAGAATCCCATGTACAGTGTTCAGTGTATTAGGTACTTTGACGCTGTATAGAGGAAATTTCTATGATATCTGTGGTTTAAAGCCTTTGCCGTGTATCCACCTAGAGAGTCTCTATATGATATCCTGGTGTTTGAATACGATATTTCTTATCTTGTGTTGGGATTCTCCTTTGCATAGCTTAATATACTATAATAATGTGTGTTCCGTTTTGACTGTGGTGGATGGTGTTATCTGTATCGGACAAGCTCTACTAATCGGAATAAACACATATATGTGACTAGAACCTTTTTTACAGCAATTGTATAAAGGATATATCCAAAACATTGGAAATGCTAGCAAAAGAAATTATAAAATTTTTGAAGGAAGTTGCAAACAGCACAAAGGTAGGTGGCAGATGGACGGACAGTTGTGGTGTTAAAAATTCAAGACAAAAAAATTGGCGGTCAATAAAGTTTCACAATCACGGAAGAAAATAAAATGAATGTTTTGTTTTCGTTTTCACTATAGAAAGTACACATACCTGCGATCAAACGGGATAACACCATAACGACAGCTTTTCTCGGGCTATGGCTGTAGTCAAAATCCAGTTAATGAAAATGCTTTTGGACACATTTCGTCAAAAATGGCACAATATCTTGGTCAATAGCCAAAAATACACTGACACTTATACCTCGAACATCAGTAACTTTTTGTGAATAAGATACGGAGTGTGGAAAGTGACACAGTTGCATCAGGCTATATTGAAGTCAGTATAGTCTCAAAAACAAAATATCCAAATTAATGCTGAAAATGGTGAGAGTTCTAAACCGTGAAGTGAAGTGAAAAGTCTAACACGACTGTAAATGAAGGTGAAACGTCTAATAATTCGACTTTAAATATATCATCAATATCCGGGTCATTTTTTTCAAATTGTTTTTTTTTTTAATTTTAGGAATTAAAAATTAATCTTTCCATTATGATTTTGTTGCACCTAATTATAAAATGTTTTGCTTAAATTGTGTTTCCCTTTTAATAAAATTAAGTCAAATTTACAACAAACGTTGATCAGAGAGCGTTATAAACGGGCGTTATCATGCAATGGTCTTCATAATACACATCTCGTATTCAAGGTAAAAATAAACAATGAATAAGCGAAGAATTAAACATATTGTGCCCTAAACGTAACTAGCAAGTGAAATTCTTAAGTAAGAATTAGTCAAAAGCTATTAAAATCAGTTATTGAATGCACATATTATAGTAAATTCTTTTCGCTTGCGTTGAATCAAGCTACTGCAGTCAGCAGCGTGCTTTAGGCCAATCAAATATAAACGAACATTTACAAAAAAAGCAAATCAATTACAGAAAGCATCTATATTAATATATTTTACTTTTCTACTTCTATCCTCCTTTAATAAAGCGTTTTTTCAATATTTAGGTGATTTATTCATCCCGTTCTCGCAAAATCAAGCACGGCGGGTCTGCAACTAATGGGATCGTCCCACAATTTTCTTTAATTTTACATCTAAAATGTACATAAAAATTGAAGCACAAAGACATTTTATGCGATTTTTTCCGGTTCTTGTTTGCCGAGAAAAAAATGTGAAAGTATGGATTTTCAATATCTGTTTCAAATGCCTCGATATTCCGCCACGGAGATGTCGTAAAAGGTTCTCATGCTGACGAAAGCTAAAAACACTAATAATAGCCAGTGCTCTAGCGGCATTGCAAGTAATATTTGTTTATTTTTTTTGAGTTGCGTCGCGTTGTCAATGTGGGCAAATTTTCGCGATACCGTGAGGAATGTACTAGTAAACTGGCATTGTGACATTGATACCTAGGTCAACTCAAGGGGTATTTGTAAAAATAACTTAAATTATCCTTCAGTCAGTTTATTCTACAATGAACAGTTCAATATAATAAGTGCAGTTACTAGCCTTTTGTTGAAACACGAAAGCACTTTCTGTTGTTCTGTTGTTTTTTTTAATGTAAATGAATGGCTTACGTTAAGAAGTGTTTTGTTCCGGGTTGTAAGAATACTACTGCTGATAAACAGTTATAGGTTATTTCTATGTTTACATTATAATACTGGCGTTGAGGGTTGTACCTTCGCCCCTCTCTCTCTGGCTATTTATAAAACTGACAACAGTGAGACCTTGTTACCTAGGGAGCTGTAACAGTGCGCATGACGAAAATCAGGAGCCTTTTGAGCAGTTGTTGGAGGATTTAAGAAAATGTATGAAACTGGGTAATTTTTCTACCGCCGTTTATTACGAGTTGAATTAATCTAAAAGCAAAATAGATGCGTAGCACTAGTATTCATGATGTAAGCAATAAAAACTATCAAATTTTAATGTGCGGGACGACCCTATTGCGCAAGAACGCTTCTACCTGGACATCAGTCTCAAATCGCTTGCCCCCTAATGCTTCTTTGAGAGGCCCAAAAATGTGGAAATCACATGGTGCTAAGTCTTGACTACAAAGAATATGTCTAGGAGCTTCGCAGTGCATTTCCATCAGCATTTTGTTATTTCACGTACTGTGTGTCTTGACGTTATGGATGAGCAATACCTCTCGGAAGGGGCAATCTCTTCTTTTGGACAATACTCAAACCTTCGCTCAAGTCTAATAAGTCTTACACAGTAATAAGGTGAGTTCATATGGCGTTCCTGTAAAAAAATCAACACGTAGGATCCCCTTTTAGCCCCAAAAAACTTTCACAAGTATTCGCAGTTTTCGTCTGACACAAAGGTGCGAGGACGGCGGGAATGCCGCGTATTCTCAACTTGCTCATGGTCCTCCTTAAAACTCGTTGTTAAAACTCTACCTTAAAACTCCACTATATGTACATACGTAGCTGTTCTTCCGTAGAGTAGGGCCTCGTCTATATATTTGATCCACCTAATAACTCGTATTTGGTAGCAATATGTGTAGGTAATTCATAACGCCTAATGCAGTGACCAAAGAATTTATTAAATTACATTAATATCGTCTAGATTAGCAACTACAGAGTGTTTGTAACTGGAAGCAAAAAAAAGTATAAAGCAGATAAGTACTGTGCAATCTGACTGTTACCAGGAAAATATTAGAAACTGCGAAGTGCATTCAATTTAATAACTAGTTGCTTAAAGGAAAGTACTAAATAAACTTATGCATTAAGAAATAAATGTAAGGTTCATAACTTACAAGTCGACAACGCTTTAAAAAAAGGAAGGTGATGGCAGAATATTTTTTCAAGATTTTAAAGCAGGTTGCGCTAAAACAATTTTGCAATTCCAACTTCCGTCGGGCGGAAAGGAGGCTTAATAATGAAAAGCACCCGAGAACGTTCCAATGCGAAGAAAACGAAACAATATTAAATGCAGATTTCCGCAATATCTGCATTCGATGCGGCGCACCTGTACCAATATACATAATATAATCAAAACTGAAGTTTCCTGCTTGGCACTGCACGCTGCTTGGCGAAATGAAACGACATCCAAGTTCTACTCTTCGTAAAATACTTGTTGCGTTACTTCTACACAGATTCCTTGAAGTGGGTGGTGTTTCAATTATTTTTTCCAATCCGTTTATCTAGTATTAGTAAAGCAAAAATTTGCAACGCAACACATGTTCGTTGGTGTAGAATCGGTTCGCAAAAGCACAATGCATATGAATTGTGTTTAGTGGTTCCCACTTTCCAGCGCGAAGCTTAAACAAACTACAAACGTGTATACTATTCGAAGGCACTTCAGTTTCGCCAGTTGCGCAAATATTTTTTCACTTTGCTTGAGATATGACAGCAATAAAAGCTCTATTTTAAAATTCAGATATAATATTTTGAACAAGGCCGCCAATAAAAACGGCGTACACCGATACACAAGCAAATATACAGCAATATCGCGCTTTTGATCGTCAAGTTAACAAGTTGGATTTTGAACGCTGCATGTACCAGAACGTGTGCAGAATCACCAAGTAAGCTGAATGACCACTTAAACATCGGTTAATTAATTCATATCACAACACTCTGGTGATCCTTTTGTGACTGTTTTACCTTATCTTGCTCTTATCTTTTTGAATGACGGAAATTTCAATAGATGCTAATAAWTCTTTATTATTAGCATATAAACCTTTCATTCTAGCTTKAATATTCTACTACTTCAGCTCAGTATAATWAAACAGAAATATTAAAATAAAAATAATCACAAGACGCTTATGTACTAGCATTTACACCTAAATATTATAATGATCAGTTATTTATTGCCTGTATGAATTAGTAACGATTATAAATAGTACTTTAATGGCCTTGCAATTCAACACATTTCTGAAATAAGGAATGCAAACCGAGACCTTTTGTTTGTATTCAAATGTGCTGCTACAGCACCACCAATTCCCTATTTAAATTCCAGGTCAAAGAGGCGCATATATTTCAAAATTTACCGTGAAAGTTAATTACTGCCTGAATTCAGTTTTTATAAACATACATGGGTTAACAGGCATAAGAAGAAATTAAAAAGTATTACCGGCTTTGACCGAGATTTGAACCTTTTGAATACTAGTCAAACTATCCATCACTGAGCKAKCAGGGCCCTTGACCACGATTTTGAATAGGGCCTTATAGGGCGTTTGACTAGTATTCAAAAGKTCCCGAGTTCAAATCTCGGTCAAGGCTGGCAATACTTTTTCATTTCTTCTTGTGCCTGTTAACCCATTAAAATATTATCTATTTTCAAAATTTACTATATTTGTAAAGCTATTAAACGCCATCCGGCACTTTTGCAATTTGTGGCTTAGTAGCTCGTCGCTAGTTATTTGCGAGCTTCAGCTTCTGCTAGGTGGCCAGATTATTACAATAATCAAAATTATTTATTGTCATTTAATCAAAAGGTTCCGGGTTCGCTTCCCGATCAAAGCTGGCAATACTTTTTCAGACATACATTGACCAGCAAACCCAATTAAGTACACCAAACCCTTAAAAGCTGCAACAACTATTATTTTAATATATACAATCCCTTGACAGCACAGTAGACTATTGTCAACAATGTCAACAACTTTACTACTGGTTTTTTGAAGTGGGCAGTAGTCTTTCGAACTAATTTAGACAAACAAGTTGAGTTAATACACAATTACGATAGTTCCTACAGAAAGAGAAGGAGACGCAATTAATCATTTATTTCGAACTTGTAGCTCATGATGATAATATTTTGTCTATCTCGACCAAAATGACTTAATTAGGTGATTTACTAATTAATATCTGCACAACATATGAAGAGGAATATCTCTTACATCCTCCGCAGGAGTACATTTAAGAGGAGTCAAAAGGGTGACGGTGTTAAACTAAAGCAAACTAAGTGGACCTAAGAGACCTGAAATTCAACACTGCTTCAATTTTTCATAAGTTTAGGAGTTGCCTTCCTATTACACGATCGAGGTGAGGTTTCACTTAGTGTTGACCTCCCAAATACCTCCAAAATGAGGAGCACCCAAAGGAATAAACTTCCATTCTATTCGATGGTAATCAAGGTTACCATTTATTACATCATGATAATGAGGCCTGCCCGATAGGATGAAAAGACCTTTACGAGTTATAATCCTGCGACCGGGCTGCTAAAAACGAAGAAGTAGACAACTCGGAAACTAGTAACTAAATTTAGTAATGCTAATCGACCTGCGTAGTCTATCCAGCTTTCTAAAAATGGTTTACATTGTGAACATCCGCAAGCAGGAAGATTATCCATTGGCGGTGGGGGTGGGGGATAAACTAAAAGTCGTATCCTAAAACAACAATAACAATCCTGAATTCGACCCCGTACGACATGACGAACGGAATGAATCATAGACAATATTATATGAGGTCTTGCATGGCAATTGCTTTGATGATAATAATCAATGAATTAATCAATAAAAGTATCCCGTGTTGGTTAACACAAAAGGATTACAACTAACAAAATCTATATCACAGTTCCTCAATCGAAAAATGCAGTCAACCGCTGAAGTTGGATGGAGCAAGACGTGCATTGGCCAAGATATATAAACAAGTAATTAATTGCAGGACAGTTTACATTATTGGCAGCAAACTAGCTGAGAAGTTATTTAGAAAGTTCGCCTTTGAGATGTATCACAATTTTATGTTCAAAGCGATACGAATGAGCACGCGAAGTCGTGTCTCTACTTTTCAAATTAAATGGAACATTGCAGTGATAAAACACATAAAATAATGTAGCTACGTCACTCCCCGTATGTAGTTAAATATGTAGATTTTGTTTATATACAGGAAGGTTTTAATAAAACCTATACTTGCGCCATCAAAGGTCGAATATCAAACTTAGGTTATTATTTTATTAATAAGAAACAAAACATCAACCACTATTGAACAGTCTTCTAGTTTACTATATATTTCCATTTCACGAAGAAAATACATAAGATATGTTAGAATGAGGGGTGTCGAGAGTGTCAATTATGCAAATTGAGCCCATGTACAATTAAACCGGTAGCTAATTAAATCCTTGTAGATGGTGCTTTCATTCAATCGAACAATGCACCACCAGCTGTTACACACACACAGACGCTTTACATGTTTACCCGGCCTACGTAGCTATGCATGAATTAAATCCAGATGATTAAAGTCGTTAAACGACACGTTGTACACCAATGTTTGACATTTAAAGTTCAATTTATAAATCATGTTTGCAACTGGAGCGGTCGTGTTGCAGTGCGGCTTGCCAAATGTCTGGAAGTGCATAATGTGGTAAAATTATGCGATTTAATGTTGCCATTAGCGCAACTAGACGAAACAAACTAAGGCGGAGGCCTGAAAACGTCTTCAACCGTGTACGGAACTCACTAATACAATAATATTGATTGGGAGAATTTAAGATTCCCTTGTCTACTATTTTGTAACAACAGTTTTGAATACTGCGAATTTTTTATAGGTACTTAATTCCAACAGTAATTAGCCGTATTATTTAATTTTAGTATAAATTCAGTTCAATTTACCTTCGATAACGAATATAAATTATTATGAAAACTTTACAGCCTTACAAAAGGAAAGAAGCTCTAAAAAGGCAAAATAAAGAAAAATAATCCCACAGCTTATGTCAAAATAGTATTTACATGGTTGCTTACACAACTCGTTCCCTAAGATATTTTAGGATTTAATAGAAATAATCATGTCACTTCTTGTTTAACAGGAAGTAACTATCAATCTGTTTATTTTAAATAAAGCCGCGCGTATGTTTCTTTTTATTTTCGTCAAATTGTAAGCACATTTTGTGTATAATGTGCGATAGCTAGTTATAAGTGTCTTTTGATGTAACTGGCCTTCAACAAATTTGAAACTGCATATATTTGTGTTTACCCTTCTGTCAATATGGCCTAGACATTTCAGAGTGTCCGAGATTCAGCAACAAAGATCGCTTAAGTCTCTTTAATGGTACAACCTGCACCTCTGAGCGTTATTATATTTAATTGTGTATCTAACTCTACTAAGGTTACTTATTCGTACCTCTTCCTAACCATTTTCGACGTAACAAGTCTTTCACGGAATTATCGTATTTTTCGGGTAATTTTTTAACTTCAGGGGCTTTTAGCAGTGGAAAACAATTAATACCTTTTGCTATGAAGAGTGACAGCTGATTAGCATATCTTGTATGTACTTGATCTTTCGATTGCTGTTAGTAGCAAATTAAAAGTTTGATTGCAAAATGGAAGAAGACTCAAACGCTGATAATATGAATTTGTTTTATATTCATGAAGAATCTTACTATCTTTTGAAATCCTATGTCATTCATTTCACAAAAGGATTTTTTGCTGGTATGCATCAAAATTAGTATTGGATGGGGTAGGTACTGACCCATAAATTCTCATATGGTTTACGAATTTCAAAGATTGCTCGAATGGTCCATATGCAGTGCCCGACCCAAGCCTATTCTTCCCCAGTAACAGTGGAGAATTGCTCGAAAGGGTATAAAGCATGCTGAAGAAGGCTAATAGAGGTATTCGCTAGAATTGATTAAATTCCCCAACTATTCTCTTCAAGGACAAAGTATTAACATAAAAATTCATTTCAATACACAATATAATATTTGTACAGAAAAACTGATCTGATGCCTTACTCGTGTGTTCAAATAACGATTAGTTGTTTCAGCTATATAGGTATAAAAAGAAAAGCTGACTGGCATTACCGCCCTGTGCTAAAAGCATCAAATAGGAGAAAAGAAATAAAAGTACGTAAAGAGGCAAAATAGGTTTCCCTTTGTTTGTTTTAGCTGCTAAAGTGAACATAGAAACGACAGAGGTAAAGTGATGAGTGATGAAGTTTCAATATTACTCCACTCAGTCATATTGAACGCATTCTATAGCGAAAGTCTCGGCAACAGATACCACACGCGGATAAGCGTTAAATGGTTTAGTATTTGTTTAAAATTTGTGGATGAGGCGGTTCCAGCGATAAGTTACTAGTTATTTTGTAAGATTCTATAAGACGCCGTGTAAACAAAAGCTTATTAAAACAACTTATTATTTTATTGATTAAAAAGCTTAGGTATATTACATATGCAATAAGTACTAAACGCAGTTATCGGGAGCAAACTAAACACCGTTTAACTCGCTTCTACGATTCGCATACATTGCCAACTTGTTTCAAAACGCCGTACAACTCAAAAACTTTAATGAAATGATCTTATTTACATTATTCGCTACATCAGCTTGTAATTTTTGGTAACGGAATACGTATAATAAGCTTTTTTATCTGTAAACACAATTGACTACGGCACAGGATTAAAAACCAGTTCATAAATACTTTTCTTCATGCGCTACTTAATCTCTGTTTGACAACTGTGTAATTTTGACCCCAATAAACGATATTCAACTACTGTACTGCACACCGCCACGCAGTAATGAAGTATTTCGCATTTATTTAAGAAACATTTCGTGGGTTTAAAGAAAATAAAGGGGCAATGCATGGGATTCGTGTTTCTTTGAACCCCCAAGCTGGTGTCAAGTCCTGTACTTGGGATGTGATGATTATGCAGGCCTCGTTGACAGATCCTTATTATTAGTTCTTGTTTAAGTATTGGAACTGAAAGAACACAGGGTAGACATTGAAAACAATATATGTAGTTAGGCTAAAGTTATTTTTCTGATAATTTGTGGAAAGAATTAGATGTTTATGTTTTCTGTTTACCACAAGTTAAAAGTTTTGATGGGAACCAAAATGTTAACTATAAGGAGGGGTGATTTTAGGGACTGTAAGGAAAGTAGAAAATAGAAAGTTGATAACCTTCGTCACGATTAGTTAACTTAGGTATTATTGTAACTGTAACTTTTAATTTAATTATGTTTTGTCATTTATATAAGTTTATTGTAATTTATTAATACTGTTCGTGGCATTTATCTATCGCCTTATAATGTTTTTGTGTTAATGTGAAGAAGTTTCTAGTAATTTTGTGTTAAGCTGATTTATCCGGAGTGTTGTATGTATTCTTTAATGTGAGGTTATGTAAGAGTCTTGCACTAATATTTCCCCCTCCAAATTGGTGCTCCGACGACTTTGAATGGGTCCTTGTTATTGAAGATCACGCTCTTGATCGCCATTATAAGGGGCCAAATCATGTTGCAGGTTCCTACCACACGTTGGCAAATAATAAGCGAAATGTGTTATAAAAATGTAACTTAATTAAGTTCTTGATGTTCACTTTTTGGAACGTTATTTACCTATTTTAATGCCTCACAACTGCTGACTTATTTCACTTTCATAATTAGTTTGTTAATAAATACTACGAGTAGATGCGTGTGTTTTATTTTGTTTCATATTTACGCGAGTAATAATGAAGTTTCTGTGGTCTGTGATGATCCATCATTCTTGTCACAACTGCTGCTTTACGTAAATTGACGATCACGTTGTCGTAATTATTTTATGCATTCTTTTTATCTAAATCTATTACTTGTGTTGTTTGCTATGTAATCAAATTCATTTACTAATTTTAACGCACGTGGCTTTTGCGCAGACCCCCATCTATGAATCATTACAGTAAAAAACATTATTATTTACTTTAAGCTAGACTATTTCTTCACCATACATGAGTGTATCTTTAATGTACAATCGAGACCCATTATTAATAGCAATGGTCTCAACAAACACAAATATCTAACCTAGGGTGGTATAAAACAGTGTGGTAATTAAAAAATGTATATGTATAGTAGTAGTGAATTAAAACTCTATCATGAAATCCAACTGGACACTACTATCGGTATGTATGCTGAATTACATTAATGACACGATAAATTATAATAATCACACAGCGCTATTACTATTTTATGTGCTCCAATTAACCGTAAATTGCATATTAATGTCAATAACAGTTGCTGTCCAGGCTGTTGCCAGATTGCTATTTACCCGTATTCCAAAGCAAATGCTATTAGTTGCAGATTGTGTACATTTCATTAGATTCTCGCAGGAAACCTTTAAAATTTCCGGACAGAAGTGACTATAAACTAACCTTTTAAGTATTCACACAGGTAAAGTTGAGTAACCAGCCGAAGTTTCCGCACAATTAAACATAGTCTACTACGCATATCATAAACCAGCTAGCTAAATAAGAAACGGGAACAAATTGCAGTTTCGTTGCAACACAATTACGTTTGTGTAATAATATTCATTTCCACATTATAGAAATGATATATTTCTATTCTACGGTACAATATACGCAGTAATGTACAAAATATACGATTAACCAGTTCCTCTGTTAAAATACTAGAATGCTCAATTATATTGGTTTGATATTTTGGTTAGTTAATTAATATTTACACTTAAATGGAGCCGTCAAGATAATTTTATGTTTAAACTTGGTATATACAGGGTTTCTATAAATGATTCATACAACGCGGGCGGCGTTGATTTCTGAATTCTTTGTGCCGCCTTTTTGTAGCTGCTGCCGATATGCACGCCGATAGTACTGAAGGTTGCAGATGAATGTCACACCACAGCTCCTAAATGTGAGCTTTCTGCAACCTTAAAGTTAATAATCCCACAAAAGCTACAGAATATGCTGAAAATACACACTCCCAAGCATTTTCTTACATTAAAATATATCAAATAATAAAAAAAATCGACAGATGACAAGTATACATCACTTTCCTGAGAGGCGGCAAATTGATTTAATCGATTTCCATAAGCGCCTTGGATGCATGAATCATTTATAGAAACCTTGTATAACAGTGCTTACATATCCCAATACTACATCATGTAGTGAGCAACTACTGTTGGTTATTTTATGTATCACATTTGTGTGGACCCTTTCTACCATTGCTGCGTTTCTTGTTGTACCTTAACTATACTACAAAATTAAAACAAGGCCAACTTTCAGAAATGTCACTTACAACTATCACTTAGTTTATTGAGATTTTCTTATGAGGGATACCAATTTTGTTAAAAGCAAAAGAAAACTACTTTATTATGCATACCATGTGTATAAACACCGGAATTATTCCAAATAATATAAATAATACTTTGGGAATCACGGGATATTAAGACTTCAGAAAAGTGAACAAAATTCGTTATTTTATTTACCTTCGGGAAAACCTGTAAGCAGAAAGCATTAACGATTGCGTTTTCTTACTGAGGGACGTCTCTATTTTCCATAGCGAATCTAATCCTATATGGAAATAATATTTACGTAACATTAAAAAAATTAAATCACATCTGATCAAAATGAACCAAGTAAATATCTCCTATACTATAAGCTTAATGAAAGGAATTATAGGCGGTAAAATTTACTACACAACTGTAAATATAAACAATAAGCAGGTAACAATTATTAACAAAGCAGATGACAAAGCATTTTATTCTGAAGGTAATTCATCAAAAGCCCATTGAATTCCACCGCCTCTTGCATTTCCGAAACGGAAAAAGAACAAAGCAGAAGATTTGAAAGGAAACGATCTATAATTGGTTGTGGTGACCCCAACATTAAGGTTTGATTGGAATAGGGCATCCGCTGTTCGGCGGGTAAAATGGTCGCTATTTATTTACAGACTACTGGTTCTAACTTATTTAAATATATTTTTTTTTCGAAACTTGCAGCCTTAATAGTCATGTAAGTGGTAGTAGTTACATAAAAAATCACATTTACACAATATAATCAACAGCATATATCTTTACAAGGGACACATACTATTAAAACATGGCGTCTAGTTTATTTCAAAAGCGATTGGATCACATCCCATCACATCATGGTAGCATTGTTTAATAATTTTATTGTCGGTAAACAGGTCCCTAAAAATTTAATAATTTATGGATTAGTTGTAGCATTGAGTAACAGTTAGCAAGTACATTAAGAAGTGTCCCAAACTCGACGCCACAAGCTTACTATTTTGCTATGTTGAAACGGAACAACTGCTCTAGGGCCATTTTATGTCAAAAGTTTTTTTCTCTTGAAACTTTCAGTACCTTGTCTTTACTGTATCTATTTCCGCTTAAAATTTAAAAGAAAAACTATTCGCCAGTTCAGTTACGTTACCTTTGGCAAAGACAAGCACGCACGGATTACAGAGGTTGCTTACAAACGTCTAACATGTGCATTTTATAGTGATATTGAAATATGTTGTTCTGAAAAAAATGATATCGCACATACAGAAGCTGGCACGTTGATAATTTATGACGAGTCACAAAAAATGTGAAAAGAACTACTCATTCGTATTTAAAACAAAATAAAGATGCCCTTTCTGAAAGGAAAAAACACAAAGTGAATTACCGGGATTGACCTCAATGTAGCACAAATGTTAATTAATTCGAACAAAGTCTTGTATTCAAATAATTTTAGAAGAAGATTCCTTAATCTGCAGTATTTAACCGAATGCACCTTGGCAATTGTCCTTCAAGAAGTTCTGTGGAATTTTTTATTTGCCTTTAGCTTTAGGCTTAACAAGATCAACGAATGACATTTGTAAAATTGCGTAACAACATGAACAGAAAATGAAATTGTACGCTTATTCGTCTGGAAAAGATACAGTTTCCACATAATACATAGTTAAACTGCACAAGTGTGAAACCGGAAGCWTCACCGCTTTAMATTCTTTAAATAWTAAAATATGTTTTTAAAATCCGAGATGTATTATGCAAACAAAAAAATGTCCAACGTAATTATTGCAGTAATGGCAACGATCCGTGAAGAGATAACTGTAGGTATAAAAAAAATTTACGTAATCCTAACAGCTCTTCGTGGTCTTGTTTCCGTATTCGGGCAAGACTGGAAGAACCGACCATGCACCGAACGGCGTTATCCGTTCTCACGATCTAATATGATATATTACTCACGTCAGTAACTACTGCAAAACTTCGAAATTAACGTCTTCTTCAACTATCTGGAGCGTAAGCTCTGCAGGTAATTGTACTTGCAACATCTTGACGCTTCTGACTTCTTGCGTAACAGACTAAGTAGAGGCGCATTTCAATCACATTAACAGCGGAGCGGAAGAAAAAAGGGAAAGTGAAAGGTATGCACTTCAACTTCAACAGGTAGGTAAAAAGAGTATAATAAAAAATAACGAGGAACCATCACACGTTACAGTTTAACTGATATATTGCCGTCATTTCATTAATAACGTCAAAGTTTATACAGTAAACAAGGAGAGTTGTTTTAAAATCCCTGTATTTACTTAATAAACGTCAATGTAACGAAACATTTGCAGAGAACTAATTGTATTAAACTAATCGGAACAAAATTTTGCAGCATTGTGATACTACTCCATAAATAGGAGCTAGAACGCTAAGCTGTAGTTCAAGTAGTAGATTAGTTTAAATAAGACGGTAATACTACATTGATTAGTCTATAATGTCGTTAAACGCGGGAAAAGAAATGTGTAATCAAAATCTAATCTAAAAGTCTTTAGATAACCTTGTTTGCAAATTTATTCTTCGAATTGTGTGATATCTTTTAGGCAAATATATTAAAACGATAATATTTTCCAATCCCTAGTATGATAGAAAAAAGGTAAAAAATCTCATAATTCGAGATAGTTTCGGGTAATTATTTAGGAAGTTTAAAGATCCATATATCCATTGAAAACTGCAGTTGTTATTCAGACAATTTCCATGAGCACAAAAAGTGCCCAAATATACCAACTTCTTGAATATTAAAAAAAAGATATACTATCTTAGATAAGAGGAAAATTCAATACAAATTCATCCCAAGAGCTTAAAAAAATTTCAGATTATATTGGATAGCAAGGACTGTTAGAGCACTAATATTTAACATAAGTATTTCACGTTTCTGTGCGTCTGAACTTATGCAGAAAGCTAATGTTTCTTTAGGGTCAAGCCTTAGCCCATTACGAACACACCACTGGTGAAGTCTGCCCAAGTCACCATACACTACGTCCATAATATCTGCAGGGCTCATCAAAGCGGCACCCGGCGCCATATATAACTTAAAATCATCTGCGTATAAATGAATTTCACAATCTTTTAAGGAGGTTGGTAATCAAATATATACAGGAAAAACAAAACAGGGCCAAGTATACTGCCATGAGGAACTGCACGTATACCTGTCAAGAATTCTGAGCATATTTGATTGCTTAGTTTTACCCCCTGTTAGTTACAGAACCATTTCTGAGAAACCTCATCAAGTCCAACGTAAGACAATTTTGCAGGAAACAAGTGACACCAAATCGGAAGCTTTGTTTTGATTCAATAGCATGAAGATGGTAGGACTTTTGACAACGATGTGTTGGTACTATGTCCCTAGAGCGAACCAGACTGTATAGCAGGCAATATTGCGTTATTGTCAAAGTATTCGACTAGTTGTGAGACTTTTTTTTTTCTATGATCATTAAAAATGATGGCAAAATGGAATTGGGAGGTAAATCATTAAAGTTAACTGGCGTAACTACCTTTGGGAGAGGTATTACTTCTGTCACTTTCCATATATTAGGTAAAGTCCCAGTGGTTGATGATGCATTAAAAATACCTTTCATTACATTTATGCAATAAGGCAAGATGGATAATTTCATTTTAATATTTTTACCGTCACTACCGTAAGCTTCGTTTATAATTTGCTTTACACATTTATAAATATCTTGTTCGTTAACGTTGTGAACCGAAAATAGGCTTTCCAATTTGTTGTTCGCAAAATAACATATTATAATCAATATCAGTTTGTCCCCCTACATTCAAAAAAACATTAATTAATTATATAGTCTGTTTTTAGTATAACAAGTATATGATATATACATGGCTGTAAGTTAGTACATACATTTTCAAACGATTAATTATGTTATTAGATAAATAAATGCTTATGAAAAACAGTGATAATGGGCATTCAAAACATAGAATATTGTATAATATATACTTTTGCTACAAAGTAATGTACATAGAACTAGCACTAAAACATATTTATCATTTTACTAATGGACAGTCACACTGTTTAAAATAAATACAAATCTAGTTGAGACACTACTGMTCCTAAAAATTACAAACGCAAGAGACATTACATCTGCTCTKCACTGGCAAGGATTTTAGTCACGTCAGACTTGCATTGCAAAGGAGTCTGATTGTTTTTTCATTATTCATTAAACAAGTGATGTTTCAAATGTATTCTAGTTTTCCTAGGTAATTGGATGCAGATTAATCAACAATCTACCTGTTACATAATTTATGATTTAAATCCGTCCATATCAAGTTTGTAACTTAACCTGAAGCGGTAGTTTTAAATTAAATATATGTCGAGATTTAAAGAGTTAATCAAAACATATATATAAATTAAGTCAGATCATTCACAGCTACAATGCAATGATGTTATACAGCGACAACTATATACATATAACTTAATAAATGTGCATGAATTAACTTAATTTACTAAACTTTAACCCTATTATCTTCAACTACTCCATCATGCACACGCATTCATCTAATTTACAGTAGCAAACTTATGCTTACTCCCTGCACAATAAGCTTCGGAACTATTTGTGACAGAACAACTTCTGCAGACATAGCACAAATCAACAAATCAATACAAGCACTCGGCATCCTAGCAGCGTAGAAAGTGTGTGTATGGGCTCTTTTGAAGAGATCTTATTGGCTCAGCACTGCAGCGTTTACGTTAAGCCAACCGGGAGATCTCAGATTCAATTAAATCCGAATTGACTCCTCGGAGATTTTTCACCTGACCAAACATCTTTATGTCCAGGGGTAAAGGATTCGTTCCAAAGGAAGTACACTTCAACGGATAACACTGCGGTATTATCTCTTTCAAGCAAGCCCAACTACTAATGAAAACCCACTGGTATAGAATTCGCTTACATATCGCTTTAGAGCATTGTGTCTGCTCCATCATGCTACTACTCTTTTCCAGCAAAATTTGATATTACATGCTGACTGATAGCAGAGGAGAAAGTCGACTTCACTGTTCAAATTACGGTTATCTAGATAACGTTTGTCGATGTTATCCTTGTTGATTAGCATATTGTTTATATAAAGCCAGTCAGTTGTTTGCTATGCCCACGCTGTTATGAAACGTCAGACCGGTATAACAGAACCAGGGGGCTTTGTAATGCAACCTGGCGCAAACAGCGTTGTTTTATTTAGTTACACACAAACATTCATCATCCACGATTGTTTGTTTTGCCAATAAAACTTGTACTATCTTGGGGATATTTCAAAAAAAGAAGAAGATAATACGTAAACATCAATATTTAATATTCGGGTAAATATGACTGGGCAGAATAAAAACCGTAATTCTTAACTTTCGAGCAATTTCTTAGATTCAGTACATAACTGGTTGTAATGCTTAATAATCAGAGATAGCCCTTATCGATCACTTTTTAATAATAAGAAAGGTGCAGGAACTAATATAATGAAATACAAACAGTGCCAGCAGTTACTTAGATGTACGAGCATGTGTAACAAGAAAACTAAAGACATGGCATTTATAGGACACATTGCGCCATATAATGTGGTCAACTACCACGAAATAATTTTTAAAAAATTGTATCACCAAGGCGGCGTTCAATTTGGGAATGTTTTCCATTATTACACTGACAAATCTATATTATTGGACTTCAGAAAATCATAATAGAAGAACAAATTTAATTTTACATTATAACATAATTATTAACTAAAAAGAATTTTCGATTACATGGATATTGTCGGAAGGGAAATTTATGGTGCCGGCTTTTTTGAATGTCTTACAATTGAGAGATAAACATGACGTCATATATTAATACAGGGTGATCAGTTAAGGCTGGACAGCGGCTGCATTTTTGATATTAATCGTGCTAGAATCTTTTGGTAATTTTTTTAAACAAATATGACCAAACAGATTTCATTTAAAAGTATGTAACTGCCGCTAGGTGGCGCATTTAATAATACATATCAAAGAATCAAAAAGTTGCAATACAATGTTGGTCTAAAATAAACTCATTAAAATCTATGTTTATTTCTTAAGAAGCAAGCAAGCAAGATAAATTTGAAAATCCGAGGTCGATATCTTTTTTCGTTACTTAATGATAGTAAAAGAAGCTAACCCGTCCCTTGGTTCGGCTATATTTTTCTTTGAAATAAAATTAGGTTATATTTTAAAAAAAGTCACACGTTTACTTTGGTTGGTCCCGCCATGTTCCCTCCAAATTTGCTTGTAAGCAAATATGTATTTATCTTTGGAGAGCAGTGGTCGGCAAACGAAAAAAGATAGACTTCTGGATCGACCTTTTGCCGTCAATTAAAAATAAAAATTTATGTTTTCGTGCTAAAAGTTAAAGTGAAGGTGAATGCTTTAGCGTCCATAATATAAGATAATATTTTCCCGGAAAGATCGCTGTCTCTTGCAAACACTGACAAAAAGTTATTAGTCTGACGTTTCGATTACACCTGTAATCTTTGTCACTTTCAAAATTTTGATTGAACTTGTGTCAGGCAAATTTTGAGGTTCTTCGTCTTTGACAAAGATTACAAATGTAATCAAAACGGCAGACTAATAACTTTTTGTCAGTGTTTTCAAGAGACAGCGATCTTTCCGAGAAAATATTATCTTATAAATGTTAAAAGGTACCATTTTTTGGGGATTTTGCATAGCTTACCCAGGGTTGTTATAAAAATCGAGATTTCAGGTTGATAGCGTTTGCAAATCCGGTATTACGCGCTTCAGTAAATATCCGAGCTAGATTTTCGTATTTTTTTTTAAATGATTTTTTTTTGTTATTTGAGCTATTGGGATGAAATTTAGTAAGTAGATATAGTAAAGCTTTCCAAATTTACACAACTAAAATTTGAACTTTGATTTACATCCATGCCGGCGTTTTCAATATCGATAGTTCTTGATGAAGTACTTCTAATCTTTAAAAGAAATTTTCCGAAATCGTCGGGAAATGCTATGGAGAGTCAAATTCGAGCATGTACGGAAAAGATGGTGAAAAATGTGTGAAAAAATTTTCCCGACCATTAAAAAAAATCATTCATCAATCAATATATCTATATTCAAAACGGCGTGTACCTACACGCAATCTCGAATTCTTTGTGTAAACTTGTAAGGTTTTACCGTATATTTTCCAAAGAATTAGAAGCAAATTGGAAAATCCACCAAAATATATATCATAACAAACTTTGGTATATAGACCAAACCAGTTCTATGCCGTGCTGTCTGCACTAGACCTAAACTGCACTGACGAGCTATAATGGTAGCGAAATAGATCTATCTGCAGTAGGTTGCGATGCAGACAACACAGCATAGACACGCATTTTAAACTACAACTACATCAAGTTTCGTCTCGATAGCTCAAGAACCAAGAAAATAATTGAAGAAAACGAAGATCCACCCCAGACTTTTTCCGGAGCATTATGCACTTGCAAAAGTGATCAACTATAAATCTCGAATTTTATATACAACCGTGAATAACCTACCCAAAATGTCCAACGAATCCAACTTCGCAACTTTTAGCACGAAAATATAAATGTTTAGTTTGACGTTAAAAATGGTTCCGAATAACCGGATTTCAGGAATGTCCGAGTTTTGCACGACCAGACAAGCCAAAGTATCCTGAATACGACAGAGAAAGCCGCAAGTATCTATCTTTTTTTTTGTTCACCAACCAAGGTCCTGTAAAGATCAGCATACATTTGTTTGCAACCAAGTCACTGTATTCACAAAATGACCGGGCAATCGGCAATATAGGTCTCTGTACTTAAAGACCGTACCAACCTACGTCATGGTTCCTAATGCACTGCTAGACTACTTATTGGCGATTCTTACAAAATGACCCCCAAAATGCGGTGTAAGAGTATACACGTTAAGTTTGAGCTTTCATTAAGTACTTTTCGCAGTATCAATGCATTAGATAACATAAAAATGCAGACATTAACGTAAAAAAATAGTTTACAGAAAGCTGTCACGGTATTGATAACATCATTACGGATAAATAAGACGGTAAACGACTAGAATTAAATACCTGTGAAATTACCAGAAACAGGTAAGATACAAAATTTAAGAAAGGAACCGTAAGAATGTACCAACAACAAATAGATAAAATTACAAATAATAAGAGCTGTGCCTAGTAAGCAAAGACTCAAAATTACCTCGTAGATCAAAATCGAAGAGAACTATGTATGTATATGCGAAATTTGATATAAGTAAAGTTTTGTCAAAACTGGTCGAAAAAAGAAATAAAACCTCGTAACTAAAACAAAGTAGTAAAGAAAATTCAATATACATTAATTTCAACATTCACCCATATACCTACCTATACCGCGGTTTATATTCCGAATGTGCAGAGACGAAACACTTTTGGTGGTGTCGCCAGTGCCACACATCGCCTCTATTGGAATTATACTTCAATTCAGAAGTGCAAGGCTTTTTTAACTCGGATTTCATTCAAGTTAGGGAGAAGTGGAGATCTAGAAAGATGTGGAACCAAACAGAGCGGAAACGTGTGAATTACTTGCTCGCGGGCGATATGAATTTTGTAGGCAGTAACAATTGCTTTCCAAGAACGTTCGCGCCGGTATAATTATTCATGTACGAATAGTGGAGCTGGAAACAATCTGAATTGCCCACAATTACAGTACAATATAATGAATGAAAGCCTGTACCCGGCGTTCATCTGATGTACAAACAAGATAATGCGCATACGTGCACTCGCATATAGATACATTGAAAGTCTATGTATTATTCAACCCAAGGGGTAAAATTGTATAATAATTTAAATAAAATTGAATATACCATTGAAGGTATTGTCGCCGTAGAAAGCGGAGTTTGCCAAAATATTTGTTTTTGTAGAAAATGTTAAATTATTACTTCACTAGTGTTTTAAAATGTTATTGATCTCTTACCATCTAATAAATTACATAAGGCTTTTCTATTTCTAAAGTGTTAACTATCATTTAATTTAAAGTACAACACGACTTGAAAGTATAAAAAAATTCAATGGCGATGTTTTGAGTTACATACAGCAAACGATGACACTAAACATATAACGATAATTAATCTATGAATGTATTGTATAGCCAGTATCAATATAGCACACAATTTGATGGCCAACTTTAAATACTGTCGATATTTATTCATATATCGATAGCCAATATTAATTTGATTTAATTAACAATGGGCGCTACCCTAAATTATTTCTGCGATACTAATAAGCATTAAAAAACAGATGCGAATAAAGCTATCGCTTATCAACGTAGCAGTCAGTCACGATAAGCGTCAAAAACATCATAATTATGTGGAAGTATCCACTCAAACTGATAAGCTACTCTTACATGACAAGCATTACTGATTACGTACCTTTTGCAGAATTTTATTATTATTATTTTTACAGAAGTTGTAAAATTTAGTTATGACATTCTCTAACCTATTGCGCTGTTCACATAACTTTAAAGCTACGTCATCTGTTAGTGTGAAGTCACATGCTTTTATTGTTGCCAGGTGTACTGGCGGGTGAAAATCACGTTTAACTTCAGAATTGATACTGACTACGATGTCGTATCATAAATCAGACAACATTTGGTAGTACGTTACACATATGCCACTCAATTGTCTCATATTGTTTACTCATATACACTAAAAACTCTCAAATAAACACACTAATAGCAAAAATCAGTTAAATACGTCATTGATGACGTAACTTTAAAGTTCTGTGAACAGCCGTATATGTCTAAATGTGGACTTCACAATTTCGGTGATATCAAAGGTGTATTGGATGTGGAAATTATTTTTTGATATTTGTCAAATGTTTTTTTCTGGTGTTTTTTTTTTTAATTTCCTAATGTTCCAAAAAGTTTAGTTTTTTACCTTTTCTTTGGCAACAATGTTGTACATTTTAATGGTAAATACTTCTTTATTTAACGTATTGGTTTTTGGCTTATTAATTAGAAGACCCACAAATTACACTTATTTACCTCTACTACTTTTATTCCGAATCTATTGAGCCTACTACTACGGGGAAAATATGATCTTTATCTTTTATAAAGTATCCTATAGGCGAAACTTAGCGAGCTAATGTTTTGATATGTTTTTACAGCGAATATATAAAAATTAAACACCATACCTTTAATATGAATTATTCTAACGCATTAGGATTATACCAGGTAAATGGACTTACTATAAACGCTGAGCGAATGTTCACCATCCGTGAAACTTGGCATTTTTGGTGGGTGTTTACAGTTTACTGTAGGGTGAACAATTCACATTAGCTGTCAGTTGCTATCAGCTGTATGGTGTATTCAGCAATTACTGTAACCTAACTTAACTAATTCTTTTATTTGCCTGATTAGTGATCAAAGAATTACACCAGTAGATATATTCTTTGATAGTAATCAACAAGAGTACTGAAAAATATGTATGCTCTTTGCGTGTAAGTAAACAAACTTGCTGTGTTGTGGAGTGTAACATTTATGCAAACACAGACAGAATCTAGCCACATACAGGGTTTCTACAAATGATTCACGCAACGCGGGCACCGTTGATTTCTTTCTTATTAAAGTTAATTATGCCACATAACACTACAGAATATGTTGAAAATATACACTCCCAGGCGTTTTCATAATTCAAAAATCGACAAATGACAAGTATAAGTCACTTTCATGAGAAGCGGCAAATTGATTTAATCGATAAATACCGTAAGCGCCGTGGATGTATGAATCATTTATAGAAACCCTGTACATAAAATAACTTTCATTAAACAATTGTATCTAGCCTTAAAAGAAGGGTTTATGAATTAGACTTTTTAGGATTACCTAATCCAATATGGCTTCCGATGGGCACCCAGTGCGCGCATAGGTAACCATGGAAACCCATAATGCATTGACGCGTGACTGATAAGAGTTGGGTCCTTCACGAGGTACATGTCCATTATTCGGCTCAGCTAATGAATTAGCATCGTTCGTCGTTGACGAGACGAGGAGACGACAGCACATCATGATAATAGACTGCATTCACTATCAATTCAACAACCTTACATCAATTAAGAACAACCGACCTGTACCGTTTGACAAGTATAGGACTATTTGTTTGTTTTAATAATTGCGATTTGCAAAAGAATATTTCGTTCGCAACAAATATTGCAACTATTGGTACAATGCCGAGACACACGTTGCAGCTGTCTAAGCAGGTCTAACAGCTTGGTATCTCGTTCTCTGTTATGATTCGTGAACTATTTGAATCATTCGAATCTAGCGATTGATTGAACGACTTGAATCGAATCGAATGTCCTTGCTCTAGTGACTGACATTAAGTAATGGGGTTCTTATGACAGCGCGTTAGAAGCTGCATTGTTTTTATGGATGCCCATCGACCGCCACTTCGAAAGTCACATGTTTTAAAAAGACTAATTGGGTAACAGTACCCTTCCTAAGTAGCATAAAAATTACTACAAGCAGGAACGACTGATATTGCTGATGTTACTTTCTATTGAGTCCTTTGAAACACGAATAAGACTGTCCGTCAAATTAAAATGCAAACTCGATATAAAACTATAACTTTCGACACAAACACTAAGGCTAACAAAGCGTTAAGTTTGTATCGTAACATCCATAGCACGATCTGCTTTAACGACGCCCTCAATCATTTCTTAAGAAGCAAAGTATCCCTGAGCAGTATTCATTAATTTGTAACGTAAAGTAGTGAAGTTACGCTAAAGAATTTAAAAGCACCCAAAAGCGTGAGGCTCGTTTAAAAATAACGACGGTCTGTGCTCATGATTTTAACGTTCACGCTTAAGGAGTTCCTCACTTCCGCAATATCCCAAAATAACTCTGGAATCTGTTAATATAAAAGTATTATAAACTCCGCTAGATAAAAGCGACGGAGACGGCTATAGGTCCGTGCCAAAAATTTGCTGTGAAGACGCCTCGTGAAATGTCTGCGTGATGCCATTGAAACTACTCCAAATTACCGTTTAAACAAAGCCTGGAATGCCAAAACGCGTATAAATTCATTACATGATAGACAAACGACGAAATAAATGCACTAGTAAAACACCGTCAAACAACAGTTTTGCAAGAAATACGGCGCGTTTTGCACTGTACTGAGGCCTAGTATACACGTCGGACTAAATTACGCTGTCATTCCATTAACATTTGTATTTTTAGAATGCACATGTGTATTTTCCAGCAGTGCGTCGAGTGTTTCTAAATGCTTTTTAAATGGCTCGCAAACTATAAACGAAGCCAGCATCAATTTAAGTTAGAAAGTGAAGGCCGGTGATGTAACCCGGTCTTATTCTACCATCTTCACGGTATGGCGGAAGCAACAAGGACATAATAACGCGAAGCTTATTCTCGCAGTTACGCTTCCGTGTTGAAATTAAAGTCAGCTTTAAGCTAATCCATTTAGCGACTAGCAAAGCGACGTGTTTAGTTAACATAAGCGCTGTAGGGGTCCGACAGAGCTGCGAGAAATTTTGACACCAGGCGTTTGTACACATAACTGAAGTGCAATGATTTGAGTACAGGAACTGTCAGTTAATCAACGTCATTCAGTAATAGACAACATGTGCCTTTGTTTAAATTTGCATGAAAACAGACATAAACACCGGTATATAACACGCATAAAGGAGGCACAAGCTTTTACACTATGCGTTACGGACCAATTCACTCTACAAAGGCAATCAACTTTTTTCGATGTTATCTAGGCATCAAGGTGAAATGAAAACAAAACATTACCGCTAACTCACTAAAAAGTATTATATTGACCGGATCGAAGCTTGCGTGCTGCGTATAATTACTTTCCGAAACAGCTAATATTTATACTCACGTACGTATAGTGTAGTCTATGAAATATCTATGAGCCACGGTTGAAATTAAGTGCAACATGTTATATACCATCAGTAAACTCTACTATATCTCACCAACAGAGTAATCATGTGGAATATCGTAATGAGTCTTAGGAGCCCGCAACTGTATTCCCTCTATTGTCATTACGTCAAGCCAGTAGGCTAGCGATATGGACGAAATCCAATTTGTTATAAAAAATCAAGGATTTGCTTTTGATCCTGTTACAAGACTGCTAGTATTTCTGACAGTCATACATCCGCAGTAGGCTCTTCCTTATAAGAATATTACGAAGGCGAAGAAGGGCCAACAACGACATATTTTATTTACGGCAATTTTCGACCCGACCGACAATTGTCTATCCGATCGACAATTGCCAACCTGATCGACAATTGTCGAGCCGATCGAGAATTGCCGATACGATTGACAATTTTTGATAATCAATCTGTATAGGCATTTACGAAGGCTTAATCTTTCCAGAAGGAATTTAAGTCCTGTAGATGACGTTTATGACATAGTTGCCGCTGTAACAACTTCTGTCCTAATGCAAGGATACAGATGGATGCATTTAAGGTGTATTCAAAACGGCCTTGTTGTAACCCAAAATATAGTTAGAGAAATACTTCATGTAGTAGGTCCTGAAGGTGTAGATTTTCGAAGATTACGACGGCATCAGAAAAGAAACTAATTATCTTTGGCATATGGATTTTTATGATACGGCATACGTACGAGTATTAACCGATGTATACATGGTTTTACGCGGCATTTAATATGGCTTAGAGCAAGTATGACTTCCAGCGATCCGAAGGTCATTGCAAACTATTATTTAAATGCAGTTAAAACCTTGGTAGTAGTAGAAGACTTGCAAACAACATTTTGTGATCTATTCAGAAAAGAAGATAATCATAAACCAGCCCATTTAAACGGTAGAAGTCATATACATATTAAACCATATACCGATAGCTTCCGCTGCGAAGTGAAGCCGACCTTCTTTGTCGATTGTTTTCTCTCTGGTCTTCTTAGAACAATATACGCATGCGTCAGCAATGTCATTTGGTTGTCAATTGTCGAACTAGCTTAACCTCGAAAGCCGGCCTAGCTGGTCTAGTGGGTAGCGCGGAAGCGCGACTATCTATGGCCAGGTAGGCTGCGGGTTCGAATCCCGCGTAAGGCATGGATGTTGKGAATGTTATGTATTWAGCMGTGTATACAATTTAATATCAATAAAGATACAAGTAATGAGCTGGCTAATTGCCCTAAGGKGGCAGGGCCATTAAACAATAAAAAAAAATAACCTCGAAAACCTCCACGTGTTTTTCGTGTGAATCTCGTATTGTTTGTTGATGTTATTGCTCGATTGTGTATACAGGGTCCGCCACTTAMAACTCCCCAGGCTCGTATTTTCGCTATTTTTTTAGGTACAACCTTAAGTTATGTATGAAATTGTAGGTTTTTTAAACTCTTTAAAAATAGAATATTGGGTGTCCAAAAATTTTTCTCGTTAATTATCATATTTTGCAAATAAAGTTAGTTTTTTAAATTTTTACTCCTTCTTAGTGAAAAACAAGAAAAACTATTCGCCGCCATTTTGGTTAATAGGGTTGTTCAGAATTTTTTAAGTGTTATTTTAGTAGCTTATTAAGGTACAAATTATGCCTACATACCCATCGCTGCACACAAAACCCCAAAATTTGGAGTAACTTTTTAATAAATGAAGTACAAAGTTCGTTCAACAGAGAGAGAGGCTAGAAAACAAAACCCTGCGATGAGGCTAGTTTGGTTTTCTACATCACGCACTAAAAAAGCCGGCATTTAACTATAAAGCAATATTTATAATACGGGGTAAGGTTAAAAAATATTAACAACAATTAACTTTATTTGCAAAATATGATAATCTGCAAAAAAATTTTGGACATCCAATATTCTATTTTTAAAGAGTTTAAAAAGACCTACAATTTGACATATAACTTAAGGTTGTACCTAAAAAAATAAAGGAAATACGAGCATGGGGAGTTTTAGGTGGCGGACCCTGTATATTCAGTTCCTGAATTTAGTAGTGCAAACCAGTACATTTGTCGCTTTAAGTGTTAATTAAATTGTAGCACCAAGCTTTAAGCGTGCGCTTTATATATTTATCCGGACGCTTCGCTCGAAATACATTGCAGTGATAGATAGTTATCGGTATATGGGTTAATACGTATATGGTAGAAGCACTGCCAACTAACCACCAATGGTGGTGGTCAATTCTGCGAAAAGAGAATGCCCGGTATTGGGTAAACCTGTATGCTGTGGGAACGAGACTATAATAGACCAAATGCTTATAATGCAGCAGATGCAATTAATTTATATTGTCTTTTAAGGATCGAAATTTTAAATTTATTACAAGTATGAAATATGTCCTGAAATGAATAAATATATGTTTTTTTGAGAATCTTTGGTCGTGGAATTGAAAACATTAATTCCATACTTTTGACTTCACTTTTTGTTACCTTCAGTGGAACTACATAGTTATTATTCAAGTTAAACATTTGTATAAACATAATTTGTCAACACTGTTTTTAAGATTTAAAACATATATGGGCTTATGACAAGAAATAATAAACTACTACCTACACTGACTTTCACTGTGCAACTACGCAGATGATCAAAAAATCTCGATCGCGACAATTGTGTGTCGGGTCGGCAATTGTCCATCTAAAATTGCCGTTAATAAAATATGTTGTTGTTGGCCCTTCTACGCCTTCGTAGTATATACTATAAACTGCTCTACTAGCAGCTCAAGAACCGGTAAAAGTTAGAACGGCTAAATTCAGTCAAGAATTTTTAACGATTTTTAATACCGCCAAAACGTTGCAATGTTTTAATAGCTGTTGATCTGGCAATTGGTTCACGGTCTTCATGAATTGCATTGTAGAGTTCAACTACTTCCGAATAACTTCACCTTTTATATCCATAACCAATCATCAAAATTTCGATGCAATCATGTTCAGTTAACTGAGGCACTGCGATTGCAAATAACAAAGTGAATGAAAATTATCACCAGTCACAAGGAAAATGGAGACACCTGGAGTTTTTGTTCTTACTTAGCCATAACGAATATGGTTTTTATCCCGAAGATTTTTGCAAGTTTGTGATCACACTTTTCTCAACTCAGAAGCAATTAATTGTACAAATGTGATATATTTTTTGAAATCAGAAAAAAATATCCTTTTCAATGACGTGCCTTTTGACCACCCCCTTCCCATTAAAAAAAATGCAACTTGCACCTATCGGTCAAATCCGTCAAACAAAACCTGAAATATCCTGCTGGTTCCATACTTTGTAGCGACCCGGTATAAGCACGGGAGAGAAGATGACATTAACATATTTTTTTATGGCAATAAGAAGATACGTTTGAAACGGCTCTGAGAATTGTATTCCACCCCGTTTCTTAAAATTATCCTAGCTCTTAGCTAACGGGATCACTATAAACAACATTGTATTTTATATGATAGACATACGCGAAAATATTGCGAACAAAAGTCTAGGGTTTTACAGGTTAAGCTCCTCAACGGAAACCTACAGACATACGCTCGACAGAATAATCCGAATGGAAACCGTGCTCGTCTCTGAATAATTTAATATTTGCAACACACCAGTTGCGGAAATGCTGGCCGAATAAAAGACGTATACCTGCCGTTCAATCTCGCTTTAAAAATAACACCGCGCAAACTCATAAATCCGACACATATCATAAACTTTAAAGCTGGACGTGACTCATACAGCAATCACAAACATAAATCTGGCAATGAACGTGTATTACAAGCTCGCTTCGCTATTTTACGATAATTGGCAAGACTGCATTCAGTTTAATAAAGCAATACCTATGTAAGTCAGGCGCTCATGCACCGGGATCAGGGATCATGTTTGTTGCCAAATTTTTTAGCAATCAATCACGCTTATATTATTATATACATGTAAATTTATATTTAATCTTCACTAATCAAAAAGACAACTACTCATAAACATCACCTATTGCAAAAAATTATGGATTAATTGTTTTCCTCCAAAAAATGTATTGATCCTCTAGGTTCAATATTGACCGGCGTGGTGTGAAGAAGAGATTAATTATTAGTTTTTCAGTTTTTTTTACCCCGCACTTTGAGGGTTTTATTGTGAAAATGTTTATACACCATCTCGCGGTGTCTACGAACTACTACGGTACGGTCTGTAAGTACGGAGACCTAATTACCTGGTTCTTTTCTAAAGACCGGTGTGCGTCATCTAACGGTGGCTTTACGAACTACGAGGTGTTGCAGTCGGTATGTATAGGGTTGCTAAAGATGACCGAATTACCGATATTTTGTATTGCCGATACTTTTGTTTGCCAATATTGATAGAGAACGATATCTAGTCAAAAATATCGATACACGGGATATCGGGATTTTGATACTAAATACATGTTTATCTTGCTGGCACTAGTGGGCGTGTAGGTACCAAATAACGTAAACATTGTTGCCAGATCTCATGTTTTAACAGAAGATCTACTCTTTCTCACGCTTAATACGAGGCATGTTTTTAAGTAAGACCGTTTTGAAATTCCGCCGCTGCGGCACTGTATACCTACATGGGACAAGCCACGGATGCCATTACTTCAACAATAATCTGTGTTTACGTTTTTTTTTTGTGCGCCGCCGATTGAGAATCCCGCCGATTTTGAAATACGCGCCATTATTCGTTCCCTTAATGCTAAAGGTGTGAAAGCAGTTGAAATTCATCGACAAAACTGTGAAGTGTATGGGCAAAACATTATGAGTAATGCAATGGTGGCATGGTACGGAAATGGGTTAGAGCTTTTAGAGATGGCCAAGATTGAGCACAATTTTCGATAATTTAATCGTTCGMTCACAATTTTATATAGAACACTTCTTGAAACTTGAGGGAACTGCTGTAATAATGTAGATACCGTAAAGCGTCTATTCTCTTTCACTTTGTCGTCAACCTTTTCAATCAAATCGTCAGTAATGAAAGAGAGTCGCCAGGACCGTTCCTCGTCATAAAAATTTTGGCGGCCATCTCTAACAGCTCTAACTCATTTCCGTACCATTTCACCACTCATACTGTTTTGTCCACATACTTCACAGATCTGTTGATGAATTTCAAAATTTCAACTGCTTTCACGTCTTTACTAGCACTAAGGAAACGAATAACGGCGCGTTTTACACAATCGGCGACGCCATTTTAAATTCGCACAAAACTACGTCGTTTCGTGTTTACATCAACACAGATTCTTGTTGAAGCAATGGCGTCCGTGGCTTGTCAACACATGTAGGTACACAGTGCCCATGCGCGGAACATTAAACACAGCGCCGCAGCGGCGGAATTTCAAAACGGTACTTGCCTCGTATTATTATATCGTTTTATTTATTTACAACTTATAAATGTATAAAAAAAAATATCAGAACTAACAGATTTTGAAACACAATAAATTACTTTACTCACATTTTTCTATATAACACAATATCACGAAAGTTCAGTTTTATTTTTATATGTATGTAGTTTAAGATTTATGGCTATTAATTTTTGTTTTGTCATTTGCTATTTTAATATGTTTATAAAAATAAAATCATCAAAATTCTACTCTTCAGAGAGGCAAATCTACTATTTTCTCCGTCGTATTCTACTACTGAAAAAACTATCTGGCAACATTGAGTACGAAACTGCAGGAATTTTTCCATTTCTTTGTATCCATTATAAATTGCTCCGAACTGTATGGCTAAATTTACGAACGTTGACGATAACAATCGAGAAGCACTGTTTGTAAAATTTAGGGCATATATGTATAGCTACCAATACAAAATATCAAAAGCAGGCCTTCTAATTCCATACAACATATGTATAATATCGAGCAATCAGTATCCATACATATTCTGGAATCAGGATGTTAGCATTCCTAGGTATGTAAAGGAAAAACCAAGCCGAAAGAGTCAAGTGTATTTACTATGATAAATATTTGTATTTATTAGTATGTACTTATAACCTAGTATAATCGAATTATGATATAATATGATATATCTAATATAAGCGAATCTATTATGACAAATTCACTATTTAATATTAATCACATACATTCAAAACTGTTTTGATTCTAATAGTTATCAGTAATCATAATATACAAAAGAAAACGCCAAAAGGTTAATGTTATAATGGAGATATTCATTAAGAAGGAATCATTTTACAATATCAATAACATTTACCCTTTTTTAAACTTTTCCTTGTTTAAATATTGTAATCGCCAAAAATCTGTCCGTTATTACTTTTATGCAATTAGCGTAGTGCTCTTTATATCTTTTGTTCAATCAATTGTAGTCAAATAAAGTAACTAAATTACACAAGATGTTCTTGTGCAAAAATGTTTTTTTTAATCAGAAATATTAAGGTGAAATAACGCTATTTTACGATAGCCTCAATGGGCTGTTATAAACAGCCAAGATGTTAGCCTTTAGGATTATGATGTCCATATCATGTTTAAATTAACATGGTATTGTGTAATCCCTGGGTTATTCCAAACAGACAACGCCTCAATCAATAAAAACAGAATGGCACGGATGACACTAAACAGACAACCGTAAAACTACGAACACATTTGCATACCTAAGACTAACAAACAACAACTACGAAACTAACTTCAAACAATACCGCACTCATTATATAATAGGAAATTATAAGTTGACCACGGTGTCGTGCAAACAAATAATTGTTTTCGCTGAAGTAGACTGTTGAAATCTTTTAAAGATTCTTGAATAAAACAGTGTTCGATTTCTGCACTCTAGCTATCACACTACTGCAAATTTCCTTGGTTACATTACCAATTTTGTACTTAGTCAATCGATGTAAAATAGCTGTTGAATAATGAACGGACTCAACAAGAAAGCTAGTTACGGAGGGTAATTAAAATACTTTGAGATAAATATCTTAAATATATAGAGTAAGCATAAGGTTTGGAATAAAATACGCAATTTAAGCATAAAAATTTGGTTGATGAAGTCATCGTTTATTTTTTCAACCAGCAATTCACGACCTTTTTTAACTTTTCAATTGTCTATTTAACCAGTAATAAAAAAATAATACCTTGTATAACATTTTAMTTGAGAAAATTACCTAGTTGTATTCGTTTAAAATAATATCCTTATCCCGCGAAGACAAAATAAAACTAACAACAAATTTGGAAAACAAACAACGAAAGTACAACGTTACAAAAGAATTTTAATTCTAGGGTACATTTCTTTAATTAAAACGTGTCACTTAGTTTGAAGTAAACGTGTTTTTATCAGTATTTGTTCAAATTAAAAAAAGCTCAAATTTGTAAAGCAGTCTTCAAGAATTTAACAAAAAATTTCTCAAAACATTCTGTTCATTAAAAACAATGATGCGTTTAACAGAATCTAAACGAATTCAAGCTTTGATTATGGCTGGTTTTGGTGATAGCAAGCAAGTCGTTTTTAATAAAGATTAAATCTAGATTAACTTATCACCACGGCCATAATCAGCAAATTACTTAAAAAAAACTGCACAAGCTAAATCTGTAGATTTACCACAATTGGGCAGGCCTCCAATATATCAAGAAGCAAAATTAAATATGTTGCTTGAATGTAAAGAAAATTATCAGATGTCAACCCGTATACTAGCATTAAATCGTAGGGCAGCCACAATCGTCTGATGCTAAGTTACTTGCAACAAGAAGATATTACCCCTAGATGCGTCAACTAGTATTAGATTAAAATAAGGGTTATCTGAGCAACAACAATATTCCGTTGTGGCTAGATCCCAAATTTTGTAAATAATAGAATTCTTCTTATGGTGCCGCCATTTGTCTTAATGGTGTGCGGTACTCGATACTGTCCCCAAGAAAACCCCACTGGACCCAAATGCACACAGCCAAAGAAACGAGAAATTGAATTAAGAAAACGCTCGCTATTTAGATTTTTTAAGATTTGAACTGATACCATTACTGACAATTATTTTTCACGTAACGAAAATGAGGCTGTTTAGTTCCAATAAGACACCCCACTATGGACTTGATGTTAGTGAGTACATAGAGTAAATGGGGCACGTTAGTATCGAAGTGATTGAAAGAAGTGTTCAAAGCGTTCATACACGTCTGGGGCAGTGTCAAATAGTTTGCGGATGGCAATTTACAATGCAAGGTATCATTATTTATTATTATTGAATAAGGAATATCAAAGCGTATCGAAAAGTGAAAAAAGTTGAGGTTGCCATTAAAAAATGATAATGACAGTTCAAAAATAAATAACGTCATCAAAAATTTTTATATCAAAACATGGTAAATAATAGAAATAAAAAAAAGATTCTCTCTATTTGTTAAATCACTACAATTTTGCAAATTTTCTATGTGTCTTCTTCTCCATATGAATTATGTAGTGTTATGCATTCTTCAATCTCACCTCATATATACAATCTGCTTACATCTACTTTTCTCATTAATTCACTAATTGATTAACTTAAATGTGTCATTAGCTCTAACAAAAAAAAGAACAATCATTATAGCGCCAATTATTATTATTGACGCTTGCGGTCAAAATTTTAAGCCCCACACTGCCTCTAATGCTGCAGCGCTTATTGTAGAAGTATTCTAGCGCAAGATAAAAGCGGCTAATTGCCAAGTTGAGTGAATGGGGTTAACCAACGGATGAGGGAGTGTCCTTAAAATCGCCTATTCCATACGAAATGTCCATCCAACGAGCAAATTTAAATCCAGTCCACGTTCGGGCATTCCATCGCCATAAAATTATGAACCATGTATTTAACTGGAAAATTTTGCAGCGGTCGATAAACCACAAAACGAGCTGTCATGCATGGAAATTGTGGTAATTACAAGGAAAAAAGAAAGCTCTTTATAACCACACGGCACCGTATTAGACGTTGCCATGCAATGTTAATACTATAAATTTGGTAGAAACAGCTAAACATAGTATTTATGACCATCAGTTTAAAACCCAATTAGCACTTTCGAGGTTGCACAATTAAGACAAATTTATCGATCAAATCAATTTGCTGCCTCTCAGGAAGGTGAACACAACTATTGCTTACTTGTCATCTGTCGATTATTAAATTACTTGATATATTTTAATATGAGAAAACGCCTGGGAGTAAGTATTTTCAACATATTATGTAGTGTTTTGTGGAACAATTAACTTTAAGGTAGCAGAAAGCTCAAATTTCGGACCTGTGGAGTGACATTGATCTGCAACCTTCAACTACTGTCGCCGTGCATATTGTAGCTTGGTAGCAGTTACAAAAAGGCGGCACAAAGAAATCAGAAATCAACGCCGCCCGCATTGCATGAATCATTTATAGAAGCCCTGTATAACCACACCTAATTAAGAAGCAATTTTATTTTGATTAATAAATGTGTAAGGAACGATGCCAAAGGAACGCGAGGTACAGAATCTAAATATCTGTTTGTTAATTTCTATACTATTTAAACTTTAAATTACTCTATAGCTGACCGTAGCGTTCCTAGTAAATTTGTGTATCTAAGAAATGTGGCAATAATAAATGATATAAAAAACGCTCCTAACTCTCAAATACCACGACCTGAAAAACACGTATTTTAGTTTCAATCTTTTGTTTCTTTTCAGTAACGTTTTATATCAAATAGTTATATTTGTATTTGTCTGATAGGAGCACTAATTTTTGTACAAAGTTTAATAAAAACAGAAAATATAACAAATATTTAGCAAAGGAATGGATAGGAATTACCAAGAACCCTCACAATAGTTTGATATACAGTTTAAAGGACTATGTAGCTATGTTTTATCAAGACAATTGTTTACTTTTATAATGAAAAGCATCATAGTTTTATAACACAATAAAATTTAGAGACATATACAGGTAATTATATAATACTATACGCAATATACACATGTTATAAATTTCTTATGCATTCAAATGAATTTATGATCGAATTATAACTCACAAAAATCTATTCTATTAACAAATATTATGTGAAGCTAAAGGTTATAACGAGGATCCCAACATATTTTTTTCGTCTGCAAATCCGTAACTTCATGTCATCACGTAATAATGGTAACACATACGTGGTTACTTTAAGCACTGTAGATTCAATCAGCCTCAAAAGCATACTCTAAACACGCTAATTGAAAAATAATAAACAGAAAAATTGACCTGAAAATCATTTCCAAGCTTAGAACAGACAGTCATAGCAAACTCAGCTAAAGAAGCAATTCACATGTATACATTACGAGACTGTAAATTCCACTAAATTCAAGATATTGGCAGTATTACTTGATATAATGTATACGATAATATCCTAGAGGATTCTTGATATTCTCTCACCTGATACTTATCTGTCATTAGCGAACGCCAAACAATTATACGTATTCATATACGCATGTATTATTCCAAATAATCTTAGAAGCGTATCAAAACAAGCTAATTTGAATTTATTAGGCCAAGAATATAATTTAGTGCCTCGAAACTCTAGGTTTCATGATATGCGTATAATTTCACTTAAATCATCGCAATATTCTTTATGGTGCACGCTTGGACGAAATTCAGATTGTGAGCATTCAGGTGTTTCAAAACAGCTGTTGAACACTAATCTCGGGGATTATAGTAGAAATAAATTTTATCTGAAACATTAAATATTACCATGCACAAAATATGACACACTTTATGAAGATGTTACTGAAATTAGGAGCTTGTTCGTACTGTAGTGGACAACTCGTTTCATCGACAACATTTAAACCCATACAAGCAAGTATGGGTGTGTTGTAATTACGAAATACGAATTAGGCATGTGAAAATAATAAGACACTGAAACTGATTACGACAGCCTACTAAGCTTGAAAAAGTGCAGCTTCCCTTGGTTCTTTGGGAAAATGTTGCTGTGTATTCATTAATATTTTTAATAGAAGAAAATAAACCCAATAACTTTTTATTTCTATCCAATAGAAACAAATAAGTCTAACAAGGTATGATTAAACAAATTAGGACAAGCTGATTTCCAGAGAGCTTTAAAACACTAGTGAATTCAGATCGGCAAATTTTGTCCACGAGGGTTGCAAATAGTAAAAATCTATGACCTGGGTTTGAAAAATCAATTTATAATTTTAGTAATAACAAAGGACGTGGGTATTTTTTCTGTATATTTGTTATAAGTCTTTGTTTCTTTGCTCCAAAATATTAAATTTCTTACATCATCTACCGCAATGCAAAATCTAATGTTTTGGTTTAAATCACGATTAGTTTATTTAGTGGTCAGAAACACCTGTTTTAGCTTTATATGGGTTTACACTTGCAATATGTTCTTTAACCCTAAATTTAGTAGCTCTACTTTTTAGCCTATACAACACATAGCATACATTTTAATTCGCACATATCGCTTTGTTATAATCTGTATCGCTATAGGGCTTGTTAACGAGAAGCTATCACAAGTTACATCTGTTTGCCTAGTTTTAATGCAACCACTGACAGCTTTGATATAATTTATTCCTTCATGGATGTAGTCGAATGTTATTTTTGATGCAGACTATAATGGTAGATATCAAATTTGGGTTGAGGCTGTGACAATGCACAATGGTACCTAGAGGAGCAAAAATTCTGTTTTGTTGTTGTTGATTGCATTCGCGAATTTTTTAACATCCAACTGACTATCAGTTTCCGTTCAAATATAGAAAATTCCATAAAGTGAATGTTAATTACTGCCCGAATTCAGTTCTTATATATATCTTAATGGGTTAACAGGCATAGTAAGAAATGAAAAACTTTCACTGTATATAATATAATTGAGTTGTAATCAGCTGGTCGCCATAATCTGGCCACCGCACCGCAGCGAATTACGCTCCGAAGCTCGAAAATACTGAGCGACGAGCGATTCAGCTGCAAATGCGCCGGATGGAGTTCAGCAGCGCAACATGGAAACTTTGCTATACATATGCGGATTTGACCTCGATTTTGAACAGAGTCTTGATAGCTCAGTGGTTAGAGCGTTTGACTGGTATTCATAAGGTCCCGAGTTCAAATCCGGTCAAGGCTAGCAATACGTCTTCATTTCTTCTTATGCCTGGAAACCCATTAAAATATTATATATATAGAAAATTCCATTTGCATTATTTTAATAATAAAAATAATTAAAAAATAATAAAGAAAAGCAGTGAAGTCAGTCAGCTTGTTAATAATCTAAAATGTTGAGCAATGAGTGCACCTATTAAAAGGATATGTTACATACGTCTAATTTTTTTTAATATAGTAACCCAATTTATCATAGTATGTATATCATTGTTAAGATATAGCGAAAAAGTTAAATTCCATATAATTAGCCAATACTGCACACATCGTACAGATTATACGTCTACAGCGTGTACTCATGTAGCTAGATACAGGTTTACAGCCAAACATGCTAATTTAACACTTCAGTTTACGAAGTAACCTTGCACCTTCACCTTCACCTTCTCTCGATCGCAACACCTACGAATCGTTGCGAACATGAAACTTTCAGTTCCAAGCGCACACTACGACTAGGTGAATGTGTCACGATCTAAAATTGTCAGTTTATTTCAGMTATAATAAGAGATTTCGCTGTCGCCTTTCCAATAATCCCCGAAGTGTAACAGAGTGCGGAGCATCCGAAATCAGACAATGTGAACATTGACATGCGTGCAGTTACCTCCGAAATAAACAAACCGAGACGTAATGATTTACGGCGAGGCGAAAATTAATGTGCCGGTATTTATAACGCGGGGGATTTGACTCGAGAATTTCTGAATTGAATTTTTAAGCCCGTCCGCGGGCGAGAGTGTAATCGTGATTGTTTTTGAATACCCGCTATTCCCATACGACCGCAAGCGTGCTCGAGGTTAAGCGTTAAATTCAATAGCAAATCCTGGCAGTAATTGCTTGTTATAATCACGGCTAAATTTTAACACAGGCGCAATAACCATTATCTCTTAATGTGTGGGAATGCTTGGTCTATAATACGAGTACTATCTATAAGATATCAAAAGCATTATTGAGCCTCAGAATATATAAAAAAAAAACAATGAATAGAACGTAGAAGTTAAGTAGGTAGTAATCATAAGTAGGTAATATTCTATTACTACCAACTTGTTAACATTAATTATACAAAACTTGACAATATGCCTGGTGTGCTGTACTGCCTGCATCGGAATTTTAGGACAACCGTGGACAGCTGTTTTGGCTTATTAAGCCACATCAGCACGGTTATAGTCTCAATGCAGACAGTGCGGTCACAGTATACAATGAACACAGTAGTCTCACTTCGAGTAGGTCCCTTTGATCTCGGTGGCAACGGTTACGTTTTTTTATGGACTAGTGTGCTTAGACTGTGCGCATGTCCTCGTGAAACAAATTTTACGCAGCTTAGGTTAGATGTGCCTAATGAAGTGGGTATACGAAACAAAACTGGCGACAAGTAAGCAAATCTAGCAAATCTAAAGTAAACAAAAGACTTATACCGCGCGCAAATAGAGACATCAAAGATATCTCGGTATCGATATCGAGTACTTCTAGTATCGAAACCTGCTTTTCGACACCCTAGTAATATCGTTACTAAAGAAGTATTATCGAATCGTTTTAGTTTATGTATTTTTATATTGTAAATTTAAAAATTGGTACTTGTGAAATGTTCAAAGTACGGAAAATTATGGGTGCGCGGATTTACCTACATTTCCTACACTAAATTTGACAACTTAAGAGTTTCGATACTTTTTGCTTCAATTCAAGTAGGTATGGTATTGTGATACCGTTACCGATACAATTTTGATCTATGTCCCTACGCGAGAGAGTAGAAGCCGTTATGCTTCCCTTATATTATATTCCCAATGCAGAAGTCAGCCCTGCTACTAGGCGTGCTACCGATAGGTAATGGTCTCCGCTAGAGGCGGGTAGGGTGGCAGTGTCGATAGATAGCACTGTATCACCCACATCATCTCTTGCTCTCATATACAAAACTTATACCGTTTGATTTGTGTGACGTAGTGGCCGATATTTAGTGAGGTAAGTATTTAGCTAAATAACACTATTCACATTATTTACACTTGATCTTTAATTATCTGCTCATGGAGAAGTTCAGATTATACGAAACGACTTTATCGAGTAGTTCGGATCTTGCAAATATCTCCCTTACAACATTAATTGTATTCTTAGCAATGCAAGCCTTCATTTTATAAACCCTTGACCATTATTATGACCAAATATTGTTTTATTAAAAATGGATCGAAAATTTAATATGCAGTCTTGACCTTGACTTGTGCCATCTGAAGTAAGGGCTTGCCAATAATTTACACTTGTTCATGTTCAGGTGTAAAATAATGGGGTTGTTGCCCTTGACAGTAAATCGTTATTATGACACGTGTGCGACTTTGCGTGGACCTAATGGAATTAGAAGCTGGCAATAGAAAAAATATTTGTAATGTTTTAGTGTCTTATTTTTAGCTTTAAAGGTTTTCCGCCAAATTCAAATATTTCGTGATACGTCACCGTTCCTGGAGAAGCACTCCGCTATTGCGCCGATGCACCGGATGCCCTGTTGCATGCTTGACACCTTTGTCGCTGTTGAACACGCGTATGTTCTGTAGTTCTATGCCTTTGTACCTTTGTTTACGTTTTGGTTTGAGAACATAGGACTTGTTAAAGTTTTGTTTTTATTTACTTGGTACGTTGTTGTTCAAACATAGACTGTGCAGTTATGGAGCGAGATTATGTGAAGGGATTTTCGGACAATTTACCAAAAATTGACTTACAAATGATTGACGAATTTTGCATGAACGGAAACTCGTGTTGCCAGATCGTTCGATTTTACGCAAATTAGGCGATTTTGCTATTTAAAGGTTGCAACTTGAATAAAATTATATAATGGCAGCTATACATATACTATATACGCTGTAATTCAGGTTTAAGCGAGTTTACCTACTTAATAAATAGTTGTTCCAGTTTTAATATCACTTGAAATATGGACTTATCCTGTGGCTGCCATAAAATAAATTCTGTTTGCGATATATCCGCTACAAGTTTATATTTTAATTTAATATATTTTAAGTTTTAATATTTACAGTGAAAACGACTAACAACGAATCGCGTTTAACACATCCATTCGCGTGTAGGTTTTTATAATTCATAATTACGGTTACGAGTTTGGAATAAAATGGCAAGGCGGCTTCGGTTTAAGAAACCTGGCAACATCACACAGTTACACCACACTAAGCGCGCCAGGGAACGGTGACGTCAGAGATTCAAACTTTAAACATAAGCAATCTCTTTATAAGCATTAACTAAGCGCTTTGCGAAAAATAAAACAGGGGTCTATTTTTTTCATGTAGATTCATATTCTGCAATAAAAAGGGGGCAACAGGCCCATTGTATTTAGACGGAATCACCCTGTGATATCCTCATAACATGCTCAATATGCAACTGATCTCTCTTATTGAAATATGGTTTACTTCGTCAGAGATTTGTTTGTTTCTGGCCCAACTACGCAAACAAAAACCACATATTCCATTTAGAATAGGAACTTTCTTGGTTTCTTTAGCAACTTCATTATGATTTATTGCATAATTTACAATATACGGTATGTGACCATGATGAGCTGTAATCCCCTTGTTACATTTTATTGGCAATCTCGAAAGTGCATCAGCACTGCTCATTTTGTTTAAGCTTTTAATTTTACATTCGCATGACGTTAAAATTAAACTCTAGCCTTGTAACATGTTTGTAGAATAATCGGAAATACCCATTTTTGTTTGTCATACCTACTCAGGAGCTACAGAATTTCTGCGCCTTCTTCCCGTGTCAATAATTTGCGCAGGGCCATTCCTCAGAAATTACCAGAAATTATTACAACTTGTACGTTTAAGCTTTTGGGTCATTACTTACAGATGAAACCATTTTTTTAACATGAAAAGCAGTTGGCGTGTAAAAATGTCAGCTTCCTATTGTTTTTGCAACCAATCCCATGAACCACTTTTAACATTCATTCTTATATCATAGCGCTTCAATATTAATTTCACGACAAGCATAAACTGACAGTACTTCTTAGCAATACAGCAATTATCATTTAATTTTTTTTATTCTAAAATACAAATGTACATAAAACATTAACTTTTCATAAAAAAATTCTGTATATGTGCTAACGCGATATATCTCCGATCATCAAAGCGAGCGGCGCGTACATCTGACGAAAACAGCTTTCTCCAATTACTGGTTAATTATTTGACTGTTTGAACACTGACACACACATGTAATCCGCGAAAATTGCATAATTACGGGATAAATACGTTATAGGTTTGTTGATCCCACGGTCCGATCTAATCTGAACAGACCGACCGTCCGTAGCCTTATTTTATTTAACCCACTCAACTTGAAAAAAAAAACGACGCTTTTACATTAATTAGAATAATTATAGGTGTGTAAATAAACTAAAATGTTGTTGAGTTGTATGAAAATGTAAAAAGAAGATACAGAAGGACAGTTTAACTATTAAAATTTAAGTAAAGAAAAACATTTATTGCGTATTTAAAAATAATAAAATGATACAAAAATGGTGGAGTAGAATTGTCGAAAACAATCAATATTTTTAAAAAGCCATAATTTGAAAATAAAAATAAATATTTATTTTTGATACTAAGCATAACTGCCACCTCCTCACCACCAACAATCACTTATGCTCACCTAGAAAACATACAGAGGGTTTTGTATTTTAACAAACATACAAGAACAAGAAGAATACAAATATTACATATATGATAATCCCGAGTCCCGACACAGCTGTTGAAGGTTATTTAATCGTATCGATGTTTGATGCGACAATATATGTGATTAGTATTTTAAATACAAATGAAATATGTTAAAGTTTATTAATGACAAGTACAATATAGATGTCGTTTCAACGTTTGGAATATGAAAAGCTATCAGAGGAGAACATTTTGAGGATTCCAGGATTTAAAAAAAAAGGAATAAATGTTTGAATTGCGGCACAAATTACAAAACAAGATTTCAAACTTTCACGACAACGACGACAATGACAATTTCACACAGTATGACGATGATTGCGATAGTAATCGAAAATCGATTAGTAACTTAACATTTACTGCATGATGACCACAATTGTCAAAAGAAGTATTAAAATCAGATATTGCAGAGGTTTTTCAACCATTTAACATTATGAACAAACAACAAACAGTTTGTAAAGACTTTTGGCCCCGTAAAAAAAATAATGAAACGACGGCTGTCGATGAATACATCCATAAGTCTGCTGTGGACACGTCTATATTAAATACAAATACACTGGGCTCTATTTTCACTGGACTTTCCCAAGGGCTCAAACTCGCATTGGGCAATCGGGAATATAGGTTTCTGCACTTACCGGCCATACCAACCTAAGTGGTAGTTCGTAAAGCCATCACTAGCTGATCAAATGACCGGGCAATCGGCGTAGGTCTCTGTACTTAAAGACAGTATCAATTTACGTGGTAATTCATAGTCACCGCTAGATGACTTATTACCAATTTTCACAAAACCACCCCTAAAGTACGGCGTAAGACGTGTCCACGTCAAATAAATGTTATTTATCTGCGAAACGTTTTTAGAAGCTACGAAATTATGATGATTGTAATTAGGAACACGTAGTTTTTTAATATTCACGAAACAAAGCGAATATTTAAGCGAATTTATACGAAACACAGGGCAAGAAAAACCTTATATGCGAGAAAATCACTCCAAAAGTAGCATGTGAACACCTATCTACACTACACTACGTCACTATCTACGAGGAGCCATGCGGTCTTCGTTTATTTATGGGTGAGATATTGAGTACAGTAGGTTGCTGATAAAATCAAAACGACTCTAGGACTGAAATCTCACAGTTTTTCAGCTATGTAACGCGTACTTTTAGATTTGAAAAGATTGTAGGCAGTTTAGATATTCCTAATTGAGGTAAAAGTGATAAATACTGTTAGGTAAGGACGCAGGTAGATTTCCGTTTACGTAAACTATTTACCGCACGTAAGAGGGGTTAGGCTTCATTATTCTCACTGAAGGGCTACTATGAATGAAACACAGATATACACAGCAAAAACTTTTTGTCTGCAATCCACTGTACAACTGAGTTTGTCGTTGTGTTTTGTACAATATATTTGGTAGAAGTGGTTTACTTCATGAAGCAGGATGAGGAAAAAATCTGCCACATCCTCTTCTTTTGTCCTGAAGCATTTTCAGGTTTTTCAAATTTATGAACCAGTATATCTGACCCAAATTTTTTATGGCAAATTTTGAGTCAAAGGCAAGCACTTCGTGCATTAGGGAAACCCAGATAAATATCATGACGTGCAAACTCTGCCACAATCGTAGTATTAATTTAACTGTGAATGTTGAATTTTACTTACTTATTACATTGAGATCTGTTTTATTTTTATATAAATCATCTAAAATACTGAGTCAAATTTATTTTATGAGCATTACGACGACCACATACGTTACATAAGAAATTTTATGTACTTACATTATTTCTAGTGAAACAGTTTATTTGGTATATTTAAATATAAAATAAATCATCTATGAAGTAACAATAAATAAACCTGATATGCCAAACAGTTTGGTAAGATTTCTTGAGATGTTAAGACATGTACGTAAGAAGAGAGAAGCTATAAATATAGTTAGATAATTATTTCTAAAAATAAATTATTTAGCATTTCTTATATTTAAATCTGAGGCTACAGTTTATTTGAACTTACCTTGAAATAATTATTTAATAAAGCATTGTTAACAATTGACACGAGAGATTTTATTGTACATTTTACACCGTTATTGAATAAGTAGCAATATACTTGTTTCTCAAAAAAGAAAATGCGATTCGTTCACTTAAAACACTAAAATATCCTTCTATTTTGTAAACACTTGCTGACAAACAATCTCTCTAATTTTTCCGATATTCACATTTGCATCGCCGACACGTTCAACAACAATTTTTTATATGGCACATTAAATAATTGTAATAAGGATCTGGTCAATGATCAATACCTTAAATTCATTTAAATTTAATGCATTTAAAAGCAATTAAATTTTCGTCCAAGTTTGAATGCAACAGAATCGCTAATATAAAATATACTTGATTCGTCAAACGTCTAGGTAGTTGTAGTTAAATGTCACAAAAATACCAGGATGCAGTATCTTTTGAATTTGACAAAACAATTATTGGCCTTTTGGTAGTGCTTCACAGACTTTCTCGAAGCACGAAGTGGAAAGTAAAGTAAATTCAGCACTGAGTAGATTGTAATGCCAATATATATTATTATTAATCCGCAGTTTTGGTTTTGACTCCAAAATTTAATTAGCGATTATATCAAAATTTCTGCCGACAATTTGCCAGTAACAGCCTAATCTAGATTCCAAATTATGGATCTGAACACTGCACTAGTGCAAGAAGTACGTCATGTATCAGTCCATTCAATTTAAACAGAATCGGCCTTGTGAGCGCTGTTGCCAAATTGATCAGGCCGCGGCCTTCTTAAAGGTGGCCATGTTTGTAGATATTTTTATACGCTCTGATTTTATTTGTTTTACCTAGCTGATTTAATGTTTTGCGTTTCCGCTCCAATGAAATCCGGGTTTGAGGCAACAAATGCAAACATCAAGAAGGGGTCGATTTGCAGCAGATTGTTGGACTTTCGTTGCACTAATACAGTGTCAAATTAGTATACTTTAAAATTCATGCAAATTTCTTATTAGATCACAAAGAGATACGCCTTCATTTGTGAAGAAATAAAATGGTTTGCCTCGAATGTTTTCCATCATTTCAATACATTGCAAATTCAGCAGCACGGAGCACAACTAATACAAATAGCCGTAATTTTTACACCATCTATCCTAAAATATTTAAAATATTACTCATTTTATTAAATTTCTTTCCGAGTAGCACAAATGCAGCTACATTATGAGTTCTAAGCCGCCCTTGCAGATGTCGACAGTGGAATATTTATGCCGGTCCCTATGCACACCGACGAAAAAGTACGCGGGCCGTTACAGGGAATGAAAAAAGACATAATTTCAAAGCTGAGAACCCCACAAAGGAACTCCAAGAGAACATTTTGCATCTTATTAAGAAAAATGAGGGCAGCTGTTTGAAGAACAAGTTTTAGTCGCTACTTGGGGAGCACTCGAGACAAGTGAATAAAAGGCATCGTGTCCTCCCGGAGCACTGCATGAAAACGATTGCAATCCAGAAGTGTAAAGCTTAAAACCGACACGATAACGCCTTTAAGCCGATGGCGTGCCATTTCGAGCGAGGAAGATAAAGACGTCTGCTTATGCGGTAACCCACTTCTGGACTAAGATAGCGGTACTTGCATATGACTACGATAATTTGAAGCGCAAACATACGACCAATTCGTCGCGTAAAAAATAAGAGCCGCATGAAGTATTAACGTGAAAGTCGAACTATCGATTGGTCTGAGCAATTAATGGATACTAATGCGGACGAGCAGCCAATACAGCCCCGAACATTTGTAAAATATGTATATCACCATCAGTCACAATCAAGACTGATATTGATTGTAAAACACGAAACAGAGATAACTAACGATATATAAACGATAACAGTCGCCAGGTCTGGGCTTTAACTCGAACGCTCCGGTGGTGTAATGGAACATACCACAGTACCGTTCTAGAGATACGGGTTCGAGTTCCGACCGCAGCGGGTTACTTTTTCATTGAGTTAGGCCTGCTTTCTCGATAACCCCATACATTACATCATAATACAGGTAAAATGAAAAGTACTATAGATTATATACAATGATATAAGAGCAAATTTCAGTAACCTGCAGGTAAAGAATTAAGACAACTCGACCTGGACAATGAAAGGAAAGATAAGAGAAGATAAGTCAGAATCACGTCAGTTTTTCAGAGAATATTTACAACTTCTGTATCTTTAAATAAATGTTAATTAGGTAGTGTGATTGACAACAGCTTTCAATATTCTAAAAAGATCCAAATCTTAGACGACAACCTAGACAAGGTAGATTCTTGGATGAAGATACAGACACAGAAAGTATGGACAAAATAGTAAAAATGGCTTTACTTAAGGAGGCGTCCTTAAGAAGAAATGCAGCTAGAAAAAGACTAACTTTTGTTAAAGCAAACTCACTTAGTGATATGCATTATACGAATACAAATGTATTTCTTACATTTTGGGTATTCATTAGCAGTTTATATGATTACTAATTCCACTTCTCAAATATGCACATAACTTAATAATGATATTTAAAAAGCAATGTTAGAATTAGAATAAGAATTACTTGATAAAAATTACAGTTTATGTTTCGAAAATGCACATAATTATAAATCGCTGTATTTTAAACGACAGTTTTTGTCTGCGTAGTTCTGAGACAAATTCAGTAAACATCAGTGAAATGACCTTAATTACCATATACTTAAAGCTACAAAAAACTTTATAAAACAATATTTTCACAGTTTCTTTACGATTTATATTTATGTATGTAGTTGCGCCGCTAATATCCAACAATACAATCTGGCCGCAACCCCAAACAGGCTGACCTAAATGATAGATGAAACCTGATATACGACCTTCTTTGTAATTCTCCTTATAAAAGCACATGAAATTATAATCGTGGGCTAGGTAGAACTTTCTGGCGGAACCGGCAAAGCAAACAATGACGATGAGACGTCCATAAATCTTACATTTATCGCGGACGTTACCGAATAAATGAATTAAAATTGCTACAAATAACCGTATAAACGCCAGGGTGAAGGTAATACATTATTCATTGGGACTGAACGAAAAAAAAATGGCTCACATATTTTTACGTAAGCCCGATTAGAGCGTCACACCAATGATAAATGTAGATTGTCGCGCGTATCTTTTTATGCCTGGGTAATGACGAAACTAGATCATCTGATAACGTGTAATATCGAATCGATCGGACCAAGCCAGAGATGGCACTTAATCCGTGTGACATTTTGCCCGCCTTTTTTCGGAAGTTTCGTGACAACAACCCTTTCACCTGCAAATTTATATAATGATCACAGCTAGATTCGATACMATATCCACGACAGCAGCATTTGTCATTTTAAGCATGGTTCCCTTTCCCAAACGAAATGGGGTCAAAGTATAAGGGAGTGGAGTAAATTAAAAATAATAAAAGACAGTGTCTTAATAACAACGGTGGAAAAAGGTACGGCAATTAAGAGAATGCAAAAAAAATAATTGAAATCGTGTTAGCATTGCTGTAGGGACATGAAGGGAAGGAAATAAGCAGGGTAGGAGGTGAGTTGTTGAAAAAACTGTCAGAAATGTGTGCGAATAACGAAGTTGAAATTACCATTCTGAGTTTAAGAGAGTTTCTTGAACAGTTCTTAACACTTCAGAAGTGGGATAAGCAAGACTGATATCTGTGGCAGTGTCAAAGGTGAGGAGAAAATCAATGTTGAACTGTTCGTTAAAGTTGAAAGGAAGAACTGGCGTTAGTAGGAAAATGGACGTAAAAATCGCAGAGGACGAATCATAACCAAAGTTTCACGCAACTAATGGTATAGATTGAAAGATGAAGGACACTGAAGCGTTTTCATATTGAAAACCTCATAACTTTAGAACGGATTATCCCATTTCAATTTGTTAAAATGACCCTTTCTTGCCATTTAAAATGCTCTAGTTTGTAGCGACTATGGCGCCGTATTACCTATGATTATTTCCTTCATGTGTCAAATTTAAATTCTGGCAAATCACATCCGTACTTTCGATTTAAAATAACCAACCAGACGCTGTTATCAGCGACTATTACAAATCGAATATCAGAATCGACTATTTCAAATCAAGTCCTTTTTATTATGTCAAATTAATAAATTGTCCATATAAAAGAGCCATGTTTTCTTGATTTTCTATTCTAAAATTTGATTCGGGAAATAATCCTAACAAATACAATCTTGAGTACAGTGCTCCAGAATTTGACTCGACCAAATTGGCATTAACAATTTTAGACACATTGTCAAATTATTAACACCAGTTTGGTCTCGTCAAATTAACAGTCGCGCACTCTCGAAGAATTGATGACAATGTAAATAGTGGACTATTTATTAAGATCTTGTGATGTTACCGTTGAGTAAATCGCTGGATTATTAACTTTTGTATTGCTAGATGTCGTAAAGTACTCCTCTTCAAACTACTGATTTGTTGATTACCCCTTCTTTCGCTATACAAAATAACCAATACAATATTAGTAAGTATAATGTACAACAACAAGAATAATCAATTTATTTCATTAATTGATAGACGTACAATTTCAACTACTGCCAAATATTTAATTAAACCTCACACTTAACCACAAACGGTACAATTCACACTGTCAATTGACAAGCTGCAATAACACCTAGACATTAAATCGCAAACGTTGGGCACATTAATTAATGGTGATGATGATTAAATGGGAAGAGCATTTATCGAACATGTCACAGCATTACATTATTCCACGGAGGAAACAGTGAAACAACCAACTTGCATGCAGTGCTCATTGCACAAATACCGAGACAGATTCGCACAGATACATCTCGGTTGCCATTAATTACAAGACACGCCAGCGGAAGCTCCTTGGTGAAGCATTTCTGGCCTGTGGCCGTGATATAGTAGGCGTTGACTGACAGTGAAATTCTTTGACATATTAAAAGTTTATTTATTTGTTGCGACACTTGTTCGATACCAGTCTTGCCATTCGTTGTTTGATAAAATAATTTAGAATTTACGCGAAGGTGTTTGAATAATTTTCAACAATGGAAAAATCTGCGATACGCGCAGTTATAAAATATTTGCAAACAAAAATGTTGTTGCCAAAAGAAATTCGTGAAGATATGGTGGGTGTATTAGGTGAGAGTACTCCTTCTTACCAAGTGGTAAAAAATTTGTTTCGAGAATTTAAATTGGGAAGACAAACGTGTGAACATGCAAAGGGTGCCGGACGACCAGTAACTGTCACTATTGTTAATGTTAATCGTGTACATGACATGGTAATGACAGATAGGTGAATGACCATTCGTCGGATAGCTGAAATTACAGACTTTTCATATGGCATAATAGAAAAAATATTAACAGATGTTTTAGGTCTTAAAAAGTTATCTACACGCTGGGTCCCTAGAATATTGCGGCCTTATCAGAAACGAGAGTCCTGAATTCTGAAACCAGTCCGGCAGTTTTCAGCAGACCCCGGATGAGTTTCTCTCTGGATTTTAACTGTTGATGAAACATGGGTCTACCGCTTTGATCCAGAGTCAAAACAACAGAGTATGGAGGTTCTCCTCCACCACGCAAATTTCGAGTTGTGCCCTCTGCTGGTAAAATTATGGCCACAATATTTTGGGATGCGGACGGAATTTTGGAACGAACAATAACAGGATTTTACTATGCCAACTGAATTTCAAAATTGCACAAGCGCATTAAAGAAAAAAAGACGGGGAAAATTAAACACCGGAATTTTGTTCCATCAGGACAACGCTCCTGTACATAAAAGCCATATTGCAATGAATGCTATTCACGACGCAGGATTTGAACTGCACGAACACCCAGCGATTACTTCTTATTTCCGAAATTGAAAGAATAACTACGTAGGACCAGATATGACGATGACAGCAATAACGACTGGTTAGAAGACCAACCACAAGAATTCTTTTCTAGAGGAATCAGAGCATTGGAACATCGTTGGACCAAATTTATCGAAGTTCAAGGTGACCATAAAAAAACTAGTTACATTCATTTTTCACTTTTTAATAAATTTAGTAACTTCGTATATCTTTACCTGCAGGATAGGCAACTATTGTTTCTTTATTCTAAATAAGGCGCACCTCGATGCTTTTCTCTTCTTCTGGCCAGTTTTTGTCGGTTTTTTTCCGGTGCGAAATAATTCGATTCTGCGAAAGCAGTGCGCTTTTGCTCGCTAGTTAGTTAAAAGTGGACGCACTATTTAAGCCGGCATTGTTGCAAGTTTTTATAATTATCCGAAAGGGATTTGAGGCTTAGTGCAAGGGCTAACACGTATGTTAGTTGAGTCAGTGTGCAGTTGAGTTGGAAAGCTTCACTGACTACGGAATTTTCCGGATTTCTCCTGTTCCACTACAATTTTATATCGCAGAAACCACACCTGGTTGTGCAAGTAATTTTCTTCCGTTAGCGCGTCGTGTGTAGCTTTGGTTTTCTTTAGGGCTTCTATTACGCTGCTAGTAAAGGTTCCAGTACGCCTCTAGTACCTGCATTTGGTATATTCCATTATGCGGTTCTTGCCTACCTAGAACTTGCCATATCGGCTGGAATCCAGAGATAGATTGCATTTGGGTGTGAGTGCGACATTCTGCTTATCCTGTTGGAGCCATTGGCCTTCCCAGATCGCTCGAGCTGCTGGTTAAGGTCGGATTTTTCTTTGTTAGTGTAACTGTTTTTTCATGCATTCGTACAATTACGGTGGACTATTTTGACCGCGGCATTTCTTTTTCTTTTAGTTGTTGTTAAAACGTTGCATATAATTGTACTTATAATAATTTGTTCTTGAGTAGTTCATGATAAAGTCATAATTACCGGTATTTTCTTTTGTAGCGGATTGTGTTCGATTTATTTAGTTGCATTAATATACGCTGCGGCTGTCGGCCGAACATTTATAATAATTCTGTAAAGTGCCATACGCAGTGTACACTTGCGCTCGCGCTATTTGCGTTCGGAATACTGATACGTAAGACAATAATACTATCTGTCAAGCTTACTTGATTCGTTTAATTATACATTTCCAAAGTGATTTTCACATACTTATACATTCTTTTATAACATAAAATTTTTGATTTATGCATATATCAGTACTGAATGTAAATGCAGCGGTTTTGAATATACACATATATCTTTTTGGGGATACAACCGAGTTTTGTTTGTTTGTATGTTTTTCGGAGTATTTGGAGGCCCTTACTATCTGGGAACCGTCTGGCTCGGTTGCTGTGAATTTATTTTCATATTCTTTTAGAGGCCAGTGGCGCCCTATTAAATTTTGCTCAATTTGCTTCTTTGTCTGAACCCATACCCATATACCGGCTGAGCTTGGGTTTATTTATGCTACAGCAATCCTTTTTCTCGCGTCCGTGTTGCATGTTTCTTGAACACTTTGAATTCATGATCTAATTACTAACGCCAGATAGTGGTGTCAAATATGTGTATATTGTCAATAAAATGTAAAACCGTTGCAACTCTGATACGAGCCATTAGGAAGTCTTTATTGAGGTTAAATTAAAGGTGCTTAAAAAAACAGCTTGCATCAGAGCTAAGACGTTAGGTTTTATAAATTATCAACTACACAGTGCAAGTCTGTAGCTATAAAATTCCGTACGCCAAAATGATGGGTTTTTTCTTTCTGAATGCTTGAAAACATGGGTTAATAGGTATTCTAGCGCGTAAGTACTAACTAAAAACAGATGAAAATAAAAATATTGGAAAAAATGGTTTTTTTGACGTAATTAAGATATACGAGGTGCATTTAAGGGCATAATAACTTGCTGTTCGCGCTACTCACTTCATGATTCTGTTCCATGGTATAAAGCGTTCACTACTAAAACAACTAAATCGAGCACACGTGAACCGATAAAATAGAGACCCGAGCACTACCTCGAGTCGTTCAGACTAAATGTAAGTAAACGGGATAAGCACTCACCTTGGCGAAGTCAATCTTCAGCGTGCAGCAGCCTGAGTATATATCCGCTCCATTTAACGTATCCTTCGCTCTTACTGCAGATTCTACGTTGTCGAACGTAAGTTTAGTTAAGGAAAAGATCCGTTATGTCAAGTCAGATAAAACTACGATATAAATGGATTTCAAATAGCGGAGAGTTGTTAAGATCTATATCTAGCAATCAACCACAGTCGCCAAATTATAATTATTTCTTTAGAAAGGTGTTTTAGAGACACAACATACTAAAATGTTCACTTTAATTTTATAATTCTTAATATAAATAGTAACATCAAAGTTATTTAATACATGTACGATTAATAATAATTTTAAGAAGATTTAATTGGGTGTATGCATTTCTGAAAAAGTATTGCCAGCTTTGGTCGAGAATCGAAACCGGGACCTATTCATTACTGGTCAACTGTGCTTCCACTGCACTACCACAGCCCTATCCAAAGTGGCCTTCAGTTGAATTGCATATAATGTTCGAGAAACATGTACTTAGGCAATAATTATATTTCATTACATCACAAATGTAAAAAAACCAATTAAATCTTCTCAAAACAAATAATAATGAATACCTATTTTAGAGATGTTTTTTAAATAAAATTAATCTTTCTTAAAATGATAGCAGTTTAAATGTGAAATGCGTTTGGGGGTGATAGAGGTATGTGTTAGTTAGGTGACAATTTGCTGTGAGTGTGACTGTTACCTGACCAACGTTTTAAAGTTTCGTTATAATTTAAAATTTATTTTTGTATTAATTATGAATTGCTACTTCCATCAGTTGACTGACTATCTTTTATTAATTTAGAAAACTCCTTCCAAAATTAAGGTTTGCAAAAGGAACATTTTAAGGGTTGGAAGCCATGCACCTCTATGACGCGATAAGTATAGGTGCTTTACGTAAAATGTCTTTTGCAGATCGGCTGATAACGTCTAATAGTGAGATGGAGGCATTTTTAGGCATTGTGGTGAAACAAATTACCAATAAAATATATTTTCTTGTAATATCGTTTGAAATTTTTATCTTTGACCCTAATAACTCTCCGCACAAAAGCGTGACGATATACACATTTATCATATTTGTATACGTAAATCAAAACCAGATTGATCAGTTTGCAAAGAAACTGGTTATCAGTCATTTAACATACAGTCAATGTTACGAATGATCCTTTTATATGTTACTGCTTTAAGAATTCAACAAATGCATTACAAAAACTAATTTATAGGTTACTTTTCTACTTCTGCTAAGGTTACTAAGCTTATCGACCGCCTAAATGGGCGCTATATGTATAATGACGGCAAGCCATCATGATACGCGTTGATAAGATAAGAACTTCGAGAAACAAAAAATTAAAAACAACTTAAAACTGTATTCAAGCAAAAGCATACGTAAAATAGTTTCTCGTCGGGCCTAATGTGCCAATTTTAGGTTGATACCTATCAAATGCCTAGCAACTACGTTTTTGTGAAAAAAAATAATTATACAAGCAAATCGGCTGTCATATAAGTAGCTTCCAAACTAGAAAACCAGGCAGTGCGTAATACAAATAAAAATAACATAATCGTTTGAGTTTTATAATGAGCTAATTCGTAATTGGTACCAGCTAAATGAACCCAGTTGAGTAAAACGTTGTTTCGCATAATGAACACGGTATACACACGTTTTTAAATTTTATAAGCTACTGTTACCGGGTATGAATTACACAAAACAATACTCATTTTAAATGCTAACAAGGCTGCCTTTCGCATTAAAATATCGCCGCGACTAGTATTAAACGGTCGATAAACCACTGTTTACAAAAAAACTTACGTGAAGAATGTTAATAGCAAAATTGATTTCAACCATTTTGAATCTAGAGGTTCCGTTAAACTTTCGCAATAAAAATTCAGAAGTTTTTGGTAAAACAGCGCACAATGCAAATTTACATTTACACAAGTGCAGCACATATACTAAATAAAAAAAATAAAACTAAACTAAATGCATATAAAGGATATTCCACCATGGCTTGTACTCCGTTCTTCTTGAATATCACAATCCTTAATACTTGTCCACTAGATTGGCAAATTGTGTGTAATACGTCCTGAAACAAAAGAAACGACAATTAGCTCCAGGGTTAACACGAAATGTAAAACATACCCTCATTTCTGAAATGTAATAATTATTAAATTAATTCAACAGATATCAAACTGATAGTTCGTGTACTAAAATGTAAGCAGTATGCGCCTGAAGTAAAATATATTGCTTTTATCGCTTTTAAAGTAAAAAAAAAACACGAGGGTGAAAGCTTTCAGCGACAGTGATCATTCCGAGAAAATATTATTAAAATAAAATTTCTTAAAAAATAGAGGCACGTACAAGTCCTTTGTTTACACTCACAACTTGCAGATATTTGTATAAACGTGTATGTCTCATCCATTCCAGACAACAACAGAAACACGCATAGTGAATGAACTTTTTACAAATCAGTAATCTTGGAATTATTAGCTTGTTCAAATAAGGCACGATTATTTTGATTGGTTAAACTTTAGGTAGATTTTATTCTTGTATTATTTTTTTGTTTTGTTTTAACGTATACCTTATAACACTGCAATTTATGTCTGGTGATTAATAAATAAAATTCCCACCTCTTTGATATTAGCAAAATTATTACAAAGTCGACCTTCAAACCCAAGCCAGAGATTTTTACAAACAAATTCCGCACGTCTGAGCTCATTATAACTTTGGTGCTCTTTTAAAATAACCGTTATGGTCGAAACGATCATCATAGCTATCTTCTAAAATTTGTGAAGCAAAGCACATTCAAACAATCAGCTTATTTCGTAACTACTTAATTCATTCATTTTGCACCTACTTTTAATTTAGATTTTATAGTTCATTATAATACAACGCAACAACCAATTATATTATTTGTAATTGGGTGTATGCATAGAGCAGTTACTTTAACCGCCAGTTTACGCAATCAATCCTATTCTAAGCGCTTGTGTTTGCCTAGCTGTGACTACTACACATATGTCATTCAGTCAGTGATTACATATTATATATTGTTACGTTGTTCTGTACCCTTTAAATTATTCTCGCTGTAGCCCACAAGGTAAGCAGTTTCTTGCCTAAATACGATATGGCAAAACGCAATACACTTTTTACAAAATATTATAAAATTATACATTAACATAAATCTCCCGATACTTTATTGATTTTGGAATATTATTAAAAGATATTTCAGAACATAAAAAAGTATATCCGGAATTAAGCACCAGAATAACAGGTAAGTACCTAGAGACGTCCTTAATAACGCAAGTTAATAATCGCTACTGCCATACCAACGAAGGGCAGATGAAGATTCGAACTCCCTTACACCGTGGTCCTGAAATATGCCTCCACCTTTTGTTGGTTTATTAGTAAGCGAAAGAGAATACATTTAAGTAAACACTGGCAACATTTTTACTTACTCATGCAGACGAAGATTCAGCTGCAATCAAGGTTAGGCATTTTTAATATAAATTCAAAATCAACAGATGGACTGGAATAATTAGCTATTTTATTGTCAATTCCATTATTTTTCCGCAAAGATTAACAAAAAAATTAAAGAAAAGAAAGAAGTATGGAAATGGATAAGTAAAGGCAACAAAAACACCACGTCGTATATCATATAGTTCTCTAAATCTTCTAAGGTAATGTTACCGCAGTAAAATATTTTGACTCCGATAATGAGAGATTGCCCACCACTTCAGGTCCCTTTGGAAAATACAAGCAAACCGGTCATAAATTAGTCACAGGCATTACTTCAGTACTGGATTCAACCCCCTTGAATAAGGTTAAACGCTTTATTATAAGTTCTGTTTAATAAATAGGTGAAAAGACAAATATATCTAAGGAACATCATTAAAATTCATATCTAAAACTGGTAGCACATGGACTTTTCTAAATGATAATTTCCAATACTGAACTGGAGCTGTTTGCAGACGACCCCAATTATGTAAATTTATGGTAGCGGCACGTATCTGCAGTAACCCATTGTACGAGTAAGAGTTATTGATTTCTACACAAAGGGACCCCAATATAACCTTATAAGAATTGGAAGACTATACTTAAACCCACTGGATTATTTTTATGGGCGCGAAAAAACAAGACCCGTAAGCCCAAACTAAGTAACTTTGTACTAAATTACGTTTGCTTAAAAACCCCAAACCTGTAACAGATTTTGCAAATACCGTTTAGAAACACCTTGTAAAAACTTAATATTACGCCGAATTTTCAACAATCCGCAATTGATTACATACTGCATGTAGCACTTTATAGCTTAGCCCTTAATCCAACATAAAAAGCTGAATAACCTCAGCAAAGTAAATGGCGCGACAGTTTCTTTTACTCCAGGAAATTTAAACTGCCAGGCAAGATGATTTTTTATGCGGCGCCTCAAGCTTCTGCTTCACGCCGAGACGTTCATTAATATTCATTAACAACGACAAAACACAAAATCTCCTGCAAACAATACACGCGGCATGAAAAACAGCCTTAGTTTACTGAAAATTATCTTGGAACACAAGCCCCCTGCAAATAATGGATGTAAAAAGATCCGACGCAATTTTTTGGCATTTACGACGAAATAGTACGCCAACGCATTAGGCTAACGGGACGAAAAATTCCTTCTACTTAGCTCGCTCAACGATTATACAAATGAATGTAAAACAAAGAAACATTTCAGCGAAATTAAAGAGTGATTTATTACAATTAATATTACTTTTTCAGACCATCAATTCCAGTGAAACTGCCCAAAAGCTCCTTAGGTAAATACCTAATTATACCATGCAGTTAAGACTTCGTATGATTTATAATGGTTACTATCTTGGGGGAGGGGGGGGAGGGGATATTATGACCTTATTGATCAACAGTTAGCCAATTACGTAAGGGCGAAGGATGAGTAGTGCAAATCATGCCCAAATATACAGCACCTCTTACTCTTACCTTGCTTTAACATGTCTCTAAAGAAAGTAAAGGAAGCAATGCAAGAATTCGTTAGAAAAGACGAATAGATGTGCTTCAGATACAAGAGTTTCAAAAATAATCTCTGACATTCTCGGTGCATTTCATGTATGTACTTATATGTTATAAATGAAATAAAATATTAAACTGCAGCATTCCACCTCGTATGAAAAATCGCTTATATAGTCTTAAGTGCCGCCTCGCTTGTAAACATCTTAGTGCTACCCACAATAGTGCCAAGTATTCTGGACTTTCCACCAAAAATCTCCATATAAGTATGACATCGAAGAGAAGCACCAAATGATACACCCGAATCCTAAATCCTAAACATGGCTGATTTATTTTACGCGTGTACGAAACGATTTTATATTTCAACACCTTAAAAATGTTAATTTATTCTCCTTGCAGACGAGACCATCATCAATGTTGCTGACACAATTAGATTTATAAATCACCCTTAAATAAAAGTTTATACAATCCTTTTTTATGCCATCGTTTAAAAATGAGAAACAGATACGGTCCCAAGTTTGAACCCTGAGGCACTCCTAATGCAGCCGAACGATACGAAAGTCATCATAATGAATGAAGTAAGTACTCAAATAAGAAGTTAAAGTTCCAAATAGCTACCAATTCTTTCTATTTTATCTAGCTTGGCGAGCAATACATTGTGATCAATACGATCAGAGGCTTTTTGAATGACAAGTATGATATCTATTATTATCAACTTGACCGAGGTCAACTGACAAAATTAGTGAGCAATATGCATGACTCTGGATAACAAACATCGTTCTCGGCAGAAGCTGCTCTTGATATTAAAGATGTCATCTAGGCTAAATAGTCGACACTCTAGACATTATAGATGTCATATAGGCTTAACAAATGCTGATTTAGACTGTATAGATATCATCCAGGCATAGCAGACGCCTCTTTCGGTATTATAAATGTAATCTAGGCATAATCCTCGCGTCTCTCGGCGTTATAGATGTCATCTAGACATAACAGACACCCCTCTTGACATCATAGAAGTCGTCTAGGCATAACGTAGTCACTGTAAACATTATAGATGTCATCTAGGCAAGACAGACGCCTCTCTTGACTTTATGGAAGTCATCTATGCATAAAAGTAGCCGCTTTAAACATTAAAGATGTCAACTAGGCGTAACAGATGCCGCTCTAGACATTATAAATGTCATTTAGGCACAACAGACGCTGGTCTAGAAAACATAGGTATCATCTAGGCATAACAGACGCTTCTCTTCACATTATAGATGTTATCTAGGTAGGCAGGGGCAGCCCTTGACATTGCAGATCACACACAGATATCAATGACATAATTATATATAATAGACGCTATTTACTTTTGGTAGTTGCACCTCTTCCGGTATCCACAAATTTACTCATACGCTTTTTAGCTTTAAAGCAGGGTTCGCATGAAATGACCCAAACAAAAAAAAACTGTTTTTTTTTCCGGGTTGGGCCCACTTGAAAAAACCCAAACCCACTGGGTTTTAAAAAATATGTAGGTTTTACAAAATTACTTAATGGAGATAAGTGTATACATAACTTAAAATTTAAATTCAAAAACATATACTGTAGGTACAGGCAACAAAACTTAAACTGTGAAAGTAACAAGATACATTGCACCCAAATATCAAACTGAATCAAAATAAATCGATACATCTGGAAGTAGTGATGTAAAATGCTCGAGCATGCATTTTTGGAGAACGTTCCCCGAGCACGATGGAGCAAAAACGAGAATAAACAAGCATGAACGAGCAATAACATAAATACAGAAACAGGAGAATGAAAAAGGCATAATATATAATGTTCTGTAATACTATTACACAAAATAAAACATGCGTTTGCAAAACAAAAAAATAAATTCGTTACAAAAACTAACACAAATAAAATTCTTTACGAAACTACCGCAGATAACATTCTTCACAAATCTAACACAAACAAAATGAGATTTTTGAATGTAAAAAAACCTTTTAGATTTCAAAAGTTAAAACCTAGTCATTTCCATTTTCTCCGCTGTCGTTTTCTTCATCAGTCTCAACTTCGACTTCTTTTGCTTGTGCTCCCTTCTCGTTTTCTCTTTCGTCTTGGTCTATTATTGGTACTTCTTCACTTTCGCTCCAGTCACTGTCATCGTTCTCGTTAGTATTAGGATTTTCACTGTTCACAGTTTCTTGGTTGTTTCGCGTTTCATTTTGATTTGCCAAGTTTAAGTTACATGCAATATATGTTAATTTTCCTGCACGTTCCGTAGTGAGTTTATTTCGTTTCTTCGTATGTATGAAACTATATTTACTGAACGTACGTTCAGTGGCTGCTGAAGATGGCGGCAAACTTAGAAGAGCAACTGCCACATTTTTCAACGATGATTTAGAATAAAAGCCTTTCCACCACGTTATCGGATCCATCTTCTCTGCACTGCTCCAGACGAACTGTTTTCCAAACATGTCTGTTTTCGCAACATATTGTGCCAATTCCAATACAATATTTTGCGAGTTTTGTTTAAATTTTGTATGCTGACTTGCTATGTTGTTAATAAATTCCATCCCTTCTATATGTTCAGCTGCAGTTAAATGCTTTCCTAATCTTGTAGGATCTAGTATATTCGTAGCGTAATGAATTTCAGAAACTATTTTTGCTTTTCTTTGAGTTAAAAACTTTAGGATGTCGGCTTCTTCCTTTTTGCTAACAGGAAGTTCGGAAACGCAGCTTTTAAATGTCATCTCAAGGTTACAATATGCCTCCATTACCTTAGAAATTTTTAAATTATCGCCTTCGAGTACCGAAATCTAATATAAAATCGGTTTAAAAATTTTCGTGAGTTTTTCGATGCGCATCCAAAAAATTTCATCATCTAAACAATTTTTGCGTGTCTACTATCACTCGCACAAATTTACGAAACGAAAACATAACCAAAAAACGAACGCACGAGCAGTCATGGTTACAAAGAGAACATGCGCTAACGTCACGACACGCTGCCAACACGCCATTTTTCTGTTTATGCTCTTATGCTCATCGTGCTCGAGCACAACAGAGAACGTTCCCGACGGAACGTTCTCAGGGTAGCAGGAACGTTCGCGAACGTTTGCGAATATGCTCTGTAAGCACAATGAGAACGTTCTCCACCTCACATCTTTATCTGGAAGTATAAAATACATGAGAAAAATCGAAAAGCTCCAATACAGGGTTTTTATAAATGATTTATGCATCGCTGGCGGCGTTGATTTCTGAATTCTTTGTGCCGCCTTTTTGTAACTGCTGCCAAGCTACAATATGCACGGCGATAGTAGTGAAGATTGCAGATCAGTGTCACACCACAGCTCCAAAATATGAGCTTTCTGCAACCTTAAAGTTAATTATCCCACAAAACACTACAGAATATGTTGAAAATACACACTCGCAGGCGTTTTCTCATATGAAAATATATCAAATGATTCAAAAATCGACAGATGACAAGTATGCGTCACTTTCCTGAGAGGCGGCAAATTGATTTAATCCATAATTTCCATAAGCGTCCTGGATGCATGAATCATTTATAGCAACCCTGTATATGCAGCAAATATGATAGTTACCAACTGACCCAGAAAAACCCGAAAGTCCCCGAAAAAAACGATTAAACCATCATGGGTCTAAGCGGGGTGGGTTTTTTCAAATAAACCCGGGTTTTTTCGAACCCTGCTTTAAAGACAAACGAATCGTGGAAAGGTATACGGGTATTGTGATTTAGAGGGTTCGTAGGTAAGGTTAAAACACGGAAAAGATAATCCGCACCTCGTTACTCAATTTAATCTTGTTTAACTTACAGTTGTTACAAGCTAAGCACCAAGCTAATTATGAACTTCACCAATATGGTTGCTACAAAGTTACCAAACAAAGTAACTTAGTGTTAGCAATCCAACATACAAGTGAATTAATGATTAGTGACACATTAATGCCTCAATTATTTTACCATGTAGAGCACACTACTGGTAAGGACGTTATAGAGCTTAGCACACTCACTGTAAAGAGTATTATTCGAGGTTTCAGTACAGTATTCATCCTTGAACATGAAATTCAGGTTCCAGCTTTCCAGCGTGTCACCGTCCATCCGCATGGAAATAGGTCAGTCTGTCAGTGTACCAACTATTACACGTGAAGGCTACATATGTGTTGTAGGTCGGCGGGAACCACCGAAGTAGTGGTGTTTATGTTTAGCAGTATGTGTCATGTACGATAATGGTTCATGCAAGGCAAGCACCTGTTCACCCGCGTCAAATTTATCGCTTCCATCCAGAGCTATTTCAGTCAGTCGCGGCGTAAGGTGATTCTGAGTATGCAATATACATTACTCAAGCGACGCTCGGACGTAATATATAAAGGTGGGGCACCTACAAATAATGCACTAACTGACACCCCCATCCTGAAATCCTAGCAACGGGGACGTGCGACACACCAAACGACAATGGAGTACGGGAGAATAAAAGCCGAGCAGGATTTAACCCCGCAAAAAGACAAAGAGAGAATGACTATTTAATAAATTGCGAACGCCCTCGATGGCGTTTGCGGAATTTTGCGTCTCAGTGTGCCGTCTCAAACAAAAATGCAACGAAAGCTTGGAACTTGGAGGAGGTGGTATTACATTGGACTGAATTAAAATTCAACAAAGCGTAAAATTAGTACAATTCGTTCTTTTTATCTTTTACATATTATACAGTTGGTACACTGGAAATGTAGCTCACAGACTTCCCTTTAAATGCTTTTTTAATCCCGACAAGCCGTTCCAAATTACGTAGTTCCTCGACACATCAGTAATGTATCGGGTGTTGCAAAATGTTCCACACTTTATAATCTGGTGCCACGCTGTACTATTAGAAATAAAAAAATCAAAGCAGATCAAGAAGTAAGATACCCAAGGGATAGTGTCCATCCTATTATGAACGCTTCCAGTGGAAAAGTTACATTCTGATATTACTACATGACCTCGATGAAAATAAAATGATAAATGTTATGACCGAGAGTCTCAATAACCATTAATTTAGGGCGTTGAAGCTAATTTAAATTAAACGGCATAATTAAGTAACCGCCATAACTGTGCATATTGAGGGCATGCTAACTGACTCTTCTATTTCTGTATCATATCATCAGCGTGCACTAATCTGGGCATAGCACCTTCACGAACAACCTGGCAAAACAATGTTCTTCGCGCTTCTAGCAACACGTTAACATAAACTTTGTCTTCAAAACTTTATCAGAGGTTAACACCGCGATCAAATTGATCCGCGTTTGTGCAACCGGCCCTAAGAGTAGTATATTGCTTAACCTTTAATAGACCAATGGAAATAGGCGAAAAATTAAAAATAATTTCAAATGCCTTCAAACGTTTCTTATACCTTACATTAATCTGGTAATCAAAATAATAACTCTCATTTTGCTTAATTCTTGAAGGTCCGCAAATTACTTATTATTAACTATAAATTTGCATAAGTTATTGCTGTTTCTGCAGAAAATTGCAAACATTTGGTAACGTTAAAATGGGTTAGAATCGATGGAAGAAGAGCTTTAATACTGGGTTGTGTGAATGAGAACAAATAACACAAAAACTAACAGAGAAACAAWTRCAATCAATTMCTACTATTATGTGCTCTAATACGTCAAGAGATACTTCCCGACTGTCTGTTWATACCTCGGTTAATACAGGGTTTCTATCAATGATTCATGCAACGCAGGCGGCGTTGATTTCTGAATTTTTTGTTCCGCCTTTTTTGTAACTGCTGCCAAGCTACAATATGCACGGCGATAGTAGTTGAAGGCTGCAGATCAATGTCACCCCACTACTCCGAAATGCGAGCTTTCTGCAGCCTTAAAGTTAATTATCCCACAAAACACTACAGAATATGTTGAAAATACACACTCCCAGGCGGTTTCTCATATTAAAATATATCAAGTAATTAAAAAATCGACAGATGACAAGTATACGTCACTTTCCTGAGAGCCGACAAATTGATTTAAAATGGATGTTTGAATCATTTATAGAAACCCTGTACTTAAGAGACATTGGTGTAGCAAACACATAAGTTGCTTTAAGCCTACTTATAAACCATAATTGTAATTCTGCACCATTTAATCTTTATTTTTTTGTGTGTACGAGTGACAGAAATTCACTGGAACAAATATTATTGGTAAATTTAACGAACTAAATCACAAACCTGTCGTACCTAGCTCTTAAATTACACGACATTCATATTCGGAGTGTCAAGTTAGCGTCGAAATGCCGACATTTAATAAACGAATAATTAGATTTAAAATCCCACGAGCTAGAGCTCTAGAAACCATAACTAATCTGATTACACAAATACTAGTTCGGGCTGTGTCATATAAATTCTGTAACACACCGCACTGGAAATGTAGAATGAGCTCGAAATCGATGGGCATCCCTGGGAAATTGTTCCAGTCAAACTTTGTTAACTTGTCCTAAGGTCAGTTCGGACATGGAATTGTCAATGCCACTGTAGCTTTCTCAATCCCTTAAGAGAAAAAGATTTAATAATTAGTTTATACTTATAACAAACTTTCCCCATTTGTGATGTCATCTGTAGTGGAAGAAACTTATTAACTTTGAAATACAATTAGACGGAAGGACATCTTTAGTGAATTTTCTACCAAAAAAAAAAATACATGGCAAATACCCAATTAGTAAATTCAATGTCAAATGGTATAAACGACACTATGCCTATCATCAAAATTGTTCTTTTATCTTTCAAGATACCTTCTATTTGAAAAATAGTGGTACTGAATTGCTCGTAAGCCAATATATTTGGAGTTAAATTTGGCAACCAAACTTCCACAGTCCCCTAGGAGAGGAATTAATTTGTTTCTCGGAACAAAAATTTTCAAAACCATTTCTGTTAATTTTGTAATTACAATATGTGTATAATTCCTTGATAAGGTTAATAGATACCATTAAACCTATCAAGGAATTATACACATATTGTAATTACAAAATTAACAAAAATGGTTTTGAAAATTTTTGTTAAAGATTGAACCATTATCACAATCTCACAATAAACATTTGCTGGCTTTCCTCGTCTCGTCGCTAAATGATAAATGAATTCGTTGTTAGATCACTAAGTAATTCCATAATTAATACCTTTACAAAAAAACGTACAAAGCGAGAGCTGCGTAAAATTCTGTTTCTATCGATTTTCTCACTGTGGATTGTTTTATATGAAAAGGACCACAAAAGTCAATTCCAACAGTTTGAACAACATCAGATCCTACCCCCTACTGTGACAAGACCATTGGAATCAAGAAAAGGATTTATTCCTATCAATTTTCATCCTTCCAGCGTTATGATAGAATTCAATGCTGCTTGCAATACCGTGAATTTTGTATTTGCCTTTTTGTGTTATGAAAAATCTTAGTATATGCGTTTTAATTAAGTCAGTATAGAAAACCTAAAAACCTTTTCTCTGCAGTATTTATTCATGCTACTGCATCCGTATCTTTATTGCTTTTTAGCTAGAACCGGTGCCGCCAAGCGGTGTCGCTTTTATTATTCAATTAAGCACACCATCATATCACGCTGAATATTAAGACACTTTCCGCAGATGCATGTAACACGTCAACGGCATAAACCGGCTAGCGATGTAGATAATTAAATTTTCCACCGACATTCATTACAACACGTTAGGCTTGCTGCAGCTTTAAGATGACAAAAATCGATTACGTAAGCAGCCTGGCTTTGACTTAATTAAAATTTAATCGCTAGCCGTGGACAAAAGTTTATTTTATAGAAGCTGCCAATTATTAACACCATGATATCGCGGTTTTAGCAACTTGAAAGTACAATGGCGCCCAACAATGGGGAAGTTTATGAAAGGGTGGGAACAATTCGACCTCGAGATATCCGTCCGAACTCTAATTGATATTGTGAAAGGAAATTGGAGCGTATAAGCTTCTTAGAAGGCACAGCACAAGGTGGAGCTGTCAAAGCGCAACGGATAAATACCAACAGTTGGTGAAATGCGCTTTTCAGAGCAACTGGGACGAACTGAAAAGTGAACTTCGTAGAAGGCTTCATAAAGAGATGAGTCTGCCAATTCCAATAAGAGCTGTACAAAACCAGAGTCATATAAATATATCAAGCAAAATTATTGATTGCGTTAATTATACATCAAGGAAAGTCTCGGAAATAATTTGAGTAAGATTTCTGAAAAACGACCTCCTCCTAAAAGTGGTATGTTATTCTCAAATTCCAAGATGACACTACAGTTGCTACCAACTCAAAATTGTACTAAATACTTCGATGAAATAGCACGTACTTCGAACTCAGTCGGTAAAGCGACGCATGCGCCTATCTGCCCAATCGAGGATATCAATTGTCCGTGTCAGTTATTCCGAATGTTTTGTATTGTTCTGTAATATGCCAGCGAGCAAATGGTACACTATTATGTGAAATCTTTCCTCTGAATAAAGATAAAGCACATTATTAGGCAAATTCGTAAGGTCACCACGAAATCTTACCAATACAGCTAAAAATGCCTCTTTGGACCACTTAGCAAGCACGACGTCGTACATTATGTAATCTTTCTAGGTTGTCTTTTAAAGTTCCTGCTACAGTTCTTAAAAATTTTCTACTTGAGTAAAAAGTATCTTTGATTCGAGATACCTCCATTGAGAAAACTGAGTCGTTCTAAATCCGGGAAATGGGGTAAGCATTCGGTGAGTCTGCGTAATCCAGTCCACCTTCCTGAGTATCTGTTAAGATAGGTCCCGACTTGTCTTAAGTAATACGGAGGAGCGCCGTCGTATTTAAAAGTCACTTTCATCCCGCGAGGTTTTTCGCGATTACTGGCCACCATCATTGTTTTTGCGAGCTTGATGACAATTTCCAACAAATTGAAATGTGAGAGCCAAATTAGGTTGTCCTGTATAATAAATGAACCAATGCAGGTAGAACGATTTCATTATTATGACTGATATTTCCTTTTCTTGAGGGTTCTCTGCACTAACCACGATCATACCTACGTCACTAAACACGGCAGTCTAACATGTAGACTGCATATGGTTTATCACCGTCTCCGCATTAATGTATCTGCTTGTTTTTGCAAGAGTTGGTCCGCTTGTTCGTTTTCCATCATGTATTTGCAGAACGAGTCGTTCAAAATTTTGAAATCAGTTCTGTTGGATATTTTCTACAATACAAAATGCTTCTAATATGTTACTAAAGATTCGATCCGGTTCGTGACAATTCAACGACATGAGCAAGAAAATGAAAAAAATTAAGAGCAACAGGAATGAGCATGTACTAACGACAAGGATCATAATAAACCTGCTTCAAAACACACATACAGCAGTTGAAATAATTGACACATCCGAATGACTATGATGCGCCTTCAAAGTCAAATCTTCAAAGTTAGGTATGTATTGCCCGATTTTAATTTTTAAACGCAGGCATGTAGAAAAAATTGCTTTCAAATTAAATTTAACATAACCCTATCTGCTATTTGCAGCACCCAACATATTACCTTTGAAAGGAGAGCATTTTCGAGCAATCCCGGAGGGCATAGTCGCTATTGGAATGACATGACTAAGTGGTTACAATTCCGGGTTAATATGTTGTTGAAGAACGGGAAAAGAAGACGGGAAACAATTCCCCGGCAAGTGGAACCTACTTAATTAAATATTTTGGTGCAGACCAAACTGCTGCTTTTCGATGACCCATTCGTAGTTTGGTAATTTAATTTATTTACGTTTTTCATTAAAAAAATACGCAAATCGATTTAGTTAAGCCCAACATTTGGCAATCATGGCAGCCTTCTAATATGGCATGAAACCATAAATTTGTGATAACTAGTAACTCTGTTTATACGTTTGGGCGCTTCTGATACAAACAAGATGTGCCAAATCAGTGCTTAGTAGGAACACAGCAAATATTAAGTATAGAAAGAACACGAAATTCGAGAAATTCCGCATGCAATATAAAAGGTACTGTGACTACTGTAACAAACGTGTGGAGGAATAAACTGTAATTAGTTACTGCAGTGCCGACCACATTATGCACATTGTGCAATATGGTTTAAGAATAAGCGTTAATTAATCTTTTCTTTTATTGCAATTAGTTTGTCTAATCTTAAGAAATTTGGCTTCTTTGGAACATTTCAAATCTTTCTACTGTATTATTTAAATACACTTAAAGTATTTCTTTGCTTCCTAAGTAACAGTGCTAACAAAACCATTCCGTTCTGCCTCCAAAGCCAATTCTTTCTCTGTTTTTACTGCTTAGTTGTATTTTACCAAAACTACTATTTGAGGTATTAAAGTTTTACAAATATTTACTTTAAAATTTAGTTTTAGGAACAATCCGTTTTCACCCAATGTTTGTTGTTGCTGACGAGAGCTAAATTCTTCTATGGGGTTACTGTAATATCATATTTACTGTAAACTATTTTAAATCAGGAATAAATATGGTTAGACTGAACTGCGCGAATACAAAACACAACTTTGATAATGGCTGCCGGCTGATATGTATGATATGTAGATATGTGAATTTGGATGGCTGGACCCAATATTCAATAGTGGTAAGTAGCCAAAAAAGGTAAGAAAAATGAAACTCGAAGTCCAATTCCACTGAATTTAATTTGGGAAATTATCTAGCAGACAGCTAACATGGCGGATTACAAGATTAAATGCTAAAACGGAAGATTCAAAATTATACATAAATCATTCGGATAATAATGAATTAAAGATAAATACATGGCTAACCCCATTTTTTGGAATAAAATTCATTGTTAAAACAGAAAAAGTTTTGATCTGTTTCAGACAACCAATATCGGCATTTTAAAGCATTCGTTTTATTCTGGGACCGTGGTACTTTCAAAACTCTGCGACCTCAAATAAGTCTTCTTCCAGAAGTATCATTTAAAAGTTTCTATCGAGCTTTCTATTACTTCAACGCTATTGCTTTATCACTTTAGCCGTTGTATAATAGAATATGTAACGACTAACCAAAAATGCACGGATCTTTACAGAAAACGGTGCTAATTCTTAATGTACATCGCAGTGAAAAATAACAGAAAGCGGATCTAGCTAAGTGCAAAAAAAACTAAATTCAAGGTTAAATATTCATTCATACTGCAAACTGCTAGAAGTGTACGGCCACAAATATGCTTAGTTTCTAGTTAATTCAATTACAAGGTATTGTATCCCAGTGAAGCACTGAAGTTGTTTATAATAATCGACTGCCAGTGTGACGTTGACGGATGAAGAATTACAACGGTACCGCACGACCTTGTAGAGGAAATTCCCATTAAAAGTGTCAGCGGTCAGGGCCAACAATGCAGAAAACACGCTAGGATAATAATGATGTCATTGTAACGAATTAAATGAATTTCCTGATATTATAATAGGTTTCGAATTTTTGACATTTATAAATATTCCACAGGATTTCTAACTTTATATGCAAATATCTGGACACGCATGAAAATAAGAATTTATTTATAGCTAACAAAATTATATTATTTCATCCACATTTCGCTGCATGAGGAGATTATAACGTAGTATAAGTAGATTCTATGCTTAAAAATAATGTTAAATATTCTAATGAACATATATCGCAAAATGCTTCCTAAAGGAGCCAGCGTCCCTTAAAGGTTCATCCCTCAAGGGAGTTATTAAATATCTCCGAAAGTAATGAAGGTAAAAATACGAAATTCTGGAAATCCACTAATAATTTACGTACAATTAAATGAACTGGCGTAAACTTCAATAGTTTGTTCAGGGATAAGACAAATGGGTGGGGTTGGCTAAAAATACTACCTTTTTTGTAGATACATTTTTAGGGTTTTGATGAAGAATTATAAAAATCTAATACGAGTATTTTCTTCATAAGAAATCTCGTCTTGTTAAAAGTCGATAGGGCAAACCGTTTTCGAATAAAATCGATTCAAAAATTGTATTACACATCTGAGGTACCAAAAAAAACGAGAACAAGATTATTAATATCACAACAAAAAAGAAAAATGCAATACAACTAAAACAACTTATAAACAACAGCAAGAACAGTAAGATAATACCTACGTATGTATAAACAAAATAAGAACATCGGTGGTGCAAAAACTCATCGATTAAAAAAATTTTGCAATTAAATTTCCATTTTCTAGTATGCAAATACAGGCTCTACACCTAATAGCGCGTAAGGCTCTTAAAATTTGAAAATTATTATGAAATTATATCGTGGCAGTTAGTGCGTCTTTCTGCTTTTGTGAATATTAAATACTTCGCTTCCCATAAATGTTGATTCAACTGTCCAAATAATGTTAGACTCAACTTCTTTGTCCAAAACCCATCGATAAAGCTACATTCTACGCGGATAGTCGTTTAGCGTAAACTCTTGTACCCGTTGGTAGTGAAAAGGATAGATTCCTTGCACTTTTAACATTCTTGGTATCTAAAATGAATTTTTATTTTTTATTTATCATTTATTGCATAAGTTGATAATTTTTACCGTTATTCGAGGCATATTTGAAATTCTTGACACCGTCCTAAAGCTAACTTGCGGATTATTTTCTACTGCATTTAAAACATTTTGCTAGTTTTTTTTTCAACAGTCTGCCTTGACCATTATCTCGTTGGAAACTACCGTGGTCGCTCAGGTTCTATTCGGAAATATTAGATACTCGCGTTCGGCCGCACGTGCTCTGCCGTTGCAGTACCCATACACAAAATGCATATCTACAAGTTCCCGATTTCTAATTCTGTAAGTCGTTACATTTTGAAAAAAATGTGTGAAAACGTACTGTTGTCATTAGCAAGGGTCAAAATAACTAATGGCAAGCCAACCTGATATGGAGTAAGTTTGTTTTTGGTACCTCAGATGTGTAATACAATTTTTAAATCGATTTTAGTCGAAAACAGTTTGTCCTATCAATTTTTAGCAATATTTCTTATTAAGAAAATAGCAGATTTCATAATTCTTCATCAAAACTCTAAAAAAAAATTTGTCCTGTCCCTGAACAAATTTACACCAGCTCATTTAATTGAGCGTAAAATTAGTGGATTTCCAGAATTTCGTATTTTACCTTCATTAACTTCGGGGATATTTAATAATAACCTCCTTCAGGGATGAACCTTTAAGGGACGCTATAGTTCCATTAGGACGCATTTCTCGATATGTGTTGATTAGAATTTTTCATATTATTTTTAAGTATACAACCTACTGTTGAAGTTTGGCAGGCCAATTTTGGGACACACTATATACATAAATAGTGATTCCTTCTGTTTAAATTTTCGTGCTTTGGTAGGCACTAAAAGGTCATTTTTGTCTTGAATACGTATTTTAGATGTTCATAATCTTATTAGCACTGAAACTTGCTTTAACATACCCTATAAAGTTCTTGTATATATTATTATTTTACCATGCAGTATTATGTATTTTAGGTTGCGCTAAAATCAAATTTGCCCTTAAGACATTTTACATTCAAACCGAGTGACAATAAAAGTCAAACATCCGCATTTATCCAAAGGCTGTTTCTTCACGGTAGTCGTTTGATGTTGACCTTTTTGAAATACATCAAAAGCAGTTCGGTGCGTACAAACACTATGACAGAACCAAAACGTCTCTATAAATAATGCTCTCAAGCAGATGCTCCGAATACCAGCCAATTCCACTAGACCAATGTGCTCTATCCTTATAGATGTCAAACAGAATTACAAAAAACCGCCGTTACCGTTACCTCATACGTCCTTATATTATAAATATAAAAAATAAAAACTGATTTATTATGTCATACTAACCAAATGTATAAAAAAAATGTATTACTTCTGAAAGAATAAACTCTTGTAAAATATCTTGCACTTCACGTATCGTTTGCTTTTACCACGTTCAACTATTTTGTATGCGTCGTCATCAAGCGATTTTAATAGATCTACTTTTTTCAGGCAAACTCTTATAGAGAACAACTATTATACTTCATCAATGTATAATGGTAGTGTTTGATACGAAAAATGGACATTTTCTGCCATAGTTATAAACATTTATAATAAAATCTCTCTCTCTCTCTCTACCTCTCCCTCTCTCTCTCTGTCACCGTCTACGCGGTTAACAAATCAAGTGTATGTGCCAAATTACTGTTCTGAAGATGAACCTTATAACGTCAATCCTTTTTTTGACGATCTAACCGACCAAGATTTCAATCGAACTAATGTTAGTCTGCTGTTGCTGAATTATTCCTTATTCTTCTGTTGTACCAAACATTACAAATTGTAGTAAATCATTAAATTAAATGCTTCCAAATTAATTTTTTTTGATAGCCACTTCCTATTATGACAGCGTTGTGATATTAGCAATGGGATTATATGGCACTCCCTAATGTAAAAACCATATCTACTAATTTTTTGTGACTAAGCAATATGTTGATTGTTTTAAAGACGTAGAAGCAAATTTTCACAAACCTTCTCAGGCTCTGACATTATGTAATTCAACCAAAAAGTTAAAACTCAAAAGTATTGACTAAACCATCGGACATAGGCCCTAACATATCTTAATAAAATCAATAGATAGAAATATGCCAAAATACATATACGTATAGGTATGCCAAAAAAAGAAAATTTTATGTGTGATCGAAAAGTGACAAGAGCACCTTGTTAAGTTCTTTTTGTTTTCAAACATATTAAGCTTTTTACAGGATATTCCTAACCTTAAAATTAAATAAATATAGCTTGTAATATTCGCATAACGGTGCAAAGTTTAACATATGTGTATTTAACAAAGTTCAGTAACGCCCAAAGAAACTGAAAGCCTGGTACAAACGAAAAAATCCCTAGTGCCTGTATCTTTGATACACCGGCAAGTCTGGCCTGGACACGTCAGTATGTGATACAGGAGGCAGTTAGTTTGAGCTAAAATGATAATGTGACGCCTTTTTTGGGTGAGCGGCTGATCGGTCCATCGGATCGGATAGTCGATCGGTTTTGCAATTCACGATTCGGTAATGGTGTAAGAGCTCTGCTTCACAGCAATTTCATTGGGCTCTTTTTTCTCTGAATGTTTCCAACGGGTCAAATGCTCACTCGGTAATCGGCAATTTAATATTTCTTCAAGCCATCAATGTAACTGTCTATTGGGATGTTGAACATTTTCTTTCACCATTTACTTTTTACGTTGTTCTGTTACTATATCGTTGGTCTCGTTAACATTTTGAATTTCAGAAATTTGAAGCCTTGTTAGTAAAAGCATCGGGCCAGAATCGCACCCAATCTATAACGATCATACATACATACATCTTTCATTCAGCTATTATATTGGTCGATTACAGGAAACTACAAATAAGCGGAAGTCAGATAAGCACTTCTAATAAGGTTCTAAGATCTAATTCTACCACTAGATGGCATTGTACGTCGGCAGTAATTCATGAAATGTACCTCAAAACAAAGCATCAAATGTGTCTACGTGAAAAACCCATATATCGGGTGATTCATTTAGACGTACTTTTTCACTGGTTGTTTTATGAAAGTTGACGTGGGAGTCGTGTCAACCTGACATGATATTTTTGTTTAGTATAATTTGACAGTTCATCGTGGAAAGACTTAGCCCGGCACAGCCTCTACAAATTATTCAGCTGTATTATGAAAATCAGCGTTCTACGATAAATGTGTTGCGTGCGCTTAAAGAGATATATGGTCCACACAATCGGCTTACCGAACGCACAATTCGCTATAACATCCAAAAATTTGAAACCCAGAAATCCAGCGCGCAGTGAAGAAAACATAGCGGCGGTAGGTGAGAATGTACGGGCCTACCGTACGCACAATTCGTTATACCATATAAAAATTTGAAACCCAGAAATCCAGCGCGCAGTGAAGAAACAGTGGCGGTAGTTGAGAATGTACGGGAAGACCGCAAAGAATCGACTCGGCGTGGCTCTCAGCAGCTTGGCTTGTCTTATGCAACAACCCATATAAAATCCAACTAGTGCAAGAACTGAAGCCTACCGATCTTCCAAATCGTCACCGTTTCAGCCTTTGGGCTCTTGGAAAGCTTGAAAAATATCCAGTGTTTCGACAAAAAATTTGTTTAGCGATGAGGCTCATTTCTGGCTTAAAGGGTACGTTACTAAGCAATTTGGGCACAAAAGCAACCAAAGAGATTCTTGGGTTACCATTACAGCTAGACAAAATAACGATTTGGAGTGGTTTGTGGGCTGTTGAAATTATCGGTCCATATTTCTTCAAAAATGAGAGTCGCCAAAACGTAACTGTCAACGGCGTGCGTTATCGCGCCGTGATAAGGGACTTATCCTGATCCTGACTACATTTGATTCCAACAAGACAGAGCTACTAGTCACACAGTCCGTGAAACAATAGCTTCGGACCGGCAAATTGCCCGCCTAGATCTTGCGATTTCACACCGTTAGACTTTTTCCTTTTGGGGCTATGTGAAGTCCAAAGTGTACTTAAATAAGCCGGTGACGATTGAAGAATTGGAAGCCCATATTACTCGCCTAATTCTCCTGATACCACCCAAAATCCTGCAGCGCGTCATCGAAAATTGGAACTATAGAATGTTAGGCGCAGTTATGGACAACATTTGAAACAAATAATCTTTAAATAAGAAATGTAAGGAACCTTTTTCTTGTGCGATAATAAAGATAGCCCATAAAATTGATTATTTCTATTTTTAATTTCCTCAAAAAAATACGTCTAAATGAATCACCCAMTARAAGTCGAAATGTKAGAATAATAATTGTGGGTAACACCATGACATCTATTGGCAACTAACGATGACACCCACCCACTCACCCATCTTTGTGGAGCGTTTAAAAACCGGCAGAGGTCAACAACGAAGGTGTCTGCAATGAAATCTATGCCATGTTGTCTGCGTTGGGACTATAGCTATGTTGAGGAGGCTTTCTCGGGCAACATGGAACAGACTGCATTTTGTTATTAGTCGAAATGTGTTTGCTCCATTGAACTGTGTCTGAACAGAATTCGCAACACCCACAATAGATTTGTTTTATCTCTTAACGTTGGTATCCTGTAACCCCAACGGTTATATGACGTTTCGCTCCTGTACCGATTCGCCCCCCTCCCCCCTCCCTCCCGCCGTAAATGCAACAAACATCTATATAACTTTTAAGAATATATTTATTTAAAATAATGTGCAATGCCTAACAAACAATCCATATTCTCTATTTTACTATAGCTTTCTACGATATTTTTTATCCGTGTTGAGATCGCGCGATACTTTTAATTAATTTTAGTTTTAATACCTAATAATAAATTTGAAACCTCATATCTACGAAGAAACTTTTTTTATTATTTATAAACTGATAAATATTTGGAAACGAATTACCGCAAGTGCTTTGAAAACCACGATGCCATCCTCCAATGCTGTTATTTGTCCTGTAGCGATCATTAAAGTTCTGTTGTAAGTACACAGTACCCATTCCACATTTCAATAGGAAACTGAGTAGCTCGTATTTGTCTTCTGTTTCCCTGTCCCATATATCAATCTTCAAAACAATCGGCAATGGACAGTGCATCTTGTGGAAAATTAAGCTTTCAATTTTTGATTCTGCATGTATTAGAAGATCAAAAAGTAAATATGTAGGTATTCTAATATCCATCGTTTCTAAAAGTTTTCCTACATGTAAAAGAAATCCTAAACAGGTATCACATTTCAATTCCTATTATGGGCATATTTTTATCCTTTTCCGGTTAATTTTTGTCAGTATATGTCTAGTTGATTTTAGGTACCTACATAATGTTTTTGTATTTGCTATTTGTTGAAATAACATTTAAATTATTTACTCTCTTATGTGATTAAAAAATATCCCAACCTTTTCAAAAAAAACACTCTTTCTGCAATAATAGGATTAACATTACGAGCAACATCGAATTATTTTTTCAAAATTGAATTAAAGAAATTGAAATTTGAAGAAAAAACACGTGAGAAATTTCGCTCAGAGACGAAACGGTGTCTGGGGCGAAAGGGTGGGGGCGAAACATCCGTATCTCAACCCCAACAACTGCTTAAACATACTAATATGAAGACACACTTCTACCACGGGGCAACATCAATTTATCCTGCGCCAGCCTTAAATTTTATTTACTCAATTCGCATGATAGCGTTCCGCATTTGCGTTTACACGTTTCCAGCATTCGCTATATTTAGCAGGAGGGCGACACTTCACGGAGTTTGGGATACCCTGCCGATATTAATAAGTTTATGGTGAGAAGGCACGCATCACGCTGAATTCTGGGAGCGGGAGCAGGTGTCGGCAGGAACTAACAGCGGCACGCTTTCATGAAAAACGCGAGCGCTTTACGATCTATAAATAGCAAAGGAAGCTATCGGCCCCACGCCCGATAAACCAGGATTATGATCCGATGATCCCGGATAAAATGTACAACAGACGGGTCAGACCGACGAAGAATTGGATGACAGGTTTTTTAACGTAAATGATGGAAGAAATGCCTGTACACGAGGTGGTGTTGATAGCAGGAAACTGTTCGGGGGTTGGTTATAAAGGGATTTTCAGAGGAGTAACAACGAATATTCCGTATATTAACACAACTGTTTATGTGGAATGTCGCTTCGTTAATAAATAAAACAAAATCAAAAGACTTCTCATATCCTCAATTTTATTAAACTCGTTATTTAATTCTTGATGCAATTGAATATAGCATGGATCCATTTTGTTTTTGAATAGATATCCGACCCATTCCCAAATCTCTACTAAGCAAACTTACATGGGGATTTAATTGTACAGTGAGAAGAACACGAAATTCATTTTATTCGTTTGTACGATTTTTCATCCATTGATGGTTTTGCTACTGTTGTACTTGCACTAAATATGTAAATCAAGTTGTCATTTCATTTGGCGTCTATTATTTTATAGGTTTCTAAATATACTTAATTACATTTCTTTATTAGGAGTATTTTTTTCATCTAGTTCCGCTATAAATATCTGAGCTAAAATTGGAGACAAAGGTGAGTTGATAGGCAAGCCATCGATTTGTTTATAAAATCCATTTTCATATTGAAATGTATGCTGATTTTAATGAGATTAATCCTTTCTGGTTTTTGTAAATTAGCCATAGGTGAGTTAAAATATTTATTTTCTAAAATCGTATAAGTTCTTGCCACAGAAAGTGAAGTAAAAAGGCTTGAAGGATATAATGATGTTAGTATGGCGTTTTGTGGAATGTAATTTTATTTACAAATGTTCTCTATGAAGTGGAAATAATTTGTTTCGTTATATTTAAACCTACAGTGCAAATTTGACATTAATGTTTTATTAACCAACTCCCAGGGTTTATACGTGAGGGCCTTAGTGAATGAAACCACAGGGCGTATGGGATTATTTTGTTTATGGATTTTGGATAGTCCATTAAGGCAAGAATTTAATAACTGAAGAACCTCTTTGATATAACTAAGCTAGGTTTGATTTTAAATTTGTCAACATATCAGCTGTTAAAGATACCTCTAACTTTCTTAACGTATTCAATTTATATTTACTGGAATGTTACATTTATCCGCTTTCGTACTAATTAAATCTTTTTAATCCACTTATTTCTAATAATGATATGATAACAATTTTTAATGGTTAGAACTTCTTTGTTGTTGTTTGAAGTTCGAAATGACTGTACCCTCGCAAATGTATGTTTCCAGGTCCATTTCCACGCTTTGAATGTGTTATTGTTTTTAAATGGCAATTTATGTGTCCAGTCTTGTGTTTTAGACCTTTCTTCCTACAGGTTTTGTTAAACCATATATGGTTAAAACATATTTTTTAATACAGTAACGTCTTGTTCCTAGTTGTTAGAACTTCCTTATCCATTATAATTAGTCTCCTGTTTAAGATAGGACCGTCATAAACAATCTAAGTCCTGTAGGTAGTTTCATATTTGAGATTTCAAGTAGTAATGTTCATCTCTCTCTTATGTGTACTAGGTAAAGTACAAATTTATTGCAAAATTAGTAATAAGTTCTTACTCCCAATGATGGCTACTTACAGAGTAATGTAGTAGTGTAACGTTTTTCTAGAATAAAAAATCAGTGGGACTAAAACCAAGTGAGTCATTAGAAGAAGTTTGTGAGTTACTATACGGTGGAGGGGGGAGAAACAGAACTTTATTTACTTATTTATTCAAACTTAAACAATCCCCATCAAAGTATTGTCCACTTACACTAATACACTTGTCTAATCTTTTATTCTACTTTTCAAGACATTGTTTCAATTCATGATGTTTGACAGCGCCTTTGTCGTTTTTTTTGCTTCACCTCAGTAACATCAGCAAAAGGTTTCCCTTCATGTCTCTTTTTATTCGAGGAAACAAAAAAAGGTCGCACGGGGCAACGTAGGGTGAGGAAAAGGGGCCACCACAAATCTGACTGCGTCCGCCGCAAATTTTGAAAAAGTTTCCAAGTAAAAAGCCTAGTAAACTGTCTGGAGCTGCGGAACAAACTCACATAAAAAAAACAAATCAGCATTGTTTTCATGTTTGATTTCACTTGATCAGCTTTCTTGGGGAGAGGAAAACTTAACATCTTTCGCAGGCTTAATTGTTGCTTTTATTCAGGATCGCAAGCATATAACCAGGTTTCGTCACATGTGATAATTTAAAAAAAGCACGGCATGCTTCCACGCGACCTTGTTTTTGTCCAGCATAGATGGCACGAGTTTGGCAGACACCCTCTTCATTCTCAAATCGTGTATCAAAATTCGCAGAATTTCATTTTATCAATGGTCCGTCGCCGATTTTCCTTGACGATTTCACGAATTTTTTAAACATTTTCGCGTGTTCGAGAAGAAGGTTTGTCATCAACTGACGTTTCAAAAATAGTTTTAACATTTCAAGAGTTTCTGCTGCACTTTTTCCCAGCAAAAGGCAAAATTTCACCGCCGGCGCCGCAGGATTTCACGAAAATCAACCATTGCAAAAACGACGATCACAGAAAATAGTTGCCAGTATACGCTCTACCAGAACTAGTCCAAACCTTCCTCAGCAACGGTACTCGGCTTACTGACTCACCAAACATCAAAACACCAGCTAACATATTGTAGAAATAAGAAACCCCCCCAGTAATAATCTTTCTACTTGAACTTAACTTTGGGGTACATGTTTATTGGACCAAAACAAATAAAATGGGTCTCATCATCGACTCACTGAGGTAATGGTTCTCATTCGAGGCTACTTATACAGCATCATGAAGTGCCGCTAAAGTTTGTGAAAGATAGGATAATTTTTTTCATTCGTCCGTAATGTCCCAGATGCGTTCGATGGGTGAAAGATTCTGATATTTAGTGCTAAAAGAAACTAATTTACGTTAAACCTAGTCGCGCAAAGCTTTATTGAAAAGGTGGATTGGGAAGGATCCTAAAGTAGGAGAAAGCGTGTTGCTCCACTACTTCCTGGACATAACATTGAGTCTGGTGAAGACCAAAGAAGACCTGCTGCCATAAGCAATAGTCCCCTACACCATTATTCCACGATGCGCTGCCATGCCTTTCCACATAAAATTGAGGTTCGCATCTTCCACTATGTCTTGATGTTCTTCACTGTACCTATCGCTCTTTGTGTTCAGTCATCCTGAAACCATGCTCGATAGCAACCCTTTAGTGCTTAGACTCCTGTTCATTCTAGTAGTAATATCTCTAAAGGATAAAGCGGCCTTCTTAAACACAATATCGTCCCTATTAATCTTGCTAAATTGATAATAAACCAGTGCATGTGTGGCGAAATTTATTCAAATGAGACGAGTATTGCTGACTGTTCTTATTTCTATTTCAGTCAGTGGATGTGATTTCTAGAAAAAAATACTTATCTATTTATACATATTCTAGAGCTCATAAAATTGACCGGTGTTATAATTTATTCTTTTAATGCGTATTAATTAAGATTGCAACTAGTAGTTCATTAGTCTCCTCGTTGTGCAACGTAACTTATACAGCAAGTGAAAACAAAACGTCATTAATAATTAAACAGTTCTATTATGTATTACTTTTACTTCCCAATATTCTAATGGAGCGTTGTTGTTGACGAATCCATTTTCTTGTTTGATAAGCTATTAAGAACTACTAATAAATAGGTAAGGTATATTATTTTCGAGTATCATTTACAAGAATTATAAAGTTTTGCTAAAAGCGCTTCCTTATTTTCGTCAACCATTTTGCTGGCAATAACTTTTATGTAGGCAATTAGTATAGATACCCATAATAGCTATTTACATAACAGGGACTTAAAGAAGACCGTTATCAGGCAAAGTGTGTTTATGGCCGAGCGAGCGAAGCGAACGAGGCTGATGAAGAAGAGCCCGATAAAGCTCAATTACGTAGGTGCGAGAGGTATACTAAACTTGGATCTGATTTAAAAAAATGATATTGCACATTACTGGCCAGAGCTCTTAAATATGAGGAATACATTTAACATCTGATAACGTTGCATTGACTGCTGTTTCTAACGTTTGACAGATCAAGCTTAAAATTATTATTCAAAACAAGGAAAAACCAAATGCTTCAGCTCTCACTAGGAAAATACAGAACGTGGTTGACAAGTTGATATCACCATAAGTCATATGAGATGAGTGCACTATGGAATGACGTTGCCAGCTCCCAAGCCTATTTGCAAGGGAAAAAAACACAACGAGTGCACCTCTGAATATACTAGTTTTATTCAAAATGAACAAGGTAGTAAGTATCATGTCCAAAATAAACAGGGGGTACTTGGGCGTTCATACTTTGTTGCCAAAGTGGCAGCAAGTTTTTATAGGTGTTCACGACCAACACAATTTTTCTTTAATCTGTCCTTGATTAATGCCCGTATTTTGACATCACTTGCTAGCCTGTCGCGAAAAATAATATGTGCAAATTATAAAATAAGCTGTCCTAGGTAATACTTTTCAGTGACAAGCTGATTTCAATGTTAAACCATGACAGTAATAATTAAATATCCTGGCCAAAATGCAAAATTCTCTATTCCATACCAAAGCACAAGTGCAAGCCTTGTATAATCTCGATTTACATTGCATTTTTGTGCTGCTACGAMAAAGATACACTGTAGTAAGGCTTGAGACACTATTATTGGTGACATAGTTAAATGAGAGCTATTTAGGCAGCGTAAAATCGAACAAGCTCGTGCTGGAGCATTCATTTATTTTTATGAATTGTCTGCACACATGTACAGCCTTCGGAAGTCTGTGAATTAATGGGTCTCGGTTGAATAACTGCCAGAAATAATGTATGCAATGTTGCAAAATAATACCAAAAAAATCCAGAGATCACAGGTGTAATTGGTTGTAGACTGCTCGCCTGCATGTATCCAGTTTGTTAACAGTAATAACTATAAAGGCCTGATAAACACCTGAATGCACTGGATACGACTATGCAACTCTACAAATGCAATAGGAAAGAGTAGTGCAGGCTCGCACTACAGGTTTGTTACGTTGAATAAATAAGATAAAAAATTTCTAACGGTTGACATCCCATGCATGTAATTTATTTATAAGACAGAGGCAAATATAGCATAGAGGGAGAAACTCCGTTATTCTTATACAGAGTGTTCTGAAATTACACCAACAAAGCTCAGCTGTGGATTCGATTTATTGAAAAACGTTTAATAAAAAGTTTTTCAGGCTTTAGTTACAGGCCTCCAAAGTTTGACACAAAAATTGCATTTTTTTATTGATAATATACGATATCTAATTTTTGCATCAGCTGACTGAGATTCATTTAGACACATTATTGGTGAAAATTTTGACCATTTTCGCAAACCGGAAGTTGTTTTTTCGTTTCCGGGGTGCACTTGGAACAACCAAAACTTTTACTTCATTTCTTAACCATTACATCACTTGCTAGTGCGACGCGACACGTCAGTGCTTATAGTTGGCTTTGAGAGAAAATGTGTAAGCCGTATTTGTGAATCCCCAATTCACGGACTAATTTATAAGTTTGTTCTTTATTTGTCTTGCTTGTTTTTGTTGTTACTACTTATTTAAGTCTTGTGCCAATCGATTCAAAAGTTGTATGATGAAGAGTCTGTCGGTACGGATACTTACTGTTCCGCGTATAGTCGAGCGGCAGCGCGACAATTGATATCAGCTTAATGCAATTTGAATGCATGTCCTTAAGTTCCGAAAATGTGTAATTTCAAGTTCTGGTTATTACAAGTGCATTCTTGAGTCGAAAATTTCTCACGATATATGTGCCGAAATAAATCACAGTCAACTGCAAAAATCGATTATCGTATTTTAATTGTTTAAGGAGTTATTAACAATAATCCAATTTTTCTGTCAAACTTTGGAGTGTCGCAACTGAAAAACGAAAAATTTTCTATTTAACTTTTTTCTATAAGTCGTGCTGATTCTATCCTGCAAATCTAAGCGTTATCGGTGTAATTTCTAGACACCCCGTATATCAAAATAATTCAAACGTGTTTTAATATAAATTTTGGATAAGGTAGTGTGTTTTACTGTTTAGAAAGCAATATTGTTAGCATTAATGTACAGTTCTGTTTCCTAGTGCAAAGATATTAAATGGTAATAAAGAACAAATAAAAACCGTTCGATGGATTTTAAGGTGTCCGTTTAGCTATTATGCCGGCAATTAACATCAACTGTTTAATTTATGGAAATTTATGAGGACGAAAGGATTATTTATTATTCACATGTAACAACTTGTTGTTTGCTTATAACTTACGTTTTTCAAGCATCTATTAACTGAATAGCTGTTTGAAATTCAAGGGTCCGACATTTCATACCTTGATATAATCAATAATATGATTAACCACTTTTCGTACAATTTGAGTTAGCCTCTAACTAACAAACTACTAGTACATCAAATGAAAGAAACTGTTCTTCAGCAGAATACAAGAAGGCTTTTTTTTACCACAAACTTGAAAATAACTATAATTTTCAAGTCATTGAAAATAAGATGTTGGCTCTATTTTTTATGTACCTAGTGGTATATTTTTATGAGACATTTAATTCCATATAAGTATAGTAAACGAAAGGTGTATTATTACAATCATGTGTCAAGCTAAAGTAACACGCAGTCGACCTAAGAAGCGACTTACACTGTACAAACTGTTATTTAGATGAGTAATCACAAGATTAGGTTAGTAACACCGACTTTCACATTTGGCATGACACCATCCAAACCGGTAATGCCTCGTAAGGCTCAGTCTTTTTACGGCATTTCCATTTATGCAACGTAACGGTCCAAATAAAGAATGACAATGTCAGTGAATTCTCGCAAATAGTTAATGCAAACAAAGTAACGCGGGTCACAGCTCCTAACGAGTTTCGAGTTATCTGCCGGTTTTCAAACGCCAATTTTAATCAATGAGGTTTTTTTATAGATCAAATTTTTAGACATGTAATAACATTTGTTAAACAATAATAACTTTCAAGTATAAGGAGGCAAAGGGCGCTAAAAATGTCATTGTTTCAGATTTTTCAAAAACTATGACGGATCGAAAAAAAACATGAATTCGTTAATGAAGCGTAGGTAATAACTAATTTTTCACATTTACTATCGCGTCGAAGTTCTGTAAATAGCCTATACAATAATCGCATATTAAGTAAGTAACATACATTCCATAAACCCAGTTCGAGATTATTTATTAGTTACGGGCAAGGATGTGCTAGTAGAAAATTATGACGCAAATTACAATGTAAATAATGGCAGTTATTTACATAATAAAGTAGAAAAATAGATTAATAGGTTTTCTATATACAGAAGGTTTCACCTAAGACGGCACGGAGTATATAGAGAAAAAGTTTTAATAAAAGTTTGACCAATTTAATCTGTGCGTACGCAGAAAATATTTTCACTTATACAGGGTGTTCTATTTTTCCTAAAAGCTACTGTTTTTGTTTTTGGTTAATTAACATCCTGTATGTTACCTATCACATTTTCTGATTTCTCGGTAAATATGTATATTTTACATGTGGTCTATCATGCGAAGTTTCAGAGATATTTAACGTTTTTTTTTTAAATGACATTTGCAACATATTCGAAAAAATTATATCAAGGAAACTAACTAAGAAATAAAGTTGGAATTTTCATAAAATCATTAAATACAGACTCAAATTAGGGCGCACATTCAATCACAGATAACTTGATTGAAATAGAATTTCTAAGGTATAATCTTAAATACTTTTCGAGATATTTGCGATAATCTATTATTTTTACATATACTTAGCAAGCCCTTTCTTTTAACAAACAAGCCAGGCCTTGCTAATTACAATCATTTGATAATATGTCATTTTGGTGCTATTATTAGTATAATATCAATATTAAAGTTGTTTCCCCACCGACTTAATAAACTAAAAACAATATTCCGTAAGGCATAACCCTAGAAAATAAGCTTTTTAAACTTTGCTTGGGAGATTTACAACTACTGGATCTGTTCAACCTCCAAATCTGTACAAGAAAATCCACAGTCGAGCATACGTGAAATTTAAATACACTTGAAGTAGAGAAATCCAGTGTTCACACAATCTTTAAGAAACATACATCATCAAGAACTATTCCCAGATAATTTCCAAAAGGATGAAGTTTTTGTCGGTGGGCTGTTGATATAATAGATCGAAGAAGACTTTGTTCAGGATGTGAGGTTTACCGATGAAGCCACCTTTCATAAGAATGACTCTGTTAATCGACATACAACAATACAAATTGGACCCAGTCTAGGAGCCAATCTAAGTGATATTTGAATGTATGGGCTTGGGCACAAATCCTAGGAAATTATTTAATTGGCTTCATGTTTTTTATGAAAGTTTAACAAGTAGAGTGTATTAAAAATTTTTTCAAATCGCTTACCAAGTTCCCTTGACGAATTCCCTTTAAATATTTGGCGATTTATGTAGCTACAAAAAAAACTGAAATTAAAGATTTTTACTTGAAGCTTACCCAGATAAGTAGATTGATCGGGAGGGAACGATTACTAGATCTTTGAGGTCGCCAGATCATGCAACATGTGACTATTTTATGGAGATTTATTAAAAACTACCATATGGAAAATATGGTGTCATTTTGAGAGATTACACCTGAAATGCTTTTTAATTTTCAACGTTCGCTTAGAGCGTGATGTCATGTACTTAGCCCAAAATGGACGACATATTAAGCAAGCGATTTAAAATTTATTTATTGTGTTCCGCTATTACACTCCATCTGAATAGAAAAGAATACAGGAGCGTCATCATTTGCATGCGCGATTTGCACGTCATAGCCAGTGTCGCCGTCGTTGATAGGGGTCATTTAATAGATTGCAATACAATACGCAGCACACAGAAAAATATAAGGATGTATTATGCAGACAAAACACTAATAATAAAGAAACCATGCTGTATAAACAGTAAATGCGAAGCGCGATAATAAAAACACACACTCTGACCATCTACTCGAAACGAAACGCGAACGTTGAATTAGACGAATGCGAGCACGCCACTGAATGGTATCGTTACCTGGCAACGGTTAGTGTCGCGTGCGAAAAATAGTTTGTGCCCATGACGTCACTGATGATGCCCTGTATTCTTCTCTATTCAGATAAAGTGTACGTGTTCTTATATTTTCGTTGCTGTTACTGTCTATCGTTGTTATTATAGTGCACTAATATATCCTTTGCCTAGCTACTTTTTAAATATGCCAGTAATAATTAAAGTTATTTTATTATGGCATACTATTGGAAAAAAATTAATCTAGCCGCAATTAAGGGTAGTATATTTTTATGCATTTTTTTTAATTTTTTACTGCAACTACGGTAAGTTTTGGGTATAGTCAAACAGTAAATGTTTTAGCTAATAATAATAAATAGTAATAATAATACAACCAGAGATGGTTGTATAATAGAAAATTAGAACGTAAATGTAGTAATATACATGTAAATTACAATGTAAACAATTGCAGTTATTTACAGTAGAAGATGTAAAAAATGATACATAGAAAGTTTTCTATAAACTAATATAACGTAAATTACGCATATATTTTAAAAATGATAACTGACAAATTTTGCAGGCCGATGATTCCTTTACCATATGTCAATTGGCACTTGCCCTTTTCAAGGACATGACGTAATAACTGATATTTTTTACATCATTTACGTAACAAGTTACATAATTTACAGCTCTTATGTTCATACGCAGAAAGTTTATCCATTATATTATTTTACAGGATTTTTTACAAATTACCCAACTATGCCCATAAATGAAGTATTTATCAATAGCATTTACTTTGGACGACGACCAATATTCTATAATATGGTTAGAACATCACATGGAACGCTCGTAGAGATACTCTCTGTGCGCCTATTGCCGCTTTATCGTGAAATACTTTGAGTAAAATCAACACATGACTGCAAAGACAAGTATTTTAGATACCATCAATATACCTGGCTACAAATTGCACAGACGCGTGTAGGCCGAAAAGCAGCTTACACCACACGAAGACTCATGTTTACAGACAAATTCCTCACTACCTCATTACGTTCTCTACTGGCAGACACCGCGTAACACGTCTGCCAACAAAACCGGGATCAAACGATTTAAAGGTTAGTGCTTGTTGCCCTAAATTTTCCACGGTACGAGTCATACCAGCAAATCAATTACTTAACAATAAGCTTCTAGCGCTAAACAAACTTTAATTAGAAATTGAGGTGCGTTATTATTACAGTTGTTGGTACGTTTTGGCACAATATGACTGAAAATATTCATCACTGTCACTATTTTAAATGAATGCAGCTGCAGTGACGGGTCAGACATAAATCATAAATGCAATTTTCTAAGAACATAAGTAGATATAGAAATAACCTCGATCGTACTATATAGTGGGGTGTCAATGACGTATTTCTATAAATATTTTGAAATTATTTCATAAAATTACAACACCTACAACGATCAACTTGTTAATGAAAATTTTGGATGCATTTTGATAAAGCTATCCAATTGCATCATTCATTTATAGATAATAAAGATCCTAACGCAGCGTTACCAACAACGATAATAACCAGTTAAAACCACTTGACCTTGCGTGCAGTAGTTGACCGATATGCAAAAGACGCGGTAGCTGGACAAAAACAGATAAAACGCCGGTTCTCACGTTATAAACGTTTTCCGCTGTTTATTATTATTTCGCGGTCGCCACAGGTGTGGGTTGCAGGTATATTAGTCATCTTTTGGGAAGCGGGAAGTGCGTTTGGTCCAATGCCAAATCTACGTATTCACTTGCTGGATTTCATTCACCATCGAAATGATGCTGGATTCCACCGAAGATCCACATCATAGGTTAATTAGGGCTTGGTCACGCTTCGCTCGTCACCTAGGTAACTCTGAACCGCCCCCCGAAACACTTTTAGTTTCTTTCTTTTTATAAATTTCTGACGTGCATAAGTACCTACTCTGAATGCCGTAATGTAATATTCATATAAAATACCGCTGCAAATTGAATCAATACTTCCGCATCATATTGTCAAAATGACATTTACGCTTTTATTTCTTATATTATAATACGATCAATAATGAGGTTTTCTCTCTACATAAATTTTGTACGATAAACGGTTCTCCATAATTTTTTCTTTTTTTTAATAACTCGAAAATTATTATTTTAACAAAATATTGCAAGAGTGCTTTTCGATCAGAAATTTGATTTTCTATATAATAGCAAAATTTAAAAATTAACGTGTAGACAGGGTCCATAATCGGTTTTTTGGGAAATATTTCGTAATGTCAAAATTTTGGAAAAAAATGTTAAAAATTTTTTTATAAGAAATTTTATTTCCTATATGACGATATTTTCACTTTTTGTATTTTCGGAGATATTTAGGAAAAACCATTTTTAAGTGACCCTTTTTGCTAATATCTTCTATACAGTTTGCTGCACCGAAAATTTATACGGACAAATAATACTCTCAATTATACTAATACTAATCACATACTAAAAGGAAAAAAATAAAAATTTGCAGAAATCAATTTTACCCACTTCACCCACAGAGACCGACAGACATACAAACGAGAAATTTTTAGGTCAAATTTTGTTTTTGGACGTTTTCGGCCATTTTAAAGTGATTTAGTAAATAGAAATTTTTGAATTTTTTTTTCAGAATACAATACTTCCTATCCGTTGGATGTCGAAGTATAAGTAACGGTAAATCAAAATGGCGAAGAACAAAGGTATACCCATTACAAAAATCAGCAAAAAAAACAGAGAATAATCCATCCCCCCAGAATTTCACCATCACTTAAATCTACCTAAGCCAATGTTGGTTTCAATTCAAATATGATGGTGAATAAAAAAATCGCTGCAAATTGAATCAATACTTCCACATTCAATTGTCAAAATGACATTTATGCGAGCATTTATGTTTTCATTTCTTATACTATACGATTAGTAATCATGTTTTGAGCATTATTTTCTCTCTACATATTTTTTCTAAGACAAACAGTTCTTGTGATATTATCAAAAATATATAAATTTTAAAATTGGTTTTTTCCAAATAACTCGAAAATTATTAGCTTAACAAAAAATTACAATAGTGCTTTCTGTACAGAAATTTTCTACGTAATACTAAAATTTAAAAAAAATCGTACGAGCACGATTCAAAATAGGTTTATTAAATATATTCGGAGATATTTAGGAAAAACAGTTTTCTTTATGTGATGCTTTTTTGGTAATATCTTCTAAACAATTTGCTGCATCGAAAATTTATAAGAGCGATTAATACTCGCAGTTATACTACTAATCGCATACTAACACAAAAAAAAAATAAAAAAATAAAAATTTGCAAAAATTCAAGTTCATATATTGTCTTTCGAAAGTTATCATGTCCACAAAAAAAACCACAGATACACAGACAAGAAATTCTTTTGCTCAAATTTTGTTTTTTTTTTCGACCATTTTAAAGCGAATGAGCAAATAAAAAAAAATTTTTTCGCGATACAATACTTTTCAGCCGTTGGATTTGAAAGTAATATACTTGCTTAGGAGAAAAAGGTCTAATGATGGCTGTCATTATAATTAGCCAAAACCTAGCAGTACAAACGAATACTAATATAACGAGAGCAACAATAATCATCAACCACGACAATGCATTGGTGTCAAACCTAAGATGTGATAAATTATACCTGGTATTCCGTAATGATGTTAGAATATTTTAAGGACTGTGCTACAAAGCATTTTAGAGGCCTTGTTAAGACAAACGAGTCTTAAAATTGACAAAAAATCTAGATTTTCCTTTTTTTAAACGGGTTAGTTGGAGATCTGAGTTTTGATACACATAGGTATGTATTCTCATATTATGAAGCGTACAAATTAACAACCCCAAATTTTATTTCTTTCAGACCTCTCTTCCACGCTAGCTAACTGCAATAAAAAGGTTTGTTAATTATCATTTACTTTAAAAACTTAATATGCTAGCAGCTAGCACAAACTATAAAAGTCCATATCATAAAACACACCCTAAAATAAATCGGTAGAGAAATCTTAACAGAATAGACGCATTACAAAGAGATTTATCGTCACACACAGATGAGCAGTAAAACCAAGACATTTAAAAATAAATCAAATGCAGCTACACTGTTACAAATTTTAACAAAATCTCTTTTTCTCATTTCTTATTTCGTATGTTATTTCACCGGTTATAAAACGACACTAAATCAGTAAATAAGTGAACTACTAGTAAAATCGTAGAGCATTCAGGTAACCAAAAATATGTGAATACCCATACCTAGTCTGTTTTTCCGGAACAAAACAAAATAAAAATAAAAACACAAATGTAGCAAATGATGCATACATCACAAAATAATTGTGTTACAGAAAATCTAGGGAGGAGGAAGCTACCTTCTAAGGGCACTGGTTCACCAAATATACAACGTGATTTTGAAAATGATGTCTTAGATTAAACTGCAGCATCCCAACAACATATGAAAACAATATATCATTAGTTCAATTAATTTTATTTAAAAAATAAAACCTCAAAAATCCGGACTCCATTCAATTTCATGACTTCCAAAACAAACACAATCGTTAAGGTAAAAACCTATAGGTGAAGACGTAAACAATAAAAATGGCGCACACATCATCGTGAAGTTGCAGTGGATTAGTGCAACCGCGCCATGTCTGACTGGTGAGGGGTGCGGAATCTGACGTCGCGCTCGTAAATCCCCAATCTTTAATATTTTTTTTTTGCCGTCATATGCATCACGGAAAAACGAAAAAATAAGGGCCTATTTATTTTTGATGTGGATTAAAACAGAAATATCTAAGGAAAAGATCCACTGATTGGATGCAACATCTAACCTTACTATTCCAGTGCTCAGTTTCCCGTAACACACGCTACGTGGGAGCCCACTAGCAAGAAGCATGTCATCCATCCAACCCAGCGTAGACATAACCGGCCCTATGGTATATCTGGGAGCAGAGAAATGTCTAGCGTACGTCGATCTCAATAAACAATTAATCATTAAACCAAACAAGTTGCCAGTAAAAAAAACTAGTTTTCCTCCCCCCATTAAAGATGTCATCAAGGGTTACCGACAAATGTCGAAAACGACAGTTATTTGGGGCCATTTTGTCAACAAAGTTGCTTTTAGGCTTGCTGTTGCTTCCACAATTAAGTGTTCTTTTTATTGCTAGCTAATTACACGTATGAATGTATGCAGCATTTATAATTCATATTATAAATAATGTTAATCCTATTATTCGGTGGCAGTCTTGCCACCAACAAAAGAAATAGTTAAGCATGATGTTTGATAAATCGTAGAAATGTTCAAAGGAGTGTAATTAGTTTACAAATAATTTTTTATTATAATTATTTTTAAAGCATTTGCTTCGTTTGTTAAATAAACCAAACAAAACCCGCGGTTTAACATACAAGACAATACCAAATCTGAATACGTCACTTTAATTAATATATGCACTTAAGTTTCCTAATAGCTCTTTTAAATTAAATTAAATACCATGTCGTAAATAGCTCCGCTGTGTAATTACATAATGCCTCTAAAACGTAAACACTTTATGGAATACAAACAATGCGCGTTTGTTGCGTCTTTTCAGATACCACATATCCAAGAAAATGAATATTATCTTGTATACTTACCACTGTAATTGGATACATTGGATTTATGATGGTAAATAACAACACATGGTTCGGTTTTATTTCATCCTGGCGTTTCCTACGGGGTTCCTCGGTGTTGGTGTAATTACCCGAGTATGCCTGAGAACAAAACTGTCGTTAATAAAATTGCACTTTATAATGAAGTCTATCAAGGAGGTTAGGTGATCGATTGGTTACTACGGCTTTACATTCATCGGTGTAATTATTAGGTAATGTGTATAACAGGACACTTTCATTTCACAAAGTATAGGTTCCGTATTTTGTATTTGGAAGTATGCAAAATTCCTTTAAACAACGAATACCTAATCCTAAAACAGTAATGCTACGCAAATGATTAATTACTTACAGGCACATATTTGCTATCGTTTCAATAACTGCTTTACGTCAAGTAAATCTTCAGCTTTTTTATTCTGTTGCGTTTAAGTCTTAAATACAAAAGGTTTTTAAGGCATTTAACTCATTACTCTATGAAATTCTAGATTATATAGCTATTCATATACAGGGTGTCAGTTAAATGATGTCATTAATTTTAGATGGCCATTCCTGAGCGAATTTTATGAAGAAAACCTTTATAAACGTATGTCCTAACTTGTTTCGTTTTCGACTTACAGGGTGTCAAAGTTTTGCTTTTTTTTGGCTTTTTGTAAATACTTTCCGATCTAATAACCATATCTCGATGAAATTCGGTATATGGAGGTTTTTCGGGGCGAGCTATTCAAAAATGTTATCGAATTTGTGAAAACTCATAGAGGGCGCCAGCTGCACTAATATCATGGTGTCAAATCGGTCATAACTTTTTAGCGCGCTATGTTTCGACAAGCAGCACTCTTGCAACTTATTCCCCTGGCAATTCTAAGCAAAAAAGATACTCTTTGTCGAAAGCTCTCGGAGCAACCGTTTTTAAAATAATGGCGATTAAAAGTTGTTATGAACTCATGAGAAGACCTATTCATTTTACTAATCAACAGAATCATGGCTGGCCATGACTGACCTGATGGGTCAGTTTGACGTTTTCAGACGCCAGTTTGACGCTTTCAATTTTGTTTGAAGTAGTTTATCTTAGCAAATTTAGTAAAATGAATTTTGTTGAACAAGCTGAAATGCATTTTGTTTATGGACTTGCGGATGGAAACGCTGCAGAAGCCAGAAGAATTTATCAAGCACGTTATCCTAACAGAGCCGTTCCATCAGAAAGAACTTTTGTAAGATTGCATGCTAGATTGTGTAATACTGGATCACTAAATAAACACGATGAACGTCCTGGGAGACCTAGAGTCCTAATGACGCCAGAGTTGGAGGAAGCAATTCTTCGAGAAGTTGAAAATAATCCTTCAACAAGTACTCGAAAATTAGCGTTACAGTTTAATGTCTGTCGCCACAGTACTCAATCGGTGTTGCATGCAGATTTATTGTATCCCTACCATGTGCAAAGAGTACAGGCATTGCTGCCAAGAGATTTTTCTACACGACTGGGCTTTTGTCAGTGGTATCTCCAGCACCTTGGAAACAATCCCAACTTCACGTCATTAGTTTTATTTACTGATGAAGCAAATTTTTCACGGGAAGCTATTATTAACTTCCACAACAATCATTTTTGGAGTCATGAGAATCCCCATGCTGTTGTAGAACGAGGATTTCAACAACAATTTTCAGTGAACGTTTGGGCGGGAATTATTGGTGATTATATCATAGGGCCACATTTTCTCCCTCTGCGACTAAACGGTGAGACATACAGACAGTTCCTAGAAGAAACATTGCCTCAATTGCTAGAAAATATCCCACTGCAAACGAGGCAAAATATGTGGTTTATGCACGATGGGGCACCTGCTCACTTTAGTCTTACCGTCCGTGAACACCTTAATGCAACTTTTGGTCAACAGTGGATTGGCCGTGGAGGACCTCAACTTTGGCCACCAAGATCGCCCGATCTTAATCCACTGGATTTTTTTCTTTCGGGGTCATCTCAAATCCCTTGTTTATGCAACGCCAGTGGTGGATGAGGAGGACTTGCGAAATAGAATTTTTATTAACGTTAATTTTATACGAAACACTCCAGGAATTTTGGAACGTGTGCGGCAATCGATGAGGAGAAGACTTCATGCTTGCATAGCAAGTGCGGGTTCCCACTTTGAACATTTAATTTAAGAAATTTTTTGTTTCGTTTTTAATTTTTTTTGTGATTCTCTTAAATAATTGTTAATTAAATTACGTTTTTGATGATATTTATTGAAACTTTTAATCGCCATTATTTTAAAAACGGTTGCTCCGAGAGCTTTCGACCAAGAGTACCTTTTTTGCTTAGAATTGCCAGGGGAATAAGTTGCAAAAGTGCTGCTTGTCGAAACATAGCGCGCTAAATAGTTATGACCGATTTGACACCATGATATTAGTGCAGCTGGCGCCCTCTATGAGTTTTCACAAATTCGATAACATTTTTGAATAGCTCGCCCCGAAAAACCTCCATATACCGAATTTCATCGAGATATGATTATTAGATCGGAAAGTATTTACAAAAAACCAAAAAAAAGCAAAACTTTGACACCCTGTAAGTCGAAAACGAAACAAGTTAGCACATACGTTTATTAAAGGTTTTCTTCTGTATATTCAAATAAACTTCGTGGACTTCGCGCCTCTTTTTTGTTGTTTGTCTTATACTTAGCATATGTTTTCCGGCTGAAACAATTTTGTTAGATCAACGCTAGATTTTCATTCCACTGTTCACCGCTTGTACGAAGGTAACGTGACTTTAGTTACATCTTGTGTGTATATTTACTAGAAGGTTTGCTTATTAAGTGATTGCTCCGTGTTAAAGCTCCGTGAATTGATGTTTTATGGAGAACCTGAGGGTTATAAATTACAAGAAGTTACCAAAATAGATTGGATCTCAAGTGTTGCGAGTCGACGAAGAAATTGCACTTTTTATTTCGGTTCAAAACCCTGCACAAGGTAAGCAGTATTTTTGCTAAAATGATTTGTTGTGTTGAATTTTACTACTAAAATCTGGGAAGCCTTTTATATAGCATTTGTTATACACAAAGCACGGAAATGTACACCAACGGTATAGGTAATCGCTCACTAACTGCCGGAGACTGTACATATCAAATTCGGATAAATTAATCCAATAACATAAAATCAAAGTTTGAGGAGTAATTTTTATCGGTAATTCCGGTCTGTACCGTCATAAAAATATGAAATCTATAAGAAGGATTGAGAATCCCGTAGTGAATCTCCCGTTCAAGGTATATACCTAGCTGCTGGACTAGGTCCGCCTAAAAGTTTACAAATTTCTGGAAAATATTTACATAAAATTATAATATCACCCTATTTATTTGCCTATTCGTACCTCAGTTTTCTCCAAATACTGAAGGCGTACAGTCCGTATTAATTACTGCAGATCTATTTTCGGTTGATTTAAAGAGCATATAGGTATCGGTAAAATGGCACTGCAAGTTATGTTTGGTCAAAGAGATGAACCTCTTCTAATATACGCAAATTATAAGTTCTACCAGTACAAACTCCTGCAAACCATCATCAGTAAAATGTGTTAGTGCTGTATTGTGAAAACATGTAGAGCAAAATTGTACACCTTAGGCTCTAGTGACCATCCCGTCGTTTCAAGATAATGTGGTGTAGACGAGCACGAATGCGAACGTATTGAAGATTTAGACAGACAGAAAATTCATAACAGTTAAAAGAAAAACGCGAGAGATTGGCAGAACGACTATTAAAATTGATTCATCGTGTGAAGTGTTGACAGCAACAAGGGAGCCAATCTGTAATCATTTTCAAAATTTCCTCGAACAGTGGAGCAAGTGCTTAATTTCTTAAGTTCGGTGGAAATAAAAAAAAACTGTAAGAAGCGAAGGTTTGTTGACTGTCAACGATACTGCAAATAACATCGCCGTCTTTAGCTGCATAACAAATTTAGTTCTTAGTTCTACGTTGATGGAACCTTTGATTACTGCACCAAGCATTTTCTACAGTTGTTTAAAAATCTACACATACCGCAATGGCGCATATGTTCCGGTAGTATACTGGATATTGAAAAAAACTAAAAAGCACGTATACAACATTATTTCAACGTATAGCACACTACTGTACAGAACTGGGATTAACGTAGAAGAATATTGCCGTATGCTTTCAAAAAGGAATACACGCCGGAATAGAAGCAATATTTCCGAAAACGAATAATACTGGTTGCAGGTTCCATTTAGAGCTATCAATTTACATGTGATGTTACATAGAGTTTTTTTTGTATCTCTTAATACGGCAAAGGTTAATAAAGGTTCCAATTTATGTAGGGCAAATATTAACTAAAGCTTTATTTTTAAAATTCGTTGATAGTAACGTAAATGTAAATACATAAAATTTTACAAAATCACTTAACATAGTTTTTAGTTTCTAGTCAATATTTTTTAAATTAATATCTGTCGACTTATTTTTCCTTAACTGACAGGTGGAGAAAGGTACAACTACTAGGGCTGTTCATAGAGTATAAAATATGTTGAATCCGAAATGGGAAGATGGCTGTATCATATTTTTGGATTAACCTTTCTTCAGCCAAATGATGTTAGAGTAGTTTTTGGCGATAAATTTGTGGCAGATATGTCTAACGATATTCCAACAGAATTTGCGGTTTATTTGGTGGAAACATACCTTCATTGATAAGGATTTTCTCCCCATAACTCGACAGTAAGTATCGCTTCAAATGATGACAACTACAAACGCGTGCGAGTCATTTCATTCTAAATTAGATAAATTATTGTTCGACTCCGCATACATGTTTTTTTAGAAACACTCGAAAGCATGCAAATAGATACCTACTTAAAAATAAACAGTAGATGTTCAACGGATTCTAAAATTACAAGAAGCCATATTCTTACAACACACAATTTTATTCAGAACAAAATTTTACAATTACAAATTCAAAATATCAGCAGATGATTTTGTTGTATGTATTTCATACAAATATTAAAAAATTGTTTTTTATGTATTATACAAATGTATTTTTATTAGTGTTTTTATTTTGGTGTGTTCTTTTGTCATGCTCGCTGATGAAAGTAAATGTTCTAAATATTTAGTGCGAGTGTCATTTTTTAATCATAATATTCTTAGATGTACATATATGCAAGTTTATACAACACCACTGAACGTATCGTTCAATTAAATGCAGAGATTAGCTGTATGGGAGTTACGGTGTTTTCTTAAACAGCAAGCAGGTATATAAGTTCATGCCGAATCGGAGTTTCGGCATTGGCTTATGAGGGGGGATTATATGGAACGGACCGAAGCTATACGGTGCACCCATTCAACTGTTTTGTAGGTACCAACGCGCTACAAAATTCAATTTTTTTATGAATCAGTTACAATAGTATTCTGTATTATTCTAAAGGTATGTACAAATTATTGCAGTTACCTATTAAAGGTAACAACGGAAATTTATTATAAACCTTTCCTGCTGTTTTCAACTACAACACAAATCTCGGATCCTTTTAGAGTTATCCGACAAGCAAAATTTTCATTAAAGAAAAAAAAACCAGTTTGTTTTTAAATTCAAACAAGCTTGAATAACAACACATGCTTGTCTGTCCTAAATCAGATTTTCACTGCATACACAGTTTCTAGGAAAGCGAAATATTATGTATTTGACATGAATTTCCAAAAAAAAAGTATTTTCAATTATCACTTCTTTCCCTGCACGTTTGGTAAGCGATTAAAAAACACAAATTGATATTTATCGCGCCGAGGCAAATAATCGATCTTTACTAATAACTATAATTTAGCAGCTTATATAATTGAATAATTTCCTAATTGATCCCTCTCATGCTAATTTTACATCGATCTTTAGTCAAGGTCGTATAAAGCACTTTGCAAAAATTGCAGTTCTGTGATAATCCATAAAACTTAGGATGAAATACTGTCAACAGAAGAATATTACTGGCTAAACACGTTTCAAACATACCAAAACTTAATAAGAATGACTTATTGACTTCATCGCAAAAAAAAACACTTGGTCTCACTGACATTGAAAAAGAGACGATCTGCCATTACTTTTTACAAAAATGAGGAGAAGTAACTTTTACAGAGGAAATAGTCAGAAATTATCCATTAAGAATGAAAAATGAATATATGAGCTGGGGTAATTAAATCATCGTTATTAAAACACATTTAGGAAAAAAAAACACGATGTTTGTAATGGGAACTCAATATGAGGTTCATAGTTCACGGAAGATAATAAATCAGCTGTTTTTGCCTTAGTTAGTTGGTTTTGTGGATCGTAGTACAATGAAAGAACGCCTCTTGCAATGTGTATTGAAAGCTATATATCAGGCTATGAAGTTTCAAAAATGAATACAACCATACTTGTATTCACACATACAGCTCACAAATAACATACATGCGTGCAGATATCTTAGAGAAACAACAAACGTTCAGAAAAACGAAGGCTGTTCTGATATACCACCAGTTAGAGATGAGTTTAGGGGAAGGATCGAATTCCATTTACATTCATACACACAGCTTGAAAGGGACGAACCTGGCTATGTGAATGATGGACACTCGCAAAAAAATGCGTTTTCTAGGAATCTGCAGGACCTAAACTAAACAGACGCAATTAGGCCCAGAGATGGTGCTTGTGATAAGCTCTTTGCCATAGTTAACAATAATATCGATAGCGTCACCTGTTGCCACAGTTTATCAAGTCATTATTATCTAGACTTGGTGATATGTTTAATTACAGATTATTCTTATCTTGAAATCAAGATATAATGAGTCATTTCTTAATAATTCGTCAAATATACCTAACGCCAATTTACTATAAATATTTTGACATAATATAATGATATAACAGGCCATTTGACTCTATCGTCTTTCCTTTTATCACCAATAAAACAAGAAAAGTAAATGCAAGAACGGCGTGTATTTGGATACTACAGGTTCAGCACCTAGCTTAATGTACGCGATCGATATTATCCTTTTGGATCGACTTGTTCATCACACACTTATTTCTGATAAATCAAGCGCACTTAAGCTTGTTTGAAGATGCTCATTAAAGGTCTTTTTTTAAGCGATAACGATGTGCGACACTTCTGAATAAAACTCGATACAAACAAGTGCCGTTATTTTATCTAAATTTTTAACTCAGAAAGAATCAATGTTCATCAAAGTGGCAAACATAGATAAGATGTCTTCCAAGAAGGCAAACCTTAGATAGACAGTGATTAACGTGCTTTAAACTAAACAAAACCCTTTCTGATATAAAGTAGAATAGGTTTTTAATTACTTCATGAACAAAGACTTGGAAGGCAGATGATAGTCAGATCGGAACGAATTTAGAATGCGAATACAATAATAATGCAATAATACATGTTGAATGTACGCAGCGTTCAAAAGTCCCTGAATACAAGTATTATCCTATTGGGACAAGATGGACAAACGGCCACTACCTAATCAATGAAGAAGAAATTTGGTAGGTAATGAATTTGTGAGCAAAAATTGTGAAAATTTGATCCTATGAATGTGCACTTAAATACATGCTCTGCCACAGAGAGAACAATTTGTTTGGAAGAAAAAAATATATTTACGGCAAACAAATTATTTGTTTGTATATGGCGAAGTAAATGATTTGTTTGTTTCAAACCCTCAAAATTCTTGAGGCTAAAATAACATTTATTTAACGTAATATATACAAAGCTTTAAATTAACTTTTGAAATTATTGAATTAAGAATAATCATTTCCTTTGTAGAACAAAGTATTTGTTTCACTAAACCATGAAGATGTTTGCAATAAACATATGATTAAATTTGACTGAAACAAATATTTGTTTGGAATCAGAGAAGAGGTAAGTGATTCTCTGCATACCAAATAAATATTTCTTTGCAGTAAAGATATCACTCATTTCGTCCAATGAAACTGCTAGTTCCTGGAATGAAACAATTGTTTGATTGAAAAAATTCATATGCTCAATTCATTATCTCTGTTACTGCTTGTGAATTTTAATGAAATAAATATTTTTTAATTAGACTGTATAAATATTGCATTCAAACAAGCCCTTTAAACATATAAATAAATTGTTTTTAAGTTAAAGAAATAAATTTTGATTATTCCACTTCGATATGTCTATGTATTTTATGCAAGTGTATTTCTGTGGCTTCCATTGACAAGGTAAATTTTGCTACTTATATGTACGAATATAATGCAGACGAAAAGTATGATATTTATTTTAATGTAAAGGACAAGCACAAATCTACTGGTTTCTATAGCGTGATAAATGTGTTCCATTTTAGTATTACAAATATACTGAATAAATATAACGCATTACTTGTAATAGTAGTACTACTTCAAGATGTAGCGAAACAACGCCGTAATTAACATCCTTACGAATCATAGAAGGTCATTTTGTAACAGAGCTTGCGTTAACGATCATGTGCTTGTTTGAATGCTTTATTTTTCACATCATATTAAGCAAATACTTTATTTAGACTTCATACTTACTTTTAAAATCTGTGACCATCTTCCTCTTTTGTTTCACAATTTAATGAAATAAACTGACAATAATAAGAAACAAATAACGGCAACTTTTCCCTATCTACCTTGATACATTCTGTCCAGTGTCCAACCATGGCTAAAGAAGTGGAACCCCAAACTTCCACTTTGCTAGCGGCACGCGCAAATTCAAACAATTATTTCTTTGTATCCAAAAACATATTGTTGCATTAAAGCATCATTTATTCTGTTTAAATACATGTTGTTTGCTGTAACAACAGGTGTGTTTGAGTTGAACATTTAAATAGTTTAATAACAAAAAGAAACACTGATTTAACGAAAGATATATTTATTAGAAACAAGCATTTACTTTTGTTGATATAATTCTTCAAAGCATTTAATTTAAATATTTGAAAGATTAACTGCATTGGAATAAATTGTGTGACCGTGAAAAATAATATTTTATTCGCTCAAATAATTATTAGGTTACTTGAACTCGCAAGTTCTGTTCGATCTCAAATAAATGGTAATATAGTTACAAACAAACTTATATTCTTCTTACAAATAAAATTTGTTTGTTTGAAGATCAATTTGTTAGGCCTAAAGAAATGTTAGTTAAACAAATTGATTTTATAAATCAAAACAAACAGTTTTATCTGTGTGATACTATATCAGACTGAACGAAAAAAAAACACTGTTTTATATCTATATAAACATTCACCATAAAAAGTACATAGTCTTTTATTGTACCTACAGATACAACTAACTGCGTTCACCACATCATACCTAATTAATTTAGAATCAATAGCAGTCCCTTCTCGATAAAATGAAGTATGTTATATTTCTGAAGACAATATTTAATTAAATAAGCAGCAATAATGCCCTTGCCTGTGGCTAGAAATATGCCACACTTATCGTTCTGCTAAGGGACCAAACCACCAAAGCATCCAGAGAGGTAGGTAAGCAAGTACTCGTAACAGTTCATCAGTGACCTATTCGTTCTTATAAATTCTAGTCATACTTATTTAATATTGCACATGATTAGGTCTTAGTACAGAGTCCTGGTGGGCGATCTGATGTCAAAGACATTAAATTTGATATCCTCAAGACACAAGGTTAGCATAAGGCAGCAACCAGCAGTTCTACAATAAATTTATTCGAAACACCAAATTATACTTCCAAATTAATTTCAAAATTATTTGAGAACAAATTTGCGGACAAAAACAGAAGCAATTATATTAGTGTTATTGCACCTTCATTGCTCGATAAACTTCACAAGAATTTGACAACTTTAAGTTTCGTTAGTATTACACTGATATATCAAACAGAAAAGAATTAAACTAGCACCAGTCGCAGTCAGGTACTTGAAACCACTAGAGAGATACGAGTAAAGTAAGTAAAGTTGTTTGATTTTGAGTATGTTAGTAGCGAATCGTCAGAAACAGTAACAAGAATGTTATTGAAATAATGAAAAAGCAAAATATTGAAATAAAGGTTATTGGCGTCTGTGGCAACAAGTGCAAAATACATTTCGGTGGAGTAAAGAGAAGAGGTACAAACAATGTCTTCAATCGGTCAAAGAAAGGAATGAAGATAGACATTTTGGGCATTGGATACAAACTGCTTACAAACTTCAGTTCATTCTTTGATGGTTACCCATAGAAAATAAAAAAAATACAGTGATTAAAAATTATATAGGTATTCTATACTTCAAATATTTGAAGGTTTCGAAAAATATTTTCTCAGAATAAAATTGCCCATCGGCTATCAAGAAAATAAAAAAGCGAATTGCACCTATAGCTTGTGCGCGGTCAGCTCATAATATTTACTGAATTTATACCTAAAATCGAAAAAAAAACAAACGCAAGTGTAATAGAGGTTGTTTAGAAATTAATAAGATTCAAGGGTAACTAGACAACCAATTTATACATCAGGGAGCAAAACAACTTCTAAAGAAGTTTCGACACAACACAATAAAGATTTCAAAAAGAAGTTGATCAATTCTGCAACAGAAGCACGCAAGAGATCAATGAAATGAACTGGAGCAATGTGTACATGTAGTTTGATCCGATGAACCAGGGCACAACTGTATTGTATTGAAAAAATATATTTCGAGTGAAAAATAAGAATGGCTTAGACTGAATAATTTAGGAGAACAAAAAATAAAAAAAGAGTGTTTATCGTTTCAAACATATTTAGTACCCACTGGTTTTTTATTTATGATAGTATAATTATTTTTCATTGATGTAAATGTATTATTGTAGTGCTACTATATAATAAAGAATATAATTTTGTTTCACCCTTGTTGTCACTTCAGAATGTATCGCAACTGAATATACTATAATCATAATAGTCCTAACTTGAATGAAGTAGTTAATTACCTACTCCTGAGATTACCTTTCCCAATTTTCAGTAAATAAATATTTTTCACATAGCAATGTAGGTTAATGACATGTTGTTTTCCGGGCTGGTTCCCACGTTGGTTATTAGACCTTGACGTTTCGACACTCATGTCGAGACATGTTTCAGTTTCAGAGCTACTTCTGAGGAAGACACCGACATGAGTGTCGAAACGTCAAGGTCTAATAACCAACGTGGGAACCAGCCAGGAAAACAACATGTCATCGACAACAACCACGGAAGCCTTCAAACCAAAATGTAGGTTAAACACAGGGATTCGTTTGACGCAAACTTGTTATATTATTCAACCTTTTGCAAAGTAGGTATACGCGCTTTATCAGCACAATTTAATTGAGCTTTTAACATTATACCTCGCATTATACTTATTTTGAAATAAACTAAAAGAGACCTATGTCGACTTAATACAACAAAATAGTGAACTGATACTTCAATGTGGAGTTTTGATTTAATAGAAATTATTCAAAGTTCCAGTTTCTTAAATATTAATTGGCAGAGCGCTTTAGGCCTTAAATCGCCATCGTCAGTGCCTTATACAATTATTATGAAAAAATACAAATTATGAGGAAAGAGAAATTAATTTTGAAAAGAAGTCAAAAATGAAAATAACTATCTAGTCTTTAAAGTTATCAGTGTAAGTTGCGCAGTTGCAAAAAGTCATCAACGTTATAATTGAATATTGAACAAATTATTTAAAATAGAGAGTAAAAATTTTGAATTTCATTAAAATTTTGTAAACTTCTAAAATCTAAAAAGTTTAATTTTGGTGATTTATTGCGAAGCAGTATAATTTTTACATTATCCCAACTGGTAGAGTGCTTACTAAGCAATAAATGATTGGCTAATCAGAAATTTGTCGTAACTACATCAGTGTTCTTATATTTTTGAAATTGTTTGAGGTGTTCCCTAGCCATCAAAGATCTCCCAGTTTGTGGCCCATAAATTGCAGTACAATCATTGCAAGTAAATCTGTAAACACCAGAAAGATTTAAGGGTTGAATCTTATCTTTGTCGTGAACTAACTGTGATCCTAAGCTACCTACATTGAAAAAGAAATATGAATTCCATGCGATAAAAATAATTTGGAAATATTTACTGAAACTAGACCAATAAACCTATAGTGAATGCCAATTCTTTTTTTTTTGATCTGAAGCAATAGTGTTATCATTTCATTTTTGACTTGTATCAAAATTAATCTCTCTTTCCCCATAGTTTGTATTTTTCTTAATAATGCAATGACAATCGTCATTTAAGGCCGAAAGCGCTTTGCCAATTAATAATACAGAGAAGAAGACATTGATTTTCGAATAATTTCTATGAATATACGAAATTGAACTGACTTGAATGTATACTTATGAAATAGGTATAGGCCATTAAAGAGGTATTGAAATATCTGCGATAATATTTCTTTTTCAGCTTCATTACATTATTGTTTTCAAACAAAATACAATTTTCTTGGTCGTAATAATACGTGGAAAACCTTAAGGCAGACTTTTCATCAACTTTTAAGATTCTTAGTCCTGGTTTTGAGATTTGGGAAATGAGACGCCCAAATGCAATCATTATTACCAATCAGTGCAAAAATCTTTCTGTATATACACCCACTGTTTATTCTAAATTTGACAGACATTTGGATGTGCTCCAAAAATTTTTGCGGGAACACAGGTTGAGTTGTTGAGTCAGCGGATTGCCAGGTCCCCAAAATAACGTCACAACTGCTCAGTGTATGTCATACTGATTTATCTGCCGGTAATGAAATAACAAAAGTTCTTTTGGTCGACAGCGCATCAATCCAATAAGAACCTATTGGAATCCAACAGGCGCAAAGCGAAAAACGAAACTAACAAATTATCATCCTCCTTACATAAATTATGCATTAAATTATGCGGTGAGTGACAGTAAATCAAAAACAAAACAAAAAAAGTGAACTTGACTGAACTACATCTGGTTAACCTTGCCGGGTCATCGTCCGTATATACAACATTGCACACATAAATCGATTCCTGACAAGGTTTTCCCGGTCTTTGCCAATTTCTGAGAGAAACACCAAAATTCATTCATGCGGGATGATTAACTGCACCACATATTTATCTTTCCCGTCAAATTAAAGAATTTCATATATCACCCGGAGGAATAAAAAAAAATAATTTGATAGATACGCTATTCGTAATAAGCAGGGTATAAACAAATACATTACCGCAAATAAAAAAGCAACCATCAGTGAGAATGTCAAATTCACATAAATATTCAATTAGCGTTTGAAAATTTTTAGGTTATGGTTCTGAATTTACAGCAATGTTGTTAATTGCAACTCTTGACAAGTAAATTATTGTACATCAAAGCTAAATGCTACTTTATGCTTATTACAAGTCAAGTTCACTCAAAACTTCAGGCACGGAGCAAGGGAAGGCTGAAAAACGTCGTGCGGAAGAAGGGGTGGTTACACCCCTAACAAATGGGGGTTTATATGAGAAACTTACCCTATTATTCGCAGGATCGGCGTCTGTCCTTTGCCTTTTGTTATGAGGTCCATCATCGTTGAACGCCATTTTGCAACAAAACAATTCACTTTTTCGCTTCGACCTGCCGCTACCACGCCACGCGCAGAACTAGCTGTTTTTCAACAAAACGATGACAATTCGCGTAATTCCGAGCGTGGCGTCATCTACGTAGTTTGCGCGGTATTATACGCTGACAAAGGAAACTGTAGCGGCGGTTTGAGCTCAAGCTTTTAGGAACCGCTTTATTCCTGACATTCGAAAGGCGACATTAATAATCGTCAAATATTAATTTAAACTCGAGTTTTGGTGACTAGAATTCCAGTTGATGGTGAAGTACGCTGTATTTTTGGATGAAGATATGACGGAAGGTGCTTTTATAACTAAATGTATTCACCAAACAGGAGTTATTAGAAAGTGCTGTTTATAGATGGACAAGCATTTGAAAAGGAAGTTGCTAATTTAACAAAATGCTCATTTTGGTTGGTCTGGATGCTGGCGCTGCTGAATTTGCCCGGCTTCTATTACGTATTTTTAAAGATATTATTTCTTGAATACCAACATGATGGTCAAATCCGTTGTAAAATACCTGAGTTGGAAAAATTAAATTGGTCGTTTGAACAAATAAAAAATATCACCGATCCCGATCGAAATTTGAGGTAGCAAAAAGCCTGATTATTATGATTATATTAATTGACTGTTCTTTTAGTGATGAAAGCGGTTGTGAATATATAGTTTATAATTATAGCGTATTCTCAGGCATGACGTTTGACCAGGTACAGCAAGTTGTTCAAAAGTGGAATAAAGAACTTCCAGATGTAGCACCTTGCAAGGAATATATTACTGCCGGATCGCCGCATAAAACGGTATACCACCAGGTATGTGATAATAATTTGTTATTAAAGCTACAGCAATTTAACAAAAGTAAGTAGGTACTGTCCTTTATAGTTTGTTTAGGAATTAGGGGAAGAAGAATTTTTATTGAGATATAAACATCATGCTTCGCCAATTTTCATTTCAAATTTATTTTAATTTATTTACCTGCACTTCTTTACTACTTAATTTCTGGATAACTACACCTTAATTTGGTTTCTTTTATTTGGCGGCTGTTTCTAATTATTTTTCATTCATACAATAATTTTTGTAGCTACCACTAAATGAAGTTATCTACATATTTCACACACTCTTCAACTTTTAGATTATATGTATGCACTGCCGGACAATAAACCAAAACAGAACACATTCAAATGTGTTCCGCAACATATTTAAAATGCGGCTTACGTTTTATTAGTTCACCATGCATAAAATTTGTTTCATTTTTCTTTTGGTTAGTTACATTACTTAAGAACTCTTTCTTGATTTCTTTGCATGAAAGCCAATTAAAAGTCACTCTCTACAGAAGAAACCAAAAAAATATTAGATGGTGTAGAGTGTAGACCATTGATTCACAAAGTGGTCTATATCGACTCCCATGGGTGAGCGAAAAAAGAAATTGGGGGTCCTTGAAATTTTACTGGAGGTTCCGAAAGTAAATCTCATTCAAGCAGGGCGTGATTTTTTGAAGAAGCGGATGTCATATTGCAAGAGGAACTGATAGGAATAAGGACTAACAAAGAACTTATGGTACAGTTTAGCAACAGATATCAGCTATTCCGGTTTCAAAAAGACGTAGGTACTTGTTACTTACCCCACAGTTGTCACATATTTGAATGTCATTGCAATGTCACTGGATGTATTCATTATCTTCAATATATCAGTTGCTCTCCAATGGTCTTTCAGTCCAGACCCCATTCTCAACATGGCGCCGTCAAGGTGCAATGGTGCAGTATTTCAGTAGTTTAAAGTTAAAGCAACAAAAATATGTTTGAGTGAAGTGAAAAGTTAAGTGAAATGGATTACAGAGGTGTAAATCCGATGCCCATGACAGGCAACCTAGCCGAAAACTGGAAGGCATGACGCCAAAAATTCGAAAATTATTTAATAGCCTCCGAGATAAACAAAAAGGGACAAGATACCCCAATTGCTTCATTTATTCGGAGAAGACAGTTTTCCAATATATAATTCGTTTTCATTTGCAACTACAGCAGAAAGAAGTCTGGCTGAAGTGCTGAAAAAATGGAAGATTACTTTTTGCCCAAGAAAAACTTCAGATTCTTTACGCGAAAACAACTTCAAGGTGAAAGCATAGAGCAATTTGTAACGGACATGACGGAAAGCTTCTAGTTGTGAATTCGGTTCGTTGAAAGAAAGCTTAATAAAAGACATAATGACTTGTGGCATAAGTGACATTAATTTCCGTGAAAAATTGCTACAAAGTGATTCGTTAAGTTTGGAAGAAGCGGTTCAGTTATGTGTATCGGTAGAAAAGTCACGCGAACAATCATCATTAATGAGTGCAACAAATTCAGATCACGTCGAATCAGTGCAAAATCATCGAAAAGGTGGCCATTCACAACAGAAACATCGCTTTCCAAACAAAAAGGGTGAAGGACATCGCCGACCAGAGCGTACATACGATCCACATCAAAGCAGTAGCAAAGGAGGTAATTTCGAATCACAACAACGTCAACAACGTAAGATTGCTTCATGTTATCGTTGTGGAGGAGCGCATGCCAAAAACAGTTGTCGGGCTATGGGAAGAAGGTGTTTACATTGTGGTGTCGCGAATCATTTTGCTAATGTATGCAGAAACAAAAGMRTTCATACTGTTAATCGTGAAGAAAACGAAGAGTTTATGTATAAAAATAATTATGTGTTTGTTGATTCGATACAAGTTGATAAAATTAACAACAATAGCAAGTCTTGGACTATTGATTTAGTAGTTAATAAGTACCTGATATACTTAATGTTGATAATCATAACAAAATTTTGTTTGAACTTGTGTCAGGCAAATTTTGAGGTTCTTCGTCTTTGACAAAGATTACAGGTGTAATTGAAACGTCAGACTATTAATTTTTTGTCAGTGTTTTTCAAGAGACAGCGATCTATCCGACAAAATATTATCTTATTACATGCTGTTAATATTTCTAATCTGTTTGATTATTATGTTTTTATCGTCCTTTGTGTCACCAAAGTGATTTATTTAAAAGATCCAACAGTCGGAGCAAAACCTGGAGTAGAAAAGAAATTTAGAAGTACATAGAAATTACAGTACTTGAAGGGCATATTTTAGTACGAGCACCAGGCCAGTAAAAACTAGAAACGCTCAAAACTACAGCTGTCCAACCGTGGCACTGAGGACAATAAAACAAGCGTTGACGTACAGTTCACTTTCTCAAAAATCAGCCTATGCAAAAGCAGCACAAAGTGAATCTTTCTTCTAATAATAGGTCAAAATTTTTAATATCATAGTAATCAGGCAATGCATTTTCGAGATAATCTGAAAATTGGTAGGCCCAGGCACTACTGGCAATATAGAACATTAATTTAAGGAAACATCTCTAAACACGTTACAGATTATTAAGGTAAATACTACGGGTACTGGAAGTCACACAACGAAACAATATTCCAGTTTTAAAGCACAATAATAACATACATTAAACAAAACATCTGGAAAAGCCAATAAATAAAACCCAAATTCTTATCGAGAATTACCCTCAAAAGCCCTAATAATAGTGTCAGGTCCGTCCAGTTTGTGTGCCTGTGCAATATGCAAATATTAGTGGTGGACGACGGACATAAAAAAATACTCAAAACACTTTTCTACGTTTATCTGCAATTTATTCATAAGACACAAATTTTCAAAATGGTGCATGCAAATATCGTTCTGTCGCCCACATTTACGTCACTGCACACAATAAACATCGACACTTAACGCGTTCAACGGAGTATCAACATATAATTAAACAGAGTAACTGCCTGAAAATAGAGGTAATATTAAAAGCACCATCCTAATAGTGTGTGATCGCACACTATATTCCAAATATCTATGCAATGCAATCTTGAATGTCTTGACAAAATATGCCATGATTGCGATAGTTGCTTTATCTCCTTTTCAAATACAGGGCGACCAAAATTTCTGTACTCTCAAAACAACAGGCAAACAAGTGTCCCCAATTTTAACCTTAGTGTTTGTCTTGCAATAATTATATACTGCACTAGGACAAAACAGACAAAACACCAGGGCATGCAGTTTGAAAAACTGAACCAGTTGAAAGTTCAATCATTATTTAAAATCTCATTTCTCTCTATTATGTCATCGCTAGCACTAGAAATATATATTTGCGTATCATCAGCATAGAAATGACAACTGCATTCCAGCATATGAGTACCCAAATCCACAGTAAATTGCACAAAGAAAAGTGGACCTAGTATGGAGCCCTGAGCGACTCCCCGTTCCACCACTTTAAATTCTGGTATAAGATCATCAGCTTTGACACACTGATGTCTTTTTTTAAATACTGTTTGATTAGATTAATTGCATCTTTGTCAAATCCAAAATAAGTTCGCTTACTGCAGAGCAAATCATGAGGTACAGCACCAAACGCTTTGCTGTAATCAATAAGGACAAAGGTCGTAATGCGGGATTGATCTAATGATTTAAAAATATCATCCGTAACCTTAGCAAGTGCAGTTCTTGTGCTATGCTTCAGTTTGTAACCAGACTGTACATTCGGGAGCAATCCATTTGTGTTTAAATCTTTTGTTATTTGCTTGGACATAACCTTTTCCAGTATGCCAGAATACTTATACCTCTTACGTATTTGTATGATTGAGGATTATACACTTTAGCAATCGGGTGTACAGTTGCATGCTTCCAAGCATTAGGAAAAACACCAGAAGTCAAGGAATAATTTACTGTATGTTTGAGGAACGGTACAATGTGAGGTACACAAAGTTTAAGCATTCTAAGGGATATTCCAGCGATTCAAACTACATTAGTTTTTAGGTTCTTAATAATTTTGTGTTAGAGTTCTGCACATTAACATAACTGTTCAAATGAAAATGGGCTAGATGGTTCATGAATACTGGGACATCTGCATCTTAAATCATTGTTTCTAAAATACTGCTCGACCTCGAATACACGATGATCTAGGCTAGAAGGCTCCATAGTCAATGAAACTCCATTATTTGAGCTATCTACCAGTGGTTGCTCATGGTCAATACTTCCTCACTCCTCGCCGAATTCTAGCGGTTTAAAAAATATCCGTTTCCTCTGCTTCACCCTGCCGTTTGTAATGATTTTATTTTAACCCCTCCATTAAAGTATAAATAGAACTAGTCACCACTCAACACACGGTTTGAAAACGTTTCAACGCCACTCTTCTCCAAGGATACAATTCTCAATGAACTCAAGAAAATAAGTTAGTGTAGAACATAATAAAAGAAAGAACTGTCCGAAATATATGCTAAATCATGAAATTAAAGGAGATGATGGTTTTTAGGCCGACAATGTAGAATAATGTCCAGACAACGTAAAATGCATTTGAAGATTAAGTTTTCGTTAGGTACTGGTGACATATCTAGTTAGAAGCGAAGCCATGGACCGCCGAAGTTATATTCACAATTTCTTAACACAGCCCAAAACGAGCAACATTTAAGACGGTGGTTTTTAGAAAAATTCGGGAGATTGATACTGAAACAGTCGAAAGCTTGATGCGAGATTGTGCATAAAAGTCTAGGTTTTGTTGAGGACAATTTGTGTTTTATTTAATTTAAGATAAATATTTTGCACTGAAAAATTGCCGTAAACAATTTTTTACCCTTGAAGATTCTACATAGTTACATGCCAAAATTTTTTAAACATACATTACGTTGATATAGTAAGAATACAAGTCTAAACTACCTATTAAGGAATAACTAAATACATAAACCAAAACGAAATGTATATGCCTTAAGCCTTAGAAAATATTTGTAATTTTAGTATCCTACCTTAAACATGTGGTTGCGTTTACTATTGGCCGCCTTACTTACGTATTTTTTAATACTCTCGGTGCTTATATTTTTTAACGGTATGTCATAAAATAGAACTGCCAATCACCCAATTCAAGTATTCTGTTTCAGTTCCAACTTCTATGCGGAAATTCGTCCTACTTTATAGTCATATTCGTCGCAGAAGTGATGGCTGAAGCAGTATTTGGATTCTCACTCTTCCTGGGTGACATGTAGGTAAAAAAACTTATTTCAGTGATATAGTATATAATGAAAAAGCTGATGACAATTATTTGAAAAGGAAGTTATTTTTCTATATTTAGGTACATTTTGAGAAAAGCAGCTTTATTTTTAGGTCTTAAATAAATTTACAGTAAGTTGTCATTTGAGATAAAAAAAGCAAGCAAAAATCTTCTTATCCTTGGAATTAGTTGTAAATAACGAACGTGCATTGTTACGAGTACCGAGGTTTCCAAAGATTTTGGATTTTTACCTGTTTTTTTATTTGCACAATAAAAACACTAACAGACGCTATTAACTAATTGAAAACAAACTTTTTTTAGATATGGACGCAAACGGATTATTATTTGGGGTGCAAATATATTATTAATTGGTGGTGTCTGCTTGTGCTTAGCTACTTCTCCATTTATGCTTGGTTTGGGTCATTTTCTGATACATGGAGCTTCCATGATGATGCGAATAGCAGCAGAAGTTATAAGTATGTTTTAGTTTTGTTCATAGTAAACTTGACTTGTGGTAACACATTCTTAAATGTGTGTACATGAAAAGTTAAGATTCAAATCAACGAAAGATGACGTAAATATTTCCAAAAATATGTTATAAGACGAATATTTTGTTATTTATTGTTAACAGCAACGAATGAAATGCATATTATAAAACGTAAGTCAGTGCATAGCGTGACAGGCCTGCCAACACGGTTACTTATAACGAATGGGACATTACAATGAATGTCGTCACCCAGTAATGGCGTAGGAAAATACATTGAGTTAAAATACTGAAATCTACTAATATGTATAGTTACTTAACATCCTCCGTTAAACGAGTCAATAATTTTGTCTGGTTCAAAACTAAATTTAACATTCTAACAAAAAATACCAAATTTTTCACTGCCTAATGTTAGCTCAATGGTTGATGGGTTTTGTGAACATATCTGCCAATGCTCATTAGTGTATTAGTTTATAAATAGTGTGTTTATACACTAGCGTGCAAAAAAAATCGGACACTGGATGAAATTTTTTTGAACGTCGGATAACTCGTGAATGAAGTTACCAATTCACGGGGTTTTTTGCTGTTTGATTCTCATTTTCTTGTCAATACTTCCAATAAATATCGTTGAGATTGTTTCACTGTATGAAAAGTTATGGTATCACGTTTCAATGCATATCAAAATCTAACCGTGCAAAAAAAACGGACACTTCCACAAATTTAGTAAAACACAAAATTTATTTAAAGAACCACAAAATTAACATTTATCTGACAGAACTATGGATCAATATTTAGTCGCATAACCCTTTACAGCAATCACAGCAGCACAGCGGAGTCGACCAAACTGATAATTTTCTTGAGAGGAATTTTCTTCTATTCCGCCTCCAGCGCTGCCATCAAGTCGTCCGCTTTCTTAAATTTTCGGACCAGGACGTGCCTTCCTAGCTCTTCCCACAAGTGCTTGATCGGATAGAGGTCCGGCGAATGTGCTGGGCACTGCATATTTTCTCGGTGGCGTGCGGAAGTATAACCTCTTCCAATATCAAACGATATTGGTTGGCATTCATCTTGCCATCCACACGTCTCAGCAGACCGACCAAGTCACAGCTGAAGCGGCCTGAAAAATACACTATAGCATAGTTCACATTTTCAGAAATTTCTAGAGAAGATTACCCAAGATCATTACGTTTCTACCACCGTGCTTGATAGTGGGGACTTGATAAGGGTGGTCGAAGCATTTTCCGTCCGGCCGGCGCACGAACCGAATGCTGCCCGAAGATACCAAATTAAATTTACTCTCATGCGACCACAAGAATTCGACCATCAGAACCGGTTCGAAAATCTTGTGGTCGGATGTGAGTAAATTTAATTTGGTATYTTCGACGGCATTCGGTACGTGCGCCGGCCGGTCGGAAAACGCTTCGAATACTATCACTATCAAGCCCGGTGGTGGAAACGTAATGATTCGATTGTAATCTTTCCTAAACATTTCTGAGAGTGTGAACTATGCTATAGTGTATCTTTAAGGCTGCTTCAGCCTTGGTTGGTCCGCTGTGACGTGTGGACGGCAAGATGAACGCCAACCAATATCGTTTGATATTGGAAGAAATTATACTTCCGCACGCCACCGAGAAAATATGCAGTGCCCAGCACAGTCGCCGGACCTCTATCCGATCAAGCACTTGTGGGAAGAGCTAGGAAGGCACGTCCTGGTCCGAAAATTTAAGAAAGCGGACGACTTGATGGCAGCGCTGGAGGTGGAACAGAAGAAAATTCTCCTCAAGAAAATTATCAGTTTGGTCGACTCCGTGCCGTCCCGTTGTGCTGCTGTGATTGCCGTAAAGAGTTTTGCGACTAAATATAAATCCATAGTTGTGTCAGATAAATGTTAATTTTGTGGTTCTTTAAATAAATTTTATGTTTTACTATAAATTTGTGAGTGTCCGGTTTTTTTGCAGGGTTAGATTTTGATATCCATTGAAACGTGATACCATAACTTTTCATATACTGAAACAATCTCAACGATATTTATTGAAAATGTCAACAAGAAAATGAGAATCAAACAGTAAAAAACCCCGTGTCATTTGGTAACTTCATTCACTAGTTATCGACATTAAAAAAAAATTTCACTCGGTGCCCGGTTTTTTTTGCACGCTACTGTATCTTCAAAATTGATGCTTAACAGTCTAATAGTGATTATTCTTAAATACAGTAAATACGGTAAATGTAATCAGTACTAAGATTTGTTAACAAATTCTTAATACACAACAACTCTCATTGACCGAACGAAACAGCAATAATTTGTGATTCAACACTCGATAATTTAGTGCTTCTTTGAACACTATGAAATAAAATTATCAGACGGTAATAGCCGCTAACTAATTTCCTATTCACAATATTATTACCACAATTGACATCTAAGATACCAGCCAGTACACTAGAACTATAGAAATATAGTCTGTAATCAATAGTGGATTTGAAGTACTTCAGAACATGTAAAAGACATTTAAAACGTTTATCAGTTACGTAATCATCGATCTCACAAAATAACTTGCAATATAGCTTATAGCACCTGTCTTGTCTTGAACCCATCATAATGTACATTACTCATACACACATCCTAATAAGGGAATATACCATCTACACATTGAACATTAATTTATTATTACTTATGCATAAAACAATTAAATTTCTCGTTCCATATTTTTGGCGGTTGCTTCAAACTAGAATAGATTTTTTAACAATTTTTTTATCTTTAAGTTGACAATCTGCCTACTCAAACCCCTTGCCACTAACGGTGTTTTATAAGTGGTTTTACAGGTAATGTATACCTACACCTTATCGGTCTAACTTCATAAATGATTGATTCTCGTTTCTTTACATTTCTACTACCATATTCTGTACCACTTCCCTCAGCACTACAGTTAACAAGCAAATCAATATTTTTAGAAGATAGTTGATAACCATTTTCTGTATTATTAGCAATAAACCTACACTTTCATCATCCAACGCATAACACGCATATTTGGAACTTCAGGTTTTTAAGAAGTCCAAGACTAGCTTATTAACTTTTTTGCTCAATATGATGATGTCCGTGTTCTGTTAGTTGTATATGTTTACATTGTTAAGTAAAAAAAAGCTTTAGAAGACCCGGGAATCGTAGAGGCTAAAATGATTGTTATATAAGTACATGTACTAAATTTAATCAAAACGAAAACATTTTTTATTCCTCTAATGTCTTTATATTTGATTTTACATGAAAATATATCCTATCTGTTAATGTCATTCAATGTTGCAAGTAAGCTGTAATTTCCGAAATGTAGAATAAATTTACTATTTTTAATTATAAAAAACAAAAACTTAATGTTTATATAAAAAAAATTAAAACTTTCTGGCACGAGGGACTATCCCACTTCTGATTTGTTAGAGCGTAGAACCTTTTTATTGTATTTTTAACTTTCCGATGACTACCTTTCACTTGTGCTTACTTATGCCTACTATACATTCCTTCTTTCCTTATCAATCGAACGGCCTCCAATTCGGCGATCAAAGAAACCGCTGAGCTCACAACAATAGCAACACATAGGCTAAAGAGGTTGGTGCAATTTAATAATTAGAGATTGATTGGTCTTCTTTTTCACAGTACTTACCTTTATTGTTTTGCAAGCCCATTTGAACTATCATGCCTTTGCCTACTGTTGCCAGTAAAAGATGATTTTCCATTGTGAGGCGAAAATGTAACATTTCTTGTTTTTTTTATAAATAAAAAAATACTCTGGATAATACTGCTCAGATGCAATCACAAACAAAACTGAACAAGACAATGACAATAGAGAGTTTTGATACAGTTCGGGTTTTATGACACCTATTTTAAAGCCTACAAGAGCAGCTTTGCAGCAGTATTTTCTTCTTATCCTATGACAATTATATCAGAGAATGCAACGCCGTCTGCAGCCCATTTTTTTCAATATTATGGATATAGCAAGTTTTGCAACTGGTCTCCTCAAGTATTTCACCTCCCCTGCGTATACTGGATGCCAAATAATCTGAAGGTATTCAGTTACCCTCTGGGGTGGGTGGGCCAGTGTTCCACCCAGGACCACGCAACATTCTCCAGAAATCAAATAAAATTACAAAGTATTTTAAGTACTTTAAGTAATGAAAAATTAAAAAATCAACACAGTGGCGACCACCACGCCACTTTTATTTTTATCTATACTTTACGTAAAATTAAAAATGAGGACTTTAGGGGAATAAGAATATACCTATCGCCAAAATTTCTTTGTCAAAATACCTAATATGTCATGAACTTTTCAAAATTCCAAAATGTGCATTAAATTAGGCATATAATACTGAAACCTTATCCCGTTTATCCTTTCTTCTATATCTACGCTAGTTGTGTGACCCTGTATATTTATTCTATAGATATAGGTAACACCCTGCAACTCAGAAATAAAACAGATAAAGAAAAAACTGTAGATTTTCGTCTTTGCCAAATCGGCGTAAGACGAAAATCTAATGTTTTATAGGTTTAACCTTGTATAAAGCGTTAAATGTTTTAATATCACCTTTTTTTTAGTAATAGAAGTAGTAGCCAGCAATCTAAGGAGTCTATATTATTTTTCATTATTTATTGGAGGTATAGTTGGGCACATGTTGTTATTATTACTAGCTGGTTATGAGATACATTGGCGATACAAGCAAATAGCAGTTTCTTCGAGCTTGTTGCTGTTGCCACTGCTTACATGGTAAGTCTTATTGTTTTCTCTTCTAATACCACTACCGATTGTACTAGAAAATAAACTTCAAAACAAATACATTTGCATTTTTTGCTGCCACATAAATAAACTAATTCGCATTAACTAAACATAAACATCTTTCGTTAATTTATGACTATAGATTCAAGTCAAAAAAGCTCAAACAAATTACAAAAATTTTCTTCCTTGCATTTGATACGTTTATAGAATTGCATACGAAAGTTTTGTATTGTGGTAGTAGATATCAGCCCAACCACAAATAATGCCGCCTTGAGCACATCCGAGCTGATATGATGTCTTGTTTTCAAAACTTTTTTTTTTCGCCTTATTGCTGCTTATTGCAGGTACGTACCGGAGTCACCTCTATGGCTAACGTCAAAAAAGCATAAAACACTTGCCTGGTCGATCTTAAAAACCATGAAGAAACCTGAAGAACAAAATGATATTCTACTCCTTCACAAAAACAACAATAGTAACACCAGGGAAGTCATAAAAGACCATTTTCGAGAAACAAAGGAATTGCTGCTTTGCCGCAATTGTGCGATTATAAGTATCGTTTTCATTTTGCTGGGAACATCATATTTGCATTTATTTCAAGGTAGGAATTCACGCAGGCGAATAAATATATGTTGGATAATTTTGGGAACTATCCCAGCCTTTTTGCCCTGTGGGGAAATAGATATAATATATAAATGATTCATGCATCTAGGCGCATATGTAAACTACGATTAAATCAGTTTGCCGCCTCTCAAGAAAATGAACACAACTATTGCTTTGACAGATACTTGTCATCTGATGATTTGATATATTTTAATATGAAAAATCGCGCGGCAATATGTATTTTTAGCATATGATGTAGTGTTTTGTGGGATAATTGACATAAGTTTGGAGAAAGCGCAAATTTCGGAACTGTGTAGTGATATGGTTTCCTATAACTTTTAGGTTATATGTGAACGAAAATATGTTTTTAGCCTGAGACAATGGTAAAATTCACGGTTTACGGTTGAACGGGAAAATGGTAAGGGAGTACCATTTCTAGACACTAAAGTCTTACGCCATGAAGGTGAAATAATTTTGGATTGGTATCAGAAATCGACAGCATCTGGCAGGTATATAAATTTTTGGTCCGATCATTCAAATAAAACCAAAATTAATTTTATAAAACAGTTAAAACAACGAATACTAAAAATATCACACCCATTATATTAAAATAAAAATTTAGGCAGTCTTAAAATATTATTATTAGAAAATTCTTATCCCAACACACTTGTTAACAAATTACTGTACTCTACCACCGATCGGCCACCTCCAGATGAAGTGCTTCAAAATTATATCAATGATAGTCAGCTTGTGAATCTTGAAGAGGATGAAAACCACATAACAAATATTACAGTTGTTGAACCAAAAGAATGTGATTTTGGATCTCTTCCAAACATTACGGGTCTAACACTCAAATTAATAAGAATATTCAATAAAGAAAATTTAAAAATTGCAGTAAGAAATATGAAAAAAGGTTCAAGTTTGTTTAGTCAGTTAAAATCTAAAATACCATTAAAATTTCAATCTGGAGTAGTATATTGTCTAAAATGTGTTACTTGCGATGGAAATTATGTAGGTCAAACTTCACAGTGGTTAACCAGTAGAATATCCTTACACAAAAGCGGTATAAATACAAAACGGGAAAGATGTGCATTAGTGGAACATGTATTACCAAACAATCATAAAATTGACTGGGAAAATGTAAATATATTAAAAAAGGAGCAAAATATGAATAAGAGATTAATTTTAGAAATGTACCAAATTAATAAAAGTGTTAATGTATTAAACAAAAAATCCGATACAAATAATTTAAGTAATATATATACCTACCTACTATCTCCAGATTTATCATTAAAATAAATATCCTATTATTACATCAATTCTAAAGAAAATAAAGGTGAAATCCACAAAATTTTAATTACAATAGCCTTAGAGTGTCGATTTGTAATTTTGACATTGTCAGGTACTATAAACAAATATACAAAATTTTCAACATAAAAGATTCTCGTATGATTAAGACTATTGCTTTATTTTAATGCCTCAAGTTACTGTAAGTAATTCTAGTGTAGTTTAATGTTCCATTATTGTATTTGATGATTGTAGACGCCCTGAAGAAGACGTAAAATAAATGTCGAAAGCTTGGCAAAGTTAAAAGAGTATTCATTAACGATTTAATATATCCACCAGGTCGATATTCCCTTACTGCCTATATAATAAGTGTGCGACCGCAACCTTCCTTCAATATTGAAATAAATAACTATAAAAAAGATTACATGTCTTTGTATAAGCTGTCAATTTTGGAAGGCTACGACCGCTTGTAATGCCGAAAAATATATAAGAATTGGTTATGTCATTTAAAACCCCGTATATATGCGTGCTTATTGTGGCGCGTGTTTGTACACCAGAGAACGAGGTTACCTACATCCGGTCACATGATGGACATGCCCTATTTTACGGGGACGTTTTTTAACCTAGAAATTGTAAACAGCTAAATTGTTACAAAAGAAGTCCAAACATTAATTGAGGAAAAAGATTGAGCATGACCGCGTAGGTTTTCAAATTTGCGCCAAATAGTTAAAATTATAAAGCTGTCTGAAAGGCGGTGACCTCAAGAGGTGCCCATGATGGGGCCTATGATGTACGTATCTCATGTGTTTATTAAAGTATGTTGTGAGCTTTGTATAAGCAAATTATTGTTATTACTTACCTTTGAAATTAAAATATAAGCATAAATTGTTGGAAGACCTTTGTAAGACCGTCAATTCCGTGGATATAACTATCGGCAACCTTCACACCTTCAGTTCAGGTACAGTATACCTGTATGACAGTTGGCAGCAGTTACAAAAAGGCGGCACAAAGAATTTAGAAATCAGCGCCGCCCTCGTTGCGTGAATCATTTATAGAAACCCTGTAATTTTGATCTTATGATCACATATTTAGACAGATTGCTGCATCACATTGGAGAAAAGACTAAACACATGATTATTGCGACTATGTGCAATCTCTTCCAATACGTAATACCACTGCCAAGTTTATACATATTGGGAACAAAGCTGTCGTTACTTTTATTCTGCCTAGCTGTTGCTGTATGCTACACGGTATGTGCAGTTATTGGAAAACGAGGTAAGATTTTAAGTCTTTCTGCTACATTCTACTGTGGATGCTCTTATCATTCATAATAACAATTTTATTGTTCTGAGAAAAACGCTATAATGTAATCTAAGCAAATCGGGCGTCAGATTTCGCCCTCTACATCTGGCAGCTCTCACTCTTAAATTTTGAATAAAGAAGAGTTGTAGAATAAAACTTCATTCTAAAAGACTTTCAAAATTCATTTTCAAAATGTTTGGGAAAAATATATATTTTTTTCAAAACGGTCAATTATTATCGGGAAAAGCTAATCACCTAAACACGAGAATTTTCCGAATCTCTAGTTGTTCAAAATTACTCAATTTATTGTTTTATTTTTTGTGGGTGCAGCTAGTAAAAAGATTTTATTTTATGCAAATTGGGTATTATCACTTTTTTGAAAATTACGTAAAATGAATCTTGAAGTGCATATATATATCGTACCCGATGTTAAAAAAAAAACAAAAAAAATATTTGTAGGTAGAGAATTTCAGGTCTGAAATTCGAATCTTAGGAGTCACCTGCAAAGCGCTTCTATCCAAGGTTATTCAACTCGTGACGTCAAGTGTCATGTAAACATTACCGAGGGGCGAGCTGTTTAATGGTGTAGCATCATTATTGTACTGGAAAAGCTTTTGTGTGGTGTTTATTGAAAGGACGGTGTAAGAGGTCGCACCAAAAAGTGATTTGTGTAAATAAATAAATGGCAGTTTATATTTATTCTGACCTCTAAAATAAATGTCAAGTTTAGGGTACATTTTTGATTCTTACATTTTTATGCTTACAAATATGTAGTATATTTCCAACAACCCACTGTAATCAAATTATCAATGCTACGTTAATTTGATAAAAAGTTCACTTATGCTGTTGCTTTTACGTTCCTCATCTCCGCCGCGTTGAACCGCTTGTCGCTGTACACAAATTCCATAGCAATGAACATACCTTCAGAAGTCATAACTCATAAGTATTTCACTTTTTCTTGGCGTATTTTAATTCGCTTGTCACAAAATGAACGCAAACAACAAACTGATAAATTGACGAGCTGAGGCTGACGCGTGCCGCGCTGACCCCAGATGTAAACAAGCGGCCATTTACAAGACACCTGACGTTCTGACCTGACGGCCAATATGTTCGCGTTTTGGCGGTCCCTTTAAATATGCACATTTTTAATATTAAAAATACATCTTACGATCCATTTTTTCGAATTTATAAGTTGTCACAGCTGTTTTGTGGATTAGATGCTATCTATTAATATGCAATTTAATAAAATATAAATACATGGCAAATACCCAATTACGACCGAATATCCACGTTAAGTGAAAGGTAGGGTGTCCTTTTTAACATTAGTGACATAACTTGGAAGGGAAGAAAGTGGTTATTGACATTTATTTAACTCGTGGTGGTTGCTAAAATTTATTTCGGGATTAAGGGGAAGGGAGTGGTTATTGAAATTTATTGAACTTGGGAGGTTTGGCCTGAGTAAGCTTGACATGAGGGGAAGATAGTAGATGTTGAAATTTATTATCTGCAGGAAGGGGCTGTGGCCTTATTCCTTACTTGTGGCAAGCTTACCACGGAAAGGAAGTCGGAATTTAACAAAATATCGAGATAGAAGTTGGAATTTAAAAAAATAATAATTTTGTGGCCGTTCTACGCTTTCGTTCAAACATAAGTTTCGTCCTTTGAAAATTCACTTGACGCATTAATTAAATAAACACTAATCTGGAAAAACTCATTATGGAACAAGATAAGTTGAATGAAAATGAACTGAATTAAGGATTGAAAAAAAAATTATAAATAGTTTTAATGACACTAGTCTCTCTATCACTTTAGAAGTTATGTTCGTAGCTCTGATGGAAACAGTTATAAATTATACGTATATCTGTATAACAGTAATCAAAATATCAAATACCGATTGTAGATATATGTATATTTGTTTAGCATTTGTCTGAATTCCAGATCTCACAAGTATCTTAACAAAAAAATGGCTATTGTGAAAATTATGTGTTCAATATTTGCATTTATTTAGGTAAACCTATTAATTACGAATAGTAACATTTCAATTTTTAGAATCATTTGTTGAATTCAGCTTAGAAAGTTATTATCCTGCATAGTTGGTAACATATTATATTTTGTAAAATACTATACCTACCTACTTTTGGATAAACACAAGTACCTAGTTAATATCTAAAATACAAATTGTAAATGACAAATAACTGAACGTGAGCTTGCCATGTTATGTTATCCATTTTATTTTTTGAACAATTAATTTCAGGCATGCTATTAAAGACAGTATTTTCACTTAGCGAAGTATTTAGTGCTGGCGATGGCATACTGATGTCACTCTTGGTTTTGAAAATGGTACCCACTACACATAGATGCACAGTTCTTGGAATGTACAATGGAGTTATGTCTGCAGTTGGTCACATGGCATTAGTTATAGTGGCACACCAGCAATTTCATGTAAGCATACAAATTACTTACATACTTAATTTAAATGCATGCCTATCATATGTTGTCTGCAGCGCAACCAACGACCAGAGCTAGTTCCATTTCGCTATTTGTTATAGCTCATCAGTGTGGTTTAGGTCTCGTGCAGACAGCATGTCATGGCATATGGTTTTGTCTGTATACGAAAGACTTGCTATGATGTAAGTAGTTCGCGTAATGGTAGCTAGGTCTCTTCGTTATCGTACCAGTTTAATGCTGACAGATAGCCTTTACTTAAATAATTGATTATTATTTATTTGTTCTAGTATCACACGATGTTTGTTGTCGCCGCAGTTGTACTATACATATGCTTTGTGGTCATCATTTTCTTGGAGGAAGTGCCTCATCACCATATGTTGGCTGAGAATATTCAAGAATTTCTACAGCGTCAACAGTAGGAACATTATAAAATTTTGTACCAAGCTACGTCTATATTATGCAATAAATAACTGCAAATACGTCTGTACTTCATTCTTAAACTCAAGTTTATTTTAAATATTGTTATAAGGTAGTAAATATCTAGCGGAAAAGAAATTATTTTAACATTTAAATAACGCTTAAAACATGATTACCGACGGCCTGCGGTATGTATTCTAATAAAATGGATTAGACTTAAAATTTTCTTAAAAAATAATTCATTAATTATAACTCCACTTTGAGAATATGGATCAGTTTTTAATATTTAACTTTCAGGTTGCATACAGGCTGTCCCAACCCATCGTGTTTCTTTCCATAATAAACGCTCACCTGTTTAACGTACTAAAAAAGCTTTCTACCAAACTTGTCCAGGTTGTTGAGCTGCATATTCTAAAAATATTTTCAAGCATGTCGCATTTCCTGTTATACCGGAAACTACGGAATGCCTTTTTTACTATTTATTGTAGTATTTATTTGTTTATGTGCTGTGTAATTTATGACAGTTGATTGACGACAGACATTCTCCTTATTAAAATAGCCATGTAATTGATATTTATAGAACATTCCAAGAACAAGTCAAACTGATTTTAGTATTTCAACACTGCTACATCAAATTGGTTCACATTTAGCCTATTTTTAAGTGAAACTGTTGCACAAGATGTCATTATTTAAAGTAAGCGCCAAAAGTTTGACGTTCTCGTGGACAATATGGCAGCCCCCTTGTTTACTAGCATTCGCGCAGATCCATGAGCGTTCTCCCCACTCTAGTTCTCTGGTAACTACCGGGTCACCATTTAAATTTAGTTATATTGTTATATTCAGTACGTTTTCGGTACGAATTGCCGTACGAAATCTAAAGTCGTTGTGGCAACACTGCGGCGATGCCTTTTGTTACTTGAAGTTTCAGTTGATACAAAATTACAAATTAGAAATTATTCAAATTGACTCCTACAAAGAGGCAAAATTAGTTCTTATGGTTTTTATTTCATTAGGATTATTACAGGTTTGGCGTTTTTGAGAACTGTGATCTGTAGTTTAGCGGAATTGATATTTATAGTTCAGCGTTTGTTTCTTGATAAATTTGTAGTCGATTATTAGTGTTTTTGACACAACCGCACATAATAGTATCTTTACAATGGATCAAGACACTGATTTAGTCAAACAGGGACTAAAAAGACTACGTGAGGATAATGTAAGTATATAATATAACAAAGGAAAATAACAGTTTGATTGCTCAGAAACAGAAAACACCTTACACAACTTATTCAAATAATCTAAAGTCAATGCAGACAATATATATGTGTAGGTACATATAATAATTCACCTTGGGTGCCCGTATAAACATCTAAAAATTGGTATATGTTTTCATTTTCTGACTTTTATCAAAATTAATTTCTGTTTCCCCGTAGTTTATATTTTTTTCATAACAATTGTATAAGGCACTAACGATGGCCATTTAGGGCCACAAGCGCTCTGCCAATTTTATTATATTATTATTAAATTATATATTTATCCAAATATACAAGCTCAACCTGTGTAATTGTATAAATCTTGTTAAAATGCTAAAGGCACTGAGGTAAAGTTGCTGGAAGTCGCTAGTGTTTCTTTGTAACAAATTCCGAAAACAGTATCCACATGTAACTTTTCAAAGATTAAACTCCACAAAGTCCAGCTTCATCCACCTTGTTAACAAATTGACAATTGCCTTCTGCTACTAATAGCAATAGTAAGATAGTAAGAGAATCACAAAAGAAATTAAATAAAACGTGATATTAAATTGGAAATAAACCAGTCTTGATTTCAAACAAAAAGTATCCTACGTGCCAAAAACTAACAGAAATTTAGTGATCAAATAAAGAATTTAGAATAGATCAACTAAAATTACAAATCATAAAATAGTAAAAACCGTTATCTACAATTTTGTTTATTTCCAAAATTTCAAAAAAAATTAATTTTGAGAATTTGTTGCAAAAATGTAAAGAATTTAAACTATTTATAGTGGCAGTGTGTTTATAAGATAATAAATGATTTCTTAATGAAGAACTTGTAGTAACTATGTCAGTATTTTTATATTTCTCATATTATTTTAAATCTTCAGTACTTTTAATTAAAAATTATTTTTCGGTTTGACCAATATAAAACAAAATTACAATCGCTGCATGAAAAACACTTATCCCATGTGAGGAAAACAATTTAGATAAACTAGGTGAGACTGAACCAGCGAACCTAAGAAGATACCATATTTTGGCATCTTGAACATGAATGTCACTAAAATTTTGTTAAATATTTACAGTATAATTAATGCAATTTAAAGAAGCATTAAAGAAAGAGGTAATTTAAAAAGTCTGTTAAAAAGAGAATGAAAAATGGCCATTTTGTGTGTATAAGGGTGTAAAGAAAAATACTTAATAACATTGTTCATACATGTGAGCTTTTTATGAATTTTGAAAGACATCTAAGGATAAAATTAGCTATGTATGCAATTTGATATATTTCTGTTTCATAAGTATAATTTATAGCAGCATGTAGAGGATTTATAAATGCAAGAAAACTATTGTCATTACAATTTCTTGTAAAAAGGCATAAAACATCATCTACACAACAATACCAAAATTTAATAGGTGAAGAAAAGCAAACATTCTTGAAAATAACTTCTTCTAATTTATTCATAAAAAGCTCTGCTAAAAGTGGGCTAAGAGATGAACCTTTAGCTAAACCTGAATTTTTATTATCGGATAAAAATTTTTTTATCACATTATTTTTGTGTGACATAGGTAAGTTACAATTTAACAGCAGATTGTTTAATATTTTTAGACAGTCTTTTGGAGGAATTGAAGGAAATAAATTGTTGACATCGAAAGAGACAATGGTAGAGTCTTGGGGAATTTTGATATTCTTAAGTTTATTGGTCAAGTCTATAGAGTTTTTAATAGCAAAGGAGTTTTTGAACTTTGTCTAAAAATTTAATTGTATTATCTTTCTCAACCATTCTAAAATTTCCACTGTTCATGAAGTTAAAAACTATTTAAATAGTCGTTCTTATCTAAAATATAAGTTAGCTTTGTCTGCTTTGGAAAAAAATAAATTTTCATTTATTCCTTTAGAATCTATACTTTAAAGTAAGTTAATTGTGTCAAAAGACAAATACGAGTAATCTTTTTTGGCTTGTGAGGAAATGCTTTTAACATGTTGGCTGCGAACAGCTATTATAAGAGCCAGGGTTATACTTACGCATGTGTGGCCGTCTTATAACAGCTGTATGCTCCATTCATTTCTATGGTAACGCTGGTTCTATGTGACTGAACCTTGCTTTATGATAGGGCATGGACAGTTCTCGTTTTTTTTCTCATACAAATGGCTGACATGGCAGACAATACTGCCAAGGCCTTCTCGTTCCACAAAAATCAAAAAGAGAACTTTTTGCTGAACAATATTTTTTTTTGTTTTGTTATAAAAATGCATTTTGTTTTGATTTTTTTTATTTTTATGAGAATGTGATTGATTTTGTTTTATAAGTACTAAATGACTATATTTTAGTTAGTATGTTATAAAAATATTTTTATTTTTGTCACAATTTGATATTCTTAGCTCCTAATCTTCTAAAAGAGATGTTTATTTGCACTGTTTGTGTTTTAGTCCAGTCTCTTATAAGAGCCAGCAGCACTCAGTTTGCATATTTAATCTCCAGTGCTGACAACTCTTATAAGAAAAAAAAAGTGTAGTATAACAAAAAACTTGTATAAAACTTAGTACTTCAATACAATAATGAAGACGATTAAAAAAAATGTTAGCAAGGGTGAAATTCTGGCTTCAGCGGTACAGCAGCGATCGTGTTAATACTCTCTCTAAGTGTTTCTTCTTGTGTGGAATAAATTTTAAACCTTGATTCAGAAATTATAGCTGTTTAACTGAAAAACTACCATTAATTAAGATTCTAATAGTGGATATCCACTTCTGTCTTCAACCATGTTCTTTGAAGTCAAGACTGTTTATTTCTAATTTGACATCACTTTATTTAAATTCTTTTTTGATTTCTCGAACAATCAGGCACTGATGATGGCTATTAGTAGCTGAAAGCACTTTCACTTTGTGGAGTTTAATCACTAAATATCCACTTCGAGTAAATGGACAGGTTTACAATATGTAGAAAATTCTGCCAAGATTATAAAAAATGTAATTTTTACTATTTGATACAGATCCGTTCCGAGAAGAGGCTAGACAAATTACAAAAAATGAAAAGAAATATGCAGATTCCTGTTAGCGATCTGCAGAAACAAGTAAGTGCAACACTATCTGCACAAGCTGCAAATAAACAGGCAGTTAAACACGATGCTGACAAATACATGGAACTGTGCAGTAAAAATGACCAGTTAAGAGCAGAATCTCATGCTGTATTTGATATGCTAGCAGCAATCAGTCAGGATGCCGACACATTAGGTGAACAGGCATCTGATTTTGAACAGATTCTCACCTCAATGGAGAACTTCTACACACTAAATGTTCAGTTAAAATCAATACAAAAGAAGTTTAGTAAAACTGAGGAAGAAATGAGGGCAGAAATAGCTAAACAAGACATATGGAAGAATAAATTAGCAGATTTGGGTAGCCAGATTTCTGATGTTGAAAGTTTTCTGGAACAACAATATTTGCAATGTTTGGATATAAAACATAAAGCTTTGGAAGAACAATTGAAAAATAGTGAATTAGAAAGTGCTTGTGTCAACGAAAGTATAGCAGAGCTTGATAGTAAAATTAAGAAGGCAGAGGTGCAACACCAGGAACTAACATCGATTGTTAACACTGACAGCACAAAACATTTGGATGAGTTTAAAAATATTCAGCTGGCACTCCATGAAATGACAGCAAAGTATATATAATCATCATCATCATATAAGAAAAGACTTATGCATAATATGTATATACTGTTCTAGGAGCGAGCTGCATTCTGACCAATTACAAGGCTTACAGCAAACTCAAGAAGGCCAGCATGAGCAGCATCTACAAGCAGATATTGGAATGGTTGAACAGAAACAAATTTTTCTGAGTCTTCAGTACAAGATGAACTGTAGCAACTCACAATTATTATTAGAAAAACGCAGGAATTTACTGAAAGGAGCTGAATATGAATTTGGTCCTGACAATTTGAAAGATCCAGAAGAGATAAATAAGGTAGTTACCAATTTTATCGGTGCATATCATAAACATTGAATAAAAACGTTTTTCTGCCAACCGTTAAAAATATTAACCCTTTTTAAAAAAATTCTGAAAAAGATTTCCAAACTTTTAGTCATTGCTAGGCAACAAAAATAAATACTTTTTGTACTGCAAGGAATAATGATATTTTAAAGACCTGGTTAAGTTTTATTATGGTATGAATGAGAAGTTTACGAAGGTGATAAAGGAGCAGTCTGAAATTTCGAAATGAGTATTTATTTTCATAATATTATCATACAATTTTTTAAATTATAAAAAGACACTATACCTAAAATGGTGGATGTAACAAAGTTATTTATTGATATATCTTTTTTAGGAGCAAATAAAACCACCCGTTTAATTAATTCCTCCACACAATAGTTCGAAAATTATATATCCAATATCCTTCAGTGGTCCTAAAAGGTATAGAATTTCTACACTATTCTAAAAAATTAAGCACTTGCCAAATTACCCAAATTTTTCAGTAACTACTATACATTTTTACACAAATCAAAAACAAACAAAACAAATTTCAAACTAGTTTGATTTCAATTTGTAATTTCATAACAATATTGATTTGTATTACATATTTTAAGAAGAAGATAAATGTTATAGCCTATGACATGCAGTTTTGCTACTGAATATATCAAAAAAAATATAGTTAAAGATAACTCATACATGTTTATTATGTCATTACATGACAATAATGCATCATTTAAAATAAGTGTGCCGTGACATAATAATCATTTGATAATTATTATTAAGCTGCTAATGGGGAACGCACCTGTTTTTACTATAAACCAAAAAAATTATTTTTTCCTTGTAATGTTATATAAGAGGCATAAAAAGTTTTGGGTGGCAAATACTTAGGACATCACAAGTGTTGGAATTTCCACACTGCTGTCAGCTGTACGATGTTTGTGTGTGGTGATGCTGCGTATGTGCTTTTGAGAAACGGGAGTGTTTGCATTTATTTTTAACAATTAGATGGAAAGTTACAAAAGGTAAATTTAGCACACAAAACGTTTATACTCAAGACTGCGGAAAAACATATCTCTTGCAGCAAATAATGTTGCCACATCTTGGTTTTGCAGACCAGGCAATTTTAAAATCTGTTGTCTTATGTGTTTTTCTTTATAAATATTTTTTGTTTTAAGTTACATAATACGTTTATATTACATGTCTCTTTTAGTAGAATTCATTATTTGTCAAATGTCCGACACAGGCGCGACACAGGCGCGTTTCGCATTCAAAGTCTTTCATTATTATTATGTACATAATTTTAATTCATATGTGTTGGTAACAATGGAATTTTGCTGACATAAAGTTACCATTAGTTTATTTACTATTTACTGTCTTTCGTCTTTAGAACAATTAAATAACAAAATTGTGTACATAATAATAATAATGAAAGAATTAAAATTATATGCATAATAATGACGAAAGCATTATATTTATGAACATAATTGTAAAACACACAAGGAAATACACCAAACAAAATAATTCAATAACCATATTTTAATTTTAATGGTTTGCTTCAGTATCCAATTCTTATTAGGGTTCAGCTTAATAATGGGTTTATCTTTATTCACATTTTTAATGTGCCACTCCATCTTTTGGTGCTAAAACTATACACTTTTCATTCGTCACACAAAACAAATTTATGTTGTTACAAAAAAAATCTAAGCTATCAAATAGCAAAATCGCATACTATCAGTGGACCTTTTAAAGTGGGATCCGAGAGCACTGTCAATTTGATTGCATTTTTAATTGCATCATGTATTGCCATCAGAAGTAAATAAGGGTGCAATATTTCATGTTAGACTTCTTTCTTGGTTAAATAGTGACTACAAAATTTCCACTATATGGAGAGTGTGTTGAATTAAGCATGATAAAAAATTGATTTTATTAAATACTCCTAACTGATCAATCAATCAGTGGAACTTTTTATTGGTTCATGTATTTTCAGTAGGAGTAGGTTTGCAAGAGGGTCTAGTGGTATAAGTATAGGAAGTATGTTCCAACGGCAATTTGAACTAAAGCCAATAAAATGCAATGTTGGTAGCCTTAATTCATAAATAGTGGGAGTTCTAATCTTTTACGCCCCTCTAAAAGAAAATATAGAGTTTCCTGTTTTTATAGGTGTTTTATTTTACTAAAACAAATGCTAATTAAAAGCTTCTTACTGTGCTTTGTCATGTTAATTTTTTCAAAGTTCTAAATTTATTACTTTGGTTGTGAAATTTGAACATTAAATAAATAACCTTATATATAAAAAAATATTTTTTCAAAGGGATGCTTTTATGTCAATCTCTAGAGTAACACCTTGGAAAAATAAAAGTAAGAACCCTACAAACCTTAGTTGTTAAACATAAAATTTGCAAGTGTCAAAGGTGTGGAACAGGGCAAAAAATAAATTATGACATACATACACATTTACATCTATTGCACGAAATCAATATTTTGAACAAATTAAGTCCACAGAACAACCGAGATTGGTAGATAAAAGTAAGCGAGTATTGTATTCAAGGGTGGTACCCTGCTACTAACGGTATTTAATAATATAGCACACAATTTACCAGTAGGTAGTAACCAACATATAGGTATTTAAATGAAACTTGAAATCCACATACCACGGCTACATAATATACCCATAAGTAAAGCAGTATACAGAACTAACTGGAAAAGGCGATATGTTTGCACTATATCGCATGCTTGCTAATATTTGCTACAGTTTGAATAATTGTTTCCACCTCATATCAGTAAATGCTATTAGTTGGTCTTCAGATAACGACATATTACCAACTTCATTATATAGTAAGTGATATGCACAAATAGTTAGTTCATTCATCATCTCTGTTAAATCTTATATTTAAATATAGCTTCAATTACTGTAAACTTTTAACAATGCAAATTCATCATTAAAAAAATGCGTTTTGATTAAATAGTTGTCACAACAACGGTTACTACTTGAGATATAAATTTTCTTTGAGAAAATACCTGAAGATGTGCTTCTATTGGTACACACACAAAGACTGACAGAAAACAGTATTTAGGTATGCGTTATACTTTTTGCAAGAACTTACGATGTTGCTTTCGATCAGGGTCTAAAGCAGGTACAATCATCATCTGTATCACTTGACTCCGACTTCTTATATCTGTAAATAATAAGCTTGCGTTTACTACAAAAAAAGAGATCCAATAGTCAAAGCAGTTTTATTTAAATTTCTGTAGTAATGTGTTTGTTTTCCAATTAATTTCTTCAAAGGTAAATTGCAGTAGCTGCATTTCCTGTGTAATGAAGTAATTGCTGATGATTCTTGTTCCATCAAGAAACTTAATTAATGAAACCTAGCACTTATTTTGGAAGCTCTCTTCCAATGCAATCAACAGTAACACAACTTACATACTTCGTTTATAAGCTTTATCCCATGGCCCATGGGCGGCCAGAAAAGTAGTAAAAGGTAAGAGCCTCAGACTGCTTTTATAAGAATCATCATTCGAAATAAAGTAGGAGATTTAAAACAATGGTGAATTAAAAAATTGTGAAGAGCGAGGGCAAAAAGAAACAATACAAATGATTTCATTCGAAACGGTTTTCTCAATGCGAATACAGTTTTTTGGAATATGCATCAATGGAGTGAATGGAGTGGAATGTAAACTGTGATCACTGAATATATGTATGTTGTCCAAACGGCAATATGTTGCCATCATTATAATATTACCTTTCTAATGGACATTAAGAGTCAAAAATTGTTAAACCTTATTTGACATAATTGGTGTTATAAATAAAAAGGTTGATGAAGACTGATAGTAATAATATCATTATTTAGGGTTTGCTTTCTATTTTGTGTATTTTTTTTTCTCATACTGGCACCAAGATTGCATTTATTATTTGCTTATTCAGTTTGCAAAGAGTTTTGTTGTGTAAGTTTGTGGTTTTCTTCAGCTACATCTAATATTGTCTTTTACTTATTTTATATTATGTGGGTGTGATTCGTGGGTTTCAAACCCCTACACATTGGTTAGAAGCTACCGATAAATTGTGTGCTCTATTATTGAAAACTGTTAATAGCGTGGTAGCACCCTTAGATATGAATCTCATCTACTTTTATCTACCAACCAAGCTCCTCCAGTTATTTTAAATAAACAAGTACCTAACCAGAATAAGCACTCGCAGTCAACACTATACTTTTTGTCTTTAACGACCGCCAGTTTGTCAGAATATAAAGCTGCATTTACACGATTGCAATAAAGGTTGCTTTACACTTCCGTCATAGAAGTTTCTTCCGTGCATCTGTTGTTCTGCACTGTTTGTTAACCGGCGTAAGTGAATAAAGAACAAGAATGGTACTGCATGAGGTTGTAATTGGTTGTGTAAATCATTTAGAAACATTTTCTCTTTAAAGTGTTAACTGCACACTATATCCTCAACGAATATTTTCCACATATTCCATTAGGTCACCGCCAGCACACGCTGTTGCTCTCTGTTTAGCTATATGTTATGTCAAATTAAGTAAAACTACCTTGCTCTCTGTTTAGCTGTTTATTATATCAAGTTAAGCAAAACTACCTATCACCTGCAACCACAAACCTCTGAACATCCTTTGGAAAGCTAAAAAMCATAGTTTTYTWCCAGCATACCTACGTCTGCTGTTGCACTGCATTTTAACACAAACATGTCCACCAGTACTACGTTGCATTATTACAAATTATAACAATCGCCCAAAATTGATACAAACATACAAAAGTCAAAATCAAAATACGTAATTTACATAACATATCTGTAATCGTTTAATGGTGGTAGGCGGCCGGCACTTGTCAGTATGGCGGATTGAAACTGTGCGGACCCTTCCTTACACCCAGTGTGCTTATTCTGGTTGTTTTATTTTTCTGCGGATTTCATTTGTTTAGCATGTCGATTTCATACCAATTGGTATGTATAGGTATGTAATAATTAATTTTTTTTGACCTGTTTCATTGCTTTGACATTTTGCATTTTTAATAATAATAATAATATATATTTATCCAACAGACACAAGTCCATAATAGGATTCAATCAGTAAATCAAATATAATATTCCATAATGTACAAAACTAAATACACAAGCACAGTTTTATATATATTTGAAAAATAGCACAAAATAATACAAACAAATACAATATCTATATCATAACATTATCCAACAAAGCTAGTGCAGCTCTGCTTTGCACATCAAATCTTCTTAGAGATCTGTCATATAAATCAATACAGTAATGTAAACTATTATATATCCTACACATATTATTAATTGCGGAATACATTTAATAGCTACGATTCTTACTAATTTTTTCAATGGTGTCACTCAAGCACCTCTTTGAAAAAAATAATTTTTTTATATTTGTTAATTTTTTAGTAAGAATTTCGAAAAAATTAACATTATAAAGCACAGTAAGCAGCTTTCATTTGGGTCTTGTTCTAGTACAATAAAACAGCTAGAAAATAAGAAAAAATATAACAGTTTAGAGTTGTCAACACCATATCTCTTTTTAGAGGGGGTGTAGAAGGCCAGAATAGCCACCATTTATGAAGGCTACCAACATTACATTTTAATTATTTTAGTTACATCGCTGGTGGTGCATATTTCCCATACCTATACCACTAGATCCTTCTAAGTTTAAGTCAAATGGTTACAGTGAAATTAATTAAATAGTCATTACAGGCTTTGTACCACACAAACAGTGAGTTGAATAAAGTGTGGTAAAAATAATTTTTTTTTCATCTGAATATTAATATTCAGAGAATGGTTTTGTATGCAGACATTTGTTGGTCTGCTGGGTTGAGATGTTTTTAAATAGTATTTGTGAACATAGCAACTTTTCATACCATTGTTGATTGTGGCACTTAAATGCATCTGAAATTAACTTGTATTTAATATACAACTTAAGTAGCATGATTGTTGAATACTAGTATTGTTGGTATTGTGGTTTAAAAATAATAGATGTTCATAAACTTTCAAGAAGTATGTTTATAAAACACATTAAACATGTAATAAATTCTTGCAGATTATTGAATACATAAAAAAGAAAGAAGTCTCCAAGGTTGTCTCTAAAGGAGCAGATAATGAATCTGTTGGCAAAAATTATGACCAGAATCTAAAGAATATGTCTCAGAGCAAGGAGATGCTGCAGACTAATATTAGCGAGATCACAGAAAAGACTAAAGCAATTCAGAAGGATTTTGGGTTAGCAAGTGTTGAATTCCAAGAAATGGAGTCTACATTTATGAAACAGTCACAAGAGCAACTTGAAAAAGAGAAACAAATGCAAGCAGAAGCTGATAAATTCTCTCTTGAAATTCAGGAAATTGCGTCTGTAGACACAGAAGTTGAAAAACAAATAAACTTTCTTTCAGAACAAGAGGAAGAGATGAATGAACAAATCTATGCAATGAAAAACAAACTCTCAGTGCTTTTGAAAGAAAATGATAAGACGGAAAAGGCCACCAAGGACCTTGACAAAATTAATGATGAACTGACATATGAATTAGCAAAACTACACAATCATATTGCACTTCTAACCATGCAACAGAAACATAAAGACAAAAAACTTAAAGCGAAGAAGTCTTCCAGTCTCTCTTTGGCTGATTGGCTGGATCGCTATAAGAAAAGCAAATCAAATTAATGTGTTTATCTGTTACAGCTTTGTTACTAGTATTAATACATAACGTGTTTCAATAAAATATACATAAAAATATAAGGCTACTTTTTTTCTGAATAACCTTTTATTTTCTATATTGTTTTTGATAATGTTATATTTATTTACGTCCATGTACGACAACAGTAAATGATATTTTATTAACATAGACTAATTAGTGGCCTTAAAAATGGTGTACGATACAAATATAAGAAAGAGGTTGCATAAAAAACTATTGTTTCCTTGACAGCTCAACATTTTTTTTCGATGATTATAGCAAATGTTATTCAGTACCTATGGAACACTATAATCAAGAACCTACGTTATATGTAGACAACTTTAAATTGGTATTATGTATACAGGGTGATCAGTTAAGGCTGGACAGTGGCTGTATCTTGGAAATTAATCAGGCTAGAATCTTGCGGTAAAATTGTTTAAACAAATGTGACCACCCAGATTTCATTTAAAATATTATGAAGTACTTAACTTTGCCGCTAGGTGGCACATTTATTATGACAAAAAATCGTTTCTTTCTCCAAAAACTTGCAGAACAATGTTGGTCTAAAATAAACTCATTATCAGTAATTTATGTTTATTTCTTAATAAATTTTGTTTGAACATAGAAGTTTCAAATCTTCAAAATGGCATAACTCAAGTAGTATGATCTAACCGCATTTAACGAAGGATGTCTAGTTTTAAAGTGAATTTTATGGTCTTTAATATAATCATAAATAACATATAATTTATTGCAACTGTTTGACAATATGGGGGACATGAATTATAAAAATTTTATATTTACTCAAATATCTTTAAAAAAATCAAATGTAACCTTATAGACTTTTTTGCTTATTAATCGTGAAAGAAAAATTTGAAAACTGGAGGTTGATATCTTCTTTTGTTTCTTGATTATAGTAAAAAGACTGCGAACCTATTCTTTGGTTTAGCTATTTGAAATAAAATTATGTTATATTAAAAAAGGTCACGTTTACTAATAAATTACGATTTTTATCTGGTATGTAAAATATAAAAAATATAATACCAAATTCTTTCTAGCTGACAGTTAGGTACTGAATGGGTCTTAGTTCCCTTGTGGAAGAGGTGACCCCTGAGGAAGTGCTAATCGTGACGCCAAGCTCATCTCCTGGGCGAAGTGACCCCTTAGTAGCCCTCATCGTGACGCTAATTCCCTTGTGGAAGAGGTGACCCCTGAGGAGGTGCTAATCGTGACGCCAAGCCCAACCTGTTGCATCTTTCGACACCTAGATGTCATCTCCGAGAGTTAGATGAATGGCAGGGGGGGGGGGGCAAACGTGCCTAACTGCGCACGGCTACGAGCCGCCAACCCCAGCTCTACGACAACAAGCTGTACGCCCGGAGGAGACAGCACTCTGACCGCCATCGCACCGACGGAGCGAGATCCGCTCTCGGGGACTACCCGCTGCGACATCCAGGCAAGAGCAGACCTGGAATCCACTACACGAAATACAGACCGAAGAGGTCGACCCTTCTGCACGGCGCGTGCTAAAGCGCAGCCGGGAGACGATCCTCTAGGTAAAATTCTATGCTGACTTGATATCTCTGGTTCGTGACGGGCTATACAATCAAAAGGCTATTTGATAGAGCCCGTACGTTTGAAAACCGGAAGTGATCAAGTGGGATCTTCGATCGAAGCCTGTAACACACAACTAAACAACTGCACAGCGTTTGGCACTGCTACTCTAAGTTGGTTGATATGAGTGTACCCTGGAACCACAAATGTAAACAATGAAACATAACTTCAGATGCTCAGAACACCAGATCAGGATTGCAGGATTGCACTGTTAACTGCCACGGTTTATTTACATCGCAGTGCTTATAGTTATTAATTACCCGTATAATAAGGGAATTAAGAACCCTTTAATCTACGAACGTATGAGTATATCAATTCAACGTTTTATTTACGACCCCGGGCATAACACTTAATACGGTATACTATATACGCTTGCTGCACCCAGCTTCGTCATTACAGCTTATCGTATATAACGTGACCGCCTAATAACGTATTTGGTTAAACTAATACCTTAAAACCATAAGAGTTTATTCTTTCCACTTAAAACGGCATCCTATATACGCTTGTTGGACCCAACTTCATCATTACAGCTTATCGTATATAAGGCGACCGTCTAATAAGGCATTTGGTTAAACTAATGCCAAAAGAGTTCATTCTTTACACTTAATACGGCATACTATATACGCTTGCTAGACCCAGCTTCATCATTATAGTTTATCGTATATAACGCGACCGCCTAATAACGCATTTGGTTAAACTAATACCTTAAAACCATAAGAGGTTATTCTTTCCACTTAAAACGGCATCCTATATTCGCTTGTTGGACCCAACTTCATCATTACAGCTTATCGTATATAAGGCGACCGTCTAATAAGGTATTTGGTTAAACTAATGCCAAAAGAGTTCATTCTTTACACTTAATACGGCATACTATATACGCTTGTTGGACCCAACTTCATCATTACAGCTTATCGTATATAAGGCGACCGTCTAATAAGGCATTTGGTTAAACTAATGCCAAAAGAGTTCATTCTTTACACTTAATACGGCATACTATATACGCTTGCTAGACCCAGCTTCATCATTATAGTTTATCGTATATAACGCGACCGCCTAATAACGCATTTGGTTAAACTAATACCTTAAAACCATAAGAGGTTATTCTTTCCACTTAAAACGGCATCCTATATACGCTTGTTGGACCCAACTTCATCATTACAGCTTATCGTATATAAGGCGACCGTCTAATAAGGCATTTGGTTAAACTAATGCCAAAAGAGTTCATTCTTTACACTTAATACGGCATACTATATACGCTTGCTAGACCCAGCTTCATCATTATAGTTTATCGTATATAACGCGACCGCCTAATAACGCATTTGGTTAAACTAATACCTTAAAACCATAAGAGGTTATTCTTTCCACTTAAAACGGCATCCTATATTCGCTTGTTGGACCCAACTTCATCATTACAGCTTATCGTATATAAGGCGACCGTCTAATAAGGTATTTGGTTAAACTAATGCCAAAAGAGTTCATTCTTTACACTTAATACGGCATACTATATACGCTTGCTAGACCCAGCTTCATCATTATAGCTTATCGTATATAACGCGACCGCCTAATAACGTATTTGGTTAAACTAATACCTTAAAACCATAAGAGTTTATTCTTTCCACTTAATACGGCATCCTATATACGTTTGTTGGACACAGCTTCGTCATTACAGCTTATCGTATACATGGCGTCCGTCTAATAGCGTATTTGGTTAAACTAATACTATAAGAGTTTATTCTTTCCACTTAATACGGCATACTATATACACTTGCTGGACCCATCTTCGTCATTACAGCTTATCATATATAAGGCGACCGTCTAATAACGTATTTGGTTAAACTAATACCATAAGACCATAAGAGTTTATTCCTTCCACTTAATACGGCATCCTATAAACGCTTGCTAGACCCAGCTTCATCATTATAGCTTATCGTAAATAAGGCGACCATCTAATAACGTATTTGGTTAATCTAATACCAAAAGAGTTTATTCTTTCCACTTAATACTGCATACTATATACGCTTGCTGGACCCAGCTTCGTCATTACAGCTTATCGTCTGCTAGGGCGACCGTCTAATAACGTATTTGGTTMAACTATAACACCAAAAGAATTTATTCTTTCCACTTAATACGGCATACTATATAAGCTTGCTGGAGCCAGCTTCGTTATTACAGCTTATCGTATATAAGGCGACCGTCTAATAGCGTATTTGGTTAAACTAACACCAAAAGAGTTTATTCTTTCCACTTAATACGGCATACTATATATGCTTGCTGGACCCAGCTTCGTCATTACAGCTTATCATGTATAAGGCTACCTTATAACGTATTTTGCTAAACTAATATCATAAGAGTTTATTCTTTCCACTTAACACGGTATACTATTCACGTTTGTTGGACCCAGCTTCGTCATTACAGCTTATGGTATGCTACGGCAACCCTCTAATAACGTATTTGGTTAAACTAATACCAAAAGAGTTTACTCTTTCCACTTACTTCGGCATTCTATATAAGCTTCGTTATTACAGCTTATCGTATATAAAGCGACCTTCTAATAACGTATTAGCGTCACGATGAGGGTTACTAAGGGGTCACTTTGCCTTTTGGAGAAGAGAACTGAATGGCATCTGAAAGAGATCTCAAGTGAAGTCGCGGCCCTAGCGCCGCTGTTTTTATGCGTTTTTTTGGCGGCCCAGATTAGCGAGGGGTCGAATCACGTCCTAGATTAGAGTGGGGTTATCGAAGTAGTAGGTCGGCGCCAACATATGTGCGCGATCGGGACCTTCCTTCCGAGCAGGTGGGAGCCTTCAGGCACGAGCGTAATTGTATGCAAAATAATAATTAAAAATAGCACGTAGGGGTGATATGTTTCAGTGTCTTTTAATGTTCGTCTTCCCTTCCGATCTGCTATAATGAGGAAACTGTTTACAGAAATCATAAGAGGATGCCGTATTAAAGTGAAAACATGGCCTCTAATATTGTTAGTTTGACCAATTGTGCCTTTTAATGTCGTCTTCGCTTCCGATTTGTTATAATAAAGCAACTGTTTCCAGAATGCATAAGAGGAGGCCGTATTAAAGTGGATGCATCGTCTCTAATATAGCTAGTTTGACCAAAAACGCGCCCTAAAAACGACCCCCTAAACGCTTTTGTCAATATTTATATTAGTTTTTCCGGGTCTTTGAGGTCTTTTTCATTAACACGCAAGACATATCTATTATATCTATTACTTCTTCCCCAACACAGTGAACTAAGACTGCTGCTCGTACTTCCGCTGACTTCGTATTTGAATTTTGAATCCGTTGCCGTTATTAGGTACAGTTTGTACGCACTAACAAATTTTTTCCAGTTTAGGTATACCGGTCACCATTCAACTGCATCGGCTTAGGCTGCTTTAGGTTTTCCATGTTGCACTTTTAAACCGTTTCTACTTGATTTATTTAGCACAGCGTCCTCGAACCTTGATTATGACTGCGCCCCAACGAAACAGGTAGAACCAGGTAGAACCACTTAGAACAGGTGGAGCAGATTCTTTACACAAGAAGACCTGTAAAGTCCCTAGATAAACCTGTGTTATACTCCGCCATCTATTACCAGTTATATGCAATTTAAATATCCACTGATTATGCTGCGATACACTAGTTGTCGCTGTCCAAATCGACAAGCTTTTTTTAACCTCAAATAATTTAAAAGTGAATGCGAAGTGGCGTAACTTGGTGCCTTAATTGGTGGTGTTTTGCTGTTTTCTCAAAGTTATCAGTTTTAAAATAGAAACTCAGTATTGTTTTGAATAAAAAATGGTAGTTTTAAGCTCATTTTGTTACCCAGAATCTCCTGTTGTGCTGCAAAACGATAATGTCCAAGTACTTTTGGACCGTCAGGATTATGGTTTGGGAATACTTTATGTCAGTGAAAGGTTTGTTTTCTTGGTAAAATATAGAAATACACAGAGTTTATATATGATGTTTTAGAATTGTGTGCTGGAAAGGTCAAGGTGACGTAGGTTTTTCAGTACCTTATGAACATATAACGCTACACGCAATATGTAAAGATCCTCAAGTGTGTCCAAATGATTGTGTTTATATTATGCTGGATGCACATGTAGACATGCCGGGCAGGACTGATTCAAATGCAGTAAACACACCTTCTGAGGATTCCAGTGATGAAGACTGTGAAGTAAATGTGTCTGAAGTCCTTTTCATACCAACCAATTCTTCTGACGTTACCTCAATATACCAGTCAATGGCAGACTGTCAGGTACTTATTCAGGTCATACCTTAGGGGCTCTGTACAACACTTTGATTATATTATGTGGTTTAAACAGTATAGTATAGATGGTAAGGAATTAACAATACATTGTGCTTTATCCACTTTTAAATTGAAAATGATGAGGTTGTCACAAATGTATTCCTTGGTGGTGGCAGAGGTACATTTTTGCCAAAAAGGGTGCAAGTGGCATTAGAAGTTGTATAAATAACGGCCACTGAATTGTCCATAGAAACAGTTATTACGCCTCTGGCAAAACTGCACCATTGACTGCACATTTCAGTTCATATCCGAACATGCTTAACTATATGGTTTGTCGCAAAGACAGATTTCATACATCCTATTAATCTGGAACGTATTTGCACCATACACTGTCAGTTTTACCCATGATCGGAATAAAGTATGGTGATAGCTTTTGGTTCTACTGCACTTGATGTCACTTTAAGCGCACAATGTAAAACTGACGTTTGCCTTGGGCGACCATTATTATTAACTCTTGGGTTTTTGTGCAATGGTGTAGTGCAGTAGAACGAGAATAAAAGGATCGTTTCACACTACAACGAAACACAAACTGTTGGAGTACTCTCCGAGAACTTGCTGCAACTTGAAGTTACAATTCCGACAGAATTTCTTCCAAGTTGTGGTTCATCGAACTCAGTTTTTTTTGCAAAATTCTACCCTACTAGTCACCCATATATAAGTTCTGTGTGTACTAACCAAAACTGTTAGTTGTTTCTGATACACTACATGTTTTTCTTCTTTTAACTGCAAAAAAGCATATGCCAGGAATATTATTCCCTGCTTTTTGATTTTCAGGAGCAATTGCTAGAATTCCTTGAATATCTATAACCAGTGTTCTACTCGTAGGTGCATAGGACTGCTGTGAGTGAATTGCTGCTCCTCGACCTCGTACCTAATTTTTACTATAATAATAGCTTTTCTAGTTGAACAAATAAGGACAAAGATATATCTACTTTATTTTACTTTTTGGTATGGGGTGACTAGTAGTGTGGAATTTTGCAAAAAAAGTGATTTAGAGATTGTTCATTTGTAGGCAAGTTCATTAAAAATATATTATGCAATTTTAAAGAGATTTAAATAATAGCTGTTGTAAACTTTTTATTTGTTTTAATATCTACAATTTTTGTGTGTGTCTGTTTAAAAATTAACATTTTCGTAAAATCACAATCTGTTCGATAAATCAGAACTTAGTTGAAAGAAATTTGGTATCTTCAGGTTGCAACAAGTTCTCGGAGAGTACTCTAACAGTTTGTGTTTGATTGTAGTGTAAAACTAATTCTTTTGTTATCCTGGTGCACTACGCTATGCATACGTTAGTGTCATAAAAATGATGACAAACGCACTATCTACTAACAGAATTGTGACTCAAAACCACACAAAAACCCGAGAGTTAATAATAATGTTTGCCTAAGACAAATGTCATTTCTGCATTTTGCATTCTTTATTCCCACCATGGTTTTACCGGCAGTTTCTTGACAGTTAAAACCATGCAAAATAACTATAGTGTATTAGTACCCTATGTACAGATATATCAGTAGATTTTTTCAGGGATTAAATCCAGACCCAGAAGACATGTCAGATGAGGATGAGGAAGATGCTATTTATGAGGATGCAGAAGACCAAGAAATTGACTTTGGGGGAGCAGGTGATGCAGGTATGTTTTAATTTAGTATTCTAATTTAATTATGTTTCTGCTTTGTTTTTCATGTGATTTATGAAAAACCTTATTAAACTATGATGCCATTTGCCAAAATATGGTGGAACCAATAGAAACATAGAAACTTAGACATCATTTCATACTGTCTCATATTAAGTCACTATAAGCCCGAATAGTTGTTACTATCGTTACAAGTTTTTGAAAATAGCAGTTGCACCTATAGTCTGTTGGTCACTGTCAGTGGGGGTGCATTACGTTATCAAGGTTTAAAATTAAAAGATGAGAGAAAATAAGTGATGTAAGTGTAACTGTGTAGGTGAGGGTAAATAGTAAGCAAAAGTATAATACAATATATGGTAATTATTGTCTAGCTGATGTTAACAGCCGATCTTTTAGGTAAATTCATAGTAAAACAAAAATGAGTTACAAATTAAGCTCATTTCGTAGTTTTTTGTTGGTATATTTTTGATTAGAATATCCCGACTTCCCATCCATCGTATTACAAGTTCTTTAGGTTTGGGATCTGTGCAGGTTATTGCACAGTAATTGTATTGTATTATATTACTGGACATATGTGGGAAAGTGTCTCTAATGACTATAATACGAGCCCCAACAACTATATGTTGGAACAAGCAGTTATTTTGCGAATAAAACACCAGTTTATGGAAATTTTTTTATTTGATTGTACATATGAAATTATCAACATTTTTTTATCATGAATGGACTTATATTTTTATGGTTTAATTAGATATTTTATGTTGATTACTTTTTAATTAATTGTTTGATAATCGAAAAATGCTGACAATTAAATATTGGAACATGTGCTTTTTAACAAATTAAAATAAAAATTAATAAGGCGTAACGTCGCCCTTTGCTCGAATAACTGCCTGRACTCTATTAGGCATTGTATGAATTCAGGAGTGAAATTATCCCATATATGGCATGAGGCTGCGTCCTATTGAAAGATAAAATCTCTGGATGGATATAACTTTGCTGCACTTGGTAAAAACGAATGTTCAAGGATATCTTGATATTTGGCTGTGTTTACTATGCCTTCAATAAAGTCTAAAGTTGCTAACCCTTTGGACGATATACAACCCCACACCATGATACCCTGTGGAAACTTTACTGTCCTTTTCAGTCAATCCTTATGGAATTCTTCTGTTTTGTTCTGAATCACACGCTTTCAGTGATCTCCCACACAGACATTAAAATTGCTTTCGTCGCTATAGATAACTTTATCCCACTTATGTTTGGTCCACAAAAGTTTTGATTTGGCCCAAATGTAACGATTCCTTTTTTGCTTTTTCCGTCAGCGATGGTTTTTCTTTGGCCTACGTTTGGAAGTCAAAAAATAGAAAATTTATACGGCAAGGAAGTACCTATCAAACATACCTTATAAAAACTAAGGCCGCTTGTTGATATATTTGCGACAGCATTCTCTGGATACATTCATCCCAGTTTGTCTATTTCATCTTGCAGTTACTTCTCGTAGTGTATTTCTTCTTCCTGACTTACATATTCCAATTAAATGCCTTACACTCCTTTGAGAAACAGCTTTTGGATGGCCTGAGCTTTTACCGCGAACATCAATACTGGCAGTTTCACCATATTTCTTAATTATATTAAACACAGTAGTAGTTGCTATAGTCATTTCACTTAAAATTTCACACAGTTTTCCCTTTGTGGTACTGATTAATAATAGTTTCTCGGAGTTTTGGATCAGTAGGTTTTCCACATACCATTATTGTATTTTACTCGTAATAAAACTGATGGTTGTTAATTAATACTCAAATGACGCGTGACAATTCTTGTTAACGCCACACTACTTACTCATTTGTGTCACTTCAAAGCCTCCTTCGCAAAGGCTGATAAAATTCAAGAAACGTGAGGAAAAGCAAAACATGTTCCAATATTTAGTTGTCAGCATTTTTCGATTATCAAACAATTAATTAAATAGTAATCAACATAAAATATTTAATTAAACCATAAAAATAAGTCCATAAATGATTAAAAATGTTAATTTCATATGTACAATTAAAAAAAATAAGTGAAAGAATTTTCATAAACTGGCGTTTTATTCTCAAAATAACTGCTTGTTCCAACATATAGTTGTTGGGGCTCGTACTTCTTGGGAATTATTCCTCATTTTATTTCCTATTTCTAACTACTACTGATAAGTCCACTAAGGATAACGATCAATGCCATCTGCCATGCTACAAAAATGGCCCTCTGTAGATAGATTCCAAATCTCACTGGTAGATGGCTGCAACTTACAAGGACATGATTTTTACATTGTTCTTTTTTTATCATCATATTCAGAGTGAAACACATATAATGATCGTGTGGTAGGAGGATACAGCATAGAAAAATTTAATATAAGCAACGAATATCTAATAAGAAATGACACTCTATAAAATTCCGTGTTTAACTCCCATCGACTTGTGGGCTTGTGGTAACCCTCTATTGCAAGGGGTATTCCATTTTTGTGGAAAAACTAGAAATAAAAAATGTATCATAATCAGATTCCAAGGAGTGCTTCCCCAGTAGATAAAAACTTCACATTTAGGAACATTCGAAAAATTGTAGAAAAATGCAGGTAAAAATTTCAAGACTTTAGCAGCATTCCAAACAACCAAGCAAGCTAATAATAAATATTATTTGAAAGATTTGGGTGGGATCCTAAGGTAAGATTAGTATTTTATGCTGTGTTGGGTTTTACACTTTTACAGGTAGTTCTTGTAATTTTGTTTCTGTTTGTTGTTGATTAATGTATTATTTGTATTATTTTGAAATTGAGGATGAGCGATTTTATTGGAATCGTATTAAGAGAGGCGTTTTTTTAAATTCCATTTTGCTATCTATTTGTGATGTTTGTGCCTCAACTGTGCTAGGATATTTKTTGTAAGTACATTAGGGTTCAAATATTTTTCAAATTGTTTGAGGTGTTTCTTAGCTCTAACCATTAAAGATCTCCTAGTTTGCCACACAAAATACAGCACAATCATTGCAAGAAAAGCTGTATATATGAAAAAGATTTAAGGGGTGAATTTTATCTGTGTTATGAACTAGCTGGAATCCTAAGCTATCTACGGTTGGAAAAGAGATATACGAATTCCGTGAGACAAAAATAATTTAGATATATATACTGAAACTGGACCAATACACCTAAGCGAATGTCAATTTGTTTTTGATCTGAAACAATGGTATTAAAAGAAAACTTAAACTTTGTTAAGTATTTAAGATATAATTTTATTAAATAATTTGAAAAGTTATTGTTATAAGCGATTTGTTAAATAATGCCGTTCTTTTTCAAAAGCCAAACTATACTTTCGAAATTTTTAGAAAACTACCTGTACATAAAATAATATTTCCTATATTTTTTTCCATCCTAACCAACATAAGGGTGAGGTTTATAAAGAAGCAAAGCAAGGTATAAAATATAAAACTTTTGAATTTAAAAAAGTACCTGTGAGAGAGTGAAACATGAAATTATTTTTACATTAGAAAATGACTAATATACAGAAATGTTTTTCAAATTTGAAAATGTCTAAAGTAGTAAAACTTTCATAAACTGAAAACTAATAACAGTAATTATTGACAAAAATGTTGATGTTGAGTGTTAAATTATTATAACTAGGTAAAACACCTCAACTATGCTTGACAACAAATTTTTTTTTGTTTATTAAACATCCTAAAAAATTTGCTGCAGATAGCCACATATTTGGCTTTAAAAATTTTTTATACCTAACATTGCAATTTTTTGGTACATTTATAGACAGTTTAGATAAAGACCAAGTGATTCAGGGTATGTCGACCTGTAAGCTACACATAAAGAGTACTCTTTTTTCTTAAGCTGAGCTTTCGAATTTATTTAAATTCTTCTTCGGAGCATCTACAATTCAACTTAATTAATACAACAAACTATATGGAACCTTATATATACTTACAGAAATTTGAGGCTAGGTGTAAGTTATAAATATGTGCAACAGTGTTTTTTTAAAAAACATAAGTTTTTGTTCTACCATAAATGACTTGTGTCAAATAAATTAATTATGATTTGTTTTTTATGTCATTTCCTTTGATAGCAGATATGTGTATATACTACTTAATTGTTGTGTCCGATTTTTTATTCATTACATTATTAATTTTGTTGATGTGGTACATTTCCAAGATTAGCCTTTTACTGGTATTAATTTGAGTATCCAATATTTTTACCCCATCCCAATCTATCGTGTGGTTGTTGTTGACCGCATGTGTGGCTAATGCACATCGGTCTCTTTTCATAGAAATATCGCTTTTATGTAATGATATTCTGTTCTTTACCCACTGAGGTGTTTGACCCACATATATGCTATCACAAGTTTACATTTTAAACAGCAAATTACATTGGATTTGAATTTTGTTGGGTGTTTTTGATTTTAATTTAGTAAACAAATTCGAACACTTTTTGATATTCCGTCTTGCAACTTTAATATTTTCCAAATTAAATGTTCTAATTAAGTTTGAAGTTAATCCCGTGATATTTGGTAGTGACCCATACTTCTGTGTTTCAGCTCTATTAGTACTTGTTTGGCTTAAAACTGAATTTCTCATTCCATCGTCCACATTTCCGTTAATCCTAGGACCTACTTGTGATAGTATATATGTGGGTCAAACATTAAGAAACTACGACCGTCATAGTCTCCAGCTTGACAGTTTATATATATAGCATGGTACTCAAGTGACATATTATAGTCCTACAAGAAATATTTTTTTTTATTGAAGGGTCACCCTCACAATTAAAGCAGTAAACTATATGATGCTATTGAAAGAGAAATGAGCCATAAATTGAATTATAATTTTTAGTAGCTTATTTTATTTTCGAAAATATCTAGCAAATTCATATTTAGTGACCCAAAAAAACTGAAAAGCAAACCCAGTTTTTGCAAATTTGTCTGCAATCTTGTTAACCCCATTTTTTTTTCAAATTTTCGATATTGAATTTGTAATCCGTGACAGCAAAACAAATAGCTATAGTGCTGTTTTTTTTGTGAAAATGAGACTTTTTTCAAACATATGTCTAAAATTTGGTGTTCAACAATTTCTAAATGAAATTTTATTAATTATAAGTCTTATTATTTTGTGTGGGCCATTTTTTTTGCGCATTTGATGTTAGATAAAATACAAAAAATATTAGACTGTGCACCATCCGACTAGTATCTTTCGGATATTGACACCATTGGCAGTTAAAATTTTTAATGGGAATCCCACAGCTGCTGGTCAACAATATAAGTAACACATATTTGGATAAAGTTGTCCTCATCATATTTTGATGACTCACTGTGTATACTGGAATGTAGAAGCTTATCCAATGACCCTGTACCTAAATATCACCATATTCTATAAGCACTTACCTAATTCAAAATATTTGTTCCAGAAATAGAAACCATCACAAACCGATTATCTGGAAACTCGATACAGGTAAATTATGAACAAAGAAACGGGAATGAAAATGATGATCTGTTTGAAGATGCTGATTAGTTTTTTTTGTTATGATGTAATTTCTTTTTTATAATAAAGTTGTAATCAAACAACAACTGTATCCATTCTTCCTTTTATTTTACAAAGAAGGTATCAACCTCATTACAAAATTTATTATGTACTGTGCTCTGAACCTCCAAATTCATATTCAGGTGTCTTCAAATCCTCGACGCCATCTATTGAAAAACATCTCCAACTTAGCAAGCCATTCTATTTGAAATAAAGAAACGAAAAAACATTCAACGAACGCGCTTTGGTCCAAATATCAAATCTGCATCTGGAGCACCTTTCGGGTGCTGGTATTTCTTTCGCTCTCTGTTCAAGTTTTGTGTTACTGGTCTTTGTTGCTGTTGCATCATTTCCTGATAATCCTCTTCTTCGAACCTCTCTGTGATGTTTAAGGTCAATCTCTTAACCCTTTCCTTTTCTTCACGCTGGACCAACTCTTGATCTCTGAGGTTTTGAGCAAGTTCTGAATTAATGTCAGCTTCAAATGTTTTGTATTGCTGTTTATTGCCTTTTCGTACCATAAGCACGAAACCCATTGTGTTCTTTTCATTTTCATTTGTTTCCTATAAAATAAAAGGTTTCCACTGTATTATTGTACTTCATTTATTTAAAAAAAATATGTTGTCTGTTAAATGTAACAAGAAAATCTCACAGCTGCAACAATTTGGGAAACCAAACTTAGTAATAATACAAAACAGACAGTATGTTAATATGTCTTAAACCATACTGATGGGTATTATTCTTTCCAACAGGAATGTTAATCAATTTTATATTTTAAGCTTTTTTCTATTATATGTGTTACAAGATAAATTAATGTAGAACTTTTTGGTTCTATTATTTTATCTCATATAATACACATTTGAACATTTATATGTAAATTATTAAGATATTCATAATATCAAATACCCCCTAAATTATTTTAAAAAAGTGCCCAAAAAAGCCCATATCAAATTGTAATATGCTTTTGAATATGGACTTCATTTACAGGTGTTTTAATATACACCATGTTCAACAATTCAAAATAAGGGTTATTGTAAAAATTCGAAAAAACACTGAAAATTGAAAATTGCTCGAAATGGCTTCTGTAAATCGTGTCGTATTTATGAACCTAAGAGTTATAAAAAAACTATCGATATTAATCAATATTATCATCATGGCATCATTATTTTTATGCTGTTTGCAGGTCACGTGATATGAACTGTGATGTCAACAATAGCTTTGACCATTTAACAACCGTATTGCAATCTGTCAAAATCGTTAGAATTTTTACACTTTTATCAATCTTTTTTAAGGTAAATCAACAAGTTTTTATGTTAGTGCCAAATTATTCGAGTAGTTCATGAGAATATTAAGATAATAGTAATGGTTACATGGATTACTGTGATTAATGGAAAACACCCAATTTTTACAAGTAATTTAAATGTGTTCAGCTTGTTTAAATAAAATCGTGCTTCTAATGGAGACTGAAAAAATCCAAATTTTAATGATCGTAGGTTATGGCAATAGACCTCCTATTACTAAATGTGGAGACCAAAGTCACATGATGACATATTTTGTTTTATATGCGAACTTCATATTTTTATGAACATGTTGAATAATAATTTTTCCTATTTTTTTTATGCCAAATGACATAACGGTGGAATTCGTTAGATAATAAGAGCTTGACTGACACAAAAAATGCACACGGTTCTATTAAAAAAAATCTGATGTCATATCTCTTCTTAAATCTTAAGTTACCTGTTTCAGCGGTTTTTGAATTTTTGCAAATAACACTTTGAATTTTATGAATTACTTTATGGACACTGTATATTAATGATTGTTTAAGTACCTGCAGTTGATCGTAGGTCTTCTTGTTCGATCGTAGTGTCATTGGTACAGAAATATCAAGGCTGCTGGCCTTAACTGGTTCCCTGATTCTTTCCTGAATATTTTCAGATACCATTTTGTCTAAAGCAGATAAAAAGTCTTGATCTTCAGGACAGTCGACCTTCTTTGGTCCACTTGGTATTGCTAAAGACTCTGACACTGGTTCCTGATCAACTTCACTGAGTTCAACTGAGAATATAAATTAGTGACTATGCAATTAAAATATCACTGTGACTACCTTCTTCGTCCGATCCTTGTGTGTTATCGTTGTCACCTACTTCATCTTCTGTTCCTGTATCGTCCGTGGCTGGAGCTGTTACTCCTTCAGAAACCTCATCATCAGCTTGCTCTTCATTGTCAGTTTCAGCTATACTTTCCAAACCATCATTTTTGCCTTCAGCATTTTCTCCAGTGATTTTATCTACAAAAGCCTCTTTGAAATGTATGTAAATTCTTCTATAGTTACATTTAAAAAATTACATGACGCTAAAATCCACAATTATACAGAGTGGGCGAACAAATTTTTCCATAACCATAAAAAATATAGAGAAAATTATTTTTAAAGATGGTTGACTTTCGGTTGTATTGGAAATGCACACTTCTGTTCATTTCTTTAATTGAACACCTTATTTTTTATTATGCTTTTATATTCTTAAATATTTAAAACAGTAGGCATGAAATGCATCAGTCTGGAGTTATTTCAACATTTTGTGAAAAAAAATTATGTCAGTTCGCAATAATTTTTATAGTAAAAGAAATGGAACTACGCCATTTTCACCGTCATAAAGTATAAGAAAAGCTATTCCATTAAGTAACACTTAAAAATTTCTGACTAAWAATATTTTTATTCGGAATTTTGAATTCTAAAAACTTTAAAATATAAAATAAAATTTCCTTTGATTTGATGTAGCATCTGATAGGAATGATAAAATTGTATGTGTTCTTCAAAATACCAAAAAGCTCATGGCTATCTGTTTTAGTTTAAAAATTATTGCACATTTTCACAGGTAAATCAATCGTCAATTTTTTTCACAAAATTTCAAATAACTCTGTACTAGTGCATTTTAGATCTAAAAAATATCATAAGGAATGTAAATATATGATGAAATATAGGGAATTCCATTTAAAAAAGAAAGTATGTGCATGTTTTCGGTACAATCATAAGTTGGTCACTTTAGGCTGTAGTACTCAAAAATTTAAAAAACCTTGTCTAATGATTATGAAGTTATGCAAGAAATATGTTCACTTTGCTCACCCCATATTAGTGTTTTCTTTCATTAAATGTCGTGAAGTATATTAAGAAAGACAAACGAAAGTTCTAGTTTACAATTCAGTTTAGTTATTACACAAATTTTAAAACTGTTTTCAAATTCACGAGGCATTATATACGTTTTTTATTTATGTAATAAACCATACCTATCCCTAGGCTCGTTCTAATATTTTCAACCTCAGCTTGTGCTTCGTCGTAACTCTGGCACAGTTTCAGTTTAGGTCTCAGGATTGACAATGTATCTCTAAATATGTGCTCCAAAGTAGGTGGAAAAGCTTCGCCCCATAGAGAACGTTTAAACCAATAGTAAGCCTGCAGAAATACCAAATAGTAATCTAAGCGTCTTTTACTGGTACCACTGCTGAAATATGTTCCTAAAAATAAAATGTCAGGTTTGGATAGCATGAAGTAAAATTTAAGACTGACCACATGTTTCTAGAAGTGTGCAAGCCAATCTTATTCGGAACAAATGATTAGGGGGATCCAGTGGTGAAGGATTGTTCGGATCCATGGAAACTCCAAAAGTTATCAAAGAGTATAGCACCTAAAATTGTGTACATGTTTTCTCATCTTCTTACAATATAAAAATTTAGATTACTTTAAAAACATCTGCACTTTCAACCATCCTGTAGTTGTAGAGTTCTCCTAGATACTTGACTTGAGCTACTCGTCTTTGGTTGAATTTGGGTAGGTTTACTTCCATGCCCAATCTTATGTCCTCCAAAACACTATCAACTACCCTTGTACCTAGTTCATCTTGGTAAGACACTAAACCAGCTAGAAGATTAGCTAGACACCTAAAAGTTATGGGAGTGTTGCAACAACTAACATAAAAATGCATGGTATGCAAGTAGCCTTATAAGTTCAATCAGTAGAATAAGTAATTAGAATTATACACTAAAGCCAAGCAAAAATCTTCTCCATTTTATTAGACAAATATTAACGTGGCAAAGCGCTTTGGGCCTTAAATGGCCATCTTCAAACTATAGGCAAACAACAGATATTAATTTTTGTTAGAAGTCAAAAAATAAAAACAACTATCTAGACTGTAAAGTTATTTTATGTGTAGGTTGCGCAGTTGCAGGAAATCACCAAATCATTAACATTGAACACATTATTTAAAATGGGTGACTTAAAATTTTGGATTTCATTTAAAACTGTAACACTTTGGTCATTTAATATTCTGTAGATTTATATAATTCCTAAAAAGTTTAATTTTGCTAATTGTTACAAAACTGTAAAATCTTAACATTATCCAAGCTGGTACTATGCCTATTAAATAATCAATGGTTGGCCAAGGAAGTATTTGTTTTTAATACATTAGTGTTCTTACATTTTTCAGATTGTGTTCTAATCATTAAAGATCTTCCAGTTTGTCCCATATAAATTGCAGCACAATTGGGTATTATCACTTTWTTTTTAAATTCCGTAAAATGAATCTTGAAGTGCATATATAATATATCGTATGCCATGTTAAAAAAATAAAAAAAATATTTGTAGGTAGAGAATTTCAGGTGTGAAATTCGAATCTGAGGAGTCACCACCAAAACGCTTCTATCCAAGGTTATTCTACTCGTGACGTCAAGTGTCATGTAAACATTACCGAGGAGCGTGCTGTTTAATGGTGTAGTATCATTCTTGTATTGGAAAATCTTTTGTGTGGTGTTTACTGAAAGGACGGTGTATGAGGTCGCACCAAAAAGTGATATGTGTAGTTTCACAAGCATCTATTATGTATGGAAAACAAAACAAGTGTTGTTTTGTACATGGTTATAAAAATACTTCAGTCAATACAGCTAACGAAATTTTTGTAACCGTTCCTCGAGATTATCAATGTATAAAAAAGTTATTTAAGGCCCCTAGACGTGATATGCCGAAATCGCAAAGATCATCTTAATTATTGCCGTAAGTTTTATTATTCTTTTTGGGGTTATAAGTGTTTACCATTCAGTTTCCATTTTGTTATAGCTTGAAGAGGATATGAAAAATTATATGCGTTTTAAGTTAATAGAGGGAAATGTTATAATAAAGAACGACGTTGTTCCCCATATATTCGACTGTTAGCCAGACCGGAAACGAGCCGCCAGAGCTCCGAAAATAAATGGCAATTTATATTTATTCTGACCTCTAAAATAAATGTCAAGTTTAGGGTACATTTTTGATTCTTACGTTTTAATGTTTACAAATAGTATGTTTCCAACAACCAACTGCGATCAAATTATCATTGCTACGTTAATTTGATAAAAAGTTCACATATGCTGTTACTTTTACGTTCCTCATCTCCGCCGCGTTGAACCGCTCGTCGCTGACACAAATTCCATAACAATGAACATGCCTTCAGATGTCAAAACTCATAAGTATTTTACTTTTTCTTGGCCCTTTTTAATTCGCTTGTCACAAAATGAACGCAAAAAAACAAACTGATAAATTGACAGGTTGAAGCTGACACATGACACGCTGACCCCAGATGTAAACAAACGGCCATTTACAAGACACCTGACGTCACGGCCAATATGTTCGTGTTTTGGCGGTCCCTTTAAATATTCACATTTTTAATATTAAAAATACACCTTGCGATCCATTTTTTCGAATTTATAAGCTGTCACAGCTGTTTTTTGGATTAGATGCTACCTATTAATATGCAATTTAATAAAATATAAATACATGGCAAATAACCAATTATTGCAAAATAAACTGTATATACCAGAAAGATTTAAGGATTGAATTTTATCTTTGTTATGGATTAACTAGGAGATTTTTGCCAATCATGACACAATCATGTTAAGGTGATAATCGTAGTACTAATGACATCGCTGTAAACAATGATGTTAATGCTCTAAAGGTTTATGAATTCCTCGCCAAAAGTTGTACAATTATTGTAGGTTCCTATTAGGCGCTGATACAAAACGACAGTAATAGCAAATCTGACATTTAATATGCTACTGTGCACGTGCCTCGTCAAATCAGGAATGTTGCTAATTGGTGGTTGTTAATGGAGATGTTAAGAGGTCCAGAAATTTTCTATGCATTAACATTATCATCTTATGTTAATATTAACACTACCATCATGTTGAACACTCAATGCGAGTGCCTATGTTTTAATATCACCATTATCATTAATATGATTTTGGCAGAGCCTCAATAGAAAGGGATCTCCTTTTAACCAGTTTTATGGTTGGACTAGTTTCCATACATTTATGTGCAAGAGAGACATACATGTTTGGTTTCGATATAGTACAGTATAATATCAGGCGTTTCAGTTTGGTATTTGACCCTTGTACCTTTTTTATTTTTATAAAAAAGTGATGACAATATCTATTGAATAAAATCAACAATTTACCTTTACAATGATATTTGTCGAAATGGTGATGATTGCCAATTTTTTTTTTCAAGAGACACCCAGCATATTTTTTGCAGCTTTTCATAGATAACAACTAGATAACAAATACAACAATTATTATAAACCATTATCAAGTTAAAAAACTTACTTTTCAGACTCAAAATATGCCACATTTACGACATAATTTATAAGTTCTCCCCAGTACAAATACGAGAAAGAACTTCTTGATTTAACTAACAATAGGGCCACAAAAACTAGAGGCATGAGATCAGAGCATCTGGCAGGGCATTTTACTTCTTCACTTCAATTTCTGATCCATCTACCTGTATAAATATGATTTAAAAAAATTGTTATAATTCTGGTACTATGAAGTCGCGGGCCACTTGTTGCACGGATTTCTCTATATTGCTTAAGGTACCCTATCTAGAAACTCTTTTAATTTTTCCCTTAAAAAGCTTTGATATCTTGGGTGCAGTATCTATTCTATTAAGAATGCAACATCAAACATTAATTCTCCAAATATTTTGAAAATTGATTAATTAATTAATTAATGTTCTGACCAGTAGTGGTAAAACTGACTACTCCATTATCTGTTTACATAAGATGTAACGTAAAATTCTAATTTCGCGAGTACCGCATAGCTAAGTTATAAAATGACTGTAATTGCAATCACATTATGTTCATTTCTTGCAGTCTTTGACCTAAAACAATTTTTTTCACAAAACTTTGCATATTGTCATTGGTACATTCTTCTGGCGGCCTTACTATTTTTTTGACACTTCGCATCGATTAAAATCATGTCTAACTTTTCTTGATTCAAATAACTAGCCATCTTTTATTAAAATCTGAATTTACTGACAAGCTATGATATTTTTTTGACACTTTAAAATAAAACTATGTACCTAGATCTCACAATTTTTAATGATTATTATTATACTACCCTGAAGTATTGGGTGGGATACATATTCAAAATTATAAGTAAATTAGCTATCAAATGATGCAAAAAATACATAATCACTGTTTATCATTGCATTTAGAAATATATGCAAGTGGTTTATTATAATTTTTTATGAAAATAGAAAAGTTACAAGGGGTGATTACTACCTAGTATAGTCCTTAGTCTCCAACATCATGCTATATAATATATAAAAGATAAATTAACGTGATTTTTTTTTAACTTAAATGTGTTGTACCGTTTTGCCCAAGTAGCTACAATAATAAAAATGAAAAGATGTCTGTGTTTTTAATACTGTAGGATAAATCTAGTAAAAAAACTTAATTTTCTGTTAGTATTTTCATGTTGGTATCTTTTCATTTCAATAAATAAAATAATAATACACTAAACTGTGTTGCTAATTCTATCTGTAGATATTTCTAAAAACCTATCACGGCATACCGCCAAGCCAAATACTTGGCCAGTACAATATTCCGATACTAACCAGTATAGGTCTACACTGTTGCTAGTGTGAAAAATATTGGTGCATGGTTCTAGATTACTGAAAAAGAGCCTAAGGTAATCCAACACATTTCTTTTGTTTCCAACTTGCCTCATATTACTACCTAAACCATCTTTTAAATAGCTGATCTGAATTCATGCATAAGAATAAAATTATTTTTTTCTAGAAAAAATAAAATTTGGCCAACCCCTTTATAAACAAAGAAAATTCTAATATTAGACGTGTATTCCTAAGAATCCAAGCAGTACAGAAACCGCCTTGAAACTGAAAACATTCCACTTACTTTTTGTGGAGAGAGAATGCAAATGTACAGACCATGTACCATACAAAGTGTCAGGCATTTGGACAATATTTTTATAATTCTAATCTGATAAATACTGTCATGCGCAGCAATAACCATTAACAATATTTATAATACATAAAACTGCCTGCATAAATAACATTTCATAAAATTAAAAKGATCAGATGAAAATTACTAAAACCCTTGTGTATACATATTAATATGTATACACAAGGCTAAAACTGAATAAACACAAAATATGAAGTTATTTTTACCTGATATTAAAGTACTTCAAATTATGAGCTCCACTCAAACATTTGATTGCATAAGAAGCAATTTCTTCGTTATTCCAATCCAATTTCCTCATCAGTCGCATTATTTTGTCAGTATTATTCTTCTGCAAATCCTGATACAACAATTTTCTAATAAACTGGTGCATCACAGGTCTTTCCTTTTTCGTAATTGTACCCGTATCTGGTGGATTGACATAATAATAGGCATTCTCAATCTGGGTCACGTATCTCGAGTCCAAAACCATAACAGACTTCTTCCTCATCATTTGCTCTAAATACACTTTAGTTCTCTGATGCGATTCGGGACAGCAAAATAAATAGCGCCCGCAGACCTCAAGCAGATTACACGCCATTTCAATGTGATGGTGGGAAAAATCGTGAAGCAAAACTTTAAGACAATACAGCGCTTCACGTTTAGCATATAAATTAAATTTGACTAACTCCCCAATGAATCTGGCAACTTTTATTTTTGATTCTATATTTATCTGATCCTTCTTGCGGACCTGATACCTAAAATCCTGGCGTAGCAGTTGACAAAGTTCATTGCTAATTTCAGGTAGTGCAGGATACAAAATGGCCACAAATCTTGCATAAAATGGTAATAAGTCCAAACGGGTGCGATTTACACCAAACAAAGTGCGTACCAACTTCTTTCGGTTGTGTTTTGTGTTTAAAGTGAGTAGAAAATCTATGGCTGCATTGTCTATCATTTCTCGATTAACACAGTTTGGAAGATTATTCAAGAAGGCCTCCAGAACTATTTTGCTACTGACATTAGCTGAGCTGCTGTCTTCTATTTCGTCTTCGACTGCTGGTGGTTCTTCTGCTTTGCCTGCAATTCACATATTAGAAATCAAAACAGACTAAATTAATTTTCACAATTTTTTTTAAAAGTCTATTTAAAAATCTCTCCAAAATTGCCAAATTTCATATGGTTATAATATATGAGTTCTCATATAAGAAGGAGCACAAGTTGTATAGAGCGGAGATAAGGCACTATATTTAAGTGAAGTTAAAAAACTGATTGTGTGAATTATTTTTTTTTGTGAAAGCTTACAAGATGTTTTTAATGAAAACTGTAGTATTTTTCACATGAGTTTTTATATAAAGCAAATTTAAGCATTTCGAGGTTTAGGGGTGTGTATCTGCCAACATACATCAAGCAAAAAGTGCGCATATGTCCTTTTGTTGTCACAATCCCTCTTTTAAGCAATGTTTCCCTTCATGAAGCTTACCCCTCTACTTTAAAGTAAATTAAAAAATGTTAAAAATCAGTAAAAGAGGTGATTTTTTTATTCTTCAAGCTTATGGAAAATCAGTTGACAGAAATATTTGTAACAGAAATGAACACTTAGCTTTGCGTAAATTATGTTCACATTGGATCCCACATAATTTGACAATCGCTCAAAAAAAAAGGCTAGTGTTGATTACTGCAAAGAAATGCTTAAGAAACGCAATTGTGGTGCTCCAAAAGACGTTTATAAAATTGTGACAGGTGACGAATCATGAATATATTTGTATGAGCTCGAAAGTAAACAGTAATGGGCCCTATGGGTGTTTCAAGATGAACGAAATCTAACAAAAGTTTTTTGTGCACAAAGCACTTCGAAGAAAATGGTGGCCTGTTTCTTCAGAAAAACTGATCATATTGCAACAGTGCCTCTAGAGGATCATAAAATAGTTAATTTTCTGAGTGGTACATAACCATGCGTTTGTCAGAAGTCTTCAATGAAAAAACAAGAGACGCCGGATTGTTGTTCATCATGACAATGCGAGCTTGCACACATCGGCTCAAACAAGAGTCATCTACAGTACATCCCTGATTTGTTTTTGTTCCTATTCCTGAAATATAATTAGTATTCCTTGTAGCAGAGTAGAGAAATGAGAGTTAGAGGTATAAAACTGCTCAACTAGAATAGTGTAACCTTTTAAAGACACTCTTTAAAAAAATCCATGTTTAGGTAAAACATTCTTAAGACAGACATCCCCTTCTGGTCAGTACACATACCACTTGCTGGAAATTATACCTTGCTGATTTAAATTCGTTAAGCCTAACCTAAGATATTAGCCACTTCCTATTTCATCATTCACTTATGCGCTACTGCTTTATTCGACTTTTTATATATATATATAATCAGTCCCTATCTACCGTAAAGTGTAAGGGTACTTATTGTCTTTTTATTTCAGCCACTATTCGACTTTTTACAAGAAAAAAAAATGTTGCATATAAAAATGATAAAAATGTTTTGTCCAGAGAGTCTTCACATATTAATCACTGCATACCATTATTGCAGTAAGAGCAGCATAAATATGACTTTTGTAATTAGATGCTCTAGATGCACCAATTTCTGTTAAGCACTTTAGTTAAAATAAAATCCCAAAGCTCTAGGATTACTGGTGTATAAGATGAGGCTGGCCACCCCCTCAATTGCTCATTCTGTACTTATAGCTTTTACATTTGGCAGATTTAAAAGCAGATATGGGGAAATATAGAAGCTTTTGCTGTATTGACTCCACATGATTCAATATTTTATGAATAAGTTTTGTTATAAAGATAAAAAACATCCACAGAGGCAAACAAAAGAGAAATGCAGATTCATGGGTTTTAGTAAGTTCACCCTCTTTAATGAGGTATAGGTAAGTTGTGCTTTCCTCTTGAGCAATAATCTTGGAGAAGTGTGTCAAAAAAAAACTAGTATAATCGCATGTTACACAAGCAAAAAGTCAAATTCTGAAATATTACTTTTCTAACCCTTTTCATTTAAAATTGTTTGTGCTGATTTTATGAATTGTCTCGCCATAATGAATAACAAAGATGTAATTACCCAAGAAGACAAAAGACTACCAAAACAGTACATCACATTACCAACAATGACACTGTAGAGTCTAGACTGACTCACATTAAGCAGTATTCTATAATTATTTTTTGACCAGTTTCAATTTCTTACCGTCTTCTTCAAGTTCTTCTACTGGCAGTTCTGAATCGAGTGCTTCTTCGGTAACTGTAGATGTCTCTTCTGGCTGTGGTGGTTGTGTTTTGTTTATATAACTTGTTGGTAAGAAAGCCTGAAGTTCTGGTAGATCTCTGTAGAAGCGATGTGTTTCTGTATCACACCACATGCTATCAACATTACTGCTCATACTAATGTCTTCGTTATCAGCACCAGTGCCAGTAACAACCATACTCTGCAATGAGGAAAACAACCATACTAAATATAACAACAGAATATTGATATTAAATAGCCTTTAGTGTTTATTTTTGAGAGCAATGCTACTACACACTGCCAAAAGTTGTTTGAAAAACCAGTAATGGTGCACTCTATTTAATATATTGTTATTTTTGACAAAAGTTCCACATACTTTAAAACCTCTAGCCTTAGAGCTATCAAATACTAAACAGCACATAGACATAAACTAAATTATTTGACTGCAATAACAAAAAAATGATTATTACAGGCCATAATTTAAAAAATAACAGGTTTACGAGAGAAGTAAAAAAAAACTCTCACATCTGCTATACTTACTGGTAGATCATGGATGGCAATAACGATACAAATCATATATACTCCCTACAATATATTCCGGAGAAAGACAATATACGTTAATTTTAGTCGCCCATAACTTTTTTTAAATTGTATTCTGATTTTGGTCAAATTTTTAGCACAGTATGGACATTTGTCTCGGAATTTAAATTCTCAAAAGGTGCTGATATCTTGATCATTATACAGGAAGAAACAAACGTTACTTTTTTACCCTTAAATATCTAATGCCCTGTAAAAAAATTGAGCAGTAAAAATGTAGTTTCATTATGTATTGACTTGAAGTAGACCTTCTCTTAACAAAATGCTTTTTGATTCACTTCAATATCTGCTTTTTAAGAGAAGATGCAAATTTTTAAAGAAACTGTTGCACACTTTGGTTTTCAGGAGAAACTAATGTTTTTAGTACAACATACGAAGCAGCAAAAATAAAAAGTTCAAAAAATATGTTCCTTAAAAAGTAAGAGAACTCGAAACAAAGCATCTCTTTTTTTAATAAGATTGGAATTGCATAGGTAGATTCTACTTACCTCGTCATCTACAGCAAAAGTCGGGGTTTTCAATTCTGGCAAATCCTCATCTAGCACCTCAGCAAAATTCTGTGCGGAAGTTAAAAATTTATCAAAAGAGATTTGTAGGGACTCAAGCTTATCCCTTCGTTCCTGGCTGATTTCTCCTTTAGTTTGAAGTATTTTTCTGTTTTGCCTTTCCAGTTCACACATCTCTGCATGATCCCGTATCAAGTGCTTACATAATGACGAAAAATAGTCTTTCAAAAGCGTTCGCACATTCTGCTGCTTTTCGGGCGTTAACAATGTACTTTTTGGTATTGGTATATTGTACTTGTTTGAAAGTTCACGCATTTTTCGAGGAACAAGGCCAGCATAGTCATCTCCACAGTGTTTACAAAAGCTTAAAATTATCGATATATTGCAATGCTCTTCCTTATCCATATTTATCAGAGTCGTTAAAACATTTCCCAACAATGTAAAAGCAGTTTTGTTATTAAACAGTCCCACACTAACAAGTTCTCCATAGAACCTCAAATCAACCCTAAGTTTACTCGGATTTGCGATTTTATCGCCAACTTTAAAACTAAGTACTTTTTGCCAGTTTTCGAATAGATGTTGAGAAAATTCTGCATATGTTTGATGCAATATTATACAAAGTTTTAAAGCTCCCAAGACATCAGTCATTTTCAATTTGGCTTCAACAATGGCAGCAGCAATTTCAGAAATATATTTAGACAGATTCAAACCTGACATATCCTTCTGATAAGTATCCACTTGCGCACCACTGAAGTTCTTAATTTTTTTAACAAATGTAGTGTTCTTTTTTAAACTCGAGTCTAACTTGCTGAAATAGGATTCACTGGGTCTATTATTTTGGGCATTCTGATTTGCACTCCGCATTTCCAGTTTATGAGCTAGTCTCTCTTCGATTTCTTGAATGTACGAAGACAACATCTTTTTCTCTTCGTCTTCTTGAATATCATTTTTATTTTTATCTGCTTCATCCTCATTCTGTACTGGTTCTTCCGTTACGGTCATTGTCATGGCACGTATCTACTATATCCTAAATAACTATCTTTATTAGCTGCTATTCTCTTTCAGGTTTCAGAATCACGAAAACATAGTACTTCGGATATAACCTCACATTTCTAACTTTTAGCTGCCAAGCTGCAATTTGTCTCATGGAAATGTCATGCCATGTCATTCTGTTAATGTCATTATGTCAAGTTGTTACTCAAACGTCAAGAGATACACGTGAATGGTTAACATCACAGCACAGGTTATTAGTAGTAGATGTTTCATGTTTGTCGTTTATATTTCCCATTAGATGCTTCTTGCAAGTGTTTGTTTGATGACTTTTAAAACGGATAGAAAGTGTGTGATAATGACAACGGTTTGTTACCGTCTATTTTTAGTTATACGGCATGATTAACACTGTTTCCGATCATCAACCAGCATAAAATGAAAAAATCATGGTATGTAGTGTATTATAAGTTTGCATTAACCTCTGAATTGCAATTGAATATTGCATGATTAAAATATGTTCATTTCATTTAGTAGTTAGTTGCGGTAAGCGGAAACCAGTAAATAGGATTCCATAATAGTTACAAATCGTGTCAATCAACATGTGCCATGGATATGCAGATGTGGACCCTGTATAACTTATCTTGCCAGTCAGTGCTGAATTGTACATCATATTAACAATTTCAATTTACCACAAAATGTTTTTAAATTAGCTTTGTGTATACAAGGTGTTATGTTCTAGGTGTGACAAATTATATTTTAAATTGTCTATTACTGTGTTAATGAATACCAAATTTATACAAAAAAGAAATGACAGTTGATTGTTGATTGGTGGCTTTAAGGGTCAGTGTAGTTTCACAAATCGTGGTTAACCCAACACCATTGCGTATTCTGTGATTGTTGCAATTGTCAAGACGCAACATTAATAAAGGATGCTTGACAGAATTGGTATGACAGTCGCATGTTAGGATTGTGGTTGAAACTTTATGGAGGACTCAGTAAAGGTGTTCCTATTATTGCTTTTGTAATAATATTTATTTTATTATATTCATTTTGGTTTTGCTTTTTCTTGTGTTTCAGTACATTGTGATTTTATGGGTTTAAAAAATAATTTAGATGTTTCAGATAAGTGAGAGTGAAAAATTAAAAGGTAAGTAGTGGAAATTATAAAGTGATAGTTATTGTGTGTGCTTGTAATTAAATTTTAAATTGTCTGTTTTTCAGATAATATGGTATGGTACTTAAATCTTTTTAAGCTGAGAGACCATTTGTAGCACTTGGATGAATATATAATAAAGGTAAATGTACAAATAACATTTTGGTAAACATTTTAATTGTTTAATAATTGATTTTACCATATGTGTTCCATGACTTATCGACTTTTACAAATAAGAGAGAATTATGAACAAGCAATATACCTTTTAGTACTGTCTATTTGAAAATGGTTCAATTCCTGTTGCAGTTATATGTTCCTTATAAAAATTAAAAGTGAAAAGCATATTTTATCAAGATTGCACCACTTTAGATATTTAAAAAAATGTAAATTTTTGGGTGCTTGGAAAATCATTTAATTCATCTTCAAAAATGCAAGCTAAGACACATTTTTCAGTATATAATTTTTAACTGGTTGGTAATATTTTTACAGTAGTCATTAGTTTTATGGTAGACTACTTGTTTAGAAAGAATTCTGAGTTAAAGGCTGTATACAAGACGGTCACCTAAAACTTTCTCTGTGCACATCCACCACCTTTACATATTTTTTCCCAATTTGTTGATTGATCGATATGGTAGTTAAGTAAATGTTTAATGTTGGATTTTTATTGTACAGGCTTGATTATACAGGTTGATTCTGTTTTTTATGGTTTTTTGGAGATAATACATAAACAAGAGAAACTGGAATGTTATTTGAAAAATATGCTTTGTAGGTAAAGTATTCAGAGTTGAAGATAAACTTAGCAAATTTTTTTATGAAACTTCTACATTCATCGTCTATTGTTGGACTGTTGAGAGTATAAACTAGTTAACCATATAAATTTTAAAGGTATAAGGGATTACCAGCATCAAAAATTGATATATTACAGATTTTGAGGGGTAGTATCTAAAAAAGTTAGTTTTATTTAAATGTGGATGGTTTTCTGCATTTTCAAGTTATTTTTCAAACATTGTGGTGTAATGAACACAGGTTAATATAATTCATTCAATAAGCTTCAAAAATGTTTTGCTTGCCATTACAGAATATATTATGTAACAATACTTCTTTATGATTGAACATACAAATTACTAAAATAATTTTTTTCAGAATATTTTCAATGGAATCAGTATTCTATACCAAATTCTGACTTCAGATTATGATTTTTTGAAGAACTCGACCTTGGAGTTTTATTTAGTGTACTCTGTTTTTGTTCACCAAGATTCGACATTATTTAAGCCTTGAAAATGGCTACTCCAAGAATCAGTGTACAATTAGTTTAACTTGCAAAACTCACATTAAAGTTACTTATGAAAGTGAGAGTATTTTTTTAAATTAGCCCTGCCTCTGTGACAGCCAGATCATTACTTTATAGTGGTGCACTAAGAGTACGGAGCGGCGGCATCTTAAAAACACCAAACGCTATTGCTTTGAGGAAAAAAATTATTATACATCAGAGAAATTCACTAAAAATTGTTGTAATACCTAAAGTTTCTGCTAGGGGGCGTATTTAACATCACATTACACATAAATGCAAATAAATCCAAAATTCCGGGAATATAATAATAATAATAATAATAATCATAATCTAATGCTCAATGTAATTGTTCTCATGTATCCAACAAAATTGAGTTGTGATTTTGATTTGAAATGCAGCATTTTTTAAATTTACTTTAAAAAAACACTGAGAGCTTTGATATCAAATGTATTTCTACTTTTGCTAGATAATAAGTTATAAATTAAGTATATTATGGCAGGACTGATTTGTTTTAACTTTCAAATTTTGTTAACAGATTTATTACAGTAAAATAAGGTTTTGTGACCTGTAATCGGTACAGTTACAAAGATATTGTAGATGACGGGATATATTCCTAACCTAATCATTTAATAGCATTAATACTTATTAAATCACTAGGTCACATCTGTCTTATTTAGTTAGGTTCCATTACTCATAAGTTTCATTGTTGTTTTTCCAATTCAGCATGTGGAAAGGCCAACTAAATAACCAACTCAGTCCTCACTATTTACGAAATGACAAAACTATATACTTAAATCAAAGTGAGATAAAAGTACAGTGGTACAATTTGGTGTAATTGCCACAAAGTAAATCTGTAACTTACACCTTTGGAGAGTCTTTTGATCAGAATGAAATAGTGACATCTATGTTGGCCATTCAGTCAGATTGTGTTATTAATGAGTTTTACTGTTTTTTGTTGCATTACTTTTTTACCTCATTTTGATGTGGTCATACTTTTTGAGGATTATTTATTTTATTCATTAAATATATCCATCTGCCGAACTGAAGAAAACTGTGAAACACGTGAGTAACGGAATAACGATATTACCTATTTGTCATGTAATATACATCAGAAGTTTTCTTCCATCGCTAATCATAGGACCCTGCAGCCTTTGCAATGGTTGTGCCAGATTCCAAACTGTACTTTTCTTTCGCGTTTTTGTACATATTCATTATACTGATACTTTTGTCAAATAAAACAGTATTCAGAAGTTAATTTTCAATTCAGAATAAAATGTACCTTCTGTTTCTCCTTTATCAACTTTAATTTAGAAATATTTACATTATCATATGTGTCAGTTCATTTTACACTTTTATTTCCCAAAGAAAATTTCATTTTGAGTATTTAAATACAATTGTTTCACTGTATTATTCTTAAACCAACAGCCTCTAGTGATGTTAAAATGTATTTATAAATTAACTGTGAAATTTATGATATATTCACCTTATTCTAAAACACTTTGATTTTCAGAGTGAGCCCGAGCCCATGGACTTTGAAGACATTGAGGCACGTTTGTACGCCCAAGTTTTTCACACAGCCACATTAGATGATTTCGAAGTAGTAGAACCTGATACACAGAATGCCACAGCATCAGTGCAACAGAATGTCGGTGCAATAGCGCAACAGAATTTAACTGAGAGATATTTTGCTGTAAATCGGAATGATACATTCCAGAATGTTAGAGTTCCAGCAGACTATAGTACTGATACACCTGATACGCTTGTTAGGAGTAACATAGTATCGATGGGATTAATGAACTCGACCAGCAACGTTGCTGCTATACCGACAATTCTAACTCGAACTTTTACGCCTCATTTCCAAAAAAAGGGAAACAGAAAAGATAGAAGAATACAACACAGACAGTTGGTGCATTTAAAACAGAAGTATGAAAGAGACATAAATTGGCGTTTACAAAAAGAGACTGTTGAACCACATGATAAAAAGCGAAATAAAGTAGCAAAAGAAAATAAAAGTAATGATAACTTATTAGTTGTATCTGATGACAGCAGTAACGATTGCTTTATAATCCCATACGAAATTCCATTAATTGTACTAAACTCTGATGATGAAGTAGATCCAACATCTAAAAGCGAAGGTACACAAGAGGGAACAAAAGCAACTATTGAATCTCTGTCTGGTGATTTACAGAATGACATCCAGATAAAATCTAATATGGTAACTACTGTTATTGATAACACTACTCTAGATAAATCAAATCTAAGTGAAAATAAGAGACTCGGTGATATTGATTCACCTGTAATTTCTCAATCAGTAACAACAGGAGATCCATTGACTGATTCTATTAATTATGTCTTAACAAATCGACCAGAAACATCACAAAACTATAAAACTAAGTTTAAATTATGTAGTCCTCGTTTGGTTATTAGTAAAAGTCAAATTATATCAGAGGCTTGTGACTTTGAAAATGTTACGAGCAAGTTAAGTGGTGCAAAATCTCCAAAACCCTTGGAGAACACAGTAGGGGATCTATTTTCAGACAATACGTCGCATTCATTTAAACAATTAATAACACCTGAACAGTCTACACGAAATACACAGTTGTTGAGGTCATGTGATCAAAACCTAAATATCAGACATGAAGTAACTGATCCTCCTTCAGTCACCAATTCTGAAAGTGATTTTGCAGATGGTGTGATCGAATGTAGATCACCCATTAATAAAACATTATCAACAGAAGAAGGTCAGTTGCTGGGTTCACCTAAATCAGATCAAGCAATCTGTAAAGGCCAAAGAAGACCAAAGAGAAAATTCTTCACCTCAAGAAGTTCAAAGTGTAATAAACAAAAGGCAACAAACACTGAAGAAATTAATGATGATGTTTATATATTTACTGACACTGATAGTTTCGAAAATAAGATTCCATATAAACGACAGAGAAATTCCAAAACGGCTACAGACACAAGACATTTGGAATATGATTCTGACTCATTTAGTTCTGAAGAGGAAGTGTTTCGAATTGGAGCAAGAAACAGCGTGGATAATTCTTGTACTTTCGATCTAGACTACTCTGAAATTGATAGTTCTTCAGATGAATCAAGTCTCTCTGGCTGTGCTCAAGTGATACCTGAAAATGCTGCAAAGGAAAAGGAAGGAGAAAGTATCATTCCACTTCCTAAGAAACACACTTTTGAAAATTATTGGTGTGAGGATAAAGAAAGGTTTTACAAAGAAAACTGGGGAGATGAGAACTTTAGTGTTGTGGAGAAGCTGAGGCATATGTCAAGTAAGTAGTTTTACTTTACTTTTTACTCAAGGGTACTCGTTAATAGCACAAAGTTATTGGCTTTCAACAACGATTACATTCAGCAGCAGTGCAAAGCGTTCAACTTTCAGCAGTAACAACATTCAACAGTATTGCAAAGCATTCTGCTTTCAACAACACAAATTCTAAGAAAACTGCAAAATGTTCAGTTTTCAACAGTAAAAACATTCAGAATTTTGCTTGCAGTTGCCTGAACCTTCTCTTTGTGATACTCACTTTTCAAGTATTGGTGTATAAATTCTTAAGCTCTAGTAACCTTATTAGGTAGGAGCTTCATTACTCTTAGTACAGTCTAACTTATATAAATGTGAATTTCCTGAAGGATAAAAAGCCACCAACACATATAGTTTGATGCCTTCGTCTAGTCCTAAATTCCTTTTAATGAACTGCTTTTGTGTTTATCTATTCCAAAAGGCTGGGTAAGTGATCACATGTACTTAAGTATACCCTTTCCTTAATTAATTATTTCCACACAAAAAAAAATTGTCACTAATTGAGACATATCTATATTATATTATATTGCACAATGATGTAGTAAGATTTCAAAATACTGTATTTTCTAGTTCCATTAAAATGTTATTGTATTTAAAAAATACCAGTTTGACCAATAAGAATTCTTATGAGTTTCCATGGGAGGAGATATTCATTAACTATGTTACCTACTATGTAACAGTCCCTGCTCGAAATGCCAAAATCTGATTGTATCTTGACAGTGTTACTACGCTCGCAATATATGCTGCTTCAATATTAGCCACTTACACTTAATAGCAGTCAGTCAGTCAGACAGTGACAGATGTTGCTTCAGATAGCTTTAGTGAAGATAACGAGTTCACTTTCAGACAGTCACTGTGAAAGAACGGTTTAGAGTGAGAGGTATTTGAGACTCGCACAACTGCTGTAATTAAAAGTAAATTTATTATGTGTGTGGATGGACCCGGAAAGCCGAGGGACCTTAGGACTGAACTCTGTTCAGTATGCTTCTCACCTTCTCAAGCAGTGTGCAGAGTGGTGGAAACGTTGCCTATTTGGACGGAGCCTTTCTGCTTCGTTAAATGTTTTCTTACATTATGTTAACAGTCTTTTTCTTCTTATATAGTAAATAAATAATTACGTCTACTCTCTTTGGTTCTGGTACTCTTTCTTTTCCAATATATCGCTTACTAGATAATTAAAGCGTTTTTGTTTCTTGAATTTAAAAGTAATATACTCACCAGGGTCACAAGAAAAGATTAAGAAAGAAAAAAGGTTTATTTTCAAGAAAATTTTCTAATTTAATACACATTGTCCGTAATATTAGGCTTTGATCATAAATAGTTCTTGAACTTAAACCTCACTTGAATTTCGGCATACTAGGATCATATCATTATCAAACAATATGTACTACCTTACTTGATTGTTTAAGGATGATACCAGCAATTATCTATGAATAATAAAATTTTTCCTCTTTTGTCATAAACTTTCTTGCCTAAATTAGAAGGGCATTTTTCATTTATCTTCCTGATAATAAGCTTTTTTTTGTTGCTGTGGTACATTACAGTTAAAAAGGTATTCTCTCTAAAGCCCCGAGGATTTTTTCTTTCCAATAACTAGAAAAATCAACTTTTCTGTTTCGGATTGTTTTAAATAATGAGATTTTATCAGGCAAACAATCTGTTTAATTTTAACTATGCAGAGCCAAAAGTCCAGAGAAGATATTTTGGTGACAGCTTGCACAATCCAGGTTGCCTTTTTGTAAATTAGTGGTTCAAGTATTTTCTAATTACTCTAATTACGTCACGATAATTTTTTTTTGCTTGTTCTTGCTTTATCTACCTTGAATATCAGTCACAACATATTTGGCTTTCACTTTAACTTTAAATTTTAGTACATTATTACTCTTTATGCTCGAATTTACATCTTTATTCTACTAATAAAATAACTATACCAAAAAGCCACTGAAGCTATTCTGGTAGTATTTTACAAAATTCAAGGAAACTTAGGTGGATATTACTTACTAATATTTAAACAAACTTTCCGGCAACAGTTATTGTGATCCTGTAGAAACTATGCAATTTGGAAATAGGACATCTTAAATATCTGTCACACCTAACATGTGAGTGATTTAAGTTAAGGAAATTCCCAGTGATAAGACCCACCAATTTTACATTGAATTAAGTAAAAATTTGACTTATTGAAAATCAAGATAAGAAGACAGTTATATATGTAAATTCCTAATCTAATGTAAAATTTATCTTATTGAAATATTGAGCATTTGGAAATTTCACTGCATCTCCCATTATCTTAAGAAATGCTGCTGTTCTCTGTGAAATTTATGGCATATTTGTTTTACTTCACACAAGTTGCCTTCCTCTGATTTCTACAAAAATCTACAGAATTACCAAATCTTTCTTTTTCAAAAGAACCATTTAAAAGTTTATGATTCAAGGCACTATTTCATGATGTTCATTCTACATGCTGTATTTATTTAATAACAATTGTTTGTTATGGTTGCAGATGATCCATTGAAGTGGAAGGTGTTGGATCGTGATAAGAAATACTTGAAAAATATATGTAGTAAGAAGTCAAAACGTAAACGCACTGCACAGAACTGTAAGTGCATCCTTTGTGGAGGCAGTGATCATTTGGAGCCCGCTTGTCCAAATAAAGTATGCAGAATGGTAGTAGTTGAATTTTGTGTGGAATAAAGCAACACTGATCACATTTCATTTTAGTGTGGAAATCCCGGAGATTTTTCATCTACACCTTGTGATATTTGTCAAATTCCTGAGGACAAATGCTGCTCAATTTGTGAGATGTTTGGACATGCTGACTTCCTGTGTCCTGATCAGTGGAGGCGATACATTATGACTGTAAGTGTAATGTGATTGTTTTATATCACTCTGTATTACTAAGATTTAAGACAATTTTACCATAATGAATAGATAATTTATCATTAACACCATATATGATACAGCTCTATCTAAGCAAGACAGAGAAAAATGTTTTACACAAAAGTTTTCTGTATTTCAATGCTCTGTCACATAATTCGTGGGGTCCAAATAATAATTTTGTTATTTTAAATGGAATACCCCATTTGAATTTCTTATTGAAATTGATGGATACTTCATTAACATATATGTTACCTACCTTCGACCAGTTCGGTTTTATTTAAATTTTTTTTTAATATGAATACCCATAGTAAAAAGAAAATGAACAAATCTTATCAGAGCATATCGGAACTGATATTTTTAAAGTAAAGATTTTTTTCCATTAATTTTTGAATTATTTCAAAAAATTAAATCTTGGATAATTTGATTCTTTTAAATAGAATGCTTTTCCACCAGCAGACGTGGAATATAATTTTTGTTTGTTTTTCTTAAAGCATTGTGGATCAACATTAACCGTTGTTGCTGTAATAGCAATTTTATGAATTTATATTGTCTTTAGAGACCTTATTACATACAAGGGTTGACATTTGTTTACAAAACAAAGATGGTCATTTGCACAATATCTTTATGGATCCTTCTTCCAACTATTATTGCAAATCAACTAATTATTCGTTAATTGGTTAGGTCTAATTGGAATGTAATAAAATAAAAAATTGTGTGAAAGAATAACATTCAGTACACATTTTAGCATTATAGAAGCGGAATTGGACTTTAATAAGTGTTTTGATTACACACAATTTTTAATTACATAAAGTATGATATTATTTTCTTTTTTGTATTTTTTTTTCACTGTTATTAGTATTACATAAACTAAGTTGGTTCTTCAGTTTGACTTTAATTTCAGCATCCTTTTCAGAGTTATTAGGTAGTTGTTTAAGCAAAAAAATAGTGTACTTCCTAAATAACCTCGTGGAACTTAGCAAACATGAGCAATAGTTAGTAGTATGAATCATATTCTTTAGGTATGAAGGTAATTGACGCCATAATTAATGATTAACATAAAAACGCATTTTTCTGGTGTAAAATGAGAAACATTAAAAGTTGCTGACTTCTACTGTTTACGCCAATTCAGAATTCAAAATGTCAGTTGCAACCATTAGGTGGTAAGTATTGGAATAGTTATACATTTGGATCAAATGAAAAATTAATGATAACAACAACATCCAAATATCACTAATATAATAAAGAGGTTATAGATATAAAATCAAAAGGTAAAGGAAAATCATTTTCTGCTGGTGCAAAATGAGTTATAGCGTTCTATTTAAAAAAATTAAGTTATATATTAATTTAGTTTTAGGAAATAAAAAATTTTTGCAGAAAAAATGTCCCAAAGGGCTGCATCACCCTGTATATAAATGTGTATAAATTTATTGTACTTGGGATGTTACTGAAAGTGGCAAAGTCATGGTGTTTGCTTTAAAAGATTTTTAATGCTCCCAATTAAGACTTCAAAACTATTAGATGTTTCTAATTGGCAAGAAAAATCTCAATAAACAATACTCCTAAAATATATACACCATTATATATATTTTTGGTGTTTCTGTCTATACTGATTTTTTTAAAGGTGACTATATAAAGAATACTGTTTTGTTAATAGATAACTTTATAAAATTACATATTCTGGGCAAGCAGAAAAACTTATTTTTCTTGCATTGCATTCAGATGTTCCTTTGAATGCAGATTGTAAATTTCATTTTTCTCTCACTTATTGTATGAGATGTAAACAATCTTTATATTGAAACACTCAATTGACTGCAAAATGAATTTTTTGTATTGTTACAAAAATTAGTTATAATAAACCAGAATACTTTAAAAAAAAAGAAAAAACTGGAATACAAATAATACTGTACAGTGCTAGTGTAAATGAAAAACAAGTTTGCACTTCTATAATCAAAACAATATCAGAAACTTGAAGTGAAATAGAACAAGTAAAAGAATTAAATCTGTTGAAGCATTTAGAAATTTAAAAAAATATACATATATAAAAAGAAATGCTCACAGCCAATACACCTTTGATTCTTTGGAAATTCTAAATTTGACCTTCAAGATCATGTAAAACCATTACCATTGTCTGCTATGTGCCTGCATAACAAGAAAGTATAATTTGTCTTGTTATAGCATAATTAATTGTTAATGATTGCACTTTGGAAAACTCCATATTTCACAATCAGTTGCTTCTTGGTTTTATTTACCTCACAAAAACACTTTACTTTCACATTTTTTTGATTTCTCACTTTTGTGATTAACACCTTCAAAGAGTAGATATTATGTTTTTCATTTATATTATATGTGTAAACACATATTGCCTAAAATGATATGTCTACAAAAATAACTTTTGTATTACTGTTTCAGACAGAAGACAATGGAATTATTGTTCCTCCTGCAAATGAGCTGCCTTCTGCAAAGGATCAAAGTGAATTGATCTGTTTTGGATGCGCTTTATTTGGTCGTGTAAACTATAAATGCTCGAACTTAAATCGGATCCTTGCACATTTGAAGCCTTTAATTTCTTGTTATGCAAATATTTATAGAGAGGCATCCCTAGAGAGAAATGAGGAAATGTTATCAGAGGAAAATGCTAGTCAGGAAATGGTAACAAAAGACATTGTGGAATCCAGAGAGGAACAAGAAGTTGAACGACAATGTAGAATTCAATATCCATTAGAAGCAATAAATGCACAACCAGACTTCTTATCAATTAATACAAGCATGCGAGAGCAGCAGTTTTCTGTGATGGAAGCTACAACTGATACACTAAACATGGATGACATTAAACTTCGAAAAAAAAGAAAACGTTCAAAAATAGTTGTACCTAATTCTCCGTATCAGTTAGTACGGTTTCTGCAATTTTATATACAAGGTGTATTAAATGTCAGATTTTGTTCCCCGACACGCAATCTGTACAAGCTAGTTTGCAAGGAACTAAATAATGTTGACCTTTCGGAAACCTCAACAGCTGCTAATTCTAAAATAAAGCCGAAGATGTATAACACAATTCATACAGTCATATATGGTTTTTTCCGTCTTGAAGATGGTAGTGTACATTTCAACAGGTTGCAGCAATGTATAGAGGAGTTACAGTCTTTGTCTCTAGAAGGTATCGTACCGCAGGAACTGTATTCAAGAATAGTGGAGTCTTTTCACTATGTCTTCGGTTATGAAAAGAGAGATGGATCCATAAAATTATTCTATGACGTTATGAGATGTTCGTACTTGAAAGATATATTGTTGAAACGACAGCCATTCTTGGAGTGTGTTCATAAGGACTTGGAATTGGTTAGCCCATGTGTTACTATGTTTAGTGATGCAGAAGAAAAACTAACAAAAATGAAGCATATTTACATTAAGATGAGCAACACACCCGCAACCTACACTGTAGCAGATGCACGTGAATTTAATTCTTGTTTTCAAAGCTTAAAAGATAGGTATTTTGCAGTTTTGAGTAAAGGAAGAATAAAGTTATGAATATTATCTCAGATTACTTTTTTTTGTTAACAACCCACTTTCAACTTATAAATCCTTATTTTTTAGCACATTTTTCATTTCATATACACTTCATATATGAAGAAAAGTCACTATTGTCTGCACTTCTGTCGGATGCTTGTCATACTCATAACTCTAGAACAGCTTAATAGATTGGACATGTTGGCCTAAAAATGATCAACATGTACTTTTTTTTCTTTCAATGATGCAAGGAAAATACGCTAGTCTCTTTTGTCGAAAAGGCATTTTGATCTTATGCTGTCTACCTAACCATGTAACAAAATAATGATGGTGTCAAATAGTTATTTATATAGAGTGTCCCACATTATGTGGGCAACTTCCTGTAATCTGAAAACTGGTGTAAAAATAACACTATTTTACAGTATAACTTGTTTTGAAATAACGCCCGCCTACTAAGATATTACTCTTAAACATGAACCCTAACCTTCAACTGCAATTTTTTCGGAATGAGTCAATTCTAGCTGCCTGAACAAGGCCCAAAGATTAAAAGAATCGTTTTAAAGTTAAGGGTAAAAATGTGGTGGCCCCCCCAAAAGATATTATTAGAAAAATGTGTGCATCATTTTAACAGCTCTCACTTCAAATAATAATAACCAAAATTTGATGAAATTATATGAACTGGTCCGAGATATTTTTGAAATACTGTTTCTCTTCCCCCATGTTCAAGAGTCAATATCTTAGTAGGCGGGTGTTATTTCAAAACAAGTTATACTGTAAAATAGTATAATTTTTTCAGATTCTGAAAGGTTGCCCACATAATTACTACACACTGGAGAGAGGGGGAAAGAAAGAAAACAGCAATTTAGTAAAACACAATATAGAAAATACAGCATAAAAAAAGATTAATTTAACAAGTTTTTTTCCTTACAATTTAAAACAGCATATTTTTTTTACAAATAAAATATTTATTAAGTATAAAATGATAAAATTAAAAAACGGTTTTTATGTTTTCCATACTTCAATTTGAGAACGTTTTCAAAGTAAAATTTAAAACCTTTTTTAAGAAACTGGCACTGTTTTCTTGAAAAGAAGGTTCTCTACTGTGTTATGCAGTGAAATCTCCTGATTAATCAGCATATTTACAAAAACATATTAAATTTTTGTATTTTTGACGTTTATTATCTTAGCTATTAATGGTTGAAATGAAAAATTTACTCATTTTAATGTTTCTTGTGAGTCCTTTAATATCTGCATTTGTTTAAGCTTCGGTTATGCAAAGCTAAAATATAATTGATGTGTTTGCGTTTTTGTTTTAAAAACCACGATTCTTCATGGGTTTTTTAAGGGGAGGGGGGTTCTAACCCTTGTATACGTCAGTGATGTAATGTGGAACTTTATTAGAGTAAGTGCTGTATATAAACAAGACGAGTCCAATATAATTTAATTACATCGGAGTTACATTTAAAGGTTCATATTTGATTAGGGAGAAATAATGTGATAGATTTTACACCTAACCAAGTAACAACACTGCTTACTTGTCAATTGCTCAAATACACTGACACAATGTAGTTGTGTTTGTGATGATCTATTGATAGGGGTTTACACATGTCGCATGCATAAATAAATACAGATTGTATAGCAATTGAAACTGTGGCCACAAATAATGAATTTAGATTAAAAAAGTACATGGTCTCCAAATTTATGCAAAGCAGAATGCATAAATATGAAGTGAGAACGACAAGAATGTGAGACAAAATAAAACACTTCCACCCATAATATTTATTAACAAAGCAGTTGTAAATCATTAAAATACGTAAATAACATTTGAATAAATAAACATCAAGGAAACCTGCATTGTGATTAATGGTCTCATCTAATATTGACTCATATCATAATCCTCATGTCCTAGGATCTTTCAAAGTCGTCAGAATACAGAGTAGCAGGGTTGAAATGGTAGTGATAGATCTTTAAACCTAATCGTTAGCACACATCAAAATTACATGCAAAACTACAAAAAATCTGGAATATTAGGTCCTTTTATCATAAATTATTTCTTCCTTGAGGAAAACCTCAACGTTTAGCTTTATCTCAATATACTAGACACACTAGCCTATCTTCTGTTATTGACATCATGGAACAAGATGAGGAATCAAATGAAATGAACTAGCATCTCCTCATTGCTGCTCTCAGGCCATTCCGTGATGACAATTTTCAGGGATATTGGTTTGGACAGAGTTGAATCACTGCAAGGTCTCCATATCTTACATCCCTAAATTTGAGTCGCTACTCAACATTTATATAGAGGTTGATGGGAGCTATTTTGAAAATTTAATTTAATACTCGTACAGCTACTTATACAAAAAAAAATCATTTTTTTACTGAAAAACTAACACTAGAATTTTTATTTTATTTTAAATTAAGTCCTTTGCTTTAATTTAATCGAACTAATTCACTTCTTTCCTCTTTGATAAGATGTGTTACTTTAATCAGTTGTTTTTATGCTGATTCAGTTTTAGGAAATTTTACTTTTCGTCATAATCTGATCTGTTGCTAAGAAATACCCCATAAAAGTTTGTGTATATTAATTAAAACAAAAACCTAAAAAGAGTTCTGTAATTTTTGGCCAGATGCTTTTCTTACAAGAACTTTTAGTTTGCTTGTCCTACAGATGCCATTTTACATGTAGTGATTTACATGGGAATTGTATCGTATAGGTCATATACATAAAGTTTTTATTTACGTCACACTACTTAACATTTGTATTCTATTAAAACGTAAAGAATACCCAGATTTTGCAATTATCCTTTTATTGTTTGATCAAGAATTTGTGTTGAACTATTATGTTTTATAGTCATGTCATCGGAAATACTGAATATTTGAAAGAATTGCCATATGGTCATAGAAATAAAAATGATCTACTACAATTACTGCTATGAACATATAGTTGATTTCTGTTGTTAAACCTTATCGAATAAAAATGGAATCCTACTAACTGTAAGAGGAAACAAGCCAATAATTTTCATCCAAATAATTTTACTTTTTTTTTTGATGGGCGTTTTCCCAGTTTATTAAAGTAGTGTGTAGTTTTTCATTCATATTTTGGCAGAAATGTGCATTTGTATTTAGAAAAATATATAATGTCTGCTGACAGATCCTGTGTTTTTCTATTGTATTAATATCCAATTTTCCTAAATCTTATTATGAATTTCATTTGCAGGGTGAAGTTGATTCCTTAGATCTAGAAGACATTGAGGCTCGCATGTACGCTCAAGTTTTCCATACTGGTGCGTCGAATGACTATGAAATTATAGAAGACTCTGTTGAACAGAATTCTTATACAACGATGCCAGGAAATTCTTCAAACAGGAGATATTTTGATTCACCAAATTTGAATCACACTTTCCACAATGTTAATGTTCCAAACTTTCATATGCCTAATCATTTTTCCGATGTACAAAATGTTGGTATGCTTCAACAAGGACAGTTGAATGTATTACCACACATGTTGCTGAACCCTCTGAATAATATAGTGATAATACCACCAGCACCAACTCAGATTTTCACTTCCTACTATCCAAGGAAAAAATCAAAGAAAACTAAGGCATATAAGAAAAGACGCAGTGAAATAAGAAAACTAAAAAAATTAACAAGGCAGGCGGAAAGAAAACAGCATAGAGATGATGAGAGTATTAACAAAGAGGCTAGTAAAGCACCTGAAACACGAGAACCTGCTAAAAAAGCACCTGAAACAAAAGAACCTGCTAAGAAAACACCTGAAACAAAAGAACCTACTCAAATACATACAAATGAGCTAAAAGATGATGTATTAATTATATCTGATGATAACAGTAATGATTGTTATGTAATTCCACATCAAATCCCTTTAATTGAACTAAATTCAGATGACGAACTGGTAGAAAACCATACCAAAAACAGTAAGAGTAATGTATCTTCTCTTGACAAAGTTTTAAAAAACGCTGAACCAAATGAGCTAATAGAAAATATTACTTCTCATAGTGCAACTACTATCTCCTGCAATACTAAAGGTGACACAATACCCGCCTCCTCAGATACAGTTGCTGAAATTCAAAAAACGGTTAGAGAAACATCGCCAGATTCCAGTGCTTCAAATGACTTTTTAGAAAACTCCCCAGAACTGCCTCAAGGTGATTTTAATTTCAGATTGCATGGTTGTGACTTTAATGCAAAAGATGTGAACAAGGATCACAAAGCACATGAAGCTTGTGAAACCGAAAGTAGTGCCAGTGAACTAAGTGCTGTAATTAAACACCCGGTATTCAATGAAGTTCCTTTCGAAAATCCAGCAGACTTCTTTAAGGAAAGTAATTGGAACTGCTTCAAGGATTTTATTACACCTGAACAAGATTTAAATAATGAGACACCAGCAAGAAGCTCACATGAAACAGTTGGAAGGAATGAAAAGAATGCAGTTCCCTGTACATATTCCGATTCTTCGGATTCGAGTTCCGAGAGTGATTTTTCAGATAGCAGAATAAATTTGACTCCTCGAAATAAAGCAATTCCTAATAAAACTTTGCCAACACTTTCAACTTTTGATGATAGGGATGCAGAGGAAAAACCAAAGTCATCCCAATTTGCCATAAATGACAGTACTCCTAAAACAAAAAATGTGCTGAAAAGAGGACAATCCTCTTTGAGGAATGTAACTTGTAAAGAACAAAGCTCGTCCAAAAAGAGCAATAAAACTGATGATAGTAATTGTTCTTCAATTGAAACCCCCCAGAAAAGACAAAGAGTTGTAACAGACACATTTTTAGAAGATATTTCAAGTGATTCTGATTCATCCAATTCTGACAGAGAAGTGTATCAGTCTGAAACTAGAAATGACTTAAAACATGTTTCTCCTCCCACTCTGGATTTGGATTACACTCTAATAAGTAGCTCTTCAGATGAATCAGGTCTGCCAGATTCTAATGTACCATGCGATTTTGTCTTCAATGCAATGAATACAGTCAATGATGGTTCAGTACAATCTGAAAATGGTTTATCAAACACAGAGAGACAGAAAACTAGTCCATCTAATAAGTACAGATTTGAACAGTATTGGTCTGAGGATAGGAAAAAATTTTATAGGGAAAGCTGGGGTGATGAAGATTTGAATATAACAGAAAGGCTAAAGCACATGTCAGGTAAGTTTTGTTTAAAATTTCTTAACCCCTTCAGAGTAAAATTTAAAACAAAAACTATACTGCACTAAAAAGTAAAAAGACCAGCAAGTAGAATTGACATTGAAGCTATAGTTTGGCAATATCTGCGAAATGATGCGTCTATAGATGACTCATTAGTGTGCTAGAAAATAACTTATTAGTCATTTATTGTTATCAAAAATCCACAATTCCAATTTGATTACATTAAGCAGCTGAACACAAGATACACATAGAAGAAGTGTTAATAAAAACATTTGTTGATTGAAGTATAAATTATTTTTTTGACTCTGGTAAGATAATATGTTTAAAAATACAGAAAATAGGGTTTAAGGTGTTTCATAGTTATTTAATTAACATTACAAAGTATATTACTACAAAAGTTTGTTAGTAATAAAAGAAAGAAATGTGTGTTAAATTTTTGACATTAAGGTATGTTGCACTAAACAGATATAGTCTGTGAGATGAAAGTTGAGCCTCACGTCATAAATCTAAAACGTATGGTTCAAATCGATTGACAGTCACTGTCAGATTTTGTCAGCGGCGTGCTGTTTAGCGGGTTGGGTATTTGCCTTGTATTTATATTTTATTAAATTGCATATTAATAGGTAGCATCTAATCCACAAAACAGCTGTGACACCTTATAAATTCAAAAAATTGATCGTAAGGTGTATTTTTAATATTAAAAATGTGAATATTTAAAGGGACCGCCAAAACGCGAACATATTGGCCGTGACGTTAGGTGTCTTGTAAATGGCCGCTTGTTTACATCTGGGGTCAGCGCAACAGCCTCAGCCCGTCAATTTATCAGTTTGTTGTTTGCGTTCATTTTGTGACAAGCGAATTAAAATACGCCAAGATAAAGTGAAATACTTATGAGTTATGACTTCTGAAGGCATGACGAGCGGTTCAACGCGGCGGAGATGAGGAACGTAAAAGCAACAGCATAAGTGAACTTCTTATCAAATTAACATAGCATTGATAATTTGATCACAGTGGGTTGTTGGACACATACTATTTGTAAACATAAAAATGTAAGAATCAAAAATGTACCCTACACTTGACATTTATTTTAGAGGTCAGAATAAATATAAATCGGCATTTATTTTCGGGGCTGTTGCGGCTCATTTCCGGTCTGGCTAACAGTCGAATATATGGGAAACAAACGTCTTTCTTTATTATAACACTTCCCTCTATCAACTTAAAACGCATATAATTTTCCATATCCTCTTTAAGCTACAACAAAATGAAAACTGAATGGTAACACCTATAACCCCAAAAAGAATAATAAAACTTACATTAAGAATAGATGATCTTTACAACAAAAAAACAAACTTTGCGATTTCGACATATCACGTCTAGGGACCTTAAACAACTTTTTCATATGTTGATAATCTCGAGGAACGGTTACAAAAATATTTTGCTAGCTTTGCTGACTGAAGTACTTTTATAACCATGTACAAAACAACACTTGTTTTGTTTTCCATACATAATAGATACTTGTAAAACTACACAAATCGCTTTTTGGTGCGACCTCTTACACCGTCGTTTCAATAAACACCACACAAAAGCTTGTCCAATACAAGAATGATACTACACCATTAAACAGCACACTCCTCGGTAATGTTTACGTGACACTTGACGTCACGAGTTGAATAACCTTGGATAGAAGCGTTTTGGCGGTGACTCCTAAGATTCGAATTTCAGACCTGAAATTCTCTACCTGCGAATATTTTTTGTTTTTTTTTTAACATGGCGTACGATATATATGCACTTCCAGATTCATTTTACGTAATTTTCAAAAAAAGTGATAATACCCAATTATACATAATGTGTGTTGCTGGTGGCAAGCTCTGGATATTATACATCGATTATTTGCACCCGCTGGTACCAAGAGTAAATCAGTTGCTTGAGGTGCCGGACAAATGAGCACCAGCGTTCGGAGGTGCACTCCTTCTGTGCACGTGCCCACATGGCCAACACATGTACTTCAGCTTTGCCCTCTACACCAATGTGTTTGGTTTTGCCTATGAACAGCATTTCATCAGCCTAGGGTACAAACAACAATCAACTTACCTGTGCCCAGATCGCATCAATATTGCAGAGCCAGCAGCTCGGCCTTAAGTAAAGTGTTGGCCATGAGGATGCCATGCATCTGCAACCACTCACGGATCCATGCCTTGGTCCATGCAGCAGTTATGTGCTTCACCCTTTTGAAATACCGAAGTTTCATCTATAAACACCACAAGTCCTTTTTTTTATAAACTGCACCCATTGAAGGTTAGATAAAATGTTTAAATCTTTGCAAGACCACAAAACAAATCACAAGGCAATCACTACAAATAATGCAACGCCACTGATGAAATGTCATTGATGACACATGTTCGCGCAGCATCTACATCATGACTGCTACTATTAGAGAGAGAGAGAGAGAGAGAAACGGCCACGTACGTCTAATCCACAGGGGACGTACGTTCTAAATGCAACTCCATACAAGCAATGATAGCGTGAACGGCGCAACAGTAAAATTAGTTGTCGGTGCTTGATTCGCAAAATCATGACGTGAGGCTTTCACAAGCTATAACTAATACAACATTTTTCTGTTACTATGGATCCACAAAACTGTTAATTTTTTTACTTATTATTTTTTATTAGTGGTATCATTAGTGGTCAAATATTGTTAGCAATATTTTCTTATTGTTACGAATGTTTGTTACATAACAATTTGTCGGGTGAGTTAAATTTTTACGATGAATTGTCATTCATTGGATGAATAATAAAGAAACCAAGAATGACTTACGAAAAATTCAATTTATTATTATTTAAGTTTTTCCCGTCAACAAGCACCACTCGTACCGAAAATCAGAACAACCTATAATAAATAATAGGTAAATAATTATTGAACTTAAGCACTTATTCTGCTAGTATCATAAATATCTTCTTAAGCAAGTATATTTCATCAGCATATGTAATAAATTGCTCAACATCTTCCTTTGTTAAAACTTTCGACTTCTTTCCTCTATATCTAACAAATTGGGTTTTAAGGTATGGCACCAATTTGGGAAATTGCCTTAGGTGCTCCATAATGAAGGTGTCTTAAAAACTTTCGACACAGCATGATATTTTCTCCTACACTCTTGATATTCTTCTTATGATGCCATTCACGGAATACGCCTTCTCATATTGAACCTACTTAGAAGGCAAAAGATTTGATACTACAGTATTTACCACGTTAGTTATTTCTTGAGGGGTCTTAGTATTGCTATCTACTGCTATCAAATTAATGTGCAATATTTCGAATGAGAAGCTCACAAAATATGTTTCACATTCAACTTCTCAATAATTGCATGTTTCTATGATAATTAAAAGAAAGAATGGTCTGATAATTGTGGTCTAATACAACCACTGACATAATAGGACAAAATTTGTTTAATTTTTTTTCTGAATATCAAGAAAATACAGTTGTACAGAACATGTTTATATTTTGTGTGCGAAATTAGTTTACTTGGACATTCGAGTGACATGTCCCATTCTAAAAGCAGTAATTTCATACACTTAGTACAAAAATAAGTATTTATCAGAATATTTATTAAAATACACTGCTCAAAAATTGAAGTGGATATTTGTATTGGTATTGCAATATTTCGTCATTGTAATGAATGTTATGCTTAATAAATGAATTTTTATTCTTGTCACTAATAAACATACAGAAAATGAAAAAATTAAACAATAATAACTAAACAATGTCAAATAATAACTAAAAAATTTCAAAGTCTAAAAATTTGTAAATGTTGGGTTTCTTATGAATTTCTGTTCTTCTACAAATACACTATTAAAATAGGATACTGCCTACTTTAGTATCGTGTGGGGCCTCCCCTCGTTCTTCTTAGTGCCCTTACTCTATTTGGCATGGTAACAATTAAATTATTAATGAACTGCTGAGGGATGTTTTGCCAAATGTCTTCTAAAACAATTGCAAGCTGTTGTAACGTTTGGGGTGGCTGTTGAAGTTGGTTAAACCGTCTTGACATTTCGGACCAAACATGTTCGATACAATTCATATCTGGAGAACAAGCTGGCCAATCCATTCGCTCAATACCATGATGTTCAATGCGGTCGTTAACAATTCTGGCACGGTGCGGTCGAGCATTATCGTCGATTAAAATAAAGTTAYCGCCTATRGCTGCAGCAAATGGTACAATAATTGGCTCTATAACCATGTCACGATACCTTGCAGCTGTCATAGTGGCATTAATTAAAACAACCAACTCTGTGCGCCCGTTAAAACAAATGCCTCCCCAAACGCACACTGATCCACCCCCGAAAAGAGTTGTGGGTGACATGAAACGTTCATTGTATCGCATTCCTTGCTCTCTCCATACCAAAACCCAACCATCGGAATGATAGAGATGAAACCGCGACTCATCAGTGAACATACAGGATCCCCACCTTTGCAGATTCCAATTACGGTGTTCAATAGCCCAACGATTTCTTTCTCCGCGCTGCTGCCTGCTTAACCGTGGATGAGTTACACGTCTTCTTGCCCTCAGATTGCAAGCATGCAACCTATTCCTTACCGTTTGACCACAAATAACTCTACCTGTAGCTTGCCGGAATAAGCTATTAATTCGTGATGCTGTGAAAGTAGGGTTTCTACGTGCAGTAAGGAGCATCAGGCGATCTTCAGCTGCAGTTGTAGCTCTTTCTCTACCACCCCCATGGGTATATGCGGCATTACCTAAAGTTCTGTGTCGATTCCACGCTCTACTGATCACACTTTGAGAAACATTTAATCTGTTAGCAACTTCTGCTTGGGTTAAACCTTCATTTAACCAACGCACTAATTGTTCAAGTTGAACGGCTTCCAAACGCATGTTAATGCAGTAAACTCTACACCACGTATGGTATTTAGCAATAAAACATATCCCATTCTTAAAAATATTGATAGCAAAAAATTGAACAAAAACGAAAAAGTTCATATCAGACTTGTTTTTATCATTTTTTTCTAGAGTTCCACGCATTCCTGACGAAAAGTTGATAAATATAGGATTGAAATATCGAAGTCCACTATTAAAACCAATTTGAAACCTTAAACGTGAATTTAAATGATATAAATTTCTTTTTTTCACAAATATCCACTTCAATTTTTGACCAGTGTATTTACGAGTATATAGCACCCATGTGTAATTGCAATAAGATGTAGACAAGTTGTAGAAACTAATTTTGTAATTTAGTGTATGTTGAATATTTACCTAAATAAATTTGTTAAATAAACAAAGTTTAGTAATTTAGTGTATTTCATTTCCTTAATTTTTTATTGATGCAGTACTTTTCTTTTCAAAATTATGTTTCTGCTTATGAATGCCGACATCTCAGTGCTATACTCATCTTCATGTTTATAATGATTTTTAGATGATCCTAGCAAGTGGAAAATATTAGATATTGACAGGACATATTTACAAACACGTTCAGGCAAAAGAAGACGTAGATGTAACAAGTGCAGGGAATTTGGTCATGTAGCAATCAAGTGCCATAATAAACCTGGACCACCAAAGTGCAGCCTTTGTGGTGGAAAGGGGCATTTAGAACCAAGATGTCCAAATAAAATATGCACTCAGGTATACATAGTAATATAGTAGAAAAGAACTAAAAAAAATAGTTATAACTTTCTTTATTTTAGTGTGGGAGTGCTATGGATTATTCAACTAGGTTTTGTAGTCTTTGTGTGCATTACATCAGAAAGCAGTGCTCAATATGCAGAATGTTTGGACACCTCGAAGATCGCTGTCCTGATCTTTGGAGACGATACTTTCTTACTGTAAGTATCTTTAGCAAATTACTAAGATTTCTAAAACCTTCTTTATTTAACCCAAGCCATATTTTTAACCACAACCAAGATCCCAGTAGGTACATCATTCACGAATTAGGCCTAATGGTCTATATCTTTAATATTATAATTGTTTTTCATTTTATTTTTTTTGCAGACTGAAGACAATGGACAAGTTACTTGTCCTCCTAGTGACATGCTACCTGCGAAACATGAAAGTGAAATGTTTTGTTCTGGCTGTGCAAGATACGGTCATATGGAGTATAGGTGCTCGTACTTCAATCGAACACATCCACCAACAATACCTTTTGTGTGCAGTTATAACAGTGTTTACAAACCTGAAGATATACAGAGGACATTGCAAATAGAACATGTTGACACAAGGGATCAGTCTGGGCATGCTATGTCTAATAAAAGTGTGGAACCATATAACAGCGAAGATGTTGCAAAACCATTTACTCTGAAATATCCTCCGACAGCAGTAAATGCACAACCTGACTATTTACTTATTGATATGAGCATGGAACAACGTGCACCCCAATTTTCAGGGATAAACGTTGTAACTAATAACAAGCACAGTGATTTTGAACTTGGTAACACTAACATTCACAGTCGTAATTTAAGTGGAGATAAGGAAACCAGCAATTACAATAGGACTTCAGCAATTCCGAGATCTGTAGACAAATTAATACCATTTTTGGAATACCATCTTGATACGATTTTAAAAGCTAAGCTTCTCCGGCCATGTGAACTAATAAAAAGACTTAAAAAGGAAAATAAAGTCCATGATGTTCGAGATTTGAAGATAAGTCCATTGAAACAAGTTTCCAACACTTACAAACAACTGCATATGATTATTTATGGTTACTTTGGTTTTAAACAAGGAAATAAACATGTGCACAAACTGGATGGATTTTTAAAAGAATTACGATCTTTACCTTTAAATAACTTGGTTCCACACCAACTTTTTTTTGATATTCAAGAGTCTTTTGAATACATCTTCGGCAACAGAATAAGAAGTGATGACATTGCTTTGCTCCTAGGAATTCAACATTCTCAATACTTGAGTAAGAAGCTGTTGGATAAAGGGCCATTTGCAGAGAGTGTCAGAAACGATTTGGAATATGTTGCTCCATGTGCTAAAATATTTGGTGATGCAAAAGGGAAATTAAGTAAAATGAAAATGATATATGAAAAGATGACCAATACGTGTTTTTGCAGTATAAAGCAAGTAAATATATTTGGTTCATTTTTTGAAAGTTTGAGAAGCAGATATGACAGGATGTTGAAGCAATAAATGCTTGAGTTCTGATATTGGTGTTTTTCTTTGTCACCTTTGGTTATTCTCAAATTCATACATGGTTGATAAAAAAATGTGGAGTTATCAATACATATTATATTTCAAGGTCCAGTCCTGTATATAACTTTGGTTAACTAATTAGCATGCCGCTTTTGTGCTTCCACGCACTCGTAATTGTTAGGCCTGAATGAAAACTCACACTTAAACAATTAATCCATTGATCACTTTGTTAGCTTAGTTACATGAGACAGAATACAGGCTATTCTTATGTAGAGTCTCCAACATTGTAGACACTGCCTTGGGTACACAATATTTTATAACTGACAAAATTAAGGCTTGAGGAACCAGCTCATTACAGCCTTACCTACACTTTCTTTGTTTCAAAGGAAATTCTCACATTCATGCAGTTTCTGCATTGAAGGCAAAAAGGCATACATAAGAGCTACAGAATAGAATCTCTTTGGAAGTTTTTCTTTCTAAATAAGAAAAAAACAGCAGGTAAATAAGCAGTCCTTCAGCTGCTGGATAAAGGAAACAATGGAGAAGACTTGGGATTCCTTTGGAAGTCAGCATGTTGTACAAAAACAAGAACTTTTGCTCATTTTACACCAGGTCCCTGCCTTCACAATTGGAGTTGACTAGAAACATCTTAAGCCTAAATATGTTAACTATATATTTAAAAATAACACTTTTTAACTTACCCTTTTTGAGTACTCTTTCATTAAACATCACTCGTTAAATTAGTTCGACTTACATTCTAACCATTCCCACAATCCCAACTCTGAACAGCTATTTAGTTAACCCATGTGATACAGGATTGGACGCTGAAATATAATTGATAATCGAACGAACTTACCTTAGTGAACTTCAATTATTATTATAAAAAGTATCCAATCGGAAGATATCACTTCCCACTCTCCCTAAATATAATTTCAGAAGGAACTATTTAATAATCATTTTATCTCTAGCTTGTGAAAATTTGGCCGTGAAATCTTTAAAAACTGTACCTGGCAGCACGACAGAGCCATACTGCTTAATTATTCGCTCCATGCAAGTCTCTGGAGGGGATAACTGAAATTAAAATTATCAGAGTGCTCAAGGTAATGAAACAGAAAGATTGGCGGACTTGATCCTTTGTATGTTGAAATAATAAATAAAATGGGTTGTAATGTTTGTTGTGCAATTAATTATTGCAAAAAATAGTAGCCCAAAAGTTTTATCGGTTTCCAGTAGCAGCTCATAAGGTGGAACAAGAAAAGAAATGGATTTCTCGGGAAAGAAAAAAATATATTCCATAACTGTTTTTTTGTCTGCACATTGAAATAGTATATTACTGGATACCTTTTTGAAGMCCATTTTAATAATTTTGAATCCATGACATTATAATAAAAAAATTAAGCATGACACATTTTATAACATACTACCATGATATTTGCAATAAAATGAATTATGCAATTTGATACTACATTATTTACCATGTGAGTTATTTCTTGAGAAGAAAGAATGAGCTGATAATTGTGGTCTATTACAACCACTGACATTGAGAAAACTATATTCAATAAATTATAACTGAACTTTAATAAATATATAATATTATTCCATTAGTGTTTACGAAGATCAGTCTTCCATTATTTTTATTTTTAACAACCAGAGGTCGACACAAAGCGGTCATCAAGTATGAAACATCTTAAATAAAAAAATATTTTTTTTTCTGTTTATGGACCTTTAATAGCAAATAGTAACATAACATATTGGATCTTCTTTTAACTTAATTGATCGATTAAACATATGATAGGGATTTAGTTTCTTCCAAGCTACTTCTGAACTTCAATATGTTTTGTCTGATTTGGTTTACAGCTTTTCTTCTTATTTTTGACATGACTATGACCATGGCACATCAAGATCAAAATAGAGAGAGAGGTATAATGTTAAACATGTCCGCCCATATCCCTATTATGCCACCAAAATTTCATGAATATTTAGCACTGTTTTAGAGACATGACAATGTAGCAGTTTCAAAAACTCACCCTATAATATATAATAATAAACAAATAATCAAATTTGTTACTATCCAAATCAGGAAAGAACCAACTTTTATCATTAGTCTATGGTCAAGTTACGGCATACGTCTAGGCTGACTAATATAATGCATTTATTAATGCAGGCTTCAATTGCAGTTTAGGACCAAAAATTGAAACCTTGATTAAAAGTTTTTTCAAAATTATACTTCTCAGAAGACTTGATATAATTTACTGAAATGTCGGTCTATCAACTTGTCAAATGGCTGTCTTAGGACTGTACGAATTAAAAGATGAATGACAGAAGGTCGTTAAATGATTCTATGAGTGGCTTGAAGAGTCTATTACAGAAAAAATCACGCACAAAGGTAATCTACTTAAGAATTAGTTTTACAAATCAAAAATATATTAATCCAATATTTAGCGTACTAAAAGCGTTCGCTTTACTTCAGAAGTAAATGTTGCAGAAAGTAAGTTTGATTAATTTAAATGGCTGTAGTTGCATCTATTGACTTTTCAGTTATAAAATCATACAAGGACTGCATTGTAACATCTAGTCGTGACTTCATTTGGTCTTTTGCAGTATTTAATATATGTATGTGGTCAACCCTTGTTGTAACCATGATCGTAAGTACTTTTTCAACAATAAGAAATTTTTTTTTAGATTCGATTGATTAGTTTTGACCTATTTAATACAAGCTGAAAGTGCACAGTACCACAAGAAGCTATTTTATACGAATTAATACAAAACACTTGCAGAAAACGTCTTAACTGTAGAGCCACTATCTTGATCAGATTCAATTTTTAATAATATTTAATCACAATACCTAAATAATTTTACTGTACTTTTTTCAGTTTTACCTGTATAAATGTAACCAACAGTTTTTTTACTCTTTGATAGTTGGGTTTTATCTTCCGTTCGGCAAGACATATTTTTCTTTAAGCTTTCGATAATCTCAGGTGATGCTCTTTGTTTTTAAGACACAGGATGCTAAAGTATCAAACTTTGTTTTTTATATTTATATCATAATATTAAGTTTCTTAATATGTATGGAACAGTATGGAAGGAGAATTTATAATATTATTGTTAACGTTCTGTAGGTATGATGAGTTCAATAAATATAGTTTAGAAGGCCAAAATGTAATTATTTCCAGATATACTGTCTAACATCTTTTGAGGAGAGTGATCTCGCTGATAAACATTTTACATTTTATGTGATCTGTGTATTGTTTCTTGTGTGTTAATTGCACTGAAATTCATTTTTTTACTTTTCAAGTGTGCAGGATGTCTGCTAATAAATTTTAGAGATGTTCATATGTCTAGAAATGCTTACAAAAACACTAAAAGGCCTTTTATTTGAATTATTCAGTAGCTGGTTAAAAATAATTTACCAGGATTTGCACTTGAGTTGATTTTTTGGCACTGAATCTTCTGGTGCTATCAAAAGTGATGTTCCTCAATAGGAACAGAAAAGGAAGCACCTTGATCAGCCTATTTAAGGCTTTACATAGGAAAAAGTTTTTAGAAACTTTTTACAGCATTTGAGCTGCAATGAGGTTTCCCTATATTGTTCATCACATGTTAGCACAGGTCAAAAATAGCCTCAAGCCTTGTAAAACAAACCACATTGTGCTTCCCAAATTAATTTACACTACACAAACATTCATATCACTTCATCAAGCAAATGGTGAAAACAATTATTTACATTTTAGCAAGATGTTTACTAAATATTCACATTTTGTTTGTATTTTTGTACTTTAAGTAGCAAATATGATATAGAAACTGACGTTGAACCTTGCTAAATAATAATAAATATGCAACAATTTCAATCTACTTTTTCTTTTGCTGAAAATTTTATTTCTTTAAATAGAAATTTGATTTTTTTATCATACTCAGGGTTTCCTAGAACCGAAGAGTAGTCATGATTCACGATTTTATTGCAAGGAACCTGCTCAAGAAGTAAACTGGACAAATTTATCTAGCGAAAACATTTGTGCTCCAGAAAAGTAAGTAAATTTCAGTTATCAAAAAATTAATAATAAAATATCTACATCAAGTAAATTGTTTGTATATTGTAGGCTAGACAAGACATCACTTAAAAATAGCATGAGTAACACCTTTATTTTACGAAATTTTTCTACTGACTTCATTAAAAATATATCTAAAGAATTTGGAAACCTGCCTTTAAAAAAATGTAGCGAAATGATAAGCAGACATGGATTTCACAATGAAAATTTCCCAAGTGTATGAAAACTCATCATTTATCCGCAGTACTTTAATATGGAATATGTAATAATTTGTTTAAGGAAGATGGTTGTTACAACATTCATGCGATTGTCATGTATGTGAACCTTAGCTTGACGATAATGGTGCTGTTGTTTATGGGAATTGGTGCAGATGTGTAAGTAATTTAATATGATGCTTATATTTATTTTATTTTCTAGGATAATGTTGAATGACTATAGTAATTATATTTCAAAGATCAAACAAATGTATTCTCTTTAAATATTGAAAATTCCTAAGGTTAATCTCAACTTTATTAAATTGTAAAAAAATGTAGTCAGAGTTCTTTTAGTTTTAACTTTGAATATAGAATGTACATTCTATATTCAAAGGTTTGAATAAGCTGTCATTACCGTCTTTTGTGCCTTTTCAGGCTTAAAAAGTATGTTATACAACCAACAACATTCAAAACTTAAATTAAAATTTTTAATTCTAGAGCATGGTAGTTAGTGTTGGTGAATATAAAACAAAAAGAAAACTTCTCATTACTTTGTGCACTTTAAATTTAAGAGAGTAAAACTGAATGGTAAAATTAACCAAAAATTTACTTGTATTAAATAGTTTTAGTCACATACAATTTGGTAACAAAGATTTGAAAACATCACATGGTCTAAAAAAATTATATATTATAAATTTCTTGGAACAATTACAGATATGGTCGCAAACGATTGATACAGATAAATGTTGCTGTTTGTGTAGGTGGATTGTTTTTGTATATATTGGCAACTAAGATATGGATAATAATTGTTAGCAGAGCTATGGCTTATGTGGGTTCCAGTGCAGTTTGGTACTTCTCATACATTTGTTGTAAGTAAGGTGAATTTTTATTTCACTATATCACAAAACTATTTTAAATTATTTATTTATTAAAATTATCATTAAAGTGCAGGATGACAGAAAAACACCTACAATCGAGAATGTTAAATGTACCTTTACTTGTATTCTTAAATTTAACAAGAATATTGAAAAAAGTAGGCATCATATTCACAGGCAATTCTATCTTCTATTGTAGTAGACAACCTATAATTAGCTATGTGACAATAAACATAAAAGAGAACATATTATGAACATGTAACTCTAGATGTTACTTTAAAAGTTGATTTAAAGTAGTGTTAAGTGTTAAGGTGAATAACACTGACAGTGCCTTTGTCAGGTGAGGAAATACTTTATAAGTTATGACGACCGACAACTCTGGTGGGTTAGATCCACAATGAAAACCATTTTTCTCAGAGCAGGCTGTATGAGCCCTGAGTTTTGAATAACTAGAAAGAAAAAAAATTATTAAACAAATTTGACAAAAATATAGCCTTCCTTCAGAAATAAACCTTTGTACATTACAGATTAAGTATGAGATTTTAAAGTACGAGTTTCTTTGACTTTTTATGTTTCTTTTCAGCTATGTCTGCATTAATTTGTTTCAGAACTTAATTATAAAGCTAAAGACGACATAATTTGAAAAAAAAAATCAGTTACAAGGTTCTTCTAATATCAATAACAATCATGTTACACTACAGGAAAAATGGAGATGTTTCAAGCTTGAATGTATCACTGAGATATGGATATATGAGTAATGGTGCTAGAAAGCCATGTTATGTGTATTTTCTTTTTTATTAAGTGGGGAAGGCTGCCCCATTTCCGTTACGCTACAGAACGCTTATTATATATAGTTTAGAAAATAGTTGTAATGATGAAATTTGTTCAAAATTTTGTCTTCTTTAAGATGGATAATAACAATTGAAGCTATAAAACCAACTAGTGTAGAAATTTTGTGGTTTTATGTCACAAAAAATTTGGATAAGGTCTTTCCAGTTGGAAAACTTCACTTTTCACCTCTGACCCTCATATATACAAGCTGATTTTTTTTGTGCTAAAATATTAAAAGGAAATCTGGATATTTGATTTTATTTTAATTCAAGACAATATACCTTTAGATAAGTTAATTCTGAAATAATATATACTATATAGTTATAAGGGAGTTATGTTAAGTAATATTAAAACCTATCAGGGGATAGAAAAATTTTATGTGCGCTTCTTTGCACAGCCTCATGCTCTATTTTTTTGCCGTCCTACAGCTATCTAGTCTCTGGTTCTTTTATTACGAGGAACACACAACTGTTATTAGTAGCTGCAGTCTTAACACTTCATGTTTTTCAACTTTATGGGCTGTATAACAAGTATTACAAAAAAAAGCTGTGACTTAATGCACATGGTTTTGTTTTCTCATCTGCTCGTTTGTAAAATACAAGTGAAGTTATCTGAAACTAAATTATTTCTGTAAAATTAATATGAACTTTTTTGAAAATGTAATTCTTGCACTGAAATATAAATGAGGATTTCCAAAATATATTTCTGGTTTCCACAATTAAAGTAACTTTTAAATTTTAAGAAGATTTTCTGCAGCACTACTGTAAGTGGTATAGTGCACCCTTTGGCTTGATTTTAATTGAAATTTCATCATTAATAGCAGTTCATGTTGGAGAAAAGCAATTTGCCATGTAATTGTACAAGAAGAGCAAAATATGTTGTTACCATTAACTTAATAAAGTTTTTAAAGTTAATGGTGTTACTTTTGCTACTGTAATATGTACGAGTTGCATACTTATCATACTAATACTTTTACTAAATTTATTTAACATGTTTATTTATAGTTGCAGAAATATGCAGCAAAAAATATAGGCCAATTCTTCTCCATCTGTTAACGTTTGGCTGCAGTCTTGGTTGTCTAATGGCCATGTTAATAAATAGATATATCACAAATGCAGCTGCTGTCAAAGCATCATATGCTTTAGTTTCCTTGGTGTTACCATTTGGAGCATGGTAGGTGTACACATAACTTCTTTTTCCTTTTATCATATATAATATTATTGTATAGAAAACAAATCAAATTAATATTCGAAATGTGATGGAGTTAATCTTCTTATAACTTCCGATAATCAATCTTCTGTTTGAGATGTAGGTACTTACCTGAATCTCCAAGATGGCTGCTGGCTCACCGAAACTTTTTGGAATTGGAAAAAGTATTACATGAAATGGGAGCTTCAGATATACCACAACATCAGTCTGTCTCCTGCAAAATCATTCAACCAAATTTAAGATATATCTTTAAAGTGTTTAGAAAATACCAGCTGCGGAACAGAATATGTTCCAATATCTTTTCCTATGTTGTTATTTTTGGATCCATTAATAGTAAGTAATAATTATTTGTTAAATCATACACTTTTAAAACAGTTCTTATTCTGTGCATTGCTGTGCAGACATTCATTTATAGATTGAGATCTATTCTGAAGTTTTTGAAATAAAAACATTTATGTTGGTTTCACGGCAAAGAAATATAATTAAAGTAAATTTGTTGTACCCTGATATTCTAGAAGCTATCACATTCATTACTGACAACCACCTGTAACACTAGTATATGGATAAACAAAAGATATTTTTTTCCAAAAAGTGTCTACACCATGGAAAAATCAATTATTATGAACTCGAACTCCAATTTAGTGTGCCATAATAAAATCAATTGTCAAATAATTAATACTTTGCACTGTATTAATGTAGTGATGCTTAATACTTTTCTTTCACAGAAAGAACTTATTAGTTGTAGTAGAATGGGGCTAATAAACTGAGCAATTACAATTTAATTTGTATCATGTGAATCTACCAGTTGTAGTGTTAGTTATAATGGGCGTTCATAAAAAAATGGGTCAAGTAAGCCTGTGATGGTTTTTGTCATGTAGAACATATGCCTTAGTGCTGGTGCGACAAACTGAACTGTCATGACCATCACTTGTGCCAATTGTTAAACAAGCTTCATTTGCAATTGACATTGACATTGCAGTTCTCCAAAGGTTATTCTAAGATTTGTAAACATTTTCGCAGCATCAGTTATAGTCACAGGTAATATTAATAGCAAATTACGAATTAAATTTTTATTAGAAAATGAATTCTTTTATATCTTTGGGTATTAGTATTTCAAACAGCACAGAACACATGATTTTCTGGCTGCCATTAATAACTGCACTCGAGATTTTTTGCTTTTAGGAATATTTTGAAATCAAATTTATGGGGTATTTTTCATAGAAAGTAGTATCCCAAAAACAAGCTCATTTAGTTTTCAAAGGCTAAATTAGGCATGAAACAGTGGATGATTAGTAAAAAAATGCATAGATACTTTTTGCAGAAAATGATTTATATCATTGAAAAATTCCAGTTATAGTGAAATTAAGAAGTTATGGAAATTCGAAAAAAAGTGTTGCCAATATCTTCAAAAAAGTGTTTATATATGTTAATACAAAATTTTTTAACTTGAAAAAAGGGAGTTAGTGTGAAGACTTGTTTAAAAAAAAGTCAACTTTCCTTTATAATCAAAGGAATATAGATGCAACTTTTAAAATTGTGTAAAKAAATKAATGATTTAATTTKTTAGAAGTGTACGTGTTGCAGGGTGTGCCAGTTTTCCAACATCAGATGGTGCTATCATGCTTTTTAGTAAGACCTTTGCAATAAGCTACATCCCTACATCCACAGCTAACCAATTTTATTTTCCTTCAGTTCTTTTCAGCTCCTATTGCTATAATATTAGTTTATTTCCTGGGTAGGAAATTGTGTTTAAGTTTTCTCTTCTTGTTAATGGGGATCTTATATTGCTTTATGATATCAGACGGTATGTGGATTGAAGAAACAGACTTACAGTAATTATAGAGCCTCAATTGTTACAGATGAAATAATATTATTTGGCTGTTCGTTATTTATAATGGGCCTTTTAACAGCGGCTTTAAACACAGCTATGCTACAAACATCAGAAATGTTTCCTGTTTCACATATGGGGATGATTATGTGTTTGTGTGTATCCTGCGGAGAGATATTTTATATGTGTATGTTCTCCCTTGATTATCTGGTAAGTTTATTTGATGCATATCTGCTGTTTATAATAATGCATTTATAATTATCATATCTTTCATTGTCACACTACCAGTAGATGTTTATGTGGTGCAGTGGGCATTGTACTAACTTGTTTTATAAATAAATATAAAAACATAAAGTATATATGAAACAATATATAGGGTGTTGCAAATTAGTAGGTTATCCCGTTAACCGTATATTCTTGAGGCCAAAATATGACGATTTTGTTATTGGTAAATTTCTGAAAAATGCTTCATTTAAAAAATACAGTATGTCAAAGTTGAAATTTAAAAATCCTTTTTTTTTTACTATATAATCCACAGTTTTGGAGGTATCGAGTTAAAATTTGGTACGAGTTTGTAGTATTTATATCTAAATATACCCCCAAATTATTGTTAACATTACTATGAAAACAAATGAATATCGGGGGTTTGTAACTTTCTAACTCCCCCCCACCTTTTTTTGACTTACGCCCATGAGACCAGCGGATTTTTTTCTAGTACAAAGCTTCATTGTCAGTTTTTTTTGGTCTCTTGTAATTTTTAGACAAAATGCTTAGATTCGCAGAAAAACGCCGTTTTGTGAAACTTTCCACCTTGTCTTTTAGTAACAATGATTTTGCTCTCGTAAATTGTTATGACATTTTCCACTGTAGCATGTAAAGCCAAATTATTGCCATATTGGAGCTCAAATTAAGTATTTTTAAACAATTTTGTCGTCCATGTGTCTTTAATGCTCAAACCAATAGTTAACAGGATTTTTATGTAAGCGTGGAAAAAGACATTTATTACTAATAGGCAAGGTGGAAAGTTTCACAAAACAGCGTTTATCTCTGAATCTAAGCATTTTGTCTAAAAAACTGCTGCAAATTGAATCAATACTTCCACATCCAATTGTCAGAATGACATTTACGTTTGTATTTCTTATACTTCATGATTAGTAATCAGGTTTTGAGCATTTTTTCTTTCTACACATTTTTTCTAAGACAAACAGTCCTCGTGATATTAGCAAAAATACATAAATTATTAAAATCTGTTTTTTCCAAATATTTCGAAAAGTATTAACAACAAAAAAATTACAAGAGTGCTTTCCGATCAGAAATTTGATTTCCTATATAATACCAAAATTTAAAAAAATCATACGAACATGGACCAAAATACGTTTTTTGGAAATATTTTGAAAATGTCAAAATTTTGGATCTGATATCTGATGGTATTTTTATTTTTTAAATATATTAAATATATTCGGAGATATTTAGGAAAAACCGTTTTCTTTAAGTGACGCTTTTTTGCTATCTTTTAAACAATTTGCTGCACCGAAAATTTATAAGGGCGAATAATACTCGCAGTTATACTGCTAATCACATACTAAAACAAAAAAAAAATGAAAATTTGTAAAAAGGGTAGTTACCCCCCATTTTCGCCCCCTTCCCGATACCCTACTTACCCCAAAAACAATAGGTCGCTTTGGGTAGTTGAAATCTATATGTTTGCGAAATTTCAAGTTCATATATTAAGTCTTTCGAAAGTTATCGTGTCCACAAACAAAACCACACACACAGACAAGAAATTTTTTTTTGCTCTAATTTTGTTTTTTTACGTTTTTGACCATTTTAAAGCGAATGAGCAAATAAAAATTTTTGAAAATTTTTTTCGCAATACAATACTTTCCATCCATTGGATGTGGAAGTAATTACGAGACCAAAAAAACTGGTAATGAAGTTTTGTACTAGAAAAAAATTTTGCTGGTCTGGGTGTACGTCAAAAAAAGTTGGGGGGATAGAAAGTTACAAACCCCCTGATATTCATTTGTTGTTATAGTAATGTTACCAATAATTTAGGGGTACATTTAGATGTAAATACTACAAACTCGTACTAAATATCAACTCGATACCTTGTAAACTGTATATTATATCGCAAAAAAAGATTTTTAAATTTCAACTTTGACAGCCTGTATTTTTTAAATGAAACGTTTTTCAGAAATTTACCAACAACAAAATCGTCATATTTTGGCCTCAAGAATCTAGGGTTAACGGGATGACCTACTAATTTGCAACATCCTGTATAATAATTAGAAAAAAAAACATTGTTGTATGTGCTGTTTATAAGTTAATGCATGATACATGTTTTAGAGTATTTAATATATTAACCATTACCTTAGCTTTTACTGTCATCTGTGTTTTTACTATTGGTATCAAAATTGTTCTTTATTGGTTATTATTAATTGTAGTACTTCCTGGAAACTAATGGAGGTTAAACAGCTTGGTACATAATATATTAATCACTATTATGTGCCATATACCTACTCTGAATATTATGGAATTTTATAATCACAGCTAATAGCCAAGCCTTTGCAATAAGGAATTGGTCACATGTTTTGTTGTTTATTCATTTACTTATGCTCTTTCGTGTTTGTACAATTATATATTTATTACTTAAAATATATTGTTCAATAAATCTATATACTTTTCTGCACTGGAGATAGGATATTAATAAATATTTTTGCCATGTTTTGTGGTACAGCCCACTGGGCAAAAAACTGTTGATACAATATGTCAGAAATTCTGCAAAAGAAAGTAATAGTACTAATACAGTATTATAATACAATACAAAAATTACAAGATATTGATAATAATAAACAGATAATATAGATTCATGCATAGTAAATGACAGACAGTTAGTTTATGTTGTATCTAGTTAATCCAATAAGCCAGTAAATTTAGAACTTCAATTTGCAATTCATAGGGAAGAGTAGATAGTTCTCTCATAAAAAGCATACATCTGAGTTTTTTCCATCATCATGCATTTGTATACCTACCTGTAATCCATGTACACTATCAGATAGCTAGGTACCTTATAACGACCAAGATAATAAGGATTTTATAAAAAAATGAAATAAAATATTTGAATTAATAGTGTTCTTTAAACATTGAAATGATAACGAAAAAAATTCAAAAATAAGTTTGTTGCATTGTATTTGAAATCTTTAATATTAACAGCTGACGTCCTATTCAAATCMGTGGTTAAAGCTGCATATATACATAAACAAATTGCTTTAAATAATGCTGCTGAACGCCATTCTGATGTATATATGCCGCTTTCACCACGAATTTGAATAGGGCWTTGATAGCAAAGKTGGTTAGACCGTTTGAATAGTGTGCAAAAGCTGGCCTACTTTTTTAACATGAATATGTATGCCTGCTATCCCAAGAAATATATCTTACGTAAATTTTAATATTAATACAATATTGCATCCTAAAATTTATTAAAAATTTAGTAAAAATGTTGATGTAATCTTGTAGAAATTACATTTTATCCACATATTTTTTATAATTTGACCGCAAAGTTACATTGGCAATATTTCTTTTTTACTTTTATTAAAATTTTAAAACAAGTTTCTTATACAATATTATGAGTAACGGTTGTGAGCAGTACTTCATCTTAAAATTAGTTTACCATTTCAAATGTAAGCTAGAAGTAAAATTACAAGCACAAGATTAAGTTTCTTTCAGATACGAAGTGTGTAATGCAGCTTTGATAAAATGTTGCATGTAAAATCTGTAACGTTTTGTGCTCAGTGGGAGCTATATTTTACAGATTTTACGTGATTACATCATATCAGTTTTTAAACTACCAGATTTAAAATCAAAATAGTTTCCACTTGAAATGTTTTGTTTTGAATCGTATGAGTGGATCCATGTTTAGAGTAGTTTTTATTGTTTTTGCAGGTAAATGAACGGTACCACCTCACCATAAACTTTCCAGCACTGATTAAAGTACTGTTGAACTTTACTGCTGCTTGCGCTGTTCTCAGTGTTCCAGAAACGACTAATGTTGTTGTACCATTGACCCAGAGCGAAGCTCAGCATTTGCGATATGAGATAAAGCGAAATATGCTAAAATTATATCACACACATAGATAGTCATAGTATAAGATTATACGCAATAAAGTGGAAAATTTCGATTTAAGACAGTTTATTGATTTGTGTTTGCTATATTGAGGAACCGTCCAGCCAGTGCTTCCCTTGGGGTATCTGGTAGGTCAGTGTATTTTGTTTCATGCAGGAAAAATACCAGTAATGCACAAGTAACGGAAAGTATTAACAAGGGGAAGTAAGTCATTGTTCTTGGCTGTGGGCGCTAAAACAAAGTTATTAAATTGATGTTAGGCACTAAAAGCTTATTAACTACAAGTTACAATAGATTATCTTTGAGGAAAAAGTACTTAAAACTGTATTCAGTGTCTGTTACCTTTTAATAAAAATTACAGATTCTACAGGTCATAAAAAAGTTATAGTATTAGCAAGTATTTAACCCTAATATAATATAATATAATATTAGGTCGAAATGCCCCGAATTGAAGCTTTTGTAGATAAACAATTGTACGACCGCTATTTTCAACAAATATATATATATATATATATATATATATATATATATATATATATATATATATATATATATATATATATATACATCAATATATTATTCCTGAACCAATTGACTTTAGCTAAAATCCTGAACCATCCTTAAATCAGGCTCAAACCAAATATTTTAGTGAGTATATTTGTTAATTATTTACTATCACTGTCAATTTACTAAATTATACGCGACAAAATCACAAAATTAATTTTAATTTTTATACAAAGAATTTTGTATGTTCCTGATCCTATTGATCAATCCGGTCCTGAACCAGTATGTATGTTCATCAGGACATCCTGATCCATGTGGTGGGGGAAGTAGACGTAAGACCAAATAGTTGCCCGGTCAGCCATGAGCCCTCAGTATCTAACTACATAGAATTAATTAATAATAATAAATGTCAGTGCTCATTCTTTTAATAATCATAATTGCAGTAAAATATAGGTAATACAATTTTGTTGATTTTTTAATTATTAAAATAAATTACACTATAAATTTAGTGAATGAACAAAATACTATTTTTGATTATATTATGGCCAAATATGGTTCCAATTAAAAACAGACAGTTTGACCAGTACATCAGAAAGAAGCCATTATTTTAAAATACTGAAGTAGACTTAAAGAAAAGACAACGAGTTAGTGTAAAATATTTCTGTAAAATTGGACCCCCTGTACTGTACAGTTAGAAAGACTTTTGTAGTATAGTTTTTTTGTAGTATAGCTGGTCAAATAATTTTACTTCCGCATCCAATGGATATGGAAGCACTGTATCGGGAAAAAAAAATTCAAAAATTTTTATTTGCTCGATCGCTTTAAAATGTTCGAAAACGTCCACAAACAAATTTTGAGCAGAAAAATTTTCTCGTCTGTGTGTGTACTCCATAACTTTCGAAAGACAACATATGAACTTGAAATTTGGCACTCAACTACCCAAACTGTTTATAAGTTATTTGCAAAAAACAGTCACTTAAAAAAACTGTTTTTTTCTAAATATTTCCGAAAATACATAACATATTCAAAAAGTAAAAGTACCATCAGATAGGAAATAATATTTTTCACCAAAAGTATTGTAAAAAGTTTTTCCAAAATTTTGACATTTTTGAAATATTTCAAAGAAACTGGATTTTGGACCCCGTCCACACGATTTTCTTTTAAATTTTGCTATTATGTAGAAAATCAAATTTACGATCGAAAAGCACTCTTGCAATTTTTTTGTTATGTTAATAATTTTCGAGTTATTTAGAAAAATCTGATTTTACAAACTTATGGATTTTTGCTAATATCGCGAAAACCGTTTGTCGTAGAAAAAAATGTGTAGAGAAAAAAATTCTCAAAACCTCATAATTGATGGTATAATATAAGAAAAAAAGTGTAAATGTCATTTTGACAATTTGATGTCGAAGCAGGTGGAAGTATTGCTTCAATTTGTAGCGGTTTTTAGATATAGCATAGTGCGAATTGAAAACAGATATTAAAACTGCTAAATCGTATGAATGCCTAACTTAGGATTCGCAAAGCATTTTCCATTTCGTTTATGGACAAAAGGCGTATCTAGCTCGTTGAATAAACGCTGACCTAGAGATGACATGTTTAGCTCTTTATAAGATATCTATCTTGTATACTTAAAATGAAATTAAATACATCCTGACAATACATTGATCTTTTCGATTAGGTTTCAATGACCTTGAACAACTAGTCCCTTTAAATGGATTGTGCATTTTGCCCGCGAAGTTTAATTTGATGAACTGTTATGGGAATTCTGTCCGCAGTGTCCGGCCGGATAAACATCAAAATCAGCTGGCTTGCAATAAGAAGGCGCCAGGATGTCAATTTTAATTTAACCAACAGCGGTATAGTATCAGCGGAATACTAACGAATAGGTATGTGAACATACCGAAGAGTCCTTTAAGTGGGTTGTGTCAGTTCATCTGTCTCTAATTTTAAGCTTCCTTTTTCAAGTGTCACCTATTGTTAGGATAATTACCCTTTAATTATGGCTTGTTCAGGTTGTTTCAAATTTTAGAGCAAATTTAGTGATACATTTAATGAATATAATTCTTAATTTTTTATAAAAGGATGTAATGTCTACATCTTCGACAAGGAATGTGGCTGCAACATGAAGATGTGCCTCTTAACAAGTACACGAAGTTTTTAAAACCAACAATACTAACACAAAGGAATCGGTAGAGGTTGAGCAATAAATTGCGGCCACCCAGGTTCCCAGATTTATCAAGACTATGCTTTTTATGAGGATGCATAAAAAGTATTATATAGCATACCTACATACCTACACCTACGCCTTCTATATGTTTATTTTTCAATACTGGTAGTTGACGTACCTAATTTAGATTTATGAATAAATAATTGATTTTATAAATACCTTTTTTCTGCATCAGCATATGTTTCTATTTGCTATTTTACAAAAAAATATAAAAAATAATAAATAGATAAAGAATAAGCCGATAGAGGAATAAAAATTAGCCATTTGCGCATGTAAAAAATTATACTTTTCTATTAAAAAAATAATGTATCAGTGATATGACTTAATGAAATTTAAAAAGTGTCCAGTAGATTTTATTCCCTGATGACAATGCCAAAGTAGTTGTAATAGTTGCTATTTATTTTTTTTTTATTTTGGTACTGACGGTGGCTTTTAGGTAGCAGAAAACGCTCTACCATATTATTGTAAATAAATAATACAAAACAATGTGTTATTTGTATCATGCCATGTATAAATCAAAATGTTTCTAGATTAAAGCGGTTTAATGATTCATATAAGTATAATCCGTTTCTGACCTTACATAATCAGAAACCTTAAATCAAAATATTTTAATTCAATCAATAGCATATCATAAGTTATAGCCCCCAATTCTCCTCTCAACGTAGCCTCCCCTACGCGCCCTCCCTTCTTCGACTCACAGTCCCCGCACAGAATTATAGGAGTAMAATTGTTGTTGGTTCAGGATGATTATTATACAGATATACACCCGCGGTGGCGACTACAGCGCCACCATCGGCTCGGTGCTAAAACGGTGGAACTACGAAATGGAGATTCGTCTAAACATGAGCCATTTTGAAATTCATTCTACGGGCATTAGAGGTCACCATGGAAGCGTGCGTACGGTTTGAAAACCTGAACCACATATATGGTTCAGGTTTTCCAGAGTGGTTCAGGTTTTTGCATTCAGAAACATACATTTGGTTCAGGAACATACTATTCCGCTATATATATATATATATATATATATATATATATATATATATATATATATATATATATATTAGCAAGTATTTTATTATTATAATAGTAAACAGCAAAGTATTTGGTATTAGTGAGAAATAGGGGTGATGCCATCTATGAGTAAAAACCTATCGTTGTAGGAGAGCAGCAATTATTGCTTTTCATGGAGTTACTTGTAGTCCTGAAGGGGGAGGCAAGACTATTCAGAGTAAAATCTTGCTTAGGAAGTTTTTGGACAAAATTTCTTCAGATTCAGATTTGTTGATATATGTACTTAAAAAATGAGCATATGTGGTATTTTCTTGGGATTTGCAGGCATAGGATGAAATGAAAAAGTACTGGCCTTGACCGAGATTTGAACTCGGGTCTTTTGAATACTAGTCAAACGCTCTACCACTGAGCTATCAGAGCGTTTGACTAGTATTCAAAAGACCCGAGTTCAAATCTCGGTCAAGGTCAGTACTTTTTCATTTCATCCTATGCCTGCAAATCCCAAGAAAATACCACATATGCTCATTTACAATGAATTCAGGCGATAATTAATTATCTTTCGTAATATGTACTTAAAAAATATATTTTATACAACTAATATGTCGTTTTAAACAGCTGATTCAGTACAAAAAAACCTGGCTGCAAATTTTGGTATTTATGTCAGATGGTTACTGAAATCTTTGAAGAAAAGACTTCTTTCTTGAAGCGGGCTCTAGCTCCCTTAGGAAGCATTTCCGAACGTATGTCCACGTGAACCTTTTTTCATATTGTGACCTAAGAATCATGTTTTTATAGCAGGAGTTCTCAACCAGCGGGGGGAATATGTTTGTATTTTCTAAAGAAAAGTTATTTAGCACGTAAATTAAACATAATTTTATATTCATTGATTCATTCCACCACTGCTTCAAACATCATAAGTCACTGTTTAATCAAGTCTGACAAGTCACAACATAATTCAACAATAGTGACTTATTGATGATAGCTGTAGCAAAAGCTGAATCTAGAATCAATAAACTGGTACAGAGCATACAAGCTAAAGTATCTCATCATTACAATAATTATAATAAATTATTTTGATAAAAAAAGTTTAAATTTGGTTAAAGTTTATTTTGCATAACATAGATTTAAAATAAATAAAAGTCGTTAAAATTTTGCCTGTGTTTTTTTTGTCATGAGAAAATTAAAAAGGGGCATGAAGGTATTACTTGAATATGGGGAGGTTCAACAAACAAAAGGTTGGGAAACCCTGTTTTATATTATGAGCATTTTATCTAGAAGAACTACTGTAAATGTATTTGCAGGTTATCTGTAAGAGTATCTGCAAAAGGGGCAATCTGATAAACCTATTTTGTTACTGATATTAAAAATAATGTATTTAGATTAGATATTAATCAAAAGATAAGGATCTGTGACTATGTCAAATGGAGAGATATGTAGTGTTGCTGTGATCCCTATACATGGATTTTAAAATCAGTTTGACGGTACCAAATGAGGAAGATTCACCTTGTGTTAAAGTAGAATTTTCAAAGAACAGGTACATTTTATCATTGGTTAGCTTAATTGGATAATATCAAAATATATTTACTAGACTAACTAATACCATTTTCTATAACTTCTGAAACAAAAGTAGATATTAATTTCAACTGCAATAAGTATTTACTAATTTAAATCGTACAGTTGGGTCATACATAATATTAAAACATTTCAACATTCAAACAGTGTATATTTCACACTTAACCGAGTGATAAGATTGCCACAAGCTTTGGTTTTATTTTTATTTTATTTATTAGACCAGTTAAAATTGAGATAAAAACAAAATAGAAATAATAAGTGTTGTGTGAGCTGTAACTCAAAAATGCAGTTAGAAAAGAATACTTGTCAAATACACAAATATAAAAAAGACAGTTGAGACATGCTGTGTCATACAGAAGAGCAGGACTGGTTTCATGTCTAACAAATTTGAATATCTTACCCAGTATCCTGAAAGAAAGAATTTGATTGTTCTGGCACCTTCAATTGAGAAAAAGCAAAACGATAAAGCTGTAAATCTGTGAGTTGTTGGGTACTGTTCTAGATGATGAAAGTACAATAAATATAACGCAGCATTACAGAGAGATTTGTTCGTAAGCATTAAATAGTACATTCCCATATCTGAAAATCAAAGAAATTTGTAAATGATTGCAATAACATTACTATAATACACCATTTTCAGTACAATGTGTTAATGAAAGCTGTTATCCTGATAATGTTTATTAGTAGGTTAGTTATTAATATTATCGCTACTTACTCATATATGAGTATGTAACGGTTTTATTATTCTTGGAAGTATTTAGTACTTATGTGCTTAACTAGTACTCAAGAATTAATGTCGTTTATTAAGAGCCACTTAAAGTTATGTGTAAAACAAATACTTTGACTTCAGAAAAAGTTTTTCTTTGGTTCTTCTATGATGTTCATTATTTACTGTTACCTAGTGATTTTTGTTCCTCTTGCAAAAAAATTGCAATACTTAGAATAGATATTAACGTATAGATAAAACATTCCACCTTTTTTCGCTCAGCAAACAAGAGCAGAAGATAAACAACAAATATACCAATACACTAAAATGTAAAGTAAATATAATTATTATTAGTGTTAGCTGTCTAGCATGTTTAGCTATCATTACCACTTACCTTTCCCACACCCAATGATAGATAAAAATTAAGCACACTTGTTGCAAGCTCGGTTTCAAGTGTACTTGCTAGAAAGCATGCAAATTGTAGGTTATTGTACAATGATTAAGAAAAGACTTCTTACGATCTGTAAAATAAATTCCAGCACCCATACCAAATAAAGTGATATGTATGATAATTCGAGACCGAAAAAAAGGTTTTTTGAATAAACTAAAATGTGCATATAAAGATGGTCTTGGCCTCTCTCTTAAAGGTTCAAAGGATGTCAAGTTTTTTCTAATCTTTACATCTTGATATAATATGTTCCAGGCTTTGGCTTCGTCACATGCATAGAACATCCACCTAGGTGATTCGTTCACATACCTAAAATTTATATTTACTTCAAAAATTCCAACCAAAATTTTAATTCACTTTACTAACAATATTGGCACTTTTGGCTACCTAAGAGCCATCATTAGTTTCAAAAATAAAATTAGAATTTTTACAGCTTTAGTTCTGACGTCAAATAAATAATAATAAAGGAATAATAAATAGGGGTAAACAGACTTGACTTCAAATAAAAAACAACCTACATGCCAATAATTTAGTGTGGTCTAATTGAAACTACAATAATCATTTAAAATAATAAAATTTTGTTTACCACTAACTTTATGAATTCCTAAGATTTCTAAATCATTTAATTTTAAGTTTATTGAAAAAATGTAATAAATTTAGATTGTATGTTTATCTATTTTACAACAATAAGTGGTCCTATACTTTTCAAATTGCTGTAAATGTTCCATACCTCTAATTATAGAACATCTTGTTTGTCCAACAAAGACTAAATTGCAACCGTCGCATGAAAAACTGAATTTTTATTATTTTAACGGTATTGAAAGAAACATTTAATACGGTTTGAAAAGTATAAAAATACAGATGTTGCAACAAGCTTGCCATGCAAGATAAATTAAATTCATTACATTTTGATAATAAATCATTTAAATTATTTAGAAATTTTATAAACTGATTAGTGTTGCCGCTGAGATGATAAATATCTCGTTCTCATCTCAAAATTCGAGATTTGAGACTGGCATTTTTACTTTTCGAGACTAGATCGAGATTTTACCTTGAGAATTTCGATTTTGAAGCCATTTAAACACAAAATATATTAACATTTTATTCTTCATTGATATTCTTTAAAAAAATACATACTTGTATAAAGCGAGAAAAATAAGTTTTTAGAGATTAGCTTTTTTATGGATTTTTTTAAAAAATATATGGATTTACATCTAAAGGTTAAATTATGATTAAACAGGATAAGAATCAAGGAATAATTAACAAGCAGATATAGTCTCTCTAAACATGTCGTACTTATGGGAATGAAGAATTGTGCAGATAAAATACACACAAACCTTTGTTTTTATTGATCTATTAGTAAAGAGAGAAATTCAGAGGTAGGTACATATTTCAATTTCAAAATAATTTAGTCAAAGAAATTTTTATAATTACAAGGTACAAGCAGTGTGTATAATTGTGTTAATTAGTAGAACCTCATAAATGGATGAATAGGAACTTGAATATTTATCAACTAAATGGCTGAATGCAACAGATATAGACATTGTGCCACATTTTTTGTTATTCTCATACTTATTTGATAATATTCAATGCAGAGTTAGCCTGTTAAACTTCTTTGGTACCATTATTCACTGTTCTAAAATGACTTTTATTATTAATAAGTTAGGTATTTAGAAAACACAACCACCTATATAGAATATTAGTATTCTGATACAGTCACTGTTAAATTGAGAGTGTCAAAGTGTCGTCTGGCAGCAACACTAAAATTGATAACATTATTAGCGGACAAAACATTAATAGATATTTTAGACTTTTTTGTAAGTAATTTTAATTGTCTAATAATAAATTATTTATTTGGTTTTCATATTATTAAGTAGGTACTTAATAACAATGTAGCTCTTTTACATATTAATATAACTGACAAACTCAAATTGAAGAAATTGATGAATGAGTTGATTTCAACAAATTTGAAGCATATTTTTACAAACAAGTTTCTCGTGATTAAGAAAACTCTTATGATTATATTTTGTAACTTTTAGCAATGTGGAAACTACTCATTTTCCTTTACCCACTTGGGCTTGACAGGATCTGCCTGGCTTGACCATACTCTTCTACTACTTACCACATAAAAAAAATTGTGCAGTAAAAGAAACAGCATATGCAAACATATTCAAACCACCAGTGTCCTATATAATAGTATAAGAAACATAAAACGAGACTTGCAACTCCGTCTGCAGCTAACAGTAAATATCCCAAATGAGGACGGCTGCTTAGATTGCACTGTTCTGTAACTGGTAAAGTGGAAACAAGTATAAGTAAAGTATAATATTAAAAATAAATTATTTACATATCATATAAGCAGAAAAAGTTGGAACATGACCAGCAAATCCAATAATTATTTGTGCCAGTATAACTGCAGTTAGAGTGTTGCCAAAAACAATTAAACTACCACATATTTGTGTAATACTGCTTATTAGGAATGCTGGTTTTCTCCCATATCTTAAACAATCAATGTGTAAATGTTGTTCTTACTTCACTTATACCCTGTGATAATCTTACAGATCTGCAATCAATCCCAAGGGTATTACAGTAAACAAACTTCCGATAGGGGTTAAAATCCATAAGGAATTCGACCAAAACTGCTCTTCACAGTAAAACCTTAACTGTGAAATAAAATTATTATTTTATACTGTTGCATWTCACACAAAGAGTGAATTAACAAGTACTGGGTGAAATTAGTATTAACTTGTTCAATTACGGTTTAATGGTAATACTGATGATATACCTACTGGTAATTTCTAGTGGCGCTTTTTTATTAGCAACCATTACTTTTTATTTATTTTAAATATGCTAAAAAAAATTGTTAGCTTATAAAATTCACTCTACTCTGAGCAATATGGTAGAGGGAACAATACTAGTCATTGATATATTGATGCAACCAAAAAAGTAGAGTGAACAAAGATCAATTTTTTACTGAACTATTGTTTGTAAATAGTGTTTGCTTTCAACATTTTCTTTATTTTCCATTGAGTACTCAAACATATAGCATGTTCAACACAACAGTAATAGTAGATTATACTTTAAAAGATTATTATTCGAGAGGTGGTGAGGGAATATTAGCATTCTTCTCTTGAGGTTTACCCTCCCATATAGGAACTATTTCTTTCACGGCCCAAGTTAGATTACAATAACACCAAGTATCTTTTCAATATTTATCAAGTAAACTTTGGAAAGTAATTCTTTGACTTTTGACTGCCGTGATACATGCTTTGAAAGATAATGGTAAATTAGAATTAAGTGTACAAGAAAATTATAATTTTGGTATTGTGCAAAAATCTATACATTAGCTTCTTATAAAAATACAACTATTCATTTTATGAATAAATGAATTATTAATAATTTAAAATGTTTTATAATAAATGCTTCCTAGGAAAAATTTTGAAATGTTATCTGCTGTTTTGTAGGGATAATTTTGATTTTTGTAACTTTTTTGATATAACATAAATTAGCAAATTCTCCCGTCTATGAAAAAAGTGATTCCTATACTTATAAAGACAATCTATTATTATTGCTAGCCTAAAGAATGGTCTCTTACTTGCTTATTTAAATATTTCAATCTAACTTTAAAGAAAATCAACAAAATAAAATTATTTTATAACATCTGTGCTTATTAAAAAAATACATTTGAAAAACTAAATGTATGTGTTCATTAGAATTTAAAGAAATATACTTATGGGTGCTTCGAATGGAATTATAAATGCCAGTGCTAATCACTTGCCCTGGTTATAAATAATGTCATTATAAAGGAACGTTTAGTAGAGTGATAATTGTGATAATAAAGAGAAAATTAAATCTGTTAGAGTATGCTCCCAGATATTTTGTTATTAGTAATAAATCATTTAAAATACTGTAAATTATATAACATATTTTGATGTTACCTACATCCTTTGCTAGATACGCTTGTCTAGCACTCTCTCCTTTAATGTATTTTATTACGATTCTGTCACATTTTACCAGAGTGGCATTTATGGTATTAACTTTATTTAGCATTGCTGTATAGTTATAATCAAACTCTTTAGCAATATGTCCATAGCTGATATTGTAGTAATGACAACTTTGCCTTGAAAATTTAAAACTATTACAGATATTGCTGATCTTAAAGATGTGACTAATTACGCAGTATCTCCATCCCGTTTTGCTGTTAGTTGGTGAATTTGATCAAAACTAAACTTGTGTTCTAATTCTGATATCTCACATCTTATTTTGTAAATATTATTTGCATTAAACATATTTAGAAGCATCACACTTGTCATCATTGTCCAAAAAGCAAAGAATAATAAGATATAAATCCGTATGTTAAATCCACCCGCCATGGCCAGGTGATATGAGAACTGCATTTCAGCTACAATACTGCAAAATGTTTTTAAGAATTTTTGAGCATATATTGTTCTACTTACTCGTTCTTTTACCTGGGCCATATGTACGATTTATGAATTCATTTATTGCACTAAAATCCTACAAACAAAAAATTAAACAAATTTACTTGTGCACTGGTCATATATTCACAAATGTAAATAGGCTGTGATGGCTCGCTCTTTTAAGTGCCTAGAAGAAAGAAAAAAATGGATTGAAGTTAAAAAACCTGTACATAAGGCTTAACTTACACTTAGTCTTGCCCTAGCTAGTGATCTCGAATTACTTCGACTTGTAGAACGATTACTACTTTTTCTTCTTTCTTCTGAGTGATATGGCATACCAGACTTTGAAAATGAACTGCTTGCTTCATCTCCTTCATCCATTTCATACATGGTTTAGGTTTTAGTGATTAGTTTGACACCATAGATAACTAAATTTAATAAGTGCAGTATCTCCTGCCACAGTAGCACACTAGGTAAACTATTCAGTATCAGTATGTAGGTGCATACTGCATATTAGGCAATAGCAGTTTCTTTCAGGATAATATACTATTTTAGGGAATATTGTATCAATTTTTAGGCAATAGGTTGTACTCATATGTCACCATTGCAGGTTTTTAGTTGTTATTAGTGATTACTAGAAACGTGCTATAGGATGGTGGGCAATAACAATAACAATAACCAATCAAGAGGCATTAACTTTCCTTTGTCAGTCTCAACAAAAATACCTTTTAATTGCACCTCAGGTGTTCTAAAATTGTCATATAAGTTTTGAATGGTAAAGGCTAGAAATACTTCTGAATGGTCATTATTACAATTTGGCAGTTGCTTGATTTCGTTGGCAAAAATCTAACTTGATAGGATTTCAGTACAGATGAATTTTACAAAATAATGTGTGGTAAGTAAATAGGTACCTATATGCTTATTAATGGCTTTGAATATAGAATGTACATTCTATTCTATGTACATTCTATATTCAAAGTTAATGGTCACTTCAGGGCTGTAGGAAACGATATAAACGTTTGACGAATGCGGTAGTGTTAATAATTTTATTTGTAATTGCATATTTAATGTTAAATAATCGTTATTACAAAATCATTATTAATTTTAAATACTGAAAACAGACTGAGTGAAGCCATAGATAAATTAATTAATATTAATCTGTGGTGAAACCAGTTATAGAATTTAAATAATTTTGCAGGTATCTGACGTCGGCAATTTCTTTTTTATGTGAATACCCCTAACTGCTTACTTACTCTTAGTAATAATGCTCCGTAGGTAATTTCTCACATTATAAGTCGGAAAAATAAGTTCCATTCTTCTCTGTGGTTCAGTGGTTGGGATCTCAGCTAACCAAATGCCGATATTACACGACAGATGGCGGAACAGGTCCTGTTCCAAAGCGCCTGAAAACAGCTGATATGCAGCCGATAAAACGTGATTGTGACAGTCGTTATTTGCAAAAGAGATGGTTGTATAGCAATAATCTATGATTAAGACAGTAATAGCTAGTAGTGTAGAAAATGGCAGGTGTAGGCACAACAAATTTTGATTGTTTAGAAATTAAAACCCGTAGTATAGAACAAACGTTACTTCCTCTTATTAAACAGGTAATTTTTCGTTTGTTTTTACGTGTTTGTAGTTGTGTGTAGTTAAGCTAGCATTCTGTTTGTTACAAAAGGGCAAAGTGTAGTTTTCTGGGCGTTTTCATTAATTTTAGTAGTGCTATTGAATTAAAATTAACGAGGTTTTCGTATTTGAGGCATGTGCACACCTATTTATAGTTCTTGAAGGTGGGCATATAATTTATATCGAATTCTAATTAGAGCCTGCGGTGAAGAAGTTAGGTTATGTTTTTGTTTATTTAGTAGCATGTGTTTCCAATGTGGTAGTTGTTTTTTACTTGCACTCGTCTTAACAAACTAAGTTGAGTATTCTATTACTATGAGATTTTTAAATTATTTTTCTTTATCTTACAACATATATCTTCTCAATGAAAAAAACTTTTATTAAAAGATTAACAAGAACTCTTATCATTAATAAATTAAAGGTGATTTTGGTGAACTAGCATGTAAACAAATGGGGCTTAACAGCGGTAATATCGCCGTAGTAAACTAGTGTTTTCCTGGTGAGAGGCTTAGACGTTTTTGATAAATGTTTGCTATTAGTAGACTAGAGAAATAGATCTCCTATCTGTGTAATATATCTAGAACAGTGAGGTTTTAATTAGTGCTGACAGAATTTGAAAACCTAAATTCGGTATTCGAATATGGAGTAAACCGAATATATTCGTTTATTCGTGTAGAATAAACGAATACTTGCATTAATTCTGTTCGAAAACGAATAAACGAGTATTCGAATTCTTTTTATTCAAAAACTAAAAAACGAATAAACAAATATTTGGAAAAGGAGCTGCTGTGCAAAATTCAAACTCCAAACTACCTACGTAATATCTATTTCGCTCGTTGCCATCAAAATTGTTCGAAAACGGATTATCAAAAACAAATACTAGATATTAGATTAGAAAACGATAAAAATTCGAAAACGAATAATATTTAAAACCGAATAAATTTATTCAGTGCATTAATATTCGTTTCCGAATATCCGAATAAAACGGATACAAACATTTCGTTTTATCTCGTTTATTCGTTTCAAATAAAAGGAATACGAATATCCGTTTATTTGTATCGAATATTATTCGGTACAACTATGAACACATATTAACTCTAATGAAAGAATAAATAGATACCTACCTGTTTCCATAATCAAATGATACATGAATCTGAAAGACGTAATTTCCGGATGACTTTTTACCAATTACTATAAAAAAGTTATTTAGGTAGTTGTTTTTTAATAGCAGAGTATAACAATCAGTTTTTTTTATTTTAAATGTATATATTCCATATATTCCAATTTTATTAAGGTACGTAATGACAAATTTTTGAAAGCTTATTAATTTATTGTATGGTAGAGTATTTTGGAAGTAACTATACAATAAAGCCACTAACTTATTTTTAAAGCACTAAATATATAGGTATAGATGGTTCCGATTTTTTAAGATTTCGTAGAAACAAATGAATGCTTTTTTCTGATATTACTTAATGAGAATTTTTTAACTACAAGATCTATAGCAGATTCATCAATTTCATCATCATTTATGTTCACCACTCTTTGATTTTTTGCTTATATTCGCTTTCTGTGTTTATATCTGTAGCTGTGTTTTATATACATATTCTGACGTGTACAGATTCGAAATTTTTTAAAATTTGTTCACTTATTTACGCATTAATACTGAAATATACTAAACTAAAACACTACTTGTCCAACACAAAAGATTCCAGCACTACTAATTCAATTAACCCCTGTTCAAAACACTATGCTTCAATACAGTCACTCTAAGTGCTTCATAACACATGAATAGCGTTATTCCCTTTCTTTGCCGCTTTTCAAATCTGTCTTCTCGCGCTTATATACCGACGGACGAATATATTTGAATATTTGCAGAGCTATCTCTTTATCTAACGTAGAACTTTTCTCGGACATTCGAACACAATAAGCTGTAGGCAACAGCGCTAACGTCAATCCGGTTGCCTAATCCGCAGGCGCTGGTTTCCTCACAATGGTTTTGTCTATCTTACAGTATTCTTTATGCAGGGTGTCCCAGCTAAGAATAAACGGTTTCTAGCTTTCTTAATATTCAGTTTAACTTAAACATTTTTTCACAAAAGTTTCGCTGATATCAGATGTGCGTCTCCAGAAATATTTGCAAGTAATGTTCCCGAAACAAGAACAAATTTGCTGTTCGTTTAATCATCAAATACTACAATATTAATCCAAATTGGAATAAACAAATGAGTAGTTATTAAACACAATTAAATTTGAACATTAAAACGCTTAAGTATAACTTCACTTTTTGAACTTATTAAGGCGTTTTTGTGTCTATCTGCAATATTTCGAAAGACATTTGCGATTTCTGTTCCTCAAGATTATTTAGTAGGTAAGGGCGATCGTCTTAATCACTGGAAGTTACTTGTTTCCAAATGTTATACCTACTTAATTAGTGTTCAAACTGGTGGATGATATTTATTCTCGGTGAAGGTCAAAGTGATTTATTGGCAACCAGAGTATACGCGTAACGTTATCCTGGATTGAAAAGCGAAGTCGCAACGTCGATTTTTTTTTATTTTAACCCGAAATCGACTTCTGAATATCAATTAAAATGAACTTTGCACTGGCGTGGTAAGACTTGCCACAGTCAACAGTGGCGTTCAATGCAGAATTATAAAACAGAGGTACAATGTGAAAATGTGAAAAATCACAGGATTTTGGAGTGGAATCCGAAACCCACAAACACAAACCACATGTGCTCTAAAGACGTACGCATTTGTAGTTGCACAATTTGAAATTACGAGTATAATTCCAACATATAAAATTATACGACTTGTGTAAGGTAATCATTTAAGAAAGTTTTAATTGTAGACACAATAGATGCTTTCTCCGTTTTATTAACTGAACTTATGCTATCGTAGTATATAATAGTTTTTATTTAAGACCACACCATTTTGTGTGTAAAAAACAAAACTTTTTTATATATCTTGTTGTTTTTGTATTTTAGTTGTGTTTAAAAAACTGTTTAAATTTAAAGAGAAAACCTGTTAGATATTAATTATACCTACATTTTTTTAAATATCAGGTTAGCATGGTTAGGTTAGTGTCCTTAGTGGAATCTGGAACATTTGATTGCAATGATTATTAATCAAATGCAAGCTGTGCTTGAGAATTATATACGTATACTATAAATGCATGTATTATCCATACAGGTGGGTGAGTACTTTCGTACTTTAGAGTAGACCATATGTATGCAGAGTTCTGTTTATATTGCTAAATCCTTTTAGACATGTCCATGTCAAAAAATGACGCCGTGGTCGAACTGTACTTCACTACAGTAGCATAATGTATTTCTACTCAACTTAGAACTTTTTTACCACTGTAATCCCACGTCTTCCAGTTACTAAGGAACTAACTGACTAAGTGATCCTTCGTTTTCGCTGGTTCGCCTTTATACTGATCAGACTGCTAGAAAGAGATCGAATGTTAGCCCAAAAAATTATCGGTTGCTATGGTGGACGGTGACGTCGGTCTGTGATGACTCTTATCGAGGATTCCTTTATTGATGGCTTCTTCATAGTAATGATAAGAAAAATTAGTGCTTCAAGAGTAGCTCATATTAAGTAAAATTAGTTTTCTTTTGTTGTACTGTAATGGGCCTGTTGCCCCCATTTTTTTTATTGCAGAATATGAATCTACATGAAAAAATATAGACCCCTGTTATTTTTATTTTTTGCAGAGCGCTTAGTTAACGCTTAAAAAAAAGAATGTTTATGTTTAAAGTTTGAATCTCTGACGTCAGCGTTCCCTGGCGCGCTTAGTGCGGTGTAACTGTGTGATGTTGCCACGACATTTTCTGATCCTGGCATTCCTGTCGGTCGACATGAGGTTTCTGAAATCGAAGTCGTAGCAGCGTTGCCATTTTATTCCAAACTCGCAATCGTAATGATGAATTATAAAAACACACACGCGAATGGATGTGTTAAACGCTATTCGTTGTTAGTCGTTTTCACTGTAAATATTAAAACGTAAAATATATTAAATTAAAATTATAACTTGCAGCGGATATATCACAAACAGAATTCATTTTATGGCAGCCGAAGGATAAGTTCAAGTGATATTAAAACTGGAATAACTATTTATTAAGTAGGTAAACTTGTTTAAACCTGAGTTAGAGCATGTATAGCTGCCATTACATACATTTTATTCAAGTCGCAACTTTTAAATAGCAAAATCGCCTAATTTGCGTAAAATCGAACGATCTGGCCTCACGAGTTTCCATTCTTCGTCAATCATGTGTAAGTCAATTTTTGGTAAATTGTCCGAAGATCCCTTCACATAATCTTGCACAGTCTATGTTTGAACAACAATGTACTAAGTAAACAAAAACAAAACTTTAACGCGTCCTCAGTTCTCAAACCAAAACGTAAACAAAGGTACAAAGGCATACAGAACCACAGAACATACGCGTGTTCAACAGCGACAAAGGTGTCAAGCATGCAACAGGGCATCCGGCGCATCGGCGCAATAGCGGAGTGCGTCTCCAGGAACGGTGACGTATCACGAAATATTTGAATTTGACGGTAAACCTTTAAAGGTAAAAATAAGACACAGAAATATTAAAAATATTTTTTCTATTGCCAGCTTCTAACTTCATTAGGTCCAGGCAATGTCGCACATGTGTTATAATAACGATTTACTGTCAAGGGCAACAACCCAATTAGTTTCAGTCATACGTCTTCTAATTTACAAGGCGATGCGGCCTTAAGTAACGCTCATTGTATGTTGTACTTTACGATTACAGTTACATTTTGTCTACGGCTATTTATAGCGAACGTCTATGGCGGTTCCACACCTGAATGAACTTTCATTCAAGTCTGCGAGGTTTTCTCTGCGGAGACGCGTTTTCCTTTTTTTCATGAAAGACACTCTTTGTTTTTTAAAGCCTTTTGTATCCAGCTTCACAGTATCATCGTCATTATAACGCCCAGACACGTAACCCCTCACAATATAATTTTTTGACGTATCTGCCTGGCTGTTTTGATATTCGATGTAGGAGGGAGGTTTTTTGGTTTTGTTTCGGCTAAATAAAGGGAACTTCATGATGAACAATGAACCGCGAGCTGAATGGCGGCGGCGAGCAATTGTTTGTACCCGTTTTTCGAATTGCTGGAAAAACACTTGTGCGTTACGGTCTGTTTTTGCAGTCTGAACCTGTGCGCGTGTTTCCAGTGTTATTTTGTAATTATTGGAGCTCTTCTAAAAATAACAGGAGCTGTAGTATAGATTTGGTGGATATTTTTGTTATACCGCGGTTGTCACATTGAATTTTCTCGCACGTAAAAATAGGTTTAATGCTTACTGAGCATTTTGAATCGTAAATATATCTAATTTCCTCCATACTGTACTATTAGGTTTATTTACGTCGGAAAATGTTTTAAGATGAAATTTATAAGTACATAGTAAGACAAAAGGTTTTGCAGATATGTGGGGCCTTCCCATTTCTTATTGAAAGTTGATACGTTATGTCATTATTCTAAACTTAAACGAAGCACCCTGACTGGTATTACATAAAAAACTTTCAGTATTTGGCGTCATTTTGAATATCTGCAGAAAATCGTCTAATAAGTTGCTGCTTTAGTTATTTGCTTTTTAAAAGACAATCACATTTTCTCCACCTCACCTTCTACAAAAAAACTGCTTTTCTACTGATAACAGATTTCGAGTAATACATTTTTTTGTATTCTAAATATATAATTATAGCATTTGCGGCGATTTGTGATTAATATTTTTAACGTATTCGCTTTATTGGCTTCGTAAAATATAGTTTGTTCATAATTGAAAACAACAAGAACTGAATAATTTTAGTATCCATAATAGTATATGCCAGTTAGTGCGAAGAATCCTTCTTAGTAGGAATTATTCTACATGACATTATATTCCTTGGCTGCAGGCTGCAGAAGAAAATATTTCATGTGCCAAAAGAAAAGTGAGGAGGTGTCGATTTATCATTCATAATCTTCATGGAACTTTTAGTATTTCATCACTTACAAGGTTCGATGTTTTTTTTTAAATGTGGATATATTTATAGCCTTGTTGGATTTATCAGGGATTCACACTTTGCCGTACTAAGGAAGAACACCGCATAKGCAAAAATAATGAAAACTGAGTTAAGCGCAAARTTCGATTCTAGACATCTTAAATTACATATTTACATAGTAAAAAACCGTATTTAAAACCCCAAATATATATTTTTCAAAGAATATTATACCTAGCATCTACAAAAATATTACAGACGTAAACACGCACCAGATTGTAGATATTTGCCCAGGTTTTTTGCTCTTTTTATTTATAATAATTGTGAGGTAACTGGTTGTTATTTATGAAATTATCCTATGAAAAAAATACTGCTTGAGCGTAACGTCTTTAGATGCTATGGGTTTACTGAGCATTTTCTAATATAAATGGAATTTTTTCCCAGTATTTACATTTATTAGGCAAAAGGTAAGAAGTAATTGCTTTTTTTCTAAATAGAAATACAGTTTTTTTGAAGACTTATTCAAGTAAAGTGAACTCATTGTCATTTGCAGCGTCGTAAGAATTTGTGTACATTTTAAATGTTGCGAGAATTTAGAACTCGATTTACTAATTTTTGTAAAAATTGTAGATGCAGTGGTTTTCCCTAGTACGGCAGTATACTCAGCAATGTTTTTACAAAGATCAATGAATACTAACAGAATCGGTACGACGAAAAATAAAATATCCGTAAATACGATACATATGTATTATTGAAATCTTAGTTTTTTTTGGGTTTCGCCCGCACTTGTAAAGGGCGTCATCAGGACAGAAATAAGGAGTATAGAATATGGTACAAACCTAACGCGAGAAACACACGTCCAAACTGAACCAAATCCCAAGCAGGAAAGGAATGAAAACAAAAGATATCGTAGTACCTGGCTTTACGAGGGGTGTGGGGATGCTTGGACGGCATAGGCAGGAGATTGTGAAAGTGGGGAAAGCCGTCGGGTCATTGGGTACCAAATAGTGGAGAGATAAAAACCGTCTACGCGGTTTAGATTATTGGGATGTTTGGAAATTTCTATGGCTTCTCGAAATTTTCGGGTTGTAAAAAAGGGACTTTAGCTAGAACTGACACATTGTCAAACAAAACATTGTGACCGTTTCATGTTGATATTTGGTTACTACTGGGTGGGTGATTAATTGCAAATTGTATCTCACAGTTATTATACCCGTTGTTGGCCAGACTGATGCGTAAGTGTTACAATTCACGTCGAAATTTGTCTGGTTCAGAAATTGATATAGAGCGGTTAACAAGGGAATTTAAGACAGAACGTTTTTGTGATGTATGCTGATGAGAAGATGTGTGCAAGTACCGATCTGTGTGCGTGGCTTTGCGATATACAGAATCGCTCAAACGACCATCCGGTAGAGTGACAAGGTCATCAAGAAATGGGAGGAATTATTGCTTTCGATTTCTATCGTCAATTTTATATCGGAATGTTGAGAATTMAAGTGATCTAAGAAGGTGGTGAGGGTGTTGAATAATCCGTCATAAMGTTATGGAGATTTCAATCTGAAGAATGCCACATTTACAACAAATGAGATAMGCRGAGGTGTTTTTGACAAAAGCGCGTAATACGAACGCCCCTCAAACATTTTTCGAACCCAGTCGATAAAGGAGATACATCTGCTAATGTGCCCAATCAACGATATTAGCTGTTCGTGTCAGTTATTATGATTTATGGTAGTTGTATTGCGCTTTGATGCCGTTTTTCGGGTTATGCGTTAGCTGCACTGATTAGAGATAAAATCAACTATTTCGAACATTTTATTGGTCTTGCAAATACCACTGAACGTGTATAATACCGAAGGCCCGGTCCTAAAGGCGATGCCGCCATCGTGCCCTTGGTGCTATTAATACCACTTCTTGATTTCTTAAATCTTGCAGTTTGTTGTAATTTTTTTCTTAGGCAGAGGCAAGCTATAATTTTCTAAGCGTTTACTAAATTGTCGACAATTGAAAAATAAATCATTAGTAAAACTGAAAAGCCAGGTACTGATTGTAGAGGTAGAGTCACATTTTCTTAAATACAAACATTAACAAAGTTATTTTCTTTACATTTAACCTGTAAAAGATAAAATAAAATGCGTTTTAGAAGCAGAGGTAAAGATTAAATTAACAAAATATAAAATTTCACTCTTCTTGATATTTTTCAGGCTTTTCACCATTGATGAATTCTAAGCATTATGCCACCTGCAAACTGTGGAAGATTTGACGTTACTTTTAAGTAATGCATATTAATTTTCGACGATTATTTTCAAGTAGGAGGATTAACGATGCAGTTGAAGATATGTCTTTTAATGTTATTTCTARGTTATTGTTTGGGAGAACTGCCTGCTCGGATAGTTAAAATTCTTGTAGAATTTTCGGAAGGATCGATTATGTTGGATTAGGTTTCACGAGAAGTTCAGAACGTCACCGAGCAAGAGCTGGAGCATTGATTCAATCTGACAATAAACCATTCTGCAGTTTTTCTTCTTTTTGCCCTTTTCCACCTTGCATATCCTATGCTAGGCACCTGGTTGAAGACTTATTTTTCTTTTCGACTAAAGCTAAAGCTAAACCTAGACGAGATGGTTGCATTGCTTATAAAGTACACGTGTCAATATCAAACTATCCATTCATCACTTTCACTTGAGTACTTGCAAAGAAAGGTGTCTGCATGTTGGAATGTCTATAAAAATCTAACCAAACAAATTAAAGAAAAAAGCTTTTTATAGTTGGAAAACAGTTTGAAATGTTATGTATTAAAAATAATTCCGTGACCGTTATTGTCAATACATATTTGTTTTATTGCTGCCTTCGGATCTTCTAAATTTTATGCGCGATGTTTGAAAATTCACGAACACATCAATGTCACCCTATAAAGAGACAACTTTGCCCTTAAACTTGAAAAATACGGAGTAAAGTGGATGACATGAGATCATTCAGTTTTAGACTGAGAAAATCATACAATAACGATTTGTGGTGATTGTTACCGTTATTTTCCCTTTTCAAATAAATAAATAAATTCACTTATTGTACGTCAGACAATAACTTTGGAGTTGTAGATTGGTTGCTGATAGTATTTCTATGAGTTATATACTGACCGGTAGTGTAAATTGGGTATTATAACTTTTTTTGAAAATTAGGTAAAATGAATCTTCAAGTGCATATATATCGTACGCCATGTTAAAAAAAACAAAAAAATATTTGTAGGTAGAGAATTTCAGGTCTGTAATTCGAATCTTAGGAGTCACCGCCAAAACGCTTCTATCCAAAGTTATTTAACTCGTGACGTCAAGTGTCATGTAAACATTACCGAGGAGCGTGCTGTTTAATGGTGTAGTATCAGTCTTGTATTGGAAAAGCTTTTGTGTGGTGTTTATTGAAAGGACGGTGTAAGAGGTCGCACCAAAAAGTGATTTGTATAGTTTTACAAGCATCTATTATGTTTGGAAAACAAAACAAGTGTTGTTTTGTACATGGTTATAAAAATACTTCAGTCAGTACAGCTAAAAAATTTTTTGTAACCGTTCCTCGAGATTATCAACGTATGAGAAACACAAAATGTACGCAAACAACAAACTGATAAATTGACGGACTGAGGCTGACGCATGACGCGCTGACCCCAAATGTAAACAAGCGGCCATTTACAAGACACCTGACGTCACGGCCAATATGTTCTCGTTCTGGCGGTCCCTTTAAATATTCACATTTTAAATAGTAAAAATACATCTGTTTCAAGCATTTCTTTTGCCTTATGGTGGCTTGCCCGTTTCCGTTTTCATTTGTCAAATTGAAGTTAAAAAGACGTGCATGCACGCTTCTCAGAACTGTGCTTGCTATCCTGTATTAAAGTATGTTCTCAGGTTGATACAATGTTGCAAATCTTAAAGACTTTGTAGTGAAGTTCATAATATTTTTGATATGAGGTATTCTCACAGAAACACTTGAGTGCAAAGGCAACGCAAGGCATCTTCCTGGGTAAATGTTGTTAAGGTAAGTAGATTTTGACTTATCTGAAATAATGCGTAACATTGCCTTTCTGTTGGAAAATAACTTCCTTCATCAGGTGCAGTTTTTCAGGATTAATTTCCACCGTCTGAATTATAGCGGGTATACGACTTCCATTACATTTTTAAGATGTCCTGAATAAAAAGTAGATGACCATTTCATTTTTATGGATAAAATTTGCCTCCCTTGAGGATTCTCTTCACTGACCATGGATATACGTCATCACATATGGTAGTCTGAGATGTTGACTGGGTAGAGTTTTTCACCATTTTCACAGTAATGTATAATTGCCTATTTTCGTGAGAGGTGGTGTACTTGTACATTTTTCCAGTTGTATCTACAGAACCATTCATTAAAGAGTTTCAAACCAACTGTCTTATGTAGATGGGACGCTTCTTATCTTCTCATGAAGATTCGTTCCACTACATAACAGCTTAGTTGCCATGAGTATGAACATGAATAAGTGATAGAATAACAGGAATAACAACGTACCTACCAAAAGGAGTAACAAGAAAACAGTATCAAAACATAATACAGCAGTCAGAATAATTGACACAGACAAGTGATACCGGATTGGATAGATTGGCGCATGCTTCACTTTACCGGCTAAGTTCGAAATAAGTCAGAAGAATACGCATCTGTTGCGCTTCCACCAAGGTCACTTTTCCAGACCGAAATAACGCTAGATTGCAGAAAATTAAAGTAGATTTCAAATGAAGTATAATGTGACTCTCAGTTGCTATTTAAACATTTTGAGTTCGTAGCGACCGTGGCGCCATCGCCGATTTTAATGAAAACGTATTTTTAAAACGAGGGCCATTTATAACTGCTGAATGCTGGTTTCATTTCTATTGCTAATGACCTTATTGTTCAGAAGGTATTTCAGTGTACGCGTTTATAGTGTTAAGTGTTCATAATCAACAGTATTTCTTTCGTTGAAATTAGATTCCTGGAATTAATCTTCATCCCTTAACTAAATTTATAATATTCGTTCTTTACTTTCAGTTGGAAAAAGATGTGGAAAACCGTTAGCAGTACAAATTGATCTGAAGGTTAAAGAAGCAGAATTAGAAGGAAAGCCATTTTGCATCACATATATTAATAATTCTTTAATACCCACCTCGGTTCCTACGTTCATGACTGCGATGTTTTTTTAGCTTCTAAATAATTTCCGTTGCCTTCTCGTTTGGTCAGATCACAATAAATCCCATAATCTGGGCTATTACTTACGGCATGTATTTGCTCACGATGTCATTGCTTCACCGATTTTAAAATGAGATAGACTATGCGTACTATTCGTCACACATAGATATGGGAGGGTCCAAAGTTCACGAATGGCCTCCAGCCTTCGAGAACTTTCGCTGGATCGATAAAAAGCTATTCTTTGATATAGAGGAACGTCACGCGTCATCAGTCAGTCTCGTCACCTATCAGTCTGGTTGCCTAATCCGCAGGTGCTGGATTCCCCACATAACAATATTGTTAAACAACATGCAGTTGTGTCTAATTTTGTAATTACGATAAACTTAAAAATTATACTATAATTTTGTCATTTGCATATAACAGTTTTCACAATTTTCAACAGTTATGGAATCACATTCATTTGGTCCACTGTCCTCTGAAATTAAATGGTCCCTATCCGTAATAAATCTGAAAAAATGGGGTAGTAGACCGGTGCTTTTGAAATCTGCGTTTCCGTTCAAACAGCAGTGAAAAACGGCAGTAGGATTAATCGTCCTTTTTTGTGGATTTCTAATGCTTTTTCCCAGGAACAATAGATATGCGTGGGTGAACCGTTCACAAGTTGCACTCGGTTTACTAAAATACATTAATCACAGCTACCTTGTTGAAATCTGCCCACTTCTAAGTCAGAACATCGGATTGGTTATCGCAGATAACAATGGGGGATGAACGATTATTCATGCTGAATGCAGCAGGAAACCGAGAGGTTAGGACGCGCTATGAATGATCGATATTTTGATTAATGGCCGTAGTTTATGAGTACCGCAAAGTTTTCAACTTCAAACTTATTAAATCACTTATGAGCTCGTTAGAAAATCTATTGTGTGCGAGCAATTAACCCTCAGGCGCCTTCATTTTCGTGGGAAACCGCACAGGCTGGGAGACAAAATAAAGCAATCATGATCAATTTACGCTTAATTAAAATCTGTAATCGGAATTATACAGAACCGAAGATAAATATACTGACTTAAGTAAAAAATGCTTCACCTAAAAATAAAACGAATCATTCCTAACACATTTGTGAGATGACTTGACCAAGAGGAAAAAATAAACGAAGAAAATTTGAAGAAATTACCTATCGTCGCTGCTTTTGATTTTATTTTGCTATCGAAGGAGCTTTTTTACACGGTCATAATCGAATCTTTTGTAAATATTCCCGAATTACTTTAGGTCTTACATACAGTTATGTGAATTTGACGGTGGTGGCAGAATAATAGATCTTCGTCAATCTAGAATGTCCATTATTTTGCGACATGAAGATCTTGGCTTCAAGAAGGGAGACATCAACGAGCAAGAAACACTGGATCCCAGCGGCGTACCACAAATCGTGGAAATCGACGTCTGCATTTTTTCTTTAAGAGACTAGTCCAGCAAGAGGAGAATTAGCTAATGAATAGTATCAAACGTTAAGCAGAAGACCAATGAGTATAAGGACAATCTATTGTCAGATATACAATCATTTGCATTGCTTTATATCTGTCTGCTGTGTATCTTGCTCCTGACCAGAAAACACCCCCAGCAAAGACTTGTCTAATACACAGCCAATAGAAATGAGACTCAGCAGTGTTTAGTAACAAATAATGTTCGTGGGAGAGTGGGAAGACCACTAGTGAAATGAATTAAATTCGATGTGGTGTGGAATGATACCTACATGCACATCGTCATTGACATTAGGACATGTGGTGCAATCCATATGGTAGTTGGTTACCTATGGTATTCGTTCGTACTGCAGTACGGTACATATAGTGGAATTAATTTGGTTCTCTTATGAACGCTTGAGGAACCACACTTTCAACAAGAAAACACTAGACCTCATATTGAAAGGTTTGCCCTTGAGTTATAGACGTGTTTGATGTTAACCGCCTCCCCTTCCTTCAAAGGGCTCTTGAGTTATCGTCCATTAATCATGTGTGGGATATGATATGGGTCAAAGTATGAGTAGGTGTTACACATATTCCTCATTCAGCATGCTTGTAATGTTATACCTCAATAATATGATAACGATATCTCATTCGTTCGATACCTCGGCGAGTGTACCCATCAGAAATCGAGGTGTTGAAACACACTTGTCATCTTGTCACAAGCTTTGTTTAAAAAACCTATACATTTATTAAAGTGTTATTTTAGAGTCATTTTAGAATTGTCTTTAGTTCAAATGGATTTAGATGCTGAGATAGTGTCTACAATAAAAGTTTTGCAAGGAGTATTGTGCAGCACGTTTCACACGTATTTTTTGTAGACTGGACACTGTCACACGTCCCTCTGTCGCTAATAAACGCCTAACAACTTAAGCGAGAAGACCGGTCTTGTTCCGCAATATAAAGAAACCTATATTTAGCAGCAGTTTAATTGGGCAATCAACTCGAACATATAAAGTGTCCCTCAGTTCGAAGATCGGCTGCGGAGTCGGAGCTGCAGAAAAGAGATCGAGTGACGGCGCTTAAGATTTGACCAACGATCCAATTTAACACATTTAGTTATATTCTCGAGCATCTGCTGTTTATCCAACATAAGAAAAGAGCTGTAGTGGTAGTAGATAGTGGTTTAAATTGGAAAAAGTTTCTTAATTTTTCCAAAATAATCTAATGGCCATAATAATTTAAAAAACAATTGAGCATCACCTGACTGATATATTGACTACAACTTTGTTATTTTAAATGGGACCACTTTATTCTGCATAGCGCATGGAATAGGTCACATCGAATTAAACAAAAAGTACCCTGCAATCATTTGTTTTGAGATATTTCATGTGGAATAATTACTGTTCCCAGGACACATAGAATAGTAGCTTAAATGGGAAACTTTCTTAATTTTTATTTGCTATATTTATTGGAACACGTAAATTATTGAAATAGTGTACATACAGGTAAGTTTGACAAAAGATAATATATGAATTAAAACTGTAAACTGTAAAAATATGTGTAGATATTAATGAATATGCAGTAACAAGTAAAACAAAAGGCTTTCCGCAAATTTAACGAAAGTTCTCTGTCTATACAATAACAGTGGTATGATATAAAACACTAATTATGATTTTATTCGCCATTCAGTACGAAAACTAGCAATTAGTGCAATTATAAATATCATTACAAGTAAAGGAAGATCCCATAATTTTTAAGCCTTTCGCTCTTTTAAATGAAAACAAGGTTTTCTAATTCATATTTTATAAGGGTTGTAACGAACATTGTACAAATGCGCACATAATTAAATACATATATGCATTATTATATATCGCATATTTTATGTAAAGTTCGGTAAAGAGTCTCGTATACTACGTTTCAATAAAGTATCACCTTATCGAGTTATTCCTTGGCTTCTATAACATTTTTCTAAACATGTTTCTCTAAGATTTCAAATAAAGCATTGAAATGGTAACTGGGCCATCTATCCTCCAGCATATCTCCTAAACAGTTCATTTTAGTTCTTTATATCCTAGTAATAATTTGCTTAGAATTTGTTGTATAATCAATATCTCACCTAAAAAGTTAGTGGTTATATTAAAAAAATGCAGGTTTGACCCGGAACTCGAAAGGCTGTGCGCTATTCAGAATGGGGGGTTTTCATTTAAAAGTTTTGGTAAATATTTCAGTCAGTTGATGCTCATTTTTTTAAATTATTATCACTACGACCTTTTTATTTCTGCGACTTTCAATGAAAAAAGATGTCTATTCTAGATTGTTTCGTGAACAGCAATTATTTTACATAAAATATTTCGAAAACAAATGACTCTGGGGTAATGGTACCTTAGTATTTTTTTTGTTTAAAACAATGTGTTGCATCTAATGCACAATTCAGAATGGAGCCCTTCCATTTTAAATAAGAAACTTGTAGTTAATATCTCAGTCATTGATCATCAATAGTATCTGCCACTGCATTAATGCGCTTTTAGCATTTTCTAAGGATTGTCTTCCCTTTTTTTTCTCCATTCTTTACGTACAACTTTTTTACACTCAAAGAGAGCTGTGTAAAGGTTTCATTGTTTACGTGTAAAAAATAAACAATCGTTGTCAATTATATGACGCATTCTTACTCGGGGGAGGACGATGAAGGAAATGGGTGAAATATAGAAGAATATGATTTTTATTTTCAAGAATCTCGTACTATTCTCACAGTTTTTCAATTACCTATGTACTTGTTTAGGATGAATTTTGAGGGTGGTACGTGCGATAAAATGGTTAAACTTCTTTTTCTGGGTTTTCTATATCTATAAAACGCATCCTGTTATTCTGATCCAAAAGGCTACTACTCGTATCCATCATGGGTAATTGTTATGTTAATCATCAGCTGTTATAATATGGGACTCTTCWGGTAGGTCGGAATGGATTTCTTCTAACTTATCTTCCTTCWCCTGGATGTCAGGTACTTTGGAACACGTAAATGCACTGTGCACTAGGTATAAGTTTTTTTTTTGTTTTTTTTAGTAAAAAAACAGATGTAGTTCGTAGCAGACCTTCGAGTGTCTCTAGATAGCTTATTATTAGATAAAAATATTATTTCGTCGAATTTGCGTGTATCGAGCAATATGTAATAAAAAAGTTGAGGGAGTCTATAGTTCTTTTACTATGACAACAATATAGTAATCTAAAACCCAAGACGATCAGTTTAGCGTAAAATATAATGGGACTAGCTGTTTATGTAAGCAGGACTTTATGTGGAACTTTATTGATCTAGGCACAGTTTATGGCCGGTTATGTGCAGTGAGCGAGGCTAATAAACAAGATCAGTCCAATAAAGTTCAATTACGTCTAACTGCCCTGTTGGTAGTACAAAAATGACACTTTGATCATTGGTTACGTGGAATGACATTAAAATAGCCAATAAAGTGCCTTCATTATAAAGTTAAAAGTTGATTATAAAGTAAAAAGTCCTAAGACTTCAGTATACTACTTGCTGCCGGTAAACGCTGTGTTATGGTATAGTCTAACTTAAATTCGTTTTTAGATTACGTCGGTAGCCATTTTATAATCCAAATACAATTCCAATTATTTTTGGAATAAGATTGCGTAGGTTGTCTTTTCTATAAACAACTTCCAGATCCATTTTATAGAAATTTACTTCGAGAGTAGATAACTTTATTTTTCTTAAATAGAAATCCGATGTTCTTTTTGTCTGAAATGAAGCCATAAGCCACGAGCAATAAGTAATAACACCTTCTTTATTTAGAAGCATAAGCTGGTTAGTTATTCACATTAAAACTTCTAGTGCTGCTGAGCGGTGTTTATTAAATTTATATAATAAAAACCCCCGACAAATCGCTTTAGCATAAATACCCTCCTGCTTGCACTTTTTGCTGCTATCGATCGGAACGTGTCGACATTCACGTTCAATGTGCAGCTAATAGACTTATTATCACTATGTTACACCGTAATCGCATTTCCTGCTTGCACCACAGCGGCTTCATTATTTACACTTTTGCGTTCCAACCGAACCGCGGCGCATAAATCAACGGAATTATGATAAATTGACTCTAATAGCATCCGAATTAAGAAATGATAATAAATTGCATTTCCAGACTAATTTCTTTGGCATAAGAGAGAAAAGGGAATTGGTATTTACAAATTTGCAATCAATTACTTTTATCGGAAAATGACGTTTTCGTTTGGAAAGCATCTTTTATAGAAAAGTGTGTCGTATTATTTTGTCTGAAGAGAAATCAATCCTTAAATCGCCATACTTCCTGGAACTGGAAAAAGAACTCTAAACTGAAATCGTGTCGCGTTGCGTGACAAACTATTGCTGATAAAAGTTTCGAGGAAAGTATTAGCAGTAAGCCATTCTGTGGAGCTTCTCTCGCATTGTACCCCGCGAATGCAAAAAATCTATAGCCGTAAATTAAATTTCGCTTGTGGTGGTTTATTCCGACAACATTTCTCTCGATATTCCGACGCCGACGTTCACGCTATCTCCACTTTCTTCCACTTGACAAATTTATGGAAGGCACGCTGTAAAAGTGATTGTTAAAATCACACCGTCATCGCGAGCTAAAATAGACTTGAAAAGATATACCGCTTACGTAGCAGGTTATACTTGGGCACCACTAAACTGTCGCCAGCATTGTGGTACTTGTTGGGCCATAGCTCCGAAAATTGATAAAATGGAGTCCCCAGGAAAGCGATTCACCCCTCCTTGTAACCTTGAATTATAGATCTTTAGGAATCGTACATTGCCGATTAAAATTTGATTGGATAGACACTGTTTTGATCTTATTTTACAATTTCTTGGCGTTTTCGAATACAATCTTTGGGACAATTACGAAAAATTGTTGATATAGATTTAATTTTTAACCTTGGCTTCTTAAGAAGGTATGTCGAAGCAAGTTGTCAAGTTTTAAATACATCTATTAATAAATATTGTTAATGGAAACTGAAATTGATTATCAATTTATTAAGTTAAAACACTTGCCGTGTGGTATTCCGTTCTTAATTCCCAAATTATGTGCTCCTACTGAAAATATTTTCGCACACGTGATTATATTAATTTAGAATGCATTCTGGTATAGCAAATAATGAAACTTTTTCGTTGGTTTTATCGTAATCTCTTGTACAGTTTGGCACTATACACTTCCTACTCATATTTTTAAGTGCAATCAGTGTTACKTCCACCCCGCATACACTTTCACTAAAAATACCTTGACCATTTAATGTATGAAATAAAAATCATCTGCCGTGGTCAGTTACTCTCACCCTACGACTAGTTTTGCCCTGTTGGGGCTCATCAGGTTGGGGTAGAGAGCAAACTGACCACGGCAGGCAGGCCTATATCCGCGGCGGGCGAATGGGAGAATAAGAAGACAAATGCCCTCAGTGCCATCTTAACGGAACTTATCGAGCTAGGCGGTCCATATATAACTGTGATAGACATCGGCCTAGTGCAGGTTCCTATAAGCGATGGCACGGTCTGCCGTGGTAAGTTTGCKCTCTACTCCTACCTGATGAGMCTCAACAGGGCGAAATTTGTCGTAGGGTGRGAGTGAACTGACCAGAGCAGATGATTTTTATTTCATCTTTGCTTTACCGAGTMGCCTTTCCGATGCTATCGCTAGGAACCTGCACTAGGCCGATGTCTATCACAGTTATGGACCGCCTAGCTCCCAGAGTTCAGTTTAGATGGCACTGAGTGCATCTGTCCTCTTATTCTCTCATGTACCAGTTCGCCCGCCGCGGATATAGGCGACGGTCTGCCGTGGTCAGTTTTAGAGGTGGGCATTTCGATTCTTTTCGGTGAGTCAGTTCACTGCATCTGCTTCTTTGAACTAAGCTGACTCAGTGAATCGACACAAAAGAGTTGCAAGATCCCTACGGTTCGCAGTCATATGAATATCGTCACGGCTCTCTATCAGTCTCTATTTGATCTAGATCTCTCGTATTCGAGACGTATTTAAAGTCTGGATTTACGTATTTGTTTTTGTTGGACAAGCCAAATTATCAAATTTAAAATTAAAACCGGAAGTAAACTTGATAACTCCCTCGTCTGTCCAGCAAAAAAGTGGAAGAAATAATATTTTTAATTTGATATACTTTTGTAAATTGTAGAGTTGTGTTTTTGTAGTTGTTTGCATAAACATGTTTTATTTTGTGTTACATACTACCTTTGTTGCAAACCCATATATTTACGTTCGTTAAAACGTCGACTTTCAGTTATTAATTACCTGGCTCATGTCGTTTACATAGATTTTGTAACTATGCACCAGTGTACCTACTTAACATGTTGGGAAAAAGAACGGATAGAACAGCTCGCCGGAGTCGTATCAATGAACGATAGCTGCGTTCAGTTGTCACGTTGTCAGCCAACTCGGCAATTCAGTTTAGTTCGGCGCTGAGCCGGAGAGCTGCATCTACTGAAATAAGTGAGCTCCCTCAACAGCTCTTATGAAAGTGTCGGCTCTTCGATGCAGCTCTAATCAGTTTGCTCTCTACCCCTATCTGATGAGCCCAAACAGGGCGAAACTTGTAGTAGGGTGAGAGTGAACTGACCAGGGCAGATGATTTTTTTTGTCATCTTTGCTTTATGGAGTAGCCTCGCCGATGCCATCGCTAGGAACTAGAGGTGACGAAAATCAGTATTTTTCGATAACAGGTATAATGACCAATAGTAGTTTTTATATCAATCGCCTGCAAAAATGCAAACGGCTTTGTTTGATAGCTGGCATCGGTATTTTTTTAAAATTAGGTTGTTTTATTAAGTATCGCCATAATTCTGATGTTCTAACAAGAGCAAATTTTTTCGCTTTTCGGAATAAATAAAACACCCTCCTGAAAGTTAAAGTTAATAATACCTAATAATGTGTTTTACTTGCTTAACATAATATGTACCTAGTTGGTTTTTTAGAAAGCTATTTGAAAATTTTTTCAACCTTTATTCGGGTATATTCAACGTTATGTAGCATTCGACTATACAATTAACAGCTAAGCTAATACTAAAAACATTAATTTGTTCCTTAATAGCGAATTACTTATCCAAACTGCATAATCTACTAACGATGGACAACGTACCAACACAGACAGGTATCAGATACAGATATCAGAACGCCAAACGCTACTCTTGCGTAGGCGGTAATGGTAGACGGTAAAAATAATAGGTATCCCCACGACACAACAATAAGCCGAGTAGTACAGATCCGGACAGTTGCTTTCATGTATATAGGTAATATAACATATGATATCCGGCAACCGACGCGCAATACAAGTATCTGCCGAATCTAGTATTCAGAAAATGCATACCTGTTACCTAGAACTGCTTGCTGATATCTGTTACCAAATAACAAGTCCAGTATCTGCTTACCACCTCTACAGGAACCTGCACTAGGCCGATGTCCATCACAGTTATGGACTGCCTAGCTCGCAGAGTTTTAGTTTAGATGGCAATGAGGGCATCTGTCCTCTTATTCTTCCATGCATTTCGGCGATTTCACTAGCCGGATGCTCGGATTTTGTCTTACAATTCTATCTCTCTTGCGTTAGCAGTTTAGCGACAAGACCGACCCTTGGCTAACATAGCCCGTCGTATCACCCTACCTATCTAACACCGTGACCTTGCTGCTTCCACTTACCGGCAAATACGTGAAATCAGGGGTTTTCATATCTTCTATCCTTTTTCATTATCAGGAATTAACTTTTCGACACGATCAACTCTTCTTCCGATCTCATCAATTCTTCCTTCGACTTTCGGTTCGATCATACTCGGATTCGTTTTAATTTCGTCTGTTTCGATTTTTTGTAGTTGCTCTTGCACGACAGCAATTAATTAATTATTGGTTTTCCCTTAACCCTTTTTTTCTTCTTGCGCTTCCTTAGTTGCTCCAAGTTCGGTTGTCATCTATTCTTTAGTTGCTGTCACTTATTCAGTTTTCATTTCTTGCATTAGCTGTTGTAATTGCACGTCCATGTTGTTAGATTGGCTTCTTGTCACTTGACTTTGACTCTTACTCGGTAATGTTAGAACTTCCTATGTGTTGTGGTTATCTCTCTTCTGCAACCCTTTAAACACTATCTGTCCAGGTCACAAAACACTCCAGAAATCCACAATCCCACTTCTGACATCAGTTGTTAACAGTACGGTTTCAACAAATGCGGATTTCTGACACACTCGTATCGAGATACACTAAATCTTAACACAATTATTGCAAAACGCTACTAATTCTACTACTACTGTTACTATTAAATGCTGTGAAAACTTCGATAACATTCCATAGATAGAATATACTAGATAATCAGCATTTCCCGCCATCTAAGTATTGCTAGGATCACTACCTAATAGACTTCAAAGTCCTATTAACACAACATCTCGATGCCTACAGCCCTGGTCCATAGATGGCGCTGATGGCGTCATATTATCCGCCGGCACGTAGTACTATAAAGAAATGGCTCCTTTTTCGTTAATTTTCATCCTTGACAAGGGAATAAGATAATTGTTGTTTAGTTTGTATGTATTGTATACATGTTTGATGGAAATTGCGTAAGAAATTGAATTGTACCGACTCGATTTATTCTTATATGTGTAGAGCTATAGAGCATTTTACTAATTGGAGTTGGCACTCGATTGTACATGTTCCACAAATACTTTTGGTGGCCAGTACAGTACAGTACATACAGTAGAGTACAAGTTTATATAATGTGTTTTAACAAAATCACCTTTAATTTCACCGAGTCTTTTCCTGACAAGTGCAATTCTAAGTCGATGTTCTTTCTTTGTAATATTGCACTGCAATGTCCTATTTGGTGAGTGTTTATTTTTGAAGATATTTGTATAGCCCAGAATTGCGAGATGCCTTGTAGTAGAAGCAACATGTAATGTTTGTAAAATAGGTATCTTTAAAGAGTGTTATTATATGCTTTTTTGACATTTTTTGTTTTTATGTGTAAGTTTAAAATAATATTTAATGTGTGCATTTTTCTGCAGGTACTCCAGTTCCTTTATGTAGTTGTTGGTAAGCAAGTTTTGTGTTTGTGATTGTTGTATTCATTTTAACACAATCTAGTCAGCCTCATGCGCCAGTGCGGTTCGACTCTATTTAACTAATTTTAATTACTTTCAGTGCACGTTCATTTACGTATGATAAAAAAAGGAATTTCTAATAAGGCGAGTGAGTTATTCGGTGCAGGGCAAAATCAATGTTCGTGGAATGGAATTCGGAATGCATAGTTAGGCATAAAATGTAAATGGAGCGAAAAGATCGCCGTGTCGTTGCATCTCGTCTGCCCTTCCATTAAACTTTTTACCGGGAATTCTAAGGATGTCACAGGGGACTCGTTAGTGTTTTAAAGTCTGCCTTCTGTTCTTTTCTTCGTGAAAAATCTGGGTCGGCTTTCAAAGGCCGCCGCATTCCGGGAATGGGATTTGTGGTTGAGATTGAAACGCAGTTTCAGTTTGCTACGTGTGAGAAACGTATAGCGTGCGTTTATTCTCCCGTGCGCGTCATTTGATGAAAATCGCAGTTATTGCACACGGTTGTGTGAATTTGATGAAATCGATGTGTCTATGTTTATTGGTATAAAGCCAATATATTTTATATCAAACGCGCAAAATGGTGCGGTTCAAAACCGCTCGTAATTTTTTTATAGCGCAATGGTCCAATAACTAGAAAGTAATAGACTGTATTATTGTGTTTTCCAAATTTAAAAGTAGTTCAGGGGCTCACTCTGATTGAAAATTGATTTAATATGCTGGCACTTCAGTTATTACTATCGTTTTTCATTTTGATTTACATTTTATGATCTATCGAATGTAGTAATAATGGTAATATCATTTCTGATGATGATACATATTGCATAGCCAAGTTGAAAAATTTTGGTTAGTTGATCGACGTATACAAAAAGACTGGTTAGTGAAGCGCAGAAAATAGTGGACAAATTAAAACAGTCAAATCGAAATCATGAAACCAAATGTTCTTCATGTCTTTTACATATTGTAATCTATTAGATGGGAAAAGGTCTTTGGATCGGTAATTCACAATTTGAACCTTTATCCGAGTGACACATGACTAACTTACCGGGAACTAGCTCTGCATTTTACCGGAATTTCGGTTACTATAGCTAATATTTATTATAACCGATTTAAGATGTGGAAGGTAGACGGACTGACTATAATGAATTATAATAGGTTATGGGAATAGCAGTCACTAGTTAAAAGAAATACTTTTCAATTCAGCCAAACTTTCGGAATCAGTTATTCCTTTTTCAGGGCACTACAAGATTGCAGAACAAAATGATACATTGTAAAAACGTAACTTAAAACTTACATTGAGTCGAGGTTGATAGTTAAATAGGTATGTTCAACCGGATACATGATCCTTCGATGAATTGCAACAGATTAAAAATTCGACGATTAAATTTATATCACAATACGTTAAATGTCAATAGCTATAACAAAAGTGACAATTAACTAACCATGATCAGACAATTATACAAGTAACGCTGCCAAACCACAAAAAATTACTTGAAAATTATTTGAAAGTATGAATAATCTTTCTATATATAATTCTACTATACGTGTGTATGTCACTGAACTCCTCCTAAACGCCTGGACCGATTTTAAAGAATTTTTTTATGCGTTTGGGTGGCGCCCTGGATTGTTTAGATTCAAAAATCAGCCCGGCAGATGGCGCTGCAGTCGGTATCTAGGTTATTTATCTATACTGCAACTAAACGGCTGGATCGACTTGAATGAATTTTTGTGTATGCATTCATTCATTTTAATATCCTAATCGCTTGGAATATCATGCAGGACGTCTGTCGGGTCCGCTAGTGTAAGTATAAATTTTTGATAAACCCTCAATATCTGATGCTATGAGTCTGTATTGATGTACATCATTTCTAAAAACAATCTTTTCATCAAATTCGGTTCAGAACAGATAATTTTGGCAGCATTAAAATTAAAAGAATGATTGGTGCTCGTACAATGTTCGGTTAATACAGATTTAATAGATTTAAGACGTATATCTCTCATATGTTCCTGCATACTTTTTTCTAGATACCTACCAGTCTGTCCGATATAACATGCAGAACACGAGTTACAACCAATCTTATAAACAATATCAGATCTTAAGTTATCAGGAGTCTTGTCCTTAACCTGAGAAAAGACAGATGCGACTCTAACCACAGAACTAGAGGAAAACTTGACGTTAGGAAACGATTTAATCAAATTATTCTCTGAAAACTTTAGGAATGTCGTTGGCTTTATCTCAGATAACGCTAGTCTACCTTTCAACTAGACCTTTTCAAAAAAGCACAAGGAAGCGTGACTGACTCGAAATACCTGAGCTACTTTAAACGATTACACGAATCTATATTGTTGTTAAAACTGTATGTTTTACGTCAAGCATTCTTAACTGATTTTGCCATGCATTAATCAATTACTCTACATCGCGATATGGACTAAAATAACATGACTTCCTATTTGTATGAAGGCTGAAACGAGACTCCACACTTTGAACTTCGTAAAAATACATTACGTTGCTCCGTGATTTTTTAGACCTAATTGGTCAAATCGGGGATAGCGGATGCCCCCCTCCATCTAGGCGCGAAATTGGTAATGTAACCGCTTGTAAAATCTATTATCAAAGTTTGATTTAATTAGTTCGTGACAATGAGTAATCGAATCCATCATTATAACTAACCAGTGAGAATTAACTAAATGTGAAATTAAGAAGTTTCATTCCAATTTCCGTACTGCTATATTTTTATCTATACTTCCGTGTGTTTTAACCAGAGGTTCAATGAAAATTTTGGGATGAGGCGCAGACAATGTGTAGGAAATGGTGGTCGCCAGTCGCCACCTTACTAAAGTTATATTTACAAATGACAAATTTTCTGGTTCAGTACTAATTTCCATTCGTGTTTTTGTTTCAATACATGATAATGTTCTATTTAGTGCCTACAAAAAGTGCGGCTTGACTACCCCATCCTGTATAACAATAAATAAGTTAGTCAGCTACAAACTGACATGATGACAAAGCCACCCAGCTGCCAAAATCGGAACTACTTCCTAAAGGAAGTGACCTACTAACATCATACCATTGCTTTGGTATATAAGCAAAACCTGTTCTATGCCATGCTGTCTGCACTAGACCTAAGCCACACTGATRAGCTATAACAACAGCGAAACAGATCTCTCTGTAGTTGTTTGCGGTGCAGACAGCATAAAATAGACATGCATTATGCATTTAAAATAAATTATAACATAGTAAAGGTCGTAGCCACACAAATGACTATTTTTGTTTGTTAAAGATTTTAGCTTGTCCGAGTAAGGAAATAATAATTGATTAATATAAAGGTTAAATAGCTATAATTCTCGAATTATATAAAGCTTAGTGTTTTAAATACTGACTAAAGAAGGAAGCTTCATACACAATATGCTGATAATATACTTGTAATAAGCATTAAGCGATGTTTATGGATTTCTTTATTGTCTTTTATTGTTAGACGTTGCTTTCGATTTTTAGATAAATTGTTGATCTTCTATAAAGGAAACTAAACACCAGGAATTTGACGTTCGTTTAAACAAATTTTACATCGTAAATAAAAGGCGATTTCTCGTTGCTGATGGCGATTATGTTCCAACAAATCTGTGTCGAGTGATTAATGTGAGAGCAGATAACAGCGAAATAATTAATGCGACGAGAGATAGCGATTTGTTAAACTGTAATTTTTGTTGTGTTGTATTAGTCGTAATCATGTTGAAGATAGCATTAACGGTTTATGACATATTTCGTTTTCATTATATGACTTTATTTAGTGCAGTTATAAACTTTTAAGTTTTATGAGAGGAAATATACTCACAATATTTGGGCATTTTTTGAGTGTAAGAAAAGAAAACAACGCTAACGCCAACGAAAAATATATGCCGTGTTACCGATTAGACAAAGAACTGCCTAGGGCTGCATGACGAATGTGGGTGGCCTTCTGAATTGGATTTCATAATGTACAAAAAAATACGATGCTTAGTGGTGCAGCATACCGAAAAGCTTAAAAGAAAGCCGAACACCAAGAGTCGAATGTAAATAAAATTTAAAGAAATCATCTCCTTTTTTAATTACACTATAGGTAAATTTGCATGAAACGCCGGCTTTTGTATAATCTTATTACGTTAAGTAGAATAGAAAAACGTCCTTTAAATAACAATACGTAAACTCAGGCTACTAGTACTACAGCGAAAAACGGAGTGCTAATTGTCAGTGACAGAGCCGTATTAGCACTGATCTCTAAATAACTGGATGTCGCTTACATACCAAAATGCAGGTAAATTGTTTGTGATAGATTTAAGCCACCTTAGCGCTTCTAGCCGCTGGTCCTTGTACTAAATTTTTGACAAAGATTCGTTCTGCGATAAATATGACGTTAATGATTGACGGTTATAATAGTGAACTCATCACCTGTCTGCAGATTTCCAAAAGAGGATCGTTGTAGTGTTTGAGTAAGATGTAAGAAACATGTGACGTACAAAGTGGATGTTACGTTTACTCATAACCACTGTATATAGTTAAGGATCTAACCTAAAATTTGAACGCGCCGTTAAGAGGGGCATTTACTTGGAGCGATCGGGCAAAATGTAAACTATGCAACCCATGTTACCAGCGGGACATGGGACGTAAGAGGGTAGCCGATAGGTTGAAATTACGCAAAGATCAGACGGGCTAAACTAATATTTGGAAAATTGCTGACTGTAGCGTGTGCATAAAAAAGTAAGCATAATATTAGTAACTTACTATGATATTATACCAGATTATTCAAAATATGGAATAACCCATTTATTTCTGTAAATATGAACTATATAACATTTCATTCTAACTGCATGTCGACTATGATTTTTGGAGGAACTTTTATAATAATTTTCATTCCGCCTCCCCATTGCTTCGGCAGACAGTAAATTAATGTGAAAGAGCTTTTAACATTAAACTTGTCACGTGTATTTAGACATAAAAGCTTAGAAATCCGGTCATATCGGAATAAATCGTACACCGCACGATCATTCCCGACAGGTTTGCATCTTAGCCTCACTGTTCTCTGGATACCATGCGACGGATCTGGTGGGGATGGGCATTCGCATTCCGCTCTCTTGACGGGCTCGTGCGAAAGGGTTTGCGGTTTTAGATTTTTTGAATGTTTTTACTTATTTATCGTGCTCATGTTTTTGGTGGTGTACAAAGAAATATGTAGCTACAACGTGGAGTTCGAATTTTTCGTTTATGTGCCTTAGTTTTCGAGATATAACTCGCCAAAAATACGCATTTTTAAGCAAAATATAACAACAAATATTTACATTACCGTACCAAATTCAGAAAAAACTCGAACTCTACGTTGTAGCTACATCTTTTGTCATTGCCGTGTCGAAATTTCACTTCGAAAAAGTTTCGAATAACTCGGTAAAATGTAAAACGGTAGGTGCTTAAAATGACCCGATTCGCTCTAGGTAAACGCCCCTCTTAAATTGATAGTACAAGTACCAGCGGCATGGTGGCGCAAAGGGTTTCTACTTATCACAGTTTTGAATGAGTTATGCGACATCCCGTTATTTAGAGATCAGTGCGTATTAGTATTAAACAAATTGCACACTGGTGCCAACTTAAATCAGTTCTGTCATTTTTCTGATAGAAATATGTCATTGATGACGTAACGTTATAGTTCTGTGACCAACGGTATACGCTACTTTTTGTGTATACACAACATTCAGTGATAATGTAACTCAAGTGACAGTGACGTCTAACATACGATTGATCTTTGACCACAATATGTCTAGTCGCCGTAGTAATAATGTTTGTTAGTTGTTCATGCAGTTTTGAATATTGGCTAGAGATTAGAGATTGCTGCGACGCTGCGAGCTTAGCTCAGCGTACACATTGGTCCTTAATATAGCATATATATTAAACTGATACGTATTATAATACTTCATACAAATATTCTATAATTAATAACGCACATATCTAACTTGAAACATACTCAATATTTATTGTTACCAATTGCTTTTCTTAAAATATGGCGATATTTTAAAGTGAAATAAACCCATTACATCATTCTACTTAATCAAGTTCTACTGATGATGTTGTTCCTTGTTCGATGTACTTATTTATGATTCAAATTAATAAATCCTTTCAGTATATTACGCTGTTAAAGCACATATACTAGGTGTAAATGATAGAAGTTTATAAATATTGTTTAGATCGCACTTGGAAAGTATAATATAGCCATTTCTGTTCCTTTAATCATTTTTTAAACCCACCATTATGAGTTTTGTTTAAGTTCAGTATTTTATATTTTATACATTTATTATGTAGTCGCGGAACATATATCTTTTTAGACATGTTTCACATTATGGAATATCATTTATCAGTTACAGCTACAAAGTACCAAAAATTACTTTTCAGTTATAACGTAGGTGTGTATTGAATTTTAATGGACGATGAACTTGAGCGACTCGTTAGAATCACTCATACAACTAAAATAAATATTAGTTCTATACCGTAAGTAAAATAACATCATTCTTTGAACGTTCGGAAATACGATGCTTCCCTCTTGAAGTTCGAATTAATATTCACCCATGAAATCCTAATTCTGTGGAGTTACAGAACTTAATTTACATTACACCCACGCTGTTTAAATAAAACTCTTTATCTCCCACACGGAGAAACTTAAGTCATTGTTATGCATTGTTCGGAGTTGTGCGGCAGTTTCTTTATAAATGAACTGGTATTCAAATGCCCCATTTCACCAAATGAACAGTAAAACTTATTGCCTACACGAGTTTGAAAATTCTGTAACTGACTACCTAAGTCGACACCGAAATGTTTTAACCGTGTTTTGGTTCTATGCATACTAATCGACTCATTTAGAAGCGTTTAAAACTTTCTACCACAAAATACGAAGTCAACCGGTTAGGGGCGGTCTTATGCAAGGCAGATTTGGATTTTCTGGAATTCGTATTTAAATAATCGATGTTTCGTCTGTGAAACAATGGCTTGCTACATGGGATTTGTTTTTTATAAGTCGAGTTACTTTTTGGGTTAATAAGATTATCAATCTAATTTTTTCAATTTCCTTATCAGCAAAATTAATTTTTTTAGGACATGAATGTGTTCCCCATATTGCTAACTTTTTACTCTTTCTATTAATGTAATTTTAATTTAATGTTCCTTAAATTGTCAGCTCGTTATATATCGAACTTAATATAAAACAAATTTGATTTTTTCTCTGATCATTATTTTAGGAACTGCTGCAACAACAGATCTCTTCCGGAATTCAGCCACATGTTTATATATTGTATGATGGCACACCATACTTTAATGGAATTTATACTATCCAGATTGATGGATTTATCAACAAACATGAATTCCATACTACGATTTTGCTACTTCGTAATAATTATTAAGGAGAAAGTTTGAGAACTAATGTTTACGTAATTTATTTGGATAACTTCACTCTGATGGTAGTTAGCTTACTTTAGCTTTACTGTTCCTACCTGCTAGCTGTACCAAGAACAGTTATAAACTCTGTTCAATAAGTGATCGATCGGGTTACATTATTTTAGAATTATTTTTTATCAATAAATAGATACAAACCTTCGCTTCTAATTTTCACACAACGCAGTCATCATGACGGTATCGCTGGTGAAAGAATCCAGCCTCATTCTCTACATGTATTGTCATGATTCATAGTTACCAWGCAGGCACCTATTAATCGCACCTGTAGGTAGCGGGTACAAGCTAGMCACTTCATCTTCAAAAGTCCATCCATATCWTCCGTTATTACCCTAAWCCTTTGGTTCTTTCTCCTTAACGAATGTTGTTTCATTCATTGTACAAACGATTCGTTTACAAAAATGTTGCTGTGTTCCTACTAAATGATGATGTTAGTCTAAATTTATTTGTTCTTGCTTCGCTCTTGAACTAATTCTCTGGCATCAGTCGACATCAGCAGTAGTGACATGAACTTTGATATATTCTCTGAAGATTTCCACACATTTATCGTTATCTTGTGGCAGACCAAATAAGCTAACAAAAATATTTTTTCGGCTGATCGATTTGTTTGGACATTTTTTAATTTCGACCTCGTAGTTTTTCATCATTTGAAGTAGTCTGGTTCACACTTTACATAGCCGATAATTAGCCTGCAAAAGCTGCATCGTGCATCATCACATTTTGTTTAAATTCAGTTGTCAGTATGCTCGATAGACGTATTGAGTATTGACGAATTGAACTAACCTGGATAACATTTGAATGTACTGATGTATTTTGCAAAAAACACCACTAAAATAAGATTGAAAGACAAAGTAGTTGTAGTGCGTTATTTACTCAAACGAACAAAAAGAGTTAAGTGGTGTCTCGCAGAGATCCGTTTTTGACCCAGTTTTATTCTTGGTATACATATCAGATTTAACGATACATTGGCGTATACAGACGACCTAAAGTTCTCCGAGAGAGTCTCTTCCCTTACCACTTAAAAATATTATAAAAATATAATCGGTCAGAGCTTAAATATTTTAATTCCGCGAGACTCAGTACATGGGGCTTTTGCACACAGCATTCGTTGTACAAACCTTCGATCATACATAACTACAAGTAGATATGGCGTAAACACAGTTTTTGGGAAGGTTGTTTGAATGCAGCCAAACAGGCGATAAAGGAGAGACGTCAGGGGAGAGAAGAACTACGTTGAAAAATCTAAAGAATGTCGTACATTTTGCGAATTTTCGGGTTCTTTAATAGTGCAATAACTTGAAAGTGCTCTTTCTGGTGTTATCCATTCAAAGTTATGCAGTTATAGCCGATAAAGTAATAAAAAACCCACGCGTTAAATATACCATTTTAAAGATATTTTTTTCTCTACATAATGGTAGGAACCACAATTCAACATTTTCGACAAAAATTAAAAAGAAAAGTTTGCTAAAATTATTTTCAAGTTTTATCAAGTTTGATCAAACGATAGATATTACTTTTATCTTGCAGTTATCGAAAACCAAAAGTAATATCTCTAATAATGACGATCCTAGAGTGTCAGAACGTAATGATTTCTGAAATTTACTTGCTCAAGGTGATTTATGATTCTTTTAAAACCGCAACGCAGTAGATGGTCACCCTAACCTTTATTATTGCACGTAATTGTGCAAACTTGTTTACACATTATTTGAAGAAATTGGAGAATACACCAGTACCTAGGATTCTTTACGTTTGTATAGGCAGGTAATATGGAATATAAAGTCCATACACAAAGCATTTTGGAATTAGTTGAATTTCGATTGAGGCATACATGTCCTCGGAAACGTCTTATCCATTATATTGTGGTAAACGGAAGGAGAAAATGGCTTTTGTAACTACAGGCTTTCTATAAATGATTTATGCATCAAGGGCGCTTATTGAAATTATCGATTTTATCAGTTTGCCGCCTCTCAGGAAGGTGAACACAACAACTGTTTTGAGATATACTTGTCATCTATTGATTGTTGAATTATTTGATATATATTAATATGAGAAAACGCGCCGGAGTTTGTATTTTCAACATATTCTGTAGTGTTTTGTGCAATAGTCAACTTTAAGGTTGCAGAAAGCTCACATTGATCTGCAACTTTCAGTACAATAGTGCTCATTGATATTCAGTGATCGCCGTACATATTGTAGCTTGACAGCAGTGAATTACATATAGGTTTCTCAACTATAGCATGGGGTCTGAAATTTAGCAGAGGGTTTTCGGTCAAGTATTGAAGGAGATAGTAGCATATGTAAGAAAATTATCGAATCTATACCTTACAGTAACTTGACACTTGAAAAACTGATTTAACTGATAAAATATATAAAAGCAATAAAAGTGTAAGCTAAATATATAATTCATTTACTTTAATATATTCTAAGTGCGTCTTTGTGATCGTAACAAATATTTAGTATGTTTTTGCCAAGAAAAAAAGGGATGAACACAATTTCTCACATTAATTGCATAAAGCACGAATACAAAAATATTTTTAGATAATCCTCAACCTTGTAGCTAGTTATTTGGCTTTGACAACAATGTTATGAACGTTTTCATTCGATTCTAGCAAAACTTGTTGTCAGAAAAAGAATAAATTTAAGTGGCACATACAGCGTTTCGCAAATTTTGTATGACAAGTTATGTTAAGAGTAGGTAGTTTTTTTTTGCAAGGATTATTCATGTATACTTACAGTATCTTGTATTTACTTATTTTTTTTTAAATTTTCCTCTTATTAAATTGTTTAATAATTCATTTGCTTAAATGCGAAGCATTTATTGTTTTGTTTTTATACCCGTGCTTGTATAATTAGGTGTAACGGTAACATGCCTATTATAAATATTTATCCCATGTATTCTTGTGAAACACTAGCTGTAAACGTATCTTTGGCACCAAGCAAATTCAGCAAATACAAATAATAAATTTAAAGTGCCACGTTTTCTCGCATGTTTGGATTTTAGGGTCACAGTGGTGTCACGTATTGTCTGCACACCATAGTTGTATACACACTCACTGTGCACCCGCCGCGCCGTATGTAACATGTATACGAATAGCCCGCAGCTTTCTTAGCATTTTAAATAAAGCTGCCCTTAGGGTCATCCAACCAACGAGCAGGATTTGCGTATGTACAAAATTTACAGACKAATTCGTTTRCCGCCCTTTGCGATTATAGGTCCAAGTGCTCCCATTAGTTTATATTGAATCGTTTACGTGAGACATTGGATCTCGTAAAGCCCCATTTGAATTCCTGGGGGTGTATTATACCAAGTTGGCGGGTTACCTTTTGACTGTGCGGGGTCGACTTGATTGTGCGAACCTCTAGTCATTAGTCTTTCAATTGCTGTTGCTCACATTAGCGCGTGGAAGTTTTAGCTCTACCATAATTGCACCCAGCTGATTGCTGTAAGTTTAAGGAGTTTCTGCGTAAAGCACACTTTCACCAGCATTCAGCAGCTGAACGTCATCAACCTAATGGTGCTTGGACGTATTTCTCAGGAACGTGGCGGAATTGCCCGCAGTAAGGGCTTAGGAGAAATTTGGGTTCTCAACGGATATTTTTGCTTTCGCTTTACGTTCCTTCTTTGTAAAATAACAGTGAAGGTTTGTACATTTGAACTCAGATTGTACGGAAAACGTTTATGTTTGTTATTCGAATCTATAATTTTGTATTCGTGCCTAATATGATATTTTTTTGTTCTTTGTTACCATTTCTCGCTACTACAACAACAAATTGATCGTTTGGGTAAATGGTGTGCAGATAATAGATTACGTACCCCTTAATAAAGACAAATGTAAGTTTGTACTTATACCCTCAAAAGAACAGCCGCTGCAGTAACATTAAAGACTTTGGTGTCAGTTATGACCCTGAATTATCATTTGCTGATATAGATTCAGTAGTAAAAGCTGCTTACAGGGCTCTAGGTTTCATCACACATAACTCATTGTAATTTACTAATGCCATTGCCCTAAAATCCTTGTATTTTTCTCTTGTTGACTCCAAGTTGGAGTACTGTTAAAAAAATTCAGCTACGCTTTCTCAAATTTCTATCATATCGTGTTAACAATTTTTATCCATACAGAGGATATGACCACCGTTTGTTGTTAGAAAGGCTGATATCGCATCTTTGGAGTATAGAAGAATGCTTGCTAGCCTTACATTTATTGCGTTTAAATTATTTCATGGCGGTGTTGACTATTCTGCTCTGCTAGCATTGTTTAATATAAGGGTTTGATCCTTCGTCTTCACGTGTGAATAATTTACTACACTTGTGCAACAACAAGAACGGGTTATTTATTAATGTAGCATTTACAATGTAAAATGAATATTGAAACTGAAGTTACGAAAATGAATTGTAGGGAAAATTGAATATTTCCAGTTGTCAGAATCTTTTCGTAGCGAATGTGATGCTTTCCATGTTGCCGCCACAAAGGGTGCCTAGATTTGGCTCCAGAGATGGCAGCACTTTAGACTGTTCTAATGCTAGAACAGGCGTACTTGTTGATTCGCCCATTTTTATTATGTCGAATGATTTCAACAAAATATTTCGTCATTTTGACTTATATTATTATACTTATTATTATTATTATTATTATTATTATTATTATTATTATTATTATTATTATTATTTCTGTTAATATTTATTTTTATTTTTATTATTTGCCTCTAATAAAATTATGTTCATACAGACGAGTCTTTTTTTTTGAACGGAGATCGTAGCGTATTTTTAGCACCATCAATTTTTTTACTATGCGAACGAACTCTAGACAGTAACTAATACTCACTGCTGGTAGGTACAGTAAGTGTCGTATTTTTATTCAAAATTTTCATACGGCAGAAATAAGAAAGTTTGATTTGATGTTTATTAACTTGCTGTATCTGTTACAGTAAATAAAAAAGGAACTTTAATAATACTGCTATAAATTAACACATCAATTATTAAAAGCGTAGTCCCTCAATTTCGGTGCATTTTTTACATCGTCGTGTGGCGGGAATTTGGGCTTGCTTTTGAAAGCCGTTTTTTTGCGAATTATTTTTAATTTTTAGCCTAGCTTTTTTGGTAACTATTTTTGACATAGACACGTCTGGTGTTTGGTTTTGTTGTACGCTCCGTGTGTTACTATAACTAGAGAGAATGCCTTCTAGGAATGCCAACAAGGCAATGCTATGTACCGATAGAAGTAGATCTCCTTGTATATAAAGCCTTAGTAGAAGCGTTTATCTGATAACAGCTTATTTAAAATTTAGTGTAATCGACCAATACATTAACTAAATGAAAGATATATGTCTGGTCACATGTCACATGAATTATATCAAGCAGGTTTTTTCATCCAGTTCGAATTGTTCATTAGCGTGACCAACGATATAGAAACAGAAACAGACAAGACAATGCATGGAGTGTATATATGTAAACAATTCTTATGTGCATATGAGCTTACAAACATATTTGAGAGACGCATCAGTACCTTTACAAAATTATCATTGATTTTTAATTTTAAATAAATAACCATTCCGGAAAAGTGCAAAATTGTAGATTACAGTAAGGAAACAACTTATATGGTTTTTCAAGTACCGGAAGATGAAATAATCGATTTAAGCTTCTACAATACCATTACAATTTAAATATCATGTAGCTTCAACGTCATTCCAAACCAGTTTTTATTCAACCAAAACGAAAACAGGATTGGTTTCCCTGACATCTATTTCCTATTTTTTGTTTTTCTCCCAGGTTACATTTCTATATAAACCAAATCCAGCTTGAGAATTAGGATGCATAACCGAAATGCAAATGAAAAGTGGTACAAATAAAATAAAAGAAGCAATTGAGTATGGATCACTAGTCATTTAAAAAAATCAGGTGTGCAAAGAAAAGCAACGTAATTTGCAAGAGTAGTAAGACAGATGAAATTCAATAAATGCCGCCTAATTGATGGCTGCAAAGCTCGTTCCGCAATTTGTTATTGCCAAGCGACAGTTCTTCAGTTTGATTGTTTAATTTGACCTAAAAATTTATTTAAGTGAATAGATCTGCAGAACCTGCTTTGATAACGCTTTTTGTCATTTATTTTCAGATTTAAAAACGCGATGTTAAGAATAAAAAGAATAATACAAATCCCCAAAAATCGCTGCCATTGTAATGCTGTGCCATTCAAAACAAATAATAGACTAAGAAATAAAAAATAATTAGAAAAATAAACTTTTGCCAAGGGCATTTTGCTGTAAAGATTATATTTGCTTAAATAAACCTATAATTATATACCTTTGAGCTCGATATTTCCGAAAAAGTTCTTAAATAACATTTTTAGTCCCAAGTTTGTTTGAAACATGAATAAATCAAAACTAATCTTAGGTTGTGGTTATGGATAACTCCACTTAAGGATAAAGATCTTGGCCAAGTGTCATGCTACAATGGCTCTCTCTAGAAAAAGGATGGATAGAGGATTCAACTGTCACCGGTAGATGGCGGCAACTTATAAGGATATAATGTTTACATTTTTTTGTTCTCGTATTCAGAGATCACGTGATAGAAGTTCATCTGTTTTTTTAAGTGTTTTTAAACTTATTTTAGTTTGAAGTTCGTTGTTTAACATTAGATTTGATGTTCAAATTCGCTTAAAGTAGACAAACAAATACATTTGTGGTAGTACATAAGCTTCTTGAGTGTTATATTACGACACATGTTCTTATTATACGATAATAACAGGAAAATGTGTCACATTATGCCCGACTTATTAAGAAAGCACACTTAACCTATCAGCAATCCATAAGAACTTGAATTCGCCTCAAAAAACAAGGACCCTTCCGAATCGTTTGTTCGGCATTCAAACTAAATTTGTATGAAATTTTTTTTTATATTTTTAACGATTATCGAGCGATCGAACAAGCATACTCGTTTGGCCTATCTTGTATAGAAATTTTTTAGACTGTTTAAAATGCTTAAATTGAAATATTATTTCCTGGTGTGGATGAAAGGCAAAAGAATTGTCAAGAATGCAGGAATATCATATTATGTGCACTAATAACTACCAATTGATCACAGCTAAGTAATTTTACTTCATCATTAAATGAGTGCGGTCCTTTTTTAATTCTTTTTATTCGAATTTTGCTTGGATGTTTGCATACGCCGTTTTTCGCATTAGATATTCCAGGTCCAGGACAACATATGTCTCTCCCGATTTTATTATTAAACCGATACGTTGATTTATCGTGTAGTAGGTTCCTTCTCTCGTTTCAAAACCTCTAGTTTCTGGTTACATGCCAGGCGAATTTGCATAATGCCAAGTTCGCACAACCAAAGTTGTCATCGCAAGCATGAAGCTTTCTTTGGATATTTCAATTGGAAATGTATCCCCGGAGGATCGCAAACGAGCCTTTGATATCATCTCGCTGGAATGTAAACGATTTACCCGTCCTTTTTCAATCAAAATGGTGATCAACTACAAACCGGACGATTTGATCGCCTAAACGGGCCCACGCTGCATTCGTAGAGGAGAAAAATTTTTCACCAACTATGTCTGAGAGCTGTTTGATTGCTCGGTTGATTAAATCTTCGTCGCGGATAATTTCATTCAAAGCTTCTATGTTTTTGCTTTTTGACGTGAATGTTAAGGCTTTTGTGATATTTACTGAACATGCTGCCCACAGGTTTCAGGAATGCATTATGTACAGGTATATGTTTATGTAATGGATGGCTTCCTTATTTGGTTTATTTTATTGTTTTTTTAATCTTAACTTATCTTAAAGGAAATATAATTATTACTCGTGTATATTTGATAATACGTTTCTTTCCTCACAATGTATCTTTCAATAAATAGAACTGTTACAAAATTATGTCATACGCATTTAATTACTCTCAGCCATTTAAATGATTAAAAGGGTATTATAGGTCAAAGTAGCTGTAATATACTGCCCAAAAGTGATTAAATAGCAGGTAATTAACGGTATTTATATATTGCAAAACTAATTCATACGATTCAAATCTTATATGACAAGTACAAAACAAGACAATAATTAGATAGTTGCTTTACCCTCGCTTTCTAGAATATATTACAACTAGCCCCTCTTTATTAAATTCAATTATTGAGGTTATTATCTGGAAGTCGCTGCGAATTAGTAGTTCATTTATTAATTTGAACAATGTGTCGCTTCCAAATAAGAATCTCATTTACAGGTTTACAAAAACATGTAAATGAACTTTTCATCTATCAGTGCTTTTACACAAGCCTTTTTATTTGGATTCCTAAAATCCCTACAATACACTTCCTCTCCCTTTTGGAATGTTACAAATCGATTTCCCTGCCTAAATTTACAATACTGCTCTTTATTGACATATGCCAGCAAATCCAATCTAGTTTTTTGGTTTGTATTTAAATACCAAACTTAAAAGTGTGACACCAGTAGAGACGTGTATGTGATTTCGATAGCTAAATAAAAATCTATTCAATAGTATGGTAAAACTCACACTTTTATTAGCGTCATCCTTCATTGATTTCATCAAACTATTTTTAAGAGTTTTTACCAAATTTTCAGCTTGACCATTGCTCGATGGATGGCATACAGGTGATGTAGGGAATTTTATACCATTATTAGCACCTTGATCTGGAATTTGAATAGGGCTTTGATGGTGTAGTGGTTAGCACATTTGACTGGCCGTCAAAAGGTGCCGAGTTCAATTCTCGGCTCTGAAGCTCGCAAATAAGGAGTGACGAGCAAGAGCTGCAAAAGCGCCAGATGATGTTCAGTAGGATTAAAATTGTGACATATATATACCACTTTGACCTGGAATTTGACTACAGATTTGATGTTTGTGGTTCGTAGTGGTTAAGCACATTTGACTAGCAAAAGGTCCCGTGTTCAAGTCGAAGTGAAAGCTGGCAATTTTTTTGTTTGTACTGAAACTGCTAGCACGTCATTTTGACAATATTTAACAAGTTCTTTATATCAAATACAGTATCTGAGATTTATTAGAATTGTCTTTGTTCTTTGTATAATGTATTAATGTAATCCGCAATGTTAACTGTCAAAAAAGTAATAACTTGCAGCAATTAGGAGCAGTCGCCAGAACTAGTGTCCCTAAACTGCTGCGCGATTGTGTTCTTATATCGCAGTAGACTATTATGTAGTTAATTACACTATAATAACAACTTTGTGTACGCTGCCGTTGATTATGTTAATTATTATTTTGATAATTTTCTCTGCTCAGCTGTAGGTAATATATTATGCTTTTCCTATTGGGTAAGATATCGATTTGTACTTTTAATGCATTTCTGTCACGCTAGTTCCCAGAGAATAATTAAATGAGATTCGCATATTGCTGTTAATTAACTGACAGTGTTACGGCTGTTTTAAAAACCAGATTTAGTGCAGCGTATTTTACTATCTCACTTGACATTTATTGCAGTAGTAACTATAAAGCGTACGCAGAACAATTTTCGTTACAGCTCAAAGTGATTCTAAGAACATTCCTACATAACTTTTTTTTTAAATTCTATGGTTTAAATGTATTTCGGATTAGTTCCTTGTCTGTGTTAATTAGTTATCAAAGCTCACCTATGTATGTAGAGCTTTGATTCTGTGAGAGCTAATAATAAGGCAAATTATGTACCATATTTAGAATATATATGGTTTTTTGATACGACTTTAGTATTTGTGCATAAGACGTAATGATACATCTCCATTACCAAGCCCACTAACAGCAATTTTAAAATCTTTTCTTTGAATTGGCTTAACTCCTTCTAATCCCAAAACTATAACATAAAATATTTATATCTACCTGTGTTTTGACTGATATTTTTATGTTGGCTTCTGTCTTTTTCAACTGCGGGTTTCGGGAGAATACTTATCCATCATCGGTTTGCATTACTACAGACCTAGGACTGTGAGTGCTTTCGGCAAAGCATTTTACCGTATAGTCAGAATATTGGTGTTTAAAAAGTAACATTTATAATTTAGTTGGACGAGTTTCTGAGGCCGAAATAATACACATTTTTGAAATCAAAATATATTTCGTTGCTAAATGTGACTAAGCTATTACTTGTGGTAATCAACCACTTAGTGGAAGATCGAAAACTTTTAAGAATAGACTCTTAAGAAAACAAAACGCACTTGGTAGTTCACTAAGAAAACTGGCACGCCAATATTGAACATGTAAGAGTACCATATTGCGGAAATTGTCACATAATGCCCTAGAGTATAGAAAAAGAAGAAAAGCCCCAAAACGTGTGAAACCAGTCAGTAAGCCAGAATCCCGTTGTGTTGCTGTGTACTAAGAAGGATACATTTTGCTAACAACCGGGTGATCATTATGGATGACGAGCAACGTCAAAATGAAGGGCAATAACAATGTTTATACCAACAATATTTTAAAGCCAAATTTGCTAATAAGGCGTTCCATAAGGGGTATATCCAGATGTTTTGTTAGCTGAGTAGATGAAGCTTTGTATAGTCAAATATAAGTAGATAATCGTCTCACGAAACTGATTAATGTTACTGAAGAACCATTCAAAACCAGGTGTCCGTCGAAAGTTAGGGAAGACCAAGACCGTTTTGATGTGAACACGTCTTTTATCTCTTTTGGGGATGCATTTTGTGCCGTACTACCTTACAAAGTGCCTTCTAGCGGTGTCACTAGGTATTATGTCTACTAAGTTTTAGCGTTAAAACAGAACTCTATATACACAAGGCTTTAGTACGAAAGTAGACATATATTGCCGAAACCATCTTGCAGTAGGAAACCTAAAAATCGATGTTTCGAGAAAGAACATCCTAGAAAATTTGACAGAAGACTAGAGAACCCCCTAGTATCACACATTGCCGAAACTCTCTTGCGATGGAAAAATCGAAAATCAACGTTTCGAGGTCATAGAACATTCTGGAGAATACATCACGGGGGGGGGGGGGGATTGGAATGCTTGAGGTTTCGAGAACGTCATAGAATGTTCCGGAAGATTGAATAGACGGCGAGAGTGTGGTGTGGCAGTTTGCCAAAACTGTYTCGCTAGTATGGGTCATTGCCGAAGTTGTATCGCCACGGAAAAATCGAATATCGTCGTTTCGAGAAGCTCATGCTATATTCTGAAAAAATCATCAGCAGGCGAAAGAACCCTTTAGTGTGGCACATTGCCGTAAACGTCTGGCGGTGGAGATGTCGAAAATAGAAGATTCGGGAACGCCATGAAGCATTTTAAGCATTCTGGAAACTTAATCAGTAGACGAAAAAACCACAAGAGTGGCACATAGCTATAACCTTCTTGAGGGCAAATGTCAAAAATCGACGTTTCGAGAAAGTCATAAGACATTCAATAGAAGACGTAAGAGTTCTCAAGTGTGGCACATAGACTGGCGGAGGAAATGTCTAAAACTGACATTTCTAGAAATCATAGAACATTCGGGAAAATTCATCAGCAGACGAAAGAACGTCTATGTGTGGCATATTGCCGTAACTATCTCTGGAGATGTCGAAAGTCGACGTTTCGAGAATAAAATGGAATATTCTAGAACATTCTGAAAAATGCATCAGCAGGCGAAAGATAAGTGCGCCACATTCAAGTTGAATTGGGAACTTTTGTTTTCCACTTTAAGTAGTTCAAGCCATTCTCTTGTTTTTAGAGCAGTACGACGTGGTTGCTGAGTAATGCATCATATCCTTTTTATCCCCTACTGCATGAAACTTTTACTTCGTTGTTTGCGTTGTAGTTACTCTCCCTGTATTTCTGATAAAATTGTTTACACCTGAGTGTTTCCTTAAACAGTCACGCATTGTTTACTATGTTATATGTTATTTACAGGGTTAACCATAGTCCATAATCAACGGACTTTAGACTCAAGATAAGGCTCTCTAAAGTATAATATTCAGAATCACATGTTTTTACAACAATAGGCAAAGCGAGCCGAATAACCTTTATTGGCATTTCCTTAGATATACGGACTTCTTGCATGCTAACAATTGCAATTTACTTCCTGCATGTGCCATTTGAGATCGATTTCCTTAGTTTATTGAGTTAGGAAGGAAGTACTTAGGACCTCAGACATCGTTTAAAGGTTTAGCGATCCACCAACAACAGCTCGTCGAATGGGCTTCACTTATCACCATCAGCAGGCGGAGTGTCTATTCATTAAGATATCCATTCCGACGACGGACGTCCTTAAATGGCGTTTCCACGTGATTTATGTCCGTGGGCCCTGCGCACGTTACCTGCAGAACATACTTCACGTTCGCAGATAAATTATTTTTATTAATGGAGCAGAAGGGCCTTTTTAAAGGAGATCCACGTCAACCCACTCTGTTCCGTCGCTAATGGTCTTGATGGATGTGTCTGTATTTTCTTGTACTGTCGAATTGTAGCATGTTTTTAGATATGTAGTTTGTTTTTAACCGAGTTCAATGTAGCTAATATTTATCTAGTATTCACAGAAACTTCTTTCAAAGTAAAAAATAAAATAATTCGATTATATTCTTTCGGGTTTATTCAGCCTTTTTTGGTACAAAAATTGGAGAAATTTAATATGTGAAAAATTGATAAGTATGAATATATAAACAAGGAACTTTATCTCAAATGCCGAATTGCAAAAGGCAAGCGCTGTAAATAAGAAAAATCTGAATCTTCATTTGACGCCATCGTTAAACGCCCTTTTTTGCTGTTGTGCAACTAATGTCAATTTATTATAGAAAGAGGTTGGGCCCGGTGTGACAAATTTATGGGATTTAATCTTCATTTTTAGCTGAAAAAAAATATAAAATAGATTTTTTCTGAGTTAATGTGCAGGTATCTAGTTCTAGAATGACTAAACATAAAAGGTAAACATAATAGTATATTATACACCAAGGTGGCGAAGACTATTATTATTGACCGAGCACCAAGATTATTTCGCGAGGGCTTGTCCCGAGCGGAATAAGGTGCAAGGTCTATAAAAATGTCTTCCCCACCGTGGTGTATATACTACTTTTTCCACTACTAGCCAAATTTAAAGCAAAAGATAAAAAAATTCTTGTAAAAATCAAGTGTAGTACAAAAATGCAAATTCGCTTTTCCACTAATAAAACAAAAAATCAAGTAGTCTGATGCAGTTGACATTTCCACTAATCAAATTTATTTTTGACACAACGCACAAATAAGAACTTATCTCTGTGTTACAACGTTTGTAATTATCGTGTTTGGGTGTTTCCTTCCAATATGGATATGTTAGAAATTAATTGTACACCGCCTGAAATGCGGGAAGCTGCAGAGCAGTTAAACGACGAACTACTGCCTCAAAAGTCCAAAAGCGTGTATTTGAAAACTTACGAAACTTTTAAACATTGGTGTGTAAGTAAAGGCGCTGGTGGAATTAGTGAAAACGTACTTCTAGCGTATTTCAATGAATACGCGAATGATAAAAAGGCATCTACTCTATGGGCGCACTATTCCATGTTGAAAGCCACTATTAAGCTTAAAGAAAACATTGACATTTCGAAATTTTTTAAATTAATCGGTTATCTAAAAAGGCAAAATAAGAATTATACACCAAAAAAGTCCTCTGTGTTTTCAAAAGAAGACATTACAAAATTTTTAACGCATGCGGCTGACGACCTTTACCTCGCGATTAAAGTAAGTACACGTTTACATCACATTGTTTATTGATATTAATACATAGATATTCCTTAATTACAGGCAGTTCTTGTAATAGGTGTTGCGGGGGCTTGCCGCGGAGACGAACTCTGCAATTTGCTAATGACGGATGTTGTGGATAAAGGTGACATAATTGTTATAAATATTCGTCAGAGTAAAAATGGATCTTCACGAAAATTTGTTGTCACAGACGCTCTGTGGATTGAAATTATAAAGAAATATTTAAAATGCAGATCACATGTAAACTTACCTCGATTATTTGTTGGGATTAGAAATGGAAAAGCTACAAGGCAGTATATTGGGCATAATACAATTGCACAAATGCCTAATAAAATTGCAACCTTCCTGAATTTGGCAGATCCTAGTTCCTTCACTGGTCATTGCTTTCGAAGAACTTCTGCCATTATTTTAGCGGCTAGTGGCGGTAACACACTACAACTAAAACAACATGGAGGTTGGAGATCTGCAACGGTAGCAGAAGGTTACATTGAGGAGTCACTGGTACTCAAAAGGTCAATCGCAGATATGCTCCAAGGGCCTTCTACATCTTCAACTTCCGTGGCTTTATCAGCTGAGTCACAGTGTTTACTCTCATCGGCTGCAGTTACATCAACCTCATCTTCACCGCTAAGAGTTCCACCTAAAAACACTAATGAAACCAGTACTCTGCATAATACGGTTATCAATTTACCAAATACAGCTCTAACCAACACATCGGGTGCAACGATCACTATGACTTGCAACAATTGCACAATTAATTATAACTTTGGGAAACAATAATTTGTGTTCATTGTATTAATATTTGTTTAAATAAACTTTTGTTGTTTGGATAGTCTTCTAACATAACCAAGCTTCGACTCTCCCGCCCGCCCGCATTCCGTCATTCGGTCATGTCATGATTCGGTCGTCTCTCATCAGCTGTCATTTTTTGGTTGAGCGCGAATTTTAAACTAAGGGCATTTTTATTCAAATAATTTTATCGTGTTAGGTAACTTCAAGCAGCAAATACGTTAAAGACAATCTCCTGGGTATACAAAATTACGTTGCACAAGTTTTTGTTAAACAACTATCTCTGAATTCACAAAACTTTCGAATTTGTTCATTATTAACCTAGGTTAAGAATAGAAAAAATTATTAACCACTAATAGAGAAATTCAACTTCTCAGTTGTCTAGGAGACGCAATAATTGTCAACTTCGTAGCTAGTAGTGGAAAAACATGGTTTTCTGCTACAGACGTTAAAAGAATTCGAAAGAAAAATATGGAATACTATATTTCTTAGTATTTGAAATTCAGTTTTGCTAAATTATGCATCAAAAACTGTAAACTTTCAGCCTTTTCTAGAAAGAGACGATTTCGTTTGCTTTCACACGCAGATGAAAATAACTGCTCGCTATACACGCTGCCGGGTGGAGCTAACAAATAAGTTGGAGCTTCAGTGAATAAAATAGGGAAAATGTCCTTTTTGACGCAATACCACACAACTTGATTTTCCTTTCTAAAAATAAGAGTGAGCTCTAGATATATCTTTTGTTTAAATCGTGGATCGATTAGTGTAGTAGAAGTTAAATTATCTCTTGTAAATAGGTCCCTCAAACGCATTAAGGCTTTGTCTTAATTTATTTCGCTTCACTTGTACCCCTGCAAAACTAGAGCTCTCTTTGCCTAAAAACACCCAAAGAGTTTTCACAAGAGGTATCACCTCTGAAATGCAAGAGCTTGCAGAACTGGTAATTTTTGTGATTTCATTAAGAAAATTTATAACATTCTGTACAAGTTCTCACCGACTGAAGCTCAAATCGTTTAAGTCTGGATGGTCAATAATATAAAATCGTACAGCTCGTTTTTGATCCACTAGTCGATCCAACATTAGGTAAGTGGAAGTCCACCTAGTATGAATATGTTGAATCAATTTTTTTATGGCATGTTTATTTGTTCTTGATTTTTTTGAGTATATCGCACGCGGTTGCAGAATGATTGAAATGTTTGACTATTCTTGACATCATAATAATGTTAGTTACTGCAGCCTGACTATCTGTTGAAACCCCGATAACTAACTGGAAGGTATGAAGGAAACAGCCCTGAAAGTTCAAATTGGCTTCCGAAATTCCTTTCCTCATGTTGGTGGCGTTATCAGCTAAAACAGGATGTATATTTTCTTTAGTTAAATTATATTCTTTCAGTAAATTTAACAACGCCTCTTAAATTGCATTTGCTATAATGTGCACCCGGGAAATGTCTACAAGCAAGTACAAATCATGCTCTATTAGAAGCTGCAGTGTCTAGCCAGTGACCAGTAAACGATAAAAATGGTGTATTATTGTCCATATATCAGAATAGTTACGGATAATTTTAACTTATCTGATTTGATAAGCTGTTTAACCTTCTGACAAACTGCATTTTTGCATCTCTCTTACATATTTGGAACTACTTTTTCCAGAAAGTATTTGTCTGACGGAATGTCGTAATTTGGCGACAATTTGTTCATGAAGCGGGGAAATCCAACGTCTTGAACAATACTGTACTGTTGCATATCAAAAGCAATTAATTCCCCTATCAGCAAATGAATTTCTTTTCTACGAATCAACATTCCATTTCTGACTACCTTCGAGGGCGTCAATTATTGTTGTTTGCATTGTTAGGTTGCTTAAGCCGCGCGACATACTTGGCTGAGCATCTGTGCAACATGTTTCATTTTAGTACCCAATCACGTTAAAAAAAATAGGTAGCATAAGTGAACTTATCTGATGATAAATACAACTCTGCAGTTTTGGCACCGTGCTTTTTGATAAGATGGTAGTGCAGACGGGTTGTGTTGGCCGTTTTGTCTATTCCACCAAGAGAAACAACTTGAAGACGGACATTGCAGTGGCATTCATTTTCTTCACGGCATTATCCATGTCGTTTTTTGTAAAGAACTTCCAAACATTGTGAGACATTTTTAAGACGTAATGGTCTACAGAACCAGTCTACAGATATATATCTTTTATCGGCCAATGTGATATTGGTATCGGCCGATTATCGATATCGCTTGATCACTAATTTAATCAAATAGCGTAGTATAGTGACCATCTACTGTTAGTAATGCTACTACGCTGTAGAGCGTTTGTCCTGCAGATAAAATGGTCGAACTGCCGAACATGTATATTAATTACTTAACACCAAGTGTTCGAAAATGGTCTATTAAAATAAACTCACGTATAATTTACTACAGACCTCCACGGTGGTGGACGTTTCTTAATTTGTCTAAGGCAAAGTTAAAATTCCAATTTTGAATAGTTTTTCTTCCAATAATTCTTTTAAAATCAGAATTAACGAATATATAAAACTATTTAAAAATAAAAAAATAGCGATGCTGTAGTAGCAGTTTGAAATTATGACGATATAGTTTATTGGTCGTTTGACTTTATGTTGAGTATACCGATGGTTGATAATTATGTGTACGTTCAGTTAATAAAGTTTATTTGTGGAAAAATTCGTTTAATAACTTCAGGACATTACGCATAGGGATGCGATATAATTTGCTCCGAACCTATAAATTAATAAACACCAATACCGAMGTACACTAAACCTAAACACTACTATTCAATACACCACCCTTCACTCACTAGCACTTAAAACACATTAGAACACCGGTTTCGCCTTTGTTTGCTTGCTTCACCGCTATTCAAATCAGACTTCAGATTTCCCGCCATGGACCAGCCAGTGCTTTGTATAAGTTTGATCTAAGGGAGCTTTCCACGGACGTAGTCGCACTCAATGTTTTTGTAAAACTACTAGGGACTAAATTGTTCCATAGCCGACATTCCCACACCATCTATCTATTACTAGGATCACTACCTGATGGGTTGCACTGTCTTATTAACATGGTAACAGATCTGCATGCCTGCGGCTCTGGCCCATAGATAGCGCTGATGATGTACTTCCTTTAGATGTCGTGGAGTACTAAGTGTGTTATTAGATTTCCCTTCATTTCATGGTTCCAGTTGCACATGCACACTACAACGATTTCTTTGACGTCTGGCTCACATATCCTTTGTAAGGTTTACTTATTCAGATACCTAGCGATTCCTCGTTGTTTGTTTTGATACTGTCTTTCTGACTCACTTCTGTGCACCAAATGGCCGCTCTATTTATTATTACAATAGACACCCACAATTAAATTATATCACATTTGGGCTTAAGTTCCTGTAAGTAGGCATGATAATGCTTTAATGCTAAAGTTCAAGGTTACTTTTCTCGTAGCTACTCTCGATTTTCCTAGGTACGTAAATAAATTACTGCTGTTCAATTAAATCTCCTTCGTKCGATAGCACCCTGGTGTGTTATCGATCTGAGATTCTACCACCTTGTCTAATAACAATTAAGCTATTTGCTGAACCACTACATTCTGCATGCTCCGGTAATTATAATTAATTGAAAGTTTGTGGCAGTCGTAATTAATTAGCTAGCGAACGTCGCATGTTCATCTGATGTTGAATTGCAATCGCTATTCTACGTTTAGTGAGATTGTATTCCAGGAATCGTTGTTGTTTATTTAACGAGAGCGGATTTAAATTTGTTTGATACCGTCGAATATAGATGTTTCACATGCACTTTTAGCCCGGATTGCATGGATTGTTTGATTGTGAAGTATTCATGAAGTTGCGCTTGACATAAAACGGCAAGGACATAGCCTATATCTCTATTTATAGGTAAAGTCAGATGCAAGTCATTTTGTGTTATTCCATTTTTAGTTGACATTTTGGAGCTGCATAATTTATTTGCAACAACTAGGGCATTAGAATAAGAAACTGCTTCTTTATTTTGGTAGACAGTAATGTAGCCTCTTTCCTTAGTAGTCAATAATATAATTTTAGAAAAGTAGAAACTTGTTATTAAGAGCTGTTAAAGGAACTTGATTGACTGTCTATTTGTTTTTGTTCAGTCTTAAGTGTGTTTTGTTTTCATTTAGTTTTTTGTGCAAATTTGTAGTCGGTCTTTTTAAAAGCAGTCTATTGAGTACTAAATATCCTCAATAATTAGACTAAAAAATTACAGTTTTAGACTACAAACAGTTTTTATACACTAGTTCCTGCTTACTTAACTAAATTATATACAGGGTCGCTACAAAGTATGGAACCAGTAGGATATTTCAGGTTCTGTTCGACCGATTTTTCTGAAATTGTGCATGGGCGTATGGGAATTTTTTCAACTCCTTGTCAACTCTCATTTTCGAGATATGGGCGCAAGTTGAATTTTTTTAATGGGAAGGAGGGTCAAAAGCTCATCGCTGAAAAGGATATTTTTTCTGATTTCAAAAATGTATCACACTTGTACAATTTATTGTTTCTAAGTTGAGAAAAGTGTGATAACAAACTTGGGTCTTGCAAAAAACTTCGGAATAAAAACCATATTCATTATCGCTAAGAAGAAAAACTCCAGGTGTCTCTATTTTCCTCGAGACTAATGATAATTTTCATTCACTTTGTTATTTGCAATCGCAATGCCTCAGTTAACTGAACATGATCGCATCGAAAGATCGCGAACCAGTTGCCAGATCAACAGTTATTTAAAATATTACGTTTTGACGAAACCGGCGGTGTTAAAAATGGTCAAAAACCAGGTCGTCCAAAGGTTGCTACGAGTGAGGAAAGTAGCTTGAATGTCCTTTTAGATGTGCAAAAGAAGTGTTCCGTATAACAGCGTGCTCTCACTCACCATATTAGCAGAAAATCTGTTCAGAAAATTTTGATAAAAGGGAAGTTTCATCCATACTGAGCGAAGATGATTTTGATCGTAGGATAAAATTTTGCGAAACTGCGATGAACTTGATAGATGAAGATAAAAACATTTTAAATTGGATTGTTTTCTGATGAAGCGAATTTTTGCCTCAATGGTAATGTGAATAGACATAATTGTAGATATTGGTCGGACACAAATCCACATTGAATGGAAAGAGTCTACACACAACACCCTCAGAAAGTGAATGTCTGGTGTGGTATTATCGGCGAGCACATTATTGCGCCTTTTTCATCGATGGAAATTTGAATGCGGTTAAGTATTTACAGCTCTTGTGCGAACACATTATACCAGAACTTATTCGCCTGTTCCCTAATCGTGAAAATGCTGCGTGTCCTTCTGAACGGATATGGTTTCAGCAAGAAGGTGCACCGCCCCATTTTGCAGTCAATAAATTGTACAAGTGTGATACATTTTTGATTTCAGGAAAAAATATCAATGTTGTGCCTTTTGACCCCCCTTCCCATTTAAAAAATGCAACTTGCGCCCATATCTCGGAAACGAGAGCTGACACCGAGTCTAAAAAAAAATCCAGAAAATGCATTTGAATTACCCATTGGCTTATGCTCAATTTCCGAAAAATCGGTCGAACATACTTTGTAGCGACCCGGTATATAATAAGCTACTATTTGTAATACAGTACTGTTTACTGCTATGTACATTAAATTATATGAACGTCAACAATGGAAAATAACTCAAAGTCAGTTGAACGTTAATCTTAAATGCTAGGGCCATTGTTGGATGGACCTAGCATTTAAGATTAACCTAACTAATTTCAATTAGTCCACACTAAATGCTCTGGACTAAATGTGTCTGTGTGGGGTATTATAATTACCAATTCATGGGAGATTCACTGCAATCCAGTTAAGTGGTAATTGGCTAAACTACTTTATTTTTCAATTTATTGGGAGCTTAGTTGTGAGTACGGATAACTCCACTAAAAATACCGGACAAACGAAGTGTCCCTGTTTTTGCCAGAGAATTTTAGTACTTTCTGGTTGAAAAATAGGTGGCGCTTTTTAGTGTATGATTTTTTAATAAGTTAACTGGGTAAACGTTAGGTTTTATTTTTATTTCATGTAATAAAATACAAAAATCAACCAGTCAGTTTATTGCCATAAGTATAAAATTACCCTAGCACATATCTTAATATAACAGTTAAGTAGCTTATGTACTAGGTACCAGTGGCGGCTCGTCGGGTTCGGCAGGGTCGGCACTGCCGACCCAGAATTTTGATCGAAGAAATTATTTTTTTTTCGTATTTTTTGTATATTTTGTTTTATTATGTTCAGATATCTTGAAACAGTTCGAGCGTATTTTTTTACATTACCATCAAATTAATAATTAGCCAAAATCACATTTTTACGGGTTATCCCGAAAAAATTACGCTTCTCGGCAATCGTGACTGGGCCGTGTATGTGTTTGTCATCCAAGCCCGTAATCCAACCGCTGGGTCGGCAGACCGCATCGTATAAGGAAGCAATAGCATCGTTTTCCTATGAGCTGAACAAAGACGCAACCCTGCGCGCATATTGAATCCTGAGTCGAAAATCGAGACTCTGCAATGCCTGGGGCCGGCAGACAGCATAAAACGTTAAAACGGACTTCATCGTTTATTTCAATTATTTTTTTTTTATCAACCAATTATAGTTCTGTTTTCTACTGAGTATTACAAATTATCTGATTGACACCCTTTACATGCTTGCAGTTTTTTTATAATCATAATTTAATTTTACGTATATATGTTTTTATTGAAGTTAATAAAGGAGGCCCGGCATTCATAATCGTCGGATTCCGAAAATTAATTTTGACATGTACATTGAACAACAATTATATATATAGTTCAATACTGAAATCACGAAAAACTACCCGAATGTTTTCATTTTTCATTTTCCCAAGATTATTGTAAGAGCTATCCTCTTAAATAAACAATTTTAAGCAGATACCTTCAAACATTTAACAGAATTAATTAAATACATGTTATAAATTTAGTCAATCTGAAATCATTGAAGAATTTCACACAAAAAGAAAATAACAAAATAAGTAAGCGCCAATACCCATATAATCGCTTAATGCTGGCTACCGGACTTCCGAATACATCTTCGGATTGGGTCGACATATATCGACTTCTCCTCTCCGGTGCAGTACAGGTGCACGCTTAACGTTGAAATTATGTAGCTAGTTGCCAGATTAGGCTATTTGTTACCAAATGAACTATATTTTTAACTTGCGGCGATATGAAAATTTACAGAAGTAGCAAGTAATAAACAACAACAACAACGAGTATATACAAAATTATTTACTAATTTATAAATAAATAATATTGACTAACTAGAGTGGACCAAAGTTTTTACTGCTGACCCAATAGAATTTGTCACCAGCCGCCACTGCTAGGTACTACATTCTTTTTTGTTTGTCTGCTCTGAGTGTCCTCAAAATTTCGTCAAATCAAATGTTAAACAATGAATTTAACAAAACTTAAACTAAAATAATTAAAAAACAGTTAATTTAGAAAAATAAAGTATTTAACCTATTCCGTGTTGTAAATGCTCATAGCACGTAGAAGGTTTATATTAAATCTCATGATCATTATATGTGTTTCACATTAAATAAGATGACCAAAAAAGAAAAAATCACATAGGACACTATTTTTATGCTCGAACCAGTGTTCTTTCCTTTACCGGCTTTTTTAAGCGTATAAATCACATTAAGCTTAAAAGAGATCCCCTAGGTGATACGATAGCCATATTATCTGAACAGTATTTAAAATCCACTTATTTCTTATTGAACGGTAATTTTTATGAACAAAAGACAGGTTGTGAAATGGGTTCACCTCTAAGTCCAGTAGTGACCAGTTTGTTTATGGAAAATTTTGAAGAGGTAGCGATCAACAGTTTTCAATTTAAGCCAAAATGTTGGTATAGGTATGTAGATGACACTTTTGTTATTTGGCCCCATGGTATAGAAGAGTTAGGTAGGTTTCTAAATCATTTGAACAGCCAAAATCTCAACATAAAGTTTACTATGGAATTAGAAAGTAATGGTAGTTTACCTTTCTTGGATGTCCAAATTTACAGAATAAACACCGAACAGTTAGGACACAGACAGATATTTACATGCCACATCTCACCACCCTCTCTCTCAAAATAATAGTCTTATAAGGACGTTATTTGTTAGCCACAAAAAGATGAAATATATCATCTTAAATCAGCGCTAGTGAAAAATGGTTATAGCAATAAGAATATTTGGTCAGTTTTTAATAAAAGTGCTCATCCAAATCAACTAAATTCTCAGCCAGGACAAAGTAAATTAAAGGTGATTTTGCCTTATGTACAAGGCCTTTCGGAAAAATTAAAGAGGATGCTTAGAAAACATGATAATTTAGCTGTTGATAGTACGTATATTAAATTAGATAAAATTTTAAATTCTACTAAAGATAAAGTACATTCAGAGAGTGAAGGTGTTTATAAAATTACTTGTTCTTGCGGCAAGTGTTACATAGGTCAAACTAAAAGAAAAGTAGGTACGCGTTTGAAAGAACAGATACGTGCTACTAGGCTGCAACAGATAGATAAATCTTCCTTAACTAAACACTCATATTTGACTAAACACATGATTGACTTTGATAAAACAAAAATTATACATAGAGAAAAATATTATCACAAACGTCTAATAAAAGAAACTATAGAAATTTGTAGGAATACTAATAATTTTAATAGGGATTGTGGAAATTATGAGTTAGGTGACATTTGGAAGGCTATTTTGTAGTTATCTTTTATCAAATAGTTCGTGTATATCTAGTAGGTAGGTAGTTCGTTTTTTGTCGTTAGATTTATATTTTATCAGATTGGCACGTTGTTTCCTTGACGTCTCGCTTCCTTGGTGATTTGTTTATTTACTTTCAAAATTTTGTTTGATCTCGTGTCAGACGAATTTTGAGGTTCCTCGTTTTTGACAAAGATTGCAGGTGTAATCGAAACGTGAGACCAATAACTTTTTGTCAGTGTTTTAAAACGACAGCGATCTTTCCGAGAAAATATTATCTTATATTATGGACGCTGAAAGCATTCACCCTCGTAAACTAACGTAATTATTTATCACTGTAGTTCTTTTTTAATATTTTAAAAATTAGTTCCTAGTAATATTATGGGTCGTTCGTAATTTGGAAATGTGTGGCAGTATAGACAGCACTGACCTGGTTTCAATCCATCTCGCCAAGTAAAGGCGAATGTGGAAAACCATAACCATATCACAGAGCAGTAGAGTAATCATCCTTTAGATCAGCAACGTGTGTTGCGTTATATATATCAGCTTGGGAGCTACGTTGGCCACCTGCTGCAAAACCAATCTGCAGATTGATTCCCGTGTTAACCCGCCGGCGGGACCCTGATGTATTCATAATCAATTTTTCCGACTTTAATATCCGAAATACCTGCGAATGGGATTCCAAAGTTCGCTCCCGCTTCGCATTTACGCGAACCAGTGATGTAATATTGATCTGGCACACCTGTGGGATTTTCCGAAACGCTGTTGTTAAAGCCGAATATCCGAGGAAATATATGGGTGCTGGGAAATTTTGGATGACATGCCCCGAGAGCGACATGTGTGCATCAGGATTGGTTGTCAGGGTTAAATCCTGTTTGGATGAGTTGCGTCTGGTACATTTTGTCGCTGGTAAATAACACCTAAATGGCATATTTAGGTGTTATTTACCAGCGACAAACCATATTTTGTTTTTCATAGAATGGCACTTTAAGTTCAGCAATCATGAATTTTAGATAATTCCACTGTTTTATTATTAATTGGGTTTGCAGACTGAATGGAATGAGAGTACTCTTATTTCACTGAGATTTCGGAATTATTTATTGCTTTCTCATGGTCTACCAACAATCATACAAATCAAATAATTTGGAAAATATTACTTATACGTGTTACTTACTCGTACATGAAAAGTGAGGTTATCAAAATAGTCAGCATTCCCAAGAAATTTGGGGCATCATAAGAGTAACAGAATTTAAAATCATACACATTAAAAGTTTTTAACATCAGCAATTAAAATATGACAGTATAATATGGGATTATAAGTTAATGAAACAGTTTTTAACAACAATTTTAAAATGCCATTAAGATGGCGAACAAACGATTCGGAAGCGTCCCTGTATTTGCCGGCGAATTCAAACGTTAATGAATTGTCGATAGGCGGCGCCACATGTTAAGTGTAGAATTTTTAAATAAGTTAAGCACAGTGTGAAACAATTTCCTTTTTACTGGTTAAACGTTAGGTTTTAATTTAATTTCAAGTTGTAAAATTACAAATGCCAACCATTCAGTTTATCGCCATAAGTATAAAATTACCGTATAATAACAATGTTTATCGTAATAATACGTTATAATAGGTAAATGAAACTTTTGAAACTGTACTTAATTTAAAAAATTGAGCCCCTAACCTTATCCGTGTTGTAACTGTTCAGAGCATATTGTAAGTTTATATAACATACGTCACGTCCTCCTATTGCATGATCAAAGATCGTTATCCTTTTAAGTGGAGTTATTCATAGTTAGGATCAAAGACCGATTTTGACCAATGGCTGAAAAATGTAACCAGAACACGTTCTGACCGTCACCTTTTCCATCATTTTAAATAGGCCAAAACGCGTTCTCGACGTTTTGCGATTGCAGAAATCGAAAGTGTATAATAGTTCGCTTATTGGCTGCTTCTGCTAACCTAGAACGCCGTTTGACACTTTTGTAGTTGCAACAATGCGTTCGAGCAATACTTATAATATAGAATGAGAAGATGCAAATTGAAAAACTTATTTATTTGTGAGCGTATGCAAATATGAAACATAAAGCTAATAAGTTATTTTTACAAGAACTGCTGTTATGGCACCTGCTATTACAAGCTGTCTACAGAACTTTCGGTTCGCAAAAGATGGACAAATCTAGCGGCCTTGTTTGTTGTACTATTCTTCAACTTCCTTTCTAGTTGTCGTATTTTCTGCTCCAAACGGATGCAAGTTTTCGTTGCAATTGTCAATGATTGTCAAATTCGGATTTAGTAACTTTTATAACTCCTGTTCTTGTTTGCCATCAGACAGTAGTTCTGTAGGACGTGATGAACTCTTGGGCCAATTGTCGGCAGTGTACACATTGCCTCATAAGAACTTCTCGCTATTCAGTATACAGGGACCTCTCCACTGAATCCATTACCTTGCTAATGACGTGGTTTTCCATGTACCAATTTCAAGGTCAGGTCAATTTGCAAATGCTATTTTTTCTGCCATCATCACTTTGAAATGTCATAAGTACACCTAACAAGCAGAATATATCTAACATACATATGGTAATGGTATGCAACTTCTTCAGCTGTCTTGGTTTTCAGTTGATCTTTACTAAGGATGAAACGATATTCTCCACCAGGCTCAGTTTGCATATCCAGGAGATCCACATGGCACGTTGAATTCATTTCATTAACAACGAAGCTGGTCTCAGCGTCTCACAACCAATTCTTTTTGTTTTACTTTTTTCACATGGCAATGTTTGCAAGGTAACAAATAAATTTTGTTCTTCGGTCGCGTTCTGGCAACTACGAATAAGCGACCTAGTTTAAAATTACGCTTTTCGGTAATTGAAAAACGTGCAGAACGCGTTTTGGCCAATTGAAAATGATCAAAAAACAATATATCCAACTTGGGTCTGGCCAGAATTTGTTCTGCTACTGTTTTCGGCCATTGATTTTTGATTTTAACATATACATAAAATATGTGCTAGGTAGCATTTATGTGGCTTTTAGTTTAATCAAATAAATGGGTTATTTATTATAATACAATTTTTCAATGATTTCAGTCATTTCTCGTAGAATATGTTTTGAATACCCACCAAAATTACCTGATATGACGACACCCGATGCATACATTTAGGCTATACTGAAGGAACCAGTATTTTGATCAAAAGATTCGCCAGCAGTATTGGAGCAGCTGTTTCCTGCAACTACATAAATATAGACACCATTCTGCAAGGCTTTTCCTTCATTTTTGTATAACACATTATTTCCAGACAGCAGTCACGATTAAATCGTCTATTTGTAATCTTTCATCTAAATCTAATGTCTATAAAATATGCGTCACACTACCGGATCTTTTGCTATTCGATGTTTTTCATGTCGGTAGTGTTTAAAGATATTAACCCGACCTGCACGAAATACCCTTTCGCTTCCACTTAGTTGAACCACTTTTCCAGGGCAAACGTCGAAACCGACCTCCGCTAGGTTAAAGGGACAGCCGTACTCAATTTTAGGATGTTGACCATAAAGCTGTCAGCCCGGTCGGCCTGGGGCATTTATTGCGCTGCTGGTTATGCTGATGCCACAACAAAGAGTATTTTTGATTTACAACATTTTGTGGGTCTATCTGATGCCTGTCGTTTCAAAGATATTTACTTACCACTGAGAATCGGATGTTCGCTTTTCACAGACATATCAGTGATATTACTAATAAAGTTTTAAACAAACGGTTTTTTTATTTCGATATTGCTTTCAAATTTATTATTAAAAATGTCAACACCTCATGAAAAAAAATACTTTAAAAATATTTTTTTAATAATAGAAAATATAACAAACGTTCAAGAAAAAAATACATATATTTACCAAACATCATAAGCATATAGTTAATGTTCACAATCTTTACATAAAATTATCTTTACAGCAAAATTATAAATGTGTGTATTAAAAAAATATGAACAAACATGGTGTAGATGGTCTACTTTTTACACAAAAACGTCGTCTATCTATCCTCCCGAATCGGCATGTTTCTCGTGTGACGTGGATCAACTAGTTCTGGCAAAAGAGAACGGAAATAAAATCTTTGAAGTTTTGGAAGCATTTTTTCACTCCAAAAATGATCTTTTTTAACTATATATAACTATAAACTACTAAACGGATTTTTAGAAAAATACTTACTTGACGGTGTTTGATAAGAGAACCAATATTTCCACTGTTTCTTTTTTTTTGAAGACAAAGTTCTTCCATCACCTTTTCGTCTTGCCATCTTTACTAATGTTCTTTCAGATAACGTAACACTGAAGTCACACAGTCACACAAAATCTCAAACAGCATAAATGGTAGGTTTGAAAAATTCTGAGGCTTTATATTAGTGAACCCCCTCTTTCATTGTATGGGGGCGGTTGCCATGAGTCAGTGGAAAAAGTTTTCAGGTTTAGAGGTACAAACAGTTTCATGCAGATTGTCTTCAATAATACATATTCTGGTCCCAAAAACCGATTATACTTACCTTTCGCAAAACTGATGTTTAGTTCGAATTCCGGATTAGAAATTCCAGCAACTCAGACTTTCAGTCGTATTGAAGCGATCATCAACCCTTTACCTGCCAATATACAGTTTCGTCATATCTATTTTGGTCCTAGGTGCTTTCGCAAAATTGATTAAAATTGTTTACGTTACCAGTTACCAGGAAACTGGTGTCCAATTTATCCGACAATCAGGCGCCTGACAAAACTGTATATTTGCTACCTCGACATGGAAATATATTCTTTAATTTATGAATAAAAGTATTCCGGACGAATCCGCAAAAGCGGATAGCACATAAGATATAAAAAGAACACTTTGGCAAATTGATTTTTAATAGTTATCATCAAATTATGTTAACTTATTCATATGTAGTTCATATATGCATAGCGCAATTAGTGTCGTATTGATTTTAATTGACTTTGTAAATATAAACTTTTGGGACTACACGCCCTGTATGCTTTCTATGTGTCCCAACGGCATAAAGTTGCAGAGCAGAACTTAACTCCTTAACTAAATAACTTTCGGCATGGACAAATAATAGTGCATAAATATAAAAGCAGTAGTTCGAAGAATCGTTTCGTCATCCCCAGTACCTGCGTTTTTCTACCATCCATACCTGAGGTTACCCTCCCGCCATAAACTGCAATGGCTGTTTACTCAAGTGCCGTCAATTGGTAKGTTGTAAATCAACATTTGGTTGGGCCGAAAAGTTTAGCAAAAGTATTGAACAGATATTTTCGTTATTATTAACGCTATCAAAAAACTAAAAACAACATCATACTCAGAAGACAAAAATCAATCATTCGGCCGAAAAAAATTTTCAAATAAGTCATTTTTACTTTTTTGAGCATTTCGCGTTCTTAAACAAATCGTAATTATTTTTGCCGTAAGTTTTTAAAATTTTTGATTCGGCCATTTTGTAGATAATAATTGTCAGATTACACTAGTTTTTGAATAAAATTAATATCTCTTCAAATAACTTAGTTATTTATTCAATACTTTACATTGGAAACCCCATAAGAGAAATTCCTTTAACCTAGCCTTAATAAGAGCGGTATCAGCCTCACACTCCGGTTAGATTGACGCTCCAAGAATGTCCGCCCTATTCACCCAGTGAAACCTTGACTTCCACTCTTTCCGCCGGCGCAAAATCTAAATGTATTTCCTCATTTCCCGGTCACGTTCCATTTCGCATCCATTAAACTCACGAAAGGTGTCACAGGTGACGTCAGTGGTGACGCTCGTTCTCTTATTGCACGGGACGCCGGCACGAAGTATGGCCGATAAATTTTCGTCCCTTTAATCAGACAGATTATCTGCGGAGGTTATAAAGGGATTCCGGCGTACGTGAAGATAATAAATACCGCAGGGAAAGAGTGAAGACAGCTATCTGAGCTATCCACGGACGACTAGAAAATTAAACGTCACCCGTCCATTGTACTGGGCTCATTCAGATGAATCAGCCGTAACAGAGCATCATTTGTTTTCGGGTTTGACTTTTAATATGCGTATCGGCAGTGACGATCTCAATGGTTTAACTTCATTTTTACTGTGTCGCCTCTTTGCTGCATTGCTAAAACAGGCCAAATGGAATGAGATCGGCGAAAACGGACCGGGTTGTCAGGTATTGTTTCTATAAAGATACCTTCTAATGCGTGAACGGGAAGATAAACTTAATGTTTTATGGTTTTTATACAGTTAAGACTTTGCACTGTTCAAATAATATTGCTGTAGCTTTTCAGTTCATGCCGTTTGTTGTCTTAGTTTAAAATACTGTGAGTCAGACCTGTTTTCTCGTAATTCTGTTTCATTAATATTATTATTATTAAAGGTCTTTATTTATCAAAATATACAGTACATCTATATATATATATATATATATATATATATATATATATATATATATCTTTTTACACCAATGCAAAACAATGGCGTTGTACCAAATCATGTCTCAAACAGCGTGAAGAGTCTTTACAGCCTATTTGGAGATGACAACCAACATGTTGAGAAAAAAATTTTGGATTTTAATAGAAGATTAATGTTTAGAATTATAAATTTGGAAATCAGTCACGTTAATTTTCTGATTACAAAAAATTCCAAACTAATTTATACCATAAAATCAGAGTTGCAACAGATACTACCACAATTCATAATTTATGAATATGAGAGGAGACAAAAAATAAAGTATAATACAGTTTTTTACAAAATTAAGGTAAGAAATATAAATAAATTAAATAAACTTAAACAAAATTTAAACAATAAAATTAACATTCAAGAAAAGTGGTTTCATAAACTTATCCAAGACTAATATACCTCAAAATGTCAAAACTACCTTGGCGTTAGGCCATAAATTTAGTTTCAAAACTAATGTTAAAGACATACATATTGGTAAACTTGTTGCTGACATCGAAAATAATTTAGACCTAATAGCTGAAGATAAGAGAGATTTCTATAGAGCTAAATTTGCTAGTATCATATCAGGATTTATACATAAAAATAAAGGTGTAAAAAACCAAACAGATACACTTTACAAAGAAACTCAGAATTATTTAAAATTAAATCCAAATTTATTAACCTTAAATAGTGACAAAGGAGGCGTAACAGTAGTCATGGATAAAGAACAATACCAAATTAAAATGAATGACATTCTTTCGGACGAAAACTATTTTAAAGTACTTAGATGTGATCCTACACGTACTGTTCAAACAAAATCTAATACTTATGTTAGCAAACTAGAAAAAATACAACATATAACTTCACAAAAAGCTAAAGCTAACAAAATCTATAATTCAGTCAGCCCGAGAATCTATGGCAATCCAAAACTTCACAAAGAAAACACACCTTTAAGACCTATAGTGTCAAGTATACAAAGTCCAATGACTAATTTATCAAAATTAATTTGTGACATTTTAACAATGGCGTATGATACCAATAATGACTATTACATAAAAGACAGTTTCAGTTTTGCCGAGTTAGTTAAAAATATAGAAATTCCACAGGGACATGAAATAGTATCGCTAGATGTGGTCAATCTTTTTGGAAACATTTCAAAATCTTTGGTGATCAAAATTTTGAGTGAAAAATGGAATAAAATTGACCCATTTTTTCAATGTCCAAAAATTAATACAAATTATAAAAGAAGAGAGCTTTTTATAGAAATGGTATCATTCATATTAGATAACAATTATTTTAACTATGAGGACAAATATTACAAACAAATTTTTGGATGCGCTATGGGTTCAAAATTAAGTCCTATACTTGCACAGTATGTAATGGACGAACTTCTAAATTCATGTATACCAAAATTGACATATAAAATAACATTTATAAAAAAATTTGTGGATGATTTAATTTTAGTAATTCCAACCTCTGGCATAGAAGAAATTATAATGGTTTTCAATTCTTTCGACCAACATATAAAATTTACAGTTGAGAGAGAAGTGGATGGTGGTGTACCGTTTCTAGATACAAAAGTAATACGGCAAAATAATAAGATTGTCTTAGATTGGTATCAAAAAACCCACCTCTTCAGGCAGATATATAAATTTTTTGTCAAATCACTCAATTAAAATTAAAATTAACTTTATTAGGCAAATGAAACACAGAATTAAAAAAATCTCACATCCAAATTACATAAATAAGAATTTACAAAAATTAAAAATTATGTTACTTCAAAATTCTTACCCGCAAACTTTGATAAACAAAATTTTATTTTCTACTATTGATTACTTACAAAACGATTGTGCGATTAATCAACAAAATTTAAATTCGGTGAATGTTTTAGACAGAGTGGAGCAGCAAGAAAACCATGATTCTCAAAGTAATCATAATTCAGAAGTATCTCGGTTTGGATCTCTTCAAAATATTACAGGTTTGGCAACAAAATTAATTAGAAGTTTTCAAAATGAGGGTATAAAAATAGCATTAAAAAATTTTAAAAAGGGTTCAAATTTATTTAGCAAATTGAAATCAAAAATTCCATTACAATATCAATCGAATGTTGTTTATTCTTTAAAATGTGATACTTGTGAAAAAATTTATGTGGGACAGACATCGCAGTGGCTATCCAGTAGGATAGCACTGCATAAAAGTGATATTAGAAAAGATAGAGATCGATGTTCATTAGGAGAACACGTAATTAGAAATAATCACATAATAAATTGGGAAGAAGTCAAAATTTTAGAAAAAGAGAATGTTACAAATAAACGTTTGATTTTAGAAATGTACCAAATTAATAAAAGTGCTAACACAATAAATAAAAAATCGGATACACAAAATTTGAGTAATATTTACACATATTTATTATCAGAAGAAATATTAAAATCATAGTAAATCGGCAGGCATAAATTTATGAAAAATGTGGTGGCTATGTTGCAACTTTCATATTTTGTCATTAATCAAATCTGTAATGAAACTTCAAATTCAATCAAATTATATAAGTTATGCAAGATTTGGAAGATAAAATTGGCCCCTTTTATAAACCTCAATTTCAGTAAGGTTACGAGTTACATGTAGTTTTAGGTACATACTGTTATAAATGTTGTAGAAGCCCTGAAGAAGATTTAAAATAAAATCGAAAGCTTGGCAAAGAAAAAGAGTTTACATAATTTCAACAAAAGTCGAATTCCCCTTAAACCGAAGATTTAAATATATATATATATATATATATATATATATATATATATATATATATATATATATATATATATAATGTTAATGCGAAGGACAGTAACGGTCGTCACTAGTTGATACTCAAAGTTGGGGATAAGGGTATTTCGACCTTAAGGGGCTGACTAAATAAAGATGCTCTTTAAATGTTGCCAAGCTTTCGAACCTTTTATTAGTTCATCATCAGGGCGCTACAATATGGAAACCATGTTACACTAATTTAAAACTGTTGATTTTATAAGTACTTACACAATTGTGAGGTTTTTTTACAGCTCAAGTGTAGCTCTAAACATTTGTTCATTGATTAAAATTGCAAACAATCTATTATTATTAAAATTACTTTAAATTTCACATTTATAAATGACAAGTGCACAACACGTGGAACGAACAGTGTAAAAATTCTTTATCAAAGCAAGGCAAAAAACTACTATTTCTTTTCGTCTACACGCACGCCCGAAGACAGTATTGCCACAATTATTCTGCCAACTGTTGAATTTAAAATTTTTTTTAAATATTTTCTACTCGTCAAGTGGACCTTCATGATTATCAAGATGTCTATTAAGAATGTAAGTATATATAACACTTAAGTTATTGACATCAGAAACGTTTATTTAAGTTATTATTGTAATCATTAATGTATGTCATTTCTAAAAAGTTTCGTTTTGTGTAATTTTGTTCCTTTGCTAGAATTTGAACATTATCAAAGTCTATGACGTGGTCAATATTATTAATAATGTGATTAGACAACTCACATCTCGTTAAACCCTTGCGTATATCACTCTTGTGAAGTGCCAATCTGCCCTTTAGTAACTGGCTGGTTTGCCCTACATAAACTTTATTACAAACGTTACACTTTAATTTATATACCACTCATGTGTAATGCCAATGTAGTATATAAATTAAAGTGTAACGTTTGTAATAAAGTTTATGTAGGGCAAACCAGCCAGTTACTAAAGGGCAGATTGGCACTTCACAAGAGTGATATACGCAAGGGTTTAACGAGATGTGAGTTGTCTAATCACATTATTAATAATATTGACCACGTCATAGACTTTGATAATGTTCAAATTCTAGCAAAGGAACAAAATTACACAAAACGAAACTTTTTAGAAATGACATACATTAATGATTACAATAATAACTTAAATAAACGTTCTGATGTCAATAACTTAAGTGTTATATATACTTACATTCTTAATAGACATCTTGATAATCATGAAGGTCCACTTGACGAGTAGAAAATATTTAAAAAAATTTTTAAATTCAACAGTTGGCAGAATAATTGTGGCAATACTGTCTTCGGGCGTGCGTGTAGACGAAAAGAAATAGTAGTTTTTTGCCTTGCTTTGATAAAGAATTTTTACACTGTTCGTTCCACGTGTTGTGCACTTGTCATTTATAAATGTGAAATTTAAAGTAATTTTAATAATAATAGATTGTTTGCAATTTTAATCAATGAACAAATGTTTAGAGCTACACTTGAGCTGTAAAAAAACCTCACAATTGTGTAAGTACTTATAAAATCAACAGTTTTAAATTAGTGTAACATGGTTTCCATATTGTAGCGCCCTGATGATGAACTAATAAAAGGTTCGAAAGCTTGGCAACATTTAAAGAGCATCTTTATTTAGTCAGCCCCTTAAGGTCGAAATACCCTTATCCCCAACTTTGAGTATATATATATATATTATTAACATACCTTTCAAGGTTTTCTCGCATAGGGTGTGAAAAGCTCCGCAATAGATTTTGACTTTGTCAAAAAGATTTCAAAAACTTTACAATTTACCACTAGAAGATGATGAATGATATTTCATCGAAACGTCGTGGAACAGACTCTGCACGGAGCTTTTCACACCCTATGCGAGAAAACCTTGAAAGGTATGTTAATAAAACATGCTATACTCGCAGAAATCTTAAAGATAATATATATATATATATATATATATATATATATATATATATATATATATATATGAAAAACTAGGTTTCCGGGATCTGCTCCGCGTTGTCAAATGTTGATCCTCTACTGGACCGTTGAACTGACGACGTTTCGGCACGGTCTCACGTGCCATCTTCAGGTCTTCTCTACAACTCGTTGTAGCCGTGTAACGCGGAGCAGAACAGCAGCAGCAGCAGCAGCAGCAGCAGCAGAGAAGACCTCAAGATGGCACGTGAGACCGTGCCGAAACGTCGTCAGTTCAACGGTCCAGTAGAGGATCAACATTTGACAACGCGGAGCAGATCCCGGAAACCTAGTTACCTAGTTTTTCATATAACGCCCGCGGAAGCCTGAAGCAATATATATATATATATATATATATATATATATATATATATATATATATATATATATATATATATATATATATATATATATATATATATATATATAATATAGTAATTGGGGGCGAAGTTCAGCCAACAGTCCTCATATGAAAAGCTGCGGTTGTTCTCCCACTTAACCCCCAGTTTAAAAAAAAATAGATTCATACTACATGACACTGCTCTAATCGGGACACCCAAATGCACGCCAGCACCCAGTTAAACATTGTAATTTTAAATTTATTTTGTTCAAGACTGACTGACTTGTCTTCCAAGCAAATATGTATGCAAATGTTTTCGAAAACATAAAAGAGTACACTGCTTAATGCTCTGAGGCAAAGAGTTATAAAACGAAACACATTCATAAAGAAAACGTCGTTTACCCATCGCAGTGTAACATAACTGCATATCTATCAACCCCCTATGCCTCAGGTTCAGATGATGGACGTCGGTGCGAAAACGAATTTTATTACACAGATATGATGATCTTCTGTCAAGTAAAATCCTATGCAATAGGCAAGAAGCATGCGACAATCTCCGGTTTGACATGTTCAACCAACCAAGCTCGGCTATCTTATGAGATACGTGATTATATTTTCTTATACCATAGATGAGCCTAACGCAAGCATTTTGCAACCTTTGAATCCTAATTTTGTCAATAGCATACCATACACCGAGTCACAGTAGTCGAATTGTGAAACAACTAGACTATTCGTTAAGATCTTTTTCATGTTTCCTTGCAAAAGTGAACGGTTTTGATAAATACACTTTAAGGTGTAATAAGCTTTCTGTAAAGTCTTAGAAACGTGAGTGCCAAAACGACGATCAGAATCAATATACACACCCAAATTTTTTACAACATCAGTGATTGGAATTGAATTTCCATTAATTTGTATATTAATTGTGTCTTTTGATGCAACATTTGACTTCAACGGGTTCAAAAGTAAGCCATGAGCACATGATATATCATACAGCCTAGACAGATCTTTGTTGATATCACGACATGCAGGCTCTATATTTTTTAAGACAAAAGATGTATAAATTTGAGTATCATCTGCGTAGCAATGTAAGTTACATGACTTTATAACAGACTCAAAATACGAAGTATATATTATAAATAATATAGGACCTAAAATAGAACCTTGCGGTACACCTCCAATAATACTTCGTTGAACTGCCATATAAATTCGGCTTGTTGAATATTATTGTTTTTTTGTGTTGATAAATATTTTATTTATAATATTGAATAGTCACACCAATTAACTGTGTCACATGAGTCTTGTATCTCCGTTCATGCCTGTTGTGTTATGTTCTTCCAAAAACTTTCTCTGAAGTGATATTTCAGCACAGTGCTGTCACCCACTTATGGGTAGCCGGAAGTGAAACTGTATTGTTGCCTAGGCTCCTAGAACCAATACAATAATTGATACGCGGAATCGTTACTCGGATCTGATACCTCAAATCAATAACATAATTCCTAGTACAATCAAATATTTACGAACATTTAGCAATTACATTCTGATACGTACACTATATTACCTGCGGGTTTCGGATATTGGATAATTGAAACAAAAGGCTCATTGCTTCTTGAACAAAAAGTATAATAACTGCACATTGTAAGCTGTCACTCAGCGTAAAAATGTTCATAGTAAAGGTTTTTAGAATAACAGTAGTAATTTTAACTCATAAACAGAACTAATGTGCTGGAGAAGATATATATGTAAAATAATATCTTTCCAGTATAATACCAATTATTAAGTACAATAAAAGGCAAATGCGAGATACGAGTATATAAACAGACCTACTTGTGATATAACATGACTGTTAGAGCCTAAAACAACTGCCGTCTGTGATGGTTGGCAAGTTGGACCCCGTGATCGGTTTCGCTGTTTTTTCAGTTCGTCAGACGAGGATACCAGATTTTAAAGCAACATTGAAGAGCTCCTCTAAGTACTAATTCGTACTAACAGTATATACTTAAATAAATGCACACAGGTGCAAAGTGCCCTCGGTTGGATCTTCAAGCAAACCGGAGCGAATAATATGGCTATTAAAGCTTAAAACAAACTGCCATCACACACTGGGTCCAGCTCGCCAAGAATTCTTCCAATGAATCCTCACAGATCCCTGTTAGTTGGAGTTTGATAGTTGTGTACTCATCTCTCTGGTTTTTTCGTGGACCCAGTAGATGGCACCATGCACGATTGTGCATTTATTGCAGTTCCTACTTATGATATATTTAGATTCATGTGTTTTAGATTATGCGACAAAAATTGGAACTTGTTTTTATCGACAAAATTTTAGTCTTATACATTCTTTCACCTTTTACCTTTCAATGTGGGGTACATTCTGTGGAATAATAGTGATGGCCAGTGCCATCTAACGGTGAAGTAGGAGTAGAACCTTGTACATACGAAGACTTAGTAGAAGCCTTTTACAGTATCTTATAAACGACCAGTGAAATGAAAGACGTCGGTCTAAATTCGGTGCGATTGTGTCAAGATTTTTTTGCTTGCAAGGTGGTGGCGGCGAGACCGACTTTGTAGAAACAACGTGCCAAATGGATGGATGTATTTTGCTCCTATATTTGTTTTGCTTACCTGATGCCTAATGACATCAGCACTTTCAATGTAAAAGGTGTATCCCTATTTTCAGTCATTTTGAAATCCCACTCCGCATCTGCATTAACCAAATTGAAAACGAAGCCCTAATCTCCTTTGCTTTTTTAAGTACCGCAGGACTAGTACTGCAGCTACCCGTTGTTGTAGGCCATAATCTAGTCGATATTTTTAAGTCCAAATTCTACTGCCACTGTCATGAAAAAAGAATAAGGTAAAATAGCGTTGAAATCGGTTCCTTATTTCTGCGCAAAACCACCCAGCTGCCAATCTGGCTTTTTGCAGATCAATTTTTTCATTTGCCTTGTATTATTTTTTAGCCTCGTGATTGAGAAGAGCTTCTCTTACTGTTTTCTGTTCTCATGTCTTTCTGTCGACCGAACGAGCGGGACGGAGTTATAAGTGAGTTGTTACAATGGGTAAAGATAGAACACCTATTCCGGCATTTTATTAGATTACAAAACGAATGACCTTTTATTATTTATTATTGGTATTTTACTACCTACTACATTACTTTTAGGATAAAAAGAATTTTTGCTTAACAGAATTGCAGATCAATTCTTATTCCACATTGTTAGCGTACCTTACTCACGAAGAGGTAACAAGCAAATGTCTCTCACCCACGATCTCGGTAACATGTGTGGGGTGCCGTAGCTCCAGTCGAGCTGGACGTAGTTCGAAAATCTAGCAGTGAAATTAACCAAGTGGGTTAAAAGGTTGTTGAAAAACAACCTACCACTAAGCCTTAAGTGCTGGTACCACCAACTCCTAAGAAGTATCTCTATTGCCGACGCTGAAAGACTAAAGATCGCCAGAGTAAACGCCAATGCGATATTCAATAACATTTTTTATTGTGCAAACAAGAAAAGAAGTAATTTCAAGAAAACTTTGCTAGCACATAAACGACATGGAAACTACAGTAACTCAAATCTTGCGTTCTGTATCCGCATCTGGCGAGCGCCCATTCGAACGCGGGATACAGACTGCTTAAACAAGTTAAACTAATTTGAAAGGAAATTATTAGGCAAACAAAATAATTAACACAATGTAAAATAAATTAATTAAGTGTTATGCAGAAAACAAATGTAAAATTATATCTGCAGTAACCCACAAAATGTTATTGCGTAAATTGTGGTTTCACGGTACGATAGACTAATATAAACACTGCAATAGATAGTCCCTGACGTGTCGAGAAGATAGAGCTATAGACAAGAGAATAAGAGAAGTAAGGATGTCATACATATCACCTTTACGGCTAAGAAATGGTTATTTTTTGTACATCTGATGGTGTTGCAAAAAAAACTGTAACAACGTGTGTACTTTTTTTACAAACAAGCGATACATATGCTTTGCTGTTGTTGTCAGTTTCTATACACCTACACATACACATGCATCACAATTCCTCTGCCTGGCTGACGGCACATTATCCACCCTTTCATGCAGTGGTCCGTAGAGAGTGTTTCGGTAAAATAGGCAATCCACGCTTGATAAACTGCTACTTGATGCTACCTTTGGGGCCTTAGGCAACCCACATACCAACGTAAACGTTTTTTCTTAACTGTAAATAAAATGCGGTTGCATTTTTATGTATTGGCCTTAATCATGTTTTGATTACGTTTAATTTTCTTTCCTTTTACAATAAGTTTTTTTTAATTCTCTTTTATACAGCTCCTGAGTTCCGAAGTCGATTTCGATTACTTCCTCTTTAACAGTTGCTTTGTTAGCTTTAATTCAATTAGAAATTCGAGCAATTGATGAGAATATGGTGTGAATGTTCTTTATCCCAGTCTCGCATTTAAGAAAATGAGAGGTTTATAAATATCTTACTGAAATAACCATGCATTTCGTATTCAAATTTCCCTATTTTGTTCATATTACATCTGAAGTACTTTGTGTTTCCTATCCGCTTTTGGGAAGTTTAGAACATTCAAGGGAGTAGATTCTGAAGTAGATGTAAAAAAGATTCAGCTTTAGTGAGTTTTCTAAACTATTTTTAATTCTAGTTTTCATTTATATTTTCAGTAATCAGTATTCAATCGAAACTTAGCAGGATTATTTAAAAAAGAAGTATTTGTTAATCAGTTAATTAAAATATGATATATTTGGAGCCCACAACAACAATTCATACTGTTGAAGTTGCTGTTTCTCACAATGTTTGTGTCATTTTCTTAGCTAAGTGTTTGCAGCAAAAGTTATACGCGGTGTGTGAAAGTATTACTTTAGAGCCTAGTTTCAGGAACTGGTATATCTAATAAAAGAGAAACCAAGAATTTTATACCAAACTATTCAACTATATCGCTCAATTTTTTCCCACATAAGACCACGTTGACCACAGTCGGCCATGCTAAGAAAAATCTCTACAGTTTTGAATATTGGGAGCAGAAGTAGTATAGAATATGGCATTGGTGCAGTTCTTTAAATCCCCAAATTTAATATATTTTTTAATAAATTAGGTATTTTAGATCATTTTATTATTTACGTGTGTAACCAGTGCATCCATAGTAGATTTAATTAAAAATATGACAACGTAATAAGTAAGTACTAGATCACGTTTCAATTTAAATCCGTACGGACCTGCGTATGCTACATTATAGTAATTCAATTACATTTAATTGCTATTCCTGTACACATACTTGGATGTAGCAAGTACAGTAKAGGTACTATTTCGCATTTCTTCGAAAGAGGTGGTCGGACCCTAGCACCGTAACAACAATAACCGCAGCGCTGTGTGAATATGCTTGAAAATAGTTGAAATCTAGGTACATTCACAACAACAACTTCTTCTTGCAACAAGTTGATACGACAAGTAATTTTTTCTTCTTAGGCTATCTTGAAGCTAAAAGTATTTATCGAACGACCCTATATACTGGCAGAGTTGAGACCGCATTACTGCTTAAATTAGAGCAGTTCATCAAATAGCTTTGCAACGCGTCCGTCATTCCTTTCGGCGCCGTCCCACAGAATGCAAAAATCGCAATAGTCACCATTTGCAAGACTAATCTTTAAACATTAATAATTGCACTAAAAACGCATTCTGTAATAAGCACCTAAAGTGTCATTCTAAAAACTGTCGTACCTGTTGCTGTATCCTCTAAAAATAGTGCAATAGCATTGCCAACCTTATCTAAAATATTTGAAAAATGTTTTTTTTCTTCAAATTGCATGGTTTTTAGATAATTCCAATATTCTGGAGTACAATCATATTTGCTTTCGAAAGGGGTTATCAACAGTTGTTCTGTCTTGGGTTTTGTAGACAAAATAATAACTGCTTCATTTTTTAATTTAAGTAAAACGTTTTTGATTCTCCGAGTCACCGTGTTTTGATTCGTAAATTATTATTTTTTTGGAGTCTTCTAAGGGACAGCACTCTGACCATTATTATTTGTAATGTTATTAATGCCTTCCCACTCATATTGTCTGCCACTTATACGACCCTTTATCTGACGATACAACACTTACTTATCGGGTACTTTCTCTAGAGGTGTCTGTAAAATGGAGCGACACAAATTAATGTCTGCCGCTTAAGATTCGTTCTTTGCGAAGAAGTTGCACTTGAAGTGAGCACGGTGAATACTTAGTAAAAAGTTACAAAAAATCTGTTTGTCATTACTTAATTCTACTCAAATATGTACTTGTCTTCACACTGCTTACTGATGATTTTTTAACATGTGCAAGTTCTAAACCGTCTACAAAGTCACTCTTCATTCGGAACAGATTATTTAATTAGCAGGGAAATGTTTTAATTCATGTAGCACTTCCGATTGGCGTGAACTTGTTACCAAATTTAAATGTTAATTACTTCTTATTACTGTCACCAGTTGAGTTTTGAGGACCTCAATAAACCTCTAAAAACCCCAAAATAAGCACTATTCTTCGATAAGCTCACCCACTACTCGTTTACTTTGCCACTAGGAAGCACTAGCTAGCTATATTACGTTACCAAAGGTTACAAGAAAAAACAGAGCCGACATGATCAAGAGTACAAGTTTAAAGAATACTTCATCGTCAGCCCTGCCAAGTCACCAAATTCTTTTTAATAACTGGGTAACAAATTGGCGAAGCTGATAATGCTCAAGTTAATGATTTCTTATGAAAACTAAAAACGCATATCCGAATTGAAATGATCAAAAGCCGAAAACGATACTTTATTTTTTTAAGGATGATTGCACAGTTGGGGTTTAAGTTTTTAAGCTTTCTACCAGAAACATGAATGCCCCGAGAACGATACGAATACTCCCGTGCCCATAGCTTGCGGTTGACGGAACAAATCTCGGTGTTTGTTTTAAGCCGCGATTTGCTGTCTTAAAGAATTTGTTAATTTAATATCTACCAAAAATTAAACACGGAGTATTACATCATTTACTACTAAGAAGACTTAACCTTGAGAGTTGAAGAGGTTTTAAGGAGCAATCACTCCATATTGTTGCATTAGCTCCCTTGTGATACATTTACTATTTCTTGCAATCTGTGTTGCTATTTATAAGCAAGCGACTAGTTTAATTATATATGTATATAAGATATGTAACAATGATACTTGTAATGGTCATACCCTTGTCCTAACGTTGTGAATGTTTACAACACGTTGCCTGCAGTAAATTTTGGAAGCTGCGGTTGGAGGTATTCACGCGATGAAATGCATACACGACTGCAAATGATATTTTCACGTCTAATGAGTTGCTATCTGTTGAGCATTATGTATTCATGCAAATGCACGTTGTTTACGAATTTCTGGGTGTAGATAGTGTAGTTAGCAAAACTAATTTATTTGCGGATGCTGTAGGTGTACGCTGTGCCAAATCTGCGGGAACTAAGCTGTTTAGTTCAGTTCAAACCATTTTCACTTGAGATCTGAATTGGCAAATTCTGTGGTTAACAAAAGCTAAACATAAATTAACAGCTGCCTATAATAGCTTTATGTAATAATGAATTCGAAATATAGTTTTTAAATAGTTATAATAGTTTGTTGGTGTAGGTGCACAGATTTTGATAAGATGGCTTGTTTTCGGTACGTGCGCGCGTTTATATTCAGAATTATTTCAAGGAGTAACGTTATGATGCTTTTTACTATACGAAAGCAATGTTTGCAAAAACGAGTGTTATAAATTATCGAGTGAAATGCAGATAACGTCAAGTGATTCATAAACTCGTTGTATTTTATCATATCACATAAAATTCATCATCAAAGAACACAAAAGTAGAGGTATGTTACCAATAGCACGAAAAATGAGCGTGCTTTGGTATCTGGTATCCAAGCGACTGTTGTTTATTTATCTGTTGTTGATTTGTCCAAAAATATTAAATAATAGGAGAACACTGCGCAGGGATAACTAATCCCGCAAAATTAGCAGAAGGATATCATTGAGAGATGAAAATTTAGAAAAAATGCCGACAGGTTAATGAAATTAAGAAATTCGACGAAGGTGAAATTTTAACATACGTTTCACAATCGGTAAGTTTTGTAGTATTGTTTTACGAAACATACTCTTGATAAGTAAAAATCTTTAACTTTTAAACTAAGAAATAGCAGTTGTCTTCTGTGTGGACTAAAACGTCTATATAGAAAATTATGCTTCGCATTTCTTCATATGCTGTAGTTAAGTTATTTATAGAAGTATAAGAAAAGTGAAGGTATTTTACGTTTGAACGCTTCTAATTTATTAATAGCAACTATATTTACTATTCTTTGCAGTTGCAGACGTGAAAAGCTATATTCTATTGTTAATGCAGATTCATTTTAATTGTTAACGTTCCCAAACAAAACGTGTAGGATTATGTGGATTCTGATGCTATTAAGAAATAAAAAAATATGAGACCCAACGAAGTTAATCATAACTGCAAAAACGGTAAATGTTCACGTCACGGTTCAAGTTACCGCTACTCTCCTAGCTGATACTGAAGCCGATATAAGCGTGCTGGAACGTCATAATGGAGGTTGCAACAGCACAAGTGTGGAGGCAGGATACATTGAAGATTCACTTACTATGAAATATATATCGCAGAAGTTATTCTAGAAAGTGTTTCCTTAACGTAAATCTTTGACTTGTACCAGTACAATTGATTCGATGACGTGATGGGATAAAATAAAGTGGTACTGCAGATTTTGGATGTCTTGTTTTCGGTACGTGTAAATTTAAATAGTTCCAAATTCGCTTAAAATTTTGGTGCTTTAGGAGTCACATTGCTAACTTGCCGTGTTAAATAGCATCTAGAAATAAATAACGTACAAAGGTATATATAAAATGAATAACGATCATGGTGCAATTATAGTGCAGGTAGGTATTGGCTATTGGCTTGCTTTCGGTACGTGTGCGCTGTATTCTAATAAACATACTTTAACAGTTGTTTCGCACCAGTGTAACTACAAAACGTGAAATAATTTCGTGGTCACATGAGAATATTGATGACGTCACAAGATAAATATTATAATTATGTTTTATGATACGAGCATACTGTCATTAGCCTTACAATACCTTCATAATATTTGTGCTGTGTTTCAGTCAAAGGAAAAGGACACATGGATTGAAGTAATTGAAAGAATGAAAAATGTGGAAATGGTAAAATTTTGAGGTCGGTTACTGTAACATATAATCATATTCCATACAAAAAGTGGAAATCCACTAATTTTGTTTCTGGTAGTAACCGAATTAACGAGGTAGTGGCTTCGACATTATTCATATTTAAAAAGCATAGGTTTTTTTTGTATACCCATTGCTATCTATACTTTGGTTTGAGATTGTTTTCATTTTTCCATTAGCACATACTTAATACTTCTCCCTTGATTTTTATGGCAGAATATTCAAACACTCACTTTTTATTACCTCTTCTAAATCTTCAGGCATATCGTCATCGCTACTTTCCATGCTTTCTACCTGTATGACTAACCCAATTCAGAATGTAAAATACCGTGAAACATTATAATTTTGTGAAAATATTCTACAGTTACAAGTGTCCTACAATAATGGGCAATTTTGCTTTAAATTTGCATAAATCATATATGGTCAATATCAAAGTTATTTATTACCTGTATGATTAATAACAATTATAAGATTTGATTGGGTTTTTGCAGATAAATATATTTCACAAAAAGTATTGCCAGCTTCGACAAAATTGAACCCGGGACCTTTTGATTGCTAGTCAAATGTGCTAACCACTACATCATCAAAGCCCTATTAAAAGTTCAAGTCAAATTGGCATATATTATGTCAAAGTTAATATACTATAATACAGTGACTTATAAGGACAGTGGCAAAAATGAGTCACTCATTTTTTATTGGTTCCGCCATTAAGTCTGGTATGTTGCTGAATTTGGCTATAGGTTTAAAAAAAATCATATAAAGCTTCCAAAAACGGAACGCGCTTATGCACTTAAATGATCAACATTTTTGAGGGAAATTACTCCCTCAAGAAAGTTAATGTTTAATATAAAAGCTAATAAAACAATACAAATGTTTTTATTATTGTGTATTGTATAAGCACGAACATTTTCCTTACATAACATTAAAATATAGGCTACMAAAATAAATCTGCATTTTATACACTGTCTTTCACAGTAACAACACAATAAACGCCTGCCTTCCTACAAGAGCAATATACAACACATTTTTTTAATTTACATTTACAAAATACAGTGTTTTCAATAACAGGGGTCTTGCACCTTTTATTATAAGTATGGGAACTAAAGTATTGGTTTATGTATCTGTAGTCCAGGCATAATTGGTTGGTAGCGGGAGTTCTGGACAAACAATATTCACATTTCTCCATACAAGAAATTGGAAGGCAGCTTTCAAATATTGTTGGCTGAGAGCGTCTTCTGTGGGAGGCAGGTTTCTAAGGTCGGATGTATACATTGGAAGTAGATGCGCTGTCAAAGCATTCAAATCGCCAGAAAATGACAGGAGATTATATAGTAGTTTAAAAAAATATCTTACGGCATTCTTGAAATTTTCTGCTCGGCGATCTTCAACTAAACCTTTCAAACCATTATTATCGAGGTGCTTTAGATATGTTTTGAAAACATTTGTTTTCCCCCTTCGGAATATAAAGCGAACGGTGTCACAGCCTGTTATTGAATATACCTACACTTAAAAGCATACTGCTTACGTATTCTTCACTCTGCGACACAGACATCAATGACAGTAGCGTGTGAATAGGTACAAATACATCAAATCTTTGTAGCTATATTTCTTGGACACCTAATCTACATTTAAAATATAAACTCAAAACGAAGATATCTGTGTCGGGGCCTCAACAATGATTCGTTTGTACTTAAGCGTGCTTAAAAACTGTATGATTCCAAAAACCATCGTATCTGCTTTATTATGTTGACAATTCTAATTCTGCCAGCTCTTTTGTCGATTCTTTTTGATGACACAATAGTAGTACTATTATTTTCAGGCATCCCAGCAATAATGATTTTTACATCTTCAGGGATGTTTACATGTGCACGTGTCGCTCTTTCAGAAGGTCTCACAAAACTGAAGGTCAAGAATTCGAAGTCCATGACAACATCTAAGTTCCGGACTGGCAAACGTTCTTTTCTAAGAACAAGAATAAAGCTACTCTTCTTAGGTATATTTCTGAAATAGCGACACATGCACACGTAAATATTCCTGAAGATGTAAAAATCATTGTTGCTGGGATGTCTGAACATAATAGAACCACTATTGTGTCATCAAAAGAATCCACAAAAGAACTGGCAGAATTAGAATTATGCCACCTTAATGAAGCAGATACAAAGATTTTGACAATCATACTGTTTCTAACCACACTTAAGGACAAACGAATCATTATTGAGGCTACCGACACAGATATCTTCGTTTTGAGTTTATATTTTAAATGTAGATTGGATTTCCAAGAAATATGGCTACGAAGATTTGATGTATTTTGTAAATGTAAATTAAAAAAATGTGTTGGAAATTGCTCCTGTAGAAAGGCAGGCGTTTATTGTGTTGTAGGCTGTTACTATGAAAGACAGTGTATAAATTGCTGATTTATTTTAGTAGCCTATATGTTAATGTTATGTAAGGAAAAATGTTCGTGTTTATATAATACACAATAATAAAAACATTTGTATTGTTTTATTAGCTTTTCTATTAAACATTATTTTCCCTCAAAAATGTTGATCATTTAAGTGCATAAGCGCGTTCTGTTTGGAAGCTGGACTTATGTAACAGCGCTTTCATTAGTAATGGACAGTTGCGCGGTGCGGCGGTTGGCATAGCGAGTAGACGAGATTGTGGAGCGACACACGCCGATATCTTTTAAATAAAAATTCATAACTTTTGATACGTTCACGCAATCGAAATGATTGTTGCTCCAAAATTTTCTTCAATCTTTTCCGAACATTTGAAATCCCAGATGTCCATATCTAACTCTGACGGTTTCGAAGATACCTGGCGTCTCAAAATTTCATGTCACATTTCTTACATTGCGTCAGTAAATAATTTATACGATTATTAATAAACTTTTTGGAATTTGCTCACCGGATTTGCATTCTAGAAGACCCAAGCTTTCGTTTGGCGTAGGAATGTTTAAAATACGTCAAGAAATACGCCTAATACGGCAGTGAAAACAGAAAATCCGTCATTTTTGAGAATCACGATTTTTTCTGAAAATATTATTTTTCAGCTTGTTTGCAATCGCGAATTTAATTGCGCCCTCTGGATTCGGATCGGTGAGACAATTTGCCATAGTTTTCATATTTTTGTAAAAGTATAGGATCGAGTGCACCCCCTTGAACAATTTTTGGCCTGCTAACTCCCGACTACTAGGCAAGATAATAACAATAATAATGATGTAAATGATAACGATAATGATAATAATAATAGTAATAGTAATAACAATTATAGTAATAAATAGCAGCTACGAGCCGTATACTTCAGTATCTGTGAAACTAATAAGGTAAAGAGAAAACTCTCTACTTGTAAAATGAAATATGCTGCTGTCAAGTACCTTTATATAAATGAAAAGGATTTGTATCCACTGTCACATTTTTATTTCTTGTTTATCTCGTAGCAAGCCCACATGATTAATGCCGTTTCATGAGGACTTGCAGGTAGACGCCTTATACACAACCTAGTTGCGGCAGGGCAAATTTCCCAGGTTGATAAAGGTTTTTCACTGTTACGCTCATTTAGTTCGAAGCGAAACTTTAGATTGGCGGTTTTACCGACGGAAGTGTAATTTATCAAGGAAACCGCGAGCACCGATTGCGTCATTTCGCATATGTTGCCGTATAAGCTACAAATTGCCAGCGATATAGAGCCGGCAGGTTGTTTCGTAAATGAAAACGACAGTTCCCTTTTTATGTGCTTGGATAGCAGCCTGCGGAGTGTGTTTACGGCGCGCCTTGATACTTCATTTGCGGCGGTGTGTGTTTGTTGATAAAACGTTGAATGCTATCGCCTTATGTTCAGTGTCGTAGTTTATAAAGATAAAATAGATATAACATCACTTTTATATAACTGTTTTACGTTAACCAAGTCCTGAAGTCCAATATCGAAACCAGGAATGAATGACATCAAATTATATATAAGTGTTTATTTGATGCCAGTTTCATAAAACCGTTGCTTGATTTATCCTCAGAGTTTCAGAGCTGTATGATCTTTATGTAAATAATTCGTTGTTTTATTATATGGTAAAGAAAGGTACGTTAAAGTGTCTTCTAGTAGTTTAGGAATCTTTAGAATTAGGTATAATCGACGATTAAAATTAAATAAATAATACACACGTGCTCATGCTTTAACCAGGCAAGAATAGAATACAAAATAATAAGTAACAGGAATAATATCGAAAAAGTACTGGAAATATAATAAAAGAAAGAATGTTATTGCTTCAACTTGTAATTTATCCACATTGTTGGACGGAAGCTAACGGTTTAGTTTAAATTACAGTCATATATCCAGTGACTGTGCACATGATAGAATAGAAAAATAGAAAAGTAGTATGTAAAAAATAAAACAGCTAATGTATATAGTAAAATTAAGATCTGCGGCAAAAAAGTTACACTAAGTGTTCTATTATAACTTATACACAACCTGTAAATAAATATTTATGTACCCATTAAAACTCGAAGTCGCTAATTTCGCCTTTATACGTTTGTTTTCTTACTTTTTACTGGTTTTTACTATGACAATATATAGTTACAAAGAAATAAGGCTTTATCTTTAAATCCTGAAAATGTGTTCTTTGAATTTGTAGCTTATGTTATCAGTTGCCGTCTTAGACAAAGAAAAAGCTGGACACCACTCCTAATAAACCAGAGAGTTGCCAACTGGCACCAATCGGCAAAGGCGTACTATAGCAGGTATCAAGGTTGTCTAGCTAGCAAAAATAAGGTGCATTTACCTACACCGCTGGAAGCATGTCGTGAATTGCGTTCTTTTCATACTCGTGGAAGCTTGATAACTTCGGGATTTGACTAGAAGCCAGTTTTCAAAATCTCGCTTCAGAATTTTTCATATTAACAAGGTAACACTTTTTTTTCACCGATTTCTGATTTCAACGGTAACATATAATAATCTTTAAGTGACAAAAATAAATTAAAAACGTAACTACGAGTGTAACAGTAAATTACAAGGTCAAAATACATAACATAAATTACAACAAAACTGTTCGAGCTTTGTATTTGCAAAATCTTTTATAAAATCTCTAATATGTATTTTTGACAAACATCGTTTTCAGTTGATATCATGGGAAAGTTTGTTAGTCAATCTGGGGCCATATGATATAAAACGTTTGCCTTTTGTACGATGTAATAATAAAGCTACTGATTTGCTGCTTGCTTGCTTGCTGGGCAACCTGCAGTAGGTGTTTTCTAGGTCTGCTTGCACCTACCTTAGAATAACCGAACTGCGGTGATCGAGCAAAAAAATAAAATTACATATAAATAATTTGATGTCTTTAACAAATTTGTATTAGATCAATATTTTGTCTGTTTCAATAATAAATATTTTGTACAAAAGTCAGGTTTAGCTATGGGTTCTTCCCTTAGTCCACTTTTAGCTGAAATTTTAACGAATAGCTTAGAAAAGCAATATTTAAAAATACTTTTCTCACTTCACGTTATTTTTTTTGTACCGTTATGTAGATGATGTTTTGTGTCTTTTCTCAGGAAATCGACAACATCTAAATAGTTTTCTTACATTTATAAGCTCATTACGTAATTGTATGAAGTTTAGTTATAAAATAGAAGTTGATAATAAAATTTCGCAACCAATCCTGTCCTTATCTTCCTTTTGAAATTTTCAGAAAACCTACTTGTACAGACAACATTATCCCTTATTCTTCCGTGCACCCTCATATCCATAAAATAGCCGTTTTTCATTCTCTTTTTCACAGACTTTTTAAAACTCCCCTTTCTTTAAATTCCTTCGAAAAAGAACTTGGTCGAATTCTCCAGATTGCTTATAATAACGGTTTTCTAAATTACTTAATAGAAAAACTGTACTATAAATACCTGACAAAATTTAAGTTTTCTTTTAACACCATCACATATGATAAAAAGGTTAAAATTTGGTACCCCCTTAGGTTTATTGGTCAAGTTTCGATTTACCTTTTTAAATTATTTGCGTCTAATGACATTTAAATATTGTCTTTTATACTGTAGGCAGTGTCTGTTCCCGTTTTGTCCATAATAAAGATAAAATTTCAGTTTTAAATCATTCAGGCGTATATAGCTTTACATGTAATGACTGTAACTTTGTTTATATTAGACAAACGGTAAGATCCTTTTTTATTAGGGGAAATGAGCATCTAAAACAATTTAATAAATATAAAAATACAGACATTGTAACTACAAATTCTTCATTAGTGAATTATTTATATCATTTAAACATACTTCTACTTTGGACAATTTAAAAAGTCATCAAAATTAAACTATTTAGAAATTTTAGAGGTATACAAAATTTTAAATGACCAAAATTGGACAATACTAAATGATTTTTGCAATTTCAGTTGTCCCATTCTAAATTTTTTATTTGAACGCTAATTTTTACGTTGCTGATTTGAAAGTAGTTGTCCATTTTCAGTCAAAATTGCTTGTTTAGATTTTTAATTTTGACAATGTCATAATTTTTCTTCCTATAATTTATAAATATGGTACTGACGATGGCATATTAGCCGAAAGCGCTTTACCTAAGCAAATGTATAGTGGATTTAACTTGGTGAAGTTATTTTAAGAATTAATTTAAAATTAATGTACTTGGCATCAAAAAAATGCCGCCCCCTAAATGTTCCAGCATAGTACATCCATGCCAGGAGCGGCCCTCACAGTATGTATCTATCAAGGTATTTGTATTTGATTATTAAGCAAAAAAGGCAGGGATTCTTCTTATTTATAACAAATTTTGTAACCCACCCACAAATGTAAGATTAAATTTGATTTTTGGTATTTTATTTTCGCATAGAATAATCTGATGTAAAAATATGAATTACAGCTAAAAGTTTCATTAGCAGTATGTGTACATTCAAAATTGCCCTTAGCGCTCGTACTTTCCGTTCTTCATTTCAGTTACCGTCTTTATTTCTTCCTTTGCAGAGGGAAGTACATTTTTAATACAAAAAATCCCTGGTGGCTATATCTTTGATACACCTGTMAGTTTGACGTGAACACGTCTATCTGAAATACGTGGTAGAGGAGCTACTACCAATGAGAAAGATTACTCACACTTTCAATTAGCATTCGACATAGTAGGTCTCTGTTCACTGAGTTTTTTCAATGTGCTCAAAAGCTGTTGGGCAAACGGCAATGTAGATTTCTGCATTTACAGTCCGTAGCAACCTACGTCGTAGTTTGTAATGCCACCGCTAGATGATTGTCTATGTCAATAAGTAACTGGCGTTTATAAAAAACGACAGGTCTAGTAAGCCGGTGATGGTTTTTGTCATAGTGTGCGTACTTCGCAGAGGTCATTTCGTCAGTGCAATAACCGGGGAATACGTCACAGGGGCCAAATGTCAAATGTGCAAATTATTCTTACATGACAAGCGCTACGTTCGCGTTAGAAGGAGAAAACCATGATATGCTGGATCGTTTTTTATGAGCGCCCGTTACATTAAAATATTTACAAACTGATTATCTGAAATGGAAACCGGATAAAACCTTCAGAGATGATAATCAGAGGGGTCCAGGTTCAGGCTGTATGGTGTGTGTTCAAAAACCTATCGAAAACGTTGTACCTGTAATGTGCGGCCGATCATTGCCCTGAAGGACAGTACCCGATGACAACATTCCTCTTCGTGCTCTGAATTGCCCTTCGTGGAGAGACGCTGTGTATGAGACTGCAGTGATGGTCACGCCACGTTCCTTGAAATTCACCAAAAGAACTCATTCGAAACCTGGTGCCACGCTACGGCAAATGTTTAAGTGGGAGCGGCGACTATTTAGAGAAGTAGCTGGAAGGTGCAATGTTACATATAAAACATTTTTGATTTTCACTGAACTTCTAATTTTTCGACCGATCGAACCTTGAAAAAAATAACCCTCGTCTATATTTTTATTTGCCGAAAAAAATGCAGTTCGAAGCCTCGAAGGCCTACATAATTTATTACTATTTGTATTAATCATTATCTGTTTCGTTAAAGATCCCTGGGTATCCATGCTGTGTCCATGAATTGCGGCCCTACTTGATCTATTGTACTATCCATTTCACTCTTATACAATACGAATAGTGTGGCTTTCATAAAATGCGGTATGCCCAGCGTTCTCTGTATTGGTGCCGATCTCAAGTTCTGGGACATAATATAACTAGCACAACCTTAGGATTTAACATCTTACGGCTTTTTGGCAATTTGTCGGTCATAATTTTCCATATTTTACTCAGAATTTAGGTATGTAGCACGCATAGATGCTGTCGTTTACCCCCAAATTATCATATAAATTTCATTTCAAGCATGAGTCTCACCTTTTTCGTCGCCCTGTACGACTGGTATTTACATATTGTTAAAGGCCCGACGTATGCAGAAACGCGTGTCCTGTCAAAAGTAGGGGGACTTCCCGAACGTTTGCCAAACACTGTTAAACTAACACTCCCTATAAATCATAATTTCTTCGAGMAACACGTCAGACTAGCGCTACCTTCTTGCCATTTCCGGCTGGCGCAAACCGAGGCGATCTATGCAGCATCTGTTACGTTATACGAAGTCATAATTTTGCATATCGGTACAGCGTGAACATGGGAATTGGCAATAGTAGAGCTAACCGAATTTTCCCTATTAGTTTCAACACACTGCAGATAATCCGGAAATTATTCGATCATGTGCACACTGGCGCTTTGCAGCTCCAGGAGAATTGATGATTATGTGCAGACGAACCGCTGCTTCGCAAATGGCGTTAGCGAGTTATTAGTACTTATTAAATATACAGGCCATACCCATTAACCTTTTTTCACGTGTGAATTATAAACTGCTATGAACCATGACGTTTTATTACTTTAATACATTCTGGGGATCATTTTGTGAAAATGCCGGTACTCCATTTAGCACTGGCGTTAAGAACTACTATTAATTACGGTTTCCTAGAAACATATTTAATTTTTCCATGTAATTACTGTTAACTTCTAAACCCTTTGGGTATTGAGAATTGAACCATTTCATAACGGCAGTCTTGACATTTACTTCGTTTTTGAAGCGTTGTCCAACAAGCTATTGTTTGATGTGTAGGAAGGGAAATAGTCGCTAGGCTCAAAGTCGGGTCTGTAAGGTGGGGGTTTAAAAAGGTTCAAATGAAAATCATGAATCTTATTCTTGGTTGTGGCAGAGGTGTGGAAACGAACATTGTTGTTGAGGAGGTCTATTCTCGTCGACAATTTTTCGAGCCTACGATTTAGGATCGTCCGTCTCATGGTACGTGGTAGCTGTAGTTATTATCTCAGGTTCCATGAATTCAACCAAAAGAATGCCCTTATCCCAGAAAGCGGTAGCCATCGTTTCCGAATCCGTAGCTTGCTTGCCTTCTCGGTTTTGGTGAAGTTGAATGGTGCCACTGCATTGACTGAGGTGTCTGACGACTTTCACGTCTCATCGCCCGTAATAATGTGGAAAATTAATTATCTTGTCGATAACAGTCTACAAAATCCTTTCCACTCCGCTCTTTGTACTGATTTGTAAGCATTTTTGCTACCTACCTAGCACACAATTTGTAATATTAAAGCTTGTTGGTAACGTCCAACAAGAGAAAATTCATAAGCTTCATCACATCAAAGCTTTTGGTCCACTTTTTGAACGAGCTTATAATATATAATATAATATAATAAATATAATATTCTTATAATAATAATAATAATAAAGTTTATTTCCAGCGGACCACGGCGGTCCATAGTGGAAGCATGCACAATCATACAACACTAAATTTAAAACAATATGTGAATAATTAACATAAATAAGAAATCAAGTTTAAAATACATAAGTGGAACACAGAATAGAATTCCTTATAGAGACGGGTTTAACTACAACTTCTAAAATAGAGTCATATTATAAAAATTCTACATCAAATTTCATTATCATTTCTTTTTTAACTTTGGCATGACAAAAGTTTACACTAAATATATCAAATTTGTAATCAGCAATATAATTATTATATAAACGAAAACAGACAGCAAAGCGGAATTAAAATGGTGGTTTGTATGAGGTACAGAATAATAATATGTTAAAGAGCACCTACTATTTAGTCGAGGCACCGCAAATCTAACCTGGCTCAGCAGAGTAGCATTATCAATAGATCCCCCAATAAGTTTTTGCAAAAATATCAGACTGGATACAGCTCTGCGACCATTGAGCGAGTTCTCACCAACAGCATTAAGAAGGATTTTTTGACTGCAATGCCTTACAGTATATGAATTGAATCTCTTCAGGTATATACATTTAGCAAACTTTCTGAGGACATTTTCAAGCAGGTCAATGTAAATCTGGTGGTTAGGTTTCCAAACAGTTGCACAATATTCAAGTGTAGATCTTATCAGTGAGAAAAAAAGAGAAGCTTACATTTGATGTTTGTGAAATCTTTGGTATTGCGGAACAGAAATCCCAGTAGTCGCTTAGCGACATCACAGATATGCACTATATGAGTAACAAAGGCCAAACCAGTATATAATATCACACCCAAATCGGAGACATGATGACAATCTTCTAAGAGAGGGCCTTCAATGTTGTAAAAATATTGAATGCGATGCATACCCCTGGAGAAGGTTATTTTCTTGCATTTACTTACATTAAGCTGTAAACCGTTTAGACCACACCACCCTACCAAAGAGTCTATGCCCCCCTGCAGTGCCAAACAATCATCAGTACTCCGCACAACAGTAAGATCTTGAGATCCTCCGCATACATGTAGGCATTGCGAGATAGTGGGGAAATTATCTTATAGTAAAAAATTATAAATAATAAGGGACCTAAATTTGAGTCCTGAATTGCACCACTGCTTACTCGGTAAGAGTAGGATCTGACAGATACTCAGCATACTGCACTGTGTCCTTCTTCGGGGAGTAAATCAAGGCAATTAGACTCTCACGCAATCCAAAGTTACATAGCTTTTTGAGGAGGATACAGTGATGCACCCGATCAAAGGCTTTGGTCAGATCTGTATAAATAGTATCCACCTGAAGGTGGCTGTCCATAGCCGAGGAGACAAAGTGGGTAAACTCTAGCAGATTTGTCACTGTAGACCCGCCTTTAATAAAGCCATGCTGCTGCGGCGCAATACCACATTTAACGTGCGAGGAGATGGCTTCTGATAATATGCATTCAAATAGTTTAGCAAAATTCGACATGATAGGGATAGGTCGATAATTTTTGATATCTGTTTTTTCAGCTGACTTATGTACCGGGACAACCCGGGAAGCCTTCCATGCAGTAGGGTACCAAGATGATGCCAGTATTAAGTTAAAGATGTGACATAGTGGTGCAGATAAACAGTTAATACAATCTACCACAAGAAAAGCTGGAATGTCATCAGGGCCGTAGATACTATTTGGTTTAAGCTTTTTTTTTACAGCACGTTCAATATCAGAAATATTTATACAGAACATGTTCAATACACTAAACGAATTTTGCTCCTTCACTCCGTTGCAGATGGTCTTTAAACTCGTTTTGAACACAAAAAAAACGAATCACTGCTGGCACATCGCAAGTGACGGGATCAGCGGCTGTCAGGGAGATTGTTGGCACTATTCACCAACTAGTAAGTGACAATAGAAACTTTGAAGACAATCAATAGATCAGTCAGTACCTCAACTTAAACAATACTATAACTTAAACGAATATGCATCGTTTATATGTTTAGTAATTCATTAGGTCAATTTTCATGACGCGCCCCATTGCGTCAACGCAACGGCACGATATTTGTTTTTTAGACTCTCACAACCGGGCTACACAATATTTTGACGCGACGCGTTGCTGCCGCTATACTACTCTTACTTAAAGACTTGATTTAATTTATTAAAATAATTTTCAGTTGGTTTGATAGGTAAGTATAGCTCCTGGAATAATAATTATGTGAAGTGTTTGTCTTGGGTTTACTTTGCTACTAATTGAAAATTCGGCTAGATTCCAAGCATTTTTGATTGTAAATTACGCCTTCAAGAAGCTTCAACCAATTTTTTTTTGCAAAGAGATTGTCTTACGAGGATCATGTCATAATTCCTGCACATATCAAGTTGGCGCTGAATTGGCGATGGTGAAGTGCTGTCAAATGATAAGAGTCTATCATTGGGACATCACTTAGCTATATATAGATTGCGGGTAKTTCATTCAGTTTATGTGTAAAAAAATTCTCAAATCATAGTAGTTTGATGCAATGGAACGCGTCGCTTTATCGGATTAATGTGCGTATATCTAAATTCAAACACTGTGCAATAAAACCGTAGCCGAAATTCACGATGCGTTACAAGAAGCTTGCCAGAAGTCGTGTGTGGATATTTCAACAGTAACTTGATGGAGTAAGGGTTTCAGAGCGTTGGACTAGTGTTAAAGACGACCACAGAAGTCGGAGACTTCATACTGCTACCGACAATACTTTTGGTGTTGTTGTGGCTACAATAATGGAGGGAGACCGCGTGAACAAACAAGCAATATACAAATACTAAAAGACAAATATATTTGTCTTCTTTGTAGAAAATTTAAATGCATGATTCCAAAAGTGTAGGTAGACGAGATATGAAAAACAGCGGCGTAATTGGATATTATCACTTTTTTTGAAAATTACGTAAAATGAATCTTGAAGTGCATATATATCGTACGCCATGTTAAAAACAAAAAAAATATTTGTAGGTAGAAATTCGAATCTTAGTAGTCGCCGCCAAAACGCTTCTATCCAAGGTTATTCAATTCGTGACGTCAAGTGTCATGTAAACATTTCCGAGGAGCGTGCTGTTTAATGGTGTGCTTTTGTGTTGTGGTGTGTTGTTTTCTACATGGTTATAAAAGTAATTCAGTCAATATAGCTAACAAAATTTTTGTAACCGTTCCTCGAGATTATCAACGTATGAAAAAGTTGTTTAAGCCCCCTAGACGTGATATGCCGATATCGCAAAGTTTGTTTTTCTGTTGTGAAGATCATCTTAATTCTTACTGTGTTTTATTATTCTTTTTGCGGTTATAAGTGTTTACCATTCAGTTTCCATTTTGTTACAGTTTGCAGAGGATATGAAAAATTATATGCGTTTTATGTTGATAGAGGGAAATGTTATAATAAAGAACGATGTTGTTCCCCATATATTCGACTGTTAGCCAGACCGGAAACGAGCCGCAAGAGCCCCGAAAATAAATGGCAAATTATATTTATTCTGACCTCTAAAATAAATGTCAAGTTTAGGGTACGGTTTTTATTATTACATTTTTATCTTTACAAATAGTATGATTCCAACAACCCACTGTGATTATCAATGCTACGTTAATGTGATAAAAAGTTCACTTATGCTGTTGCTTTTGCTTTTGCGTTCCTCATTTCCGCCGCGTTGAACCTCTCGTCGCTGTACACAAATTCCATAACAATGAATATGCCTTCAAAAGTCATAACTCATGAGTATTTAACTTTTTCTTGGCGTATTTTAATTCGCTTGTCACAAAATGAATGCAAAAAACAATCTGATAAATTGACGGGCTGAGGCTGACGCGTGACGCGCTGACCCCAGATGTAAACAAGCGTCCATTTACAAGACACCTGACGTCACGGCCAATATGTTCACGTTTTGGCGGTCCCTTTAAATATTCACATTTTTTATATTAAAAATACACCTTACGATCCACTTTTTCGAATCTATAAGCTGTCACAGCTGTTTTGTGGATTAGATGCTACCTATTAATATGCAATTTAATAAAATATAAATACATGGCAAATACCCAATTCTCTTCACTACTGTGACATTCTCCCACATCCCTCGTGCAGCCCTGATGTGAGTCCTCCAGATTTCGTTATGTTCCTCTAGTGGAAAGGAGAATTTCGTGAAGTCCGATTTACTGACTTGGAAGGATAAAAGCCTTGCAACAGCTTGTGTGTTCCAACTGCTGATACATCTTGACAAAAACGACACATTTGACGACATTACATTACTGCCGAAGCTATAGCATCGTGTTTTGGATATGCAAGGGGATTATAGTGAAAAACTTTATTGTAATTTTTAAAAATATGTGTTTCAGTTCAAACTGTGTTTTTGTATGCAGGAATTTTGACATGACCCTCGTATATTATGTCCCTACGGTGCGAAATTTTACTTGAATTGCATAGTTACATTGTAAAAAATTGGCAAACTTTTCCTCAAATGCAATTGATAATCAGGTAATGTACGGAACTCTAGAAGTGTCTAATCTATAAATATATTTAATTTCTGTGGCAAAATCTATAGCGGTGTTTGCGTAATTTGAAACCATAAATAGCATTATGCGGCTTGGTTTGAGTGAGTGGTCGGCTACAAGGACACATCCCAGTGTACTTACTCGCATCTGCATGATGCCAGTAGCAATTACTGACTAGCTGAACTGAAATAGAAGATAGTGCTGACGTTTTCAATTTTTATTCCGCACGAAGTTAAATATTGTTTGGTCCAGTTCAGAGAGGGTAGACCCCCTTAAAGAGGAGGAAAGATGAAAACGGAAATTTTGGATTGATATCACAATATGGAATCGCAAATTTGAGTGTATCATGCACCGGTAGGTTATAAAAGGTGAAATAAAAGTAATAAACACATGAGGCCTTACATGCAAACCTTGTAAGTGTCTACTGCGCAAAACGTATTCCTTTTTCTTGGCCAACGAAGACGCTAAATTGTCGTTTTTCAATTCCACTTAGCTTTACGACGCGACGGGTAGCTGCAAACTACGCTTTCCCAAGCGTTGAATGATGCTACAACCCTTGACGTAGGTATGTGAGAATTACATAACTACGCAACGATTCGAGGTCGAGGGTTTCCAGTTTTCGCAATTTAATTTTTGGGTGAAGGTTTCGTTTTTCTGATAGACCATCATGAATTCTTCCAGTAACATTATTTATTGTAGATTTTACAACTCCCATATTTTGATTATATTTACATTTTGCAGTAAAAATGTTGCACCTGCATTTATTAACTTCACAAATCTGCAGCTTACAATTCTTCTTCTTTAAAGCCAATAATTTGAACCAACAGTTAGAAAACTTTAACCAAGTTGCAGTGAGCTATTATCACAAACTCGGGTAATAATTTGTATACTTGTTGTTAAAACAGCTTGCTAGAAGTCCAGGAGATACCCATCCATGTCTTCAAAACTTTTGAAGACATGTGAATATATTGTAATTCCCATCAAATTAAAGTATTTATTTTATGCTGAGCTTAACTTCTTGAATCTATAATTTTATAATTTTTGTTAACTTATTTAATAATCTTTGTTTCTTTTTATTCTGAAGCAGTAAATGTAGTTCAATGTAGTTTATAGAATAGACACGAATATTGTCATTGTGTTTTTGTAAGAATAAAATCTGTCGTAGGTGGCAGGCTTCTTCTTTGTACAGTCTAAATTGTTTTATAAGAGTATTTCAAATGAGATTAAAGGATGGAGGCGTTCATAAATTTTAACAAGGGTCTGCAACAGCCATTTAATTGACTGTGAAACTAAGAAAAATAAGCTACTATAGTCGTTTAGAAGGAATTATTGCGCTACTGTAAATTGGGTTACAAGGACCATATATTCAAATTGCTCGATAATATAATTCGTAAAATATGATATCTGCACAAAATAGAATAGGTTTCACAAAAGCGCATTTAAGCTGCCTTTCAAATATGTGCCGTAGTTTTTTAAGTACGTATAAAAATATGAAATAAATCGGTTGTAGTCTCCCCAACAATCAGGGGTTTTTGATTCCTTACTTAAAAAAAGAGGTTTTCCAGCGGATTAACTTGCTGATGTGCTGATCTTTTTTCTTTGGTAGCTCGATAGCTGCTTGAAAGTGATGTAACTGCGTGTAATAGTTCTTAGGGGCTTTGTTTCTAATTTCCCGATAACAATGCGAAGTAAAGGATCGAGTAAAGAATACCTTGCTGATCAAAACATGTACATAAGAGAATTAAATACCTATATCAAGATCGCATTATATATATATAAAAATAAAAAGGAATACTTTGATATTGCTGGGTACAAAGGAACCCACTCCGCAATTAAATAGTAGTATGATGGTAGTTTCAAATTCCAGTATGCCACTGTGTAGCTTTCTGATGTTTCATACTCCCAAATAAATTTATAAAGTGTACTAACATGAGATGTACTCGTATCTTGAACGAATGGAACAGTATTGAATTTTTGGAAACCCTATAAAATACGAACATATACTGATGCTACCGTTATTGTTTTGAGGCAATATCACTACAGCTTTATACATGATGGGCTGCACATTTAATTTCTCTTTGCCCCTTTCTGGCAGTCTAGTTATACCTATTATTATTATTATTATTATTATTATTATTATTATTATTATTATTATTATTATTATTATTATTATTATTATTATTATTATTATTATTATTATTATTATTATTATTATTATTATTATTATTATTATTATTATTATTATTATTATATTGACTAATATAGAGATAAGAATTATTCGAAATAATGCTGATTTCTCACTTCTTTTATTTATGAAGAAGTACTGAATTATACTGAATTTAAAGATCACTAGTACAGTACACTTCTATTTTAACATTATTAATTAAACCATTACTATTAATAACATCACACTTCACTATGATGAGTCTAAAATACTTTATAGCACTTGGGTCACTTTGTTCGCTTTTGTTCGACTAACTCCATGCGCTTTTCGACATGTTTATATATCGATCGACATGTTTTCAACGCCATGTCTACCATGGAAGCTTCGCTAACATGTGATAACAAGAGACTCTGCACGAATGTCATTTTGGTTGCAAAGGTACTCATCCCCACATCACAACAAGATAGCTGTTAGGAAACCACTGCAGCCAGCCACAAACTAGTGTTTTCGCCGAATTAAGTCGGTACCAAAACTAGTAATTAAACTTACGTTAACTAGGACAAAAATGTAACAATTTTTTTTCTAATTGAGGGACCGTCTATGATACATAGATATGTGCATTTAACGGATATCTGTCTAACAAGGAGGTGGCAACATGCAAATGTAATGTTTATAAAAAATTTGTTACGTTGGCACTGAACACACAGGTAAAAGATTTTTATGAACTGCTGTTAAGTGTTTATAGCAATCGAGAATAGTGAAACATAATTATTATTAATATATCTTACTCTTCTAAGTGTGTTTGGTAAATGTTAATTTAGAACAGTCACTTATTATTTGTTCGTATTATATAAAGTACTGTTGGTTATGAACACCCAACATTGGTAAAATTAAATTGCCTACCGTTGAATGCTCTTCACAATAGCTACTTGTAGTAATCATTTTCAGAGTTAAAGGCAATAGTTTTCTGATCCATTCTACTTACAAATCCATTTAGCTAACAGATCCCATCAAAAACGTATAATATACAAAAATGAAGTTTTGCAACGCTGTCCTTCCATCGCAAAAAGTTCTGAGATTTAATGTAATTCACCAACTTGGTCATAAATTGTTTCCTAATTAGTTACCTACCAAAATTTATAGTGACACCTTTATTTCTATAATAAATATAAAGACTTGGCAATCCCATGACAACATAATCACATAAGAATAATATACTATATTATTATATTGTCGTGCGATTGCCAGGTTTTATTATTATATTATTATTTATGTATTATAGAAATAAAGATGTGTAATATTGATAGGGTCGCTATAAATGTTGGTAAGTAAGTAATTAGGAAATAAGTTACGACAAGGTTGTTGAATAGGTGCTTTCATAGATACTAACAACTCGCTTGGTTTTACATGAGATCTCAAAACGTTTTGAGGTGGAAGGACTGTTTTGTGAGACTTGCATTCTTGTATGATTTGTGTTTAATTTTGATTTCATTTCTTGTACCTCAGCTACGTATTTTCTGGAAGCCCACTCCCTATGCCTACTGGTTTTTCTGAGGGTTTTTGATGTAACAAGTCTGGACGGCAAGTGCTTCTAAATGCTACCAATTGAATGCAAAATTTAAGTTTGTGTTTCGGGTAGAAGTACCTTAGAATTTTGAGGATCGGCGAGTGAATGAGTGAGAATGTCAGGGACAAAAGTCAATAGCAATAGTTCGTAAACTATAGGTAGGTATAAATAGTACCTAATTTGAGAACATAACTGTATCCTTTTGGTCACTGAAAATTCAGGCTTCTAGCTTTATCTACAACGAAGTTACGGGAGGGTCGAAATTCATCTGAGTAGCTTTAAGAAAAGGATGTTGCGGCTGTGCTTTTGCTCGATTTGGCGGGGGCGCTGCTGTGCACCCAGAAATTGTGCATTGTGACGTCACGCTTATGCGGCCCATTTACAAGGCGTTTCGTAACAAATGTGAGACGCGGTTTTTATTTTTCTTTTCGGCACCTTTCATTATCAGGTGTTCTCTTTATTATAATTACTGTCATGAAAAATGCTATAAAAACTTTTGTACATACTAAATTTCTGGAACCTTCGACCTGCTGTCATTTTAAGTCCGCCCCTGGCCACCGACGTAGTGCAACTCTTGACCGCAAATTTGTTCCGCACCTTCTGTGCCATGCCGCCAGAAGAATCGAAAGCTTCGCATTTATCAAACTTTCTTGATGGAAAACCTCCCTGTTTATTTTCATAACTCAAGCGTGCAATAAGTAATGGCACCCATTCGGTATACACCGCGATTTCCGATGACCATCTCTCCGGAGGACGCCGACGGCGTGATTAATAGTCAGCTGTTTCGAGAGCTTTCCCGCGCAGCATGCCTCTCTGTCCTGCAGGATGGCTCCTATGCAGGAGGCGGCGTCGCGCCGTCTAGCAAAGGTAAAACCGACCAGCGGCGTTCGTGACCCGCTGAGGGCTTGCGCGCGTGGTCTTGGCGCGAACGCTTCTCCGTTGATCAATAGGGACCCCGAGAGTCCGGGCTTTCAGTGCAACTGCTGTTGCCAAATGTTGGGAATTTTCGGTAATTACGGAAATATTTCAAATGGCACGATTTCCGGTACATATGTTTCTTATATAACAAGAAATGTTTGAGAGCAATAAATGCCCTCAGCATGATCTGAGCGCCTTATGGCCTAGGGTCTAGAAGTTATCCATCATAATGATGAAATAAATAACATCTTCTCTGATCAATTCATCGGATCCTATGACTAGTTTCGTCCTTGTTTGAACTCCTCAGGGAGAAATACCGAATGAATATGTCCTATTGTACCATACGAGGGCGAAATTAGTCCTAGGATCCGAATTATTTGACCAGAGCAGTTCCAGTTTATTTCAGGAAATGAATATTTGTAGAATTACAATAAGATTCTTACGATGCTATCGAACGTAGTTTCAACTAAATATACGTGGGCAATTCAAGGCTGACATTTCTTTTAATAAAACGACTTGCTGAAATTCAATTAAACCTTTAATGCTTTTTAAAATGTTATTACCATCTGAAACACTTATTCCAACGTGACGGTAAAGCTTTTATGCCTGCAGTATAAAAACCAATTTCTCAGCCCACTGATGATAATAGTATCCTCTGCAAATTTGCTGTGCGTTATCGTGGAGCAAAATAACCTTTATCGAAAGTTTCCATGTCGCTTCTTGCAAATAGCTTCATGTACCTTAATTTTTGTCCAAGTATATTTTGCATTTACTATAGTTTTTCCATGCGTTAAAAAATAATAATGATAATAAATAAAAATCCACAAAAATTACGCCGTACAAGTCCCAAAACGCCTTTACCATAAATTTACTGGTTGGCTGAACACTTAAATTTAAAATTGAGAACTGATCTATCTATGTGAAGTTTTACACTTAAATGGCCATATACTGTGCCAGGTACCTACAAAATTTATAAACTATGGGAAACATAAATTAATTTTTGATAGAAGTAATAAAATGAAAACGACCATCTAGACTTTAAGTTATTTTATGTGTATAGGTAGGTTGCGCAGTTGCGGAGAAGAATCTTTTTGATGCAATTTTTATCCAGGTGTAAAGTAGTGAATTCGAGTGTTTAATCGCAAGTCTTTGCCTTCTAACTCAAAACATGACCAGCTTTCTGATTAAAAGTTAACATCTTCGGAACCCATCTTGCATAAACCTAGCGATCGTGGATAATTGCATAGACACTTCCAACACTTACCAATGATAGAAGAAACATGACCTACTTTAATTCGCTTGTTTTCCACACGACGAATATTCGCTCATCATCATTGTTGGCTGAACATAATTAAGCAACATATTTGAAACGTTGTCGCGGCCTTCTACGAACTGTTTACGCCAGTTATATACACCGCACCTGCAGGCGTGKCGTTTCCATACTGTGTCTTTAGTTTTCATAAAATTTCTGCCAGTCTAACTTTTTTCTTTAGCAAAAATGTAATGACAATTCGCTGTTACATATCTGGCTTAACTTACCACGACGTCTTGCACAGTCATTAAGTGTAAAAATAAAAACAAAAACCTATCAAAAAAATATCGCAAATTTTGCTACAGTTTAGTTTCATGGTAAGAAAGTCATTTCCAGGTCCACTTTGAACTATCTCTTGTATATTCTCCCTTTAGTGGCATTCTACAACCTTTAAATGTTTCATCTATTTATTTCGGAATTAGTTAAATATTCCTGGATATTGTGCAAATTACGCGGGGTCTCCAAAATTAGTCTTTCGCATATAGTATCTCAGTTAATACTGATGATGGGAGAATGATAGTAGGTAATTTCATATAATCGTAATTTTATTTATTTTATTAGTTGCCTCCGGTTTATGTTCTTCTACTTCTAATTTCAATGAAATATTACGAGTCTGTAGTGTGCGTCCAAAGTCTCCCACCCACCTTAACTATTAAATGCGTTAAGTTAAAAGATACCGATAAAATCCGGTTAAGGTCGTTGAAAACTGATCTCATTTCAAAGGTGATATGTCGCTACCAGTTCAAAACTTTTAAGCGGGAACTGGTATTATATTACACTTCACTTTAAAGTCAGTTTGATCTTCTAAGTGCAGGCGTTTAGAAAATTGAAACCGGTCTATTCATACTAAATCTAATTTTCAACAAATGAAAAGCAAGCAGAGGTGACCTTGATGGAATTGCGAAATACGAGTGCTTTTGAAACTTGTTTAGTATTTTCCAAGTGGTCCAAGGTGAACATTTTACATAAATACAATATCGAAGCAAAATTCAACGGTCATAATAATTGACACGGACAACTAATATCCTCGATGGGGCAGATTAGATACGTCACATTACCGACTGAAGTCTCCATACTTTTAGAAATAATCTTCCGATGTGAATTTTTTAAACGCATGCTTGTAGAGAATTATAGTGGTTTTTAAAAGAAATGCTAGATGCCAGTGCGAGAGAGAACGTAAAGAGATAACACAATATGTAATACTGAGTAAATATATTTAAAATTTATTAAGTGCGTGAAACGGAAACAAATACAAAAGGTCTAGTAAAATACAGATTGCCGAAACAAAGTAGATTTATGGCAATAATGTGTTGTAACTATGCAAAAAATATAAATTTTTATCCATATATATATATATATATATATATATATATATATATATATATATATATATATATATATATACACCGAATCACCAGCAAACATTTTTAAACTCTCCTAACGTTTGAGATACAGGTAAAGATTATCCAAAAAGTCACACAAGCATCTATTTGTTGTAATTCGATTTCTTACTGCAGCAATACCCCTTTTAAGTGATTTTTACAAAGTTTCGCTGAAAAACGTCTGAGGCTGTGCGACCGTCATTTAAATATTAATGCTCACCACAGCATTCATTTATGTTAAAACACAGTTCGACCTCTTATATCTGTTTCCAGCACCTGTTAATTAGTTTTGGTGATTCACAATAAACTAATCTGATTTATTGAAATATTATGGAATCTCCGAGTTGCTATGTAAAAAGATAATATATAAGGGAAGATAACGTGTAAGCTGGAAAGCAATCGACATACAGTATAGTCTATACATAACCATAATTCATAGATAATGGCGTTTATATTATACGGGCCGCTAGTGTTTCAGGCACACATTAGTTTCGCCCATAAATTAGTTGCATATTCGTGCTATGTGTCACTTTTGGCAAAGCCTAATAAACGGTTAAATGTATCGACAATCTGTTAGCCTAACGATGAATATGACTTCAGTTTGAAGCTATAATCTTACCTAAGTTAATGAAAACAATAAATGTTGCTTAATCAGGTCATTGCAATTTTCTGATACCATTTTTACAAAATAAATACTCATCCAACGTTTCATATAATTATAGAAGACATCACGTATGTAGTTTTAACAATCCTTTAAAACTTGACTGAAATTGAATTAAATTGGGTTGTCAAGTAATAGAGCTCACTGAAGCTAATAGTTTTCAATGTGGCACTTTTATTAAAAAGAAACATAATTATAAAGTTGTAGAAACATTAACTACTTTTAATTTTATGCATCTAGGCGTATGTCCTTATTCCGGTTGTTTTTTGAAACATATTTGAAAGGAGCTGTGGCTTGCCTAATAAGAAATACTATTTAGAAGCTATTAAAAAAAAAACATAATTTTAGTAATTTTTAACAAGATTTACCTTGTCGTATTTTATTTGTACAATTCTACTTGTTTTGGTCTTCCAAAGCTCCTATTGCTAATAATTAAGCAAATCTGGTAGCTATAAAAACGTATCCCAAGTGAACAATTTATTGTAGAAAGAAAGTAGTTTTATCCATGTTGCCTAAGTTACCAGATGAACAACCTATCCCTATATATAGCACAGGATAAACTATAATACACATTACGGTTAGAGAATTAACCCCTGTGGGAAGGTGTTAATTGGTAAGTGAACGTAAGTAATCCCTCGAGAATACCTGCTAACATGTAATTAGGTAAGCACGTGTACAGCAATTGCAAATTAACTGTATAATTTGTTGAATTAATTAGTGGTTAGTAGAATGGTGTAATTTATACGTAGGACAAGTTATCATAAGAAAATTGGAGTGTTGTAAAAGTCTTTCAGTTCTTTTTTCTATAGTATATTATAGACACGGCTTCTGCTTCTGGCTTTCTTTTTTTGAGTACTTAGGGTAGGTAGAGTATCCTAAAATGTGCGTAAAGTTGTACATTATAAGCTGAATTAAGTGTAGAATACATCGTAATAATTTGCATCAGTAGCACAAATTAATGTGATACGCCTGTAACAGCTAAGAGATCTGCATTTGATCAAAACACGATGTCCAAAAACATCGACGGCATCGATATAGGTTCCCTATCTCTGAACCAAGACAAATTCGAATTTTGATGCGGCCATCTTCACTATAGACATCTGGTATTAAGACTTCAGCTGAAAACATCGAAGAAAAACCAACGCCTAGTTTTCTTCCCTTGATAAAGTAGGTAGAAAGTAATGCAGGATGAATTTTGATAAACCAAGTTGAACATACTACAAGATTAAACAAAAATTAGAAAAATTTAGAAGGATTAACAAGGTACTTTTGTTTGGTATTATAAACATCTGCGATGTTACCAATTTTTAATGGATATTGAAGAAGGCTAATTATGGTTCAAGAGCGGCGCGTGAGCGTAATGCCGACCAATTATTACTAATTTGTTTTCCATCGGTTACGGTAAACGGTTTTTCGCACCGGAAACCTGATTAAAGGCACGTCTTATATTTTAAGGGAAAATCTTATAAGAACTGGATTTGAATTGTTGGTACGAATAACAAATATATTGGGAAAATGGGATCAGAAGTTCACAGTTCCATCAACCTGCAGGAGATGGTTAAACTACTTGAAAAAACATTAACAAGTGAAATAATTTTCTTTCCCAATATTAGACGTGTTACTAGCCTTTTCATATAGGTACAAATAACCCTTTATTTATTACAATGGAAAACTGCGACTCACTTAGTCAAATACGAAGAAAATGCTAAAACAGGTCATTTTATTTCGGAGGGGGATATCTGATGATGTAGCATTCAAAGCTGTCAGAAAGAACTCTCTAACACTTTTTTGAAGAGGAAACATGGGCCCGGTAATTCCTGATCTTTCCTGTTCTTTCAAAGTTTTTTTTCAAAATGCGCGTGAAATATTTATCACTTTTAATTGCTGAAATTTTCCATTTCCTTGAAAGTTGAAAAGACTCAATTTATTGTTCCTTTTTATTGTGGGTGCAACTGGCAAACTTGATTTTGTCATTTTAAAGAAAACCAAAATATATCACTGGATCTCTAATGAACTTTACGCTTTAATCGTTCTGTAATATTTGTTGTGTTTTTAAAATTCTTGAGTTTTCTCGTACCGTATGCTGAAAGTTACCGATTGAAAATGGTGTTAACCATCTAGTAGCGTGTAGAAATTGTGAGTTTAATTTACAAAAACTAACCGCTATAACAGAGCTGCTGCTCACAGCTTCAGTAAATTGCATTCTGATAAACCTGTCTCTCACAGATACGTCTTGGAATTCATGCGAAAATTTAGGGCGAGTGGATCGGTTCACAATCGGGAACATAAACCCGGCCTAGTTGTTGCTGGTGAAGCTGTTGCCGATTTATGTGATGTTACTCTGGTGGAGATACGCAATATGTTCCAAAGAGAACGCAAGTTTCTGTAATCAGCATACCATCAATCTTCAGAAGTTTCAACAAATATAAATTTCGCCTCTTCAATATTCACTTGACACCTGAATGAAATGAAGACGATTTTGCTATTGTAGAAGATTGGGATTCTGTGAAAACTTAACAGGACGTATCAATAATATATTACCGTTCCATTACAATACTTGCCTCTCAGATGAATCTGCATTTTATCTTTAATGGCCATGTTAATCAGCATAACTGCAGATACTAGTTACTAGATATTAATCCTCGCTTGATGCAGGACAGACCTCAAAAAACTTAATTTGTGGACTGGGATATTTATATTGTAGGTATTTTCTTACTCGAAGAAAATCTGAAGGGTTAGCTTTATTTGGTTATGCTAGCCACACTAATCTATTTCGGTACCGTTTACATCATTGAACAAGATAAGTTGAATGAAAATTTATTAATTTTTCAGCAGGACGTGGCGTTTACCCATTACGTTGCTCCAGTCGGGCAATTACTTAATGAGAATTTGCAGGGGCATTAGATTGGGCTAAGAATACCTGTTTTTTATCTGGGGCAGTTGAAGATTTTTTAAATGCAACTAGCGTCCTTGGGGAATCACAGAACTGTGTTTGTGTCCCAGCAGTTTGCCCAGGAAATTATTATAAATGTCATGCCAGCATTTCGGTCCCAACTCAGCTGAAACTTAATGTAATTTCACAAGGAGCTCTTGATAAAAATTTGATTTTTAGAAAACAGTGATCGTTTTTCATACACATACACATTCTCAAAAAGGGCTTTAAAACATTTCAAATATTTAATATTTAAGAGTGAAAGCTGCCTGGGATACGGGGTTCTGAAAACTACAACTGTTAGATTACAAGATGTCCTCTTCTAAAATAAAATCGACTTATTTCAGTATTTTACTCCAAATTTTCTTTCATAGAAATTATTGAGGGTGGCTATTTTCATTTAACAATCCGGTGTGAATTCAGGTTTTAATGAACATAGATCATATTTTAATGAGTTAACAGGCATAAGATGAAATGAAAAAGTACTGTCAGCCTTGACCTAGATATGAACTGGGGATCTTTTGAACACTACCAAACGCTCTATCCACTGAGATATCAAAGCCTTATTCAGAATCGCGGTCAAAGCCGCATATATACATTAAAGTTTACTATGTAATGCTGTTGAATCGCTCATCGCTTAGTATTTTCGAGCTTCAGAGCGTAATTATATAGTATACTTGCGTTGTAATTAGCTGCTGGACGCCATAATCTGGCCACCGCAGCGAATTACACTATGAAGCTCGAAAATACTGAGCGACGAGCGATTAAGCTGCAAATGCGCTTTGACCGCGATTCTGAATAGGGCCAGTGGATAAAGCGTTTGGCTAGTGTTAAAAAAATTCCGAGTTCAAATCAAAATATGATCTGTATTCGTTATTTGGAGTATTTGAAAACGGATTTGATATATTTTCATTTTGCGTCGCGAGAGGTGATATTGGTGCGCTAAAAATAATGAAATGTCCGAAAACATTACGTTTTTCTGAAAAAGTAGTAAGAAAGATATAAGACCCCGAATAGAGTTGAGAGTGGTTTTCATTCTAATTAAACTGTATGTTGAAAACCTTAACCACAATAATTTATTTACTGAATACGTATTTCTGCAACTAAGCTGCCATATATGGTAGAAATTAAAGCAAGCGAGTTTTTGAAATGTCTGACTGGATTTAAATATAACACCAATAGAACGCCTGGTTCTCCAAATATATATAAGATTACTGCCACTACATCGTATTTCATCTGCCTTATCCTTTCTAAAAGATTTTTGATAGTATTATTGGTACTAAATGCCAGTGTTAAATATGGGAGCGTTTAAAATCTGCTGGCCAAAGGACTGCTGTAAATAAAGTTGTGATTCGTAATAAGCAAAAGAATGCGTTTTTTAATATAATATATGTTAATTAATTCTACTTTAAGAAAGAATAAAGTGTAATCTACTTTATTAATAAAGTGGATTACACTTAAAAGTATAATTTTCTTAAAGAATGATTAATTAATTATAATTCCACTTGGAGAATTTGGATCAGTTTTCAATTTTTAATGCTTCATGTTAAAAAAATAACAGATATGCAAAAAAAATTGCGGGCAAGTTGGAAGTGTTGATTATTAACACTAATATTTGTTATTAGCAATAGAAACAGCTGAATGAATGACTTTTTAGACAAGGAACAGCGATATTTTGACTGTACTGAAGAAGCTGGTTTCGCAAAGATACGTACTTCCAAGCACCAAGCCCACCATAAGACCTAAGTTTCGTAAACTTTAACTTTTCTTATTTTAACAAAAAAAACAAGCAACGCATTAGGGAACATGGAAAGTGTGGGAAACTTTACTTTGTCAGTAGTGTTCCTCTTTTCACTGAAAATTTTCCAGAGTACACTTCTTCGTATACCGTAACCGCGCATAATATCTGTTAAATAGTTTAGCTAGCTTCTTATGTTAACTTTACATTAACAGTTGATATACATTTTTTTGTAAACACCACAAACTTCTCAACATTTCATGAAACTTTCACATCTAAACCACATCCTACGGAGTCAACTAAAAACGTTAGCTATTGTAGACTGTTACCGTGAATACAAATTGGAAAACATTTTAGGTCTTACAGTTGCTATACTGCATGTGTGTATCGAACACTAATAACTGAATTGCTGATAGGGATGGCAATTTTTTTCAAAACATCGATACATCGACATCGATAAACATCTTTGGGCCGACTATCGATGTCGTGTATGTATCGGACCAGAAACATCGATATATCGGTTATTTAGTCATACCGAAAAATAAACCAATATAATACAGAACTTAAATAGCTTTTTCTAAACATAAGTGAAACGTTTCAAACACAGCCTACCAATATTCCGGGAGTGTTGCCTGCCTTTGAGAAAAGGTCCTCACATGGCACCGAAGTGCACACAATTGGCAAATGCTGTCTGACGGGTGTGTATTAACAGTGTTTTAGTATTTTAAATAATGTGATGTAGTCCATCGTGAAAGTTTATTCTATTGCATCTCTGTCTTTCAGGTACGATTCCCTGGTTAGCGTCTAGCTCCCACTAGCAGATTTCAATTCGCGCTCCATAGCCCGCCATTAAAAATGAAGAATCAGAACCCTGCTGACGATGGCCTCAGTCTACCGCATCGTTTTGGACTCGAGGTCTTTGGTTCACGACCGTATAGCAACACGTGACTAAAACTTGCATAAAACTGAAAACTGATGTCGATACATCGATAACTTTCGATTTCAATACATCGATGCATCGAACTCTATGCATGGATGGCAAAGCGTTGGTGTTTGCCTACAGATACATTGATGTTTTTAAAACATCGATGTATAGTTGCCATCCTTAATTACTGACCATAAATTATAATATTAATCTCGGACGTTTTGACGGACATTTGTTAATGCCGGGCGGTTCTTAAAAGAGACGCACTGTCCGGAGCAATACCCAACGAATAGTCAATGATCATCGGTCATTCTAGGTTGCATAGCTGTTATTAAAAACCCAAAAAAGCAGTAAAAGGGTAAGGTGGCGAATGTTGCGGTAATCCCCAAGCTCAATCTTCGGTACGTGTGGGAGATTCAACCACGGTCAACATTGGTCTGGCCTACTCAAGTCTAGTCAGTTTATAGGTCAGATCTGACAATTTCTCACATTCAGTCAGTTTATAGATCAGGCATGACCATTAGGGTGTCCCTTATAGAGACGAAAAATTTTTTTTTGCATTTATCAGAACGCATACCCTCTAATACTTTTTGTTATATTAATCCTTACTTAAATATAAAAAGTCCAAGCCCAAAAGTTTATGTTAGAGAGCAGTTTATAACATTTCTTGATATGTGACTAAATCATCACGAATGGGCTATGTGCTTACACACTTTTAAGTAATTATTGAATAAAAATACAAATTTAAGTAAATAAATGGTTTATGTATAAAAAAATAAGGTACATTTCTATTTAGTATATTTTTTTCTCAATGTATCTTTTTTACAATCTGGATACATTTTCATGTGGTCTTGCACACAGCATAATAGGAATTGTTTTTGCTCTTCGTCTGCGGTAATTAAACCATGAAAGGCCTGCATTAATTTAACAGCTCTTTCAGCTGCGTCATTTACTGCTTTTAAGCTGCAATATCAATTTGTAGTCGAGAAAATATTCTTTTGTTTTTGGTAGATACAAAATCTCCCAATGATTTCTCTAAAACAATAAGTACACTGAGTGTAACAAAGGATGTTTTCATTAAAATAAAAAAATAACAAMTAAAAGAAACTCTCACTCACCATATAATGATTTGGACATCTCTTCCTTCGATGAAATAAATCTCTTAGAAAAATCATACTCTCTGTTTCTAAGTTGACTACAATTGCTGATTTACTTTCGATGTCAACGTCATCATCAAAGAGTGCCAGTACCACTATTTCCTCTGATATATACCAGAGATGTTGGCTGAATTTTGACAGGAGATTACTTTATCCATTTTATCATACTCTTTTAACGACTTTTAAAAATGCAGATCTTCATGTGGCCCCTTCACTGCCAAATTGCACCCAAGCCAGGGCTTTACATAAACTGTCACAATAAATAAGCAGATATTTTACAATGCTTGTATTTCCTTAGCGCTTATTTTCAACTGAGACTACAGCAAACTTATTTTTAAAGAATAAATAGCTCTTGCCATCCATCGTGCTTGATGCATCACGCCAGGAGGTCTAATTTTTAATTTACCGTCGTTATTTCCTCCTAAGAAAATAATAGATAATTCGATCAGCTCCCGATAATCGTCGCGTACAATGGATTTTTGCAATTCATTGTTAAAAAAACGTTATCAGTCCGTTAATAGTGACATCACAAAGATGTTGTTTGACAGAATCAAAACATGTTTCTATAGCATTTGGATTCATTTGTTTCCAGGAGTCTCTTAATTTCTTGAATAGTGGAATATCAGGACTGTTAGTGACTTGGTGGATCTTTGATTCAAATACACATTTAATAACCAATTCATAAACATGATGGCGGCAAGCAAAGAGTAGTAATTCTCTTCCAAGATTTTGTTTTATAAGAGCATTTAGCCGACCTGTATTCGACGCTGTCGTATCACAGCACATAATTTGAGTTTTATCATTGAGGTTCCAGTCATGAAGCGCGTTTGAAACTGCTGTAGCTTGATCCTTGCCCGAAGAACCGTCCAGTTTTGGTATTGCTATCAGTTGCTCTTTTTCTCCAAATGTGATAAGTATCGGCAAGCGTTCTACTTTAGAACTTCTTATATCCAGGGTTGGTAATAATTTTCCATCCCAATGAACAGTGACTATTTGTGGTACGTTATTTTGAAAGTCGGATCTTATGGATTCAGCTCTATCCTTTCGCATTTGTGTGGGGATACGCTGAATAGAAGATTTTTATGCTTAGTTGACATCTGTCTAAAGCTGCAACTAACTTAGTTGTGATAAAGTCCGTCCTTCCCCTCTTTTTAGTAGTTATAGAACTTATAGATTGAGATGAGCAAGGTAAAGCTTCCTCCATACTTTTTTCTGAGCAGCTAGATTTATCTGTTAGTTCTTGAGCTACAGTACATCTTTCTGAAGACATTTGCCTGAGTATTCTTTTCTCTTCTACAAGTTTTCTTTGCCTTGATCTCTCTTCCTTTCAGCTAACTTTTTATCTACACCTGCCAAGCAACCCGGGCGCCCTGTCTTTCTTTGTTTTTGTAAGAAAAKTTTATCCTCTTCTATTTTCATTCTTTCCAGTGCATCAACGTGAGCAATATCGAATAAATAATCCAATTTTTTTTACAAAATTTTCCTCCCGACGCTTGGTAAACATCCTGTCTTTTTGCAGTTTTTTTTTGTAATACTCGCCAGACTTGATAAAGATTTACAAGCTTCTTTACACAGTTAGGAAGAGCTTTGGTAGGTATTCTAGCTTTTTCCCAAAAACAGAATTCTAAAAATAAGATAAATTCATAAGTATTTTGAAAACGTTTGTAAACTAGGTTTTACAATCCGGGCACACGAATGATATCCGGTCACCCTTTCTCATCCCTACGCATTCTTCATGGACATACCTTAAACACATAACACATAGCCTCATGTCGAGCAAAACATCTTTATCGCATAGAAAACAGTATCAGCTGTCTTGTTTACTTTTCTGGCGATAACAGGTCTTTGGTCCAGAATTAAACAAATCTCGTACAACCATTGCCACAGAATTCAGAGCCTTGCGTCGTTTTTGAGCGGCAGCAGGAGTTTTCAGTTCCGGAGTAGGAAGCATTTCTTTGAAATTCAATTCGGGTTCACATGCTTTTGATGTAGACGGTACAGGACTGTCGACAGATTGTTTAGATGGAGGCAAGTTACCTGTTGTTTGATCTGCAGGTTCTTTTGCTGAAGTACTGGGCCTCTCTTCGGTATTCAAAGGTAACCTTGTGACGTATTTAGATAGTGGTTCCTCGTCAGACAACGAAAATTCATCCTCATCAGAAGTTTGTTGCTCTGCATCATCTTCTGGCATTGGCACGTTTCTCTGAGAACCGAGGATTCCACTTGTGGCAGGGCCTTCCAATGTTCCCAGATTTGGATCTAGTCTTTTGGTTAAAGAGCTAGGTGCAAATGCTGTTTCCGGAATAATATCGGGATTAAAGGGATAAATTTCCGTTGCACGAAAATCCGCCTGAAGATTTTCTGTCGACATTGCTCTTGGATACACCACCCTTAGAATTTCTCAAAATCATGTACGTGTTATTTTCCTGTCAGGATAACGAGTGTAGTAAGCCATTACTTCGTTGTCCCAGTGATACTTGAAACTTCTAAAAACACTTTTCTCGAGCGGTTGTAGCTCGTGAGTAGTGTTGCTGGGTAAGCATAGTAATGCTATCTGGTGTTGTTCTGCTGCAGTTACGATATTCGCATCTAAGTGTGCAGTCGCGCCATCAAAAATGAGAACAATGTCCCCAGGTGGCTTAAATTTAGAAAAACGATGTGTCCATTTAACGAAGATCTCCGACGTCATGCTTCCTTTTGGGGTCATTTCAATTTCAGTTCCTGCTGGCATAGTGTCTTTCCACTCATCCTTTCTTCTTTTTCCTTTAAATGAATCATAGGCGGAATTGATTGTCCAAGTGCATTTCTGCTTGCAACTATTATTGCATTTTCTGCGTGTTCAGGCGCTATGCAATGTACTCTTCGATCACCTTTTCTAGCCAAAACATTTGGCTGATGGTGTAAAGTTAGCCGGCATCCTTTTTCATCTATGTTATATAGATGCGATGAGGTTGATTAAATAAGTCCATGTTGCGTAAAAGGGTTTCTAATTTCTTAAAATAGACCCCTACTATGAAATTATTGACTTTTTGAGACCGCGCTGGATTTAAAATTTGCGCTTTTCTGTTGCGAATATCATCATGTCTTTGAAGAAATAGTCGCAACCATTTTTTACCTGCCATTCTCGTAGCAGGATTAAATCTGTGTGCTAAGTTTTTCTCTTCAACATACGAAAACACGGATCTTCGCAGAATTTTCGGAGTGAGTGGCATTCCTACTTCCGCTAATCTGGACAGCCTACCACATAGTTCGGTTTCTTGGAACGATGTCAGTGTGGTATATCTTCCCAGCTTTCTCGTTCTTGCTCCTGATTGGATGTGATAACGAAGAGTCCTCCTTGGGATGAGAAATTCCTTTGAAGCTCTGTTGACTGACATCCCACCATTTATTGCATCCATCGCCCTCTGCAGCTGCTCACTTGTTCATAAAGCTCTTCTCACAGGCGCCATTTTGCAAAATTTCTGAATTTTTAAGAGAAAATTGTGATATTTTTAGAGTAAAAGTTGGCATATTATACATGTCCCTAATAAGGCCATCTTGTACTTGGCCTTATTGGGACTACATTACAGTGGCCATATTACGCACACTTAACCTCAAACAACAATAAAAATGTTAAAAGCCTTTGGCAATGTGCCAACTAAAAACAAACATACGAACATGTTTTAGATACATACCTGACCACGTATGATTAATTTTTTTTTGTGGGCATTCGAATGTTTCCCAAAATAGCTTTGAAACCGCCACGTGTGGACTTACAAGAATTAGCCCCAAAACGCTTAGCTGCAACTGATTTTGCGGCAAATAGATGGTCCCTAGAAGCCAATTTGATGGTAGTGAGCTGTAATCGGAGAGTTCCATAGTTTAAAAAAAAGGCGCTTGGCTTTATTTGGCCTATGGCCTTATATGGTTCAGGTACCTTAGTAACAAACTGACAAAATAGAGCGAGTACGCGCGGCACCTGTAACGAATCCAGTATGAACTAGTTTATGCACAAGTCGGCACGTGTTACTGTGCTCGTAATAAAGTCAAAATTTATTTTCGACTGATTTGGGGTCAAATCCTAGAGAGAAGCCGTGGTGGAATTTTAAATTTTTTATGAAGCGCACATACCGAAGATTGAACACTACCCCAGCATCCGAAATCTTACCCAGTTATTTCAAGAAGTCATTTACCTTACTTTCTACTGAAGATGGCAGCTGCCGAAATAAATATTTAGACTTTCTCAATTATGGTGGTTGGGATTTTTTCATATATACCTAGCTTAATCTTCTTAACACAATGAGATTTTGTAAACAGTGTAAAGGGTTGTGCAGGATTTATATATGTACGTGATTTGATTTACTGCCAAGAAAAGGTATAATTAATATTCTTTCGGTGTAGCGTAGGCGGCAACTTTTCGTGAACAACCCCAACATCATCCCCAATGTCTTTCAGGTTTCAGCGCTGGCGACGCGGCAACACCGACGCCGAACGACGTGCCAATGCAGTCTTCCCGTACGCGCTGACCGATCCGGTCGCTCCGTCGTTCGTTCTTCCAATCTCTTCAAAACAATCACAGTATTTTTTGATATCGCCGGGCGCCCCTTCGTGGAATCGCTCCCCGTGTCCTGTGTGACGAACTTTTCATTCAGGAACGGCCGATTTGCGCTGTGCCAGCACCACGAGGACCCGCTAGCTTTGTTTTGTTCGTCACCGCGACGGTGAACTTATCAGACAACCGTCGAGAGACGAAATCTTGTGATAAACGACCCGCCGCAGCATCCCTTTTTAACATAACCTTGTGGACATATCAGGCGGGATGTCGAAAGAAGTCGTGAATAACGACCCCGAGAACAATAATAATCTAGCACCTAACTTGACGTGTGGCTCGATGTTAGTTACCTGTTAGAGTCCAAGTAGTCGTACGTTTTGATGTGATTGATAATAATCAAAGTGTATTGTGTTCATGAACAACAATGAGTACGTCTCGTTCATCATTCCCCAGCAGACCCATGAATGGAAAGGTAATAGCTTCATTATTTGCAGGGTTGTGTAGACATAATGGGGAATCGTGTTTGTTAATGGCTTTATGTCAGGTGTCTGTTTGCTTTTGAATAGGGGAGCTCCATACGTGTTTAGTACATATAGTACATAAGATAAAGTGACCAAAATTGTCTTTCGTCGGCCTAGATGCGTTAATACGCGGCTTTCATCCAAATATTTAAGACAACAGTAACTATTACTTACGTATTTGTGCAGTATCTTAAGGTATAATATAATAGTTTCCTGTTAATAGTACAATTATGCACTGTGTCTATAAAAGTTGGTAACACATGGAAAACTGTATTCGTTTTCGAGAAATAGTTATTCTCTATATAAAAAGTTCCTTCATCTCTTCACATCTAAAATGCAACCACTAGACATCCGTATTTGTTAGCCATATAGATACGGGATGTGCAAAAAAATAAAGTCCAAATAGCAAACCACCTTATTTTTCTTAAATATTAAAAACATGTATCAAAAGAGTTGTTTTAAAAATATGTTCAAATATGTAATTTCATTCTTCTAGCCCAAAACATCTTGTTTGCTTATTTATTGCTGAGTATATTACATATACAATTATCTATGTCGGTCTTGATAAAAATCATAAAATTTTTACAACTTGCACTAAAAGTGCTATAATCAGTGGCGGCCCGTACTCCTCTGAATAGAGTATTGTCGCCTTCCTAAAGCGACCTGTAATCTGACAAGTTGGTATGCACCTGTATACATCAACTTGACAGCAGACCCCCACGGCACTTTGCTGACGGGCAAGATGTAGTACGCTTTAAGGCAGCTAGGTGACTTTGTCGTCGTGTCAGTTCATTGCTGACAGATGGCACTGCCACCTATTTTTCCACTAACATCATGTCATTGCTTTGGTATATAGGCAAAACCAGTTCTATGCCATGCTGTCTGATGAGCTGTAATGACAGCGAAATAGATCTATCTCTAGTTGGTTGCGGTGCAGATAGCATAGCATGGGCATTAGAGGAATAGCTTTTGTATGTACCTAGTACGACCTGTACCAGGTTCACATAGGTACCTATTCCAAATACCTATTCCGGTTCCAAGCAGTTCCAGTTTTGTTTATGACGATACGCCGTCGGCTCGGGAAGAGGTGCGAGGTTACTACTTATTCCAGTGTAATAGGTACAGTTCCGACGCAACACCTCTACGGTATCGAGTGTCGACAAGCCAATTTTTAGAATCGGAGCACTCTGTTCATAATCTTGTTATGAACAAGCATTTTACATAATCAACAATACATGACAAAAAGTCATTTTTAATTAAAGTTTATCCTATTTCTAGCAAATATTGATTAGTAGCCAAAGCAATGTTGCTACCTGTTGTTCAAAGCAAACTGAAGTTGCATATAATGTATTTGTCATTGTTTTATCAAAATAGGGAGATTGTAAAAAAATGTTGTACTATACTTGTGTTAAAAATGATTTCATTTTGTTTAGATCCACATTTTAATTAACACAAAATATAACATGGCTCATATAATGAGCAATTATTATTATTATTTTTATACATATTTATAAAGTATGAATAGCTAAAAATTCTAATTGGAATACTTATCAAAAATAAATATTGATATAGCAAAAGCCACTCTTTGTACAAAATAGCAAAATTTTAATTTACAATTTCAAACGTCAAATAAGTAATCGTAACGTTATTGGAAATTAGAATAATTATTTTGTTTTATGCGTGCATTTCTACTCTTCTTAAACTCAAATCCCGAAACGGTTCAACTGTTGTTTGTCGAACCAGTATATGTATGTTCAATAACAACAAATATATCGGATCGATGAGAATAGGTAAACGAAACTGGCAGGTCGTACCTATTCCAATGTAAAAGGTCCAGTTCCAACGCAACAGTAATAGTTCCGTTTACGTACTTATTCCAATTGTAAACGCTCCACGACTGTGGACCGTAATAGGTACCTCAGTTCGTCCGGAATAGGTACGCGGAACTACCAGCTCGTACCTATTCCAGTGTAACAGGTCCAGTTCCAACGTAACACCTCTATTGGGCATCCTAACACATGATTGAAATGTTCGCCGTTTTGCGTTATGCAAGCATATGCTCAGCGTAGGATAGAATTAGGAACTTACATAATTTTTTTCACTCTATTCTTTTTTATATGAAGTTCTCCTACACTAGAAAATGGTGAGTAATTTTTTTCTTAATGTTTATCTGTGTACTAATAATAAAATACAATCTTTTGAAGGAAATCGGCGGTTTTAAACGCAAGTTCAAACGTACCGTGATTGGCTGAATGCAAAATTGCGTCACGCAACAGTAATGAGGCCCCGCCCACCAAGGTCGCTCGCTGCTTAAAGTACGTCAAATGGAACAGTACGCGTCAAGCTGATTTCTGGCAGCAGCAGATACTCGCTCTGTTGCATAGTGATTTGTGCATTATCTTTGCTTTAACTTCAATCTGTGATGTTATTTAATACCCAATCGCCGTAAATGAAATATTACTGGAATTTAATTTTTTCTCTCTATTTTTAAGACAAATTTTTTTATGCAAGTTACTAATTTTGACATTTCCAAAAACATTAGCAGTTTGGCGTATTTCGTAAGCAGCTGCAACTATTCTTTTCCATATTTTTTCTGAGTTTTTACAGGTATACGGTGTCTTTTAAAGTGCCCCATAAGAAAAAGTATAATAGTGTGAGGTTAGATGATATAGGCGGTCAATGTATGGATGCATTTGCTCCCCAACCACTTCTTCTTTTAGGGTAGTTTTCGTCAAGAAAATTCCTTTCTGATAGCTTGAAATGCAGAAGAGCAATAGTGGCAATGTGTTCGTTAGAAAATCTAAATAGACTGGCCCATTTAATCCAGCAAGTATAACCACTTCGCCTATTAAATTGTCACTAACGATACTTGCTCAAACGTTTAATTTAAATTGCCTTTGAAAGTAAGAGGGATGTATGGCATGTGGATTTTCATTACTGCATACGTGTAACCTGTGAAAATTTATTAAACCATTTCTTGTGAAACATGCTTCGTCTGTGAAAAATATGTTTTCCAAGAAATACAAATCAGCTATAGAACCATTCACCAACCACTGGCAGAATTCAACCCACGCGTTGGTGTTCGTACCTTGAATCTCTTCACCGGTAACAGAACGGACATAAGACTGTCCTTCTAGTACTTTGTGAACAGTAGTTTTGGATGTCTCGAAATTCTTCGCACACTTTCTTCGGGACAGTTTTCGGCAGTATTTTAACTGCCGATGTCGTCAAGCGTTACCAGAACTCTTCATCAAAGTGCCATGCTCTCTAAGTCTTCTGGCAATCGATGCAAAAGTTGTATGATGAGAAGTCCGTCGGTTTAGATACTGATACGCGTATAGTCGTGCCGTACCCAATATGATATGCGTGTCGGTCAGTTCCGAAAATATTTAATTCATGATTTAAACTAAGTCAAAAGAAGTAGCAACAACAAAAACAAGCAAGACAAAGAATAAGTTTATAAACTAAGTCAGTGAATTCACGTTTCACAAATACGGCTTACACACTTTTTCTCAAGCCAACTATCAGAACTCGGAGCACTGATGTTACGTCGCACTATGCCTCCTAGTAGATGATGTAATGGTATCGAAAATATCTTTCTTCTTAGAAACTTTTAACTTTAGACCAATTTTCAAAGAGGCAAAAATTTTAGATCCTTGAAGCATCTTTACAAAGAAGTTTTTTACGTTAGTTAGTAATAAGTATTCGTAAAAGTTCTGGTTGTTGCAAATGAACCCCTGTTTGGGAAAGTCAAATTTTTTAATTGTTTATAGAATTATAAACAAAAATCCAATTTTTCCGGCAAGCTTTGGAGGGCTGTAGCGCAAAAACGAAAAACTTTTTATTTTACTTGTTGTCGATAAATCGTGCTCATTCGATCCGGCGAATTTACGGTTAAGCATTGTCTCTAATAATAACAGTCTTACATTTTGGTGTTTAGCAAGTCGACTTATACTTGTATACGCTTATTTTTAAACGAAAAAGCTAGAATTTTGCTAAGAAGTCTGCAATGACTATAAAATAACCGTATAACACAATCACACAGCTGATGTTTTATATTATTTTCAATTGTCGTATCAAAATGTTTAGACTGATAACGCCGATTAAAAGTACGATTATAAAACTGGAGCATAAGGGTAAACGTTGGCAAATAATTTGCAGCAAATTATCTCCCATTTATAACAAAATTTTAATCATTTTCGTATATCAGCTAAATATAGCTAAACATACATACATACCTACAACAAACCCACTAAAGCTAAAAATGAGAGTATTATTAGTAACGATAGTATTATTTTAGCAACTTTATTATATTTACCTATATATTTCGAGAATATTTTTTTTCAGCTTAAAAAAGGATAATCGAAAAGATGTCAATGTTTGTCTTTTACGACACAGGTTATTATTGTACTCATTTTTTCCAAATTTTTAATTTTTATTAAGCTATTTATTAATAGAAAATAGAAAGTTTTTTTTACGTGTACTGGTGTTTGACAACCATCAGAATTACAGATATTCTGTCTTCTTTTGTGAACTAAGTTTCGTTGATATTTAGAGAGGTTTCAAAGGAATTAGCAGTAAATGTGTGGGCGTCGAAAAGTATGTACTTAATAAAGAAATATAGTGGCACACTTGTTCAACTCCTCTCGTAGGTGCAAATCTTCACAATAAATAATAATCATCCCGCAACATTCTGCTTGTATGATACAAAGCGAGATAAATTGCATCATTTCTGAACAATTAGCGGAATGGACCATTATTAAGTATTGCAGTATTCTAACTATTTAAAAAGTCATTGAGGGCCTGCTATCTTAATTAGTTGTAAAATTTGGAAAACACTGTACGTTCTGTTAATTCTACCGAGTGGACCACTAAAGGCCGAAATTAACAAAAAAAAAGTTGGGAAAGGTTCATTTATATTCAGGGGAACACTTGAATATGTACTACACTTAAACCCCTAAAAAGGAACAGCTGTAATATTCTTTTTAACACAAATAGTTTTGGCAATAATATTGTTAGATATGTTTCCTTACCTAGCAGTCTAAAGGGAGAAATGCAGCTGGATTTGTTACCAATTTATGTTGATCCAATATTAATCTAAATTAGAGATGATTATCATTTTATCATCATGAATAAGTTTTTAATAATGTTTTAACAAGATGGAACTCCTTCACAGTATGCGTTACCTGTGAGGCCGTTTTTAAATGAGAGGTTCTTACATCGGTAGACTGGAAACAAAGTGTTCATCGAATCTTCTGCAATATCCCTGTACTTGACTCTATTGGACCTTTTCTTGCCGGGTCACTTGAAGACTAAAGTTTATTTTGAAAACGGAGTTTTTCGCTTACTATTTCACCAAATAACAAAATACTTATCCTTATTTAACTGTATTTCGATTAAACTAGAATTACAAGGTGCTTCTCTTTAGGGGTTTAAGTGACATGAATGCGAAGTATCTACGCTTAAAACGCCCCCTTCAATGTAGAAGTAAACTATTTTTTTCAGACATCGAGTGAAAGTGCAAAAAATTCGCGTGGCTTCTTTTCAGTGGGCTATTTGTTGTGATACATAGGAATGTCAGGGTAACTCTTAGTTCACGAATAGGTATTACTGTCATCTGATCTAATTAAAAACGTACATACAAATGGGCGTACCCAGCTTTTGGTCTAGGGAGGGGCAAAGCAGGAACGTCCGGTAGAGTATAATTTAACATAAATAGAAATAATAAATGTTTATAAGATATAGGTACTTAAGTAATTAATGAAGTATTTATTCCATGAATAATCTTCGTGGCCTTTCTGCAAGGCGACTTAAATTAAAACATCTTCTGTGAAATAAAGACCCAAATTATTTAGATGTTTTCTATGTTATACAAAGCCCCTTCATTACTAATTTCGTTATTGATGAACTCAGTTAGGTGAAGCGCATTCAGTTGCAACGCTCTCGCGTTTAACAAAAAATGAGTTGATACATTTTATTTGGGAGAATAAAGATCCGTGATCCATATAATGTATAATATCATACGAAGTACCAAAGGAACATAGTTTTTACCTTAAAAGTTCTACTAATAGGAGCACGATTTCTGATTCAGAATTAACACATATCAAAGACTTATGCATTAACCGATGCGCTTTTAGTACAGTTTCAGCTTCTCACACCAGAATCTTTAGAAATATAAGCTGGGAGTTCATATGTATAGGTGCTAAAGATACAATTATAGTAATTTTTTACTCCCCAGGGAAAGGGACTCGATGGATAACTAACATTATTAAAACTCAGATTGACAAATGCCTCAGCATTATGCGTCAAGCCAACCTTCTTAGATCGCCAGTGCATTGCTCTCAAAAATTAACCGACTACTTAATATTTTAACCAAATTAACCTTCATTTAAATAAACTGAAATATATTTAATTGCATTTTTAACAACACACCGGGTTTTAATTCGTGCTGATAATGCTTTTACTGGATTCCTAAAACTTATATTAAATAAATTGACTTTCATAAACGTGAGTTCGGAGGGATTTTTAGTTTTTTTTTGTATAGATTGTTAAAATGTAATGTAAATTTAGAAATTTGGTACAAAAGTTAGAGTTATCACTGAATATATGACATATTCTGATGTGATTTCATATAACAGTAGTTAGTTGAACAATCTTTATAGGAAAAGGTAGAAGAGCTCTCAACTAAGCAGAAATCGTGTTATGATACCCTGACCAAGATAGTCTTTTAAAGCTATATCCGCCCTAAGACAACGATTCGTATCAATAAGAATGTTGCAGTTAAAGCTTCAAAACGCACAATTGCATCGATTAATCTTGGAAACCATGTGACAACGACTTATTAGAGAAGGTCATTTGCAAGGGTCAAATATGAGTTCTGGATGAAAATTGTGAAATGCACTTGCCTTTAAATTTTACTGTATTTACAATTTTGTAAATAAGACAATTTTTAGGTGTACATACATAATTAACCAGCTAAAAGTATGCGAAATTAGAAGGGGCCAGAGGCCCATTTCCAGAGGGGGCAGCTGCCCCCCCTTGCCCTCCCCCCCTTCGGTTACGCCCATGGACATACAGCATATGTTCCATATTTCGCCTCGCTTTTCTCTTTTTAAATACAGAATTTATCTCTCGTCTCTTTTAACGTTTAATAAACTTAATAATTAACGAAATGTTGAAAAATCAGTGTCGACTTGCATCCTATTGGACGGAAATAATTGTAAAACATTTTCTAGCGCTCACGACGATAACTTTGATTATATCACAATCTGAGTAATTTACGGTTTACGTGAAAAGCGGCACTAAATTTCCACTTAGAGAATTAATAGTGAGGTTTCGTGCACCGTGTTTTTTATATTGAGGCACCATCTTTCTAGCTGTGGATTAGATAAAGTGCAGATAAATTGGGTTATTTGTTAAAGGATATATTTTCGCAGGTCAGAGAACTCTTACTCCCCCTAACCCCATTCTGAATATGGCGCTAGTTTATAAATCTGAAATGCATTGCACGCACTTATGTTTTACAAGATCTTTTTAGTTATCGTACTAGATTGATCAATATAAGAACTCTAGTGTTGTCCATTCACCAAAAAGTTTTTAGAAACCCTGAAGGTACCTAATACATACTGTGCGTATATAAAATTTAAAATAATTTTCTTGGGAAACGGCAAGGGTGTTTAGGACCATAATCGGCCCATCGCCAAGACACTAAGATTAAATGCATAACACGCATTTCTTTGATTGAACTTTGTAACACTTACTGTTTTAACAAATATAAATATTTTTATATAGGTATATACAGGGCCGCTACAAAGTATGGAATCAGCAGGATATTTCAGGTTTTGTACGACGGATTTTTCTGAAATTGTGCATGGGCCTATGTGTAATTAAAATACATTTTCTGGATTTTTTTTTAACTCCGTGTCAGCTCTCGTTTCCGAGATATGGGCGCTAGTTGATTTTTTTTAATGAGAAGAAAAAAAGAAGAAGAAAAAAGCACATCATTATCAGGATATTTTTTCCTGATTTCAAAAATGTTTCACACTTGTATAATTTATTGCTTCCAAGTTGAGAAAAGTGTAAATACCATAATTGAGCCTGACAAAGAACGAAAAGAATGAAAACAGTTTTCTTTATCGATGAGATGGACAAAAAACTAGATATTACCATTTTTCTTTGACTGGTGATAATTTTCGTCTAGTTTGATCAATTAATTGCGAATCGAGTACCCTAAAAGTAAAAAGAAAAACATTATTCCGCGAAAAATGCTGTATTTTTTTTTTGATTTACCTTACAGAAGATGTTCAAAATGTTCCCCATTTATTTCCTGGCAGTAATGCAGCCTTGAGTAAAAGTTTTCTAATGTTCTTTKTAGCATATTTGGAGGTAAGTTCTGACCTGACCTGACCTGACCTGCCCTAATTCGTCCTTTTAAATATTCTGCATTATGTGGCCGATCAGCATAACCGCAATTTTTCAGATACCCCCACAGGAAAAAATCAAGCGGCGTCAAATCAGGGAATCGTGCTGGTCATTATATCGTTACGCGCCTACCAATACATCCTCGAGCGTTGACTGCAAAATGGAGCGGTGCACCATCTTGCTGAAACCATATTTGTTCAGAAGGACGCGCAGCATTTTCCCGATTAGGGAACAGGCGAAAAAGTTCTGGTATAATGTGTTCGCACAAGAGCTGTAAATTCCTGACCGCATTCAAATTTCCATCGATGAAAAAAGGCCCCATAATGTGCTCGCCGATAATACCACACCAGACATTCACTTTCTGAGGGTGTTGTGTGTGGACTTGTTCCATCCAATGTGGATTTGTGTCCGACCAATATCTGGAAGTATGTCTATTCACATTACCATCGAGGCGAAAAGTCGCTTCATCACAAAACATAATTCAATTTAAAATGTTTCTATCTGCATCTATCATGTTCATAGCAGTTTCGCAAAATTATCGAAATCATCTTCGCTCAGTTAATGTGTTTGTATGGATGAAATTTCTCTTTTTTCAAAATTTTCAGAACTGATTTTCTAATATGGTGAGTGAGAGCACGCTGTTGTACGGAACATTTGGGATTATCTTGCACATCTAAAAGGATATTCAAGCTACTTTGGACGTCCTGGTTTTTGACGATTTTTAACACCGCCGTATTCGTCAAAACGTTGTAATGTTTTAATAACTTTTGATCTGGCAATTGGTTCACAATCTTCATGAATTGCAATGTTGTGCAATTACTTCCGAATAACTTCGCCTTCTACTTCCATAACCAATCATCAAAATTTCGATGCGATCATGTTCAGTTAACTGAGGCATTGCGATTGCAAATAACAAAGTGAATAAAAATCATCACCAGTCATGAGGAAAATAAAGACATTTGTAGTTTTTAATTTACTTAGCGATAACGAATATGGTTTTTATCCCGAAGTTTTTTGCAAGAACCAAGTTTCTTATCACACTTTTCTTAACTCAGAAGCAATAAATTGTACAAGTGTGATACATTTTTAAAATCAGGAAAAAATATCCTTATCAATGATGTGCCTTCTGACCCTCCTTCCTATTTAAAAAAATGCAACTTGCGCCAATATCTCGGAACCGAGAGCTGACACGGAGTTGAAAAAATTCCAGAAAATACATTTTAATTACCCATAGACCCCCATAAATCGGTCGAACAGAACCTGAAATATCCTACTGTTTCCATACTTTGTAGCGACCCTGTACCTATATAAATTTTAGGTTGTATTTTTTTCTTGCTGCAACACTTTCAATTTGAAAAAGTTGGCAATAAAAACCCACTCACGACCACAGCGTGCAGCGTTCTTCAGAAAGAGCTAATCAAGACATCGAAAGCATGTTAGCTAGCTGGACGAAAGATAAGCATACTATGAATTGGTCGAATAGTCTTCGCTTCGTCAATTCATGAAAAACAGGACTCTACACGCGGGAATAAAGCAATTCCGATACAAAATAACCAAAGATATTATTCCTATTCCGGGTGTGGATCGAGCAAAAGTAGACCTTCGAAATATTATACGAGTAGTATACACCCTACTTGATTGTTTCTATTTGCAAAATTTCCCTTCCCACAGTTACCAAAAAATAAAATTTACAGAAACCATGTATACAACGTTCATAATACATTATATAGAATTACAAGTAACACTTAAAACATGCAGCTAGAATTATATTCGAAGACGTTTACAACAGCTGTAGAAATCAGACAAAAAATGCTGCAATGAAACATAACTGTGGTGGCCTWTCGTTTTTTTTTTGCGTAATTATCGGAGGTAAATTCAATTTTACCGAAACAGATGGCTCCAAAACTGCTTTGACAATTTACTACCTCATACTATCGTTGCGGTTTTTAAATAGAACGCCAGCCAATTTATATTTGATAATAACGAGCAACAGGTGACGGTAAAATATAAATGAGAGTATATGAATATTTTCTACTTAACGTTTCCAACTAGTCGTGATTTTAAATAACGATGTCAGTTGCAGCTATAGATCTTCTCGCTCTTATATTTAACAAGGAATAATAAATTATTGGCATCGGAACGTGGCACGACTAATTGTCCGGGAGCATGAGTGAACTGGTGGAGCTATTTTCCCAACCAGCCACTCATATTCAAGTATTATGACTACCAGAATCCATGAAGCATTTAATAGTCGAATAGTACTTATATTCTGTATTTTATTATACTCGCACATGTTTAATAAGACACCAATTATGCACATGTAATGATACAATATGTTTAATTAAGCGAGTGTAATGTACTATTTCTGCTTCAATAATAACAAAATTACGTCTATGCTATGTTGCCGGCGTCACTACAATCTGTGGACAGCTTTTTCGGTTTATAAAGCCTCCTCAGCACAGTTATAGTCCCAACAGATCTGGCTTCCCTTATATACCTACGCTACGCAAGATAGGCGATGTGTATGCCAGAAACCCGTCTCTGCGGGGAACCTGTGATCTGAACGGTAATAAGTATTTTTTATAATCGAAATCGCGTAAAAGTCTGTATACATATATCTGCTTATAAGTTTTTTCATTTTTTAGGCTTATATCAAACTTCCTTGCTTCTTTAACAATGCCATCAACTTTTGAACTTGGTTAAATCAATATCGTTGGTGGGAAAATATGTGGATTTTACATTTTCACCATTTTTTTTCGACTAAAATTATCTTTTTGTTGTAGTCGTTGTTTTTTGATACTGGCTTCAAAATGTTTGATATTATTAAATAGAAAAATGGACATTATATTAAATTAAAAAAACTAAAATTCTTGATCCACTTGATAACTTTTACTTACATTTTTAAAACTTTGGAACAAAATATCTCGAAAACTTTATTTTATTTTAATATTTTAGTTCTTAGTAAATTATTGTATTCCATGTAAATCCGCTGATTAAAATGGTTTACAAAAACAGAACACGGACGAAAGTTACAGACAGTGAAGTTCAAAAAAATAAAATCCATGTAGTCGAGGATTTTCTTTGGAAATAGAATTTTTCCCTTTTAGCGCTTATGTTAAGTACTTTCTTAAATGAATTATTTTCGATCTAGCGACCTGCTTTTAGGAGCTTACTAGTTTCTGTGAACGACTGCGTAGTTTCGACCCTTAAACCTTTCATTTTGCTAAATCTGCGGTCCCGTTACTCACGCGCTCGTTTATTACGTCCATAGTTGGGAATTCTATTATCCCAGAAAATCGCCCGCGCAAGAAAATGAATGTTCGGAGGCCGTAATTGCGTGGGCTAAGCTCGTAAAGTAATCCATACGACAAGTTTTCTTAATGGAAGATGTCCGTTACCGTTGTCTTCTGCTGGAGAATGTCGGTTGTTACAGCTGCCTGTGACATTGCTAACGAATTATCAGAAAATTGGAACAGTGCGAGACTGTAAGTGGGTTAGAAGTTCGGAGTTCTCGTCTGATTGCTGAAGTTTGTCGCGGAAGTTCCCTGATCGAGGTTACTATTTCTTTACAGCTGAACAAGTAAATCCATCAGCAGTTAATGCAACGGATGGAGTAGAACGAGTCTATACTGTTTGTCTGTTACAATAAGGGCACAAAATCTTTGATAATTATATCTCATGTTAAGAAACAAAAGTGGTGAATTTTTAGCATTCGACCGAAAGTTGGATTTCGGCTAGTTTCTGCTTAAAAGGCCAAAAAGGTACCGAACCTCCGACCGTTACCAAAACTGCATTCGTTTTACTTCGTTTAAGTCGTCGATTATGTCCGTACGAGTGTTTGAACTTCCGTAGTTTGGTAGTTGTAAAAACCTTGATGCGTAATCGTAACGGATATGAGCATGGGCGTACCGTAGGGGGGCAAGGGGGGGCAGCTGCCCCCCTCCTCCCTGGACCTGGACTGCCAACTTTGGACCCTTCCTACCAAATTATTAATGAAGTAAATTTTATAGATACGCGTACTTCACAATTTTCATCCAGAACTCATATTTGACCTATGCAAATGACATTCAATGAGTCGTTGTCAAACGGTTTCCAAAGTTATTTTGGCCAGGAGTCAGGATTTCTACTTTGCTCAGCTCTTCTAATATGTTTTCTTATAGGGATTGTTGATCTATGCATGATTCTGTTATGTGGAATACACAGAATCGGTCACATATTTGTATTTGGCGGTAACTCAAATCTTCTTAGTCCCAAATTTCAAAATTAATACAGAGAAACAGAAGAAAATAAAAAATATCAGTTATTTCGAGCAAAAATCCATCCGAACTAAAAGTTGCGAAAGTCTATTTAACGTAAGTTTTAGGAATCCAGTAGTATTATAAACACGAATTAAAACCCGGTGTGCGGTATACAAAAGATTTTTTGAAAACGGATTAAATATATTTCAGTTTATTTAAATGAGGCTTAATATGGTTAAAATAATAAGTGCTGAGTTAATTTTTGGAAGCAGTGCACTGGCGGACTACTGAGGTTGGCTTAACTTAAAAAAATAATAGCTAAATTAAAAATGGGATAATCAAATAAACCCAAAGGCTCAGTCTAAATAAAAGATGGTATATTCTGTACTGTCTTCATAACAAAGCATGTCTTGCATAATTTTATGCAACTATCTAATTCTGATTTTACACAGTACCTACTCATAATGTGTACAAAATCGTCGTCGAACATTGAGATGTAATATGCTATCATTTTAGTGATGTGTTGCGGTGTCTGGTTATTATCTCACATTTATATAATCTATTTTCGATTTATGCCCTGGTCATTATTTTGGCCAAAGAGCAAAAAGAAGTACTCAAATTTGATCTCTTTAAAATATCAGATCAATGCGATCACGGTTTTTAATCCAAAATCCAAGTTTAATGGAGTATTATCGATGTGCTCATATTCAGTTTTAGATGACGATATTAGGCGCTTTAAGCACATAAACTATGCATTTATGATTAAAGTTAAAAATATAAATTACCTTTATGTCACATAAAAACTGCCGCAGAAGTAATAATCGAAGTATAACTTACATTTCCATCATAAGATTAATTGAACTTAAAGGAATACCTACATTTGTAATACTTTATACTGTGCGTTTAATTTTCAATCCCGACAGATTTCGGTATAGTCAAGTAAATTTCGTAAAAATTTTTAACATACGTTTTTGGCGCTATTGAGCCACTTTTTGCAAATCATTGAGAGCCAGCAAGATGAATATAATACATGAAATGATTTTTGCAGCTTGATAACAATAACAAATGATGGTTTTAAAATATGCAGAAATTTGAGTAAAATTAGAGGTATGAGTAAAAATTGTTAGAAATAAAACGACCATCAATTTAATGCTTATTGGTGGAGTTTGGCCAGCTGACGCATAATGCTGGGGCTTATAACTTGTATTTTTAAGTTCAACTAAGATTAGCTAAACCAGCAGCTTAGATCATTACAGTCCTAGGTACTGTTTCACGACCAGGTTGTTTTCTCATTCTCAGTTTTGATAATTTTTTTATCTATACTAGCTACCTGTTCACTCCTAACGAAGCTTCTAATGCGAAAAGTTGAAACTAAAAAGCGCATCGGTTAATTAATTATTTGATATGTGCAAATTCCAAATCATAAAACGTGGTTCTATTAGTAGACGCTTAAGGCGAAATTTATATTTCTTCAGTACTTCGCTTGACATTACTATAGATTATGTGGATCACGGATCTTTATTCTTCAAAATAAAATGTATCTATTTATCTTTTGTTAAACGTGATATACATGCAACTGAATGCGCTAAATATCGCCCAACTGAGATCATCAATAATTGAGTTAGGAACAAACAAGCTTTTGAGAACAGTATATAAAAAACATAAAAAACTTGGGCATTCACAGAAGATGTTTTAAGTCACCTTGCAGAAAATTAACGAAGTTTGTTCATTAAATAAATACTTTGTTAATTACTTAGGTACATAATCCGATAAAGGCACATTTTTTGTTTATGTTGATTTATTCAGTAAGAGAAATTCCTGCTTTGCCCCCCCCCTTAGACCAAAAGCTGGGTACGCTCATGGATATGAGCATTTTACACTAATTATGGTCAAACAGGTATGTACGAAATTTAAATTAGTAGCACACTGAAAATTGTTTTCTCAAAATTTGTTCTTCGGCAGTCTGTTAGTTTTTCATCAAGATGCAAGTAATAATTATTATAAAATTAAGTTATTAATTACATAAATAAAAAAATATTTAATTTAGCTTAGATGATAAAATACCTATATAGTTTTTTTTAATTTTATGGTTGAAACCAAAAATGTATACCCATCTAAATTTAAGGGTTCATTTGAGGGTATTAGTTATAAAATAGTGGGTGATTTTGCTACCAAGACCATCACGTGTCATTAGGTCTCAACACAATTTTAAGCAGGGCATTTATTTAGTTTGAACTGCATTTTATAATATAAAAATTAAGTGTACCTATAGACAAAATAATATCTGTGTATACATAGATTCCTCTTCGAAACTACTTTAAATTGGAGTGATATAAATTTATTTTTTCGGACGCATCGTTTTTAATTTTTTCGATTGTTTTCAATTAACGCTACCTCACGGCGTTTTATATCAATAACAGATTCTGAGTGTCTATTAAATTTTCTTATGGTGGCTTTTATGTCACTCCATATAAACTATATATAATACAACAGTATTTTTAGTTTTGAGCTGTAAAGTAGTATGCTTTTCGTAACTGATAATTATTCATAATAATTTTATTTATGCGTATTTTGTAGCAGATATGTTGATATTCATAAATAGAATTATGGTCTGTTTTATATAAAAATCAGTTGTTTTTATATGGTTATCTTAGTTTCGGTTTCGCTTCGGCAAAAAGTTGGTTTCGGTCCGACTCTACTCTCTTATTCCTTTTTGCTTTCAAACCAGAACTACAATTTTCATTTACAATTACACGGACTGTAATTACATCCAATTAGGTGCTGTAATGTAATCTAATGGTGTCATTTCTTCTCGTGATCAGGTTTTTTAACTTTAATTGTTCTGCTCTTCTGTTACGGATGGTTCTGTATTCTGCATATACAGGGTGTTTTTTCGATGTTTAGCATGGGGATTTCGCAAACTAGCGGAAATAGAAGGAAGGTTTAATGGGAAAAGATTTGCATTGTTGTGAGCCTAATTTAGTGCTTCTTTTTGGATTTTGTAAAAAGTTCATGGCTTACTAAATATTTCAATAAGGTCTAAAAAGACAACCATTATCATCGATGCATATATGGCACTGTTTCAAMACACAAGAATGMAGTTTTGTAATAGAACGTCTATCGATTTCCATAAAAGATACCCGAGGAGACCATGAMATGACCACTTTCCTTCTTATCCAAGAGTTGGGGAAAACACTCCAGAATAACACTACTAATTCAGTAAACCACTATTCTGAACACACTAGCATTAAAAACAGCAGCTTCGCTAAGCCTTTCGCTCAGATCTCGCTTGATTAACCGCTTTCGAATTCAGAACTAGTCGCGCTCTTTCCGTCGGGCTAATTTATACTAATGTCAAACATTCTAAAAGAGACATCTTCTTATCATTGTCTACACTTCACCTACATTTCATAGATAGAATTTACTGGAGGATCCCGACATTCCCGCCCTCTATCTGTTGCTAGGATTACTACCTCCAGTGTCCTATTACACCACATCTACATGCCTGCAACTAACAATATGCTATATTCCTGTATGGAGAACTCCTTGGGTACGAAAAATTTCAAATAAGACCATGAGTTGGGTGAGCACGATAACTGGAACACCCTGTAAATATGGTCTGAAGGCTTCCGTGGTTGTTGTCGATGACATGTTGTTTTTCGGGCTGGTTCCCACGTTGGTTATTAGACCTTGACGTTTCGACACTCATGTCGGTGTCTTCCTCAGAAGTAGCTCTGAAACTGAAGTGTCCTAGCCTGCTCGGGTATTTATACTCGTCCGGGTCACTGACACGTGGGCGTTGTTACGCATGACCGGTTTCCAGATTCCAGGTAGGTCGATGCCCCGGCCTCGGTTGTAATTGTGCGGGTTCTTCTGGATTTCGATGGCTTCCTTGTACAGTCTCGGCCAGAATCTCGCTTCCCTCGACAGCATTTGTGCTTCCTCGAATTTGATGATGTGGCCAGTCTCCATTCGATGTTCTGCTACAGCCGACCTATCATCTTGCTGGTCTCTGGTGTCCCTCATGTGCTCCTTGATTCTCGTGCTGATGTGCCTTTCGGTTTGGCCGATGTAAACCTTCCCACAGCTGCATGGGATGCTGTACACACCTTGTGTTTGTAGCTCCTCAGTCGTCGAACGATATTTCGGAAAGGCGTTATCTTTCTCGGGGCGGTGAAGATGGTGTTTATATGATGTCTTCTCAGCAGCCGTCCGATCTTATCTGTACATCCATTGACGTAGGGCAGGTATGCCGCAGCGATGTGCTCCTCTGGTTCCTTCCTCCGTGGTTGCTTGTTGATAGCCTTCTCAATCTGTGCCTTAGGATATCCGTTCTTCTGTAGTGCACTGCGTAGATGTTCTAATTCCTCTTTTAGATGGTCTGGTTCGCTGACTAGCTTCGCCCGCTGTATCAGCGTGTTGATGACTCCTTGTTTTTGGGCGGGGTGGTGGTGTGAATCTGCATGCAGGTAGCGATCCGTGTGGGTTGGCTTCCTATAGACCCGATGTACTAGCGTGCGGTCTTGTTTCCTTGTCACCATCACATCCAGGAAGGGGAGGGCGCCGTTGGTCTCCATCTCCATCGTGAATTGTATGCCGCTATGGATGCTATTTAGATGGTCCAGGAACTCCTTTATGTTCTGTTCTCCATGCGGCCAGACGGTAAAAGTGTCGTCCACGTATCTAAACCAACACTTAGGTTTAAGCCGTGCCCTGTACCTATGTACATATGTTTTAGATCACCCCGTACGCTGTACATGATTAATTGTAAACGAATCGACTACTTCCTAGCTTAGATACAATTAAATTAACTCGGAATGTTAGTTGTTTTTTACTATTTTGCTGGAATATTTTTTAATGAGGTTTGATGACATATTAAAGTTAACTGTCATTTGTAGTCTGTTTGTCTTCAGTAACATTAAGCTCCATATACTCTAGTTTGGATTGAAAATCTGTTTATAGCTCTGCATAATAAGTAATAATTTGTTTATTTTAAATATAGCGTTCAGTATGTAATATCGGCGTCACCTTTTGCTTTATCTGCTTTTATATAACCAAGTCTCGGTTGCAAAAGTTTCAAAACGGTGTGGATAACTGCGAGTAGAAGGAACTAGCTTATCTACAAATATAATTAAAGTAATATGTTGACATTTTGGTTTTTCACTATCTATTAATTATTCTGACGTATTCTTTAGCTCGTGTTGGGTTGAAAATTGGGTAATACTGTTTGCCACTTCCACTGCTATAGTAATGGAGTATTTATATAGATATGGATTCACTTAGGTGCAATTACGTTTAGAGTTTATTTCTTGTTAAAATAAAAGATGTTAAGATTCATGTAAGCCTAAATTTTACCCTAGCACAGAGTAATTTTACATAATCTTGTGCAAGCAAAAATTGATTAACAACTTAAACACCAAGTGTACATTTATCAAACATTGCAAGCATCTGCATAGTTCATTAAATATACAGCACGCCATTCCAGAGTTCTCAAGTGCACGCTTGTATTAAGCATGCCTGCAGCTGCCGTCGATTCTAAGGTTCAGCACTCTTGATTTGCATGTTAGTACACGTGTACGACTTCGATAAGGGCAAACAGTTGCACACGCCATTCTAAGCTCCGCTCATAAATTGTAGGGGTGGACGCCAATTTTACTCGGATTCAAACTGTCAGAGCGGAGAGTTTTAAAACTAAATTTCGAATTAGGGAGCGCTAGAGCTGAGAATCCCGCAAGGAAATTGGCTCCCGTGGGTGCAATGCAGCGAATAGCTTAGGGTAGGAATAAATTCGACATGCTTACGTTCGCATAATCCGCTTATTTGCTAGGAAACCTAATAAGGGACAAAATGCGCTGGACTTATTTGTCAATTTGGACTTCGAGGAAGATCTGTTTTCGATTTTATAGGTTGACCTTTTCAGTATAAGGTTATCTAGCATATAAGCTCCACATTGTAAAAAAATATTTATCGTAAAATGTTCTGCTTTTTTTAAAGACACTATATCTTTACTGAAATGATAATATTTGCCTGGAAAATATCTAGTTTGGAGACCAGAAGTAATACGAGGGTCATGCACATAAAAACATAGCTCGCAAATATTTTAAAATATTGCTACAATGTCGTTCAATATAATACCCTTGCATATCCAAAACACGTTACCATCGCTTCGGCTGTACTGGAATGTCGGTAAATACGTCATTTTTGTCAAGATGTTTCAGCAGCTGGAACGCATATGCTGTTGCGGGGCTTCTTTCTCTTTCTTTCTTTCTTTCTCCTTTCCACTGCAGGAACATAACGAAATCTGGAGGACTCATGTCAGGGCTGCACGGGGTGTGTGGGAGAATTTCACAGCAATTCTTCTTCCAAACTCCTTTGATACTGCTTTATGCGATGAAGCGTTATAGTGCATGGGGATTACGTCGCTGCCTTTCATATCTCGTGTGCATTTTTGGAACCATACATTTAAATTTTCTACAAAGAAGACAAATACATTTGTCTTTTGGTATTTGTCTATTGCTTGTTTGTCCATGCGGTCTTTTTCAATTATTGTAGCCACAATAGCAGCAAAAGTATTGTCGGTAGCAATATGAGGTCGTCTTTAACACTAGTCCAAAGCTCTGGAACGCTTACTCCATCAAGTTACTGTTGAACTATACACACACGACTCCTGGCAAACTTCTTGTAACGCAACGTGAATTTCGGCAACCATTTTTTCGCGCAGTGTTTGAATTTTGATATACGTACATTAGTCCGCTAAAGCAACGCGTTCTATTGCCTCAAACTATTCCGATTATAGAATGTTTTGCACATAAACTGATGTTCCAATGATAGACTTCTATAATTTGACAGCAACAATCTAATTAAATATCATCTGCCTAAGCCTCAAATCGGTTGTCGCAACTCGAATTTCGTCCTGGTTTTGGACTCTGTGTGATAATACCGAACTAATGCATTATGACACCAGTCTAATGGAATCAGTGCTCGTTGGACGGACTAGAATAGAACTATACCATCCGTTGGCTCAGGGAAATTTCCTGGCGATTGCATCAAAGAATCTATGTGAGCATGATAATATATCATTTACTCCATCTTGTATGTACAAAGCGAGGTACAATGTTTTTGATATGCAGCAGTTAATTTTACTTAAAACTCGATGTTTGAATTATGCTACCATTGTAGTCTAGCAGTGCTACATCGATTTCATCATTCACTTACGAATGCAAAATTTGAAGATTTTGGCTTTGTTCGATAGATTTAATAGTTTTCGGGTAAAGTTCGTTGAAAGATACCGAGAGAAAATTTTTATGTTTTTGTGAATTCCAGTAAACCTCTTACGTCTGGTTTAGAATGTACATAGGTATGTTTTTGTTTATGGTGACCAGGCTTTACTTTATGGTACTTGGTACAGCAAGGTTTCTAAATTGTATTTTTTTTTAATTTCAGGTGAGTTCCGCCATTTTTGTTCATATACTCTAAGGTAAGTTCATTTACTTTGCTTTTATAACTATGCCTCGTACAATATCATGCCGAAAAACAAAACTAGTTCTACCCGTACTAATTTTCTTCTGAATTGCACACATCCAAGTGATTAGTTAATCCTTAGGCAMTCCAGTCAACTATCTGTATATCGGCAGAAAACACTTACTAGGATGTTCTACTATATTAAGATTAAATTCTGTAGTTCATTTTTATTTATACATCAGCATGCTGCATTAAATAAATAACAAGTATATTTTATCGTTCATTTCTATYAATTTGATCAGCTATTCATCAAACAGTCGAATTTGATTAAACCTTTTAAATCGTATATCGTGGCATTTAACGAACTGTTTGTTTGGTTTATGTCAAGCATTTTACTGACGTTAACAAGTCTATTATTTATATTGCAAATACATAGATATACATTTGTGATTGTTTGAGAAGTTCTAAATTGCTCCAAGAATTTTGTAACTAAATATTCCACACTTTTTCTATTGTTTTCTTATCTGTATAATAAGAATGTCATTCTGATAGTTTAATATTTTGTTTTATAACAAGCCATCGAACCTCGGTAATGATTAGAAACTCGGGCGATATACTGCTGAAATAGCCATTGTTATTGTTTTTGTTTAAAAATGATATCAGGTATACCTAAATAAACAAGATGTAGGTGCATATGGATGTGGTAGAGTTAAAATGCTTCCTTAATAATCAATTATTAAGATATACTATTATGCTTGGAAAGAATATTGAGTCTCTATCCTCAAGTGGAAGTACACTCTACTATTTAAACGGTCATAATCTCATAAAAATAAAATTAGGTATGATGGTCGAAGCAATATTGCCATAAAATACATATCTTAAAAATCAGTGTGTTTTGAAGATATTTATTTAAGCAATATAAATATATTTTACAGCTAATGTGGTTTCTACAAAAATCTGATAATTTGGTTCGTGGTTAATCAAATTCTGGTAATATTGTGGCATTGCGTCATTCCACTGCAGATTAAAATAATTAAATTATTAAATTAAAATAATGTGTCTACAAAGCTCTTACTTATACATTTTATATTGTTTTGTTGATATTCAAAACAACTAATTGAACTAGTGTTAAGGCTAGGCTTAAGAATTTATTGTTGCTTGACAACAGACCAATTCACCAAACGAACATTGTCTTTGGACACCAAAATAAATGAATCCGAAATAAATATTGCAAGGCAAAGTAATAAATAAAAATCAACCTATTGAATTATACAAAAAATATCTAAATTGTTAAGCACTTTCTCATTACTAGTGCAGGTACCTACTGCTAAAGCGTATTAAATTCAAAGAGAGTAACGAGTATTTAACAAAATTACAAATATTAGTATATCATGTACGAGTATATTTGTGTTTATCTCTGTTATCACGAGTGGATTATTTTCAAATTTATTCAGTAAATAACAGATTATAATCTACATTTTCTCGCATTAAACTTATTGGATTTGTTGGAAGAATTTTGCTGACATCGCGTCAGGATTTCAGGGACATGATGTTAATATAAATCTAAAGCAACATTGTTTAAAATGGCCTTTTTTAATACTCAAGGATACAATTCGGTCTTAAAAATGCTCCGTTCACACTTGAACCTAATTGAAAATTAGGAAATTGTTTAAATACCTGACAAATTAAACAATACAAATGCTTTGAGTATAACAATACTCATTCTAGAAATCAGCTAAGAAATTTACTGTGTCGACGTTAAAGAAAACCCTGTAGTAAACGACAGTGTTAGAACTAAAAAGAGCGACCCATAGGAATCTTTGATTTAAATTTAAACAACTCTCAATTTTTTCACTATGGAGCGTTCCGAATCGAATTGGGTTAGAAAGTTCCTAATTCGATATATATAAATTGCGTGTTTGCTTGACCTCTTCATTTTGGCGACTGAAGGTAAAAAACAATATGGATATGATTGCTATAGATCGAACGGTCCATAAAAGCCAGTCGCAAAAAAGCGCTTTACTTATAAGTCCTGACAAAATTACTTTTGCTAGTTGTCAATTGTTAATTTGTTAATGTGTCGCACAGACTGTTGCAAAGCAAGTATTCACCTATCAACTTTGATTCCACAAATTTCTGCTGATGTGTACAGCGGGATGTCGGCTGTTGTCTCCAGCTAAGGGGCAGAAAATCAGTCAAACTGTTTAACTTAACTTATCTGCGACGTCAGCCAATAGGAAAACACCTTTGAATATAAAACTGACAGCAACGAGCATATAATTCGATTCGTGGGACCAGGATGGAGGTTTCATATGGGCGACTATGGTTTTCGTTATGGCAATGGCGTAGAGCAGTGTGTTTCAGACAATGAATTATTGTATAAAATATAGGTATTTACTTTACCTTAAACTGAAAATAATGAAGAACTATCAAAGTCAATCAGAATGTTGCAGTGAAAAACGAAGTTAATTATTTAGACGCGTGTGACGTTTTAGGGAAATACGCTGGGTCGGCATCAAATTATTGTGTCAATCAATTAGATTTCCTCTATGCATATCAAGCGATTTGTTGATTCAAACAAAGTTCGCTTTTATTTTGTGTTTGACAAATTTTGTATTAAAAACATCTACTCCTAAAGTTATATTTATTGATTTGACGGAACAAAGATAAGACGCATAATTAACCACTAACTTTTATGTGCTGTACCATGTGGTTGTACCGGAGTTTCACCATTCACCAAATTATTGTCAAAATAGTCAGTAATATAATCCATTTTACACTGGAACACACAAAATGGATATGCCAGTATATTTATTAATGTTTAAATCCAACTAAACCTGCTTAAATCTATCAAGCTTCTAAGCTACTGTCAAAATCACTTACAAACAGAATTGAGGCATTTGGTCCCTTCTGTCCCCGTTTATGCGTGCATAAAGATGCTTAAAAGCTCTTTCCTGTCGGTTTTATATTCAAAGAAAATTGTAAATAATAATTAAATAAATATAAATGAAAAATAGCTGATTACTTTACTTGATAATTTCAATTTTGTTTATAAACAAAKAATCCMGTTTTGATATTGACTAAAGTGTTGCACATGTTACTTTACTTAGGCATGTTTTTCTTCTTAATTCTTATCAGGACTACTTTGTGGATTCTCAAATATACACATTCGTCTTTTTCTGCCAGCATAAATGCAGAACGGGACCTGATATAGAAAAGAAGTGTTTATGAAAAAAAAATTCGGTCACACACACCACCAACGTAATGTTACAAAGCCTTAAAGTGTTAGTAATTTTCATATTTCCATTTTTCCATCCCCCATACAAACCACTTAGGGAAATTGGCGTTCTCTCGAGCAGTGAATGATAAAATCGCGCAATGTAATATCCAGAGTGACATGAAATTGCCAGCTAACCTTCGATTAGATCAAGGTGTCCTGGAAACCTTAAAGGTCAACTAAATTCAAGCTCACGTTTCCTCCCCTATCTCGCCCTTCCGTTTAGTATACAATGGCTTCTGCAGCGATGCACGCGCTCGGTATAGTATTTGTAAATCATGTTAAGGCGCTCGCAGGGACTATATCGTTTTTGCCACGACGCGCAGTTTTAGGCTAAGATAACACAACGTCCCCGAGCGCATTTTGAAGCATCACCATAAAATTCCTGAGAACCATTACATCTATCTACGTAAGTAAAACTTTGGTAAATCTGAGGTATTGACTATGCACCATAAAATCTGATTATTTACTTACGTTCCTAGTAGAAAGTTCCAAGTATTTGCACCACATAATTATCTTACCGTAACAGGGTAGTCCATGTAAATAAATGGCATTTATAAAAAAATTAGTAGTAGTAGGTTCGGGTATACCATACTGAAATAACAGTGTAACATATCATATCATGAACAGACGCGAACTGCTTAGAAGGGTCATTAAGAAAAATACTGGCATTGTTAATTAAACCGGCTCTTAATCTGAACTCGTACACTATGAAAAATATTCGAAAACACTTCATTAGAGCTAACCGGCTTTTGTCCCTCCCCGTTGCTTGTAAGTTTTTGTAAATCTTTAGAAATAAATTATGACTGACTGGTAAGTAAAGCTTAAAAATAATAATTGTGCATCACATAGATGCCTTTTACATTTCTTTTGTTTCATACATACCTTTTTACAATGGCTTATTCAACTCACTCTGTTTGCCTGGTAGAAATTTTGTAATAGCTATTTAACCAACTTCACTTTAATCATTTGACTTGAAATTTTGCAAACTTACCTACTCCTGGTTATAATAGACGAATCAGTTTCAAAATCCGCTAATTAACTGATCGATTAAACTGGTAATTTTTTATATAGAGTATTGTTCGTGAGTAATGGGCGTCCATAAAAAGACGGGTCAAGTAAGCCGGTATTGTGTTTCGTTGCGAACGTATGTCGTAGTGATGTTTTTCGYCGCGAACGTAGGTCGTAGTGGTGGTGCAAAAAACTGTACTGTCACTAACTTCCACTTGTGACTGTTGTCAAACGTATCAAATGAGCTTCGTTATATTTGTCTGCCTATTTGTTATATGTTCCAGTCTTTTGTGCCAGTTACTAAAAAGTGAGATTAGTTTTTTTCAGAACGTGATTCTTATTTGTGGGCTGTAATAGTCTTTAGAACAAAAAAGAACATTAATGGTTGAAACCTATTTTCGCAAAGGAGTGTAAATGGACGGCGTTTGGACATTTTGCGTATAAAGCTGTTTAGAGGAATACCAAGATCAATTCCCCTGCTTCGACAGCTACAACGTGTGTTCCGACTGTAATGCATAATAACGATTTTTATATGCGTTCAGTTAACCACGCTTTGTGCAACTGGGACTCTCACAGTTATCTAACCATAAGGTATTCTGCGACTTGCAAACGTTTTTCGCAGAATCAACGATACACGTATTATTTATAGGTAACAACAATAGCGTCTTATTTGCGTCGGAACAATCATAACCTACGTTACAGATAGCTATGTTTTGCTTTTAACGCTTGTATAAAATTGAATGATTCTATTAAGTAAAATAGTGTTCTCGTCAGGAAAATTATTGTGAAATACCACAGCTGGTTCAAAAAGCTATTTGCAACTCGAAGCAGTTTGCACATTCAAGACTGCAGACCCTAGTCTCTTTCGAACAGACTCACAGACTAGCATTGGCTACTGTATTAGTCGGAAGAGGACAGCAGACGAAAGCAGGCGCACCTTAGGTAGGAGACATTTCAACCACGGACATAAGATAAATACAATGGACAACGCCACGAGTGAAGTAGTTGCGATATTATCACAGCTTATTGAGGAGATTGCGCATCGTCCTAAGTTTCTTCCCAATAAATTGAGATGACCTAACTGCAGTTGTTAGAGCAGGACGGCAGATGAATGCAAACAAAAGTAGACTTTTACCGTATGAACAGAACAACGTTTTGACACTACAACGAGGGAGAAGTAGCTAGTATTTGCATAAGCTGCGGTGTTACCAGTTTATTTTTTATTTATTATTATTATTACATCATTATTTATTTTAACGCCGTATAAGTACCTTGCATAAACATGTTGTGTGATATCCTGCTTTTCTGTCAGAGAAAAAAGGTGTATCACTTCCTCAGCAGTATTGCCAAATTACGCTCAGCACGGCTATCTATAACGTTGGTTGTGGTACAATAAACCACGAATACGTCAAACGGACTAACCCACCAAACGTCAAATTACGTTTGCGATAGAACACAGAAATACATAGTTACCTCGCGAATGTAGGGCCAGACACATGCGCAGTAAAGATTACATGGGAATGTCATGGTAACGTCACAACAGAACAAGAGGATTTGTCACACATCTCACCAATCACAATTCACCCAGTCACACTAACGACTTACTGCACAGGCTCGCTGCCCTACGAACGAGCGACATGGCGACTTACTGGTCGTCACAAAATTGTCTGGCGCATGCCATAAGATTCAGCCGTCTAGAAGCTAGATAATAAATAAGATGTCTGTGCGTTAGAAGGACAAAATCACGGCTTGCTTGACGACCGTTATTTTCTCAATAAATTGCAACAGATAATGTACCAATAATACCAATTAAAAATTTCTGTTATAATAAATTAAGTTATTTATATGTTTATTTGTTTATGTGGTAAAAACAGAGAACAAACAAATCTTTTTGCATTTTCATATAAAAGGTAGGTATACTCAATTTCTTATTCATTTATTACGTATTGATGTTGAAGTCAAATAAGTATGTAGTTGTGACTCCCCATGAAGGTTAACTTATGACTAGCAGCTTTATCCAGCTCTTCAAGCTCCTGGCAGAGTTGTAGGGAACGCTAAGTTTCGCCAAGATCCCAAAAAATATTTACATTTCTATCAACCTTCAAACTTTTATTTCACAAAAATGCGCCAAGAAATCACCACTTCGCAACGTAAAGCTGATAGATCCTTTTGATATTTATACTTACTATACCCGTTATTAGTATGATTCATTCTTAATGCAAATTAGATGCAAGGCACTAACTTGAACTATTTCATTATTCGCGACTTACGTTGCCGGCTACGTCGCCTCTTTGGAATGCATTATGCATTGCGAGGAGCAAGGCTTATCCCATATGCAATGCAACGAAATTACCTTGGATTAATTAGTTCTGAGCGTGCAGCTGAAAAACAAATAAACGCTTGGCGGCGGCGGAGAGGGAAATCCATTTGGTTCACGTTTTTTTGTTAAACATAATTTCATGCGGGAGCACTCTAATTTGTCATGTGAGGAGTAGCTATATATCTGGCCTCATAATCCAGGAAATCCTGACATACGAGAGCACAAAAAGCTCCGCATTGACTTTTCATGTGGGCAGTTATGACAGGTTATAAAAAGCTAGTACGGGGGATTTAAAAGGTTGTTTAACCGAAAAAAATTACTATTCTTTTTGTTTAAAGGTAGTTGGGTAAAGACACCCTACTAGGAGCGTTACAGCCATTTTAGAAGCGATAAATCCGCTGCTGTCTTTGTAAAACGATTATAGTTTCACATAGTTATGTATACCAAAACCACCAATTAAAAAAAAGTCCGTTTGGCGGTTTCAATTGATATTCTCACTTAAAAGAGCATTGTAAAGCCTGTAATCGTGCTGTCTTTCTTTTCTCTCCTTTTCCCCTCCTTTCCTACCTCTTTTTGTTTTTTCTCGCTCCCTTTATCTCCCTCTTTCTCTCTCTTCATCACTTTCTTCCAACTCTTTCATCCGTCTCCATTCTCCCTGTTTCCCCCCTCACCCATTTCTTCTTCTCTGTCGCTGACTACATCTCTTCCCCTCTCTATTCCAGTCGATTGGCTGTTTACAAACAAGATCTTTATAGTTGTCAATCAAAATCAGTCAGTATCCTAAGCCCTAAGGTTAATCATTACACTAAATATTTGTTATAATAACAGATGACAATGAATAGAAACAAGATTGTTTTCACGCTTCCTGGTAATTTTCATTATCTTTTACTTATAGGTACTCAAAAACAGGCACACCACAATTGTAACTTATTTAGGATCTTGCTATATTCATTCATCTAAAAAGTTTCAGATCGTTGGAACAAAGTAATATGTTAGAGAGTCGCAAACAATATGCGGTATAATATTTTAAAAATTAAAAAAAAAGTATTTGTGGAATCTTAAAGCACATCAGAAAAAGTATTTACAATTTTCTCTATCAAATTTATGGATAGATAGTTATTAAATTTCCAATGACCCGCATAAATACACAAAGAGCTGTACAACACTCCCTCAAAAAAATTAAAGGTATTCTATCAGAACTAGTTGAAGCTTCTATTCCTATAGTTTTTATTGGTCTATAATTTAGTCACTCATAATAAATGTCATATTTAAATCAGTCAACCGACACAGGTATCGGGCAAGACACTACTATTACAATTACATTTATTGAGTTCTTTACACATTCCACTTCGTCTTCATAATAGCTATTTGCTTTAATTTTCTTAATGGTAAMTATCTGATCACTCACTTTTCTGTTTCTTCTCCTTTTCTCTCTGTTTGTATTTTTTAAGGAAATATAAGTACAGCTTTACACATGTAATGTTCTTCTGTAATTGGAGCATTGTGTTGTTTCCCTATTGTTTATTTATATAAGTGTTTTATATCTGTCTAATTTTAAAGCAGTTTTTTTATTCATAACTGTTCCATCAATTTTTGTAACTTTTTGAATAACTTAGTGGTAATGTTATCTTATTTTTTATCATTGCCTGTATATACTCAATACTTGCTAACTTCTACTGACTTCTTCTTCCTGGTATAGCTCTTTTAATTGGTCATTCCATGTTTTCATGACTTACATCAATCTCGTCGCCCAGTCTCCTCCTTTATTTCTGAAAAGGTGAACTATGCCATCTATTAGCAATCAACAGTGTCACCCACCCGTCTCTTTGAAGAACCTGTACTCTGAACGGTATAAAACAAATCCAGTTTTGTGCCATGTTGCCTGCATTAGGACTAAAGCTGTGCTGAGGAAGTTTTATAATCCAAAACCAAAATCCTGTCTACATATTGTTCTGATGCAAACCACTTAGCATAGACTAATATTGGCAGTAAGGCAAACATATTTTGATAATTTTTAGGTTTCTCATTTTCGTTGTTTCCTGTATTAATTCTTCGTGTTTTCTGAATGCTTCTTTCAGCTTCTGACATTCTAATGTTATTTCTTTCGTTATCCTTTCCATCATTTTCCTACGTAGTTTCTCATATCCACTTCAGTTTCATATTTTTCATGTAACCAATTTTCGTTAATTAATTTTTTTTTAGTTTGTAGTTCTTGTTTCATCGAGAATTTCAATCTCGCTATTAGGTGTTAGCTATACTTTTTTCTTTTATCCTTCCAATTTAACGTGCATTGTAAAGTTTGCTTATTTTTTAATACTTGTTGTTCTTCTCGCTTTATTTTGATTCCTACTAAATAATGATAAATGGTGTTTATTACTTATTACATCAATATTATATATACTGTAAATATTATTTCGTTTTGTTAAGAAAATGTTGATTATAAATAAGGGTTAAGTTTGTTTCAGCTTAAAAAAAAAACTATGCGATGTTAATGTACTATACTTAATTATATACTTAACTTTAAGCTGTCGTTTTGTTTTTTATTGATAAAATCAAACGATGTATTCCCCAGTGGGTAACGGCCAAATGATTACTTAATTAACACAGATATTGTAATTTCTATACTAGGCTTGATCGTGATAATAGCTACAATATTTTTCATACAAGTAACTTTTTCCCACAACAACCTGTTGAGGGCTTTATTCCAACTTCGTGGTCATTACGTATATTCGCAGACAAAGTTTTACTGTGTCGAAAAGCCCGCTGTCAAAAATATGGTCTTTTAAAGTGATGGTCTGCCGCTCCTGAAACCTACGAAAAGGCGGTCAATGCCTTGCTTGTCAACTTATATCTGAAACAGCATTTCTCACGTCTTGAGATAAAGAGCTAAAACTAACTTCATTAAATCGCTAAATGTAGTTCTCAAAGATATGTGAGTTTCATAGTGTACAAACTAAATGGCGTTGCAGCGGCGAACTTACAGTTTAAGAAGCAATGTGTCGGAATTTATGACACACTTATTGCACATTTTTGCCCCTGGCACGAACGGTGTTGGAAACAATTTCATACTTGTTATACTGACAACGATAAATGGATCAATTATCTAATGTAGCCGAATACACCGACAGAAAGAAGTAAAAAGTGTTTAACTAGAATTAGTTAAAGATAAAATAAAATAAAAACTAGATATGTACTTACGCAATAAAACAACGAAAACAATATAAAGAAAACTATAACAGAATATGAAAACAAACAGAAGACTAAAATAAAAACTGCAAAACTGAGTATTTTATCTCACTCGGGCATGACGTTTCATGTGTTGCGGTGATGTTTTACTATTTTAGTGATTTAGAAATTTAAAGTTAGGACTGTAGATGTGGTGGTCTCCAAAAGTAGGGTATTTGAACTAATCCTCGACTCTAGGGAAGAGGTKTTAAGGTTATTCGGCTTAAAAGTTATAGCGATTAACTGTTTAAACGTCTGTATAAATTATGCTGAAAATGCCTTAGACATTAACCACCAATCATAAACAAATATATTTAATAATCGAAAACACAATCCCATTTTTTAAATCTCCTGCAGTGAGCTGTGTCGGTTCCTCTTGTGGAGCACCAATGAAAACGACATAAAGCTTCTTTTAGTTTTTGAAATAGGAGGTAATAATTTAATTATACTTTTTAATAGAATATTCATTGAATATTGATGCTTTGTGGCTTTACGGTAATGCCCCTTTGCGAACTAGATTACGGAGCCACTGCTTGAATTTGGAACTACCTATAGGTAGCAACGCAGTGTGTGGAGCTTTACTAACCGATGCAGGATACGAAAACGAATTTAAACAAAGTTCAAGCTACGACTGGCCGGCGATGATAACATGAATTAAAATTAAAAAATAGATTACGAGGTAGACGGTAGAAAAATTTTAAAAATTAAAGAAATATGTGGTGAATTTTTAGATTTCACATCGACAGTTGACATTTAAGTTGGTATTATTACATTTATAATTGTTTAATTGAAGTCTAAAATTGCCAATGTAACGGATGTATTCCTCTGATATTTGTCAAGTTTATAACTGTTGGTGCTCCACCATCTGACGGATCTATAAGCTGCCACTGGCTAAATTTGTTTGAAATACAGCTTGTTTTACTTCACACAGAAGCGAGCTTAATCGGCAAATATTTTAGCAGTTCCGAAATCCACGCAGCTCGGTAGTAAGCGTAAAAATAGTAAAAGCACGTTGCTCTCCTGGTCAATCTGTAACGACTTTTAAATAATCAGCAGCAAAATTTATTACACCGCACTTAATTTTCCTCCTGCATGTTTGAAAGCTATTGCTTTTTAAAATGTAATATATACCACCGGACACCTTAAATAATCTCGTAGCAATTAGCAGTAAAATAAGAAATATTTCTAATTATAAGTCGTCACAGTTATACATTTTTCTTTTAAATGCTCAATGATAATAAAATAAAATTGCGCTTCAATTTGCAAAAAAACCCAGTTTAAAAATATACAGAACTTAATAAGAGATTCAGTTTCTGCATGGAATATTATTTACTATTACCATGTTATACAGGGAATTCGTTGAACTAATTGCTTCGTTAATAGTTGATATATTTTAAATGGAATTGTAGTCGGATTCCGAGACCCGAGTTTCGCTCTTGTTCGAGCTCGTCAGAAGAGAATACCGATTGAATGACTGACGCAGACTGCACTGGAAGCGTGGTGAGCCTTGTAATGGTGATTGAAAATACCAATAGCTCTATAACAGATCTTGTTCGAGAGAGAAGCCTATTCGGATGAAAAAAAGTCGTACACTATGCTTACGTTCACAGTTGCAAAACTTCGATTTTAGATAAACTCAGCTACAGGAGCATGCAAAAGGAAAAGCTCGCTTCTAAATTTTATTAACACATTTCATATTCTTACGGAGATCAGGTCGAGGCAATTAACGTGGTAAGTTTGAGTTTCATATCAAGGCATTCTGACAGATGTAGATCCCCCTCTCTCTTCAACTATGCGTTATTATTAAATTTTAAATTACATTGTTTTGCTAAATCAAAGACAATAGTAAACAAATCATCTTGGTACAAGCATTGAAGACTTATATACGTATTTGGGTCTTGTTTACGAACAGTGTAATACGCCATAAAATTAGTGTTTCAGGATACAGTGAACATGCTTTTTTAACTGATGATTTTCATTAAAGAGTACTTTTTTTATTTTTAGACTGACTGTACTACTTTTGTAGCGGAATGTGTTGATATATTTGGTTTCTATTCTTTGTGTTCGAAGATAATAAGACGGAGGCATTTTGCCACAGTATTCAGTAAACTCAGTTTGGTGGCTATTAGAACATTTATTTGATTCAAATATTTTGATTTTGTGGCAAAAAGCATCGCAAATTATTTTGATGAAAACTTATTTAAATTCAGTACAGTGTCAATTGATAAGGTTTCAACTGTTACGCTTACAAGTAAATATTGTACAATTAGATAATAACCTTGGATTTGTTTTACTGTATTTTTGTGTTTATGGTCTGTTGTCCAAATTTGATTATTGTTTTGAATCGTTTGTATTAGTTGCTTAATCTAATTTGTGACGTACGCTGTCGTTTATTTAATTATCGATACTTATGCGTATAACTTAGTTCTAGTGTTTTTATCTGATTTATCTGCTTTGTATTTGAATAAACTCCAGTCGTGGTTGACATTCAATATGAACAGATTGTTTTCTAACGTTTTTATTAATAAAATTGCGCATTTGGATTGTTTTTTTTTATTCTTACAGTTTTGACTTTCTAAATATTCGTATATTAACCAATTTTGATGTTCCTCTCTGTTTCTTCAGTGCCCTAATGTATTTTTATAAAGTTGCTGACGTACTGTAATAAGATAAAAATAACGTTCTATAACAATGAGTCATGGATTCACTTGATTTGACGTGGATCTGGCAGATAGAAATGCAGTCTCAAGCGAATTTCCATATTAGATGATAAGTAACACTGTCACTGCATCTAAATATCTAGATCTTTGTTGTAAAAAAACAATAGTGATCTTTCACTAGGGATCGACGACTTGCGAAAGGAAGAAAAATTTGAGGAATACTTCAGAGGTGCAATTTGACAACTAACGGGTACCACGACTGATTTGGTGAAAAAAATAAAACTTTTTTTATATAAATATCTTAGGTGATTCAAATCCCTGGTGCAGACATAAATCTAAAATTAGATATTTTACTAAAATAATCTATTTCCGTCAGTTTGCTAAAAAGAATTCATGTAACTGTCTCCAAAATATTCCTTATTAGACGGTAAGAAGTGGCAGTAGCGGTCAGTAAATAAATTTAAAAAAAAGTTAAGAATAATCAGTGGATACAGCGCGGTTACTCGCCCTCTTTTTTTTTGCTGAGTGAAGCCTAAAGCCAAGAAAAGCTGTTTTAAGATATACAGCATGGCCGCCCATACTTTTAGAAGAAGTGCCCACACTGTCAGAAACAATTTCATACGCCTCTGCCACCTTTAACACGGCAAAAAGCCTAACGTCAGAAGGTGATTTACGCCCTGCTTCACAGAAACATTCCACGGAATTTCGCAAAGCCCGGACAAAAACAACTGCTCGGTTAAGCTGGATATAACGTCCTAATACCCCGGTTTAATGTTTTGTGTTGGAAATAAAGGGCGTACATAAAGTAATTCGGCTACAACGGACTTGTTAGAGTTTGCTATGCCGGTGGAGAAAATTAACTTCGTACAGACACAAACTTTAGGAGGTCGGAGGTGGAGCAGAGCGTCAGACAACTTTTTCCTCGTTGCGGATAATGAATTTGTACTTACGAAAAAAGAATGGCACATCTGCTTGTACGTTTAGCTGTTTCCAACTCTTTGCTTTTATTTGGCTGTTGTTTTGTAAAACTAACCGGCGTTGTCAGCTCCAGCTTGTTTAACATATTTATATTTTGCGGGAAATCGTTTAATTTTACATGCATTGATTTAAAAATCCGAGCATAGGGTTGTAGGAAATTAAGGATTGTCTGTCATATTTTTAAATACGATATTGTCGGTTTCTGGGTGATCTCATATTTAACATTTCGTTTCGAAACATCAGATCAAGAATTTTTTATCAGTGTTTGATAATAATAATAATAATAATAATAATAATAATAATAATGTCTTTATTCGGCAACCTGCCAGCAATAAAATACAAATGTGCCTAAGTAAGTGCTACATTATATGAGAGATATGCTGGCAACACCGAAACGGCGAAGTTCAGTCATCGACCAAAAAGTCGAAAAACCTCTACCACTTAACCGTAGCTTACAAAGAAACAGGACAAAATACGCGCGATACGCAACTAAGGAAAGCCCATACCACAGCTACAACAGGACGATCCAGGAAGGGGAGTAGGCGAGCGTCAGGTCAGATGTAAAAAAAACTATGTCAAGAGCAATAAATATTTTTTATAATGAAATTTAAAGTATAATAAAGATTTTGTTTTTAAATGCACAGGCACCTGGTTGTAAATAAATGCAACGTTATAGGAAAACGATCTACGGAAAAACGTGTGCTTATACTTCGGTATTGAAAGAGAATCCTTCCGTCTGACGTTAATATTATGAACGTCGGTTCTAAACGAAATTTTAAGGAACAAATATGGCGGAGTTTTATATAAAATTATTTTATGATATAAACAGGCTGCATGTAACTTTCTCCTGCATTCCATACTCAACCATGGTACCAGCCCTAACTTATGACGAACAGAAGTAGACCGTCTGACACTGTATATCATCCGCAAGCAGGAGTTGTGAACCATCTGAACCCTGCGACAATGGACAGAGTTCAAACAAGGACCATAGACTGTGTCCGCATAGTTAAAAAGTGACAGCACAAGAGCATCGCACAAACAGACCTTTTGCTTGGTTGTTAGCAAGTTACGCACGTGATAAATTAGTCTAAGCATTGCGAAGGCTTTGTGAACTAAATAGGAAATGTGTACATCAAAGCGCAGCCTATAGTCCATTATCAGACCCAAGGTTTTAGCATGATCCACCAGTTTCAAGCGTTGACCATTAATAAGAACATCGAGTTGCGCAGCCACTTCCTCGCGCTGAGTAGGTCTAGAGGGCTTGCCAAATAAAATTAACTTGAACTTAGCGGGATTAATAATAAGTGAGTGTTACTCAGATATTGCAGCAAAGCAATTCAGGTTTATATTGATGTAATTATTAACGTGGGCTACTTCACCCCTCGCCAATCTATACATAATCTGGGTATCATCGGCGTAAAGATGATAATCCCCATATCCTATAAACGGCATCAATACTGACGTATACAAAGAGAAAAGCAGTGGCCCCAAAATTGATCCTTGCGGGACACCACAAGACACAACAGCAGCTCTTGACACTTCATCATAAGCGACGTTTTCCTGAAAACATAATAATCTTGTTGTACACTGAAAGCATTCACCCTCGCTTACTGCACTCAATTAATATTACCTAATAAGACAACCAAAAATGAGCTTTGTTTTGATTGCGGAAGATAGATGAGGCAGAGATATGACAGACTTAGTATTGCTCTTCTTATTTTTTTGTCAATTTGGTGTCGCAGTAATCCGCGTAACCATTACTATAAGTTTAATATCTGATAAACTATAATCAAGTAACCTGTCGTTAACATAAAAACTTGTCATTTTACCCCAAGAAATGATTGACAAAAGCCTAAAAATTCAAACGAATTTGGTGGATCGCAATACGCTATACTAGTGTCACGTAAACTTCGGCCATTTTTTGCGGTACGTCAAGGTACCTACTGGATAAAGTTGGGTCAGTCGCAAACGAACTATTAAAGAGAACAAGCCTTAGGTGCGAACTGCGCGAACTAGTTCGTGACATTGAAAATTAGTGGTTCCGAATGAACTGTTGCTGCAGCTCTTCATGCGTGAACGTAGTAGTCTGTAGTGAAGTAGTAGGTCCTAGAGGAAGTTGCAAATCAAACAAAGGCACTGAACACATTTACACTGATTCAGAAAGACACGAGGTGCGAATTACGACGAAGTGTGATGCTCATAGAAATTGATCAATAAATCTAAATAATTTCAATTCGTATATTGTTGATAATGCTCTCTCAGTATGACGTAAAATAATAGCTTCGAATTCAATACACCTAGGTACACTCCATCTGAATAGAAAAGAATACAGGAGCGTCATCATTTGCATGCGCGATTTACACGTCATAACCAGTGTCGCCGTCGTTAATAGGGGTCAGTTAATTGGTTGCAGTACAATACGCAGCACACAACAAAATAGAAGGCTATATTATGCAGACAAAACACTAATAATAAAGAAACCATGTTGTATAAACAGTAAATGCGAAACGCGATAATAAAAACACACACTCTAACCGTCTACTCGAAACGAAACGCGAACGTTGAATTAGATGTATGCGAGCACGCCACTGAATGGTATCGTTACCTGGCAACGGTTGGTGTCGCGTGCGAAAAATGGTTTAAGCGCATGACGTCATTGATGATGCCCTGTATTCTTCTCTATTCAGATAAAGTGTACTTCCATAACATAAAAACAAACATGTATTTCTCAAAGGTAACATATAAATAAGACAAATAAAGAACTTAAACAAACTTGTAATTGACAAAAATTAAAAGAAGTTCTGTTTGTGCGTCTACAATCTATACCTACCTAAATCTATATACTAGCGTATGTATAAATACGAACTACAAAAAAGATGCGCATTTTCGCAGATTATGTTTCAAAAACATGATTTTTGTTACTTTTTCGTGCACTTAATCTGTTATCGCGCAAACTGACTCTCCAAAAAGAACTGTTTTTGCTATCTCTAGTTCTGCACCCTGTATTAGGTTGTTTTTCAACAACATATTGCAAGTAAATAGTAAGTGTAATTTCGGTTTGTAATGCCCGCTAAATAGAACAGAGGAATGTAAACTTACAACAACCTACTCTCTTATCTACGATGTAAACTCCTCAAACAGTAAAATTTTAAAAGCTCAATCTAAGGCTTCTGCTGTTTTCTTTTTAATTTAATTTAATAATAGGCTTGTGTTGGACTTTTGTAAGTGTAATAAGGAGGCTACCTTAACCCCTAACAAAAAATTGTTTTTAATTTTTCCTTAGGTCCCCTGGCAGTATAGAATTTCATCTCCCATAAATTAATACGGTCAAATATATAGGAATTTTAAATAATGCATGTTTTTTGTAGCATAAATAGGTTTTCTTATCAATTATTATCATGTGTGATACTGTTCGGAATGCTAAAATTTTCTTAAGCTATTTTCAATAAGTAAGTACACAATTTCACAGTTAATGTACATCTGTTCCACCTGATTTGATATCCTTTATTTACTTCCACTTCCAACGAATGAGAAGTATTGTATCGCGAAAAAAATTTTCAAAATTTTTTATTTGCTTAATCGCTTTTAAATGCTTGAAAACGTCCAAAAACAAAATTTGAGCAAAAAATTTCTTGTCTGTGTGTCTGTCGGTGACTTTCGAACTTGAAATTTGGCATACATATATAAATCTCAACTTCCCAAAGCGACCTATTGTTTTTGGCGTAAGTAGGATATAGGGAAGGGGGTGAAATTGTGGGGTAATTATCCTTTTTGCAAGTTTTTATTTTTTCCTTTTAGTATGTTATTATTCGTATTTTCGGTGCAGCAAACTGTTTAGAAGATATTAGCAAAAAACAGTACTTGAAAAACCGGTTTTTCCTAAATATCTCCGAAAATACTTAATATATTCAAATAGTGAAGATACCATCAGATAGAAAATAAAATTTCTCACCAGTGTTTTAATTTTTTTTGACATTTTGAAATATTTCCAAAAAACACTGGATTTTGTCCACGCGAATTTTTTTAATTTTGCTATTATATAGAAAATTTCTGATCGAAAAGCACTCTTGCAATTTTTTGTTAAGTTAATAATTTTGTAGTTATTTAGAAAAAAAGGCGATTTTCAAAATTTATGCATTTTTGCTAATATCACGAGAGCCGTTTGTCGCAGACAAAAATGTGTATAGAAAAAATTGCTCAAAACCTCATTATCCATATTCATAATATAAGAAATAAAAGCGTAAATGTGATTTCGACAATTGGATGTGGAAGCATTGAATCAATTTGCAACGGTTTTTTACATCTCTATGCTGCATACCATATTCGTTCATTGTAATATGTACTTGTATTTAATAGCATTTATTTAACGACCGCGACAGAATTCCGAAATTTAAATAAATACATAAAGATGAATCTTGGCATCTTTTTATTTATTACATTGCCAGCGTATAATATCTGCGTACAAGTAAATCTTTTATCCATTAGAGTTAATACACGAGCGTGGGCGGTATTACTTTTGAGCCTGCTGCAAATCCTTGTTCGTTCTTTAAAATTGCATTCCTCTGCTGCTCTTAGCTTAACTCCGAAGCCAGTTAAAATTTTAATATACGAATACGACGATTTAAGAATGCAGGCCCTGGAAAACTTTATTCTCTCCGTCGCGCTCGAAAGAGTTCCCCACAGAATCCGTTTCCATTTCAGTAATTCATACCTGGAGCGTAAATAATATCTTGGTTTAATCAACGGAAAATGGGATTTCTTCTAATACCGTTTTGGCAGTCCCTTGATGTTATCGATCGCGCTCTGCGGATCATGAACGGATCTCAATTTCATCGGCAGTCTGGGCTTTCTATCCGAGAGATTACTTCTTTCAAGTTCCTCCCAATAAGATATCAGCGCCCAATGTGGAACTTTTTACAAATTGCTAAATTAATATCCTTCCGCTTTTATCGTTTGAGGTAGTCGAAGTGGTTGGATTCCTCACAGCATTTGTCTGTTTAATGACGATTTTCTCTAAATGAAACTTTCTTCGTACTACATAGGTAATTGATATACAGGGTGTCACAGCCTAGCGTACTTTTACTGTAACTCCTCTGCCGTTTAAAATAAAATATTTGAAATCTATCAAACGTTACATTGATATTTAAGGAATAAATAAACACAAAATGAAGTAATAGACAACAAAGCTCATACTATTTATTTTTTTTAAAAGTGTTATTTTTACATTTTTAGCTATCCGCTAAATTTTGTGCAGTGTCATTTCAATTTAATTCGGAATGTTTTATCAACTCATTTTGTCTTTAGAACCTCCGAGTATTGTTTCTTAGTATAACATTCAATCTGAGCAGAATGATAAGACGCATTGTCTAATAGAATTACTGCATTGGCCGGACGCTTTGACAGCAGCTCATTCTTAAACCAATTTTCAAAAACTTCAGTCGTCATACTTTCACGATAATCTACCTTTGCGTCCTTTATATTTTTAGCAGACAGAAATAACGCATCTTTTACCCGTCCGGTTTTAGATGCCGTATATCGAATAATTCTTCTTTTACCATATGACGCCGGTACATTCAACACGTATCATTTGTTACTCTTATCGCACCTCGTATCGCACCAACCTTTTCTCCACAGTGTCATGGATGTCGTACCAAGTTTCGTCGACATAATGATTGGTCTATCTTCATCTCGAAATTTCTCAATTTGGTTTAACTAATTTACTCGCCATTCCAAAATTCGTGGAGATTCCATAAGCACTTGACGTTTCTTAAATGTCTTATAATGAAACTCCATTTTTCTTTTAAAAAAATACGTAAACCCTTCTTGCAGCATTTCATTTTTAGCTCAGTTTTAATTTTCTTTTCTAATTCTTCAACTGTCAATGCAAAATTATTTTTGTATTATACGTCGTATTAAATTTGCGAGATCATCTTTGAAAACCCTCAATGAATCAACATCTTTTCACACTTTTTTCTGTGCTGAATTCCATTTACAGTTATATTTCTCACAGATGATTGTGAAATTATGGTCATTCTACTGGTTTTGCGATGGACCCACTTTCTCCCTCTGCAGCTTTGATGTATGTAGTCATTAACATTCAAAGCTATTTGTTTAGCTTCAGGTGGTAAATGATTATGATTTCGTTTAATGAGATTTGGCTCTTTGGGTACATATTACAACTTATTGTCAAAAACATCTTCCGCCATTTCGACTTCTTCTTTAACCTCTACGTTGATTTCACCTTCTTGTGGGTGGGAAACATCCACTCCATTCCACGGCCTCCGCAGTTTTATAATAAGTAAGTGCTGTAAGAATATTTCAATTTGTAGTATTTTCACAAAATTTATTGCTATTTTAAACATACCTTACGTAACGCAAATAAAATGTATAGTCTTGAAAGATACTGTTTTGTTGAGAAATTATACAACTAATAACAGGCACGAAACGAAAAACACGAGAAAATACAATAACTCGACTGGTTGACACACAAGAAGAAAATGATTGTTTCTAAATTTGACACAGCACATAAAGGGATTTGAAGAGATTAAATAGTCTGACAGATAAATATTTAAAAAAACCTCTTTATAGATATTTTCTTAGAACATTAAAAAATAGGTTGCAGGTAAATCTGTTCAAATAGATAATTTGTATTCATATTAAAATTGAGTACGCCCCGTCCTCACAGAAAGCGTTCAAATCTATTCTAAACATCTGGGAGACATTACTTTTATGGTGGTTTACGGACGGGTCGTAATAAAAGTACTTAAAGAATCAAAACCATATTCGCAAAATATTTCTGGTCGGTCTTTACACGAATACTCCTGTCGCATAAGTATCGCCCGTGCAATATTCAAATGCGTCAAAAGCTTCTGGCATTAGTAGGCTTTTAACAAGTTTGTTGAAGATTACTGTTTCTCTGAAAACCTATTATTTCATGAGTTATGACAATGGATTTCTTAACAGACATAGTATAGTATTCACTGTCGTGTTGCTGAAAATCTACACGTTTTCAGACTGTAAATAGACAACAAGACTGGGTTAAATTTTCTGACTACCCTTTTGGATAATCAGTACACAGTAGTAGTAGTAACCTTTTAAATGAGCAAAAAATATAACTATATTTTTAATTTATAAATATATTCAAAGACATAATCATAAATACAGCTATGTTTAGTATATATAGTATGTATGTAGTAAAAAGTATTTAAGTATGTACATTAAATATTCAAAATACTTTCAGAATTTTAAATGTTTTTCTTGGGTATTTAGAATACTTTTCTAGTATTTTAAATAGCTTTATCGCTTAGAATATTACAACAGTTCCCTCAAAACCTGTAGATTGTAGAGCTTACATGTGACGCGTTAATTCATTTGTAAGCAAGGTGTCATTCAGAACCATAGTAATGAAGTTATTGTTAAATAAATACGCGTATATTCTTGTCACTTGAATATATTTGTAAATTACAAATTACCCGTAAGTCTTCTATTCTTAAGGTTTATTAATATAAGACTGTCATGAATTTATTGGAAAAAAACTTGTATTTAAACATTTCAAAATTGCAAATTAATTTAATTTGACGGTAGGAAATTAATAATAATTTTCAAATTTATAAAGAACAAAACTTCTGCAGAGCGTATACGTAATTGAAAATCGTTTTTTTTATACGTATTTAGCATTTAATACTTCGCGGAAAAGGTTTCTTTGCATAAGTTGATTTTAAATACCATGTACATACCTGAATGCTAATTTTTTTGTATTCATTACAGGTGAGTCATCTAGAGTAACTGCACTTATACACAAGTAAAGGGTTTGTAAGTATCTAATGCCATAGATAATAATATTCATCATCATGAGAACAAGAAATTATCTTTTGCTTGAGTTGATAATCTGTTAATTAATCTGTTAGTAGTTAACAGAATTTAGATGTATCGTTCGCTTCTGTGCTGTAAAATTTCCAAAATACGCAGTATTTATAACGTGCTTGCTTTACTATAAAATACGATATGGCGCATCCAGTAAACAGATATAGCTCGGTCAAAACCTTATAGCGGGTGACTGCGCCACAGATTAAAAACAAAATTTTGTTTCATCGTGTGTCAGACGAATTTTGAGGTTCTTCGTCTTTGACAAAAATTACAGGTGTAATCGAAACGTCAGACTAATAACTTTTTGTCAGTGTTTTAAAGTGACAGCGATCTTTCCAACAAAATATTATCTTCTAATTGATTGAGTTTGTTTTAGTATGAAAAGCAATAATCACCTACAATCTTGTTAACATTTCTCAGATCATTGACCGGTATAATTTACTAAAAATATAGATGCAAATAATATACAAATAACAGCAAACAATTAAATTAATTAACGCGTACACGATATCATCCACCCAAATCCTAGCAACCATAATCATTTCATATTTTTTAGTTAATTGTTCAGTAGTCAAAAATTTGTTATAAAGATTAAGTCGGACTTGAATAAACAGCATCAAATCCGATAACGTGCAAGATGCATACAATTCACGTGATCACTCCATAAGTTTGGCATTCGGAGTATAGCTGTCTAAACATGTCAACTGCCTTGACATTTTGAGCGAGTTATACATATTGTTACGGAATTCGGGTTCGAAAATTCTGGATTTCTGATTTAAAACACTTTATTTAACAGTTCAAAACACTAACAAGCACTATTCACAATTACTTTAACAATTAACAAACTTTACTCAACTATACACTACTTTTAAAAACACTACAGTTTTACTTATATCACTTTACAACACTTAAATCTCACTTTCCGTCACTTTCAAAATTCGCGCTCGTTCATAGACTGTCTAACTCCCCCTCACTTCCGTCTCTGGCCGCTTATATATCCGCAGACTCCCCACTTACTTGGCGTGTCTGGCACATTCGCGAAGGCTCTCGATTTCGAACCTTCCTAGACTTTACTAGAGCCTTTCGCATCGATTAATCTCGAACACTCTAGCACGTCGGGTTGCCTGCCCACAGGCGTTGAGCGGGCCGTGATACCACTGACTCTCCGTTGCACTACCCCCTCCTTAAAGACTGATCGTCCCGATCAGTTCCAGTCCTCAACATTTCCGTGGTACTCACTTAAACGATTCAAGTGTACCACCTTCATCTTCGATCTTGGGCTGCGCTGGATTCTATAAACTACATCGTTAATCCTTTCCACTATACGGTAGGGTCCTTCCCAGGATGGCGATAACTTAGGTGAAAGCCCCTTCTTCCTTTGTGGATTGTAGAGCCACACTAGGTCTTCTTCGTTGAACTGTCTGGGATTGGCTCTGACATCGTACCGAGCTTTCATGCGATCGCTCGCAATGTTCATTCTCTGTCTCACCAGCTGGTGTGTTATCAATAGCGACTCCCGAAGATTTTCGACGTAACTAGTTGCTCCCTCTTCATTGGATGTTCCCGCAGAGCCAAACACCAAATCGCAAGGCAACCTTAGTTCTCTTCCTAGAACTACTTTCGCCGGTGTCTGCCCCGTAGTCTCGTGGATGGCCGCTCTATATGCCATCAAAAACAGAGGAAGATGCTTATCCCAGTCCGTCTGGTGTCGCTCCACAACCTTGGAGAGAAACTGTTCCATTGTCCGGTTAAATCGCTCGACCATTCCATCTGATTGCGGGTGAAGCGGTGTTGTTCTGGTTTTAGTAATACCCAGCAAGTGACAGAGTTCTTGAAACACCCTGGACTCGAAGTTTCTTCCTTGGTCAGAATGCAGTTCCAGTGGCACTCCAAATCTGCATACCAAATTATCGACGAGAACTTGAGCCACTGTTGAAGCCTCCTGGTTGGGTATAGCATAGGCTTCTGGCCACTTGCTGAAGTAGTCCATAGCAACGAGGATGTACTTGTTGTTGCTGGTGGTCGTAGGAAATGGTCCGGCGACATCAATCGCAATCCTTTCGAATGGTGCTCCAACATTGTACTGCTTCATCCTTCCCTTCAGGCGTGTTGTCGGTCCTTTGGTAGCAGCGCAGGTTGAGCATTTCCTGCACCACTTTTCCACATCTTCTCGGCAGTGTACCCAGTAGAAACGCTCACGAACTTTGCCCAAGGTTTTGTTCACTCCCAGGTGGGCGCCCGATGATCCTCCATGTACCTCTTCCAAAACCTTAGGTACATACTCCTTGGGTACTACCAACTGCATGGTAACATTCCTCCCATCGGCGCTCTCCCACGCTCTCTTCAACAGGCCATTTTCTACTCGCAGGGATTCCCACTGAACCCACATCGCTTTTAGGGTAGGACTTTCTGGAGACACCTCTTCCCATCCAGGTCGTTGTCTGTTTTCTTCTTTCCATTTCAGGAGGGGACCCACGTCGCTGTCTTCCTGCTGAGCCGTTCTGACTTTCTCGGCAGTCCACTCCTCGCTTTGTGTGATAGTGACTGCTCTTATATCCACCGTGCCTTCTCGTTCATCCACCTTCCTGCAGTGTTTGCATTCTCCACACGGTCTTCTCGACAAGGCATCAGCGTTGTTATGATGCCTGCCTGGACGATGCTGGATTTTGAAGTCGTACTGCTGCAGTCTCTCCATCCACCTCGCGACTTGTCCCTCCGGGTTCTTCAATCGTAGTAGCCAGGATAATGCTGCATGGTCCGTCCTTATGAGGAATTCCCGTCCGTACAGGTACTTATGGAAGTGGTCTACGGACTTCACGATAGCCAAAAGTTCTTTTCTCGTGACGCAGTAGTTCCTCTCAGGCTTAGTTAGGACCTTGCTGTAATACTCTATTACTTTTTCTTCGCCGTCCTGTACCTGAGATAGTACAGCTCCAATCCCAACCTTGCTGGCATCTGTATCCAGAATAAACTTTCCGTGTCTTCGGGGGTATGCCAAAATTGGACTACTGCACAAGGCTGACTTCAACTTCCTGAAGGCTTCCTCATGAACGTGGCTCCATGCAAAAGTCGTCTTCGGTTCCGTAAGTTGGTGTAATGGTGCCGCGATTTTAGCGAACCCTTCCACAAATCTTCTGTAATACGTACAAATTCCCAGAAAACTCCTCACTTCATGCTTATCCCGAGGACGTGGCCAATCGCGGATTGCCTTGATCTTGTCATCACTGGTCTGAATCCCATCCGCAGAAACCGTATGGCCAAGGAATTCCACTTTCTTCTGGAAAAGTGCACACTTTTTCGGGTTCAGCTTCAGGTTGGCTGCTCTAAACCGGTCGAATACTTCTTGTAGGTTCTTTAAATGCTCTTCAAAATCACGGCCCATAACCATAACGTCGTCCAGGTAGACCAGGCAGGTTTTCCAAGTGAGTCCACGTAATACCAGTTCCATTAGTCTCTCAAATGTAGCCGGAGCGTTGCAGAGGCCAAATGGCATTACCGTGAACTGGTAGAGACCGCAACTGGTGGTGAAAGCAGTCTTCTCTTTGTCTTCTGGATGGATCCCAACCTGCCAGTATCCACTTTTCAAATCCAGTGTTGAAAACCATGTAGATCCGGAAAGAGTGGTCAATGTGTCGTCGATTCTGGGTAGGGGATAACTGTCCTTCTTCGTTATGTCATTCAGCTTTCGGTAGTCAACACAGAATCGGAGCGATCCATCCTTCTTGGTGACAAGAACCACTGGTGAAGACCATGGACTGTTGGACTCCTCGATTACACCTTGCTCCGTCATTTCTTTCACCATCTTCTCAACCTGTTCTTGTCTTGCCAACGGTAGTCTCCTAGGTGCCTGTCGAATAGGTTGAGCATCTCCGGTATTGATCCTGTGCTGGACGATGTCTGTTCTCCCCATTGGTGTGTCCGGTTCGGCAAACACATGTTGATAGCATCGTAGAAATTCTCGGGCTCTTCGTACTTCCTCCTTGGTAAGATGTTTCAAATCGATGTTGAGCTGTGCCGGCGTTCTTGGCGTCTTCTGCGTGTCTTCCATATCCTCACAGGTGTTTATCCTCGTTACGGGAGTACATGTTGCCAAAAGATCTCCTTTTCTTATTGTCGTTCCCACAGGAGCGATGTTTGCAATCCTCACCGGCACCGTCTTGGAGGTCTTGATAAGCGTTCTTGCAACCAACAAGTGTTTGTGTGAGTCTTCAGTCGGTTCTACTAATCCAACGCAGCTCCCAAGATCGTTCCCCATCGCAGCGTTGATGATCTGCTCGCTGCTTCCTCTTATTCGGACGGTTTCACTAGCATATAGCCTCACGCACCTTGCTTCGCCTCCAGGTGTTTCTAGCACGAAGCTCTCGTTTCCGATTTTCAGAATCCGCTCTTCTGGATCATATGCAAGTCCGTACTTCCCTATCAGGTCCATCCCCATGATGAAATCGTCGTCAATGTCCGCCACCAATACCCTGTGACGTATACGAAGCTGCCCTAGTTCCACTTCAACCTCAGCTTCACCTATCGCCGGCGACGTTTCACCTGTCACTGTTCGCAGAAGAACCTTCTCCATCAGGGGTCTCACTGTCGGTGCGATGTTCTTCTTTATGATGGAAACCATAGCTCCAGTATCCACGGTCACTTGCGTCTTCTTTCCATTCACGGTTGTCATCATTGTGAGGCTATCCACGTTGTTGTGTCGTAGCAGGTTGACGGAAACAATCTTGGGGGCTTTGTCTTCTCGGGCAGTCGGTGTGCGCCCCGTAACACCGACTGTTTTTAGTTTTCCTGCTGCTGGCTTCTTCTTGACGCTGCAGGAAGTGACACCCTGCAGTCTCTCTTGAAGTGCCCGGTCTTTCCGCAGCGGTAGCAGGTCTGACATCCGGCGGATTTATTCGCAGCTAGGAATTCTTTCAACTCCCGCATGATTGCTTTCAGTGAATCGGTCTCCTCTTCGACCTGTGTTCCACGTACCTTACACTGGCCCCAGTTGGCAGCTGAAGCCTTGTAAGCCGCCTCGATCTCCAAAGCTTTCCCTAGGGCTTCTCTCGTAGTGGTGTAAGTGGCTAGCAGCAAAGCGTTCCTCACAGTGTCATCTCTTACACCTTCGATAAAACTCCGCGTTGCCAGCTCCTCCACAAGCTCAGTTGGGGCTGTCGGATATGCCAGATGCATAAGTTTCCTTACGTCCGCTTCGAAGTCTTGCAGGGTCTCACCGACTTTTTGTTTACGGGTCTTCAGCTGGGTACGAAACAGCTGTTGTAGGTGCTGTTCTCCAAAATGCAATTCCAGTGCTGCAGTAAGCTTCTGGTAATCACCCTTCTCTGCTTCGGGCAGCGTACGAAGTAAATCAAGAGCCGGTCCACGTAGAGCTACCACCAAAGCCATAACCTTTTCTTCATTACTCCAGTTATTTGCCTTTCCTGCCATTTCAAACTGCAGCTTGTAAGTCTCAAATGATGTGTGACCATCATAAGTCGGTGGTTTTATCTTGTTATTTCCAATAACTGGCGAAGACGTCATACCGTGGGTTTTCATTCTTTCCAGGTCTCTTTTTACTGTCAAAATTTCATTTCCAAATTCTCCTTTCATGTGTAGAACTTTTTCTTCGAATTTATTGCAAAGTTTTTCCTCTACTTTGTTGACCTTTTCTTCGACAAGCTCCACTTTCTCTTCGACTGCATTCTGTGTAACTTTAAGCTCTTCTGTTACACTTTCGATCCGTTCTTCAATTTTATTTTGGCTTGTTCTGATTTCCTCTATTTCGGTTTTAAGTTGTTCTTGCACAGCCATTATTATTTTCTTCTTAATTTCTTCCTGTCCGATTTTGAATTCTGTCTTCATTTCTTCTTGTCCGGTTTTCATGTCCTCTTGACAGGCTTTTATCTGCTCTGTCATGTTTTCTTGCATTTTCTGCATCATTTGCATTAACTGTTCTAGTTGTGCTTCCATATTGGCCGATTGTCTTCTTGTTACTGGCATAAACTAGAATTTTCTAAAACTTCTCCAAACACTGTCTATCCGGTCCGTAGAACACTCCAGAAATCCAAAATGCCGCTTTCTGACACCAATTGTTACGGAATTCGGGTTCGAAAATTCTGGATTTCTGATTTAAAACACTTTATTTAACAGTTCAAAACACTAACAAGCACTATTCACAATTACTTTAACAATTAACAAACTTTACTCAACTATACACTACTTTTAAAAACACTACAGTTTTACTTATATCACTTTACAACACTTAAATCTCACTTTCCGTCACTTTCAAAATTCGCGCTCGTTCATAGACTGTCTAACTCCCCCTCACTTCCGTCTCTGGCCGCTTATATATCCGCAGACTCCCCACTTACTTGGCGTGTCTGGCACATTCGCGAAGGCTCTCGATTTCGAACCTTCCTAGACTTTACTAGAGCCTTTCGCATCGATTAATCTCGAACACTCTAGTACGTCGGGTTGCCTGCCCACAGGCGTTGAGCGGGCCGTGATACCACTGACTCTCCGTTGCAATATAACCAGCCACTATTGAAATATAGAAATTTGCGGAACTATTATTCGGGATATTAATTACTGCAGAATTTTCCTGTGGCAGCTTATGACAATTGACATTTTAAAATAAGTTCACATATACAAGGCATTACATATTTTTAGGGCAGATACGACTTCAAATACTTTGTGTGAATTTTTAAGAAATGTCAAATGTTTCAGTACTCTCTTTTTTCATTAAGTACATGATATATGTCTAAAACAGTATTTCCCTCGAACTACTACATCCGAAAGGGCATCCCTATATCCATCCAACGCGAGAAACTGGCTCTTTACCTGCTTAGGCAATAAAATACTTTACCTGACTGATAACTAAGCCAACGCTTCTAAATATCAAACAATTTGTCGTAATGCAATACTAATGCTATACCTACACAAAACTTCAAACGTCTTGTAATTCTGCAGCAATCGCTTTTTTTGTGACTGGTTTCGTCTTGTGTAGTAGTAGAAGTAGTTACATAAATAGCTATTAACCGCAATTGTTAATATATAAATTTTCTGACATACGTAATTGTAGGATATTTTGCATATCATAGGAATTCATTAAATTTTTAACAGATTTCGTTTCATAAATTCTCCAAATTTCATTTCATCTTCATTAGCTTTGGACATACCCAGTAATAATCATACTCATGGATGCACCTTGAATAGGAAACATCGTTTGAAGTATGCTTATTATATTTCTTGTTATTTTTAGGCTTCTTCAATTTGTTTTCAGTTCCATACATCATTTCAAGTTTGTGGCGTAATAACCACCCACTCGTTTGCGCATTTTCCTGTTTTTATTAGATTAATTTTTACCATCCTCATATTACTACTTATCTTTTCACTATGCAATAAAAACAAACCCTAGATTTGCCGAAACTAACTGCTTTCTGCAGCGGAAGCGCGGTTTAGTGTGCCAATTACAGTCGAGGAAATGTCGACCCACCCACCGTTTTCACTTGTTGACTTATAGTAATGGCAGTTGCTGATATCCGCCTTCTAGACCCAATTTCTAGATAGTTTTTTTACATCAAACTTGCGGCCTTAATTTGCGTCCTCGTTTATACTCGGTGCAGTACCGCTTAATCATCGTGCGTATTGTGCAAATGACAGTCGTACACAAAAAGACGAGAAGGGACTATCCGTGATTCCAGGTTACTGGTTATAATAGCAATATAAATTGCACCGAAACTTTAAATTTGATACTTATCTGCGATAAATACAACACATATAACGATATATCCGAGACTTGCGGTACTGCTATATAATTTTTTGCATACTTACAATTGTAGCAACCAGCACGTATTTACTATTTCAGTGATTCGGTTGTTTAAAACTCATTCACGATCCGGATTCGATTCAAAGAATTGATTCTTTACATAATATTATTACTTCCTTTATTTACGCACTAATACCTAAATATACCAAAATTATAAGCTACTAATTCAAGACACTGCTATTCAAACAATACTAATTTAGTTAAATAGTATTAAAAGCACTCCACTTCATAACAGGTACTCTAAAACACTTTAGAACTCTTAGGTCGCTTTATTTGCTTGCTTCACCGATCTTCACATCAGACGTATGCTGCTGACTCGATGCAGTCCGTCTAAAAGTGGCCTAGGAGAAAAGGAGAATACCTATAAAAGTTTAGCGGTATTTTCAACTTTAAATTATTTTGCTTTGTTAGTAGAAATAAGTAATTAATTTTGCTTGTCATGACGGGGTACCAATGTACGGTTACAGTGTGTAATGATGTGCAAACAAGAAGACTGATCGCGCGGGGCTGCAAATATCCTGCCATAGATCTAAAGACGAGCGGTTAAAGCATTCGTATTAAATTTTAAAATATTATCTAACGGGTGCTCCATCTCGAGCTTCGGTATGGAAATATTGAATAACTTCGGCAAGTAGTGAAAGTGAATGTTTATTAGTGTTTTTTATTTGATTTAGTCCTTTACAATTTGTTTCAACTGTACTTAGAACACAACATCCAACAAATGACCACCTTTACGAGCCACACAATATTGTGCTCTTTTTTTTAATTTTCCAATACTTTGGCCAGCATTTCGGGCGATGTTGTCTCTATTTCAGCTCGAATGTTGGTCGCTCCAATGTCGTGGGCTTGTTAGCGTATACTTTACTTTTTAGATAACCCCACAAAAAAGTCCGGCGGCGTCAAATCCAGCGATTTTGGAGGGCACTCAATAATGCCACCTTTCGACATCAAACGGCCGGGGAACTTCGCTTCAAAAAGTTCATCGTTTTGATCGCCGTATGGCATAGGGCGCCGTCTTGTTGAAACCAGAAGTTCAATAATTTTTTTCGCGCATTTTTGGAATCACATAGTGCGCCAAAATCCACCGATAACGGTCGCCATCGACGGTTTCGCCTTCACGAAAGAAAAATGGTCCGATGATGGTTTTGGCGCTAACGCCGGCCCAAACAGACTTTCTGGTCATGCAATGGCTTTTCGTGGATAATGTGAGGATTGTCTGTGCTCCAGAATCGACAATTTTGTTTGTTCACTCCGTCAGAGAGATGGAAATGGGCCTCGTCCGTGAACAAAATTTGATTCCAAAACTCGGAATCAACCTGGGCCATTCGAACCACGCTTTTTCCGTATTCCAAGCGACGGGGTTCGTCTGTAGGCAATAATCGTTGAGTTATTTGCACTTTGTAAGGAAACATGTGAATATCTTCTTCCTAAGAGTGGTTCCTTTGATGTTTAGCTGCTGGGTACGGTGACGATACGACAGATTTAGGCTTCTTAAAACACTCTGCTTGACAGTTTCAACAATTTCATTGGAGCGTCTTTTACAAACTGAAACGCGTTGATGATTTGCCACAGACCCCGATTCTTCGAAATTTTTAGTCACATTGGGTATGGTGTTATCAGAAGGCACTTTACGACCGCGGTATTTTCGACGGTATCCACGTTGAGCAAGCACAATTGAACGACCATTTTCCAAATATATGGTCACAATTTCCGCGCGTTCTTTAGGTGTAAAGTTATTCATGGTTAAAATTGTACTGAAATGACGTTTCCAAATTATTTTTTCTCAAGTCATACCGACAATGGATAACAAAGTTATTCAATATTTCCATACCGAAGCTCGAGATGGCGCACCCTGTACAAAAAAGTAATAGAATTGTGAAAGGTGTTATAGTACACGAGATTAATTTTAAATATAAAATACACCTACTACAATTGTAATAATTAGCACTGGTAATTCTGCTTTATATTATATGAACATATGACTGTCTCAGGTCTGTATGTCGCTTCTGTTTAATATTATATAATAATTTTCACTCATTCTGCTCCCAAGGAAACTTATAAATCGAATCCACAAATACCATTATTATTAATATTGGGGATTAAGTTCTGTAGATACTTCTACATACCATGTATTGAGTTGGTGCGTGACACATGCGTCCTTAAGAACTGAGAATCTAAGTGAGATAGAACGAGTCGTCCGGTGACGCAACTGCTTCTTATTGGCTAGAACCCGAATGTTGCAACCTGTAGTAGTAGTAGAATAGAACTTGAACGGTACCCTAGATAGGGACTTTAGTGGTGAACATTACCAAACAAATAGTTTTACATAAATTTCTGCCATTGATTAATGGAGGGCGTAACCATTGCATACATGAAAATCTACACTACACGACACGTATAATTGGCACGATATTTTATGTGTTAGAAGTGCAACTATAAATAATTCTGTAATACTGAGTGATTACAGGTGTCAACCACCTTGTTTTAAGGGTTTTGGTTTTGTACTCGGCTTCTCCTTATAATTTTCGTTGTAATAAACTTACCCATCTTATAATTATTAAGTCAGCTAAGTAATACAGTGAATACTCAAATACATTACCTTTTACATTATTCTACATATATATAGCCATAAATAGCAGATTTGTTTCCTCTTTCAACCATCGGTCGTGTTAAACGTGTTATATGAACTAGCGGCTTATAGTTGACAGCTATAAGAGTGTCACATAATGCCGGCTGGGGCCTGAGCGCTGTCGCCGATAATGTACAGAAGTTTCCTACATTGACAGGCTTTGCAGTGAATAGTACCCACCGCTTGATGGCAATATATTTCAGGATATAAAAAATCTCATAATCAGTAAGTTTTAATTAACTGAAATTTCTAGTGAAAACTGCGTATGAGTACCTAAACGACTGGTAATTTTTAGTATTAAAAGAAACACACTCAAACACCCAATTACAAGAAACTAGTTAGTCAAATATTTCCTTTTTGTCATACAATATTTAAGACTAAGAGGCCTTTTGCAAATCATATTCATTACCTACATTTCCATAACTATTTGGTTAATACATACAAAATATATGACAATTTTGTAAATAGATAGCAAATACAGTTTTAATATAAAACGAATGTTATCTTCAGTGATGTTAAAATTACTTCGCAATGTGTAATTAATTACAATTACAATTACATTGGGTAAATGGGTCAATATATTAATAGAGTTTCACTGCAAATAATCAATTATATTTACTATTTGGACAGGATCACGTAGAAAGTTGGAAAAAGTTTTAGAACTAAAATATGTTACTCGTACCCTTGCTCATACCTAATTGTTTTCACAAAAAACAATTTTTATTACATAAAACAAAACTCGAAAACTTACGTATGATCGAGTCAGGACTAATTATCCATATTATTTTTATATGCAAACAAACAACTCTAACTAGTCACTAGTAATTTAGCTTGTATTACTTATTAATTTTATTAATGTAAATTACAAACCACCATTATGTCTTAAAAACAACAACTTTTCCAATCGTTCAGCTACCCAATTGTGTCGTCTAGGTGTAAAATTTTGACCACCGGATGAGGGTAATTGATTTATTTAAAAAAAAATGTGAAATATTGCAGGATAGTCTTTTACAGATAGTTTACTTTGCTAGTTTTATTTTCAGATAAGCAAAAAATTCTATAAGTGAAGCATTCTCGCTGACATCGTCCGGCTTAGGAATATGCATATAAAAACAAAAATGAGAATAGGTGATTAGCAAAGTCCTTAGTTATTATAACTTGGGGGCAAAAAGTGTGACTTCACTCATAACGAGTTCTCTAACTGCGACATAGAATGGATCTAGTTATGTTTAAAGTGTGGTAAGGGGCAAGATGTCTAACTTTATGGTCTTCTGAATAACTGACTGAATATGTGTTATACCTAATTGTTATAATTGAATACAAGAGCTCGCCACAAAATTTCAAATTTTGATTTTTTTTTTGTTTTACTTAGCTTTTACCTGAAGAGTATCGACAGCAGTTTCATACCTATAAAATATAATAGTTTAGTTGTTTTGATAGCACTGCAAATCGAATCCAAGAGTTTTTTTAAGTGAAGATATTTAAACAGTCAAAATATGAATTCAATCTTATAGGGTGTGGTAGGTACGATTCTTTTAGCGTAAATGCGTTCTATTTCATCGAAAGCTTCAGCCGATCTACTGACACTAATCCAAATAAATTAAGTTTTACTAAGCACTGAAATTAATTTTATGTAAAATAGTTTTGCTTGTGGAAATGGTCTTTTCAATATCTACCTGCCTACTGATTTGCAACTGGAATTAAACTTTCACAGATTGAAAATATTAAAAATAGTTATGTTGAATGTATTTGTGAAAATTTAATTTTAATTATAGCTAAATGGGTAATTCATTTACAAATTAATTACAAACGTAGAGCAAGTAACTAATTATTGCTTCAATTACAACCAAAGTAATTTAATTACTTTTTCTAGTAATTGAAATTAATTACTTAACAACACTGGTTATCTTTATTAGCACTGAGAAAATATTAGAGAATAGAATTAGTCATATTACAGCCCAAGTACTTCGGTTTTTGTCGGACTAACTGAAACCGATTGATTTTCAGCCAAAGGTTTCTTTTTTGGGCGGTGAACCTACTCGTCCAGGTCGTTATTGATGCCGTTGCTTAAAAAACAGCTAATGTAACAACTCGTACGGTAGCCCAATTTATCGGACGTCCCATTATCCAATGAATATGGGCACACTCGCACAGTGACCTTATTTCTATAGCAGCTCAATCAATCACCGTTTACTTGTTTTGTTTCCGCACCCCTGACAGAAACATCACTGCAACCTAAATGACGATCACGAAATATGCCCTGACTGCGTAATTGTTTTGTGCTGAAATAAACTAAGAGAATCCGGGAGCACGGTGTCAACAGATTGACGTGTTAACAATCAAACAAATTATAGGACGAAAACCAATTTGCTATTATCATAGAATTCATTTTTTGGTGGCTTAGGGAGGGTCCCAGTTCATCTTTTTAAATTAATCAACCCGTTCTGTATGTATATAATTTATATAATTTATAATTTATAATATTATATAATATATAATTTTTACATAAATATTGGTTGTTCAAGTTTACAATAACAAAGAACACTAGATTAGACATTGCTAATTGTCTTTATTCTCTACCCTTTAAATAGCAGTAACCTATTTGTGAAATGCTTAAAGCAGTTCAAATATTAAGTAATAAAATATCACGATTTTGATATTATCAGAAACTATATTAAAGTAACAGTATAAGATTCATTTATGTCGCAGGCAAGTTCTCTAATTTTAATAGAATTTTATGTTTCTTTGACACACTTCACTATATAGCTTCAGAAGAGATACGAATTAATTTTGGGCACATTCTATACAAGTAGTATTATTATATTGTTCTTTAACGTCGTGTTATATTTAAGGGCATTTGCTTAGAAAAAAACACTTCAAGTAAGGTAGAAGTTTTATGTTAATAGCTTTATTTTATTGGGACTAATAAAGACGTTTTGTTAATACAACAAAATGTGGACGTATCTCCTTCAAATTACATTAAATATATTATTTATCGGATTAAACTAAACTGTCAGCCAAAAGCATACTGCACAGACACTTGATATCTATACTTTTTTCTGTATGTGTATATTTCTATCAGAAATGGTCACGACCTTTACCTATAATCCTTGCAACATGGTTTACCTTGCGACTGATTGGCGTAATTGAACTTCTTATAAAAATATAACTCTTATTTGAAACACCAAAAGATGTTCCTAAAGAATACCACTGAGTACTAGCACGGTATATATTGTTACGACTATCGGCTCGAAAACTGCGGATTTCTGACTAAATTTCTTTTATTTGAAACACTGTTTTCAAGTACACTAGGTCTAAACACAACCAGTTTACAACGTTACTGTTTTAGCACTACTAATTCACTAAATTACAATACTGCACACACTTGCACTAAAACCTGCTGCTTCACTAAGCCTTTCGCTCGCTGGATAACCGGTATTCGAATTCAGAACTGCCCTCGCTCTCTCCGTCGGGCTATTTATGTATACCCTTATCGAAAATTCCAGAAGCGACACTATCGGAACTTCGCGAAGGTTCGTTTGATAGAATTCTTTAGAGAGTATCGACATTCCCTGCCATCTGCTAGGATCACTACTTGCAGTGCCCTACTACACGGTATTTACACGGGTGCAAATCCGGTCCACAGATGGCGCTGATTCCGCAACAATATTTTACTTCGTAAACACTGGGATTTTCATATAAGTTTTGTTATTACTTTAGAAAGTAAACTCTGCATTTCAATTTCTTAGCTTTGTATCAAAAATGAACTCAGAAACTACACGCTAATGGAGTTTTTAATTAATTATATTTGCGTCTTGTATTTGTATCTTTGTATGTAATAGTTAATTAAAAAGTAAAGTCTTTACATTACGTACATTGATACATACATTTGCAAGCTTGCTTGCGTCTTCAAAGTTATATAGGTCAATATTAATTAATATAATATAATATAATATAATATATTAATTTAATATAAATATAAATTTTAATTTATCTGTCTGTCAAAAATTCGTAGAGGTATTGCTAAACTGCGGAAAAGTATGGGAATACTTTTAACTATTAACGTTGCCGCACTCAGATTATATTCATTTACTTCATTTTGAAGTTTTTGTTCAATATGTATAACATGTTTAAGAGACTTGACTAATTTAATTATAATATGGTTAGAAAACCTGGCATATCTTGTTCGAACCGGTGTTAACAATCATCATTTTAACCATTACAACATATAAAGAAGAACGCTTCTTAGTTGTTTCCTATTTATATTTGTCGTTCTACTAAACATATATAACTCCAGAGATAAATAATGCAAGAGATATGATTTGATGATATCATAGAGTAGTTTACTTAATTTATCTGTTGTAGTATCTTAAGAATACTTGCCTTCTCCTAAAAAAGAATTGGGTACATACATATTTTTGTACATGTCTATAATACCATTACTACACGTTTGAAAGAAGGCTACGAGAACGCAAGGTTGCTTTGTCTAACAGTAAAGACACTTACGAAGACATTATGTGTTCTCCCCCTCCCCACCCCCTTCACTGTCCTAACTTTTAACGCGTGGAGTTAAAAGCTTCGAATAAAATCGGTGTAAAATCGTTGAAAAATGGCATCCTTTTACATAGCAACTTGAGTTTAGCAAATGATTCCATTTGATCCATGGAGGCATGGAGGTTTGATCTGAAAACACTCGTTAAAAGCAAAGGTCACTATGATGAAAGTACAAGATACGGGCGTGTCCCCTAAACTTATTGAGCTAATCTGTCCAATAGAATACATTGTCCGTGTCGATTATCGTGAGTGTTATGTTGTATTTTGATGTTCTTTTCTTGTTATCTTTGTCAAGTGAGCGAACTGACTAAACACGAAATACACCTATCCCGAAGATTTTATTGTGTTAATAAACGAACTCTTACAAATACTGCTGAATAATGCCACCTTGGACAACTTTGTAAATACGACTGTCGTACACTATCAGATGCTTCCCGGTTGATAAAAGCATATTTTTCATAAGCCTCTAATGCTGCAGTTCTCAAAGAATTTCTCGTTGCGAGGACTTTTCACTCACTGCATTCAGTAGATAGTTTCTATTATAGAGACTATAAAGGTTATGAGCCTCAGTACTAAAAGCTTAGATGTGAAAAAACCGAGCATAACACTGAAAGTAAAGCAAGAGACAGCAGCACAGTATAAAGTGAAAGCGACTCCGATCTACTACAGTGCTAGCAAATGGAAGCAAATTATACAATAAAAGGTATGTGTCTTGGTTGTAATCATTAGGGATCCCTATAGAAGGCCATAGTCGCTACTGGCTCTTGGTATTACTTTGCAGTGGATTCACTAGAGACTAGATTATACTCTGCACTATTGTGCTTTGATCATCATTTATGGTTTATATGATTTAGTACTTAGTGTGGACATATTCTTGGTGTGACTGTATGTGTTGGTTGTCAAGTTGGTATCTCCGCCTGATCAGCTGAAAAACCAAAGAAACTCATGATCACTGGGTCCGGCATGGCAACTTGACTGAGTGATCAAACAATAAAGTGGAGATAGCCTCTTAAAACGAACTTGTAAAACGTACGGTACACATTTTTAGATGAGCAGAAAAGTGCGTTTTTAAGTAATATTCTGCAAAAACTGTAAGCCGCTCTTCAGGAAAGTTCCGTAATATAATAATTATAATTTGCTATATTGTTCTAATGCTCCTTAGCTCACTTGTATATAAGGGTCATTTTTGCAATTACTTGTTAGGGGTAGGGTTTCGAGATAAGCATTTGGGTTCCTTTGAAACCAGCAGCTCCAAAGCTATTCCTGATTACACCAACTTGTAAATATGTCTGATTCAGAGAATGTATACAAGCACTTGACAACTGCAGGGCGCAATTTAGTGTTATCGGTGCATGATTTTTTTCAAGAGTAGAAGGAGTTTCTTTTACTAAATACATTGATTTTCTATTAGATTTCGCCTACAGTTTCTTTATCATTTCTGGCAATTACATCTTTTGTTGCTTTCAATTATTGCAAATTTGTTATGCGCGTAGTTATTTAAATATTTCTACATTAAGACCCAACAAAGTATAAGATATGCCATTTATATAACTATATTTCTCTCTTAAAACTTTTTTCAGATATCTCCAAATAGGTTTTCTGTTAATGACTGGAAGTACCTAGGCCATGAATTTGAAGCTTTAAATCATTCTGTAGGTTATTAAAGTTAAACTATAATTTTTGTATAAGCTTTTTGGCCATAAAACATATTAAACGAGATGTTTTTATTCTTATAGGCTCCCTCATAAAATGAATACAGTTTAAGCTAAATTCATGCGTTATAAGAAATAGATTAGGATTACTAACCAGCAGTGTAAACAAATTTATTTCTTCCCAGAAGCGTGAAAATATATATTACGTAAATATTTGTTATATATGTACATCAGTTGCAATCAAAATATCGATACTTTTTCATCCTACATAAATTCGTTGTGAAAGTTAGATAATGATTTCTAAATTATTCCGAACAAGACTAAACTTAAAAGCTTAAAAAAAATATTATAACTGAACAGCACGGTTTCTATGCAAAACGGTCAACTGAATCAAATTTAGTACATCATTGAAGCATTGGATTGTCAAATACAAGTCGATGCGGTTTATACGGATTTTACCAAAGCGTTTCACAAAATTAATCATAACATCCTGATTACAGAACTAATTAATCTGGGGGTTTATGGTAATTTATTAAGGTGGTTGACTTCTTACTTTTTAATAGAACTCAAATAGTTCATATTAATAATACTTCATCCCTTCCTTATTGTGCCACCTCTGCGGTGCCTCAGGGTTCTCATTTAGGGCCATTACTCTTTCTAACATACATAAACGATATTATACAACATTACTGCTTTTGTAAAATTTGTTGTACGCGGACGATCTGAAAATGTATTCACGTATTAGTACTTTGTCAGATACTTTGCTGTTCCAAAACGACTTCAACATTTTTTAATGTATTGCACACCAAATAAAATAATGTTAAATATCAAGGAATAACAATGTTACAAAAGCTACATAACAGCATTATGTACCAGAGATATGAAATTTGCTTTAAAAAATATGTAACATATATGTTTACTTTGTTATGTCTAGGATATATTATGTTACATAAATGTTACATAAGTCCTACATGTTTATAATACATTATTTACCAGAGTAATTTTTGTGTAGCACACAGGTCACGTCTGTGTATCGTAAAGGTAAAAAAGAAAACTGAGATAATATAGAAGATATACGTATCGGGTAACAAAAACTAAATGAGAAAATGATCATAAGGTTGTAATGTGAATTACTCACTAAATGCGGTTAGAGCTGAAATTACTTCTATGTATGTATTATTTTGTCTTAGAATAAAACCTACCAGTTGCAGAAACTTTAGATTCAGGTAAGTGTAAGCACAGAGAAGAAAGAAGAAATAGACGTGTGATTTTTAGTTATCAAAATTAGCAGTCTAGAGTACTGTACCACGCAGAGCCATTCGAGTGTAATCTACAAATCCATTTTAGATACAAACTGCACAAGCTTTTGAATTAACAAAGTATTGATGAATTTTATAATAAACCCATCCGTTAAATCTAAAAATTGTGACCAATTGTCATCTCATTTTAATAATTAATTATTATTTTGGGCTCTTTTTGGGTACAGTCTCATCTATTCCGAATGTATTGGATTAGTCTGATGTTAGCCGTGAAATAACTATACGGTTTAAAAAAAGTTATATTGGACCATTGAGAGCGTAACTCAGGCACAGTTTCACCATTCAATGTTCTACAATAAGGTAAAAGAGTATCAATACTATTTTGGATCATACAAGATTGTAGAGAAAGAAGATTTAGGTATTGCTGTAATTGCTATGTATAACATTGTATATGTATGAGCCGACATCTGATAGTGTATGTGCCCTGCTTGTACCTTGTGTGTAATGTATTTGTTACATTATAATAGTATTATAGATGTTACGTTACATGTACCATTCATGTACCTTACGTCTTGTATGTAAGCATTGTTATATTATAATGACATAAATTTTGTATGTATGACTATACTGGCTAAAATGATTTTAGAAACAATATCTGTCACAAATACTTGACAAAAATGTCAAATAAATAAATAAACTAAGACAAATTTGCTTTTGACAGTATTTTCTGGGCACTCCGAGGAGCCTTTAGAGCGTTTGTATACATTTTTTGAATCAAACATTTTTGAAATCTGTTATATATAATAGATGAACAAGGACTGAAGTGTAACCAGGTTTAGAGCCGCTGGTTTCAAAGGAAATTCAAGAAACTGCAAAAATGATCCTTGTTCATGGTGCGTTAAGGGTCATTGACACAATATAGCAATTTATATTACGGCAGATCTTTCTTGGAGAGCGGCTATTTTAGTTTCGCAGACTATTACTTGAAAACGCATTCTAACGGCACTACTTTTCCGCTCGTCTAAAAGTGTGTATCGTATATTTTACAAGCTCGTATTAAGAGATCGTCCCCCTTTAATTGCTGGATCACTCAAAGTCAAGTGAAAATACTTTATGACAGATATCTGTTGATTAACAAAATATCCATTTAACTGTGACTAGATTCTTTAGAGATACTAATAACCCATKCAGTATGATAAAGCTTCTTGCAATTTTTCTGTTCTGGTAATAATCACAACAGTTAATCGGCTATTCCCGGTCGCTTGTAAATCATCTGCCAGCAAGATCGTCAGTAATTTTCGGGCCATTTGAAGATTTGCATATTCATGTAATAGCATTTAATCCACGGGGTATTAACTGAATAATGTCGTAACTGTGCGGATAGTCCGTAACCGAATTGTGGTGTACCGATAGCCCGATTCCAATCCCGCGGATTAAGTCCCATGCGAACCGCTCGCTGCCCACTGACAAAGATAAACTCCACTATCGACCCCCCATACTTTGAGCTGTTCTGTTTGTTTCCAGCTCAAGGGCAGATTTCCAACTTTTTTTTGCAACACCGATTGTCTACTATGTGGCGGCTAAAAGTGTATCGCCGTTTCTTTCGCTGAAATGAATTGTGTGGGAAACAGGACGCTGCCAAGTCAACTTCTCCCATTAATATTGGCTTATAACGTTTTTATTTAATCTTACCGAAGCGTTGCCATATTATTAAATTTGAACGTTATTTGATGTTCAAAAGCGCGCACTGGTTACTGGTTTACAGCCAGTTATTTTATTTATTTATTTATTTATTCTTATGAAAATCATTAATACATTACACAGTTCCGTTGATTTCATGCGACTATGTATTTATTCTGGATAGAGTATTGAAGAAAATCGCAGAAAAACTCCAATCAGATCTCGATTGTCTTAAGCCAATTTTCAACACCTTCATCAACACGATGGGTAGACGCAAAACCACCAGGCCATGTTGTACGGGGGCATCTCTTGACCATATGTTCAATTGTTTGGAGGGGGTCTCCACATTCACAAGAAGGGTTGATAGATGGATCCTATTTATTAAGAAAAAAGTTGCATTTTCCATGACAAGTGCGAAGGCGATTTAGTGTGACCCAAGACTTTCTCGGGAGGTCAGTTCCTGCTACCTTTTCTGTAGGATCCTCTATAAGCTGTTTTTTAAGTTGCCAAGCAGAATACCATCCATCTTCAATGGTATAAGGGGCACGGAGGAAATCTTCTGCCCACAGAGGTTTTTTTTTTAAAGTTAGCCGAGTTGTAGGTAGCTCTCGCAGATCTCGGGAACTCAGAAACTCATTAGGAGCTCATTGATATTTTTGCCAAGCTTTATATGTAGCAAACTGTCTGCGAATCTCCGGAGGAACAATGTTTGAAAGAACCGGAAGCCAAGGTAATGGAGTTGACTTAATTGTTCCAGTGATTAGTCGCATTGCACTATTCAGTTGAGCGTCAATTTTTCCTGTGTGATGACTATTTTTCCAAATAGGACAGCAGTACTCAGCAGTGCTATAAAACAAGGCAGTTGCAGAAGTACGGAGTACACTTGCACCCCAACTTGTACCAACAAGCTTATGCAGGATATTATTTCTGGTCTGTAATTTTTTTACTGATGTTTTCTAGATGTTTCTTCATTTGTTAGAGATGTATCTAGGGTCACTCCAAGGTATTTTGGCGAGAAGTTATGTTTAGGAATTATGTTATTTCACGTAACTTGAAGTTGTTTTGTCTTTTGATGATTGTTGAGATCAAAACAAGTTACTTCTATCTTCAACGGATAAGGGCACAAGCGCCAGGCTTTAAAATAGCATAATCTCGATGTCTCTTGAAAGGTTTTGCTCAAGGACAGAAAAGTCTTTACTCTGCAAAGCCAATGCCATGTCGTTTGCATGCACAAATTTTCTCGATTGAGTTACTAGAAGGTCACTTATGTAAAGATTGAAAAGAATAGGCGACAGAACCGATTCTTGTGGAAGACCATTATTCAAAATCCTTAATTTGCTACTTTTCTCTCCCAGAAACACTTTGAATTGACGTTGGAACAACATTCGTTCAATAAGCTTCACAATCTTTCCAAATTTTAGAGTATTAAATAGTTTGAAGATCAATCCATCTTTCCACACAGTATCATAGGCCGTCGATAAGTCTATGAACACTACCAGTTTTCGATCGTTTCTGGAAATCAACTTTAGCATGCGTTGTTAGAGCCAAGACTTGGTCACAGCAACTTCTGTTCTTCCTAAAACCTGCTTTTTCCTTCGGGAATGAGTCTTTAATAATAGGTCCCATTCTCTGATAGAGTAATTTCAGAAGGGCAATGGGTCGGTAACTTCCTGCTTTATTTGGAGGTTTCCCAGGCTTTAAGACAACAATCACCTTTATTTTCTGAAACAAAGTTGGAAGAGTACATGTATCTAAAATATTATTATAGAACAATAACAACCATTTTAAAGCATTTGGCCTCAAGTTTTTCAAGAATTCTGGGTAGATACCATTAAAACCAGCAGCTTTGCGGGCTTTCAGAGCACAAATAGCATGCCGAAGTTCTTCCAATGAGAATAATTGTTACTCTACTGAAGGTTCGCATCTTTTTCTTAACTGACGAAGTTATCCCTTCATCTTTTTCAATTTCTCCGTAGATATTTGAACAGAATTTGAGATATTAACCAGTAAAACAAGTTGTTGAGTTCTTCACCCATCACTTTGTTTAATAGCAGAAGATATCCCTTTTTGAAACCTCATTTTGATATAATGTCGGTTGTCTATCTGAAGTCAATACATCGAGCATCCGTGGCACTTCTTTTTGATTGATAAAATACATCTTTACGAAAGCGCATTGACTTGCAATCATCTACCAAAGAATTTTTATATAAAGCTTATGAATTTCGGAAGCTTCTTTAACCGTGACTATTTACAAGGAGACCAAGGAGAAGTTTGACTCCCTATAGGTGTAACATTATTGGCTCCGGACCAGGCTCTCTCCATCTACTATACGTTCCTTAGGACGAAATTTGCAAATTTACTAAAATTTCGCCTGAATATGACGTTTGCTACAAGGTAATGTTTTTTGTGCGTCATACCCAAAAACGACATGTCTGCGAGCGAAATAGCGGACCTCATTTTTGCAGTTAATGTGGAAATCGAGTAATTTTGTGCCGTAAGTAAGATTTAATGGTTTTAGACCTATGTACGAAGAAACAGATCATGACGAAGTGCCCAAGTTGAACAGAGCCTTTGATATGGACGTGGCTAGCAAATTCGGTGTTGACACAGTTGCTTTGCGCATCTTTCAGAACTTTAAGGGGACAGGAAACTTGATAAAGTTTCAGGAAGTAAACCCACTGCGTATTTACCTACAGTCAGCGTCGTTTGAAACAGCAACAGATTCGTATTCCAGATTAACGAAATTGTAGTCGACTAGGGAAATACTAAGTACATATGTTAATAAGATACGATGTCACTCTTAAACATATCACATACAAATAAAATAAGAGCTGAGTGTGGTTTTTAATTAAAATTAAATTATAATGAAAAGCCTTAACCACATTTAGAGAGCCTAAATGAATGACTGAAAGACTTGTTGAAAAATCTGTATGGATTAACCGGAGAATATTCTTCTCACCAGATATTCAGCGGTAGATCTGTCCAATATATTGAAGATTACAACTACTACGCTGTATTTGATATATGCCGGTTTTGTCTTTTTCGACTAGTTTATCCTTCGAATTTCCTAAAATATTTTTGATAGTATTATTGGCGCTAAAATCCAGTTTTAAACGAAAAGGTTTTAGGATGCTTTATAATCTTTTAGTAAGTCGAAATTCAAAAGGAATTTTAACAAAATTATAAATTTTGAAATAGTTAATAAAGAAAAAATGGTTGCATCTACAATCTGTTTTTATGCTGTATCTTACCAAGTCATTTCTTCTGGTGTTTTACTAGAGTTCCGATTATAAACAGCAACATTTTTAATATATTTTTCTTTTTCGAAGTTAAATTTTGATAATGAAAAATTGACTAACCTATTATTAGCTTAGAACTTCAAAGCCGAAAATTCTATTTTAACACCAATAGATTTAAAAACTGAAGACGTCCTTGTTCTTCTTTTTCCATTGTGAAATTGTTGTTTGTGAAACGGGAATTTCAGTTTTATATAAAGTTACCACAGTTACATTTATTGGTGTCAAAGATGGGAAAAACATCATCAACGTAACGGAACCATACACGAGGGAAATACTGGTTTTCATTTGCAAAATTTTTTTCAAATCGCCCCATAAATAACTTTGCCAGAATACCTTAACCCCACTAGCCTGATTATTTATATGCTTATATGGGTAGTAGAAATCCTGCTGGAAAACCACAAATGTTTGTTCTTATTATGTACATCAAAACATTAATTAACTCTAAAACCTATCACAAATTAATGCAGGTTTCATTGGAAAGTTAGTGTCAGATAGATAACGTGTGAGTCACTTGGAATGAGCTCGATTTCTGTCTAAATTGTATTCGAATCTGGTAATGCCATGCAACATTGCGTGAGGTACGATATTTTGCGGTTCATTTGCGACACTAGAAGGTTCAGTCGTAATCTTCTGGAAATGGCCTGTTACACATAATTTTTTATTCGACTAGATAATTCCATTACAATTTTTTTTTCTGTTCGCGATAAATTTCGACAACAAACTGCATCTACAGTTATATTATATGGCACAAGAAAAATGTTTATAGCTAAGCATTAATCGTTATCGACTTGATGCCTTATATTAGTAATTTCTACCTCCGTATAGAGCCATAAATAATAAAAACTGTCTTATACATGATTCTCTTGCTCTTCTCGCTTTTGTATTTTCACTTGGATTATTTCCAACAAAATTCAGCTCTGTAAACGATTCTAAATTACTGCTTTACTCCCTTGTTAGTCAAACAACGTCGAGTGGGATCCATCGCAGGAATGTTTTTATACATTTCAGTAGGAAATGTTTTTGGAATGTTTACTTGGACGCGGAGTAAACTTTTTAGTAATTAGCCGTGAACGCTGCACTGCGGCAAATGAATTTATTCATTCCACAATTTAGAAGTTGCTGGTAATATGTATATTTTACTAAATAATCTAAAGGCGTCTATATCTTCCATAAACGCATTTGTCAACTTCGGTTGAACTATACGAAACTGTAGTAAGACTGAAAACTTAGTCTATTTCGGTTAGACCGCGACTGTTTTTAGAATAACGTCGAAGTTTCGCCCGCACTTGTAAGGGGCATCATCAGGACATGAATAAGGGGTATGGAATTGAATACAAACCTAGCGCGAGAAACACATTTGAGTCGAAACGAATCCCAAGGAGGACAGGGACCGAAAACGATAGAGTAACGTTGTATTTTGTATTTGGGTTACAAGGGGGGGGGTGATAAAAAAAAACGCATGCAATTACCCATCTGTGTGAGTGGCTTTGCGATAGACAGAATGGCCCAAACGATCATCCAGTAAACGAGTGACAAGGACATCAGGGGAGAGAATTATTGCTTTCTAAACAAGTGTAGGTCGTATTCCGAACGTTATGAAGAGGGATGTAAAAATTAGTTTTGAAAGTATGTCAGGTGTACCAATATAAATGTTAACTACTTTATCTAAGAATGTAATATTTTAATACTACCTTGCTTTTAATAATAAGGCTTTTTGATTTTCACGCATTTGCAATCCTTTAATTCGATCAGTTCCTGCTATGTGAGTATTTTTGATCTGTTAATTGCATCTAAAACTTCTAATTCGGAAATACGGTGAATGATAATATTGCTGGGAGAAAATGAAGCATTATTGGGAATGTTATTCGGATCAGACATATTATACATACTTTTGAAATAATCTGCGAAAGCACTGACTATAGAGTTACAGCCTTCAAAGGTAGTACCATTGGAATCATGTAGTATATTAGGGATTCTGCTCTTTCTATTTTTAATTCTTAAAAAAGACCACAAATTAGATGAATTTGTCTTGGTGTCATTTTGTATGGATTGAATTTATCTTTGAAACAAAACTGTTGACTGTGCCTTAACTACAGAACGTAGCCTTTTGTAGTCCATGTTGTAAAATGGTGCTCCAGATCTAAGGGATTTATTCCGAATATGGTTTTTTTTCTCGAATAGTATTCATTTGTTCCTTACTAAACCAGGTGGATACCGAGAACAAACCTTAGATGGTTTAATTAACGGAACAACGGCTTCGAAGATACCATAAAGATGTTAATAAAAAGATTCGCAAGCCAAATCCACATTGTTGCATTAGTCTACAAATGACCAATCAACTTTGCTTTCTTAAAATTATATCTTTTGAATGAAATGTTACTTTATTACAATGTTTTTAGGCTTGGGAAAATTTGGGTTAAAATTGACATACAATGCTGGGTGGTATTTGTCTTCGTCAACAAGAGGTAAATCAACCTTTTGATGGAGCACTTCTCAATATTTGAGAAACTTAAAAGTGAATCAGTCTATTTACTGGAATATCAAAAATACGTGTATTATTCACTACCGTGTGATTTCACTCGCAGTTACAAAGCTTTCTGTTTAGGAATATGTTTTGACAACACCTTTTAAAGTGTGGATTCTATGCTACTTAGCCAAAGCCAGGAACAATGTACACAAAGTCCATATACATTTTTTTCATTGTCCTAACATTTTGAAAACTTGAGCATATGCGAATAATAGAACCAAGAATGTATAGCCTATACCAGTAAGGAGCTGATACAACATAACCACTGAAGTCCTTTTCGGATTGAACGTATGTGGGAGGTGGCCAAAAGTAGTTTATAATCTAATTTCTGGTGAAACTAATTTTAACAGATTTAAACAAATCAAAAGGCAATCTGTCTGCATCTAAGTACAGTCCGCAGACGAAGATCTGTTTTCACTCACGTCGTTGGCGTATATATGTATATATTAAATAGTTAAGAGCTTAACTGTGATCCCTGTCAAATATCAGATAGCATTGTCGCAGTATTGTATTCAAAAGGACAAAGTTACGCTCATCTGTGCCAGTGTTTTAACAAGGAGAAAGTTTGGAATCCAGATTATAATGTAGTTGTTTAAATAAATAAGATGGTGTCTACTCTGCGTTGCTTCATAAAACTATGTTTATTGCCAGTATAGTATTTCTCAGCCTTTGATGCAAAACAGTGTGATGGAAGCTTTCCACTTTGATAATAATTGACGCTGTTCAGACCAATACAAAATATAAACAAGTAAACAAATAGCATTCAAACATTATGAATGCAGATATTAGAATGTAGAATTGGTATGTCGTAGTTACTCCAACACCGTATCAATTTAGCTATCTGTGTGTTTTCCATGTCACCGGACGTTGGCTGTGCAGAAGCCAGTCATGTTTCATATCTCACCATCACGTATCAGCGATCACTCAGCAGCGGATCAATCACGTTTGCCCTCCCAATTTGTGGGCTCCGTCACGTTAACAGCGTCCCTGCAGATTTCAACCCAATGACGCACGTCTAAATAACACATTACACCTGTTCAATGCAAGCATACAGATTCGGTGGAGTTTGACGCGAACACTGATGGTGTGTGCGTGCATGTACATTAACGAGTCGAATTAGCTGACAGATTAGGGAGTGCTGACGCTGGCAGCAGAACATTGATGACAGAACTTTAGGGAGGTACGTACCCTCGGAGCGGAAATTAAGGAAGTTCGCAGTTAATGATTGCGCAATGTTGTTTGCTGTAATGACTTTTTTAAAAACTTCATCTTATTGTTTGGTGTTAAACTTGTAGATACGGTGTGTTTAAAAAACGTAGGGCCAATTTACATACGCATGTTAGCGAGACTTCATAAGTCGCAGAAGATCTAATGAATATAATAATATCCTAAATTAATTTATTATTTATTATATAACTTGCTCTGCAAACTAGGCAGTAAGTTTCGTCGTCTTCCTCTTCCGAAATAAATTCGCTCATCCTGTTATTGCTTTTGGTATTTATTTTAACTCTCCTTCTGTTTGAACCAATATTTCTCTTGACCGTTCAAGCAACAGCGCTTTTTAAAACAGCTGTTTCATTGTTAACAGGTGCGTCTGTAAGTATAACTGTTTTTTGTTTTCTTCTGTTATTCTGGATTAGTTCTCTTGAAATGCCTCTTTTGACAGAGGCCTAACATGTTTTGGAGTTGTAAGTGTGCTTTACTAATTACACCAGAGTGTTGAGTGCACATATTGATAGAATTGCATATCTAGTTTGATACCAGGTGCTACTGACCTAAGAACACGGTGATTTTACAGGTTCAAATGCACGTTCAGTAATACAAAATGTCATAAAATCAGCTCTATATTTAGAGGGCATATTTGAGTCACCTTGAATCAATCAATAATATTCCTTTGTGTAATCTCGTTTGATAGGCAGGCCCACAATGCCGGGAATGTCATAAATAGTAAGTTTCTCAGGATTGCTCTTCATCCAAGATGCACAAGTCGTATTAATAAATCTTTTGAATGGACCGATTACACTTATATCTATTTACGAGCTGCAATTTATGATAGCAATTCGAAGAAAATGATAATATAACAACTCCATTCTCTTCACCAAAATCTAATCCAGGTATGGTGAGGTGTGGTTCATAATTATCGAGAAGTGCATTTAGTTGTTTAGAAGATATGTAATAAACTCTATAAAATTTACATTTTTCATCCAACCTGACCGGAAGCCGAAATATGATTATTAAAGTGCTTTCCTCTCCTGACGTTTATGCAGCAATCTGCCAAATACCTCTTCTTGCAATTATTCGATCAATACGCTGCACCGTTTTCGCTCCAGTCTTATCCATAATATGTGTGGGCGTATCGGAAGCCCGGGATGTCTTTTTAAAAATGATGAAAACCAATTAAGTATCCCATCCTTATCTCTTCTCCTCCTTCTTTGAAAGCCTTATGCCAGTTAAAAGCTATCGATCATTTCAAACAGTCATCAGCGAATGCTGTCTATAACATTTTAAAGGTATTTTGGTTTAAAGGCTTCTGTGGTTGTTGTTGGTGACATGTTGTTTTCCGTTCCCACGTTGACTGTTTAATCTTGACGTTTCGACACTCATTTCGGTGTATTCCTCAGAAGTAGCACCGAAACTTAAGTGTCCTAGCCTGTTTTGGTATTTATACCCATCTGGTTCACTGAAGCGTGAACGCTGTTACGCATGACCGATTTTCAGATTACAGGTAGTTTCATGCTTCGGTATCGGTTGTAATTGTGCGGATTCTTCTGGATTTCGATGGCTTCCTTGTACAACCCCGGCCAAAATCTCGGTTCCCTTGACAGCATTCTTGTTTCCCCACAGCCGACCTGTCATATTGCCGGTCCCTGGTGTGTTCATTGATCCTCGTGCTGATGTGCCTTCCGGTTTGGCCGATGTAAACCTTCCCACAGCTGCATTGTATGCAATATACACCCCATATTTGCAGATCCTCAGTCGCCGAACGATATTTCGGAAAGGCGTTAGTTATATTTCTCGGGATACTGGGGGTGGCATCAGATAAACGCCATCTGGCCGAGATTGTACAAGGAAGCCAAGCACAATTAAGTTTCAGAGCTACTTTTGAGGAAGAAACCCACTGAGTGTTGAAACGTCACGAATTTTGCGAGTATGACACAAAATTTAATTGCATATTGCTGTTCGACGCAAAGGAAGGACACGTCAGTTGTAAAGGGATTTACCAATTGGGTATTTGCCATGTCTTTATATTTTATTAAATTGCAAATTAATAGGTAGCATCTAATTCACAAAACAGCTGTGACACCTTATAAATTCGAAAAAATGGATCGTAAGGTGTATTTTTAATATTAAAAATGTGAATATTTAAAGGTACTGCCAAAATGCGTACATATTGGCCGTGACGTCAGGTCTCTTGTAAATGGCCGCTTGTTTACATCTGGGGTCAGCGCGTCACTCGTCAGCCTCAGCCCGTCAATTTATCAGTTTGTTGTTTGCGTTCATTTTGTGACAAGCGGATTAAAATACGCCAAGAAAAAGTGAAATTCTTAAAAGTTATGACTTCTGAAGGCATGCTCATTGTTATGGAATTTGTGTACAGCAAACGGTTCATCGCGGCGGAGATAAGGAACGTAAAAGCAACAGCATAAGTGAACTTTTTATCAAATTAACGTAGCATTGATAATTTGATCACAGTGGGTTGTTGGTAACATACTATTTGTAAACATAAAAATGTAAGAATCAAAAATGTACCCTAAACTATTTTTCATCTCTTCTTCAAGCTATAACAAAATGGAAACTGAATGGTAAACACTTATAACCCCAAAAAGAATAATAAAACTTACAGTAAGAATTAAGATGATCTTCACAACAGAAAAACAAACTTTGCGATTTCGGCATATCACGTCTAGGGGCCTTAAACAACTTTTTCATACGTTGATAATCTCGAGGAACGGTTATAAAATTTTTGTTAGCTGTACTGACTGAAGTACTTTTATAACCATTTACAAAACAACACTTGTTTTGTTTTCCATATATAATAGATGCTTGTAAAACTATACAAATCACTTTTTGGTGCGACCTGTTATACCGTCCTTTCAATAAACACCACACAAAAGCTTTTCCAATACAAGAATGATACTACACCATTAAACAGCACGCTCCTCGGTAATGTTTACAAGACACTTGACGTCACTAGTTGAATAACCTTTGATAGAAGCGTTTTGGCGGTGACTCCTACGATTCGAATTTCAGACCTGAAATTCTCTATCTACAAATATTTTTTTGTTTATTTAACATCGCGTACGATATACATGCACTTCAAGATTCATTTTACGTAATTTTCAAAAAAAAATGATAATACCTAATTCCACGATCCTCACGCTCCAACTGTTTGTAGGCAAGTGGGGGTGCGAGTGGGACCACTTACCTACCAGTTGCAATGCTTAGCTAAGATCCTCCACCACACCAAACAGTCGTAGATTTCCACACAGGCGCATAAGTGAAACGCCAGAGATTGTCTTATTAGTTTCAGAACATACCCTGTATATGCATTTTAAATAGTCAATAAAAAGGCAGAACTGTCCGTAAAAAAACTCAAATCTGGTATACAKTGTGGACGTTGTTTTAAACAAAGAATACCGCAAAAACACTTATCGATATGCCCAAGCTTTCCAAAAAAAAGGAAACTACAACTCCTTCGAAGTTACAGATTCGCAGTGTATGAAAACAAATATTGTTAAACCTAACTTGATTTATACCTCATTATTCATGGTACTATATTTGGTATGAGTATCTCGTAACATACGAAACTTACTTTGAAAAGCCAATGGAGGGCATCCAATATGCAGGGAAGCTTATACAACTTGTGTACCGAGGGCCTTTCAGTTAGGAACCGCCGCACGTGTACGTGCGTGGGCGTCCACGAAGACTAATGGATGCTGGAATTTAATTTCTCATCAAATCTACTCAATTAACATTTCGCATTCCCAATCAAGCGAACTTACCAAACACTGCGGCGAGACACATCAGTCTAATAAATGATGCAGTCGGCGATATTTACCTTAATTAAGAAGTAGTAGTTATCCGAATTTACTCTGCAAATTCGACGGGATGTAAGGCTACAGTGTAAACGTCGTTAGCGTTATGGATTTAGCTGTACTGCCTGCCGCGTAACGACTGATGTTAGAACGATTAATCTGGCTGATAAATTACACTCGGGATCCATCATTTTTGTTGTTCCTCGCGCTAATCTACTGTCAGCTCAAATTAAAATTTTTAACGCATACAAGAACATATTCTTATATTTTGACAATATACAAATGGTTTACATACAGTTATCCCAGATGCAGTGCAGAAGTCTGTAATCATTAAATATACTGTCTAACGTTAGAACTACAGGTTGGGCCTCGGGGTGGGCGGGAAGTAGCTCCCTGTTGAATAATAGTCGATAACTTTTCAATAATTAACAAATTTTCAAGAAACAAAAAGCATTTCGTTTCTTATAATCAGAGAATTGGTCAAATTCACTATTTTTTTGTAAATGATGTTTGCTATAACCATAACATACATTATCTTACTTTACCCACTCCCAGAGGGCGTTAGGTCAGGACTACATCGAAGGCATCCTAGAGGGCCCAATCAGCTTCCTGAAAAATAAGGTCATTGTAATTGTCCCATGTAGATACAATACCATGAATATGATTTTAAGCTATAACAAGGTACCGTTCTGCATTTATTGTGTTCCGAATAACGTATGGACCAACAATGTTTGTGGAGTTCGCACCGCACCACATTGTGTGATGATGTTTTTTTTTCTCAACAACAATTTTTAATTGCGAGCTTCTTTTCGCCAACATGGTACAATACCGGATAAAAATAATAATTGACCTCTTATGGCTTTAGGGGTCATTTTGTGAAATTCGTATTGAGTGTAGCGGTGGCTTTACGAACAACAATGTAGGTAGGATCTGTAAGTGCCTCAGTAAGTGCAGAGATCTACACTAGCGATTGCTTAGTCATTTCCATAATGTGGCGCTCCAAAGAAATTCATCATTAACCTTTCTCCACTATGTACTCTCACGGTCATCGTTTGTGGCTAAACCGAAATGCAATTCATCGCTGAAAGAAATACAGGGTTTCTACAAATTATTCAAGCATCCAGGCGCTTATGTAAATTATCGATTAAATCAATTTGCCTGCTCTCAGGAAAGTGAACACAACTATTGCTTTGACAGATACTTGTCAACTGTCGATTGTCGAATTATTTAATATGAAAAGACGCGTGGGTGTGTTTTGTGTTTTGTAATATAGCAGATTACGAAGCTGTGGGTGACACGGTTTCGTAAAACTTTTAGGTTATGTATGGTAATTGTGAGGTTATGACTATAGTGAGCCTATTAGACATTTCAGTATTACGTCACAGTCCCTTTAAAAATGGAGGCTGTTGGCACACAAAGCCATTGTTTACATAGAGTTCTTACGGGAGACAAACTTTAAGATTTTTTTATGTATGTTAGGGGCTGAAATTAGTAGCGTACTGCATATTTTTAGCTTGTCATGATTAGCTAGATATATCTGTGTAATTTTAACGCAATAATCGGCGTAATAAACGAGAAAAAGATTGTTGAAGGTGACGTTGAACTTCCTGTTGGCAGGTTGACACACTCCCAGTCCCTGTATTTACATCGAAAATATTTTGTGTTTTGTCAGTTGTCAGAAATAAAAACAAGATGGTTGCTGTATGCTGTTACTTGTTGTGATTGTTGTTTTGATTCTTACTGCACAAAACACACTGAACAAGTTATTATATCATGGTTACATATAATACGCCGTATCTACTAATATAAACAATAGTTTCAGTGTAATGGATTTAGTTTAATATAGACTACATGATGATTATGTGTTTTATACTCTCCTCAAAGTAAAACAACTGTCTTTATTCGCACTCTTTTTCACTAATGACAGCGTATATTGCACTAAAATTGTATACATATATCCAACTAACCATAACGAATCGAAATATAGGAATTAGTTTAAAATTTCGTGTCACAAAATACTGAAATAAATTTGTAAAAGTTTTCTCCCATAAAAGCTCAATGTAAACACTAGCTTTGTGTGCCAACAGCCGCCATTTTTAAAGGGACTGAGGTCACGTGTTGTGAAATGCCCAATTAAGTTGTACTGTGATGGACTAGAAGATGTATTTAGCCTTCCGTAATGGTAAAATTCACAGTTAGGATCTATTGACGTTAGCTGCACTACCGCGTATTCTACGAGGAAGTTTTCTAACCTAGAAACTGTAAACAGCTAAATTGTGGTGGTGCAATGCTAGTTTCAAAAGAAATACAAATATTCAAATGGGGAAATGGAAGGATTGACTTCGTAGGTTTCCAATTTTGCGCCAAATTAAAATTTATAAAGCCATGTCTGAAAGTCGATGACCGCAACAAAAGACGGTTATGACTCTTATAACGGACGTAGTTGTGTATACTGAAGTAAGATTATGTTTTCGTAGAAGAAAATTATTGTTATTACTTACTTTTGAAAGGAAAACAGAACCATAAAGTGGGGAAAATCTTTATAAAACCACCAATTTCGTGGCTATAACTTGTTCGAAACCTTCACTACAGTTTTTAGTACAGTATATTGTGCCTATTACAGCTTAGCAGCAGTTACAAAAAGACGGCACAAAGAATTCAGAAATCAACGCCGCCCGCGTTGCATAAATCATTTATATAAACCCGGTATTTGTATTATGTAATTTCGCTATTTAATGATCCTCCGTCAAAGAAAAAAGAAATGCATCTGTCTTGTACAAGGTTCAAAGAGGGAAAACTCTTCGTATCAACAAAGATTTCTGCTGTTCTACTAACAAAACTGCCACAAAGATCAATCAAATTCAAACATCGAGAGCGGCGCAGTTGGATAAAAACGAAGAACATCTTATCTTAAGAACTCAGTCACCAGCTGCGACTTCCATTTTGCAACTCGTATCGTTGTGGTCTCATAAGTTGGATTGCGCCACTCAATCATTTACCCTGATTGTCATAAACAGGGCTGTTTATTGTCGCCAACTGAGGAAGAATCACTCAGAAGATACTGTTATCTGATCTGTGGTTGTGCGCCTTTTTTCTAGAGACTACCTGAAACAAATAACATAAAACAGACATTAATCGTATCATACAAAAATAAATTAGAATGATAATTTTATATTTTACCTTGATAATTACGTTGTGCTATGAGGGTTAGCTCGTGCCAGAAGCACAGCGTTTTAGATTGCGCAATACTTCAAGCTATTCCACTTGTTGTTTACGATTGATTTATCTGCGTATTTATCTCCAAAATGTGACCCCTTAAAACATCAGAGTATGCCACTGGATTAAAACTATCTATAAAAAAACCTCTGCAAATTGAATCAATACTTCCACATCCAATTGTCAAAATGACATTTACGTTTTTATTTCTTACACTATCCTATTAGTAATCAGGTTTTGAGCAGTTCTTTCTCTCTACAGATTTTTTCTAAGACAAACAGTTTTCGTGATATTAGCAAAAATACATAAATTTTTAAAATTAAAAAAAAATTGTACGATAAAATTGGGATAAAATTTCTTAAGACACTTTTTTTGTGAGAAATTTTATTCCTATCTGATGATATTTTCATTTTTTTAATGTATTAAATATATTCAGAGATATTTAGGAAAAACCGTTTTCTTTAAGTGCATGACGCGCTTTTGCAAATATCTTCTAAACAATTTGCTACACCGAAAATTTATAAGGGCGAATAATACTCGCAATTATACTACTAATCACATACCAAAACGAAAAAAAAATAAAAATTTGTAAAAAGGGTAGTTACCCCCCAATTTCGCCCCTTCCTGATACCCTAAAAACAATAGGTCGCTTTGGGTAGTTGAGGTCTACATTTGCCTAATTTTAAATTCATATATTAAGTCTTTCGAAAGTTATCGTGTCCACAAACAAAACCACAGACACACAGACAAGAAAATTTTTTGCTCAAATTTTGTTTTTTTTTTACATTTTCGACCATTTTAAAGGGAATGAGCAAAAAAATTTATGTAAATTTTTTTCGCGAAACAATACTTTCCATTCTTTGGATGTGGAAGTAAAACATTTAGCTAATACCTCGTAACGCTTGGTACAAGCGGAAAGTGCAACGACACAAAAATCCTGACATAATTACCAAATAAAACTACAAAGTACTGTTATAGGATGTGGAACAATCTACTACAATGAATTCTGTATTTGACAATACCATCGACAAATAAAATAAAAATAAAAAAAAATGGCGGGGGTAGTTTTCTTACTAAAAAGGAGTGGTTCGGCCCACGGTACTCGTCAGTTTTCTCCTAAAGATGCTAATTTGCGTCCACTAAAATTTGCATTCTCTAAATAATGAATGCGGCGTCATAGTTTATCACAATTCGACCTCTATCAAAATCACTTAGGTGGTTATATTACCATTTGTATCTCCGTAACACGATGTATTCACAAGCTTTAGCGCACTTGTTTGGCAGTGACTTAGGTGGCTTTTATTTAAGCCTAATTATTTCGAAACCTATAGACAAAATCATTTAGAGAAGTTTTCTGATTCAGAAAAAATCCTCCCTCTAGAGAATGGGGTATTACGGGTGGGTTATTCACGCCAACACCCCAATATATTACAAAAGCGAACATCACATCGTGTTAAAAGCGAGTCCCCAGCGTCATTGTACCATTCTTTGTTAAAATTTCCTTTCTTCAAGTTTAAGGGTGAATGTCGTATCAGAAATACGCCGCTGAGAATAAACTCGAATTAAGAACTAAAGTTATTTTCGTTTGTTCTATACGCCCGTCGAACGTTTCCCAGCGTTGATTTGGCTGTAGGTATTATAACCAATAGAAATTTTGACAGCACCTTAGTTAAATCTTATTTTATAAGAATGGTCCTTCTTGTACTAAAAAAACTATGTAGTTGCTGCCACTTAACCAGAGCGTCAATTGGACATTATCACTTTTTTGAAAATTACGTAAAATGAATCTTGAAGTGCATATATATCGTACGCTATGTTAGAAAAAAAAATATTTGTAGGTAGAGAATTTCAGGTCTGAAATTCGAATCTTAGGAGTCACCGCCAAAACGCTTCTATCCAAGGTTATTCAACTCGTGACGTCAAGTGTCATGTAAACATTACCGAGGAGCGTGCTGTTTAATGGTGTAGTATCATTCTTGTATTGGAAAAGCTTTTGTGTAGTGTTCATTGAAAGGACGGTGTAAAAGGTCGCACCAAAAAGTGATTTGTGTAGTTTTACAAGCATCTATTGTGTGTGGAAAACAAAACAAGTATAAAAGTACTTCAGTCAGTACAGCTAATAAAATGTTTGTAACCGTTCCTAGAGATTATCAACGTATGAAAAAGTTGTTTAAGGCCCCTAGTCGTGATATGCCGAAATCGCAATTTGTTTTTCTGTTGTGAAGATCATCTTAATTCTTACTGTAAGTTTTATTTTTCTTTTCGGGGTTATAAGTGTTTACTATTCAGTTTCCATTTTGTCATAGCTTGAAGAGGATATGAAAAATTATTTGCATTTTAAGTTGATAGAGGAAAATGTTATAACTTTTTTTTGGCGTATTTTAATTCGCTTGTCACAAAATGAACGCAAACAACAAACTGATAAATTGACGGGTTGAGGTGAGGTGAKGGTGACGCGTGACGCGCTGACCCCAGATGTAAACAAGCGGCCATTTACAAGAGACATGACGTCACGGCCAATAAGTTCGCGTTTTGGCGGTCCCTTTAAATATTCACATTTTTAATATTAAAAATACACCTTACGATCCATTTTTTCGAATTTATAAGCTGTCACAGCTGTTTTGTGGATTAGATGCTACCTATTAATATGCAATTTAAGAAAATATAAATACATAGCAAATACCCAGTTGGCATTTATTCTTAATAAACTTCCGATGTTTTTAATATTTTTATGTTTCAATACATATATAACAATAATAATAATAATAATAATAATAAAGTTTATTTCCAGCGGACCAGGGCGGTCCATAGTGGAAGCATACACAATGATACAACACTAAATTTAAAACAATATGGGAATAATTAACATACATAAGAAATCAAGTTTAAAATACATAAGTGGAACACAGAATAGAATTCCTTATAGAGACGGGTTTAACTACAACTACTAAAATAAAGTCATATTGTAAAAATTCTGCATCAAATTTCTTTATCATTTCTTTTTTAATTTTGGCATGACAAAAGTTTACACTAGATATAGCAAATTTGGAATCAGCAATAGAATTATTATATAAACGAAAACAAGACAGCAAAGCGGAATTAAAATGCTGGTTTGTATGGGGTGCAGAATAATAAAATGTTAAAAAGCACCTACTGTTTAGTCGCGGCACCGCAAACCTAACCTGGCTCAGCAGAGTAGCATCATCAATACATCCCCCAACAAGTTTTTGCAAAACTATCAGACTGGATACAGCTCTGCGAGCATTAAGCGAGTTCTCACCAACAGCGTTAAGAAGGATTTTTTGACTACAATGCCTTACAGCATATGAATTGAATTTCTTCAGGTATATATATTTAGCAAATTTTCAAGCAGGTCAATGTAAATCTGGTGGTTAGGTTTCCAAACAATTGCACAATATTCAAGTCTAGATCTTATCAGTGAGTAAAAGAGAAGCTTTATACATTCAACGTTTGTGAAATCTTTGGTATTGCGAAACAGAAATCCCAGTAGTCGCATAGCGACATCACAGATATGTACTATATGAGGAACATATGTGGTTTTAAGGAGTAAACTTACTTAATTTTGGGTAGCATAAATATTTATTCTGAAAATAACGGGGCTGATATGTACCGTAACTTAACCCATCACAAGAAAAGTTGTTTTTGTACTTTACCTAACTATTCAAATTATAATATGTCACCCATGACCATTTTTAGGCTATATAAAATCTGAKTCACTTCACATTGCAAATGTAAAAATGTTTTCTGGAAAATTGATTTATATCCTTCACTTTAGAAGTGTATCCTGCGGTAGGTGTACGTAGAACAGGAAAAAGTTACATAAAGAAGCGGGGTTATTTTCATGTTCTCTATGAAATGGCTAATTTATGAAGAGCAAATATAGTCTCTGACTGCGTCCAATAAAAACCAATTTGAATTTCGTGGAATTCGATAAGGTTGGAAAAGGTAAATTGTTATTGACTTCGGTGCTGTCGTCGTATATTTGGCTTTAGATAGAATCTTTTTGATGTGAAGCGAGATGACAATAAGTAGATATGTGATGTTTGATGGATACAACAGCCGAAGGATAAAAAAGAAAATCAACTCATCTCGAATGAAAAAATCTACATTCCTTGGTGGTAGTATATACTTCGTATTGTTTTATATACATAGAATCATCCATCATTTCAGTTCTCGTCCCCATAGGTCAGTTATTACTTAAGTTCAATTTAGATATTTTATAGACTTTATTTCAGAAAAACGTTTTTGGTTCATCATTTTTCGCGCATTTTTGTGATTGCCAAAACAATGGGTGATCAGAAGCAGAGCTGTTGTCTTGCTCGACAGTGTTGTACCTTTAGTGTTAGAAATTATAATACAATAATACAAACAGTGTCCCCTTCATAACATTACTACTAGGTACGTTTTTTAATAATGTCTAACAGCCTTGTTTGTTATTCAAGTTTGGTTCACATTTTAAAGTTATTTTAATGATAGTGATAATGATAATTTTAATGATTAAATTAAATGATTAAATCTTTAAAATGGCTTTGAAAAGCAATTATAACCACGTTTGTATCATTTTATATGGTTGCTCATAGCAATGTTAATAAATATTTTTTATTACGTCATCAATATTTAATTTTTAAGTTTTTAACTAATAAATAGCTCATAAAAATCTCTGGTGGCTGTATCTTTGGTACACGTGATAAATGAGATAAGAGCTGAAATGAGTGTGAAAAAGATAATTCATTCAAAGTAATTTTATTTTGCTGTGCTCTTTTTTCGCTGGGCTTTTCCAACTGGCTCGAACGGTGATTAGACAATCGGCAATGTAGGTGTCTGTATTTATCGACCGTAATAACCTAGGTCGTAGTTCGGAAAGCCACCACTAGATGACTCATTACTATTTTGTACAAAATTACCCTCCAAAGTGAGGTGTAAGACGCCCACGTCGAAATTCTGCGAGTAGGTTAGTCATAAAAAGGACCTTGGTGCTTTCACCGTAGGTTCAACCTAAGAGCACGCTTCGTGTCTTGTCGATTAAGTTTTAAAGACTGCTCCAATTTTAATTTGTCAAATTTCGGCGATATTTTTCTGAGAAATATAAATATGAGGCAGGATCCTAATGTAAGAATTTTTCTGACAGGAACCGACAAGCTATTAAATAGTTATTTAAATTAGTATGAAAATCCATCTTTCTAATTTCAGTTTCTCTTTTCGAGCGTCACTTCTCAATATTCCGTGCTACATAKCTTGTCMAAGTCAAGTTGTATGATTAATGCAGTTGGACTATCCGGAACACTATATTATATAAATAATACATCAAGGCTCAAGTGTTTGATTTTAGTGCTTTTATCGATAACGAACGTTCGGATCTTGGGACATCTACACAACCCGTTTATRATATATTTCTCGCTAACTTTCATCAGAGTTTCAATTCGTTCAAGTATACTAGGTTTCATCATGTATACAAATTAAAATAAAATTGTTATTAATAAATTAATATATTTGCATGATATTCACTAATTCACAGAGAAGAGAAATGTTTTCGTATTTCCACCTAGCAGGTCAGAAAATGCAGGATAAATAAATAAATAAATTTGTTACAAGCTTCATATTTACAGAAGCAAACCGCCCATTCCATACGTTTGACTAACCTTGTTAAATGTAGTTTGGTCAATTTAATTTGCACCGTTGATGTTACCAACTAAAATTAAATGTAAAACCGCACTTTACGGTTGCTTTATGAAGGGCTGGATGCGATTCACACATCTCGCTGCGAATAGCACTCCCATCTATTATTATTCCCGCCTATTTTCTACAGTACAACAAGAACTCGGAGAAAGAATGACTTGGAACAAAAACAATAGTGCATTATCATTCGTCATTCGCAGCTTCGCAGCCGGATGTATACAACCAACGTTGGTCTTTAAGGGACTTTTATTCTCCCAGCAATTCATTGCGGCGTTCTTTTATTGTGGACTAACAAAGAAAATCCACCCGGGTTATGTTAATTTTGACAGTTTTTTTATAATATGGTTTTAGTTTACAAACAAAATTCAGGTGCCTACATTTAATGTACAGAGTGTCCCATTTTCGTTGCAATTGTAGGGTATCTCCGTAACTATTAATGCTGGAGGGTTAGCGGTTTCGACATTACTGCCTTACTTTTTTGTTGTATTTTGTTTTAAAGCTGTATTCAATTTTTGAATAATGTTCTCAACATCCTGCTGGCATATGTATATAGATACACCAAAAAAACTGACATTTTTATAGATATTTTTAATCCAGTGGCATACTCAGATTTTTTTTAGGGGTCACATTTTGGAGATATAACACAAACTTGCATTTTTTTATTAAAACTGTAGTTGGCTTTACTACGATTGAAAAGACTCATTTTTTCTTCCAATTTTTGTAATAATTTAATGAGATTTTACGTTTTTCGTCAAAATGGCACCCTAGTAACCAATAAATGAACTGCATGAGCGCCATTAAGGAAGTCATGTATGTATCTAAATAGGCACATATTCATTTTAATGGATTAATTTTTTTCTTAATATACATTACAGTGTGTAATAACAGCAAAACACTTGTTCATGATCCTACTTCCAAACTTTTCTTTATGGCAAAGCCAAATGCCAGGCATTTCAACCTCCAAGCTGGCTTTAACAAAAATAAAAGTTTGGAAGTAAGATCATAAACAAGTGTTTTACTATTATTTAATAACTTCCAAAAAAACTCTGATATTCATTATTACAGTGTGTGTGTTTCTTGTTCCACAACCTCCTGGATGTAAACATAAAATCTGATAAAATTACTAAAGAAAATTCTAATAATACCAAAATTAGCACAAGCATTAATCAGATAAATTGTTTTTTTTTCAGTCATAGCAAAGCCGACTACGGTTTGATTAAAAAAAAATACAGATTTGTGTTACATCTCAAAAATGTGCCCCGCTAAAAAATCTGAATACGCCACTGGATTCAAAATAAAAATATCTTCTTTGTTTTCTTTTGTATCTACATACTCAAGCGAGATATTTAGAACGGAGGATATGCTGCATTATTCAAAGGTTGGCACAGCTCAACTCACAACAATAAAGTAATACAGTAATGTCAAAACCGCAACCCTCTCGCCGTGTACATGTTTAAAATTACTTTCATGATATTACTGGGTGCAGTTTACTTTACGTAGATCAAACTTCCTAGAGGCTATCTGAAATAAGATAAAATAAAATTATGAAGTTTATCTGTAGGAACTTAGATGATGGCAGCATGAAACTTAACAGTTTATCTGTTCCAAATTCCACACGCTGGTCAAAGTAGTCGCATGCGGCCTCAGAGTAAACAGGCCACATTTTACTCTGAGCTAACGACACACTATCTGATATCGTGAAACATGATAAAAAAAATTCATCAACGTTTGTTGTCAGTCATTCAAAATGGCGATGAATAACATTGCTTCATGTTGTGTTCAGTAAATATCGTTTGTACATTCACCCAGCCCTAACTGACGTCATGACGATGTCGATAAAACTTCGCACTTGCATTAAATTTAAAAGAAAAAATGGTCTAAAAGGCGCTTATTGCTTATCTACATTTAATAAAAAGTGACCAAAGCAATCTAAACCTACATGCGGCAGTATGACATTAGGTAATTACTAGCAAAACTTCTGATGCAAGTATAGATAGTTGTGATGTGCACGATCCCGAATTAGATTCCAAATTCAGTGTAAAAGTTAGGTTCAGTTGATACACGCTCAATAAAAAATGCAACTTCCCTGCTAGACAGCTTATGCATCGCTTTAAGAAATGCACCAAAAACGACAATTCCCACTCCTTTACTGAATTATTATCCAACTTGCGAAAATGATAAGAATATGAGTAATAGTATACTACGATAATACATTAGTACTCCTACAATACAACGTTTAATTTAATATAACTGCAGTTTTCTGGATAACTAAAATTGTGTGTCATCTTTGTAAGATATTTAACAAAAACATTTTATTGTAAAATAAAACATTTCACCTTTATAGCTCCTATCGTATCGGTGAGAGCACAATCTAGTGAATGGTGCGGGAACTGTTGCGAAAGGTAGCCATATTGTAGAAGCAGAAGCCTCACGTGACGTAATCACGTAACGTAAACCGTAAACCAAAATTTGTTTTGTGAAAACGAGCAACTATATCAGAAAACCATGATAAACCAACAACCGGTCATATGTGAGCTCTAAAAATGTACCGCAAGGTATCACAAAAATATTTTTGGCCAAAGATGCGCCACGGCAAGGTTGCTCAAACATCGGTGACTTTGTTGTTTTGTTAAAAAAAAAATCTAAGTTCGCGCGTGAGAACCGAGCATCAAAAGCGGGACGCGCATTTTTTTATTTATTTAACTTTCCTCTCTTTTTTGTTTATAGTATTCGTGGTCCCGGAGGAAATAGGAGTTGGTTTTAGTTATTAATCCATCAAAATTGAATAATTAATATTGTTAATAAAATTTGTTTCTTAAAATTCATTTCACAGTCTTTTATGTTTTCCAAATAACTTTTAAAGGTTGAGCTAGTTGATTCCACGGTTGGGTGAGCAATCAACCTCTTGGCACCCAGGCTAACTTTTTGTAGGATCCCACGCCTCCACTATTCAAGCTAGCGGCAACCGAGTGCTACAACCGAAACGTTACAAGGAGCAAATACATTTTTCTACTTAAGTAACATATTATTTCAGCCTTTGTTAGCTCGAAAGTCTATAAACATAGCTTGATAACATGTGCATAGGTACTTAAATATCCAACTCCGAACATTCTTAAATATAGTTTCAGAGCTACTTCTGAGGAAGACACCGACATGAGTGTCGAAACGTCAAGATCTAATAACAAACGTGGAAACCAGCCCGCAAAACAACATGTCATCGACAACAATCACGGAAGCCTTCAAACCAACATTCTTAAATATCTACATATTATCTTGTAGCTAGAACTTGTAAATCACCACCGGACATATCTAGCTTTAGGAAAACTGTTACGAACATATGAATGTTTTTAAATCCCCCATGACTTAAAGGAGCCTGTCCGTAAAAACGTGAAAGCTCCCTACATCAAACTTCGAATTTGTTTTGACGGAAAATCCCGGTCTGAGTCTTTCATTTTCGTTCCTGTCTATACGAATAAAAAGGGTAGAAAATTCATAAACTAATATTTATACTTGTCATTCGATGTTTCATAAGCAGGGTAATATATCACCGGCAAATCTCATTAAATACGCAGGCAACTTGCAACGTGAACAAGTTTGCTGCGATATTAGTTCAACTTGCATAACATCTGCTTTGAAGGCAGGCCTAATAAATGCCGTTACATTTAAATAACGTTAACTGATTAACTTATGTTTGCTTGTTGACTGATTCATTATTATGATTTATAAATTCATTATTCAATGAAAAACTTAGAAGTGGAATTATTTTGTAATTATAGTATCACAATAAGTATACATAGTGATCATAAAATTCGGAACATAACACTGGCGGACAAAAAATTGTTTATAACATAACGCTTAATAGCATATTGTAGTAGAAAAAATAGAAAATGGCCAAAAAATTTTCTTGTTCTTGTTCTTGTTGCATTAGACAAACTACGTATACAATTTAAAATGTATTAAAAAACTGATTTCACGCGATTTTTAACTCTATATATATTAACTATATACAATATGATTTATATTAAGTCAACATTTAACATCAAAAAWATTTAAATAAAATACACTTATTCTATTTTTAGTGCATTTTTTATTTCATTTATGTAGTCCGCACTTTTGTCCGTCGGATGTCCGATGTCTGTCGTCTGTCACACTCATATCTCGAGAACGGCTCAACGGATTGGGCTTGTTGGTGGGTCGTTGTATACGGTAGATCTTGGATAAGGATGATCAACATGTACTTGACCCCCCCCCCAGAAATCAATTTTTCAATTCTTTTACCTTGGAAACGTCTTAACGGATCCGGTTTGTTAGACAGATCGTAGCCTAACGATGATCAGCATGTACTTTTTTTTTGCATTTATAAAAATTGATATTCCATACTTAAAAGAAATTAAATACATCTCGACGAAAATGCGATAATGTCTTTCGCCGAACGGGTTTTTTTAATCACGTTTTCTTTTATGGGGGTCACAAACTGCCTTGGAAAAACCTACAGTAGTCACCCATCATGGCTTCATCATCGTTCATAATGTATTTCCATTGTTCGTATATCTTGATGGAATAATTCACCTTGCCCGTCGCTGATTTTAATCAGCAACCTAAAGAAATGCCGAATTCCAAAAATATTGTATGACTTTTACCATATTTCGTCCGCAATATTGTATCAGCGGTGTCAAAAACGTAAATATGCTAAAAATTATTCAATAATAACACCATATTTTGCCCAGTTCTTCCGATTTTCTGATCATTATTCCTGACATAACGTTGAAAGATGGTAAGACTGTCTTATTAATCCGCAACTATACTGTATAAAGTCTTGTTCTCATACTTTATTATTATAAATATGTAGTAATATGTAAGTGAGATAAAATATTCCGAGTTTTAAAATTCAATTCTATACACTTCCACTGGTAGAAACCATATCAAAGTTGTTTTGATTGACTTTCGAACTTCCTCCAGCTTTTCCGATTTTTCGACCAGTGCGTGCAGTATGTCGTATGTGTAAGTTTTCTGTATTGGAATTATTACGTATTTGACAGAATCAATCCGTTATAGATTACCTTTGTTTTAAAATCAACCTTTTTTTAAATGGCCCTTCATAAAATTTACTACTTGCCAATATAAAAGGGTCTACTGCGCCCATTGAAAAGTAGACGTATTAAGGCTTTATGAGTATCTTTTCTGTTATTAGAAAGGTAGTAGCATTGTAATAAAAATAGGCTAGACTGTGTTAAAAAAATTGTCAGTCAGTTTTTCGAAAAGCCCTGGAACGTCTCGATTTTTATTTTAAATTTTCATTTTCCGATGGAACGTCATTCGTTTTTTTAACTAGGACGTCATTATTTTTTAATGACAACACCTTGACTTTCTCAACCTTTAGACATACTTTTCAAATATCTATTCAACAGTAATAAAATTTTGAGAATAAATAACGAAAAATTATAATAATATTTAATTATCGTCACATGTTTGATACAAAAACTAAAACTTGTTGTTGTGTGGGTCGCTAGTCCTTTCACATCTTGATTACTCTGATTATGTCTATGGGCCGTGCTTGACGGTGGGGGATGCTAGGAGAATCCAGAAACTGCAGAATTATTGTCTGCGAAATATGCACTGCATTAGAAAATTTGGAAGAATTTCGTACACTTTGCCATTAACTGGATGGTTAAATATGTCGCGTCGTAGAAAATTACATAGTACCGTGTTTCATTATCGTGTTGTTGTTTCTTGCAATCCTCCTTATTTATATAATAAAATCATATTCAGAACGAACGTCCATAATGTTAATATGCGGCGCAAGAATGCTCTTATTATTCCGTGCCACGGTACTAGCCTCTATCGGCGATCGTTCTCGTTTAATGTTATCCAGTGTATAAACAGTTTGTGCCGTTCATTTGTTGGTTTGTCCATTCCTTGTCTTCGTAAATGTTACGAGAACACTTACTTGAACAACTACAGATAGTCTTACTATTATTAAACAATTACACCAAAGTCGTATGCCATTTTCGGGGCACATTTTTTTATTTGACAAGATTTTATTGCGTTCGAATAATTAAAAATGATGGTGTTGTTCTGATACGTTGTTGTACCTCGGGATAGATTCTAGTTGATTCCACGGGACGTTTAAACAAACAATATTGTGTCCCTTCAATGGAATTTGTTTGCCGATATTTTGTGGTTGTTATCGGTACACTAACTTTCTGCGCATGACAAAAATAATACAAGATTAGCATTATAATAATAACTAAGGAAATATCCTACTTGCATCAGGCCGCGAATATCTTCAAAAGTCAAACTAATTTTGATCCACTCATTAAACCTACAAGGCTGCAGAAAATGTGCATCTCGCACGGTTGGCAAAGCGAATCTGGCCACCTCAAAGCAAGAAACACAAACAAAATATTCACCCAAGAAAACTAACCAAAAAGAGCGCTTCAGCTTATCGTGTTTAACAGAATCTGAAAGAATTCAAGTTTTTATTATGGCTGGTTTTGGTATAAGGTTTAGAGCCCATGAGGAAGAGTGTCAAGTTTTTAATCAAGGATATCCTGATAAACAGATCACAAGATCCAAGATCTGTAATAGATTTAACACGATTAGACAAATCTCCAATAGATCGAGATGCAAAATTAAATCTGTTAGTTGATAGCTGTTGAGTTATTTTACACAGAAGAATATCACCGCCATAAAGTTCAACTAATACATGAGTTAAATGAGAACGATTCGATAATAAGTACAGAAAAGTGTCCTTACATTATGTACATACTGTTGAAAGTCCGAGAACAAAGAATTTTACCACTACATGAAATAAACAAGAACGAGAGCAAGGATCGAATAAAAATTCTTGCTTCTCGTGAAACTAGTTTCTACTATTACATATTTACGTATACATTTAAAATTAATATAAAAACTTTAGTTACCCTGCAACACCACCTGTGATTAATATTAAACAAAATTTCCCAAATACACAATTTCCTTATATCATAACGTAACTTAGGTACCTATTTCCCACCTCCCCCCTTTCATTCCTTTAAGTGCATAGGGCTTATGCGAAGAGAACGAATAAAAGCATATTTGCGTATCAAATTTGATCGTATTTACACGACTGGAATAGTGTTTGTACGAGAAATACAGAGTAAGGCCCCCCTACCTTGGAGCACGTTCACTTTCTATTTACCGCTTCACGCTTCTGTCTTTCATCGAGGGTCGGGGCAGATGGCTAAGATGGATAAAGTTGAAATTGATGGAACGAGGATTAACCGCGACGTTTAGGCACTGTAGCAAATTGGGTGAGATTTTTGTGTCACCGTAACGTCAGCAGCGGAAGTAATGAAACGAGATCCCTTGAAATACCACGATTAAAACTTTAACTCGAATATTATACGCAGGGGATGTTACGATATCTCTCTCGTGGCGAGAGGGAATACCACCAATTATATTACACAATACAGAATTTGTACTCAACTTTAATTAACTTGACCGCTATCAGTTCTGCGATCTCTGCTCAAAATATGTGCTGCCCAATCCATATGATGAAGTTGATATTCTAGTTGTTACGGTATTTTTAACGTGGCAAGATCCGGTTACCGTCATTAATGTTTATATCCCTCCGGATAGTATTGTGCAGCTGTATGAGGGGGTTTTTGAGTATTTGGAGGGGTACTATGTGTGTGATCGCACCATGATTGTTGATGATATACGAGGGTCATGTAAAAATTCCTGCATACAGCTCGCAAATGAAACTAATATTTTTAAAAATTGTAATAAAGTCGTTCAATAAATATCCAAAACACGTTGCCATAGCTTCGGCAGTACTGTAATGTCGTTAAATACGCCGTTTTTGTCAAGATGTTTCAGCAGTTGGAACAGTTGGGCTTTTATCGTTCCAAGTCAATAAATCGGACTTCTGCTTTCTCTTTCTTTCTTTCTTTCTCATTTTCACTGGAGGAACAGAACGAAATCTGGAGGACTCTTGTCAGAACTGCACGGAATATGTAGGAGAATTTCTCAACAGTTGTCCTCGCAAACTCCTTTAACTGACACTGATTTATGCGATCAAGCGTTATCATGCAAGAGGGTTACGCTGCTTTCTTTCACATCTCGTCTACACTTTTAGAATCATCCATTTAAATTTTCTACAAAGAAGACAAATACATTTGTCTTTTGGCAATTACATATTGCTTGTTTGTCCATGCGGTCTTCTTCCATTATTGTAGCCACAATAACAGCTAAAGTGTTGTTGGTAGCAGTATAAGGTCTCCAGCTTCTGTGGTCGTCTTTAACACTAGTCCAACGCTCTGGAACGCTTACTCCATCAAGTTACTGTTGAACTATCCAACACGACTCCTGACAGCGCTTCTTGTAATGCACCGTGAATTTCGGCAACCGTTTTTTGCGCAGTGTTTGAATTTTGATATAAGCAAATTAATTCGCTACAGTGACGCGTTCCATCAAACTACCCCGATTGGAGAATTTTTCACATATAAACTGAGTGAACTACCCGCACTCTATATGCAGCTAAGTGATGTCCTAATGATAGACTTTTATAATTTGACAGCATTTATTTTTTCACCATCGCTATTTCAGCGCCAGCTTGATATGTGCATGAATTATGACATGACCCCCGTAAATATTCCCGAATTGCATGCATGTCTTTATGACGGCCGAAGCGTTACCTCAATATGTGGTGTATTTAACAATTTCGTAGGGTTGAATAATTTTTGTTAATGCAACAGTATCACCAATTGTAGCAACATAATTCTGGATCTTATAATAATGTATATGAACTGGACGAGCCTTTTGTGAACGTAGACGCTATTCATCCAGCTTTAAGGGCGAATACGGTCATAAATAGTACACGTGATTCCAACTATGAATCACAAAAAAAACATTGCAGTTTAACTTTAGGAAGGCTAATCTCTATGGTCTTTATAATGAAATATGTAGGGTGGACTGTTTTACGCGTACATTTACGTGTTGGTACTCTAGTGTTAGCATAGATATGGATAGCATAGGGATCGAGTTTGGAAGTCATACAAAAAGCACGGACTTCTCTCAAGTACGGATTCTGCTAGGAAATTAGAAAAATATAAAAGCACAGCTGAATCAGGATTTTCAAGTATTCCTACAATCTGTAATTTTGTTGGAGCCAAGAGAGGAAACTCTCGTATTCCTGGGAGAATGTCATATGCTGGTAGAACGTTGCTGTCGTCGTCAGTTATTGTAAACGCGTTTGCCGAGTACTTTAGTGCGGTGTTTACTATGGAGGATGACTGGGATGCAGCTCCCGGTACGGTTCGTGACTGACTGATTTGCTACTTATTTAATGTTCTACATCGATTTAGCATTACTGAAAGTGATGTTGTGGAGGCCACCAAGAAAATGATACCGAAATTGACTGCTGGTGACGACGGCATTCCAGCATTTTTTTGTGCGTGACTGTATTTGGTATTTCGTCACTCCGTTGTGTCATCTTCTTAACCGTATTGTTGCCAGTGCGGTATCTTCTGTTTCGTAGAAAACAGCACAGTGTGGTTCTCGACAAGATGTGTTGAATTACCGTCCCGTACCAATAATCCCTAAGTTTCCTAACCTCTTTGAGAGCATAATAGCCAAATAGGTTTATAGTTAAATAGAAAAATCATTATCCACTCGTCAGCAAGGCTTTCTGGGCGGTAGATCAACAGTAACTAACATATGCAATTTTGTGCAACACTTGTGGGGGTCTTTGGACAATAGGCAGATGTAATTTATACAGATCTATCTAAAGTCTTTGACAAAGTAAATTATAAAATTTTGCTTGGAAAGCTGAGCTTTTATGGGATTGTGTGAAGGCTTTATTTCTTTGTTCGAGTCTATTCTTGCAGACCAAAACAACGCGTTTACTATCATATCATATTTAATTGTAGTTCTGGTGTTTGCCAGGGTTCCAGTTTGGAGCCTTTGTTGTTTGTTATTTGCATTAACGATCTGGAATCTATTTTAGATGAACGCTATGATTTTTATATGTACGCGGATGATGTAAAAATTGTGAAGACAGTCTTATGATGTGAGCGATTGTGAGGTTCTGCAAACTTACTTGAACGGGCTCTATGATTATTGCAACCTTAAAAACTTTTTCAAAACAGTGATAAATGATGTGTTGTTACTTATACAAGTAAGTCAAGTAATTACGTTATGAATATGTAATCAGTTACCATAATATAAAAAGATCTACACAGCATAGAGGTCTGGGCATTCTCATGGATGAAAGTTTGTCGTTTTTACCACGCATTATGTATATATGTAAAAAAGCCATGAGTATTTTAGGATTCATCATGCGTAATACTCGAGAATTTTCGTCTATAGATTGTTTATTAACTTTGTATTATGCGTACGTTCGGTAAGGACTAGCGTATTCCCCTGTATTGTGGAATCCCCATTGTATAACTCATATAACTATTATAAAAAAGTACAGAGAAAATTTTGTAAATACGTGTATTATAAGAGATATGGTATATATCGGGATCAGGGATTGTGACATCATGAATTACTTGTGTAGTTCGGACTTGTCGCGCTTCGCGAGTAACCTGAGTTTGGCGTACCACATATGGTACTCACAAACATTTGCTATCAGTGCGGCCAATACAAATAATCATTATTTTTCGCCTGTATACAATATGTGTCGATTGTACAACAGTATTCAGCAGTCTGTAGAAATATTTGTTTTAAATGAACGCACTTTTACTAAAACTTTATAGTCTGTTCTAAGTGTCTATGGGTGATTAAACTGTTACGTTTTAATTTTGAATTGTAGCATTTAATCATTTGTTTTGAATGTATATATTGATGTTATCCTATATGGGCATCTATGCCCGTGGTACGAAAAATATTATTATTATTATTATTATTATTATTATTATTATTATTATTATTATTATTATTATTATTGTTATTACACACTGCCGATATTATTATATTCTTATTTGGATGTGCAAAACGGAGTATAAACGAAAAAATTCAAATCCTTTCATTTATACACCTGGGGTTTTTTCTGATATTGCACAAGAAATTTAAATGCAGATGTCGTAGGCATTTTTTTTTGTTTTTTACCGCAAACTGCAGGTGGCTGTGAATTCGTAGTCGTCGATTTTTAGCTATCCAACAATAGTATGTTTATATACTATACATATATAAGCAAATTTTCATAAAGATATATTGTATATGCATACATTGTACAAAATTTATACTTATAGCAGTTACATTTCCATTCAGTTGCGGTGTCGTTAAGAAAATACTCAGCGCTATACGAAAGCTTTAAATTTCGCGTTCCTCAAGATTTAATCTTTATGACGGGATTAAATCTGCGCGAAAAGCGACAAAGAATCGTGAAAACCGTTAGACTGTGCACTCACTAATTAAAATTAGGAATCCCCTTTATTATCTAGCTTATCGGTATTTAAATTCATTCCTTAAAAGGATGAATTTAAAGTAGCGTTACTTTTCGCTTATTTGATACTCTTTACCAATGGTGGGCTTTTAAGGCACAAGTTTTCTTATTCTTGAAGTGTGGCAGTTTTGCTTAGCTACGAAAGCATTCTTTAATAAGCACAACTTCGTAATTCAGTGTCTAACAATTCCTAGCATGGAGTTATGACAATTAATTCCATTACTTATTGGTGCTCCAGCTCACAAGTTTATTGATGAATCATTTAATTAATTAATTTTTATATCAAAAAATAGCATCGAGTTATGAAATAACTCAGATGGGCCCCTAAAAGAAAACTTAAGGTCCAAAAAGGGTTGTACAGGGCTTCTATAAATGATTCATGCAACGTGGGCGGCGTTGATTTCTGAATTCTTTGTGCCGACATTTCGTAACTGCTGCCAAGCTACAATATTCACGGCTATAGTACTGAAGGTTGCAGATCGAAGTCACCCCACAGCTCCGAAATGTGAGCTTTCAAAACACTACAGAATATGTTGAAAATACACACTCCCAGACGTTTTCTCATATTAAAATATATCAAATAATTCAACAATTGACAGATGACAAGTAAGCAGTAGTTGTGTTCACCTTCCTGAGAGGCGGCAAATTGATTTAATCGATAATTTTCATAAGCGCCTAGGATGCATGAATCATTTATAAAAGCTCTCTGTATTTATATAACGCAGCACAGTATTTTGTAAGTCTGTCAGTAACATTTTTAATTATGTACCTATTCCATTTGACATGATCTGCACCACAAATTAACTGATGATCAGCTACGAAAGCGATCACAGATACAATTAATTTCGTACTTACAATGACCTGGTTTTTTTGTCGTATGATTTGATGACAAATCTCATATATTCAAATTAACTACGAAAAGCGTTTTCAAAGCAGGTTTTGCAGATGTCAATAATCGTTTTTATTCATTTGATGACAATTTTACAAAATTTAAAGTGAACTCTGTTTTTTACTGGTTTAGAATGAACGATATTGCAGTGATGACAAAATTGCTAAAAGAGTAGCTCTTTTACCATTAAAGTGGGGTTAGGCTTCAAAGCCCCAATTAAGTCGGCGCCTATGCTGATTTACGCAATAACCAACTGTAATACTTTAAATTTAAACTTGATAACCACCAAAAAAGTATTAAGAACACTAATGGAAAATATATCCCTACATTTATAAACGCAATATAACCTAAGAGCAAGGACGCTTCAGTGTCAGTTTACATGAGCCACTTTAAATGCGATTTTGGCGAGCTCCACTCTTCGGGGTATTCCAAGCCCCGTTTTAGAATTCGCCGTAGACACTTTCATTAGGAGGGAGTCGGATATGGATATATTCATGGTAAGTAACTCGAGTGAAAATTTATTCACAAACGTGATATAGCACTTGGCGGGCATTCCCGCAGAAAAAGAACGTCGCTCCCTTTCGGAAGCGAACGTTATATCCAAATTACCATTTCTCATTTGGCTATACGGTTAGCAGTTGGAGGAAGCGTTATATTATTATCGTGTGTGCAAGTTTATTTCTGAGTTGCATTATTTAAGCAAGGAATTAGCTTATGAGTTAAAGCAAACTTATTGTATAGTTGTTATTGCAAATTCGTATACCATTATCAACGAATTAACATCCTAACACAAATCCTACAAATCATTTATACTAAACATTCCCTACTTGAATTAAAAACTATAATTTGACTGCCAAATATTTATTTCAGAAACCTAAGGCTTTTCTGAAATACTAATTTTTAGGTAGTTTAAATTTAGTTGAACTAAGTGTAACGGGTTTACATATTCTCAATATTATTGTCACTACGGGTTAGCGGACCGTTACAAAAGTTTTTATGGTGCCTCCCCGTAGGAGACACTGCCAGCTCCGTGGAGACGGCGGGGTTCCAAAAAAAGAAAGAAATCCAAAAGGAGCTAACTAGTTAAATTACTATTTGCCTGATAGGCGATGAAAGGAAAAAAATATATATACTAATTAAGTGTAAACATCAGCGTGTATATTGTTTCTAATCAAGTTTAGCAATCGTCACTGATCAACACAAATATTTATATAGAAAGACGTTCTTATCCTAACGGGTGCGCACCGGTAACCTTAACTTTTACAGCTATAACTAAATCCTATGTTATAAATTACAGGAATAAAATGTTTGTTATGCTCTACAGATGTGAGTATGCCTTATAAACCAAAATGTATCAACTGTAATAGGGCGCGTCCGTTTCGATACTAACGGCAGAACTCGAAAATCGTCTATTAAGTGATAACAGTTTTGTGTACTTATCGTAGTGCTCCAATATCCAGAGATTCCTCCGGGATGATAGCGTACCCCTTTCCTAAAAGCTCGGGAATCTCAATCCTGACGAAGATTGTGGCTAGGATGTCCACTAAGATGACGTCACGTGATGACGTCCCCAGCGACACAGGTAAGCATAGGAGACCCGAATGATGACGTTTCAACGGTGACGGCAAATTGATGACGTCGTAGACTGCCGTGCCCAGCGGTTACAGGTAAGTACCCCTTTTTATAACAGGGACGGGAAAAAGCCTATATGAAAATATCACTTTATGACAATCTAGCTAACGTAAATGCCTAAACAATGATTTCGTGAAGTCCTTACCTAGGTGTTCAGGCTGTATTAAAGTTGAAAATGATTGGCAGGTAAACGAAATGGAAAATTCCGCCACACAAGGCGATAAAGTCAGTGGATCCTCTGACGGCTAAAAACTCCAGGACCACGACCCAATCGGCGTTGTACCCTCAAAATCCAGACGAGCTGATGTGCGACCACTATTCGAATTTCTAAATTCAACCAGTGTGATTCCACAAACGAGGAGATACACGTCCACCATTCATTCGTTCACCAACCTTTTACACCGGAAAAATGCCTATCTCACCTGCTAGCGAGCATCGCCAAAAGAAACGTGCAAAAACGACGCTGGAGGACACCGATAGGAGCGTCTTCGCTATATTCAATTAATAGAGTTCCTTATTATATACGTGCTATTAATTTTACCCTTACATAAGTTTCTTATCACATCTAGTACGGTATATTACCAGCAATGTTTCACACAGTGGCGGGCGTTCTATTCAGCAAGCTTCAGTACAGTTAGGAGCAAGTTTTGACCGTCACCTGGAAACTTCGAACAGCGGACAAGCTATCAAAACCTATGCTTGACTCTCATGGAGAACTTTCGCCATTTCATCGGAGGCGCGTTAAACGTTTATTTTCCCATAGCACACTGTTTTTAAAATTAATGTGCGGCATGTTAAGTGAATACATTAATAATTTGCTGTCTTTCAGGAAAGTGAACACAACTTTTGCTTTGACAGATAATTGTCATTTGTCGATTGTCAAATTATTTGATATACTTTAATATGAGAAAACGCCTGGGAGTGTCTATTTTCAACATATGCTGTAGTGTTTTGTGAGGTAATTAATGAACTTTAAAGGATTGGAGTAAGCTCAGATTTCCGATGGAGTGACAAGGTTTGGTCACTGGTTTGGTATAGGTTGTGACTACAGTAAGCCTAAGCGTGTTAAATTGTACTGTGATGAACAACAAATGTTTTTAGCCTGCCGCAACGCTAAAATTCACAGATAGTGACATTAGTTTCACTACAGGGGTACCGGGTGTTTTACGGGGACGTTTTCTAACCTATAAATTATAAACAGATAAATTATGGTGCAATGCTAATAAGAAAAGGAGTGAGATTGAATGCATAAGCTTTCAAATTTGCGGAAAATAGTTAAATTTATGAAGCCATGTCTGAAATGCGGTAACAACAAACAAGAAGGGGTTACGACGAACACAAAGAATTTAGAAATCAACGCCGTCCTCTTAACATGAATCATTTATAGAAACCCTGTATAATAATATCCAACCTAACGTTAATTTTACATTACCGCACTGTATTCATCAAATTAATAGACTTGAGGATCGTCGTATAGCAAATTTTATGCAGTTACGTTTGTTACGTATTCGTATTCGCTTAATTCAAAATCCAACTGACATTTATATCCACGTGCGCAAAAACCTTCCCCGCCGTGATTTTCATAACCAACTATTATATCCCATCACTTTACACGCGAATTCCACTTTTTTCCGATCGAGATGTCGAACTGCCCTCGCTGATCATACATCTTCTTTTTGTCCGCAGATATCCTCTTTAGTCGAGCAACATGGTAGCGTGGGTGCACTGCGACCGTCGGCGGTGGCGAGGGTGGGCCAAGCCGTCAACGTGGCCGTCGAGCGATTTGTCACCGTCGGCGAGACCATCGCGGACGACTACCCCGAAGTCCGACAGGGGATGTACGAGGCCTGCAAGGAGGCCAGACAAGCTGGTAAGTTCACAGATACAGACATTTTTCCGCTTGGATGCACTACTACAAGCTCTTTTGTGCTAGTAATGGAGAAACTTGAAAACACTGATCTTAATGGGCTTCATTATTATATCCTGTGAAGCTTAAAGGACGTATCTAAGTTTTTGGAAGCTGCGCATGTAATTATATTTGCCGTATCTAAATAAATAACCCTATGTTAATTGAAAACGTTGTAACTGCTAATTTTAGTTTTTAAGGACATATCTGCACTAAGCCTCTGTAGATACGCCCGTCTGTTTCAATACGTATCAAAATTTTAGTATTACAGGACATATCTGCATTTCAATGTAGCAAATACACGAAAAGAGCTTATGTTGGCTTCACTTTCGGTACGATCTGAGCAGTATATTTAGCTAATAAGTATATGGCTAAGGTAGATACGTTTGCGCAGAAAATAACTTATGCAACCTAAACTCACATTTGAAAGACAACTTCAAGCGAACACGTTGAGTGTTTTTGTGTTCCGGTAAAACTAAAAAAGTGGTGGAATAGTATTTTCCCATATTAGCGGATCAGTAACTAAGTCGAAAATTTGAATAAATATCTTAAAAGATCAAGTTCAATACTCATGCAACAAAAACTGGTATAACTGCACTTAACTGCCCAACTTACAAATTAGTTCCTTTGTTAATGTTATGAACTTATGCATTCGCGTGCAAGAGCACGCAAAATGCTTGTGCTTGCAATGAAAAACAACGTGCAACGTGAAAGAAATGAAAACTATCAGTAAACAAAACAAAAGAAACTAGATAAAATCCGATTGTGTGTATCAATCCCAAGACAGCAAAATCTGCAAGCAAGATGATAAAGAAAATTGGATATACTAATATTAGGTAATGTGCTGGTTCGAAAGGGGACAATAATTACAGTCAACTCTGAAGGACCACGTATCCATAGGAATTAATAATTAATTAGGTGACGTTTTGTAGTTTCAAGTGGTAAGTAAAAACTGGTGTCACATACAAAAGTAAGCATCAGAAAACAGAAAGCACAGAGAAATACAATTCTTGCCGCTGCTGATGAAGTTTTTACACAGTGATTATATCCGACACTTGGAAGTATACTAAGAAAGGTGGGATAAGAAAGTGCAGAAAGTATGAGACGATTGTACTGGTCCTAAAAAAACAAAAGTAGAATATAAAGAGAAACAACGCTCTGAAAATTCAATGGAAAAAGAGTGTGCTCGAAGTGTACGGTGAGAATAGATCAAAATGGAAAAATGAAAGAAATTATACAAATTTCTGAGAAATGTAAAAAGCGAAAAACATTTATACTAAACCTCTCAACCGACAATTAAAACAAATAAGACTGGAAATGTATCAACCTCCAAAAGACACAATACCATTTGAAAGACGACCAAGGAATGTCCAAAGCGTATGCAAAATATATTTTTGAGTACTCTGGGATTCAAATTGTCTAAAAATCTCAAACTTAGAGATGTAATAAACACAACACCCAAAGGAGATCTTAAAACAAGAGTAAGTCGTGAAGGAATGTACAACAAAACTGAAAAAAAATCAATAGAGACGAAAAGTACTTACCAAGTGACATGAGTTCAACTATGTTGTACCACGATTATCTGAAATTACATACCGGACAGTCCTTTTCATATTACGTATACAGAGAATGCAGGCAAATTTTATGAATAAAACCAGGGTGTTTAAATCACCTACAAGTTTGTGGTGTTAATATGAAGTCTGTAGTATTCATTGAAGATTTAAAGTCGTAGTGTCCAAAGTTTAAAGCATTTTTAAAAAGAAAGAATGTTGATTACAAATCCAAGAAATTCCAAGTGTTTGCGCAAACAGATATATGAAGATTTCTACCAGAAACTGACCACACTAATTTTCTTATCATGAAGGCAATTATGATAGCAGGAAGAGCAGAGTGGTATGCCAATCACAGGAGCTATGTGGTTAGTTGCTGCAGAACGTTAAACAGGTGTTTGGTGAAAACTGAGCGTCAGCGCTTTATTCATGCGCTATCAAAATGGCAAATGTTCTGGTCAACCTGTTGATAAAGCCACATTCTCTGCAATTTCTTGCAGAATAGCAACATTTTGTGGACTTCCAAATGCCAAGGAGTATCCCGATCATGCTTTCAGAAATTGTCGGCTACACTATTGGCAAATACCGGTGTTGACGTGCTTGCTCTAAAGAGACATGGCGGTTGGAAATCTGAATCCATTACAGAGGGCTGTGCTGCAGAGATTATCTTTAACAAGATTCAGCTAGCAGATAGGATATTATATAATCCATCGTGAAAAATCATCCAATCTTCTTATAGCGGAAATATCAACAATGATTTTAAAAGACAGTGAAAATACAGMGGAAGCTATGAMAGATCACGAAAAGAGTTTTCTACATTGCATAWTTCAAAACGGTAAATATAAAGAATTATGCTGTTTTTGAGTCGCGTTAGAAAGTCTTTCCCTAGGAAAGTATATTGCGCGCCAGGAAAGAAGTTGCACTTTAGAATGTAGCATCGTAAACAGTTTGAAAAGAGTGAACCGCATTGGTGGGCCGAGTTAATAAATTTGTTTGCCGCGCTAGCCTGAAACTGCAACCATGAATAACCTATGATTTAACTGTCTCGCGACAATTATTGTTATTCCCACCACGACTGCCTTCTTTCCTGGCGCGCATTTACTTCCCGTTGCCAATGGTTACCAACAACTGCTTGATAAAATCAATTTACGGTTCAGAAAACGTTGTCATAATAGCATACTTACAACAGCGAGAATGGAAAAACAATTATTACAGTAGTATACCGCATATTAAGACTGAAACAAGTTTATTTTATTTCGGAAGGGGACATCTTGTGGTGTAACATTCAAAGTTATCGGAGATACCCTTTACTCCTGTCAGCTCTCACCCTTAACTTTTGAATGAAGGAGAGGTATCTAGTAATACCTCATGTTGAAGGTGTTTTTAAGCCCTTCTTGCGTAGGAGAGAAAGATCTTTTTTTCTAAAAAAATCAAGCTATAACTGATGAAATTTTGAAAGTATCTTTCTTCAACCTCCGTGCAAACGTTGATTCGCGACTCAAGCGCTGGGGTCACATTTCTGAAGATTTCTTGGAAGAACTCAAAAACGTAATATCCCAAGGATGCTGGTTGCATTTCTAAAACTTCTGACTGCAAGTGCGCCCAAAGGAAAAAACCTAGATATATAGGATCCGGAGATCTTGCTGACCAAAATATATCATCTTCGTCCAATGCCCTGGAAATTGTCATCAACGAATTGCCCTACAGGAGTAGTATAGTGAGGAGGTGTCMTAACTTGCTGTAAAATTATTCATTCATCTCCTCATATGATTCATGATGTTAATAAGAAAGGGAGGACATACGATATGATTCTAGTATTACGCAGAAACAAAGGAGAAAAATATGGAGTGCCAAACAAAAAGTCCGCCATGACCAAACTGGTTTTTAAAATATTTAAGCCCACTCCGGTAATTGAATAACCAGACTTAGTGTAGATATCTCAAAAATTTTACTTTTTAATAACATAATCATTTTGTCTAAAACGGTAGATTATCAATTTTTTAATATCTTGGAGTAATTTTGTTATGGTATACCTAAGTAATTATGCATTATGTGAAAGTATTAATTGTTATTTTTAATTTGGAGGGAATGCATTTTAATGTACTTCAATCATCATTCGAAGCGGAAAATCTAAATATGAAACAAAATTATATCAGTGCACATCAATAGAGTCAATTCTCGTTGAGACCAATTAGTCACTTTGCTGAACTGTCTGGCAAGCTACCAAATTTAAATTGTTGCACGCAAAAAATAGGAACGAATGCTTCTGTGGGAGATTAATTAAACTTCTGCCTTGAATGGAAAGAAAATATTCCTTTTGCGAAGCAAGTTCAGAACTTATAACTTGTTATTTGTTTCAACTTTGGAGCTTATGAAATCGGTACGATTGAATCTGAACTTCTTAAATGAGAAGTTCATCGAAATTATGGTAACTACGCTGTAAGTTTTAACAGGCTTAAAGTAAGGAATAGAAAAACGCTAGGATTATTAAGATTAATTTGTATACAAATTCGCTTCATACAGGACGAGTTCGTTTCCAGTTTTTGTTCAGTTTTAAAACAAACTTCAAAGAAATTTTAATACAACTTTATTGCAAGTAATTACTAAATAATTATTTTCGAAATGGATCAACGCTATTTAACCAGATCTGATCGGGAAAATGGAACCTCTGCAAAGCAATTTAAATACATACAGACAGTTCAATTAATGTTGCTCGATGAGTTCCCATAGGTAATTAAGAACTGGCAGTATTAGCTGTTTTTTCTAATAAAAGCCAGCAATAACGATAATAATGTAAAATATTCGCAATCTCGATATTGATTCAAAATTTTTATTTTCTTGATCTTTCTTGATCACAGAATATGGAGCCTACCATATTCCATATTCTGTGGTATGATTTTTCTTTCGAGGAACTTTTTACATGCTTAGTCGGCTATTTCCTTTGTTTGAAATTCAATAGATGTAATTTTTCTGTATAAACATATTTTTTGTTCGTTGGTTTATGGCTTAACTGCTTAGCAGGCACCAGCTCAAAAAGAAATAGGTATACCACCTTAGATAAAGAAGCACCAAAAAAGCAGTGAGCGCATGCTAAAAGGCCGCCTCCGCAACAATGCAGCGGTGCATCGTATTGAAAAGTTAAACGACATTGCTATGTATCGTAGTGAAAGATTAAAGGATATTGCGATGTATCTGAAAGTAAATATCGCTAGGGTAACATCCATGTATTAGTATGTTGGTATTAAAATGTTGATGTTTTCGAAACAACTATATCCCGTTGCTATGTCTAGCTACAACTACATCATATGGATTTTGTATCAAAAAATTGCAAAATGCAATAATTTAACCTTAGGAATCAGTAGAGAAAAATTTAGACAACATTTTGAGCATTTGTGGCAGACAAAGTATTAAGATGAATAGTGTGAATGCGAAAGTGATGACAGATTTCATTTTATTTCACGATGTTTTGTAAGTTAAAAGAGACTGAATTTGTACGCGAAAATTTACCTACTACATAATGAAAAACACCCAGGCGCCTGGCAATTTATCAATCATTAAAAAACATTTTTGTGCCACTATAGGAGCTATCAGTTTAAGATAGGTCAGTGCACTATATTATTGTTCATAAACGATCAAGTGCGAGTCTCCATAATGCGTCGAGTGCATGTTTGTATGGATAATGATGGACTAGATTGTAAATATCTTTTATGATGAAGCTATGTGTTAATTGCCTGAATTCATTTATAAATGAGCATACGTAATGTTTTACTGGGTTTGCAGGCATAAGACGAAATGAAAAAGTATTGGCCTTGACCGAGATTTGAACTCGGGACCTTTCAATTCAGCTGCAAATGCGTCGGATGGCGTTCAGCAGTATTACATGTTAACTTTGATGTATATATGCTGCCTTGACCTCGATTCTGAATAGGACCCTGATAGCTCAGTGGTAGAGCGTTTGACTGGTATTCAAAAGGTCCCGAGTGCAAATCTCGGTCAAGGCCAATACTTTTTCATTTCGTCTTATGCCTGCAAACCCAATAAAACATTACGTATGCTCAATTATAAATGAATTCAGGCAATTATTATCTTTCATATTATAGTATATTTGGGTTGTAATTAGCTGCTCGTCGCCATAATCTGGCCACCGCAACGAATTACGCTCTGAAGCTCAAAAATACTGAGCGACGAGCAATTCAGCTGCAAATGCGTCGGATGGCGTTCAGCAGTATTACATGTTAACTTTGATGTATATATGCTGCCTTGACCTCGATTCTGAATAGGGCCCTGATAGCTCAGTGGTAGAGCGTTTGACTGGTGTTCAAAAGGTCCCGAATTCAAATCTCGGTCAAGGCCAATACTTTTTCATTTCGTCTTATGCCTGCAAACCCAATAAAACATTACTTATGCTCATTTAAAAATGAAGTATGTCCCCGATATATTGTTTATCGTTTAACAATAAAAATTAGTTTAATAGTTTATGTATAAGTTAATATGCAGTTTAAAAATAATCGATAAAAAAGCAGGATTGCGATTAAAAAATATCCATTGCTTCATAAATCATATGTGGTATATATTGTGTACATTTTTTTAACCAGATCGATCGCTAATTAAAATACTAATCGTACTAAATATTTCATAAAAAGGGTTATTTACAGCTACAGGCAATTAATAGATTATGACTCTATTTCCACATCAGAATTATTATATATTTATTTTTACTCACCTCTGCATGTGAAAATTGTTTCCGTCCAGCATTAGGTATCAACTATCGATTCTAGCTGAATTGTCTTCACTGATTGTACGCTTTTTGGACGTAATCCCTCAATTTATTACTCCAATATTTTCACCTGCTTCCCTTTTGTGGCATTTACATTTGGTTATTGCGCAGTCTTATAAGCAGTTAATCAAATTTACGGATATTAAAAACGTGCTTGTCAACTTCGTCGCTGATTTATGTGCGCAATCTGCGCAATCCGGAGGAAACTGGGGTTAATAATTAATTGAGCGACCGATTTTAATTGTTGCTCTAATTAATGTGCCTGTTTGTACTGGGAAACCTTTCAAGTTTGCTGTGCCGGGCAAAGAATGAAAAATGATTTGAAATTTTCGAATGGCGCGCCCGGAACGATAGGAAAACAAATCATTTATCAGGCTTCCATTAAAAAATGGGAGTGTACGATGCAGTAATATTTCCAAGGTGTTAGGTTCTGCGTAGCACATTTTTGTTGACGAAATCCAGTTTTCATATAAAACCGATAGACAAATTGAAGAAATTTATACAAACTGCACAATTATATTATAACAGGATGTGAATAAAATAATTAAGTTCAAATGTGAAGGCAATTTGCTGTAGAAAGGCGAGGTGGGTCTTTCATATAATACAATCTCATTCGATCATCCTTTTTTTAAATACGACACTTCCTTGATGGCAGAAATAAGAAGGCGCTCAGTAAACATTTTCTTTATTTCCCCCTACCGTTGAAAGGGGTATAAAAAGCTACCTCTAAGATTTGTTTGGTACATGTGAAAAAAACGAAATATGTATAAAAGAGCTGATGCCCTCAGTGCCATCTAAGCTAAATTCTGAGAGCTAGCAGGCTGCAGGTTTCGGCCGATGGCTCCGGAGAAGCTACTCCGTGGGCAAGATGAAATAAATCATCTGGTTAAACCACTCTGACCCTACGACTAGTTTCGCCCCACTGGGGCTCATCAGGTAGAGGTAGAGACTAAATTGAGCAAAGCAGAAACAGACCTTCGCCTTCATCCGCGGCGTGCGGACTGGTGTATGAAAGAGCTGATGCCCTCAGTGCCATCTAAGCGGAACTCTACAAGCTAACTGCGATAGACATCGACCTAGTGCAGGTTCGATGACATCGGAGAAGCTACTCCGTAGGTAATATAAAATGAATTATCTGCCCTGGTCAATCCACTTTAACCCTACGACTATTTGTGCCCTATTGGGGCTCATCAGGTAGAGGTACAGTTCTTTTATATACGTCGTATATACGTCGCGGTTTAAGGCGATGGCGTGCTTTGGTCAATTTGTTCTGTAAACCTACCTGATGAGCCCCAATAGGGCGAAACTATTCATAGGGTCAGAGTGGATTGACCAGGGCAGATGGTTTATTTCATCTTATAAATCATTAAAAATCATACTAGGTCAAAATGACCACCTTCAATCATTGGTAGGGCTGGACGATACCGAGTTTAACATATCTACACTCGATACAATTCGAATTCTAGAATAGAATTATTGTATTTATTAAAACGTTACCCGTACCTTAAAATCAATTTTCTTACCTTCCAATATGAATAAAAAGGATATATTTTATTTATTTAATTATTCACAAAAGGACGAGACTGAGGACTGCTACGTACTTACAATAGTTATCGCATTGTCTGGAATCTAGAATTCCGCAACTTCTTTCTTCTATTCTATTCTATTCAGGAATAACGCATGAGTGAGATTAGCATTTCGGCTATGTATCTTTTTATAAAGCCATTTTGTATAAAATCCTATTTCAATAACCTGTTTGACTAAAGTATGAACAAAATGCCTGTTCTAACACCGAATATGAGTACTATCGTATCAAATGTATTGGTGGGTGTCGTATCGAACGATTAATTTATCGGTATTTCGACATTCTGACCCACCGGTGGGTGGGCCACCTCAAGTCATTACACTTGAGTCTAAACGTCGGTACATTAATCTGCGTATCCGATCAAAAATTGTAAAAGGATCTCGAATAACCCTATACGAAACAATAATGCGCTCTTAAACAGGAATCTTGTACAGCAAAAAGCTTTTAAATGGACTGTATGTATCCCTATCTAATCTACGCGGCAGAAAATGTGGGCCAATTAAGTAACCCCGAATTATTCCAATAACCCATAACTTGAAAAAAAAGTTTCTCCTGATCACTTCGACTAGGTATTGCGTGTGGGTTTTGGTGAGTTCATATGTCATTGTCTGTCTGCCTCCAGAAAATCATTTTTTTTCTAAATACTTCCAGCATGTATGTATGTTTACTCATATGTGGTAAAAATGTAAAAGCTGTTTCTTTAAGATGGCGAATACATGATTAACATATAATTACAAAGCAATTTTTCTAGAAATTATGTCCTGTTGCTCGACGGTTAAATTAGGTGCTGCTACATCCATTGCTGGAACCGTAATTTCGCATTGGCGACACCAATTCTACTTATTTGTTTTTTTATTATACCAGTCTGTCGTAGTCTTTGATGAAGACGTACAAATAGTGCATGATAAGGTGCCAACCGTTGATATATTTCTAACTCGACGTCCTTTATTTATACATTAAACTATAATAATTCAATTAATCAGTGTTCAAAACACTACACTTCAGTACACTTCAGTGCAGTCATTTTAAAACACACACCTGTTTTCAAATCAGACTAAGTGCGCACGATATTCGTCTCATTTTTATATCGACCTACGAATATGCTCGAATGTTATAGAGCCATCTCTCTGTCCAGCTTGGAAGCTTCGTAAACATACGAGAACATGAAACCTTAGGCAACTGCTCGAGTGTCAGTCTGGCTGCATAATTAGCAGGCTCTGGTTTCTTCACAGCATTACAACACATACACACATACCACGCTTCTAGGACTTTTTCATWAACAAATAACGTAAACGAAACGCATATTGGTTATTTCTTCATTAGAGAACACCGCCAGTTTGATACATTTGCACAAAAAGTTTCTCAAAACGATTATATTATGTCAGCAAATAACAATAACTGTATATCATGCTGTAACCCTTCTACATGGCAGCAATTRAGGGGGGGGGGGGGCGTTTATTTGGAGCGATCGGGCAGAAATGTAAACTATGCAACCCGTATTACCAGCGGGACATGGGACGTAAGAGGGTAGCCGATAGGTTGAAATCACGCAAAGATCGTACGAGCAACAGACGGGCTAAACTAATATTCGGAAAATTGCTGACTGTAGTGTGTGCATAAAAAAGTAAGCATGATATTATTAACTTACTATGATATTATACCAGGTTATTCAAAATATGGAATAACCTATTTATTTCTGTAAATATGAACTAAATAACATTTCATTCTAACTGCATGTCGACTATGATTTCTGGAGGAACTTTTCAATAATTGTCCTTCCGCTTCCTTATTGCTCGGCAGACAGTAAATTAATGTGAAAGAGCTTTTAACATTAAACTTGTCACCTGTATTTAGACATACAATCTTAGAAATCCAGTCATATCGGAATAGATCGTATACCGCTCGATCATTGCCGACAGGTTTGTATCTTAGCCTCACTGTTCACTGGATACCACGCGACGGACCTGGTGGGGATGGGCATTCGCATTCCGCTCTCGTGACGAACTCGTGCGAAAGGGTTTGCGGTTTTAGATTTTTTGAATGTTTTTACTCATTTATCGTGCTCATGTTTCTGGTAGTATACAAAGAAATATGTAGCTACAACATGGAGTTCGAATTTTTCGTTTATGTGCCTTAGTTTTCGAGAAATAGCTCGCCAAAAATACGCATTTTTTAAGCAAAATATAACAACAAATATTTACATTACCGTACCAAAATCAGAAAAAACTCGAACTCTGCTTTGTAGCTACATTTTTTGTCATTGCCATATCGAAATTTCACTTGGAAAAAGTTTCTAATAACTCGGAAAAATGTAAAACGGTAGGTGCTTAAACTGACCCGCTTCGCTCTAGGTAAACGCCCCTCTTAAACTACCATTACAAAATGTTAACGTGATAAAGCCTGCTAGAAAATTAGAGTTCGATCAAGATTTCCATCCAGTATGAGTCATGCACTGTCATTGACTTTATGGTCTGTCCAGAGATGTTAGACTTTCACAACATCATTTGGATATCCAATATGCTAAAAAATAAGGTTTTGCATAAGCAATGTAGAAGTAAACTGTCAGTTTTTCACTTAGTGTTCTTTGCAGTGGGAGCAAGTTTGGCATTAAGTAATTTGTTTGTCTGTCGGGCGTTCTCTTACTAGTCACGCGTACACGCTGACATAGCATACAAGTCAGTTGAGTTGTGGAAGACCGGTTCGAAATATTATCTTGCAATACCATATGGTTTAGTGTCAAATAGCAATTTTTTTTCGCTGAATTATTAAATATCAGTATATAAAATTTGTTACTTTTGTGCACTAAATGACTCGATTTGGTAATTCCCTATTCCGCTTTTTAAGACACGGGACTGTAGGGTTACCCGACTGGATAACCTGAATTACGGGACAAAATTTTAAAATAGCTGTGCGAAAAGATTTTTGTCTAGACAAAATATCGATTTATTTAAAAAAATAGTGTTTATTTTTACTATGGAAAACCTTTACATATATTTTTAGCAGTATATTGCTACAATTTTGCAACATTAGGAATGAGTGAGCAGCTCAAGTTGAGGCACTAATGAACCAGCTCGAGGTACTTAACTTAACATATCAAAACATAATCTAATTATTGAGATACTAAGGTAAATGTAATTCCCGCCACTTCTTTTTTGTGGTAACTTTTTCTTTCGCTCTTTCTTTTACATGGACGTGCTGCTTAAAAGGAAAGCACTACTACGTGTTATAAAAGTAGAAATAAACTGTCACTTTGCAATGTACACGAAGTTCATTTTTACGTCATTTTATTTAAAAAAAAAAACTGATGACGTGAATGCACTGATTGTTTGAATTGACTATAAATAAATTGTTTGCTCAGCAACCGTTAACTTAAACAATGGTAGGAGTAAATCAACAAATAGAAAACGTCCACTTAATTTCATTTTCCTTGATATTTAAAAGAAAACCTAAAATTACTTTTCGGTGCCCTTTTTAATGGGTTATATAAAGTCAGTTTTATTACCTACATCAAAAACCTGCCTTATTTTTCCACAAGTTATCAACCCCTAAATTATTTATATTTATGCATTTGCACCCTGTACATATGTAGCTATTGATGCAATATGTAATATAAAAAGAAGTATGCTTTCTAGAGGATCTTCCAGTTTCTTAAAACTTAAAACTGAAACGTTTTCAAATTGAAACCATCATAACTTTAGAATATATTCCAAACGCAAACATGTAGATAATAAGTGCCTCGTGAAGTCAGTTACTATTTAACATTTTTGAGTTGGTGTGACGATCTTGGATTTTGAAACATATCACCTGTAGAAGGAAATAAGTTTTCAACGATCTCGCCAGCATTATATCCAACGCGATCAAGAGTTAAAGTAGGAGGAGGGGGAAACTAACTACATACATTATACCTAGAGTTGAAGTATAAAGAAATTAAGCTCTAGAAGTTTTGTTTTTGAAGTGTTGGAGTTCAGGTATTTGGATTTAATCAGTTAACCTAAAGACCTGCAGTAACAGTCAAAATTATTTAACGCTATACGCTTTTTACACGCTCCCTATCAAACAACTATCGAAGCTCGAAAACGGATAGACGAGAGTCCGGAAAGAAATAATAATTGGTTTCAGAAGTTGAAACTAATAAGGAAGGTGGCTTGACTTTGTGCAATAAAAGTAGCAGAAGACGGTGGGAATTCCCGAGATACGTATTATTTTCGCAAGAAATACTCGGAAGTTCGTCGATGCGCCAAGGAGTCGTTATTTTGCTGGAATTTTATATCAGGTTTGTTTGTGAGTGCCGCGGCACTTCCTCGGCGAGAGTATAAATTCGCACAGCCCTCGGGTTTAAAGTTAAAAACCTTTAAAACTATTAAGATAGGTTTAATGCGGACATTTTCTGTCATTTCCAAGCGTAATAACGTTGTTTGCGCCACCAGTGGTTTAGCCGGTTGATCTGGAAGTTTGGTTTTAAAACTTCTTTCGCAAAAATCCAAGCCCATTAAAAACAGAAAGAAAAACGAAGGTGCTAATACAACAAATTTATTAGTACTTAAATGTATGAGTTGCATTATGAATTTTCCATTTCTTTTCGTCTGTAGTGGCATAACCATCTTGCTTATTGTATTATATTATATATATGACTTTTTGCCTTGATTTAAAAGTTGTAAGATGATATTCGCCTAAAATACGCTTATTAGAATCTTTGCTTGCCTGCTTATAGATTTTTATCAAACATTTTCTTTTTCTAATGGCGATAGCAGGAAAGATAGCAGTTTCAAATCATTGAAGTAACATACGTAATGTGACTTCTGTTTTTATTTAAATTTTATTAAAAAAATAAATGCAGCCTAAAGAGTTTTTATTTTACTCTTAATGAGTTTCTCTGAACGTATCAATTTCAAATCATTATTTCCCTTTAAATGCATTAAACGATCTAGCATTACTATGGATTATTAACGGGACTGAGATGTCAAAGCACAAACAGAATGATTCAGCTTCATGAAGAATATGGCGTTTTTAAATAAGGTTGACCAGGAAGCGATTTCACTAAATTTTACTATAATTGTACAATGTAATAGGTTAAAAAATTGATGTAAACAAGAATTATTTATGTTTTAAGTAAATATCCTCAATTATTGTTAGAAAGAGTGCAGCTGTTGAAGAATCCGTTTCGGGGTGAATTGCCACATCTGATTCTTGATTCTTGGCAAAAAGGTATATACAGCTTCACATTAAGTGCAAAATGAATTGGACTTCTGCAATATATAGATACCGTTAAGTGTACCCTCTACGAGAAATGCCATATGCTATGTACCTGTAAAGTTAATGACACCCGCACATACTCCTTTATCAGTATCGTAGGACGCCTACTTACTATAAAACAAAATCCTTTTCTGAATATATGCTAATGCATCCAAATAAAATAGATGTCTGAAACGTGCTCTGCTTTGCGGATCCTTTGGAGAGCTTTCAGTATAACAGAGTAAGAACCTTTTTAAATATAAAGTGGCATGTGGCTCGCTTTTTTTCGTACTAATCCAAACGAGAAAAATAAAGGTAAAAAGCTCAGTCAGTTACAAGATATGTGGCAATTTTGTGGATTTATACCAAAAAACACTGAGGAGTCGACCTTCGTGTGTCTCTGGGCCGGAATCCCAAAGCAAGCACTGTGTGTGTTATTTATACATGATAGTAAGATTTTTTAATATGACTTCTTAGTGTAATCTAGTGTAGTAGAGTGTAGTAGTGCTTTATTTTCATATAATAACACGTATACATGGTTTCATATATACATATGTCCGATTAGGTGATCTTATTATCTAAGCAGTTTGGGAAAAACCAAAAAACGGGTGACACATTCGTGAGCTTGCTTTTAAGAAAATAATTTTGATGAAGTTTCAAAGGTGCGCTCATTGTGGAACATTTTGAATTAATTAGGTAGGAAAAAAGCTAATTGTTTGGAATGTGTTTTGTTTGACGAGATTTATGAGATAACTGTGATGATCGTTTCGACCTGACGGTCATTCTCAAGAAGTATAAAAGTTATGCCAAGATAAGATGTGCTGAAGTTTGTTTATGTTCCTTATTTTAACCAGATGTCAGTGTAATCTGATAAATGTCGTGAAACAAAGCGCAAACAACCAGCTTGTTTCCAAGCATTTTGGCGAAATCTTAAAAAAATAATATATTTGCTATTATCAAAACAAATACATTACTGAGTCACTTTTTACTGAGAATTTAATAATGTAGTCAGTGATGTTTTTAGTCATTAATTTAACTAAAATAGCATAAACATAACACTGTAATTGCATTATCAAAACAAATACATTACTGAGTCACTTTTTACTGAGAATTTAATAATGTAGTCAGTGATTTTTTTAGTCATTAATTTAACTAAAATAGCATAAACATAACACTGTAATTGCATTTTTACAGATTCATTTTAATGGTCCTAATTATTATGTTTGCTTCTATGCAGGGTGAGTCACTAAAGTAGGTATAGCCTACATTAAAATGTTTCGATTTAATATTGTGCACAATTAAGCGGACACTAACTTCGCTATTTTTAATGAACACCCTATTTATTATAGCATTTTTTTAAATTATGCACTGAAAATGAATACCAGTTCGTTCATATTACATTTGATCATTCCGGATTTTGTTTAAAGCGTGAACTGTAATTAATTCTAAGAAAATTAGAAAACAAAATGTTTCAAGCTTTGCAGTGTTAGGCTATTGGCAGTTTTTTATTTAATCGGCCAAGATTGGCCGGCGTAATTATTAATTGAAACGACAGTGTAGCATGTGCCTTATATAAATGTGTAAAAACCATTTCTGCCACAGATTGCCCTTTTAATGCTCCTACTTCAATAAGATTGCTTTGTATGACATTTTAGTAACAGAGGAAATAATACATCAGAAAAATCTTCTGCTGTTGCGGTATACATTCTAAGTCAATCTTCATTGCAGGTCTTCCCAAAAGTTATATTAAAATAATAACTGAAAGAGCTAGGCAGTAATGCAGACAATTTCAAAACATATGACAGTCATATTAATGGTATACCACTATTAGCATCAAGATTACTAATATAATTACTGTTATTATTCTTATTACTATTAAATATTTCGTTGTTTTTAGTATATTTAATTATCTACGAAGAAATGCTAAAATAATAATTACACCATTTATGTAAAACTTCCACATACAAATGCAAATGGGTGAGTGTATCCAAACTCCTAACACACTCACTACCTTGAATAAAGTTTTTGAATAATAGCTACTCACATTAGAATTTTTTATTAAACATTCTTTCATTGTCATTTTACGAATATAATAATAATAGAACTCATGTAACATCACATAATACGTATTACATAAATAGTTAATAAAACTCTGTGATTGACTGTAAGTATTTTATACAACTTTTATTATCAGAACAAGAAAGGCTCTTATATACTACTATATTCAAAGCCAGCGCCTACATATATGATTTAATGGTGTAGGATGTTCATTTTTAATGTAATAATCTTGGCTGTTTTTTCCGTTATTAAGTGCTGTTTGGGTTTCAGGTGGTGCGATTGAAAGAATATGTGAAGAAACGGAAGAGGAGATCGAAGTGTTGGCGGATCGGACAGCATTAGTGAGAGCAGCAAGATGCCTATTAGGCGCCGTTACCAGGGTATTACTATTAGCAGATATTGTTGTTGTTAAACAGCTTCTACTTGCCAAAGATAAAGTATGACAATTCAACTGGTGGTTCTTACTTCTACTCAAACGTCCATCATTGTAGGTATCTCATAGTCTAGATCGTTTAGAATCAGTAAATAACTTCACAGAATTTGTGAAAGCCTTTAGCCAGTTTGGCGCTGAAATGGTTGAACTGGCACATCTGACTGGTGATAGACAAAATGRCCTTAAGGATGAAAGAAGAAGGGCACAAATGGCAGCAGCGAGGCAGGTGCTTGAGAGATCCACTATGATGTTGCTTACATCAAGCAAGGTAAATACATAATTGGTCAATTATTTTTGAACTATTTATGAATTTGGTTTTTCCGAAGGAATTGGGTATTATCACTATTTTTTGAAATTTACGTAAATGAATCTTGAAATGCATATATATCGTACGCCATATCAAAAAAAAACAAAAAAGTATTTGTAGGTAGAGAATTTCAGGTCTGCAATTTGAATCTTAGGAGTCCCCACCAAAACGCTTCTATCCAAGATTGCTCAACTCGTGACGTCAAGTGTCATGTAAACATTACCGTGCTGTTTAATGGTGTAGTATCATTCTCGTATTGGAAAAGCTTTTGTGTGGTGTTTATTGAAAGGACGGTGTAAGAGGTCGCACCAAAAAGTGATTTGTGTAGTTTTACAAGCATCTATTATGCATGGAAAACAAAACAAGTGTTGTTTTGTAAATGGTCATAAAAGTACTTCAGTCAGTATAGTTAACAAAATTTTTGTAACCGTTCCTCGAGATTATCAACGTAAGAAAAAGTTGTTTAAGGCCCCTAGAAGTGATATGCCGAAATCGCAAAGTTTGTTTTTCTGTTGTGAAGATCATGTTAATTCTTACTGTAAGTTTTCTTATTCTTTTTGGGGTTATAAGTGTTTACCATTCAGTTTCCATTTTGTTATAGCTTGAAGAGGATATGAAAAATTATATGCGTTTTAAGTTGATAGAGGGAACTGTTATAATAAAGAACAACGTTGTTCTCCATATATTTGACAGTTAGCCAAACAGGAAACGAGCCACTAGAGCCCCGAAAATAAATAGCAATGTATATTTATTCCGACCTCTAAAATAAATGTCAAATTTAGGGTACGTTTTTGATTCTTACATTTTTATGTTTACAAATAGTATGTTTCCAACAACCCACTGTGATCAAATTATCAATGCTACGTGAATTTGATAAAAAGATCACTTATGCTGTTGCTTTTACGTTTCTCATCTCCGCCGCGTTGAACCGCTCGTCGCTGTACACAAATTCCATAACAATGAACATGCCTTCAGAAGTCATAACTCATAAGTATTTCACTTTTTCTTGGCGTATTTTAATTCGCTTGTCACAAAATGAACGCAAACAACAAACTGATAAATTAACGGGCTGAGGCTGATGCATGGCGCGCTGACCACAGATGTAAACAAGCGGCCATTTACAAGACACCTGACGTCACGGCCAATATGTTCGCGTTTTGGCGGTCCCTTTAAATATTCACATTTTTAATATTAAAAATACATCTTACAATCCACATTTTTCGATTTTATTAGCTGTCACAGCTGTTTTGTGGATTAGATGCTACCTATTAATATGCAATTTAATAAAATATAAATACAAGTCTATTAACATTTTTTAGGATTGTTTAAAAACCGTTTCTCCTATTGCTGAAATATTCAATATTTTCTCCCTTTAGAGCATGCAAAGTTAAAAAGTAGTGTCTTTGTCGAAAATTATCACGTACGTGTGATATTTGTTTTTACATTAAAAAAAATATTTTCACACATTTCATTGAGCAGTATAAAGGACAAGCAGCCAAATTTGAACCATTGGTATCTCGAACTGAACCTATGTCCATGCATGCACTGCGTCCACATTTGGCAACGAATATGCTGCATCTATCAAATTCTTCAATTTCACACACCTTGCAATACTATGTTTATTTCTTCCTCTCCCCTAAGCTGTCTTCTGTCTAAATGTTACTTAATTATATCTTCTTCCTCTACCTTGAGATAGTTGTTTTGAAGATTATTTGTACATGGAATGCTTGTGAATTCTGAAGCATACAACTCCTAAACGTTTAGGGTACAACTTCTGCTTGACATTTATTTCTCTCTGTTTAACTGTTATGTTATATTATTATTTTTAGTTAATTATCAAGTTATGCTTTGCCATCTGTTGTTTTACGTTGGAAAAAGCATTATAAAAGGTGCAAACTATGATTCATCAATATCACTTTTAGGATACAACTGAATGTGTGATTTTTGCTTTATTCGTACCTGTAACAAGTTACTAGTTAGTATGAAAAATTGCTTTTGGAACTGCATAACCATGACTATATTCATTTAGTTCCTTTCCTCCTTCTGTGCAGGCATCTTCAGTAGATCATTTACCTTAATTTTTTAATATAATATTCTATATTCAAAGCCATAATTATGTACCACATTTGGACATCTAAAGTTGTTCCTGACGATTGAACTGTGTATTAGGTATATAATTAAAACTAAGAAAAATTTAATATTTGAACTTAATATTATTGTGATTGAAAAGACTTACAAATACATTGTTTGAATGGCTCACTTTTTTAGGAATTATAAGTAAATTATTCATGATAACTTTATTACAATGCTTTTCTTGTGTAGCTTTTTCAAGATCAACATGCTCAGTAGTTTTTCCAGTAGTTGAGTAAATATGACAAAATACTCCTTTGGTCCTTTAACCATGCGCATCAGAATTTTATTGAACACCTTGCAACACAGAATTTTATTTGCATCGTTGTCACTAAAAATATTTTTCACATATTTTTTATAGACTTGTTTGAGACATCCAGAAAGTACAACTGCTCGAGAAAACCGTGATACAGTTTTCTGTCAAATGAGAAGAGCGATGGATCTCATCCACTTTGTAGTAAAAGATGGTGTACTGAATTGCGTAGATGCCATCTTACCTTCGATTCAGAAGGATGACATAGATTTAGATAAAAGTACTGTATATGCTTGTATGAGACATCTGCAACACAGCTTGGAACTGAGTCGGGTTACTATGGGTAAGCCACAGCATAAGAAACTATGAACTCATTAAAAAAAATTTTTATTATTGTACATCATTAGTTTTGTAACTTACTTGTGTTGTTGATTATTATAGTTGTAGAAAAAAAATCGTAATAAAAAGTGTAGCAGTAGGTACCTACCTTTATTCATTATAGGATGTGTACATTAATAACAAACTAATTTTGGATGACCTAGGAATCAAATGGATAGTCTTTATTAAAGTCCTCTTCTGTTAACTGTTCACACTACTTTTTTATATTTCAGGCATAAGTATTGGAAGAGCTTCCCTCACATTTCTTTCATTGCCTTATCACCAAACCTGCTTTGTTCAATGTTTCGGTCATAGTCATTTTTTGCAATTGCCCAAACATTTTCAATCAGATTGTACTGACAATGGTAAAGTGGTGTGTGTATGTACACTTAAATAACCATGGGTGCTGCATAATTCATCTACTACATATTTTTTTCTGTAGTTTTGCCTCGATTTGCAATATCTAAAAGTTTAAATAAAAGTTAAATCTTCTCCTACATTAATGCTATGATCTTTTATCCAAGAGTGAATGTCTTTTTTGGCCAAATTGAGAGATTTTTTTCAATTAGTTTCAATTAGTAATAGAATAATAAGTGTTGTCCTTAGAAATAGCTGCCGGTTCTTACAGTAGTGGTAACAATTTTTCAAAAATCCATGTTTTGAATAGCATAGTGTCTATATTGTGATGATAATCTTCGGATTGGCTTTTGGGACAAAAAATCAGTCTTGCAACTTAATTTTTGTTTTTTCCTTCTCTATGTAAAATGATGTATCGCTGCTATTTGACCGTCTACATTCTACAAGAAAGAACTGACTCATTTTGCCTCGTGCATTTATTACCCCCTTTTGGAAAAATCCAAATTTCGTCAAGAAAACAAAAGTTTCATATACTGTTTACTTTTAGCTCTTTAAATATCTGTAATTTTTTTTTCATGACCACATTAGGCTTTTAACAAAGAAACCATTTGCAATATTTCTTATATTTGAAATACACGTCCATCGTAAAGAAATCTTGCTTTCAAATAAAATTTTCCACTTAAAGATGGAGTAAGCTTGTTGCCATTCGTTTCTTGTATAAGTCTCCGGTCAGTTCTTTTGCAGACGTCGAGTGCCTTAGCACTAAGTTTTATTTAAGATTCTACAAGAATTATGAGTCTCAATGTTTCTTTTTCATCTTTTATAAATGCTATAACTTTCAGTCCCAAGTCACAACTTTTTCGATCTAACAGCCATCTTAGAGTCTTAATGCAAAAAATAACTTTCACACACTACAGAACTCAATCACATTGTTTTCACTCAAGGATCAAAACAAGGCTGAAATCATCCATACGGCTACAGTGGTTTACCACAATAAATGTTTATTTCGTTTAAATACCATTTCCTAATCTTTTTAACAATTACTATTCAAATGTTTGTATAGTTTAGTTTAGTAAAAGTTGTATAAAATTATTGCATACACTTCAAACTCTGATTATTCATGTTACTAGAAACTAAGCCGATATTCCTAACAAAAAGAACAGAACAAAAAGTGTAATAAATATATAAACTAGCAACTGAATATAATTTTGTTAATTTATTTAAGCAGTTCAAATGAAATTAAAATTTTTGTTTTAAAGAACAAAATGAATGTGATACAACTGAATACTGATTGTAAAATTCGAATAACTTTGAAAACCATTGCATACTTAATGGGACTAAATTTAAATCCGTTCTTTATATTATGTGTATATTTATGTGTATTAGTATGCCAGTAGTATTAGTACCAGTACCCTTAAACACATTATTATATTTTTGTTTTAAATTCTGCTTTTGGAAGTTGACATTTAAACTTATATTGCAGAGCCTGCATGCCAGGAATCTCTTTCAGCAGCTTTAGATGCAGTTTTAGAAAAAACTCAGGACTTCACAGATAGTGCCTACACGAGTCATGAACATAGGCAGGCCATTTTAAACAGCAGTGAACGCTTAAAAAATGAACTGGATCATCTTCTAGGTCTTTATGCTAATGTAGTAAGTACAATTTAATTAAACAAATATATATATAATATTGTAGTTCAAAGTTCAACTTTTATCAATAAATTGTTCCAAATGGCTCTGCATAATATAGCCTATTTTCTCAGTATTACTATGTTCAAATTTCATAATTTTTCACATATCTATCTTTACAGATGGGATTTGAAGGTGCCGCAAACTGTCCTGAAATCGAGGCTTGCGTCTCTTCAACCATTGCAGCAGCGAAAGACCTATCAAGAAATTTAGCACAAGCTGCTATCCAACAAGCTCAGGAACTTAGTTCGGCAACTAAACATGGACAAGAACTTGTTATGGCGATTAGACAGCTTGCCGTGATAACAGATCCAGATCGCCTGCACCACACTTCAAATGCCTTCCATGACTCAATCGATCATATATTAGAGGTAGTAACTAAATGACCAGTAATCCGTTGTAGAGTAATGATGGTTGCTTTTGTAGGTTTGTAAGTTACTTCGACATGTAGCAATGTCGGAAACTCTGCAAGTGTCAGCTAGATTTACAGAAATAAACTTAAGGGTTTATGGACCACAAGTAAGTCTTTTACACTTCACCAATTTGTATACGGTATTCTTCTTATATCTTGATTATACTGTATTATACAGGGTGTTCAGTTTCTGTTCAACCAAGTGAAAACCTTATACAAATTGAACATAAATCAGGTATATGCAAAATTGCTTTCTAAGGGAGCTAGAACGCTTTTAATAAGGCGCCAAACAATAAAGATCAAGCTCGCTACATTAAAAATAACATTAAATTTATCATTTGCTTCCATAAATACAGTTTTCTAATTACGATCATAAGCGTCTCCCTGGGCATTTTTAATCAAAACTTTTATGTTTGTACCTATTTTTGCATTTTTGATTCAGATTTAGAAACTTTAGTTTTTATGGAAAAAAAACATCCTTGACTTATATAATTAAGATACACCGGTTTCAGAAAAAACAATTAAATTTTTTTTCTTACTTTATTAGTTTCTAAAATCAAACCAGCCTTCAACAAAAATAGAACAAGAGTAAAGTAAAACTTTGAAGCCTTTTTGAAAAAAAAAATTTCAAGCCGAAAGCACTTTATCAAAGATTGAGATACTTGTATTTTCTAGAAAAAAAACCGCTGCAAATTTTCTGATTTTTCTGATCAGAAATTTGATTTTCTATATAATACTAAAATTTTTTAAAAATCGTACGAGCATGGTCAATAATAGGTTTTTTGGAAATWTTTTGWAAATGTCAAAATTTTGAATAAATTTTCTGAGATACTTTTTGTGAGAAATTTTATTTCCTATCTGATGGTATTTTCATTTTTTGAATATATTAAATATATTCGGAGATATTTCGGAAAAACCGTTTTCTTTAAGTGACGCTTTTTTTGCTAATATCTTCTAAACACTTTGCTGCACCGAAAATTTATAAGAGCAAATAGTACTCGCAGTTATACTACTAATCACATACTAAAACGWAAAAAAATAAAAATTTGCAAAAAGGGTAGTTATCCCCCAATTTCGCCTCCTTTCCGATACCCTACTTACCCCACAAACAATAGGTCGCTTTGGGTAGGTCAGATTTATAMGTCTGCCAAATTTCAAGTTCATATATTAAGTCTTTCGAAAGTTATCGTGTCCACAAACAATACCACAGACACACAGACAAGAAATTTTTTTTGCTCAAATTTTGTTTTTTTGCGTTTTCGACCATTTTAAAGCGAATGTGCAAATAAAAATTTTTGAAAATTTTTTTTGCGATACAATACTTGCCAACCGTTGGATGTGGAAGTAATTTGTACTCCTTCCATTTTTAAAAAACTCATGTGATGTTGGAATGCGATTTTGCTGCTCATGTACAATTTTCTTGTTCACATTTACATTTTTTTCCCACAATTTATTTTCTGATCAAGCTATTTTTACTCGAAATGAAAGTGTCAATAATTTATTCATTTATGTATGCTACAGAGTGTTTCTAAATGGCTGCTACTATAAAGAGGCTGCAAGACATTGCTGTATAAAAATTATTGTATTTTAAATCTACCGAGACTAACATGACTAATATCACAGTTACTGTTCCAGAAAAGATTGAAACATCACGAGTACGTTTGGAAGGAACTCTAATGATAATTAACGATAACAAATCTGAATAATTAACATTACCATTAACAATTTTATACAAAAATATCACAGCTGCAGCTTTTTTATGAAATTCCAGTGTTGACACACCTGCAAGTTGCAATATTAATATTTCAATTTTGTTAATATAAAACAGATAAGAAGGACACCAATTTACACTACAATACTCGAAATTGGTGTGTACTAAAGAGAAATACAAAGTTTTGCTAGCTTTTAAATTAAATACATGTTTAGTTCTAAAAGCAATTTTTCATCTTCAGGTAATAACAGCGGCAAAGACAGTAGCTGCATATCCTGGAAGCAAAATAGCTCAAGAGAATCTCGAGGTTTTCGCAGACATGTTTCAGTGGCTTGTGTCAGATGTGACCACAGTAGTGAAAGAAGTGTTGGAAACAAGTCACTGTCGTCCCGATAAACAAGTGTACCTGTCATTACCAAGACCAGGGGTTTGTACATCTAGAAAGTATGTGATAAACTGTATTCATCAACTTCCTTTTGCAGAAACATGGTACTACATCTAAACCATTAAAGGCCGTAAGACTGGATACTGAGGAGCAGGAAAAGATTGCTAAATCAGGATTAGAAATGAAACTCATTACCAGTGAAATGGATGCTGAAACAGAGAAATGGCAAGAGAACAGTACTCAGATGGAGGTTAGTGAATTTAAATTTAACACTTGCTCTTGTGTGTTACTGTAAAAATTCAAATTAAACAGTAAATTCAGTAAGTTCCATGTTGCTAGAAATAAAGGCTATATACATCCAACAGTATAAAAGAAATGTTTGAGGCATAGGAATTATTTGTGTAAATTATTTGATGAACAATAAAACCACGTTATCAATTATAGTTTCAGAGAACTGTACATTTTTTCGTGTAAAAAGTTTTCTCTGACCACAAAGGGATATTAGATATATTTCTTGTCTATTGACGCTCATACATATAGTATGCAACAGTCGATCTGCATTGGCTGTTCCAAAGTCAACTACTGAAGATTTACAAGTGGCTGTATAGTCTAACTTGCCAAGTATCAAACCACTACAATAATGGTGTAGATCACTCCCGCCCAATGATAAAATAAAAAAAAAAATATCATTGCAAAAGCAAGAAGAAGCTTAATAATTTTTACTGGTAGTGTAATTGCTTCATTGCTGTGCAAAACGAAGTACCACTTGCTTCAACTCTAAGCTTTCCAAAATGCTAATCATGACTTTCTTAATATATCACTTCAAGTCAAATGATTTATAGTACACCAAACGAAAACTTGATTTTATTGCTTTACTCTTGCAATAACCCAGCATAAGTTTAACAATAGAGTGAAACAATGTGTTGCGTAAACATTGTAAACAGGCAGTTATTTCAACATCTGGGCCGGATTCAAAGATAGGTATAATTTAGGAAACCGAAACAGACCATAAAATATATTAAGTTTTTAAACGAGCAATTGTAACCTACCTGCCCTTTTAGTTGGTACAGCACTGTACAGTGTAGAGCATTTAACTTCTACTTTTCCTGTTAATTACTTTCCGTACCTACAATTTATTTTTTGACCACTCTTGTAACATAGATCGTTGAAACATTGAAGCCATTCATGTGTTCATTTACCTGCTATTACGAAGCAAATTGTTTTAAATGTTTATAACTATTTAAAAAACAAGAAAAAAGAAGTGCATCAATCAGTCAGATGTCGTTAGAGATGGGCTTGCCATATAGTACTGTTTAAGCAATAATAGTTCACCGGGGAGTTCAAGAACGAAAAGTATGGAGTGACATGAACGAGTTAAGGACATTGAAGATCAATAAACATGCTCATCTAGTAAGAATCAAGATAAATTAAATATATGAGAAAAACTGTGTAGAGGGTGGAATTGTAGGGTAACTATTAATGCTAGAGGGTTGTAGTTTTGACATTAATGTTTTCCATTTTTGTTATTAGTTAAACTGTACCATTGCCATTTTTGTATCGTACTTTATTTTAAAGCTACAGCCAACTTTTGAATAATGTACTTCAGTTCTAAATATCTCAACTGTGTATGTAGATACAAAAAAAACTGCAAAGACATAATTTATAGATATTTTTATTCTGAATTCAATGCCGTATTCAGAATTTCTTTAAATGATAACAATAGTTGGCTTTAATATGGTTTTTCTGATTAAGATTCAGAATAAAAATATCTATAAAAAATGCCTGTAGGTTTTTGTATCTAAGTACCCAAGCAAGATATTGAGAGCTGAAGAAATGTTACATTATTCAAAAGCTGGCTATAGCTTTAAAACAAAAGACGATATAATATGGTGATGGTGCAGCTCAAGTTACAACAAAAAAGTAATACAATAATGTACAAACCGCAACCCTCTAGCATTAATAGTTACCCAGATACCCTACAATTACAACAAAAATGGGACACCCTGTACTTACTATAGCAACCTTACATGGCTAGCCTAGAGATTAATAGAATTTTGACACGTCTGAGTACTTCAAATTAAAAGGTGCTATGGGGTGTATCCGAAAACATATTAGAATATATGTTGGTTTAACCTATCAGATTAGAGWTAAGCCTTTCAAGTTTTCATTTCATTATTGTTAGGTGTTGAGAAATATTTGTTTTAATAAATAACACTGTTTCATACTGAGCAATCATTTCAAGACAAGTAAACCCAGGACTGGAGCTTCCTTTCAAGTAGGTAAGCTCTGAGGCTTGTACAAATTTTAAACGCTGGATTGCTAAATAGTTGGGTTCCAGGCACTTTATTAATTAGTATGTGCCAAAAATGACAGGTGAATTTCTCCAAAGAGATTCAAAAAGAACTTTTTCCCAAATATAACATCTAGCAGTGTAATCGATATTAAGCAATAAAATAGGTACCCTACACTACCACAAAAAAGGAGTAAATTATGAAGTTTTTGTATGAGCAAGACATTTCATTTCGACGAGTCTTACACACAAAAAACAAGTGTTAGAAATTCTGAGTATATTTAATTTTAAAAAAATGTACATAAATGATGATATTTATAACAGGGTGGCACATCTCATTACACTTAAGAAGTTAAATACGGTAAAGGTAAGCTAAGGAGAAACAAACCAAGTTTTCGTTTATTGTACTATACATTTACATTAAAATGATGAAGAATTTACAATAGCCTATTCCCATTAATTTCAAATATCTCATTAAAGGTGTTATCGTTTTAAACTGTTAGCATGGGAATTCCTTTTACACTTTGTATGAACAATCATTAAGCCAAATAATCAATGACATCAATGCTTTTATACTTCTAACTTCAGTTGCTGGATCAATAATTAATGTAGCAAATCTAAGTGATATATGAATTAGATTAGTGTGGTAAGGGTTTATTTTTATATATTTCATTTAGATTTTAGTCGAACCAGACGCAGTTCACGATTTATTTAATTTAGCAAATGTGAAAATTTCCATAGGAAAACAACGACATTGTCAAAAGAGCCAAGAATATGTCTGCAATGGCTTTCTCAATGTATCAATTCACAAAAGGTGAAGGAGAGTTAAAAACAACACAGGATCTTTTTACACAAGCCGAGTATTTTGCTGAAGAGGCGAACAGACTGTATAAGGTTATTAGACAGTTTAGTTACCAGGTATTTATTTCTTTGATACTTTCGATGCAGATGCCTTATTGGATCATTTTTTATTTTTAAGGTGCCTGGTGGATCAAATAAAAAGGAGCTTCTCGAGCACCTTGACAAAGTGCCAACTTTTGTACAAAGATTGCAATTCACTGTTAAAGACCACACCGTAGGAAAAGCTGCTACATTTACTAAAGTAGATAATGTTATACAGGAAACAAAGAATCTTATGAACGTTATTTCTAAAGTTGTTACTACCTGCTTCGAATGTGCAACTAAGGTAAGGTTACCACAGTTTATTATTGCATGTTTCATGGTGTCTTTATTATATTTCAATGTGAACTGTTTACACAATACAATCAATATCCTACTACTGTCAACATTTTTAAATTTTTTTGTGATCCCTTAAATTTACAAAGATGTTCGTTAAAAAATGGTAAAATCTACAAGGTAAGAGCCAAATTTTCCTAGCGTGCTTCTCCCCACTCTCTATGCACTTAAGTCTCATCAGCATTTCAATGTCCCTAGAAAAATTACAACTCAATGGTCCTTTTTCATATTTCTAAACAAGTAACAGTGATTGGAGGTGTCCTATATTTTTTCCCTTTTACGTACCTCAAAGTGGTCTAAATGATAGTTCATGAAGATATTTTAAAGTAGACAAAATTTGAAGTTGAGCATAGTACTTATTTTTAGATACGATAAGTTATATTCGTTACTTGATTCATTCAAAGTGAATCCCACGTTCTCAGTGACACTTCGCCTTACCTAATAAATCTCAACAGACACAAGCAGTACCATTTTTAATGTAATATTTTCTGTTCTTTCCAAATCTTTCATCAAATTTTACAAGAGAAATAGTACAAAAATATTTAGCATTTTTGCTCAACATTCCTGATGGTCAATCAGATTTTCTTTTGTATAATTATTATTGTAAATGGTACTGACAGTGGCTACATTCTAGCCAAACGCGCTTTACCAATTATAAAATAAGGTTGATACACTCGGAGCGCTATTAATATACTGTAAAAGTAATAATTCATATCCACTTACAGAAAATGGATCAGTTTTCTATTTTTTATATAAAGGTTGGTTTGCTTATAGTAAAGAATTTCAACAAATTTGTATTTATGCTAAAACCTGTCAACCTAAACACATAGATATTCTCTTGTGTAAGTTGCATACAAGTCTCTAATAATCAAATTGCATTTCTCTTCAACATTAGTGCTCAAACTATTGTCAATTACATGAATTTAACCAGACAAGATCTCCTGGAGAATTTAGTACCCCAAATCATAAATAAAATAGCTGTCGTACAGTGTTACTATCATATAACATTCAAATGGCTAAAATTTATTTTAAATCTTGCCTTGTTTTTGATACTACATACCAACACACACACAATGTCGCTGGATTGTTGGACAAGTTTTCAGGCATCTGAACAAAAGTTTACATATTTTGCTTTGCTAGCTAGCATAATTTTAGTTATCTACTAATTATATTTGTATTTTTTAATTTATTTAATTAGCCTGTTTCATGTTCATCAGGATACTGTTCAAATAATGAAATCATGACTAAACATTCCAAAACTTTTTGCTAAGGAGTTTAATCTTTCTCAACTCAAAGCTCTTTACCTTGAGATCGAGTACACCACAGTGGATAACCGAGAGAACAATTAAAAATTACAGTTCCCTATACTAACCTTAGGTCAGTTGGTCGACTTAGCTTTAGGCCCTTATGAAATTAAAAATGCAGCTTCTGAGTATACAAAGCATACAAATGAAGGCATTTTCTTAGTGTAAAGGTTTTCTCTGTTACCGAAACATCAAACAACTATAGTATATTATATTATGCTAGGTATAAGATAGGTATCAAAGATCCTTTACTGATCAAAGCTTACATGAGATCCCTATTTCGTAGTGGTAAATACCATTCCATTTTGATCCTACTCGATAAGGAAAAGACTGAAATAAATTCGAACTATGGGTATTACTGTACCTATGAAATGTCGGTTGTCGTAGTCAAATTATAACAATCTTTTGGTACTATTGTAATGCACGTCATCAAGGAGTACATTATACAGCATCCGAATTGTATTGTATCTGTTTCTATTCATAGAGAAGCAGATCACATATTTAATTATACTTGCTATTAAGATTCGTTTCAGAAATTAGTTTGTGAAATAAAAAAGAAATCAAAATTTAAAAAAAAATAATAGAAGGTTTCAAGTGGGCTTTAGCTTACTTGAACAACTTCTTCGATAAAATTCTATGATAGATTCGGAAAAAGCAAATATTTAACATATACTTCCGTATTTGAAAATCTTGACTATAATGAACAAGATTGCCAATATTGTTGGATTCATCACCGCCATGTATAGGTTAACTAACAGGTTTGGCTCGTCATATCTCAGAAACAAAAGCTATGCTCAACTTGAAATTTTGCCTTCTTTAAAGTGTCATCATCAGCTATTATTCAGACCAAATTTTGGGATACTCTTTCATTTTAACTCTTTATAGGGATAACCTAAGGGGTATTTTTTACTACATAATATACTTCCTTGTGTAAGAAAAGAATGACATCAAATCTCGGAAGGTCAATATATCATAATCTTTATTATCAACCTACATACTTTCCCAGGTATTACTTCTTTGCACTTGTTCCATCGACTTTTCCTCACAGATCTCAAGAAAGTTTTGAGCACATTCAGTGTGACAGTAGTGCTGAACTGCTATTATCCTTAAAGGTTATTGTTAAAATCTGATCTGTTGATATTTGGAAATTTTGGTGCTTACCTCGTACTGACAATGATATCAAATACCTTTATCAGTTCTGTTAAACTGGACAGTTGTTACTTTTTGTTGATTTATTTTTAATTAATGTTATATAGTACAATGTACCAATGCCACAAAGAGTAAAACTACCATCGGCTGCGCTTGATGGAAGACAGTTGCCATTGCATTTAAAGGCAGAGGACCTGGATAGGCTCATTTGTTATCAATATGCAACTTTACGCCGATAATGGTGAATACAACATTCCAATTAAAACTAACAAACCATAAACGGTGTTAAAGAACTTTTTGAATTGGAACACTAACCAACTAATAAAAATAATACTATTTTTAATTTAATGGTCACCTCACGTGAAATATACTTAATTATTATTTTGTTTACAGTATACAATACCCGATACCTCCTTCTCTGACTTCAAAAATTTTGAAAAAGCATGAACACACTACACGTAGAAAGAGGTGTTTTAGTTGCTTTACTAGATTTCTTATTAATGTCTGTTAACATCTAGTTGTATAGTATATAATATTGACCAGTATTATTTCACATGTACATATATTCTTAATAGGATATATGTTATATTGTTTTAAATTTTTTCTTACAGAATTGGTGCAAAATTAAAAAGGAATTGCTTTATAGTACTAAAATATAATTCAGGCAAACATTACACTTAATACAATATCTCGCTTACACTATTTAAAGTACTTTACCTTTTTTTACACACTTAAGAAGCGAAAAATCTGACTGGTTAATTTTATTTTATACAACTGGAATTAGTGTTGTAGATTATGTGCAATAATGCATGAAGTTTATTGCAACAGGAGAGACTCTAGAACACACACACTTCTGAGCATGATTGGGGAAATAGATTGCATTGTTGATATTATAGAAATAATAGAGGCAGAAAAAAAAGTTTATTGTGTTGGAGTGCATGTTCCATGCCTAGAAAACAACGAATTTGTCGTGAATACACAAAAAGCCTTAAAAGAAAAATTTCTTTAAATGTGCATGTTTTGGAAACGGCTACTTTATTTTATAGGAAGTTATTTATCAGAAATAATTGCAACATAATTAAGGTTTCAAAGGAATTTTATTAATAGGTACTGTTTATTGGACTTTTTTTGTCAATTCCAGATGTGGAACATTTTACATATTATCTATAGGATCTGCAAACTGCTGTACACAATAATATCCTTGTTTGTATATTCTTATAAATATAAAAGGATAATATTTGGTGTAGTTATAGTGAATAGCGTTATGTTACTTATCACAATTGTTGCATGGATAAAAGCCAAGTGCTCCTTTCTGGACTGAGAACTTCCTCACTTATGCTAGGGTAACTACAGTTATTATATGTGTATTTGTTTTCTGAGAAGTGTACTTTTATACAAATGTGGTGCTGAAATGTCTTATAAACACAATTCTCCAAACCTTTTTTTTAATGCTTCAGTTTATTTAAGTAGAATCTTCAGGGCTGTATATGCCCAAAATTGAACACTGTTATTGTCAACTTAAGATAATGTATGGTGGATGTAATATATAATACTTAAAAATTGGCCATTTTTTAAGTTTTACACTTTAGCAAATGATTAGGGCTTTTTAGTTTTTATACAGAATATATTCCCACTACAAATCTACAATGCATTATTTCCCAGAAGAGTATGTCCATAGTGCCGTGCTAAAATATTTTTATCATCTAATCTGTAAACTTACATACTTATAAAAAGACTGTGCCATTTTACATAATAATAATAATAGCAAATTTAGACTATACAATAGCATAAATTTATTGGATGTAAAATCGTATCACTAAAAGTACATTTTAGACACCTATAAACTGAATGTCCCTCTTACCTCCTTCAAAACACATCTAACAATTACTACTTATTATTCAGCACATTTTCCATTTTATGAAAAAAGGCGGTATTGACCACATTATATCTGTCTCTCTGATATCTATCACACTCATAGCTCGGGAATGACTCACTGAATCAGGCTCATTGGATAGATCTTGGCCTAATGATGATCTAGATGTGCTTTTTTCTACTTAAAATGAAATTAAATACATCTCAACAATACAAGGAAAATACGCTTAAGTCTCTTTCGAGAAAAAGGCTTTTTTAAATCTTGGTTTACTGTTCTTCTCTGTTGTGTGTACCTAAGTTTATTTTCTTACGTTGGATTTACTAGCATTTTCATTTTCAGTTCTCTTTTGATACCTCAGTATTGTTTACAAATATACTGAAAAACAGCGGTCCACAGTGTTAACCCTGTGAAACATCTATTTTGACATATCGAAGTCTTTGCATGCAGTTATATATCGCATTACCAAACTCTACCATTTCAACTACTCTACTAACAGCAGCATGCTGAACTCTATCAAAAGCTTTTACAAAATCTGCATAGGTAAAATGCAGTCAACTTTTTTCCCTTCCAGTGTGTTACCCATGTTATCATATTTGTTACAGTGAATTTATACCATTACAGAATCTGAGTTGTTTGGTACCATTTATATGCCTACAATGTGGTATCATCTGAAATGATAATTAGATATATCTTCTTTATCACTTCATTCATGAATTGCAGTTACAAAACCCTTTGTTTCATATTGTGGGAAATGCATCACAGACATGCTTCACAATTCTACCCACACAATTCCACTACATGAACATTTTCAGTGACTTAATTGCATCACAAAGCTCATCATAAACCTTCCTGCAGTTGATATCACCACAATTTTTCTTCTGGACCTACATCCATCCACATACTCTTCTCCTAAATTAACAACCTTTGGTATAAATGAAAAAGTTTATGCCATAGGCCAAAACTGTTTCATCAGGTAAAGTTAAAGCCAGTAACTAGGTAAATTATTTTGAAGCGGCCGAATGATGGTGGGTCAGTAGCCTGTTTATTTATCTGTTATAATTGTTTTAAGGGATTAATTTTTAAGTAGTTTTAAATATATTTAAAACTGACTAATTTATTCGAGATTTTGTTAAGTATGCCTTAAAACCAGAAATGAGCACGGCAAAATAAAATTAACTAAAAAACTTTTGTTACAGAGCTTCAAATATCTTTTGGGCTTTAGTGTAACTAAACATTTTGATTTTATTTAACACAGTAAATGCTTTTATTTAAATACTACCCGACTTTACAAATAGTAATATATGAAATGTTTGTAGTACAAGCTGGAATTCCGTGGAAGTGGCATGGGAACAGGCCACAGTTCCGGTGGGGAAAGGGGAGCCTGCAGTGGTACAGGTTCAGGAGGTGACAACAAGGGCGGAGGGGTGACCGGTCAAGACCAAGGGTTATGACAGTTGGGGATGTCCCGGCGCAACAAGGGAGATTCGAGACGTACTCGAGTCTCCTTTTTGTTGTTCTAGGACATCAGCCCAACATCATATCCTTTATATTTATATTTCTCAACGTGCATTTTATATTTTTATCACATTTATTTATTGAAGTTTAAGGGTGAAACAGTTAAAAAAAATTAATAATCGAGATTTTATTTACCAAAGCATGACAATATGTATTTTATCTTCCATTAATGTTACTTTAATACCAAGAAATGGGGTATTGTACAACATATTAACTGTGAGTACAAGTTGAGTGTTGATTGAATTTTGACACCAAACTTAAGGTTACACAAAGAATATGTATGATTTATAGTAATATAATATAGTGAATATACAGGGTGTCCAGAAAAGATTAAAATGCAGAGCAAGGACAGAATCTTTAAGTGAAATTAGATTGGTTTAGTTGAATTTATTTTGGTACCATCTTGCTTCCATAAGAAGTTATAGACTTGTGAAAATAGATTTATAATTTTGTTTTTTTTTAAGTAAAACATAATCATTTGCAGATATTTCACTCAAATTTTACACAGAAGGATTTTCAAAATGAGCAAATCAGAGTGCGTGGTCTTTTAATATCGGAATTTGAGGGCACTGTGTATGCTCACTCCACAAACTTATTCTGTCCATTACGTTTTCGCGGATCGATATTTTTAGAAATACCTTATTAATTTTAAAACTACATTCAATTTTCTTTAAAAAAGGTATTCCTTCTAAACATTGATAGTATTTACCATTTTCGAATAAAATGGGTTGGCTGCTAATGAGGTGACTAATCACTTTTTCTATTTTGCGTTCTTGATGAAGACGTTATGAAACGGATTTTTTTATTTTCCATTGTTGGTATCAGTAAATAACTCCAAAGGAACATTAAAGAAAGTTCAGCTCATAACGTCTTAACTGTCATGGGTCTTATCAAATTGACATTTAGTCAACTTAAGCATGGCACCATAAAACATTCTCTCAAACCTTACGAACAAATCAACAATGTATTCTTTTTTCTGTTGTTATTGTAATACATAATGTATTTTTTGTATAAATATTAAATTGACCTTACATTGGAGTAATAATATAATTATGTACAATATAGTCTTTATCTCCAAAATTCCTTTAATACTTCAAGGTGACCGATTTGAGGCAAAATGTTGCTGGCTACAAATAGAAAGACATAAATCTATATACAATTTAATTTGCAATTAGTTGAACTTACATTAAACTTTGTCATTTTGGTGTATAAATTTAACATTATTGTCACTGCCACATAAAAACTAAACTTAATCAGTGATGTAGATTCAAAATTTATTGTAAATTAAATGTTATTTCACCAGGACATCTATTGGATCTGATTATCTCTAAAATTTCTAGTGTATTTAATAATTGGCCCTTTTTGTTTGTTTCAATATGTACAATATCAATGTTGCTTTTAATTTCGAAATTGTATCTGGTATCTAAAAGATGGTTTGTAAACAATGAATAATTTTGTGTCAATCACCAAGATCTTAAATGTTCTTTTATTCTTGTTTTAAAATATCTAAAAGTTCTGCCTAGGTACCTATATCACTGAATAATAGTCTATTAAAAAAAAAAGTTTTTTTGTTCAGGTGGTAGTGATGATAATAATAATATCAAATTAAAAACGCCAAAATGACAAAGTTTATTGTAAGTTTATATGTATTTGTAGCCTGTGGTTCAACAATGAGGCAGCATTATAGCAAATGTAGTTTGCTAAAAATGTCAATCCATGAAAAAGTAATGGAAAGAATAAGATCCTGAGTGAGCATACACCAAGCATTCTACTTCCAATAGGTATTAAAAATAAGCATGGATTCTGATTTGCTCGTATTAAAAAGCCTTCTGTGTGAAATTTGAGTGAAATATGTGCAAGAGTTTGTTCTTAAGGAAGTAAGATGGTGCTAAGAAAAATTCACATAAATCATCAAATTTCACCCAAGGAATCTGCCCCTTCTCTGTGTACCATTCATTTCCGGACACCATGTATAAGTTACATAAAGTTATCCTTTATACAAGTGCCAAGGTATCCATGTTTCTAAAACAGACTAATTCTTATGCTTAGCAATCACTCAATCAAAATTTCAGTGAAAGTCAAAAATGTTCCAAATCTTTTGATTTTTCATTAAAATGACCAGAAAAAACTTTCAAAATACTGCTTCTCATTCAACATTTTGCAATTTATATTAAGCAATATACATAAATATCTAGATTGCATGAAAGTGTATAGTTTTGTATTTGTGTGATGACATAAAAGCATAAGTATTAAAAGGTTTGCAAATTTTTTGTGTAACCATAATTGGTTTGTAAGTGACTTTTTGCTGTATAATTACTAAAACTGCATTATAGTATGTATTTATATTGATGTTAAGATACAACTAACTGTACCGAAACAATCATAAATGTAAAATTTATATATGATAAAAGCTGCTAATGATGATAATATTTAATCGTAATGATAGTAACCGTTACACCAATCATTTTTAGAAACATAATGTATGAGTATATAGTGTTACAATTTTGTAATTGTTTTGTATATTTTTGTTACCCATCATTATTAACATGTGATCTCTGATAGCTATTTACAACCTAAGATATTCATGGAGCTGCTCACAATCTGCCTCTTATTAGATAATCATTCAAATAATTCACATACAAAAAAAATTACATGCAGGTAACTATGACGTTTACAACCAGATTTTTTTGTATGCATAATGGTGCAGTTTTATTTGATAAGGATCAATAATTATTCAATGAAAGGCTAATAGCTAATCAACATTCAGTAACATTGCAAAGATTGATATTACATTAGAATCACACAGCAAAAAATGCGATGACATTTTGCATATATTAAATAATATTAGCTGTAGAATCCCCAATACCATGAGAATGCATTATTATGAAAATATCATGATCATTGGGGAAACTTATGGTGCCTGTCAACATTATTGGCTAACAGTATATAAATAATTCTTTCAAAGCAGCTTCTGTGTTATAAATTACATATATTTTAATGATAGTTGTAAAACAGTATTACCTGTGGGAATGGATGAAATGAACTGATAAGACTGTGCATTTGAAGTATATCTTATTTTTTATACTATTAGAATTACATTCTCTGGAATGGAGCTGCGGAACAAAGTACTGCAGCCTCATACCTGATATACATAGATTTGAATATCATAATAGGTAGATATCCTGATATGGAGCAACTGATTTTCTTCAATGAATTTACGTAACATTCTGTCAAGAAGAAATAAACATGTTTGTTGTTTACCAAATTTAAAATATATATCTATCAGTTCATAGATTTACAAGAATTTTTATATTTATAAAGCTTCTCAGTTCATTACTGAAAATCCCAAACTGTATAGGTATAGGTGCTAACATTTACTTATGTATGTAGCATTTAATGATGACACTTGCAATTTATCATTGTACATAATATGTTTGTTTTCACACAGATTCAAAATTGTAGGTGTATTATTTTAGCTTCTTTCTGTTTTGTTGCCACATAGATAAAACCTATTTGTAGTTTGACCAACAAGGTTTGTGAAACTGTAGACTGTAGATAAATAATTCTGCGAAATATTTTATGACCCAGTAAATTTTAGATTTTATACATATGACTTGAAAGAAAAATTTTAAATAATGTTAACATTTGAACTATGATGTGTTATGTTAATTTGTAAAGTGGGTGTTTGATGAAATGCTGTTTCAAGGTATGTCTTATATAAATATAATAAAAAAAAATACAGTTGTGCTTTACTAATCTGATTTCCACTTTATTTCTAGCTACCTGATGTCTTGGTTGAAAAACTACCAATATGATTCAAGTAAATATGATTTTGCTCGCAGAAGACATTATTTAATGTAGTAGTCATAATAATTTTACCACTTTTACTCACCAATATTATTTAGGACTACAGAAAAGTCTAACTCTTCTTACACAAAGCATACTGAATATTTGGCATGTTTTATGTCTAAACATCTTTGTAATATTCATAGTTATCAAGTTGTAACATAAAATATGTTTAAAATTTTGTTTTCCTTCCAAAAAATTTTTACTTTAATCTTTTAGAATAAAAAGTGATTGTGTTCAAAATGTTTTTGGTAAATTTGTAGGAATGAATGCGGTTTGTGTCGTGCACATAATTTTATGATGTTAATTATGGAAATTTTATGATACACTATAAGAGGCAATACACGTTACACGCCTGGCCAGTCTCATCTGCATTTGCATTCATCTATGGAGCATACGTTAAAAAACTTGGGCAGATACATAAAAAGATTTTGTCATTGTAATTTGGCATCTCATCTTTATGCATGGTGGTTTCAACACTATCAGTCTGCGTATGTATTCTGCACAAGGCAAGACGTTTGGCCAATGCAGCTTGATATCTCCTTAAGCCTGATGGGTCTGGTGTCGTCAGTTCACAATGAGACGCAGTAGGAGGCAGTTAATGGTTTAAAGAGGGAATGCACTCTTTTTGTGGAACTAACAAAGTCATAGAATTTCTATAATAATCTGTGTTAAGGTAAGTTTCCTTGCAGAGATACCTAATATTAATATATTTGTTGCATTTATAACAGTATGGGATGTTCTAATTATACGGTAATTTTATACTTACGACAATAAACTCAATGGTTGGCACTAGTAGTTTTATTACATGAAATGAAAATAAAACTTGTTTACCCAGTACAAATTGTGTAATTGTGTCACATCCTCACATCCATGCGTAACTTGCCGCAATAAAAAAAATATATACACTTAACATGTGGCGCCCCCTATCGGCAATCTGCAAGAACTTGAATTCGCACGATTCTGAAACGTTTGTTCGTTAATCGGTATCTTTTCCTTAGTGGAGTTAACCGTTCCGTAGACAGTAGCTACTACAAGATGCTAAGTTTTTATATTATTATTACATTGACATTTTTTTTATTTGCAACAATGTATAATAGAGCTATCTACATTTCGGTAGTCAAAAACTACATTTTTATATTTACCGGCAGCAGTGCTTTGCAGTGTACATTGATATTTGTTCACGAAATTGTTAGGAGATGGCGCAGGTAGTGCAGTAATGTTTTGCATGTTAAAGTTAACCTCTTCACTCGTGTGGCGTTGATTTTAATTTTACATTTGCATACAAATACATTATACACTTGTGTATTGAACACGTCTTTCCATGCAGCTAAATCTACGCCGAAATTAATATCAATAATTTACCTATCCATGCTAGACGGCTATAAACACAATCATGAGTGTCTAACAATAAAAATAAGTGCCGTGCCTGGATGCTTTGATCCCGGAAATAATTAATTACGATTTATTATTCAATTCTTTTATTAAGTTCATTGTGCAGTGTTGATTGAGTAGTTGAAATAGTGAAACTACTACTGTTTATATAAGTGCAGGTAATTTTTAACTTTACCTAACAAGGAAAGCTCTCTTATCATTTGAGCATTTCAGTACAATGGCTGCAACGGAACAATTTTCCCTACGATGGAACAACTTCCATTCCAATTTATCGAACAGCTTCCACGAGTTGTTCAAGGCAGCTGACATGGTGGACGTAACGCTTGCTGTGGACGGACAGTTCTTACAAGCACACAAACTCGTCTTATCGATCTGTAGCCCTTATTTTAAGCAGTTATTTAAGATAAATCCCTGCAAGCATCCTATAGTGATATTAAAAGATGTTGCACATGGGAATATGCGTGACATATTAGAGTTTATGTATCTAGGAGAAGTCAATGTTCTTCGAGAAAATTTGACATCATTCTTAAGGACTGCAGAATTGCTGCAAGTCAAAGGATTAACCGGTGATGACTCGGTAAGTTAGCATCTTGCATGTTTGAATATTTTGCTAATAGAGGTATTGCCTCAGCATCTAGCTAAGTAAGGTATCTACTTTATTAGAACAGATATCAAAAATGCTTTAACTAATTTACCTTCATTTCTTTTTGTTCATAAACTAAAATGGTTTTCGTATACATACTGTGTCCCAAAAGAGCTGCACTGAAAGTAACTTCATTTTTCTTAATCTAAACCTAAATTTTTTTATTGCAGTTTTATATGTCGTTAAAATCAAAAATAATTTTATATATATTATATATATATATTTTATATATTTTTTACTGTAAATAACACCTATAAACAGGTAACGTGCAATTTTGAAAAGTTGTTTCTCAGAACATGGAAAATGACAATCACAAAACTCAACTCCAACCAAATTGTTTTTTTGAAATCAATATAAGCTAGTGCAGTTCCTCTGTTGTCGTATTACCACTATCCCTAGGTAATATATATTTCTTGGGACTAGATGCTTTATATGTAAATTTAGGAACATTAATTAGTATAAAGGTGTGTACCATCTGCAGATGGTTAAGGTGCAGACAGCATAGCCCAGGTACACATTTTAATATTCATCAAATGTTTCTTATTTCCAGAGTGAAACATCTTCAAGAAAAGATGAAAAACTGGACTCAGATCAGATTCCAGAGGACGAACCTGACATACAATTTTCCCATATTCTGGCGACTGATGCATCGACACCTTGTAAATCTCCAACAGCAGAAGAATCATTAGCCATACCAACCCAAAAAAGACCACTAAAATCATCACACAACAATGTCACATCCAAGAAAACCAAATCGAATAGTAGCAATAAGACACAAGAAGACGATCATGATATTCTCGCTTCACTAAATCAAGGCGTCGAAGAAACAGATTATATAGAAGCACCGAACCTAAAGATTGAAGGTGGAACAATAGAATTCGAAGACATCCGGGAACACGCCATGGCAAATGTGGATGTCAGTGCAAACGGTAGTGCTACAGATGCAAATTCACATGATCATGGTAGGCTTTTTGTTTTATTTTGGCCGTATAAGTTTGTTTAGGTCTTTGTTTTGGTTGTGCATGATATTTAGGAGGCAAACTGAAAATTGAACGTTCTCACATTCAAGCATGAACATTTTTCCCCGTATTATTAATTTAAGAAATTAAATTATAGTTAACTCTTCAGAACTTAAAACAGTCATTTCATATTAAAACTAAAAGTTTCTTCAAATTTTGAATTACATTTCTCATCTTATATGACTAGCTTTGACAAACTCTTGAATAGTATGTGATTTTTGAACTTATAATTTGATGTCTATAGATTGCCAACATACTAATTTATTTGTAGTACAATACCTTATCGCTAACTTCACAAAAACTTGCAACATCTTAAATAATAAATTCTTTCTAATAGTGATACATCCACTTTGCTGTCTGGGMTTTACACCAAGTGACTTACTTGAAGGCATAAACTAGTGAGCTTTTTCATAAAAATATTTTGAACAAATGTCCTCAGCGGAAAAGTATTCAAACAAGTGTGATGCTTAAAGTACTGTATTGTAGCGTATGATCTTATCTTAACACATTTTTATCTTGGCCAGTTACATAAATAAAAATGTTATTGCAAGTGGAATATTTTTAAAATCCATGATTTCCAAGTTTATGTATAATTCTGTTAATAGGTAAAATTTAATTGATCCATCTAAGTGGAATGCGTATATGAATACATTCAAGGCAATTCAAAGTTATTCAATATCTCTTAAAGCACTTTTGGCCTTAGCTGGCTGGTTAAAAGTAATTCTCCATGGAATTTAATTCTGGTTTTGCATTGCAATTTAAACTTGACTGTTAAACATGGTAGTGTCGAAATTTCTTGAGACTTAATTGCATTCTTCAGTTATAAATTTACGTTGATAATTTTGTATAAGTAATGAATTTCGCTTAAAACAAAATTCCATTCTATCAATTTAAATTTTGTACAAATTTAGGTTTAGCTATAGATTCTTTCTTAACCCTCTTTTTAGTTTTGGTATCAGTATCTAGACAATGTAAATTTAAAGCAAAGAATAATTTTACTAAATTATTTTTGTTTTAATATTTTATGATGTCCATCTATAAATTTTAGTTGTGAACAAGATTCACAATACTTTTTTTAACTTTATTAATTGTATTAGGCAGTAAATTATCTTCTTACTACTATCCTTGCGTATACATATTATAGTGTGCTCACCTTATGGGATTTATCGCGGACACCTATTTTGCTAATTTATCTCTGTATGGTGGCGGTACGTAGCGGTAAACATCGGAACTGCTACATGGTATAAAATGCGGTAAATCGGAGCTTTGAATTTCGTTAAAGGGGAGTATCAGACTGTACCCCTTCCATCAAACGTCTGCATTACACGACCAGGACCAATGAGCGCGGGTGAGGGAACGCGGGGATCAAACAACTTCTAATAACAGTGTGATTGATATACGATATACGTGCACCTGCACGAGCCATCGAAAAATGAGCATTTTCGACTTTCGTGATTTCACACATCATGACATGCAAATTGCAAAGTTCGGATACGCAATGGCTATTAATAAAATCTCTATGTTAAAAAACTGTTTCATACAAAGATCGCTGACAATTTATAGACAAATTTTGTTAATTTGGCTAATTAGGTAGGAGCGTTTACATTTGCGACTATACCTACTTTGATATTTATTTCGTAGTTTATGAATTTTTGGTAAAGCATAGCTTTTTAATAGTAAGGGATTTTTTAACTTTAATTTGTATTGAACGTATTGAAGATTACTATCTATCTGTATATTAACAATCCTATTAGGTAACATWTTGGATAAAGAAGACGTGTTAAAAGTTAAACCAATATGGAATTTATGAAATTAAATGCTCCCCATATGAAAAAAGTACACAGGCCAAACACAATATAGGTGCCTAAGTATTAAGCCGGGTCCACATTAGTAAAAAATTTGCGTTGTGCAGAACGCCGTAAAAATGTATTTTAATAATGTAGTGCATACGTGTGCGGCGCATAAAAATCAACGTAAAAATATCTGTCGCGCACGATGCAGGCTATCCGTAGGTTGGTGGTTTTTTTGACTAACATCAAAAGGAATTTGCGCTGAAACATAAACGCTATGTAGACGCTTCAAAAATGAAAACAAGATTTATTGCAAAACACATACTAAACACAATGGATATTTTCTTGCTGTTGACATCAGGGCATCAGGTCTTCATGTCAGATGTTTGAATTCTCTGAATTACTGTTAGTGTAACTGGTCCAAAGAAGATGTGCGACGTTCATTGTCCTGTATAATTTGCTATCAAAACAAAATAACCAGAAAAACAAAAAAAAAGATTAAGACTTCTAGAACAAACCACTGTATCACAGAAAAGCAAGCAAATGGGATGACAGTATTTCCTGAAGTCTAAAATCAGCTGCAAATCTCTGAAGGTGCTGCTTTTTATTCGCACGGGCCGAACGCTTACGAACGGCACACAACACAAATTGTTAATAATGTGAACCCAGCTTTAGATTCAAAGCCCATAATATGCATCACGTAAACAATGGAGACAGAGAAAAGTCCCCACTAGAACTGCATAATATGCAAGTAGCAGATCCCGGATTTATCATAACCAACGTCAAAAATATAAAACTGTTAACACGTATCCAACTTGATCCCCTTAGAGGCTATTTATCTATATGAAACACATTTTAAACCATCTGCTAAATACAGATCTTACACCTCGAAATAACTCACTTAACACAAGAGAATAGCCAAATATGTAATATAAACAAATTCTTCCCCATATGTTTGACTGGCTTTTATTGTTTTGATTAGTTATAGTTGTTAAGCCACTAAGGAGTTCAGCGGAGAGGTTGAAATGCTGGCATTTACCTATGTATTATTGGTTTTGCGAAAATTCAATTTGGAAATAGAATTTAAAGACGTATTTGGTTATAAAACATTAACAACAGATCCATTTATTCTTATTATTTGTCTCTTTACCTAATTATCTTCAAGTTTTTCAACATAAGTTCCTATTGTTCCCAGTAAAATTATCACAGCACATCTCTTATTATGTTACATTAGGTGTCCGAAACCGTATCTCATTTACTACATAGTCGATGAAATAACAAATATTGTAGCCTGACCTACCCTCACACGACCTATCTTTGAGAGTCTCGTTTGTCAAGGCTTGCAAGTCTGTTATATACAATTGTTTTTCGAAGTATTATCGCACGGACCGTCTGGTTATAATAAAACATATATCTGAGATTTGAACTGCTGCGGGACAGTAAACGTAATATTGAATGATCTGATTTCTTTTTCCTGTAGACAAAGTACTTATAAATAGGTAGTCAATAAATCGTACGAGGAATAACAACCCAAGCATTTATAAAAAACCGAGTTCATCTTTTAATGGGATATCCTGCGATAGGCGTAGGCGTTACTCTTAGAAAGCTATGTTGGCAGTTTGTATTTTGCATGTAAGTACACGAACATTTACGTAGATTACACGTTCATTATACGAACTAAAAATGATTTGCAAGACAGTATGGCTGCATAAGACATAAGATTTTGCTTTTAATACGTATTATAATACGAATTTATATGGATATACTATTTATGATTGGAACTCGTATTCTGCATTCGCATAACTATAGCACCACTTGGCAATATCGGCAAAGGAACGGTTTTAAAGTAGGGGATATGAGGGGTACTCAAAATGCCGGTAACATCAATTACTTCTATTTTACAAATTCCTTACAGCGCCATCAAACGTCTGCCCCCAGAAACACTCGCATTTCGCCCCCAAAATCTGTCCGTTTTTTCGCAATGTAGGTGAGCACACTATAATATGTATACACAAGGCTACTATCAAATAATACATAATATTCCAGAATTAATTCTAAGAAGTGTTTATTATGAAACTTATTTCAACATAAAAAAGTAGTTCTATCATGGTGAATTGTTACCTTTTGAATCATAGTTATTGCAGTTAGTTTAAACGTAATATAAAATTAAACCATTCTTATGTATGTAACAGACTATCCTGTAATAATTGCCGTGCAGAATATGTTGTATGAAATGGAAACCCTTTCATGTTTAGCAAGCCAAGGTTTTTTTATCTAATGTGAATGTGGCACCTACCGTGTAAATTTATTTGTACAATTTGATGCATCGTTGATTCTGCAAAACCATTAACAAGTGTCGCGAAATATCTATGGATAACTGCAACATTAGTGTAAAATGTAAACTCGTTTGTCAATCGACACAGTGACAGACGTGACAATTGAGTTTATTAGACCAGCACTTGACACATGTTCATGAAAAAAATCATCATCAGCTTACTCGCCTGCTACAAAAATAAAATGACAACAAATTGCTCCGTAGAAGCCATTTATTATTTGTTATAAGCATATAACTATTTTTGATACTGTCAATGTTTAGCATTTTTGTAAGTTGTACAAAATTAATTATATGACCAAAATATTGCAGTTCTTAATGAAATCTATAATTCTAAACAGCCTTTTTTAAATAAATGATTTAATTTTTACTGTAAGTTGTTGATCTAGATAGTATGTAGTTATGCCACAAGCTCTGTCCCTAATATGAAATGGTTTGTTTTATATTAAGAAGAAAATTATTTTATTCCGTAGTTATTTAAGTTTACAAAAAAGATGACAATTTATTCAAATATTCCCTCATTGTCTTCACATATTTTCTCAGGCAGCTGGTTTTGCTATTGGGTGCCTCAATATGCACTTATGTTTAGAGCATGCTTTTCTATGACGTTCCACAGTTGATAGTTCAATGGATGATTTAGGTCAGGACTTCCAAAAGACTAATCTTTAGCGGTAATAAAACTAAGTAAATTCAGTTCCAACTGGAGTTGTGTTGTTTGTGCTTTTCTAAAATGTCACCAAAACATCACTGAAGCTGGATGATGCCCTTTTTCCACATTCGGAGTTTTTACTCCAGTTTCTGTAGTTTTGCCTGTTTCATCTGTCCTTAAGTTTTTGCATTCAAAAATAGGATTTTGTGATGTCTGCATTCATGTACTACTGCAACAATATGTTGATTCTTGTAGCCTTGTTTTAGTAGAGAGCCTTTGGGAACTTTTGAACAGTAATTTTTTTGTAATGCATAATATGGTTTGAGGGGCCATTTTCATTTCCTTTGTCATGATTTTTTTTAAGCAGATGTTTGAGAAATCTTTAAGCAACTGCTTTTATGGTTGATGAAGTTCTTTTCTTGTGTTGTCAACCGCATCTTGGCTTTTCATCAGCAGAGAATAGTTCCAYAAAGCAGTTTATATGTGAAAGATGGAATTATATGCTGATTTTTTGCTGCCCCAATAAACTCAAGATCTCCATTGCAGTTTTATTACATTTAAAAAACGCAATCACTGTAACTAAGTTGTCTTTGTTGTCCTATTCCATTGTTGCTGCATAAGATATTGAAACTCTTAAGAACTCTTAACAGTGACGAAACTATTGTTTAAAAATGCTTGAAAATCTGGCACAGAACTTATAGTATGACCACAGAAACCCCAGCAATCAGAAGTGAAACTCTTTTTCTAGTACATGTACATTTCACCGGAGAAGCTGTATTTTCTGGATAAAGTTACATTATACCAAATTCAAAAAGAAGCAACTTGGGGATAGAATGAAAGAAGAATCCAATTTCAATTCAAATTTTCCAACTAAAGCAGTGCATACTTACCATTTATTTTTTATATAATATAATAATGCAGTTCTTGGTTGGCATATAAACAGGTGGTTATTTGAGAAATTTTTATTCAAAACATATTTTGTGGATATGTGTATATTATTCAAACGAAATATTTATAGTTGATTTTTCAGATTATTTAATAACATCTTTTCTTCAAAGTGAAGAACTCCAAAGCCTTTGTTTAATTTTTTGGTGACTTTTGCAGTGTATGTTTCCTGTTACATTGTATCACCCATTGTTGAGCTCTAGAAGTTAGTTTTAAAGGTTTACACTTAGTTCTATTATTTTTACAGTATTTGTCACCACAACTATGTCAGCCTCTAGTTCCTATGCTCAAGAAACTCAAGAACTCAAATCACAATTATTTTGAAAAAAAAATAATTCAAAAACAGAAATACCACATGCTCATATAGAGACCACAGAACTGTGGATCCACTGCTTGTGACGTCACCTGGTGCACAAAATACAAACCCGATGTTTATCTTTAAAACATGGCAGTCAGCGGTGTGAAAACTACTTTATCTCACAAGTTTCACTTCTGTTTATTTGCTGGTATGATTTTGTTGTTTACCATTTTTATTTTGACGATGGCAGAACAATATATTCAATTAATTTTCTTATCATATATATGTGGCTAAAATCAGCTAAGACTGAAAGTGCTTTGCCTTTTTTTGATTTTGAGGAAGGAAACCGAATTATCATCAATTTATCACCACTTTTTTTTTGCTTCTTTAATTTTTTTGGATGTATACTTTAACAAATAATGCTTCTTTGGAAACAGGTTTAAGTAATGTAAGTAATTTGAACAAATACACAAAGTTCCATAGTTAGTTAAGTTAAAGAACAAAAATAAATATTAAGAAGCAGTTTGCCTCTTAAAAGAGTTAAGTTATTTTATACAGCATACCGTAACAAATCTAATCTTAATGTGCATTAATTCAATTTTATTACTGCTTCTTATCTGCTCTTTTGTTGTACTAATTGGATATGCATGGGTACATTCAATTAAAAAGCAACTGTTTCAATCTTTCCAGCAAAATGTATTACATGCGGTAAAATTATGAGGAAAAGCAGCTTAAGAAGACATGTTATTGATGTACATTATCCTAAACAGCAACTTCCATGTGATATTTGTCATAAATATTACAAGACTGCAAACAGCTTAACAACACATCTAATCACAATACACAGACAATTTAAATCAGATAGGCAGAAATTTAAACGATGAACTCCACCACCATTTATAATATAGTTATTTTGGATACAGGCAATATCCTCGATGACTAGATTTTATCAAATTGTTTGTGCATTTTTGTTCTGTAAATTAACTTTTCTTTGCTGAAAAAATGACAAAAAGTATTTGTATTTTAATTAATAAATGGAAATTTTTAATATTTTAATGGATTTTTTTACTAAATAGTGGGTATTTTCATCTGGATATCAGGCATCGAGGTTTGCCTAAATCAGTTTAGTATTCCATTATATTCCTTCATCATTTGATGCACTTACTTCTAACTCTCAGGGTCTTTCTTCATGCATTAATGTATGTCATCACCCTGTATAAATTATAAACAAATATATCTTTGTTCATGCGGCAACTGGACTGCTGAGACCCTGGTATGTATTTTGGTGTACACTTTGTGAACCTAACAGTTGTGTTAAGTGAACTGATTTAATTTTTCAGCACATTAGAAAAAAAATGCAAGCTTGATGTTTATTCTAACATGTTTTATGAAGTAACTAAAAGGCACATTGAATCGATTAAGCTAAATGTTTGACATAAATTAGCTGCTTATTTTAATCTTAAATGATATCCTTTAGTAATAAACATGTAAAGCTTATGATTGAAATAGGTCTGTTGCTGAACGTAAGCTTTCAAATGAGTTATTGTATGCCATCTAAAGTGGAGATATTCACGAATAAATTCCTTCTGCTCCACTTGAATGCAGCCAAAAATTACAATTTGTTTATTTTGATATGAGGCTATTTCACAAAACTGCTTTATTTGATTATTTCCAAACGACAGTGACTGGTTTCAACCATACATGAAGTGTTTAAAAAAATAAGCATTTTAAACAAGCCCTTGCAAGTAGATACTAATATTTTTGGGAAGAGATACTTCTTGTCAACCAGTGTAATTATCTTTGAGCAACTTACCACTCAGGAAGCAAATAGTTATTTGTTTTTAGATTTGGATTTTTGAACCTATTAGTTCCTGACTGTAGATGTAGTAACAAAATATACCTCAAAACCACTTTTTTGTTAGATAATAAGCCTGTGCACTTTTATTTTTACATTAATCTGTGCTTATTATCAACTAGCAGGGGCTATTTACCTGGTCCTTCTTGATATTTGAAAACTTTTGACTAATATACATTTTTTTTAAAGTACTATGATAATGACAGCGTTAAACTTCTTTAACAGATTGTATTTATAATCCAAAGAAGCACTTTAAAATAAACAGCTTGTTTCTCTTTTCCTGAATTTAATTAAAGCTACTTCATATGCAATGGATGCATAAATTCATAATTTTCTAAGCAAATTTCAATGAAGCCTTTTAGTTATTGCACACTTCCTAATCTTATAATATGTATGTGTGATCTATATATCACCATTGTTTGTCTGACATTTTGAATTATATTTAGGGAACATAGAGAGTATTTGCAACAGGCAGATGTATAAGTGTGACAAGTGTATGAAGCGGTTTTCTCGTCGTGATCACCTACGAACGCACGAGAAAAATATCCATGGGGAAGATGTAGGTCCATTTATCTGTACTGTATGCTCACAGTTGTACAAAAACTCAGAAAGTTTGAGGAAACATTTCGCCAAGTTTCACATACATAAAGTAAATGAACTGTGTAATGTAGACAAGAATGCAGTTGAAAAGTGGAACCAAAATTACAGTTTATATTGATATCGATGTTGATCCCTAGTCATCCAGACTTTATCTGTGGTAGTTTTAGTGAGTATTGTAAAGGGAAAAAACAATGCAGTTCTCTATTGAGATTGTATGTGTATAGCAGTTTTATATTATTCTACAGGAAATTTGTTTTTAATCACTAATAGTGGTTTTATTTTAAATTGTAAGAAAAATGCACAATATTAAAGCAAGTTTTAATTTCTCCATTAGTTCACAAAAAACTTAATATTGTCAGAAAACAAAGTATTTGATTGTTTCATACTTATTTACTTAATTGCACCGGTATCCCACATAAGCAGAACTAACCGTTATTTAAAACCTGAAAAATTAATTTGTAACTCTTAAAACTATATTCTTCAATAATTGAATTGCATTACTTTTGTTTAGGAATTTAAGTGTAATAGGAATAGACTATTGTGATCTTTACAAAGTATTGTACCAGAAAAAAATTATATACATACATGATTTCAATAAGTTGAACAGAATTTTTTGAAAGCTTTTTACTAATGGTAGTGAAGCAACCTCATTTCCACAACTGGAGCAAATTATAGTTGGAACCATTAAGTCACTAAATTTCATAGTTTTGCTTTTTGTATTTGCTTGGACCTTGTGACAAGAGAAGGATGCTTATCTCGGTTTGTTGTTTAGATACTTGTGAGATACAAACATTGCTTTTTAGGCCTAAAAAGAGGGTTTGTCATAGTACCATAGCAGTGCGATAATATAATTGCAGTTTGGTTCACGAAACCTAATCTATAACTGATTTCTGTTGAGCTTAGGTACAACAAAATATTCTAGCAACAAAATTGAATGAGAAAGAGACAAAATGAGGTCAGACTGTCTTATTCACTGAATTAACTATATTACTATAATCGATTAGTCAGACAGCTAGCTGGCTTTGCTGTATTAAACATTTCTTGATGAGAGTATCAGTTTGATACATACAATTCATTAAAAGTGATCGAGGATCACCGAACTCTATAAAATATGGAACATCAGAGGCCTCTTAAGTCTGTTTCCAATTGAAATCTGCACAGTTTCTTGAGGTGCTTGCGCCATCCATTATTCGAGAACAGTCAATGTCATTTGCGATGCCAGGTGCAGTTGTCAAGCTGTTTTTTTGGTTAAGTTTACATTTACGTGCTTAACCGAAGTGTCAGCTGTTAGCATCGTTGCTTGATATAACATTTTGACATTGACAGAGTGACATGAACACCAAAATTCCTGATACTGAAAAAATAAAAGAAAACAAATTTTGAAGTTTAACAACATTATAGAAAACAATGATGAAAACTGCATAAGAACAATCTTGGTTAAGATATAAAATTACTTCAAACCACAGAAAACACTGCAAAAAATCTTAGGTCTTTACATTTCATTTCAGTTTTTTCAAAATTTGTCTCAAACTTAATAATGCACACTCATAACTCTATCAACTGAAGATTGAAGATACTATTTTTCATAATTTTTGGTGTAAATATTATCACATTTTTCATTGCTAGATAGAATTATATAATATATCTGATAAAGCTGTAAAAACCTCACTTTTATATATTTCTTAGATTTAGAGATATTCTTAATTTTTAAACACTACAAGTCACTTTTTTTGCAAGGTGTCAAGTTCGAAGATTTTTGTATAATTTATGCAGAGCTCATCTACAGTGGTCAAAAACGTATGTGGGTTATGTATTTCATGCAATTCCTTCACATTTTTGCAAATTTTGTAATTGAAATTCAATTGTTTTAAATTAGTTTTGCCTGTGACCTGATATCGTGCAAGGTAATAACACGCATACTTCGACATTTACTTGTTATTGTAAACATGTGGCGTTGTCAGCTGCATTGTTTAAGTTTTGTTAAGGTTACCAGAGGTTGCGGACGAAGTGGTTTTGCCATGCCTTAGCAAACCCTCCTTTCTAATTTTCAAATTGCTGAATTAAAGCAAACTTCGAACTCAATTATACAGAGTGTTATATAGATTAATATAGAATGCAGAATGACTTTCTAAGGATTCAGTTCAACTTGTTGGAAAGTTTGATTGCCAATCTTTCTGAATTATCTGGTCTTCCCTATATTACATATTACTTTAATTCTTTTAATTTACTTAAACTTTTACATTTATCCGTTATGCAAGCAAGAATCTTAAAATTTTGTTCTAGATCAATTACATGCCAAGTGAATCACTGTTTTTGTAGTAGAACTCAACATGAAATAGAAAAACCGTTAAGAAGAAAATTATATTTCAACCTATGTCTATAAATTCTTCATTTAAAGATACATACATGTTGAAAATGTGCAATGGTTTAAATGCTATTAAATTGGACATATATTTAGTGTGGACTTGGTCAAATTAAATTTGAACTTACATCCAAATTAAGTGTTCTATAAAGTGAAAGTGACAAAAGTTAACTACTCAAAGCAGATGTCCAAATTATCATTGTTTTTGTTCAGTATGTAACCACAAACTTTCTGCAATAGATTCTATAATAGAAATTAAATATTAATAAAATAAATTGTTTGATTTTACCTTATATTTTATATTTTAATTTTTTTGTTGAACTTTAGGGGTTGGTCTAAATTTAATTGTGGATGAGGTCACTAGATATTTCTATCCTTAAGTACCATCACTCACTCAGTACAGTAGCTTTCTAGCAGATACTTATACCAAGTTTGCTTTAAATAATTCCACATTTTAAGTTGAAAATAGCCAAAAATCAGTTTTCAGCATACAAAAAAGAAGCATTTACAGATTTATTTTAATATAGTTTTACCCTTTTTAAAACTGTTACTTCTTTTACAAAAAGCAGAGCACTCTATAGTTTTGCTTATGTTGGATATTTTATGCAAGTTGAAAAAATACCTGKTTTCTAAGTGAAAATTATAGAAATCTGACTGTCAATTTTAATTTTAGAAGGTGATCTAGTAATCTCTTTAAACTTATTGATATTAATGTTAGTAATGTTTCTTTTATATTCTTACATTTTTTTGTAAAGGGATCTCATTACAGAAAATTTTAACATATATGATATTATCAAGATATCTAGTTTTGATGCTGTATAATTGTGATGAATACTTGAAATTATGGAAGTGTAACTAAATGTAACATAAATTCACGAGAATTTCATTTTCTATTATTTTCCACATATATCTTTTTTTAATTCCAGGCATTTAGTACAATGTTTTTCGACACCTTTTTACCCATCATGAAAATAAGAACCATCAAAATCTCATACATCTAATATTCAACTTACTAAAATCATAATTAGTGCAGTTTCACCATTTCATATGCTGCCTTGTAAAAAAGGAGCATCATTGTGATGAAACCAGATCTATTTCTTTGTCAAATGAGGCATCCTAGCTTTAAATTTTTAGCCTAATTTCTCAAATAATGAGCCGTAATACTTGTTTATTATTCTGGAGCTAGTTCACCATGTTTTGTTCTCTGAGTAAATAGATCTTTCGTTTATTTTATTCATAGTTATAAAATGCTGCAAGGATTATTTTTTCATGCTTAAACATTATGCATTTCATGTGATTTCTTCTATTTCACTCAACTTTAATTATGATTTTATGGTCCTCAATTGTCTATCAGTGGCTGATTTTAGTCTACCAGAATGTGACACGTAGCATTCTATCATGTATTTAAAAAAATGCTTGTTCACTAAATGGGACTCGTTTCTATGCATAATTACAAAATGCACATTTTTTTAAAACTAATTATATGTCTTTTGGAATATTTGACAGTGTAAAACTGACATTAAAAAAGTGACAAACATGCTGGTTTGCTGCCATCTTCTGCTTCTTTCCACATTTTGATTTATCCTTATGTATTATATATTTTCATAATCATTTATGTTCAGAATGATTCACAAATGTTACACATTGATGTTTTGCAATCTTTAAAAGTAAGTGGGACTGCATTATAACTACAAAATTAAATTGTAATTTACATGTTGGAAGAACACCTTCACTGAGGTCCCTTTACACTTATTTAATTGTAATAGTATTTAACTAGTATATGACAAAATACCAAATATTGATTTAAAAAAAGTATTCCCATTTATAAAAATGTGATTTTTGCTGCCAGTGTTGATATGTTGGCCAGTTATATATTATAATAATGTTATCATTTTTTTAATGTTCATTAAGTAAGTTTATACATTTTTATACCTTCTACGAATTATTGTGTGAGAAACAAGGAGAAGTCATTATGATGTATGAGGTAATAGAGTATCCATAGATTGAATTTAATCCAATTTAAGTGAGGCTTGTACTATACCATAGTGAACCAAAAATTTTGTGTCAGTGTAGTAGTCATGGGTAATTATTCCCAGAATTTAGATGTTATGAAGATTAGATGTATTTTTTTATTACTTTCTAATTTTGGTGTTCATGTAGGTATAATTTTTAATGCAAACAAGTCTGCAATGAGAAGTACTTCTTAATGTGACACCTATCCAAATTTTTATTGGAAACTAATTTAGTATTTAAGCTTCTAAGTAGACTGATAATTGTAAATTTTGTCACGGGCATGCATTGTAGTTTAGAGTAATAGGTGTATATAAAGATTTTGAAATTTGTTCTCCTTGTTTCGAGTACTTATTGCTTGTGTCATTTATAAGTAGTCCTTTTGTGCCTTAAACTGTAGCAGTTATGAATAAAATGATTTACTGCTGAAGGTTGTGTGTTATTCATATTATGGTTTGTTTATATTTTATGCAGGGTGATCATTAATTTGCTTTGTTGCCCGTTTTCATACTGTAACATCGAGATTGTAAATATCTCTCATCCCCATTTTACAGTCTTGTAGAAATAGTAGTGGTGATTTGGTAAAAGCTTCAGTTGCTTGAGGTAATACTGATTTATGTTTGTTTCTTTTTTTTTAAGTTACATATATTTTTCCTTTTTCAGATGTGCTCCTATGTACAGTTGATGATAAGGGTCATGTGTATTGCCCATACTGTTACAGGAGTTTTGTGAATCGATACAATTTGAAAGTCCACATTCGAGATAAGCACGATATGAACCCAATTAGCTTGGACTGCAGGGTCTGTGGGAAAATAATGAGAAACAGAAGTTGCTTGCGAGTACACATGTACCACCATCGCAAGCAACAAATGTTGTGCGAAGGCATTAAACTAGATGAAGCAGCTACATAAAATACCACTGAATTTGATGGAAAGAAAACAAGCATTTGTTTTTTTACAGATTTAGTTACTTTTAGATCTCTTAAGATTTCCACAAATTAAAGGCAGTTAATGTTTTTCCTTTAGTGATATTTTAATAGAAGCTGGACCAAAGTTTTCATTTCACTTACGAAAATCTTTCTTTTTGTGTTAGACAGCGCGAGTTTCAAAAGTGGTCAATTTTGAATAGCAAGCTAATGTTTTACGTAAAAAAATAAACTAAATAGTAGACTACCTTGTAGTAGCTAAATGGAAAGATGGTTGATTTTCTATGTAAACACCTTACATGTCGGATCGATGAGCATACATAAGCTTTTGTAAAAGCTCATAACTCTTAACTTCAAGTAATATAAATTGATAGACATATTGCACTACTTTTTTGTGAGAGTATGACTCACAATTTCCATTGATATTAAAACTCGTATACCAGTACTTTACTCAAGTAGATACGGAAGTAATTATTTAAGTTAATTTTATGACATAGAATGTTATGAAGAGTCAAATTGATAGTAAAATGGAACTTCCCTAATTTGAATCCCCAAGGGACCGAATGTCAAATTTGAGTTAGAGAAAATTCAAATAACAGGAAAATATGCCAAATTTACTTTTTGAGTTTATTATAAAATATTATTACATATATGTTATAGCAACAACAACATTCAAACATATTTTTTTGTATGTAGAAGAAAATGCAACAAATAAAACGAAAAATATGTATGAACCCACATATGTTTAGAGATTATTTGAACAAATCGGTAATTGTTTTAATACTCTTTTCTTGATGAAGTGCAATTTTGTAGGGTTTGAATAGCAAAAAATGCTTGGTTAGAATTAGAAATGGCAACATTTGTTTCAGCTTCGCTTTCATTATCATCATCCTCCTTAGACTCAGGTCTAAAACTATATAATTTATTTGATTTTAATGTTATTTTTTAGATTAAACTTACTTTTTTCACTAGAAATAAGATTTTCTGAAATGCTATCTAAAATGTCTTCATCTGTTAGAAACTACATGGTTTACACATCATCAAGATAAGTATAATCTTGCATTCATTGCAGTTTTATATGAGATTCAAATTTTTTTTATTATTACTGTGGAAGTCATCTTTTTCATCAGTCATCAGTAGTATTCTGCATTAATTCATTTTTGGCAAATCATGCTTTCCTGATTGTTTGTTGTTTTACATGGAGTTCCCTTTTTTATTTAGATCTCTAATTGCGCCAAGTAGTGACAGGTGTAGGAGTTTCTTCTTTCACATGGGCTAAAACTTTAATTACGATTCGTTTTTCTATAATGCTGCTTAAAACTTTGTATGATTGCTTGGTCCATTGGTTGTAAAACAGAGGTCATATTGTTTTTATGTTGTGCTCATAATCCACATCAATTAATTTTATGCCCTTAAAACAATGTAGACTTTTCAACTTGCCAATAAGGAGCAATTTCAAATTTTTGGATCCACTCATACTGCTTGCACCCAAACTGTAATTCTCTCCTTGCTGTTTTTGCTACCAAAGCATTTTTGACATTAAAATGCTAATAGTTTGTGGGGTAAATGTCCTTTTTTCTTTCGCCCTTTTCCGCCTTAACATTAATTTCAATTTTTAAATTTCATTTCGCCACTTTAATCTTTTATTATTACACTGCAATTGGTAAAAGTTTATAAAAGATCTAAGATAAAAGACTAACAAGTTTCTACTGTCGCCACTCATTATCGCGAACTAGTAAATCCCCCAAATACAGTAGGTATTTCACCGCAAAATTAAGAGAGGCTTGGTCGCCCGCTAAATTTCAGTTTGAGTTATAGATATTCAACTTACAGAGTTAAAAATACTTGGATTACAAAAACTTAATTATTCACAAAAAAATATTAGACCTAGAAAATATGTCGAGTTGAAGAAGTTTGAATTAGAGAAGTTACATTACATTATTTAAAAAATATGTTAGTAAAAGCACATAACTTACCCCAAACAACATCATTATTATCAAATCACATAAATTTTTTGCCTGCATTATATTATTAATTGATTGGAAAAGAGGACATATATAAGATAAAAATGTTTTACTGGCTTGTACTTGAGACTTTCCAGATTGTAGCTCTGGTATGCCATTCAGTCACCAAAGTTTTCCAGCTCAAGTTACAGAACAAGCGATGAACTATAAGTGATTCAGTGCATGCACAAAATAGAGATACACCATCCAGTATTTTGTCCTTACACATACAACTTGCTTGAACTGGGACTTGAGCCTGAGATTCCTGGTGATGTAATGGCAAGCACATCATAGCACCAGTTAAACATAAAGCGAGTAGAACTTTTTTCTTGTATATGATCTGTAACTAATATTATTATTAATATTGTTTTTCTGTCAAACCCCATATTTCAAGAAAGTTAAAATTTTTGTTTTCTGATTATATTTATACTGTTATTATATTATTTTAATTGGAAAGTTCAGATTCTATCAGACTCCAATCTTTATTCGCAGCATTTCATAAAAGAAATAAAAAACACATAATAAAACGGATGTAATGATTTTACGTTTATATATGAAAACTTTATATAAACATTTAAAGAATCTACGAATCTATTTAACTGCCCAAAGAAAATAATCTATGTGCGTTAAAACAAATAAAACATTTAGTAGCTTTGATCACCTTGTCAAATATAATGCAGGGTATTCAGTTAAAGCTGGATAACTTCTGTATCTTAGAAACCAATCGTGCTAGAATCGTGCAGTAAAATTTTTTAAACAAATGTGGCCACACAGATTTTATTAAAAATATTATAAAGTACATATAATTTTGCTGCTAGGTGGCGAATTTGATATAGTCTACCAGAAAATCGATAATATTTTTCATTATCTAAATACAACATTTGTCTTAAGTATGCTCATTAGAATCTCTGTTTATAAACATTTTTCAATTCAAAATTTATTGTAAAAATTTGATAGTAGGAGACGCTGTTTAAGGAAATGTCAAGTTTTCCTATATATCTTAAAAAAATTAAATGCATCCCAATAGATTTCTCCATTGTTTATTATAGCTCATTAATCAAACAGGATACATTAGGAAACCAGAAGTGCACATCTTTTTTGGTTTTGTAGTTATGGTCAAAATAGTTGATCGGTATTTAAGAATAAGCTATTTCCGAATTTCATATACAACACATAACCATTTATATCACTCTTGTTGAAAAAAATAAATATTACAGTTTTATACTTTGATCAGGAGTAAAGTTTGAATAAGGCCTGCTGATCTAATATATCTATTTACAGTTAAGCGGTATATGGAATTTTTTTGATATTTTGCAACCTTATGTAAATTAAGAGTTTTCATGGACATACTTAATAGCCTATAAGACCATTCAGTGCCTAACCACAAACTTCTTTGAGTAAGTATAATACCAAAAACTGGACACACTAGAGAAAAATCATGTAAGTAATTTATCCTTTTTTTAATATAACCTAATTTTATTTTTTAAAAATGAATCCTAGTATGGGTTCGCTGTTCTTTTACTATAACCAAGAAACGAAGAAAGAACTAACAAAAAGTCGATAGGGTTTCATTTGATTTTTTAAGGATATTTGGGCAAATGTAATGTATTCTTAAATAACACCTTCTGTTAAACAGTTCTAACGTTGATTGACGTACGTCAATCAACGGTTCTAATGTTATATACAATTATATTGAAAACCATAAAAGCCACTTTAAAACTAGCCTTGTTCGTTGAATTCACTTATATTCATACTTAGGTTATGCCATTTTAAAGATTTGAAATTTCTATTGCTCATATTGTCGTCATAGCAAGTAGGAAAAAAACTCTTCAACCAAAATCTGTGAAGAAGTAAACATAAATTATAAACAGTTTATTTTACACCACCATTATAATGCAACTTTTTGGAGAAAGAAATGATATTTTGGTATGTCTAAAATCACTAGATAAGATTATGTAGCGCAACCATCTGCCATGTTTGTGACTCTTCAAGGCAGCACATTCAATAGTGGTCGGTATTTCTACAGGTTAAAAATATTTATAGAACTTAATCTTATTTATTCACAGGAATAAAGATTCACAGTAATTAAAACACAATAAAAAATCGATTAACTACTTAAAATATTTGCAACCTCTAGAAATACTGACAACTTTTGAATTTACCGCCTTGAAAAATCTCAAACAATGCAATGGTTGTGCTACTACATAATCTTATCTACTGACTTTAATATGTCACATTAACTAGGCTATCTAGCAACAAAGTTATGTACTTCATAATATTTTTTAATGAAATCTGTGTGACCATATTTGTTTTAAATTTTTTTATTACAAGGTTCTAGGATGATTAGTTTCCAAGATATAGCTGCTATCAAGCCTTATCTGATCACTCTCTATATATATATATTTGACCTTAATATTAGGGGTATATTACTATCTAACAGTATTTTAATTATGAAAATAACATTTTAGCCTTCACAGAAATTTAATTTTTATTTGGTCACTGAACTTGTTGCTTATTACTAATTTTATTTCATTCTTCTCTCTAAGACCACACATTAATAACAGAGTGTTAATTGTAAATAAACATTGGCTCTGGTCAATTTACTCGGACCTTACAAATAGTTTTGCCCTTGTTAAGGCTCCTCAGGCAACAACAATCAATAAAGTATTAATCATAAGTACAAATGATGTTAAATTTACTTTCTTACCTTCTTTATGGTATGCAACAAACAACCAAGGAAATAAACAGGATGTCGCAAATTTTTTTCTTGAATTATGACGTGAATTACAAAAATACAATTATTGTAAAGTTAAATATCAATAATTTACAAAGTAATGACATAAAAATTGTGAAAATATATACTTGTCACTTTATTGATTTCAAAAAAAGACAATTATGTTGATTGGCGTCAACTTAAATATAGTTTTGGTATTTGTAATAAAAGGAAAAATAGCTTTAGTATTCGTATCATGACTTTGTACGAAAACAAATGAAAACTTGGTCAAGCTTGTTTAAAAACCCTTCGCCATGAGTAAATTAAAACAAGATTTGCATTTGTTTAATAGTTATGTGCTCAAGTGCAGTCTAGATTGAATGTTGAAGTGTAATTAAGTTTCAACCATTTTTCCACAACAGACTATAAACGTTTAGGCTGTTTGATATAGTGATTAAGGCTTTCACAGCTGGAGTCTGTACTAGTAGATACTTCCTGGTTATTTAGCCATGATCATGACGATTTCCTCTTCGCTGATGTTTTGTCCACTGCTTTGGTGAGCATCTTCAGAGCCAAGTTCATCGTCTATTATGTCTACAACGAACTCGTCCAGTGCTCATTACAGCAGTGGGCGAAACGTCAGCGAAGAGGAAGTCGTCACGACCATGGCCAACTAATCCGGAAATATTTACCAGTAATTAGGCTGTTACAAAGCACTGAACTGAAGGATACTCTTACACTCTTTGCTTGCTATTCCATGTCGTACATACTCCTTGAACAGATGTAGCTCAGGTTTGCTTTAGACTACTAACGAATATGTGTACAGGTAAATGGATTATGAAATGTAAGTGATTAGTTTTTCCTGTTATTTGACTACCACTTTATTTTGTATTTTCTTGCAATGTATAATTTTCACTGTTCCTGTTCATAACCAGTAATACATTCCATTGTGATATACATTTTATAAACATCAAACGGTACCATGAGCTACCTCAAATTGCGATAAAGGATTGCTAATCACCTTGTGCCTGTGAACTATGTACATATAAGTATATCGCTTTTATTTAGGATTAGACATGAGTGATAGGGACTTTAACTGATATTTTTTTATTTATTACTACTTTTTTACTGATAAGCTATTTTTAATACAATGTTATTACCAAATTATGTAATATAATATGTGACCTGTGTAGTTCACATTCCACGCCCAAAAACAAAGGCATTGTAGTTTGTAGGTGACACATTCCTATAAAAATAAATTTGAGAATAAAATTCAAATTGCTTTATTACTGACAGGTTGTTAAATACTAAGAATATGGTATGGACTAAGTTACAGAGCATAAATTTTAATGAACACATGCTTTTTAGAAAATAGAGTGCAAAAAAAGAACCACTGAAACCTGTAAGGTGATACTTTGTTAATGCATATTGGAATGAAAATAAGTCTTACAATTCGCTATTGCCTTTTATACAAAAATTTTGAAATAAATGATGACTCAGAATGGATTGCATATTTATTTTTTAAATAACATGGTATATAATTATGACAGAGTAGTTAGCCATCATATGTTGAGTAGTAGTGAGCTCAGAATTTGTCATTTGCAATGGAGCAGTTTCCAGATGACCAAGCTGCACATGCATGTGCAGTTATTATGAAACAAGCAGTTACTTTACCGTACAGAGACGTTTTCGAATTCAATATGGGCTTTATGATATAGAACAAGTGCCTAGTACTAATTTAATAAAAAATTAGGTTCAGAAATTTGGGCGGAGTGGTTTCTACCTTGAATTTTAAGCCTGATGGGCACCCACGAACAGCAAGAACTCCTGTAAACATCGACCGCTTACCGTAATTTTTTTAACGGGCATTATCGGCTCGTATTTTTTGAGGTAACCAAGGGGCATACATACTATTAATTCCAAATCGTAATTTTTTTGGTCTGGGTCTTCAAGTGTGGGACAGATACGGCCCAGCAACTTGATTCCAGCAAGATGGTACTGCAAGTCACACAGCATTAGAAGCAATTAGAGAATTGTTTCCAAGCCGACTTATTTCGCATAGAGGTGACATTAAAAGGCCACCACAGAATCCTTACCTGGTTCCACCTGGCTTTTTCCTGTAGGGATATCTGAAACATTGTGTTTAGGTGCAACCTACCTCAAATCTGCGTCAGCTTAAGGCCAGTATCCTAGAGAAAATTGCAACAATTGGATATGATAGGCCTCAACGTGTTTTCATGAGTTTGATGGAAGATATCTTGATTACGTCGTTTTCACACGATTTCCACATTTCATGCTTTAATTTGGTCATAATTACATAAAAATATAATAAAAGATTACGATGTTCTATTATTTTGAAATATGCAATCCATTCTGAGTCACCCGTTACTTCGAGAACTGTTAATTTTGGTTATAGATTATACAACTATAGCATAATAGAGAATTAAAAACTACATTAAAACAGTACAAAAAATAAGATTAATTAATTTCAGTGGTTAACAACAACAACAAAGTATTTTGTAAGTTGCAACTATTTGTCTCATCTAAATATCTACCAAAAGGAATGTTGAAATCCTAAAATACTACAACTCTGTGATACATTCTTTATAACACAGTATTTTAATAGTCATGGCATCACAAGCAAAATTTTTAAATATTTTCATACAATTTGAAACTATCAAGTGGTTAAAAAAATTACTGAATTGTTACATAAACAAGCATACTTTAATGCAGCCCAGAAAAAACCAAACCCGATATTACTAAACATTTTCCACTTATCTTAATATAAAAGCTCCAAAAACCATGATGGACCCTGTAGAAAGCCAAATTTATATATGTGCACGATTTATGCTCGCACTTAATAATAGTAATAATTTGACTGCATCTTAAGAAAGGCATGTGGATAGTAACAGTGTGTTGCAAAAGAGATAACAGACTTGTCAATTAAAGAAAAAACAACTTCATTATTTAAAGTGACAAACATGTCTTCATTACTAAAAGTTTCTATATTCAGTGGAAGGCTTACTACGCTAAATAAAATATCTTGTTCATGTTAATAAGTAATCAAGGTACAGACAAGCTTAAAATGGGGACGAAGCAATACTTTCAGAAAAGTAATAATAAAAAAATAAATCATAAAAATCATTCTATTCTAAAAACATCTGTGTCTAAAGAGTCTAGAGCTGTAGAGGAATTTGTAATTTACAAATTAATTAAGTAATAAGGTGATATATTTAGGAATTTAGTTTTTCTGCACTAATAGTCACTGGCTTTGTTCCTTTCAAATGTGGGGTAAACTACAAGAAATGTATATGGAAATTCTCTTCAAAGATCAATTAATTAATTTATTTCTAACACTAAATCCACAAATAGACACACTTGATACACAAATAAGTATAAAAATCTATACAACCAATCACAGCCAAAGAAAATTAATATAAACTATCAAAAAATAATACAGTTATAGTTGTATAAAAAGATCTATGAAACCGAAATTTATTGTTATTCCATCCTTTCACAGCAGAGCTCGCAATAAAGTGGTAATAGACACCGATATTGTCAATTACACCGACCAAAAGGAAATATTTTAAGTGGACCGGGTTTGAAATAAAATACTATCAATATCATTGTCATTATCATTTTCTAGGTTTATAATTAGGTCTTCTCCGATATTCATCTTCTATCTTTATTACATGCTGTACAGATTTTTTATGAAATCAAATGTTTTTCGAATCATTGTCAACATTTCATTGCTAAAGTTTCCCCTTCTTCTCCTTAATTTTTCCTTGATTTGGCCCCACATCATTTCGATAGGGTTAAAAATACAATGATAAGGCGGTAAGCACATGACAATTAAATTGTATTCAGATGCAATCTGATTGATTTTGCTTTTTTTCATACGTTTTTGTGTGAACACCTTCCTTCTTTGTATAATGGGCTTCAAAATATAAATCTTCCATGTTTAGGAATTCCTGAATTTCACTTTTTTTATTGCTGTTATTCGGAACTTTATCAACTAGTACAGAATGGTAACTGGCACTGTCAAACACAATAACACTACCTTTTGGAATATTTCTAATTAAGTTTTCTGTTAACCACTTCTCAAAAACTTGGGTAGTCAGAATGATAGTCTACGCTAGCATTTTTCAAATTTTTTCACCCTAGGTGTAATACATTAGGCACAAATCCATTTTCACTCCCGGCATGCAAAAGTGAAATTCTTTTACCTTTAGAAGGTGGAATATTTAAAGCACCTTTCCTAAAACCGCCAGTCTAAATAAAATATTTGTTTATTTTCGTCTACATATTGTTTGATTTCTTGTAGATAACGATGTCGCCAACTTGTCACCACTTCACTTTCCAATAAATAGTTTATTTTATTAATATGCTCCTCAATTATATATCTGTACAACAAGATAATTGTAGGCAAAGTTTTTTTTGCCATAAAATTCATACACAGCACTTCAAATTCCGTCTTCTTGAATTGGGACCAATTTTTTTAACACTCCCTTATCCAATTCAATTTTTCTTTGTGACGGTCCAAATTTCACTAATTGCCACGTGGTTTGTTTTTGGAACTCCAAATAAATTGAATATCTCTGCTATGGCGATTTCTTCACTCTCACTTACTTCTCTTCTTTTCATATATCCACAAAATACAGAGTGTTTTTCATCGTGGTATAGAAGGTTGCATTTCCTTTTCTTGGTACGTGGTTCAACCTCGACACGTCTTGGAAAAATGTTCATTTGATTCGCTTGAAGATTCGATTAGAATTGATAAGGTTTTCGAAACTATCCCTCTTTATGTACATGTATTTGAAACAACAAGTTATAAAATCAGAAAGACTGCAAGGAGCCCAACAAATTTTATCTTAATCTTAAACCTTTGACCATAAACCATTGTGCCCTTCACAAATAGCTCTTATAATGAGTTTAATAGATCTTTTCCTACAGCTATAGTTATCACTGGGAGGTAACAACCTGCTATTCTTTAAGGTATTATTTAATAGCAACAAAATTTTTTTTGAAACAGCAGATTGTTACCTCCTATTGCTTATATGTTATCTGCTATTTAAAACAGAACTTACTCATTAAATTTACAGATAATAAATAAAATAAAATATATAATAATACAATAAAATCTAGACTATTCCACATGCAATGTAAAACACATAAATTTGTATTTATTTTTTTTACTTCAAAAAATKCCATGTTTTGTCTTGCATTGGAATTTTCAAATTCATTTATACTAAACTATTAATAGTAATATATGGCTTAGAGGTTTTTAAAAAATCTAGGTTATTAGCTGCTAGCAATCCTGCGATTTCCATGCACTCTACTATGTTTCCTTAACGAACCTTTATAAGCAAATTGTCTGCTACATACACTGCAGGAAAATGGTTTTTCTCCACTGTGTTTCCTAGAATGAACAAGGAGATTACTGGGGGTGGCAAAATCTTTGCCACATGTTTGACATATATTCTTCTTAATGCCACTATGCTTGCGTTCATGAAGCCGAAGCTCCGATGAGCTGGCAAATGTTTTTCCACATTTATTACACTGGTACGGTTTCTCGCCTGTGTGTTTTCGATAGTGATTGATTAATGTACCTTTTTCAGCAAAGCTGAAACATATAAGTAGATTGTTAAGTATACAAGTAGTGCTTAGCAGTTTTAATTTTAACAGGGAATGATCCATAATGAATGCATTCAAGTTCAGAAAACAAATTTCTTGTTATATATTATGGCATAGCTATTTATGTCAAAGCTGATATTTAACAAGAAATCTCGGCAGTCAAGAAAGAACATTTTCTTACAAAATAAATTAATGATCAGCTGAAGTCAATAGTGACTCAAAATAGTTTCAATTATTTTTCAGTCTTCAGAAAAGTAACTAAAAAACAATAAAGGATGGGGAAAACAGACATGTACTAATATTTTTGATTAATAACATGCAAAAAGTGTTGTAGTACTATATCATTTTATTGCTGTAAATGTTACATGTTTTTAGAGCTGTAACAAAAAGTTTTTCATTAAAATGGTGTGGTTGCACCACAAAATTTCTGCTTGCCAATGAAGTATAGAAAGACAAAAATAGTGAAAGTACAGGGTGTTTTGAAAAATGCAGCCAATCTCTTAACTGGGTAATCACTGACGAATTTTAGACCAATTCAACCACTTTCGTCTATATGGAAAAGTGCACCATTAAAAAGTTATAGCCCTTCGAAGTTGTGTTACATGACTAGATTTTTTGCTGGTGAAACCGATTTCAAATTTTGGATATCACTTGCAAATATCATAAGACACAATTTGTAAATGAAAGTAAAATTTTCTGATTAGTACAACAGCATAAACCAAGACAAGTGTTTATTTCACATTAACAATAGACTACTTCAAAATACATTAAAATGCAGGTCACTTCCTTTAGGAAGTAGTTCCCGTTAAGGCAGCTAGGTGGCTTTGTCATCATGTCAGTGTAATACTGACAGATGGCATTGCCATCCTAAATTCTTACTTTCATAATAGACTACTTCATTCCGAAACTTTTTGATATCTTAAAATTTTGGATTGCTACTGCCGTTTTCATGTAAAATTACAAAAACCAACTGAATGATGCATTAAAATTTGAAGTTTGTTGAATAGACAATTTTTGTTTTCATTTCACAAATTATTAAAAATAATTAAAACTTAATTTGCGTGGATAAATGTTGAAATAGCAGATATCCACTTGATACTGGATAAGTGTCATAAAAATATAAAATATCAGCTGAAACTTTTGTGTAAAGCACATAATTAACTGACAAACACGAAATTTTGATACAGTCATGCAGTTGGTTTTTGCATAATAATGACAGACAAAAAAAAATATGTGGATTACAAGTAAATAGATGTCTAGGTTTACCCTGTTGTACTGACAAGAAAATCAAACTTTTACATATAAAATATGTTCTTTGACATCCGTAACTGATATTCAAAATTTCAAATTGTTTTCATCAGTAAAAAACCTAGTTATGTAACACAATTTTGAAGGGCTATAACTTTTTAATGGTGCTCTTTTGTATATAGATGAAAGTGGGTGAATCAGCCTGAAATTCGTTAGAGATTATCCAGTTAACAGATTGGCCAGGCTTTTCAAAACATTACAAACTTTTTATTCAAAACAAAAATATCTATTTTAAAAGTAAGACCTCCAAAGTAGTTAAATTTAACCTTTTCTTTCATTGAACTCAAGAAATATATTTACCTTTTTGGACACCTGTCACAATTAAAAGGTCTTTCTCCTGCATGTGTCCGCAGATGTTTGTTCAGACTAGATGACTGGGTGAAGGTACTGCCGCACTTGCTGCAAACATATGGCCGTTCTCCGGTGTGTATTCTGATATGTTTTGTCAAGTTGGCACTTTGACCAAACACCCTTGAGCAGAGGTGACATTTATAGGGACGATCACCTGTGTGGGTTCTACTGTGTACTTTCAGAGAACGAGGATCAGCAAATGATTTACCACAAGTAGGACATATTAAGGGACGTTCTCCAGAGTGCTTACGCATATGTATATTGAGGTAGAATGGTTGGGAAAAGCTGAAATAAATTGGAAAGTGTTATTGTTAAAAACTTGAAATAAGTATTAGCCTGTTCAAAAAATAATGCTGGTTTTTATCATCCTTATTATTTGTGGTTATTTCAGCATGATTATCTTTTTTATGCATATTATATTTGATTCAAAGTACAGCTTTCCTCCTATATTCCTGTCATAATAGCGTCATTATTTAATGTCACGTAAAGTTAAAGCTAAAAGATCTTTTCAAACGGAAGAGAAGTAATTGTGCACAATTTTCTTTTGAATTTTTAGTGGGCCACAAAGCAGCAGAGATGTCATAGCGTTAAGGAGATATCTGGCAAAGGAATGTTGCAATGCTGGTTTCAGAAATTTCAAGATAGAGACGAGTTGCTTGAACTTAAAAGACGAAAGACTGCCATCAAGAATGATCAACTGAAGGCTCTAGTCAAGGTGAAACTATGTACAACAATTTGAAAACTTGCAGAAGATATAGATGTCGCAACTGAAACAATTTCGAACCACCTGCAAGAAATTGGAAAATCGAGGAAACTCAGCATGTGGTGTCTTCGCTCATCTTGCACCACAACAATTAATCTTCTATTGACCGAATCGTAATGTGCGATGAAAGTGGATTCTGTACCACAATCAACACTACTCGGCTCTGTGGTTCTACTGCAATCAAGCTTCACAACACCTTTATGGTGGTGACTATTTAGTGTTTGTGGCTGGCCTCATCCATCACAGCTCTTTGAACCAAGGCAAAACAGTTATGGCAAAGAAGCATTGTCATCAAATCGATTAAATGCACCAGAAAAGGTCTAGTTCTTCTCCATGATAATATACAAAATCCTGCACTATCCACCATGCTCACCAGACTTCTCGTCCACACACTACCATTTTCTCAAGCATCTGAACATCTTCCTCCAAGTTAAACGGTTTAAAAACCAAGCCGATGCTAAAGACACCTCCAGAACGCCGGAATTTTAAGCTACAGGCATAAATAAACTTGTTTCCAATTGCCAAAAATGTATCGATTCGTATGGTTCTTATTTTGATTAATAATGTTTGTTTCATTTAAAATTCAAAGTTAAAAATCGACATTATTTTTTTAACAACCCAATATGATTAGTCCTTTTAAAGGAAAATCAAATATGACTTAAATATTAGCTATATACTTTTGCTCTTTAAGTATCTTCCTGGCACTATACTGGTAATGTTTAACAGTTTAAGAATATGGCAGCACATGATTTCCTGAATATAAATGTTAGAGCTTGACTCTTATCTTTGACAGAGCATTTTAGTTAAAATGATTTATACTCGATGCTTTTACCACTGTCTTTTCTAGAGTTTGCTATTTTAATTAAGGTTTAAAAGTGCTGTTCTGAAAACATTTATCATCTTATGAATTTAAATTGTACTGGCCAGTTACCATAATTCTTAAGGATGTTTAATTTCCTTTGCGCTACAATCTCTACGAATTTGAGGTTTTCAAAGCTACAAGTGTTCTTAAAATTAAAACCCAACATATGCATTGCTTAAGCACAAATCGTTTGCACATGTCAAGCAAATAATGGATACTATACATCATAGGGAGCAAAACTGTATTATTTTTGTAAATAAGATTACATACAATATGCATTACCTACTTTACTAATTTTTTAGTCACTCTTGAACATTAACAATAAATGTGAAAAATTGAAGGACAATAATAATGTGAAATTATAAAGATTATGATAGAGTTGGCATTTAAAAACATCTAATCAAATTAAATAACAGTTTTTAATATAACGTTAGTTACCCTTGTCCACAAATAATGCAGCGATGCCTTTTTTCACAAGGCTGACCAGTATGTCGCTTCATATGTTTTGTAAGGGCATAAGATTCAGCAAATCCTTTCTGACATATTTGACAGATGTGTGGTTTATTAACCATATGTATCTTGATGTGTCTTGTAAGCATCTGCCGTGCTAAAAACATTTAAGCAAATCATATATAACAAATGATTTATATATGAATACTTTAATGTGACTACTGACTACAATAAGCATTTTTAACAGCAAATAATTACAAAAAAAAACATGCATTTTAAAATTAATTACCTATTCATTAATGGCATGCAACATTGACATCATATTAAATATGTTTAAGCAAAAACTCACTAGCAAACTGCTTCTTGCAACTACTGCAAGTAAATTCTTTATTTTCAACATGAGTTGACTCGTGCAGCTTTAAATCAAATTTAGCACTGAAAGCTTGCGAACACTTCGAACATGGAAAAGGTAGTGAAGTTGATGAACCATCTTTCAAAAATGATGTCAATTCAGTTTTCGTGGCACCATCATTTTCTTCCGGACGACTTTTATTTTCATGAATTTTAATATGGCTTTTAAATATTTTGGAATCTAAAATAAATCAGTCAATACAAATTATGACACTGAATCATTTTGAAACAACGGTTCTAGTAATCTTACCAAAAAATGTAGCATTACAATACTGACAGTAAAATTCATCTAGATCTTTATTTCTCGTAGGTGGTAATTCTTCATCTGTCGGTTCATTTATTAACGTATTATCTTCAGACTTTGCACACAATGCTTCATGATACTGTTGTAACAATTTTTGTGCATTATCACACTTAAGTTTGAAGTAATATATTTGAAAAATAATGTCCTGGCATTCTTTACAAATTTTATTTGGAAGATAGTCTTCGTCATGTACCTTGAAATTATGCGTTGACAAAGATCAACTACTTATTTGTTTTCTAACATTTACCTGTATAAAATCGCAAATACTTAAAATATTAGCTAATTTGCCAATACATAATGAATTTGTGTCCGACATTTCATTTAAACATGTTCGGCATAACGAATAAAAATTATCTGGAGTTATAATAACAGGCATCCTATGCTTAATGCAACCACAAAAAAGTAGGTAACTTAAATTTTAAATTATTGTATTGATGAACAAGTGAAATATCAACATCAACTACCATTTAACCTAATCCAGAGTATTTTTTGACCTACTATTTAAGCTAAGCGGTAACTACAAGCCATAGAACAGACATCTTATCTATTATCTAGACGACTAAACCTTATCCCTTGTTATCTGATAACCCTAAACAATAAAACAAGATACACAAGGCTTTGCAAATCTGACGCAGGTAAATGAGAAATGAGGCCTATTCGAAATTAATTTTGTTTAAACACCTGTAAATGTGTGTTAAATTTTAATATTTAGTTTTATATCTCTAGTCTCCACAAATATTTCATTTGGTGACTTGTTTAATGTTAAACTAATTATTTCTTTAACAATTTTTAACTAGTTCAAATTTCCCGCCTTTATTCTTAATTTTGATTTTCAATCTTCTTTAGAATCAACCAATAGCAAGGTGGTATATTCTGGTGTTACAGCTCGTCTTAACTACTGACCCCAAAACGCGTGCCCGTTTCAGATGGCGCCAGGTTCGTTGTCTCCCAGGTCGACTTGATTTTGCTGTTGTGTCAGATTGTTGTCTCTGTCAAATTGACAAATAGATTATCACAAAACATTCAAAGAACTATTAATTTGAGTTGTAATTTGTAAGTTATCAGGATGGTATTCAAGAAAATGTATGCACAGCGTTTTTTACCTATGACATTAGCAGTTTGTGTATTATTTGAAACTGGATCAGTTTCAATAACACAGGTTTGTTTGAAGTGGTTAATTGCCATATACATACAATGTGTACACTACCTTCAAGAAGAAAGACACACAATAAGGCATTTGACGAGGTCTGCTTAACATGTAGTCTGTAGCTACACTCCACCAAGTTCCTATATATTGATCCTGAACGATAGAAAGCACATCTGAGTTGTCTATGCAAGATACTATGAACTATATTAAAAGCAGGTATATAAAACTACAAAGATATTGTGCAGTAATTAATGCTATTTTTTCAGCATTATTATCTGTTGGTTACAACAAAATGTTGATGAAAGCCAAGACTACAGGGAAATAAACGACAAAAAAGTTAAACTGAACGACTGAAGCTATTGTTATAATAAATCCACTATAATAGTGGTGCCAGTTATAATGCAATGAGAAATTCACTTTACATAAGTATTTTCTGAGCTTATGTGTATATCTACTCAGGATTCCTATAGAACTAGTAGTTGCTGAAGCAAAAATGAAATAGTATTTAAAATATAAAACGTAATTACAAGGAATATTAATAACAGCAATCATTATTAAAGAAAAACACATGATAATCTATTAAATTCTGTTGATAATAAATCAGAAGACAATAGATACATTATTTTTTATAAATATTAAACAATGTTTCAGAAGTTTGAAATTATATTTATCATGACAGCTTTTGTTATTACATGCTTATTATGTTAAATAAATGTCATACCATATACCTGAGGCTCTTTGTATTTAATTTACTATTTCATGTGCAATAAGGTGATTAGCCCTCCGCAAATTTATGTTTGCAAATAGTAATATTTGTGCTAACTTAAAAATACTTATTGTAAAATATCAATTTATATCAAACGTACTCATTCAAAATACCCACATTTAAGTAAAACGATTAATTCATATTCTTCAGTAGACAAGTCTATTTTATAAGTAAAACGGTKGCAAAACCAAAGTTTATGGACGAAAACCGTCAGCTTTGCTTGATTTTAAATTGCTGGTGTCTGGATGTGAACGTTCACAACTGTGCAATTTTAATTCTGTAGCGGTTGGAAGTAGAATACCTATATAGGTATAGTAAACGAACACCATGTCACATTTATAAAACTGCAGAACTGACCAAATGGTAAAAGCTTTCGCGGCCAGGTGAAGAACTATTGTCTGATTCGCGTCTGTAGGCCGTCATCAGTTGGAGTTGCTTCCTAACATTTTGCTAGCACGAGTGGCAAGCTTCTTCAGAGGTCCTTCCATCTCCGGTGCTGGACATAGACAGTTTACGATCAGCACCGGAGACGGAAAGACTTCTGAAGAAGCTTGCCACTCGTGCTAGTGAAATGTTAGGAAGCAACTCTAACCAACGACGGCTTTTACACCCTAACCAGGACAACAGTTCATATTTCACTGAGTAATATTATAAGAACCATCAGTATTTATCTAAAGTTAAATCCAGAGAATAGGATATACATACATGTTGATCATCGTTAGGCCAAATACCTAACCAATGGTTCTGATCCGTTGAGCTGTTCTCGAGTTATAAGTGTGACAGACGGACAATAGCACCTTTTGGAAAATGTGCTAAAAATAATGCATTTGATGAATTAATAAATAAGTTAAAAGAAGTTGATAGCAACATATTCAGAGATAGTGTGAAGAAAAAATTGATTGTTTACATGAAAAATTCCAAAAGAAATTAAAAAAAAGGAAATGCCCATTATGACGGTTTGTGCTTTCTTTCACATTTAACTTTTACTGCAAATGCAGACACCAGTATTAGTAAATTACTACCACATTCGATTTTGTATATCTCTACAAGTAGAACAAGACTGCAGTCTTCAGTTTGCAATGTGTAGACGCATCCCTTCTTCGTTCCTCTTTGCACAACTTTACCTGTTTAGCTAAAACCGTCCAACACGAACAACGTCTATGTCCACTTTTACGTTAGTTTTAAAACTATATCTTAATCAATATGTTAACACTATTTATTTTTGCTGCGATCAGTACATAAGTTCTGCTACAAAGATTACAAAATATGGTTTTAAATTAATATATGAGTAATATCCTCTGGCTCTGTATGTAAACTGTCAGATCTTTCTAGGCATTTTAGTCTTTTCACCAGCACCTTGAGCTCTGAGACATTTGCTCAGAATATTCGACATCGGACACTTCTACAGCAGACACCACGAAGAATTAGTGCACTGCACTACAACGATATCAATCCCATGGACTCTGCTGGTCAAATACTTTGCAACTATACTCTATTGTGGGTCTAAATTTAATAATGATTCTTTATGAGACTCAGCAAGTACTTTCTAACCATCAGTTACACCTTCGGAGTGGGACAACAGCAAGGCAGCACACTAAAAATAAACAAATCAACGAAATATTTCTCACCTTTTGTTCATGTGCATCACTTTGTATTGATGAATTGTAGCTGTAACTGCAATCTGCAAGCCCATATCCCATTGTTTTAATCTGTCACCATTACCGCCCATACTGATGGTATGTACAACATGGTATACATTTGTCGTCTTAAAGGTTAAAATCTGCACATTAACATTTATGCAACACTTTTCGTATGCAAAAATTTTAATACTAATGACTCACAATTTGACTATTGCTCGCTGGTTCTGTCACGGTGCTCTGCTTTTGCTATTAATCAGCTTGGCCTGGGAGACAACGAACCTGGCGCCATCTGAAGTGTACTCAGATTTTGGAACAGACATTTGAACTAAAATGGCCAAAGCTGAAACACCAGTAATCTACCACCTTGCCAATAGCCAATCAGCATTGTGCACCGCGTGGTATTAGAGATCTAGTTCTTATGTGATCCGTGCAAGTGTTATACACCTCTAATTTTTATTTGGTAGTTCAATAGTCCAATGAAGCAGATGGTAGATAAAAACATTAATAACGTAAATCTGACACCTAACCTCACATTTTATATTCGACAAGAAAAAGGGCGCGAATAATGCTGTTTTGTGTAATTTAAGTGTATGATGTCTCAGACTAGTATTACGTATATAATTCCTTTATATAATAGATGCTTCATTTCTAAATATTTTTTCTTTTTAGATCATTTTTTACCAAAGTGCCTGCAAAACCTAATCCAGAGAAGAATGGGTATGTAACAATATTTTTAAAATGATCGTTACTCGTATTTTTAAACATCATTTTATTAAATGTAAACTATTACCCTCGCTACCTGCTGTAGTGAGTACTAATGCCTCATCACATATTTTATTTAACTTGTATGGAACCAGGACTGGGAACAAGAAAGATAATGAAGACACTAGGAAAACAGAAGAAACCGATCCTGTGATCCAGGGTGATGTTGGGTAAGGATTTCTTTATATCCTTTTACAGGGAATTATACACACAAGGTGTTGTGCAACATGTAATTCACTCATGCACTACATTTGTTTGGTATTGAAATTGTCAAGGACGTTTCCAGTTATTAGTTTGTCAACCTGATACTGCAGCAGTATTAGTAGATATCACAGTATAAGACAGGCAATTAGTTTGAAGAACGTGCTTGCCGTGTCTCTGGGAATGCTATGCATACAAAGAAGACGTATGATGCACGCCCAGTCCATTGCACTCGCTCTCGTAGATTTGCTATAAGAAACCATTCGGTGCATCCCAAATGAAGTCTATATCTCTAATTTCCACAAGGGATAATACTTCATTTAATGAGATCATCTAGCTTCTTGTTATTGTGAATTAATGAAGTGATAAAATCCAAATTTACGTATATAAAAATTTATTATAAGTACCTGTAAGGTGATAAACGTTATAGTAGAAACATGAAATATCAATGTACTTGGAAACTGCAGACTGCTTCTTGTAACAAAGTTGTATTTATTTTTGATGCACAATTCAAAACTGAAAAAATTAACATGAAGTTTTTTTAAATAAAGTTTGATAGTATCACAGATAAATTATTAAACATCCTAATTGATCTATGATAGAAGCCAGAAAAATATGAAAATTTGTATAATTTATAGTAATTTTACAGCATAGTGAAATTAATTTGGTAAAAGATTTCCATGATGACACTTGACACATCTTGTAGGTACTTACCTTTCTTTAATGGTATCTTTTCCTTTAGTGCACATTTCTGTTTCTTTATTTCAAAAAACGGTTCATTTCGGTGCAGTAAACATCTTTTTATAAGAAAACCCGAAAGATACTTCGTGCAACGCACAGCTGTTGAAGGCATAGTGTCAGCACTAAGTTTCAGGGGACTAATAATTTTTACTAAAATAATTAATATTACTGAGTAATGAGTATACAATAGTAGATAGCTAAAGTGATCAAACACCATGAAATTACACGCACCAATACCGCATAGCAGTACAAAGCCATAAGTATGTGGCCCACACGATGCCTTCTTTGTCATTTGTTGTGTTACTTACTTGGAGACAGCAACCGCCACTTGATATGGCGCATGTTGGAGCACCTGTTTGCTTGCACCGTAGTATGTACATATAAAATCATGAAAATGCCATACTGGTTATACTTTAAAAATTCATATCATTAAAAATGTCAGCTGTTTTTTATTGTAACGATATTTGTAATTGTTTAAGTTTACAGTATTGCAAAGATGACTACTATATATAATTTGTTTTCTCATTTCAGTTTAAAGACAAATGGAAAAGTTGAAACAGAAGAAATTGAGCGTGCATCAGGACCAAGTAATGTGAGGTAAGAATTTATTCTGTTCATATATGTATTTCACAAACTAGAATATGCAATGTTTAGGGAATATGTGTTCTTAATGAAAACATTGTAAGTTTACGTGCTGTATTTTAGTAGTTTCTCAAACGAAGTACATCGAAAATAATTTGACCCATATTGGCATAGTCTACACTATATACTTATATTACTAAACCACAAAAAGCACATGCAAACTCATATAAGCAATGCAGCTTTTAACGCTTTGTCATAGGAAACCCAATACTAATGGCAGTATTTTTACTGTTTGTTAATAATCACAAAACATTTAGAAATGTATGGAGTTGAGTTTGGAGGACAAAACACTGCTGTAGGTTGAAATAGTTGCCATAAATGATCTTTCGATTGAAACCAATATTTTTTTTAATTTGTCTGAACTTGTATCAGGCAGCGTTTCTTTCCATGTGAATGATCTTTGGATTATTTTATACAATTGGCGTGTAATATTTAACCAAAATAAAAAAAAATTTTTTCATTAAGGATATTTTTCCGAATATAAGCAATTTCTCTACGGAATGCATAAAATAATTATAGTAACTTTATCGTCCGCTACAATGAATGAATGAGATCAAATATCATGGAAACGAATACAACGTCTACCATGGCTGGAAAAATGCTGCTAAAACTCATAATCATTATATTATATATAGTGTTAACATGTCTTTCAATCCCATACCTTAATTAGTCTTCACTTTACAATTTCTTACACATCTTTCTTCCACGTCTTTTAATACTGCGCTTAACTATTGTACCATGTGTTTGGTTAGCCTTGTCTTCTCCTTGCCACTGTTCCCAAACACAATACTTTCTTCACTATTCGGTTCTTCGCCCTTCTTTCTACATGTCCTAACCACCTTATTCGTTGCCCTTTTATAAACTGAGTTATTAACACCTTTCCGTACATATCCCTGTAGTTCAAGCTCGTTCCTGCTTTCCCACATTTCTTCTTTTTTCTCACCAAATATTTTTCTAAGCATTTGCCATTCCAATACCTCCAATTTGTATGTATCTGCAACATTCAATACCCAAGTTTTGCATCCATATGTCAGTGTTGGTCGCAGTATTATTCTGTAGATGTGTAATTTTACTTTCCATGAAACAATTATTGATTTCAAAAAACTGTTTAAACTCCCTGTACATTTATCACCTTTTACTATACTTCCTCTTATTCCTGTGCCTCACTACCTTCTCTTGTTATTAATACTCCCAAATATATGAAGCTATCCACCTTTTCTATTTTCATAACTCTACCCTCCTCTAGTTTTATTTCCAGTGCTCTTTACTGATCTCCTGTGTTTATTTGCATGTAGTTTGTCTTAACTTTACTTATTTCTAATCCTATGTTTCTTCCTTCGGCATCCAATTTTCTCATTACTCTTTTCGACTTTATCTTTGAGCTTGCTAGGATTATCATATCATCTGCAAATGCAATACACCAATGGCTCTTGTTTAATTCTGTGCCTACTCTATTTATTTCACTTTTTCTGATTACTTGCTTCAGTACTATATTAAATATGGTGTTTATAAGTCATAGGTACCCCCTTTGCTCACTGTGGAAGCTGCTGAAGTACAGTTATTAATTTTAAATCTACTAACTGAATTATTCATTGTTATCTTCACCAAACGGACCAACTTGTTTGGTAAAAAAATTTTTTTTCATAGTAGAAAAGTTAAGTTTCCTTCTTTCGATTTATTTTAGTAACCTCATAATTAGTAATTCAGTTATCAATATTTTTATGTGGTAATTGATGATAACTTACTAGCCGAAAGCGCTTCACTACTGAAATGAAATGAAGTGGATAAAAACAATGAATCAGTTCGTATTTAAAGAGAAATTTTTAATAAATCCACTTGAAGTCAGTTGATCAATTTTCCAATATTATGTAATAATATTATTAAAAAATAGTTGTACCGTCCTTCAATTCTTGGGGTGAATAGCTTGGCAAGGATGTGTCATAAAGGATAAAGTTAGATAGGTTTTTTCGCCCACGAGAGAAGGCCAACATTAAAAAAACACAATTTATAGCATACTATAATATTTTTATTTTTCAGTAACTTTACCAAAACGCCTCCCTTGCGACAATCAGGTATTAAATGAATTTATAATTATGTGTAATCATTCTTATTTTAACTTCTCCTTCTTTAGCAAAACGTACACCTCCAAGCAATAGGAAAAACCTGAAACCTGAAATAGAAGCATTGTTGAAGAAGAAACAACAAGGGGCAGAAGATAAGTCTAATGACATATCGAATGGAGATAAAATGAAAAGAAAAAGTGTAGAAACAGAAGTTGTCAACGAGAGCGATGAAGGAAAAGATTTAAATGAAAATCGAGCTGATCAAATAAAAGTTCAGAATAAGAAGCTGAAACCAGATGAAGCTATGATGCAAGACACACTTTCAGATACAGATTCTGACATAGTTGTAATGAACAGAAGTGGCAAGAGAAAGAAAAATTTTATCTCAGATTCGAGTGAGGGAGAAGAAGAGGATGTAAAAGAAAAACAAGCAGATAAAGAAACCCAACTGGAAACCAAGATAGTAGCTGAAGTGGCTAATAAAGAGGAAAATGTAATCGCCATGAACGAGACAAAAGTGGATGACCTGGAGAAAGATTTTAAGAAAACTGAACCGAAAAGTAACAGCAAAAAAAGTAGTAAAAAGAACAATGATAAGAACTCGAAAAAGGTAAAACTAAATGAACAGGAGAAAGATAAAAATAAACCTGAACAGAAAACTAGTGAAGGCCAGAAGGGCATAAGCTCATTTTTCACCGTCAAACAGGGAACGAAACCAACAGATGATAAGACTGATGTTACATACAATCCAGCTATCACAAAGTATGATCCTATTGAAAGTGCTACATGGAAATATAATGAGAAGTATGTTATTGATACATAGTTGCTATAACATAGAATTATTATGAGCTGTTTATTTTAGGGTACCATATTCTGCACTGGCTAGGACTTTAGAGGAAATAGAAAAGGTTTCTGCACGCTTAAAGATAATTGAAATCCTGAGTAATTATTTCCGTTCTGTTATCGTGTTAAGCCCAGATGACCTTCTACCAAGTGTTTATCTGTGTTTAAACAAGTTAGCGCCAGCTTATGAAGGTAACATTTTTAGCTGCACCTCCAGATTATCCTTAATATAACATGTTTAGAAAAAAATGATTTTCAATGTTTTTGGTTTTACAGCTTTTAAAAATATCTAAATATTAAACTTTTATGTAGGAAGGCATCTCTTAAACTATTATGATAAAGATAAATTACATTAGTTCCTCAAAATTTAAAGTTTTATTATTCTTTATACTTTATATCTTAGAACGTTGCTGGCATATGTTGTTTTGACAATGGAGAAGTTTCACACTTTTCAGAAACATGCTAGCCCAAAAGAGATTCAGAGTTATGTGTCGGAAGAAAAAATTAAATCAGTCCTTAACTAAGCTCATAATATGAAGTATAAATTTACTTAAATTAAAGGCACGCCTCTACAATACACTCGTGACATCACATATAATTTTTTTTTATTTTTTTATTCCGTATTGAATGATATAAGAATAAATAGGGGTTGCAATTTAAATAAGAAAAAGAAGAAAAGATTTTAAATTTGAAAAGTTTGGCAGTAAATTATGGACACCTTGTAATAAGACGGATTAATCATAATTAATTAACAAAGCTGTTAGACTTAATACAATACATCCCCAATACTAATTTTACTAAACCAGCATTATTCGTTTTGTTATTAAATTTTAATACAACAGGTGCAAAATCGATTTTTTTTGATGGTTATATCTAAACACATTTGAACAAAAATATGGGAAAATGTAAACAACCAAAAAAGTAACCCATTGACACTAAAAAAAATATATCATTCAATTTAAAAAAAATATCTCGTTATAACATCACACATTTTTGGGACACCCTGTATAAACAAAAGTATTTTCCTAAAATGCGCCATGTGATATAATACAAGCTCACAAAGTATTAAAATTCAAACTTAAGTAATAACTGAGCTGCAGAAAACGGGAGCTGAGATGGAGAACCCTGTATAGCTTCTACTTGAAATTATAATAAACCAGCAACATGAACTTGTAAATTTTCACAAATAGATCATTCTTTATTCCAATATTTGGCAGCATTTGGCAAAAAAGTAATGAGTATAATGGTAATTTGGATATTGGGACTGCATGAGAAAACTTTGAAAAACGGATTTTTAAATTAAATAAAATGTCAAAGGTCATCTGCCAGTGTGAACAGGCTAGAGAATTTGTGACAAAATGAGTGATCAAAGTGATGGTACAAGTGATACTGAAAATTGTAATAACACTAACTGGACAATAGTAGACCAACAAAGAAGAAAAAGAAAAAAAAAGGACACGTCTAATACTAATTTAGCCAGAGAAGAACTACATGGATTTTCTAACATGGAAATTGAATTCAGCCAACATAGAGCTACAACCGATACTTATCGTACACCATCAGATAAACCCACACAAAACCTACAACAAAAAAAACAAACTTTATCAGAAGAAAACCAGCACATACAAAAAAGGATCTCAAACAATTACTCTCCTAAAATGAAAGAAATCACCTTTAAGGAATATAAGAACATGTTCTACATTACTCCAAACAATTTAAACAGATTTCAAATGAGTGACATTTGGGACGAAATATACAAAAATTCAAAAGATGTTATACTTCAAACCCAAAGAGGACTCTTACTTAAAACAGACACAGAAAAAAATGAAATAAAGAGCACATTAAATAATCTGATAAAAGAAAAAACCATAATCTCATATAAAGAAACATCAGCCTCACAACGACCATCAGAAAGAAAAATACCTCAGCCTACATACTGTGCAGTCATAGCTTCAGTAGAGCAAGAGATACAAGATACACAAATATCTGAATTTCTTAATAAAATAAAAATCAATCACAGATTTTGTAAAAGAATAATTGCAAAAGCTACCAACAAACCATCTTCCTATATAAGAGTGATAAGTGGAGATGAGAGCTCCTTTAAGAAATTGCTCAATGAGGGAATATTCTTCAAACACAAACATTATGCAGTTTACCCTAGTGCCCCACCTGCACCAGTACCAATACCCTGCAACAGATGTTTCCAATATACACACACAACAAACAACTGTAAATCTCCGCTGAAATGCAGCAAGTGTCTAGGTTCTCACCTAACAGAAAAATGTGATTCACCACTTCCAATAAAATGCACCACATGCAATTCAGAAGAGCATCCTGCCTGGTCAATGAAGTGCCCAAAAAGACCAAATAAGCCCATACCAGGAATACCCAATGTACAAATAAAAGCCTTAAACAAAAAATCATGCGACATTAACCAACAAATCACAAAGAAAAACCGTATCCACTCACCTATCACGATACACGACACAATAATTAACACCTATATAAATAAAATAAACAATCCTAAATATATAGACCGAGAAGAATTACTCATAAAATTAAAGAAAAGATTCTTACAAAATTACAATATTGACACTAATGTTACATTCACAGGAAATCGCATTTATATTCTTATGTTTGATATGGAAAACCCCGAATCAGAGTCACCTACAGAACCAATGGAGTCTCCTAATAATGCACAATACCAAATTAATGATGGTTAACTTTAAAATACTTTATGCTAATATTAATAGCTATAGACCAAAGACCCCTCTTATAAATCATTACATTGAGAATAATAACATTCAAATGGGATTATTTGTGGAAACTAAAAACAAAAAGGACATAATGTACAGAGACTGGACAGTAATACAAAAAAACGGAACTGTATTAAATGCGAATTATAGAGGAGGTAGTCTGATACAGGGAGATAAGCAGTTAGGTATTGGAAAGGGGAATCCACCCCACTTTAACAACACACTGAATGAAGTTATACATTGCACAATCAAACTAAAGAATTTTAAGCTTCATATATTTTTAGTATACATCCACCCATATTCAAGGATAGAGGAAAACTTGTTTGTAAGGGCATCACAGTTTGAACACGTACTAATAATAGGAGACTTTAACATCAATCAACAAAAGAAAAAACAATTACAATCATTTATAAATAATTCAGACTTCATTCAAGTACATACAGAACCAACATTCTTAATGCCAAATAACCCGGATACCACTCCAGATATTGTCCTTTGTACTTCAAATATAAGAAACATGATAAAAAATATAGATCTTATTCCTGATTTGGGGTCTGATCACCTGGCTATGGAAATAACTATAGAAAGCAATGTACCGATTCAGGCTACAGAATGTATATATAAATATATATATAACAAGAGCGATATTGATGCTATAAACACATACATGGTTGAAAAGATAACAGACACTGATGAGATTACTACTAACTACATCTCCGATTTCATGGAATCACTTGCTGCTGCTGTAGAAAACCATACACCAAAAATAAAAATGAAATACTATTCGCAAACACTACCACCGTATATAATAAGGCTCATAAAAATGAAAAAAACAATTATATCGAGAAATAAAATCAAATCCAGGTCTAAACCATAAAAGGCGGTATAATGAACTCAACAAACATATACAATTAATGGTCAAAGAATACAGAGCACACAAATGGATTTCAGCCTGTGAAGAAATTAATGTTAAGCAAGGCAAAGAATACTGGCAACAAATAAAGAAACTCTCAAAATATAAAATTAGCCACTCAAAATGTGAAATCCTAAATAACAACGAAATTATATCAGATGATAAAATTGTGGCTCGTCTGTTTAGGGATCATTGGGAACAGATTTTTGAATATTCGGAGAATGACAACTTTGATATCAACAATAAACAGGCAGTCCAAGACTGTGTACAGGAGTATTTTTCTGTAGACCAACACGGTGGTTATGGAGAGATTAGTGAAGAAGAATATTTTGAATCTCTGATGAGTGGCAAAAATACAGCTCCCGGCAATGACAACATTCACAGAAAAGTACTTAAACAACTGAATGACAAGATCCACCAAACAATAATTAAAATTATGAATTACTGCCTCTTGATGGAATACTTCCCAAAGGAGTGGAAGAAAGGCACGATTATCAACATCCCTAAACCTAATACCGATCACAGAAACATTAAAAACTACAGGCCAATAACACTACTGCCAGTAATAGGAAAAGTTTTTGAAAAAATAATTCAAAAGAGGCTTCAAGAATCTGTTGGACAACATTACATACCACCATATCAATTTGGTTTCAAGCAGAAGAACTCTACAATCCATCCACTTATGGTGCTCACTTCGAATATACAAGCTCACCAAATATATGGACAAAAAACAGCTGTATTATTTATGGACATCCAGAAAGCCTTCGATAGTGTATGGCATTGTGGGATAATATACAAGCTTATTAAGATAGGGTGCCCTAGGTACCTTATAACTATAATCAAAGAATTTCTTAATGAACGAACTTTACAAGTTAGAACCGGCAACCAACTATCCGAAACACTATCACCCCAACAGGGAGTTCCACAGGGCTCACCATTATCCCCGATTCTTTTCAATATTTTCTGTTATGATATCCATCATAGTCAAAGGCCAATACAAGCTATAAACACTACCTCATATGTGCTACAGTTTGCAGACGATACAACTCTTATAGCACATGGAAAATCTCTGACAGAAACCCTAGTCAGACTACAACGCTTAACCGATGAAACTGTGAACTGGTTTAAAAAATGGCGACTAATGGCAAACCCAGATAAATCACGTCTAGTGATATTTGGTCATCGTATAACTCCCCAATCACCACATATTGTTATGCTACAAAATCATATAGCCCCATCATCATCGGCAAGATATCTTGGAATACATGTAGATAACAAATTAAATTTCAAATATCACCTACAGAAAATGAAACAAAAAATGATAAATAGGGCTAAACACTTTCGCTCCCTTACATTCAAAAACCAAGGAATCAATATCTACAATGCCTCCAGGATATATAAAATGATATGTAGACCTATCATAGAATATGGACATGCATTGTATACCGGTTGCAGGCCAACAGCACTGAAGATAGTCGAAGTTGCAGAAAGAAGAACCCTAAGAACTATAACAAAGATCCGTCATCCACATAATCCCCTGCACAACCCATCAAATCAGTTCCTGTATGAAAAAACCAAAATAGTTCCCATCCTACACAGATTCCATTCCTTAGTCACAAAATTTGTACAATATCCCCATAATGCAGAACTTATTAGAAGCCTAATAATTGACTTGGAACACGAGAGGCTAAGAAGAAAACGGAAAGTCCCAGAAAACACCATCTACAACAAAATATTTAGTTAAATTACTTCCTTTTTTTATATAATGTTATGTAATACGGGCAGAAAGACTTCGGTCGTTAGCCTTTTGTACAAATTGTAATATTTGTTCAATAAACCATATATATATATAAAATGTCACAATGGCTATAAAGTACAATTTATGCAGTTTACAATTAGGAATGTAGCAAGGCCTTGTATTAAACAGATGTTATTCATCTATTGTTTTTATGTTCAGGTTGTCGTCACAGAATAACTAGCAGTATTTTCACAGCACTTACCCTTACAGACGTGGTTCTGATTGTAACTAAAAACACCTTTGCAACATGATCCACGAACTGCATTCACTATATATTATTGAAATGTTAAAACATTATTGTACATACACCATGCGACCAAGAATACTAGTAGACTTGTTTCTTCAATGAACTTTAAACTGTTTTTGTTTTATATTGGCTATATTCAGTACAAGCCAACCCTCTGACATCATGTTTTAGTATTAAAAAAGATGTTATCCCATTAAAACAACAAGTGACTAAATATGGGCAAAAAAAGCACTAGTATTGTGTATTTGTGGTAATGGTAGCAAATGTTTTTTAAACATGCTTATATATAAATTTTTCCATTAATAGAGTCAATTGTGATAAATTACTCGCTTTAGATAACATGTGCATATTGCTTGCCAAATTAATTTTTTTTTGTTAATTTACTTGCCATTCATAAAATTTTTGTCTAGGAATTAGATTAAAGTCATCAACAGATAAATTTCATCACCCATGTAACAGTAGTGTAATTTTGTAAAAAAATGTATGGCTTACAGGCTCGTGCTTTAGCTATTCCTTATTTTTCTGGAATTCTGTCTGGCATTTGTATGTTTTTAATTCAACATCAATGTTAAATCCGTGTACTGTAGACTATGTGGTACACTGGGCTGTAAAAGTATTGACTAATACCCTGGAGTGACGGGTGGGGCCTGACGGCTTGACATCTTTAGAATTAACACCAAAGGGTCTAGTGTTGCGGTTCGTATTTCTAATTTTGCTTACCTACATCTTACGCAGATGTCAAGCCGTGAGGAACGGCCCGTATGTTTATTTAATTTGATTCACAAATTGACTTTTTTTGCTTTATTCACAATACATTGGGCATTCCTTTTAATTTTAAAAACAACTAAATCATATATACTGGCTTAGCAGCAAATGTTTATTGAAAATAATTTAATTGCACCATGTGCATATCTTGTCCTTTCAAAAGGTTAGTTTTAAACATCATAAAGCATTATAGCACGATAGTGTTTGTTCTTGTTTTAACTATATTTCATCACATGCAGAATTTTTGTTGCGTTTGACATATATCACTAGTTTCAAAGTTGGTCTCCCACTTAGAAACACTAATGTTATTTTCTTTCTCTAAATTGTCTCAAACCCTTTTTAGGGCTTGAGTTGGGTATTGCAGAAACGAATCTGATGAAAGCAATCGCTCAGTCGACTGGAAGAACCGTTGCACAGATTAAAATGGATGCGCAGGCAGCTGGTGACTTGGGAATTGTGGCTGAGAAATCAAAATCCAACCAGAGGATGATTTTTCAGCCGTCGAGGTTATATGTGAGAGGGGTTTTCGAAAAGCTGAAGGAAATCGCAAAAATGACCGGAAATGCAGTAAGTTACAGTTCTGGATAGATTGGAATCCAGTTAGCGCTTGAAATGAACTGAATTACGAAGCCATAAAAACGTGTTTTTATTAAAAAATTTTCTCTATTCAAAAAATAAAAAATAAACGAACTAAACTGTATTTTTGTGGCCTAGGTGAAGCCAGTATAATTCAACCTTATTGATTAGAGATACTGATACTGAAAAGTATTTCAAAAAGAATTTGTTCGCTTGTGTTCCTTCAAGTTTCGAAATTATTTTTGTTTGTATAAGGTGTGTTTTTTCCGAGTGTTACCTAAATTTGTCTGTTTTTGAATTAAAAATAGCTTTATTTCATTAACCCTACTTAAAGACTATAGTTTATCACTTCTGAATTACATACTTTAATTTTTTGTAAGAATTTAACTACATGAATTACTATCTATTTGTTGGGGACTGGCAACATTGATGTCATGTGAGTCCATCTGACGGTTCCATCATAAAGTTTGAAATATAAATAGTAACCCTCATAGTCAGTACTTCAGATAAGATTCTTAAAATTTGTGGAAGTGAATGTCTGGAGCTTTCATGCTCAACTGTTATTAAAATGCTTTCTCTTAGGTATTGAAAATTGCACTTATTTTTACACATCATTACTAATGGAGGTATTGTTGAACCACTTTGTAAGTTGTCATTACATGAAATGTTGACTAAATCTGCTTATTTCTGTCTTAATGAATGATGTAGAAAACTGCATTTATAGGCAATGGCTTCTTTCGTCCTTCACATGCTAAACCTTTGCAATAGCTTGCAGTTCACAAAACTGTTGAACAATACATTTGTATTTTGCTTCTGGTAGGGTTGGCTTTAGCCAAAATGTGGCTTCCAATTTGCAGTGATTGAATTTATTTAAATTTGAATAAGTAATTTTAGGCATCAAAGGAGTGACACTTTTTTTGCTTTTTCTCACTAAGTAATTTTAAAATTCATTTAAAAGAACTGAACTTATAGTTTCCGCCAAATATAGTGCCATATTGTCATCAGTTATTCGTCATGTGGATGAAATCATTTCTTACAATCAAATAACGATCCTTATTCATATACGTAGTTAGCAAGATTCTGTACTCCACATCATTAAAATTGGAAATACATATATTTATTATTATAGTCAAATTTAAGTAAGAATTCTTAAACGTTTCTGTTCTAATTTGGTGGTTGCATATGGATTTGACTGTCCAACTTATATTAAAATATTTAATGATACAACCAAGTAATTGGTACTTATATAAAACAACCTTGTTTTAATGAACACAAATACAGTTTTTCAACTGTTTATTATATTAAAATAACATTAAAAGTTCAGGCTTGTGTAAAATAAAGATTAGGGTACTTCCAAAAACAGTGTTTTCCATTAAAGTGGTTCTGTTGTCATAAATTTTTGTTTACTTAAAATCTCATTTTGTATAGCACCAATTGAACTTCTGTCCGTATATGAACTGGTACCTTCCTTCTCGTTATTGCAGTAATTTGTGATTTTATGCTGTACTTTAAAAAATTTCACCCCAAAATTTTGTTCCTGCTGCATGTAGCATTACGAACTTTCATTGTAATAACAAATCAGAAGAATCAAAGTCCTATTATTCAGAATTTTGAATTTCCAAAGCTTTTTTAACGTGCACACTTTGCTTATGCATATTTCTGTGGCTGTGTTTTTGCATTTTAGAGTTCAGCTTTTTTCGGGTGTGAAATCACCAAGCTTCTTGAAAAATACTGCTATAGTCCACGAGTTTACTAGTTTTAACAGTTAACATATTAACATTATTGAAAATTACAGCAAATACATACACTTTGTCAAACTCATGCAATGCAATTGCAAAAAGACATACGTTCCATTTTGCATCTTTCTAAACATGATTGACAAAGATAATTGTACATTATAATATGACATTTCTCTTATTAGGAACGGGTAACATCATCAACAAGTTATAAGGCACCTACCTGTACCTTACCTATTTTATGTTTATGTATATATAATGAAAGATAATCATTGCCTGAATGAATTTATTAATGTACAGGGTGTCCCATTTTCGTTGTAATTGTAGGGTATCTTGGTAACTATTAATGCTAGAGGGTTGCGGTTTCGACATCACTGTATTACTTTTTTGTTCTGAATTCGCTGTACCGTCGCCATTTTTGTATCATCTTTTGTTTTAAAGCCATAGCCAACTTTTGAAAAATGTAACATTTCTTGAGTTCTCAATATCTCGATTGGCTATGTAGACACAAAAAACCAGTAGACATTTTTTATAGATATTTTTATTCTGATTTCAGTGACGTACTCAGAATTTTTTTAGGGAGTCACATTTTTGAGATATTACACAAACATGCATTTTTTTAAATGGAAACCATAGTTGGCTTTGCTATGGTTGAAAAGAACTATTTTTTCTGATTAAGAAAATGTATACATTGTTAGGTTTATCTTTACTAATTTTGGTATTATTCCAATTTTTGTAATAATTTAATGAGATTTTACATTTTTCGTCAAAATTACACAATTACAACGAAAATGGGATACCCTGTACATGGGATATACTCAATATGTATGTTAACAGGCATATATATGAATTGAAAAAGTATTGACCAGCTAATAAAGAAATTATGTTTCCCTTTTTACAAGCACATTTTGTCCTGTTACAGTCACAAGCAAAAAAGGTTGAAAAGATTCAAGCAATGTTTGTAGCATGTAGGGATGCAGAAGCTCGATTTTTAATAAGATCATTGGCTGGAAAGCTTAGAATCGGTTTAGCGGAGCAATCAGTTCTTCAAGCTTTAGCATTAGCATGTACAACTACCCCACCAAACCAAGAGTATCCACCAAACATATTAGATGCGTCAAAGAAACAGTCATCAGACCAATTTAAATCTAAATATGACGAGCAGGCTTTGATATTAAAAACAACTTACTGGTAAGTGAGTGTTGTTGATGCTGTTCCTATGTAATGTATTCTCCCTTTTGTAGTGAATGTCCAAATTATGATAAAATCATTCCTGTTTTATTGAAAGATGGAATTGAGAAGCTTCCCGAAAAATGTAAACTAACACCTGGTATTCCATTGAAACCTATGTTAGCCCATCCTACTAAAGGAATACATGAAGTATTGCAGCGCTTTGAAGGGATGAAGTTCACTTGTGAGTGGAAGTATGATGGAGAACGGGCACAGGTATGTCATTATTTGTAATTTAATGCTATACCACAAAATTATCTTTGCTGTTTTGTGATGAATATACATTATATGTATATTTTAAATGTTTTACAATTTTTAACATACATTTTTAAATTATAAGTATCATTTTAATTTGTCGGTGCTGCAGAACATGAGTCTTGTATCGTAAAAGAAACATACAGCAATAAAATAATAAACCAGTCAGATGTTAAAGCTGAATGTGTACATAAACATAATCTAAACTGTATTAAAGCTAAAAGCTAAGCAACAGTTACACATTTTAAGGTTACATAGCTCAATAAATTACTACCTAGTACCACAAAACTCCATTGCCAGCAGCACCAAATTAAAATGATACATGAATTAGGCGCAAGCGGTTGGTATGTAAAACAAACATTTTAATTCCACTGTCTATAAAATTTAATGATGGTTTAAATTAAGTAACAATTTGTTTTTTTGTAGAAAAGCTTGCACAAAAGTGACAATCTTAAAAATTCAAAATTTGCAAGAACTTCCTCTATCAAACAATAATTTTAATTACTAAGCAGTCTAAAAAATTCAATGTTTAAATGGAATAATAAATTGTTCCAAAAGTTCCAAAATTAAATACAGTTACTTTTGGAAATACCTCGTTTTCAAAATTTCCCGCTCCCATGTTCAACCTATGCCTAACAACAAAAATGACGTCACAAATCTCATGATTTTATGTTGCCATGGTATTACTTATCCAAATGTCAAAKTTTTTTTATTACAGTAGACAGACAGATACGAATACAAAGAACTATAATCTCCCATCCTTTATTGAAAACTGAGTAATGTTCACAAAGAACAATGATAAATTCCTCACCTTTACAAATTTGATTAATATTTTTCGTATGTGACATTCCCGAGAAACTATACTTGTAATTTCCAGATTCACATTTCCAAAGATACAGGGGTCAGCATTTACAGTCGTAACCAGGAAAACAACACTTCAAAATACCCTGATATTATATCTAGGCTAGACAACTGCAAATCAGAAAAGGTCGAATCATGCATCCTAGATTGTGAAGCAGTAGCGTGGGATAGAGAAAACCTGCGCATACTTCCATTCCAAATATTGAGCACCAGAAAAAGAAAAGTAAGTAATTTTGATACATATCCCTTTACCTAAAACTGTTTTTCTTTATATTAGGATGCTAACGAAGCTGACATTAAGGTGCAAGTGTGTGTCTTTATGTTTGATCTCTTATATTTAAATGGTGAACCTTTAGTAAAAAAACCTTTTATTGAACGTCGGCAACTACTTAGGGAGTACTTCAAAGAACACGAAGGTCAATGGTGTTTTGCAAAAAGTTTGGATACCACTGCAATGGAAGAAGTCCAAGAATTTTTGGATGAAAGCGTTAAAGGTGTAACTTCTTGTATTGTTACCTGTTTCATATTTATGACGCAATAATTTTTTAGGCAATTGTGAAGGTTTAATGGTAAAAACTTTAGAAAAGGAAGCAACTTATGAAATAGCCAAAAGGTCACGTAATTGGCTCAAATTGAAAAAAGATTATCTGGAAGGGGTTGGTGATACTTTAGATGTTGTGGTGTTAGGTGGCTATTTAGGCAAAGGTAAACGAACAGGTACATATGGAGGCTTCCTTCTGGCTTGCTATGATCGGGAAAATGAGGAATATCAGAGCATATGTAAGGTAAGTGGCTTGAAATAAGATGAGAAATTGTGCTTTTTATATTTGTATGTGTTCCTGCTGAAAAATATATAGGAAATGTAACATTTACTTCCTATTGTTAAATATGAAATGTAAAAGTAATTGAGGTAATGTAATTTTGTTTTTTTCTTGTAATATACTTCATAAAATTAAAATGTTTCGTCATAATACTCCCCAAATGTTTCAACAAAACATTTTTATCTCAGATCAGTGGCTTCTGAAATACAAGATGTATCTATAATTTAGAACAAGTTACTGAGCTGTAAAATGTAAAGTTTTTCTTAAAAAATGAAATCTTATTCAAACAAAACAAAAAAATGTGGGTTCAACTTGACTTGATGTTGCCTGACATGCATATTGAAGATTTGAATTTTTGCATCTGTTTGACTACACTTTCAGGATATTATAAAATTGTGGATTGAAAAAAACCCTTACAGGAAAATTATAGAGCACAAAACTTGTAAATATTACTGTATATAGTCAATTATGATGAATTTCTCGCTTCTATAGGTATTACGTAGGTAATTTTCAATCAAGATGATTTAAACATGTACCTCAAACTTTCAAATTAAACGTGTCATTTTCTCAGTACAGTTGTATGCAAAGGAAGCAAGGATCTGTCTAAAATAAAAGAAAACGCTAAAGTTCGTAGTAAAATAAATTGATGGTAACATTGTCAGACTTCAAAAATCATTGATGTCAATAATGTTTTATACGTCAACAGGTGGCATTTAAGGACAAAGTTGACATATTCATAAAATTTTTAGTAAGGCAAAATTGTTCTAAACTTTAACATTATGCCATTATAAACCTTCCATAATGGGTTGCAAGATAAAAAGCATTTTTTAATATCCATTCTTTTGTCTATAAGCGTTTTGATATTGAATTAATTTCAGATTGGTACAGGCTTCAGTGATGAAGATTTACAAAAACACGCAGAATTCTTCAAGCAGCACATTATCCCGTCTCCTAGGACTTACTATAGATACGATACTTCACATGAGCCTGACCACTGGTTCGATCCTGTCCAGGTGTGGGAAATAAAATGTGCCGATCTCTCTTTAAGTCCGGCTCACAGAGCAGCAATAGGAATTGTTAGTATACATTCAACTTTTGTGAGCACATGATTATGAATGTAAGCTGAATTGCAGGTTGATCCAGAGAAAGGGATATCTCTTCGTTTCCCGAGATTCATAAGAATTCGGGATGATAAGAATGTTGAAGATGCTACTTCTGCGCAACAAGTGGCAGAGTTGTATTACAACCAGGATCAGATTAAAAATCAACAGGGACTTAAAACTGCAGATGAGGAAGACTTTTATTAGTACATTTTACTTTGATTTTATTTGTAGCTTATTAAACGATGGTACATATTCTAACAGCTAAATTGGTATTAAGATTTGTAATATAAGGTTAAATTTTGATGTTTTTTTTTTGTTTCTGTCCAGAACATCGACAAATGTTGACATTCTTTTGCCTTACTTTTGCAACTGACCTGTTTATTAAATACAGAATTAAAAACTTTTCCTAATGGTTGTCGGTATCTTTTACTGGTAGTTTGAGAGATATTTACGGTTTTTTTGAAATTTTGAATATTTTTAGTATTTAGTATTCATTTATTCGTGTTATTACTACAGAATTGGTTTACACACGTCATATAATAAAATAATAAAATAGAAAGTACGAACAGGCAATACATTAATTACACTACATACATTATAGACATTAAATAGATATATATCGTTCAAGAACACATTATAAAATGGTTGGTGTCATAGTAGGTTAGTAGGCACCCCGGATCAGGTGTTGTTTTATTTTCTTTTTGAACAAGTTTGGAGACAAGGCGATGATCTCCCCCGGGATCTTATTGAAGAATTTGATGGCGAGGTAGTTAAAAGAACTTCTACTTCTCTTCAATCTTAAGAAATCCACACTCAAATTGTATGTATTACGGGTATTATAGGGTTGTACCCCACTACGAGTTTGATAATGATGTCTGTGTTTGTATATAAACATAACACAGTGGTAAAAATACAAGGATGGAATAGTCAAGATTTTGTGTTCTATGAATGCTGCCCTAACGTCGTCTTGATAACCGTACGCCTCTGCAATGCAAATATTCTGGTAGCATGACTACTGTGACCCCACACCAAAATTGCGTAGCTCGCAGCTGCCTCAAAAAGAGAATAGTAGGCACTCAACAGGACGTCGGTGGAAAGCTCCTTCTTTAGACACATTAACAGGTAAATCACTCTGCACAGTCTCCCCGACAACTGATTAACGTGCGGCTCCCAGATAAGTCGCGGATCCAGAACTGCCCCGAGGAACTTGATCTCCTTTTTAGAGTTGACGTCATCTAGAAGGCGAGTGGAAAATATCATATTAGAGGTTTTAGCTTCATTTAGTTTTAATTTGTTCGCACTAAACCATCGCCCCGCGCTCAACCGCATGGAGCCATGGATTCTTTTGCCTGCTTAGTGCTATTTTGTGACGTTAGCAGCGTAATATTGTCGGCAAATAGTATAGTTTTGGCTTTTAAAGACGATGGAAGATCATTTATGAAATATAGGAATAAAAGGGGCCCCAAGACCGAGCCCTGGGGAACTCAAAGCGTTACCTTTTTTGGGGAGGATACCTCATCCTTTACACAAGAGACTTGTGTTCTACAGCTTAGGTAGATATGCAAAAGTTGTAATGATTTTCCATTTATGCCGTAGTGCTGCAGTTTGTTAATGTTTTATCATGTTAGCCATGATTCCTGGAGTTTGTTTGGTGAAGAGTTAATTGTCAAATAATCTGAAATCCTTATCTAAGTAAAAAACATAAGCCGGAATTTAGAAGTGAGTCAAGCCTCTGTATCACAAATACTACACAGAAACATTGTCACATACATACGAACATTTTATCTTGAACGTAAGCATCGCGGGAGTACGCCGCTGTATAAAAAATGCGTACTTAATCATTATTAAGTATCGAGGTGGAAAAAGTGAGGGATTGATTCTCTCTMCGATCAACCGTCTTCGTGGGTAGGTGACACGTTTGCTCCGTCCAAGAAAAATGTAAGTACSGCATTTAATGTTCTTGTAACTATAAGTTCGTAAATACTTGTTTTGGCAACGCTATGTTAATTTTCTTTCCTAAAAGCCTACAAAATTAACGCACWTTTTAAGTGAAAAGTGAGTAAGCTAAGTCCATTTTTAACTCTTTGGATAGATGCGACAATATATTTCATCCCTACCACATACAACTGGTACAAGAATTGCCTGCAAAACAATCGACTTATTTATAGGGGAAACCCTCTTACATCAAAATAGAGAACAAACGTATGCCAGACGCAAAATATAAAAATTAGTATAAACAAGAAAAAAATACTACATTACAAAGAAATAAATAAATTCTCTAATCCATGCCGAAAATGATTCCAAACTAAGACAAAACACATCTAACCTATTACAATCTGAGTAAGTGGGTTATTACTATTACTGTCATAGACTGTACAGGGTGTCCAATTTTCATTGTAATTGTGGGGTATCCCGGTAACTATAAATGCTAGAGCGTTGCGGTTTCCACATTACTTTATTACTTTTTTGTTGTGAGTTGCGCTGTATCATCGCCATTATTGTGTAGTCTTTTGTTTTAAGGCCATAGCCAACTTTTGAAAAATGTTTCTTCAGTTGTCGGTATCTCGATTGGTTATGTAGATACAATAAAACTGTTCAGACATTTTTTATAGATATTTTTATTCTAAATCCAGTGGCGTACTCAGAATTTTTTTTAGAGATATAACACAAACTTGCATTTTTTTAAATGGAAACCATAGTTGGCTTTGCTATGGTTGAAAAGACATATTTTTTCTGATTAAGAAAATGTATACATTGTTAAGTTTATTTTTACTAATTTTGGAATTCAAATTTTTATAGTAATTTGATCAGATTTTACGTTTACGTCTAGGATGCTATGGAATAAGAAAACACACATTATAACTTATATTATTACTAATGAAAATGATTGTTTATTTGAAGATAAGTACCTATGCATTGTTTATCATCAATTATTTACACCAATCCCATTAAATTATTACAAAAATTGTAATAACACCAAAATTAGCAAAAATAAACCTAACAATGTATACATTTTCTTAATCAGAAAATATATGTCTTCGATATAGAATAAAAATATCTATAAGAAATTAAAATGCATGTCTATGCTGTGCTGTCTACACCTCAACCAACTGCAGATAAATCTATTTCCCTGTCATTACAGCTCATCAGTGCAGTTTAGGTCTAGTGTAGACAACACGACATAGAACTGGTTTTGCTTATATACCAAAGCAATGGTATGATGTAAGTAAGAAATGTCTACAGTTCTTTTGTATCTACATAGCCAATCGAGATATTGAGAACCGAAGAAACTTTACATTGTTCAAAAGTTGGTTATGGCTTTAAAACAAAAGACGATACGATAATAACGATGGTACAGCTCAACTCACAACAAAAAAGTAATGTCGGAACCACAATGCTCTAGCATTAATAGTTACCTAGAGGCCCTACAATTAAAATGAAAATGAAACACCATGTACACAGTAGACCACATTATTGACCAAATATGTTGTTCACTGATTCTCAAAACAGTAAAACAGAATGGCTGCTACTTTTCATCTATATGTATTGCCAACTGTGATAAAGTAAAAATAAGGATATGTTTACATTAATTTGCACAGATGACCTCTCCAAGGACCAGTGCCATGAAATGTAGAAAGGCTCCTTTATTGTGGAAAGTATTTTACAGACCAATAGAACACTAGCTTATGTTTCTCCATTTTATTATACAGGCGTACACAAATATAGAAAAAAAAGACAAATTAACTAAATATAACAGTGCAAATGACAAGCTTCTGTAACTTTACAGCACCCGCAACTGCAGGACAATTGGATCTTCAGCCATTAATTTGGTGGCAGTATCGAACTTGTTCCGGGAGCTATAGTTATTTCACCACTTTGACCAGTAGCCTCCCTCTGGGGACTCTGAAAAAGAAACAATATTCTATTTCAGAGACTTTTTTAAATCAGGAATGTTGTAAATGTCAACTATAAATTGCACTCAAAATTTTGACAATCGACATGGGCAAAAAATTCATTTTCGATGCACAAGTGAGGTAAGCTTTTACTCCCCAGATTACAAAAAGTATAACAAACATTATTAATGCAGAACATTGTTGCCCAATAATATAGCTTTAAACATGACCATGTCTTAATGTTAAGTTGGTAATTGGTTTAGATTTTAATTACAGGACTGATATTAGCGTTATATGGAAAATAAGTATAAACTAATATATTTTTCTAATAAGCAATTTTAATTATAATTTCCTGTATGTAACTACAATATCGCAAAGTAATGTAGTACCTAGACCAAAGAACTGTTTTACAAGTTACTAAAAAAGCCTTGCAACGACAGTCCAATCAAAATTTGCTGTTTAGTAAACAAGTTTTTTTTTAAATTGAAGTATTAGAATTAGGTAATTTCATCCAAAACTATAAAAGTTCTACGATTTAGGATCTATTGTATTTAAAATATTTATTAAAAAAATCAATTTTGGTATATATCGAAGGCTTCCAGATATTGGAGTTGTAAAAGTAAACCCCTTAAAATGAGAAGCTAATTTTATTAAATACTTCATAGATGTGAGTTGAGACTAACAAAATTAAGAATCCAAGCAATATTTATAATAATAACTTTAAGTGCAATTTAATTTTGAAAATAAATATAAACTGACTTAAGCTAGTGCTTAACTAAAGATTTTCACATTTAAAACGTTTTCAAATTCTAGATAGGGCAAGAAAGTTTTATTTTCATACATACTAAATTGCCAGCCGCTGCAACATTTTGGATTGGCCCTGACTATATAATAATAATAAATTTGGATGAACAATTATCCTGCTATATGCAGTCCTAATTTTATAGCGACATCACAGTTTACAAAGATAAACTTTGCATTTTTATAAAACATTAGATTGTCTACGTGAGGGACAAAGACTTCCAATAAAAGTGGATGTGCTGTTTGACAAAAAGAAATGTAGACACTTATATGGGTGGCGGGAATAAAGTATGGTGTGCCAAGTAGGTGATGGGTTTTGTGGATCTAGTGCGTGTGACGTCACCTTGGGCACGAAATGCAAAACTAACATTTGTCTTGGGCAAACAATATTGTTATTTGCTTAGTTAGTGTCTCGTTCTGAATAATACACTTTTGTTGATTCTGACGTTTCGGCCGTTGTTGTAGCCTTTTAAAAAATACTTGTTTTTTATTCAGTAGTGAGGTGTTTGTAGTTGTATTGCAAAAATTTTGGTGTTAAATTGTGCTGACAGCACTTCAACAGGAAGATTTTTCTGTTGTGGGTATTCTTGATCTTCTTGCATAGTCGGCATAAGTTCGTTAGAGTTTTTATTGTGTTGCATCCGTAATAATTTCTTATTTCCTGAAAGAATCCCACTTCCTTCATCTTTGTTATCTTGTGTATTATGTATTTGCTTAGTTACAAAAACCAAACGAAAAACCACAAGGTTCCACTAAATGCACTTTTACACATAAATAATGATTAATGGCCTACTATTAATCACTATACTGATATAACTTCAAAATTATGGTTTAAAATGTTGTTAATAAAGCCATTAACAAAATGTAATAAATTATAAAACTACCACAATAAAACCAAAACTGTTAGTTTTGTTAGATATCATGTTAATGATATGTTGTTAGTTGTGCACAAAGAGTATTTGGATCTTGTCTTGGATACGTTTAACACAATACATAACAAAATACAGATTGTATAGTAAGTAAAATTTACAGAAAACCAATTTCGAGCAACCGGGTTTTTAACTACAAGAGCTTTTGCCCATTATCACATAAAGTTTCCATAATTAAACCAATAAAACGCAAAATTACATCTGAGCCACCCTGATTATGGTGAAGATGAATTCAAAATTGCATGTGGAATATTTATTACAAATAATTTCCCTACGAAATTAATAAACAAAATTTTTTATACTTCTGCAACTAAAAATAATCAATCTACTAATAATACTAATAGCAATAATGTCTGTATAATTTTTTTCTCATTTGTAAAGATTCCCTTATCTTGGTGCAGCTTCCAAAAAATTTGAAATTAACCGTCGTAAATATGAAAAACATTTAGATTTTAACAACAAAAATAATTAGGATCCGTTTTAATCCAAATTAAAATTTAAAACTGCAGTTTTAAAAAAGCCATATCGTGTTCAAAATTTCATGCAAAACCTGCAGTTCAGTTTACATTGGTCAGTCAGAGAATTATTTGGCCATTAGAATTTCTCAACATCATAAAGATATTAAAAACTTAACCTCCAAAACAGCTTCATCTAAACATGCTATTGATAAAGGCCATGGGCCAAGGATGCTTGTATAATATATTCAGAGATGATCAAACTTAAACATGAACTATTAGAATCAATCACCGTAAAAAAGACTGTGGAATGTATAAATTTCGGGACTGACATCCAATACTTTTCTACCATCTATCAGAATTTATTAAAACTTTTGCATCTACTCCTTTACTGGTATATTGACAATGAACATGACACCTGGTGACAACCTTCTAAACATAAAATATCTGCCAATCCTCCATTAAGAACGACCATTCTATTGAAGAGCCTAATTTGGGTTCCTCTCTATTCATGGTATATCGTCATATACAGGGTCCGCCACTTAAAACTCCCCAGGCTTGTATTTTCTTTAATTTTTTAGGTACAACCTTAAGTTATATATGAAATTGTAGGTCTTTTTAAGCTCTTTAAAAATAGAATATTGGATGTCCAAAATTTTTTTTTGTTATCATATTTTGCAAATAAACTTAATTTTTGTAAATATTTTTAACTTACCCCGTATAATAAATATTGCTTTATAGTTGGATGCCGCCTTTTATTTTCTTCAATTTGTGTCTTTACCATGTATGCGTAATTTTTACTCCTTAGTGAAAAACAAGAAAAACTATTCGCCGCCATTTTTGTTAATAGGGTTGCTCAGAATTTTTTAAGTGTTACTTTAGTAGCTTATTACGGTACAAATTATGCCTACATACCCATCGCTGCACACAAAACCCCAAAATTTGGAGTAACTTTTAAATAAATAAAGTACAAAGTTCGTTCTATAGAGAGAGAGGCTAGAAAACGAAACCCTGCGAGGAGGCTAGTTTGGTTTTCGACATCATGCACAACAAAAATGGTGGCGACTAGTTTTTCTTGTTTTTCACTAAGAAGGAGTAAAAATTATGCATACATGGTGAAAACAAATTGTAGAAAATAAAAGGCGGCATCCAACTATAAAGCAATATTTATTATTCTATTTTTAAAGAGTTTAAAAAGACCTACAATTTGAGATATAACTTAAGGTTGTACCTAAAAAAATAAAGAAAATACGAGCCTGGGGAGTTTTAGGTGGCGGACCCTGTATGTTTTATAAAAATTAATCTTTTCAGTGCAGGTAAGTCACCCTTCACCATCAATTACAATTTTTTACCAGTTATTTTACATGTAAGTATTTTTATTAACCATTTATGGTACTATTACAAGTGATGCCACTATCTTTTATATTGTAGTCTTGAGAAAGGAGCAATACAGCACCGAAACGTTTATCTAGTTGTTCAAGAATCTAAGTATGCCCTCATTCAATTGTATGGAAAATTAATGTAGTAGTTTAACATTTTCCAGTACTTAGAATGCTGGACTATTTAAAAAAAAAATAAGGAGCTTACACATCTGGCACACTCTGTCAATTAATATCAAATAAATATCTAGGTATTATGAAATCAACATTTTAATAACAAATATTTCAAAAAATCAGAAATGAAATGTACTCACCTTAACATGAATTTTGTTTTTCAGAACTGCAGCTCTAAGAATTAACATTCTTGTCCTTCTCTGATACTCCTTTCCCATCTGCAAACTTTTCTTAAACGTAGTGCTCCTCTGATCAATGTCTTTTGCAAACAGTATCTTGTTATGTGAATCAATCCTTGCTTGAATCTGCCCTTCTAAAATCAGCTGCATCAATTCATCTTCTAAAGCCGATACAGTTCTATTAAAAGCAGCTGCCATTTTATGCATGTCGGCCGAGAGATATGGGCTAAAATACTGAATCAGTGCCCTGTTTCGAATAAATGTGTAAAGCACATTAACGTGTGGTGCAATATACATGTCAAGAAGGAGATTGTCTTTAATTTCATCTAACAGCTTCAAGCATGATGCATATTTGGATTCATAAAATTTAAATATTATATCTCGTAGCTGAGGCTCTAATTCTAAGAATAACTTAAATGAGCTAGAAAATATGACGTTCTTTTGTAGTTCATGTCGATCAAACGTTGCTAGGGCACATAAACCTCCATACATCGCGACATTATTTGGCGAAAGCAATTCAGGAAAGTCACAGTGATCTAAGTTGGCTTGTAAGAAATGTTTTGCAGCCGATTTATATTTTTTTGTTGCAAGTTCCGCTAAACCAGCTGCGCACTTCAACATCGTCACAGTTGCAAGATTAGAATCTTTGCTCGGGGTTTCCGTAAAATCTGGCGTGCTCTCAGCTTTAGCTACATAACTCAGAACATGTGACCAATTTTGAAGATATACTGAAACCTTAATAACGTTCAAACACATATTTACAACATGTTTTCCGCTAGTACAGTAATCTCGAGCCCTAGAATAGCATTTCAATGCATGAGACAGATCTCCACAGTCGAGATAATGATCGCCCAGATCATCATGTCCCCTACGAATACTTTCTTTAATTGAATTCGACTTGTAATTTTTCAAATCATTATCTAATTTCTCAAGTTTCAGTGCAGCTTTTTTTGATCTCGTTTCCATCCAGAGTTGGTCAATTACAGGGATATCCTGTGATGTTGACTGAGCTGCTACATCTGGAACACTAGGTCCGGTTGTCACTTCAGCTAGCTTCTGATGTAGCAGTTGGTATAGGTTCACATTGTACGTAGTCATAACATAAGTAATAGCCATTTTAAGAGCCTCCAAACGCAACGAAGGACAATGGTCAATAATGTAGATTAACCTATAAAGCTTTGCCAAACCCGTATAACTGTTAGCATATGCTTCTAAGTCCAAGGTGGGATTTTCCACAATATAATTTTCTTCTTCGTTATTATCATTATCCTCAGGTGGAGCATCCACCTGCATAGGCTCCACCGCGTTCTGCAAATACCGCATTTTATCTGTTTATTAAGCGACGCACTAAAAAGAGGTTAGTAGTTATTGCAAATTTCATACCAAATGTTTGTTACTAATCCAAACAATAACGAATCAAACACCTTTAGAAAGAAATAACATTTATAGTAATAAATAATACCTGTGCTATTAGCTCAAGAGGCATAATAGTGTAGATTGTAGATTGGTATAATACTATCGTCAAACTATTAGTTCATATATTTTATGATGATCAAAAATTAGAAATAATTTGACATTGACATAAGCGTCAGACTGTCCCCGCGGACGTATAATTAACAATTAACCTCCGCGCTGTCCCGCATCAAGCGTCAAAATTATTGGGGATATTTAGTTTTAAAATGACGCCTTATTATTATACATCTATATTCATTATTCACAGCGAAGCAAACAACAATAACATAAACATCGGTCTTTCCTAGGAGTATACAGATTTCAAGGAATCCAATTCATCCATATAACAAGGATTTAACCCAACTCAATAATTACAAAGGTAATCTTACTTAAATCAGTGAGTATTTCATAATATAAAATTCATTATTATCATCAAAATAAGTTGTTTCTATTAGATTCCTTTTTAACAGGTACAATTATGAGCAATAAACACTTGAACAGCAGTGATGAGGAATCCTCTGATCAAGAAGTAACTAAACCAGCACCTGCTGTTGCCAGAAAATCAACGTCGATGTCTAGTACAAGCAGCATGTCAGATATACGTCAACCAACAACACGTCGTCAGGCAGCTATAGCTAGTAAAGAGAGAAATGCCAAGGTTTTAGTTGATGCTGAGAAGTTCATGGAAAACTTTGACCCTGAAAGAAGTCTTCGTGAAAGGAGGAAGCTTACCAGAAAAATCAATAGTAACATTCGAAGACCAGCGGGGGCTCTTTATGATGAAGTGGGCTGTCACATTGCTACTGGCATTGATTTATGTGATTGTCTAAACAAGGATTGCATTGGTTGCCATTTTCCTTGTCCAAAATGTAAATCTACAAAGTGTGGTTCTGATTGCAGGGTGAATCGTAAATATATGTATGAACAAATTGAGTACCAAGGAAGCGATATAATTATAAAGAATCCGTTAGCAAAGACATAAATGTCTTATCTTCCATTGATTAGTTTAGTTTTATACTTTAAAAATATGACTTTCTGATTATTAAATTACATAAAAAGTATAAACAGTATTTTGTCTTTTTGTGAGCCTATTGATGCCTTATTTTTATTGAAAGGATGTAGCTGCAGATTGTTTTTTGTCATTTGTAGTTTTATGTGACAATTATTTATAGTAGTCTACCATGCTTGCTTTAACTGTATCCAGACTGAGAGCACAGAAATAATAACCCCTCATTCTTGGGATGTTGCTAATTTGTTTTTGGTCTCTGTGCTATCACTTTACATAGTGCATAGTGCTGACCCACTGATCTCTAAATAGCTGGATGTCGCTTACATACCAAAATGCATGTAAATTATTTGTGATAGATTTAAGCCACTTTAGCGCTTAGCCCCTGGTCCTTGTACTAAAATTTTGACAAAGTTTCGCTTCTGCGGTAAATTTAATGTTAATGATTGACGGTAAAAATCGTGAACTCATCATCTGTCTGCAGATTTCCAAAAGATGATCCTTGTAGTGTTTGAGTCCCTGCTGTCAAATTGAAGTACGCAGTTGCATGCCAATTTGTCAGGCTACAGGTCACTTCCTTTAGGAAGTAGTTCTCGTTAAGACAGCTAGGTGGCTTTGTCATCATGTCAGTGTAATGCTGATAGATGGCATTGCCATCTAAATTCTTACATCTTTTTTCATAATTTTCAGTTTCTGGAATCGTGTGGTATTTATAAAAAAGCTTAATGCTGTAAAAAGCAAGTTATATGTGGCTTTAATTAATTAATTAGGATTTTTCTTTAATAATTTCATGTGATTTACGTTTTATTTTCTTTTCTTAAAATCGTGCAGCTTGATAACCAACCCGGGTATGCACCAAAAACCCTTATAGTATAAAGTGTGCCTTTCTCGTCACCCCCTAAATAGTACCACACTCCACACTAGCAAAAACAGGAACCGAATAAAGATATTGTTGAAAAAATAGCGTTAATGACTGGAAAATGTCTATAGATTTATTATATACCTACTTTTGATGAACATAGATATTTTAATGGGTTTACAGGCATAAGATATATTGTTACATATTCTTCAATAAAATTTTAATAAACAACTTAAGTATATTACATTAAATCAGTAATTTAACCATGCAAATTTCCATAATCTCAGATCCGCATATTAAACACAATAAACTCATTATTTTTATTTCATTTTACTACATCTATCTATAAATAATTTTAATACTTCGATTTCCTTTCATTGTATATTCTTTGTACTATTACGAAAGGCTTATAGCGTTAATGAAGAAGTAATTATTTGTAAGCCAGATCCAATCATTTACGTCCCAGCGCAACTGCGTTACTTACTTACCTATTTCAACTTAGAATAATTTAATATTAATTTAACAAATGAAACAAACAAGTCCTAGAAAAATGGAGAAGAATTAAGCACTGAAAATAAGCAAAATAAATGTTCCGTACTAATGAGTTATACACTTGTCTGTGATCCTACTTCCWCATTTTTTTTTTKGTAAAGCCAAATGCTGGCATTTCAATCGCTACACACCTTATACATGAAAGGCAATTTAAATCACCTGCTAAACAGGGATCTCACGCCTTTAAATAACCCTCTTATCTCAATAATAAGGTCAAAAAAGTAATATAAACAAATTTCTTTCCCACAATACACCACACTGTATCTATACTTATTTTATGTTTAAACCTTTTTACCGTTTTAATTTAATTATACCTACTTGTCCACCGAAGAATATTTAAGATCACAGACAAGTGTTTTACTTATTATATTAGTATTTATCACTTCCAAAAACTCAAATATACATTATAAATGTTCCATATTTAAAAAGCAGTGCTGTAAAACAGTTTTTGCATCAACATACAATTATAAACCGCAGTTGTAAATAAGTCACTTGGCACAATTCCGTTTTGTTGTTTTTTCCATAACGCCATCTATTTGCTAATTTCCATGGTAATTAACATGATTATCATTGAGTTTATTACTCTGAAGGAATATTATAATCAAGGGTATTAGTCTAACCAAATACGCTATTAGACGGACGCCATGTATACGATAAGCTGTAATGACGAAGCTGTGTCCAACAAGCGTATAGTATGCAGTATTAAGTGGAAAGAATAAACTCTGTTGGTGTTAGTTTAACCAAATACCTTATTAGACGGTCGCCTTATATACGATAAGCTGTAATGATGAAGCTGGATCCAGCAAGCGTTTATAGGATGCCGTATTAAGTGGAAAGAATAAACTCTTATGGTCCTATGGTATTAGTTTAACCAGATACGTTATTAGCCGGTCGCCTTATATACGATAAGCTGTAATGACGAAGCTGGGTCCAGCAAGTGTAGGTATATAGTATGCCGTATTAAGTGTAAAGAATAAACTCTTATGGTATTATTTTAACAAAATGCTTTATTAGACGGTTGCCCTAGCATACCTTAAGCTGTAATGACGAAGCTGGATCCAGCAAGCGTATATAGTATACCGTATTGAGTGTTATGCTCGTGGTCGTAAATAAAACGAGTGCGTAGCTCCTGACCGAAATACCATTCAGTCTTGCCAGGCCTTGCTTCATAAATTATGGTATCAACTTCAAAATATTATGGTATTTTGGCACAAATTATGATATATGAAATATCGTTTGTTGACAATCAACGACATATACAGGGTCCGCCACTTAAAACTCCCCAGGCTCGTATTTTCTTTATTTTTTTACGTACAACCCTAAGTTACATGTGAAATTGTAGGTCTTTTTAAACTCTTTGAAGATAGCTTGGTGGTTGTTCAAAAAATTTTTTTGCAGATTATCATATTTTGTATTTAAAGTTCATTTTTGTAAATATTTTTTAACCTTACCTCATATAATAAATATTGCTTCACAGTAGAATGCCGACTTTTGTCTTCTTCAATTTGTGTCGTTGCCATGTATGCGTAATTTTTACTCCTTCTTAGTGAAAAACAAGAAAAACTAGTCGCCGCCATTTCCTTTAAATAGGGTTGTTCAGAATTTTTAGGTGTTAGTTTAGTAGCTTATTACAGTACAAGTTGTGTCTACATACCCATCGCTGTACAAAAAACCCCAAAATTTTAAGTAACTTTTGAATAGATCAAGTACAAATTTCGCTCTAAAGAGAGAGAGGCTAGGAAATGAAACTCTGTGCAAATTATGGTAAAATGTGGATACCATAATAGTTTATTATGGTATATGGTATTTGTCATACCATTATGGTATATATACCATAATTATGGTATGGATGGCAACACTGATACCATTTGACCGCCGTACCACCTGACCGAAATTTCATGTCACCGCAATACCACATGACCGAAAGCTATCCCCACTCCTTTGAGATACATTATAATGTTACCGGTCCCGATTCATCCAAATACCGCTTGGCCGAATCTAACCCCCACTACTTTTTCTTGCGTAAGCTAATTAGGAAGTCTTTCTTTCGGTAATGTTCGGGTTTTTCTTCTGCCATAGGCGTAGTTAGTTAGGATGCTATAGATTCTTTCGGATTTATGATTTTGTGTTCCCTAAATTTCAGGGTTTTAGTGAATGTGAAGCACATATTCAGTGCGGGAGCAATAAATAAATACATTTTCTGCAAGTGGTACACTTTACCTTTAAAGTTAAATTGTAGAAAAGATTTATGTCAAGTCAAACCTTTTATTTTATTTTCATTATAGGTATACCTACTTCGATATTTGAAGTCGTTGTAAGAATCGTGCTTATAGTTATAAGAAATATACGAAAGTAACGAAAGTAGCATATTATTTGAGCGTGCCGTAATATTGAGTAGCTGTTTTTACAACTTATTGTACTATTTTAGTGGTTTGTACATTGTTGTTCAAATATGTATGAGGACGTTGAACAAATACTGCATTTGCCAACAAAGTAGAAAAGTATGTATGTACCTGCTATATACCTACCTTGAATTCTAAACTTTTTTTGAGCTGACAGAAGAAAACGTGTTCTCCTGCTTAAGTATGTAGCTATTTATCAAATCAGAATCATACTTTTTACTAGTTATATTGTGAATGTGCTATACCTGACAATATCTTTTATATCAAATTTGCATTAACTCGCACTTTCAATATCAACGGTACCAATACTACAATATTATGCGGGTACAATATAGTCTAAACTGCTAGCGCCGTATATATTTATAAAATTAACATATCTACATGCTAAGAAAAGGAACTAATAAGCTACTACCTAGTACCTACACCTACAAATGCTTAGCTGAGCAAACGAATTCTTACTATACACTGTTTTGATATTAAGGTGGCCCTTAGAAAGGTGTATTACATCTCTACGTTTTCTGGCGATTTCAGTTTTTAATAGGTACCGGTTACGAATATTGAAATGCAACTTTTTTCAAGTAAAAGAAAGAAATTTCTTTTTCTTATGAGAATTACAGGGTGAACGAATACATTACCCAATAAAGTTATTTGACGTTAATCAACGTTGATAATTGTGCAATAACATATTTTTTCTGATATTGTCTCAGACAAATTGATAAATTGAAGATATGGATACCAAATAAATCACGAAAATTATTTCTAATACCAGCAAACGCTTAAAACGCAATTACTATTAATTGTCCCTCTAAATTGTGAAAAGCCTGTACGTGATTAGTGCCTTTCGAAATGGACATATGGTTTCTCGCATACTTATTGCATTCAAGTCAGTGATTCCGAGAAGGCCCAGCAATAAAACCTTTATTTGGAGTGCGGTGTTTTTGCAGCAGTTCCGTTCTTAAAAGGGCAGACCATCTGTTAAAATTCGAGTATATCAATAAACCGCTTGCTAGATGGAATCATTTACAAAATAATTTTTAGTAAACAATTTTTTGAAAGCAATGTGTTAAATTATCAAATTTAATTTTTGTGCGGTGGCAAGGTTATTCAATTTTTGCAAATTTATAAAGTATAAAAATTGCGTATTGTTTAGTAAAATTTGTAGAGTAAATAAAGTATTTATCGTAATGCAAGCAGAAAAAGGGTCTCACCACCATAATTAAGACTACTGTTTCTGTATATTTAATTTTTTAAAGATTATTATACCGTTTTTATTGATTTCAAAATTTGTTTGTTTCTATTTGCAGAACTAACATGGAAGTCAGTTCAATGGAAACTAATTTAAAAACCGTGAAAAGTATTTATTTTTTCTAGTTATAATTAGTTAAATTTGCATAAAGTATATAACTATTTGATTTAAATATTTCCGACGAAAACGCGTTTAGAAAATTTGCACTTTTTACTCAATATAGAAAATAAAAATTGTACATGTTAAAAACAAAATTAAAAAAGCACTGCGCCAATGTGAAATATGCTTAAAAATTACTTACTAGATGACTTGAAAGCATATTAATTTTATTTGTACCTATTTCACTATATTAGTGGATTAACTTGACAATAGTTTTGATTATGCATAAGGCCATTTGCAACAGTAAAAAACCTGTACTAAAGCCATCAGTCTAATGCGCGATTTGCTTCTTTTCTAAATGCGGAGTTCCAGTGCTATAGTTAAACAAATACCTATTATTGTAGTATATTTTGCGTGTTTGTCAAATGTTCACACTACTGACTTTACCCATGATTTGTGCAAGTCATTTGTAACATATTCTCTATTTTTTTATATACGATTACTGAATTCAGAATATTCCTTTGTTAATAGCGGTGTGATTTATAATTCCTAATTCGTTATCGAGCCTTTCTTGCTTAAGGAGTACACCTGAACGATAGTCTTCCCATTAAGCTTTCTTTCAATTCAAGTATGTATCTAACTTTCGACGATTGGTTTGAACACGCTGAAATTATTACGCCTTAATGGGCAGGTCTCTTGTAAATAATAAAATAATAAGACATAAGTAATTTAGCAATATATCGAAGTGACAGCAGTGTCTGTCCAAAGAGCAAAAATTGTCTACATACCTTACCCAAATAATGCGTCAGTGTAATTCGATTTTTCCTTTAAAGTAACAAGATTTTCAGCTTGAATTTTTGATAAACATGATTCCAAAATGGAAAATAAATATTTTATATTTAACAATTTGTTTCACAAGCAAAATGGAGGATTGAAAGTCAATCATGAAATTAGAAATACGGCATCAAACTGTTATTAATATTTACTAGATTATAAAACTCCAGTTTTAGGCAAAAAAATTACAACTAGGTTTTACAAGTATATTAAAAGAGGATAGGGAAGCATCTCGCAGATCTGGGGGCTACCCCTGGAAAAGACCGAAAAACGAAGTATACTAAATTGAATTTGTTTGCAGTCTATACAATTAAGTAAAAAGAAAAGAAACTGTTATTACAAATATTAACAAGTTACAATTATAACCAAACATTAGATGATTCCCGAAAATACAACAATTTTATAATATTGGAATTAAAACGTCCCGCTACTTACTTACATTCACGATATTGGTTTGCGATTATTTTGCATTTTATTTCCAATTGTCAAAATGACATTTACTTTTTAGTGTTTCTAATACTATACGATTAGTAATCAAATTTTGTCTCCCTACACATTTTTTCTAAGACAAAGTCCTTGTGATATTAGCAAAAATATATAAATTTCAAAATCGATTTTTTCCAAATAACTCGAAAATTATTAACTTAACAAAAAATTACAAGAGTGCTTTCTGATCAGAGTTTGTGTTCTATATAATACCAAAATTTAAAAAAAAATCGTACGAGCAGGGACCAAAATAGGTTTTTTGGAAATATTTCGAGAATGTCAAAATTCTGAATAAATTTTCTAAGACACTTTTTGTTAGAAATTTTATTTCCTATCTGATGGCATTTTCATTTTTTCAATGTATTAAATATATTCGGAGATATTTAGGAAAAACCGTTTTCTTTAAGTGACGCTTTTTTGCTAATATCTTCTAAACAGTTTGCTGCACTGAAAATTTATAAGAACGAATAATAATCGCAGTTATACTACTAATCACATACTAAAACGAAAAAAATATAAAAAAATAAAAATTTGCAAAAAGGGTAGTTATCCCCCAATTTTTTCCCCTTCCCGATACTCTACTTACCCCACAAACAATAGGTCGCTTTGGATAGTTGAGATTTATACGTTTGCCAAATTTCAAGTTCATATATTAAGTTTTTCGAAAGTTATCGTGTCCACAAACAAAACCACAGATACACAGACAAGAAATTTGTTTTTGCTCAAATTTTGTTGTTTTTTTTGCGTTTTCGACCGTTTTAAAGCGAAAGAGGAAATGCAATTTTTTTAATTTTTTTTCGCGATATAATGCTTCACATCCGTTGGATGTGGAGGTAATTAATTACTTTTTGTAATATGTATAGGTAAAGTGAAAATTATAATACTGCACACATTCCGTAAAACATGGTAGAAATGGAGTGAACTATAATAAAATGTAATACTACCTATTGAACCAATCGGGATGTATCTCAGATTGTGTTTACAGATTTTACCTTTGAATAGGGCGAAAGTGCAGGAAGGTAACGTGGTTCAATTGGACCTACATACCTATGTACTTTTTAAAGAATTTTAAAGAATCATGCTCCTGCTGCGGTCTTTTAGACACGGTATATTGCGCATTAAACCTCATTTGACATAAATATTTATTAACATGACTGCAAAAGTGCAAAATTTTATGTAAGTACAACACATATTAGCGCACAAGTATGTAATATCCCAAATAAAAGCGTTTGCCGATTACATAAAGGAAAGTGAAAACTGCGTTTGGCAGTGCACTTGAAGTTTGTACATACAAAAATTTAAGGAGGCCTTTTACATCTACAGACAGCAAATGCATTTAATACAATGCACATCTTTTATTAACTTTATAGTAATATCCTATAATATTCAGCCGTGATAGTGTGTCCCATAAAACTGTGACGGCCTGACGGCTGGGTAACAAATAAATCAACTTGAATAAAGCCGTCCGTAAACAGTTCTTAAAAAAGGCGAGAGCATCATAAGTTTTAACAGACCATGCAGTTTGAGTAACGTACCTAAATTCTCTGTGGGGGTCGTAAAATTCATTGTACCTATTTGTAAAATCTATGTTCTTTTTCTCTGAATTCATCAGCCTACATATTTCCAAGCTTAACACATCATTCGTCATTTTAATCTTATCTGAATGTAGCTAACAAATATAGCCATAAGTGATTTTATTGTTTATCCATATTGGTTAATTACTTGATATGCGGATTTACTGTATTATGCATTTTGTTGCTGCTAGGCTTGTCATGTTGGCAAATTAAGAGAAAAAACGCCGCAATGGATATTATATGCAAATTTCTCACTATAAAAACGATGGAAAACCAAAGCAGGTTTAATAAAATGAACTTGTTCGCAGTACATATTATAATTAAGTAAACAAGACAAGCCACTGTTGTCACGAATATTAACATGTTACAATTTACCAAACATTTTATGATTATGAAAATTATGAACAAATGAAATTATTCTAACAAAAAATTGAAAATTGCCTAAAAATGTGTATTACTTACTTCAATAAGATAAAATATACAACACTATAATTGTATAAATGTTATTTCACAAACGTCAAACAATTAAGGAAGAAACTATCCAAAATGGTAGCTTGTGCTATATATCAGCAATATTTTGGTATTTTTCTTAGTACAAGACTTTCCTTAGCTCTAACCATAAATAATGTAATTATTATGTGTTTTTAAAAATTTTCATTTATACACATATAATACATTCTATGGTCCGAATATGTTAGTACCTACCTCTTTGATACAGAGCTGAACCGTCAGGTCAGATGGCAATAATGTAGGCAGCTCCGGTTAGCGCCTGTAAATTTAATTAAGCACAAAAATGCGCTCTTTACAAAATCTGTTTTTTGTTTTAATTTTCGAGTACTTCATAGGAGGTACATTTGCCAATGCACTTGAAATTTACACATGCAGAAATTTGAAGAGGCCTTTTACATGTACCAACAGCAAATGCATTTAATACATGCACATCTTTTATTAATTTTAGAGTGACATCTTATAATATCCAACCGTTATATAATGTCCCAGATAAATAAATCAACGTGAATGAACCCGTCAGTAGAGAATATATAGGCGAAAGCATCATAAATTTTAGCAAGTTTTGTAGTTTGAGTAGCGTTACCTAAATAGTACATTGTGCAAGTCGTGAAATTGGTTGTATTTTTAAAAACTATGTCCCTTTTTTCAATATTCATCGACTTACATATTCGTATTTCCACACAGTTATTAACACATTTGTCATTTTAATCTTATCTGAATGTAGGTAACAAATGCAGTCACAAATGATTTTATTGTTTATCCATATTGGACAATCATTGCATATGCGGATTTACTTTTTTGTGTGTTTTATTGTTGCTGCTACACGTAACATGTTGGTAAATAAGGTTCTTGAAAGTTTGCTACGCAAAGGGTACTACTATACCTAGTACAAAATTATTTGAACTCATATTTCTAATGTGATAAATAGGTCATATGCAGTATCAAAAATTCGGATATTTAACGAAGACCTCGTGACACATCTTAGAAAATGATCATTATACATTCCTTTAAATTATACAACCATTATCGCCATATTAATTACTATGCTAGTTTACTTAGTCTCGAGTCTGGTCTTAATGTTTGAAACAGCAGGTGATTTCGCATCTACAAATAAAACGTTTACGACTGACCTATCCATTCCGAAAGCTGACTGGAAGATGAATAATGGCGCTGATTGGTGGACGGATACAATTTAATATTGACATATTTTCTGACTTTAATCAAACATCCAGCAAAACGTGAACTTTGACATATTCCACTGCTTAGGGGAAATGATAAACACAAACTCATGTCAATATATAGGTATACATGCATATTACAAACTGCATTTTTAATACAAGTTCATGATTCAACACTTTTTACTTTACCAAAGAGTATGGGCATATTTTCACATGTCACCAAAAATCTTACATTAATTATAATAAGAAGTTATATTAAATTTGATATTTTTACTTGTTCAGAACACACTGATGAGGGTACAAGTAATTAGCTTCATTTTAGTCTTACCTTACTCGTGGAAAAATATGACATGTAAAGAAAACAGGTTTCTGAGTAACAACACATAATTGTATAGGTATATACAGAGAGAGATTTGTTTTACAAATTATTCCTAACAATAGGTCGTCGAAAAAAGTGGTTACGATGAACAGTATATTCAAATTTCTCACTATAAAAGTAGCTATCTGTAAATATAATTGAATTGACTGTAGTTTAGAACACGTACGGTGCGTAATAAAACGGTCACCAACTTAAATCGTCCTCAGTAAGCTAATTACAGCGTTATTTTTTTTAAAGGTACAGTAATGATCATGTGGATCGGTATACCGTCCGGTATGCAAAAACTGAACAATATTTGTTGAGTTCACAGTAATGTTTTAGGCCGCTGTTTATATGCAGACATTGAATTAATTATGAAACCGTGTGTACATTCTCCAGACCAGTCCTGTATGGGGATCCAAATACGTCTATTTAAACATAAGTTTGGTAGCCTTCTTTATAGACTGCATCAAACTGGGAATCTGTATCTATTACCTATAGGTATAACACCACTGCTGTTCATATTAAAATATGCTGCTAATTCGCCAGTATTTACGATTCCTATTTTGTTTCTTTCTCTATTTAATTATATAATGCGACAGGTTGATATAAAATGTGTATCTATATACCTATTACCTTTGAATATAGAATGTACATTCTATATTCAAAGCTATTACCTACTTACTATTCAAATCAGGAATGAACCAACTTTCGTCATCAGTAGTATGTCGCAATACTGGACATCTATGCTACAGCTACACCGTCGCGATTAGAACCAACTAGACGTATAGCGTAACTCGACAATAAATTGGTGACGAAAGTTGGCCCTTTCCTAATTTGAACAAACAAAAGTTAACGTAATTGTTAAAAAGTGTCGCCATCATGAGTTTTCGAAATGACACCCCGAGCAACCACCACGTTCCCCAGTAGTGTAAATAATCCTATTTTTAGAAACAACCATCAAGTACAGTACCTATAATTTTTTATACCCACAGTAAAAAAATGAGGTTGTCATTAAAAACAAAACTCATGATGACGTCACCATTCAACCAGTTGAAAAACTTAATAATTTCGTTCATGCCATTTAATAAATGGTAGTTATTGTTATATTCTGTCCTGATTTGGAAGTAGCACAGATCAAATATAATTCACAATAATAGGCTTTAATTACCCATCTAACATTTAAATTACTGTAACGACAGCACCAAGATATTAAAACTCTTAGTAGTTGTAATTGTGAAAATACGAAAGCTGGGTATGAAATAAATTGTAACGCCACTGGTACTACTGGCATATTATTATTCAATCCTGCCCTGCATACCCGAGCATAACCGATACTAATTAGTTCTGCGTACAAGAAATAGTGGGGGTTATATTCGGAAGAGCGGTTTTTCGTTGAACTGGTACCCGTGATCTGAGGTCCTTGCTCTCAGGAGTGGGGATAACTTTCGGTCAACTGAGATTGTGGTGAAATGAAATTTCGGTATGGCGGTACAGCGGTCAGTCGGAATTTCGGTCAAGTGACACTCTCCCAATAAAACGTTGAATTGATATACTCATACGTTCGTAGATTAAAGGCTTCTTAATTCCCTTATTATACGGGTAATTAATAACTATAAGCACTGTGATGTAAATAAACCGTGGCAGTTAACATTGCAATCCTGCAATCCTGATCTGGTCTTCTGAGCATCTGAAGTTATGTTTCATTGTTTACATTTGTGGTTCCCAGGGAACACTCATATTAACCAACTTAGAGTAGCAGTGCCAAACGCTGTGCAGTTGTTTAGTTGTGTGTTACACGTTTCGATCGAAGGACCCACTTGATCACTTCCGGTTTTGAATCATACGGGTTTTCTATCGAATAGCCTTTCGATCGTATTGGTATTGGATAGTTTATCGACCGTTGGTGGCGCTAGTGTGTCTTTGCAAATGGCTGAAATAAACAGTAATTGCCATTATAATATACTGGTCTGTATCGCAAAATGAAACACAGATGGGTTAGCAACCGAGTATATTCAATATAATTATTACAAATGAACTGGTAATGGTAACCAAAACACACTCGTGGCAATAACCTATGTGATAACCATTTAATCACGTAACCACATATTACTAATATAATATAATATGACACATGCTTTTTGTGTTTACATGTATCCCCTTTTTCTTAATGATATTCACTGCCCACAATTTAAAAATGCTAATACGATATAACAAAAACAGCACTATTACACAATAATTCCGCCTTTTTCCAGCATTAAAGTACTGTTCTTAATAGTTTATATATCTGCCGCCAGATGTCATGTCACTATTGTAAACTACTACTACTACAGTACTACATCGAAGCAGCTCTCATTCCACTTGTGTTTCTTATCTTTACAGTAATTGTGTGCAGTCAATATAACTCATCACCTGTCTACAGATTTCCAAGCGATGATCGTTGTAGTGTTTGAGTGAGAAACATGTGCCGTACAAACTGGACGTTACGTTTACTCATAACCATATTATATAGTTAAGGATCTAACCTAAAATTTGAAAGCGCCGTTAAATTGATAGTACAAGTACCAGCGGCATGGTGGAGCACGAGTTTTTACTTATCACAGTTTTGAATGACTTATACGATACGACATCCAGTTATTTAGAGATCAGTGCTACAACTTCATATACAGTTTCAAAACTCGATAAAGATCAGTGTCGATAATGTTCTAACTGACATCTGTTTTTTAAATGTATTAAGTTATGGCGACTTATTTGGCAGTCGATTGTCATGACAAGCTGTTCCTCTACAACTTAATTGTCGCGCTAGGTCACCCCCATCTCTTAACTGTCATAAATGACGCTTGTCGTTTATTTTGGGTTTGAGGCACTTTGAGGTTATGTTCATTATTGCGTCTCTGCGTATGCACGTGCCGTGCCGGTAGTGAACGAAACGAGGTTTTTAGTTTTATATCCTGCATTCCTCAGTGAAGCGAAAAATTCGCCGAGAGGTCAGCTTGATATTAGAGGTGTTAATTTGTAAACAATAACAAAATGGTCTGTATAATTTTATTGTATAATTATAAATCATTGTATTGATGTATTTATTCATTCACAGGTTGAAGAAGTCAATCCTAAGGCGTATCCTCTTGCAGAAGCCTCTTTGACAACAAAGATTTTGAATCTTGTTCAGCAGGCCATGAACTATAAGCAGCTTCGAAAAGGAGCGAATGAAGTGACAAAGACACTAAATCGTGGTATTGCAGAGTTTGTTGTAATGGCTGCCGACGCAGAACCACTTGAAATCCTTTTGCATTTACCATTACTGTGTGAGGACAAGAACGTACCATATGTGTTTGTTCGCTCAAAACAAGCCCTAGGCAGAGCATGCGGAGTGTCACGTTCTGTTATAGCATGCAGCGTCACAATAAACGAAGGGTCTCAGTTGAAACCTCAAATAATGAGTATTCAACAAGAAATAGAACGTTTACTTGTATAAGTTTAATGTATAAGGCCACTTTTTTTTAAATAAACATGATGTAATTTTTGTTGATCATGTGTTTTATTTAAATGCAGGTGCTGCAACGTTCAACCAATTTTCTCTCCATCGCAATTTCTGGAATACTTCAAGTTTAGTCTTAAAAGTTTCTGATATTTCGTTTGCGGTTCCACTGGGGAAGTTTTCAAACCAATTTTGCAATTGTTGGGACAGCTCTTCAGCAGTTTTAAATATGTACCCAGTTTCACCATGTTTGACCAATTCATCCAAGCTAAAAAAAGTAGTCATTAAGTAATGTAACATACAGGGTCACTAGAAAGTATGGAACAATCTGAAATTGTGTGTGGGCCTATGGGTAATTAAAATGCATTTTCTGGAATTTTTTCAACTCCGTGTCTGCTCTCGTTTTCGAGATATGGGTGCAAGTTGCATTTTTTAAAAGGGAAGGAGAGTCAAAATCATCATTGAAAAAGATATTTTTTTCTGATTTCAAAAATGTATCACACTTGTACATTTTGTTCCTTCCGAGTTGAGGAAAGCGTAAATACAATAACTGAGCCTGACAAAGAATGAAAACAATTTTCTTTATCGCTGAAATGGACAAAAAATGTGACCAATCAGCATAAATACGATATCCTGCTGGTTCCATACTTTGTAGCGACCCTGTATAATAGGTTTCACAAATACCTCCTTACCATTGAAAATCATGTGCACAGGCAGGGAGACCACAACCAAACATATCCACAATTTTCATTGGTAAATCCAAACCGCTAGAGCTGGTATGTAAGCACACCCCTAAATCTGCTGATGCTAGTAATAGCGCATAATCTTTGGGTTCTAACCAAGGAGTTATCACTGAAATATTCTTCCAATTCAAAGCTGATATTTTACGGCAATAGAAGTCTTTCAACGGTCCCTTTCCTGTTATGAAACATACTAGTTTTGGTAGATTTCTTACATTTCCATTTGAACAATGTTCTTCATAATCTAAAAAAAAAATACTTAAAATATAAATTACAAAACAGAATTGCACTATTATGTGTGCCTATTTTTCATTTCTAGCTGTTTTATAAATATAACAAGAATATTTACAGAAAAAGCTTGTTTTACAAATTCTGATTTATAAGTGCTCCATAAGGTTTATACCTATGTTTAGTATATTATATACTGAAGGGATGTGATGTAAATTTCATTTAAACTCGTCAGATGCTTTTTGAGGTTTTTTGAAATTTATTTGTGACCCCGTCATCTTAGGACAATTAGCAACACATTAGCTTTTTATTATTCTTTATTGAAAATTATATTACTTATATGTAAACAGTACATGTATATAGGGACATACACTGACACCGGAGTCCATTTGCAGACACTCTACCCACTGTACCACCGAGGCCGGCTTGAGGTTCTTTTCTTTGACAAAGATTAGGTACAGGTATAATCGATATGTTAAATTAATAATTTTAACAGTGACAGCGTTTTTTCCGAAAACATATCTGATATGGACGATGAAAGCGTTCACCCTCACTTTTGTCTATTTTGAAGTTTTTGCTTGTTCCTTCGAATTTTTGTAACGAAGAAAGTCAAAACGTCAGAAAGTTATGTTAACGAATACTATTTTAACAATGGTCTCACCAGAACTTAAAACAAGCTACAGAAAAAGTTGAAGCATGTTTACTTCCTCAGAAAAGTAGGGGATGATATGAAAAGGTAATGAGTAATGATAATACAAAAATTGGTGTCCTGAAAAAATGCTAAGATAGAAGAAGATGTGTGAGGGAAATGGAAGAGGAAAGTAAAGGTAGATAATGTGACACTTTCAAAATGTAAAAAAATATCAGCAATGTCAACATAATATGTGGTGTTGTAAATAATAGTATATTACATACTGAGTAGCGAAGTGTTTCATGACTGTCGAGACATTAACTAAATCTTGGGACAGTAATGAAAACTTTTCATCATTGTTTCTACAATATTTTATTTAGAACCACATCATAATTTATGTTGAAAATAAAAAAAAGTTGTAAATATGCCAAAATTTGTATTTTTGTTTATATGTTTTCATAATATATGGTACCAGCAGCGTGTTCACAGCGACTGATTACTGTGGTGCTAACCTTCAAAACCAGTCGAACGAGTGACGGAAATGGAAGATGGAAGTACCTAAAGGTAGATAATGATGCTTCAAAATATTAAAAAGTCAATAAAGTTAACATAACATATGTGGTTGTATATAAAAATATAAAACTGCTATTTGGAAGATTAGTTGCTATTGAGTTTAGAAAAAAAGATGAATAATATATATTAAAATTTGCAGCAAATTTAGTGCTCTTAGGGCCAATGAAATTTATGACTAAAATATATTTAATTTTTATATTATTATTTCATGCTTATTTAGAATAATAAAATATTATTATCAAGATGATTAAAATAAATATTGTATAACTMACGATCATTGCATTAATCAATGAAATGAAATTCATTTTTCTTTCATTTAATATAAAAAGGGCATCAAATAAGCGTCATTTTTAAGAATAATTAAGACGGCAGTGAAATAAACAGGACTGTATGATATTTGATAAAATACATCTATCTAAAGGTTTGAGTTCCACTTAACAAGGATATCAAACAATTATCTATATCAGGTCACATATTCTTTATCTTAATAACCTAATCCATAATTGAACAAAAAATGATAACAATATAAGGTGGTTTCCCTTCTCTATTTTAAGCTAAAATAAACTCTATTTTTAAAATATAAACCCATTACATACCCCAATTTAAGGTGTTGTCATGGTTATTGGGTTGATTTTAGCTAACATCAACTTTAACAAGGAGTATAGGAACGGACCCATTGACATTAAGTTACTTGTGAAAATTTTTTGGAATAAAAAAAATCAGTATAAAATATGCAGAACCTACCCTGTAATGCTGACACTAAAACTGAAAAGTCTTCGTCTTCCGTCCAGCTGGTGCTTGAAATTAGTATACCAGGTCTCTCTGGTCGGAGATGTACAACACCGTTTTCAGAATACGTAAAAATGGTTCCTGTCCCATCCTTTGATATTAATTCTTTGTATTTCAAACTTAAGCATGACAACAGTTCATGTTTTTCTTCTAGTGATATTGGTTTAAATATTTCAGGAGGTCTGTCGTAAAGAGTAGTAGCACTATAAAATTTAAAAATAAGTAAAATACACTATTTGTATGTGAATCAAAACAAGGCATGGGTAAATTTACAATAATGATTAAATTTCTTTTTCATATTACATTTCCTACTCTAATGAAAAATCCTGAAAAGCACAAACCTTACATTCCAGTTTTGTAACAAATCCTTCTTCATAGCATTGGTTACACAAAAATTCATATGAGCTTTACGTCCAATGGAGAATTCCATCTTTTTTGTTAATTTTACCAATGGATTTTCACTACCCACACTTAATCCCATGATTGTGTTTGCATAATTATGCCAATCAATAATTAGCTTAGATCTAACAATATTTTTAAAAACCCAACATACTATTAAAGTAGGAATTGCAGGAGGATTTTGAACCAGTATAAAATCCGGTTTTCTTATAATACACAATGCAAAGAGTAATGTTACAGCTTGCCAAATAGTTTTGATGATATATCTAAGAAATCTGGGTAGTGGTATTTCTGGGTAAGGGTTTAAGTAATGGTAGTAAACCAGCGGCTCTTGCTTCACTTTATCCAGTGGTTGTGTCTCTCCATATCCTATTATATCAACTTTGTGACCCTGTTCCGCTAAGGATAAGGCGTGGTACTGCATCCTGGGGCTGCGGCCAATATCTCCCAGCACAACAATGCAGACATTTTTTGATGACATTATTGCTGTCCTGTAAAACACTACTGACTGAATATACCACTAAATATTGACTTTGTTATTATACAGAAAACAAACATACTAGAGTGTGACTCACAATTATGACCAATGACTTACAAATACATTTAAAATTTAACTGTTCATTTATTGTAGTTTATTACCTTGCCTTAGGTTTTTAATCTTAGATTAGTTTTGATATTTCCTTTTAAAAATCCTATGGATAACCATGAACAATTATAATTTGTCCCGTTTTGTTTGAATTTGAATATTTATAATTATTATATGCTATAATAATGCAGGAACTATGGTTTCCAGTAAAAATGCAAAATATTAAAATATTTCAGAATTCGAAAATTGTGTTCACTGTTAACAAGTTTCGAACTACTCACTTTTCGGACACTGACAGTGACAGCTTTGACAGAAAGTAGAGAATTCGAACATATTCCAAATCGGAATATAGAAATTGTATTGTTATTATATTGGCAACGCGCTCATTTATCTAGGTAATGTTTATTTTTATGTAGTGACGTACTGGTCATTTTTGACAGCTGATGTTCGTAAGTTCTTTTATAAGATGTTAACAGAAATTAGCGATACAAATTTGAGCTGCACGATTAACTCCGCGAATTTGTTTCAGAATTACATTGCGTGCAGTGTTTCGTAGCGCAAGTTTTTGTCATTGTATTCGGTATGTAAGTAATGATATCGAATAGCACGCCATATAAACTCAAAGCTTCAAAGAGCTCACGAGTGTTGCAAGATTACAAAACCAACCAAGAAGAGGCTCCAGACAGTGATTCGGTCGAAGGAGACGGCAACCACAATGCAGATTCATTCAGTTCATCGTGGGATGGCAGATACAAACCAATCAACCGAAGCCGACATACTGAATTTAGACCCAGTCGAATTGTGGACCGTAGGGGCTCATACAGAGGACGAGGAGGATCAGTTGAATCACGAAGAGGCCGTGATTACCTTGAAAGAGGTAATTATGTTTCCAAGTATTCTCCGACACGCCCATCTGAGGCTTCCAGTGGATACCATTCTAAACATTACGAAACAGATAAGAAGTCCGATTTGAAGGTTAATCTTCCCGAAGACACGCGTATATCAAAACTTTTGCGAAGACTGAGCATAGAAGGGGATCAAGAAAACTCTTTGACCATTTCGAAGAAACTTTTAGAAGTGCTGTTGATACCAGATAATGCCGCTTATGTAAGAAAGGCGTTCCACATCCTGGGCGAATCCATGTATGACATCTTGTGTGTTTCACCGGGACCATTGGCAAAGGAACAAGCTGCTCGAGCATTGGGCAGAATGGGGTACATCATGGCACAGGAAAATGATTTTCAAAGGTATGAGGATTGGTTCTTTAATAAGATGCAGAATGCCAACGATGATATACGCTACCTTTTTATGAAATCCCTGAAAGAGACGTTTATCTTTGAGCGCAAACATCAAAAGCTGCACGAATACGCTTCTGAACTCATGCATGATCTAATATCTATTATAGAAATTACCGATAATCCAGAAATATTCAAGGCAACACTTGATAATTTAATGACGCTTGTTGAAATCTATCCAGAACACATTTACGCTCAGTTTAGTAACACAATAGATTTGTTGTTTGGGTGGCATGTCGATCCAACCCAGCCACTATCAAACATTGAATTTGTGTCCAAAAATTTGCAACGCATGGCTAAACATTTCCAAGTAAATTTAGATTTTTCCATTACACTAATCTGGCATTTCATAGAGGACATTGAAACCTACAGTGCTAATTTACATAAAGCAGAGACAGAAGAAAACGAAGTCGGGTCCACAGAACAAGTTACTGTTTTCGTTCTAGCTTTGAACACTGTTTTGAGGTGTTTAGGAGAAACCTTTCATCCTGCAAACACTACACAAGTAACTTGCACGTTCGTATCAGATTGTTTACAGCAGATCCTAAAAACAGCCTCKGATGCTTTGCAGTTTTGTGTACCTGATAATCTTATCATAGCAGCAAATGATAGTATTTCGTTGCTTTTGGGTGCACTGGGAACAAAAACGGGCAGTCTTAGTAATTCCATCTACAGTTTAATTGACCAACAGCTGTCACTTATAAATGATTTTAACGACTCTACAATCATATCAATGTTGCTAATGATATCAAAGGTTATCAAGGAGCTGTCTTCTGATTTGCCTATAGACCTGATAGAAAAATTAATTGGGCCGAGATCAGAGATTATCAGATTGAGATATTCACCGTTCATAAACGTTCAGGATGCTTGCATTTGTTTGTACCAATCCTTACTGAACTTGAAAAACATACCGTTGTTGCAAGAAGCATATAAGCTGGTGTTGTGCGATTTGGAAATAGTTTATCAGAAAATTTTACCTGACGTTCACATTTCTGTACAAAATGATCTCTTCAAGGATGTTGAGGTCAAACTTAATCAGGAAGATGTGGAATTGACCGTATTATTTCTTTTAAGATGTCTATCCCAATTGGCCAATTCCAGTGGCTCAATAATTGGTATGTGGGCCCTGAAACCGAGTATTTTGGAACTGTTAGGAATTCAGCTGGAACCTTACAACAATTTACTGACACATAATGCACCGACCTTACAATATTCAGTGTTGTATTTGCTATATTCTCATTGTAAATGCTACAATCACTTTATATCTAGCAGCAGCTTGGTAGCCAGCAAACAGGATAAGATAATCTCGATGAGACAACTTGGATTGCCGGAATCTATGACAATTGTAGATGTTGCTACAAATTCTCCAAATTCGGGAAATTTTGGCTTGATACTGGAAATCCTCAATAAATCTTTGAGCATAAGAACTACAGATGAATCTACCTTACTATTGATGCATTGGTTGAGCGACATACTTCTAAATTCAGAAGCTTACCTAGAAGTATTGTATAACAATGAAAAGTTTACCCCTTTAACTAAAGTTCTGGTTAAATGTGGTTACAGTTTTAATTTGAGGGTTGTTCTAGCTGTTTGTGACAACCTCGAGAAACTACTAAGCAACAAACATCTTTCGTGGAGCAATAACTTCTTGGTCAGTGTCACCGATTTGTGCAAGCTTCACATGGATTCGACCAACGAGGAAGTCAGGCTGAAGTACACTAGCTTATCAGCAAACATACCATGGGACATTGCTATTGTAGAATTTAATAAACTTTATGGTATCGAGCAGGTCAAGCATAGACATCGTAACTTAAATCACTATAATAACTGCACAGTGACAATGGCACAGCATTTACATTTAACGGGATCCTTTTATGGGGAAATGCAGGCACTGCAGTTCAAGACCTTCATGAAGTATTTGCTGGATAATCAGGATCCTGGAGACAACTGGCTGGAAGACTTGTTCACTTGCTGCTGGCCTTTAGAAGCCGATAACCAGGCAAACGCAGAAGAATTCCGTGACCTGGCATTAAACTCACGTGCCATCTTGCACACCTGGGCAACTTTTGAAGCAGCCCAGTTCTGTGTAAACTCAAAACTTAGAACACCTTTAGGCAAGCCTACTGATACTTTCACAACAATAGAAGCAGCATTGAAACACGTAGCTCGAGAACTCATTAGAATGAAAAATGAAGGTAACAAAACAGAAGTGAATAAAGGAGCTGATCAAAAACGAGTGAGATTGCTACTGCAATTCATGGAACACCTAGAAAAAACTATGTACAATGCGTCAGAGGGTTGTGCTATCGCTTTACCGCAACCATCGAAACCTGTCCGAGTATTCTTTCACACAAATGCTAGTACGTGCAAGGAGTGGCTATGCCGAATTAGAAGCGTGCTGACCGATTTAGCATTGCATGCTGGTGATCCAGCTGTTGCTCTTCGTCATGGACAGTCACATCTCAAAGAATTACTAGCGGCTGAGAAAGCAAATGGCGTTGATTKCCAGAGAACCGTCATGCAAGTGACTTTAGCTTACCTCGTACTGCAGGAAAGTGAACCAATTACTGGACTGTACATGTGGTGCAAAAAGGTGGCAGGCAAAAAATACAGTTGGATTAAGTGTGCCGCAGATCAAGCCAACAAAAGATATGAAACTGCAGCTGCAGGTTACAAAAATATACTTGAGAACATCAACCAAAGCAATAAAAAATCATCAGAAGAAACTGATGGTGCTGAAGAAAAAGAGACAGATGTGTATGTACAACATTTCATTGCGGACCAGATCATTACCTGTTACAAGGAATTGAATAACCACATAGACCTAATGCATTTCCATACAGAAGATCAGTACTCAGTCAAGCCAGGCGACAATGGTGTTCGTTATTCCTTTGGTGCTGTGGACTGGGAGTGTACTAGTGCACTTTTCAATGCTGAAATTGGAAATTATGCATTTAATGAGTTGACAAGTTGGCAGAATTGTGGAACAGAGCGTTCTTGGAGTGTTTATGATACACAGTGTTCAACAGAAGCAAACCTTTACAACATAGCTTTGAACATATCTTCCGTGGAAAGTAACAAACTTAGAGAAGCTGTTGATAGTAATTTAGGCACAATCTATACCGCTCTACAAGATAATCTTATGAATTTGGCATCTGGCTTCACACAAAATTTTTGCCTTATGCATTATGTGGTGAATGGGTTTAACTGTGTTTTTAACAATGTGCCAGCCAACACAGTTTTTCTAGTGTCCGACAACTTCGATAAGGAGATTAGAAAAATAGATTCCCGTGTCTTGAACAAAATCCTTTGGTGGTCTGAATATTTTGGAAAAGTACAAAACCAGGAAACAAACACATTTAGCAATAATCTGCGACTGGATATTATCAAGAAAGCTCGGAAAGAGAAAAACTTTTCCTTGGCTTGTGGTAATATTTGCAAGTTCTTTAATGACAAAAATTTGTTTAATGACAGTGATAATGGGAATCAACAGCAATTGGTTCTTCCAGACATAGCATCTTTGTTGCTATCAAAATTACCTGAAACGAACATCTGGTCTGTAGACATAGCCAGAGCAGTGACAGAAGTGATTAAATTATGTTACAGCAACGAGGACTCTCATCAAATGACCTTCAATTTGTGTGCAACTGCTTCAACTGCTATTTCTAAATATGCTGAACTGTATGGTGGAAACGAGTTAAGAATGATCAGCAGCAAAATTCTTTTGAAACTAGCCACATGGTTGCAAGCTAATGACAGTATATCATTGACAGAACTTGGTAGCCCGTTAGGAAAGCTTCTTATGGTTTTACCTGAAATAGGAATTGTTGAGAACACAGATTCAACTACAATTCCTATGAATGATATGGCCGTTGGAAAATTGTTACATTTCAGTGTAAATCAGTGTGTTGGCCTCGCTAAGAGTTGGAATGCATTTGGAACATGGTGCTATCGATGGGGCAGAAAAATTGTTGATCGTGGTGGTTATCCAACAACTTCTTTATCAGATGACGACCAGTTAGTTATTAAAAATTTGCTGCCTCCAGAAACGACCTCTGAAGATCTAACCAAAATCACTTCAATCCTATCTCAGTCGAGAGCAGTGATGGATGACGAGGACATAGATGCAAATGAAATAAATACCTCAGAAATGATACAGAGCCAGCTGCAGAATGTACCTTGCCTTCATGATGCACCTGAGAGTTTACTGGAAAACTTGGTCCAAATTTGGAAGAGTGTTCTAATGCGTGTTTATGTTTACTACGAATTGAGCGCTCAGTCTTACTTCAAATATCTGGAGCTCAGCACAGGTGCGGACAATATCACCAAAAGCACAGAGTGCAACACCACCATTGTAACACTACGTCTTCTTCGACTGATAGTTAAACACGCGCTCGATCTACAGAATGTTTTAGAAGAAGGTTTAGCTACAACTCCGACCCATCCTTGGAAGGTCATAATTCCACAGCTGTTTTCAAGATTGAATCATCCAGAAAGTTACGTGCGGAGAAGAGTTTCCGAACTTTTGTGCCGAGTAGCTGAAGATGCACCACACCTGATCACTTTTCCTGCAGTAGTTGGTGCTCTAGAAGGTGGAGTCAAGTTTGACTTTTCCGAAATCACTTTGCCAAAGGACTGCCTGTCCCAAAACAATGTGCCTCAAGATGATACCGACTTGAACGAAATTTATGACAACTACGACAGTGACAATGAAGATAACAAGAATGTTCTGCAGTCCTGCTTCAAGAGCATGGTTGAAACTCTAAGCAAACAAGCTCCTGAAATGATAACACAAGTCCAAATGCTTGTGAAGGAACTGCGCAGGATAACATTGTTGTGGGATGAACTTTGGTTAGGAACCCTGGCCCAGCATCACAGTGAAATCATCAAAAGACAACAGCAGCTTGAACAGGAAATCGAAAAGGTTAATGCAAATCCCAATTTRGAGAAAGAAGAGAAAGTGTCCTTAATAGCAGAAAAACACAGGATCATAATAAAACCCATCATATTTGTGTTGGAGCAGCTGAACGATGTTACTAGTGTTGAGCCCGAAACACCACACGAGAAACAGTTCCAAGAAAGATACGCAGCTGTTATTAAGGAAGTGCTCGAAAAGTTGAAAAACCCAGAACATCCCGAAAAACCTCAAGAATCTTGGCAACCTCTGAAAGCATTGCAGAAGATTTTCCAGCAGAAGTTCCACAAAAGGTCATCTTACACACTAAAAATGGAAGACATAAGCCCTACCTTAGCAAGCATCAAAGATACAGTAATAGCCATGCCAGGACTAGCCACGTCAGCTAAAGTTCGAGTCACAGTATCTAGCGTGTCCAACCATGTGTCAATCCTCCCAACGAAAACAAAGCCCAAAAAACTAATGTTCCATGGTTCCAATGGTCAGACATACACCTACTTGTTCAAAGGTTTGGAAGATCTACATTTGGATGAGCGCATCATGCAGTTCTTAAGCATAGCAAACACGATGATGGCACAAAGAGCAGATTCACATGGTCATAACCTCTACAAAGCAAGGCATTACTCAGTGATTCCATTAGGTCCACGCTCAGGTCTCATACGATGGGTTGATGGTACTACACCGGTATTTGCACTGTATAAACGTTGGCAGCAGCGGGAAGCGGCTAAATTGAACGGAAAGAGCAGCGTGAACTTAAACACTCAAGTTCTAAGACCCTCCGAGTTGTTTTACAATAAGTTAAATCCACTTTTAAAGGAACATGGTGTTAAAAACATTGAAAATCGTAAAGAGTGGCCATTGTCAATATTGAAGCGGGTGCTTACTGAACTGATGGCAGAGACTCCGAGTGACTTATTAGCCAGAGAACTTTGGTGTCATTCAATTAATGCCGCGAACTACTGGCAGATCGTGAAGAAGTATTCATATTCGGTGGCAGTGATGAGTATAATCGGATATATTATCGGTTTGGGTGATAGACATTTAGACAATGTGTTGGTGGACTTAACTACAGGTGAAGTGGTGCATATTGATTATAACGTGTGTTTTGAGAAAGGAAAGACTCTTCGTGTTCCTGAGAAGGTTCCTTTCAGGATGACTCAAAACTTAAGAGATGCTCTTGGACTTACAGGAATTGAGGTGAGTTAATTATTTTTCTTGTTCCATGTTCTCTAATACTATAATATATGCTACATAAGATTCACTGCTAACTAGTAGTTGTGCATAATATAATAGCTTCAAAATTGGATAGCGTAAAATGATGCTGTTGAAAGTACTTTCCATTTTATAACTGTTTATTCATGATGTTCAATTCATAGCAGACTATGGGATAAAATTATTTTAAATTGTTTATACAATTAATTGCTGTTTATGTTTATTATCAGTTGAAATACTTTCATTTGCTGTATATCTATAATAATGGCTTAATTTGTGCTAGTTTAAAAAAATATCACATACCACTTTTTGTTTCGTTGAAGTAAATTAATTTACTACATCATTAAAAAGTGGTCGAACATAACAGGTTCTCTGCATGCCCAAGTAATTGAGTTTATGAAGGATATTTATAATGGTTAATTGCTTCTTTTTATAATAGAACATAAATAAATTTTACTCTTATAAAACTACTATAAGCACCTACGATAAACACTAAAATAGTCAAATAAATTGAGTGAATGAGAAATGTTTAACGTTATTCTTAATTCTATTTCATTGAAAAAGAATGGAACTGTTCTCTATTCAGGGTTGCCCAGTCATATGTCTAATTGCAGAACATTTTTTTGCCTTTGTATTATTTACTACTATACATTGATTATGTCGGTGGATATAAAAATATTAATAATACTAATGAAGATAATTGGCATCATTACATAAAATTAAACTTGCGAGGAAACATCCTAGTATAATATGGAACGTTGTTCTGTTATGACATACTATATTTTAAGAAAAGGAGTATCATTCCTGTTCAGTAATCGTGGCGTAAATGCACTGCGCCGCAAATTCAACGCAAATTTTGAAAAAAACGTCGAAAGTAGACATCAATTTCTATCCAAACATAATTATTATTTTGAACATTTTAATAACGTTATAAGGTATATACAGGGTGTACTAAAGACATAACACAAATTTAATTTTTTAATCTGTTAACAAATTTAAATTTAATATCGCGTATTGCCACCATTTGCTCTGATTATTGCTTCACACCATCTTGGCATACTTGAAATTAGGTTTCTGATTTTGTCTTGTTCAATTTAATCTCATATTTGAGTTACGTTAAATGACAGTTCATTTAAGTGTCTAGATAGAGACTGTAAGGCTAACCTGTCGACCCATGTTGTCCCATAAGTGCTCAGTGGGGTTCATATCGGGACTTCGCGCTGGGCAAGTTAATGCTTTAATTTCCCAAAAATAACAGATGGCATTAGTAAAAGTGTACCACCAAGCACCGTGAACACAAAGGCTTTGATGTAGTCTGCTCATATTGGTAAAATAAACTGTTCCAAAACATGTCTGGGCTTAAGCTTTTTTTTCTTGCTGGATAAAATTGTTTTTGGTTGGCTCAATTTGATTGCCATGTAGAAATTACTCTTAAAGGTATCGTAAAAAATCACTACAGATTTCCATAACAATCAGAATTTCGTTTAAAAACATATTTTTCAATAAAAATTGCCTTCTTGTGTATATATCCCTGAACAAGCCCATGGTACATTGCCCATACATTACACGGGATACAACAATAAACCATTTACAACTATTGTAATGGTTGTCTAATTACCTGTAATAATAGCGGKTTTGTAACAATGGCAATTTTAGGTTCTTTATGCGCTTTGGTTTAGTACTGGGGTCAGTGCCTATTAAAGTACCTATCTCAAGGCATTCATTATTTATGATTCGAGTTGTGATTATACGAATGGGTTAATAAACAAAATTCCCGCATTGAAAAATAGGGCAAAGCTTATTTTAGTGGATGATACAAGAGGTAGAGGTATCTTGGGATTATATATATCAACTGTTTTAATTTCTTGGTTCAGTAACTCTGAGGTTACCATAGATGGTATTACTATACTTGTACTTGTATGTTGTAGTCTAACTTGAATAGACATATTTGTAAGTATATATGTCACTAAGAACTGTGTTCTTTCACTTACTATATAAGTAACTAATAATGAAGAAAAACGGTCTCTTTTCCGAAACTTAAAGTTGCTTGGGAATAATGCGTAATACGATAATCTATATGAATTTCTAAAAATTAGGTCACAATTCGCGAGTTACGTGTTCTTAATAATGATCAAATTCTTATTTCAAAAATCCCGGCGGCTTGTATTTAATGCGCCCGTAAGTTTGACGTTGATATGTCCATCGTAAATACATGGTAGAGGAGGTAGTTAATTTTGAGTTAAATGAATACGACAAATATTAATTATTATTCAAAATAGTTTTATTTTACTGGGCTGTTTTCTCTGGGCTTTCCCAATGGGCTCAAACGCTCATTGAGCAGTCGGCAATATAGGTCTCTGTACTTACTGACGGTACTATGTGGTAGTTCGTAAAGCCTCACATTCCAGATTATCAATAACGTATTTAGTTTGGTCCTCGGTTTGGTCTAATGTAAAATATTGTAAGATCAGCTTTCGCTGTTTGAAAAATATTTTGCAGTGAGTTATTAATCCATCTACGGGGGTCTATCATTGGGACATTACTTAGCTATACATATATAATAGAATGCGGGTAGTTCACTAAGTTTATATGTAAAAAAATCTCAAAACGGAGTAGTTTGATGCAATGGAACGCAGCACTGTAGCAGATTAATGTGCGAATATCAACATTCAAACACTGCTCGAAGAAACGGTCGCCAAAATTCACATTGCGTTACAAGAAGCTTGTCAGGWGGGTGTGTAGATAATTCAACAATAACTTGATCGAATAAGCGTTCCATAGCGTTGGGTTAGTGTTAAAGGCGATTAGAGAAGTTGGAGACCTCGTACTGCTGTGCTACCGACAACACTTTTGCTGCTATTGTGGCTACAACAGTGGAAGAAGACCTCATGGACAAACAGGCAATTGATAAATACCAAAAGACAAATGTATTTGTCTTCTTTTTGGAAAATTTAAATGCATGACTCCAAAAGTGTAGACGAGATATGAAAGACAGCGTCGTAATTCTCTTGCACGATAGGAGTTTACTAGAAGAATTGTTGTGAAATTCTCCCACATTCCCCGTGCAGTCCTGACTCGAGTCCTCCAGATTTCGTTCTGTTCTTCCAGTAGAAAGGAGAATTTCGTGAAGTCCGATAAAAGCCCTGCAACAGAATATGCGTTCTAACTGCTGAAACATCTTGACAAAAATGGCATATTTAACGACATTACTTTACTGCCGAAGCGATGGCAACGTGTTTTGGATATGCAAGGGGATTATATTGAACGACTTCAATTTTTAAAAATATGTGTATCATTTGCGAGCTGTGTTTTTATGTATTTAGCAAATTAATAAGATTTCAGCATGACTATTTCTAAATTTTCATGTATCGCAGTAAGCGCGAGTTCAATTTAGTGTTCGCGAGTTGTCACCTATACAATAATGACACAGATGACCTTTTCGAGAATTTTTACAGGGACAGTTTTAGTTCTTAATTTTTCTTCCGGGAACTTTCAATGTTAACATTTGCTTTTAGCGCTTTGTTCCTATTTTTCTGTTCTCTGCACTAATTGATAATTTGCCATCGATGACGCATGATCGAGTGAAGGAACACATGTTCATGAAAGGAGTTATGCAAATCAGATGTAGCACGTCTTGTAACACGGATAATAATCGTGTATAATTTAATTATTTCGCAACAACGTATGCTAGGAAAAGAGACGGGCGCTTTAGTGATACAGCATCCAAGATTTATAGCGTTTGATGAAGACCTTGGGGTTTTCTAAGGGGAACTTTTGACCTGGGTAAACTACCTTGTGGGGATCGAAATTTGATATAATGTATTAGTTATCTTCGCCTACCGCTCTAAGTATCTTTCCATCAAAGTGGATTATTTTTATTTTTTTGGTCGATCGTCAATGAATGTCGTACCCAAAGAAAAATATTCACCTGTGTTTGTAGCCATTAAAATACCGGGCGTTACATTTACGGAAAATTAAGTTTTGATTAAAAGAGAGTTTGTTGTCTAAAGAGCTGCAAATGTATTTCTAATACTTGTGAATACCAAAAAATTCCTTTTGATTGCTATAAAACATTAATCAATAAATAAATAATGTGCTTAAAATTTTGACCATAGGAGATCTAGTAACAAAGCATAAAAAAGACAAAATATAAAATGTATGAACACAGTATGAAATAAAAATCCACGAGAAACTTTTTACTTTCGATTATGTGTTGTGCTTTCGTTTTATTCATATAGACAGTTTTCTAAAAATACCAGGATTCCACGTGTAAAAATCAGCAATTTTTGGTTAGCAACGGTAGCTGAAAATTGCCTAGGACGAGACCTAGGAAATAACATAAGTTTATTGAATAATTGAATAGTTAAACACATAATACAATTATACTAATCAAAATGTAGTGAAATCTATTTATCTCCAAGTAAGGGTTCATATTTAAAAAAAGATGAAATGGGTAACTCAAAGTCTTCCCTTTCGCTGTAAATTTTATTATTTCAGAAAAAAATCAACGAAGTAAGTAAAAACCTAAATGGAAAACTGTTATTTGAGATTGTTAGTGTTTTTAGTAAATTTTGAAAATGTCGTACGGGATTACTTTGATGTGCCCCCGTTTCATTTTTGTAAATAATAAATGTTTACAGCGGAAGGGAAGACTCAGTTACTTTTTCATTTTTTGTAATTATTCAAATGTTATTGATAATATGTTAATGCATGGGATTAGTGTGACTTCTATCTTGATCTTTCGGCTACAAACCTTTGTTGGTTAACAATCAGCACATGTGTTCAATATAACTTTTATATGCGACTTATGTATTACCATATACTACTTAAGACGGTTCACGGTTTACATACATTTTAATTCATTTTTCCTATCAAAATACAATTCGGCGCGCTGTTTTAACACCTTTTAATCTTTATTCATATATCATCATAACTATCTAAACCTTTTACATCCTTCTCAGCTTTAATTGTTGTATTTGTCACATTGTCAGCATTAAGATTTTTTGCGTTTTGCTGTAGAAAAAAATAGCCACAAATTCGGTTACGATAATACCCAGGATAATATAATACACTGTTATGATGTCTCGACGCTCTTTATAAGTAAACATCATGTCAATGGAAACAGTCACCTATCTTAATTTTAATTGTTTACAGTGCGCATTTACATATCCATCCGTATTCGAAACTGTGGCAATTGTTTTGAACGACTACTAGATCTTACCGTATTTCCCTATTTGAAACATTCATGTTGGTGTCTTTATATATACTTCTCCATATACTTATATGCAAATACCAACCAAGTTGTTATATCGTTTGTCTTATAGAGCTATTTTGTAATACGACGCCCATTAAAAAAAGTGATGATAACTCGTAGCCGAAACGATGATAAAAAGTGCCTTCGGAATAATGCCTTCCGTTTTTTCTTAGTCACCTTGACTTTGACATGCTTTTGCAATATTTGTTATATTCCTGTTTTTTTAAGTATATATCGTTCTAAAACCAAAATTAATCGTGTTTCAGGATAATTGTTTAAATAAATTCTGTAGTTGACTTTTAAAATAAAGTCTGAAGAATGCTTCACGCAACATAATTAAAAACTGTTTTTAATTTATATTAATTGCCTCACATTCGCTTTTGTCCGCACTTTGTCTGATGTCTGTCATCACTTATAGCTCGAGAACGGCTCAACGGGCTCGTTGCTGGCACGTTAGATAGGTCTTGGCTTAAAACGATTATCAACACATATTTTTTTCTTAATCATACATCTCGACGATGTTAAGGAAAATGCGCTAAAGACTCTTTCGCCAAAAAAGCTTTTTAATCTTGTTTTTGTTGGTACAAACTTTAAAAATGACATATACTGTCACTAGTTACTTTCCATGCAGTTTTTAGACATTTTATTCCGCCGAAGCTTTTTGACCGTACCTACCTATCTATTTGCTATTTTTAATTACTGCTATTTTAAGCTTTTACTAATGCCACTAAAAACTGTGCATAGTAAGTATATGAAAAATTATCACACAACAGTAGCCTTTGGCTTGTTGGCAGTATAAAACGTGAATACCAGGAAAAGCTGCATTCGGCGTAATGACATTTTATTTTGTAAATGAACCCGATTGTCGTTTGTTTATGCCTCGGTGTATGCGTTTATGGTATCTTTTGGTCTTGATATTGTATGTATGTTTGAATTAATTCCCAGGTCTATTTTTAGACAAAGAATGCTTATTATGTTTTTTGTTTCACTTGCGCTAATGGCAGATTTGGCAGTCTGGATACGACTTAGTTTAGATTTTATCTTATTCCGAGGAATATGACGTATTTATTGTTCCAAGTATAATCCTTATATCTGATATTATGTATAGATACCTATTTCTGGACCGCAAACGAAATATTAGCAAATTAATTATTTCCTCAACGAAGAATTCTGATAAATGGTTTAGAGACTACGGGTAGTCCTTATTAATCCCACTTGGAATAAAATTTTTAACTATTAACGACAGCCGCTCGCATAGATCACATTAATTGTAAAGTAAATAAATGGCAAGATAGTTCACACACAGTTAAACTTATGAAGCAAATAAATTGGAATTTTTGAGGAGCGCGAACGTTTCTAAAAATGTTTGACGTGCAGTGGAATTTGTCATCTCTTTCATAGTTTAGGGTGCAGCGATGCCAGCTAAGAAACAAAGTATACCGCCCTAGATAAAGCTGTATAAACGTAGGTATTAGTAACCACCAAATTTGACCCATCTTCCATAAATGTAAATCCATATGGAAATAATGATTTGGACTAATATTTTTAGAGTAAAGTTAAAAGAGTAGTAGTTTTCTTTTTATTTAAAAATATTTTTGTGCATAGGGTGCGTGTGAATTAGAAAACACTTCAAAACCGCTGCTGCAACGTATCCAGCAATGTATCATATTTAAAAAAGTCGAACTGTGTTAGGAAGTTGCAATTTATCGCGAAGTAAACATCAGTGGCGTAATATCGATATGTATTTGAACTGATATATCGATATTTTCGACAAACATCGTTGCCATCCCCAATTGGGTATTTGCCATCGATTTATATTTTGTTAATTTGCATATTAATAGGTAGCTAATCCACAAAACAGCTGTGACAGCTTATAAATTCGAAAAAAATGGATCGTAAGGTGTATTTTTAATATTAAAAATGTGAATATTTAAAGAGACCGCCAAAACGCGAAAATATTGGCCGTGACGTCAGGTGTTTTGTAAATGGCCGCTTGTTTACATCTGCGATCAACGCGTCACGCGTCAGCCTCAGCCCGTCAATTTATCAGATTGTTGTTTGCGTTCATTTTGTGACAAGCGAATTAAAATATCCCAAGAAATAGTGAAATAATTATGAGTTATGATTTCTGAATACATGTTCATTGTTATGGAATTTGTGTACAGCGACGAGCGGTTCAATGCGGCGGAGATGAGGAACGTAAAAGCAACAGCATAATAACAGTCGAATATATGGGGAATAACGTCCTTCTTTATTATAACATTTCTCTCTATCRACTTAAAGCGCATATAATTTTTCATATTCTCTGCAAGTAGTAACAAAATGGAAACTGAATGGTAATCACTTATAACCCCAAAAAGAATATAAAACTTAACAGTAAGAATTAAGATGATCTTCACAACAGAAAAACAAACTTTGCGATTTCGGCATATCACGTCTAGGGGCCTTAAACAACTTTTTCATACGTTGATAATCTCGAGGAACGGTTACAAAAATTTTGTTAGCTGTACTGACTGAAGTACCTACTTTTATAACCATGTACAAAACAACACTTGTTTTGTTTTCCATACATAATAGATGCTTGTAAAACTACACAAATCACTTTTTGGTGCGACCTCTTACACCGTCCTTTCAATAAACACCACACAGAAGCTTTTCCAATACAAGAATGATACTACACCATTAAACAGCACGCTCCTCGGTAATGTTTAGATGACACTTGACGTCACGAGTTGAATAACCTTGGATAGAAGCGTTTTGGCGGTGACTCCTAAGATTCGAATTTCAGACCTGAAATTCTCTACCTACAAATATTTTTTTGTTTTTTTTTTAACATGGCGTATGATAAATATGCACTTCAAGATTCATTTTACGTAATTTTCAAAAAAGGTGATAATACCCAATTGCGGTATATTTCGTGAATTCTTTGGGACTGAATTAAGACAGAAATAAGCAACTTGTATAATATATATTTTCTAGATGTTTTTCTCCAAACAAACACTATTCTCAATAGTACATTCAGTCACTAAACCTCTCTCCTTATTATTCAGTTGCTTGGTCAGCTCGATACCCAGTTCACTGCCGACAATGTCTTGCTCCCTGCCGTTGCACACACCGTTCGTTACAGTAGAGTTCTTTTTACTCGGCACATGATTTGTGATGAAACTGGCCCGCATGCTCGAGCAGTTGGGGCTCTTGCAGCGAAGTAGACACCAAAAAGCCTTGCGGAAGTTGGTGTTCTTCCAAGCGTAGATGATGGGGTTCATCGCGGAGTTGGCCATGGCCAGCGTGAACGCCGATTCGTAGACTATATGCAGCCTTGGGCTGTTGTAAACCCGCATGTAGGTGATGACTGCAAAGTAGGGTAGCCAGCAGAAAGAGAAACACCCCAGTATGAGGAGAACCACCTGAAATTAAAGAAGAATGCTTATCAGCTTGATGATACAACGATATCTTGGTATAAGCATGAGGTTTGATGTATACATTACTTCTCTTGTTTAAAGATACCGAGAAAAATATCTTGTATTGCTTATGTAATTTATTCTGCATTTGTCATTGTGATATATTGAATATCTCTCTCATTGTCTGAATATTTTATTCCTTTCCGTTAGTTGATTCTTTCTCTTTATAAGGGAATTTCTATAAATGATTCATACAACGCGGGTGGCGTTGATTTATGAATGCTTCGTGCCGCCTTTTTGTAACTGCTGCCATGCTACAATAAGCACGGCGATAGTACTGAAGGTTGCGGATCAAGTTACAGTCACGAAATTGATGGCTTTATAAAGATTTTCCAGCAATTTATGGTTCTATTTTTCTGTCAAAAGGTATGAAATTACAATAATTATTAGTATAGTAGGGTTGTGGTAACCTCTACAGTCTACACTCTTGCACTGTGGAAGCTTTGTTTAGTGCAGCTAACGTTATTACCACTCCTAGTCCATCCTAGTACAATTATTTAACAGACTTACTGTAGCCAGAACCTCACAAATACGATACATAACCTAAAAATTATACGAAACTGTGTCACTCCACAGCTCCGAAATATGAGCTTTTTGCAACCTTAAAGTTGATTATCCCATAAAACACTACAGAATATCTTGAAAATACACACTCCCACATGTTTTCTCATATTAAAATATATCAAATAATTCGAAAATTGACAGATGACAAGTATACGTCGAAGCAATAGTTGTGTTCACTTTGCTGAGAGGCGGCAAACTGAATTAATCGATAATTTCCATTAGCGGCCTGGATGCATGTATCATTTATAGAAACCCTGTACTGCGTGATTGCGAAATCGATGTCTCTGCTTAAACTCATAATACTTCATAACATTTTAAGAAAAAAAGGGCAGATTTCTTTTTTTTTATTTTCACGATGTAAGCTAAAAGAGACTCAATTTGTACGTGAAAATGTATACGTACGACCATAGAGTAATGAAAAACATCAAGGCGCTTGGCGATTTATTAGTCATTTAAAACAAAACCATTTAAGCGCCGAATTGGGTTCGGATTTTGGGAGTTCTATTTTTTACAGGAAATGAATTATTCTACCGATGTATTGTTTTCATATGTTGCTGAGATGCTGCAGTTTAATTTAAAACATCACTTTCAAAATCACGTTGTATATAAAAGTAATTATTTGAAGAATGTTTCATATTCTTAATTTAGCTTTTCCCGAGTCTTTTTCGTATCCTCTTATTTGTAACAGGGGGATTTGTGTGGTCAGTCGCAGCAAATTGAAATTTGGAATACAATTGCTCAAGTAAACAGCAATTGGCTGAATGCATTAAAAAGTGTTTTTTCTGTTTCATATAAAAAATATATTTTCGAAGAAATATATAAATAAATCTAAATCTAAAGTTTTGGCGATGTTTGCTTTTATATTCCACTATTTATTAGCCAAATACTGTTTTTTATCATCTTCCTTATTATATAGCCTTTGGTTGTCCTATGATTACTTTTAGTAACTTAAGATGCTTCTTTGGGATCATTAGCCTTCATAATTTTTATGTCATTCATATCGGATGATAAGAAATACGAGGAATAAACGACAATTGGTTAACGGCCTGTTATGTTTTGAAGTATCAAACCTTGTTGATGAAATACATTGTCTTAGTTGAAAGCGAGGATGAAGGTATATTGGAAAAAAGTTATGCATAAAGGGTCGGTTTTTCTTCGCTTAAGAAAACCATTGGCAGTTTTTCAATTTATTAAACTTGTTAGATAACTAGATAGATAAAAGCACCGCAATTATTGGTTCGCCTTGTATAATGGCGCCAAAATGGCGGACATTTGGTGATTTTTTTTTTAGAATTTAGTGTTTATACGTTGTTGACGCGTTGCTAGAGTGCTTGTACTACGAATACCTCCACTAAGGATGTTGAACAAACGATTCGGAAGCGTCCTTTCCTTTACAGCGAATTCAAGCTTTAACGGATGGTCGATAGGTTGCATCCCATGTTAAGTGTACAATTTTTGAATAAGTTATGCACAATGTGACGCAATTTTCTTTTTACTGGTTAAACGTTAGGTTTTATTTTCATTTCAAGTTACCATTTTCATTTTCAAGACAATTACCGTATAATAACAATGCTTATCGTAAAATAACAATAAAGAAGCTATGTACTACCGAACATTTTTTTGCTTGTCTGCTCTGTAGCCTTAAATTTGGCCAAGTCGAATGTTAAATAACGAATTTAGCAAAACTGAAATTATGATAAGCTCAAAAACACTTAGAAGGTAAATGAAACTTGTGAAACAGTACCTAATTTAAAAAACATAGCATCTAACCTTATCCGTCTTGTAACTGTTCAGAACATATTGAAAGTTTATATTACATATTTCTATGCCACGTCTTCCTATTACATAATCATAATTATGTGTTTCACTCTGAATAAGATGATAAAAAAATACAAGCAAAAAATGTAGAAAGCTTAACACTTGTAAGTTGCCGCCATATACCGGTGACACCTGAAATCTCTTTATAAGTAGGGCTATTTTTGTAGCACGATACATGGCAAATATCGTTATCCTTTTTAGTGGAGTTATCCGTAGCTTATACGAGTTAAAAAGACAGGAATTCCCCAAAAAGTCACCAACCAGTCTGCACCGATCTAAGGGAGCTATCCTAATTGCGCTTTTTTACTTCATACGTGTGTTACATAAAAAAATAAATTCAGTACCGCTCGCAGTCTAAAATAATGTTTTAAGGAAACAATTACTGCTCAGACTAAGAGAAGCATCTCACATTATTACAATTGTAGGGTAAAATAGGTTTTAGGTTTTGCATCGTGGTCTGAGTATATCGCGTGTCCCACGGAATCTGATCGCCCTGAATAACATGGGAAATTAAATCTTTGTAAATATAATGAATTAGGAACATTTCCAGAGAACAATGGAGTTATCCGCTGAGACCTTTTTTCCCAAATTATATATTTTTTAGACAGTATTAATAGAAATTTTGAAATTTACCATGCATTTAATTCGACGAATTAAGCCTGCACAATGATTGATCCATTTCGAGGTACTCAATGAGTACCTACTAATAGCATAAATGGATAACAAGAATTACTTTCAATGCAGTWAAAAAAAACAATGTTGTTATGGGTTATGGCTTGAGAGCATACACTTTACCGATCAGACCTACCAAGTAATTAAATAAATGTGTGCTAATTGGTAAAGCTAAATATATTCGAGAAAAGTAATTTTAGTCTAGTCTTATCAAAATCTCAGTTTAATTAATTAGGTAACGAAGATTTTTTTAGGGAAATACAAAATAGAATACTTATTTCAAAATTTTTTTATGTTAAATAACTAACTCTGCTATAAATAACTTGCATTACTATGAAACTGTATGTAATTACAGTATATATAAGTTTTAAAATATCTTAGGCCGCCGTTACTGAAACCTTTAAACCGATTTATTCTTTTTTAGTCTGAAGCGCTGTCACGATTCATCGTGTGCCTCGGTTAGGTATAAAACGTAATTTAATTAGGCCACCGCTTCATTTGCATTCCATGTCTTAATTGTTGTAATTTGCATTCCGATCAGAAGCTATCAGTCGCTAATGAAACGATCTGCATTTAATTCATTATTCAATACCAAACTGCATCAATAGCCGTTCAAATATAAATCTCTTTTCGCGTATATTGTGCTCGCATTATTAGTCATTAGAGCTGTAGATAGCATTATCACGTTGCCCGTAAACAAATTCATTGGTTTGGGCCGATTTCCAAACCCCTCGTATCAGTCGTATTCACCCGATCAGGCCTTGGAATAAGGCAGCAAAAAACGATACATGGATCGTAAGTCGTTTTTTCCTCAATTATAGGCTTTAATGAAATCATTTCATTGCTTATAACAGCTCATTTGCATATATGATGGATTTTTTGTTCTTTAAGTTTGCGCATCTATTTATATGATAGTGATGGAAAAGAACGGAGGATTCCACATTTATTATAAATACTATTTGTTTGTGTCGCATGACTAAAGGTGGTTGTCCTATTTACCTACATAATATTAAAGTAAACAAGTTTTCTGTTTTTCGGCAACCACAACGTAGGAATTCCAATTAAATAATAATGTTTGACCATCTCATAGCTAAACTGAGTATAATACAGTGATACATAATATTTCGATGTAATGAATACTCCGGGCTTCCGCTTTCACATTTTTTGAGGAATACATCCTAAATCCTAATAAAATTAACGTCAGTTAAAAATAGTGTTCATATTATAATACTATACCATTTGGTATGAAACGCTAGAGAAATTAATACTAAAATTGAAAAAACGGAAATGTTCATCTTCCGTTTATAAATTGAATTAAAAATTGAGTTGTCGAAATGATCTCCTTAAAAAAAGTGGACTGTTTAAATGAAATGTTGGTTTGACTGTAAATAATGTTCATTTTTAACGAATTCGTTTTAATTTATAATATTAATTTTAATTAAGTTTACGTTCTATAATAGCTTCATTTAATAATCGATAATTTTGTATAACAAAACTTAAATATTTGCTCATTGTACATTAAAATATTTTTAGACTTTTTTAATCCGTGCTTTTTTCGGGCCTCATATGGGAATCTCGCTTATTACAGCTGTAAGAAAGTTAAAAATGTAGCTTTCAAAGTGTCCGGAGCCTTTTTGATTTTAAAGATATATATTTTTGTTGGTATTTAAAACAGTGCTATATTTTCTAAACTTCACCTGCAGCAGTTTTTTATGAGCATGTTATTAGCGCAATTTTTACTCCACTTTTCATAGATTTTTTGAATTATCAAGAAAACTTTCTTAATTTTTATGGCCTACATATTGGATTTTTCAAAATTGGAAACAGCTTTTTTTTCTCTTTCTGTCAACGTATGACAGTTCTATCTTGTTTTCGGTTTTTTGAGATATGATGACATATTTCGAATTTTTACTAATTGGCTTTTCCTGGATAGTCACAAATATGCATGTTGTTACTTAAAACAAGACAACATTAATAACCACATATACCAAACAAAGAACTGGCATTACGTAGACAATGGTACGATAACACTACAAACTATAACACATACCAAAACTTTATTTAATTTTAATTTATTTGTAACTCAACCATAGCCAAAAGGTGAAAATGGGAAATGAATTTTTTTTCGAAACAATGAAAATAGCATTGTCAGACATCGGTTCTTTATAATTTCTGTAAAATCCACTTATGACAGTCGTAAGAAATAAGAAGAAATTAGATGAAGATGGAAATTTCCCCATAAGTACATGGTAGGAGAAATAAAAAAAGTGCCCTAATACTTACCAAAAACTTGTTGCAGTTTAAAACAAAGAATTGTATAGCACTTTTATGAAAATGCAATGCAATGTCTTTAACATGAAAAGGCTACGGCCACTTTGAAAGCAGTCTTGATATTCATAAAATCTTTCCTTATTTCAACGTTTTACAGCTATATTAACAAACGAGATTCCCATAGTGAGGCCCGAATTTCAGACACTGATATATAGCACTGATAACTCCACCAAGGATAACGATGTTATCTTGAGAGGTTTCAATCTGATTCTCGTATTCAAAATGTTGCAATGATATTTATATTGTTAAAAAGGCAGATAAAGGAAAACGGCATTGCTTTCCACATGTAAAAATATAAATACTAACTACAAAATGTGGTATTTTTGGGATCTTGTCACAGTGGAACACATTATAATGATCATGCGATAGGAGGACGTGTTATTCGATTTTAGGAAATTTGTGGTAGCTTAGCAGTCAAATCAGTCTGTAGAAGTACATAAGTTTCTTACGAGGTTTCTTATAATAGTCAAATTACGATAAGTATTGTTATTATAATGTTATTTTACTTATAACATTGAATTGAATTGTTGATATTTGCAGTTTCATTGCTTGAAATTAAAATAAAACCTATCGTTTACAGAGTAAACAAGAAATTGTGTCACATCATCGTTTATTTTGTTCATAAGGTAAGAATTTCAATTCCCTCGCAAAAATAGGGATACTACCGAATCGGTTGTTTGGTATCTTTAGTAGAGTAATCCGTAACATGTAGTAAGTATAACCAGTCAATACTTTAATTAAACATTTGTATCTCCCTGCAAATTTGCGAGCTTTTTACAAGATTTATTAATGATTAAAATTGATTTCAACTTATAAATTCATTATAGTGATGTTATTTCCGCGGCCAATATATGGGGTAAAATTAATTAATGTTACGCAATACACAATAGATTTTGGTAAAATTCTCTACGAAAAGTAAAAAAAAATGGGACTAATGAAAAGCTATATTGTATTCCTGTAGATTGTTGTTTACTGAAATTGAGAGCATCTACACTCAGGTGTTTACATGAACTCATGCTTTTAATAAGTCTGATATCTGCTTGTTTTTTTGACAGGTAAATCAATCATGAATGGTACTGCGTGTTACTATTACCTGTATTTATGTGTATTAAAACAAGTTCATTGAGCTGCTTTTCCGAAATACATATTTTGATGGTGCTGTTCGTTGGTAATACATAATCTGTAAACAAATATGATAACAAATACGCACGTAGATATTACATCGTTTAAATGTGAGGTAGTAATCTATGTCTTCTGAAATAGCAATAGTGACCATAGGTGTCAACCTAATTGAATAGTATCGCAATTTGCCTTGCAGTAATTGAATGCACGCGTAATATCATTTATTGACGGAAATAAACGCCGGTAATCTTTAGTGCAACGCCTATCAACAGCTGTTTCATTCATCGTGAAAGCGTAGTGCCGAGTAATGCTTACAAGTCGAACTCCTGACCTCGTTAAAGAAATAGTGAGCTTATAGGAAATAGAAGCTGTTCCTTTAGTAAAGCTTATCGGCTCTACGACGGCGACGTTCGAAAATGACTTAAGATTATCTTAAATTTATTGAGATCTACCCATTTAAAAGGTATATTAGGTTTCATTAGCTCAAGTTTAATTAGTGCTAGCATTCCTTTTTGTATTTTTTGTTACAATGTACAATGGACAAGTCGAGGGACATTTATGTATCCATAATCACATTATAATTGAAGTTTTATCCGCACTTAAAAACGATATAAAGTACTACCTCATCCACTAGTGCAATAATGAAATTAGTTTATTCCACTAGTGAGATAAAGAAAAGATAAAGCTTCGCTCTCGCGTCTAAACATTCTTGCACGGATAAAATGCTATCTGAAATACTTATACAATAAATAACTATTATAAAAGGAATTTGGTCGCAAGTATTATCAAGTTTTAGAAATGAATAACAGTCAGGTCGTATAGTTAAAAAAATAGGAAAAAAATAAGCCATGTATGTTCAGACCACGTTAATTATTAGACAATCAGGCGAGGGGGAAATCACCCACCCAAAATTGTACAAACTCATCCATTTTCTCAAAGCCATCCACATACATCCATGGACAAACGTGTACATCCATTCACATCCACCCATATCCATATATATCCACCCACATCCAATACACCTCCTACAAAATAAAGACTTATTCACGCTAATCCACACTCTTTTACACAGAGAACCCCAAGAATTATTTTTTACACATCCTGAGTTTCACAGACTTTACAGACTCCCTCTTCACCATTTTTTGCACACGTAAAATAATAATAGATCATACACAAAGGAAATACACAAATATTTTTTGCAAAATATATGTCTAAGTATACCAAAAAAAGAAATCCTAAACGTACATAACATAATAAAAAAATGTAAAGAAAAAGAATGTTTCAATAGTTCAAAAGCACTTCGTCTTTGAAGAATGTATATCTAAAAAAATACTCTATTTCGGTTCTCAGAAGATTTATATTTTATATATTTTGCTGATCTGCCCTTTTCAGACAAAAAGGTTGCGAGCTTTGTGTATTTCTAGAACATAAAAATGAATTTTTTATTTATTTTTTGCTCTAATTTTCTGAACTACACTTCTTCAATTTAAATTTCAAACCCAGATACCAGCGGTCATCAAACTAGACTGTAATAGTTTTCAAGCATAATACTAACACTATTATTTTTATCTTCATCCAATGACAAATTTTCGGTATCTTTGTCTTCTGCATAAGACAATCATCTTCATCTTCTCTTGTTTCCAAACTAGTTTCAAATTCAAGAGTATTTTCTGTCACAACAGCAGCTTTACCGATCCTTCCAAGTTGTTTGAATGAATTAAGATTATTTCATTGTATAAGTTTCTAGGTACAACGATCTGAGGATCATTTGTTTTTTTTTCAGGAATATTGGGCACGTATCTTTTTATGTCAACACTTTTGTCTTTAGGAGAGAGTAAAAAAATCAATAAGTTCATAAAATTTGCCCAAGCATTCCAGACCTGTGTTGTAATTGTTGCTGTTTTAAGTGAATATTGTCAATGTTTTCTTTTTCCTTTAATATATTTGAAAGAATGTATATACGCTCTCCATTAAAGTACTATTTTTATTTGGCGCCCTGTAACTTATACCAAAAATACAGCCGTACATGGTCATTAGAAATTTGAGTAATTTTTACACGGTTCAGTCTGTCACTGCTTCAATTTTCATTAAAAAACCAGCAAACGTAAAATGCGAAGTGAAACGCGTGGTTTTAGGTCAGGTTTTAGCAGTTAGAGTTTTTTTGTGGGCTATGCACATGCGCGCATGCACAAATTTACAAATCACATCCATCCACATCCAGACACATCCACTCAACAGATCCAAACACATCCAGGCCACATCCGAGCAGTTGTACAAACACATCCACGGTGATTACCCCCTCGTAATCAGGTCTTTAATATGATGTGTGCATTATGAGGTGCATTATTAAATTTCAATTTTCTATTCCAGCATTCGGCATTTACAAAGTGTAATAAAAATTGGCCAGGAGCATAATAGTTTAGTCAAACAGTAAAAGCAAATTTGCTTAAAAATTACGTAATATCATCACTGTTGATATAATAATGAAAAAATGCATTTGCATGCATATACATAAGAGAAGTGAAAACACATTTATTGCATTTGTTTAGTAGAAGCAGATAAATAGATTTGTTAGCTGTTCTTCTTCCACCTTGTAGTGTTTAGGGGGTACAATAAAACACGTTCCGTATTATTGAACTAAACGTTTTAATTCCCCACAGTAAAATTAACAACTGAATTCGTGAACGACTACCTACTATACTGCTTTTTACACTTAAACTGATATGACCACCTGTTCTTGGCAATGGCCTTCAAAACCCCTAAAAACTAATCTCTATTTACAATTATATACATACATTACATCATTCCCCCCTTACGATAAGCAAGTGGTTAATTCCGTACCTGTCCGGCTTATAAACTACACGGTTTGATCTAGTTCTTATAACTTCTTGATCATCGTAAGGAAGTATCGGTTCTTCAGTTGTAATTTCTGAAGAGCCTTTATTACAATCTGCTTTATTTACAACGGTAGTTGTCACAGAAAAATCTGTATAATCTAATATCTGATTAACATGTCTACGCCACTGTTTTTGAATCTCTGGCACGTAAGTTAGGTAAGTTCTAGGCCCTAAAATTTTAATAATTTTAGCCTTTGTCCAACATGGTTTTGAATAGCGATAATCACGAACTGCAACGATTTCATTTATTTCAAATTTTCTGTTCCTTTTTCCTTTATAATTCTTAATTTGTGTATTTTGCTTATTTCTAATGACAGTTTGAATTTTATTTTTATTTTCATGTTCAGTTTTAGATTCTGGGAGTAAAAGATCAAATCTAGTCCTAACGTTTCTGCCCAACATTAATTTAGTGGGAGAAATATTAGTAGTACAGTGCGGTGTATTCCTAAAATCAAACAAAAATCTGTTAAGTGTTAAATTCAAATCTTTTACAGGTCCTTTACCAATTGCATTGATTAAAGCTCGCTTAATGGTCTTAACCGCGTTTTCTGCCGCTCCGTTTGTCGCGGGATGATACGGAGGACATGACTTAAATTTTATACCATTTAATGATAAAAATTTTTGAAATTTCTCGGACATAAACTGAGTTCCGTTATCCGAAACCAACAGCTTTGGAAAACCGAATCGTGCGAAGACACTCCTAAGTATGTTTATAGTCGAGTCCGCTGTAATATTTTGTAACACAAATGCCTCCGTCCATTTGCTATAGGCATCTACCATTACAAAGATATATTTTCCAAATATAGGACCCATGAAATCACAGTGCACTCGTTCCCATACTTGACTTGGTGCTTCCCAAGGAATAAGAACAGAAAGAGAAGGGGATGGTCTATTTACCATACAAGTACGACAACTTTTAGCGATACCTTCTATTTGACTATTCATCTCCGGCCACCAGAAGTAAGAACGAGCTAAGCTCTTCATCTTCACAATCCCCATGTGACTGAGATGTAGCTCCTTCAATACACTTTCTTGTAAGCTTTTTGGTACAACAACACGATACCCAAACAAAATGCAATTATTTTCACTTGTCAGCATATCTTTATATGATTTATAAATTGATAATTCTTTAGGTATTTTCTTTGGCCAACCGTTACTAATGTATTTCATGATGACTGCTAACTGTGAATCTTTAACTGTTTCCGTTGCTATTAGTTTATTGTTAAGTGGTATATCCATGTTTTCAAAAATATAGTTAAAGTATGTTTTATTGTTTTGTGTTTCCATCAATTGTTCGGATTCTGGCAAGCGCGATAAGCAGTCAGCATTATTTCTTTCCGAGTGAACATACTGTATGTCATAATCGTAGGTGGATAACGTTAATGCCCATCTTTGTAATCTATTTGCAGCTAATATTGGAATACCCCTTTTTGGACCAAAAATAGCTAAAAGTGGTTTATTATCAGTAACCAAAATAAACTTCCTACCATATAAATACTGATTAAACTTATGCACTCCGTAAATTATAGCTAAACCCTCTTTTTCTAGCTGCGAATAGCCTTTCTGAGCTTTTGACAAAGTTCTCGATGCGTACGCGATAGGGCGTTCATCCCCATTTGGGTACACATGCGATATGACAGCACCTACACCGTAATCACTTGCGTCCACGGTTAGTTTAACGGGAAGATTTGGTTCATAATGTGCCAGAACTGATCCTGAAGACAAACGGTCTTTAATTTCGTTAAAGGCTACGTCACACTCACTAGACCAATTAAAATTAGTCCCTTTACGTAATAATTTATATAATGGACTTAAGATACACGAACTGTCTGGTATAAATTTATGGTAATAATTCACCATGCCCAAAAAAGACTGCAACTGTTTGATGTTAGTGGGCACTGGCGCGTTCTTAATAGCTGCCACTTTATCCTTACATGTATGTAAGCCATTTTTATCTATTTCGTACCCTAAATATACAATTGATTCTTTAAAAAATTCACATTTCTCTAGTCTAACAGTTAAACCGCATTCTTTCAACCTCTTTAATACGCACCGAACTCTTTGTAAATGCTCTGACCTGTTAGAGCCCGTTATCAGAATATCATCGAGAAAATTAACGGCTCCATCAAGTCCTTGCAATACCGTTTCCATAATTCTCTGGAATTTCGATGGAGCACATGCAACTCCAAATGGCAAACGCGTATAAGAAAATAACCCTTTGTGAGTCGAAATGGTAGTTAACTTAGACGATTCATCGTCTAAAGCAACCTGCTGATAAGCTTGTGATAGATCTATTTTGGTAAAAGTTACGCCTCCACTTAATTTAGTAAACAATTCTTCAATCCGTGGCAAAGGATACTGATCAATTTCTGATCCCGGATTTAAAGTAATTTTATAATCACCGCAAAGACGAACGGATCCATCTCTTTTCAAAATCGGAACAATCGGTGTTCCCCATTCACAGTAATCTATCTTTTTCAAAATTCCCAAATTCAGCAATCTTTCAATTTCTTGTTCAACTTTTTGTTTCATTGCAAATGGCAAAGGCCTAGGTTTATAAAACTTCGGTGTATAACCATCTTTAATATTTAAATGAATTTTACCTTTGGTAAACAGTCCCAAATCGCTAGTCAACACCGTCGGAAATTCTTTTATTAATTTGGAAACATCAAATTCATTCGTTGATCCCAGTTTATGAATACTTAATTCGAATTTTGAGAAAAAATCTCTACCTAATAAGGGTGGACCTCCATTTTTTATAATGTACAATCTTAATTTTTGATTTTTACCTTCAAAAAATACATCAACTTCTATGTACCCCAGTGGCTTAATTTTCTGTCCATCATAATTACATAACAATCGATCATCTGTGAATACTGGGGCATGCTTAAAATATTCCTTTTTACATTCTTCACTTATGACTGAAACGCTTGCTCCAGTATCCAGTTCGAAAACCATGGGTACATTATTTATCTCCACTTCAGCCGTTATTGGCTGCCCATCTGAAGATTTTAAATTGTACATACATTCGCTATCTTCATCGAGAGACAAAAAGTTATGTTTTTGCGTACGTTGGCTTTTTACATTTTGGTGGCACACCGTTGCCAAGTGACCCCGAATACCGCACACTCTACAGACAGATTTCTTGTAAAAGCACCTACTTGTGTCGTGGTTCGTTTTACCACAAATTTTGCACCGTCTCCCTCGAAGTCCAGATGCGCTGCTGCCACTTCCTCCTGCTGTAGCTGCACCCTGGTTCCTGTTGACCATGCGATTTCGACTTCCTGCCTTGGAGATGTGCATCTTGGCTGCTTGCTGTGATAAACTGTAGACTTCTGTAGGCTCATTTTTGATAACAGGTCCTTCTCCACCGAGGTCATATCTGAAACGACTTGCTTCCCGACTGCCTGCTATTTCAATTGCTTTTTCAAAATCCAGCGTTATCACATCTTCTTCGAACAAACGATCGAGTATTGGACCTTTAGGAATGCCCATAACGAATCGATCGCGTAGAATTACTTGCAATTCTTCACCAAATTTACATTTTGAACCCAAACTACGAACTCTCGCCGCCCAATCAGCTATAGTTTCCTCCTTATCCTTGAAAGCATTGTAAAATTTATACCGTTCCGGAAAATACAACTTGCTTGTAGCAAAATGTTTATCAAAATACGCCACTAATTCATTAAATGGCACTTCTGTTGGGCTTTTGGGCACGCACAAATTGCTTAAAAGTTTGTAACTTTCTTCATCACATGAATTTATTAATAACGCACGTTTATAATCATCACCCGTAATTTGATTTACTAGAAAGTACTGTGTTAACTGTGTTTTGTAAATAGTCTATTCCGAATCTTTGTAATTAAATTGGCGTAAATAGCCGACACMTATAGGAGTTTTTGCACCACTTGGTCCAGKCATTGTTCACAACAATCCTTCTCCTTTCTTTTCCACAGCACCTTCTTGGATTCACTTTTGTCCTCGTCGCCACTGTAGTGTTTAGGGGGTACAATAAAACACGTTCCGTATTATTGAACTAAACGTTTTAATTCCCCACAGTAAAATTAACAACTGAATTCGTGAACGACTACCTACTATACTGCTTTTTACACTTAAACTGATATGACCACCTGTTCTTGGCAATGGCCTTCAAAACCYCTAAAAACTAATCTCTATTTACAATTATATACATACATTACAYACCTAATCCTTAATAACTAAGCTAAATACCAATATGTGGTGTCCAAACTAAGTAAATATAAAGTGGATGATTTTGTAAATACTACGAACAGCGATAAGAAAACTCTACTAAACTGCAAGGCAACATATAAAATGAACAAAAGCAAACGAAAACCGAAACAAAAAATGGCATCATATCGTGTATACTAATTTGTTGGATAACTTATATTATAATTTTGGGACAAAATGTTTAAGTTTTAAATAAAAATACATTTTTGCATATTTAAAGTAATAGGTATAGCTTAGGTATTAGTTTAAATCGCGTTGAGTTGTTTAAGTCAAGATACCACTTATTTTCAAAAAAGTTACATTGCTTTTACAGACACTTATTAATTACCTTATTCTTGCATTATTTGTAATAATATAAGAATTAGGGCAATTTGACATTTGTTTTACTTTTTACAGGATGGTCGGGATACATAACAATCGACTGAAATCTGCTGAAAATAACTAAAATTGTCCTTTTCAGAAACAATAGTTCATTTCCGAGTTTGTAATATAGAAATTTGAAAATTTGAACATTACTTTTATCATAATTTTTTGTTGCATTGTACACATATCAAGTAATTTTAAAGTTTTAATAATTATAGCCATAAATTAATACAAGGATGTGCTTTTACGTGCAAATAATTGATTCTGAATTGTTTACTTTAAGATTGTTTAAAGAATTTACATTTGTACAAAATCTAAACAATGGATACAATAATGTAAACAATATAAAATGTATGTTATTGTGAGCTAGTTTGTAGTGATTGTATGACGATATTTAATTTTTTTAACAACTAAGGGATTTGTAAAACTACACGAAATGGATACTGAAGATAAAGAACATGTTAAAAATAATCATGCAATTCTTTCTACACATGTCCTTAAGCTGGCAAAAGTGCCAGTTGCATCAATCCAACTGGAACAACTTTTCGAAAATTGATTGCATAATTCGAGACATATCTGTAGATTAGCTTTTGACCTATCCAAAATACTTTTGCTGATATAGCGATAATGTATTAGTTTGAAACATTCATAAGATGTTATAATTGCTAGGATTCATGTAACGTTATTTTGTGGAGCTGGTATTAGTTTAGTTGTCTTCTTGTAGGTACTCTTTATGTACTTAATACCTACATATTATTACTATATGAAATGAGATCAGGTTTTTTTATGACGTTTAAATAAACTTGCCTTCATTTTTTCTCACTTTATTAATATGATAAATTAAAAATTAGTATGCCGCATTTGTATATAATTAGTTAGTTTCATTATTTACGCACAAAAAATTATGTAAAGAATTGATGTAAATTACACGACACATCCTCGCACACTTTGACCGACATAAGAAGCTTGAAACTGATTGGCACAGCCATTAGCTGTCAATTGAGGCAAATCTAAATACTTATCTTCAGTACCTAAATATTGTTGTCAGAAGACCATTGTTTTTGTTTTTCATAGAATTGATGTAAGCCCAAGAACTAATATTGACCGAAATAGTGTGCTCTGTTTTAAAAGTAATAGCCAAAAGCAGAGGTCTTTTTGATATTTTACCTCACCGCGAACATCAGAATATTTTTCTTATACAATATATTCTTTTTTCATAAACAACTTCTTCAAGCTTTTGCTGAACCATTTGGGAAACTTATTATACATTGATGTCTAATGAAGACAAATCATTAAATGTCATTTAGCACTATAGAGTATTTTTGTATAGTATATTTGATCATGAAAATCTTGTACATACTTGATTATTATTTTATAGAAACCTGTGATATGATATAAATGGAGATATTCTATTTTCGTATTTATACTTCTGATGTCATTTCTGTAGATAACTTTGCAACACAATGCTTGCGATTTTATCGTTTTATCTTATCACTTTAACAACTTTCTAGTTCACTAATTTTTAATTTGTTGTATATGGGTTTTGTTTTAAACTTAGTAATTCCGTGCCTGCAACTGAGGTAGCAACTCTTTAGCTGGCTTGTTTTTTTTTTAATTCTAATCTCATGTTGATTAGAACAGTTTATTTCCATCTTAAACAATACACTACACCACATTACTAAGATTATTTACTGTTTGCCCATGTTATTTTTAAAAAGCTATCTGTACCTGTCATCCAGCTGTTGCTTTGTTATTATTTTGAGGAAATTTACCAAACATTAGTGACTTGCAAGTTTATCATGTGATGAGCACGTTAGCTGTTTTTGTCGCGGAGTAATTACTGAATATTTCAAGTAGAAATCGTAGATGATTTGATAAATTATGTCCTAAATCAGGCAAATTTACCCACAACATATCTGTCCTTGAATTCTGGCATACTGGTTTGTCCAAAAGTAGCGGTAGTTAACAAACTCAAGTGTGTTGAATTATAGACTTTAAAATTCACGATTGTATAATTACATTTTTATGAACGTATTGCTGCTTTTGTCGGTTGTAAATATCGTTTCATCTGACCTTTTATGACGAAATAAAGATCGTCGCTTCTGATACTACGCGAACGTTGACGACTATCGTTAGCAAAGGCCATCCTGTTTTCAAGGAATTTCGTAAGTTTCCCGTGAAATATGAAAATTTGCAATTATGTATACTATTATGTCGGATAATGATATCACATATCGACCTTTCCCTCGCAAATAAAGGTGGGGATGTGCTGTTTATCTTTACCAGCCCACAGATCTGAAACGCATCGACGTCTTTTACTTAGTAACTCCCACGTAATTTGGTTTTCGGCTGTAGTATTTCATCGGATGGATTAATTTTATTGCAGTTTAGTTTGTTTTCTATACTCGACATAATTGGCATACGGGTTTGTAATACTTTTATTGCGTGTCTGCTATTCGGGGAAAACGGCATTATCAGCTAATAATCCGTACGTACCGTTAGGTATTCGATAATTGTAGTTCTAATAAAGTATTAGTTTCTGATTATCGAAGATGAAAAATTGTAAGTTTAGTTCACCATTGCAAAAAAATGTACAGGTATTTTCAAATATGGAGAGATTACATAGAAAAATAACAATTAATTAGTCCAACTGTAGTTTCTTTCTGCACTAAGCACACATACTGTAAAAAAACGTATAAAAACTTATATTTCTGAGCAGATTACACATATAAAGATATTAGCCGCAGAAGAAGGGATATAAATACCAATTATAAAAGAATGTAATGATAAAACCTAAACTCACAGCGCGCTTACCCCATCTTTAAATCAAATTACATACGGTATGATCACTTATAAAACTGTCTACAATGAACAAGATGAAAAAATAAAATTCTTCAATATTATTTAGATTATTACAGTCTAGTGATGTTAAATCAGGCGACCTAGGTGGCTATTCAGTAGTTCCCTTTTTACAAATATTATGGTTCGGAATGAGGGTTTTCTAGATTTGAAAACAGAGCTGCAAAATTGTGGTATGTCAGTAATTTTTCGTTTACTTGCAATAATATGTAACACGGAGAAGATTTAGCATAACCTAATAACTTAAGTAAATCCGTTGGAGTAGAAAGTTGGATCACTTTTTAAAGGTTGTTGCGATCTTGAACGATGAAAATAGTTAAAACATTTCGTTATTCGTTCAAGAAAAACCGCTGCAAATTGAATCAATACTTCTACATCCAATTGTCAAAATTACATTTACGTTTTTATTTCTTATACTATACGATTAGTAGTCAGGTTTTGAGCATTTTTTCTCTCTACACATTTTTTGTAAAACAAACAGTCCTCGTGATATTAGCAAAAATATATAAATTTTTAAAATCGGTTTTTCCAAATAACTCGAAAAGTATTAAGTTAACAAAAAAATTACAAGAGTGCTTTCGGATCAGAAATTTGATTTTCTATATAATACCAAAATTAAAAAAAAATCGTACGAACAGGGTCCAAAATAGGTTTTCTGGAAATATTTCTAAAATTTCAAAATTTTGGATAAATTTTCTAAGCCACTTATTGTGAGAAATTTTATTTCCTATCTGATGGTATTCATTTTTTGAATATATTAAATACATTCTGAGATATTTAGGAAAAACAGTTTTCTTTAAGTGACGCTTTTTTGCTAATATCTTCTAAACAGTTTGCTGCACCTAAAATTTATAAGTACGAATAATACTCGCAGTTATACTACTAGTCACATACTAAAACGAAAAAAAATAAAAATTTACAAAAAGGGTGGTTACCCCCAATTTCGCCCCCTTCCCGATACCCTACTTACCCCACATAGGTCGCTTTGGGTAGTTGAGATCTATACGTTTGCTAAATTTCAAGTTCATATATTAAGTCTTTCGAAAGTTATCGTGTCCACAAACAAAACCACAGACACAGACACACAGGAAAGAAATTTGTTTTTGCTCAATGTTTTTTTTTGCATTTTCTACCATTTTAAAGCGAATGAGCAAATAAAAATTTTTGAAAATTTTTTTCGCGATACAATACTTCCCATCCGTTGGATGTGGAAGTAAATCGTCAAGAGCAAGTATCGCCTGTAGAAGTCAAAAAAGGTTTCACATAGTATACAACAATCTCAATTTGTTTATGAGATTCAGTTTCTACTTCTGACGAGTGACTTTTCTTGTAAGTATCGTTCTAAACAGACAAAACTGTGAACTAAACATACTGGGGTAGGTAGGAACCAGAATGGGGGGCAATTGCGGCACATAGATGCTAAATATTCGTAAAGTTAAGCGTTTCTGCAGGCATTATATGACCGTATTTTTGGGGGTAATATGACTGCGAATATTAATTTAGAGTTTCTTCGCAATGAATTGATCCCAAATTACTTTCAAATAACTACAGAGTTTTCTAAAACGAACTGCATCATACATAAGTATCGTATAGAAGGAGCCAATACTATAGAGGAATATTTAACAGTAACCACTCTGATACTATTAAAATTTGTAGCACATAGGAAAAGAAAAATCATCTGGTTATAGGACGTAGTTTAAGAAAATAGTGTTGATTGGGCAAGGTTAAAAACGCACCAGGTACGCTATTTATGCAATTATCGTTTTTTTTTAATTTCCGTCCTTAAATTACAAAAACACTGCAAAAATACATATTTAGTATTGCGTTAGTTCTTGAATATATTAATTCCAAATGAATTTAAAACAGGTCTGATAGTATGTAAAGTAGGCGATTTATTATCATTTTATCATGAGTTCCCTTCAAATAGTGAAAAGGTAATTTAAAAAAAAAACATGCAGCAGCACGTAGTATTCTTTATTATATATTTTGAGTCGCCTTTGGATAATTTTACTTTTATTACATTTTTTTTAATTCAAAATACGATGAAGTAATTCCAGTGATTTTTGTATGAATTGATAATTGCTGTGTATATTTCATACATTATATTTTATACGTATTTGACGTATTTAATTTTGAAATGATTTCGTATTGTTTGTTTACAATGCATTGGAAGATTTTGGGTATTTAAAATTTGACAAATTGCGCGGACAGCAAGTCGAACTTGGTCAATTCCCACATTAAATAAAAAGTCAAAACTGGTTACAGCAATATACTCCTGAAACGGAAGACAATAACGTAAGATTATACATTTTATTTAATGTGGATGGCATTACCACCAGATTACAAACTTTTTTTGCCACCGACAACGGTTTACTAAAAAACGTCCGTGTTTTTAGTAACAGTTGTTGGAAGGAATACTCACATAATAGTATTTTTTTATGTACTCTTTGAAGCAACTTATATCACATTCGTTAATTTGGACTCTGATAATAAGACAAGATGTTTCCCTATAGACCACAATCTGGAGACCCCCTCCAAAAAAATGTTTTATTCATTTTGCCTACGGTAAAAATGCAGTGTGGAATAATATGTAAAATTGCGCGTTGCCGTTTTCAATTCATTTTGAATATTTACTACCATTTTAATAAGTTTGTTTGTTTACAGTTACCGCATAAATAGGGTTTGTAAGTACACATAATATGTAGAAATTATGCACGATAGGCGTTGTTCCACCGATTACCATCACTAACCGTTGTAGATATAAAATCGCGTTGTAATAAAATAAATCAATATCGCTGAATTCATCCGTGCAGTCTGTGATTACTTAGGGGAAATGCACATTTAATTCTAATTACTACAAGGATAAAATATTACCATAATTTATCGACTATGTAATATGCATATTATATAAACTTTTTGTCACTTTTTGTGGCTACTATACTAATTTATGTGTTATCATTGAAATTTATTTACTAGTGGGTTTTTTCAATTAAAAAACCTGTTTCGGTTAATTATTCAGCGTTCGTTACTTCCTGATTCGTCAAAAGCAATATCTCATATCATTCACTCATTTCTTTTTCCTAGATTTGTTAATTAAACGTAATCAATCAATATTCACACTTTACTTTCAAAATTTTTAGATAGCCAACGTATACAGATTATTATTTCTTATAATTCTTTCCATCCTTACCAACACGAATTAACTGTCTTTTATTCTTTATTTCATAGACTTTTTAAAATCCCTCTTTCCTATGGGCCTTTTGGAAAAAAAACTGCGTGATTTTACAAATTTCTTATAACAACAATTTTCCAAATTACTTATAAAAATGTTATATCTTAAATACTCAACAAAATTGAAAGTTTTCTTTTAATACTATTGAATTCACATCAAAAATAATAAATTGAGCGTTCGCTTAAGTTTATTGGTTGTTTCAATAAATATTTCTAAATTATTTTTTGTCTCACGGAATTCATATTTCTTTTTCATTGGTAGGTCGATAAAATTAAGCCCTTAAATTATATCGTAATGATTGTGCTGCAATTTGTGTGGGACAAACTCCGAGATGTTTAAAATGGTTAAATGGTTAATGTAATGTGTAGTGGTTAAAGTAGTGACATAGTTACGACAAATACCTCCTTGCACATCATTTATTACTTAATGAGCCTGGTATCAGTTTAGGTAATGTTAAAAATTGTACAGTTTTGTAACAAATCACCAAAATTAAACATTTTAGCAGTTTTAGAGATTTACAAAATGGCCAAAGTGTTTTAACTTTCCCTTTTAAGTAACTGGTTCAAGTTTCAATGACATGGTGACATCCTTCAACTGTGCAACCTCACACATACAATAACTTTAAAGAGAAGATAGTTGTTTTCATTTTTTGACATTCTTTCAAAAATTGGTATTTTCTTCTTATAGTGCATAATTTTTTAAAACTATATCTGACACTGAAGTTGAAGATGGCTATTTAAAGCCGAAAAAACTTTGGCACACAAAACATTTATTTAAAGATAGAATTTTTACGTAATTTTTAAGGGTGCTCTGATTTTTGTCTAAACCTTTGCTTCGCGATATATGTCTCACGTTACAAGATACAAACAGTATTACAATTTGTGCTCGCTTGGTACTTAAAGTAAATAAGCCTCCAAAATGATGGGAGCTTGGGCAATAAACTAGAGTGCTCGCTAAACAGAAAAAGTCTGGCTCGCTGACACACGTAGATTGGTACATGTTAACAAAATACTACCAGGTATCGTTTGAAAATTATACACGGGTGTGTCATGTTTTTCACTTCATGTATTATCGGTTAAGTTTGAATAAGATTGTGCAGTTTTTTCGGGAAATTAAAGATCAAGATACCGATATCGGTGTTTTTTTATTATTAGTTTGGGTTTGTCTTGGGTAAATTACCGTGCTGGGTGTATGATTAGCGCACCTATTTAGCGACATAAACATTATTTTTCGAAACCTATAATAATGTATATCTTGCTTTATTTAGTTCAGCGAAAATGAGTCTGTTCGAAGTTCGTTGTTGAGTGGAAATTTGTCGTCCTTGACCAAGCTGCTTTCTCTTGCTTTATTTATGGCGTTAGCTCTTCTATAGTTCGAATAAGGCGTTTTCTAATTATTACATTACCTGCACCGATTTAGAGTCGTTCGGCCCTGCCCCGTTTCCGTAGTTGCTCGTACTTCTCAATCTTTTAGCATGGCCCGATGCTTCCCTCCAGATTCTAAAGTAAACGAACAGCATCACCCCCCAGATCAACACGAACATCGGTGTTAGAATAAAGTTAACGTAATGTCCGGGCAAAACCGCCCCCATTTCGCAGTAACTTGTCTCGCCCCAATCGTTCCAGTAAATCGGAACGGTCGCCAGTGTAAAAGACACGATCCACCCCACGAAGATGGTGACGAAAGCCGTCCTCTTCGTCATGAACCTGGCGTAGTGTAGGGGATGAACGATGGCCACGTATCTGTCCCAGGCTATCGCCGAGAGGTTGTAGATGGAAGATGAGCAGGCCAGGCAGATGAGCACGAAGCGCAGAAGACATGTGTTTTTGTTCGTTCCAAGCCTGTCGTCGGTATAGAAGGCGTAGTGATAAGGCATGAAGAGTGCCACCATTATGTCACTTAACGCCAGGCTGAAGATGAACTGGTTCGAAACGGTCGACGAAAGCCTCTTGCTCAGTCTTATGGCACACACCGTCAGTATGTTTCCGCATAGGGTGAAGACGATGATGATTAAGTCTACGATGCCCCACACGAGCACTCCGTTATAGATCGGCCACTCGGACGAAGTCTTGTTGTCTTCCATGTTGCACGTGCAGGTGCACTTTAAATTTTTGGACTCGCTCCAACACCAATTGACAGTTATTATTGATGTTTACCGATCGCACGTGAAATTACAGCTGACGACTATATTAGCGTGGTCCGCTTTTGATGTCGCCGTGAGAAAGCTGGCCATCGGTTGTGATTTTTTTGTTTTAAATTCGCGCAGCCGGTTTCGCGCCACTCACCGTTCGAAAGGCTTTGTTTACGCGTGCAGAACGACGCCGCTGGCGTTTTCAATTAACCACGTGCGTGTTTGCAGAAGGCTGATCATCGACTGGCGGTTGATGTAACTGGCGGTATCGGGTTCTGCTGCTTTCGGTTAGATTCCCACGCAGAGGTGGTTTTGTTACATACCTGTGTAGAATATAGATACAGATACCCAAGTAGGTATATGTTACTGATATAACTTTGGTAGCAAAAATAAAGCTCAGTCTCTGGATGAATCTATCTAAACAGGAAAATGTAAAAAAGTTCTTAAAAACCTACCAGAAGTATTCTGTGAATATGGTTTTGATTGTTTTATTACGCCCCGACCGTAAACCCCCATAAAATAAATGACGCCCAGATGTTTAGAATAGATTTGAACGATATCTATGAGGATGGGCCGTACTCAGTTTTAACATGCATACAAATTATTTATTTGAACAGATTTACCTGCAACCTACTTTTATCTCTTCTAATCCTTCTTGTGCTGTGTCAAATTTAGGAACAATAATTTTCTTTTTGTGTGTCAACCAGTGTCGTGTTTTTCATTTGTTGCCTGTTATCAGTTGTATAATTTCTCAACAAAACACTTTCTATCAAGACTACACATTTTATTTGTATTACGTAAGGTATGTTTTAAAATAGCAAAGAAAATAGAAAACAGTAGAAATTGAAATATTCTTATAGCACTTACTTATTATAAAATGTGGAGGCCGTGGAATGGACGTTTCCCAACCGCAAGAAGCTGAAATCAACATAGAGGTTGTTGAAGAAGTCAACATGACAGAAGTTTTTGACAATAATGTTGAAAATGATGTACCCAAAGAGTCAAGTCTCATTAAACGGAATCATAATCATTTACCACCTGAAGCTAAACAAATAGTTTTGAATGTTTATATAAAAACCGCTGCAATACTTCCACATCCAGTGGGGTCGTCCCGGTCGTCCCACAATTTTTTTTATTTTACATTTAAAATGTACATAAAAATTGAAGCACAAAGTCATTTTTTTTGCGATTTTTTCCGGTTCTTGATTACCGAGAAAAAAATGTGAAAGTATGGATTTTCAATATCCGTTTCAAATATCTCGATATTCCGCCACGGAGATGACGTAAAAGGTTCTCAAGGTGACGAAAGCGAGAAACGCCAATAATAGCCAGTGCTGTAGCGGCATTGCAAGTAATATTTGTTCAAATCTTTTTGAGGTGCGTCGCGTTGCCAATGTGGGCAAATTTTCGCGAAACCGTGAGGAAAATACTCGTAAACTGGCATTGCGACATTGATACCTAGGTCAACTTTAGGCGTATTTGTGAAAATAACTTAAATCATCCTTCAGTCAGTTTATTCTATAATGAACAGTTCAATATAATAAGCGCATTCACTGGCCTTCTGTTGAAACACGAAAGCACTTTAGCCATCGAACCTGCTTTTGAAGCAATGTTGTTATTATTATGAGGAATTAAACGACGCTTGACTCTTGATAATGTTTAAAGTTTGTGTACTTACGTATGAGAACGATATGATAAATTTTGAAACTGTTAGGACTGTCTCTGGCCGTCGTTAGGAAGAAAACGGTAAAGTACCACCACGTTCGCACGTACTGCATGTGTCCCATGTGCAACGTAATAACCCTAACCTAATTCTAGCCACGTGTTTTTGTTTACATAGTTTGGTGAAACTTTCGAGTTTCGTATTTGTCAGATTAACTGGTGGAGCAAGATGTCGAAGTATTTGGGTAATCTCTTTTTTTTTAATGAAAGAATGGCTTACGTTGAGAAGTGTTTTGATAAACAGGTACAGGTTATTCCTATGTTTACATTGTAATATTGACGTTAACGGTTATACCTTCGGCCCTCTCTCTCACTCCCATTCTTTGGCTATTTATAAAACTGACAACAGTGAGCGCCTTGTTACCTAGGGAGCTGTAACAGTGCGCATGACAGAAATTAAGAACCTTTTGCGTAGTTGTTGGCGGATCTAAGAAAATGTTTGAAACAGGGTAATTTTTCTACTGCCGTTTGTTACGAGTTGAATTAATCTAAAAGCAAAATAGATGCGTAGCACTAGTATTCATGACGTAAGCAATAAAAGGCATAGGTTAAAACTATCAAATTTTAATGTGCGGGACGACCCTATGTCAAAATGACATTTACTTTTTTATTTCTTATACTATACGATTATGAATCAGATTTTAAGCATTTTGTCTCTCTACACATTTTTTCTAAGACAAAGTCCTCGTGATATTAGCAAAAATATATAAATTTTAAAATCGGTTTTTTCCTAATAACTCGAAAATTATTAACTTAACAAAAAATTGCAAGAGTGCTTTCTGATCAGGAATTTGATTTTCTATTTAATACCAAAATTAAAAAAAAGCGTACGAGCAGGGACCAGGGACCAACATAGGTTTTTTGGAAATATTTCGAAAATGTCAAAATTTTGAATAAATTTTTTAAGACCATTTTTGTTTTTTTCTGTCTGATGGCATTTTCATTTTTTGAATATATTAAATATATTCGGAGATATTTAGGAAAAACCGTTTTCTTTAAGTGACGCTTTTTTGCTAATATCTTCTAAAGTTTGCTGCACCGAAAATTTATAAGAGCGAATAATACTCGCAGTTATACTACTAATCACATAATAAAACGAAAAAAAAAAACAAAATAAAAAGGGTAGATACTCCCCAATTTCGCCCCCTTCCCGATACCCTACTTACCCCACAAACAATAGGTCGCTTTGGGTAGTTGAGATTTATACGTTTGCCAAATTTCAAGTTCATATATTAAGTCTTTCGAAAGTTATCGTGTCCACAAACAAAACCACAGACACACAAACAAGAAATTTTTTGCTCAAATTTTGTTTTTTTTGCGTTTTCGATCATTTTAAAGCGAATGAGCAAATACAAATTTTTGAATATTTTTTTTCGCGGTGCAATACTTATCCGTTGGATATGTAAGTAATACAGCAAAAATGTAGAGGGAGAAAGTGGGGTCATCGCAAAACTGTGAGAAATATACCTGTAAATGGAATTCAGGACAGAAAAGCCGTCGATGGTTTTCAAAAATGATCATGTAAATTTTACACGACGTATGATTTATGAGACATACACAAATAATTTTGTATTGACAAAGAATTACACAAGAAAATTAAATCTGAGCTAAAAATTAACTGCTGTAAGGAGAGTTTAGGTAATTTGTAAGGAAAATGGAGCTTCATTATAAGAAAATTAATGGAATCTCCACGAATGTTGGAATGGCGAGTAAATTACTTAAACCAAATTAAAAAATTGACGATAGACCAATTATATACATATGTCGACAAAACTTGGTACGACACCCATGACGCTGTAAAAAAAGGTTGGTGCGATAAAAGTAACAAATACGTGGTGAATGTACCGGCGTCACATGGTAAAGAATAATTATTGTACATGCTGGATCTAAAACTGGATGGGTGGAAGATACATACATTATTTCTATGCACTAAAAATATGAAGGACGCAGAGGTAGATTACCATGAAAGTATGACGGCTGAAGTTTTTCAAAATTAGTCTGAAAATAAACTGCTGCCAAAGCTTCCGGCCAACCTAGTAATAAGACAATGCCTCTATCTTATCATTCTGCTCAGATTCCGATAAGGAAGAAATCAAAGATTTTCTTTCAAAACATATCTTATATTTTGAGGAATGTTATACAAAGAAACAACTATTGGAGATTCTAAAGGCAAAATGTTTTGATAAAACATTCCGAATTGATAGTTTTGCTAAAGAGCATGGACACACAGTTTTACGGAAACCAACCTATTACAGTATATCTAATCCAATTGAAATGATTTATCACGAACTTAAAGAGTCGTGTAAGAAGACAAAATACTCCACCCAAATTTAGTGATAGCGCCATTCAAAGTATCCAAGAAGAAGTTGAAAAAATCACAGCAAATAATTGATCTAACTGTGTGCATCATGTAGTAAAAGAAGAAAAGAAAAACGACTGGTGGCGGAGTTAATAATTCAACTTGGCGACGGTGATGAAACAGACTATGGCAGTGACTTTTTTAAGTGCCTAAAATCTAATTTAAAAAAGTTAAAAAATAATACTGTGTACAAAATACATAGTATAAGCTTTATTATTTCATTTGTGATTATTTATTCCTTAAATTTCAATGTAAGGGTTAAAAGATTTCAAGTACGGTCCTGTAACGCGTACGACAACCGCCTGGCAGGAAAATAGTTTTACAGCAATCTGTGGTTGAGTATCGTATAAATTAGGGAAAGTTAAATAGACCATTAAGTTGTATTCGCAGAATATTTCTGGTTCACAATACACCTAAGGTTTCCTTTTTAGATTAGACCATAGTTTTTCAACCTGAAGGTCGCGATCCCCAGGGGGTGCGTTTAGGTACAGTGGGGGACGCACTCTGTCAAAAAATATAGTTGACAAATCATCTTGTTAGTGACAAAAATGTATTAGTTTCGTCGTACCGGCCAAAACTTAACTAAATCTTGAGATAAAATTTCTAGTTGTGACGTTTTGTTGGCCAAAATTCCAACGAGTTTATTGTGCACTTCAACAGATAATTTGACAGCTGCAATAGCACTCCCATCAAATGGATTGAGAATCCTTCTTTTTGAGAAATAATAGTCGGCTGGAAAATATTCAAGTAACTGCATTTTGAACTTCCATAAATGCGTTTTCATGCTCTTCAACACGCTATCAATAATACAATTTTTTAATATCTTTAGAAGCTGGGGTAAATGCGTCAAAATTATGTTATTCAACAGGAAAAATCCAAACACCAAGCTTCTTAATAAAGGCATTGTCAAAAGTACACCAATTACACAATCATTCTTTGAAAAAACGGTTATCTTTAACTGCAAAAAAGTTTATTCCTCTTATTTCAGAAAGTCTGGTTAGAAATTTTGTTCGTGTCAACCATCGAATTCGGAATGGAATAGCAATTGGAGTCCATTACTTCGCACAGTGTATAGAGCAGTCCACTTTACAAGGGCCCCTTTTAATAAAATTAACAATTTTTACTGCTTCAGACAGAACATTTTTTAAATTATCTAGTATTTGTGTATTTTTTCATCTTAGTAATGTAAAACCTTGCTAAGAATTCATATTATAATCTTAAGGTTTTTTTTATAATTTTTGAATTATTTAAGGGGTTGCAAACTTTAAAGATTTTGAGAAACAATGGATTAGACAGACCAGATGTAGAACAATGTAATCCAATATTTATTGAAAAAATTATTAAATAAGTTTTTTAATCGCATTACCTATATCAACTATATTTAAAATTTATATTAGTTGTCTAGGAAAAAAACATTAAAAATATTTCCTTAGAACACACTAATTCTATTTTTTCTTCTTCTCTCTTCGAAAAGTAACAGTAACCTAGCATGATTGTAGCCCATCGTCTTCGTGCCGAAATTCCTTTGCCCTTATATCTTGATGGAATCTTTCACCCTGCTCGTTGTTGACTTTCTTGCCTAAAAATTCCCTTACTACACTTAAAAATTACGATCTAAGTTCATAGTTCGTCTATGGTGAGCTTTTCTGTAAAATTAACATCGTCCAGCATTTTTCTAATTTACAGTTCAATAAAAATGCATTTTAGTTTGGCGTTACTTCACAGGAGAGACTTGTCTTAGGTATTTCAGTCCTTCACCATTTTAATTCATTCATTTTATCAGTCTTTTATCGTGAAAAGGAGGCAAACTGACATTTTTGGGGTGTATAAAGGGCACATACCTAACATTTTGATGTTGAAATTCACTCATTTCCTGCTTTTTAGTTCAATTCGCTGCACGACAATTCTAAATTCTCGCAGAAGTCCAAGTAAAATTCCTATAACTTTTAAATTCCTACATATTTGCCATTTGTATCGGTTGTAATTTATATCGCCTAAAACAATGCGCACATTTTTATAGAATGAATGAATGAATGAATTGACAACTGGCATAGATAATTAATATTTTTTTAATGCAATAACACAGTTTTTAACCTACATTTCGATGGGTCGATTTACAATGCTACTCAAAAGAGAATGCTCGATACTGAGTTCTTGCATTAACATTAAGCCATCGATTGTAAAATGCGGAAGGGGTAATTTTTGTTTCTCTGGCAAATGGTAATGCATAATAATAGTAATAAAATGTTCCACTCCTTGAAGCGACAACAAAAAATTTTTGACTGTTGCTTTGACAACCCTAAATCATTTATCTCACTTTGAAATCAATTGTTGCTCGCCGGAACTGGGACCTGGAGTAGGGGTCAGTACACTGTTCTTCGAAGCTGCTCGGCAATGCTTTACTGTCTCCATTATCTCACCAAACAATATCTTGCCAATCTAAGGGCGCAGTTGGTAGTGCTAAGTAAGCGAATTCGGATATTCGATCTTGCGGTTTTCTGTTTTGAAATAACTGTCAGTCTTTGTTAAGCAAAAATAGCAATAGTCAATATGATTGGTGGGTTTTCACTGGTCGTTTTAACGTCCGATTGGAACACCAAAATGCATGAATTGAACTTTCCTCGCGGAGAACTTTAACGGTCAACAAATAATATGGCAAACATTTTTTCAACAAAAAAATCAGCACAAATTCCAATGAAACGAATACATTTCTGCTTGCGAAACAAAAAGTTGATGTTTTGCAACACAGCTCTCTACTTTTAAGCCGATAGATAATGTCGTTCAGGATAGAATGTGTTGTGTCTTCAAATGAGTTACTAAGATGTTCATGAATTTATTAAAGTGACTGCAGGTTCACAAATTAGTAATGAGTTCAAAAAAATAATGCCTACACAGATGAAGTATCAAAATAGTGAAGCAATGCACAATAATATACTGATGTCTGAGGTCAAGTTTTGAAGGTGCTGTTATTTTAAATGAAGCATAATAAAGCTGGACTAAGCAGGTTAGCTGTAAGCAAAATCATCAGCAAGTTTTATTAATGTAGCCATGCATGGAATTTAGCGAAGAGGCGCAGAGAGCAATGCAGAAAAAATAGTTTAAATAATCAGTAAGCCCTATGAATGTTAGTCGATTGTTTGAACAGAATCGATTCAATTTAGGGTGATCGAATTTTCAATCTATATATTTATAAAGGCACACTACTCGGCGTCATATATCTGGATTTTATGCAACGATAAGTTTGCTGCAATGATTGCTTCTAATTGGTATGTAGTAATTCAACAACGTAGTTGAACTATTCTTGTCACATCTTCCTAAATCAGGCTTTAAAGCTAAAGTAATTACGTCGCTAATGTGAAGAACTTAAAAATTAAACCACTGCAGTATATTTACATTCCATAAAAACAGGTGATAATTACAATGAATGATAAAGTCAACCGTGCCTTTAAAAGAATGCAATTTTTCATGTTCATGTTTTTCATATTTAATGACGTGTCGATGATGGCTGCTATAGGCAGGTGTAATAAAATTAGCTCGATTTGTATGCATTATTATCATATTAAGGTTTAGTCTAATACATGTGTAGCTTTATCAAAATAAATTGGTATTTGAAATTTATTTCTATTTCTGCATAATATAGAAAACCACACGTTAACAGAAAGTAGAAAAAGCATTCAAATAAAGTTGCTCTGATTATATTGTTGGTATAGAATGAACATCGCTGAACATCTGAATGTGAAACGACATCAAGCTTCAAATATTTTGACAAAAATAAGCGACAAAGAAAACAACGTTTTAAGGATTTATTTTTAAGAGTTCAAGAAAATGTGTTACGTGAAGTTCTAAAGTAAAATGCACCTGCGTTATGTATTTTTTATAAATAGGACATAAATTGACACAATCTAGGGGATTTAAATAAATTGCCTGACTTGAGTACTTCTTTTCTACTGCTCCTTTTTGGAATGCTTAGTTGATGTGATTTTGCATAAATTTTCTGAATCTCTTTTAGTGCTTATTCCCCACATGATAACACTATTATCCAGATAATTTCTTACTGCCTGTTACTTCGGAACGATCAAATAGTTAGTCTGTCAGTCGCTTTATAAAAACCTAAAATTTAATAACTCTCAACAGTTTTTCACATATATAGGGTCGCTACAAAGTATGGAACCGGCAGGATATTTCAGGTTCTGTTGGACAGATTTTTCTGAAATTCTGCATGGGCTTATGGGTAATTAAAATGCATTTTATGGAATTTTTTCATCTCCTTGTCAGCGCTCGTTTCCGAGATATGGACGCAAGTTGCATTTTTTCAAATGGGAAGGGGGCTCAAAAGGCACATCATTGAAAAGGATATTTTTTCCACATTTCAAAAATGTATTACACTTGTACAATTTATTGCTGCTGAGTTGAGAAAAGTGTGATAACAAACTTGGGTCTTGCAAAAAACTTCGGAATAAAAACCATATTCGTTATCGCTAAGTAAGAACAAAAGCTCCAGGTGTCTCCATTTTCCTCGTTACGTGATAATCTTAATTTACTTTGTTATTTGCAACCGCAACGCCTCAGTTAACTGAACATGATCGCATCGAAATTTTGTTGATGATTGGTTACGGAGATAGGTGAAGTTATTCGGAAGTAGTTGCACTCTACAATGCAATGGATGAACATCGTAAACCAATTGCCAGATCAACAGTTATTAAAACATTGCAACGCTTTGACGAAACCGGCGGTGTTAGAAATCGTCAAAAACCAGGACGTCCAAAGGTTGCTATGAGTGAGGAAAGTTGCTTGAATGTCCTTTTAGATGTGCAAGAGAATCCCCAGTGTTCCGTACAACAGAGTGTTCTCACTCACCATATTAGCAGAAGATCTGTTCAGGAAATTTTGAAAAAAGAGATTTTCATCGATACAAAATTCACTTATTACAAGAACTGAGCGAAGATGATTTCCATCTAGGATTCAATTTTATGAAACTGCTATGAACATGATAGATGAAGATAGAAACATTATAAATTGGATTAAGCTTTCTGATGAAGCGACGTTTTGCCTCAATGGTAATGTGAATAGACATAATTGCAGATATTGGTCGGATACAAATTCACGTTGGATGGAACAAGTCCACACACAACACCCTCAGAAATTGAATGTTTGGTGTGGTATTATTGGTGAGCACATTATTGGGCCTTTTTTCATCGATGGAAATTTAAATGCGATCAAGTACTTACAGCTCTTGTGCGAACATATTTTACCAGAACTTATTCCCTTGTTCCCTGATCATGAAAATGCTGCGCGTCCTTCTGAACAGATATGGTTTCAGCAAGATGCTGCACCGCCCCATTTTGTAACGGTCGTGGATATTTCAATGCGATATTTCCAGACAGATGGATTGGTAGGCGTGTAGCGATGGAATGCCCAGCACGTTCCCCTGATCTGACGCTGCTTGATTTTTTTCTTTTGGCGGTATCTGAAAAATCGTATCTGCCACATAATGCAGAAGATTTAAAGGACGAATCAGGGCAGAAATTCAGAACTTACCTCCAAATATGCTACAAAGAACATTAGAAAACTTTTATTTAAGGATGCATTACTGCCAGAAAATGCACAATTTCAGAAAAATCGGTCGAACAGAACCTGAACTATTCTGCTGGTTCCATACATTGTAGCGACCCTGTATACAGCTTTTAAACGCGTTAAGTTCGAAGGTCCGGATAAAATCAGGTTGACGACCTTTTTACTCGTTCATTTGAAAACAGTTTTCATTCTCTATAATATGCTCTCGTTTAGAAAATTGAAATAGGACAATCCATTCTAAAGGTTTCAGTTTGAAAATGCTTTGGAGGCAAATTTACAACAAATAAGCAAGCAGAACTGACCTTGATGGAAGGGTACTTCAAACTGATTTCGACTGCTGTATTGTGCTTTGATGCTGTTATTTTTGTTTTTCTTGCATTTTTTTTAAACTTCATACCTCGCCGTTGGTAAAATTGTCTTGGAACGCTACGAATCTCTAATGATAAGTATACCTTTATGAGCGTCCCATTGAAAGCACGTAAGAGATCTTTAAACGGGCGCTGTGTTTTATTTGCAAGCTTATATTGTTTATGCATTACCGGTTTGTATTTTTGATAAGCAGATCTGTCTTGTATCTCTAATTGATTCACATAATATGAGTATCTGCATATCCTTATTTACAAAATTAACTTTTTTGTACATATCTGCTTCATTTTGATCGTTTTTCGTTGTAATAATTAAAGTTTGCCAACCGGCTGGTTAGCAGATCCGGCGGATTTGGGGTTATACCATCAAACGATGCAGAAACTGATTGATTATATTAATATCGCATTTTTATTACATAAAAGCAAACATTATTGTATCCGGCTGTTATTACTAGTTTGTTTGTTGATAAAGATTTTAGGCGGCAAGTATCTACTTGAAAGGAATTACATAATATTATAATTCCTCTCGATGCATACAAAAGTCGAAAATAATTTGGTTACAATTATCTTTAAACCAGTCAATCTAATTTTTTTTGTGTAGGATTAGCATGTAATTTTTTGTTGTATATTGTATATGTTGATTTTGGAGAATGTAGCCTATAGATTTCCTATTACCCATAATAGTCTTAAACTGTATTATTTAGTTTTGATTGATATTGTTGACTATAAAGTGAAACATAGAACTTTACATTAGTAATAATATTTAGGTACATAATTTGGGTTAAAATAATTATTATACACTAGGTATATAAATTTTTACTTTGTCTAATAGTGGTGTAAAGCATTTTTCACACAGCCTGACGTGTTTTCATAGCTTGTAGTAATATCACGACCTATATTACTGTGGAAGTATTTATCGCTCATACATTATCTTCTCGTATTTTAATATCTAGCAACGTGTGTTGATGAATTAATCTTCACGGGAACAACAATGTGATACAAACTGCAGGAATTACTAAGCTCCGTTTCATCAAAGCGGTGATAACATAATCTTTTTGTTACACCGTATACACTTAATATAGTATTTATGTTGTTGGGCTACTTATACATATAATTTGTCCAAAAATATTATATCATGTTGTATTATTCGATTTCTAAGTCTGACTTTCATTATTTTTCAGATAAAATTTTCGTGTATATTTTAAATCCAAGTTTAATTCTTCAGTATATCTTACTAAATGTTAACAGCTGTAGGTTGTATGAAATAGTTGAATGCACAGTATCCTCTACTAAAAAATACTAAAATAATAAGTAAACATTTTCTAGTACATCATTAACATTCATTGTTTGCCAAATTCATTCTACTGGCAGGGTAAATCGATAATTTTAGGGGTTGCTTTCTGCAATGTATAAATATCTGTATTTATATTTAGTTTTTTTATACATATTGATATTGGATTACGTACCTAAGTAATTAATGAAGTACTTATTCCTTGAACAATCTTCCTTGATTTTCTCCAGGTGACGTAAAACATTTTCTCAGAAGACCCCATTTTTTTTATTTTATATACACTGATCATACAAAGCTCGTTTCTTCCTAATTCAATTGTTGATGGTCTCAGTTAGGTGACATCTAGCATATTCAGTTGCATCTCTATCACTTTTAACAAAAGATGAGTTGATACATTTTATTTGAAAGAATAAAGATCCATGATCCACGTAATGTATAGTAATGTTAAACGAAGTACTAAAGAAAGATAAATTTTCCCTTAAGTATCTACTAATTGGACCATGTTTTATGATTTGGAATTCCCACATAATGAATTAACTGATGCGCTTTTAGTTTAGTTTCAACTTTTCACACTAGATGCTTTAGAAATTTAAGTTAGAAGTGAATAGGTAGCTAGTAAAATGAAAAATATTAAAACTCAGAATAAGGAAACAACCTGGTCGTGAAACAATACCTAAGACTGTAATGATTTAATCTACTGGTTTAGTTAAACTTAAAAATACAAGTGATAAGCCCCATCATTATGCATCACCTGGCCAAACACGCTCAATCAGCATTAAATTAATGGTCGTTTTGTCTCTAACAATTTTAACTCATACATCTAATTTTACTCAAATTTCTGCATAATTTTAAACCCACCATTTGTTATTGTTTTCAAGCTGCTAAAATCCTTTCATGTATTATATTCATGTTGCTGGCTGTCATTGAAATGCAAAATATGGCTCAGTATCGCCAAAAACGTATGTTATAAAATTTTACGGAATTTACTTAACTACTGAAATCTGCAGGGATTAGCAATTAAATGTACAGTATAAATTATTACAAATGTAGGTATTCCTTATGCTCACTTAATCTTATTATAGCAATGTAATTTATACTTCGATTGATACTTCTGCGGCAATTTTGTGTGACAAAAGTAATTTATGTTTTTAGCTATAATCAGATATGCATAGCTTAAATGCTTCAAGCTTCTAATGTCGTCATTTAAAACTGAAAAAAAAGAACATCGATAATATTCCATTAAACTTGGACATTAGCATATTTTGGATTAAAAACTGTGATCGCATTAATCTGATCTAATTTGAGTACTTCTTTTTGATCTGTGGCTAAAATAATGACCAGGCCATATCGAAAATAATGCTTTCGAGTCGATTATATAAATGCTAGATAATAACCAGACTGCAACACATCAGTAAAATTGTAGCATATTACATCTCAATGTTTGACGACGATTTTGTACACATTATGAGTACTGTGTAAAATTAGAATTAGACACTTGCATAAAATTATGCAAGACATGCTTTGTTGTGTACGAATATACCATCTTTTTTTGGACTGAACCTCTGGGTTTATTTGATTATCACACTTTTTATTTAGCTATTTTTTTTTTAAGTTAAGCCAACCTCCGTAGTCCGCCAGTGCATTGCTCCCAAAAATTAACCGACCACTTAATATTTTAACCAAATTAAACCTCATTTAAATAAACTGAAATATATTTAATCGGATTTTCAAAAGACTTTGTATACTGGCATTTTAACAGCACACCGGGTTTTAATTCGTGCCTATAAAACTACTGGATTCCTAAAACTTATGTTAAATAGACTTTCATAACGCTTGTTCGAATGAATTTTTGCTTGAAATAACTGATATTTTGAAAGTTTTTTGTTTCTCTGTATTAATTGTTATAATGTAACGTGGATTTTGAAATTTGGAACTAAGAAGATTGGAGTTATACTGCCAAATACAAATATGTGACCGATTCTGTGTATTCCATAAAACAGTATCATGCATAGTTGAACAATCCTTATAGGAAAACATTAGAAGAGCTGAACAAAGTAGAAATCGTATTATGACTCCTGACCAAGATAAGCTTGGAAACCGTTTGACAACGACTTATTAAATGTCATTTGCATAGCTCAAATATGACTTCTGGATGAAAATTGTGAAATACGCTTGTCTATAAATTTTACTTCATTTACAATTTCGTAAATACATACTTAATTAACCAGCTAAATGTATGGAAGGTGGGAAGGGCCCGGAGTTGGCAGCCCCCCCCCCCCCCCCCCCCTTGGCTCTTCGGTACGCCTATGCTTGCGCTCGTCAGTTTAGATACTGTAGCTCAATTTCCTACGTTTTATTTTGTTTTGAAAAATGCTGTTTCGTTGCTGCTCAATAGATTCATTCTCATATGGTTGTAAGCAAATATTATGTTATACATAATTAGGAGGACAGCAACACTTACATAAAATGTATTTCACAAAAGGTTTGTAAAAAAGATAATCATGCAACGCTATTATGCTATAAAATACTTCTTATTTGGGAAAAGTACAATATCTTAATAGCTTTTGCGTCATATGCTTACTGGGGCAATTATGTGAATAAAACCGAGCATACTGAACGCTTTGATATAAATACTCTCAGTACATAAATCAAAAGTAACATCTTTGTTGAAAGTCAATTTATAAAAGGTACCCAATAGGTGATCCCATATTCGATAGTACAACTAAATGAATGTGAAAGCCTACGCTTATAAAACTTTGCACTTTGGTTAAGAAGATACAAGTACACTAAGAACTTAATCTATTCAAACAAGCCCGCAAAAGCTTACAGCCATCACTTGAAACACTTGCCAAATCAAAAACATTTGATTGTCATTATTAAAAGGTGCAAAGGGCCAATGTGTGAACCCTGAGGTAGAGCTGAACGTTTCGTTGTATCATATGAAAGAGCTAAACCAAACTTCTAACACCGATAATGATCATTGATCACTTAGGTAAAAAACAAGCCCGAGATATTCCCTTATTTCCCAACTTCTTGCTAAGGAGCGAGTAGTACACACTGTCCTAAACTTTACTATGTATATCCTTATTAAATAGATCGATCCACATATGTGATGATGCAAGTAAAAAATTGTTCTGTGGAAACTTAACTGCATGTATATAAAATGATAAATTGTGATATGGTTAKTTTTTTTTATTGCTGAAGTTAGTTCAGAATGACTAACGGTATTTGTGCATATACAGGGTGATTAGTTAAGACTGGGCGGCAGCCGTATCTCAGAAATTAATTGTTCTAGAAATAAGCTGTAATATTTTTTTAGAGAAACTTTTCTGCTAGGTGGCGCATTTAATATGACAGCTCAAAGGATCGTTTTTTTCTCCAAAAAGTTACATTACAATTTTGGTCTAAAATAAACTCATTATAATCTACTTATTTTTAACTGATCAGCCTGTATATTTAGGGCCTATATTAAAGAACCATTAGTGTTAAAAAAACAAATACCATTTTGGTTACATAGAAATTGTGCTCTGCTCAATTGATTAGAATTTGTTCAATCAACGCTACCTATGTATCATTTTCTACACACTAATATTTTGTGGTACTTGTGAATATTAATATTGGCTTCGTTTGTTTAAAATGTATAAAAATTACTCTAAATTCTTTTTTTATCAATGTTTGCTGCCCCAACATTTTTTCTAATTTGGTAATTTTATTTCAGGGTATATTCCGACTGGCATGTGAAAACGTGTTGAAGATAATGAAGAAAGGGAGAGAAACTCTTTTGACTCTTCTTGAAGCCTTTGTGTATGACCCTTTAGTTGACTGGACAGTTGGAAACGAAGTTTTGGCGGGAACTTCTTTCGGTGGCATAGCTGGAAATAATCCGACAAGACAAACACGTAAAGATTTGGAGAGGGAAGTAACGCTCTCTATGTTCAATGTACGTTGCACAGAAATAAAGGCCGACTGGAATGCAAACAAGTAAGTTCGCAGCGTTTGCTAGTTTTTTTATTAATTGGTTTGTTGCAAACGTTTCTGTTATTGTAATTCATAAATTTGGTTTTTCAAATTAGATATTAAGTATTTCATAACAAACTATGTGCAGACAGCATACCACAGACATGCATTTTAAATCATATATTATCTACTTCAACCGTCAAGTACACAGGGCATCCCACTGGGCGTTTTTAGTGGAGATAAAGAATCGGTTAAATGGGGAAAGTAGTGTAGAATTTAATCGAAACAGTAAAAAATAACCCTTACCACAATATTAGAAATTACAATAATTATGTATATACTACGTAATTCAGTAGCTAAGCTGCTGTGGAAAGTGTAAGTGGAAGTTCCACTGAAATTTCGGTGAGAAGAATATCTTCCAGTTATTCCGGCCAGCTTTCAAGAAGCCACCTTATTATTCTTATTTTTATTTTTATCTACTGAAGAAGGCAGCTTAGCTGCTGAAATACATACATAGATTATTGTAATTTCTAATATTGTGGTAAGGATTATTTTTTACTGTTTCAATTAGATTCAAACCACACTCAGCTCCTTTTATCTAGTGTAGAAGTTGATACATAACTATGTGCCATTGTGAAAGGTAACGACTTATTTATTATATACTATATTATGGTGAAAATGCCAATACTTCCATTTTCAAAATTTTGCTCTAGCTTTTTTATTTGTAATTTTATCGAAAATTTTTTCACAGGCTAAGATGGTGTTATTTTAGACCATTTATCATCTTATACATTAATGTATTTTGGAAAAACGAATGCGTGTGTAGCTGTATACAAGCGAATTTGGCAATTCTTTAGAGAATTAACATTTGTTATTTGTAGCTATATGTACTCTTCAATCACTAAGAATGGCTGAACAGTTTCCCGCTCTTGAAAAGTACAATAACTTTTGTACTTACTTTTATTGTAATAAATTTGCAGCTTAAGCCAAATATTTCAGGTTCCCAAAAAAGGAACCATCTTATAAGAACTACTGACGTTTGGATGCAAATTTAAAAAAGTATGGTGCATTTTCCAAAAGATATGGTGTTGCTCAATATTAGCAAAATGCTGACGAACTAAAAGATGATTTAATTTTAGCAATTATTACTGTGATTGATAATACTTCTGTAAGTTGAATAGAAGTGGAAACATGGGTTTCAAAATCTAGCACATAAGAATTTTAAGGAAACACAAGTACCGACCGTACGTATACATTATCAGTCAGACACTTCTTCCAAATGACCAGGAATATTGACTAGAACTCACCAGGCTTTTATAAATACATTTAATGATCAGCAATAATAATAAATTATCCTAATTTGGCTGTTAAGAGAAAAAAATCAACACCACTTTAGGTGTAATATTATTACTATTACTTACATTGCATTATTATTACATTTATACTTCTACATCAATGAAATACAGAAACGGTTAATAGATTATTCCTTGCAAAAAAATTAATTATATAATTCTCTGCCAAAGTAACAGACGATGTTACATTAAAAATAATAAAAGAACGATAAGTATGATAAACAACAAACAATATTACCAATAAACACTACCACATAAGCACTCACAGGTGTTTGAGTGTGGCAGATTACAAAAAGAAATAAAATGAAATAAGTGTAATCTATAACACAAGGAATTGATGTAAACACAGGAATGTTATTTTGGTGTGGAATTTTAAACAATGGTCCTATTTTATGTCATGGAACCTTAACAAACCAAAGGTGCTTCGATTTTTTAGATAATAAAATAGAAGACGCTTTAGACAAGCTACCGTTAATCTTAAATGCAAAAATATTGTTTCAACATGATGGCAAAGCTGTGTTGTACAAAACTATTTTAATAGTAGTATTACAGCAACTTACTGATATATTTGTTGCCGTTCTATAGATTACCCGATCTAACTCTTTTTGACTTTTTTTTCTCTGGAGATTTAACTACAAACGATGAGGGGGAATTACAAATAGCTTTACTAGATATAATTAACAACATTGATAGGTCACTGAGGAATGTAATTAAAACAGAGAAGCCAAAATGTATCGAGAGAAGAGCATTATTTGTAATAGTTTAAACATATTTCTTTTGCATTCATTATGCAATCAGCTTCAGTTGTTTTGAATTTGTTTTCAAAGTAAACAGCTTCTCGTTACTATAAACCAATGTAAATGTGTTAATAAAAAATACAGATATTAAATTAAATGATAATATTTAAAAAATATGTATGTCAAGTGTACAAAATTAATTAGCTGTTCACGCAATTGTCTTTCCATTGCACACTATTACATGAATATCTGAAATGGTAAATATGTTTTATTAAAGAACTTTATTGAAAATTAATAGTAAGATACAGCAAGCAGCATATCAAATTAATCAGAAAAACCGCTGTAAATTGAATCAATACTTCCAAATCAAATTGTCAAAATGACATTTATGCTTTTATTTCTTATATTATATGAACAATAATGAGGTTTTGAGCCCTTTTCCTCTACACATTTTTTTCTGCGACAAACGGTTCTCGTGATATTAGCAAAAATCCATAAATTTTTATAATAGTTTTTTCTAAATAACTCTAAAGTTATTAATTTATAAAAAGAATTTTTTTGCATAAATTTTGCTTTTCAACGTTTTTGTGCATTTTAAAACGATTGAGCAAGTAAAATTTTTGAAAATGTATCTCGATACAATCCTTCCCATCTGTGAGATGTGAAAGTAAAATTAGCTGAGTTGAAATGATTTTTATACAGTTATTGTATTAACAGTTAAATGAAAAAAATTATATAACACCATCCGAAAGCTTACAAAGGAGTGTTCTAAGCATGTGAAAACAGATTTTTGATAAAGTTAGAGTAAAACATGGAAAATGGCAATTTTTGGTTTTTTAAAAATAGTTTCTGACTGAGTAGGAATTCTTTGTTTTGATGGTGACACATTATTATTCATTAAATTCTCCACTACTTTGTCCAATTAACTGACTCTCTATCTGCAACTAATAGCAAAGATACACATACATGCCCACGTCCGGTGGGACACCTTGTATATGTGCAATGTATGGCATGTTAATTTAATTTTTTCATTATTTTATCCATATTTTAAAACTGACTAATTTAATTAGATAAATGATAGCATATTAGTGAATAGTAGTATTGGTGTAAATCTAAAATTTTGAAAATAGCACATGCTCACTTCTAGCTTTTGTAGTGTATTTTAGCACCTTAAATTTAAATGTGACCTTTTTATTTAGTACACAATAATTTCTGTCTTCAACTTCTATGTTTTAAGTATGAAAAACACAACATATGATGTTGCACATTAAATATTATGCTAGCAACAAATAAGAGGTCAATTAAGTACATGCAGAGCTTTGGTTTTAATATAAAATTGCCCATTTCTTACACATAATTTATGTCTTTCAATCCTGATGGCTAAACCATACTTTTCAGAATGTAATAACCATTCTATATTATTGTAATTTTCAAGCAATCTTGAATGTGTGTTAGAGTTGCTAAAGTTCTGTGTTATTTGAAGCATTGTAAAAACAAATATAATATACATACATAAATAGGAATCAAAATTTAATATCTACGTTCATGAAATGACTTTAATTTTGCTGTTGGAATAATATATTGCCTGTAACAGTAACAAGGTACAAATAAAACTTATCTGCTTTTTTAATTTTGCTTAATACACAATTGGTATAAACACATTAWTTACAACAGGTGCTTTTATAGAATGAAGTATAAATATTGTTATAAACTAACAAWATTTGTTATCTTTTCTTTTGGACTTACATTAATTGCTTCTTAAGGAATCGATATGCTAAAATGTATACTTATGTGTTTTTTTAGTTTTTAATTATTTTCAGTAATTGTCTTACACTCTGTTACATTTCGTCATTGTTTTCAGGGAAGATTTGTTACAAGAAATACCACCATTAATCGAAAACTTTCAACTGTCAAAGGTTTTACATAAGACAGTGACAGATACTGAAGACTACTTAAAAGATTTGCACCAGCAGATGGCACTGTTGAAAGAAGCAGAAGCACATGGTGCTGGGAATCATCCACTCTACAGTTTACCTGCTCGTTATGAGTCTTTCAGAAAAGCGAAGGATGCAGTCAACAAGGTTATGAGCGATTTTGATTCACTGACAACTGAATGCGAACAGCATTTGCAAAGATATGTGACGGCCTTGAAAGCAATCGGAGGGCCACAGTATTCTCAGTGGTACCGTGACTTAAACATGAATGTCGACCATGACAGCTTCAAAGTGTTTGACTTGGTAAAAGAATTTCTTCAAAACGCCGGACAAAATGCTATGATAGAGCAGTGCGAACAGTCAGAGAATGATGTGTTACAACTGGCGCAGCAGCAGAACATCTGTGCCAGGAAATGCTTGCAATTTTTGCAGGAGTACAACATGATTTTGACGCAGTGTCCTGCATCACTAATGGAACAACATCGAATGTATTTGATCCCGAAGTGGAGCAAATATATACAGGAAGTCCAGAACATAACGGCATGTGACGTGGTTTACAATCAGTTTCAAGCCTTCCTCGAATTACGGAAGACACCACTTAAATCCGTAATAGAGTTTTCATACCGACTGAGCTTGCTGTACACAGATGCAGTTAAGTTGCTAGAGGAACTAGCCAAGCTACGAAGCCCTGAAACTATGAATACGTACGAAAGGATGTATAACAGTGCCCAGATGGGCATCTCCACGTTTTTAGCCAGAGAGAAGGGAGCAGCTACCAAAGCTTTGGAGTTTGTGATCGTCAGTGAACTTCTGTTGTTGAACCAGAACTTTTTAACATTAGAGACTGCGGCGCACAGAAGTGGTGACTGGTTGATCAAGCTCACTTCAAGAGATGGAGACTGGTTCTTGGATGAACTTGTTTTGAACAGCAACAGAGCGGTCGAGTTGGTCAACAACATACCTGTTCAGCAAAATCGGAAGGACGATACGAGGTTCTCGCAAGTACTGAATGGAGTACGCATAGCAAACAATCTGTACAAGGGGTTGCAAGAACTAAACTGCAACTTCCACAAGATCATCGTGCCTGAAGGTTTGAAGAAGATCCAGAGCGAAGAGCCCAGTGTTATTCAGGCAATTGCAGAATTCAATTCTATAATACTAAGTGTAGGTGTGCCGCTTCATGAACTTATTTTKCAATTGGAGAAGATGATACCGTGTGTACTTATGCAGCTTGATGTTTCGGTAAGTCTTTTTATTATTTTTAATATTTGCCTTCTCATGTTAAAAATGTACTTATTTTGTATTTGTGGCAACCATAGCTTTTTTTTATCAGATTTCGGAGATTTTCTGCAACTAGTTTGTAATGGTAATTAATCACAAAGGATGCTGACATCTATTTACATTTTTTGAGATATTCTGCTAATGACTGCATGACTACTTTGTTTCCACAGATATGAAGGGTTGCAAATTAAATAAAACAATGAAATTAATTTTCCTTCTTAATATAATCTCCCTTAAGCTTAATACATTTGTTAGTTTGCAAAATTAATTTTTCTAAACCATAAAACATATTGTTTATCTGTGCCCTGAAAATGAGCTGAACTTACCTCCTTTACCATCAATTTTGTTAGCTGATTGTATCAGTTAATTTTGTAAATGTCTAGTTAGATTTTCCCCCAAAATCTTACTAATTTTCTGCTATGAGTAATGAATAATTTGATTTTCTAAAATCGTTCATCCTCTGCAAATACTATGTACAAAAATTTTGATTTATTGCTTTCATAATCATATAATAGTTTCCTTTATTTAAATATTTACACATGCTCCTGCTTTTCTTAATTCTACATTTAGCTTGATTGAGCTAAAGGTTATCCTTGTGTAAATGTGTATCCTGAAAAATCTTCCAATCCATCAATTTTCATTGCATTGCAATTTACATGGTTAGAGGTTCTTACAGACATTTTGTCAACTATAGGTGTAACATGTTTCTGGTCTTCATGCTTTAAGTCTCTTAGTAAGCATTTCAAAAAACTGTTGAACAAAATTATACTTGATGTTCATGTTTTTTGGGTAATGCCATGCTGCTGATATATGAGATAATGATAAAGTTTTGTTTAATAACGGAAAACGACGTGTTGCCGAATGTAAACAGTAGAATAATACCTTCACTGCTATATGGGAAGTTTTTCATCGAAAACTAGGCACATAACTTTTGCAAGATTTATATTGGAATTTTTTGGATATATTTAGCAATGCACATTTGTTACGTCTTCAAGTGTAAAATATCATCAATAATCTTCTTTAAAAATTATTCTGCAAGTTATATCAACTACATGAATATTTTTTTGTCCCAGAATTATATAATGTGATGAAAGAAATTCGTGCGCTCTTGGACAGTTAAAAAAAACTGCAATGTCAATTCAAGTCGACTTTTCGGCACTGTACTTTTTTCTATTAAATAATTTGGAAAATTGTTATTAAAAGTGTAATGAAAGAGGTATTTTAAAAAGTCAGTTTAAAAGGGAATTAAAAGTTTCCATTTTATATCAATTTGGGTGTAAAGAAAAATAAAAAATAATATTATCTATACATGTACATTTTCTAAAAATTTTGATGGAAACAAGAGGATTGACTATGTAAAATTAAAAGTGATAACATGTATTGAATTTATAAAAGTAAGAAAWTTATTTAGATCATATATGTTTCTAAAGGCTCAAAGAGAACTAGTGTTTTTGAATATATGTTTCACTAAATTATTCTTGAAGAATTCATCTAAAAATGGACTAAAGATTAAGGAATGAACTTATAGCTAAACTGGACTTTTTTGAGAATACTTCAAAATCTATAGTTTGTCTATGCAGCTAGTTTTTTTTGTGAAAAATAAATATAAACAAAAACCTTACAGAAACATCTACATACACTAATACATATACATCTTGTTTGTGGACCATTATTTGCCTTAATATGATCATACATGAAAATGAAAAATTTGGGTCCATCTATTTTCATTGCAGATGCATACTACAATTTTATTTAAAAAAGTTGACGGGCGGCTGAATAATATCGCAAATGAAAATTTTGCTATCTTGTATAAGCATACAAAATGATTGTGTAACGGCTTTCTGTCACTCTCTTTACTTATATATTATTGACTGACTTGTAATAAAAATTTGATTTTTGAAACAATGTTTTGTAACTATCTAATATTACATTAATTTTAGCCTACCCAGGACACCGTAAAGAAGGTTGCCGAATTAAGAACAAAATTCACAGCTTTTATGCAGGTCCAACAAGAAATGCGTACAGAGGGTCAGATGTTGTTAGTAGGCTTTAACGGTCTTTTCGATAAATTAACTCAAGAGTTGGACAGTCTCGTTAGCACAATGTCCAACATTGAAGTACCTTCTTCTTGGAGGAAGCTTGATCAGGTTAAAGAAGCTAAAGGCATAGCCGCTCATGTATTCCATCCTGAGATCAAACCAGTCCTAGACGATATTTTTTTGTTGAAGAAACTTATCACGATGACCGAGTTTATAACACTGTGCGTAGAAATGTCGCAGTCGTTCAAAGGGATAGGAAACACTATTATTTATAATGACGAGCAGTTGGTGAAACCTATTAGGCAGTTCATCGCAGATTTCATTTCTCGTCAGTTTCTTGGGATAACAACAGAGGCAATTGCCTACACCATCTGTTTTCTACTTCAACATTTGGGTGTCGATGTGTCTAATGAGATTGAGCAGAAAGACATTGGTGCTGAAAACAAGGTGCCACTGGACGAACTGTACCAAAAATGTTGGAGTCTGTTCTTGAAACGAGGCACATTCACCCAGAACATCCTGGCGCAAGCTTCCAGTCTAGAAACGAACCTGAAAGCAGCTTGGGAGAAAATTCAGGGACCAAAGAAAATCGAACAGAACTTTTCCATACTACAAGCGAGTGTGACGCGCATCCAGCAACAGTTGACTGCACACTATTTCGTATTCGAGGACATCCTGGCGCAGCATCCCATTTCTTCAGTGCTTCTCACCACATGCACTCTGATTCGTGGGAAGTTTATAGTGGATCTGGGTAAAGAAGTTGCCAATTTGAGGGTGTTGCAGTGCAAACTTACAGAGGCCCGTGAGCAGCWAAACACTTTGATCACCAGTGCTGTGCAGAGATTGAAATGGGCTGCTGGTAAGTTCTTCCACAGATTACTAATACTTTCCACATTGGCAGTTCTATAAAAACTACCTACTTAAAACTGCTTTTAGTTCTTGGACTTGGATTATAAACTGACTTTGGTGTTTTTTTGAGCTCTTGTTTTCATTTGAATAGTTTGTATTTGTAAACGTAAATCATTGAGTAAACATTCATATTTGATCTGTCTGTTCTAGGAAGGAGTAATATTGAATACATAATACAATAACATGTTTGCATTAAATCTTCTACAATATCTTAAATTAGGCATGTACTTAAAACATGCTACTGCATATAAAATATTAAACAAGCTATAATTTTGACAATGAAAAATCTCAGCCAAATATCGCATTTATCATATAACAATATTATTGCACAATTCATTTATTTTAGGATAATCGAATCAGTAATTATTACATTTCCATTCCATTATATGGTTAGCTAATGAAGAATTTGTTGTTATAATATCTGTATTTTTATACTTTTTGAATTGTTTTAAATGTTCCTTTTCTCTAATTATAAAAGATCTGCCCGTTTGTCCGACATAAATTGCAATCATTGCTTGAAAAACAAAATTGCCTGAATTTAAAACTGAAATTTGGTCTTTATTACGGATAAAATGGGACAATACTTGTCCACAGTAGAAAAAGCAGTATTTAATCCATGAGAAGAACATAATTTATACAGGCTAACTGAGACTTAAACAGCAAACTTAAAAGCAAACCAAACCTTAAATTTTTCATCAAAATAAATGGTGCTGAAAGAAAATTAAATGTAAAAGTAGTTTTTCTATTAAATAATTTGGAAAATTATTGTAGAAAGCAATTTGGAGTATTACACCCAGTTATTTTTCGAAAACATTTAATGACAGAGGTATTTCAAAAACTGTTTGAAAAACGGCTAATTTATGTGAATAAGGATGTAAAGAGAAATAAGAAATAGCATTGTCTGTACAATTTCAAAAGGAAAGTAAGTAGGATATGTTACGTAAAACTAACAAATCTAAAAAGGAAAGTCTAATTATTAATTTCATATGAATTACCTGTAAAAAGACACAATACCTACATAATGGTAAATGGATCAGTTATCATTTTTTAGAGGTATCATTCTGGAGTTTTCACTTTTGTATAAAGTCTAAACGAATAATGAATATTTTCCGATTAAAAATATTTATTCTTTATTTTGCACATCACAAAAACATCCGCAATTTACTTAAATGTTAAGTCTGTGGAACTCCCTTCTAATTTATTTATTTGTTGTAGTTGTTGGAACAGGTTCCTGTTTTGGTAAAAATGATTAGGTGTTGCTGCATCTCTTTATTTTCAGACGTTTCATCTCCTGTATGGTGCCTTCCTCAGTCATGCTATTTTGATGTTCTATTTCACAATTAATTATTAAAAATATATTTTTGCAATACAGAATGCTGGATTGCTTTAGGTCAGCCTCGTGTCTCTGCTGTCAAGGCACTTCTATAATAACCATGAAATGATAGCAATTTTTTAGATGTGCCAATTTTCTTAAATATTCTTACTAAAGGTATGTTGATATTATTTATTGGCCAAAATTTTATTTAATATCTATATAACAGTAAAACAAAAACATTTCTTCGACAAAGATTAATGTTTATTAAAATATAGTTCTACGAGTTTCCATTTCCACAGCATTTAGAAATGGGAGTTTTACTGTTAAAATGGGCTTCCAAAGTATTATGCCATTTATATTAATCAGATAACACACATAGAGCTTGTTTACTAGAGTTATCTAATTAATATATATAATTTAAATTGTTTTTTGAAAAACACTGTCACTAATTAAACAGTTATGGTTGTAATCTTTGTAAAAGAACAGAACTTCCAAAGCTGGCCTTGGTGGTCCAGTGGGTAGCATACATGAGTGTAGTGTAAATTTCTATATAAATGCACTTTAAGTAATTTTCCAACCAAATGAGCTGGTTAATTGTCAAGAAATAAAAAACCAATTAAAACAAAGATTCTCCAAAAAATGTCTTAACGACATCGTTCTTTCTAAAACATGTCATATCATATCACTCTCGTTTTTCCGTAACTGTTTCAAAACTATCATTTATTACTACTTTTATTAGAATATTATAATATTTGAATTTTGTTTTGTGATGTACAAAACTTTTTTATTTGTTACTGCACAGCTGTGTTTGTAAATTTATTCCAGTTTTATAACAAACGTTTGTAGTTTTACATATGAAAATTATAAACCAAAATATAAATAGTTTTAGTTTTTTCCAGCCACTAAAACACATTTTAATTTAAGGTGCAAACCCCGATTTGAACGAGATTTTATCGGCCTTTGAMTGTGCAGTAAAGGCAAGGGACAACCACCTGAACTTGGAACAGCAAATAACTAATGTGATATGTTCAACTAGCAATACCCTGTTATCTCATGAGCTTTTCAGAACGCAAGCTTCAGACGTACAGGCCTTGGACAAGAAATTTATAAACTACTGTGAACAGTGGAAAGCAGCCTGTCAGTTTAGCAGCAAGCAAGTAGTTGCTGTCGCACCTACAGAAGAGAGCATCATGAAGCTGTTAACGCCTGAATGTGTAAAGAGCACAAAATGGGTTGAGATAGTTTCTGAGAAAATATCTGATCTGATAACTTCTACCCAGAAAGAGTTAAGCGATCAAAAGGCACAAGCAGTTGGTATGAGTGAGGACTTGCTTAAAGGCATAGATAATCTATCGAAGTTGTATTCTAAACATTGTAAGCTAGTAAACGAGGTGAAATCATTGATAAAATCCATGGCAAAAATTGAGGACTTTGGACTACAAACACAGCAGTTCATTACCGAATACCGAGAGTATGTGGAAAAATTAGCTGCAGCTGTTCATATTTCCAAAGACATGGATGACAGTAAAATTGAGCAGTACATAAACAATCTCAAATATGTTGAAGATCATACCGAAGCAATATATAAAAACTTTATGGAGTTGGAAGTAAAGAAAAATGGAAGGACTCAATTAGTGAGGCAGGACGGCTTTTGTAAAGAGAGTGACAAGACATTGCCCATGAAGCAAGAGAGTACCACAAAGGGGCAACAGAGGAACGCTTACGCTGTTAGTGTGTGGCGCAGAGTGCGGATGAAGTTAGAAGGTAGAGATCCAGATCCAGGAAAGAAATATACTGTACAAGAACAGGTGAGTTCATTTTGACATAGCCAGTGACATTCAAATTTTGCAGCTTCTAGCATGCCATCATAGAAACCCCATTACTTAATAATAATTAATCTTCTTTAAAAAATTCACTTCAAGTTAAATCAAAAGATTTTCTTCTAAAACATAACTTATATTTTGAGGAATGTTATACCAAGAAACAACTCTTGGGGGTTTTAAAGACAAAGTGTTTTGATAAAACATTCCAAATTGATAGTTTAGCTAAAGAGCATGTACACACAATTTCACGGCTACCGCCGTATCACTGTATATTTAATCCAATTGAGGTAATTTGACACAAACTTAAAAGTCATGTAAAGAGGCAAAATACTGCACCAAAATTTAGTGATAGCACGATACAAACTATCCAAGAAGAAGTTGAAAAAAATCACAGCAAATAGTTGGTCTAATTGTGTGCATCATGTGATCAAAGAAGAATAATAATTCAATTTGGGGACGGTGATGAGACAGATGATGATGATGTCAATGACTTTTTTAAGTGCCTAAAATCTAATTTTAAAAATATAAAAATAAATAGTAGAAGCTTTGTTATTTATTATTTCATTTTGTGTTTATTTATTCCAATGTAAGGATTAAAAGATTTCAAGTACAGTCCTGTAATGCGTAAGACAACCACCTGGGTGGCTATTCTGGACAGTTCCTAGGAGGAGAAATAATATTTCACTTTCTCTTGCAATTTTCCTACAGTAAAATTTGGTATTCTTGATTTGGGATGAACACAATGTCGCGTAGGAAATTAGTAGACAACATTGTCAATGTTAATCAGATGCTTCATGTTTTGTTGTTTGTTATGATTAACCAATCAGAGTGGCCATAATAAGTTGTGAGGTGGTCCGAATTTCATTTGTGAAGACATCACCCACTCGTTACAAATTTCTGCGTTGCGAAAAACATTGCACACGTCCTAAAATGCCTTACTCGCTAAGGATTGATTGGCTGTAAACAAATTTGAACAAGTAAATTGCTGGTAACTTCCACATGGAAAAAAGGAAGTGCACATAAAGCAAACTAATCATAAACATAGACAGAGCAATTCTGAAAATATTTTTTATTCCACTAGTTAGTGGATTTTTTGTCTGTTCAACCAGGAAACGTTTCACCGTTTCTATAATATAAAGTGCCAATTTGTGATTAATGCGCCTTTTTTTTTAAATGCCTTTGAGATCGAAACACAAGCTCGTTCTTTTCGATAGCGTTAATTATATTTGTAGCGGTAGCTAATTCTTAAAAATCCATACTTAATGTTTGTACACCTACAATTTTTTTTTATTTTATTTTTTCAAATGCAGCAGTATATTAGCACAGCAACTTACTACAATACAAATCTAATATAACATATTAAATTAATATATTCGGCCATTTTGATTATCTCGCTTCTATGGTAAATAGAAGTTACATCGTTTTACTCTTATTTCCTTCGTAGTATAGAATAACGCAAAATTATTGACATTATAAAGAGTTCAATAATGATACTAACCACAATAACAGCTTCATGAGAAAAATCGCTTTTCTCTTACAAAATGGCACGAGAATTTAATTTCCTAGGAAACCTGATGAAAGTAAACACTCACAATTTCAAGAATACCAAATTTATTGTACAGGAGAACTCCGTCTACTTTCTCATAGGAATTGAGTCCAGAATAAGTACTCTGGTAGGCAAATAGTTTTACAGCAGTCTGTGGTTGATAGTTGCAAAAATTACGCAAAGTTAAATAGACCATTAAGTTGTAGCCCCAGAATATTTCTGGTCCCACAATAATAATATTATCAGTTATTAATATTGAATATACTGAAGTGATGTTATATTTTTTTTAGGTGGACTACATAATCCAAGAAGCAACCAGCTTGGATAACCTGGCCCTTCTATATGAGGGTTGGACACCATGGGTTTGAGCGGTTAAATAAGGCAGCAAGCCTGCCTGGGTCTCCCTTCAGTATCAGTAGAGCAAACTGCGTGCAGAACCGCCTTGAGTCAAGCAGCGGAGGTCCGTCTCTAACATACTTGCGCATCGGGCCAAGTTGCTTAGTTTTATTGCTATTGCAAAAAAGGCAAAATTATTGAACTTCAGTGAGGCATGGTCGTGGTGAAATTTTTTGCAAAAACAGTAAAACTAACGCCACTTCATGGTATGTTACATATAAAAAAAATGCTGCTTTTCATTTTTTACTACTTGACGGTAATGTCAGATTTGACAAAAAGTAAACTGTGTACGCAGTAAATTGTGGAAGTTGTAATTCATTACGTCAAAATAAGATCGTTCTGTAAATGTGTGGATGCCAGTTAAATTTTACCTGGCTACACTTACGTATGATTGTATATCGTACATCTTTTTGGTGTGATTAGTCTAATAAAAACACATGCCAAACTACTGTGAAAGCATGATCATGAGAAGGTTCCATCATGAAAGGAAAGGTATAAATTTCTTGGGGAAGTTGATACTATTAATGATACTGGATTTTCATCATTCTGTTAGGTGTACCATTATTGTGGTAGATAGTTTTTTTTGTAGTTGTAGCAATGTTGATTTTAGTCTAGTGTTTATTACTTTTACCTTTGGCATTATTTCTTTTATTTTCAGAAATTGCAATAARTAATTACTTTGCTTCAAATCTAAACTTCAATGTATTTCTGTCTTTCGTAAAATTATTCCGCAAAAGATTGCTCTTTAATTGACCTTATTATTATAGCAGAGTGTTTATTGCAGTTTCTTCTGTCAAGATTAGATTAATATAGCGCTTTTACTCTTACGACTATTTTTTTTATTATTTACCTTCCCTTACCCATATCATTTCTGAAAATAATAAAACACAATTTTAACTTAATTAATGGATAGTTTGCAAAAAAATTAAAAAAAAAAATCGATACAAACTAGATAATTTTCTAAAGATTGTTAAGAATAATCTTCAGATTAATAAAATTAACAAAACGATTTTTTTTAGTACAATTCAACAATTTAAAAACAAATTACAAAGCAGCAATAATTGAACAAGGATATGAAACTGATAAAAACGAATTAGAAAGCAAATGTAACAAGAACACAAAAAATACTAGACATGAAAACAGATACCTTCAATAAGACTAAGTGGAAAATAAAATTCCAGGTGTGAAAACAAAATCCGATACAAATCACCAAACAACAAAAAAACCTTAAAACAGAATCATAACAATCACACAATACAGAAACTAGGTGTAGGAAAAATGTATCAGCTCTGGAAGGATATGAATCCATGTCACCAAAATTGAGAACATAGTTCAAACAAAATAAATCAATTACCCCCAGAGTAAAAAAAAATTAACAAACAAAATGTTGACAAGCTCTCTTTGGGATGCCGGTAACTCGAGTGGAAATGGATGTAATTTCTCTGAGGGTGCCGTGTGTTGAAACCCGTTTTGCAGAGCCATGCTTCTTGTTTTCAAACACAATCACTAAGGAATTGAATTTCTTGGACTAGTTTCACAATTTTTTGTTATTAAAAAAATGAAAATATGGGTCAAAAATATATATTTTTGGTGGCAGGAAGATATTATGTCACAATCAAACAGCATCTACGCTACATTCAAAAATGAATGATGTTTGCTCCTCTGATCCGTCTCTGTACAAGAGCTTCACCAACAACTCGTCTCCAGACTTTAAAATTAATGCTATTAAATTTGTGCACAGGATAAGTACCAAAAATTTTAAAATACAGGGTGATCTGTAAAAAATGCTAATAACCATAACACCACTATTTATTGTCTTGATTTTATTGCAACAAGAACAAATTAAATAGTATAAAACATACTTTTCAAAATAGTAATATTTTTTTATATACGGGTTGGGACATACAACTCATTGTGATTAAAATAATAACATTTTTAGTTTTGTCTGTAAAAAAACATTTGTTTGTAGAATAACATATGTAAGAAGAAAGCATTTTAAAATATTCTTTAATGGAAAATTACGTCAGCATTTGTAGTTACGGATGATGCACTGTCGTTTATGAAAATTGGCCTCTACTCTGTACAGTAGGTTTTTGCTGATTTGACTGATTTCTTTTAATTCATCTAACATTTTGGTTGGCTTGATAAATATGTGCTTTTAGGTACTCCAATAAAAAAAATCATGTATGGACTATTTCGGGGGATCGTTCCCATATTGAAAGTTTCGTCCTTGATTGTTAAACGTCCCCGGAATTCCCTAACTACAGACATTATATTTAATTTATATTTAAAACAAAATCACAAATTACGTTATTTATAACTATTAAGAAAAATATTAGCATTATTAGTAACTAGGGTTGCAAACTTCTAATCAATGATATCTAGGACACATGGTTTTAATATCCAGGACACTGAAAAATAAAAAAGGGACCAGGCTATTACACTAGTATAATTTCTGTTTAAGAATAGTTTGAACATAAACAACACTAAAAACAAAGTGCTCTAATCTGTAATATTCTTTCAAGATGAAAACAGTAGGTTAATGTGCTAGGACTTGTGATTTTTTTGTTATCAAAAGAATGTGTAATAGCCTGTCTGTAATAAAATATATAGCATCTTTTCAGGGTTTTTGGAAGAACACAAAAATTTGGATGGTAATAAAATTTGTTTATTTAAGAAATTTAATATGGTTAGTATTAAAAATACGACTACGAAATGTTAAAAATGCTGGCAAATCTGGTCACTCTAATCAAATCTTGAAATGAGACGATTAAGAAACAGGTGTAGAAGAACAGCCACTAATGTTCTGGCAATAATCCTCTAATGTAAAATGCTTTGAGTCAAGGAATGGCTCAGAACATACCTCATGCTCCTAAAGTACTACCCAATTTAAAAAAAACTTGATTCCTACGCCCCACCCTGTCTTTGGACTGGATTTTTCTTTGCATTTAACGATGTATAACATGTCTATTTTTGATCAACATGTATTGAAAAAAAGAACAATAAAATGCTAAAGCAACAACATTTTCAATTATTCATCAAATTGATCGCCTAAAACATCTGAAAATTATTCTCAGAAAAGAAGTCAGATTTTCTTGATTCCACTTGTGAAGTTTGTTTTTATTAAAAATACCATTGTTGTTAAAAGTACATTCATACGAGCATACGACCAAATAATTATTCTGTAAAAATTTGGATCGTGTTCATTAGATCATAAGACTTCAGTTTTTTTTAATACTATGGACTATAGTTTCTTTTCATATTCCATTATGTTCAATTTTGTGGATTTTCCTGTACTGCAAGAGGAACATCATTTTCGGAGAATCTAAGTTGTGTTTTAACTTTCTTAAATGATGCATAATTTCTCAAATCCATTCCAAATCTCTAAAATATTTTCGTACATGGAACTTCTCTATTACTTTTAAACAGAACTATAATAGTATGTATAGTTTTATTAGGATTTTATTAGTTTTTTGGGTAAGCAAAAAATGACAAAAAACTCACTTAATCTAAATGAAACATTATTTTTTCTCTAAGTGAAATTACCCATTTAACTATTAATTTGAACGAAATTATTCAAACCACATTGGAATAGGACAAAATAGGTAAGTACTTGTTCAAACTGTGTATTTAATATCAATGTGGATAGACAATAATAATTATTGTAAATATTGTTGAATACACTTTTTCAAATAACCAACTTATAATTTAAAATGTACTCTTAATTCTAGGATTAAAAGTGAACACTTGTTGCTGTCATTTTTTTTAAATAGTAAAGAAAATGTTAGTGTTAGGTTTTCTCTGGTGTTAGACTTCTGCCAGTAAAAGAATGTCATACTTTTGTACCGCTTGGAGAAAAACAAGATTAATAGCTCACACTGACAGTTACTGACATTTATCACATTTTTGTTTTTTCATAGCCAACTCGAAAATTTATAATTATGAAAAAAAGAAAAATAAACGCTAAAAGATTCTTAACAAAAAAGCTCTGGACGTAATTTTTGTAAAAATTGAAAGTAAAAAAAGTTAAGGTGGATCAAGGTGTTCTGATCACAAATTTTCTCTTTTTATAGCTTGTAGTTTGTTTATTAAGTTTACATGAAAACTTTATGAATAAAAGTCGTTCATTGTTTAATTCTTCAAAAAAATATGTTTCAAAATTTTTTGGTACGACTAACAATTACTGAAATTGAACCTTGGTTGCATTTAGCATGCCGCTTCGAACATGGGTATTGCACCGGTGCACACCACATTATTTATAAATAAGTTGTTTTCCTGGCAATCATTCATGTAATACGCCTCCCATTTTATCTTTTTGAGATTCCAAGCCAGACTGGATTTACATAGTTACGAGAAACAGCAGCTGTTGACCGTTATATGGATTTGTGATTTCTTCCCATCTACAATCTGTGATAGGGTTATTGACCATATAATTGCCCTGATGAAAGACAGAACTATATCCAAAAGCTTAGCTAAAGTATAAATGACATATTTTTTTCGCTGGCTGCCTACCCAAATAAAGAATTAATACCGAAGATTAGTACAGAGTATTTCAAAGGTAGTTAATTACTAATTTATAAATAAATCATATCGACCAACTAGAGTGGACCAAAGTTGTTACTGCGGACTCAGTACATATTGTCGCGAGCCACCACTGGATCTATCTGTAATTGGTTGCAGTGTAGGCAGCACAGCATACACAAGCACTTTAATTACTTTATTAAGTTTGAGTGCCATAAATTAAACAAGCCTCTGTCAGATAGCGGAGTTCTCATGTGGGAATTAGTACTATTAATGTGATTGAAGTAATTTATTAAAACAAAATACTAAGTTTACAACAACATAAACTATTTAAAAATCCAACAGCACTGTTTAATGAACACCAGCACAATTTAAAGAAATTTACCTTAAAACAATATGTAGAAAACTGCTAAGGAATATCACAGCATATAAAATTTATTTACATTACATACAAGCATATTAAAATGTACTGTCAAGTTGTTACTTACATATTATGAGTAACAAATATATTGGTTGTTTTAAAAGACTTCCCACAAATAGAAGTGGTTGATAATGAGGGTACAGATTTCCATATTTCTTCTTGTAAACCATACACTTTGCTTTTAGGCGGAACATACTATATTTATCCTATTTCCTCAACTATATAGCAAATTTAGATTTATTATTAATTAGTAGATTTACTGTCCTGAATCTTCATTATCTTGTTAGGTGGTGCCACTAGTTCAGTTTACTTTTTTATAAATCTATCTATAAATTTCACCAGGAAATAATTCGTGTGGGCAGAGACTTGTTATCAAAAGAAAAATCTTATGAAAAAATTGGACCATAAAATATAAACAGCTAGTAGTGGCACTCTCTACAAAGATAATTTAGAAATAAAAATATCAAGTTTTGCCAATTGTTACAAAAAATAAATACATATATGCTAAATTACCTTTAGTGCTTGTAATTCAAAAAAATAAATGATGACTAATACAAGAAAAAAAATACTTACATTCTTATCTTCTGACATATTCTACCACCCAAATTTATTGGAGGACATTCTAAAACACCCTGTATGAATTGCAATTGTCCCATAAGTCGCTGTGAATACTACGCAAATATATAAATAAAGGGAGAAAATAGTAAATACATGTCGAATCAATTCAGCTAACTTTTCTCTTTTTGCTGCTTTAGTAAATCATCAATCTGCATTTTGTACATTTCTTTGACATCTTGTAAGTCCAATTTAAGTTCTTCATTTTCTTCCACTTTTTCCCCATACAACTGACACAGCGTATCATATTGCTGTTGTACTTCATTAAACTGAACAGTTAATCTTTCGTGGTCTTCAAGTTTGGCTTCCAAGTTCTCGACCCTCGAAAGAAGAGTAGATATTTCAGCATTCAAAAGCGTGCGTTCATGTTCGCGTCTGTTTAGCTCCCATTGGAGCTGCTGTACTTCTCCTTCACGCTGTTTTAGATTAGTCTGTAGCATCTGCATTTCGAACATGTTGGTGTAACGTGGTGCCACACCTACGTCAAACTGTTCATCCTAAGTAACAAAGATCATAAGTATTAAAAGCAATATTCACTGAAATTGCACCTATACTTAAAACATTTTCCGAATCATTCCTCACTCTCTTTTATATGGAAAACCATTTTACTATTTAATTGTATAAGTATACAAGATTAAACTAACGTGTCAAATACAGAATGTAAATAATGTTTCTAAAAATATATTGAACTTTTTTTATTTGAAATTGCTGTTTTTAGGTCTATTAAATCGATCCAACTGAAACATTTGGAGTTAAATTGAGACAATGCTCATATTCGAATCCGAGATTGACACTAGAAAAAAAATGCCTAACCGAAGAAACATGTGTCATATGAGTGCAGAACAGGATAGACATATAAATGAATATTTTAAATATATTTTCATGATATTTCTAACTGTAAGAATTCTATTATATTTATTCAGCATTTGTATAAATTCTAAATACTTGCTGTTATGTATTCATTTTTTAAATTTTTTTATAAAATAGACTGCAAAAACACAATTATTCATAGCTATATTGTGTTGGAACCAAACATGAAGTTTTTAGTACATTGTGTGTGTCATGACTTGTAAGGTTTATATCTTGAAGTAATGAATAAATACTATTATTATGAAACAGGACCTTAACTGTGCCAAATAAAAGTTGTCATCCAAAATGTGCTCTCTACCCCTAAATGCTACAAAAATTTCATTGTTACTCACCGGTGGCCAAAATACACTTCCTAATGATTCAGAAAGTGAAGTCTTCCCCAAACTAAGAGTAGGTGATGTATTTCTTGTATTTGGTGGTGACAGGCGTGCCATAACATTTGATGCTGCTTCCCCTCTTTCTCGCATCTGCTCCTAAACCATAGAATGAAAAGAAAATGAATGAAGAGATTTAGAAAGTGGTGATTTTAATTTCTAGATTTATGATTTTGAATTTGAACATATAAGCAAACTTTTATAAATAACCAATAAATTAAGAATATGTTTCTTATTAAGTAATGTTAAAAATAAACAATTTTTGCAAAATTGTTACCACTGTAAGGACCAATTTGGATTCACTGCATATGGTGGCAGAGCAAWCCTCCAAACAAATTTAACTTGAAATTGGTCATATTTTCAACAACTGCAAATCTTTGCAGTCAGTAAGAGGTTAAAGATAGATCAATATACACTAACGAACCTGTAACAAATTGTTGCGACGCTTCTCTGCTTCATTTGCAGTTTTTTCGAGCAGGAGTTGCTGCTGTAAAGCATTCAACTCTCTGTCTAGATGATCAACTTTCTCCTGTTCTTCCAACAGCTGGTTACGTAATGCATCAGTTTCTCTAGAAAATAAATTAATGCATAACAGCACACTACTTTCAGCCAAAAAAACAATAAAAATGATTTATACCCTTACATTTTCATACTAGCGAAATAAAATTATGTAAACGACCTATAGTCTAAGTGATAAGTAGTTTTAATAAAAAATGCTGGAATTTTAAAATTTGGCAGGATTACTTAGTTCTAGTGACTTAAATAACATACTATATTTGCGACTGCTGCTGGTGGTTGCATATCAAAATACAGTCCTTATTTTATAATATTATTTGTTCAAAATGTTCAACACAAAAATATACCTATTACAAAACATGTAGAGCACTGTTGTCTAAAACATTAAAAAAAATAATTTGTGAAGTAACTTCATCTGCAATGTAGTGATTTTTGTAACTATATGGTACTTTACCATATAAAACTTTATGATTTATTGATTGCCTTTTTTGCTCAATTCTACACCATCATGAGGTAGAGTAAATGGTGCATATAATTTTATATTGTGGTTATCCTAATAGATATAATCTGCATCTTTGCTTTTAATTTACTTTTACACAGTCCTTCCTTCCTTTGATAATCAAATGTTTCAAGTGGAATATCACTTACCTTCTAAAGCCCTGTTCAGTAATAATCTTCTCTGTTTTTTGCTTCTCTAGTTCAACTTTAGCCATTTCCAGTTCATGATTTGTGGATGCCACTTGTGTTTCTAGTGCAGAAAGCCTTTTCCTTAGATCAATACACTCCTCCTTACTTAATCTTTCAGAGTCAATAGCTGATTTAAGTCGTACCTGAAGTTCATCTATAATAACAATATTCAATTAGTGAATTATTTTGGAACAATTTTTTTGAAAGCCTACTTATTTTGATGAGTAATCCTTGTTCAGTTTTTTCAAAGCTTGCAACTTTCGAATTGTGAGTAGCTTGCAATGCTTCCAGCTGACGTACGAGAGGTTTACTGACTTCCAAAACTGACTGTGACAGTTCTTCGTTCCGTTGTTCGGCACTTTCCAGTCTATGTAAGAGCTCAGAAATTTCATTTCTAAGTAGCTGTTCCCTTTTTGCATATTCCTGATCTGCTTCCCTCAGCCTTTGACGCAGGTCATCCATTTGATTGAGCATCTGTATCAAGAATGAAACTTGTAAATTTGCTTTTACAACAAATTGTATTATATCACGGATATATGTTGAATTTTAAAAGACCTGTACCTGTTCATTTTGTGATTCCGTCATTCTCTTCTCATTTTCCAGACTTTCCAATTTCTGCTCCCTTGCTTGTAATTCATTACTTGTTCGGTTTTTGTCAACCAACTCCTTTTTTGCAGCTTCAAAAGATTTCTTCATTGTATCATACCTTTGAGTAATATCATCCAATTGGCTTTGAAGCTGAGAAACCTCATTCTCAAATTTTTTGTTCTTTGCAGTTAACTGATGAATAGCTTCGATTTGAGATCTCTCAACTTCATCTTTCGCAGTGAGAGATCTTTTAAGACGTTCAGTTTCTGATGACAGATCTTCGACTTTGTCCCTGTAAAAAATTACTTTATAAACAATTTGAGAAATGAAGTGTAAATACACTGAAATAACAGAAAATCTAAAAACGGTTAACATTAGTAGTTCAACAGTGTTTTTTAAGACAGCGATGGTTGCATCTAAAAATAATTTCTTCAAACAGGAATAAGGGTCATGCTTGAAACATTTCATATACAGAATGGTACATTAGTGCACGAACGCAGTGTTGGCAACACAAAAAAACATTACATTACGACTAAGATAAAACTAATTTWTTCAAAAAAAGTATATTTATGCAGGCAACAAAAAGTGCAGAACCCAATACCTAAACACAATACATCGGGGTGGTTCAATACATTCTTATAATTTATGAAATGGGGTACCCTATCCGTTACTGCATAATTCACTTCCTCCTTTAATTTTAACAGAAAGTCATTATAACATCTAGGGTCTGAAATGTGTGGTTGTAAAATAACATATATTTTTTAAAATAAATCTGCTGCCCTGGTCAACTCACTCTCACCATACTACTAATTTTGCCCTGTTGGGGCTCATCAGGCAGGGGTTGAGAGCAAATTGACTGAAGCAGACTGCCGACTTTAACTGCGACAGATGGACTGATGAATAGAATATATAAAATCTTTTTTGAAATTTTAAAAAGTATACCAACCATGTAACTAATAAGCCCAGATTGCAAAGGCTTACCAACATTACATTTTAAACACTGGTTTTATAACAATAATATTGACTATATGAATTAATCACTTTGTTAACAGATAGATGAAGTGGGAACAACGGATTGTTCTAAAATTCCTAGATGTAGAGAGTACCACAAAGTTTGCCATATTCACTCCAAAAAGGGAGGAAAATTTTTACTGTGACAAGTTGAAAATACTGTCAGGATAACAGTTTGGATTTTTGTTAGACGTAAATTTTTATACTGAAAGCAAAGATTAAATAACTATTAAGATGGTTCACTTGTGACAGTTCGTCTGTTCTATTTAAAACCTTTAAATGAGAATTGATTTGACGTGGCAAATTTGAAATTGTGTCAAGCTTGGATTTGAAGTTAAAAGTTTAAGCTTTGGTCCTGAATGACACAATGCCACAACCACATGCACAATCCATGCACCCGCCAACATTTTTCGTGCTTTCCCTGGACCGAGTTGTCATATGGTATGTGTGTTCAGCTCTTAGTAAAAGGTTCCCCTACAGCCAGCACATAAAAGTTTCCTAAATACCTTAGAAGGTCTAGTTTTCAATACTACTATACAAAAATTCATAAAATTGTAATGTACTCATTGCATAGTAGCACTGTGTATCGTATATCACATATAAAAGGTGACCAAATCCACGGAATTTATGATTATTATTAAACGGTGCTGAATACAGACAATATTGAGAATGTCAATATTTAATTCTCATTTTACTATTGTGCTGGTTGTTACTAGTACAAATAATGTGTATTATAACCTATATAACGAAAATAGTAACAATGGTATAGTAAGCTACCGGGAGTTATTTATTTACTGTTATATTAACAGAATTAAGACAAAATGAAAGCAAAAAACTGTGAAAAGGGGCTGTTCTGATAAATCGCCCACTTTGGCAACACTACCGCAGACCAATGTACTTCCCGATGGCAACTGAATTGTTCTGAGAGTGGACCTTTAAATAAGTATTGGTTTCCATCCTTGTCTTGACTCATGTTTCCTTTTCTAACTAGGCCATCTTAACAGTTATTTAATCATTGCAGAAAGTACTTGAAAAGTACTTATTCCAGTGCCGATATGATATAACCATATAATAAATAAGTAAAAAACATTTGGCAATGAAAGGAATACAATCTAATTAACGGGGAAATGGGAATACAACAATTAATCTGTAGCCTGTATATACAGGGTCCGCCACCTAAAACTCCCCAGGCTCGTATTTTCTTTAGTTTTTTAGGTACAACCTTAAGTTATATGTCAAATTGTAGGTCTTTTTAAACTCTTTAAAAATAGAATATTGGGTGTCCAAAATTTTTTTTTCAGATTATCATATTTTGCAAATAAAGTTAATTTTTGTAAATATTTTTTAACCTTACCCCGTATAATAAATATTGCTTTATAGTTGGATGCCGTCTTTTATTTTCTTCAATTTGTGTCCTTACCATGTATGCGTAATTTTTAATCCTTCTTAGTGAAAAACAAGGAAAACTATTCGCCGCCATTTTTGTTAATAGAGTTGTTCAGAATTTTTTAAGTGTTATTATTTTAGTAGCTTATTACGGTACAAATTATGCCTACATACCCATCGCTGCACACAAAACCCCAAAAATTTGGAGTAACTTTTTACTAAATAAAGTACAAAGTTCGTTCTACAGAAAGAGAGGCTAGAAAACGAAACCCTACGATGAGGCTAGTGCGTGATGTAGAAAACCAAACTAGCCTCATCTCAGGGTTTCGTTTTCTAGCCTCTCTCTCTGTAGAACGAACTTTGTACTTTATTTAGTAAAAAGTTACTCCAAATTTTGGGGTTTTGTGTGCAGCGATGGGTATGTAGGCATAATTTGTACCGTGATAAGCTACTAAAATAACACTTAAAAAATTCTGAACTATATTAACAAAAATGGCGGCGAATATTTTTCTTGTTTTTCACTAAGAAGGAGTAAAAATTACGCATACATGGTAAGGACACAAATTGAAGAAAATAAAAGGCGGCATCCAACTATAAAGCAATATTTATTATACGGGGTAAGGTTAAAAAATATTTACAAAAATTAACTTTATTTGCAAAATATGATAATTAACAAAAAAAATTTTTGGACGCCCAATATTCTATTTTTAAAGAGTTTAAAAAGACCTACAATTTCATATATAACTTAAGGTTGTACCTAAAAAAAATGGCGAAAATACGAGCCTCGGGAGTTTTAAGTGGCGGACCCTGTATATGTAATTATGTCCAACCTTGTAAAATAAAAAATATAAGGACCTAGGGATTAAAACAAAATCAAAGCATTTTCATTCCAAAATAGTGGAACAATCTGGGGACTTTAAGATCTTTCAATAGAGTTTCTGACAATCAAATCTGGTTTCAAAGGTGAAGGTCAATTGGAAAAAGGCAATCCACGTGTTATCAAGTGCACTGTAGTGTTTGAATAGTGGTGAATTAAGTATTTATTGTGTAAATAAAATAAGTTTTGGTTGGAAATCCACATTATTTGAACTTGCATACATAACAAAATTAATTTCTAGAATGCAGATTATCATTAAATTGTTGTTGACTTAGCATCATTTTTTCAGCAATAAGTTTTTACTTACTATTTGACACTTTTTGATAATATTTATATTCCCAAATATTCCCTTTCTGTCCAATCACAACTCTTGACCAGACACTGCTAAGCACACCAAAAAACTATGGGCATATAACTTTTGTTAATAGTTATTTAATCTTTGCAGAAAATACTTGAGAAGTACTTATTCCAGTGCAGCTATGATATAACCTTATAATAAATGAGTAAAAAACATTTGGCAATGAAAGGAATACAATCTAATCAACGGGGAAATGGGAATACAGCAATTAATCTCTAGCCTGTATATACAGGGTCCGCCACCTAAAACTCCCCAAATATTCCCTTTCTGTCCAAGCACAACTCTTGACCAGACACTGCTAAGCACACCAAAAAACTATGGGCATATAACTTTTGTTAAAAACTGAAATGTAGCTACTTACTTTAAATTTTTTATGATGGACTCTTGCTCCTTTTCCTTCACTCTGAGTTTCTTTATAATATTCGATAGCTGCAACTGCTGCTTAGATAATTTTTCACCCTCTTCCCTCAATTGCTTAATAATATCATCCTTTTCCAATAATAAAGAGTCCACTTCTCCTTTACTTACTCTAGTGACTGCTTCCTGTTTCATCTGATCCGTCTGCTTCCTGAGCAAATCTCTATCCCTAATAGCCTGCTGGAATTTCTTCTCCAAGGCTGACAACCTTTGTGTATATTCTTCAGTAACTTGGGACAAATCTGCGGACTCCAGCTGTTTCGTTAGAACAGAATCAAGCTGTCTCTTTAAATCGTGGTTCATTTCTTGCAATTCTGCATTTCTCCGACTAACCTCGATCAATTTCGCTTCTCTTAGTTCAAGAATTTCCGTTACTTCAGAAACACGTTTAATGAGCTGTTCCACTTCAAACGAATGGAAGTCATCGCTTATGCTGGACGCTTCAGAGAGTTCTCTGTTGTGCCCTTTAATTTTTTTAAACGTCATTTTGCCCAGCAAAATGTCAATATTCGCATCACTCGTCTTATTCTTAACGCATATCTTCGCAGGACTCTGGCGACTCTGTGTACTACTTGAATCACCATTTGGACTAGAAATTATTTCGATGTCGGAAGACGTCGTCGTTTCCACTTCATCGCCGGAGGTGTGACCAGAACCCGAACCAATTTTCACGAGGTCCGAACGACTTTCAGAACTTATCGGTGAAGACTCGCGTGGTGGCATTTCCAGTTGGGTAATCGATATATTTTCTAGGGAATCGACGTTGCTCCCCGAATCGATCATGCTGACGGACAAATCCATGAAATGGGAGGACTTAGTTTCGACTGGAATTTCAGAAGCTTTTTCAGTCATCGCATCCGCCAGCATGTTTCTCAAAAAGGAAGAATTCGTGTTGCTTTCAGTCGTTGTGCTCGTGTCGCTACTGCTTTCCATCACATTATCACTGGCAATCATAGTTCTATCGGAATGTGAACCGTCGTCGTGTTCCGAAATGCTGCTGTTGAAACTTTCGTTGTCTTGGGGTATGTCAATTACATTCGGATTCTTTATCAAATTAGCAATGTCTTGATTGGTACTGACCGGTTGCGTATCTATTAAATGCGTGTTTAACTGGGTTAGAGGCAGGTGCATGCTTGACCTGCTAGGTGCTCGAGTGATGGCTTCGGTGCTTCCAGTGTTCATGTCCGAACTCAGAGATGTTTCGTTTGAGGCACACTCGCTCAAGCTTTCGTGGCGAGATAAATGCTTCGGAACTAACGAGGCTGGCTGGAATGGTTCCAGTACTGTCGCTGATGTAGTTTCAGATACTGATGTGTAAGAGGTATCTTCAGCAATACTGTTTTCATCTTGTTCTTCTGGGATGACATCTATACTGTCTGGAGAATCTTTGGACCCGGGAGTACTGAGAAAAACAAAAAAAATTAATTATCTGCAAAAAACACTAACAAATGGCATTACTTTGACACTTTCTCTACCAATGGTGATTGCAGTGGAGATGCAAATTCATCAGTGCACTGTGAAGGTGTATGCACACTGGCTGGACTGTCAGTTCCTAGAATTTCCAAAGAACTTGGACTCGTCAAGCTATCTGGTAGCACTTCAACTGATTCAGATGTTTGCCTTAAGGCTTGAAAAAAAAATAGATCACTAATTAGCATGTCCACATTAAAAAATACAATAAATATTGCCTACAAATAAGTTGAAAATGTTTTTTATAGCATGATAATAAATATAAATGATAAAAAACACATTGCAGGTCAGATAAAAAACAGGCAAGTGGAAATACTGACAGAAGGCAATGAAATACAGTTGAACTCCCTTAATCTGAATATACGCTAATCCAAACAATCAAATAATGAAACGATAGTAATCCGTAATCAGTAATCCGAATGCTAACAAAAATATACTGGTTTTAGTCACTTAAAGTGCAGCTTCATGTATCTGTGCCTAGCTGCCGCCCACTTTTAAGCTGTGTACTATATGGCGTTATAGTTTGTTTTGCAACATAAATGAGACCATTTAAAGTATTGTTTAGTCACTTCTGGAGTAGAAACATGTCAAGAAGAAAGCATGTAACGTTGGATTTAAAACAAAAAATGCAAGTAATAAAAGATATAGAAGCTGGCATTAGTTACTCAAGTATTACTTCGACATCTGGCAATGCAAAAGCTACAGTAGCTGATATAAAAAAAAATAAGATAATAACCATGGCATATCTTCATGAAAATAATCTTGGTTCTTCCACAAGGAAAACACTGAAACTATTTATATGGTTTAAGCAGGAAAAAACAAACTGGAAATTCTTTTATATACCTACTTACAATCATCTTAATTTTGCAGATATATATATTTTGATTTGCAAATATATTCAAACAGTTGAAATCAAAAGGTAAAAATTCAAACATTTTTCACGTTTTATTTTCTTTTTAAGGGATTGAGCAATAGATTTCTTAATTAGTACACAGAGGGTAATCCATAAGAGAAAGTTTCTGGTTACTTTTGATTAAATTTTGTTGCTGGTGTTTCTCTGGAGCAATTCTATGTGACAAAGCTAAGTTTTTCTACAAAGAAATAACACAAAAAGAAGATTTCAAGGCACATTCGGGACAGCTTCATATATTTAAAAAAATATTTATTATTAAAACAACTCAACTTAAAAAGAATTTGAACTAAACACACCTGTTGTATCAAATGCAACACCTTCAAAATAAATTCGAAACAAGTAGTTACCAGATGCACTGTTGAAATAGTTATACTTCTGGAAGTAGAAGTCATCTTCTTTTCCTTCTATATGTTTTCCATTTTGTTTTTTGTCCTCTCCCCAAGGGTAAAACATTACAAAGTAAGTAGTACAGTAGAATAAATAATAAAAAAGCAATAAAACTGGAAACATCACTCACGTCTTTTTAAATGTTGTTTTAGGACATACATCGTTTGAGTACAAAAACTCCACGAGGTGACAACTATCTTCCCAGTGTACTTGCATACTAAATAACTAAATCATATAAAAGAAACATATCTCGCCAATTATATAGAACACATACAAGAGGACCAGTCATGACATTATGGAATAAACCATAAGCGTAAAACAAAACAGAAATATCAACAGAATAGCTCTTAGATGGCAAAATAGTCATCAAAACAACAGAAATATACTTGATGAAATAGTGTGGACACATTCAGAGAGAGGTGAACCACATACTAAAAAAGATCTGGAACCAAAAGAGTAATTGTAAAAATGGGAAGACCCCCGCTACAGATAGAAAATACTATATAGAACAATTCAGAATGCAGAACAATGGTTAGGAAGAGCAACAAGCAACAAGCTATACAAAGTAATGTACTGTACTGTTAAGAGATAATGTTTAAATTGATTATTTTTGGATAAAAAAATATTGTTAATTAGGTAGCTTGGAAACAACCTGATTGTTTTGAATGTAGGTGCCCTATTTCACTAGATTTATTAGATAACTCTGACGATCGTTTCGACCATTCTCAAATAGTAAACAAAGTTACATCAAACTACCTAAGTAATTCAGAATTTTCACCTTGAGTGCACCTTTGAAATAGTTCAAAAATATTGTTAGTTTTTAAGAAATTTCATTTAATGCTATTTAATGAATAATAATGAAACATCAATAGTAGTCAATATGAAGTGATGAAATGTATACTTGACTAACAGTAAATTATAAAGCAGGTCAGTTAATTATTATTATGATGTGGCCATGACAGAAAAAAAATGATTAAGTTTGCAACATACCATTTCCAGTTTAATCCAATCAAAGTGAAACTATTGCTAAAAATACCGTTTATTGTAAGAAGAAGTTTAAGCATTTCGGTATTACTTTTAATATTAATTAAATTCAAAGTAAACCTCAAGATGGTAATTTCAATGTGATTTGTGCAATGAGGAATATTTCTTTTTCCTGGCTTCAGCTTAATGTTTTTATTCATCTATACTTTAGTATATCATTGATTTCTCTTTGCTGATGGATAATTATCTTGATTGTAACTGGGTTTGTGGCAATTGGGTATTTTCACAATTTCTGAAAATAGTGCGAAGGGCAAGTGTATGTATTTTTACCATTTTATTTGATGTAATTACATGACCAACCAAGTTTAATGTTGCCGTCACCCTTCTTTTGTAAATGCCAAAGGAGAGCACACAATACAAGTACTGTAAAACAGGTTTAACAGAAATTGCAGTGCAAATATAAATACATTTAGATGTTTTAAGCATAACTCATATTGCAAATATAATAATGTATATGTATATCTGAGTGTGTATTTGTAAACATCCCATGTCATTTATGTGTAAATTGTAAATGACTGATTTTCATTCAGTCTTGGAGGTCAAATATAAATGTTATCTCTAAATCAAATAAAGCAGGTACCTAAACATTAAAAATAMAACAACMATCWTTGTAAGAAACACGTTTCAATTACCTAGCTCAAAAACATGTAAGCAGAATATAGCATTTTACTCTTACAACAACAAATACTAAGCGAAGTTACCTGGAGCTGAACTAGAGGTTGACAGACCTAATGATATGGCATCAGAATCTGGTGAAGTTGTACAACCAGTTTCCCCGCTCAGAATCTCAACACTTTCTGAACTGTTTTTGCTTTCATTACTGACTGCTGACAAGCGGTTGTTTGTGGCACTAGGAACTTTTTCTATCTTCTTAGTACAGGGCTGTAAATTTTCTTGAAATGCAGTTTGCTTGTCTTCAACATCTACAAATAAAATTGTCTGTATTTGTAAAGACATTGGGGCTGTAATATTGGTGTAATTAAAAAGTACATAATGTAAAATTCTACGTAATTATTTTGCAATAACAGATATATTCCAACTAGTAACAGGTAAAATTTCATTTTTTTTACGGAGGGCTTTTCACTTCGGAAATAGGTGAAAAATTCTAGGAAATATTTCGGAAATATCTGAGAAATAAAGAACTATTCGGCAATGCTCGTGCCTAATGGTAACTTGCTGCTATTAGCTATTCTCCTTATTTCATCTGAACAGGTTGGTGTGTGTTGAAATTAGTGAGTGATAGTAAGTTTGTTGTTTTTCACTTATAAAAATTATTTAATCAAAATGATCATTAATTATCTCTGTTACAATTTTTGCATCACTTTGTAATTTGGGCACTTCTTGGTGATGTAACATTTTTTGATTTATTATTATTACAATATGATTGGATCCAAGGCCATTGACTAAAGAATACAATTATCTAAAATAGTCGACATTTCGATTTATATAACGGGTAAACCGCTGAGAATGTATGGTGTATACCTGTTGAGATTTATTAGGATTTATTAAGATATATTTTAGTGCTTCTTAAGGATTTCTTAAAGATTTATGGTGTATACCATTTGGGTCAGCGGTTTACCCATCGCATTTACATTATGTCTTTTTCAGGACTCCACAATAAAACATAGATAACTTTATAATAAAACACGTTTAAACAATATAAATTGCGTTTATAAGTTAATTTCCATCCAGTTCAGATGTTGGATCACCTTGTTCTTATAAGCCTTACTTTCAGGTGTAGTAAATAATTCTTCTGTTATAGATGAAATTCAATACTGAGAAACCTATTTATATCTAAGGTGCAATATGTATAGGAACTAAATTGAAAACAAGGTTTCTCAAACCAAACATTACTCTTCCAATGGGAAAATCCGAAGTTTTAGTTTCTCATATAGAAACTTTGATAGAAACAGTTTCTAAAGATCAACATTTGCCCTGTTAAATTTTTTTAGACAGTAACATTTTTATCACATGTGTGTACTATTTTAGTAAGTAACACTACTTAAAAATACTTGTTTGGTAAAATAACATCAAGGAAAGTGGTAGAATTTATTCAAAAAATTGATAAAAGTGATGCAACTTGGCTGTACCTGTTATTACTTCAAAATATTTTAGACTTTTGTTTAGATAAAAACATTGATAATCTTCGAAGAATATACTTAAATTGGCATTCAATATTCTTCTGTAGAGGATGGAAAGAATGATTAAATAGTAATTGCCTAAGTACTTCAAAGAATTTTTTAATCTCCAGTACATACACTACATTAAGCTAAATGACCACAGTCTTTTATTGTTAATAGAAATGTATAGAAAATCTAACAATGGGAATATGATTCTACCATGGTTATGTTCAATCCCATCTACTATTATCAACTTTTCAGTGTTCGATATAATGAACAGATTAATACTGATCCAGGCTCTAAATGAAATAAGTTGCGATTAAAGTAAGCAAATATCTAAACTAACACACTCCAAAATATTTTAACATAATAGTTTTAAAAATCTTTAAGCCTCTTCTAATTAAACTCAAAAAGTGTCCAACATTTCTGGAAATAAGGAAATCGAAAGTGGGACACTACAGTATTGTTCAAAAACTATAGATTGTAACTACGTAATTTATTTTAGATGAGTATACGAAAAATAATTAACTTCATTCAGCACACAAAAAATATGCAGAAATCCTTGCTTATAAGGTTGCTATTAAACTAACTGCATTTTCTTAAATAAATATCCTTACTGGGCACATTCTAATCAACCTTTGCATATTAAAAAACCATTTTACACCTATTGTAACACAGCATTAACACATTTCATAACATAAGCTTTAATATTTCTCACCTTCACCTGGTACACTGCATCCATCTTCACTGTGTTGCACAACTAGTTTACTTTGTTTAAAATTCTGATTAGTAATATCACACGAATCATCTAGACTTTCTACACTATCACATTTCGCTTCTTCCTTCGGAGCTTCAAAAAACGACCCTGCAAAAGAGCCCCACAGACTAGCGCTGACTTTAGAACCCCTGTTTGGGCTTGTGGTGACTACATTTTCTGCATCTTCAGATTTACTGTCCTTGACATGACCAGACTGGGTTAAGCCCCACGTACCAAAAAAATCATCATTGATATCAATCGGGGTGTTTGTTGGTGTTCCCGACACATCTGAGTCCTTGATGTCCAGAGCTTTATCTATTGTCTTTTGTGCTTCTTTGAGGGCAGACTTTGCTATGCTGGCAAGTCCAGAGGCATCAAACCAACTCATTTTGGTTCATGTCCAGTTTTTGGGCTAAAACATTTTATTAGAACACATGTAAGGTGTTAAGGTGTTTCTCTAAGCTTACTTGTATTCGAAAAATTTCCTGATTACTAAAATTTTGCACCTGTGTAAACGTTAATAACAATTGTAATGTATTTGACATGACACCCTCTATCATAACAACCATTTAAAATGACGAATTGTCAAAGTCAATTTGTCAACTTCAGTTCCTTAAATGACATTTAGAAATGCAGTTAAAAATTTTTATTTTAACACATCGATAATTCAAATTTTTTGTTATTTAAGTAATGTAGTAAACTTCCTTTATTATGTTTAATATATATTATTGATAAAATAATTCATGAATTAAAATGAGTCGTGTTCTGTATATATGACTCAAAGACAATCCTATGTGATCGCTCTAGTGGCGCAATTGGTTAGCGCACGGTACTTATATGACAGTAGTCGTGAGCCATGCCGGGGTTGTGAGTTCGAGCCTCACCTAGAGCAGATTTTTTTTCTAAGAAACATTATGAATAAGAATTCAACAAAATTAATAAATAAAAATTTTATTATCACAAATTTATCTTWATCTTACTTAAACTATGTTTAGTGGTGGAGATAAGGGATTAGAAGTAGGAGCAGGCTTTTGTGATGCTACAAGCGATACTGCATTTTGTAATACTTGTTGGCGGAGAAATGCAGTAGTTATGGAAGTAATATTTTCGGAATTTCCCATTTTGCATTTAATATAGCCATACAAGTTAGCCCCATTTAGCGTTAGTGCGATAATAACAAGAAGCTGAAAGAAAGACACATAGCATTAATTTTACCTATATTTCTTACTGAATATTAAATATTTAAGACTCATGAGCTTAGAACATTTTAATGAAGTGTATTAATATTTGTCTTACCATCCACTTTAATTTAAGTCCAAATAGAGCAATCAGGAAGAACACTCCCCATACTAGCGGAGTTAATATTAAGGCAGTCCAGAATATACTAGCTTCTCGGTCGCTAACACGGTTCTGTGAAGAACCCTAAAAAGGGCCCAATAGAATATTCAGTTATGCAGTACAAAAAGCAAAACCTTCACAAAAGCTAAAATAAATAAATAACAACCTTGCGTGATTCAAAGACCCAGTGGGATTGGCCTTCATCATCGACATAATTCCACCAACGCAAGCCAACCATCAGTCTGCCAGTTATATTTTTAACCGTCCAGAAATCCATGGATAAGAGTAAAACCACTACTACAAAGCTTGTGATAAAACTGTCACTGAACCAGCCACATAACATGTATACAATGATTGCAGATATCCTGAACACCAGATGGAAAAAGGTAATGTACGATCTACTACAAAATAAATTTTTAATGAAAGTAAACAGGAAGGAAACTTACCATCTAAATTTTACCCTTTTTTGTCAGTATCTTCTTCTCCAAAAGCCAGCGTGTCATCATCTAGAAGTGGTACCTAAGTACAACGATTTTATTAGTTATGTTAAGACTTGGCATATAAAAGTACTTACGGTAGCCATCACTGAAGAATATAATGGTAATAGGAAACAACTGATTTTATTTAGTTGTGCAACATGATTTGCTTTTAATTAAACTACAAGTACAAGTCTACAATTGATAAATATTACTTTTTATCTTTCTTTACCACTTCCATCCACTTCGCTCTCTACTTGTCATCAACGTTAGTTAACCTTCAATATGTCACTTGATATTAAATTGACAAACACTGACAAAAGACACAAAAACAAGCTTGACATATGACATGCTCCCTATCCTATTTTAATACAGATACAATGCTGCCGCTTTTAGTATAAATATTATACTAGATTGTAAGCAATTTTATGCATTTAGTACTAACTCCAGTCATAGATAAATTAAATTAATTTATCTATGCTCCAGTGTAAAACACACCTCAAAGCAGTGTAGCACATTAGTACACAAGATACATATCACACATTCAGAACTGTAAATCTACCATATCATAAAAATATACCTAAACAGCTAGTACAGCCAAATTAGATTTTTTGTTTTGTTAAGATTCTATTCAACAATGATTGTTAAACAGTTTAGATTTTAGAAAAGTATATAATATTTCTCTTAACATACGTTTTTCTTGTATGGTTTTGTTAGTTTTTTATTTTTCTACCTACAAAAAACGGACAACAAAAGGAAAATTGAATGGATCACACTACTTGATTATGATTGTGTCAGACAATAATTTCAACCAGACTTGGGTTTTTTTTGTTTAATATGATGAATAACAGTTTAGGATTCATAAATGAATTTAAAATTACCTACATTATTTGTCCTTATCATTCTTTACAAATTAAAATTATTGGCAATTCGCTACAAGTACCTAAATCTAAGTATCTGAATCTATACATTTGAATACACAATGTAAATAATCAAAGATCTGTATGAACTAGGTATGTTGATGATCGAATGTTATATGTATGATATAAAAGCATAAAAAAATTAAAAAAAATTTATTTGGTTTTGTTAGCGAAAAGTTTATAATAATAAGTAACAGGGTTGTGCTTAGTTTTACATTATTTTCTTTTTCTTTTTTTGAATTAGATTTAGCTTATTATAATTGCCGTACATAATGGGCCTGTTCATGAAATTAATTTTTTGTCAGATGTACTCATATTGGTTGTAGAAACATACTAGCGCAAACGAAATGGAGAAATTTCAAATAGATTTTAAATTGTTCTATTACAATGTTTGTGTGCCAAGCAGAGGCTAGAAAACAACTTCTCGTGACGAATAGAGTCATGTGACATAGATGCCCATAGGATGTCATTAGTAATTCATGCTAGAAACATAAAATGATTTATTTTTAAGACATTAAAACATGCAATAGTTGCATTCCAGCTTATTAAATGAAACGACAAGAATCAATTTTATCTGATTTCTTTGAAAATTGCAAGTTTTATGCTTATACCACTTAGTTTCCTACGTTACACACTAACCTCATCGCAGGGTATCGTTTTCTAGCCTACCTCTTTAGAACAAAATTTATTCTCAGTTTATTTAAATGTTACTCAAATTTTGGGGTTTTGTATGCAGCAATGGGTATGTAAGCATTTTTTATACCTTAATAAGCTATTTATACCAATACTTTTAATCTTCCTTTTAAAAGCCTCACTTTTTAGACCATACCAATTTCAACTGCAATTCAGTTATCGAAATTTAGGATACTTAGTTAACTATTCTTGATACTTATAAGACAAACAAAAAGATTTCAATAGATATAACTGAAACGTTTCACTATATATAGTGTGCAGAACATTTTTAACCATGAAAAGTCATATTATAACTATGATGCCTGTTAAATTCCTGGTATTACTCAAACCGAAAAGTGATGTCCACTTTGGATTGGGCATTAAGGAGCGTTTCTGACAAAATTAGACTCTTGACGATTTCGGTTCTACAATTCTTCACCTCTGAGTAAAGTTGTTTGGAAAAGTGTATAGCATTTTTGTGTCCCGGAACACATGTTCTCTTGAAGCATAGGCTACATACACTTCATATTCTAATTATGTTCTGATTGTCACTTCAGTTAGGTAAGTCCGGTTACGCTTAAATTAGTTAAAAAGTAAGTAGTTGTTGCAAACATAATTCACTTTTCATGCACAGTTAGATAAAAAATAAACAATAGTATTACTGCTAGAGTAAACATCCATATATTTCAAAGCCCTTTCTGTTTGAGCTTATATTGGTTACACTATTTAAGAGAATTCTAGATATTTTTTTGTGTTTACAGGGTTCCTTGGTAACTGCATAATATATTTTAACTTTAACACGCTTCAAGTACAAGCAACATCTTCTATGAGAATATGTTGCACAAGTGTGCAATCATATAATTTCCACCTTGTACACAATAGTGAATAGATTATAAAATAATAAAGCTTTGTTTATTTACATACAAGTATCTAATCCTTTGTTGGCAAATGACTTCATTTTGCAGCAAATGAATTTATCTTCCAAAGAAAATGACTGCTCCAGTCTACTACCAAATGTAAATACTTTCTTATATAGTTATTAATATAAAGAGCATCTTATTTGCTTTAAGTTCTTCTTAGTGCATTTTCTACTTCATTTATGCAAAAATGCACCATTGCCTATACTTTGTCTATCTGTCKGWTGTCTGTCACACTCATAGCTCGAAAACGGCTGAATGGTTACGGCTCATTGATTAGATGTTGATTTAACTACGAACAACATGTATTTTTGCTTTTTCTTTAGAAGACTTTGAGGATTGATAAAAACTGAGGTCAACGACTCCAATAAACGTTTTGTACAGGATACCGAAACCAAAATAAAGACCGATCCGGGCAAATTCTGTTCATTTATTAATAACAAAAAAAAACAATCCAATATTTCAAAGTGCATGTACTATGGCGACCAGTGTCTTAATACGCCAGATAATATTCTAAATGCTTTTGCCGATTTCTTTAGCAAATCTTATGCAGAATCATCACATTTGTCAATAAATTCGCCGGTCACACATCCTGCTATTATCTTATTAGAATGCACTGAAAATGAAGTATTAGCTGCGTTAAAGCGAATTAAACCTAAGATGACAACAGGGCCCAATGGTATTCCTGCATTTTTGTTAAAAGACTGTGCACATATATTTGCCCGTCCTTTGATGGCATTATTCAATCTATGCTTAAGGATGCATATAATTCCCGACATTTGGAAACAGTCTAAGGTATGTCCGATCCACACAAAGGGTGATTTACGGGACATTACTAATTACAAACCAATTTCTATTATATGTAACTTTAGCAAAGTATTTGAGATACTCTTACATAACTATTTATATCATAATTTATCTAAGTATATTAGTGTACACCAGCACGGTTTCATCGAGGCACGCTCTACTACCACCAATTTGGTTTGTTTATTTACAGTTTGTCGCTGAAGCTTTGGATCGTCATTTGCAGGCCGATGTGATTTATACGGACTTCTCCAAAGCGTTCGATAAGCTGGATCACAATATTTTGTTAAACAAACTTAATCGCTTCGGCATATCTGATGCTTTGATTGATTTGTTCAAATCTTACCTCCACAATAGAGTTCAATACATGGCATATAATGGATTCAAGTCCAGCACATACAATGCCACATCGGGAGTGCCGCAAGGTTCTGTTTTAGGTACTTTGTTTTTTATACTGTTTATTAATGACATAACCGACATAGACGTCAACATTTTACTTTATGTGGATGACCTTAAACTTTACACTACCATACATTCAAGCATCGATTGTATTCGTTTACAAAACAATCTTAACGTACTGAATAACTGGTGTAGATCTAACGGACTGCCTTTGAGCATAGCTAAGTGCTACGTTCTATCGGTCAAAATTAAAATCTGTACCTATAATATATGACTACGGTCTTGAGGGTGTTTCTCTGTCTAGACCCGATACATTTAACGATCTTGGCGTAACTGTCGATAGCAAGTTATAATTTATTCCACACAATTATAAAATGTGTCTTAATGCCAGTAAAACATACCGCTTTATTTCACGTAACAATCGTGATTTCTGTTATAACACATTAAAATTGCTTTTTTACTCATTTATTAGATCTAGATTGGAGTACGCGGCGGTTGTTTGGACCCAGTATTATATGTGACATACAAATTATATTGAAAATGTTCAACGAAAATTTCTAAAACTACTAAATTTTAAACTCGACGGTGTCTTTCCCTCCCGATGTGTTTGTCACAGCGATCTGCTTGAGAAACTTGATATTTCGAGTCTTCAGACTAGAAGAGACCTTCACGCTTCGGTGTTTCTATTCAAAATTGTCAACAATTTACCCGATAGTACCGAAATTTTGGGTTCTTTAAATTATGTTGTACCTACAGTGTCTGCCAGAACATCTCACACATTTTATCTGCCAACTGCCAGAACGAACATAAAAAAGCGTTCACCATTATATGACGTGTGTTCTATATAATTCCCAGTGTATAAATTTTGATGTATTTGGTGGCAGCATCGCTGCTTTAAAAGATATTTTTGTATGAATAGTTTTGTCTGTACGTTTTGATTCACTCTTGCCCTCCTGTTGTGTAGTTGAGTGCAAACCTGTACAACAGTGTAATTAAATAAATAAATAAATAAATAAGAAATGTATCTTCTATACTTAAAATTAAACTAAATACATTTCCATGATACAAGGAAAATGCGCTAAAGTCTCTTTCCCCAACAAGGTTTTGATAGTATTCTTTCTTAATCAGTAATTTAAATACTTATAGCAGCTGTAATGTGATTTTGTGTTCAACATAGAAACTCATTTGCAGAGATTTTAATAATCCTGATAATCTCAAAGACCTGCTACGCTAGTAGGTATCAGCTACTTGGAAGAAAATACCACACTGTTGAAACATCACTTCCTTTGAACAACCTTGACTAGTAATACCATGTGACATCTGTTTACACATTTATTAGCCAGGCGACAAACTTCGACACTTCCAAACATTATCAAAAAACAGAAATATCTATAACTGAATCACCCCAAACAACTTTCCTGGTCCACACGCTGGTAGCTGACAAGCCTTTTCTTCCATTTCAGTTTCAGCATCATCACAGGTCTCCAAACAATGTCTCCACCTAATCTTTCTACCTTTGCCGCAGGAAACGCTGCAGGGAGACCAGTCTGTCCATTGACCCCAACGTTGCCTCTTAACGATTGAATGTGTGGTTGCTTTTCGTTTTCGTAACTCCAGGAACGACATGGGGGTGTAAAAATAGGGTTCAGAAACGTGAACCATGTCAGTTACCGAATTAACATTGAAAGTATCATCTGCGCTTGAAGGTAACGCAGCAAGGCCATGTTCCAAATGATACACTTTATTTACAAGCCGATCAAGGAGACCTTTAATTTCATTAAGATCGTCTTTGGGCTTGTTACCAGTGACAGGTAATGCAGTGGTTGTTGAGGTGCTGGCATATTTTTCACGGATACTCTCAAATAATTTCGCTTCATTTAGTTCTGGCAAATGTCTTTTATTGCTTATTACCTTTGCTACACTTTTTTTGATTGGGATATTCACATCTTCAACTATTTTGGAGAAAGTATCCTTCTCGTCACACATACAAAACCTCACTAAAATGAATAATGTAGCTATAAATCCACTAAGAAACATGACATGACACAATCTCTTCTGAGGCTGACATCTTTAATTCATGTCATTCTATTTGATCATGGCTATGCTTGATGTCCAGCTATAAAATAACTAATTTGTTTAGTGTATTGAAATAAACGTAGTAGAGCTATTAGGTGTAAAAAATACACGACAAAACAGAAAAAAAGTGAAATTAGCTTTCATGTTATCGGTTGCATTGTATTCCCAAACCCAGTACTAAAATGTTTACCACTAAGAATTTCCTGTTTTTTTTTTATAATTAGAACTTTGTTTTATATTTTAAGAAATAATTGCGGATGAGTGATAAACTCAAAGTAAATGAAAGAATTTAGTCCTAAGAACCAAAAAGCGTTATTATTTATGTTTTTGATTTTGACAAATATGAATTTAAGGTAGAAATACTGAACAAAATGGCTAAGTGCAACTCTGTAACTAAGTTGGTTAAATGCTGACCAAGTAATATGGTGCCCTACCCTTAACTGGGTAAGCAATTTTTGGCAGCACCAGTAGATTCAATGACAAAAATATTAATTCGGGTGCAATTTTAGAAAATTTATCTCAACCACTTATTGAAATAAGTGATAAAAAATATCTTTAAAAAGCCACTTTCAGGGCTCAAGCTCCATTAGGAAGCATTCATAGATTATGACTCCTATTTTGACTTAAGAAAATATCCATCGAAATATTTAAAAGTTATTCAGGGACATCCTATATTAAAAATCTATAATTATTGATGAAAAGAATTAAAAACGATAAAAAGAAAATGGTAAACATATTAGTATGTAGTGCAAAAAACACATTTCAAAACAAATAATAATTAGTTCTTACTGCTTCGTTCGAGATATAAATCTAATGACTCTCTACTAACTAATAAATACAAAAAAGTAATTAAAAGTAATAGAAGCAGTACTCTATGAAATACAATTGGACGGATATTGGAAGCATACCTTTAGAATGATTCAAATGAAGTACAAACTATGAGTTGTATATACTGTTTTGTAGTAAAGCATATGAGTACTTGTTATAATTTTTGCAGATTTAGTTCATAGCGCAACCATAATTGTATTCAATCAAACGGTTACTCTTTAGTTAAATAGTCTCAAGACTTCTATGAAAATGTACCATTTCTATTTACTAGAAATTAAACTATGCTCCCGAAATTATATACTCAGTATTTCCAGTAAAATATTCTATAAATTTATTACGAGTGGAAGAATTTGTTTCATCTACTTTCTTCTAAAATAAAACTATTTTAATTGTCTCCCTATATTTTATGGCATTCAATTTAATAAGCAAACTAGGATTTTTGAAGGCCTGTACATTTTTCTAATTCACATTGGATTATTAATGTGGAAGTATTCTACTAAATGAAATACCCGTATTCTTTCAACCTCTAAGAATTTAAGATACTCACTAACAATTTAAGTCCTAAAAACAGTTGCTCACAAGGACTCTGTTTTTTGTATATTGAAATCTGGTCAATAGTGCCACTTGTTGGTAATCATCTAGGTCGAAAGGTTCACTGATTTTTTGTTTAATTTCATGACCATCAGACAATTAGATGTTCAGTCATTATGTTGCAGGTGATCATGTGATTGATAAATTGATTCAGGCTTTTGCGGCTTGGTGATGAACTGTTATCCTGATTGTCGTTCCATCTCCGACGGATAACAGTTTGATCATGTGATTGTTGCATTGGTGCAAAAATGAGGTTATATTAAGTTGTGTTTTAAACTTGAAAAAAGTTTTCATCGAAATTCTTAAAGTGATGAAACAAGTTTATAGTGATAAATGTTTATCCTTTAGCAGAATCCACCAGTGGTATAAACGTTTAAGGATAATTGTGAAGACGTAAATAACAACCAACACTTTGTTGATGGAAATTTGTGGTAACTGAATGTAGCATAAAAAATGGAATTGAATATCTGCAATACATGAAATTATCACATTGTTGGACATTTGTGTGTTCGAAATGTTTGTGCAGAATTCAACATTCTACAAAGACAAACTTCTAGTTCAACATTATGAAGTGATGAAATGTGGTGGTCAAAGGTAGACAATATTGAATCGATGTTCCTTTTGGCCAGGCCGTGAAACCTGTGCTTTATCTTGGAATCTTAAAGCATTTAGTATGTTTAATCATCAACCACTTGTCATATTGGACTATTTAGCAATATATAATATCTAACTGTTTAATCAAATGCATTTGCTGATGAAAGGAAAGCATTACACCAATGTGAAGAAGAGCCATGAAGTGACAATCTCAAGTACATTTCTATACCTGAAATGCTCATTCGACATCCTTTCGCTGTATAGTCTCAATGAGACAATTTTGAATAAAATAAATGAATTTTGCCTTAATAATAAGTCTTTGTTCTAATTTTAAAAAAGTCGCTTACTAATAAAATCCAAAAAGAGGAACTAAATTCCAGAATTAAGATTTGAAATGCAAATGGAAAGCAATGCATCTGGAACTCTCTAATGAGGAAAATTTGTTATCTACACCAACAAAAACTTAGCACACTATAAACTATGGTAAAGAAACTAAATGTAGGAAGAGATTAAGCAATTCATTGTTGATATTAGAAAGTTTTTGGTTATACTTAAGAATACCATGAACAATAAAATCAAGTGATCAAGGAGTTTTGGAAAACAGTGCAATTTTCTAGCAAATCATTCGGTTTAGCATTGCTAGCATTGCTTTGGTTAATTGCACTTTGTAAGGCCTGGGGCTCATACAAGTAGAAAAATTGCTGGGAATGTAATCAGAACATAACATGAATTAATTTATTTCAGAAAATATATAGGCACAGAAGATAATATAGACTTTAGCATCAAATGAAATTATTAGCTGTGTTGAATTTTTTTTTGCTCTTGTCATTTGTGAATTAAGAAACATTTTATCATGTTTCACCTGAAACAGTGGAAAAAGTAACACTTTTTTAACTCCAAGTAATTAATTCAGATTTCTCCTAAAATTTATTCACTTGATTTGCGATAAGCGTACCAAATAGTATTTAAATAGAATTAGTAAACTGAGTATCATTTCAGGATATCAGTATGCTCTAAAATAGACTTATATTTTATGACTGTACATTTATTCAAATAATTTGTGGGAGACTGTACATTTCATTTTGCTCTTTATAATTATTAAATCAAATCAAATGTTTAATTCTTTGAGCAAATATAATTAATCAAAGACAGACAACCCAAAGGTCTTTCCATCAAGAAATTGAGCTAACACTTTGCATTTCATTTACTGTCAAATAATCGCCAAAAGAAATGTGAATAATCAATATTAGGACAGGACATTAACAATGTCATTATTTTTCTGGTTAGGGTTGCTAAAAATTAATTGGGTTTCAGAACAGAAAACTTCTTTATAAGGTCAAATTTGGCATTAAGATCCTAGTAAATAAAAAAAAACTCGTTAAAGATCCTATCAGGAAGTAAAACTTCATTTTCGTATTCAAATTCCTTAATGTGTCAGCACATGTTTAATTTTTACTAAGGAGTGTTTGGACATAATTGTGGAAGCGCCGCTTGAACATGCAAAATATATGCATATACTTTTATCACTAAATGTTGCTTGATGGTATTTATCGCTACTACTTTACATCACTATAAGATATTACAACCATAATACTTATGATTTTGAGATTGACAAGGACAGTTGTTTTAAATATTTTTTATGGAAACATTTTCCCATCCTTATAGACTATCTTATTCATTACTAGTCCTAATAAAATTATAATTTTTTTGCAGCACTCTGTAAAAGAAAGACGGGCCATGAGATTTTCACACATAATGCTACAATTGATTTTACAATAGAGTGCATTGTCATGTGTAAGGTAAAATCACAGTTGTCTTGGCACCACGGCTCTATAAAATGTGGGTGACTTATTTATTGTGGAATAATTAATACTGCATTAATATTTTATTTGAAAACCTTTTTGCTTTTACGTTTATTACTATCAAGTCTTAATAGGATTAATAATAAATGAGATTCTATAAGGATAATGAAAACAGGATAAGTCTACTTATCAAAAGCATGCCAACTTTTTACCATGTTAAGTATACAGAGACAGTTCATTATTCTGCTTAAGTAGCACTCCTCCAGTTACAATAATGTTATTATCACCTGAGCAACTTGCTGGCAGTTAGTGCAGCAGAATATTTGATTATTCATACATACACATACAATGTAAAAACATTAAAATGCTACATAACATACCTAATAATTTGTAAATTTCGACTAGTTCATATGAACTAAAAAGTCAGACCGCAGAACTTATCTTCCACTAATTTAAAATGTTCATATTCCAATCTTCTCCAAAAAAAGTTCAAGTGTCAGTCGGGCAGTGTCGTTTTAGGCCTGCAATGAAAAACTAGAGTATAAAAACAATTGGTAATATTTGTATCATATTTTATTGAATAATTTTCCTTTTGTAAAAACTTACGTAGAAATTATAAATAATCACAATAAAGGTGTTGCTGTGGATAACAAAAATATAAGTATAAAAGGATTGTCACATCCATTTCTAGTTGATTCCACTGTAATTTGTATTGTCTCTTTAATCTTACTACAAGCAGTAAATGAAGTAAACATTGAAAACATGCAATCAAATGAATTAAAAATAATAAATGTCTGTTTGAAATATCATTTACAATAAATCTGCAGGGTACGTAAACATGTGAATAAACTGCAACTACAACATATTTCTATTAAACTCATGGATTTTTAAAACCATTAATTTACGTTTTAGTTTAATACATATAATAGAATATGAATAACTGATCAAAACTTAAAATATGAATTAAGATTAATGAAAAATTCAAAAGTCATGATTGGCAGTTTTGCAAGGCACAGTTTTGGATTGCCAACAAAATTTAAGTATTCATGGATGCAAAAAAAAACCATAATTGGAACTAGTTTTTAAAAGATAAAAGTGTTACATTTTAAGTTAAACTATTAAGCAAGAGACTAAATAGTTACAACATACCCACCCTGTAGATTTTTTAGAAGATGTGGATATCAAAAGTGTTCAATGATATGACATACAGACAAATTACAAAACAAAAGTTGCCTGCCAAAAAAAAAAGGCTCTAAACTGTTACACCTGGTCGGTATAAAACCCTGTATATAAATATATCATTCTAAATTTAATGTAGAATACAAAGCAGGATGGGAGAGTACGCTGGTTCTCATTCTAATCTAAACGTGATTTACGAACTACCGGATGAACTCTAGATCTGGTTTATAATGAGGCATAATTTTCCAACTACAAACATTCGTTTATGTGTGAATATCAAAAATTTTATCATTATAACCCAGTCTTTTGCAGGTAAGTCTTATTATATTCCATTGTTTACACGTTTCCATCTATTAGAAAGAAAAACTTTAGCCAACCTTTCAAAAGTACCACATTTAGCTACATATAGCAGCTGCAGTGGTGTTTCAGTCTTTTGTCAAACCATCAATCCATTTTGATTACGCACATAAACATTACTTCTGTAAAACAACACGAATAAGTGCCATTCAGCTGAAAATGATCCAAGGAAATAGTCACTAAATGCACAAAGATATTTAATGGAACAATAACTAATTTTGTTGAATAGTCTAAAAACTTATAAGATTGGGTCATATCCCAAATAGTACAATTAGTTTCAGGATTAATTGTATGGTCAGCAGTCCAAAATCGTTCCAGTAAGCTATCCATATTATTTTAGACTAAATAGATAAGTCAATGGTCTCATCACAATCCATATGCTAGTAAATGAGAATTAAATAGTAATTGATTGCTCCAATTAGAGTCCTACCTATGTAAAGACAAAGTACAACTGACAGAAAACTGATCTTATACTGATCACTGAACTTTGTGCAATATCTGTTGCTCTCATGACATTGTTGGCAGGTGTATTTAACATGCTTTAAATTTTGTACAAGATCGTATCCAAAAGTTCCTGAAATTTAGAAGGAGTTACTGTCGAAGACTGTTATGCTATGATGTTTCATTCAACACTCTCATTGTCGATAAAACAAATTTCCATTGTGCCTTATTTGCTTGCATACTAAATTTTGTTTTAAATTTATTAAGACAAAATGTTAAAAAATTTTAAATCTTCATGTCAAACATACAATTGGTTTATGAACTTCAAAAAGAAACATTCCAACATGCTACCAGATATTGGAGTAGCTTACTAGATAGGGTAGGAGCAACATTGTGTTTATAAAGTGAATAAACAGTTTCAAACCAATCTAGGTGTTCTTTCTAAGGTTGTCAAAAGGAATGATCGGTTAGTTACATTTATGGTTTCCAAACAAAGCAACAATCATAATAATGGAAAAGTCTGCCACCACCTTGGCCAAAGAAAGCCTGTCAACTCCTTGTTGATTCATTTGTTAGCTGCTGATGAGAGTTTATATCTGTAGCTGACAGTAGCTGCAGAATATCCGAAGAAGTGACAAACATTTCACAAAATACAAGAATGACAGAAATCACTAAACACAAAATAGATTCCTTTCTTAGCAAAATTGCTGGGACCGGTGTTTGTAATTCCAAGACTATTTTAAGATGACAGCAGAAAATAAAACTTATTCCTCAATTTATTTTAGAAACTTGTGGATACTATCTTGGATGTGCTTATTTATAGTCATTAACTATAACTTGCAATCTTATAAATTTATAATTAGGATGTTAGACAACATACCACACACCATACAGATGGTCTCTCATAATGTACAGGGTGAATCCTAATGAATGAGAAATCCAAGAACCGGAAATTAGTTTCATAAAAATAAGTTGGTTTAAACAAAAAACATATTAGAATCAAATTTAACATATAAATTATACTTTAGTTAATATATTAAGATCATTTCAACATAATTTCATTAAATTTAAATGCAACCTGAATGAATTCAACATGCAAATAGGTATGCAATAAGTACTATCTTTGAATATAGAATTCTATATTCAAAGGTACTATATTAATAAAAAAAGTTGGTCGTTGCGATATCAATAAGATACCTACTTGTATATCTTTTTTTATGTAAAAAAGGAAGCAGATAACATTTATTTAGCCAAAAGTTATACACCAATAGGAAGAAGTCCCGATTACTGCATATGGCGCCCTCGTGATGATACATATAATTTATAAATTAATGTCATTCAAGGCCCTAAAAAATAACTGGATACCTATCTATGAACTTCTTTCAAAGTGAGCTAAAACAAATTAGCTAAAATATAATTTAAATACTCAATTTTGAAAGCCTGTATTTTGGTTAATATCAATCTTGGTACTAATATAAATATAGTTATCAACTACTTTTATGAAACAGGTTTTTTCCATTCATTATTAATCATCATACATAATGTCATACATAATATTTTATATCAATCTGATTTCTTTTTAAAGAAACCTTAGACTGACACAAAAAACTGTTCTTTTAAGAAAGCAAAAAGATTTCTTTTTACATGATCGACAGCTATATTATTAAGGGTAAAAAATTATGTTTTGTACAATGCGTGTAACAAAAACTGCAATGTGTTGGAACATTAGGTACCTATTTTATGGAAATATTAAGTAAAAAGCTGACTTTTGTGCATTTCTAAACACAAATGCAAGATGGCATCTTTCTTTCTCTAGATATCTCGAGGCTGATCCAGATATAAGGACTTTTCAGAAGTCTTGCTTTCACATGAATATTATTTTTTTTATGAAAATAAAAAAACATGACATTAAGCTGTGCAGTTTAAAGTTTGTTCTGTCTGCAAGCCGCAAACAGTACTCCATCTTACAAGCAAATCAGCAAAATTAAAATTTCACACAATTTTCTTTTTTTTTAACTTTATGATTAATTTGAATAAAATTTTAGAGTTTAGCAGTACATCTCCTAAGACACTTTGTATAGAATAAAATAATTAAAAAATATCCAAGCGATTGCTTGATATATATGTTTTAGTTATTTTCTGAAAACAACAAAAAGTGAATTTATAGGTTCTTGCAAGATAACTATTTAATTTTACTGAGCTTGAAGAACAGTAAACAACATAGACATAGATGTTTCTAAATTTTTAATTACTTGCAGGTTAGTATCCAGAAAATGCATTAAAAAAGGAATTAGTATTTAAAGAATCAGCTCGAAAATACTAAAGATAGTAATAGTGCTCATGGGGAATATTATGTACACAAATTAAATTAAAAAAATATGCTACTTCATCGTCAAAAGTATTCATGAAATACTTCTTCATATTCTGTTTGAAAAAAAAAACAAAGTGGTGAAAAAAGCAAAGGTATTACTCAGTTATTCCTGACTTACTTTTAATATCTTTAAAACCAAGGCTTTAAATTGAAATGAACTTCAGTGTTGTATATTATTAAACACACATGCTAAGGCAATCTTACCCTTGAGGTCCATTATCAGTTGTCATTGTTCTTTGGTTTTGCGGTAAAACAAAATTAATAAAAATATTAAAACATTAATTATAACCAAGCAAAAACTAAAACTGTAAAAAGATACAGTATTTTTGATGGAACCAAAACAGTCGTACCTACAAAAAAAATAATTTTTTGTTGCAAAATATTTACTTTTCAATTAAAAATCACAAAAAATTAAACAATGCATTTTTGTTAAAGGGGATAGTAAATAGTTGCTCTGCCCATGGTGGTAAAATGCTGGAGCCGATATTGCCTGCACAATATATTATTACCTATTAAATATCTTTGTGCATTCGTGAACTAATCAAGAAGGATACACTTAATGCTAACCCATGTGAAATTGTCTATTGATATGTACGTCTGAACATGAAACGGTTAACAGAATTAAAGAATATATAGTGCTACCGAAAACACTTTTGTGGTAATGCGTTGCATAATTAGTAAATATAAAATTTAAAAACTATAACGCTTTTATTATCTCGCATTTGCCTTTTGCAATATAAAAATTAAAACTATATAAATTCAATAGAAAATGTAGATTTTTCCATCATACATGATCCAAATGCAACTGGAAAGAACCGTCGGGATCCGATCAATCTTTGAAATAAATATAAGCTAAAAGGCCCCCGCCAATAACTATCGATCCTATTACTAGTGGTTTATAAAGAGACCTCTTGAACTGCGTCCACTGCTCGTTCGCCTGTTGCCTTCGTTTCATGTCCCTGACCTGAGCTTCAATGTTCTTTTTCCGTTCAGCACGAATTCGTTGTCTGATTTCAGCAGCAAGCGATTGCCTATAAAAAAAGGAAAAAGAAAGATGTGGTGAACTCCACTGTATAAAATGTAAGAATTCTTACGTATCCTCCTTATTCGAAGAAATTAAGCTTTCAGATGTAGGACTTTCTGTGCACCCTGTATCACTTTCCTCTTCTAATTCGTCCTCACTGCTTTGGGACTCACCACCAGATGGCACAACTGGCAAAGGCCCACTTGGTGGACTACGGATCTATTAAAAATGACAAATATTTAGTCAGTGATATTTATCAAATGTAAAGAATAGTTCTGTTATTTTTTACACACATGTATTTCTATCCATTGTCGGTGCTTACTAAGAATTCTGATAGGACTAAAATTGGTATGATCAGGTAGATTAACATATTATCCCAGATGAATTATGGACTTTGTTTTGAATGTTACTAAGTTACCTTAAAGTTTTCACTTAAAATTTATGTGCTTTTTAGCGCTTGTGTCAGTGACTTTTCTTTGGAAAAGAACCCAAATCAGGAGAGCCATCAGATGTCAATGAAAAAGTGCTTTGCCAGCAATGATAATAACAAATCTTACATTAACTTCTGCAAATGTAGTCCTAAGATTGGAATTCATCAGACAACCACTTTGTGTCACATTCAAAGGCTTGGTTTTATGTCACAACTATTTATATAATATTACTTTGATTATGACAATGTTACATGCAATCACAGTTTCATATAGATTTTAATTGAAGATGGTGCATTCTATTAAGATCTGTCATTCTCTTGTTGAAAAAATTATGAAGTGTCAAATTTCACAGGCAAAGAGTCAATAAAGCCATTCCTAAAAAGGTTGTGATTGTTTTTACCCCTCTATCTTAATTGAAACCTGTTTATAAATAAAGCTTTATAATGACATTCTCACTATCTTGTCTATCAGATAACACTTAGACGATCTACATAATTTCATTTAATTATCAATACTAGTTTCAGAGCTATTAAATAAAAACAAWTTTTTAGAATAAACTTTTCAGGGACTGCASCTGCCTTAGGAATAAAATTGGGATATAGATATTGTTGTTGTTGCGGAACATCTTGCATGTTCTTCAAATCTTGCTCATCMCACAAGAGCTGCTTTTGGACCATTCGGTGGCAAGATAAAAAATAGCTATGTTAGAAAGACTTAATAAGAAATAGATCACATATGCAGATGTGGATAAGAAGGATAAACTGTGTTGGTGAGACAGCGAGGGCGTAATACACAGTTGCTGAAACGATTGATGCTGATTGATCTTGTGAGAAAAAATTTAAAATAAACATAATGCATTGCCCCATCCTTGATATTACACAATCGGACTGTAAAATTGCAGTAAAACTTCTCTGATGGCAATTAGTATACAAAATTCTGGGGGTGCCCAGTGGAGATTAACTAATCAATTTTAAAAACTGGCTAACAGGTTTAACTAACAAGGGAAACTATATTTTGGATTAAATTTATAATTAAAAGGGAAAAGAGTATTTTTTTATAAAATAGAAATTACATATAACATTTTAATCAAATATTTGAGTACAGTTGTAATTAAGAACTGAATGGAGAAAACTGTAAAAAATGATATTTAGTTTGCTTACCTCTTCAACACTGTCACTATCTTCATAAGTAATATCACTCAGTGATGTACTGACTGGAATGGTCGGTAGAGGCCTATTATGGATTTCATTTTCACGATTTAAGCTATCTAACCTAGGTGGCGGTAAAGGAGGTGGTTCGTCGTCATCTGAACTAAGATTTTCATTGTGTTCGTTGTTCACATGGTTAGTAATTACATGGTTTTCAATCTACAAAAGTAAGTTCAATATTAGGAAATAAATTTTTACAACTGGCGATTACCTTTAAAGAAGGCAGGGAAGACTACCTTTTCTGGAAGGGAATTCGGGAAAGTGGAGAATTTTAGGTGAACTTGCTCAATTTGCTTACCTTTTCATCTGACAGAGGCTGAGAGAGTTGCTTGGCACCTTCTATAATAGCCTGATAAGAAAATCTTAATTGCTCTGGTGTTTGGATGAGGCCCATTCTATACTTTCTCATTTCTAACAAGATTTCTTTAACGTCTACAGAATTTATACCAAATTGTTCAATCTAAAACAAAAATATGACTAAATCATAAAGGGAACTGGGTCAAACGTCATGAAATTTTATGAAATATACAAAACTTAATTTGCTTCACAGTAGAAAAGAGCAATATGTATAAACAATAATCTGCTTAAAATACTAGTTTTAATATTGGGTTTATTCATTGATATACAAAAACAGTGGATGACTAGTACAGAGAGATGTACCGATCTCAGCGTAAAGGGGAATAAAAGGTGTGCCTTTTACTAGTTCAGGGCAAAAGGGCTATGTGCTGTAGAAGTAGAGACTTCAGGTATCTAATGTGTTATAACTTAACTTTGTACGCCATACATTTGGTTCATTTTTAATGTTTACAAGTGCAAAAATCAATAACATATAGAAAGTTATGTATTATTTCATATGAACATAATAAATATTATTGTTTATAGATATTTGTAAGAGGTGTAATTTCAGTAATTTTGTGGAAAATATGTAAAGATTCTACGACTGTTTATGTTTGGAATTTATAGCGTCTAACTGTAACTAACTTTAGTAGGTAGTTATACTGGTAATTTACAGTAACCATTTTTGCGGACTTCGATGAGGGTAAAATATAGTTTTTAAAAAATATGTGCCCTGTATTTCTTGACAATTTATATTAAGAAGTTTTCACTATAAAAGAAAAAAGTGTTTCAGGAAATTTCAACAGTAAAACACGTTTTTTGAGTGATAGCAAAGAAGGTATTTCAGATAAATATTTGACAGCAATAGGTACATAGTCTTATCTAAGTGTTTTGTTTTGGTTACTAAAGAAATAAAAGATATTAACTCGCACTAATAACGTAAGACCCTTTTTGGGAGATGCTGATTAAAATCATGAATACGATAGGTATACATAAATCTATTTCTTTTTAATTTTAGAAAATACAATCATTCGCCAAACTTTAAATAAATGTATGTCAGGAGCAGAAATTATTGGTCAAAACGGTAAAAAATAACATAAAGCAACTTCTTTCTCTTATATTGGCATCGCTTAGCCACTTGCGATAGCATAAGCAAAGTGCAATCCATAAATGTTATATCCATGGGTTATCTTATTTACTTATTGAGGAACACATATCATGAAACAAAGAAATAAATTCTATTGAAGCTAATTTTATAAATTTTACAGATTTGTATATAACCCAGACTTTCAAATAGTAATTTAATTATTAAATTAGCATCATTAGCAAATAACTGTTTTTGCAATTTGAAGTTAGCTGAAATTATTCTTTAAAGTATGCTATAAACAATGCACAGTTTGGACAAGGTCATACATGTACATATTCATATACATTACGCTAATTCCATAAAATTTGCTTTATGTCAGGCTGTTTATACATTATTAGTAAATCAACAACTGTATGCTGTAAATTTGTGAAATTACATGTGACTAACTGATGAACCATCAGACATGATACTGAGAATCAAATTATAATAATGTAAGCTTGAATTTTCAAATACAATGTTTGCCAGTTCATTATAATAGAACAGTGATTGTATTTTACATCTTCTATATAGCGTCCGCCATTGCACTAGCATTTTTAGTGCTTTATTATTCATTGTGGAGGAAAGTACAAAAACGAACTCCATCTAATTTGTAAAGCATTACAACATAAAAAATATTTTGTATTTTTACAGTGTTCCATTTTGCTGCACCACACCCAACTTTCTTCTTTTAAATGGAGCACCATGTGTATATTATTGCATTTTTTGAATTCCTTGTTGAAAATGAAGGGCACTTTATTTAGCATACATGTTACCTACAGTAGACCATTTCGACGTTATTTCATTTTTATTGAAAAAAATACTATTTACAGCATTCTCAAAAATGACTAACATCTCGCGAAGTAAATAGATAGTGACATTCACAGTTTTCCCATTACATCAACCAAAATGTACAAAATACATTTTTGAAGTACAGATTTTACCTGGGCTGATAGATTTTCTCGTTTTGAAATTATACACACAAAATTACAAAAAAGTAACATTCTCCCTTGTATCCAGAAAAAATTAAATAAAACAATATACAATTTTTAGCTTTGTTTTATAGGTTATTATTTAGCAAAAAACTGTAGTGAAAACAGGACATTGATATCTTTTCTTGGTTTGAAAATAGTATACACACCACACATAACCGAGCAACTAATTTTCTAATTTATTCAATAGTAGTTTAGTTTAATTTGTATTTCTAATGACTCACAATTGTTAATTATTTTTAAATAGATTAATAACTTTCTCAAAAATAACAATTATCAAAATAAATGAACACTGTTGACACATTGACATTTGTCTCGATAATTACAGAGCATTATTCTAAACTAACCTGGTAAAATCGTAAACACAATAGTAATAAGATATATAATATTAATCTTAAATAAAAAATAATACCTTTGAATAAGTTGTAGAAACTAATATTTATATTAGTTATTGGAAGTGCAATTAATTTGAACCGTTATGGATAAATTTATTGTGTCGTTTATGTATATTTGTACTATTTTGGCAATAACTTCAAAATGAGAAAAGCTATCAATCTCGGGTTCTTACCATAGTTTTTCTTAAATAATAGCCTACAAATCAAAGTGAGAACTTTGTTGTCCCGTTCAGTTTTTCTTCAGAATTCAAGGAGAAAATTATACAGTTCTATTTATTTTTTTTAATTGAGGAAAGTATGACTTTTAAATGTGCTATTTACTGTTGTTTAAAGAAATCATGTTTGGAACAACTCATAATAAATCCTAATCCCCTTGAAACTCCCTCCCATACAGAGTCCTAATTCGTTAAATTTGGTTGAGGCGTTTAGAAAATACAGCATTTAGAATTACCGAGGTTATTTTGCTTTTAGTATCGTTACCATGGCAATCAGAGAAAAAATTGTAACGAAACTTTTAGGTAATTAGACAGAGATTCTAAAAATTCTATTTCTATTTGCGTTTATTAGTAAGGTAACGTCAAATAGGTCACGTAGTGGAAATCTTAAGAACTCTTCTTTGTGAATTACCCCGTATAAGTTCTAAGAATTAGAGTGTTCATAAACAAATGAGATATTGAATGTAATAATTAGTTGTGTTACCATATGCATTTGCAATTTGATCAAAACAAGAGTTTTAGTGGTTGAATCATAGGTATAAAATACGCTTATTCTAGGGGTTGGAGTATTCGTGTCAGTCAGATAGTGTAACCATTATAGTTACTGTGTACATTTCGAGCTTGATCAAAATGCATATTTCGATGGTTAGTTATAAGAGTAAGATACCCCTACACTAGGGATTGTGGCATTCTTGCGTAAGTTTGACCAGTAGTGTGTCATCATGTACATTTCTAGCTTGGTTGGAACAGCTGTTCCCCTGGTTAATTAAAATTTTTCATTTAATTATAAGTGTAAACTACTCTTATATTAGAGCTTCAGGTGGACTACTGAGTGTGGCCAGTGGCATTAGTATGATTGTTTCAAGCTTCTTCGGGGTAGGTGTTTGGTTGGTCGCAGTAATTCCTTTATGTACAATTATAAGCTTTTGAAAAGAGCAAACTACTATTATACCTCCTAGGGATTGGGGAATTCATCTGCACGTCAGCTGCTTTGAATTAATAGCGTTTTCACAATATATATTTGCATTTCGAGTATTCGAACGTCTTTTTTGGGTTAATAAATTAGAACCTCCCTTTCAAGTATGTTTATAGTGGTGTTTGCCCCAGCAGTTGACACAAGTAATTTTCTGCTTTTAGTAGAAAGAGTAAGATGCAATTCGCGTACAGCAAAATAAATATAAGATACATTTTCCAACTGGACGGTTTCGAAATATATTTACAGCAACTTTGATAGCATTAAGTTGGTATAAAAATGATGATGTAAATCAGTTGCTAACATAGTCGAACCACACTAATACTCACTTTTAAGGCGTACTAAAATTATGATAATCTTGTTAGAAAATTGCTGTTTTGTAGTTATTTTTGGTCTGGCAACCCTAAATTTCTCCTGCTCTTTTGACTGTGGTAAAGTAACAAAGTTTGTTGGAATTATCAGATGTGTTGGCACATTCAAGTAGGTACAAACACCACATATTTGCAATTTTTAGATATTATGATGGATGTATGCAATATATTATAAAATATAATATGACCACTGACTACGACAATCGACAGTTGGCAGAATTTGTGTATTTTACGAAGTTAAGGCGGCTAACCGAGAAATACCTATGTATGAACTATCGAAGCTGTGAGATTAGAGAAAGCCTTTGAATTGTCAGTTCTTTTGTAGTTTGGAAATTATTTTATTTGAAATATGAGTTTTAAAACAAAAACGTCAAGAGTTTAGGTTAATTTCTATAATGTAGCATTGGCATTGCTATTAAATTTCCATTTTGTTCATGTTTTAAGCAAAATGGGTCATTGGAAATGTAATATTGGTAAGATGTTCAGTATTTATACTGGAAGACAAATACCTACTATTGTTATACACCAATGATTACCATATGGTCAAACTGTAATTAATTCTTATGTTCAATAATCAAATAAATGTGTACTGAAATTATTGGTAGCTCGATCATACAATTGCGTAGGTTTTATTTATTACTATATAAGGCTTGTTCAAAATTTTGTGTAATTTTTATTGTATATGCCATATTTGACATAGGAAGATAGAATGTATAATAATCTAATTTAATATTTCATGCTGTTATCATTTTTTCCCGATGACCATTTTATCTTTTCCTAATACTATCGTATCATAATTTTTTTAATTATAACAAGAATTCAAAAAATGACATTAAATACTTTTCTGTCATCGCTTTCATTCACTAAAGCAATGTGCTAAACCTTATTAGTCCAAGAACTACATATAGTTTTAGATACTTCGTAGGTAATAYTTAAACAGTAATTTGCATCAAAGTCACACAATAATCTTCCAACCTTAATCAAAAATAGTTAATTAAATATGAAACAAAATCTGAAACACTACGGAAACTTACCAATATTAAACAAGAATCAACCAAACAAAAGGTGCCTGATCTCCCTATTCCGGCAGAACAATGAACTACAGCAGGTCCTACAGTACTTTCCAGAACTCCCGCTGCCCTAACTTTACGTAGGAACTCTAAGAATGCAGTTGGTGAAGATGGCACTCCAAAATCGGGCCAAGTGACATAGTGGAACTGCAGTATCTCTCTGCTCTCCTCAGTCTCTACGTCAGTTAACCGCAAGACCCTAACTAGGTAGTAGGAATGATCTTGCTGTTCGAGATACTCAACAGTTAGGCCGACATCATTAAGCCTCATGATGTAGTCTGGACCGATTTTGGATGGCCAGTACTGATAGCATTTTTCTTGCTTCTTTTCGATCAGCTTGTTCAGCATCAAGACGGCTTTGCTATTTTGTTCCCAAATCATAAGCCAAAAATGTCCGACGGTGTTTGCTAAAGGTCCCTGAGTAAGGATGTACTCCCGATTGGCTTTTTCTATTTTAATTAAGTTAGCATTTATGTAATCGGAAGATCCCCTTTGTAGGACGATGCGACTATGATCATATGGACTGACATCCCTGTACCTGTTTAATGGTTTATTTTGTGGTTTTATAGATTCTAAGCATGTGTTACTGCCTCTTGCACTTTCCGACCGGATTCTCTGAAAAAATAATCCCAGTCATATGCTGGATACCTCTCATGACTCATGTGTATTAATAAAAAAACATAGTTGACAGCATATTTAACATAATTGTATATAACGCCAAGGAAGAGTTTACCCAATCGAATTACAAAACGTGCTGCATACAAAAGACCAATGATTATTAAGATTACCTGGTAAAGTGCCGGCCACTCGTTCTTAGCATTTAATTCCAAATATTCTGTTTCAATATTGCAGCCAGACATTTTATAGTGCCTCAAATTTTAAGATATAAAACTAGAAAACAGAACATTATCTAACCTCCACTTCTAATTATTTGTTAACAAAGTATTGTACAAGATCTCAACACAAATCCAAGGTAAACGTTAAACACCATTTTTAAAAAAAGATAAAAAAATGCCAGTACTAAGACTGCAAACAAAGACAACTACAGCGTTATGCGCGCGACGCACATTAAATTTGACACAATCGTAAAATATGGCAGCTCTGCCGATAAGAAAGTCYGGATCCGGGCCCGGGGACTGTGGCTAGAGTCACAAGATCCGTATAATAAGTGCAACCATGGTTAGAACTCTTGTACAAAGCTAACTGGTATATTACAATGTTAGCTTAATGCATTATATTTATGTCTTATAAGATGTCGTATCAGTAATAATAAACTGATATTTTTCAAAGCTGGTCTCAGGGTCTCACGCTTTTCGGCATCACGTCCGTGCCCGTATTTTATAATCGTTGTAGATATCTGTAATATGCCGCTCCTTTTATAGCGCAGTGTTGCCAAACTTACGCAACAACCACATTGATTTGTATAGTCAATTTCAATAAACAAGACCGTTTGTTAGTAGATGATGATAAACGCGAGTTCTGTGTATATTTTCGCGTTATCAAACAATTGCAAATGACAATTATTAGTAACGATGAGCCTTGTGTACATTTAAAATACGGATAACGTCACTAAAGATACCGAAACAAAGTTCATACGAATTGCCGATAGGTAACGCCTCACGTTAGGTATATAATTTTTCAATAAATTAAGCACAATGTGACACAATTTCCTTTTTGCTTTGTAAACGTTAGGTTTTATTTTCATTTCAAGTAAAAAACTACAAATACCAACATTCCGTCCCCCTTGAAAGTACTTACCTTCATACGCCATATTATTGTTGACGTATGACATTTGTCAATGTCCTGGACTCCTGGATCAAAACAAACCGAGTTGCCATGATGAGCGTAACGGAGCTCAGTATTGCGTGCAATTTTCTAGCTTTAAAAGAATATTTAGAAGTGTTACTGTGTATGTCTGAGTAGCATGCTATGCTCACTATACAAACACTACGTTACTGACTTTTAAGTAAATGTTACAAAGGCTGAAGATTTTCAGCTACATTTTGAAAGAATATGTGATAAAGATTTACAGTTCCTAAAAAACTTTCTAACTCCCTAACATTTTTTGGCAGTGGAGCTTCCACAATAGCATTAATATTTTCTGGTGTTCTATGAGTACCATCTTCATCAATAATATGACAGTATTCCAATTTGTGACTTAATAAAAGTGTTTCCTCTTTATTAATCTTAATGTTTAGTGTTTTGTTTTAAGTTAATTGATACAATCAATCAAAGCATATGAGAATGCATTATTAAATTGAACAAATGGTGCCTTATATTGTTAGTTTGATCAACATTATTAATAGATTGCCGTCCTAGCTTACGAGCTGCTATAATGTCGAAGCTATATATCTAGCATAGCAGTAGATATCTACTACCGTGATATCTAGCAAGCATAAGAGTAAAAAATTATTAAATTGAACAAATGGTGCCTTATATTGTTAGTTTGACCAACAGTGTTATTATATTGCCGTCCTAGCTTACGAGCTGCTATAATAACGGAGCTATATGTAGCAAGCTTAAGAAAATGCATGATGAAATTCAACAAATGATGCTTTATATTGTTAGTTTGACCAACAGTGTTATTAGATTGTCGTTGTAGCTTACGAACTGCTATAATGACGGAGCTATATCTAGCAAGCTTAAGAGAATGATTTATTAAATTGAACAAATGGTGCCTTTTATTGTTAGTTTGACCAACAGTGTTATTATATTGCCGTCCTAGCTTACGAGCTGCTATAATGACGAAGCTGTATCTAGAAAGCTTAAGAGAATTCATGATGAAATTCAACAAATGGTGCTTTATATTGTTAGTTTGACCAACAGTGTTATTAGATTGTCGTCCTAGCTTACGAGCTGCTATAATGACGAAGCTATATCTAGCAAGCTTAAGAGAATGCAGGATTAAATTGAACAAATCGTGCCTTATATTGTTAGTTTGACCAACAGTGTTATTATATTGCCGTCCTAGCTTACGAGCTACTATAATGACGAAGCTGTATCTAGAAAGCTTAAGAGAATTCATGATGAAATTCAACAAATGGTGCTTTATATCGTTAGTTTGACCAACAGTGTTATTAGATTGTCGTCCTAGCTTACTAGATGCTATAATGACGAAGCTATATCTAGCAAGCTTAAGAGAATGCAGAATTAAATTGAACAAATTGTGCCTTATATTGTTAGTTTGACCAACAGTGTTATTAGATTGCCGTCCTAGCTGACGATCTGCTATAGTGACGAAATCATCTTCGCTCACTTCTTGTAATAAGTTAATTTTGTATGGATGAAATTTCTCTTTTTTAAAATTTTCTTAATTTCGTGAGTGAGAGCACACTGTTGTACGATACACTTGGGATTTTCTTCCAAATCTAAAAGGACATTCGAGCTACTTTCCTCACTCGTAGCAACCTTTGKACGTCCTGGTTTTTGACGATTTTTAACACTGCCGGTTTCGTCAAATCGTTGCAATGTTTTAATAACTGTTGAKCTGGCAATTGGTTCACGATCTTCATACATTGCATTGTAGAGTGCAACTACTTCCGAATAACTTCGCCTTCTATCTCCATAACCAATCATCATCAAAATTTCGATGCGATCATGTTCAGTTAACTGAGGCATTGCGATTGCAAATAACCAAGTGAATATAAATTATTACCATTCACGAGGAAAATGGAGACACCTGGAGTTTCTATTCTTACTTAGCAATAACGATTATGGTTTTTATCCCGAAGTTATTTGCAAGGCCCAAGTTTGTTATCACACTTTTCTCAACTCAGAAGTGTGATACATTTTTGAAAACAAGAAAAAATATCCTATGCATTGATGTGCCTTTACCCACCTTCTCTTTAAAAAAATGCAACTTGTGGCTATATCTCGGAAAGGAGAGCTGATTACTCATATTACTCATAGACTCATGCACAATTTCAGAAAAGTCGGTCGAACAGAACCTGAAATATCCTGCTGGTTCCATACTTTGTAGCGACCCTGCATATTAAACACGTTATAGACAATAAAAACTACAATTAGACTTCGATCAGTATTCTTTATTTATTTATTGCAACAGTATTGCTCGTGGAATACTGAATACCTACACATATAAATATAATTATATACTTAATATTTTACGTCCCGAAGAGATACCGGGGCCGAGTAAAAGGACAACGCACGAAGCTTAATCAAAAAGTAGTGCAACAAAAACCACTATAAACTATTGCAGGTGGTGTCAAATGCCGCAACTGCAACATTTTCTAGTCGATTACAAACAATGCACTACTTAAACAATCAGTGTTATCTTTACAATAACACACTATATAACTTCGAACACTTGATATGTGTTTAATCCAGGACTCATACCCAAATTATTATCTAATATCGTCTAACGTGTGTTTCTGTACAAGTTTGTAACTAACGATATCAATAGAATAAAATATAGTATAAATAAAACTATAAGTATATTTGCACAATCAATATATATACAAGGTGGATGAAAAAACAAACAACAAATTTTCGATACACCTTGTATATGACTAAATAGCAATAGGATGGCCAAGGCTAATGGCGCGTTTTGATCATATTGCAACCGTTTAATCAAGTTTTGTACTTTGTGGTCCCTGACGTACATTTTAGTGGAGATGCGTTTTGTATAGACACTAAACGTAAGCATATTCGAGTTGCTTTTAGTACCTATCTTTGATGCCGATTTAGCTATAATAGTTATTGGCATGGTGAAATGCATTCTTCTCGTAGTATAACCATCTCCACGTATATCACTTTTGTTCGGAAAATAATATCATGGCACTGTTCCACTGGACCCAATATCAAATTAAATGGAAAGTACAATTCCTGATTAAATAATGTGTTTGGACAACATATAGTCCCTTTATAAATACACTTGCGGTAAATTATTTGTAAATCTAATAATGATTACACTGAATAGGAGTAGTAAATCACAATTCTATGCAACTCCAAAAATGCGGCAAGGTTTTTGGTTTTGTACAAAAATGCAATATGAAGTCATTTTAATCTATTATTTACCATCACAGATATGTGCAATGATAAATTATTTATTTCACTAAGGTAATTCACTAATTCAACCTTTCAATATGCACTAAACGAAAATTGAAATAATCTAAGAGTCTCATAAATACGTATAGATCTTAAAGGATAAACACTTGACACTGCTATATACATTCACAAAAATTGTAAATCCATGTTGCTGCTTTGAGTCGTAACTATGATGATAACCACAATGAATACTGATACTACTGTGTTGCTGTTTCTGTCCACTGCCATGTGCTTATCCACACAGCTTTGATTTTTACACCCTCCGGCTCTGAAAACCTGAAACAAAACAAAAAGCGCCATTACATAACTGTCTTTAGAACGTAAGGAGCAACTCGCTGTAAGCGATTTTGCGAACATTTCTGCGTAGTATTTAACAAAGTATCGACTAAGATTTACAAGTTGCGTTGACAAAGTCATAAATTATCGACCAATAAGGTGTATTCTGCAAAGCCAGCTTATTAGCAGTCTTAATGTAATGGAAAAACGTGTTAAAAACGAACGTCCTTTTCAAAAAAATTTCCTCAGTAAATGAAAGACCACACAACGTAGCCTACAGGCTACAAATAGGTAAAACTTCACTGAATATCACATCAGATTTTTTCTTTTACCTGGGTTTGTGGTGGAAAGATAAGGTTCAGATGTACCATCCATGCGATTCAGCTTCAGCTCTTGCAATTATGTTTTAACCGAATCGCAAACTAGGCTCCTCTTTGACAGCAAGCATGTTTACTTTGGGAAAAATCGAAGTACAAATTCAAGAAATTCATTTCCAATAACATGTACTTATGACACAATTTCGCAAATTTTGAATAATAATTATTTACTTCGACAAATGAATACAAGCTTTGTTATTTTAAATAGATCACCCTCTGTATTATTGCATTTTTGAATTCCTTATTGAATTCTAATGCCTCTTTATTATCATCCGTAATCCACCTTAGGCCTTTTGGCGTTATCTGTCATTTTGTGAAAAATTTGACGTTGTACTGCCTTCGCAATTTAAAGTAAAAAGGAAAATGCTATTTTACCACTACATATTGAAGTTTAGACAAATTCAAACATGGATAACTCGATTTTTTTAAACAAAACGGTACCAATATTTTTACGTGGTTAGAGGCAGATTTAAAATTCAATTAATGTGATGTCGCTATGCCATGCTTATGGTTTTCGAGAAATTTGCTGGAAAACTGAGTAACATTCACTAGATAAATATTTTTAAATTAGAGGCAGTATGTGTGTCACACATCGTAGAGCTGAAATATCACAACTCATATATTTAGCATATCTACCTGTATGTGTAAAAAGATGCCAACGTCGTTCCACTCAGTGCGCATATGAATTTAAATGGAATTAATTTGAAGTAAATTTGCAGGAAATTTCGCTCAGTGACTGGACAGGCAACAAGAGGCTTTCGAAGGTCGTTTGATTATATAACCCGTATTAATTTTCAAATATTGCGCTTCAATAACTCATTCGGTTGTAATAATTTGTTTAGTGGAGATAATGTTGAAATGTCGCTGATGTTACTTAATTTCTAGTAGTGCAATCAGATATTTATAATGAAAGACACTAATGTACTTATCGTTTTCTCACTGTTAAAAAATATAGAAAAGGCAGTTATACAGGGTGGGCCAAGTGAACGTATTTCTTCCATAACTCCACAACTATTGAAAATATGAAAAACTTTTTTATACAAAAGTGATCCAGTTTTATATGCTGCATATTGTAAAAATATTTTTGAAAACCGTTCACTTCCGGTTATACTGGAAACGCATACCAACATCCTTATTTTAAATATAACACTCCGTATATTTTTACATTTTTGCATTCCTTGTTGAATTCTAATTCTTTTGTATAACATACTATACCTCTAAAATGTACAGTTTTCGAGAAAATAAGTGCTAAAGCAAAAAATCGTCGTTTGCAGCGTTCCCTGCCATTTTAAATATCTTCCAATATGAGACACCTGCAAGACTGCGGTTTGCGCGCCGCGTAAGTTAAGAAAATGGCCTATCATTTGCGTCTTCAAGCAGGTTTATTACTTTTAAATTGAAAGTAATACATCAGTTGCCATATGAAATATTTCAAATTGCGATAAGTCAATTCTTTTAAATGGAACATGCAACTTTTTTTACACCATCGGATGCAAAATTAGATTATCTTTAATTTGATATTAGGTTGTCACTATCTATTACTAACAGTTTTGCAACAATTTGCGTTTTTCTGATTTTTTAAGATTAAAATCGCTTATATTAGGTACGCCTTGACAAGACCTGGGAGGCGGCAAAATGTCAGCGTTGGCCCTTGGTGAGTTTTAGCATAGTTTATTCAAATATATATATTTATATTTTATACAAATGATTCATGCAACGCGGGCGGCGTTACTTGTTGAATTTATTGTGCCGCCTTATTGTAACTGCTGCCAAGCTACAATATGCACGGCGATAGTAGTGAAGGTTGCAGATCAATGTCACCCCACAGCTCCGAAACGTGAGTGTGTATTTTCAACATATTCTGTAGTGTTTTGTGGGATAATTAACTTTAAGGTCGCAGAAGCTCACATTTCGGAGCTAGCCCCGATATTTTTCCGCCTCCCAGGTCTTGTCAAGGCGTACCTGATATAAGCGATTTTAATTTAAAAGATCAGAAAAACGCAAATTGTTGCAAAACTGTTAGTAATAGATAGTGACAACCTAATATCAAATTAAAGATAATCTAATTTTGCATCCGATGGTGTAAAAAAAGTTGCATGTTCCATTTAAAAGAATTGACTTATCGCAATTTGAAATATTTCATATGGCAACTGATGTATTACTTTCAATTTAAAAGTAATAAACCTGCTTGAAGACGCAAATGATAGGCCATTTTCTTAACTTACGCGGCGCGTAAACCGCAATCTTGTAGGTGTCTCATATTGGAAGATATTTAAAATGGCGGGGAGCGCTGCAAACGACGATTTTTTGCTTTAGCACTTATTTTCTCGAAAACTGTACATTTTAGAGGTATGGTATGTTACACAAAATAACCTTAGAATTCAACAAGGAATGCAAAAATGTAAAAATATACGGAGTGTTCTATTTAAAATAAGGAAGTTGGTATGCGTTTCCGGTATAACCGGAAGTGAAATGTTTTCAAAAATATTTTTACAATATACAGCATATAAAACTGAATCAAAGTTGTACTACAGATCCCGGTCAGTTACGTCTTTAACTAAAAAAGAAAACTATTCCATGCATTTAGTACTGTAGTGTAGTGTTTTCTTTTTAAAACAATGTTTAGTTGTTTTTAGAACTGTGGGTACAATATTAGCTGACGTATTATTATATGATAAACGTGGTACACATTAAATTTCTTTAGAATTAAATTATAATAATGATGGCACAAGGAAGACATATATTCTGAGTAATAATACACATAATACATATTGTTGCTGAATCACCGCCATCTACGGACACTAGTTGCAGGCGTGTAGATGCGGTGTAGTAGGACACTGCAAGTAGTGACCCTAGCGACAGATAGATGGCAGGGAATGTCGATACTCTCCAGAGAATTCTATTCATCGAACCTTCGCGAAGKTTCGATAGCGTGTGGAAGTTGTCGCTTCTTGAATTTTCGATGGGGCTCGACGGAGTGAGCCCGGGCAGATCTGAATTCGAATACCGGCTTAGTGAAGCAGCTATTTTTAGTGTGTGCAGTATAGTGATTTAGTAGTGTTGTGATTAGTTGTGCTTAGACTTAGTGTATTTCGTACAAGTGATTTAAACCAAAGGCGTTAAGTCAGAAATCGGCAGTAGTTGTAGCAATATTTTGATCCCATCCCATAACAGCTTTTTGAATTTCAGTATTTTATTGAAGCGGGGTTGAACATCTTGCAAATCAAATTAATTTATTTCGTCGAAATTTGCTTAATTTATAATCAAGTGAGGAATTCTAAAAATTGCAACATGCACAATCAAAATGAATAATTTTGTTAACACGTGACCTATTAAAAGTACCAGCAAACATGTTTCGTCAGATAGTTTTAATAAAACAAATAAAGTGCTAAACATTGTTCTTTTATGAATGTTTACCTTACCTACTCAACTTAATTATAATGATCGATTGGCAAATGTAATTTTGTAGGACAATTTGATCCTCCGCAACATATAATCTTGTTTCATCATTCATCTATATGGTAAATTAACATCTCAGGTAAAATTGCTAATTGAAAATTCAATCTTGCGCTGCAAAAAAGTTTACATTCTGACAACAGACGGTTTTCTAAGAACACGCTTGAAATCCTGTCAGTTTTTACGGAACAACTGATTGAAGATCGACTCGTAAATGACGTAAGTGCCTAACTGGTGCCTGGGATTAGCCACAGGATGTGCTGGGTTTTCAAACAACAAATATTCCGTCTTATTGTGCATTAATGACAGCAATGACTTTAATTGGCGTATTGCCGGCTGGCCTGTGAAAACTTCATCCTCTGACATGCAAACATGTTACTGGTGTGAACGGATTACAGCCGACTCTAATTGCATTTTGTAATTAATCATAAGCAAAGCGGATTGTAATCAAATGGGATTAGTGGACTTAAACAATGACGGGTCAGTGGTGTTTACTGGGAGTCTGGGTCATCATCGTTTCAAGTTACGCTTCAATTGAACATTGCTTACAATCATCGCACTTGCGTTGAAGTAAAAACGATTTGATGTAATAACGCGCGGGAAATAAATTGCAAATTTAAGTATACGGACAAGGTTTTCCTTAAAACATTATAAAACTATCAAAACTAGTTAGACATGCTTTCAGTGTGCTTGTATGTATTTGTCAAATCAGACTGCATTATTATTATTATTATTATTATTATTATTGATCAAATTATGTAGGGTTTCAAAAATTCCTGCTCTCTTCGGATTCACAACAAAAGTTAATTAAATAACTTAAATATTATTAAGGATTTTCAAAATTCCAAAAAGTTGAAGTAGTTTTTAATACAGATACACATTTTCTTCTACGACGTTTTGAAAGCTTGTTGACATCTCTTAAAGAGAGAATTTAAAAGGCAACCACATAAAACATATTTTTTAACTTGCATAGAACATTTCAAGCAAACGGTAGAATGGTAAACATCAGAACCGCAAATTTAAAAATTAAATAATGTTAATAATTTGTAGTTATTAAAGTAAATGTTCATATAAACCGCCAGTTTGTTCTAGACAAAAGTAGTCGTTTTCTCATGCTGCCTTAACTGGGCAACTTTTTTACCTACTTTTATTAGGTTCAGCTTTAAAAATCAAGAACACTCAAATTGGTTGGCAAGCTGGCCATGCCCTATCCCTGTGTCCCAATCCATTATTCATTAAAAAACTTGATTGAAATCTAACCAATACAGTACCTATATTGTCTAACGGTGCAACGTCTTGCTGGAACCAGATATTCTGTAAAACTTTCAATGAAACTTCATCCATATAATTTTGAAATTATGTTTCCAAAAAATGTAAATATGCGTTGTCCGTTCAACTTTCTTCAAATATGTATAGGCCTAAAAGTCGGTCACCCAATATTCTGCACCACACATTCAATGAAAATCGGAATTACGAATTTTCAGTGGCACACACATGTTCGTTTCTTTCGGCTAAATATTTCACAATTTGTAAAATTGTTGTTCCTGTTTTTCATATCAGCCGGCCATCTGTAGAATTCCTGTCGCTAAACAGAATCACCCGCATGTAGCGTTTGACTTATATGATTTTTATATGGTGTATTCAAGTGGGCTGCGAATAATTTCTGATTGCGGATATTTTCTAAAGGGACATGAAGTCGTAAGTAATCCTTCATTATTGGAGTTAAAAAATTTTACTGCGGCGATATAGCATTATACGAATTGGAAGATTTAATAAATGAATAAACTCTACACTTTGTAAAACATTGGCGCAGATTGCTGTCATTGTTCAATATCAAATTTGCAGTTCTGGTTTTTACCACACTACCGTTTTCTTGAAAAATTCTGTGTAATTTCAAGAAAATAAGTTTTTTGTGGTTGCTTTCTGTCTAGGAATATTTTGGCATATTCAATGGAAGCTGGTTTTGCATTTTACTTCCACATCCAACGGATAGGAAGTATTGTATCGCGAAAAAAATTTCCAAAAATTTTTATTTGCTTAATCGCTTTAAAATGGTCGAAAACGTAAAAAAAATCTGAGCAAAAACAAATTTCTTGTCTGTGTGTGTGTGTCTGTGGTATTTTTTGTGGACACGATAACTTTCGAAAGACTTAATATATGAACTTGAAATTTGATAAACGCATAAATCTCAACTACCCAAAGCGACCTATTGTTTATGGGGTAAGAAGGGTATCGGAAAGGGGGCGAAATTGGGGGGTAACTACCCTTTTTGCAAATATTTATTTTTTATATATTTTTTCGTTTTAGTATGTCTTTAGTAGTATAAGTATTATTAGCTCTTATAAATTTTCGGTACACCAAACTGTTTAGAAGATATTAGCAAAAAAGCGTGACTTAAAGAAAACGGTTTTTATTAAATATCTCCGAATATATTTAATATATTAAAAAAAATGAAAATGCCATCAGATAAAAAATAAAATTTCTTGCAAAAAGTGTCTTAGAAAGTTTATCCAAAATTTTGACATTTTCGAAATATTTCCAAAAAATCTATTCTGGATCCTGCTCGTACGATTTTTTTTAAATTTTGGTATTATATAGAACAGCAAAATTCTGATCAGAAAGCGCTCTTGTAATTTTTTTGTTAAGTTAATAATTTTCGAGTTATTTGGAAAAAACCGATTTTTAAAATGTATATATATTTGCTAATGTCACGAGGACTGTTTGTCTTAGAAAAAATGTGTAGAGAGAAAAAATGTTCAAAACCTGATTACTAATCGTATATGTAAAAAATAAAAACGTAAATGTCATTTTGACAATTGGATGTGGAAGTACTGATTCAATTTGCAGCGGTTTTTTTACAAGAATAGTACAGTTGAAGCTCATTTTTCCATGGAAATTGTAGTATTGAATTTTTTCTTAAATAATGTCAAAAGTGAAATAATGCTCCACAGGAAAAAAATAATTTATTGATGGCTACAAGCTTCTGAAACGTAAAAATTGTATCTGAATTATTTAAAAGAGTGTCCTAAGAATCTTTTTTTTGGAATCCTAAGAAAAGTTCAAAGAAAAGATTACAAATGATTTAAAAAAATAGACATTTTCATTTCTTAATAACTAAATTACTGATACAGGTATCTTAAATTTGAAACAAACAGCAACTACTCCTTTACTTAAGCTAATTACGTAGTTCAGTAGTTCTTCAAATAACGAAGTTACCCTTGCCTAGAAAGGAGAGGTGGGATGCTCCGTATAGAGGTAAGCATATAATTATTGCTGAAACGATGCATACGTGTATTCTTGTAGGGGAATATAGTGAAAAGTGAAATATTTGCTCTTACTTCGAAAGAAAATTGCTATTTCGTTGACATATACTTTCAGTTCAAATTAACAACTTTGGTCTGCATACCAAAATATTCTTAAAATACGAATAAAATATATAATATTACTTACGCCTACGCAAGCAAAATTTTATCAATAAAAAACTATATTTCGTTTTAGTAGTTTACCATTAATGAAAACAAAACAGTAATGAATGCTACTGCGATTCAGTATCTCACAGACCCATAAATTTCGTGTTGCGATGATATAAAGCCTAGAAAAAAACGTCCAACTTATAATTAACGGTCACGAATCGTAATAACGTTGTTTGTAGAAAACACATGGATCCACCACGTAATCACAAGCATGTGCAGAAATTACAGAGGTTCGCAACGGGCAGACCTTTTACACGATAATATTTTGTTCCGAATTACACGTAAACGGATTATAATTGTTTCATTCTGAAGAAGCTACTAATAAATTATTCAAGCACGTGTAACAGTTCCGCCTGGAACCGACGACGTTAACAATAGCAGAAAAATAAAGTCACAATTAAGATATTTATCTGAAACGGTCCGTTCTAATTATAATTGCAACAGTTACTGGTTCGTGGATTAGGAAATATTGTATTACGTAACGCTTGGTTGTAGTACATCAGAACGAGAATGAATGCCTACACATCGAATGCAAATTTATGCAGAAGTAATTCATAATTGTGCCGTTGGTGACCCACTCATTTGCGGAGATTGAGTGGCGTATTTATGTTACTTTTTATGGAGATAATTTTTACACTTCATTTCTACATTGTCTAATAACTAAGTTCTATCGACAGTACAATTCAAACGAATAAGAAATTTCATGTTAGATACATGCGATTTTCAGTGTCTCTTAACAAACTATACAGGGTGATTTACTCATGTTCACTAATGTTGAAGTTCCTAAGTTTCCCGCTATCGGAGTATTTGACATTACGTTACAAATAAATACAAACAAATTTGCGGATAAAATGTAGCTGGGAAACCGAATTTTTAGAATATCTGTTTGTTTATTTTACGTTTTTTAACAATATTTTTCTTTAGTTGCTGTGGTAACGACTAACGACACTGCAAGCAGTCGAAGAAATTATGACACTTTTTCAACTAACACCTTTTACTACTGTTTAAAAAAGAAATCACGTTTGGAATAGTTTACGATAAATCCTAATCTGGTTGAAAATCCCAATAAAATTAGTCCTAGCCCATTTAATTTGGTTTGATCGTTTAGAAGATACATCATCTACAAATTTCGAGTTATCTTGTTTTGTAATGTCATTACAATGATAGCCAGAAAAAAATTTTGTAACAAAACTTTTAAACAATACATATTTTAAAATTTTTATCTTCTAAGTACATTTTATTGGCAAATTTTAGATTTATTTGCGTTTATTTGTAATGTGATGTCAAATACGCCCCCTAGCGGAAACCTTAGGAACATAAGAATATGTTTAATGAATTCTCCTATTACGTTTTTATCTAAAAAATTTTTTATTTAAAGCGATAACTTGAGGGGTTTTCAAGGTACAGCCACTCCGCACCCTTAGTGAATCACCCTGGTCAAAATAGTCAACTTCTTTGTTGAAAAGAAAAGTAATTTGTTGTGCTGTCAAGAAAAATAATCATCAGTGCAAACATTTTTTGAGCTAAATACCACAAGTATTTTTTTTACCGAGAAGTGCTGTTTTGTTTTTTTTTAAAGTTGTCTTATTAATTAAAAAAAATAACTAATAGTCTTTAAGAAATTACTCCCGATGAATTTGATTTGGTTATGGTAAAAAAATGGGAAACACGATACGGTTTTCCACACAACAAACACTAATCAGTTTATACAATTTTACAACAGTTGAAACGTGCCATTTATACTCCAGTGAACAATGAGTTGAGATTATTTCTAAAGCCACGCCAGATGCATCTAACGAAAGAAAGGCCGGACACAAAAACTGCCCAATACTTAAATAACAGTGCCAAATTTGCCTCTTGTTATTTTATGTGAACGATGCCTTATGTTTATAGAATGCACTCGTAAAGACTTTTACTTGAGAAATCAAATAATGGTAGTGCAATTCTAACTTGTTCTTCACAAATATGACACGTTTTTTCTGTGGAGAGGGATTATCCCTCACTTATGTCGTTCTGATACTAATTTTTACATACGTGGAATTAATTTGTTAAAGGGACATGGAATACAACTAGATAGTGATTTCCGAGTTTAAAATGAAAAGTGTAGTTAGGGTAAGTTTAATTTCCCTTTTATCGATATTTTATAAGCAAGCATTTTGTACCGAAACTGTTCTGAATTGAATTATTCCTTTTTTAACTAAAGAAAAAGTTTGCTTCAGTCGTAAGTAGATCTCAATTTTGGTCAAATTTTTAATAACCACTGTTGATCATGTATATTTGTAGCTTAAGTCAAATAAAATACTGGGAACCGATATGGCAGTTCATTTATTAACGGTATTAAGGATCGTCCACGTAGTGGTTTAGAATTCCTGAAAATGCATGCTATACAATATTAATGTGACTGTATTTATATTTGGTATAACATGTTGTACCTACAGGCTTTTACTGCGTATATTCATCATCTCGATAGACATACATATACACTTATAACGTGGTAATTTGATTACCTTATGTGTAAAAAAATATCATTAAAGAAAGTTAACTGCCAAAATATAATCTTTTGCTCGTGTGCTTATATCCAGAAATTATTTTTTTTCAAGCTGAATTCATAAACAACGGCCAAGAGCGTCAAAATTTAACACGCGAATCCTTACTTAAAAGTTCGTCGGCCATAATTAATCCGACACTAATGTTCCCCAGAAGCTTCCGGATAGAGAAGACGGGAGAATATCAGCTCGGTTCTGGTTTCGAGAGCAATGACAAAGTGACACCATTACATGTAGTAAATAATACTTATCGCGGATTCGTCCAATTAAGATGTTGAATGACCGCCAGTAACCTCCTTGTGTACAAAGTGTTCCATGGAAACACATCTTTCCGATCAACAAACCAAATATGCAAATATTGGGAAACCTTATGAATGTGTGAGTTGAGAAACGCGAGAGTACTGAGGTGGTATTTCAAGAATTGGTGTTAACTCGGGATTATTTGCTAAGTGGATATTTCGCAAATTTTGTATGTTTACTAATTAAATGCCAACAAATAAAATTAAAGCAGTGTTTATAAAAGTGCAGCGATAAATAGATTCAAGGAACATTGATAAGTTAAGTCTAATTTACAAATTTAATATTACAATATTTTACAAAACTGATTAACAAGTTTTTATCAATGGTGTTTATGTTCATATTCATCCTAGTATGAAAAATAATTTGTATAAAAACACAGACTTTGTTTTTGATGAAACTTAATATGTTTAGTAACCGAATGATTATAATGTATAAAATAAAAAGCCACGACCTTACAAGTTATAACATGTAGTACTGGCCCTATTTATACCGTTTATTAAGTGGTGGGTTAGGCATGATGTTGTTATTAAAAACAACAGATCCGTCAGTAAAAAAAAACTGAGATTAAACTAAGTTTTTAGATTTTTTGGTTTCATTTTTCAATTTGGTTGATCTGTTTTCAGGCATAAGTCATATAATATCTATATTTTAGTGATTAGTCAAGTTATTTGTTATTAGTTAACAGCATCAAAATTAATTATGTTTCCTATCTTATCATATAAAAGAATTGTAAATAATTTGCGAAATTCTTGACCTAAGATGAAATGAAGGATTAGAATCAATACTTCGAAAACCTTGTAATAGATATTTTAATAAAACAAAATAAAGTCTATTTATAAACAAAACAAAGCTGTATTATTTCGTTAATTCGTACACGCTCACTTTTTTCCACAAATCGAAAATCGACGTTTCGAAAAATTCATTATAGAAAATTCATTGCAGGGAGGAATGGAATATTTGACGTTTTGAGAATAGAAGATTCAATAGAAGACGAGAAAATCCTCAAGCGTTGCTGAAACCGTCTCGCGATGAGGAACTAAAAAATGGATGTTTGAGAAGTCGGAATTCTAGAAATTTTGGCAGATGGATGAATCGAAAATTGACGATTCGAGGAAGTAATAAAACATTCTGGAAAATTCATGAGCAGACGAAAGGACCCCAAAGGGAGGAACCTTGCTGTGGTCGCTTAGCGGTGCAGATGTCGAAAACTGAAGTTTCCAGAAGTTTGTAGAACATTCTAAAACATTCAATAGAAAGCAAAAGAGCTAGCACGTGTGGCATATGGTCGAAACCGTCTTGCGCTGGAGACTTTGAAAATTGACGTTTTCACGTCTTTGAAATATTTTATTTGACCAAGCGAAGCGGGTCTACATCTGTTAGTGTAAAAAATAATTACTTACAAAAAATGAAACAGATAAGGCAAAATTACAAAATTTTGAAAAAGGTTGGATCGTAAAGTGTAAATTATACAATGATCTCGATTCCCATTAACTAGAGGTGAAAGATAAAGGGCACAATTAAACATAAACTTTGTTATCCAAAACATCAGTTGATAAATACATATATGCACTTCATACAATGAAGCATCTTATTGCTTTAAGATTTTGATGTAATCAGCTAATAGAAGGCTCGAATAACTTAATCAAAACAATCGGCGTGTCCTGAAGGGAACTGAATATTATTGTTTCAGTCGGATAAACGGGATGTGTCAATGATGAGGTTTTATTATAACTAACTAAAAGCTATATCTTTCTGATTGTAGCTTCCAGCTTAACTAGAAACGTCAGGATTTTAAAAATATTTTAGATGAAACAAAGTTAGCCAGACACCATACCTAACAAATTTTTCAGAAAGTGTAGTAGGACACTGCAAGTAGTGATCCTAGCTACAGACAGATGGCGGGAATGTCGATGGAATCTACTCGAAGTATAGACTGCGATAGTAAGATGTTTTTCTAGAAACATCTAGAAGGATGGCGTATACGGAAGCTACCTATATAAAGCGCGGGCTGCCGTATGGCAGTATAGGCTGACTACCTTTCCAGTCATTTAAAATGACAGGGTTATCCAACTAATATGTTTCCCACAAAATAACTGATCGGGAAAAGCCTAACCAGAGTATTCTACCAACACAATAATACAAATCTTTACACTTGTATCGGAATAGGTCCAATTATGTAAACAAATTAGAGCAATAGCAGCAGATAAAAATCAGCCAAAGGGTAGTGACAAATTAAAGAAAAATAATTTGCTGAAGAACCCCTTCACGCTTTTAAGTATAAATTGTTAACCGATTTAATATAAACACAATAAATAACTGATATTTGGCTGAAAACTGGACATATAGACGTCCCGACCATATGGAAATATTAGGCAGGATATTTTCTATCAGATCAGTACTGTCCTATTTAAATCAGAACGGGTGGTCATCTTATATGGCGGAAAGTCTGAAGACTGAGTGTGAAGTTCTGAATTCGAATAACGATTGTCGAGCGAGCGAAAGGCTTAGTGAAGCATTAAAACAGTAGTGTTCTGAACTGGTTGTGTTTAGTCTTAGTGTAGTCGCAACAATATCAATATTATCGTTACCTCCTTATAAATGAGTGACAATAATCTCATCATCAATATCGTCCTTCTCGTCGTCCGTTTCTTCAGGTTCTGGAGGGGCAGACTTGGCGGCGAGTGCAGCTGCCTTCTTTTCCTTTTCCTTCTGTCTCCTGACCTTGCGCATGTGCAGAATTTCCACAATAACGTACATGAAGAATCCCGCCAGCAGCACCGTCAGCATGACGTAGAGCTTCTTTCGCGCGCACAGGTGCGTCGAATATGCGTAGGCTATGACGAAGCCGGAGCTCTCCCATAGACGGTAGTTGGAGAAGGCGGCCTCCTTGTTTCTCCTGAAGAGAGTTCCATAGAGACCTGGAACAAAAACAAAAAACACATTTAAGATAATTCTTATTATACAACATTCTTTTCTTCTTTTAGCTGCAAAATTGACAATTACTAAGTATAATCTTTGAATATAGAATTATATATTCAAAGGTATAATGTTCTGACGTGCACATGTGTGATCTTTCGTTTTGGGGTACATTCCATGATATCCTAAATGCCATCTAGCGGTGTCAATAGATGCTATGGACAACAACATTTAAAGAGTATCGACAATATTGCACCAATAGAGAACGTTTAAAAACAAATTCAGTGGCCTTTTTTCGGCAAAACTAATTTTTCAAATTCATCACTAGCCTAAAAGCGCGAAGACTAAATGCAATGCTCAATTGAAACGATAAATATAACAATGATGAACAGATAAACTAAAAATCTGTTTTTAAACGATACGTGTTTACATTTATAAGAATAGAACAACGCGCGCTTAACTATCCATGAAATAGGATAAATTATCCCGTTTAAGGAAATGGTTGAGAGCATTAAGTGCATGACTATTTATCTTTGTCATCTTTGCAGTTATAATTGGATCCTAGAAAGCAAATACTTCTATTATAAATTACCGAAAAATAATTTCGTTAAAAAAACCTTTGTTCATAGCAAACTTGCAGATTTAGAAAAGTTGGTTTCTTGTTTGAATAACTAAGGAACCAATAAAAAACCGAACCACGTAGCTTCGCTTTCCAGCTCTTTTGTAGCAGTGATAATTGTTCACAATTACTTTCGATTAAAACTGATCGATGAAAGTAAAACTGTTCGTTCTTGAACTCGATCTATATTATTCTCGCAGTAATTGCCAGTGCTTGGTAAAAGTTGGTCAAAGAAACAGCTTTCCTTAAACTGCAGATACTGATTTAACAGCAATTCAAAGAACGAAATTAAACAAATCAATTGAAAGAATTTAAAAAATCCACAAAAAAAGCTGCTCGATTTAATGTTTCGGTGTTGCAGTTCCTTTGTAGCAGAACTGCAATTTGAGGAACTAACATCAGCGGAAGTCATATACAGTCTTAATTGGTTTGCTCTTGCTCTTCCTTTTTGCTTGCTCGCCTTGGTGCGTTCGACTTTGGGTGTGCAAAAGAGCTTCCGTCAAAACATGCATTATTTTCTATGTCGCAACCTTTACTGTCCGCAATAGTCTGAGTAAACGAAATTGAAGGTCTATTCCTTAAATTGTTGGCGGCATTTACCTAGCTTAGAAATCTCTTAGCAGATACGTCAGTTAGAAATCAACAAAATGGTTCTGATGAAATAGCAAACAATATCGTCCTTTTTCTTGAAATAATGATGACTTTTTCCTTTAACGAAGTGCTAAATTTACCTATTTGAGAGAGCTATAAGGACATTTAAAGCACATTTTATAACTGCATAAGTAAAATAAACTATATAAGGTGAGTTTTTATGCTTTGCATGGGGATTTCGGCAACTAGCGGAGAAAGAAGGAAATTTAGAAACAGAAAGATTTGCATTTTTGTAAGCATATACTTTAATTCACCTTAAAAAAATTTATAAGACTTATGGCCATTTTTCTGTTTTATTCTGATTTTAATTAATAAAATACGTAGGTCTCAAATTTTGCAATACAATTTGCCCCATTGAACTTGCAACTTTCTTAATGAAGGAGCCAAATTATCATATAATTTGTCAAATATAGGCCAGGAAGGCTGGTAGCGATCAAAGTAACATTTAAAATATTCTTGTGCAGCTTGAACAGTGTTTAAATTACACCGTAAGTAACATTTCAAAAAACTGCTTTTCTAACTATAAATGTCATATTAAATTTTATATCGGCGCCGGTTGCACACACGTGGATCAAAGTTAATCCGGGTCTAATCAGCGGTCGTTGCCTAGCAACGTCATGAATCCGGTGTTCTAATTGGTGTTGCTATAGCAACGACCGCGGATTAAACCCGGATTAACTTTGATCCATGTTTGTGCAACCGGGCCTATGTCTACTATGGCTTGTATTTAAAAAAGCTCTGTTTATGACATATGTCTAAAATGACAGCTTATTTGCATAATTCAATGACATTCTCTGACTGGGAACATCACTGTTGCCAACTTTAATATTTGAACCTTATAAAAAATCCAAATTGAGCTCACAAAACTGCAAATCTTTCCCCATTTAACCTATCGGCAAGCTTAGGATAAAGTAAAGCTTAAAAATTGAAATCTATAACAATCTATGTTACACTATCTCAAACAGTTTGTTTTATCGGATAAATTAATGAAACAGCTTGTATAAGAAACGAAATTTTGCGTAGATAGGAAATACAACATTTGAAAGAAAATGAGGTGAACAACATTATTTTAATAAAAAAAGAACAACAAAGAAGCAGTAACACAGTTGCATTATTTGTAGCAGTAAATCCGACAAAACCCTTTTAGAGAGGCAGTTTGCAAATCAGAAAGGCCTTGATAAAGGTATATCTAATGGACGGTGTTATGATAGAAATACACTAGCKTGCGACAACCTACAGATCCGTTTGCCAATAATCCGAAGTTCATTAACTTGATAAAGAAGCAGTTCAATAAAATATTACACAAAACTCCAGTGAAAAATTACATAATTTAATGAATTACTTTTATAGCAGTACTACAGTCTAACATAATGAAGATAATTTTGCTGAAAATAAGTGTGACAGGATAAATAAGTTTCTTGTACAATTAGTATTTAATGATGTATGAGAAATTCGCGCTACCTCATTATTCAAATAAAACTTTATTGCTCACGAATGATCCAACATCCTGACAGACCAGGTAGAAGTCAAATAAAGCAATTTTTACAAAATACCGCTTTGGGAAAAATTAATTAACCAGTCTGGACAAATATTGAAATGACGTTCCCAGAAAACCTCGACATTAACTTGCGCAAACGCCAGCGTTGCGTAAGTTATTTGTTGCAAAATTCTTGCGTCTCGTTTTGCAAATGCATCCCAGTCGGATATGATCATGGCATGTTTTCCACTTCACCAGAGATGAGGCGGTGTGGCAGCGCTATATAAATTTATTGGCGATTAAAAACCGCACATAACTGAATTTAAGCTGATCGATGTAGAGCTCCAGATCAAAAGAGTCAATTATCAGGGGAAATAAACAATTTTGAGGATATTCCGCTCAGGCATCATCAAAAGAACAAATAAAACTTGGTGTGTTTATGTAACCATGTTTTGATTGGCTTTCGTTTTCTCGAAGGTGCGGTTCTGCGAATTTCTCGTTTGGCCGGCTTACCGACTTTTCCCCTGCTACCCATCTCGCTAGATTTTGCACGGCCGATACACCGGAACAGAATGGTGTTAAATAGATGTTATATTTGCATGGAGGAACTTTGCACTTCGTTGGAACCCTTATAACAATTGAATCGTATTTTGTTTTGAACTACATAGAGTATAGTTTTACTCATTTCTGTACATTGCTGTCAATTATTTAGGTACGTTGTATATGTTAATATTCTGATTTACGTGGTATTTGGATAATTATATTCACAGTTGATTATTTCTAAATAGCATGGTTTTGTAAAGAGTCGCTCATCTGTTTCAAAATGTACAGTTTTGTCATTTAAAATTTTTTGTATCATCTTGGACAGTAGGTTACAGTTCTCTTTGCACATTGATGGCATTGTCTTACGCGCATGCAAAATTTTAGGTTTTATAATAAGACAACTTGTCGAATTTTAAGATTTATGAGTTTATATTTTACTTATACACTGCTTTTGGTTGAACTGTTCTTGAATATGCCTCTATTCATTTGGTATCCTCATTATATATTTTTACAAATATATATATATATATATATATATATATATATATATATATAAATATATACAAATTCTTTACGATTCTGATAATTATGACAATATTTTAATTTATTTAGGTCTAGCTAGGCTAAGTAAAATACGAGCATTTTCTGACTTTTGCTTTCTTTAAGAGCTTCTTTTTGGTAATATCGATTGTTCGGAACTTTTAGCTTTACTTTAACCCTCCGCTTAGCATTAGAAAATTTAATTTGTTTAATCTGCCTGTATATTATACTTACTGTGCATTTCTCCTGTCTGTCGTATGAAGCGTGCATGTAATGATTCAAATATTGAGTGTATCGACCTTCCCTTTATACATTTAAAAATTTAGTATTATTATTATTTTTAAAACAAAACAGATGAGATGGTGGAAATTGTTTTCGCACGCGTTAAAAATTATAGAAAATCTAATTGTAATTGTTGTCTTATTAGATATTTAATTTTCTGAAATAAAAAAGACAGGGATTTCTTTGAACTGCCGTATTACAAACGTGGTAAATCTAAAAATTTGAAATTTTAACATCTATATTATCTAAGGTCATAAAACATTTTGTACGATACATTATATGTAAGACACTACGTTCAGACCTTTTTCTGACGCAAAATATTTTTTTCCAATTTTCTATCGTCGCAGTTACTAACCACACATAATAAACGTGTTGAGAAGCTGCACATAAGCTATATAGATAGCGGCTATCTCATATTTTACGTTTTATGTTCATAATAGTGGTTTCACTGTTACGTCAGACATTATTTTCAAGGTAGAACAACCGATCACGTTTCATTAAATGTGCTTGAAGAAACTATAACGTCTAGTAAGAAGTCTTCCGCAACAGCAAGGCGTGTCGTACTATAGATACAGCTGTAGACAGATGACGTGTTTAAGAGATTTAAATGTTGAAGTCTAACGAGATGATGCAGATTAGATTCTTTCGTTCGCTGCATCAATATGAGTTAACAATAGTAATTTTTGCGGGAACAGACAATTTGATACTTAAAACGCATTCATCTGAATTTTCTTAACTACACTGTCTACGGAGAGAAGCAAAACGTCATAAATTGTAACCCGTGGTATTCATTAGATCTACATGAATTTTACAATGCCTCATGAAACATTGTGAAATTTTAATTATTACTGGTGTTGCATAAGAGTAGAAAATGAATCATCTAATAACCACAAGTTGTCATTCTGCACGTGCAGTAATCATAATGTTTGTTTTTATACTCGCGCATAAATAAGTAAAATGTTTTGTTTAAGGAATGCAAAAGGGGAGTTTATTTACAGATATATCAGTTTCCAAGCTACGGTAACGTTGACTAGATGCAAATTACGTTAACTAAACTTTTGTATTTCTTAATTTTGTAGTGATTACATTCCAGTGCAGACTTTACTTGCCTCACGGTTTATAATTTGTTATAATACGAGTATGGTTTGTTATTTTATGTGGTCTACATATGAGCACATATACATTCTATGAAGAATACACCATTTAAAGAATATATCAGGTATTATGCTTCCTACAAGTCCCACTGTATGCATATTATTTCAAAAACATTTTTCAAAGCACTTACGTTTAAACTTGTAGCAAAAAATTTAGCTAGGAGTATATTGCTTAGTGTTACATATTAGTTTAAGCATCAGTATACTACTGAAAGATCGGTTGGCCCCTTGAATTGTCTTTTTTAACTTAAATAGTAGATCTCGACCTACAAGGGGCAACACTGGTTTTATTTAAGAACTGTTGGTTTTCAATTAAAACAAATAAATAAAACAGGCAGTAAACCGTAGCTTTTTTATCTGATATCCTATGTCACATAAACAAGTTTTTCAAACTGAAGGGTAAACAAACGCATTCAGCAATAATCAGACGCTCGCGGCTTGTATTAAAGCTGCAAAAGCAGCGTAGTAAATATTGGAAACTCTCATGGCTGAATACCTTTAAACAAGGTTTGAAAAATCTTATAATATAGGGTTAGTAGATAATCTGAGAGCGGAAATTAATACCTAACCATTTTCAAGCTCTTGAATTTAAAATTGAGCGCTTTTTCGCGGAGTTTTCCGAACAAAAGTTGCGTTAATACGAAGTTTATTCCACGCATAACTTTGAAAGTTACCCATATTCCCAATTAAGCCTAGAAGGTTTTAAATTGGTTCCTCATTTCAGAAAAAAATCGTTATCTAACTTAATCATTAATAATTGTCACTTAATAAAAATATCATCACTTTTCTTTTCAAAACTTTGTTTTTTGTTTTATTGATTAAATACGGCATGTTGAAAAAAGACCACGAACGTGTTAGTTAAAGAAAGCCATTGCTTATATATCGATGGTTTTTACTGAGTTATTCCTTCAAATAACTGGTCCATTAATATACCTTCAAAGTTTCTTTCTCTTACTAGATGTTGGTAAACCCCTGTTTAATCACATATCATCATACTTCTAAAATGCATTGGTTGTATCTACATAAAACGTATTACACAAACAAATCTAGTAAAATGGTAATATGGTGGATCAAGCTATCCGTGAAGGTCAAGCTCCGCGCAAGATTTGCACGGAGCGTGTGTGTGCCCAAATTCAAATTAGCAAGTCGAAAACGGTTTTTTTAACTGGTTAGGCGGTCGCAAAAAACGGCAAACACGACAACGGAACATTGACAAGGGAGCTTTCAACTTCCACGTAGCTGAAGCTCGCCGCGGGGCGACGCCACAACTGGTTTGGGCCAGTTGATTTGCTGCCCCCAGGCAAGGCAAGTCGGTTGCTACGCCAGGATCATCTGAGTCAGTACAGTGTTGGCAATTGCTTCCTGGGTTTTTAGTTTCATTCGATGTGAATATAGAATAATCTGTTAAAGAGGAATGAAGAAGAAAACGTTTTGTTCTAGTAGGAAACTTCATGAGGTTGGCTTAGGTGGAGCTTTTGCGGTTTGAAGTTCTGAATTGAAAGCTTACTTTTGGTATTCAATCATCTATTCAGTTTCATGCTTCAGCAGACGAGCCAATTAATTGCAGAGTGAGGGGTTCGGTATCACTTTCGTTAATAGCACTATATTGCCATCGACACTCATCAGTAAATCATTATTCACTTTTTTTCTTACTAGTTCTTTGTTTTTAGTGTCATGCCCTACTAAGCATTCTAAAAGTAATGGAAAATAGAGGAAAAATACTGTTGTGGGGAGGGGACAGGAAAAGGAAGGGTGAAGAACTGAATTACCCCTGAAAAAATATTACTCTTACAGGTATTATAATAAATTTATGAAGAGCTATTTACCGCAGTGGCTAAACTCAACAGCAAAGCGCACATTTCAAATGTAGATATAACCTAATATAACCTATTTAATATAACGCGATATATATCAAACTCTGTATCCCCTGAACTCTTTTCTACGAGCAGGTACGTCATACTTTGTTATTCCTATAAGTGTCTCGTTTTTATTAAACTAGCATTATAAGCAAGATATGAGGTATTCAGCCAATAAATTAGCTTTATCTCAATGTTAAGAGTAAGTCATAAAGCAAAGGCCCTACAACAATAAAATACCTACTCATTAAAAGTCGCAAAAAAATGTCGCGTGTGCGTTTTAAGACAATGAAGGTCAAAGGTCGCAAAAATCAGTTTTTGGTAAACATCTAGCTTCCTATAAATTGAATCTGCATTAAATGCTCTACAAATTTTGTTTTAAGGAATTTTTTATACGTTTAACCGTTCTTTCCATGTCATAGCGCAAGGTCAGTTCATAAAATGGCAAGATATTAACCTTATTTTGTTACAATATTATCCAATAGAAAGACTACCTATAAATGTGTGTAACTGTGCATATATTACTGAAAATAATATTCTCAAATTCAAGAAATATCCTTAGACTTTAATGTGTGTGTATATATAAACAAAATAGCTCTTGAAACGAACTTTCCGAATACATTATGTTAATAGAAGTACTACACAGTATCATATAATAGTGACTAGTAATACCCAAGCATGATAAATCTAAAAATGAAATTAAAGAGACAAATAAGGATTAATAGTCCGCCCGTACTATCCAATTTAAGCAAAATAAATATTAACTGTGACTTGTAGAAAACTGAAACAATGAAAAGCATCTCATTTCCAGCCAAAAGACAGTAAATATAGTTTGTTTAGTATGTACTTCGCAGCTAACCTAACAGAAATGTTCTTACTCAATATAATGTGTATGTATTTAATTTTATTTGAGTCTTAGCGCATCACATGTTGTTGAAAACTAAGAACGATCAACAAAGACATGTTTTCCAAGTTAGTGAACAATGAAATAGTTTAATCCACCTAATCCTGTACAGCACCTAATAAAGTCTATTTATACATCATTCCATGTAGAAATAATCTAATCTGTACCATTTACAATAAAAATGTGAAAACAGGAAGAAATAATACCCGCGCGCATACGCATGCAAGTGTATACTGATTCCAAACATAAACAATGTATCGACGTTTCACATCGACTTTGACATAAAAACTTCTATGCTCAATACAGTCACAGCTTGTTTGGGCAAGCGAAAGGAACAAGCAGACAAATAAACGAAAGAGTCCAACTGTTGGCAACACCGTATTACAGAAATAATAATATAAATATTTACGGGTCGAAGTCGAAGATTCCCGCGAGCAGGCGAGAATCGCGGATTATTATCCGCTTAATTGTGAAGTGGAAAATCGCGAATGCCTTGCAAGATTCAGTTACGTAATACTTTATACAAAGCATCCATTTGGTGATATAATGTTTCTTTATGGGTGTATAATTACCGAAACAGCATTCAAATGTTGTGCAAATTTAGACTATAGATTCAAATTTTTTGATTTTAAGCAAGTTTCGACATTTATTTTGGTCTTTCACGTTTTTTAATGTTTTCTTACACAAAGGTCCAGGGAAATTATATTTCAGCTCGATTTTTTTTGTAAAAAGTTTTATCTGTTTGCGGGAATAAGCCAAGAATAATAATAATAAATGCTCTGTTGCAATTTTTTCTCTCCACTTCCGGCCGCGATGGCAAAAAACTTCTGTTACAAACAGTTTTTTGAGTTATTTGCAACTGTTTTCAAAATAACTAAAAAAACCGATTTGACAGCCCTTCTTCCAACAACGCGGGCGGGAGGCGAAAAGAAAAAGGGAACTTCTTATTATCCTAGGTATATTTAACTACCTCGCGCAAACAGATCGCTTTTTACAAAAAAAAATCGAGCGGACACTACTGAAACGACAGTTAACTGACAGATGACATGCACATACTAAAGAACGTTTGGCAATAAGTAACACAAAAAAATCTAAGTTATAGGTAATTTTGTTACTAATGTGCCCAAAGATAATTAGGTATAGTGTAAGGTGATATATCATACTCAGTTATTATTATATTTGTGATACTGAAAACCATCAAAAATGTTTCAAAAATAGCTATAATTTATCTACACATATTCTAAAAAACTTAAAAAAGGCCAAAATGAATGCCGAATGGTTGTCTCATCAAATCAGAAAACAATACAGGAAAATACAGGAACATAAGAGCGCACGAAATTTTGATCAACTTTACACTGGTTGTAAGAATAATCTGATAACTTTAGGAATTAACTGTGGCTAACAAGTACCCCGGAGTGTTATAATGCAATTGCAAGCATATCATTAGTTTATTTCAACAATTTGTGCTTAAATTCGTTTTTATAACAATACTATAATTTTTGTATACATCTTTACTGTATATAAACAATTTTATCTACTTTATACAGGACAAATCCTGTAGATAAAAGAATGCAAACATTTCGAAAAATTATAACCTGCTTCCTTATTCAAAAATTTTGAAAGAAAGTGCCAGAGCCGTGACAGGTTTAAATACTTCGGTCAGCCTCACTTAATTTCTTCAGCTACTTGTTATTAAAAAGTTTTAAAATGGGTAAATGAAATGAGAACAATTAAAGAGCCTTCAGTTTTGCTTCGTTTAACAAATTCTAATAACATCAAATAAAACATTTTGTAGTGCGTTTTTTAGCAAAAAGGCATATTTTTTATTATACTCAAAGGCAGGTATTTCAACATTATGCAGAAATACTGACCCAGGAGAGTGGGATAAAATTTCATAAACATCTATTGTACTATCAAGCTTCAGGACTTTCCATGTTAATTATATCTAGTAAGCAGAAAATAGGCTGCCCATTTTAATTTTATAAACAAGTTTTGCTACTTGTAAGCTGTTAACTATTGTTTAATTTCTAGGTCACCTTGTTAAGGATTTTGATTAATATTTCATACAAAATCTTATGTGACGGAAAAACACTAGCATTGGGAAATCCATTTTTATAAAACATAATTACCATTGTCATTTGCAGCATTATGTAACCTTCAACATTCAGTCATTCACCGAAGAAAAGCTATGGCGTGGAATAGTTTTACCTCCACATGACAAATTGTTGCAAAAATAAGTAAACATCAGCAAAATAATTATTCTTACTTAAAATTATGCCTGTGCAACGTTTAAAAAAGGAATCACTGAAATAAATACTAACTTCCATTTTTAGTTCCGATAAGCATGAGTCCGAATGTTATAAATCTCGCAGGCTTTGACGTAATTGCTCAATATTTATTATTTATTGTCAACATAAGCACTACAATTGCGGCATTCTATTTTTGCGTCTGATACGCTTCAGCAGCAGTTAAGGAATCTGCGGCAGTTTGTGAATTTTTTTTGCTGGTAATTTAAACGCACAAAAATGAATCTGCTTCTACGCTGTGACATCACAGTTTTGCTATTAATACAACACCGTATAAAATTACTTGTTCCCGGAAGAACAGTTAAGCGCTGTTTGCAATAATTAATGACAGCATAAAACAAGTTTTTTATCAAAGAAAATCGTTGTCAATGATTACTTTTGCAGTGTATCTGAGATGTAGTGTACGGAGTATCATTCTGTCTCCTTTTCCTAGTATCAGTTTCCCAGCTGAGTACGCTACTTCGTTTGGGTGGTCACATGCAAATTTTATGCAAATACTTTTTTTATTGCGAATCTGATTCTATTCATTAATACCATGTTCACTGTGGCTGGCAGGTAGTTGGAATAAAAAGAGAAAGGTTGTAAGCATAGCTTAGATTCTCAGAATTATTCACATATGAGAATATGGAATAATTGAACAAATACGTTCGAGTTGAATAAGAAGTGCAAATATAAATCCATAAAAATTCATGAAGCTCTCAATATTGTCCACCTCCCTTCAAGTAATTCTTTGATTAAATTTGTATTTATTGCCATACTATGGAGTATGGACTAGCTTGCAAGACTTCCTTTAAGCACTCGAGCACAATATACTTAAGAACTTTTGGGTTCATACCATTATGCATCTTCTTTAAGAATGTGGACTACTTGCGCCTGAATTTAAATTTTGAACAAGGTTACTTCTTCAGCTGCGTAGTTGGAAATCCCCATTGCATCATTTTTTAAAATAAGTTTCGTATTGACTTTTACATAATGCCATTCAGAAATCAATGTCTCTTTTGTTTTAATTGCAACTGCGCACAACATGAAATTTAAGAATGTCACATTCAATTTTCATGCCAATACTGTTAGCGATAAACCTCATGTGATGTGTTATGAATGAGTACATTTTGATGAAAAATTTCAGTTATCGTAATATTTTCCAATTTATATACAGTAGCGTGCAAAAAAAAACTTGACACCGAGTGAAATTTTTTTTGAACCTCGATAACTCGTGAATGAAGTAACCAATTTACACGGGGTTTTTTACTGTTTGATTCTCATTTTCTTCTTGACATTTCCAATAAATATCGTTGGGATTGTTTCAGTATATGAAAAGTTATGGTATCACGTTTCAATGCATATCAAAATCTAACCGTGCAAAAAAAACCGGACACTTCCACAAATTTAGTAAAACACAAAATTTATTTAAAGAACTACAAAATTAACATTTATCTCACAGAACTATGGATCAATATTAGTCGCAAAACTCTTTACGGCAATCACAGCAGCACAACGGGTCGGCACGGAGTCGACCAAACTGATGATTTTCTTGAGGAGAATTTTCTTCTATTCCGCCCCCAGCGCTGCCAWAAAGTCGTCGGCTTTCTTAAATTTTCAGACACGGACACGCTTTTCAAGCTCTTTCCACAAGTGCTCGATCGGATTGAGGTCCGGCGACTGTGCTGGGCACTGCACATTTTTTTGGTGGCGTGCGGAAGCATAAACTCTTCCAATATCTTCCGATATTGGTTGGCATTCATCTTGCCGTCCACACGTCACAGCGGACCGACCAAGGCTGAAGCAGCCTGAAAAATACACTATAGCATAGTTCAAACTCTCAGAAATTTTTAGGAAAGATTACCATCGAATCATTACGTTTCCACCACCGTGCTTGATAGTGGAGACTTTATAACGATGTTCGAAGCGTTTTCCGACCGGCCGGCGCACGTACCGAATGCCGTCCGAAGATACCAAATTAAATTTACTCACATCCGACCACAAGATTTTCGAACCGGTTCGGATGGTTGAATTCTTGTGGTCGCATCAGAGTAAAATATGGTATCTTCGGGCGGCATTCGGTTCGTGCGCCGGCCGGACGGAAAATGCTTCGACCACCCTTATCAAGTCCCTACTATCAAGCACGGTGGTAGAAACGTAATGATTTGGGGTAATCTTTTCTAAAAATTTTTGAACTATGCTATAGTGTATTTTTTCAGGCCGCTTCAGCTTTGACTTGGTCGGTTTGCTGAGACGTGTGGACGGCAAAATGAACGCCAACCAATATCACTTGATATTGGAAGAGGTTATGCTTCCGCACGCCACCGAGAAAATGCGTGCAGTGCCCAGCACAGTCGCTGGACCTTCATCCAATCGAGCATTTGTAGGAAGAGCTAGGAAAGCGCGTCCGCGTCCGAAAATTTAAGAAAGCGGACGGCTTGATGGCAGCGCTGGAGCGGAATAGAAGAAAATTTCTCTCAAGAAAATTATCAGTTTGGTCGACTCAGCTGTGCTGCTGTGAATGCTATAAAGGGATATGCGACTAAATATTGATCCATAGTTCTGTGCGATAAATGTTAATTTTGTGGTTCTTTAAATAAATTTTGTGTTTTACTAAATTTGTGGAAGTGTCCGGTTGTTTTTTGCACGGTTTGATTTTGATATGCATTGAAACGTGATACCAAAACTTTTCATACAGTGAAACAATCTCAACTATATTTATTGGAAAKGTTAACAAGAAAATAAGAATCARGCAGCAAAAAACTCCGTGTCAATTGGTAACTTCATTCACGAGTTATCCGATGTTCAAAAAAATTTCACTCGGTATCCGATTTTTTTTGCACGCTACTGTATGTGCTATGTGCCCACAGTGACTAGAGCAGAAGTAAGAACATTCAGTTAAATTCAGTTAATAAATTTTCGCACAGAGGTTTGTTGTAATTAAAACAAAAATTTCAACATTATCGATACACTGGTTTTTGTGTCATCGGGTTTTTAAAAAAGACAGCTCAGGAGGAAATGGACCATCAGATTTTTAATGAATGTATACAAAGCCGTGAAGGCTTCACCTATTATTAGTTTTTTTTGGCTATTGCTGTCCTACTCTAGACTGTTCTTTAAGGGTTAATTGTTATTACTCGGTGTTTCGGTGTTATTATTTCTACAATTAACTAACTGTACTTTAAAGTTGACTAGGAGTCGAGGGGTACATTCTGTGAATTCCACTCGACAGGCCATCTAACGATGGCAATAGGTACTACGACCAATAGCATTTAGCGGTAGAAGTATATATACAGAACCTTAAGTAGGTACCTACTTCGGTAGAGAGAAAGCGTGGAATGTATACATATATAATAACACATAATATTTACAAGCAGTTTTGAGAAATACATAAACAATAAAGACTGGACAAATGGATGGAAAGAAACGACTTATAGTACTTTTCAAGTGGCACAATGTGAATAGACTCATGAACAGAGGATAAAAACAATTGATGATGAATATCCTAACCTGGAATTAGGCAAAAATATTACTATTTGTGTGAAACGTTTCAATTAGATATTGGATCGTTTCTCAGGTGACAAAATTATTCAACTATTGTAAACGTCCATTTAAATTAACAAAAAATGTTTTAAAGTATTCTGGAGATTATTTTATTACTTTTAAAAAGTTCTCAAATTCTTCAATATCTTCCCGAACCTTCTAGGAAAATATGGAATTTAGCAAAATATTTCATTACTTTCTAGAAAAGTCTGTAAGATTTTGCATGAACCATAAAAATCCTCAAATTGCAAAAAAAAACAAATATTTCTATAATGCATTAAATGTGTCCACTATAAAATTACTGGTGTATCTAAGATACAGCCTCCTAAATTTTTGCTACTTATATTTTTCCGCACGATATACAGTGATAAAAGGGGTGTATTTGTAAAGTTACATTTTCACTTATAATATCACAAAAACGAGAATAAATCGAAAATAATTCGATATAACTTCGAGAACTGTTGCCTGCCAACAGTTCGTAAAAGGTTCTGGGGAATTATTTTCTAATTTATTCGCTTCTCGCGTAGTATTTCATAGATTATTTTCTGACTTTTTATAACCAGACACACACTCAATAATCCAGACTGACACTGATAGTATTCTTACATGCAGTTGMCTTAATTTCACCGTTGATTTCGTCGATTGACGATGTGCTAAATCTATTCTTATTCATTTTCACAAATGATGACAAACGCCAAGTTTGAGAAAAAAATGCGTTGTCAGTCTACAATAACAGGGTACTAAAATTTTATGTCAGGATTTTGACTGTTCAAATGATTTAGAAACCTACCCAACTGTTCTATACCGTGGGGCCAAATAACAAAAGTGACATCTACGTACCTATACCAACATTTTGGTTTAAACTGAAAACTGTTTATCGCTACCTGTTCAAAATTTTCCATAAACAAGTTGGCTACTACAGGACTTGTGCCAGGCAAATTTTGAGGTTCTTCGTCTTTGACAAAGATTAGAAGATTACAGGTGTAATCGAAACGTCAGACTAATAATTTTTTGTCAGTGTTTTCAAGAAACAGCGATCTTTCCGAGAAAATATTATCTTGTTCCCCGTATATTTCTATTATAAGGTATTTGCTTTATTACCGTACCTATAACTTATAAGTATCAAAAAGTTGTAATAGCCATAATAGTCTTACTAAAAACTATTCATACTACTTATACAGCATCGCTATTTCTCATTTTCATGAAAATGGGTTATTAATATACTGAACATTAAGAGTCTTGACTACTTACCGTTAATTTGAGTTTGGAAGACGGCATCGCCGACCCCCCACAGCCCAGCAGCGAGGAAGAACAGGTACGGCTCGTTGGGGTGCGGCTTCCATATGAGCAGCCACGACAACAGCCCCGTATGGACCACCGCCCCCAGCGCTATGATGCACTGCCTTCCGATATATTTCATGGCCGATCCGAAGATTATACTGCAGATGGCGTTGACTACCCCGAAGCAGATCATGACGTATCCCAGCGACGGGATGCCAAGGGCGCAGGAGACGTAAGCCTGGGTGAACTCGGCACCGATGAAGGCTTGCTCCATGCCGATGTAGACGGTGAGTACTATCAGAAGCTGTTGGTAGGGCTTCTTCATCTGGTAGGCAGTGGCGGACAGGAGCTGGATGGGGGTCAACTCGTTCGAGCTGCTTCCTCTCTGTTTCTCTCCATACCTGCAAAGGATGATGATGGTAAACGTTTGATTCTCGTTTCATGTTAGAAGATCGAATTCCCGACAATTTTTTATCAACCAAGTGAAGGCATATCAAACTTAAACAACAGGATGCCATAAGAAAACATTTTATAACAATATTCAAAGTTTTTAAATTTTTGAGAGTTTGTATGTGGAATGGGGTCGTCCCACAATTTTTTGTATTTTACATTAAAAATGTACATAAAAATTGAAGCACAAAGACATTTTTTTGCGATTTTTCCGGTTCTTGTTTACCGAGAAAAAAATGTGAAAGTATGGATTTTCAATATCCGTTTCAAATGCCTCGATATTCCGCCACGGAGATGACGTAAAAGGTTCGCATGCTGACGAAAGCGAGAAACACCAATAATAGCCAGTGCTTTAGCGGCATTGCAAGTAATATTTGTTTTTTTTTTATTTGCGTCACGTTGCCAGTGTGGGCGAATTTTCGCGATACCGTGAGGAAAGTACTCGTAAACTGGCATTGTGACATGGATACCTAGGTCAGCTTAAGGCGTATTGTGAAAATAACTTAAATCATCCTTCAGTCAGTTTATTCTATAATGAAAAGTTCTTGTTGAAATACGAAAACACTTTAACCATCGAACCTGCTTTTGAACCAATGTTGTTATTATTATGAGGAATTAAACGACGCTTGATGCTTGATAATGTATAAAGTTTGTATACTTACGTATGAGAACGATATGATAAATTTTGAAACTGTCTGGACTGTCTCTGGCCGTCGCGTCGTTAGGAAGAAAACGGTGAAGTACCACCGACAACATCGCACGTTCGCACGTGCTGCATGTGTCCCATGTGCAATGTAATAACCCTAACCTAACTCTAGCCACGCGTTTTTGTTTACATAGTTTAGTCCAACTTTCGAGTTTCGTAATTGTCAGATTAAGTGGTGGAGCAAGATGTTGTCGAAGTATTTGGGTAATCTGATGTTTTTTTTAATGTAAGAATGGCTTACGTTAAGAAGTGTTTTGATAAACAGTAACAGGTTATTCCTATGTTTACATCCTTCGGCCCTCTCTCTCACTCCCATTGTCCCATTGCATTATTGTATTTCTCTGGCTATTTATAAAACTGACAACAGTGAGCACCTTGTTACCTAGGGAGCTGTAACAGTGCGCATGACGGAAATTAGGAACCTTTTGCGTAGTTGTTGGCGGATTTAAGAACATCTTTGAAACAGGGTAATTTTTCTACCGTTTGTTACGAGTTGAATTAATCTAAAAGCAAAATAGATGCGTAGCACTAATATTCATGACGTAAGCAATAAAAGGCATAGGTTAAAACTATCAAATTTTAATGTGCGGGACGACCCTAATCTTCCCGTCGTCTTAAATACCTMACATAYTTACGCTTTCTTTTATTTTTGTACAAGTACAATATTGTATCTAAATGAACCCTGCCATCCATCATATCAAACAGGTATACCGGCTAAATTTAATTAATTAAACTTTAATAAAATCGGACAAAACGGCAATTGGTCGATAATTACATACTATACTCTAATTTAGCAAGGCAAAAAATATAAGTTATAAACATTTTTAGGTATCCAAATATGTAAAAAAATAATACAAATAAATAACATTACACTCAGGTGATAATACGACAAAAAAGAACCTACTCTTTTATATGTAGCATCAATTCCATGCTTGAAAGTACCTATTCAATTATTCCTTCCTTTACCTGACGAAACATCCTGGATTAAACTGATCCTGGTTTAAAGTGATTTACAGATTTGCAAGAGTTGAGGATATAAACGAAACTATTAAAAATTAATCTTTAAAAAATTAAATTTGGGATTATTTTCTTTATTATTACCATGTGTAATTTTGGTAAGTTGTTATCATGAAAAATATGAGATATAAGTCAATCTGGGCGAGATCTAGGATCTCAAAAGAATGGGACGTAGATTAAAAATTAATGCTTCGCTCAAAATGAATCTAATAGAAGTTGATAATAAATTTTAAACACCTTTTCTCACTTTATTAGCCTCTGTAGCAGTTTTAGCAATATGCTTTTTTAACTACCACCAACAGATGGGTACTATATCACTCTGATCAAATATCTAGCATTATTATTTGGTATGGTATGTAAGCTATGTCTTTGTATTTATGATAAACTACAAAGTTGACTAAGTACCGCATTCAGTGTTTTGTTTTGGCTACGTTATTTTGGAATGTGTGTTAGGTATTTACTTGGTTATACTATCTAAAATAATCCACTACTTTTTTCATCGCCATAAACTGCGGTTTACGTATCTATATAACATCAAGACGTGACTTCTGATACATAACTCCTATGTTAAATCTAGGTTGGTGGTGTTTACAAAAAAAAAACATTTGTATCTTGTTAGTTGTGCAGATAACTATGTTGCGGATTAAAATAAACGTTATTATTTTTATTAATATTTATCCTTATGCTGTCTCTACTGTAACAAACAGCTATAAAGTGAATAGGCAAGTTGTTTTCCTGTCATGTTTGATAAAGTCTATTGTTAAAACATCAAACCCCATTAAGTATTTGATAACAAACAATATTCACACCAAGTAAATTACTCGTACCTATTGCTATAGCATCCAGTAATTAACCTTAAAGCCTTTAATCTGTATTTGACCGAACGTGTTCGCAGTAGCAACCTTCCACGACAAATATAGTTATTTACATGTTGTCATGCCGATAAAAAGTAGGTGACGAACTTTGTAACTATGCTGACGAAGTTGGAATAATAATGTAAGAGAAATTCTCAATTTAATGTGGTGTTAAAGACCGACCTATTATGACACAGTGTTCAAGGATATCATGCAAACGCACCTTTACAACGCTTGAACGAAAGACGTTCTTGCGTTCGCAAATGCAATTAGTAAACTATGAGGAGGTGTGGCGATGTATTTTACTGATTATGAATACGATTTAAATGCATATAGATATGTATTCTGAGTTCATTTCACTATTTCTACATTTAAATATTTGATAATGACGGTTGTTGTGATCATTACCTATTATATGGTGAATGTGTTCTAACCTATCATTGAAATCTCCTGCGAATGTACTATAGAAGGTGGAATTTCTATTCTGCGAGAATTGCATCGGTTCTATAAAGAATATGTAACGCTCAAATGTCTCCATAGGTATCTAGGTAGGCATGATCCAGCTTTCTGAGAATTTCTCCAGTATAACACAGAACGATAATTTATGTTTTGCCTCTTATTATGACGAGGCTACATTGCCTTATATACTTAATAACGTAACATTGTGAAAATAAAGTAAATGTCAAGTACACGCAAGTCATAACGAATAATAATACGTCTCATTCTAGCTATAAGCAGGTCCCTGATACATAACAACTATAACCTACAAACATCAATTAAGTTTGGCATTTTACTAGTAATAGCAAAACGAATGTAAAAAATAAAAAAAATACAGAAATAAAGTTTTTAATCCTCGCATAATTACAGGCGTTCAGTAATGTTTTCACAATGACATTGATACAAGTAAAAAATATGTCGTAGGTATATGGTGTGTTAAAAAATGGATTATAAATACCTATAAATATAACAAAATGTAGGGATCCTGAATAGGAACAATATCATAGTGCTGTTGAGGTATAGGTAATGGTGACGCACTTAATCTTTCTCACTATGGAGATCTCGGAAACGTTAACAGATAAAGATTAAAATCCAGGAAATAAGTCGTGAATTTTAAGATATTGCAAATATGGGAAAATTATATTTTTTATTATACTTCTAGTGATTTTGACCCACGGTTCTGAAATTTCTGAAAAACCATGTTAAATTATGCTGTAAATTCATTATCGAGAATAAAAATTTGATGCGACTTTTTGTTTCCTTAGAACGATCTTCAACTTTTTTTATGGTGAATTTTACCTCCTGCATGTTGACTCTAAAGTTTTTTTTTTAATTTGGATACAACTGAAAATGTGTTCTATACTTGGAAGTCTGAAATCAAAGTAGGCAGAATAGAGTTACTGTTAATATGAATTTCCGAGTTTTAAATCAATAATGGAATCAAATAACATGGGGATATTTCAAGAAAGAAAAGCATATCGTTTTCACACGTTTTAAACAGTTTTCAAGAGCGTTGCCTTATCATCACTAGGGGGGCAACTTTTTTTCCATTTAACAGAACTTTTATTTCTTACCGTTACCCAGTGCCGGCGAATTTCAGTTGCCTTCTTTAAGTTTAAGACGAACTTTGTATGCCAGAAAATCATGTACACTGAGCACATAAGAATGCATACTACTATTACCTGAAACACCTATTTCCAAACGCTATTATCATCAACTGTTCACCATTATGTGTTTACAAGCACTTTTATCGATTACCGAGAAGTCAAAAACAAAGTAAATTAGTCATTTCATTGTATTTTACTCATTGCAGATAAGGTTGGCTTAAAGAATTCATTTCACGCATACTATTGTTGCACTACTGTCCTTCCTATTTGTTCTTCGAGGTTCTAACACTTTTTTAAAAGGCATTGGATACTAGTTTTCTTACTAATTATACATAAAAAAAATCTACTCAAATGAAATGATTTCATACAGCTTAACAGCAAGGAACTATTTCTAATAACAAGATAATTAAACAAGAAGGTAAGTGTTATTTTGGCCCAGACTATTGGAGATATTTTATGTAAGTATGTATACTCCTTATACATACAGCTAATTTTTTTTTATTTTCCGCCTAAATGTCAGTGACAACTGCGAAAGTTAAGCATGCGAGCGGGCATAGAAAATATTTTACAATTATTCAAAAATCTATATCTATATCGCATAGAAATGACCAAAATAAAGGAATGAGCGTCCCAGTTTTATGGAAAAATTGCTTCACATACCGGTATAGGCATATACAGCAGTAATTTTTTCAATAATTCCTTCACCCTGAAGAACGAAAGGCTCATTTAATTTAATTTCAAGAACGGAAATTTCCTACCCCACAGTCCACAATTAAGGTTCTTGGCTAATAGATCTTTCACGCAGTGATTTAATATGAAAACTCTCCTAAGAGATAGTTAAACGTTGATTACATTTAGCTAAAACTGCGTAGCCTGTCAAAACTGCATCTACGTATCGATGGAAAATATTTTGATAAATCTGATGTCTCGACTGTCATATTAAAACCAACAGAAAAGTACTTTTAATTTTCTTAGACATGTGCAGTCAGAGTCGGCCATCATTGTTTAGAAATCAACAAATTAAGGGAACTACGAGGAATTAATAAAAAATAAAGACCATTTGCGTATATTTAAATATTGGCGGTTCAGAACAAAGTTGTACAGATACAGCGCCATCTATTGATTGCATGCAAAGGTACGAAAGTTCCAGTTGTCGTTTGCTAGTTAATCAATGCAGTCAACAATGTCCGCGACAATCGCTGATCGCGACATTTGCGAAGTATGAGTAGTGACTCGTTTTTTCTCTGCAAAAGGATCCTCAACCACTCAAATCCACAAGGAGTTTTGTCTTGTTTATGGACCAGCTGTAATGAGTGAAGGAAGAGCTAGAAAATGGTGTCGAGAATTCAAGAACGGCCGCACTAATATGCATGATGAAGACGGGGTGGCAGGCCGATGAACTTCTTCAATATGTGGACCAAAAGCTTCCATTTAATCGAGGACTTAACTGATAATTAGTGCTCTAACTGGTGAATTTTCTCTTTACCATATTCAAGATTGTTACGGAAAAGCTTGACTATCACAAATTGTGTGGAACATGGGCCCTAAAAATGTTTACGAACTACGTTTTGGATCACTATAGACTAGCCGGAGAAGCCAAAAAACTTTACCCTTTACACCCTAAAATAATCTGGATTCGACAAAATTTAAATGCTGAAAGGTGTGTGAGCTTCAACGAAGAAGAATTAAGACAGGCAATTAAAAAAAATTAAAAGCGGAAAGGCACCGTGTCCTGATGGCATCCCCTCTATTGTAGTAAAGAGTTTCCGCGTTTGATGTTGGAACGCCGGGTATTTCCTCAATTTTAGTCTACGAATGAATGCTTGTCCTCGATGATTTAGTATGAAAATATCAATAGAAGATTAATAAAGGTTGATTATGCAGCAAAAAAATGTCGTAGAGAGACCAAAATCGCCAAGAAACACTCAGCAGGTGGAGATTCGTGTTTTGCATCGGAGCAAGCTGATAATTTCTATAAGAAGTTTTGACAAATCTGGCGTTCTACAGTGGCAAATTAATATAGTTTTGTATAGCAAATGCAAACATCACCCAAGCTATGATGTTCTATACTTTGAGGAGCCATCCTTTGGTTTTCACAGTTAGCTGTTTCTTCCGAATTCACCTCCGCGCAATAGTGTACAAGTAATATGTGTAATGTTTGTACAACTGATAAAATAATGTTATTGCTAATATAACCTAAACAATTGCTGTGCAGGCAAATAAGAAAGGAAATACAGTTGCTTTGTTCAGATATCTTCCTACAGTTTTTTTTGCCATGTCTATAGTTAATCAGGATATTCGATTACCTGGGTTTTCCTATCTTGTTTAATTAATAATGACTTGGTCAACTTAAACAGCGGCCCAGACTAAAGAAAAAGTGCTTCGAAGTTGATGCATTTAGCAGATGTCAGTACTCTGTGAAATATATTTTGTTCCAGTAAGCTTCATTCTTTTATCATCTCGTTCCATGAGTGCAATTTTTATTCAGAACCCGGATTTGTTTGTAAAACTAACTATGGCTGTACGCTTTCAGCAAACCGTCGCTAAATGCCATTGTTGTATTATACTAAAAACTGTTACGTAATAGCTGTTTTGCGCACATTTTACAGATTGCATTATATTCCCACAATGCCCATGAAGAGAATGCTTAACGTGATCGGCAGTTCCATGATTGCAGACTGCGAACAACAGGAAGCCGGAATTGGTCCAATTTATGTTACGAGCAAAAAATATAAAATTATTTTCAGTCACTTATCAAAACTTCACGTAATGAATACTGTGGCCGCCATCCAGCAATGTCATTTCGACATTAATGATTGCATGGCTAAACAATGGTGTGCGACTGATCTCATGCAATTTTTGAGCCAACGTAAAAAATGACATGTAATTAATGTACAGCAATTAGATACTTTGCTGCTGTAGTCGAAGCGATTATTTAAAATAACTTTATGTGTTTAAATAAAGAAGCATACTTTTTTCGGATTGGATGCAAAAATAATAATGGTTTTAGACTCATTCTGCAGAGACATGTCATTGCTGGTTTTTGATGTGCTTGATATTGAGTACAATTTCACAATCAGTTATAGTCTGATGCTCGTATCTCCATAGTATTCAAACAACTTAGTAAAATGATGCTAATACCGTTAAAACAGGTTAATTAATATATTTCCCAAGGCTATAACGTATTCAAATTAGATAAAGATACGGATACCCGTCTGCATACAGAATAATCCCAGTTATGGTAAGTGCTCGAACTCTTCTAGAATAGTGAAAACTGTTCTACATCTGTGAGATGCATGTCATGTACTTTGGTATAGTGTCTAGTATTTGTGTCATGCGGTAAAGCTTTAATTAGTTCTAAAACTGCAGAACAACCAAAAACATTTAGTAGATATAGAACGGCCTAGTTCATCGTCGAAGCTAGCATCAAACACAAGTATAATGTCCGTGTTAAAATATGTACAAAATCTTCACCTTGTATTGCAATGTCTGTAGTTTAAGCAGGATTAAATTTCCAGTCAAAAGTTTTTATTAAAAAAATTACATATGCGATAAATGGGTACCAGGTCATTTGTCTCTAATATTATAGGGAATGTTTTGCAGAATTCAATGTTTATAACAAATGCAATTTCAAATTCATTCGTAGTTTCATAAAAACTGGATTTATGAAAATATGATTTTTCGAGCCACTCGACCGATGTATACTTTGATTGTTCTCGTATCATTCTGCAAAATTTTCACGTACGCTATCGTATCGGCATTGCTAACTTGGTAGTTAATTGTTAGACACTTCCAAAATTTACCAAATTTTGGTATATTCTGTTAAAAGATATTCCGTGTGGTCGTGGTATTTCCGAAAAAGAAAAAAAACGCTGAGGGTAATTCCTGCAGGCATTTTCAGAGTCTCTAGTTGCTTTCAGACACATTTACAACATATCAATCTTTACTTTATTTCAAAACTAATGTTAATTATCAATACCTACTTATTAATATCAATGTTAGTTAGTAATTACTCACCAATAACTAGTTCCAAAAAAGTTCTAAATATCTCAACAATGCCACTTTTACATTTCAATAGACAATGACACGACATGTAATTCCATTATACTATTGATTTCGTATTAGAGTTAAATTTATGTTCTGCTCATTTCTTTCGTATATTTAAATAAAGATTTATTAGGCATGCTTGCATTACTAAGAATTATTTTTAGGTACTATTATCATACATCAAAAGCCCAATATGGCTACCATAAGAAAAACAAAAGGTAGAACTTATAACTTGGAAACAAATGACATTCGCGGGGCTTGCATTTATACCATCCGGCTATTGAAAAAAAACTGAAATCGGCAAATTTTAGTKTTTCCAAAATAACTGAAATCTGAAAAACCACAATGAAACTGGATCGAATTCTGTGTTGTCCCAGTTGCTCTATCTCTTCTAATAACTGACATATCACTGGCAATACTAAACATCGAAATAAAGGTATAGTAAAATTTTTTATGTGTAAAACAAAAAAAACAGTAAGCGGTTAACGCTTTTAGTGTTAATTTTTACACTAAAACTGGTCAAACCTGTTTAGTTAACAAAACAGCTTCTCGTAATTATACTTTACAGCAAAACGGTCAAAATGTTTACATGGACGAAACGTAGAATACTGTTTTTTTTACAAACTTCGGTATGCTTGTCAAAAGCGTTAAACCTTAACGCATGTACCTGGCGTTACTTTATATAGCAACCATGGCACAAGTTTACAAAAGGGTCTGCAATGGCAAAATAAAAGACATGCCAGACCAGTAGGAGCTTCCAAAAATTGTTTATTCTTAGTTTGGGGGTTATTCATTTACMCTCACGTGTGTTTAAATGCGAATATATCAAAAAAACCATAGTATCTACATTTTTTAAAATCAAGAACACAAAATGGATAGTAGTAATCACTCCTACAATTATTCAAAACTCACAAACAAATTATTTTTTATGGCAAAGGAATCACTTAGAGAAATAGAGGGAGACACAAAAAAATTGTAACACTTTAAGGCCAAGGAAAACAGATAGATACCACAAGTAATAAGCCAAAGTGTTACCAACTGACATCATTCACCAGTGACGTATCTAGCTAGCAAAATTAAGGAACACTGACCTACGCCACTGGATACATCATTTCCTGTGGAAAGTGATTTCTTCAATCCACTTTTTATGCTTATAAGCTATACCACGTTGCACCACTGCTTTTGTTTGAGAAAAACCTTTTAATATTGGCGACCATTCGTTTTTGGCAATATGTTTGGCATACGCGCCAAACGCTTAGTTGCTTTCCTTATCTAAAATATTAAATTTATTAAAAATAGCGAAGAAAGCTGAACTTTAACATCCTGTGTTTCTGTCTATCTTTTGCACTTAGATAAGCTTGATAAAATCGCAATATTTTGACTAAGGAATACGTGGTTGCATTATGTATGTACCATTACTTATAGACCACATATGAGGCTTCCTCAATTTGTTAAATTACGCATTTATCACATACCTAGAAGCTAGCAGTAAGAAGACACCCGTTAGATACTTCAGCGAACCAATTGCATAGCAAAATATAATTAAAATAATTCCACTTCAGCTTATTTTCCCCAATAATTTTTTTGAAGCGTCACACCCAACAAAAAAAAACCTGCACCAATTTTCTAACACTGATAGTAAAACACTACGATAAAAAAGGACTACTTCTTTGAAGTGGCTTTGTATAGCTGAAGCAAGAAAAGTTAGCTTTATATTCGCACATTAAATTTGGCATTAAAAAGAATGACTTCTGCCGTGTTCCTCAGTTCCGCTACAACTTTCAGTTTATAAACTAGCCAAATGCAAGAAAATTTAACGGACACGGTAGTCAAAATTTTGAGTAATTAAAAATACTTAGCTTTCCTGCTGAGGTACTTATTATGTTAGATGTGCCTCTCTAATTTTCAATTTATCTAAATTTTTCACAGAAACCAAAACTATTTGAATCAATTTGCACGTCGTCAACAGTTAAAAGTGGGTGAAAATGCATAACCAACCGTGGTGCCAGTCTGTGTTAGGTTGACATCGGAACTCTTTCAATCGGATATTCAGAGCATAACCCACACCAGCTGTATTCGAAATGAAGTAACCAATTTTTATTCGTCCGAGCACCGCATTTATCGCGACCTACAGCACACTGATCGAAGGTGCTAATAATAGCTAATTTATCGACTGCTGCCGCACTATTAGTTGGTATATCACGTTAGGTATATTGCTTATAAATTAGCTTATTCATGGCCCGTCCGTACTGCCAATGAATGTGTTTATGTAATTTATTAGCGTAAAACTAAACAGTAGTGCAAACAAAAAATTATCCATAAATATTGATCGAACTTTCTCTGTGTTGTGTGGCAAATGCAAAGGTTATTAGCATTTTTTTTGTGTAAAATTCTTGTGGCAGTTATCTTTTTACGGGGACAGGCATGCAAGTTATCGCGAAACCAATAAAGGTTTTTGAGATGCATGTGCAGAAATGAAAATTGCGGTTGTAGCAATAAGTGCAAAAAGTTAATAGAAACTAGTAAACAACGGCATTTTTGCATAGTGAATGCACAGTCGTCAACTATGCGCTCACTTAGAGGGAGATACTATGACGATAATTGTTTTATGAGATTTCACACTAAAAATGTTCAGCTAAAAAATGCACGTTAATAAGTTTAACAATTTTCAAAATTGATATATCTACGTTAATGAACAACGAACTATGTACGAGTGTTATTCAAGATTGACAAGGAGTAAAATTATGACATTTGTATAAATTCTAATATTGTACCTAGCTCGAAAATTTTTATCCTCAAAACAAAAAAGTCTCCCTTTAGTTTTTAGTTCGGGGACAAATATGCAATTTCTGCAAGCTAAAAGAAGTTTAGATAGCGCTTTAAAAACTGCATTCAAAAGTTGGTACAGGAATAACCCTGTAGCAAGTCACCAACGAAATATCTGCATTTGTGAAAATACACTTTGCGTAAATGCTGCCGCCTGATGGTCTATTCTCTATTCACGTCCGAGCAATGTTTTTGAGCGCGAAATCGAATATGTTGGATGTTTTTTTCAAACAACAATGCAAAGTTGAAGTTACCATTCAAGCGGTATTCTAAATGACGGACAAGATCAAATAATAATTCTAAGTACCTGAGATCTGATTCCGCATACTCGTGCGTATGAGGTACGAGGCTTATCGCGCGCGTTACTTTCTTGATTGATTGGATTGTAGGATCACGTGACTACAAAACGCGCACCTGATAATGCTCCGGCCACTGCATGCTTTCTACCCTTTTGCCTTCAGTTGCAGATAGTGCAAGACGTTTTAAGTTATAATAGATATAGAACAGCAAAACATTATCAAGTTTTTGGTGGAAGAACGTGTAAAACTAGCACAATTTTTTAAGGTTGAATATGAAATAGTGGTAAAAAGACTCTCCGTTGTCCAAAAACACTAACATAATAGACTGGCAAATTATGGAGTACCATACATAGAGTTCAGACTTAGCTCCAAGTATTAGTTATTAGTTTGGAACACATGGGCGCAAATTGACGAGTGATAAACTGCTAACTCACGGTGTCCTCTAAAGGCTATATGCAGTCAAGATAAACCTTTTGCAGACATAGACGCTTTACCATCACGATGAAATAAATGCATAAGCGTGTTAAAGAACAAGTCCACGTCAATTTAAACGGCCTATGCACTTCTTGTAATGGGAAATGCATGATAGTTGCTTTTTGAAATTGTTTCATAGTAGGCACTACTGTCAGGTTTATGCACTCGGTCCATCGAAATCGAATGCAGTGAGAGTATTACATTAAAGAAAAAGGATATAGAAATACAATTCAGTTAATTTCCATAATTTCCGATACAAATGTTCAGCTATTTCGTTTAATGTTCAGTGTTTGCATGATGTAAAGAGCATCCGAAGTTATATCGATGTTGTTGTCTGTATGTAATTATAATACTGTGCAAGACAGTTTTACCGAAAAATATTTTTCGCATAGACTGGGATTTGAACCCGGGCTTCCAGGTTGTCGCCCTAATTCGATGCCGCTGCGCCATCAGAAATCTTGTCACGGACTTGCTCGGTCAGATCATATTATGCTGGAAACATGCGATTTAAATTAAAAACGCAATAAAATGGTGCCTTAAGAAAAGGAAAGTTCATAAAAACTGAGATTTACTGTCATAAAATTGCGTACCAAGCTATGATAGAACGGATAAGGGATTGATTATTACAATATTTATGAAAGTAAGAAGTTACCAAATACACTTTTCTCGGTCTAAAAATTTGTAACTTAAAATCAGTTTATAAATTATATACCTATTCCATAAATTTAATGAAAAAACATCAATTAATACTGAGTGGCATTCTTCCAATTCGGAAGGCACTTGCATATTCTCACAACAAACAGCACGCTAATAATGTAAATCGAAACAACCTTATAATCTAATGCAACAGGATTACATMACACATGAMTTGCAGTTTATGGTGGATTATTTCAGTKCGAAAGCGATATGTCGGGTACGGCTTTCAGAGAAAAAACCTGCATGGTTTGCCTTGGCGTACCTACAGATTTACTTATTTACGGTTTAGAATGGCAATTTGGAGGTTAGCATGAGCTAGTTCAGCAGCGACATGTGCATTTGCATGCTCCGCAACCATCTGTTTCTCATCCTCAATTTGCTTAAGAAAGGTTATTCAAGTACCATGATAAGAAGAGATTTGAGCGAATATAAATATATCTGTATCTATTAAGTAATATCAAAATGTCTCCAACAAATTTTATAATAAGTTTAAGAACAATTTACTTGAATTCTTCTCTATATGTTATGGCAGCCATTCATTGTTTTTTCAAATCTATCTGTAACAATTAGCTACCTTTCCCTTACATTTTTGCAACTTATTGACGTTATCAAACTAATTGCTTGTATGTAGTTAAGATTGAGTTATTTTTTCTTAGACAAACCCAGGACTGCGTCTTTACTAATTACCTACAGCGGAGGTTTTACACAGTGAATGCCTTTGGAGTTATTTAGACATCGTAGGCTGCTTTGCAGAAATAAAAAGAATCAACCCGGTAGTACACCACATCTGATGGAGTCTATTTTGTTATAAAATCATAACTTGAATCTAAAAAAAGGTTTGGCAGCGTAACTGAACTGAATCTGTCAATCTTGATTCCCATTATTTACTCAAAGAGTTAGGGAGTGAAGGAGTAACAGAACCCCGGGCCAATGGATCTGAAAAACTATGTCAGTTTTGGCCGAGAGTCGAACCTGGAACCTCTCGGTTAACTTCCTAGTGTGATCACGACTAGAGCACCGAAGTTTTAGCTATCGTGTAATGTAATGTCTCAGTAGCGATACATGTACTGTTTTGACTATGAATACAACTAGGGCTTTTGGGTATAGTTGGTATCAAAATGAGGTTTTAAGTTAGAGATCCCGGGTATCAAAGCTGATAAATATTTTTTGGAGCTGCTCACCCATTTAGCAATGCTGTAAAATAATTATTATTTTCAGTAATTCAGATAGCAGTAATGTAGACAGCGCTACTATTAAACAAAACCAAATCATTACTGAAATACAATATGGGGCAGAAATAGTGTAAATTTTATATTAGCCAGATTTAAATTTTTTAATTTTATTTAAAAGAATATGTATCCTATGAGTCATTATTAGTATCTGTCTATACTGTAGTATAAATGTACAGAGTTCTGTTTTCTTTGGAAAACATTTAATTTAATGTAATATCGTCCTCTCACAGTATTTACTTCAAAAATGTTTAAATAGATTTTTTTAATTTTTGGTCCTTCTTACAAGTACATCTGACTTAACTAAATTCTAATTGTAACAACAGATAAAGTTGTATGCAAACGAGGTGCATAAATGATAACGCTGAAAATACTAACATGGAATAGAAAATATCTAACGTTAATATTTTGTACAATTCAATTAATTTCTATTGAATTTATTTATTTGGAAGCATGGTAAATGTAAAAAAATGATGCTTAAAAATTTTGGAAAAGTTAAAAGGAATCAGCGGGTTAGTGTTGTCAAAAACCCAATTGTCTAAGCAGGAATATTATATCATACACCATGTTAAGCAACTATGATAGAACCGTCTAGTTTGAATATTCGGCCTACAGATATTTKGCACTACTGCGGTACTGCAAGTCGAGGGTTATGGTGTGCTTTAATTAAATTTGATTAAAAAAATGCTGTTTAGATAATCAAGTTTCGAAAAGGATAAATCTGTCAGAGTACTTCTCATGAGTCTGTAGTGATTTATTGCTTTACTAATGATGGCAATACCAGTGCGCAGATTATGTTATGTAGGGCCTTCTATAAAACTCACTACTACCTGTTGTTTTCAATAATAATATGTTACGTTAGATTTTCAGTCATCAGGTGCATTAACAGATGAACCTATTGCGTCTGACGATTCTCAAGATTCTCTATTGGGACTACTTTATTTTGGATATAAATGTGTAACGTACGTTTATGCTGATGACACCTAAATGTAGCAGTTAATCAGTTAAAACAGTTTTTGCAAATATAATCCCGAGTAACTAAATTCTGATAGTATTTGGTAAAAACAAACAACCAACAGAGGTATGTTCATGAATGGAAGTCGGTAAAAAACTATTTCCTACACATTTAATTAACACTAAGAAATGCTAGTGAACGGTTTTGTGTTAAATGAATTACTGTTGTCCTATACGCTATACCGCGCAAGTGAACTACAGCCAGCGCAGCGTTTAGAAATTATGCTTGAGATTTATGGTTGGACCATGTTCGTATTTTACAATTTAAATTCTTGAATGTTGATTTTGTTATGGCAAATGGTTGTTTACGACGTAATAAAACAATTTTCAAATTTATGGCGAAGCTATGACCCTTCATTGAGTCTTTTCAGGCGATAAATCTCCTTCTTTTGTTTGTGTGACATGATCAGAAGAAGTGCGTCTTGGATTGAGATATTTTAATTCACATATAAGTATATAAATTAATGTTTATTATTTATTATTATACTATATTCCAATAAATTAAATTTCCTTGTCTTTCAGAATATATTCAAAGCAAACGTAGACAATATCCCGTTAATTTTGCCCGTTTTTGGAGGAACGATGGTCGCGCCAAGTTCTATCCACCTTTCTCCGCTGAAGGTCACCGCTCGTCGATTTGCAGCATCGGCAAGGTCGCGTACTCGCCTGGAATGTGGTATTACGATAATAAGTGGTCAATATTGGTCGGATGCCCTTTGCGTGGCATTTGCCTTACTTTGTTTGGGTTTTTCGCAGGTGAGTAATCTCATTTCGTAACGCATTTTCTTAAATGGAAAAGAAAAAATAAGGAAGCGGAACCTGGTGCCCATAAATTATTTATACGTATCTTGGGTGTGCTGCATAAATACTGAAGACAAATTAGTGTAGCGTGTGATAAATAGGTACACGGTGATAGAGTTAAATATGCGAACATGATGCGTGGAAAATTTTCAAACTTAACAAAAATAAAATATCCGGCTTAGGTACTTTTTGATAATAATACAATGCAAGCGTTGAAAAGTAACAATTTAGATGCCAGAAATGAACCTGGCTCATTTCTCGGGTTTATTTTAAATCTCAGAGAAAAATGTTTCAAATAAAAGTTATAGTGTGTAAAACGTACTAGATAACGTTTCCCATCAAACTCTAAGCAAAAAATATTATGTTTATTTATATAAAAGATAAAATATCAAATAATGCCTTGAAATGGTCAGATCCACTGCATATTAAATAAGAGCAAATTGGCACAAAACAGTAAAAGGTGTCACTTTTTATTCGGATTTTATTTTAAACTATTAAATAAATTAATAGCTTTTTTCACCCATAAACTAGGTACTTACCATTATTTTGAAACTTTTCCACGTATTGTTAGTTTAGGAATTAGAATAGTTTTTTACTTTTTACAGCACGAAACAGTGTTTTTACGTGATAACGGAAAATAATTTTTTCTTTTTCGCTAAGTAAGATAGCTTTAAAAGCAGTTGACAGTCGCATTGCCCTAAAAATTTAAACCCACGCCCCACCTCTTTAACTGAAGAAAATGATTTTTTTTTGCTAAGTACAACATTGGAAATCAATAGTACACAGGATACTTGAGCAGCACCAGTACTATCCTTACCACATCCAATTACTTCAGCATTTGCTGGAAGGCGATTTAGAAAGCAGACGCACGTTTTGCCAGTGGGCCCTTATTAGAATTTGTGTACACCACAATTTCTTTAAAAACGTATTAATTCCTGACGAAGCAATATTTCATCGTAATGGAGTTGTGAAATGACCCAATTTTCAATAGTACGATATCCAAAATCCGCATCCTTTTCGATCTGTATATCGATAACAGTGTTCGGGTTAGACTTTTGTAGGTCCTTTTTTACGATGGCATTTAACTTAAAAAAATATAATAATGAATTATCAAACCTTCTTTATCTGTTCCTTCATGATTTCCTGTGTCACATCTAACAATCTTAAACAATTATGTTGTCCGTAAGTTTTCGTTTGTATCACCCTAACTATTTTCTTTTTTGTTATCGTTTTTTCTTTGTATTGTTGTACTTTTATTAATATAATACATAATTAAATTAAAATTAAGCCTGTCTACAGTAGTTGTTCTAACTATTGGCAGTTAGAACAGTATTCTTGGGAAGATCCCAATTGATACGTCTGCCTCATGAGTCCCAAAAGGAAGCAACCCAAATCGTAGGCGCAAATCGACGATACGCAGACAAATTTATTTATTTACTAAATGATGTCCAAAGAAAACATATAAATTCTAGTTTTTCGCAATTTCTCGAAAACCAAAGCAATCTTATATCGCACGAAGGGATTTTAAATTTGCGACTAACCACTTGAAAATATTGGTACCCATTCTATTTAGAAATTTAAGATATTCATATATCCATGTTTGAATTTGTCTAGGCTGCAAAACGATTAACACTGCAATCATTAAAAAATTGATATCAAAATTCAGTGGTAAAATAGCATTTTCCTGCTACTAACCGTAAATTTTTTCACAAAATGACGAATAACGCCAAAACGGCCTAAGATAGACCAATGGCACAGTTAATAAAGTGGCATTAGAATTCAATAAGGTATCCAGAGAATGCAATAATACAACGCAGGTTCCCATTAAAATAACAAAGCTGTTGAGACCTGACAGTACCTCTACGTACGACTTTAGAGAGCGGTTCAGACAGCATAGCACGTACATGATTTAAACAAATCAATATAAAATTTTATTAAATAGCAGGTTCCCAATTCGTACAATTTCATCTGTGGCATGCATTATTTCAAGCCTAATGTGACCACGTGTGCAGAAGTGAGGCCAACGGTTACCATAGTAATACAGTAAGCAGTTCAGCAAACTTCAGAACAGTCTGGCCTATCTATGAGCAAGCGCACTTTCAAGGCGCCACAATAATACATTCAAAAAAGAAATTGCATTTCAACTCCATAATTGATCTTCTTGTAAAAATGGATTACTGTTGATTATAACAAGTTTCGCTTTGGCATCATGACCAGACAAGTGAAACATCGATCTAGATTGCAGCTGACGCCGACATTCTCCAGCAAGGCGCGTTTCATTCAATGAGGCGTATAATAATCCAGTTGATATGCACGTTTTTCTAACCAGCAACGAAGTGTCAGCTTACCGAAGTTAAATAAATTATCTTTATTTTCTCCGACGATCTGTGACGTTGCAAAATACAGCGTCCAATCTCGGTTGTGCGCAATTCTCTAGAACTGGCGATGACTACCAGCGATTAAGCATTATACGTACAAAGACTTCGTATTTTTGTGTGAATACCTATAATGATTCGACGTTCAGGAAGGTAGCGGATTCTAGTGAAAGCAGGAAAGTAAAACTATCTATCATTATAGTCAATACCGACACGCATAGCTACGGGCCTGCAAAATCCTATAATGCACGTCGTTCATAATTATTGATTTTCTCGAATGACTGGGCGCATAATTGCGAAAAATGCCATTTTATAGACAACATGCTTAGGCTTCTAATTAGCACTGCCGTGCAAAAGGCAATATAGTTTTATGGATTTTTAACAATTCTGTAGAAATCACCGATTCAGTCTTTTATCGTCAAAATCGCTTTTGTTAAGTAATTGAAATACAGATTAGAACCTTTTTTCTCCTCAATGACAGTGAGACAATCGTCAATAAAAAACTTTATCAACTTTTTCTGAAGGTACCAGGTGGGGTTCATCTTTTTGAAACCAGCAACCTTTTAATTCAGCGCCTTATAGTATTGTCTAAAATCCATTTAAAATGGCCTTTTTCGAAATTTTTAACAGAATTTGCTTGGTTTAAATCAGATAATTTAATGTTTCTTTAATAGAAGAAAACTTAGCGGCAAAAAAGCTGTGATGTTTCCTTTTCCTTAAGTTTTTTCTCTAAGTTAGTAATAACAGAGGCGCAGTTTTTGCAGAAAAAATAACGATCATCCAATGTCTGTGTCAATCTGTTGTTATGTTTTGTATAAGAAACCTTATCCCCAACGCTATCGTAACCTTCTAGTTTTGGGGAATGTAGAACGTAATGCAAAATCCGTTACCTACTGTAGTCAGATTATTTTTTTACCTTCACACTGTAGAACTGTGTACTCACATGCATATACTTTCGACAAAATTGATTATAACTGTGATATTTTTTATTGACTTTTCACGAATTTTTTAGATATCCTAAAAAAAAACAAAGTTATAGTATGCACTTAACAACCAAAGAAATCTAATCTAGCACCTTACAGTAGGAAGTATGCAGTTGTTGTAAACAGTGCTCCTTCAGTTCAATTTTTATCAAAAATCGTGTGTATGCTAATGCAAACATTTAAAATAAAACTGGTTGTAGTTGAGTCGTAGCTATTTCAGACCAATAATCTTAAACCTTGCTGAAATCCGTAAAAGGCTAAAAAGTAATGCCATGCATTCTACGATAAAAAAGTGCCAACATAATATTATCTACACTTTCCTAACGTCACGTATATATGTGACCCTAATGAATGTATTCTTTCCATTGCTCTATAATCATTCAAAATGCGAAAAAACTGTTTTATATATGTGTAAGCTACTGTCTGCTGTGGTTTGGAGTATTATAACTTAAAATTATTAAAAAGTAATAGTTTATAGTAATGCGGTTTCTGCTATTCTAAAGAATGTTACAAATACTACCACCTCATATAGAAATTGTAAATTTACTGACCTAATAAATAATTTTTGGGGTATAGAAATATTAGGCACATTAGAAGTACAGCTGTAACGCAAGAAAATGGTACGTCTAGCAAAATCATATTCATCAACAAATATTAAGTGATATTGATCTCCAAATATTGGGTATTTGTCAGCGGATTCTGCGTAAGTATTAAAAGAAACTAATTATTAAAAAAAAAATTCTGGTGGACCTCATAAACTGTCATAATTATATAATTATTTGGAGACTGAGAATGCCTTTCATTTTTAACTGTAGATTGACAACATCTTTGTTATCTTATCGCCGATGAGCGTTAATTTAAAAGGTGATTTTCATGAATGGTCAAGCATTTCCCTGTATTTAGGAAGACAAATGGCTGAATTGTTAGTCGAAAGTACGAAACTGGTTTATTTCTGTAAATATGAACTTTATAACAACAACAAAATCTTTTTTGCTTACTATTTTCAGTTTCTTAGTGTACTTTTCGTTTTTATGGCAGTGCATTTCTATGGCACCGTATTTTTTTTACATCAAACCGATTTTTTACGGATTTGTATTGTTTTTTTATCCTTGAATGATTCCGTGTTTATTTTATATAGTTTGATAACAATTTCTTTTAATCACAAAAAGCATTATCATAGCATAATGTATAAGTATCAATACTAGTTTCGATTAACTCGATGACAATTCTGCAAAAAGGTAGAATGAATTTCCCTGTTTTCATGCCAACTCAAAGCAACCTTTCAATAAGTTAGAAGATAAATTGAAATTTAGTAACAGCAGTTTCATTTTTATTTGCAAACATGGTGAAATAATGATGGTTGGATATGGAGATCGACAACATTCGCACCAAGATTATTTATTTAGTAAATTTAATCCAGAGAGGAATCTTATTGTCCAATGCATAGTGTCGAAGTTAGTAAAATTTTTTAAAGAAACACGACATTTAAAATACAGATAAGCTCCGGAAGACCGAAATCGGCTACCAATGAAGATCAAGCTTTTTATGTATTAGTTAGCGTTATGGATTGTGCTTCTACCCCAACCACTAAATTTGCTTTGGACACTGATATTAGTCAATCGTTGGTACGTTGAATATTAAAAAGAATAAATACTTTACAAAGTACACCATCTCCACGAGCTAAATGATAAATGATGCTGATCCCGCTAAAAAAAGCAGTTATGTGTTATGACAAAACCAATCAAAATCCAAATTTTGCAAATAACTTTTATTTTTTGACAAATAGAAATGGATTTTTAAACAGATATAACAGACGCTATTGGCCAATGAAAATCCTCACTGGATGACGGAATAGCATACACAGTAGGTTACTGCCAAGCTGCAGGCGTTGAGTTTGAACATTTAATTTCATATAATGATTTATTTAAGAGAATGAAGTATTACGACCATTATGATTATCATCAAATGTCGTTTATTTAAAAACACGATGCTTAATATAAATTTTGTTATCAAAGCATACAATATAAACATTTCAACGATATAAAGATAAAGTTGCTTAAGACTTTTGAAACAAGATTTCCCCAAATAGCCATAACAAATATGTTAACTTGCTCCCTGATTTGATGACAATGTTTTTTTTTCTGGGATCCAAAGTCAAAGTTTAATAAAATTGGGTTACTTTTAGACAAGTTACCCTATAAAAGATATCGGGCGCGTCTTCAAGACAATCAAGGTAATTTCAAGCATTGGATTTTTTATAGCGTTCTCTCATCATTGATAACTGTATGAGTTTCGTTAAGAGACGTAAAGGCCTCTACATTTGGAAGTTGAGGTCCATTAAACATGCTTAAGCAGCTAAGACTGCTAGTTTCAACAATACAATCAGCATGTGCTGAGCAGGTTAAATAGAATTTCAAAGGTGTGTACGATTTCAGTTTTCAAATAATTTTTATGTTTTGTAATCAATTACTACGTTTTAAAAATTATCAGTTTTAGATTTAGGTACTCATGTTGATTGAGTGGTAACATTAAAAATACCTATAAACAGGTTTCTATCATTTGGTATACGTGCCAAATCTACATATTGCATCACATCTTTTACTAAACTAATTACCTAAAAGATATGACAGCACTGACCTTGTTAGGGGATCCACGAAGATGGCAATGATGAATATAGCGACGACGACACAGGCCAAGTAGATGCTCGAGATTTCGTAAATTTCAGAATCAGCCGGTCTCTGCAGGTTCTCGTTATCGTTGGAATTTGTAACGCAGAAATTTGCACCGCAAATGTCATAACTGGTGTTACTCGTGGAGTGATCATGGTCACCACCGCCCCCGTGAGGGTTACTCAGCACTGAAAATAAAAACAAAACGTTAGCACCGTTGAAAAGAAACTGAAACTGTCTATGAAGTACAACACAATAAGGTTTATAATTAACAGCCGGCGGTGTCAGAACACGAAGAAAGAAAGTAGGATGTTTAGTGCATTGATGCTCCTTTCGTTTTAGCACACCCTTTTATTGAACGTTGCTGTACATACACACAGCTTTCTTTTATTAGAGATGTTATAAGCAAGCAAGTGCTTGTCCATTACGAGTAGCAGTGCTCCACTTTCCAGTAGACGAACACAGTTTGCGTAGGTATACCTACGAATAGATTTAATTTGCCAGTCTGTGAAGGCAATTACGATTGATCTAGCTAGTGAATCAATTCAAGCAATACCGGGATATAACTTCGACTTTTGTTGGCTTTCCCAAAGCGATTTGTAACATTGTATCTTCAGTAGAAATATTACGTGAACTCATAAATGCACTTTTAAAATTTTTCAGACTCAAATATTTGTATAATTCACATTGGGACTAGACTTATTATAATTATTCTATAGTGCACATCACTCTTCATTAGAAGAGTATGCAAATATAGGCTTTAGTTTAAGTGCCATGCTGTTAAGACCATCTGCTGTTAAATATCAGCTAACTAGAAAAAAGTTGCTTAGTAAATGGTATGCTGATTGAACATATACAGTCAGAGTCTTATTTGAATCATGCATCATATTGAGCACGTATACCTTTATTTTGCTCGTGTGTGAAAAAATAATGAACGCAATGCCTTACTTATCAAAAAATCACAATACAGAAACCTTAATGACGACTGGATACGGAAATAGGATAAGAACGAAAAAAAAAGAAGCTATTCGAGGGTGAATGCTTTCAGCGTCCATAATGTAAGATACCGTTTTCCGATAAACCGCTGACACTATACAAAACTGACAAAAATTATTAATTTGACGTTTCGATTACTCCTGGAATCTTTGTCAAAGGCAAGAACCTCAAGATATCGTCTGATACGAGTTCAAACAAAATTTTTACTTTCTAAATTTTCGTTTTGCGGGATATGGTAATTGTAAGAGATATGAAAAAAGTTATAGATATATGTTTCGGGTCTATTTCAAGATCACAGATTCCCTGCAAGACGTTTCGGCACTAGAGGCCAAAAGTTAAAATTTTGGAATTGAAGAAAGTCACATAACTTCCTTATATGCAGACACCAAAAAGTACAAAGGCATTTTTTCTAAATAATTTTATATTCAATTTGACAAATTAGATAAACAATTAAGAAGTTCATTTGTTTCTGAGATAAGATATAAATAGCAGTCATAGGAGCTTTGACAGATTCTGATTTGTTATTTTCAAGCTTTCAGAATATTTATAGTTTGATTGTGAAAACAACTGAGAAAATTAGTTTTTCGTTTTTTTTTGTTATAAAAAACATGTATTTCCATATATTTCCAGAAAGACGCATGCATTTTTTGAAACGAAGGCCAAAACAGTATTCAAAACAAAACTAGAAAGTAGGTGAAGCGGTGGTTTTGGAAATTCAAATTCGTGTTGCCGATAGATTGAAAAATCTCAATCGATTGCAAAATTCAAATGCGTGAAGATTCAACAGAAATATAAATTATCATTGGTGCCAACAAAACGATCATGTAACAACGGTATTTAAGCAGCAGGGGCGATTTGGGTTTGGAGTTTGGTGCGGTATTTTCGCTAACAGACTTGTAGGGCTGGCTATTTATCATCACAGTTTCAATGCTCAGACTATGTTGAGATGCTAAAACATAAAAAATTTTAACACTAGATGATATGCCACTAAACGTTAGAGTTAATAATAATCCGCGTAGATAAAATGGGATGAAAAACTACTCAATTTTCTTGACAAGGGATTGAAAAACACCATTACATACAATTTTAATTTTGATAATGCGGTTAATAATTTAAGCCATATTTTTCACTTCTTCACACTTTTTCTGTATGTAACAGGTATGTTTTTATTTTGTCCATAAGTATAAGCAGATTTCTTCGGTTCATCTTGCCTGTGTAAATAGAAATGGTGTAATTAAAAAAAGAGGCAAATAATGCGCACCTGAAAAAATATCTAACAAGAGGGGAAATTAATACAGAACTGTTGCTGACACTAGTGATGTGTACTATCAAAATTATTTGCTATCGAATAAACAAGAAAATATTTTTTCTTAATTTTTACTAAGATGTTGCCAAAGGATAGCCATACCGATGTTTATTATTTAATAATTTTTATTGAGTTGTAGAATGCTTCAATTAGATCACAGTATTATAATTCTACGTATCCTTAATTAATATTTTAAAACTTCCAACTTTATTTTCTTTAAAAGTTCAGTGTTTTCTCACTTTGCAAACACTATTTATTGCAGATCAATTTAAACATCAACAGTTGTTTAGAGAATCTGTGATTTATGTGAAACCCAATTAAAATCAAAAAAGATATATACCTCAAATATGAACGACCATCATTGTAGAACACAATACGCTTATTTTATGATACTAATTTCGTAATTTATAAACAAATTACGCTTTATGCAAATTCGTAAGCGAATAGTAATAGCGAACAAATAAATATATTACATATCTCAATCGATTGAAAGCGCATTAATTTACAATTAACAAGGCAATAAATTTCCCACTCAGTCCAATTAAATTAAAGTTTGGCATTACTGAATTAAAACTAATGAATGGTTAATAGTAACTAAACGGGTATTTCTTACACGCGGAATAAACTAATACAAAACATGATATTTAAATAAAATAATATCCATTGATTGGATGGGATTTATTACTACGATAAGAAATATCGAATGAATTCCGCTGTCGGATGCAAAAAAAGCAAAGTGCCATTTTTCGTGGGTATTCTAGTAGATTTTGTTCAAACATGCGGATTTATTTCTGTTACTTCAGTTGCAGCTTCACAGCCACAGTTTTGCGACAGTTATCATATTAGTTTCACTTTTATTTATAGAAATTTTTAATCTCATTATTATAAAGTGCAGTCCATAACAATAAGCGTTTGCCGGAGGACAAATGTAGTGTACGTGTATGTATCCAGTAAATACAACACATCATAATCATTTGCGTAAATAATTCATTGAATATAGCATCCAACCCGGTATATTGACAGTTGGCAACTATCTATTAAATCGATAGCTTTAATTCGATAGTGTGCATCACAAGCTGACACGAAAGATGTTCAGGTCATTAGTCGAGTGCGGGAAAAATACTTTTCGAAAAGGTTACGAATGCGAACGAAACGAGAAAGATGAAACCTATGTTTATAGAAATCACATAAAGATTGGACTGATGGCTAAGCAAGAATTAATACCATTGATTCTATAAGAATGACGATTTCTTATGGAAAACAGAATGGAAAAATCGATTCTCTTGAATATAGATCAAGTTTGTTAGATTGGTATACAAACTTGCCTAAAAATGTGCACTAGTTATGCATTATGCGAGGGATTAGAAGAGAACTTTTAGTGTACATCCGATAAATATAAATACTTGCTAACCAGATGAAGTGGTATTTTACATTTGACATGCAAGGCGTCAGAGTACTAATGTGCCAAAGCTTTCTAAGCGTCTACCCAAAAGCTGCAGTACTAAATGTCCTCATACGAGGTAGATTGTAATTTGTAAGGAATACCTATAAGGACAAATAATGAATATTTATTAAACAAAAACTGTGAACATCTGTACTGCAATTTAAAAATACATAGAAAGATGCTTAAGATATCAAATGTGTAGAAATTTTAACACTTAAATAAAATTTTTATGTCGGTGGATAAACTCCACCAAAAATCATACCAATGCTAATGCCTGAACGTTAAACTTTAACAAATTAGATCCTAAAATCATCTCGTTTTAATTTTACTACAGCACGGAAAGTGAATGCAAATTAAATTAAAACACAAAAACACAACAAGAATATGAGAAATGTATAGGAATACTTGGAATATTCAATGAGTCATTTAATCACGTATCTACGTTTCGTGAGAGATAATAAGGAAACAAAATTTGTTAAGGTTATTGTTGACGGATAGAAATAAGAATTATTTGCATGTAGGTTTATTGCTCTGGATATTGAATGTAATTTAGACTCAAGAAATAATGCGGCATAAGAAGACAGAATACATTTTTCGTACTTTCGCATTCTTGTTTTGTAATGCTCATTTATAATACGATTTACAAATGTAACAAAGATCCAAAACTAATCAAATTATTTGCGTATTAGATTACTTTTATGCAAGAAAGAGTGCGCGTATTATAAAAGTAATTTTCCAGATTTACTTTACGGTCGTTAGTTACGTTACTATAATTCCTTATCAAGTAACAATACATGAAAAACTGAAGATAGCGCCGCGCAGTAACTAAAAATTTTGCACGCCCATTATTCACACACGTGCAGCCACGATCCAACCTGTACCTATATTTACATATTCAGGTATCTGAGCGAGATTTGCATATGGGTTAGTTTGGAAAGCGTGCAAAATCTGCCACGAGCAGCAAGGACTCTAATAATTAAAAATTCTACCGAACAGATCCACAAACTGTGTCATCACCTAAATGTCGCAACAGCAATCACCTTCCTGTGCAACACCAATAAATCAGCAATCGAGGCTTCAAAACAGAGAGAAGGGAGGATGCGATGGACTGACTGATGCAGAACCAAACAATATTTTTTAAGCTTCAAGAGCTCGTTAGCTAAAATGAGAGATTCTGATGACAGATATAGACGACATTTATTAGTTTTTGCCCACATTTCTATACAAGGGAAGAATCTATTAAATTAGAATATCATATACTTATAACTATACTAAAGCAGAAAATATTTGTTTCAGTTTAGTTCAATTACATACTGAAGGACTGTAGTTTATGAACAGTACATACGGAGAAAAGACAACGTTTCTTTGGGGTATCATTTGCAGAACCTGAAGAGAGTTCATAAGCAACCATTAAGTGTAACTGTATCCTAAGATTAATTGAGAATGGAGGATTAATGAGGTAACATTCCTCTTAGGAGGTACTGGGAGCACAATAAGCTGAAGCTTCAGTGCAGTGGCCTTTCAACATCACATATAATGAATTAATTATAATAAAAGGATTCAAAAATGTCCGACTAAAGGCGTAATATTTTTTACAACCATTTATCATATTATCACTAAAGTGGGTATTTCTAAGTTCATCATCGGATTGTAAGAAACTCAATATTGCCATGCAAAACTGTCGATGACGACATAATTTGAAAATTATAGAATTTAAAATGTTGCTCGTTACAACAATTATATGCAATTTTATATTAAAAATCGATCTGCTGCGCATTTTGTCAAAAAATCAGCGGCTTTTACTTTACAGAGTACACTGCTGACTTTAATTGTGGAAAGTAGATCTAATTTCTAAATAGCAAGTGATGCTGCCTTAATAATACTTAAGACTAAATTTAACAATAGACTCTTTTACTGTCACCTAAATTATGACTGCTAAGTGTTACACAGTGCTCGTCAAAAGCTTTCTCCCATCCTCCGTTAACTTTTGGACGCGTTAAACTGGAAGCTTTGCATAAAAGGTAGATAAGTGATCACTTTTTCTAAGAATTCAAAAAACAGCTATAACTTCAGAATGAATTCTCTAATTTAATTTTTAACCCTTAACCCAAACATGAAGAGACATATAACATAACCTCAATTGCTTTTTAATATTTGTGGGATGGTAGCGACTATTGCGCCATCTTGGATTTTGAAAAAACATATTACCTGCAATAAGGGAGCCTTTTTAGCGATCTTATCAGCATTTTATCCAAACCTTATAACTTAACGCGTTCAAAAGTGAAAACACTCTTGCTATATGTGCATCATACAAACATTATAAACAGCAACAAAAGCTGGGAAATTTAAAAGTTTTAAAAATGCACAACGAGTGTTTTTTTAAGCCTCCCCAGATTTTAAAGTTAAATACACATAATTAATTCAAAGACCACAAAGTTGGTTTTATTTCATAGACCGTTTCTTATCATTTAATATTTGAAAATGATTTGTAGCATATAACCACCATGATTTCGAGTTACGAAGCATAACCTATCAGTCCAATTTTAGATCACTTTTTCAAGAATTTGTTGGGGTATAGCAAGATCTGACACATCCCGACAGAAAAATAGTCCAATGATGATAAATCACACGACAGCGGCAGCCAATTCGTAGGTCCATTTCGTGAAATAACATTGTCGCCAAACTGAGTTTTCAACAAATCGACCGGCTTTACCCCATATAATAAATACAGGGTTTCCATAAATGATTCGTGCATCCAGGGCGCTTATTATTATTATTATTATTATTATTATTATTATTATTATTAAATTATCGATTAAATCAATTTGTCGCTTATCAGGAAAGTGACCACAACTATTGCTTTGACGTATACGTGTCATATGTCCATTTTTTAATTATTTGATATATTTTAATATGAGAACACGCGCGGGAGTGTGCATTTTCAACATATTATGTAGTGTTTTGTGCGATAATCAACTGTGGGTGGCACGGTTTCGTATAACTTCTAGGTTATACATAGATTCTATAAATGCTTCATGCAACGCGGGCGGCGTTGATTTCTGATTTTTTTTGTGCCGCCCTTTTGTAACTGCTGCCAAGCTATAATATGCACGATAGTAGTTGAAGGTTGCAGATCAATGTCACCACAGCTCCGAAATGTGAGCTTTCTGGCACCTTAAAGTTAATGATCTCACAGAATATGTAGAAAATACAAACCCCCAAGCGTTTTCTCATATTAAAATATATCAAATAATCCAAAAATCGACAGATGACAAGTATACGTCACTTTCGTGAGAGGCGGCAAATTGATTTAATCGATAATTTCAATAAGCACCCTGGATGCATCAATCATTTATAGAAACGCTGTATATGGTATTTGTGAGATTGTGGCTACAGTAAACCTGTTAAATCATTGTACTATGATGGACTGATAGATGTTTTTAACCTGCTACAATGGTAAAATTCACCAACTAAGTGGTAGTAACGTTAGCTGCACTACACAAAGCTTTCACAGTGCAAGGGTGCAGACTGTAGAGGTTACCATAAACATACTATCCCAACAATTATTGTACTATCGCCGTGCATATTGTAGCAAGGCAGCAGTTACAAAAAGGCGGCACAAAGAATGCAGACATCAACACCGCCGGTGCTGCATGAATCATTTATAGACGAGCAACATTTATCTGTTCCTACGTTGCAAATATCATCGGTAAAATAACGGACACCGTATTTGCAGTATTGGTGAAAAAGCCAACTTCTGAAATTGGGTACGACAACAAAATTTAATGAATAGATGTATTTTTTGCAAGGGCGCATGTATTATATATCTCTATCAGACTTACCCAACGAAGAAATGAGATTTCCCCACAGTTCAGCTGCCTGCCAAGCAAGGAAGAAGAACCCGAAGAATCTGACGATGATGCCGTCAGCTGGCTGGTCGGTCAATTTGGCGTACACTCCCGCAGTTTGCGTCAAGTATGTGGCCTTCGAGGCCCACATGGGAGCGGCACCCAGACCCAGGACAACACCGGCCGGCACCAGGGTGTAGAATCTGGGGTAGAACTGGGCAGCAATGTAAGGAACGTAGCAGGCGATGGAAACGCACAGCGTCCATTTCACCGTCAGCCTCTTGATTAGAAACGTGGGAACGAATATACAGCTGACCACGAGGGCGGCATAGATGGCACTCAAAGACACTGTACCAAGACCGTCTTTAGCGTTAATACTGCTCTGTAAGTTGGCCGTCCCTTGGAAGGCCGTGAACTGGATCATGAAGGCGCACGATATTAAGGAGACGTTCTTTAATATTCTCCATTTCTCGTTTCTAGATAATTTGAATTTTCCCTGGGATGCTATTTCGTCGTCGGTCAGTTCTCGGTGTGGCGGCTTGATTGGACCACCGTTGTCGCCGTCACCCTTGAATCCGGCGTTGTCATATCCACCACTCACTGATACAGTGTAGACGTCATTGTTCGAACGGCTGTTCGGGCCGTTTCGGTTATCTTCGACGGTCGTGCCGAGGGACGCGGTCATATCTTGGCCGCGATCTCCCTCCTCTATCTGCAATTAAAGAAAATAGCTCAGATAAGTATAGAGGAAACATAATAAAATAATAATAATAATAATAATAAATATAAAAAATTCCTGAATGAAAACTGGATAGGTTAAGTATTCCGGTTTTGGCTGAACAGAATATCGATAAAGTAACGCATAAAATTCAAAATAAGGTTTATTTGTAAAAATTAAAAAAAAGCGCTGCAACAGGTGATTAAGATTTAAAAAGGACAACATTTTGAGATGACGTCAAATATTTTTTTTAATAGAACCATACTCATTTTTTGTGTCATCCGAGCTCTGATAATCCAGATAATTCAACCCTTATGTCATTTGGCATAAAAGACAACTAAAATAGGCATAATTGGAAATGGTTATTCAACATGCGCATAAATATGAGATCACAAATAAAACAGAAGACATCATCAAGTGCGCAAGTGACTTTGGTCTCCACATTTAATGAATTAACAAGCTTCAGATTTAGTAAAAGCAAGTATTTATACATCCAAATATTCAAATTCCAATCCATTTACTACAAGCTGACATTGCCCAAGTCACACATAGACACTTTGTGTACATGCTTGTAGTTCTTCCATTGTGTGTGGACGGTCCACGTATACACAACATTTCAAACGACTCCAGAAAAAAAATCCAAAGGAATATTGTAAATTGGTCCATTAACTCGAAGTACATAATCTAAGGAGTAAAATCCTGCGATCGGGGTGGGCATTTTACAACTCCCGTGCGACCTATCCATCTACTGAGGAAAACGTCATAAAGGAAGGGACGTGCCGCTATACCAAAATGTGTTGGTGTACCTGTTGCGTGTGTACTTCACCAATCTAGTGTGGATTTTCTCGTGACCAGTGGCGACAAACGTAACGATTATCTGTGCCATTTAAATAAGCAGATGTTTGGTCGACAAACAATATATTTTTAAAAAGTTGGGTCTTTTTTTGTCTTTTCGTCAACACCTCACAAAATTGTAAGCGTCGGTCAGGATTTTATAAGAATGACATTTTTCCTTTTGATAGTCTACCCACATACCTACCTCACGCAGGGGTAGGTTCGGATTAATATGGGATAACCAGATCGTGAAAAATCCTTCACATTGTTTCGTAAAATCGTGCAACAAGTCTACTGACTGCACATTGTGCAATGGGAGGTCTGTTCTGGTGTTCCATGTTAAATAATTGATAAACTTCCTGATGATTCCAAAGCTTATAATCATAATTTGGATTCGTTCAGTCTTCGTTAGACTCACCATTTTAATTAAACATGCAGATCATAGATTTAAAATACTCCTTTGAGAATTGTCACTGTAAATATTGTGATGGGGAATTGTCACAGTCAATGTAATATTTTTACAAAGTCGACTTCTAATTGGAATATTGTACTTTTACGTCGTCTTTTGCTGACTTCAACATTACTTCAGACTATAGATTCTGAATTCTTTCAGTTTCACTGTATTCTATAGATGATAACTTTTTAACTATTGATACTAGTCCACTTTTTTTAAATTTTGTTACGTGTTTCAGCGTTATATCGAATTTTTGCAAATAACCCATATTTTGAATTTTATGCGTTTTACTTTATTGACACTCTGTATATACAAATTACGGGCGTTGCCAGATTGTGCGGATTATCCCATGCAATTGCAATTTGCAATTTGTTTTTGGTTCTAATCTTTAAGAGTATATTGTTTATAAACTTAAAAGCTTGTATACTTTTTGATATGATATCGCTTTTGTGCGGCTTATTTTAATTGACAGTGCTTTATTACGATATGAATTGTTCACAGCTTATTTGCATTTGCATATCATGTCTCTGTCATGTTGTTTGCTCGTGTTTGATTAAATGTTGGGTGTTTCAAATTTCTTTCAAATTCATCCCTCGTTTATAATAATTTTGACATGTAATTAACGTGGGTTCCATGTTCTGGTGATATTGCTTCGTAATTTATGGATAAAACTGATTGTAGTATAAATAAATCGATGCTTGAAATAAATTATAATGCTATTGGAGTAAAACAGCAGGAGATGTTAAACAAAACCAAAGGAATTTGTTTTACACTGAATTTATGAAATGCTTGCTGATTTAGTTGCAAAAAATAAATTTACAAAGCGTAGGGTGAGTTAAACTAAAAATAACCTTGTTTACATTTCTGATTAATCTAATTAATGTATCCAAGAAATAATGATTATCAGCGATTTCATTGCATCATAACTCTCAACGATTTTAATTTTAGAGGCTATATTTGGAATAAGCCCGACAGTCAATGTCAAACATAGTGTTAAGAAGGAGCACATGGCCCAGTGTATGTGCAAACCAAATGAAAGGTGTTAGCACAATAAACCTTTGCAGAGGAAATATCCCATTGTCTGCTATTGGAATAACTGTCAATGACAAAAACACTTCTCACCAAATCAAGGATGTTACGTACATTCTGAGCAAATATTCCAGACGGCGTTGTTCCGTACACACAAATCTCAGGCCATCGAAGTTAATCGAATCAGTTTGGGGAGCAACGGCGGAGGATTTCTTGTAACTGCATTGTTGCATTTAAGCGGTTAAATCCGAACTGAACCAATCGCTTAGTTTCAAAGGTTCCCCGATAGTTTTTAGATAAGTGACGTAATGTACGCACACGGTATAGCTGTGAGGACAAGATGCTTGACATTTGACCTGCGCAGCTGTTTATCAGAACCGTCTAGATCGCAAGCGGAAAGTGAATGTCTCATACGATAGGAGTATGGAGAATATTATGTAAGAGGAACTGCACGTCTCTGAAGACTGCAATACTTCATTATTTCCTAATTTGATAGGCCGCAGGTACCTATATGATTAACGGTAACTGAAAGTGATCTCCGACTGGTATGCAGCATGTTGATCCATGCATGCAGAATACGAACGAAACACAAAAGTGCTTGAGAGACATTTACAGCGGTCGGTGTCTTTTTTCACAATACGACGCTTTTCCGGGAATTTTCATTCCGGATCCAGAACTGTGTTTTAGGTTGGCGAGGGTGGACCCAGCGGAGGGATAAAAACAAAAAAGTTCCTATAAAAATTTTCATTACATTCCTGCGGAGAATTTTTTGTGTCTTTTTATTTTAATGTAAAAGGTCGATAAACAACAGATACTAACTTATTAACATTAGTAGACAACAATAACTTCAGGCCTGCTAGCAGTAGATTACACAGTCGGACTTTTTCAAGATAAATAAATAATGTGAGGTCTGTTAACTAAGACATAGTGGGATCAGCAGGTCCTATCCCGAATTTTTTTTTTTTAATAATGATGCCTAGGAATACATTTTTAAGCTTGTTGGTATCTTTTTCTCATGTAAAAGACTTTGAAATAGATAAAAATGTCTTAAAATGTCCTTTTTTTCAACGCAGAATATTATGAAACAGGTCCTCAAATCTTAAATTTGCTTGTCAGAAATAATGCTGGGCCCGATCTCCGCAGTGGTATGAGGAGTCATGGATGCCTTCCCCAAAATTTTTTTAATGAGGATCCTTAAAACGCTCTGTTAGTTTTGTTACTGACTTTTTTCAGCGGAACAGATTGTCAAAAAGATACTAAAAATCTTAAAGTTGGTAGTCAGAAAAATTATTGGGCTTGTTCCCCAATGGAATAAGGGGTCAGAGAGTCCTCCCTCTGGATTTTTTAAATAAAGAATGCTCTTTTACGTGCGTCTTTTTTTTTAATGTAAAAGACTGTTAAACAGATACCAAAATCACAAATAAGGTGATGCCTTTTCCTCAGTGGTGGTCAGAGAGGTTGTGTATGAAGTATGTACATATATTTGCTCAAATCTTTGGAAAACTGCTATTGTAATGTCTAGTAGTTTCAAGATTCAGTTATCACGTTACTTTGGTAAAATAGCTGTTTGTTCTGTTAATATTCTAAGAAACGGTATAAAAATTGGAATAACTGTAATTTGTTGAGAATATCAGCTGAAATTGCTGAAATTTTTTTCCCATCCAAATTCTGCGGTTCTAAAGAGAACTCAATATAGCCTTAGAAAGTATGGGCAGTTATTATCAGTTTGGAGGATATACTTGTTTCTTCGATCATTGCGTCGAAAAAGTTTTTGAGATTTGTTTTTAGGAAATATGGCTGAAGTTCGTATGAATCATTGAGACGAATAACCGGAGTATATTTTAATTTATAATAAAGCCGTCCTTATTCTTTGGCTGCAGTCAACGAATGAAATGGCCGATAAATTTTTTGAAATATTCTTATTTAAATCAACAGTAAATAGAACACAAAGAGTAAATACATCACTATCTATCATTGGTAGGTATACTGTCGATAGGTTTTCTATGACCTATGAATAATAATAATTATTATAAGAAGAATTAATTAGGTTTATTGCAGGTAAATATATTTGTGAAAAAGCATTGCCAACTTTGACAGATATTTGAACCCAAGACCTTTTGATTACTAGTTAAATGTGCTAACAACCACACAATTAAGGTCCCATTCAAATTCGAGGTCAAATGGCATATAAATCATACATGTAGGTAATATAACACTTACAATAGCATGTAAAGCGTTTCGCGATTTAAGCACTTTTCATAACATTCTATGAAAGTGTGTAAAAATGTTAACATTAATTCAGCTTTAGAAGTTACAGTGAAATGAAGACTTGATAAATTGAATACAGTAATGATGTATTTCACTTATACAGAAGACAAATACATACAACTGTGGATTTGTACCAGAGAAAGATATCGCCCTCGCATTCTGCAAATGATACCATTAAATTAAATGATGGAGTTGCGTTGTTGAGGAAAGGAATTATTGGACTATTTGTTATGGCAAACGATAGCATTTGCACCAGCTGAGGTAAAAAGACATTTCAAACTTTGCAATGACTCCATCCAAGGGGTGCTTGAAAGTAATATTCGGGTTAAACAATCTTAACAGGCCCTAAATGCAAAGGATATTTTCCTGAGAAAGCGAAGCAAACTAAAACAAAATATATAAAATATTTAGTGAGTGAAATCGTCCTGAAAGAGATAGCTCAATTGATGGATGAGAATGGGTTTGTTTGTACATGAAAATGTTATTGCCCATAAAATGGAAAATCTCATGTTATTAATAAAAAATAGGTAAAAATGATAAATGCTAATGTGTTTACATTGAACAATAGTATAGCTCACTTTAACTATTAGTAAATACTAAAGAGATGTTGATAAATCTGATAATAACTTTTATCTGTATTTTAACTAACCATCACTTAAGCAACCATTACGAGATCTGCTTTGCACACCAGTGGTTTACGTAAAAACATTTTTTACTTCAGTTATTTAACCTTTATGCTCAGTCTTCTTGTCCATAGAATAATTAGCTGCATACTTTTCTCTTACATATAAAAAATTAAGGAGTACATTGAACTGTACGCAAATACAGTTCCTTTCAGTACGTAAGCTGGACTTTCCAGTGATTTGCATACAAAACCTTTACTTACAATATAGTCGATTGATTGCCATCTATACAAACCAGTACAAGATATGTATTAAACGGTTCTCGTATAACACACCTGTATTTCGAGTGTAACGTCCTGGCTTTAGAGGTATAGTACATGCAAAGAAAATAATAACGACCCCGTGAAGTGTTGGTTTATGAGACAGACAATATAAATTTCAAAGAGGTTTTTATGCACCGGTTTTAATACCAGCGAAATTGTACGATTAAAATGTTAATTCACTATTGTACAGGCTCCTCCAATCCCCTATGATAAGCCTACAAATCAAATGATTTACAAGACAAATGATTTACAAGACAAGAGGTGCAATGTCCACCTCGATTTAATTCAATAAGTAATAAGCTCAGAATGACGATTGCGAAAATGAAGCCCTAGGTCGTGAGTGAACTTGGATTAGGTTCTCTAATGTTCATGACTTGCAGGAAAAGGAATTCGCTGTCGCTTTCTAAATTAATCGAGTCTGTCTGCAGGCAAATCGTGTACGAGACAAGACGTCAATGAGCCTTCCATGTGATTTAGATTCTTATGAGCAATTATTACGTTACAGTGCTTGTAATTGCGGAAAAGAAAGCCGACTTTGCTCAAAATCGTCTCAAATACATAAAAGGAAAAACGTCTGTTTTGCCTTAAAACTACAAACTTATTTCATTGCATTTTTCTTGTTTTTATTATGCATAGTATTTTCTTATAAAAAAATTTATGTTAATAAATGCTTGTCATCCATTTTTTGCACAGATCAGCAAACACATGTGTGATAAAAAAGCTTGTGAAATTTCTTTTTATCAGAAAAAAGAACCGGTTTTCCATTAAAAGCAAATTTTGTAGGTATGGTTAGAGGTCCTAATAAAGATTTTCTCATATGTTATAGCAGTTCATCATTGACATATACTATAGTTCTGGAAGAGTTAGCCTTTAAAGCAATATACATCATATAACATCAATAAGCTATGGAACCAGGAATGGCATATAGTTGTCTGAGTCAGTATACTATCTTCGACGAATCTTATCTACCAAGGCAAATATAGAGCCAACTGAATGGGACGAAAACTCTACATGCAGAGGATATAAARGAGAATTTAACAAATTTTGGTTGCAGGCCAACATGGCGAAATATTGTTTGTTTTGCAACTAAAAGCAGGGTTAGTGAAGGCAAGAGCAACTACAAACAAAATATTTATGATGAAAGAGGTAGTTATGGTACGTGTTATGAGTATGAAATTCCAGTAGTCATAATAATCTTAGTCGATTTTGAGGAAGTTTACGACTCGATTACAGGAAACATATTACTTACAGTGATGGAGGAGTTTCAAATATCCCCAGAATAGTAAACCTAAATGATACTAGAAAATACATGGAGCAGAATAAAGGTAGGTGGGACACTGCCGGGAATTTTGTAGTAAATATCTGTCTTGAACTAGGAGATTTACTACCAACTCTGCTGTTTAATTTAGCACTGGTAACGATTATGAGATAAAGCCACATAAATAGAACAGGAAATAAAACATTGATCAGGCAGTAGCGTACACTAACGATGTAGCGATAATAGCAAGAGGCAAAAGAACACTAGCAGAAATACAGGGAAAGTAACAATAGCAGCAAACTGGACTACAAGCAAATAAAGAGAAAAGTGAATAGGAACGATGGAATGAAGTGGAAAATAGAGATACAAACGTACTAAGAGAAAACATAGTTCAAGAAGTAAAGTAAGTAATTTACTTAGTTATACCAATGACCAATAAAGCTGAGGAAGAAAATGGAATTGACTGGCGAATGGTGAATGCAATACCGGTGCATTGAATCACCTAATAACAACAAAAACATGTGTCAAGAAAAGCAAAAATAATACTATATCAAACAGTGATATTACAAACTCATCTGTACGAGGCGTGGGCACTAACAAAAGGACCAACGACTTTTATTGAGAAGGGAAGGGAAAATTTTAAGACGAATATACGGATGGAAGAATACATGGCAAGAACCAATAGTGAAATGTACGAAATACATATGTCAAAACCCTAACATACTAGAAGTGGTGAGTGCAAAGGGCTGCAATGGCTAGGACTATTGAAAAGAATGCCTGAATAGCCAATGGTGACGCAGAAGATGGAGGGAAGTGGTGCTGGAAGACATTACTGCTGCCACACAACATTAAGAAAAGTAAGGTACAGAAAAGGATACTACGAAAGAAAATTTTACCCGTATATATTATGTAACAGGCAGTGTTTCAATAAAAAAAACACGTTTAAATAAATACTAATTAATATTTGTTTACCTCACACTTGTTACCGCAATTATAATTTTGCATGAGAAGTAAAGCGTCTAACTGCATATTTTGTCAACAATATAAAATGCAAAGCAAACTCAATTTTTCTGTGTGCTTGTAATTGACTCATTCATGAACTGGACGAATTTACTTTATTGTACTTTATGTTCAGATGGGTTGTGAATTAATAAAAATACTTTTTAGCAGACATTTATATGTTGGGTTTACTTACTTTTAGTCATTGTAAAATAGCATCGAATCTGTGCTAACGGAAAGTTAAAATAAAAGTAAGTTTGTTGAGTTAGTACGATATAATTTTCCAACAATATGTTGCACCTCCACTTGCTTCCTAATATTCATAACATTCTAATTTGTACTATGTTTTCTACGTATAAAATGATTAGTCAACGGTTGTTGTATTTTGTAGAATTACACAAGCAATTAGGTACTTACTCATAGTCAGTTTAATAAATGTTATGAAGTGTTCGGTAGAACACTTTCGATTACAGATTTTGAGTAAAAATGTATGATAAAAAATTATTACTGGATTTTGAAAAATTTTATCGAAAGTTATCAGCACATGTGAAATCACATGTTACCAATTCCTACTAACATGCACACAATGCATTCCAATATGCTGACGTATAAACAAAATACTGAAACAAAGGGAACTTTACGCAACCTGGTGGCACCTAGCACCATTAAGAACCTTAACATAATTTATATCGTAATAACCTTTGCGATTAATTGCCGTATGTGAATACAGGGAATTAAATAGCGGCATTTCGCAACTCTAGGAAATACGATATGACAATTTACGGCCTGTAACTTACATCTTCGCTGCGTGGGCGTCTGGGGACCTGCATTGACCAAGGACGACCTGTTCGGGTTAAGTGCCAACAACCTTACGGGACGTAATCCGCGAAGCTTGTGTCAAATGAAAGCACTTCCATTAATTTTTGCAGTTTATGGCTTTGGATTTTTCATGTAATTTCAGGGATAAACCCTTTTGCAATTCGGTAGTATTTTATATTCATACATTTTACACCATTACTTATATTAACTCATAAAAAATTGCGTTTCCAAATTTGGCATGAAAACTTTTCCTGGTTGCAAATGTAATATATATAGCATGTTCCTCTTTGTTTTTAGATATAATTGATACGATTCTTAAATATTATTCTGAACATTGTGTACATAAAAAATTAGTTCCATGATAAAGGAAGAAAATAAAAGGGTATTTCATTTCCAAAACAACCACATGTCTATAGAATAAAGAAAGAGTCTTTGTTTACATAAAACTAACCTGATCAGATGTCATAATTGCCGGGTAATCATATCAATTGTTATTTGTTACCAATTATTAAGTACTTCTCTTTGGAAAGTTTAACTCATAGTCGTCCACAAAGAGCAGAAAAAGACAACAGCGACACACTAATCAAGATATGATAAGAAGATTAAGCTACAAAACAAAAATCTTTTGAAACAATGGGAAATTACACAAAAACAAAGGTGTTTTTGCCCGGACTCATTGTTATTATGACTGTAATGTAAGCACTAAATCACAAAACGTAACGAAATGATTTTTCTCTTGTATACAGATAATAATATGGAAAGGAAAGTACAATAAACGGAAAGAGAAAAAATGTAAATGCATGTAACACACACATATTCAGCTCGCGCAGTTTTTTGTAAAACCTTGGAGCATCGCATTACACATCAAAAAGTAGTGCTGACGTCAGATTCTCCTCAATACTTGCTAAAGCCGGGATAAAATGTTGTAACGAGGTTTACGATCACATTAAGTGGGTAAAAGTAAAAAAGTCCAATATAGTTTAGTATACTCTTGAAAAAGCGTATGGTCGGATCGGAGAGTTATTAGTCCAAAATCGTGAAACAAAGCACAATCGAAACTATTTAGTTAAGTGAAGACAAAGAAAGCTTCAAAAGTTAGTAGTATTTTAAAAATTCCAATAATTCGTTTTCCAGTTTGAATAGAAACAGTTTGAATAAATGTATAGTCGTATTGTGAAGAACTGCAGTTGTTAACATCTAAGATTATAGGAAAAGGTTACAACTACCTTCCACGTTGACACACCCAGTTTACTTTCTAATACTCGTGACAATGGTCTTGAACTTAATTGCTATATCGAACAGTGTTAAGGTATAAGAACATCCCAAATTAAAATTAAGAACGAATTCGTAAGATTTTTAGTATTGTTGCAACTAATGATGCCATTTCAGMCGCTTCGACGATTACATGTAAGACTGCAGCAGATCTATAAAGCAACGTAGCAAAAGATAAAAAATCGTGCACTCGGAGAAAGAGAGCGTGGTACAGTCATTTATTTTCCTGAGTAATGGTTCTAGGATCGACATACACGTATTCCATTATTATTCTAATAGTTCTTTGCTTGACAACAGACAGTTGTTTATAGGTAAAGGTCTCTTTTCTCGTACTTGAGGAAGTTATGAAATTATAAATTACTGATTCATGCGTCACTCATTACCTGTAACCGTGAAAGTGGCATACTAAAGATGTTTGTTGCAGATTTTCCTTGGCAGCGCAGTTTCTGCGAGACATACATGAAACACACTTGCTAAATAAACACTGATTTACTTTCGGTGTACTGTTATTCATAATAGCAAACGTTATTATAGTAGCAATGTAGTATAGGGTAACACGTAACTTGACCTGGTCAACTTGGGCATTGATTACGGAGATGAAATGCTTCGAGTAATTTTGCTGTCAATATTTTTTGAATCATTGGAACGACTGAGCAATTAAGTCTTGTAGCTATTTAAGAGTATTTCATTTAATTACGGATGAATGTTTAGATGCTCCGATTACTTTCCTATTTTCTCAGGTTGTGTATAAACCAATCTTCTTTAATAAAATTATTGCCGCAAAATTGCACCTTTTACAAAGTTATAGCGGTTAAAATACCCCGGCGCCGTAGTTGGACCTCCAGTTGAAAATGTCATCACAGGAAAAATATATCTGATTTAAGTAAAATTAGTTTGCATTGTTTTAACAATTCCACTTCTGTCACACACACGAATTACAGCTCTAGTTGACCCTCAATATATCATCAAACGTGTATTAAATAGGATAAATAAGTTTACTAAATCTTGCTCAATATAAAGACATTATTTAAAAATTATTAGTTTTTTCCTGTTTGGCATAACTTTCCATGTTGCAAGAAATTGACAGCGAAACCCAATAAATTAAACAGAACCAAATGGCTAATGTAAAACTTAACTATATATGAAAGAGGAAAATGAAGAAAACAGAAAACAGCAAAGGAACGATGTAAGAGTGTCGGGAAGTATAAAAACTTGAAAAATGCTAGTAAAAAAAGGAGAGAGAGAGAGAGAGAGAGAGAGAGAGAGAGAGAGTAGAATTCAAATTAGAAACCCCTACGTTGAAAACTGTAAATTTCTATGTTTTATAACTACAGAAACCACTCAATACAGTAAATGTTATATACTTGTTATAATATTTATGAGACGTTTTACGTCCAGTAATTGTCATTAACAAGTTAAAACGTGTGTTGATACGGCCTGTGCCAGCACGAAAAGGCTATTTATTAAACAAGTACCTAGTTAGGCATTTTGGCATGCAGCAAGTACTTAAAAAATCGCAGATGCGTAACTCCATAAGTTTGTTGAAACAGTGTTATTGTTAACATATATTTTAACCGAACAGGTACGTATACCAATTCAATCTAGATTTTAACCTAGCCGATAACACCAATACACAAGATTTAATGTAGTTGATTAGGTATGAATGCAAAGCTAATAACTACCTCAAGATAATTGTAATAGTACAGGGCTTCTATAAATAATTCATGCAACGCGGGCGGCGTTGATTTCAGAATTCCTTGTGCCGCCTTTTTCTAACTGCTGCCAAGCTACAATTTGCACGGCGATAGTAGTGAAGGTTGCAGATTAATGTCACCCCACAACTCCGAAATGTGAGCTTTCTGCAACCTTAAAATACTACAGAGTATGTTTAAAATACACACTCCCAGACATTTTCTCATGTTAAAATGTATCAGATAATTCAAAAATCGACAGATTACAAGTATACTTCACCTTCCTGAGAGGCGACAAATTGATTTAATCGATAATTTCCATAAGCGCCCTGGATGCATGCATGCCCAAGAACTGAACCCTGGGGAACACTTTGTGCGACATGTATGGGTTTTGACTTGAACTTGAAAGCTATCGAAAAATGATCAAAATTTGGAATACCGTTTTAACTTTGCATAGTCCAACATTCCTGCAGGCTTCCTGCACCCAAACAATTCTTGCAGGTACATAATTAATGACAAAAACGAAACCTAATACTGAGACCCATTAGTTTCGCGGTATTCAATCTGAAACATTTATCTTCGCCGAATACGGACTCTAACACAACACGCCATTAATTTTCGTGGTTTACCGGTTCCTTAGTGACTTTTTTGCGCACAGGCGCGGGGTACGTTTGCTGGAAAGCACGATTTATCGCTCTTAGCAAGTGACAACTGTACATTTCAGACGCTTACAACCGGTTTGTTCTGTACGGGTTATCTCGATAGCGAATTTCGCTTCTTGCATGCTATCTTTTACATGCCAGCATTACACAGTCGACAGCGACGTTTGGAAGCTGCAGAGACTCGAAAACGAGATAAGTAATGTGCGGCTAGATGTTAGATACCGCAAGGGGAAACAGTTGAAAATTATGTAATGATCGTCAGCACATTATTAGTAGGTATATGAACAAGCAGGAATTCTTGTATATTTCACAGCTTAATATATATGGCGCTACAAATATGCAAGTATAATCCTTGACGTCAGTGCTAAGGCGTAGGAGTGGATGTTAAGGTTAATTTAAATCTTAATTCGTATTTTTTTTGTTCACACCTGACCATGTATGAGAAAGAAATAAAATTTGTCTACTATTATATGTATTCCTGTATGTATAATGTATAGGTATTTACGCAGCTTGAGTATAATTGTTTAACAGCATTTTCACCTGCCATTGTCATTCTGGTATTCGACTCCTTATAACTTCTTTGTTTTTATAACAAAAGTATAAGCCTTTGTGAATTGTACTATACTATAAGTGATGACGTGACAAAATATATATGTTGATATGTGCCAAAATGGCGATAGTCAACTTTTTTTTTCCAAATTGCATGCACATATCTTTTTTATTACATCGTTCACTTTAGAAACACATTTTTTAAAAATCACTAAAAATCATAAAAATTACTTTTGTTGTTGTGGTTTATGTGAACGCTAATAATGATTATATTTTATGTATATTACTATACTATTCAATAAAAATATAATAGATACAGTATGACTCTTACGTCCTTCCTGGTAACATTCACATTTCAAATTGGCACTCCAAAAACTTTAAATATAACTGCGTAAAAATTTGTGTACAGGGTTTTACGACAAAACCGTGGCAACATAATTTTTTTTAATTACTTCCCAAATAGCTAGGTAATTGCACGAGTTTCCCCAGCTAGCAATTAAAGAAACTGCCACAGTATTATAACTATTTTTAAAAACACTGTATTGCACTTGTCCAGACTATCTTTAGCATGCAGTACCATATTGGTAGAACCCTTACATAACTTGATACTAGTTTACAAACATTTATATGAACTATTTCAACAACATTTTATCGTTTCCGCGGAATAAGAGCGTCTGAAATCAGATAATATTATTTAAAGATATAGCCACGAAAACGATAAAAACATAAAGTATTCTTTCAACATCATATCTTTTTCCTCTAGTGTTCTTTGTACTGGCATTTGGATCATTAACTGATTTTAATCTAACATTATATGCAAACAGATTTCGAGTTTTTGCTATCATAACCGAGAAAAAGGTTAGAACGTAAAGTGGTCTCTCAACATCAATAGTGAAAATCTTAAATTTCCCACTGGGGAATTTATACTGGCATTTCGATGATCAAGCCAAGCCAGAGTTTTCTGATCTAACAGCGTTTTGCTGTTTTGAGATACTTCGTTATTAAACTGTTTATTTTTAAGGACAGTGTAAATTAATTTATTAAAACTGTAGTACAAATGGACAACCAAAGCTCAATAAGGTAATACCAAAATTTTGCTATGGATAGGAATGGAACTGAGGTTTTCTAGCTGGAAAAGCCTTGCTGCTTTTCTAGCTTACCTGTTTAATTTTAGGTAGACATATGAAGGCTGAAAAACGAATCCGTTTGTGACATGCATAATTACGCAGTGTATATTTTACAAACCCAATGTTATAGGTTATTGATTAACTGCAAAATATTATTGAAATATAATATGTACAACAATTCCTTATTCAAAGTCAACGTTTTCTACGTAAATATATAGCGTCACATAAATAAACGGAAAATCTAATAACCCGAACTGGTCGTGTTACTTACACCACACGTGTTTTTCTTTGTTTTAATGAGTGTCGTCCAACATGCTCAATGAATAAAATTGCCACAAAGTTGAATTAAAAGTGTTGACTCATAAAAGTAATTTAGCTACATAAATAAGTGTTCTGGGATACCGTGTTCACGGAATGAGTGATGACTCTTGTGTACTTGAGTTAGGTCATTAGTGCTTACATCCTTAAGGGCGTTGTACGATAGAAAAGAAAGCGCAACTTTCCCGTTACACAACTGGCGCAAAATCGTAGGGCTATCCACATTTAAGTTAGACCACAAAGTTACCTTGGATGTGCAGAATTTCAATGAAACTAAGTAGAAAAGTAGATATCATATTCGTCCGTATATTCTGCCGACAAATAAAAAAGAATCTTCCTGGTGTTTGTTACCGCTATGTACCCACTTCTTATTTGCTTGACAAGTAGCTGCATCAATTGAATGTTCTATTTTTGGAGAAGTACCTTTACCTAGTACGCTATATTAGTTCGGGGACTCGGCTGTGCAATGTGATAGAGGTCGTTTTGTCATAATAGTTATTTATGTATTAAGGGGAAAATAAGGGTTTTGTGGTCCGAAGCGCTGTAGGACCATAAAAATCGGTTATACCCGCAATGTATACAAAATAGGTATTTAAAATAATTGTAATATATCTTTTCATTTTTAAAGAAATACTCTACACTTCGTGTTTATGATGGGTAGGCACTGGCACATTATCATGGAAACGCATATAATAGGGAGCTGTGACAACTAGTAAGTCGCCATGTTGCTTGTTTGTAGGGCAGCGAGTCTGCGCAGTAACTCGCAAGTGTGATCTAGTGATTGGCGAGATGGGTAGCAGGTCCTGTGTTTATTGTGACGTTGCCATGACGTTTCCATATAATCTTTACTGCGCATGTGTCTGGCCCTAAATGCGCGATGATCATTATCTATTTTCCCAGAATTATCATAAACGAAATTGAAGAAGCTGTGGAAAAGGCGAGAATAATTGTAGTAACTGTATATAGTAACATCAAAATTTAGACAAAGCTTTGAATAAGCTCATAGCTTTGTGTTAATTATTTTAATTTTGGGGTTTCACTATAGCTCGCTGGGTCATAATAATGCCCGCGGGCTATAAAAAGATGTTTCTGTCTAAAGAAATTTGGTTATAATTGCGGACGCAATTGGTTTCACCGATCCCCAAAGAAAAATTCTCAGGACCTTACCACTATCAAGTTCTGTTTAAACAAGTGCCAAACTAATTGATTGGTTTGAGTAGAAAATTAATCCTCAAAACGTATAAAACCTAGACTTTACTTTCGTTCTATCCACGGTTTACAGAACGCCCTGAAGGATACATAATCACCGTGGGATGGCTGGGAAAATCTTCAATAAATCTAAAAGGATCCCAAAAACCAAAGCACCCCTTCTGTAGCTTTCTACAGAACACGAGTCGAATTAAGGAGCCTCTGCGCTGATCACAATTTACAAACGGARATAGCGACTGCCACKGTCGARGATAGCAAAATCTAGCACCCGTCACCAAAAAAAGGTGCKTTCGTGAAGACTTAACACGAACCATAGRTGGCGCTGGCATGAAAACTTCAGACTCCGTTAAATTKGCGCGTAACGACCTTCAACACAGAAGATTCCAATCAGAAGCGTATAAAAAAATACAGAATTAGTCACCAAGGAAAGTTGACACATTAGAAATGAATACAGCATCAGGAGGATGTTTACTTGAAAGATAAAAAGAAATTACAACGGCCTGTAGTCGCCCTACTCATTCGGGCTCTTGGAGRGCAATACGAGCGATTCAGGCTCCACCTACACATGGGTGCTCTACCTAGAGATCAGGGATAAACGCTCTGCGTGAAAGTACCACCCAGTGCTGGCCGTCCTAGGGTTCAAAGCATCTGGCACACGTTGCTCACCTGGAGCTGGCTATCTTCTGGTAGAAATCATCTAGAGCTCTGCTCTCTTCATGCCGTAACTACCTCAACCACTTTCTAAATTAGGGCCCAGTAACATAACGCCCACCACAAAAATCCATCTGGAGCAAGCTTTACCTCAAGTCTTTCAGTTCACCGTCTCCTGGAAGCCGTGATCGTGGAGCTTATCTTCCGGAGAGGAAATACAAGGAAGAAGAGAAAAAGATGGTGATATCACCATGGAAAAGAGAACAAAGATGAGTAAAATATTTCAGTAGCCGACGTACGTTAATTACTTGAAGAGCACGACAGTTATCAATTCCGGCGATTAGCTCTTAAACCTTCAGTCGCGTTCTCCGTGCAGATCTTAATAGGCACCGCGTTTTTTTATGCACACCATCATTAAAAAGTTGAGTGAAGTATCATTACGATAAATTACGAAGGCCGACAAATTATTGTGATACGAAGAATTAGTGCCCACATCGGGCACTGTATACTTACATATTTGTTTGGAAAAATGACGATGAAGATGCAATAAAAAAACGTACATTCCCATATTAGATTGTTATTATTGCTAATTCAAGTGTCGGAAACATGCCATTATACACTTCCGTACCATCGAGCGACAAGGTCGCCAGCGATGCGCACGCAGTTCGACGATTTTTAATGTACGCCACCGGCATTGTTTCAGCAGCATGTGTGAGAACACGGATCCATTATCCGTACTGTGACCAATTAATTGGCGATAGCCTGCCATTTGACTCGAGCTGTCTCTCGAGACGATCTTAATGGGCTTAATGAGCGCACAGACGCGAATCTTTTGAAAAGAATAGCACATGTGTGCAAACAATAAATGTTGCAGGTTTCGCTCCTATCTTATTGGATAGGGGCAGTACTTTAGATGGTAGTCCTTTTGAAAATTTCCTTTGAAAGCTATATTTTCGTTTGCAATTCCAGTAGCGCTCAGATTCTGATGTTTTATTATTTTATGGGAACAATTATTTATTTGCAAAGTTGAAGTAGAAAATTATTGTTAAAAGAATTGAGATTTATGGAAAGTAATTTCCCAGAAAATTAAAAAGAAGTGGGAATGGAATTCATTAATTTTGACGTGAATACGTCTTACCTTTTGTTTTGGGGCACGTTCTGTGCATTAGTAGTGAGGAGTGGTGTCATCTAGCGGAACAAGTAAGAAGTAGAGCTAGGCTAGTTCAATAGCTGAATGAAAGACGTATGTCTGATCCTTCTAAATCTAAAAGCAGTTCTAATAAACTGGGTACAAGCAGGTGGTGGCGGCGAGACCAACGACATTGAATTGAAAATAGATAGGACGCAAAAGAAGCAAATTGTTAAAAAAATGTTCGACAGGCCAATATAATAGACAATTACAATGAAGGTTTACAAAACTATAGCCCGCAGAAATTTAATTAAGGTAACAACTATCACCTAGGTTTATTTGATCCCTATTCCTTATACAAAGTTGTTAATTTAACCATCAATGTGTGACTGAAATATTCAGACAACGGTAGAAGCATAGATGTAGATATTAACTTCGGCAAGGGTGGTTACTTATACATAAGGTATGCATAATTCTCATGCGCACGGGTTACAGGCATTATAAAATTTTTATTATGTAAAATTGCAGATAGAGTGCCAGGAGTGGATAAAAGCAGTTTGTGATGCATATCCTAACCTGGTATTAGGTAAAACTGTTTCTAATATTAAATTGAATAAAAATAAACGTCATAAGATTTTCTACAGAACATCCACACCACAAGACTAAAACTGTTTCTAATTTACTCATCAATTTAAAAAGTAAGACACCTTTGAGTTTACAATCTAACGCGATTTATTCCATCCGGTGCCTTGTGTGTAATGACGTATACTCCATAAATATGAAGGAGAAGGATGTGGATTAGCTAATGCTATTTCAAATACTGGTCATCAAGTGAATTGGGGACAGGTGAGAGTTCTGAATAGGACGAGAAATCTACAAAGAAAATTGATCCTAGAAATTTACTATATATTCGAACATAAAACATAGGATGCCATACATATAGGGACACGTAGACAGAATTTAAGTGATTTATTCTTGTGTAAAATTAAGGAAAAAGATTGATATTGGTGTAGGTTGCTAAATGTATAAATTTAAATACTTCAACTCACAACGTCCCTTTTTGCTGCCCCTTTATGTACTTACGTAACAAATCTGTTGCATCTTTGCAAACCATTAAATTGTATTTGGCTAAACAAAACTAATGATTAAAATGCAGGTCTGCACCACAACCAACTGCAGGCAGATTTGTTTCGCTGTTATTACAGCTCATCAGTATAGTTTAGGTCTAATTTTCTACTAGAGCCAACTACAATACCGTCATGTAATTGTACATGTTCATGTGTAAAATTTTATTTTTGTACTAAATAGTAAATATAAAATATTATCAAGACATATGTGACCGTACGATTACTACAATTCAAATGAGCTTTGCACAGTGTTTCATCTTCCTTTCCCGATCAAATTATATTAGTAATAATTCACCAAAATGATCTAATTCATTTGCTTCAAGAGATTTCGTGAAAAATGGGAAATTGAACCAACATTCAATTTAAATTAGTAATCATTATAATTCATTTTCCTAGCTAACGGTAAAGCAACCTTTTAACCTTCAGATTTTTCAGCTGTTTGTTAACCGCTTACATATGTTTGAAATTAAAAGCAATTGCAGAGTATATTACCAAGATAATACGTAGCTTTTTGAAAAAATTGAATAATAGTTGGATACATTCAAAAATTTCTAATGAAGGTAGCCAGGCGAATTTAAGGATATAAATAAATAAATAAATAAGTTATAAAACTACCTAAACTTGGATGCACATCAATGATTCAAAATGAAGCCAGTTGACGTTAAAACCATTGAATTCGATCAACAATCTGCCTTGTTAGCCATCGGTGTTCCATGGAATACTTTCATGCTTAAAGGAGAATCAGATGCCGAAACAAATTTTTGTTTAGTCATTAATTTGCGTGGCAGACACACAAAAAACGCAAAATTGGAGAAGAAAAATTTTACTAAATTCAACGTCGTTTTTTAATGTGACATACAGAAGTTGCCAAAGATTTCAAGATCTATGTAATACTCTCAATAGAACAATATATATATAATAATTATATGGAATTTATAAGTGGTAAATTCATGATATGTATAAGGTCAAAACTAAGGCAGAAATAAGTAACAGTTTATCTACAATAAATAACAACTTTTGGTGCAAGCAGTATGTTAACGATATGTATGGTACGTACGTATCCATAAAGATTTAAGTATGTACCGTGGTACGAAAGATAGTATAACTTGTTACCATACCGGAGTTGGGGGTGCATCGAGCGCAACCCAGTAGAACGTCCGGACCGACATCCGCCGTTTGCCCTTCGGTGGCGGAGACAGCCGTTCCGGAATCGTCGTGATGTTCGGAAGGGAGTGCTTTTTCATTTCCACCACCATCTTGTATCAGTCGATCAAGCAACGGTCCCGCGTCACACCGAAAATTCGGCCCATGCACTCCGTGTGCAACCTGCACTTTTTCGCCGTCGCCGACCAGGGAACACTAAACGCTTATAGTTTGCGCACTCAGGAGTTCGAGAAATCCTTGAGCCGTTACAAAAACCATGTATTATAAAAGTGCATAATCCAGTATCAGAAACAATAACAGGAAACCAAATGAGCACTGCGCTGAAAGCAGTTTCAGTAATTGCCCGCTTAGCTCTAAATGGAGTCATAAATTTCTTTTCTCGAAAGCTCCCAACTAGCAATTGCTGTAATTATATCGCGTGTAATCTGCACTGAACCAGTATACGTCAGACGCATTGTGGTGGGCACGATTGGTGACGTAATTTGTTGTGGATGCTTCAGAGTTCATAATAACTCTCCTTGTTCATTAACTCCACTTCGATATCTTAAAAATTCTAGATAAAATTGGAACTGCATCTTGTGTAAGGTACTGTACTGTATCAGTATTTGGATAATGTGTACTAGTTTTAAGTGTTCCTTAATGTGAATATAAAGTATCTTTCATATAAACAGCATCTTTCTTATTGATATTATAAGTTACGAAATTAATTAGTTTGTGAAATAGATTAGTGAATTACCGCTACAAAAATTCTACATGAGAAAAAAAACCACAACCTTATATGGACATAAAATTGAGAGAGTAATTACCAATGCTTCTATTTTCTAAAAGAAGAAGCGTTTTAGAAAATGAAAATGAGAATTGTATAAATGTTCATCCAAGGGAATTTCCTGATATTATTATTATATATATGTGTATATATATATATATATATATATATATATATATATATATATATATATATATATATATATATAATATATATATATATTAAGTACTAAAGACAATGTACAGCGACAAAAATGTCCGTTTGAAAAATCTTCTTTTCCTTACCCATCTTGAAGTTTGCACTATTACGACAGTGGAAGCAATAACACCGATGACGATTTGAACATGCATGCACAGTTTTTACTTAATGTAACCTTCAGAAACTTCAAACAACAGTTAAGTAACAGAAGGTGGTATGCAAGTAAATTACTGAAGAACAGAAACCATTTCGTATACAACAAAACAGTTTATTTGTCTATATTTTTCTGTATAATCGCTATTTTCTTTTACATTCTCCAGTACCACATATATTTGATATATTATGGATAGAATTTTTTTGAATGGCCGTCAATTTGTTGTACGCATTACAAATCTGTACCCTGGTGAAGAAGTGCTAACTGGCGTTCCTCAAGGGTCCATTCTTGGCTCTCTTCTATTTATGGTATAAGTAAATTTCCTTCATTAGCTTACCTACACCAACGCCGTACAAATGTTGGGTATACCACCCCATAACATAATTAATTTACGAGTACGTAAAATCTAAAATTGTATAACATTGACGGAACAGTAGTGTTAGTATTAGGTGACGCAAAATCTTACTTAGGAACCGCAAGAGAGGGCGTTTGAACTTATATTGTGCATTTGCGATTCATCAAAAAAATTAAATAGGTAGAATGAACTTGCAACAGGTTGATCTGCTTTTCACTTTTCTAGTTGGTTTCCATGTGTGCTTTTTTATCATTTTGTGAGAATACCTTCTTACGTCCAGCCGATTTGTATTGAAATTAGCAATTTGTGTTGGTAATTCAGAAAATTATTAGTTATATTAAAATAAAAGCATGTGGTTGCATGCCAATAGTTCTCTAAGATATTATACACCAACCATTTTAGAACGTTGTTAACGCATGTAATCAATATCTGTATAGGAAGCAACATTTTTTCAACTTTCTCAAAAATGTGGAAATGTCTCTGATAAGCCCAGTTGACAAGATGTCAAGTTGTCAAGCCCACAGAATTCAGTGGTATCAGTATTTTACCACTCTTCTAAAAAATACTTGAATGGATAATATACAATCAAAACAGTCTCCATGAACACACAAATAATTTGTTACGATGTTACCAGTCAGCATGTATGAAAGAATATGCCTCAACAATAMCGATGKACGACAAATTCTTACATTTAGATAAAACTTGTCTGTTTGGTGCTGCTCGACTTTTCAAAGGCTTTCGCTACCACGTACGCGAAATTTCACTTGCAATACTTCACCATTTTGGTTTTAAACCTTGAGCATGGAGACCAGAGTTTTTGAATGACAGAGTACAAATAATGGAAATAGCTGACAAGCTGTCTCGCCTAGGCTATGTATGGTGTGACACATGGATCCATTTTAAGACCTGTTCTTGTTATACCCCTCAACTATTGCATCCAGCATTGAGAACAGTCGCTACCATCTGCATGAAAATGACACTGAATTTTGTGGTAGTGATTATAAATCGGCTTTTGTTCGGCGGCTCGCTTGTAATTGACCCTCAAAAGTCTGTAGCTATGTTGTTTGGAATTCCTGGAATTAATCGTGAAAGTCTTATTGACAAAACTAAACCTGACTCACTGATGTGCACAACATTAAAGTACGTAGAACATATTTAATGTCAATTCCCTCCCATAATCAGTTATCGCATATCATTTTCTTACAACATATCGAATATCTATTATAATTATAATCTTTTAATCCGGCCCTCTTTCTATGGTAATATGGGCTATGTCTGAATCTAATTTTAATGCCGCCATTTTGGTCCTGCAAGGTCTGTATATTTTCTTGTTTTTGCCGTGAATGTTTTCTGTATGTTATGATCCAGGGTATGTGCAAGATATATTGATGTTGTGACTTTATTTATTTTATTTATTGTTACTATGTCTCGTCTGTTATTAAGTATTCCTTTATCCCTTATAATTGATAAGGCCCAACATACTTTGTATTGATGGTTTCCGATTACTGGTTCGGGTGTGTATTTATTATATGAATCCTTTATTTTGTTTATGTTGTATTTTTGTATCAAGTATTTGTAGAGAATTTTTGCAGTGAGTCTATGTCTGTTTAAAGACTATGTATTTGCTAAGCTGCGGCATCCTGATGTTTTATTGTTTCTGATGTTGTTTTACAGATTCTACAGATATCACTTTCAATGTGGGTAGTTGATATATATTTTTGGTAATTTCTTGTAGGTATTACTTGGTCCTGTACGGCGCACATTAAACCTTCTGTTTCTATGTTATTTGATCGTTGCATATAGTTGTGAATGTGGTGTCTTGCTACTGAAATACGTTTGTAGATTGTGAATTAGTATGTTGTGCGTTGCCTCCATGTTGATTAGGCTACTTGCTCCTAAGTTTCTACGTAGATATAATCTTTCGATGGCTATAAGTTTGGATGCAATACAGTGTTGTTTGAGAGTGTTCTTCTTGCTAATCCGTCAAGTGCTTGTATATCTGATGTAGTCTACTCTATGACTACAAATGAGTATGTTAAGATTGGTATTGCCCAAGTGTTTATACATTTACCTTTGTTCTTGGCATTTAGTGGTGTGTGCATTACTTTTGTTAATCTACCGTTATATTTACTCTCTAAGCTTTCTTTCATTTCTTTCGCGTTGTGTGTAAATCTACATATTTTATGTTTCGCTGTCTTATAAGGCAGGGAATGTTATGATATTTATTGCTAGGTTTACATTATTCGTGTTTGTTATTTTACCTTTCAGCCCTATGATTGATGCACATTGGTCTATATAAAATTTCACCAAAAATTTCGAATTAAAGGGCCAATAAGAATCTACTGTTAATCAACAACGTAAAATTTTGCATGTGACATAACTATCAAGTCGTAAATCATATTTCATACAACTTTATCTATCGTTAATTGTAGTTAATCAGGTATTACGAATCGATTCCCGCAAATTGATTATGCCAGGCACGTAGCCACGTTAAGAAACGATGTTGTTGAAGACGATAACATCGCGTGATCTGTCAAGTACACATGCCACATTCGACGGCTGTGAAATAGGCATTTGCCTTTTACCGTGATTATATACATTTGCGAAAATGACGCGATGTGCGCCCGCGATGCACTCAAGGTGCGTATGCACAGTTAGTAGGGGCCAAGCTTATTCGCGGTGTGATCCTGCGTGAGCAGCACAGTGCAATCGCTACTTCCCGAAGGGAGCGCGTCTCTAGGTCAAAGTAMATGGGAAAAATTTCAATGCTAGGTKGAGATACGAACCCGACAGGCTTAGCGTGGATAAACGTGTCTGTTAGAGTATTTGGACACACGAGGCAATAATTGTGTAATTAATCTGTTTGCTTTTGTAGTGAAGGAACAATGAAGGCTCGCATCGCGCAATTCGCACTACGATGTTGGGTAATATTCTGGGGGGCCTAATGGATGCTTCGATATCCGCTTCTCTGGATTATTTGATTCAGGAGTGAACCGAGATTATTAAATTACCCATAAGTAATAATTGAATTTTGTTCGCCGTGAAAAATGTTTAATTGGGCGTAATTATTTTTAAATAGGTACTAATGTCAGACTAGCTTATCTGTTACTCTCGGTGAGAGAAGAAGTAAAAACCTAATAGGAATTTTAAAGTACAGCCTACAAAACTCAGTAGGTAAGTAAAACAATCTATATAGAGTCATATTAGTTGTGCCTACATTAGTCTCTAATTTAATCTAAAGTAAAATTTCTCGAAGTTAAGATTGTTAGAGGTAAATAAATCACTACATTCACTGTCAAAGTTTCAGTCCATACAACCATTATCAGAACTTCAGAGATTAACCATATGTTTTAGATTTGTACATGATATTATACGGGGTAATGGAAACTAATTCAACGGTACCTATGTATAAGCTCTATGCCAAACTAGAACAGATTAATAATGATATTTTAAGTAAAAAATGCTATATGAACAAATTGCCTTTTTCTTTTAGTTTGGAAGTTATAAGCATTTACATTAAACATTTTATGCAATTGCAAATTCCCCAGTTACCTTTGAATCATTATTTCGGAATTTACCTAAGTTGGCTTTGAATGATTATACTTATTTGTCAAATCGATATTTATTTGTCAAAATCACAAAGGTTTTTTGGAGTTAACAATAATGTATGAATTTTTGACTGAGGAATATGCAGATATTATTTACACCTATTATGGATTAAGTAAGACTTAGGGAAATGGATCCTCCGGCACCAAGATATGTTTGTCCCCATGAAATAAATGTACAAACTGAAGAAAATTTTGTAGATGCTATTTTGGAGAATCGTTCACTTAGTACGCGCCGGCTAGCAAACCAATTACAGTTGTCACAAAATTTTTTGTGGCAAACCCTAAATAAAGAGATCTTACATCCATATCATCGTCAAAGTGTAAGTACAAGCACTACATCCTGAAGATAACCAGCAGCGATTAGAATTTTGCCAATGGATTCTTCAGCAATTTGTACGTAATTCTAATTTTATTTCMCTTGTTCTTTGGTCAGACGAATCATGCTTTACTAAGGTTGGCATAACAAACTTCCATAATGAACATTGCAAAATCTCCATGACATTAGACCCAGGAGATTTCAGCTATGTTATAGTGTAAATGTTTGGGGTGGCATTTTCAATAATACCTTGCTGCCTATACAGATAGACGAAGTACCACTTAATGTGATCGCTAATATGTGGTACCAGCGTGACGGCGCACCACCACATAGAGGCAGAGAAGTAACTACCTGGTTAAATAATAATTTTCCAAATCATTGGATTGGTAATGGAGGTCCAGTAGCTGACCCCGACGCTCACCAGATTTGAATCTCTTAGATTTTTATCTGTGGGGTTATATGAAGCAGCTGGTTTATGAGGTGGAGATTACCAATCGCGAGCAATTAATACAAAGAATAACAAAATGCAGGCCATGTAATAAGAAACGATCCAAATTTTGTACAGCGCATAACACGGCCTTTAGTTCGAAGATGTGAAGCTAGCCTGTATTCTAGCAGTTTTTATAATTTATATTTAGATTTTTGTTCAAAATGTTTTAGGTAAATTAAATAGGTAAATGTAAATAATTAAAATGCTTATAACTTCTAAACTAAAACAAGACATATATTCATATAACATTTTTTGCTTAGAATACATTCATTATTCATGTGTTCAAGTTTGGCATAGAGCTTATAGATCACCCTGCATAAGTATTCCTTAGGTCGAAATATTACTAAACTTATCTAGGTTCAAAAATTAATAGTAACGAAGATACAGGGTGTGTTCCATTTTAGATTTTTACTATATTTCGAGTAGCTTTTTAAATTATTGAAATATCTTAATCAAATTTTATATTTGGGTTTTTTACTCATAGAATTTAAACATTTTATCAAATTGGCTGCTATTTTAGGTAGCGCCATCTACGGTACACAATGACATAACTTTTTTTGTTACTTCATTAGTTTTTTTATCCATAAAAAACGCATATTTTATACAATTTTCGAAATATCTGCATTTCAGTTATGCAAGACATTTCTATTATTTAAAGAATAACAAATGCATCAACATTTTACGCGTTTTGCTCAGTTCTTTTCAAACTTTGTGATTATAACGCTTTGTGTTGTTTCCTTGGAGTTTCTTGCAAAAATCTAAAAATAAAATGCCAAGACAATTTATTTTCGAACATGGAATTTGTCAAAAGATTTAAATTCCTTGACCCACAAAAAACCCAGCAACTTTTGTGTTAGTACTAACTTTTGAGCCACCCTGTATATTATTGACTACCGGCCTTGGCTCGATTGCCTCTAATCCGAGAGGTTTTTGGGTTCAAATCCCATGTAATTCATGGATGTTGTGTTTGTACACAAATACAAAGTAAAAATTGTATTTATCACTACAGTTGGGATATGAGTCCTGTTGAATATAACAAAACAAAAGCAAAATAATATCTGAAGGAGGCTATATTAGATGGAAGTAATAAAAATATGTTTTTGTTACGGTGATAAGACAAGTAAGTCAGAAAATTCAAAATTTTAAATCTTCATGTTTGTTTGTTCCTTCATTGCCTGTTAGTGCTATTGCTAGATTATAAAGTGTAAATATGTAACAAATGTAATCATGTTTTGACACCAACGTAATTTTATAAATTGTTGTAGGTGCTAATATACCTACACTAAAATTTACTTACTTATTTACTTACAATAACCCTTATGTAGTTGACGTAAGATAGACTTATGACATGTACTAATTATATAGTATTTAACAAGTTATGGATCGGGATTTTTGTATTATTTTCCTCGCAATCAGCCCAAAGAAAACATCAGAAAAGGTATTTAGATCTTACGGGGAAGACCACTGTCGCATCGAAAGAAATACCTTACTGTCTATAGCTCAGTGTAACACGGTTTACAATTGCATCCTTTAATACCGCAATTTTTGCACCTAAACATGTACAGCACTTACATTCTGAAAACTTCTTAATTTCGTTATGCGCTAAGCGCATATTACAAAACTTCCAGTTAATAACTTTTATGTAAGTATTCTAGAATTTCTTCTTACATAATAATTGTAATTTTAGAGTCAACGTACAAAGACAGGGATTTTGTGTCTGCGAGGCCATTTTGTGGATCCTTTCTACGTCAGCGGCTAGGAGCTAGAAGGTTTTTTTTAGTTAATGCTTATTAATCACCAAGTACCTAGAGAATTCGTTAATTAAAGTGTATCCTTGTTGGTTTAGATAAATATATTTCCCGAAGTTTAATTTAGTCAATTCTAATGACTTATCAAACTGATGATTTCCTAAACCCTCGTTGGAATTGAGGTAAAAAACAATTAAAATCTGTTTACCGATTACCTTAATACTCTACAGTTTTGTGGTACTCTTCATTATTAGGCGAGACCTTTACTATAAACTATAGCTCTAACGAAAGCGATGACTTGTATTATACCACAGTCTGTTTTAGTCATACCTGTAGCAATACCGTCCACTTTTTTCGTTAAACGGGCACAAAAGCGCGCTCACATCCTCTTCGGCAATTAATAATAAACATGACCTTTAACGCTTGACCGCACCTTTTCATTGCGACAAAGATGATTTTATCAATAATAACAGACCGATTGTTTTTTTGGGCATCTACTGTAATGTTACAACATCCATAACAAATCTAGTGCAGACCGTGCATAAACCAGTTTTCTTTGTGATAGGTTTCTTTGTTGGAAAATTTTTGGTTTGCGCACTAGGCACAACCTTGCAACAGTCGGGACAACCAGTTTGCAGCCGAACTGGACGGTTTATTGTCGTTTAACTGCACATATCGTGTTATTTATTATAGGAACAGCGCAGAAAGCTAATTTGATTATTGTTTCTTTATACATACATATCGGTGACACCTTTTTTGAAGCAGTAAACAGACATTTCAGTAGTCATTATGATCATCCATATTTAGCTGGAGGTGAATTTCAGAGGAATTCCTCTTGAAACTAAATTACTGGTGCGTACTGCAAAAGGAAATTTCAGTATGTATTTTTCCTTATTCGATAGAACTTTCTTCTGAGCAACATAAATAATCCTTCACTCTAACTACAAGGAAGTTAGTATTCCAAATATTTAGTTTAATTTACGTACTTTTTTTTAGTGTAACTCAACAAATTTTGTTACTGCAAGTCTAGGAAACAACACTGATCACAAAGCCGTGCCCTGGGAAGGAAAACCATATGGGAACTAAAATCACAAATTTGAAAAATAGACAACGCTCTTGGATACAGCATTTCAGAAACGAAGAAGAAGCAAATACAGCGACAAAATTGTTTAGTAGAAGAGAAGCGGAAGACCAAAACAAACATAGCTCAAGGAAGTAAATATCTAGCAAAGAATAAATAATGACGTTAGAAAACAACAAAATGAGGATGCAAGTAGCTATTAAAATAAGCAAAAGGATTTTTATACTCGCACGGCACAGTAAAGCTTGAACGCAAATTTCGTTTCATAATAGAACCCTTATGAAACGGAATTTTATTATTTTCCATTGTTGGTATCAGTAAATAACTCTGCTGGAACATTAAACAAACTTCCACTCACAGACATCTTATTTATTACCTAGACGACCTTTCCATATAATTTTTATTGCGCATGCATCTGGCCCTACATGAGCAAAATTGACACTTAGCCAATTTAAACCTGGCAGGTTAAAATCCCCAATTTTTTTATTTTTATTAATTTTTTTGTGTGAAAGACGAAAACCGTGCAAAATAGAAATAAATGTATAAAAAAACTCGTCTCATAAGACTTGTCGCACTTGATGCCTTAAGAAACTAGCTTTTTAAGATTACATGTATAATGTAACATAATATATAATATAATATATATAATAATATTTTATACATCTCGTATGAAAGTTGAAAAATAATATCAATAATTCGCCCTGATCTCGGCGTCCACAGTATTCTATATATAGTGCTTTTGAAAAGTAATATATAAATTCAATAAAACTGATACGAGAATTTATTTTAATATTCGTCCAGACACGTCTACTAATTCTAATTAAATTTGACTTTTGGAGGTTCGAAATTTTGGTGACCAATTTTGTAATGATGGTGCTGTTATCGACTTTTTTAAATAGAAATTAATATTTTATTGCAGATTTGGATTTGTGGCTGCTATAACTTAATAAAAGGAAGCTGTTTTTCAACAGTTTTTGATAACACGGAGGAAAACTGAAGTTTAGAAACGTTAGCTCCTTGAGGATACTGCTTATATGCTTGTATTATTCAACGTTGATTATCTGCAGTCCAATTACGACAATTTTACCTATATTTTCTGCACTATACAGACAGAAAAATGCTTGGTCGGAAAACAACATATTTTTCACCAAAACCGCATTTGCATTGCATACATTTTGCATTTGTTCACAAAACTCTAGTCCTCTATCATAATCATCTTCGTGCACTCGGCTAACTTTGTATAATTGATTTATGGATGATAGTTTTCCTTACATATTGTTTTATAGGCTTTAGCCGTTGACATTTCTATAGCCGAGGCACTTCGAATGGGGTAACGTGGGGATTTTATTGTATTAACAACACTTTTAGTTAGTTCTGTTAAGTTTACGAGGGCGACCTGATTTAGATGAATTTCGAACGTTCCGATCCTACTGACCACAGTTTGCATGCAAAATTGCAGAACGATCAGAAGGAGTCTGATTAAACACTTCTGATGCACAATCTTTTACCGCTTAATCTCGCCATTTTTAGACTTAGATGTTTTTACTGGTTTAGATTTATTGGCGTATTGATAGTATATAATCTAAAGTGATAAATAAGCTCAACCTGGACACCTGATTTAGTGAAATTTACGATGCCACAAGCGGAGATTTACCTCCTAAATCAAGATTACTGGATTGTGCAAATGCAGCGTTAACTTCAGTGCAGATTTTGTCAAAAGACTGCTTTGTAATCCTACCTCAAAGATTGCTAAATTGTACGCAGAAAAATTAGATTTTTCAAAATCTGCATTAAAAAATAGAGTTTCAATTAAAAGAAAAAATTCGATGACGTCACCATCATAACAAAATTGGCTCAAAAATTTCAAAAAGCTAGCTCCAACTGTCAAATTTAATTAGAATCAGTAAACGTTTCGTTGGCGAATTGAACTTATAAACTTTCGATATTTTTTTACCTACGAAGGAGGAAAACAATCAATGTGTACGATTTACATAAGATATGCATTACGAAAAATGGATAGCTAAATTTCCTTTATCAGTAAAATTGTTTAAGAAATCATAGAGCAACTAATACAGGTTTCACAAAACAGGTCGGTCGAAATAATCGATTGTTTCGTGTAACAAGTCGATGTACTATTTTGTAACACAAAATAATACAGTAAAGTTGCATGATGTACTTTTTGCATAGCATACCTATAAACTTTTTGAGACTTATCCCTTTATACTCACATCTACATACGATTCTGATGGACATAAAATTGCAGTATCGCTTATTAAAAAAAACGAAAAAGGCGAAATGTCTGTCTATTTGATAAAAAACTTTGTCATGTTATCTGTGTACGGAACATAAACGGCAGACGATGAGATTTAGCATATTAAAGCAGTAATGCCCACTGATAAGACAACATATCGCCAGATATCATTGCATTTTTGTTTGTTTGTAATTTAAAACAACAAATGTGTCTAGTATTGTAACCTAAATTTATATATTCAACAGTATTTAAAGTTTTAATTGAATCATGCATACCGGAAACCATGAGAACTCTTAAATCGCAGGCCAAATGCAAGTGTGGATTTCATATCAGGAAGAGCCTTCAAAGTATTTGCTCGGTCTCAAAAGGCAACCAATTATCGCTGAACGTTTTTTAGCAAACGTTTTTCTTTGTTTAATTTAGAATTCTATACGTAAACAATGTGGCTCGAATACCTCAATGACCGCAGTTTATTAACCTTTGCGGTTAGCGCTAGAGCAACATATGTCTTTGTAGTCGTAAACAAATCCTACCTGTGCTGAATCGCACACGTATGGTAGACACCACGTCTTTAATCGTTTGTTACAAATGTTTGCAAAAACACGTGCGAACCACGTGACCAACCCACGTACATTATGCTAATGATTGAGTTTTCTCTTTACAGTTATGTCGCCGTGTCACTTTGCGTTAGATTGATTAGATGTTGATGCAATCCGGTGGTCATCACAGAAACAAGAAACGGCTTTCGTGTAAGGGATGTTTAAAGATTACTWGAATACCTTTGCTGCAACCCAGATAACAAATGTATGTTAGTTTCGTCCATTGTTGATATCAATCAGCATTCAAACACTGTTTAGCGCAGTAAGCGGTTATTAGTTTAAGTATTGTTCTTTTTTGCTTAAATAACAGTAGAGAGTACTGTCGAACCATCAAGTAGATGCTTGTAAAACAGGAGTTCTCTGTTAGGATCATCTTCAGATTAAGCTAGACCTCTGCATTTGTTTTTATCATATGCTCGTTTTCACAAAAACTGTATTTCAGTTTCTTCCGTACCCAATCATCATCTTACGATTTAAATATTGACTTATGGTGAAGGAAGCCGTTAGATTAGGTATCTTTTCCCTACATTAACAAAAGACTAAAATAAATGTATCTCGATCTGCGTCGTTCAAATACAGTTTATTTTTAGTGTAATTATTTATTTTGACAAATAATGACAAATTTAAACACGAACGCCAAAACATATATCTTTGCTTAATGCAAATGCTCTGTTATTACATACGAATTTTGAATAATCGAACCTTGAGGATAGGTATAGATAGAAATATTTTGAACATCTGTTAAACAAAATGTGTTAAGGTGAATTGCTTTATTTTTATTTTTCGGATGAAATATTTTTGCTTAATACTTTAAAAAATAAAATTTAATAGCTATGTACTGGAACACGTCAGCGTCACGCCTAGCGGCAATTTATCAAACTAACTACATAGGGATAATGATATTTATTGTTATATCTCGCATATAAAAGTGTTTACTAGTTTAGTTTTTGGTTATTTATAAGTAATAATTTACGATTTTTTGATACTACTACACTGTATACATCTTTATCAAACGACTGTAAAAGAATTGCATCTGATGAGGTTCCTTTTCTAATGTATGAGCCTATGATCGAAACAAACAACTTTATTTCTTGAATTACGATAACGACAAGTACTGTTGTTGTTTGTTACCATCCAGGTAGACAGACAGGAGAATGCTACGTCAAATTCTTTTTCGACATAGCGACTGCTAACTTAGTAAAATTATTGAAATTCCCATCGTCAATCGCTGACTTAGAAAATGAGCGAACTTCTTTAACCGATGAAGTCTTTCATCAATTACAGATGCAATTCCGTTATTTTTTCCTTTTCGGAGAGTCGACTTCACACGGTTATAGTTTTTGTCCACAAAATGCAAATTAGGAAGCGTTTTTATTCGATTTATTTTGTAAACTTTCACATTTTTAGAATAAAAACTGTAATTTCATATTCCTACTACCTGTAAATTTTTTATACAACACAGCAAGTCTTGGAATATTTCCAGTGGTCAAAACAACTATAAACTTGCTGATGTGCTTCGATTACATGGGGTAACACACAACTTATTCATCGCACTTAGACTGCAAGCTGTGCATGCGTAACATATTAACTGAGTATTACTGAGTATTTACAGCTATAAATACTAGCTAATATTAGAATTTCAGTTATTTTATATTCATGTTTAAAAATATTTATAATCTGCGATTTTGGTATAAACTGGTGCTTGCATGATTTAAAGTTATTGGCCTTAGGTGTTGACAGCATATCTTTTAAGTTCATTAATAGGTAATTAATTTATAATTGCATTTAAATTAATTTGAAAACATTGTAGCTCTATAGCCAATTTTGCATAAAATGGAATCCATAAAAATTTATTATGTGATGATGATTAAGCCTAGTCAGTTTACGATTATACTCAGTTAACGACCGCATAAGTGTAATTTGAAGTGTTATTTATTATTCTAAGTACATCACAGCAACAGCCCACCTAATTTTGCAGATTACGTACGATATAATTTAAAAGCATAGTCCTTTAGATTTGGCAACACAATGCAAAAACATCAGAGAATAAGGAAATAAGGTTTGTTTTTTATCTTCTCCTCGCTAACACACCAAAAGTAATGGCCCAAAATTGCAGGTCTAGCGCTATAAGTTTATTTTGGAGTTATTGACAAAAGCAATTCTTCAGTGGTCTCTTTAGTTTACGTTAAAATATTGTAGTTGTAGTAATAATGCAATCTATGTTTCAGGTGAGTAAATGGAAAATAATGCTAGCACCTCTAAAGTTATGAGAGCTTGTAAGGTCAAAAAGTTATAGGACATAACATCAAATTTGCAGCCCCTGGTCTACAGCAGCATTTCTAAGAATTCTCGGAAGAAGACTCAAACTGACTTCCTTGTTAACACTAAGTTAATTTGTTTCTTTGTTTATTTCATTTATTTTGMTAAACTGTTTCATAAATGTAGACACTATCCATGTTAAATAAAGCGAATGTAACCAGTGTAACATAAGTAGTATGTTTAATATATGAATATAATAAATTAGATGGTTCATAGCTACGCTTAAACTTTGAAGAGTATTGTGTTAGCGAAGAATTAATCTTGCAGAGATGTGGTTTTTTTATTAATAAATTAACAAAGGGGTGGTAATTAGTGAGATTAATAAGCTCACTCTTTTAATTTGCCCTAAATGGATCGGGCAACCCACAGCAAGCATCGTCCTGTTTAACATATTTATATACATTTCTACTTCATATAAATTAGAAACTTAAATACATTTATTGAAATGATGTCTTACAAATAAATATTTGAACTAACAAGTTCTGCAACAGTACCTATAAACTACTCAAATTCACTTTTTTTCTGTATTATATAATATCACTAAAGATTAGTTCTATTTTTGTAAACCGGTGGTAGTTTAAGATGTGTCACTATTAATTTATTGTTTTGTTATTTTATTTTATTTATAAAAATACCAGTTATGAATATTATAGTGTTCGTATAAGCAAATCTACTTTATCGGTGTCTTTGTATGAATTATAAATTGCCCTAAATGGTGAAGTTAAATTTAGGGATGATAATAAAAATCGAGAGGCACTGCGTATACATGATGTTCTAATACAGTTTATATTTATAATATATGCCCTAAAGATATAACATTGGTGGTTTGTATTTTTGAGCTACTGATACCAAATATCGATACTAGGCCTCATGATCCAATACTACATATAATATCGAGCAATCAGTATCGATATACAAATTATCCATATTTGGGCTCGGAATAGCGACATTTGTGTACTATCGAAGTATCGTTAGCATCCCTACCCGCAAAGAACAACACATTGCTGCATATAAGTATAACGTTATTAAAAGTAAGACAAAATTAAATGTCAGAAATTACAAATTAAATTTAAATGGGCCGAAATTTGAAAATTACAACACCCTAAATTAGGTATAAGCTGTTGAAACTAACGACTAATTAGCTTAAATAGTTAAATATCTCCTTAATATATTTGAGTAATTTACTTTATATGAACCCAACCATATTCTTGGACTGCCGATACCTACTGAACGTCATCATCTGGTGACAAAAAGTTAATAACGTGTAGCCTAGCAAACTTAAATCTTAACATTACAAGCAAATATGTTTGATTAAAATCCCTAAAGTGAAAAAGTACATTCATCACTACTACATGCGGAACCGCGAAATATTTTGCGAATTAACGAAAACAGCTCTTTAGCGAAATATTATTATATCAGACGTGCACGCAAACATGCTCATTCAACGTGTTGACCTAGAACTTTTCAGTTTAGAACGGAAGCGGCAATCGTAAAATATGTTGAGGTGAAGCTGTTCATTATGCTGTCAATCATTACATAAGTAAGTGAAACGAGATGCGATGTCATTAGGATTCCCTTGGCAAAAATAATTTGACGAGGTGCAGACCACAAATTCACCTTCTCTTAATTGCGACATTGTACCTTCGGATGGTGATGTGTTAATGGATAATTGCGCACGTGCTGAAATTTTGAGAGAGACAATTGCATCGAGATGGTTTGCGGCGGAAAAACCGCATCACTCTGATTCTCTTGAAAAGCTTTACGGTCGGTGTTATCAAAGCTGTAAGAAAAACAAAACGATATGCGGCAAAGATTACCGATCATTCATACTTTTATTAATGCTCTAGCTTACTCATTGGCGGTATTTCAATTATTACGGTTGGTGTGTCATTGCTACAGATACATAAACATTGTTAAAGGCCATATTTTTTCCGAGGGTTGCGCAAAGTTTCTAGGAAGCATTAAAAATTGATGTATGCCAAGTCTGGAAATGCGTATCATAATTTCTTACCGCTATACACAGATGCGTTCCGAGCCAGGGGTAGAAGGGGTGCAACGCACAGGGGCGTCGATAAGTAGGGGCGGCAAAAGCATTAAGAAAATCATTTCAAAATGTATTTATAAGTGACATGTCTTCGTCAAAATTAGATTATCTACAATAGTATTGCAAGGGTTGGTTGTTTGGGTCAAAATAAGACGATTTAACGAAATTTATCTTAGTCAAATTTTGTTTTGTTAAAAAATTGTAGCACTTTGAAAATCCTTCTTTTATTTCAACTTAAAATAGTTGCCGTGATTTAAATATTTTTGTCTTTGGAACCTAGGGGTTTTCGATAATGCCAATTACGAAAATGTGGTCCATTTTGCGTTAACTCTAAACCATATCTTTTCTTTTTGTTTGGTGGGCCGCAACCCATTTGGACGAAAAGCACATTAAATTACCCTTCAAACAAACTCACCTGTTGAAGGTCGTTAAAATGTACTATTTCGGAGGCAAATGTGTTTGAAATTTCCTCTGAAGGTTTAAATTTCAGGTATGCCATGTGGAAGATTTAATGCTCTTTATCACTGTCAAGACGTGTTTTCATACCTCGCTTATGGCGGATTCATACTGACACTTTAATTTAAAATTAATTCAATTTAACTTTAACTTAGGGTGAGAGCAAAATGTGACTGCAAAGCAGAGTCGAATTTAACACTTTAAAAGCAGTTATTTGGATGTTTCGATAATAGTCACATTGTTTATTTCGTAAGGAAGTTTTTCAACAAAATACGTTCTTAAATTACATTAAAGTGGAGCATGAATGGTCTCGCAAGAAACCGGTATACCTAATCTCTTAAATTCAAGTTGAGTTAAAGTCTGAGTATAAATCCACCATCCGGGGTACTTTCTTGGTCAGAGCTTATTTTTCAACATGACATATTTGAAATTTAAATCCGCAGAGAAAATGTTAAATTCATTTTTTAAGCTAACTTAATTCGGTTTTGAAAAATTAATCTTGTTTTTGGTACAATTTTTGCGTGCAAAAAAGCTACAGGTCGCCAAACAAAGAACAATATGGTGTACTGGTACCTTCTGGATTTAGTGCAAAATGGATCACATTTTCGTAATTGGCAACATCGAGAACCTCTATGTTCTAAATTTGACAAAAATATCATTTAAATTATACCAACTTTGCTTAACTGTTGAAGTAAAAAAAAGGATTTTCAAAGTGCTACAACTTGAAATTGAACTAAAATAAATTTTATTAAATCGTCACATTTTGACCCAAATAACCAAACCTTATTGCAATATGACCCATCCTTTACATTTCAGCCTGTATGTACTAAATTTTACATAACAATTGAAATTTATATTTATTTATTTTTATATATTTTTATTATAATTGAAGCTTATAAATGCACTTGGGTTTTATAATTAATTAATAGATACTATGGCGGCGGCAAAATTATGCTCGTTTACAGATACTTTAGAAGACCCTGCTATACAACTTAGACGAAATTATACTTAACATCGAATAAGAAGACGTTTTAAGGGATACAAATAAAATTCATTCAATTAAATCTGTAGTTTATCAGCAGTGGGTTAATAAATATTTACATTTATTTCTTTCGTAGGGGAATTAATCTTGAAGGAACTTTGACCCTGTGACCGCTCTACTTAAAGTCAGCTGGCGTGTATAGCTTCCTAGCTCATGTGAATAAAGCAGCGACACAGAAACTTAACATGGTTTTCTAATTTGGAAACATATTTTAAATAGATTTTTAATTGAAACGTTGTGCGGCTCAATGGATACTTACAGACAGTTCGCTTTAATTAGTTTGGAAAATTTGGAACACTTGATACACATAAATGAGAAAAAAGTGGTTGCAACTCTCGTGATACAATATTTTCTACTAGTCAATCGCTGAAATTTCTTTTCTTGGACATTTTATTAACTAATACCTTAGTGGAACTCGCCCTAGACTCAAAAAGATTGGGACTATAATCTCTCATCAAATTGAGAAGAGTAATGTGAAGTCGATTCAGATTTTAATTATTAATTACCTTAAATGTACCATAATTTAAATACTACAATAAATAATGGGAATTGCAGCTATTTCAGTTTGCAACGTTATGTATGAATCAATCTTGCTAAGAAATTTACTATGTGGCTGTTGGATATTGCTTAGTAGTTTATTTAGATATTTTCATATAAAGTAGGATAATTTATACTTTTTCGCTTATTTATACTGAACAAAACACAAGTTTTAGACCTCCGGAGCAAGTAGGTCTTAAAAAAAAATGGATAATACATATTATTTGTGCAGAGTACATTATTTATTACTGCCTTCATTGGAATCATATCTCCGAGTAAAATTTTGTTATTAAGTTGCCCCTTAGAAAAAACTGAATGGTGCTGCAATTGCTAAGATAATAATAGCACCTACATGCATATTTCCACAGCTTTTCAAGAAACTATATGGGCAAGTCTTAGTGTTAAAATAAGTAGTTGGGGGTTAACCTTTTCAAATCTGCCCAAAAGAATGTAAACACCATTGCCCCTAATCAAAGTAGCAAAAAACCCACAATAACGACAACATGACCCCTGGATACTTTCATACCAGACCTCTTGAACGTAGTTAATCCCACAATTAGCAGGATTACCCTAAAAATCAATATTTACAGATAAAAGTCGATGACACCGCGTGATGGGGACGCGAACACGCATTAAAATGTATCCGCGTTTTTGTTCCGCATTATCATCTGTTTATGGCGGCTGGCCGCTGACGCAAATGGCTGCTAGATTCGAAAATGCGGAAATCTTTACCGGACCTAAATGTGAGCTAAATACCTACAGCGGCCTCGCCGAAGGGTACCTGCTGAAGTCGTTCACCATCCTGACCGTCGTCGTCTGTAATCTTTTAATAAGAAAGTGACTCATGCGAACCATTAAACTCTGACAATAAAAATCAGTGATTGCATATAAGTTGTTCGATTTCGTATGCAGAAAGCGAAGAGCGATAACGCTGCCTAAGGTCAAACATATCTCAAATTGGCATGTCTATTTCGTAGTGGATTTCGCATGTTGCGTTTTCTCTTAATATATAGCTGTCCTGTCTAAAAGAACCGATATTAAGTCCAGTTTTCATATTATCAACATTATCTTCAAAAATAATAGAAAACAAGTAATTCATTAACGTTATGCCAACTAGGCAGTTTTTTGTCCAAAGCGCAGGTTTCGCTAATATTTGAAATGGTACCTATAAGCCTATACCTATGTTATAATAAGCCCCCTCTTCTTTTTTTATATGCAATGTTTATTAACAAAACTTCAGCTGCTGTACTACCAGTATGTAGGTACTTCAATTTTAAAGCTCTCATGTCTGCCAGTAGTGTAGATGCTCAGAAATAAAAAATAATTAAGAAAGAAAAATCTAACAAAATTTTCCTTTTGCCTTAATCACTAGAACTCCAACCGGAACCCATTTTTTCAGCAACTAAAAAGGAGAAGTTTAAGTTCCCTTTTTTACAAGTATCTCGGAAAATATTAGGTGAAAATCGTTGACATCGATATATATATTTCTGATGACCGGACATGAAAATATCTACTTCTTAAAATCAATTAAAGAAAACCTAACCAGAAGTTATACAGTTACAGCCAATCATTTTAAATGTCCATCACATTCAATTTTTATGCTTTTCAATATTTTTTTTGAATGGGTAAAACTAAATGCCTAATTCTCAACATGATCAGCTCGATTTTTGGTTTTTGCCGGTCTGAAGAAATAGAATATTTGCATAGGTAGAGTTTTAACTGTTTTGCGAATACCTTCACGAAAAAAATATACTTAGACTGGTATCCTTGGTCCTAACTCGGAAAAGCTACAAGGCTGGCTACATGCTCTCTAGCTCTGCAACTGTAGCACCAAAATCAAGAGTTGAAACCCATCGATTGGGATTGCAGGTAAACAGTTACCACATAATAATCAGCAGCACACTGCACTAGAAAAATTATTACAGATTATTGGTTATAAATGTCCCAAAGGATATACCTATTGGCAAATGCAGCTATGCAAAATCGGAAGAAGAACAACAAGAATTAAAATTTACAATTTATTGCATCAGGGTTTACTAATAAAATGACGTCATCTTTTATAATTTTTTTTTATGTATGGCTGTATATGTTTGATCTTCTATAAGTCTGATATATCGTTAAAAAGGCATCTTTGTTTTGCGAAATCTTAAAAAATATTTTCTCATTTATTGGACCTTTTGAAAAATACGGTGTTGGTTAACGACGCCAGATCGAAAATTGTCGATAAGAGAAATGCAAGTTTTGTGAAAAAATTTTAATCCTCGTTGCATCTTATGTAAAAAATCATGGCACTTTTACGCCCTCATTTTAGAGTTCAGATGTTTCTATTTTTAGAACTCAAAATAAAAAAAAAACTGTTATCTTAAACCGCGAAAGAATAATGCAGTTTACAGAGAACGATATATTACCGCGGCGGTTCCAAACAGACCATAAATGTATGATTGCAATACAGTTTTATGATGCAAAAACAGTACACCCAACGTAAACAAATTATAATCACACACAAGACGAATTGGGCTAATCGCAACTAATTAGATAGTTAAGGTGCGGATCACATACCCAGTATTTTGAAAGCGCTAATTTTCTAGAAAAACTTTCCATTAATTTCTGCGTCAAGGCGACAATACTAATACGGCGAAAGAATACATGTCACTGTACTCTGATGCAACCAGTGCACATATTACTATTAATTTTCGATCGTGGTCTGAAAGCTCAGTTCCATGTGGAGAAAATATAAATTGTTGTTTTACAAGACATTGGCCTATTGAAATAAAATAAGAAGATAAAGCTTCAAAAGTATTACTTTAAAAACTGCTTTTATACAGAAAAAAAAACGAAAAACCGAAAAAGCGTAACAGTTTTGGCAAAAAACTCCGTTTTAGAATCGACCTATGATGGTTAAATACACGTGTTCTGGAGTTCTGGTACAATTTACGAAGCAGCGCAAAGTCGGGCGTCTTCAAAGATTTTTCACAATTAATACAAGTTAGTTGCATTTTTATCTGCTCCATGCATTCAATGACAAGCGTTAATTTCTGTTATTTATAAAATTCCCAGTACTAGAGCAGCTGGAAAATGAAGCGCTTCAATTATTATCATTCGAAGCGCAGACGGTTTGTTTTTATGAACACCACTGATTGTAGTATTAAAAGATATATAAAAATCCACAAAACTAAAGAAAATGTTTAAATTAAGTTTGTTGCTTTCAGCCTAAACTTTAATTACAGGGGCATTACATCAAGATAAATGATGTCAATGGTGTAATTACTTAAAAATTAATTTATACAATGAGCACAAACTAGCCTTCACCTTGATAATTTAGCACGAAAACCAACACATGAAGATATGGTAATATGTAGATCTAGGTTAAGGTCGTGTTATCTAAGTTTTGTTACCTTTTTAACTTAACAATGCATGCAAAAATTTTATCCCGCCTCAAATTCAACCAGGTTGAAATTCAGTGGGAGCTAATAATACACAAGTATCAGTTTAAAAAATTGTGATAAGATAATTGGTCAACAATTCCCTCAGTATAAGGTATAAGGGAAATTCCAGATGCCAACAAAACTGTAGGAGTTGTGTCAATCCTTAAGGATACACCTGCTAATGGATATAATAACTGCAAGCCTATTTTAATTTTACCAATTAGTAATTAAAATTAAAAGAAACATCGGAAATAGCAACCGGCCTGTTCTGAGAAACTAGGAAAGCTTTTGACGGTCAATCACGATGTTCTACTAAAAATATTGGAATAAGGAGTGTAGTTCCGAAATGGTTTGAAAGGTTCTTGTAAGATAGACAGTAGTATGTAGCAATAAACGGCACAGAAGGCAAACAAATGAAAATACGTCAGGGCGTACCACAAGGATCTATTTTGGGGCCAACCTCATTCCTTATTTACATCAACCACCTGGCACGTTTGAAATGCATGGCCAAATGAAAATTTATGCAGATGATACATGTGTTATGTACCACAGTAATGGTAGCGACTTTTCAAGAGTCTCAATCTAAATTTAGGCAAGACAAAGACATTGGTCATGCCAAATACAAACAATTTAAAATTGGACTTGGTTATGGAACAAGTAAAAACGACGAAATACACGGAATTGATCACTAATGAGAAATAGGTTGGGGAGAGCATATCGAATACATACTCCTAAAATCCAGAGTAAAACCTTTTGTGGAGATCCCATACCAAGTCCAGAATATACTAAATCAAGCAATTTAAAAGCAATCTACTATTCGTATAGGTATACACAGTCATCTACAGTATCTGCTTATCAGTGCAAAGTAAAAGCGCTAGAAATTTTACAGAATAAATCCTTAAGAATAATAGTAACTTTCAGTTAAAGATAAAGAATTGCCACTCATATCCATTTCCACACAATTTTGACCAATATAATCATGACAAGCTTTTCGTATATCGGCGCTCGACGGTATAACAAACTTCCTTACCAAATAAAACGAATAAAGACCCCAACATTTAAAACCAGCTTAAAAAGTATTTTAAACAACTACTATATGTTAACACCTCTACAAAACAGAATCATTACAGTGGATTTTTGCGAGATAAAACCATAATATGCGATTAAACGTACCTATTAGATGTATAAATGCTTGAATAAGACTTGTAAAAAGTATGAATAACAGCTCACTACATATTACACAATATGACTTTTACTCTTTGAGTAGTTTTTAGTTTAAATATAAGCTTAATTTAAATCCCAAGTAACTTATTATCATTATTATTATTATTGGTATTGTAGTAATAGTATATTATGATACAAGTATATAAGAGGGCCTTTAAAGCACGCGCGACATATATCAAAACACGACGCGCAGCGGAGTGTTTTGTAAGTCGCAAGGGCTTTAAAGGCCTCTTATTTATACACGCGTATCATACGCTATTTTTTATTACGAATGCATCATAAGCTCAAAAATGTTTTAAACATTAAACAAATTGTACAATCAATGTTTATTTAAAATAAGAGTATTATAGTTACTTAGAATAAAGAAATGTTGTTTTTAAAAGTGTTCGTTCATTTTGATATGGGTACAAAAGGTATACCTAGTAATTTAAACGGCAGGTAAATATCTAGGTAATAAAAAAGTAGGCGCATCATAATCATCATTTTACACACGCTGCGGCGTGCGATAATTGTTGATTATGATGCATGCGTAATAAAAAAATTATTTAAATGTGTCCTTTATCGTGCCTCTCGTAATTTCGGGTGCGAAGTAAAGGGCATTTAAAATCTATTTTTAATAGCTCTCTAGTGGTAGTCGAACATTAGTGATAGTTTTCATGTTTTTCAGAAGATAAATAATTAGTTGCAATATGCACAATAATTATTGATTGATTGATTGATTTAAAAATATGTCAAAACACTTATTTACAATAATATTAAAAATATTGTGCTTGTCTGCATGGTTTATGTAATGCTAAGGATGTAGCGGGGTTGTACTACAAAGAAGGTGTAACAATATAATATACTACTAGTATTACTGCTAGTGAGGACCAAATAATGTGACCGAGTACTATACAAAAGTAATACATAGTATAGGAGTATTGGAATATTCTGATGCAGACCGTTTACCGCTGAACGGCTTGCTTCATAACGTCCTTATCGGGTACTGCCTCTCACCACTGAGCAAAGAAGAGCACAGTGGAATCAGCAATTGAATGTAGTTGTCTTGATGAACGAACGTGCAAGTCTGGGAAGGCGACGTGGTAAAGGATGTGATTATGCATATGTCTTATACGAGTAGGTAAAAGCATGGTCTTAAACTTACTTACTTACAAGTTAACATCTTACGGGTATGGCACTAAGGTACTTGTATTTTTTAAATTATTACGGGGCTTTTTCAATTTACTTATCTGAGGAATTAAATATCTCTGGTTCGACTTGGAACATCGTATATACGTAAATGTTATGAAAATTACTTCTTTTTAAGAAATGGGGTACACGTTATTTGAGTATTTTCGCTACGTCCACGTTCCAGTAGAATGTCAGATATTCCACGGGTATATAAAAAATATGAAATCAGAAAACAGCGCGCAAGGGATAACATATGAACTATGGAAACACCAATGACAACACTAGAATGCGGTGTATCTACAAGTGTTAAATTAAATTATTACTGTAAATGTGATGTATCTTATTGTTGCTTACTAACTTTTAGTAGGACGTGCATTTTGGCATGCTATAACCTTGCAAATTATTATTTTTGTCGCATAAAATTCCTTCACACCACTGTTGCAAAATCACGAATAAATAAAATTCGATTATTTACGAATTTACGCTGTTTTTATACTCATCGTTGCATGCAAAATTTGCAACAGAAAAAGTAATATCTAATTAATGTACGCACCGTGCTTATTTTAGTAGTAGCAATACAGATACTAAAATGACAGAAGTCACGAGTGTTCTATACAATCTACGGTAGTTTTCTTAACAAACCTGTGGAAATTTTATTGCGATTTCGAACGTAGGCTAACCCTGACTTTTTTAAGTCGTCTTTCTCAAACAATGCATTATTTTTGCATTATTAATTACGGTTGAAAAAGTGATCGAACAAGCACTTATTTGAATAAGTTACGTTCGCTTTTTCTCGACGAAATGCGATAATTATTACGGATAGAATTATTAATTAATTAAAGCAAAAACTCATCTCATTACTATTCATAAGGATGAATTGTTTTGTAAAATACATGTACAAACCAAATTTCTTGTAATACGTCATGCTATGGTCGCATATCTCTAAAGGAATGCAAATTTCTTTATTTGAATTTCAACATCGGAGGAATCGCCAATAGCAGTGGCGTTGACAAAGATAAGAGGAATCAGTTTTTATGCGCTCTGCAACGATTTAATTTCAGAAATTCTTGAAACGTTATTCAGTATTAACAAATTGGCTACTCTGACAATAAATCCGTTTTATTTCTTTGTGATAACGTAAGATTTACAAGGCTTGCACAGTGACATGCTCATTATTTATTTGCCAGCTGGATATATCTGAAATGGCCGAGAAAAGAGGTATGTCGTGGTCGAAAACTGTTTTTTTTTATTTTCCTTACAGCCAGGGGTGTTAATAACCGGTCACATTTTGCGACCAAAATTTTTATCGGGAACCTTTTTTCAAAATAGGGGCGGAAATTACTTTTTCCGCTAACTCTCAATTAGGTTGACTTTCATAGCAAAAATAGTTTTACATAAAATGCTCTAGTTTTTTAAAAGTGTGGCATTTTACAATTCTTAATCCTGTTTAAAATACAAAGGTGGCCGAGCACAATCATACCTATAAAATTCAGCGTAACTTTTTACACGACAAAAAAAATTTAGGTGATATAGTTCGGCTAGGTAATCCGAAATACACCAAAGCGTTTTTTAGTTCAAACGTCTCATCTACAAAAAATAAAAACGGTTTGAAAAGCCACCCTTACACCTCTTAAATACTGGTTTCTAGGCATAGCTTAAACTTCTCTTCTGTCCTTTGTCGTATATGTTTCTGTACTTGAATGAAAGCGTCTTTTTATAATTGTTTCGTGATGCCCCAAAAAATTACCCCTAAAAAGCGAAAAGTTTAGTGTTTTCAAATACGTCGTTTCCGGTGCACATTGCATATAAAATACCTATATGCGAAAATAGCTTTTTGCTACGTAGTTATTTATTTCTTTCGTTTATTCATTATTAAATATTTCATATTTTGTATAGTACTTTTTTTAATCAATTTTAAGTTGTCGGCTCATAAAATTCAATGGAATAACATAAATAAGGATGGAAACCAGGCAAGAAAATCAACGTTTACACCCTAATGGTAATGTTAGAATTATATTTAGCATCACAAAACTTATAACTAATAATTGCTCAACAAAATACCAGTTATTGTACAAAACGGGTTATACGTGGAAAACGATGGAATGTATAAACAAAATGTGCAAGACACAAACATTCTAGATAATTATGTGGTTATCAATGTATATATTATGTATGTATTTTACCCTCAACGTGTACTGAGAAGAAGATATTTTAAACCACCGACTTTTTGTTCTTTGTGGGTAGATTCTGTATTGTGATGGGGTATCGCGATACAATTATGAAATGATGCGTCCATGAACTACAGATGCATGTAAGACAAAGGGTATAAAATTTTTTTCAAGCCATGCTCAAAAACCAATATTTCATCAGCCTTTCGCTTCTACAACGGCAACCTATAGCCTAGTAAATAATTGCAGTTCGTTAAAAAATCAAAAAAGTGCTTTTTAAAACGGTTGTGAATTTTTTTCTGTAATAAAAAGTTACACTGGATTTTATAGGTAGCCGGTTTTTGTGTTTTTGTATTTTAAACAGGCATAAGAATTTGAAAATTCCTAACTTCCAAAAACTGGAACATTTTATTACTTATATACATGTGCGGTATGTATTTTTTTTTGGATGTGGGGTGATTTCTTTTAAAATAAAATATCAGCTTGTAAATAATTTAGTTGAGATAAAATTATTTCTTTGATAAAAGTCATAGCATTGGAAAAAAGGAGGTTCCCATTAAACATTTTGATCGCAAAATGTCGACCAGTTATAACACCCCTCATTGCCCTCATAAAAAGAAATCTCATTAGCGGGCAGTTTTCAAGCGCGGCATACTCTCCTCCTGGGCTAAAGGTAATAGAAATTATGTTGCATACTAAGCCTCAATCTAATAAAGTTTCATAAGTATTAATAGATCGCACAGTAATTATGGTGGGTAGCTAGTTAAGGTGTTGGATTGTCTCATAATCAGCGTATTACCATTCGACCCGCGCTTTGCAAAATTCGTCCTTGGATTGTCAATTTTGATTGCACTTCAATAATTGCTGAGGTTAATGCTGCTGACATTTATCTATCCAAGTTCAAAAATACGAACGAAGCGCTCGCAGATTTTCATTTGCGTGTCAATCCAATTACTTAGCGTGAGAAACAAAACCCGTAACTGCGTCATTTTTACAAATTAACGACTCAACATTGTAAAATTACACATTTGGTTTAATCGTCATTAATGAAACGAATAAGGATAGCTTTCTTTCCTATCGCGTTTTTAAGTAGTACAGTTTTTGGTAAAGAATCCGCGATCACTTACCAGCCGCGTGGTTTGCAATTGTTCTCGCAACTCCAACAATTTATGAAAGACAGCTCGGTCATGGAAATAAACGCTTAAATCCGTCTATTTTATTGCATCTCCGAAAAAATGTAATCTTCCACGGCGGACAATAAAGTCATAATTTATGAACAACACACAAAGATGGAGAGGCAGTTTCTGATATGGAGCAACGCCGCAGTTGACCGTAACCACGGGAGCGCTGGAAATTTCTGATGCCATGCCAATCTGCAAACATTACAGGACAAAGAAGATGCTAATTGCCATTGGAAATTGGATTGCTTCAGAGAAACTATTACGAAACATTAAGCCAGGCGAATCGGTTTGGAACGTTGATAGCAAATTGTTAATCTTCGGCTTAGGAGATAAAATAATATGAATGAGAAATTTTTTCGTTCACCGAAAAATTTGGGAATCTAATTAAAGAAATTAGCTGTGCGATCATATTTTGTTACATTTAGCCCGGATATCACTTGAGATAAGTGTACAGACTGTTCAATTTAATATAAATACTAATCTGCTCTTAAATAGAAGTATAAATACCTACATTAAATGTCAGGATCATGGTGAGAACAAATGTTATCCAACAATTTTATACCACTTTTAAGTGTAAAAAGGTAAGTATTTTGTCTGTAAATTTTCAGTGCAAAAACAGGTTCATGATATTTCAAACAATGATTTTGCTTACGTATACATATAATTTATTATATATTATATAACACAGGGTGTCAAAATTAAGAATACAAATTATTTTTTGTGTTTAATATTATTAGGCCTTCGAATAATTTCACAAAACATGGTACTCTGATTTTTTGCGTTAAAAAATTCATATAAATATCTTGTACCTTCTAAGCACCTTCACATGTGATTATAGGAACAACTTTAAGCCCGCAAACAGTTTTGAGGCTCTCTCTATGTTTGAAAAAATTTTCCTCTACCTTTGTCCCAAAAACGTATTACTTCATTGATATCGCTAGAAGCAACCGTTTGCGAGAGAAACACGTTCCTTGCATACTGATCTGCCATTTGAAAGACTACCTAATAAATTGAATATAAACTGATAATCAGATTAATTCAGTTTCAATGTTGTTACAGAAATTGCGTTTCTGTCGTAAACAGTTGGGTTTAGCGATATCAATAAGCTATACCATTTTATTAAAAAAAGGAAAGCTTTCGTGTAGGAATGTATACAGGGAGGCACAAAGCAGTTTCAATGATCTAAATTTGCGCAAAATTTCATATTCATCAATCTAAAAAAAGAAACTGTGATCAAAATATGAAATTATCTCGGAATGTTCTAATTATGCCAAAGAAATTGTAATTTACACACATTGTTAACTTTGACACCCTTTATTTTCATTAATGTCGGTTTTGGTGCTAACGTGCCTAAAAAATAAAGAAGTCCAAAAAGACCACAAAGTCAGCTTAATTTGCGCATTTTTACAAGTCATAATCAAAAATTGGTGAAATAAGCTTATTCGTTTCGAAATCAATTTGCACCTTTGTACAACAGTAGATTAATATAAGAACTGATATATTTTTTCAAAATAAAGTGTATTTACTACCAACAATGAACATCAGTTGTCAAATTGACTTTTGCGGCGTCTTTCGATATAAGTGTTCAAAAGTTACTGACTATTTTCATTCACTTGCTTATGAAACTCTTTATATCCCGGCAACAAAACGGGTTTGAAATCACAGAGGTTAATTCCATCTAATTGCATATTGAGTAGTAATAACGGAACATACAGAAGAGAAACGCTACTGGGGAGACGCACAAAACAAACAGATACCTAGCGCCGTCTGAGTTGATTACAAATTGAAATGAGCGTGACACATATATGTGTGAATGTTGAATTCCTGTTTCAAAACGCGGTAAGAAGTAATTATTATTTATTTTAAATTAGCTTTAAGTACCACGGCATACCAATTTATTAAATCAAACATCGATATTTAATTTATCAACTAAGAGGCTGTAACAAATTTTGCATGCGTGCATGGGCATACACAAGGCCTAATTCATTCTCTATGTAAAGTGACCTACTGAATAAGAATTCATAGGGTACATTGGCAGTAGCATTTCAAGTCTTCATAATGTTAGAAACTTTCTTCTTCAATGTGTTTTGAACGAGTCAAAAGTCTACATCTTATAATGTTCGAAATTGTTTTTATCTCAATTACGGTCATGTTATTATGCCAATGCATAAAGTGAGTTATTTGGAAGTTTAGCATGGGGATCTCGGAAACTAGTGGAGGTAAAAGGAGGGTTAAATGGGGAAAGGTTTGCAGTTTTGTGATCCTAATTTAATGCATCTTTTGGACATTTGAAAAAATTAATAAGTTCCCAGATGTTAAAAGAAACAAATTTTGTAACGTTGCCCTAACGTCGCTATTTTTAATTTTACATCAAAAGTGTAAATTGACAGGTTGTAGAAAATGATGTTCCCGATCAGAGACTGTCATTCAATTTTGCAGGTAAGTAAGTTTTAAGCTTCCTACAGATATAAAACTCAATATAATTATTTAAAAAGAAATTTTTCTGTTGATTGTAATAACATATATAGCCATGGACAAATGAGTTAAATGTCAATCCGTCAAGCCTTTATAGATTCATACTTAGTTAGAAAATCAGTTTTTTAAAATTAATTATTCAAACTTGAAAAAGAGCGTTAATATCAAATGTTACATATGGTGTAATTTAAGTAGTGTCAAAGCTGCACAATTTAAAATATTGTATGATAATTTGAGAATTTATGCCACTTCCAACCAAATAAATAAAGTTGCCCTGCATATTTCAAAATCCATCCGTTTCGGCAGAGGTAAGAATGTCGCAACGCACTGTTGTAAAATACACTAGATATATTGGATGAACTGAATTATAGACCTGCGTGATGCTTTAATGGTTTCAACAAGACGGAACAACTTCTCTTAACATGAGGTGCAAAATTGGACTGAAAAAATGACGGAGCCATTTTTTAAATTAGTATTTATCAAAGTTTGAATCCAAAATTAACAACTTTTGTAGCCATGAGAAGAGGAAGTTTCAAAGTTTAGTTTAATACATTATAAATATTCAAAATCTGAAGGATCTGCAGAACCGTATCACTATTGTTTTGCTCTCAGTAACACCAGATACGCTTTTTCGTGTGTGGGACGAGTTTGGCTACCGCGTAGATGTTTGTCAAACGGTGGACACATTGAACATTTATAATGTATTAAACTAAACACTGAAACTTCCTCTTTTCATGGCTACAAACATTGTTAATTTTGGATTCGAATTTTGATATGGGTACTATAAAACTCTAACTCTATGTGCATACTTCGCTACAGAAATAAAATTCAGTCAGCTCAACAAAAAGTTTTTGAAATGCCTGTTTTGCAAGATTTAAGACTAAAATACTTACATTTTCCATTATTAACTAGATTAACATCATAATAAAATATGGCCAAGCATTTACATTTTTATAAATAAGTTTTACATCGTTGAGAAGCTTAAAAATAGACATTATCTAATTAATGGAAACATAATTTTCTAAAATTTACACATTTCATTAAAATTAAGAATAGCGACGTTAGAAATATAAAAAAATCGCCAAAATTTGTTTTTTTTTGTTTTAAATTAGGTCAACAAAATTACAAATCTTCCCTCTTCGGGTCCATCTTCGCTAGTTTCAGAAATCTCAATACTAAACATTGAAGAAAATCTGTTTTTGTAGTAAAAGCAGAAAATTGTAATATAACTTGTTTTAGGGAAGTAACTTCTTTAGAAAAAAATCAATTTTCCACATAATTGCACGAATAAAGAATTACGGAGATTAATTTCCCTGCCTACACTTAATCTGCCAAAAAACTGCGACTACTTAGACTTTATGTATAGGCAAACAGCTCGGGTCAGAATCATAATCTTATCCCGCAGCACGGAACGGCGAAGAGACGAGGGCGCCACTCTTAAAAACGACAATAGCAAATATATGCAACTTACACAGAAAACAAGATGAGCCCAGCGCCGTGTCGATCAAGCAGCGTCAGCCCGCCGTAGCTCCGTCGTCGACCTGGTGGCGTGTGGCGTCCCAGGCGCAGCAGCCCTCTCCGATCTCTGGACGCGACGATCTTCCGGAACGACGTCCAGTGGCAAACTCACGGACGCGATACCTCAAAGCGCACGGCTCCACGGGACCCAGCTTGTGTTCTGGCCGAACGGAGGAAATTAGTCCACAATATGTTTGGGAAACAGAAGAGCTGGTGCAAGAGCCGGTTCGAACTGGTTACCCACGGCACCGTTCGCCAACGACCGCACACACTGCGAGCAGACCAAGAGCCAGGTGAGAACTGACTGCTAATAATGGTGGTGGAGGTGCAAGTGCCGGTGGCTTTTCCCGGACCACAGCTTTTACGGAGATGGTTCACGTGCCTCGGACGACCCGGTGCCGGTGACGCTCCGGTCACAATAAACAGATGCTGTGATATGCCAAAGGCTGTGGTTTTGGACGCGCACGTCACGACGACGATAGCGACGGAGATTTATGGTGGTATTGTTTCGGGGATCAGCCGAGCCGACGGACGCGGGGTGGATTTCGACGCGGATCTTCGCGGAGTGCTCGAGGGAAATAGAATTCTCTGGTTTTTCTTTACGGGGACAACTATGAGCAGCTTTTTTATACAGCACCCCATGATGATGCCCACAATATTCTGGTTTGCGAGAGTCTCGCCTCGTCTCTTCTCACGAGACTCGAGACAACACTTTTTATTTCCCTTGCGAGCCGAGACTTTCGAAAAGTCTCGTCTCGAATCTCGCACGAGAGTCTCGCAAAAGTCTGGCAATATCGCGAAATATAAAGTAATTGGATATCCACATTTAAAGAATAAACAATGGACACGAGGTTAACGTAAAACCAACACACACAGACAGATGCCACATCCTACCACCCTTCCACTCAAAATAATAGTCTTATAAGGATGTTATTTGTTAGAGCACAAAGAATCTCAGACGTAAGTTCTTTAAAAAAAGAAATTGATCATCTTAAATCAGCGCTAGTGAGAAATGGTTATAGTAGTAAGAATATTTGGTCAGTTTTTAATAAAAGTGTTCGTCCAAATCAAGTAAATTCTCAACCAGAACAAGGTAAATTAAAGTTGAGTTTGCCTTATGTACAAGGCCTTTCGAAAAAATTAAAGAGGATACTTAGAGAACATATTTTAGTTATTGATAGTAGTAAGTTCTACTAAAGATACAGTAAATTTAGAAAATGAAGCATATTTGTTCTTTGATCTGTTCTAAAAGAGGGTAAAACTACCAAGCAAACACTTTTTAAATTTTGAAAACCGACTGGAAATAGCTGAAATGTAGTTAATTTTTTAATAGTTTTTTTTTAAATACAAAAATCAATCATTTGTTTAGACAAAGCAGAAAAACATTTGGCCTAAATATCAATTATTTCAGATTTTGCTGTTTATGTCTTTTAAAATAATGAATCTGTTTACATCATACCATTGCTTTGGTATACAGACAAAACCAGTTCTATGCCGTGCTGTCTGCACTAAACCTAAACTGCACTGACGAGCTATAATGATAGCGAAATAGATCTATCTGCAGTTGGTTGCCGTGCAGACAGCACATCATAGACATGCATTTTAATGAATCTGTTTGTTTAGCTCAAAAGTAATTTTCTTTCTTCATTCATTCCTAGTCAGACAACTGACTATTATCTTCGCCATTGCATAACCGATGCACAAATCCATTAAAATATAAGTGTGTTCCAATGAATAAATAAATAAATAAATAAATATCACCACAGAGACAAACATCGTAATGGTCAAGTGTGAGTAGGTAAATGAAATATAAGTTATTATAACTAGTTTACGATTCCATTTAGGTTTCTAGAGACACCCTGTATAATATTATTCGTGTTGAAATTGACAGACTACGTAATGTATAATGTATAATATAGATATATTGTTTTCAAAAACCTGAAATTTATTCGTAACAGATTGATATAAGACTGGTGGCTCGATTAGTAAACAAAACAACAATGGTATTTATGACTTCTATTACATAACAACTGTAAAATTAACCTTAATCAGTAGAAACATTTTCGACATACAAAATGTATCAGGATTTAACATTGACTGATTTGAAATTATTCAAAAAAATATTGATTTACGGATATTGATAAAGGAAACCTAATTTTTCTAGTATTTTATTTTAATTACTTCCACATCCAACGGATGGAAAGTATTGTATCGCGAAAAAAATTTTCAAAAATTTTTATTTGCTCATTCGCTTTAAAATGGTCGAAAACACAAAAAAAACAAAATTTGAGCAAAAAAAAATTTCTTGTCTGTGTAAGTCTGTGTGTCTATGGTATTGTTTGTGGACACGATAACTTTCGAAAGACTTAATATATGAACTTGAAATTTGGCAGACGTATAAATTTCAACTACCTAAAGCGATCTATTGTTTGTGGGGTAAGTGGGAAATCGGGAAGGGGGCGAAATTGAGGGGTAACTACCCTTTTTGCAAATTTTTATTTTTTTATATTTTTTCGTTTTAGTATGTGATTAGTAGTATAACTGCGAGTATTATTAGTTCTTATAAATTTTTGGGTACAGCAAACTGTTTAGAAGATATTAGCAAAAAAGCGTCACTTAAAGAAAACGGTTTTTCTTAAATATCTCCGAATATATTTAATATATTCAAAAAATGAAAATGCCATCAGATAGGAAATAAAATTTCTCACAAAATTTTGACATTTTCGAAATATTTCCAAAAAACCTATTTTGGACCCTACTCGTACCATTTTTTTTAAATTTTGGTGTTATATAGAAAATCACATTTCTGATCAGAAAGCGCTCTTGTATTTTTTTGTTAAGTTAATAATTATCGAGTTATTTGGAAAAAAACGATTTTAAAATTCATATATTTTTGCTAATATCACGAGGACGGTTTGTCTTAGAAAAAAATGTGTAGAGAGAAAAAAATGCTCAAAAACTGATTAATAATGGTATACTATAAAAAATAAAAACGTAAATGTCATTTTGACAATTGAATGTGGAAGTATTGATTCAATTTGCACCGTTTTTTTGGAGAAAAAAGGGATAAATAGTGAATTAAATTTATAGCGCGCTTTGTTACATGATATTAATCAAATTACATATAATAATTACATTTTAAACGCATATCATTGCGATCGATGTCGATCTCAATGTTTTTTTTATTGATAAATATAATTATAAATCCTTACAGGCATCAGTTATATAATTCAGTAAACGTTCAAAATGTCCAACATTATGAATTATGTTTTAAAAGTTCATCTCTATAGAGCAGAACGTTTTTGGGGTTACTTTATAAGATGCGGTTTGTGTTCTCATTCTAATGCTTCGGATGCTGCTGGAGGAATTCGCTATACCTTTGATTTTATAAAGTTCCAGACGAGACTTCAGCTTAGTACGGTCGGGCGATCTGGGAAGTTTCATGAATACTATTTTTTATCTTAGATAAGGAAAGATAGGGATACGTAACGAAAAGGAAGGGCCGCCATATTAAAGGAGCCTGACAAGTCCTTTTCCCCCTCATCGTTGCTAACTATATAAACGCCCTAGAACCTAGATTCATGCTATACTACGCCACTGTCGATCGGTGCCATTTACTAATAACACCTTGGTTGGTTTATTACAAGCGATGTTCATCTTTTTTCCTTGTATAAGGTTTTTATTAACATCCATATTATTATCAAAATTAGGCTTACTCGAGAACATGTTTCTTTCTAAAATAAGTCGTTCTATTGAGTCCATACCACACTACTACTTGAAATCAATGCTGATGTAAGTATAATAGTCACGGGTAGATTTCTAGAGAAGTAAAGGAGGGGACCATGCCAGTTTCTGGTTACAAATTATACGTTTTGTCGTTACTGGAATCGGCAAATAAATGAAAGGATACACATAAGCTGTTTTGATTGCCATACAAACGTTAAGAGACAAAAAAATGTTTTCGCCCCTGAATTTTGATGATGAGCTCGTAAACACAGAAAAGAATATACCGTTTTCTGCTAACAGAACATAGAAAAGAGTTTACAAAAGCAAAAACAAAACTATCGCGCAAAAAATAAATAAACATAAGTTAATATTGTTTGGTATTTGCATTTGATTGTGAAAGGAAAACGATATTTGGTGGTTTAATAGTAAGACGTATACAACCTGTAATTTTAAAGAAGAAGAAAAATATTAGGTGTTGTTTAACAGAGGGGTTTTCTGTATTTGTAGCAGGAAAAATTTGGATTGCGATCTATGTGAATAACAAGAGTAAAAAAGCCCTTTCGGCGAGAGACCTTAGCGAATTTCCCCTAATATCGTCACATGTATTTAATTTAATCAAGAAAAAAATACATGCTGATCATCTTTAGGCCAAGGCCTATGCAAGGAGCCATCCACGAACCCGATGCGTTGAGCTGTTCTCGAGCTATGAGTGTGACAGACATCAGACATTGGAAAATGCGCTAAAAACCTGAGATGACAGTTACTTTTTCAAATAATTTCACTTCACCTCTGAGTCGTACTATAATAATAAGCCGAGCGCTGCGGTGTAGACAGTATAACAGACATAATATTTTACAGGCTTGTGTATTGCGGTCCAGTATATACAATTTTTGTACGGTCACTGATGATGTCAGAATAGTCTACTGTACTAACCTAATTTGATCTCGTTTTAGAACAATAATAAATTCTTGTATAAAAATTTAGTACCTATATGAAAAAAGTGTGCAACTGTTGTTTTTATGATGGAACAATTTCTGCAGCCCTACCAATTTTTAAGATCTGCTACTGACATTAATTATGGAATTACGTATCTTTTCATCTAATGCTCAAATGTGGCGCATCCAATAGAACAAGAGGTGTTATTATAACAATGAATGTACTTACAGGAGACGATCTGTATGCAAAAGTATACGAATAGTGCGACGGTGCAAAAATTTTATTCACAGTCGCTATAAAACCTACTCAAAAAAGTTGAGCGTGTCATAATTGAGCACCTTCATTTATTTTCTAATTACTAAAATTGTGTAAAATAAGGTATGTGTATTATATAATACTAAATACTTTTTTTTAACTTGAAACTATGAACAAATTGAGAGATAGTAAACAAGGTCAAGTAAAAACATTATATTTCGCTTTCCAATAGCACTCATTTATGAACCCTAAAATAAAACTGTGATACATGTGAAAAATATAAGCACTATGGTCCAATTTTTTACTGTTCCAAATACAACCACCTTTAGTAAAATCTACCACTATTGAATCAATTAATTTACAGACAAACTCCTGCTACAGGTTGTGACATGAGGACAAGGGTAGTGAACTATAATATTTACTAATTCCGAAGCTTATTTTTATTATTTTCGAATATGTTTATCTTTTTAACTTATATAGGGGTCGTGCAAAGTTATAGCACGTATATGAACCTACGATTGGTGTACTGCGCCCAAATTGCTACTGTAACATGATAAACATGTGAAACTGGATAAGATGCAAAACATATTTGTCGGAATTTTTAATGATCCGCAGAAGTTTTTGTTCTTAGGTAAATAATCGTTCATACCACATCTCATGTAAACGGTACTTTTCCTACGCAGTGAATTAATGCTGTTTATTAGGTAATGAAGATCATATGGTCTCATAAAAGTTGATAAAAAATGTAAATACTGCCGAAATTTCAGGGTCTCTCAAGGAGTAGGCATTTTAGATAACATGCGTTTTTATTGTGAGTCTATCTCCTCATGATGTTTCGAAAGTAGGGCTAATTAAATAATTACAATTACGTGCATTAACTTAACTAGTAAGTAAATGGGAATTAGTAAAATATTTTAGTATTCAGTGTTGGATAGTGCTGGGTGCTACACCAGCATGTATCGATATTTGGTAATGATAAGTATTGTCGGAAACCTTGAAGGCAACGACCCTGTGCTCTATATATAACCTTAGCAATAAAAAATGATATCAGTTACGTTCCCTCCTGAAAAAAAGTTCAGCGTTTTTAAAAGTAAGAAGTCTAGAACCTTTTCTGTACAAGAAATAAATACATTCTTAACAAGTGCAGCCGATTCAAACTATTTAATAAATATATAAGTTAATCGTGCATTGCTTCAACTAATACTTTATAGTACAAATGTTTTTAGGTTGCTCTAATTTTTGGAATTACTGGCGCTTGCCACAGCCACGAATTGAAAGATTTGACAGTACACTCCATCTGAATAGAAAAGAATACAGGAGCGTCATCATTTGCATGCGCGATTTGCACGTCATAGCCAGTGTCGCCGTCGCGTCGTTAATAGGGGTCAGTTAATAGGTTGCAGTACAATACGCAGCACACAGCAAAATAGAAGGATATATTATGCAGACGAAACACTAATAATAAAGAAACCATGCTGTATAAACAGTAAATGCGAAACGCAATAATAAAAACACACACTCTGACCATTGTTTCCTATTCTTAAACAATGCTCTGACCGTCTACTCGAAACGAAACGCGAACGTTAAATTAGACGAATGCGAGCACGCCACTGAATGGTATCGTTACCTGACAACGGTTGGTGTCGCGTGCTAAAAATGGTTTGTGCGCCTGACGTCATTGATGATACCCTGTATTCTTCTCTATTCAGATAAAGTGTAAGTATGCCAAAGATTCTGGTAGTACATTTCTTAATGAAATACAGGGTTTCTATATGTGATTCATGCATCCAGGGCGTCTATGGAAATTATCGATTAAATCAATTTGCCTCCTCTCAGAAAAGGGAACACAACTATTGCTTTGACGTATACTTTTCATCCGTCGATTTTTGAATTATTAGAAAACGCGTGGGAGTGTGTATTTTCAACATATATCATATTCTGTAGTGTTTTGTGGGATCATCAACTTAAGGTTACAGAAAGCTCACATTTCGGAGCTGTGGGGTGTCACGGTTTCGTATAACTTTTAGGTTATGTATCGTATTTGTGAGGTTGTGACTACAGTAGGCCTGTTAAATAATTGTACTATGATGGTCTGAAAGATGTTTTTATCCTGCTGTAATGGTAAGATTAACAAGCTAAATGGTAGTAATGTTAGCTGCAATACACAAAGCTTCCACGGTGCAAGGGTGTAGAGTGTAGAGGTTACCACAAGCCTACTATATCCATAATTATTTTCTTACCTCTGACAGAAAAATAGAACCGTAGATTATTGAAAAATCTTTATAAAGCCATCAATTTCTTGATTTTAACTTGATCTGCAAGCTTCAGTACTATAGCTGTTCTTATTGTAGCTTGGCAGCAGTTATAAAAAGGCGGAACAAAGAATTCAGAAATCAACGCCACCCGCTTTACACGAATCATTTATAGAAACCCTGTATATAACACAAAAAGACAGAGATATTACGTTCTCTTTATATTTCTGAAAATTTTAAAGAAAATTCTAAAAATTATATGAATCTTCCTTCACTAAATGTGCATCAAATTAGGTAAGTTTTCGGAGTTAACAAATTTAATACATTTCCTATGGAAATAACTCAGTATTTAAATACGCCTTTTTCTAAAGAATTTTAATTATGACGTAAGTAAACAAGTCGTACGTTCTGGAGCGCCTTTTGGAACTTTTATGTGAGTTATTTCTTTAAGTTAATGCAATATAGTCGTTAAATTAGTTTTCGCAATTAGCAATCATACATTTCCCCAGTGTGTCAAACGTCAGTAAAATCAACCTAGTTATTTTTAGGATACTGACAAATATTGAATGCGATTAGTTCAAAATTAATGCGCTTTATAATAAAAAAGAGCAACATTCGGATAATGATTTATATTATCATTTATCGTTCCTTATGAATTCTACTATCTGTTAGCATACAGAGACATTAAACTAAAATTACTTGATAGGGTTTTTACGTGCATAAGAATGACCTCAAATGTGTAAGAATTGCTAAAGCATGCTGTACAAAAAAAGATCAGCCGTATTATTTTGCAAAATTGAAAATATTTCATCATACTGTCAAGTGTGGCAGAGTTGGAGTCTCAAAAACTTCACCAGCCCCCAAAAGGATGAAACCGGACTTATAATGCTTATGTTTTCACAACCCTCCTAACTGCTTGCCTGAAGCACTGACGATGCCACTAGTTACGAGTGGCGAAACTTCTGCATTACAATTGCCGCAATTCGGCTTAATAGTCCGATTCATTTGACTGGACTATTTTAGCTTTGGCAAGAGGGCCCTTGGCCCCAGGCCCACCGGAAAGGTTCGATGGCCTGGTGTGTTAAATTCCTTCTCGTGTATCAGTTACGTTGCGCTTTAAAATTAAAGTAGAAAAGGTAAATACTAAAATATGTACAATATTAAGGGATACGCACAAAAGAGAATGTTGTAAAACTAACATACAAATCTGTTGAAATCATAGCAGAAGAAAAACGCTCTAATTTTTTATTTCAATTGATATGTAGATAATTCGGAGACTAAACATCACAGATGCAGTTATTTCCAGGTGTTAGTAACCCAGTTTAGATAATTAGTTCCTACAATATTATGGATATTGTGTGCATAACTTTGAGATACCACGGAATTTGTTTAATTTTATTAATGAACTGCTAACAGATACTTAGGTCTACACATGCATCTGTCGTCCGTATAACTTGGCACGCTACATCACAGGTGGTGAAATTTTCTATCATTCAACAACAAATCGTTTTCACCATACCATTTTACTATAGCTAGTTAAAGTTTCCTTGTTTCTTTACAGTGTTTTTAAATTTAAAGAAAAATTGTCACAAGTACAGGTTGCAGCCTTCAAACCAAAATAATTAGGGGTTGTTTTGTTAGGTGATGAATTTTCCAGAATGTCCTAGGACTTTCTCGAAAGTCATTTTCAATATCTTTACCGCGAGATGGTGTTACATTTGGGAGTTCTTACGTCTTCTATTGAATGTTCTAGAATGTTCCATGACCATCTCGAAACTTTGATTATCGACACCTTCACCGTGAGGCGCTTTTGGCAATCTGCCACATTTAGGGATTCTATCGTCTACTAATGAATTTTCCGGAATGTACGAAAATGTTACATGACATTCTGGAAATATCGATCTTCGACATGTCCACAGCGAGACGATTGCGGCAATGTGCCACACTTAAGGATTCTCTCGCCTTCTATTGTATCTTCCAGAATATTTTATGACATTTTCGAAACGCCAAATATTCTTACCCTCTCCCCCTTCACCGATCCCACCCGCATTTTATTCGAAACTCCTTTCTTAACGCATTTAAATGTAATATTGAAGAGAAAGGTTGGGCCTAGAGGCGTACTGTGTATGTATATAACTTAATAGGACGTCAAATTGTTAGGGGTCAACGGTTTTAACCTGTATTTGTTCTAATGGCAATTTTTTTTATTTGCTTTTCCTGCCCACTTCGATAAAAAACTGTTTCTTATTGACTAGTCCACAGGATGTCGTAAAAGTAACAGGTAGTCCTTAGTTTATCGCAAAGAGCAACTCACTATAGATTGACATTAAAATAAATCTATACGACTTCAAAAGCAGTGGTCAGGTGACCATAGATAAGTCCATACGAAGTAATCGAAATAATAAGCGTGGGTAAACACCATTTATTTTCTAAAAGCGTCTGACTTGTATCAAAACTTGTATAAAAAAGTTCATTCACTAGCGTGGTGCCGTTTGTACAGTAATCTTAACTCAAATAAGTCATAATAGTCACAATCAACAAAACAAAAGTGTAAGATCTCGAAGATTTCGTAGGCGACACGATTTGTTTATTCAACAGTCTCCATAAGCAAGTAGGTTTTTGTACTAGGTTTTTAGTTCAAGATCAGAAAATCCCGTAATTCTGACAAATATTTAAATGATATCAAGCACGAGATTAAAGTAACAGGTACATATCAACATTTTTGCGACATTAAACAAACCCGTCAGCAAACACTGATAACAAAACAGAGAAGTTGCGACTAAATGTCAAGCTTTTCAGGTAGGTAATTAAACTCCATGGTCGGGTATTATTGTCGCTAGTTAATAATTGAATTAAATCAACAACATTATCAAGAAGTCCTAAATTTTTATAGTGAAAATGAATTACACCTATATTGTAAGCTTCCAAAACTATATGTAATTCAAAACTTGTTTTTCTCAAGGACACAGTGTAAACCGGTCATAATTCGAAACTATAACAATAGGTAATAGATAATTTCTCTTTATGTGGCGCTTAAAATGCAGTTACAACACTCTGGAAATACCTATAACTGTTCAGAGAAGTGTTTTGTGTCAATCAATTAAAATCTTGCGGTTGTAGAGTTTGTAACAAACATATTTGCAGTGTCGTCAATTGCACCGAAGAAGCTTATTGTTCACTGCAAATTGGCCTATGGCAAATTTATTCATAACTACTACACACATTTCTAGGTATTGCGGGAAGAAAATAGTCTGTGTGGCGAATACCAGCTACAACGTCTAAAAAAATCAGAATATTTTACTACATATTTTAGAACGGCTAGGTTGTCAAATTTACTACACAAGACCACAGAGTGCTTACGAAATATTGCCAATAAACTGCGAACTTATGGCTCTCAGGTACGTATAAAGCAGTCCTAGGCCTAGAGGATTCCTTTCCACTGTTGACTGGTGGTGCATTAAATGTGCATCAGGTTGAAGTGAAAATATGCTGCATATACTGCATGTACATAGTTTGAGTTTACGTCGCTGTTGCTTCCATACAGTTAAATAATTTTAATGGGAAAAAATTATAGTTCTTTATATACAGAAAATAACGAAATAGAATAGAAACTTTTCAAAATACAGTACAGTTGTACATTTGCTGTGAACTGATTAAGATTCATTTCAATATCAAAAGAAACATTGCTTAAAAATTGTTTTTCAAAAACAAAATTGATTAAATAAAGTTTGACTGTGTTATGATGTAAAAAATCCTTACCACAGTCATTTAGAAAGACTAAATACGTGCTTAGGAAGCTAAGCTGCTTCAAAACAAGTAAAATAAGCGACTTCTGAAAATATTTGGCTGGATTCAACCCAAAGATATTTTCACTAAATTCTTACCGGAGTGAATGAAAGCGAAACTATCATTTGACAGCTAGTAACTAGACTGAAATTAATATGTATAGTTTAAGTGCACGAAATGAAAAATTGCTTCTGCGCTATAGGTAACTATAATACACTTGTACCACTGAGTAAAAGAAGAAATATTCTTTATGCTCTAAGTATTCTTTATGCTCTAAGCTTATACTATTATTTTAAAATCGATAATAGAAAACCGTAACGCTTTTTTAACGTTTGATTATATATGCATTCTATTCAAACCAATTTCTTTCTGGGCGCTTTGACTACTTGGTGAATTTAATTATTTAATTATACAGTCATCGCAGTAAACAGATAAAAAAGGTAATTTCACTTCTACATTTTTTCTGCGCTTTAGGGCCATTTCGTGAAAATCGGTAGTGCGTCATCTAGGCTGCTTGACGAACTATGACGTAGGTTTGCACTTAGTGCAAGTGTAGAGACCTAAGTGGCCAATGAACGCTTGAACCCATCGAAAAGCCAAAATAAAATTACTTTAAACGATTACTCTTGGTTTTATTCATTTTAACTCAAAGTCAACTTACTTCATCTACCACTAGGGCTGTCAAAAATGATCGAAGTGTCAATATTTAGCACCATCGGTACTTTTACATGGTAGTATCGATACCGAGAAATACCACCTCAAGAAATCTCGATACACGGAGTATCGGCATTTCGATATTCAATGCATTTTTATCTTGTTGGCACCAGATGGAAAACATAAAAAGCCATGGTACAGCGTTGCTAGGGGTACAGGGTGTTTAGTTTACCAAAAACGATAATTACTGTACCTTATATTCTTGCATTGTAGAACTGCGTGTTAAAATTGAGGAACACTTTATAAATCTTCGTCCCGTTTTTTGGTTATTTGGCCTTTTTGAACAATATATGAATGTTGGAGCATATTTTGTAATAAAGGATATATCGAAAGTAGTATTTTTGTCGTTGGTTAGGGCATTAAAATGTATATAGGAATGTATCAAAACCGATGTATTATTAATTTTAGAACTTATAGAAATAAAAACATGAATAGCTTGACTTTTTTTTGCACCGGCGGACGTAGAATTTTTTTCTTTTTCGATTTTATATAGGTACATATAGCCTTATTTCTAATACGATCCAACTAATATACATTTTTTAACACAGCATCATTGAGCACCTATTTGTAACTGATGTTTTAAATTCGACGTCCGCGAACGACATTATACAGTTTATGTTTCAAAGCTGGAGTCGGTCCAAAAAAAGTTCTTGAAATATGTTTCTTACCGTATTAGTAAAGTGCTTGATAGCAACTCGTGTCCCGCGGTTTTTAATCTAAGTAGTCTAGAAATGCGTAGAGTTTTGGGTGATTCATTGATGTTGTATAGATTATAAGGAGTTATACCATACCTGTGATACGTTGTGAATAAAGCTAGAAGCCTAATATTTTACTGACTAAGAGAACGACATGATGTAACTTTAATTCTGAAATTTTGTAACTGACCGACCATTAAAATCTGAAGGTACTTCTAGCAGACACACAAACTTCAAATTTTGCATTCTGTTAGGGTTTAGTCTGTAAAGGAAAGAAAACCGGAACATCCCCATATTTAAGACCCCTGTTCTAAATTCTAGTTTTGTTTCCTTTGCAACTAATAAATGCTCATCTGTCTGTGAACTTGACGAATGACGAATAATTATATGTCGTCCTTTCTTGAAAGTCCATTCACCGTGATTTCGTTTGTACGAGCGCTTGTACTGATGCTTGCCACTGTTTACGGTCGGAGTGGGCGCCGTTTGACAGTTGCAGTTGGTGGTCGCGTTCTGGTCGCACTAAATTAATGTTGCAATGGAAACTGAAATATTTTAGCTAAATGACGATCCTTGTCTACACCGAGTTAACCCTATAGGTACCTGAAGATGGTTCGTGTTTGTTACATTCTTTGTCACTCTCTATCTACGGGAATACTGATCGTCATTATGATATTAGGCGCGCTATAGTTGAGTATGTGGTAGCACACTGAGATCAAATGCAAATTTAAATTTGTTACGAGCATAAAAACACTCATATGCCAAGTCGAGTAAGCGCACAGCCGTACCATACTTATATCGAAGCCACTCAGAGCAGTCTACATCCAACCCCGGAGATGGAAGGACTTTTGAAGAAGCTTGCCACTCGTGCTAGCGAAACGTTAGGAAGCACTTCCAACCGACGACGGCCTTTAATCCCAAATCAGGACAACAGCTCATCACCTGGCCGCGAAAGCCTTTACCAATTGGTCATAGTCTACTATGTTATTATGATGCTATGCAATTGCTAAGTCACTATATTTATTATAGAAATAAAGATGTCTAATATTGATACGGTCATTATAGATGTTGTAAGTAACTAATTAGGAAACAATTTATGACAAAGTTGTTGAATAGGTGCTTCCATAAATACTAACTAAAATAACTGACTTATACGAGGTCTTAGAAATATTTGCGGTGGAAGAGCTGCGCTACGAGACTTGCGTTTTTGTCCATTTTATATTTTTGATAGGATTTATTTTACTCATACAATTTCAGTGCTCTGCTAGCTTTAAATTCGAAATTATAAGGGTTTAAATAAGGTCCTGCTTGGTGGGAAAAACTAGGAAGTAGCTAAAATTTAGAAATTGCTTGAGATAGATATAGGAATATATAATGAAACATGTTCGACACTTAGTAAGGACTAATATACAGAATTTCCCACTTAAAACAACAAAATTGCTGCTACTATCTCCACATAAGCGGCAACGTTGCATCTTTGAAAATAATAATGGATAGATGGATAAAGCAGGCCAGAAAATGTAAATAACCAAATCTTGAAGGCAATTGTACGATAGGCTTTCAGTAAACTTCTAATCATCGACTACAGGACACCGTGTATATGGTGAATAATACAGCAGATTTAAAACGTCTATTATGCATGTTTACAAGAAACGCACCTACTACTGCTGACACCGAATTAACGTGGGTATTTAGTAATTTGGATTAACAGTTTAACGATTATTGAAGTGATTGGGATTAGTACATGTTTTAAAGTGAAAATGAATGAATAGGTAACTCTAAAGTTATTAATAACCCATCATTAACAAATAATAGTTAAACGATTTTAGTGTGAAACCTTCAGTAATACTTTGGATAAAGATGATCTATATAAAACAGAAATTATTTGAGCGCAACCGTTAGCTTCTGTTGATTGTTTCCATGGCCACTGCGTTTTATTGAAATTAGGATTATAAAAAAGCGAACGTGCGTTTAAAAAAGATAATTTTCCGTTTAGATGCAACACGTGTACTTTGGAGTAAACTTAAAAACCCGTACTTTCATGTGTAATGAATAATGACAAACAATAAGCAAAAACTTGCCTGTTTATGTCCAGCAGAAGTATCCTCAAGCGGAGAACCACAACGGTCGGCACCAACACGTTTCACTTTCAACACCAACTGAAAACTGAAAAAGTCGAATTGCGGAAGCGAGCCTTCAGACTGTCAAAGCTCTATCGTGTTACTGCTCTCTTTCTCGCGTTATATGCACGAGTCATTTTTTCGAATAACTCTTTGTCTCGTTGTAGGTCATAGTTACGCAGATACTAATATCAGTTTTACTTCATGCGGGTACGTTCTTGCAGGAGTATCGTAAAATGTTATCAATACCGTTCGATAACATGAACTGCTCTAAACATTGTGTCACGTCCCTGTCCAAGGCGATACGGACCATCAAAAGCAGCTGTTAAATTGAGGATAAACGAATTCTACACTTCTCTGGATTTTTCTTACAACAAGACGTCACAATGCACTGACCATAATCCGAAAACTTGACATGAAGCCACTTAAGGGAGTCCAATAAGGAGAGTCAAAGGAGCAATACCACTACACGTGTGCCTTTCCAGCACGAACTGCAAAATCCGACAAAAACACATATTCACCGAGGTTGGCTGGCCGGTGGTGACAAAAACCCGTCGATTTCTTGTCAATTATCAATTTTCCACGAATGCGCTGTCATGTCCAGCTGTACGTCTGCAGGTAACGTATGCATTTTTGGGATTCCGCAGGAATTCGGCATGGAGAAAGTGTTAGCGAACCGTCGCGCAATAAAAACTTCACGTAGGTGCATTATCGCCGCCAAGTTATGTGCACGATTTAATGGACAGCACGTATTAATATAATAATAAATGTTATTGCTTACACGACACCGCAGTTTCGATAAGCAGTCGCAAAAACTAAACAATGTTGTTTTCGCTTACGAGGCGCTCCAATTTCATAGGCGATTAGGGCTATTCTCGCTTTTACCTGTGACAGTTCATTACTCACTTCTATAACTATATGTGAATGGTAAAGGTAAAACAAAGAGATAAGGTTAATAAGACTTTCCCACTTAAAAAATACGAAATAAAAATGTTAAATCGTTGTCTGATGCCTGTTACACCTAACAGACCACTTTTCAGACAGAATGCAGCGTGATGGTCATAGGATGTGCCAATAAGGCATTTAAATTCAAAAATGGTTGTAGTGAAAACACTCAAAATTAAAAAAGGCATGAATTTTATTACTTATAAAATCTACTACTAATTTTCCGCAGTAACATCCAATCTTCGCACTTGGCTATTAGGCTTGAAGTGACTCCTAATTCCCGCTTTATACCGGATGTTGAGAGTGTAAAATATTGAAAGAGATAATAGTATGTTAGTATGGACTAATATAAACAAAATTTTTTAATAAAGACGGACCCGCAAACGAATAATAGCTTATTCTTTCACTGCTTCCTTTTTTCTTTTGCAAATACTCATCATAGGTGGACGATGTTTTGTGAAATAAACATTAAGTATTTGACTGATGTCAGAGCAAAAGGTCTCGTTTGCTATGACAGTTTACTCTAAAGCTGAAATAAACGACATGCATTTCATGTATAGTCGTTGCTAGTGGTATTGCTACCAACGCGCAACGTCTTTATGGTGAAGCTTACCCAAATTGCTAGATTTCTTCACATCATATGCTTGGAAGAATTCACTAAAGATTGAATGATACTGGTTTACTGAGCAAACGATGCTATCTGTCCGGAAGACCAAGACCGGTATCTAGTCCTCGAGCAAAGTCGGATAATATCAGCCGAGTTAGGAATTAGTGCTCCTTTTCTTTACAGAAATAGGCAACTTGCACTATTTTTTAAAATTGTATATAAACAATAATAATAATACCTACTGTTTAATCAGGCGTTTAAAATTTTAGAGCTCACGTAATATGTTCGATAATTAATAATTCATTATTAAATGTTTGCCGCGCAAATTGAAGATTCAGAACGGGTGCCTACCGCCACGCTTGGTGTGACGTCACTTAGTGTAATGTCTCTTCTGTGCCGCAGATGCGCTTGCCTTGGTATATTGAGAAATTTCCAGCTAGAAATAATTATGCGTTTATTTACGATACATAATATATTGTTCCTGCGTGCGAGTTCGAAAACTGCGGATTAAGTCTAACACAACTAGTTTAAAACACTACTATTTTAACACTACTAAATCACTAACTCACTATACTGCACACACTAGCGCTAAAAACACCTGCTTCACTAAGCCTTTTACTCGTTTGATAACTGCTATTCGAATTCAGAACTGCCCGCTCTCTCTCTCCGTCGACATTATTGTCGCCATATTGTCTCCAAAAAATGAAAAGAAGTTTACTACTTATATGGTTGAAATTTATAATTCGACATTKGGACCTAACTTCACAAGTGGCCGCTCTAAGTGCTAAATCACTTTTTTTATAAATATCGCTCCAGATTTTTTKGCAAACAAAATCATCAATTACAGTTGTGAGCGCAATAACCTGGCCTTTTAATAATCCCACTTCACCCCGTTGCTACAGCGGCAGCCATATTGTCTTCACTTACTAGGTAACAAGGTAACATACAATGACGGTACCCTTTATATACAGGAACACTAGTTAACATACAACAATATATATTTGGTATCCAAACGTTTTTTTTTTACTTCTTTGGATACAGCATATAGACAAAGCATATGTTTCGAAGTCTTTCCTTCCGGAACTATATCCGAAAAAAGATATTTACTAATAACCACTTATCACTTGCTAGTTGCTCCTTTAGATCAATGAAATGTAGTGAAAACTGCTTGTATACCTTTTCAATATAGCACAATAAAATTGTCCTRTGATTAATATTAGGTAGTGTATGAAATTGCCCGTTTAATTCCGTTTATAAAGAAGAAAGACAATAAAATCACAGTTTACAGTTATCAAGGAGTCCTTTCCACCGATTCCAAAGCGCTTGTAACAGGACGCTTGTTCTGCTTAGTCGGTTTTTTGGCCCAAACAAGTTATAATTGTTTAGACATTTCTCTTGTTAAGGTAGTAGTTATTTCCTTTAGCTAACAATGAGTAAAAATAATAATAAACTTACAAAGTAATATTGACATTTGAAGCGTTTCGAGCATTACCGATAACGAACTAAGGCTAAAATAAAAAAGGCTAAGTATTTCTAGATTTCTATTTTCCTACGCAATGCTATTTTCTACAGTAGATTTTCAACTGGATTGCCAGCATGAGAATACATATCAAAAGGGTTATTCGCCGAATAAGAGATTTTTCATTTTTGGTACCGCACACAACAAATTGATAACATACAAATTTGATAACAAAAATTGTGTGAGGATTTGTTAATTTCCAATCAGCACTAGTCAGAGGAAAATAAGTATGTATGAATTCTTTAGGGTATCTACTCGAGGCAGTCTTAACTCGTAATTAATCAAATAATTGTTAATAGTTATTTTCAGATAGCTACTTTTGAAAATCAAGTACTATCACTGCATTTAATTTTTTATAATTTGTACATTGCATCCCTGTTCTGTAACATTCACTGACACACAAAAGAAACGGCCATGATTGCAGAAAAAACTGTATTTAAATATTCAAAGCAGAGTTGTACAATTGTTTAAATACGTTCTGCGACCAAAACTGTTCTCCTTTCAGGATTAACTTATTTACTTAATCCAAACCGTAATCTACAAGTACATATCTAATCTTTTTCAAAATTCCGATCGGTTACGAAAAACAAACACTTTTTCTTTTTAATGATATGTATTTGCAGCTGTATCTGAGGCAGGTTGCCATGTACCATGCTGTATGTTTTTAAATCTTTTGTAAGACAATTTGAGACAGTTCTGTAGAACATGCTAATTCATTTTCCCGTAAAGGCACACGTTCGCAGTCTGCCGAGGTCTAATAAGAGAAATAACTTTAAAAAGTTTTTAGTAGTCTACAATGCACCTTGAAGACAAAGTGCCAACAGTTTAATACATCAACAAATCGTGACAGGCATGTTACTCTAAAATTACCACCATATTATGTGTGGTCTAAATTCAATGCAATTGCCGTGGACAGATATGAAATATTACTTCAGGGAATACGATAAATACAATTAGAGAACTACGCATCCCAGATTTGATGAAATACACAGTAGCCTAAGCAACAGGACGAAACAGTAGACATTACCAGAGTGTGATGAATGTAGCCCGTGTTTTGTTATAATCTTATAGATGCTAATAGATATATTAAATGGTACTGAAATGGCCGATCTCATGAGCTTGCATGTAAAAAACTAATACACAAGCAGGAGCTAATGCCAAAGTTTTCAATCTTTTCAAAGATTATAGAAGAAAGTAAGAATTATTCAGCAAAGTAGTTCCTGAAAGCTACTCTCTGGATTTCAAACCGGATTTGCAAAAAATCTAGAAATCCAACGTCTGTTATGAACAAAATAACTTATAAAGGCCCACTTATGGATCAAGCTGCTTGTGTAGTCGTATATTTTAATTCGCACCATCATCGCATCGGTTTGGTAATTTTTTATGTTCGTAGTTGCCACTAGACGAGGTAGCGAAAACAGCTGTTATTATTAGTTCATATGTTTTATAAACAGTGTGACAATAAATTACTGTAACACCATCATTACGAGAAATAAGTGGTCTTTCTACAAAAGTCATTTTCCCATTGCAATTACTACATGTTTTTAAACCGAACGACTCATTCCGTACCTGTAGTTAGAATTTTCCACAGGTATTACATTATTATTCATTATTATTACAAACCTGAGTAGATGCTTATGATCAAGCTGTTTACGTTATGCGTTTGTTCACACTTAATACTATTGATATATCTATATCAAATAGCGCAATTGCAAAGTAAAACAAAGAAGAGAACAAATGAATAAACTGGGATTTTTTAAATAATTCCAAGAATTATGTTCATTTAAGTATTAGCTCTCATCGTTTTATGCTTTTTGCTCTTTCAATTTTGCAAATAAAATGTGAATTGTATAATAATCATTGAGTAATACATAATTCATATTTGTCACTGAATGTGTCAGGCAGAAAAATGACCTTAATAAGCGATTTTGCTCGTAACGCATTGCTTAACATGAATTCTTATGAAAAACGTCACTATCTAAAACAGCTGTAATTGAATGATCTATATAATAATCTTGTTATTTTAAAGGGTTCTCACACTTTTCTATTTTATAGTTCAAAGGACAAATTGAGCATTGAGTGTGTTGCTATAGAGATTTAAATAGTAGTAATCAAAGACAACCTTCACTATGTAATATTATGATTTTTTATTTCTAGAATTTTTATTTTTGCCAATTGTTATTGGCTCAGTAACATACTTCTAGACAGACCAAGTGAAAGTACAATTTTTCGACATAAATGGAGCAGTCGAACAATTATTAAATTTCATTTATATTTAAGTATATTTTCTAAAATAACATTAATTTAAATATCCTTACAAAAATATAAAGCAATGATTATTTCATGGATCACCAGTGATACTCGTAGGTATATTGTGATTTGGTCTACATACTTCTCTTGTCAAGAGTTGCAAATGTTCTGCAACTAAAAACTCACATGGCTAAACATAAGGCCCAAACAATACATCCGTGTTATTTAACACTTTTTCTGCATCACTCATTTCGTAGTGATACACTTTTTTTAACTGCACATTAGACGTATCGTCTTAGATAAGTCAAATATCGTGCGTTCTGACAATGACTCGTCTAAAAAGTCCTCCRCAATGAGAGCAGAACCTGCAGAACAAAAACTGACAATATCTTCGAAAATAAAAATATAGTCAAATGTGGATTTACCAACCCAGGGGGAGGGTGAATAATATGATTAAAAAAAACGTGAAGTTCAATTAATTTCAATTTCAATGTAGATAAATTCAAATACTGCTAATTTGTTTCTCTTAAATGGAATGCTATAATCATTTTAGTGTCATTAAATGCAGACCGAAATTATCTTTTCATTGATATAAGGTTGTAGGTATGTGTTACGGGAGTTTTTTAGAATTTTGAAAAAAAAAGGAAAGAAATATTTATGCTTTTTTATCAATATTAAGTGAGCACATTTGCTGATTGTTAGTATACCGATTGTTTTGTGTGAGATGAAGGTGTCGGCTTTTTTATTGAATATAACACTCATATCAACATAACACGTAAGTGCATTTAACATAGTAATAAAACTTATTCCACTAAAGGACCCGTCGTGGTCATTTGATGCGCTTAACGTTACCCATATTAATAGTATACCATTTCTGATTACGTTGAAGCTAAATAGCTAGTTTAGTATTCTAATAAAATTTCTTGAACTATTCCAACTAGCTATCGCCAGTTTCAGCTTTCGGATATGAATTTATGAACTCTGTGCGAGATTCAAAAATTTTAAGTCAATATTCAATTTGTAAATTATGTATTCCATTATGAAGCAATATATTCATAGTAGGTGTGCTCTGGGCAGTTTTTGGTATCAAATTATATTATTCTCAATATTCTATCACAAACATCTCAAAGTTGTGATTTGCAGCTGTAATAAATACGAGTAATAATACCAATATTAAAAATTATATTGTTAAACGCCCAAATTAAAACATACATTAAAGAAGTATATACTACTTTGTTGGTGTATTCTTACCACGCCCGTTCTCTGATTTACCTGTTAGCACTATGTATAACTGTAGAATTATATTGTCACAAAGATTTAATTATAGCTGGGCAGGATGCAGTTTATATGCATAATTACTGCAATTTAGAGTAGTAAAACAAAGCGATTACCCATTGTTTTTAACTAAATGTAAATATTATACTCACGTCAGGATATAGCATCAGTGTCAAATTGATGAGTTAAATAGTACAAGCAAGGTACACAACAAGCAAAAAAGGACACGCAAAAATATATAGCTCTGCCAACGTAAAAAATAGAAAGGCATGTGTAATATTTTGAATCTGCTATTCATATTTTAGGAGTGCTTTAAAGTGCACTATGTTTGCAATTGGCTTTACTCAGCATCAGTTTTAAATACCAGTCCACTCTTTCGAAGTTTCGATGAACTGCTATTTTATAAAAGAAAGAAAGCTAAAACAGGTTTATGTTTCACCCCATAGTTCTATATTTATAAGTAAAAATAAAACAATTACCAATTATTGTTATTACTTACTTGTTGCTTCAGAGGAGAAGTATTTATTCACTATTAGTTTAATCCTTGAATAACACTAAAAGATTAAAGTAAGAATTTAGGATGGCAATGCCATCTATCAGCATTACACTGACATGATGACAAAGCCACCTAGCTGCCATAACGGGTACTACTTCCTAAAGGAAGTGACCTGTAGCCTGACAAATTGGCATGCAACTGCATACTTCAATTTGACAGCAGGCCCCCACGGCAGTTTTTGCTAACAGGCAAGAACCAACATACATTAAAATGCGCAATATCTAAAGAATTTAGGATGGCAATGCCATCTGTCAGCATTACACTGACATGATGACAAAGCCACCTAGCTGCCATAATGGGTACTACTTCCTAAAGGAAGTGACCTGTAGCCTGACATTTTAATGTATGTTGGTTCTTGCCCGTTAGCAAAAACTGCCGTGGGGACCTGCTGTCAAATTGAAGTATGCAGTTGCATGCCAATTTGTTAGGCTACAGGTCACTTCTTTTAGGAAGTAGTACCCGTTATGGCAGCTAGGTAGCTTTGTCATCATGTCAGTGTAATGCTGACATATGGCATTGCCATCCTAAATTCTTACTTTCATCATACCATTGCTTTGGTATATAAGCAAAACCAGTTCTATGCCGTGTTGTCTACACTAGACCTACACTACACTGATGAGCTTAATGAGAGCGAAATAGTACTATCTGCAGTTGGTTGAGGTGTAGACAGCACAGCATAGACATGCATTTTAACACTAAAAGATGATTATATCAAATGTTATATCATTGAAAAATGAGATCAAATACCTGGTACCAACACTAGATATCGGGTTGGCCTTAGAGCGTTATCTGGAAATGTTTTTAAGACTTAAAATCATACAACGTCTATATATGAGGATGACCACTTTAAGTAGTCGAAAACGCTTTGCTCTTGTTTAATAAAACTGTAGCAATTAACTTTGAATGATTATATTATACAATGTAATCCTGGATTTCTTACTCCCACTGGATCAATTCATTATCTTAAAAGCTATGTACGTTAATGATATACGGGTTGTATCTGGTGCCATACTTTACACAGTCGAAAAGACCTCTTCAATAATATATAAAAATGTCATTTTTACTTAATGTGCAGAACTCAAAGAAAAAAACAAAACGTTCCTGCAAGCAATAAGAAAACTATACCAAAATATCATATGTCTACCTGTAGTACAAAGTGACAGTTCATGGGTATCAGGTTTGTGCCCTTTAAATGGCGTAATAACTGCTGAAGTGTGGAAAGCGAGGTAAAAATCCTTCATTGAATGCAACAACTTCTCGCCTGAATGTTGTTCTTATTTTACTGTGACGCACGCAGCTTTTTTTGTAGTTCATGCTTTGCTCATTAAAGTTTGCTACTAATTATTTCGATAATATTGAAATAAAAAACACGCGTTTATGGCACGAGAAGTGATATATCGGTACTAATTCGTAAAGTTAGTCGTATTCCTATCTTAAATATTATAATTAATTGAGGATGGGTTTATTTTGGGTTAATTTAATATTGCTGCTGTATAAAAAGCTTTGTTGAACGTCACTTTTTTCAATTAGGTATTTAGTACTTATACTTGGCAAATAAGCAAAAATGTCAAGTAAAAATTTGTAAACGATACCTACCTATTTGTTAAAAAATGGTTACAACCAGTGGCGGCCCCTGACCTTCCTAATTGGAGGGGTTTAGTACTAGTCTCCGCACCTCAAAACATAACAATTTATGCCTTCAAAATAATTTAATTTTCTAAAACCTTTTACATGCCAAGGATTTAATATACAACAGCTATTTAGTGTATTTTATTCTGAGATTCTGTATCCACCAAACTCTTGGTTTGTACACATTTCCATCTTAAAGTTACCCGTTACTGGTAACGATAGCGCTAAATTTTCTTTCAGTTAACAATATATTCAAAGGAAATTTTGATAACTACTACCAAACCTGAAAGACAACGCTGTTTCCCTTTATATATATTTCGCAGTTTGAGAGTATTTACTTATATAAAAAATATTAAGAACTTTTCAAATACAAAAAAGGTATATGGGGAAAGCAGATAGTTGTAGGCCTGATGGGCTAACAGAACACAACAACAATATTTATTGCTCCAATAGCTACAAGAAATTTAAATCATATGATGGAGGTAAAAATGTAGAAATACGTAAAATTTTGTAACAGGTTCAGCTGTACACTAGATAGTGTATCAAAGTTCTGCATTGCTCACTGCCGTGACACATTATGGTAAGTTTCCACAAGGAGGACATAATTAGTATGCTAATGAACTGAAAGATTACGAAAATTATTTATCAAAGAAAAATGTCAGGCTATTATTAATTTTATGTATTGGAAATTACTATATTAAATTATTTTATATTTTATAATTCTGATATAATGTGATGGAAATTCTTAGTTGTATGTTCAAAATAATTCAATAATTTATACACGTAAATTTTGTTTGAAGCCATTTAAAGTGTTGGTTGCTGCTAATCACTTCGTACTTAAAAAATTTCTTAGTTATTAAATTATGCAGGGTTATTTCAGGCCATTATCTGCCACCCAATTAAAAGTAATAGGAGAACCGTATACCATAGACCAGTTACAAGTAGAAAAAGATAACGTTTGGAGATAAAAATAAAAATAAAAATATATTGTAATCTTTGTACTGCAACTTAGGTACTTATCGCAATAAAAATAAACTAGTGTTAATATATTAAGATAGAYATCTGATGTTTTTGTAAAATTGACTGTAAAGGTGGACATAGACGTTGTTCAGTGTTAGACAGTTTTACAGGTAAAATTGTGCAGAACGTAGATGGAATGCGTCCACACAATACGAATTGAAGAGCGCAGTCTTGTTTGACTTGTAGTAGAATCGAAAGTGGTACTAATTTACTAACAGTGATGTCTGCATTTGCAGTAAAAGTTAAATGTGAAAGAAAGCACAAACCTTCACTATGAACATTTCCACGTAAAGAATCAGTTTTTTTCTTCACACTCTGGATGTATTGTTCACCTCCTTTTAACTTAATTATTAATTCATCGAATGCATGATTTTTAGCGCATTTTCCAAAGGTGCTATTCCTTCTATGTGTCATAATCGCAGCTCGAGAACAGCTCAGCGGATTGGGCTAGTTGGATAGGTCTTGACCTAACAATGATCGACATCTATGTCCTATTCTCTGGATTTAACTTTATATAAATACTGATGGATTTTATAACATTAGTTAATAAAATCTATTATGAATCATTTGTCGCAGTTTAGTAAATATCACTTGGTGTTCTTTTGCTATATGTATCTACTTCCAACCGCTACTGAATTAAAATTACAAAGTTGTAAACGTTCACCCCCATACACCAGCAGATTTCCAGGAACAGTTAAAATCAATCGCCAACTGGTATTTTGTAATACCAGCAAAGCAAACTGTTTTCCTCCATAAACTTTGGTTTTGTCACAGTGTTACCCGTCTGAGTAAAGTAAACTGATAAAATGGACTTAATATAACTCATATATAACTCAATAATGAATTAATCGTCTTACTTGAAATGAGGGTATTTCATATAAGTAAGTTTAGTATAAATTGATATTTTGAAATTATTAATGACAAATGTTAGTATTTGCAAACATGAATTCGTGAAGGGCTAATCACCTTATCGCACACAAAATAGTAAATTAAATACACAGATACTCAGGTACCTGTATATGGTACGACATTTATTTGAAATAACAAGCATGTAATGTCATGATAAACATAATTTTAAACTTCTGGAACATGGTTTAACATTTATAAAAAATAATGCTGTAAAATTGCATGCTATATATTATGTCGAATCCGTTCGGCAAGTTTTCCACTTAGCTTCTAATTTATTATCAACGGGATTTAATAGATTATTATATTTCATTTCAATCGCTACGTTATTTTTGCTTCTGAAAACTTACTAGTTCGATAGATAATCCTGAATAGACATATGAATATGTACCAGAAATACTTATGTAAAGTATCATAAAATAGATTTATTAACAATAACTTCAGTCGTTAAATCTAACTTCTCTGTCGCTTATTTCCAACATTTTATTGCAACCAATAGCAAGTAATGCTGAAAAAATAGCATTAATTACTGCACAATATCTTTGTAGTTCTATATACCTGCTTTCAATATAGTCCACAGCATTATTGAATAGATAAATCATGCTTTTTATCATTCACGATCAATATGTAGGTACAAGAATATAATATTTTAAGCAAACCTCGTCAAATGTCTTATTATTATTATTATTATTATTATTATTATTATTATTATTATTATTATTACTTTATTGCACATTGTATGTATAGCTTTCAGCACACACTGGTAATTAACTTCAAACAAACCTGTGTCACATATATCTTACTGAAACTGATCCAGATTGAAATAATACAGAAACTTGTGATGTCATAGAGAAAAAAGGCTGTACATACATTTTCTTAAATATCACCCTGATGACAGATTACAACTCATATTAATAGTTCTTTGGCTGTTTATGATAACTTATTTGTCAATCTTACAAAAACATCAGATACAAGTCGCCCTGGGTGACAATGTACCTGGGGCCATCTGAAGTTAAAAAGTAGTTAAAAAGAGCTGCAACACCATTATCTACCACCTTGCCTGGGGTGTTCACCACTCTCTTTCCAACATAAAGCCTACAAAACGAAGCGAAAAAATTATAGCGTCCTATTTAAATTTTTGGAGAAATAGGGTAAAATATTACCAATCTTGGTACAATTTACCATTAATATTAATCGCCTTAAAACTCCGTCTTAAATGAACCTTAATTGGGTTAAGGGGTTAAAAAGATAAAGCATCTAGAAGTTTGAGGCGATTTTACTTTGTATTGTTGTTACCATGGCAACTAGAGAAAAAATGTTGTTGAAAGACCTCTAGATAATTAAACGGAAATTCTAAAATTTATATTTCCCACATTAATTTTGTCGACGAATTTTTGGAAATATTTGCGTTTATTTGTAACGTGATGTCAAACTTAGGAACACAGGAATATTTTTAGTGAATTTCTCTGATACATTTTTACTTAAAAACAATTTATCAAAGCGAAAACATGCGTGGTTTTCCAAGATCGCCTTATATACATCTAGGCCATCGGGTAGAGCTATTAAGAGAAAAATTATAGAACACGGGAAACATAGCCTAAAATAAAACTTGGCTGGTCGCTGATCAAAAACAACCATTCTTTAAATCACAACAACATATGCATATTACACTACAAAAGATAAAGTACAGAAAAGAAGTGCATATAAAAATTCGTCAAGTACMAAGAGAAACGTTTAGCTAGGTAGAMGCACGCATTTTCTACTCTATAATTATTGAAATAAGTAATTGCAATCAGTATACCMMCGTGTATAAAAAGGTGACGTAACTAAATGCATTTCAATAAGCTGTAAGCTCAAGTATGTMATATTTGAAGACATTTTCAAAACATAAAGGGTATAATCATGGCATTAAAATCTAATTATACTTATTACATGGCTAACAATACTTTTCAAAAGTTCCAAAGACACGCATCCGATAAAGATCTTAGGACAAGACAATTTACAATTACATAACCTGGTATACATAAACATAACCAAGACTTATATTATTTAAGCGGAACCAATTAAAGCATCGCATTAACCTACTTTATAGTCCAACATCGGAAGTGTCGGCTAGGTCTAGGAACATGTGTAATTAACGGTATATACCATAACGTGGGCTGAGTTGTGGAAGGTATTCTAGAAAATGGAGATGTACTTCACCAATTAAGTGGAATTTACCTGCGCTGGTTTTTTAAGTATTCGCTAAGCGCGAAGCATTATGCAGCACCTCTTACTTCCTCCTGCAGATGAAAGCGAATTCTTCGTGAGATGTACCTTGCAGACAGATTTATGTGTACATGGCTTGATATCCCGAACTGTATATAATGGTCGTGAAAATTGGGACGCGTTTGTTAACGGTAAAAAGAATCAGCAGTTTGTATTTTCATATGCTGATTTAGTTGGCGCCAACTACTTATTTTACTGTCATAAGCATGTAACGTATGTCCTTGATTTGCATAAACGACCTCCTTTTTTTCCAGTTGAGCAGGACTCTTCACACATTGTAGTGGTTCCAAAATGTATTATCCTATTAAGCTAGAAAGATTAGGTATCAATTTATGAAAAATGTATAATGTAGGAAGGCCTCAGTGGCATGTTATTTTAATCACAAGACGTTATGTTTGTGAACTATTGAAAAGACATTAGAAAGTATTCAAAATAGTAAATATTTTAAAATTATGTAACAAGTACAGTGCCTTTTATTTGAAATAACGAAGCTCTAGACACCTTTTTGCACATTAATTTCTATTGAGCCAAATGGACAATCTGCATTTGACTTTGTCAGCCGCGCTCCATACACTGAAAAAACTTTAATGCTTCCTACTTTGTGCGGTTTTCTGGGCGCCATTTTGCTTACACGCAACGCTACATTTACTGATATCCACGACGGCCAATGCACACTTAACTTTAGGCTTTGTGTTAATACAAATATTTATTTTTATATTTTCAGCAATACATTCTTTCAGTTAATAAATGTTTCATGAATGAAGCCTTGTTTTATTATTTATTCATTTATAAATAAGCCAGATTGAAAATTAATAAATATAGCTTATTGTACCAACATGTGCATTTGCCTCCATAAATATTAGGTATCTGTACATGTCTGTAATAGTGAGTGTTGGAAGAACTAACAGTTCATCAGTCGCTTTAAATATGTATGACTTGCCCGTACAACAAAATAATTAGTTATTGTAACTACTATAAACATATTGTGATTAATAAATTATAAGTTATTTTAACAAATATGGTTTTTGTTGCTACTAATAACAAATTACTTCTAATAGCAAATATATTTTGCGCAACAAAAATAATTCGTTATCTTTACAAGGTTTTTAGTTGAGGCTATAGCTACAAATAGAATTTGTTGACAATACTAAATTTAAAGTAAACCGAACAAATCCATTCTTTCAGTGTATGTATTTGCTGTATTTGTAGTTTTCAATCTTGTTCTTGAAAACCGTGGCATATTTGTAAAACACTTATGTATGTACTCTGATGTTGCATTCATTTGAAATTGTTTATATTATTTTTTTTTCAAAATTTATTTACTGTATAAGTATATGTAATTTAATTATGCGGAATGTAGAAAATACATTTACGGTAAGAAATCTGCGCATAAAGATATCCGTAATAAACATTGTCATGCAAGAAATTATTTTAATCGACTTAAAAGCTAATTCCAAAGACAACCCAACGGTGATCCTGAAGAAGACTTTTTTTTGGAAAGTATACCTAATTAATGGTTTGGCTCGTGTAGGAGTAAACAAAATACTTTATTTTAGGTAAATTGTGCGATAATGTTCTCTAACGGGACAAAGAATACTGCAATCTGATATGCAATATGCTAATGCGCAGCGGCCGTCGTTGCCGTGACGTCATTCACGAGGCGCAGGCTAAAAGTCGCGCATATATTTGCTATAGCAGGTTCCGCGCATGATGCTTTAAATATTGTATTACTTGTATTCATTACGATACAAATATAGATAATAAATATCTTATAATTAAATAACGCATTCGAAACCACTTTAAACATATTATGTAATACTTAAATATTAAAATTTACATATGATTACTTCAATAAAAACTTTTCTATCAAGTTTTGTGTATTTTTACCAATCTTATTGTTTAAAACATTTCCCCAAGAACTCGGCGTATACAGGTCGATCATATAATTAAAAGAGAAAGAACGTACTGTATCTTTTAAACTGCAAGATTTACGGTAAAAATATAGAAAATGTTGAGTTGAATGTACTATTAGCATTTATTCAATCATAATGTGAGAGGCGTGGAGCTCAATTTTTGAATTGACCAAACTTTGTGGTAAAATTGTGTAAACTTTCACGATCGGCCTCTAATTTTATATTGCACATACTAGTGCTCATATGCCGTGGTCCATTGGAGTTTCTTTTACTTTCAAGAGTTGATTATCATCTTCGGAAAACATTATCAGTGGTTTGTCCAAAACAAAACCAAACGGCTTGATCTCCTTGGCTTTACTGCGTAAAACTGAATACCAAGAACGATTGGCGGTGATACTCTCTTCCCTGTGTAACTACTCAATGAATCCAGCAGAAGAATCTATTTTGGCCAAAGGAGGACATTTCTCGATTACGCCTTCGCGAGTTCCAGTGTAGAACATACTTGCAGGCTTTGAGACAAGCTTAGAAAATTTGCCACAGGACTTTGCTGAAGATGTTCATAGAGAAACTTCTAGAATATTGCAGCGTGAAAAAACACCAAAGAGTAGTATTGGTCGGGAGGAACAAATGGCGCTGAGTAATATTAATATCAATAATAATGTCGTGACAAAAACAACGCTGCAGTTATACTGAACGCTTCAGACTACATTTATAAGATACGAGATTTATTACATCCAGCGACTTATAGGAAGCTTCTTGGCGATCTGATGCATTTCATCAAGAAGTTAAAAAGCTCCCACCAATGAAACAATTAGCGAACCTAAACGCATTTTCCTGGACGACGTAACGGCACTTTTCAATCAAGCCCTAACCACCATCTACATCTAATGGGCCAAGGAATACTATGAACGTAGATAGACTTGCCATGGGTAGCCCACTAAGCCCCGTCGTTGCCAACTTCTACATGGAATTGTTTGAGAAAATCTCTAACGAATCAACCTCGTGAAAACCGTCTTGTTGGTTTCGCAACCGTTGGCTAACGTTGGCATTGCCTTTCCTCCATAAATAGTAAAGGTCACTGATAAAACTGGGAGAATCTTGAAGAAGTATAACATTAAGACCAACTAATAAAGTAAGTCAGCTACTTCATTCAGTAAAAGATTCTTGAGAGCAACCTTCAATCTCAGGATATCGGATACCTCGTGTGGTTCAGTTTACATCGGAACAACACAACACCAATCTTGCTAAACAGAAAAATTGTTGCCGCTTAATACAAACCGTGAAGTCCAACCGCCGCCGAACATGCTCGTCAGGATGGTAACCACCACATTCAGTTTAACAGTACTGAAGTCCTTTAAACAGTGACCCATTACCATACAAAGATGCACATGGAGGCCATTGAGATTTACAAAAACCGGGGTTATTTTAATAAAAGGGAAGTGGGTATCAATGTTAATCCTTCTTGTTTTCCGGTTTACGCAATTGCCGTAAGAAACCTCTGGAGAAATTCTACATCACCGTCACTATTGGTTTGTTGTATAATAAACATTTTAGCAAATTAAATATTAAAATTTAAGTCACACGTTTTCTGGTCTTTTCTTGTTTGTACTTACCATTTTTCTTGTGTTTGGATGTTTGCCCCCCCCAAGTTAATTTTCTGGCTACGCCACTGACCGCAACCAACTACAGATGGATCTATTTCGCTGTCATTACCGCTCGTCAGTGTTGTTTAGGACTAATGCAAACAGCACGACATAGAACCGGTTTTGCCTATATACAGTGGCGTAGCCAGAAAATGAACTTGGGGGGGGGCAAGGTTTCAAACACAAGAAAAATGTCAAGTACAAACAAGAAAAAACCAGAATGTTTAATTTGCTAAAATGTTTATTATACAACAAAGCAATATTTTGCAACAAATTTGTACCGTTAAATGTAAAAATGCTGCAACTCCATTATCAAAATAATTTAGTTCCTGGGGGGGGGGGGACAGTTGCCTCTCTGCCCCCCCTTGGCTACGCCACTGCCTATATATCAAAGGCTTGGTATGATGTTAGTAGAAAAATAGATGGCAATGCCATCTGTTAGCAATGAACTAAAGAAACTAGTACCCATTAAGGGTCATTGTGTCAGTTCATTGCTGAGAGATGGCGTTACCATCTGTTTTTCTACCAATAACACAGTGAATTTATAAACAAACTCCCTGTAATTGAACTGCGGAAACTTTACCCATTTTATTTATTAGCACATTACTTAGTTTCTTGTTCGTGTACAACTTAAACATAACCGAACTTCGTAACTTGTTTGCTAACGTTTGGAAGCATATTAAACTTACTCGATAATTCCTTTCGATGGATGGCTTAAAATATAGAATTCAAAACTATTCTCACTTGTAATAATTTGTTGCTTGGTTCCAAGAATTGTCCCTTGGTTAGAACAAAATTTGACCAGTCAGGTATTTTGTCAATACCAAACTTACTTGGCTTCAGTGCTCAAGTTTTATTCATTTTTGTAGTTACTACTCACTACACACGCCTAGTTTGTCATACAAAGCTATTAAAGCACATTCAAATGTTATTAATACAGCGTATTGCAATACATTTTGAAACTCGCGCTGTTGTACACCTCGTGAGTGACGCAATGTGCACGAGCCACCAAAACTCGCCCGTCTAGTTAATGTTACAGAATTACAGAAACGAATCTAATAGCAAAACTCTTTGGCTTTCCAAATATCTTCGATATGAAATTAGAGAGAACGTTCGTATAAAACACGAATAGATTTCTTGAATAAAAGAAATGGCGTAAATACGTAGGTATATGTTCCCTCTTTAGCGCAAAGTATAACTTTCGTAGGTAAAAACCCCTTTCTTAAAAACTAACTTAATTTAATAGTCACGTGGAGCTAACTGTAAAATTCACCAAAGATTTTTAAGGTGTATTACAAAGTATTAAGAGAAAATGCTGACTTCTATGAATAGTTACATTGCAATATTTTGCAGTTTGATTACAAGGAGGCATTGTCTTCGGCGACGGTGCGTGCAAATTGAATAGATCCCTTGTTTGCTCATTTTTTGATACATGTACAGGTTGTATGCCATTACTCGTAAATAAAAGACTTAAACAGCAATACCGTACCAKTCAACAGCTGKACAAATACAAGCAAAAGACTATGTACATATATCTGGAAAAACCGAATTTGAACTTTTGACACCAGGACCACAACCAATTAAAGCTACTAAAGTTTCTTCCATGTACGTGTCTCATTCGTGTAAATACGATTCAAAAAAATAATTGTTGTACTGAACATGACTAAATCCCCAAAAACAGATAAGGTAATTTGCACCAGGCAATGGAGGAAAAATAGCAGAAATAATTAATGCAGAAGCCAGTTTTGACTCAGTTGTATGGGAACATGTCAAGGCTATACTAAAAGTACTGAAGGGCGGGAGTGAAGCTCCAAAGGTTTCTTTTTTCAGTTTTTCATTAATAACTCGAAAACTGATACCTCTAGTGGGCTCTATAGCTTTGTGAGGATTCCCTTCTATGTCATGAATTAGTACAATCATTGTGTATAAAAGAACGCTATCGTGATTAGGCGAAAATGTGAAGACAATATCACCCTGCGAACACTCCTTCTTAGCAGGTTCTTCAACTCACTGTAACAAGCACCATTTTATGTAATATAAGATTGAGTACTTAAATATAGAAGGGCATCTCTTTAAAATACCTTACGCTTACTCTGTGGAAGCTATAAAATGAATATTGAATTAGTTGGTACAACTTTCAATCCTGTATCTCAGAAACAGATGGAAGGAGAAAAATCTACTTTTCTAAAATTTTATATTAATATCTTAAAATTGCACCTATAGGTAAGTTTACTAGCATATCAGTCTGGTTAAGTAAAGGTTATTATTCTCGACTTAATCGTGCCATTTTAATTTAAAAGCATTTAATGCTTTTTATGGCGTTGTCGCACGGTACCATTTCATTACGCATTACGTCACACATCTGCCATAAAACGTAGCATCTACCCATCCGCTGGGACGTGATCTCTGCTAACGCTATTAATATTAGGTTGTAATAGGTATCGCCTTCCTTTTGCAGCAATGCTGCGCAGGTATAGTAATTAATTTCCATTGCATTATCTATTTTTAACTTGCTGCTTGGTCGTTGACATTTTATTAACTTGAACGAGTTCCCGAACACCTTTAAAGGAGTAAAAATGGTTGTGCCTTATACACAAACTTGTTCTATGTAACAGAAATAGCGTTATTCTGCAAGTTAATACGAGACCCGGCCTGTTATTATGGCATAAGTTCAAGATGGTATATCGTGGCTACTGATGGTGAATGTTATGTAAGGATGAAAACAATCAATATAATATAGTGGCATAGTGGGTTTTGAAACTGTACAAAAAGATAATAATTACTTAATAGTTCTGTTAAATTTAAAACATCCATATCAGAGGTTATGTCTTGTAAAATAAAAAACATACATGGCGTTTTTTAAATAGTTTTTAGAAATGGATTTTTTTTGAGATACGTTTTAATGGATATTGCTTGCACAATTATTGGGGTAGACAACCCATTATAAATTCTTAATGAAGCTATCCTTCTTATGGTATGTAAATTATTTGAAAGCCAATTTTACAAGCGGTCTCGCCATGTAATTAGTACTACCATTTCTCACTCATATACAGAATTGTTGATCAATATGTACTAGGTATGAAACAAGCTCCTTACTAAATTGAATATTTTGGATTTTTCGACAAAATGCAATTTATTGGAGCTACAATAAAAATTTGTCTGTACTAGAGCCTAAACGTAAAAAATACTTGCTAGGAAAAATGTTACACCTGAAAAAAGATACTTTTCATTTAATATTTTAAAAAGCCAATATCCAAGAAAAATAAAAATAATTTATTGCAGTTGTTGCGGTACAGACAGCATAGCATAGACACGCATGATTATCTATATATTATTTCATGGGCGTACCCAGCTTTTGGTCTAGAGTGGGGGCAAAGCAGGAACGTCCTGTAGAGTATAATTCAACATAAATAGAAATAATAAATGTCTATAAGATATAGGTACTTAAGTAATTAATGAAGTATTTATTTCATGAATAATCTGGGTGGATTTTCTGCAAGGCGACTTAAAACATCTTCTGTGAAATAAAGACCCAAATTATTTATATGTTTTCTATGTACACTGATCATACAAAGCCCCTTTATTACTAATTCCGTTATTGATGAACTCAGTTAGGTGAGGCGCATTCAGTTGCATCGCTCTCGCGTTTAACAAAAAATGAGTTGATACATTTTATTTGGGAGAATAAAGATCCGTGATCCACATAATGTATAATGATATCATACGAAGTACCAAAGGAACATAAATTTCACCTTAAAAGTTCTTTTAATAGGAGCACGATTTCTGATTCAGAATTAACGCATATCAAAGAGTAATGAATTAACCGATGCGCTTTTAGTACAGTTTCAACTTCTCACACCAGAAGCTTTAGAAATTTAAGCTGGGAGTTCATATGTATAGGTGCAAAAGATACAATTGTAGTAATTTTTACTCCCCAAGGAAAGAGACAAGACTCGATGGATAACTAACATTATTAAAACAATGACAAATGCCTCAGCATTACGCGTCAAGCCAACCTTCTTAGATCGCCATTTAATATTTTAACCAAATTAAGCTTCATTTAAATAAACTGAAATATATTTAATTACATTTTTAACAACACACCGGATTTTAATTCGTGCTGATAATGCTTTTACTGGATTCCTAAAACTTATATTAAATAAATTGACTTTCATAAACGTGAATTCGGATGGATTTTTAGTATTTTTTTGTATTAATAGTTAAAATGTAACGTGAATTTAGAAATTTAGTACAAAAGTTAGAGTTATCACCGAATATATGACAGTTTCTGATGTGATTCCATATAACATTAGTTAGTTGAACAATCTTTATAGGAAAATGTAGAAGAGAACTAAGCAGTAATCGTGTTATGGCTCATCCTGACCAAGATAGTCTTTTAAAGTTATATATGCCCTAAGACAACGATTCGTAACAACAAGAATGTTGCAGTTACAGCTTCAAAACGCACATGGCATCGATTAAGCTTGGAAACCATTTGACAACGACTTATTAGAGAAGGTCATTTGCAAGGGTCAAATATGAATACTGGATGAAAATTGTGAAATGCACTTGCCTATAAATTTCACTGTATTTACAATTTTGTAAATAAGACAATTTTTAGGTGTACACGCATAATTAACTAGCTAAATGTATGGGAAATTGGAAGGGCCTTAGCTTGAGTGCGTATTGCCAAATGGCAACAATTGTAGAAGAAGAAAAGTTCTGGAGTTTTATATTATAATTTATTCTCACTCTCGCGTGGTATTCGCTAGATTGCTTTTAACTACGTCTGTTATCATTCATTTGTACAAATAATGGCAAACGTCAGATTTGACAAAACTGCTTTGTCAGTCAATAAAAAAGTACTAAAATTATTGTAGTGATAATAAGCACTTGTAAATTAATTATTTAGAAGGTCAAGATAAATTTAAATTTGATATGCTGCCGATATAGTCTGCTTCACAACAAAACTTGCAATGTACAGTATTTGCTTACATTTTAAGATACACTGACACTAGAAAATATTTACTATATGAAGTTACACACTTATATGTAGTTCAAGGTGTCCATAGTCACGCATAACTTAAATTTAATGTGATGTGAACGTGTGTTTACATAAATCTGTCTCCTTTGCATAGGAAGGCAATGTGTACCTTAACCATGTCAGGGAACTACCAAATAGCACAGTAGATGAAAGGCATTAATTCTCTGTAAGGAAAAAGCATTTCTTTTAGTTCATGAAATTTAAAAAGAAGTGACCCATTAAGGACGTCGGTATTATATTTTTGCTTTTTTCGAACATGTGCTCTATTGAATGAGCATTTTATTGGCTGACTGTATATTACACTATAAATTGAAATTTATGCCAGAGAAGTTTTGTAATGAACTTCAGTTACTAGCATAAATATTAATTTTCAGCTAGGTGATAACCAGAAAAGTATTCATAATTTTACATAACTGACTAATTTTTTTTCGGTATTTATTTAGGTCAAATATTTATAATTATTAGCAAACACATAATTTTAAGCAAAGTCTGCAACTGCCGTCACGAAAATTCTAATTTCCAAAATAATATTTTGTGTTAATAGCACACATAATCAACTCAGCTGTGGATTGATGGTAATTAGTTATAAAAACGTGAAACTGGAAAATTGCCTAGTCCAACATTACATGTATATTGGACTATAAAGTGGAGGGAAGGCAAGATTCTTTAGTAACATAATATTGGTATAATAAGAAACCGACACATTTGTAGGGAGGATATCAAAGAGACACTCACCATAGATATCAAAATGGAAAGACCTACAAATTAGCAGACACCGAAAGCAAAGAAACCATTAATAATAAAAAACTAAAGTATCTAAAGTTTAAACAGAATAGCACAATTAACAGTCCCAATAAAATGCACTTAGGACAAACATAGCCAGCTATACTTTTGCTGTACTATGACTCACTCACATACACAATCCTTACAAGAGTAGAATTCACCAGACATAGAAAACTCTTGCAAAGCAATGAACGCTAAATTAACAATAAACAAGAAAGAAAGAAGAGGCATAATCGACACCAAGCCCTATACACAAAGCAAATCTAACTTCCTTGATATTTCCTCCACAGCAAACAAACTAAGCAGTCAAAGCTACGAGTAATAAAAATTTAGATCTCTTCAAGACCAATAATTCAGTAAATAATTGCAACCCGACGCAATTCCAGTAAAAAGAGCTTACATACATACGATAATGAAAGCCTTTTCATGGATTTTAAAGCATACCCGTCATCCCAAAGTGAAAACTGTTATTTCAAAGTGAGAAACAGCACGTATATAAAAAATAATGGCCTCATTCGGACCTCTAAAAATTGTTATGCTTTTTCTATCTAACAAATATTTTTTTAACCACCATAGTACGTTTTGACCACAACTATATTGTCTCTGTTTTAAACTGAGAATATTGTTGCTTAACTCTTTAAGACTTAAAAAATTGTTGTAATCCCTTCATTAGCTGTATTGCATAAATAGTTCGCAAGCTAGTATGCATTAGTTTCAAGGTTTCAACGCCATTTGGTTATGGTGAAGGCATGATCAGGAATCATTTTAGGAGACGCTGAAGAGAACTGAGGGACTAAATGAACCCAAATATTTTAGAGAGGATAGACAGGGTGGTAAAATGATGGTAGTTTTCAAACCAAGATTTTATGGCAGTTTTGTATATCGTTATATACTTTCTTGATCGAAGAGAAGCAGAGAAGGAGCGCAATAGTTAAAAAAGATTTGGGAAGGGATATTATCTGGCTCTATACTGCCAGAAAGCTCATACTTCGAAGGTTGATTTAAAACATCTACCGAGTCTTCTAAAGAATTTTACTCTTTGTAAAACTTTGTGGCAATGTACCTCCATTAACTTAACGTTTTAAGCTCTTTCCTAAACCAATAACTTTTAAGCTGAAAGAAAGTTTTTGATAAGGCTACAGATAAATAATTAATTATTTATTATTTCAAAAAGACAGCGTCTTGCTTTCCTGATGGTATAGGAACCTGTACGTTTATTGATTATTACTATCATACACAAGTGAAAAATATGTGGGCCTTGAGATTAGAATGACGGTATTTGAAAGAATTTAATCTGGGATATTGATGTTTATATCATGTTACATTATACTGAAATGGTGAAGATATAAATATATAATATATCAATAACTTTAAGGCATTAGTGAAAGATCTACTTTGTATATTCGGTAGCTGTCCATACTTCTTAACTTGCTCCATTGTTTTCCAGTCTAGAAATGTTTGAATAAACTTGCGTTACGTTGATAATGGCTGGTGTAAAATATTTACCTTATGTACATAGCTGACACAAAAATTATGGTACTTCTCCGGCATGGCAGCGATAGTATTTGATTACAGTTCAGGGTCAGTTTTAACTGCACTGAAATGGAAGCATGTTAGTGGAGCAGCAGTATTATTTTTTATACACCTGTTTATTTTACTAATGTCCCTCAAACGTAAATTGTTTAGTAACATGGAAATCATGACTAAAATAAAGATAACAGATTGCAAATATTGACCAAGCCTGAAATTATTCCTTGGAAATTTTAAAATTTCGTCATGTGCCAGCAATGAGCTGAAAGTAATACTTTACTAAACCTCTTCATTTTTTAAGATTACTGTGCTCCAAATATTGGTCAATTTAAGACAGAAAAATATACATTGAAAACAAATGTGGCGTAGTACCAGCTACATTACGTTTGAAGAAAATCCGGAATAACTTATTTACTACTTCAAGTTGTTTTCTTGCAAGTGCATACACACTGTACTTTATTATATGGATTAAGTGGTGTGACGTGAAAGAAAGAAAGGTTTAGCAATGATAACGCAAAAAGCCATAAGTAGGTGTGGGTATTCACTGAGACGTAGGTATGTATTTCAAGGAAATGAGGAAAATAAACTAAGCTCGTGTACAAACAACTTGAAAACTTTTAGAATAACATGGATTAGTTAAAAATTAAGAAAATACCGAATACGCATTGATTGTGGGACAGAAAAAAATTTTTGAACAAGCATAATAATCTCTTATGCGAGGGTGAATGCTTTCAGCGTCCATTTTGTTTGAACTTGTGTCAGGCAAATTTTGAGGTTCTTCGTCTTTGACAAAGATTACAGGTGTAATCGAAACGTCAGACTATTAATTTTTTGTCAGTGTTTTCAAGAGACAGCGATCTATCCGAGAAAATATTATCTTATTATAATAATCTCTTGCTACGCAGGTAAAAGCACTAAAAAATGTGAGAACTAGCACCTCAGAATACAGTGACATTGTCATTTTCTGATTCGTTGAATTGTTACTTAACTATTCAACATCCGCTTCCGTTTGTAGTTTGTTCGAAATATTTATTTTCATTTATTCTGGATATGTACATATTAGCGTCATAAATGCATTAATTTATTTTTAAGTTTCAGAAAACTTTATATTCAAAAATTCATTGAATTGGTAGATTGGGTTTTCCTTAAGGAATTTCGTAAACTTCTTCTTTACAGAATATGGGGGGGGGGGAATTTTTAACGTAGCGGGGCATATATTGAAATTATATCAACGCGTACAGCTTCATCGCGAAATATATGTATATTATATAGGCGTAGATAAAATGTATACACATAACTTCACGAAAGCTTTTTGTCGATGTTAAGTTTATGTTATATTGCAGAAATGTTCCTCAGTCGTAAATAACAAACATTACATATATGTTGCAAATTATTATAGTCTCAAAATACACATTACCGAAATGTACCTCCCAAACGTTTCACATATGCAACACATTTGAAGATTTGAAATATTTTAGATGTATACTGTGTCTAGCGGATTAGTTTCCTATTAAAACTGAAATTTACTGTATACACATTAAGATAAGGTACCTACTATATCAGACTACTAAAATTATTAAGTATATATGATATTATCTCAAATATGCTTCAAATGGTTAAATGAAGTCCAATGACTCCTACTGGGGTAGATGTTCAGGACGGTTCCTGCAAATTTGATTTTTTTTCTAACCAATTCGCACACACGAAACAGAACGCGATGCGCTAGGTTCCCACATGTTTATCCTTGAACCAACGAAGCTCCTGGAAAAGGCTTCACGGCAGCTGCACGCGAACAAATGGTTTGAAACTGACCGAAAACGCGAGTTATCATCAGTTCGCCGTTTTTATTAATTACATACTACCGTACTGGAGCTAACATGCTATTTTGGATGGCACTGTAATTTGATCTCGTTATAAGTATCTACGTTCTAGTTTACATTCTCTGCGACAGACAGAAAAGTAGGATTAAACTGAAGGGCAATATTTGATTTATTATGATTCGGCATGACAGACGGAAATATTATTGTCGCGAAATTTTCCCGAAATGGGCTTAGCTAGCGTGGTTTAAAATTACTAGGTAACTTTTTTCTGGCATATAACTTGCTACAGCAAGGTTATTCGTTATGAACCTAATGTACTTTGTCTATAAAAATTTTACTATCATGCAAATCCATTTTTGGATTTAAAAGGTTTGATTTCCACATTCAGAATATGGTGTTCAACGTCAGTCACTGACGTGGAATACCTTAATATTCTAATATTTTCCTAAATTGCATGTTATATCGACGATAATGCCGCCAGCGCTAGCTGTTGTCTTTGACATCTTAACGTTTGAGCGGATGGTTTTTATAATCCGTAGGGTTGATATAAAATTCAAGATTAGTATTAGGATGGTAAGTAGTAACATTTCAGTAATAAAATGAGGCCTTCAGGCAAATTGGTATACATCTAATCTACAACATTAAACTAAGTTGTACTTACTCTTTTATACACTAAACCTACAGATCTCAAAACTAAAGATACATTTTAAAAGTACAGAATTTCACTAATATCGTATATGTTTTAGTCAAAGCTGGTTTGTGTAAATTGGGAAAACTCAAACTTGCCTTAAAATATCAGTTTTATCACTTTATCATTTGTCAATTTAAATAACTAAAGTGTGTGCTATGTTGTATACATCAGAACAATCCGACGACAGTGTTTCGATCTATTATATCTCTACGCCCGGCTATAGTCCCAAGGCAGATAACACAGCACAAAGTTTTGTCCCTTAAGTAAGAGGCCAACAACAATATTAGCGTGCGGAAACCTGAGACTGGTTTTCGCACGCTGACATTTTGTCAACTTATTTATATCATAGTTCATAGTTATAACCATAGGGATCATATTATTTTTATTAATAACTAGAGCAAAGTTCTCAGGGAATCAAAGTACATAAATGGGTTGCAAGTCACTTTGCAACGGATAGTACCTTTGTTCCACTAGTGTAAAGCGGAAGCTCGGCAAGTGAACCTGATGGTCATTATCTATACCGTCTACGTATGCGGATTATGCAAAGATAGTATACGCTAGAGGAACTAAGGAACTAGTTCCTTATACCTGTTCTCCAATTGGACCCAGATCTAAGGAAATACTTTCCTTCAAAGAAGTAAATGTCCCATATCACCTCTATTAATTACTTTAAAAGTGTTAATATACGACAAATAGGAGATATCTGTCTTGGTTATTCATTATAATTTTGCTATTCAAGAGCTTTTCTGTTTTTTTTTCATCTTGTCAAAGAGAAAAGCAGACTTAAAAACCAACAAAGAAAACCCTTTGTTTTCGTTTTTCTTTAATTTGGGAAGGTTTATAAGCATATCAGACTCAAACTTAAAGGTACTTTATGACTTTTTGCATATTTTACATTAATTACAATAATCTACCTAGTAATATTTCTAATTCGTTTCTATAGCTTATTGTAAGGGGAACCATTTTGTGTAGATCGAGATAGAGCGATTTCGTGGTTACCGACTGAGATATAATAATTATTTAAAATGCTACTACATTTAAACGTTGTTGATTTTTTGCAGGTTTTTAAATTAAAACGATCTTGTTAGGCTACAAAATTTATTTTAAATGTTTTCGAATTATTGCGATTGTTCAATTTAAACGATTGTTTCACTTTCGTGCAAATCAAAATTTTTTAATGTTGCGTTTTCTAGAATCTTTAAGACACCTTTAAGTAAATCGTTTTAAACCGCAGTAGTGGGCTGTGTCTGAATGTGCAACTAAATGTTACCTTGCACCATAGATGAATTAATATGTAACTTCACATGTAGGTGATTCAAATTAGTTTGTGTGTGATAAATTCTCAGGTGTGTGGTGGTGATTTGGACAATGGTTTGCAATTGCAAAAGTATGCAATGTATCTAGAGATATATTTACTGTAAAGTGTGAGTGGTTTATCAGACATAGTTTCAGTAGGTAGAGTATAAATGTTATGGGACCTTGCTTTACTCATAATAATATATATTTGCATTAATTGTTAGTTTTCTCTGTCGAGTCGTGAATGAAACATAAAACCCCGCGTTTTATGTCATATCGTTTGTGATTGTACAAAAACAGTTTTCATTAGATATACGTATATGTGTTTTTTACATACACTAAAACCTTTATATTTATTTTGTTACTGCTTGTTTTTTAATGTCTACTTACACTGCTTTAAAATAGTTTTGATTTATACCTTCTTTTGCCAATCTATACACTGTTTGGATAATTTTATATGTGTATTATTTGTATCACAATAAACGTTTACTCCTATTTCCCCTCTTGTATTACAGTTACATATTGCAGATACCATATGACAGGGTAAATATAGGGTTTCTATAAATGATTCATGCATCCGGGGCGCTTATGGAAATTATCGATTAAATAATTTGCCACCTCTAAGGAAAGTGACGTATATTTGTCATCTGAAAACGCTTGGGAGAGTGTATTTTCAACATATTCTGTAGTGTTTTGTGGGGTAATTAACTTTAAGGTTTCAGAAAGCTCACATTTCGGTGCTGTGGTGCAACATTGATCTGTAACCTTCAACTACTATCGCCGTGCAAATTGTAGCTTGGCAGCAGTTATAAAAAGGCGGCACAAGGAATTCAGAAGTCAACGCCGCCCGCGTTGCATGAATCATTTATAGACACCCTGTATATTATAACACACAGGGCATGTTTCGGTAAATTGGTTACTGAGTTGCGCTTATGCCTAAAAGCGGCGTTATTTTAAACGCCACGTTACGCCTAAATAAATATGCAGATATGTGTTTAGCTCCCAATACAGTTTTACAGCAAATTTTATTCTCCGTATTTTTGTTTAAGTACATTGTTTCGAATTTGTCGCGGTTTACCCAGAGTTCCTGTAGAACTATATCGGCTGCTGCTGTGACGTCACGTGATTCAGTTCCAGGTCCATAAGATTGCCAAAGGCTCCAAAACTTCCATTTAATATAATATTGTTACTATCCAGTATGCAATCAAACGAATATGTATATAAAATTTATATAATGATGTGATATTAGATTTTAGAATATCCGATAACAATTATTATTATTATTATTGCTGTACGGAGTAAGGACTACTTAAATATCACAAAACGACGTTTTTATCATGTGCAACTAAAAAGGCTAACTACAGAGTGATCATAAAGTTCGGAATAAATTTAATATTTTGACAAAACTTTTGCTGATGATGTCAACAATTTTTTAAGTAGCAAACCTAAACTTTATTGACTTAATACAAGTTTAATTACAAGTTTCAAGAAAAAATTCATTATAAGCTATCAGATTAGTTTTATCCGAAAGACCTGTTTAGTAATCGTAAAATTTGTATGAATGGTAAAGTGGACATGTTTTTGATGGCCCTTCAAATACAGCGTATTTATATTCTTAGGAGGATCATATAAGTAGCTGACTTATGTGTCTTAGTGCTATTAAGGTCTACTTAATATATTACACAACATATCGTATAAAATACAAATAGGATATAAATACGGTTATTGAGTTAAAATGCAGCAACTCACAAATAACCTTGTACGTATACAATGAGCATAATCTTGCGCTCATACTGGTTGAGTAATAATTATGGCAAAATGTTTACATTGGAGAAACAAATTCTTACGTATTTATTACATCCTTATTCACGAATGTAATAAGTTAGATAAAAACAGTTTAATTAATATTAACTCGCTCCCTCAGAATCGAGAAAGTCCAAATGTTTCTGGTGTGTACTTCTCTAAAGTGGAGAATGGCCAGTGCAATCGACACAAAATTAGTTAATACTAGTTTGAATGAGATTCATTAATTCGTAGCACAGGATGATAGTGAACTCAATATATTCTGAATTCGTTCTCGGCTAATATCTATATTATTAAGTGTATTATGCTTAGGTGAGCAGACTAACTCAGGTGGTGAAACTGACACTGTTGCAGCCATTCATTCGTTTTCAGTGTGAATGTGGGAACGTAATTGTCGTAAAATGAAGTATTGTTTAAATTCGTTCATTCATGCTGTACGACGTATATCATTTGTTAGTCGAGTGAACACGTTCGCCCTTGAAATTTTATAATAGGTACGGATTTGGACGTTTCCATACTCGCGCTGTAAAATCGAGCATTGTCTAGCGTGATTTCCCATCACAAGTTCGCATAAAAAGGCTTAGACACTAGAAAAAATATGAGAACGAGCCAAGCGCACCTAGAGCGCCGTCAGTTCAAAAACGAAACAAATATATATCAACGTTAGTAGGCCCATATAAATATCTTGTTTGCATAAAGTAGTGTAGAATTATGATTGCATTATTTGGGAAAGCCCGGTGCCATAAGTTGTGTTGTATTATTATCGAGGTATTTATAGAAATTGTATATGTACAACATTGTATATTGTGCTGCACTGAAATCCAGGCAACCATCCTCTCTTGATTCCTGCTCTTTTGCTTACCMCCACTTGATAGTGATAGAGAAGAAGAGACAATCGCCACAAGCCACAAGGTGTAGAGTGTCGCCGACGTTTGCTTACTAGCTAAAAACATCAACTTTTTTTGTGTTAACTGTGTAAACAATAGGAACTTACACAACGCGCTCGCGAGAGCCACAATTCCGTGGATGGACCGAATCTTCTCACTGGAATATCCGCAGAACGCAGTTCCTTACAATCGAGGTCAGTTGTCAGTTTACCTTCCCTCAATTTGGTATAGAACACGAAAGCCAGCACTCGTTTTGATAAATTCTCATACAGTCCACTGAAGTTTGATAATTGCTATACGCCTCAACAAATTGGTCCCTTCTGGGCCGGATTACTGCTATTAGATATTTGCTATTAGTTTAAATATCAGTAAACTGACTATTTATTGTACCTTTTCTCCGTTAACACTTCCACTCGTATCTCTCATTTCTTTGGTTGTTTCTTTGCGCTGTAGTTTTTCAACTATACAATGCCAGATCGCGATACCGACGATGCTAATGCACCAACGCATGCAGAAAGACGTTCATTTCTTTTTTAACTAATAAGAAAGAGCGCTACTGGAGCCGAATGCAGGATTGTTTTGATTTAATAATCTACGTGATTCACTTGCTAACTTTAAAACTCGCGTGCTACAAAGAGATGATACTCGTCTTAGGTTTTCTGAAGTTCTTGATGAGTTGACAACTTTATCAAGTACCCATCACGAATTTGAAACCAACACTGTACATCTTGAAGCTAGTTTCGACAAGATGTACTATGCAGTTATGACCGCTGCAGCAAATTTTGCGAATCCTCGCGACATTCCGAAGACCTCTAGTCAATCCGAGAAACTCAAGATAAAATTACCTGAGGTTAAAATTCCTAAATTCGATGGTTCGAAGCCAGAAAAAGTTTTCTGCCTTTTGTGCTCTTTATGATAGCCTAATTTACACTTCTCAATTGAGTGATATGGAGAAATTTTCTTATCTCGTTTCCTATTTTGAAGGATCTGCGCGTAAACTTGCAGAAACGGTTCGTTTTAGCCCAAAAAACTATGTAGTTTTGTATAATGTTTTGATACAGCGTTATGGAACTAATAACCGACTGATTGCAAATTACTATTTGTCGAATATATTGACATATATATTGACCTTTTGTCCCTTGAAAAATGAAAATGCTCAATCGCTGCTGGAATTAAGTGATACTTTGCAGGCTAATTATAGTGCTCTGGTTGACATGAGAATTGCTAATTTGTCTGATTATATTCTGATGCATCTTTCTTTGAATTTGTTACATTCCAAGACCCGTAAAGAATTCGAAAAGGACTATTTGGAAACAGAGTTTCCCACCTTTAGCGATTTTACTAAGTTCTTACGCAATAAAGCATCTGTTGCAGCACTCTCCGCAAGTACAACAAATAATAATAATAATAATAATAATGTTGATCGTAACACTCGCACTGTGACATCCACTCAAAAATTTGCTGCTAAGAGTGAACAAATAGAAAGATATGCAATTGTTAAAAATAGTAGCTGTAGTTTCGCTTGTTTACGCAAGCATAGAGTAAATAAGTGCCATTCCAAATTTGCTTGTCAACACTGTAAAAGCCGTTACCATAACACTCTTCTTCATTTCGAAGAAAAAATAACGCCTGCTAGTCCAGTAGCTGATAAACCGGAACAACTTTTGTTGAATTCAGACACTTCAGCTCAAATAACTTTGACTCACGTCTCCGCCCCTCATAGTATAGAAAATACATTTGCTTTACTAGGAACGGTTCAAGTTTTTATGCGATGTTCCGATGGATCCTGGATAAAAGCTCGATGAATTTTAGATTACGGTAGTCAATTAAATTTCGTAACTGCTCGCTTAGCTGATGCACTTGGTTTAAAACGCACAAAATTCACTCACGATGTTAGAGGTTTAGGAGGTTCACTTCTTAGTAATAATCATGGAGTCGTCCAAAGTGATGCTCGTTCCATTCACTCAAACGAGTCTAGCATAACTTTTGCTGCCACAATTTATAGATAATATCACCACAGAAATTCCCACTGTTAATTTACCAAGATATCTTTAAAAAACATATGAAGCTTTGCAACTTGCTGACCCTGAATTTAATTGTTCTGCTCCCGTTGATTTTTTGCTTGGTGTTCAGGCTGTTTTGGATATTACCCCTGCTGAACCTGTTGTTTTAAAAGATAAACCTTCAGCTTGGTTGTCCTCTTTAGGATGGGTTGTTGTTGAGGATGAAACGTTCATTAATCCTCAGATACATACATCTTTATGTGTTAATGTAACAATCGAACCCTCATTGAATGATACAATGCGTGCCTTTTGGGAAGCTGAAGAAGTTGTTGCMAAGCCAGCTTATTCTGCCGAMGACGAATATGCCGAAAMTCTGGTTAAAACTTCTACTTATCGTTTGGAATCAGGCAGATATGGAGTTCGACTACCTTTTAAGAATGCTAAAGTCCCAGATTGCTATCTACTAAAGAACTTGCTATTACTAGAATGTTGAAACTAGAATCGCGATTTAGGAAGGATTCTAATTTTCATAAAAGTTATTCGGAAAATATTCAAGAATACATTTCACAAGGGCAACTTGTAATAGCTAACACCCCCTCTTCTTATGTTATGACACATCATGGAGTAATTAAGGCGACTGATGACGACTTGAAAGTGCATGTTGTATTTAATCCTGCAGAAAAAGATTCTAACGGGAATACTTTAAATGATTTTCTTATTACAGGCCCTAAGTTGCAAGCTGATATAGGTATGTCTTGTAATAACAAAATTTAGATTTTTCAAAGTTGCTCTTACTTGCGATATATGCCAGATGTTCCGCTCAATTGAAGTACACCCAGATGATCGCCAGTATTTACATATTGTTTGGAGGTTTCGCGATTGTGATCCCTTACTGCAATGGGAGCACACACGAGTTATCTTCGGTGCGGCTTCAAGTCCCTTTTTAGCTTCGCTAGTTATTTCTCAATTGTTACATGATCATGGATCTGAATTTACCAATGCTGCAAAAATGATGGCACAGTGCCGTTTTGTTGATGATATTCTTACGGGAGCTGACACCGTGGAAGAAGTTGAATCTCTTAGAAAAGAGCTTACCGCATTTTTTAAACTTGGTGGATTTGAATTGGGTAAGTGGGCGAGCTCACATCCTCAAGTAATCCAAAATTCTACAGATTCTTTACTTATGGCTGCTCGTTGGCTGTCAATTTTGAATCAAACAAACTGTTCCACGCTGCATTAGGTATACCAAGTGTTTTAGTGAAAATGAACCGCCCTCAATAAATCCCATGGGAGACAAATTCTCTACTCCTGGTCACCCTCACTTACTAAGTAGGGTAGAGGGGATGAATAATATGTTAAATGTTAAATATTTCTAAATAAGGAATTCTTGAATTTACTTAAGAGTTCAAAATGACCAAATTATAGTTTTATTGTGGGCGTAGCCAGTACGTAGACATTGTTAAAACATAAGAAAAGGAAAACATTTAACAGGATATCTAATGCGCTAAAAAACTGAAACAACTTATGCGCACCGTATAAATTGAATTATCTTCCTAAATAGTTTGCTTTGCATCGCAGTTTTGAATGTTGTAATTGATTACTACCTAACGCTAAAAGTTACCAACTCAAAACGTTGTGCATCACAAACAGGTCTTGGAATTTATAAGAAAATTCAAAGAGGCTTCATCGCTTCACAGTCGGAAACATAAGCTTGCCTGAGTTGCTGCTGATATAGCTACAGTTTTTTCAGTTTTGAATCATGTTGCCCTCATGGGAAACACGCAGTCAGTTCGAAAGATATCGCTAGTTTCTGGAGTTTCCATGTCATCAGCCTTCAGAATTCTCCCGAAACATGTGTCATCTTTTCAGAACGCAGTTGATGCATAGATTAATGAAGACTGTTGAGGCAGACCACTGGAGTTCTGTGAAAATTAAAATTTGATTACTTATTTCAAAATTAGGTGTTATTCGACTCCTCCTTGCTATTAACAGCTGTTAGCGATAGAGGGCTGTTATGACAACTTTAAATGTTACATCACAAGATATCCCTTCAGGATTTTATTCAAATATTCTTCCACAGGAATTATTGGGTTCTATAGAACTAATTCGCTACATTAACGCATTACAATATGTTATGAGAGCAAAGTACAGGGCTATAATTCGCTATTTGAAAGGACTTTCAATTTTCTCCATACGTTCATTTTTATTCAAGTAAATGATTCCAAATTTTTTGTATTTTTTTGTTAAGTATGTATGCAATTCCTTATAAATATTAAGGACATTTATACACAATTACCCAATTACCATAAAACAATTCTAAACTGGAACACCAAACAAAATAATTTTCTACGTAAGCATTTCATTTATTTGTTATTAATTAATTAATAATATGTGGGTGTGCCTATTATTACTATACAAAATGACTTATTCAGAACTATATTCTAATAGGTTTTTAATAGTTAATTAATTTTAATTTTGAATAAATCGTATACTTCTGTATGTTGACGCAGTACCTTTTGACCACAATAGGTTAACTAACACAACTCCTTTAGCTTAGAATCTTCAGAGTGAATGTGTTCTCAAATACGAATTGAGAAAATTAATATTTTCGCATAACTATTTTTAACATTATTAACACAAATACGAACCTAGATACACTAGATTTAAAGATTTAAACATGTATTTTTGTTGTAATTACTAATAATATAGACTGCGCACTAATGTAAAAACGTACGTGTGGAATGCATATTAAGTGATCTGACCTGAATTTTCTTTAGGACCTCTGAACCCATCCACACATGATTTTTATGTGACTGGCTATTAAATACAGAAACCTGTAGGCACATATGTACTGCAGGTAGGTAGATGATTAAATTATCTTTCTTTGAAATGCAAGAACGTATCAAAATTTTCCATTATTTTGACTACTGGAAGGCAATAATACCCAATCTAAGCAGTATTAACAAGCACTTACGTAAGTGACTAGAAGTCCTGATGACGTTTACACAGAACAACCTCGGATTCTCCGTTAATTGTAATTGCAAAATTGATTTCTTTGTGCCAAACAATTAAATGTACATTATGGTGAACTCACTAGTACGATGTTTTAAATTGGAACGTCTAAGCATCTTGTTGCAATCTATAATAATTATAACCCACCTTATTGCATCCTGATTCTTAAACTTAGATTCAGTTTATGCAACCTGTTTAGTTACTAAGCATATTTTTGTTCTTTAAATTTACTATTCTAAATGCGAGTAACTTGAGTACTTGTACTATCTATACATGAATCATGCAACGCAGGCGGTGTTGATTTCTGAATTCTTTGTGCCGCTTTTTTGTAACTGCTACCAAGCTACAATATGCATGGCGATAGTAGTTAAAGGTTGCAAATCAATGTCGCACCACAGTTCCGAAATGTCAGCTTTCTGCAACCTTAAAGTTGATTATCCCACAAAACACTACAGAATATGTTGAAAATACACACTCCCACGCGCTTTTCCTTATTAAAATATATCAAATAATCACAAATCGACAAATGACAATTATGCGTCAGAGCAATAGTTGTGTTCACCTTCGCAAGGGGCGGCAAAATATTTTAATGGATATTTTCATAAGCGCACTGGATGCATGAATCATTTATAGAAACCCTGTATATTAATCTATTTGTATACAGCGTAAGACATTGGATAAAACAAATTATTACTAAAATTATTTGTAGAAGGAGAAAACTACTAATTGTAATCACTGTCACTGTCATACTACGAGTTATCACTAGAGACAATTATAATGTTTTGTGCTCTATTTATCCGTTTCGTGTCCGTTATCTTGTCGACCTCCTTTGGCCATCTAGTCCACTGCAATTTTTTGATAAAATCTTGATTTTATAGTAAAATCGAAAGTTCTTTAGTTTTTACTTCCGGCGAAATTAACACAATGCGTTTTTGTAAAAACTGAATTAAGTCTGCTTTTCGGGTGCTAAAGTGTCCATGTTTTTCAGATAGTAGGCAATAAGAAGGACCACTGTCAGTTAATATAGTAGTTCCTTGATCAAAAATTAGAAACAACTGTTTCTTACACCATTCTTTGGATAAGGCTGTTGTCATATTCTCATAATAATGGGAGTTGCATTTTTTAACATTCTTTGTGGATATCAATAACGATTCTCCAAGCATCCATTTTCGCCTCCCGCATGAAGAATAACTACCCGTTTGCTCCGAGATTGCATCATAATGCATTTTGGGAAACTATCGCTTAACTGGAATTGGTATGGAAAGTAATGCTAATGTACAGCTTTGATCATATATAACATATAATTTTTAATTTAAACCAACCGCATTATCTGTCAAAATTCTTCTTGTGTAAGGTTGGTAACAGTGTCACACGCTTCCGTGTCAAATTTCAGTACGATCTGTCACATAAAAGTTTTCAAAACAAGCCCGTAAACAAGTCAGCCTTAAGCCTTAAATTTTGAGTTTCAAACGAAATCCGGATTCTGATATATCGCAAGCCTCTGAGTATAATTGGTATAAATCGGTCAAAGAGGGGCGTATGGAGGTTGAAAGTTTGCCTCATGAACGTCGTCCACAAACATGGACTAATCCATGAACTCTTTCAAACGTGAAGGAAATGGTACTGATGACATGGAAATATCATTTAGATCAGTGCTAACCATTTTACATGATATTTTAGACATGAGACGTGACTCGGCGCGACTTGTTCCAAGAGTGGAGAACCAAAAAGAGCACCGCAAGTCTGTCGCTAAAGAAATGCTTGCTATGAGTGATATCGGCATGCAACGTGGGTCTATCAATATGATGTCGAAACTGCACAACAATCACGCAAATGATAAGCCGAAACCCAAAAAATCTCGTCAAAGTCCCTCAAAAATCAAGACAATGTTGATTGTTGTCTTCGATTATCAGGTTTTGGCATTCAGAATTGCTTCCAGCTAGTCAAACAGCTAATGCTGCATGCTGTGTGTCAGTTTTAGAAAATTGTAGAGAAAAATTTCGTTTATTACGGTCTAAAAATGGACAAACAAAACATGGTTTTTACATCACGATAATGCACCGTTTCACACGGCTCACGTAACATGCGATTGTTTGATCAAGAACAACGTGCACGTCATTCCGCAAGCTCCGTATTCACCAGATATGGCACCATGTGACTTTTCCCTCTTCCCAAAACTCAAATTACTACTTCGCAGAAAGCATTTTGAAACGACTGAAGCCATTGAAGAGAATCCGAAGAGAGAGCTGTAGGCGATACCAAAAGAAGCATATGAAAAGTGTTATAAGGACTGGAAATAACATTGGCATATGTGTATTGCATCCGACGGGGCTATTTTGAAGGAGACAAAATAAATATTGAAGAATATACTGAATTTTTGCGTTTTATTTAAAATTCCAAGTTATATTAATTTGATCATAGTTGTAGCATGTTAATATCCAGTTCTTGGAGAAAAGGCAAGTCTTCCTCAAGGTATTATTTGCGAAATCTGATAACATCGCACAAGCACATGATTAATATACATAATAAACAAAAATTTGAGTGCCTACGCAATTGGCATTTCTGCATAGTCTATTGCGAAATAATCACTTACCTTACCTACCGCCGATTTATGGTGGGAAGGGCTTTTTAAATCCAAACTATAATAAAATTTTACGAAGCTCAACGGAAACATTTTTACTTTAATTATTGGTATGCCATAGACAGAATCGTTCTGAGTATTACTTATTTTTAATAGACTTTTTGGTTTCAATTTCGTTATTTTATATCATATAAAAATATACGAGTAACATTCCATCTCTTATGATCATATCGTATCTTTTAGACTGCACAAATTACCTGCTGCTTGCTAAAATATACTTAAGCACAGTCCTTGCATATTTAGCGAACTCATCCACTAATTGTCAAACCCAAACACAGTATTATAAACAACATTTGCAGCAATAGTATCCAGATTTCGGTTGCTTCTAATCTATTTATAATGTTCCGCTTTGTCACAGTCGTTTACTAAAAGCGTAGTTTTATAAATTAATATTAAATGGCCATAGTACACCGTGATGCGCACGGACAAAGGAACTAGCATGCAACAATCAAATAGTATGGACATTAACAACATGCTGTCGGTGTCTGGCTGTCTCAGGGCATGAAATTCGTTTCAATTTGCTGAAGGGAATGCCTTGTTTATGTTGATTAACCTTGCCTATCTTATGCATGAACATGTACATGAACGACCTCGCTTCCTTGAATAATGCTAGTTTTTTTGAACTGTACGTCAGAATTGGCAGCGGTAGAATTTGTGGAAAATATAATGGCAGTGCTTATGGTTTGTAAATATTTAACTGTTTGGCTTCATTATTAGTCGTAGACATCTGGTTGCTTACAGTCAATAAATTATAAAATCATATTCCTATAGTGAGTACAGTTTCATTATCCTTAGCTAGTTTACGCTAAAGCGTAATTATTTTAAATGTAAAATAAAACAGCAAATCCTAGTAGATACAACAAAATGTGTTTATAGATAATACAAGTGAAATCTATTTAATTGATTCAAGCCCATTTTAACTTAGGAAATGTAGAATAATCGCAAAATGCGTTCAGAAACTTCGAGAACTAAGACAAAATAATAATTAAAATGCATGTCTAGGTATATGCTATACTGTTTGCACTGCACCAATATCTGTTTCGGTATTATTATAGTTCCTTAGTGCAGTTTAGGTTTGGTGCACACCGCGGGTCATAGAACTGGTTTTACCTATATATCAAAGCAATGGTATACTTAACTATTCACGAAAAATATTGCTCAAAAATTATATAAGAAAAGTTCGAAACCTTGAAATGTTTTCCGTTAGAGCTGTCAAAATTTAAATTATTTAAAAACAATTTGCATGGTAGGATTATATTTTACATATTTGATTAAAATTTTGCACATAAAGTAAATTTAACTTGCTTAATAATGTGAAGCTAAATTACAAAACATTTTCAAAATGTCCTCCATTCGTGCAACACACCCCTGACCCCAAAAAAATGGAAAGTGTATTAAATGGTGTAAGATTTTTACAATTTTTGTATCATGCAGTAGGAGGATGTGACATATGAATATGTAATACCTATGTATAAACTTTCACTAAGCTCTGGACAGTTATAACACGGAACAGATTAGGCGCTATACTTTTAAGATTAAGTACTGTTTCACAGGTTTCATTTACCTTTTAAGTGTTTTTGAAATTAAAGTAGGTAATTTGAGTTTTGCTAAATTTGTTGTTTAGCAATCGAATTGGCGGACATTAAGATCACTTGGAGAAAAAAATGTGCGGTAGTAACTACATTGATTGTTATATTACGATAAGCATTGTTATTATAGGCTAATTTTATACTTGTGAAGATAAACTGAACGCTTTGTATTTGTAGTTTTATAACTTACAAAATAAAAATAAAACCTAATGTTTACTAAGTAAAAAGGAAATTGTGTCACATTGTGCTTAACTTATTCAATAATTATACATTTAACATGGGACGTCACCTATCGGCAATCCGTAAAAGACTGATTTATCCGGCAAAAACAGGCACGCTACCGAATCGGTTGTTCGGTATCCTTAGGGGAGTTATCCGTACCCACAACCTACAAGCTCGCAGCACTAAACCCATTTCTCTGGCGAAGATTTTTTGTGTCAGTTACTGGGGTTTCATATACAATAGTTTTTAAATGTCGCCAAAGAAAGAAATCCATCGGATTTATAACCGTCAACCAAATCCGTCTATCGCGAAAAGTCTTATCCACATATTTACTTTGACAATGCAAATATGTGGTCACATCGAAGTAACTGCGAAATGGCATACCTACTAACAGGCAGTTGAGCGCCATGTTGTAAAACTGCATACGTAATCTTGTCTCTAGCGGAATATACGAGGCATGTTTTTTAAGTAAGTACCGTTTTGCGATTCCGCCGCCGCAGCGCTACGGTCGGCGTTCCGCGCATGCGCGCTGGTTACCTACATCTCTTGTCTACGCACTGACGCCATTACAGTTTGATTCTTCATTGTATACGTTGTTTACTGAGTGTTTAAGATGCCTCCGACAATCGTGAGTCCCGCCGATTGTAAAGTATGGGCTGTTATACGATTTCTTAGTGCTAAAGGCGTAAAACCGATCGATATTCATCGTGAGATCTGTGAAGTTTACGGACAAAACATTATAAGTGATGGAATGGTAAGGAAATGGGTGAGAGCATTTAAAGATGGCCGCACAAATGTGCATGATGAAGAACGGAGTGGGCGTCCTTCGGTCGGTGAACGAAAAGGTGAGAGAAAACAGACGCTTTACAATTTCATCATTGTGCGACTGCTTTCCTCAATATTCTCGTAGTGTTTTGTATCGCATTGTGACCAAGAACTTGAATTACCGGAAATTGTGTTCACGTTGGATTCCGAAAATGTTGACGGATTTGCACAAAACCCAACGTTTAGGCAGTGCATTGACTTTCCTTGAGCAGTACCACAATGAAGGTGAAGATTGTTACTGGTGACGAAACATGGGTGGCCTACGTCACACCAGAATCGAAACAACAATCCATGGAATGGCGACATTCATCATCACCCAAAAAAGTTTAAGCAAACAATTTCTGCCCGGAAAATCATGTGCACAGTTTTTTGGGACAGAAAAGGAGTATTGCTAGTGGAGTTTCTGCCTCGTAATGAGACAATCAATGCAGCGTCTTATTGTAAGACATTGAACAATCTGCGTCGTGCAATCCAGAACAAAAGACGTGGCAAGTTGAGTAAGGGTATCGTTTTGCTGCATGACAATGCCCGTCCACATGTGGCTAATCGGACCAAAGATCTCATCAAATCTTTTAAATGGGAAACTCTAGATCATCCTCCATACAGCCCTGATCTGGCGCCCAGCGACTACCATTTGTTCCTGCACTTGAAGAAACACCTGGGTGGTCAGCGTCTTCAAGACAATAACGAAGTCGAAACATTTGTGATACAGTAGTTAACAAGTCAGGCGGCAGAATTTTATGAGGAGGGTATTCGAAAACTGGTGCCACGTTATGACAAGTGCCTCAATATTCACGGAAATTATATAGAAAAGTAGATTAAGATACAGGCTTTGATGTAAGATAAAATTATTGCGATATCTTTGCACGTCTTTTTTTAATTCCAAAACGGTACTTACTTAAAAAACATGCCTCGTATAACATATATATAATATATAACAATGAAAATCGTTTTGTATAAAATTTAGATAATCATTGCCATATAATGGAACGTCGTTAATGATCAGAATCCTGTACCTTCTGAATGTGGAAAACGTAAAGCAAATTTTTCTAATACTAGCACCTACATGTATTTTTAAACGAATCTATGAACAGTAAAAAATGTTTTTGGCATACGGGATATTGCGAGCAGATTAAGTTAGTTTTCATGTAAATTCGATGTTCTTCTTCATACTTTTCTGTTAGCTCTTCCATAACAAAAATTAGTATACCCAATTCCATTTCTATAAAACTACTCCATTTTTTAAATATTTGGATGTGAATCAGGTTTTTACAAATGGAACTAGCTGTATGAAGATATTCTATGATTGAGTCCTCAAATGCCTTTTTGTCCTATAAGATTCACTCCAAGGTTCAAAGGATAATAATATTAATTTATATCATCTAAGCTGTCAGATTGACAGATTTTAAAGCACTGCAACTTGGTTTTCAGGTGACATAATATGAAACTTGGGGTAATAAACACTACGATATTTAACTTTTACGACCAAACGGTAATGATCAAATTAAAAATACTTACATTATTTGTTACGTTTTTAATGCCTTTACGAAAATATTTCCATTTTTGACAAATCTGTCAAAACTGAAAAATTATACTTAGAATAGAATTCGAGACTCAGGTAAAGTGCCTCCTAGCTCAATTCAACGAAAAAAACCATTAAGCAAAAAATTGTTTTTAAAAATTAACTTTTTCACAGCTCTAGAAAAATATTAAGATTTCAATTTTTTGCTACATAACTTTCGAGCGTTATTTTTTATATAGAAATCACGCTTCAAAGTTTATACTCGTGTATCATAGGTTACGAACTACTAAAAGACAATTTTCTAAAACTGGTTAGATAGCTACTAATGCGCAAACTATGTTGCCACATTGTTGAATAAGGTAAGGGACACAATTTGTTTACTTATAGGAATGGGGATATTAATCAATTTTGGCTCCTATGCTTACTTTTTGTGGGGATAAATCAAGTCGAAGGTTACAAGAGTTAAAAGTGTCATAACACGGGCGTTACTACGACTTATTAGTAAATAAGGACATCAATAACTGGAGTAACATTTATAAAATGATTTATTTGCTGGACCAATAATATTAATGGGTATTTAAGTATACTCGTTGGTTGGTCATTTTCTGTAAAATGTTCATTATTGTCGCAACCGCTTCTGCATTTAGGAACAAAACATTGCCATCTCATTCCCTTTTTAAACTTAAGCTCAACTTAGAGCGCTTTATCGACGGAACTTTTTTAGTTCAACACAATCTAGGAGTCGCATGGTACCGTACTAAAGACTTATATAACTGTGAGACTGCGACAGAAGTATAATGGCCGTCATATAGCTGTTCTCAGGCACACTAAGCGTTACATCTAAGTTTTTGTCGGTGAGGCGCAGTTTATAAGTAATGAGAAAACAAAATGAAGTTCTGTAAAACTGTTTGGAGATCATAGTCTCTACTTTCTAGGTGCTGAATAGGAAATAAATTATCCCGAAATGTTTATACTACAAATAGATACACGTGCTTTATTGACTGTAGTACCTATCAATCATTTTACAATCTACATATTCACTTTTCAAGAATCACATCAATAACGAAGTCTTTATTATATGTAGTAATATGTGTACCTATATAATAAAAATAAGTAATGTAGAATGCACTTAGAAAATAAATCTCAGGCAATTTATTAAAATCAGAGTAAGGTAGACCAGCATCTAGGAGAAAAAGCTGCGATCATTTATAGCATGCAGTCACGTGCAAAACTGACGCAACCGTCTTATTTGTCGCTTCCTTATACGTCCTGGGTATTAGAAAACTGTTACCCTTGTTAGCACCTCTTCCTCGCACACAGTGTACTTGCATAGCTTTTTGCGGAGATTAATTTGCCACGTTGTTAAAATAAATGCGGTATCCTTTAGAGGCAGTAATAAAGCGCAATTAGGCACAGTTCGTTTGATAGGACATTCTGGAAATAACTATGATACGCTGATGAGTCGGTTTGTAATTACACTACGCTGTTATGGGTTACAGCGTTTGGTAAGTTACTGATCTTTGTTGCCGGGTATTGGCAAATTATGAACTCTATTCTGCGACTCGACAGTGCAAAACCAAATAGGTGCTCAAAGACGTCAACAGCCAGACAAATGTTATCGTCGTTCGCACGATCTTAAAATATTTGGAATTATGAGGCTTCATAAGCTCGAAGCTGTCGCAAAGTATCAAAAGGCTACCTACATTAAATAAAATACATTCCATTTTATATCTCTTGCAACTTTATAGGCAATGTTATTTGGTGATGATGTAAAATGATATGATGTAACAGATGAAGCGATGTTTAGTGCGTGTTGCATAATTTCATATGCTGCAAACATGATAACGTAGTTATTTTAGTCAGGAAAGGGAACTGTGATTTTTAATGGCAAGGTGTATGTACAATTAAATATATTTTAGGGGCATTCCAAAATCATACTTAGCAGAAACTATGCACTATGRACTTTGGAAAGTTGCCGCTGACTGCTTTCTCTTAAGAAATTGAGCTTAAATTCGATKTTAAGCCAATGTCTCCCTTATAAAACGTTCTAGACAAAATAATAATGGATGCAAAATAGTCCATTGAATTAATAATACCTCAAAACAATTTATAACAGAACAATGAAATATTGCAAGATATATAAGACAATATAATTACAAAATATTAAAAATATTCGTCCAGTTTGTCGGTTAAATATTGTTTCATTTTGTCTTTAAAGATATTCAAGGTCTTACTTTGGAAACGTTTCAGTACTATAAATCTTCAAACCCAAGGCTATAGGTGATTTTTATACACCTTCAATCTCCTATACTGAATTTTGTACTTATCTTAACACCTCATATTCTAATCAGGAACTCGTGGGCTTTTCCATTAATTTTTCTGTTCATGCAAACCTAATAGAAAAGTTAAATATTAAGATACAAATTAAGCCACATTACATCTAAAAAATCGTTTTCGTGTCGCAGAAACTTCTGTCGCCATTGGACAAGCATCACAGAAACAGACCCCTCATAACGAAGCCTGTAGGAAGCCAAAGCATGATTTAGTATTTAGTATTTATTTATTCGTGTTATTACTACAGAATTGGTTTACATACGTCATTATATAATTAAATAGAAAGGGCGAACAGGCAATACATTAATTACATTACATACATTTAATACATTACAGACATTAAATGGATATTATATCGTTCAAGAACACATTTTAAAATGGTTGGTGTCATAGTAGGCACCCCGGATAGGTGTTATTTTATTTTCCTTTTGAACAAGTTTGGAGGCAAAGCGATGATCTCCGCCGGGATTTTGTTGAAGAATTTGATGGCGTGGTAGTTAAAAGAACTTCTGCTTCTCTTCAATCTTAAGAAATCCACACTCAAATTGTATGTATTACGTGTATTATAGGGTTGTAGCTCACTACGAGTGTGATAATGATGTCTATGTTTGTATATAAACATAACACAGTGGTAAATATACAAGGATGGAATAGTCAAGATTTTGTATTTTATGAATGCTGCCCTAACGCCGTCTCGATAGTTTAATCCAGTAATGATTCGAACCGTACGCCTCTGCAATGCAAATATTCTGGTAGCATGACCACTGTGGCCCCACACCAGCTGCCTCAAAAAGCGAATAGCAGGCACACAACAGGACGTCGGTGGAAAGCTCCTTCTTGAGACACCTTAACAGGTAAATCACTCTGCACAGTCTCCCCGACAACTGATTAACGTGTGGCTCCCAGGTAAGTCGCGGATCCAGGACTACCCCGAGAAACTTGACCTCCTTTTTAGAGTTGACGTCATCTAGAGGGCGAGTAGAAAATATCATATTAGAGGTTTTCGCTTCATTTAGTTTTAATTTGTTCGCACTAAACCATCGCCCCGCGCTCGACCGCATGGAGCCCATGGATTCTTTTGCCTGATTAGCGCTATTTTGTGATGTTAGCAGCGTAGTGTCGTCGGCAAATAGTAAAGTTTTGTCTTTCAAAGACGATGGAAGATCATTTATGAAATATAGGAATAAAAGGGGCCCCAAGACCGAGCCCTGGGGAACTCCAAGCGTTACCTTTTTTGGGGCGGATACCTCACCCTTTACACAATAAACTTGTGTTCTTCAGCTTAGGTAGCTATGCAGGAGTTGTAATGATTTTCAATTTATGCCGTAGTGCTGCAGTTTGTTAATTAATATTTCTGCTCTCACGCAGTCGAACGCTTTGGAAAAGTCGCAAAAACTACCCCCGGCGTACATTTTCTTTTCAAAACAAGTTGTTATAAATTCTATTAGGTCGTTAAATGGGTATTTGCCATGTATTTATATTTTATTAAATTGCATATTAATAGGTAGCATCTAATCCACAAAACAACTGTGACAACTTATAAATTCGAAAAAAATGGATCGTAAAGTGAATTTTTAATATTAAAAATGTGAATATTTAAAGGGGCCGCCAAAGCGCGAACATATTGGTCGTGACGTCAGGTGTCTTGTAAATGGCCGCTTGTTTACATCTGGGGTCAGCGCGTCACGCGTCAGCCTTAGCCCGTCAATTTATTAGTTTGTTGTTTGCGGTAATTTTGTGACAAGCAAATTAAAATACGCCAAGAAAAAGTGAAATACTTATGAGTTACGACTTCTGAAGGCATGTTCATTGTTATGTAACTTGTGTACAGCGACGAGCGGTTCAAGGCGGCGGAGATGAGGAACGTAAAAGCAACTGCATAAGTGAACTTTTTTATCAAATTAACGTAGCATTGATAATTTGATCGCAGTGGGTTGTTGGAAACATACTACTTGTAAACATAAAAATGTAAGAATCAAAAATGTACCCTAAACTTGACATTTATTTTAGAGGTCAGAATAAATATATTTTCAGAGCACTTGCGGCTCGTTTCCGGTCTGGCTAACAGTCGAACATATGGGGAACAACGTCGTTTTTTATTATAACTTTTCCATCTATCAACTTAAAACGCATATAATTTTTCATATCCTCTTCAAGCTATAACAAAATGGAAACTGAATGGTAAACGCTTATAACCCCAAAAAATAACAAAACTTATAGTAAGAATTAAGATGATCTTCACAACAAAAAAACAAACTTTGCAATTTCGACATATCACGTCTAGGAGCCTTAAACAACTTTTTCATACGTTGATAAAGTCGAGGAACGGTTACAAAAATTTTGTTAGCTGTATTGACTGAAGTACTTTTATAACCATGTACAAAACAATACTTGTTTTGGTTTCCCTACATAATAGATGCTTGTAAAACTACACAAATCACTTTTTGGTGTGACCTCTTACACCGTCCTTTCAATAAACACCACACAAAAGCTTTTCCAATACAAGAATGATACTACACCATTAAACAGCACTCTCCTCGGTAATGTTTACATGACACTTGACGTCACGAGTTGAATAACCTTGGATAGAAGCGTTTTGGCGGTGACTCCTAAGATTCGAATTTCAGACCTGAAATTCTCTACCTACAAATACTTTTTTTTTAACATGGCGTACGATATATATGCACTTCAAGATTAATATTACGTAATTTTCAAAAAAAGTGAAAATACCCAATTGCTAATGTTGTTGACATGCCCACTCTAAAGGCATATAAAGCAGTCGTAAAGATATTATTTTGCTTGCTAAAATGTGATAGTTGCTTGAACAATATTTTTTCAATTATTTTAAAAAAAGCCGGAATAATTGAGATCGGTCGATAATTGGACGGATTTTCCATGTCGCCCTTTTTATAGATTGGAATAATCTTAGCTAATTTCAAGCAATCAGGAAACACACCCCCGCATATGATCTGGTTTGTTTATTTGGTTAGAAGGATTATTATATGGTCCTTAATACACTTTACTATGGAAATGTTTATGCCATAAAAATCCTTCGCATTATTTTTGGTCATGTCATTTATAGTAATCTCTCATATTGATAAAACTTGCTTCGGCAAATGTAAAGCTAAATTTTGTTTTGTCGTTCACATTGAGATTATGCAACATTATTTTTATTGGATCTGATTTATTGATATTGATATCTGTAACAGTTTTATGAGCAATGGTAGTGAAAAAGTCATTAAAAGTTTCAGTTAAGATATTGGATTTCCAACACTAGCCTGATTTGTTTCGTTTTTTGTTGATAACTTCCCAAACTGATTTACTCTGATTTGAACTTGATTTAATTTTGTTTTCGTCGTATTTACGTTTAGCCTGCATTATCGCCAGTCTCTATTGTTTACGAAGTTTGTTAAAGTATAAATTGATTGCATTATCTTGTGGACTACGTTGCTTTAATTCAGAAATAAAGTCAAGATTATTTCTCATTTGCTTAAGGTTATCTTTAAACCAGGTAATTCTGAAGGTGTTCTTACCTGAACTTTTTATTACTTTTAAAGGGAATACAGTTTTTTTTTGTCAGCAATGATATTAACTAAATTAGAGAATTTGTGTATCATTATTATCGATAAGCGTCCAATCGCAATCCCCGATCTCCGCGAAAAGTCTGTTTAGCCCGGAAGCACTTATCGGTCTGCAATATAGGTACCATCTTAGATTGAACAGTGTCGTTTGGGATGCATATGCAGAGCTCAATACCCCTGTGGTCTAACAATGCAGCATCCACAACCCTGTGACTAATGGGATAGTTGATGTTTGTTATTACATTGTCTAAGCAATTGTTATATCGTGTGTTTTCTGGGACAAGTATTTCAAAATTGAAAGATCTTACAAAGTCCGAAAAACGCTTATTTTCTGAATAATTTTTATTGAATATGATATTTAAGTCTCCCACGATTATTACTTTTTTGTTTGTAAATTTTATGTCATTAAATAGGTTGTTTAGTGTTATTAAAAATGTTTCAAAGTTACCCTTTGGTGATCGGTAAATGGTAATAAGAAGAATTGTCCTGAAGCTAACACCACATATCTCAACGTGCACCTCCATTTAGTATCTATCGCAGTAATTTAGCAGTTGCACTTCTGTTCCTACCTTGGAGAAAATCTCTGTGGCTCAATCGAGAACATGCCGATGACACTCCAAGAATGCCTCGATATCCAAAATTTTGTTTTTCAAGGACTCAACATTGACATAAATAATATTAATTGTGGTACAATTATCAACTAGAGTACAACGCAATGAGCTGGTTATATATAGGATACCTGTTTCCACAAAATTGACTGATTAAACCAGTATACAGTAGGTAACCCTGCCGTTCCGGATATACAGCCTGGCTGACTGTTTATAATGCGTTGGAGGGGTGGGGAGGATTAGAATGCGATCAATGCTTTCCTTATATATTTCTGCATTATTCTTCTTCCTTATATGAATTGCTGTTTGGACTCCATTGAAGCTCAAAAATTCTAGCCTGGTTTTACGAGGCCACCAGCCAATAGTAATTCCGCGTGGATATGACGCGAAGACGGGTGTTAACAAGTTGTTTTAGTGTAATGTACCAGGCTAGGACGTAACTCCGTCGACTCGAACAGGCAATTATAGGCTTCTTTCAGGTACTACAGGGCGTGTCACTCTTGTGACAATATATTCTCAACATTGTATCTACTGGCGTCTTTCACCATTCCATTAAGTTTTAAGCAGGGTTGCCAGTGTTATTACTAAGATAATGGGTCTATAACCTTTTCGAAAATTTCATTACCCTTCAGCAAAAATCTATTTACTTTTTCGAATTATTAGTAATCAAGGTAATATACTAGGCGTGCATTCCAGATGAAATTCTCGGCTAAACGTTTGTATTACTGGTTTGATCCGGGCGAGCATTACCTCTAGCAGGCGTCAATATATAAAGCAGAGAAGTGATTAGGGTTTTCATGGCCGAAGTCCGTACCGGTAGATACTTCCAGTCACGGCCGTTTCTTATTGACATAGCTGTCTCCAAGTCAGTCTGTGTTCACTCGGAAACAGCTACGTCCACTAATAACTGGTTCTGAAGATGCTCACCACAGCAGTGGACGAAACGTCAGCGAAGAGAAAATCGCCACGACCACGCCCAACTAACCCGGAAGTATTTACCAATTTTTTTTTAATCTATATTTTTTTCGTGTTATTATTTTTCTTAAAACCAACATACAGCCAATAAGAGTGGGATATCGCACTGGAGTTGTTAATTGTTTTTAGTAACATTGCGTCTTTAAAAGATTTGAATTTGACGCCAAGAATTGAGATTAGTAGGTACTAATTTATCTGGTGTTTGATTGAGTTTGATACATTATATCCTTACAATGTAGCATATGGTTGTAATTTTAATCTATTTAAAGATGGCAAACGCATTGTCACCAAGTGTTACTGCCAGATTTTGTTATGATTTTAAAAAATATTGAATGGCCAGTAAGTTAAATATAACGTTTCATATAATTATTAGAGCATATGTATAATTTATTGTAGAACTTGATAAATGAAATGAAATATTCCAAAAGCTCGGTGAATACTCAATTCAACTCCCAACTGCTACACCCAATCAATTACTTTTATCTCAAATGGACCGGTTAGTCTATCCTTAGCTTCTTGTTGATTTAAAGGACGTTACGTTGCTTGATATGATACTCAAGGCAAACTCTGCTTGTAAACATTTGCTCCTGTTTGATTTCTTTTTATGAGTGCGCGAAAATCAATAATGAAATAGTTATCCATTTTGGAGACTGTGACGTAAATGACTTACATAATTTCTTAGTATTATGTACACTACTTTGTTTTGGGACTGTAAACTGAATATACTTAATTTATTTGGTGTGTACCAACAGCGTCGGAAAGATTTGTTGGATAGCCATAAATTATGTTAAGCAAATGAATATAAACATAATGCAATATATTTATTAAAGCTACAAAGCAGGTGCGAAAGCACGTGTTAGAAGTGTAATTCATAAATCTTAACATGTCATGGAAGCCCATTTTGTTTCTACCGAAGTACTCATGATGAACTTTCGAAGTACCATATCCTATTACTTGCAATGTACTTGCATGTTTTTAACTACATTAGATCTGACAGATGGAATCTCCACTCTTCAGTAAAGCTGTATCCACGACCACATTTTAAATACCTGAAATGTTCCTGTTCCCCAGCATCGGTACCAGAAGTACATCAAGCACAAACAGAACAGAAATTATGGGTATACTGCTCCGAAAAGAAATATCAATCAGTATAAAACGTATTTTATATTTCACTTTAGTAATGCTGAGGCTATCCTACATCATTTTATATAATAATGTGACGAAATATAGAATTATTGTTTCACAGGTCTATTTAGATTCTATTCTACTTCACGTTGATGTACTTCAGAGGGTTTCCCATTTCAAGCTACCTGATTTTATTTAACAACTCAGCAAATATAATGGTTAGGTATATTGTTAGGCATTGAGATAATAGCTGTTCTTGATTACACAAAGCTCAAGGTAGTTTCTAGAATAGAGTGTACAAACATCTGACCTTTACTGGGGACTGAAAGCAATGAAAATAAAGTTCTATTAAAAAAGAGGTAGAGTGTTCTATTACATTAAATAAGTTATGACCTCAACCTTGTACTTATTTAGTCTCATCATATAGACCCTTGTAAAAATCAGTCAGTACAATACAAAACTTGATATATTTGTAAATTGCAAGAAAAACTTGGTTTAAAGAAGTGAAAGATGTGTTTCAAATTTAACAGCAAACCATACTGAAAACCCTTTTATTTTGACGTCAAATAATATATGTGACATTTTATAAAAAGAAAACTACAACTTTGATATCTTTCAGATTTCTGAGACAAATCCCAAAAAATTAATCGGTTTAGCAACAGTCTTTCGTGTACTATAACGTGAATAATAACCCCATATAAACTAAATGACTTTAGTCAATATTTATCATACATTCAAGGCTATAATTAGATACTTTGATCAGTACTTAGCGATATTTTTTCAGTTGCACCGATCCTTGTGGAATTAAAGTATATTATTTCACAAACCACTCTTTAAACAATCCTTAGCAATTTCTGACGCAGCGTCTCATACATATCTACTTTTCCCTGTATCTTTCCAATATAAATGAATGTCTCATAGCGTTTATTGTCATTATATATATCGTGAGCTATTTAAATGTCCCTCTCATTTGAAGTAGCTCGCCACATTTCTTTAATGCCTTAAAAGTGGTAATTAAAGCAATAACTGTTAACTTGGAATTCACAGAATTTAATTTATTCCTTACTGGAAACAGGAACCCTGACTTTTACAGTGTCCTCTGTTAATAACGCCATATAGAGAGATTCATTAAGAATTTAGTGTAAATCATTTGGCATCCGCTTCAACTTTTTTATAATCTGTGCAATACGATTATAATGAATTTGGAAGTGGCACAAGGTCGATTGGTATTGTGCGAAATTATGGCAATATTATTTCTACAATATACTATATATAAAATAGTAACGAGTATATAGATTGATAGAGTGGATATTAGAATGCATTATAATTCACCTCAAATTCACACGAAACGAACGAAGCTCTAATAATACGAGGTAAAAGAGAAATGTGTAGGCCTTGATTGTGATACTAAAATGAAGCATTTGAATATTAATGTTGCTCGGTTTCTATATTTTGAAGTCGATCTGAAAAAAAGACAGATAGGGGACATCGGGGCAGAAAGGTGTTGGTTTTATATTTTCCACTGCAGATGCTTGTATTGTTAGCACACTCTGTTATAATTGACTATAGAACACCGCATTATCAACCAGCAGCAACAAACGTTGTGAAATGATGCGTGTTCGTATAACTTTTCAGCGTTTTTAACAGAAAGTAAGTTGATTATTTATTTGTTTTGGGTCTTGTCGTTGATTTCACTGTACACAGCATGTTTTAATCTCTTTTAACATGGATATTTCAAAATATAGCCAAAACGTTTCTGATCAAAAGTTATGTTTTGTTATTAGACATCTGGGGCTGGATCAGAAAGGGGTGTGGCGAAATTAAGGGTACACAGAGAGTTTACAGGTTACCTCATAACTTGCGCAGCCTACTTGCCGCTGAGCGCCGTATGACGTCACTATGGTACCTGGTCCTTCCCTCAGTGAGCGTAAATCATAGCAAAATAATAATTTAATTGTGGATAGTGTTGCAATTATTTTAGTGCAAAACAAATTTATTTTCGTCAAAAACAAATTCAAACATCAAGTTGTTTTATGCGTAAACGTTAATTTTGGTTGAAATTGGAAACAGAAAAGAGTGAAAATGATATGCAGTGTACTCCTCCAGATATTAGAAATGCAGCAAAGGTAGAATTTATTATCTAAAACATCAGGGAAATTTATGAAATCATGTACAAGAGCTTCCACGAATGACAACTAAAAGACAAAACTTCATCTTTCTTAAGTTACTTTTTCACTTGAGAGAAGCTATTTTTGCAAATAGCTAGTAGCGAAACAAGGCAACATTGACATTCTTGCATTGACCATTAAAATTCTTACCATTTAATTGAACGCCCATTTATTGCTAGCGAAAGGTTATCCAATATTTGGTACGGTATTAGTACGCTCTAAACAATAATCTAACAAATTTTAACACTTTTTAGGCAGAAAAGCGACCAAAAGCGTTATAAGAACGACAGAACTGTTAAATATACTCACGCAGCTCGTACGGTAGGCATCTCGTGACGTCATCCTAGTTACTGGGACACCTTATCTATTATCTATCAACCTTAGGTGAAATGGGTTCTGCCCCGGTTTTATTTATCTAGAGTTCTGCATTATTTTCATATGGTAGCAAATATATTAAAAAGACCATTAGACGACAGTGGAATATTAAATCTATTGAACTAGCAGTAGATGCGGGTAGTAGCGAAATGAGCTGCATAAAAGGTTAGTTCAGTTTCAACTTCCGTAAACTACATTAGAAATAATGCAAAAAAAACGTAAGGATGATCCAAATTGTGTGGTTGACAAAACAGCTGCCAAATATCAATGTGCTTTTATTAAAGAACACGAGTTAGAACTGACTGTGTACTACGCTAGAGACTTTTTGGTTTAACAATGAAAGAATTAAGACGGCCATCCTGTCAATTAGATGTTCGAAATTGTTGTAAGCATCCATTTAAAGAAGACAGATGTGGCGTGGGAAACTAGGCTCAAGGTTTTATGAGGCGCCATCCAGAATTAAACTTGAGAAAGCTCGAAGCTTGTTCTGAAGCACGTGCGATTGAATTTAACAGAGTAGCAGTTGCGCAGTTTTCTGCATTGGTGAATTAAGTTATTGTGGAAAATAAGACTACTAAAGAAAGAATTTATAATCATAAGTCAAACCCAGGTAAAGTATTTATTATTTATTCCAAATATCACCATTATTCGGACAAATCTTTGTTAATTATAACGTGATACGCCATGCCATTTAATGGAAATTTTTGGAATCTGCAGCTCAAAATACATCCGTTTGTCGATTTTGAGCTAAAATTAGTTTCCACCGAAAAATCGCAAAACATCAAAGGCTACCCTTTGTTCTTTTTGGACCTTAAAATTCTTGCTCTCCCGATTTGTATAATTTCAAGCATATTTACTAATCTGGACCTCCTGAATTTCGGAATGGTATCCGTTTGTCGCTAGCTACAACAGTTCGATCTAAAAGCGGAGTAAATTAGCCCGCCCGACGTCCTAGCTCATTTCTGGTCAAATTTTTGGAATTTGCAGCTAAAAATACATCTGCGTGTCGATTTTGAGCTAAAATTAGTTTCCACCGAAAAATCACAAAACATCAAAAGCTAACTAACCCCTTTGTTCTTTTCGGACCTTAAAATTCTTGCTCTCCCGATTTGTATAATTTCAAGCATATTTACTAATCTGGACCTCCTGAATTTCGGAATGGTATCCGTTTGTCGCTAGCTACAACAGTTCGATCTAAAAGCGGAGTAAATTAGCCCGCCCGACGTCCTAGCTCATTTCTGGTCAAATTTTTGGAATTTGCAGCTAAAAATACATCTGCGTGTCGATTTTGAGCTAAAATTAGTTTCCACCGAAAAATCACAAAACATCAAAAGCTAACTAACCCCTTTGTTCTTTTTGGACCTTAAAATTTTTGCACTTCCGATTTGTATAATTTCAAGCATATTTACTAATCTGGACCTCCTGAATTTCGGAATGGTATCCGTTTGTCGCTAGCTACTACGGTTCGCTTTAAATGAGGCGTAAATTAGGCCGCCCGACGTCCTAGCTCATTTCTGATCAAATTTATGGAATCTGCAGCTCAAAATACATCTGTTTGTCGATTTTGAGCTAAAATTAGTTTCCGCCGAAAAATCAAGGGCTTAACCCCTTTGTTCCTTTTGGACCTTAAAATTTTTGCACCTCCGATTTGTATAATTTCAAGCATATTTACTAATCTGGACCTCCTGAATTTCGGAATGGTATCCGTTTGTCGCTAGCTACAACGGTTCGATCTAAAAGCGGAGTAAATTAGCCCGCCCGACGTCCTAGCTCATTTCTGATCAAATTTTTGGAATCTGCAGCTCAAAATACATCTGTGTGTCGATTTTGAGCTAAAATTAGTTTCCCCCGAAAAATCACAAAACATCAGAGGCTAACTCCTTTGTTCTTTTTGGACCTTAAAATTTTGCACCTCCGATTTGTATATTTTCAAGCATATTTACTAATCTGGACCTCCTGAATTTCAGAATGGTATCCGTTTGTCGCTAGCTACAACGGTTCGATCTAAAAGCGGAGTAAATTAGCCCGCCCGACGTCCTAGCTCATTTCTGATCAAATTTTTGGAATCTACAGCTAAAATACATCTGTGTGTCGATTTTGAGCTAAAATTAGTTTCCACCGAAAAATCACAAAACAATTATCAACTCGTCTTTGCGGGGAACCTATAATCTGATCGGTAGCCCACTTTGCTGTGGACGTTTAAAAACCGACAGAGGTCTCCAACGACGATGCAGTGCAGTTCTCAAACATAATAATAACAAAATTACGTCTATTCTATGTCGTCTGCGTCACTAAAATCTGTTGATAGCTGTTTCGGCTTGTAAAGCATACTCAGCACAACTGTAGTCCAAACGCAGTCAGCACGACATAGATCTGGCTTCACTTATATACGCCAAGGTGGGTGACGTGTATACGAGAATTATAATGTGGATAATATCATGTCATCTAGTGACAATTAACGGCATTATCCACCCGGCAGAGACAAGTGGGTAGACAGCGGCGAAGACGAATCAGCACTTGTTGTGAAATGTCTAAACACAATAACCCCATTCTGCCACGTAGGCGAAACAGAATGGGGCGAAGGATTCTTTTTTTGAGTTGAAAATAAGAACAAACTATTACGCCTTTAAGCTTATATTTTATTTCTTTTTGTAGTGTGTTTACAATATTTTTATTTATTTTTAACGGGTTATCCTCAGTGTATCCAAATACAGTAAATAATAAAACATAATTAGAATAAGTGGTAATAATTAACACTTAAGCTTCTAACAATTGGAGCGTGCATACCATAATTAATACTAGAGAAAGGCACATCAAATATCCCCTTAGATCTTAATTGCCGACTAGGTATGTGGAAGCCAATACTACTCAGTACGTCCGAACAAGTAGTGCGACCATTTAGTAAATTATAAATAAAACAGAGATCAACACAACTACGCCTGTTTCTCAATGACCAAACGCACATCGCGTTACGAATTTGAGTATAGTTGTGGTTCTCTATAGGCATATTCATTTTGAATGAATAAAATCTCAGGAACCTATTCTGCACATTCTCCAATGTTGACACGTGAACGGAGTAAAATGAACACCATATAACTGAGGCATATTCCAAAACAGAAGCAACCAATGTCTGATACACCTTTACAGCTCCCACTTTAAAATCACTGCAGTTACTGAGAACGAATCCCAAGATCCCAAGAGTCCCAAATCCCTTATGCTAGACGTATACCTAACAGCACCGTTATCAATATAGTGTGTGGCTTTCACATTGCTTACAGTTCTGCAAAAACTAATGGTGTAGCATTTATCAACGTTTAGAAACATTTTATGAGTTAAACACCAGACAACAAGTCTGTTTAGATCGTCCTGCAAAAGTAACTGATCACTAAGTAAGAATTTAGACGGCAATTCCATCTGTCAGCATTACACTGACATGATGACAAAGCCACCTAGCTGCCACTATGGGATCTACTTCCTAAAGGAAGTGACCTGTAGCCTGACAAATTGCAATGCATCTGCATACTTCGATCACTAGTTGATTGAATTTTCATGAAGTTTCAAGTTATCTGCAAACATAATAAATTTAGAATTCTGGAAACAAGCACTTATATCATATACAAACAAATAAAGTTAATGGAGACAAGTGTGATCCCTGTGAAACACTACATGTAATACAACAAGGGTCAGATGCAGTAGACCCTATGCTCACTCTCTCCGTTTTTCAAGAAACCACTACTAAAGCCAAACATATGAAGCTTTGCAAAAATAACACCATGATCAACCCTATTGAAGGCCTTGGAGAAGTCCGTATAAATGGAATGCAATTGACACTTGTCTCAAAATGCGCTCAATACTTCTGTTTCATACACCAACAAATTTCTTACCTTTGATTTCTGCCGGGTAAAACCATGTTGATTAGGAGACACAAACTCCTTACAAGCAAAATTAAGAGAAAGTCATTAACAACAATTTGGGTATAGAGGACTGGTTACAAATCGTACTTAATTCCTCGCATTAGGAGGTCGTTCTGCATTTTTTTTATTTTGTATGTCTACCTTTGAAAAGAAGATTTCAGCCTTAGAATCCCCATTCCGCCTCGATATCCCCTAAGTCACTCATGATCAGATTTTTAGGCAAAATCTGTTTATGTGAAAAAATATTATTTCTTAGGGTATAACAGAGAAAAGTAGATTTTAGTCGATGTACTAAAATTAACATCTTAGATGCCCTAAAATAACGATGCTGAACAATGAAATTTCTTTTAAGGAATCGGAATTCCTACTCGCCGCCTTTGTTATATTTAAACTAACAAGAGAGGGCCTTAACCGATTAAATTTTTAAATTTCGATGTAACTCCGTTGGACTCATCTTTTGTCGTTACATCAAGTCCTAGTATATGAAACTCCTATATCCACCCAAGAGGACCTTTATTAGGGAGGCTGTCTTTTCGTGCTGCAAGATCGGCACACGTTACTATGGGTGCATAATGCAGTGGCGGCTCGTGGCCTTCCAAGTAGGGTAGGCGACACTTTATACTCGTATATAGTATAATCAATTATAATTATTATTGTCTTCGATCTTGGAATATGTGTATTTTTATGGTCATGCCAATCATTTATTTTTATTCGTATACCACCGCACATTTATTCGTTTTCTGCTCTAAGCGACCTTATTTTTCTCCAAATCGATTGTTAAACAAAGAATTTAGCAAAACTCAAACTATAATAAGCTCAAAAACGCTAAAAAAGTAAACGAAACTTGTGAAACAGTACTTAATTTAAATAATAGAGCACCTACTCTTATCCGTGTTGTAACAGTTCAGAACATATTGAAAGTTTATATAACATATTCCTATGTCACGTCTTCCTATTGCATGATTATTATGATGTTTCATTTTGACTAAGACGATAAAGAATTTAAAAATCTTACACTTGCAAGTTGCTGCCATCTACCGGTGTCATTTAAAACCTCTTTCGCCTGCTTTCGCAATTGCAATACGAATAGCCCGAGTCCATACAAAGTTTGTCGTAGGCGACCGATCATTCCGCCTGAGACGCATCTATATGCGCGAAGATTTTACTACGTTAACCGTCAACTGCGGTCGTTAACGGTGCAGATTCTGAAGGACGTGAACACAAATACAAATGAATTTCAGTTAGTCAAGTTGTGTCGCCTATTCCCAATTTAAACATTCGTCGTAATAACGCGGTTCGTAATTTTTGAGCGGTATGGGTAAATTTGAGATGAAATATTAAATAAACACTGGTATACAAACACATTGCATTAAAAAAATTATAAATTTCTAGCTAATTATTATTTATTTTTTATGGCATTGTTATTTGAAATTGCAAGGTAGGCGCCTACCCCGCGCGCCTACCCCGRAGAGCCGCCACTGGCATAATGTCCCCTATAACCCTCTCAAGTTTGGCACCATCTTTTTGAAATCAGAAATTGGAGTGTATTAAGAACAAAACTGGAACCCCCTAAAAGGAATGGACAGCCCAGAGGACGCTGACCAATAGTTGAATTACCCTGCATTATCTCCAGTAAGGTATAGATAACGTTTTACGTTAAGTGCAGTGGATCAACGCAGAATATGTAATCCATGCTCTGGGTGATGGCTTTACTAGCGATTTGTTTATCTTAAACAAAGCTGATATACTTATAACTGATGTAACAGATATTTACACGTGCCAGTGTACGCTCGTAATCAAATAGTTTCAAATTTCACATTGTATTCATTGTCCCGCTTATCCTAATGTGTATAAAATGCGTCTTATCATTAAGCACAACAGAACTTAACATTTACTGTTCACGCAAGCAAGACAGGACCTCTTGGAGTCGAAAATATTTAGTTAATATAAAATTGAATTAAAATAAAAACGGAAAATAAGGCTGTAACATAACATTCAGACCTCTTTCTTGCAGCAACTTACTGAAGACAAAAATAAATGGAAAAATATATTGATTACCCATAACTGCCTAATAACACAATCAAGTATTGAAGCATTCTACCCCTGGGTGCTATTTTTTATTAAATTTTGGATGCAATTACTCCCTTGCGTGAAGCTTTTCAACACTTGTAGATCGGGAGAAAAGACACTAGTGCGCACATATTATGTAGCATCGGCCTACAATTTCGCGTGCCTCCTCTAATCTGGGCCGCGAAAGGCTTATAAAAACAGCGGTTCCCGGACTGCAAAAACAGTTGAGAACACTGTCTGCTGACGCTACGTCCCCTGTGGACGAGGGTCATCCAATATCGACACAGCATTTCCAGTTTTTTTTATGAGCTGAGGAATCTATCACCTGCTGACGCTAAATCTCTTGTAGAGTAGGCGACCCTATGGTAGCTTAAATCGAAGCCGAACTCGAACTCTCCTGGTGAGGTAACGTTTGTAACTATCACGCTGCGTTCCCTGTGGTAGTCCAATTCGAAGCCTAGCTCGCTCCTTTGATATCTACCATTGCTGATACTAGGTCGTTCATGGACTAGGTGACCCTTGGAAGAATGCCAGTCCTAGTTCACTCTGGGTAACTCCCATTGCTGACGCTAAGTCTTCCGTGGACTAGGTGACCCCTAGGAAGCACCTATCCGCATCGTACCAGTTACAGCATAACAAAAGCAGCGCTCTGTAACTGTAGCTGATCGCTCCACCAAAATGGAGCGTGTCGCTCGCTCTCATTCTATTGGTGGACGACACGATAGATAGCACGACTTTTTATTGGCAATGCCTTTAGCAAAGACCAAAGGCTATTAGGCTACCAAAAATATTATACAACGTGGGTGTTCTCGGAGCTCAGAAGGCTTCCTCTGAGAGACAGTGATGATGATCTCCTTCGAACTCAAGGCAGTGCGATGGCAGCATAGCGTCTCCACCATATACTTATATTCCTATACTAGGAATGAGTCGGACGATATTGAAGCAAATATGCGTTGTGGCAACATAATTTTCATGTCTGCAGGTAAACAGATGTTTAATGCGCAGTAGTTAAAATTTGGTTTTGGGACAAACATATCATTTCACTTTTGTATGGCATGTTCAGTGCGGTTCTACCACTGACCAACACTTAAATAATTCTGTTTGTTTCTCAGGAAACACATTCAGGTCCCTGCTGCATACCTGTCCTTTTTGAGCAGCCTCCTCCAACTATTTATGAAGCAATATGCGATATTAAAGTAAATTCAGGTCTGGCCTGATTTACTACAATGCAAGCGTATTTTCATAGTTAAATATAATATATGTTATCATGCACAAACTGGAGCTTTTCCTGCGGTTTTTCTCCAGTCTGTTGAAGGCACTCCGCAGTTTTTTTTTGTGCAAAATAAGCAACATGTATAACGAATTGTGTGTTTTTGTTTACCTTTCCGTTGCAGACCTACATATCGAATTAATTTAAACACAACGTAATTTTTGGGTCCTACTAAATAACTAGAAGATTACAATAATTGTAAAGCAATTTATAAAAAAGTATTGAGAGCTTTCTAGATTTAAATTTATGGCCTTGGTAGGTTATGTAACAGTATGATGGTAATTTGCGGGTTGCTGTCTCTAATATAGGAGGAAACACTTACGAAGAACAAACTAATTTATTTTTATACAGAGTTTTCTGACATGCTTATTCATTAATTATAAAGATATTGAAGTGCGTGATTTCCTCCGAATCTTCAAAGTATATTCTAACAGGATGTTCTTTCAATGTTGGAAACTGAAAAGTCCTGTGTCGCCATTACGTACCCTGACGTTTTGACTCTCGATCAAAGTAGTGGACCACAATTTCGTTCATTGTGGGAAATTGTCACGCAAGTTTGTCAGGGTCTTTATTAGTGATCGCCAGAGGTTGCCGCATATTCAAATGATTCAAAATTGTTATAAAATATGTAAGATATTGTAGATGATTAGACAAATATCAGTTTATAAAATGACAGTAACTAACTGTCTGAGGAGCCATATAGATCGGAGAACTTTTGTATTATTACTTTGATATGAGGCATTGTTGCTAATTTCTTTTTGGTAATACTGTGCTGACACGGTGTACATACCTAATGACTAACCCCACTTTAATGTAGATGCATTTATGAATTCATTCGTCCGATAATTTTACTTACATAAAACAAAAGCAAATGGGGTGTCCTGTCCGTTTCAGATATAAGATATAAGATATAAATGGAATTGTCATTTAATTCTCTACTAATATCATATCAAGCCTTTGGTATATAGACAAAACCAGTTCTATGCCATGCTGTCTGCATTAGACCTAAACTACACCGACGAGCTATAACAACAGCGAAACAGATCTCTCTGTAGTTGATTGCGGTGCAGGCAGCATAGCATAGGCCTGCTCTCAATTTGACGTATACAGGTGCATGCCAACCTAGCAGAAAGGTCAATTTCTTTAGGAAGTAGTTATCATCAAGGCAACTAGGTGACTTTGTCATCATGTCAATGTAATGCTGACAGATGGCATTGCCATCTAATTTTCTACTAACATTGTACCAATATGAAAACCATTTCTATGCCATGCTGTCTGCACTAGACTTAAACTGCACTGGCAAGCTGTAACGACAGCGCAACAGATCTGTTTGTAGTTGGTTGCGGTGCGGACGGCTAGCATAGACATGCATTTTAATGTATATCGGTTCTTGCTCGCTTGCAAAGAGTGCCGTGGGAGCTTGTATTCTGCAAGTTGGCATGCAGATGCATAGCTCGACAGAATACAGGTCACTTCTTTTAGCAAGTAGTTCCCATCAAGGCAACCAGGTGGGCTTTGTCAGCATGTTAGTGTAATGCTGATAGATGGCACTGCCACCTAATTTTCTACTAACATCATACCAAACCCTTGGTATATAAGCAAAACCAGTTCTACGCCATGCTGTCTGCACTGGACCTAAACTATACTAACGAGCTGTAACAATAGCGAAACCGATCTGTCTGTAGTTGGTTGCGGTGCAGACAACATAGTATAGACATGCATTTTAATCTATAAATCTAATTTAGTTCAGTATTCAAATCTCCCAAAATAACAGGTTCCCGAGACAAATATATTTCCGTCAGTATGCTGCACAGTTGTTGTATAAGCATAATTTCTATAATGCTGTTCTTCTAATAAGACGTATTATACTGTTCCTTTTCATGAATATGAAAAGTCCGCTCCCGCTAACAACACACCGTAATTGCTCAGCACTCGTGCAAAATGAGTATCGACACGATATTCTGTGACAAGGATATTACCGTGGTTATTATGGGTCAGCCGGAAGCAGAGTTCCGATTTCACTTACACTTGTTTGTGTTTTTTTCGATACCACTGGATGCTGTGTTGAATAATGTTCTCCTTGCCGTCGTTACGTAAATTAATCCGGCATTCTCGATTTGCACGTGTTGGATATAGTAAATAAGCACAAGTGAGGACAACAGCATATGATTAACATTGCATACTGATGCAACGCATTATCGATCTATTGAAATGAAGCACCTGTTATAAAAATATGCATCTGGTACACAGAACAATCTGTTCATTAATACATGACATGCAGCTTTGATTCGTTGATGTTTCATCAAAGTAAATAAGTTTGGTGCAACAGCGCTTCTACAAGTTAAATGAAATCTCGTACTTTATATTCTTGGCTCGCCTTAAGCATTTCAACTTTTTAATGTATAAAGCTGCAGTTTGGCATTTTTATAAGCGAAAAATTATTCAATAAATTCAAAACATAAGCAAGCTAGAGTAAAGAGTTTGTCTTGATGAAAGACAAAAAACAGCGGTGCTCCTAAAGAATGAAAAAAAGGTAAACTTTGCGTTTATAATTTAAAATAAAGTTAAAATAATTCAAGTCTTGAAGCCAAAATTCCGGTGCCAAGGGTGTTAATAAACGTAAGAAAAATTAATAGTTTTAGTAGGTTTGTAAGTATTATAATTCATTGTTTTACACAAAACTATTTGTTTAAAATTAAGATTAAATACAAATTGCAATCAAAATAATTTTTAAATTTATTTTGCATGTTCACCTCCTATATCAATAATTTTTCAGCTCTCCCCACAAAAAAATTAGCAGGACCAGCCTAAMCCTKTGCACCCACCCTTTACTATAATATAGCTACATATTTAATTCATTTGTTACATTAGTTAGGTAATAGTTGTATAGATTGAGTTTCTCAAATTGTCCTGGGTATATACTTTATATAGCAAACGACGATACACCCAGGCAAAGTATACGCAAAACATAACATAAGTGCCAAAATCCTCTATACCTGAACATGATTTACTGTTTTATGATTATGGATTATTCACGGTGGAAAAAAAACTGTAGGTAATTAGCTGAAGTTAATATTATTTACGATATTAGTTTGCAGCAAGTGATAGATTATCGTCTGTAAACATTTACCTATCACACAAACTAATTGGTTGTGTCAATTTGCAAAAATAACGTATGGCCAGGTCATAGATATTCCCAGACGATTTTTTGTTGTGGGTATTTTGTTTAATTTAATTTTGAAGTATAATGGTAAATGCACGAATATATTTTGTTATAAATTATTTGAGTTTATTTTCTAAACAATAGGAAATTGCTGCGCAGGTAAGTATTGATATTATATGCTTATATGAAAGATAATATTGTTTAGTACTTCTACATAGTTAATATACGTACCCTTTTCCGCACCTATGGATTAACTGAAAAGGCAGTGGACATAAGTTTCAACTTTTCAATAACAGTTTTGGATGCATCAGTATTTCAGGGCATACACAGGTGTTATTCGTAGTTCCGTTAACTCGAAAACAAGAAACAGAGGTTTTAAAAATTTTGTATAAAAATAGAAAATCAGAAAAAAAACTAATAAAAATGAAAATGAAATGAAAACGGGTAATTACGTGAAATGATGGTGGTAAGTAGACAATGACTCATAACCAAGACCAAACAAGCAACGTAGGAACCAGTCCGAAAAGCAATAATCAGGGATGAAGTAATCTAGTCACAAGAAAGCATTTGCATTTCAAAATGCAAGTGGTAGTGCGCGAGTTCGACAAGGGAGGGAGCGAGCGCCATACCTAGTGCCGAAGATTCTAAGATATTATCAATTAAAAATTCAAAACGGGAGAGTCGGCCAGGATTGGGGAGATGTGCGATAGCCAGCTCGTTGGCAGGAGGTCAACAGCACGCTGTTGTGAAAAGAAATGCGATTTACTGACGGAATGATTGTTTTCATGTCTCATGCTTGCTTTCATGTTTGGTTCACGTTGAGTGTAATAAATAAAGTGGTTGATAGTATTACCTGTTTTATTGGCTGGCACGAGGAAGATTGCATAGAAAGCATAAGTTGAATATAAAGAAGAAGGCAAATATATTGTAAAAAAATATATTAATTATTATACGTATGAATTTGTGACCCGTAACAATTTGTTCATTAATATAAATCGAACCAATTATTAAAATAACGTGTCTTTATTTCACGATAATCTTCCTTTAAAAAGTCAAAAGGTGCATTTCTTAACTTTGAATTTTAGTAGCACCTTTCTATTACCCTTTAACAAAATATTGCCAAGAAACGATTCGTTATTAAATTATACCGGAAAGTGACTTCTTAAAAGTGCGTTGATTGAACCAGTGCACAGTAGGCATTTCTGTCTCTTCCGGATATACCGCAGAGCCGACTACGTCTACGCGGGGGTTGGAGGGGTCGCAAGCTTATTGCTAGTGCGCTCCCACGTCGCGCATGTTACTGGAAGCTGAGGATTGGAATGTTGAGGTTTTTAGGATATAGCTTATTAGTGTATGCTTTACTTCGATGCTTCTGTGTTTGATGGTGGCTTAATTCGGCTCTTGTTCGGATGAGATGCTGTCCGGAATTGTGCATAGGTTTACGATCTCCTTATTGATTGTTTTCTTGTCTTTTGCAATTCCTGAGCACAACCTACGTTACAGATGGCCGTGCTTAGCGCAATTTTGCAACACTGCTGAGGAGCTCACACGCCATTTTGTTAGCAGAGAGAAAAGACATAATGTCTACGCTTGATGCTTATATTGCGTTCAAATAGATAGTGTTAACAGTAAGTAATATTATAGTGTTCTTATTAACTGAAAATAGTGTTGTTATGCTCGAGAAAATTATTGTGATATACCAGAGCTTATTGAAATACCAACTATGTAACTAGAAGTAGTTTGCACATACGAGATTTTGCATTGTCCCCTGTATCTTTCCAATAGACCGGCATCGGCGATTGCAGTGGTCGGAATAGGACTGTAGACCAATAAAAACGAACATAGACCCTACGTAAGCGAAATTTCGATCGTAGACAATAAAGTATCATGGATAACGCTGAGAGTGAAGTAGCCACTATTTAAATAGATCGTGGTATTACCGCATCTTACTCAAATACCATGTACTTCTCTCTCGTTGTTGTCTATAGTCGAAATGTTGTCCCTTCATAATAAGTCTATTTTTACTTGTATTCATTTGCTGTCCAGTTCCGACCACTGTAGTCAGTAGTCACGTATGTCTGGTGCACCCCAGTTTGTTGAGAAGAGACTGAGAACGATACGCCAGTGATGGGAGTTTACGCGTAAATTATAAATTTCTACGTTACACGCGTAGAAAATGTAGACAAAGCATTTTGGCGTAGATTTTGAGTAGAAAATTCAAGACGAGTATATTATGGTTAAAGTGTATTAAGTAGGTAAGCGATACACTTGAATGGAAACCATTTTGTTTCTAATTTCTCTGTTTTGCTAGCTTCTTCATGTGTCGATTTCCTTTTTATAATAGTTTTCTTTAGAACATAAAAGACAAAACATTATGTTTTCCTTCCACGACTATATTAAGTACATTCTTAAGAAGCCTATTTTCACATGCTATCAAATTAGTATAAGTTGATTTTTCTCCAAAGAAAGGTATCTACTGTAATCAATTATCACCTGTTACTTTTAGATCAATGTACCTAGTTCAGTATACATATATACGACAATCAAATTGACTTGCAATAAAAAACGTCTGGTGAAAGAACAAGGATGTCATATAAAATTGGCTGCGTATTTCCGTTTATAGAGAATAAAGATAATAAAATTCAAAGTGCGCCAAAGTGCTTTTGGACAGCACACTTAGCCTGATGCTTACTCAGGTCTTCTGGCTATAATTGACGTATACCCAAACAAGTTATTGTTATTTAAACATTTATCTAGTCAACTTAATTACAACAAAGTAGTATTTTGTTTAATTAAGAATAAATATAAAATAATAATAAAATACAAAATAATTTTGGCATTTGAGGCGTTTTGAGTGGTACTGATGATGAACACCAGAACACCACTAAAAAACTATATATTTCTAGAGTTCTGTTTGTCTACACAATGCTGTTTTCTACAGTAGACTTTTAAGGTAGAATATTACATAGTTTACGCGTAGATGATAGCGTAATTTACATGGCGTATTCTACGCGCCCATCACTGCGATACGCAGTCTCCTATGAGAGAACCTTAATTTTGCTTCGAGATGCAAAGCTCGCATCTGAATAAGGTGTAATAATACCGTAGCTACTTTACTCCTGGAGTTGTCCATATTACTGACCGTATGATCTTGGTTAAAATGTCTTCTGCCTGAGGTGCTCCTGCATTCGTATGCGGTCCTATTTCGACAAATGCAGTTGTCAATATCAAATTGTTCAGAAGAGACTAGAATACCGTGTAAGTTTCGTATGTACAAACTGTTTCGGGTTGTCCAGCAGCTATTTGAGCTCTAATATTTCACAACAATCTTTCCGACGATAAGGCTATTTTCACTTAATGGGATCACTATAACATTACTTACTGTTAATACTAATGTATTTCAGCGCCACATAAGCGTCAATAGTGAACATTTTGTATAACCGTCTGCTTTCCTGTCAGAGAAACAAATGAAGTGTGAGCTCCTTAGCAGTGTTACTAAATGGAAATGGATGGAACGATCTTCCTACTTTTAGCTTGTTGCCGTTCGTTCCCATTGGAACCTCCCTCCTTTGGTTGCGACCCCAATATTTCATTACGTCTGTTTCAATTCTTTTTGTAATGGTCCTTCCCTCCAGAAGCTGTTAAGCTTTTCTTGATTTATTTAACAATTTTGGCCAACATTTGTACGATAAATCTTACTGCGTTTCTTAGGCTTGTTCTGTTTGCTTTGGTAGTGGAGGTACTGTATGTCTCTTGACTCTTAAACTGTTTATATTTCAGCCACCTATTTTGTATACGCTACTTGCCATTAACATTTCTTTGCTTGATCTTTACAGAATCATTCACCAATGTGTGGTCGTTTGTGACTTGCTCTTGCATGAAGCAATGTTATAACGCAGGATTTTGAATTGCTACAGGTATTTTTTACGATGAGGTTGAGTATATGAGTAATGTAATGTCTTTTAGTTGGCGTCCATTCTAGTTTGTCAAAATGTGCTTGGTCTGAATGTCTGATACTGAAACAAGTTAGACGAAAAATGGTGGGACACACGTGAAGTATAAGACACAAAAAACACTATTTCGAATGTTGCATGGGTATAACGGAAGTCAATAATTTGCTATGAAAGGGTTGACTTATGAAGCATTATGGCGGCCACCAGAGGGACTGTTAGTAAAAGGCGACTCTTATAGAGTAAGGACTGTTGGTGTAAGGAACTAGTAGTGGAAAACGACTGATCTAAATAGTTATTAAAAGGTACCAGGACGCACACTGTCAGGATGAACGGGTATAAACACCATTGATAGGCAGAAATTTAGTACGTAATGGGCGAGAATAGTTGAGAAGTGTAATATTGTTATTGTAAAAAGTTTTTTTGGTACTTGTAAAATTAAAATAAAATTTTGATTAATGGCGCGGAGGTGTGTTTTATAAAGAGAAAGCTGGTAAACCATGGGTCTTGCCGAAATTGACACTTAGCCAACTTGAGCATGGCAGGTTAAAATTCCCTTTTATGTTTATTAAATTTATCACATTTTCATGTGTAGAAGCCAGAAACTACGCAAAATAAAAAAATATATAAAAAACTCGTTTCATAAGGCTCTTTGTCGCACTCATCCATTACAAAACAAAATGGCGCCTGATGAAACTAGTTTTTTTTTAACTATTGTTTTTAATAAATTATCTCATAGCTTACGGTGTACATTTGGTAAGAGTATAAAATATTGCAGTTTTAACATATACATACTTAAATAATAACACATCCCACGCAACATACACTTGTGAACGTATACCTAAGTATACCTAAAATAATTATCATAATGTAGGTTGTACACAATTGATTCAATAAAATTATTGAAATGCATTGCAAGGTAATGTATACATCTCAAACATACTCGCTAATAAGATTTGTTGCAATTAATATTTTCTGCGGTTTATAACCGTGTTTGTGGATAAACCGCAACTACCTGTTCGTGTGTGCACAAATAATTTACAATAACAACATATGACAAGAGCTTCTGGTAATTTAATTAAAATTTAATTGAACTCTTGTAATTTTTATTCTGCGACTCATCCGGATTTACAAACGGAATTTCCACAATGAAAAAAGTAGCTGAACTTTACGTGCCTCCAGTATAAAATACGTTTATTTACCAAAGCTTACTATTATAATACTACACCTGGAAGATGAACACTTGTTTACCTTTTAGTAACTATTAAATTCTCGAGTACTTAAATATATTTTATTATATAACTTGTGAACGTTAACAGACTAGTAGGTATAGCTAGTATCATATTGATAACAAATAGAATTGTTAATAAAAGTATGTTACTCAACACGTTCATTTACTAACATCCATTATATATTTAATCCAGTTGTGATATGGATGTTATATGGATAAGAGTCATATAGAGTGGATATCTAACAGATATATCATGTGCTGTATGGATGACCCTACATGAAAGAACCGATTACTAAACTAAAGTAAGTAATGCCCTACATTCTAACCACCGTAAAAATAAGGGAAAAAGGATGAGCAAAAGTCAGATGAATGACTTGCACTTGTAAAGCTGGTGCCGGATCATGTTGCAAACATTTCCAGTTTTGTATTTTGATTTTACAAAGAAAGGGTCAAACCTGTTAATGCAGTTAAATACAAAAATTTCCATGCCCATTTTTTAACTGTTTACAGAGCATGGTTACATTTCTAGTGAGTAATTTTAATGTTGCTACATCAAATTTTTAGGAAAAAAAATGTTCTGATAGATCAGGTGTTGAGTATAATAAGGCTGTTCATAAGGGCTGCGCTAATTCTTTTATGGTAGAAAATAAGTCTACAAATACCCATCGCTGAAAACGAAACCCCAAAATTAATTCCTATTTTTAATACCTTCAGAATCTCGTAATTTCACTACACTATTAGCTACATTATTAAAAAAAGATCACATCTTGCTTAGTGTTAAGCAACTCATTTGTAGATATGATGAGATTTTTCTCGATCGCCGCTTCTCAGTTTCATGCAAGGAATTAAACATACAATTCAATTCAATACATTTGATAACTGGCTCGCCAATAAGACGCTTATTTATCCAGCCCTTGCTGCAGTTCACTAGCTCTCTTCCCATATCAGAATAAAATTAACATTTCCCAATTTTTCTTATCAGATTATTAAGCTTCTCGGATTTGTAAACAGAACACTGTTAAAGTAACACTAGCTCGACCTAATGTTCGAAGAACCATTTATTGGTTGTTTAATATCACTGGCCCACACGATTTCTGTAACACAGTTCAGACCATTGTTTTTACAATGCTAATACCTTTTTAATAATAAAATAATTGTTCATAAAGCCCTAATACATGTACTTTTCACTGGGTAGGTAGTAAATTTTACGAGGGGGTCATTTCAGAGGAGTGCATTTTAAAATAAAATTGTTTAAAACATTAAACTTATTCTCTTATTAAGTCTTGTTTTGTATTGATTTATTCTATTAAATACCTAATTATTCCGATACAGGTAACTTCGACACCACACGCAGTACTAGAAGGATCGAAAAAGCTGACCAAAATTCGATAGTGAATCAGAACAACTTTCATTGGCCGATATAGAAAATAGCAAAATGGATTCTACCAGTGGAAGTGTGTATAATTCAATTTTGAGATTCGGAATATTTTATCTCATCGGCATATTCTATAAATACAGAATAATTTTGTAGAGAAGTATGGAAACAAGCTTTACAAAATTAATTTAACATATGGCAGAAGCTAATAATTATGTAGTATTCTGCCTAATAAAAACTTTATCCAAAATACGTATTTCTACAAATATGTGAAAAATTCAGCCGTATATAGTTGCAGATTAATAAGGCAGCTGCACCCGTCATGGTCATGTCAGGAAAATTGATCAGAAAATCGGAAAAGCTGACCAAAATATGAAGGTGTTATTGGAATTCCATAATTTTTAGTACATTTAAGTTTTTGATGTCGTTGACTACTATACTGAAATCAAATTTTAAAAATTATAAAAGACAGTTCTAGTATGTAGGACAAATCTTGGTAAAAGTCATACAATATTCTGAAACTCGGTATTTGAAAGCTTTTTAGGTTACTGGTAACAGTCTTCAACAGGCATGGTGGAAGATTCCATCAAGACATAAGAACAGTGGAGCTACATTACGAAAGACGATAGAATCCAGCCATGGTGTGTGATCACTGCAGGTTTTTCAAAGGAGAAGATGTGACCCCCCCAATAAAACGAAACAAGATTCCCCTTCGGCGAAACAGACTTTATCGCATTTTCGTTGTATCGTCGAGATGTATTTACTTTCATTTTAAATATAGGAGATAAATTTCTTATAGAAGCCAAAAACTACATATGATCATCGTTAGGCCATGATCTATCCAACTAGCCGTATCCGTTAAGACGTTTTCGAGATAAAAAAAAAATAATGCGGCGCTGAGGGAGGCAGATTTCAGGAGAAAGTACTACATGTTGATCATCGTTAGGCCAAGACCTATACAGCAAGCGATCAATGAGCCCGATCGATTGAGCCGTTCTCGAACTATGAGTGTGACAAATCATCTGACAGACAAAAGAGCGCACAACATAAATAAAGTGGAATATGCGCTAAGACTAGAATTAGTGTATTTCAAGTAAATATTCTTGAGCTTTGAATATAAATTATCCTATATATAGTCAATATAATGGGGTTAAAGACTGCTGAAACCAGTGTTTCAATAAATTTTAAATTGTACCGTTCTATACGTGGATTAGCTAATGCAACAAGAAAACCTTACGTGCAACAACTTCTTTTGGCCATATTTATATTTAGATAGGTTCATTATTCAACAACATGCTATTAAGCCTTATGTTACTATAAATATGCTATATTTTCGTCAAGTAATGTAATATCGTTTTTCATTTTTGCTATTGCTTTTCTTATATTATGAAGACGAATTTACGTGAGGGACAAAATATAATAAGAGAAAGGCTAGAAGTTACATAAAGTAGTTCTCAAGTCATCATGACAAACGAAAAAAAGCGATTTCGTAAACAAGCGAAGCAGCGGATGTAGCGTTCACACTGCAAATGAATTTGTACAAACAAATTTGCATAAACAAACTGCCGCCGCTTGCAAACGAGATTAACGTTGTTTGGAGCAAGATGTGTATATTTGATTCCCATTGAGAAACTGCATATATGTACATATATACGCAGTAGAATGGAAGTCAGCCGTTTGTGACAGAAGGTTGTACAGTTAATTTGATGTAATTAAATGTGAATACCTGATAATTTGCAGCAGCCTCATTCAGGATGTCCGTCTATAAACCTGGTCATTGTATTGTTCTCGTATCGAGTTCAAGTGATCATGAAAATAAACTGGAATTAACACTTACGTGTAATTACTGGGAAACGTTTTGTTATTAACATGGACACAATCTTTTCAAGTAATATGTATCACTAGTGTGCGAAATATGCGAAAGTATAATTAATGAATTAATAAGTTAGGTAAAATAAAAAATATATAGACACAACTTTCAACTGACTCGAACTGAAACACCAAAAAACATACAATGCAAAAATGAGGAATTTATATTAAAAACTTGTTTGAAAAGCTTTTGATTAAATCTACAAGTCCTCGGTTAGTAAAAGGAAATTAAATAGATGCTGGCAATGAAAAAAATTAAAATTGTTTCTCGAAAGATATAATGTCCATTTACAGCGATTTTATAATAGAGAGTACTCAAGCAAAGTTAAATTAAGTAGTTTCATAAAATCATATAATGGAKTTGATAACAAACAAAATGGTGGGGCACWKTAGGTAAAACTGTGATAGATACCTGGCCTAAAWTTTTTTGCAAAAATAAAATAAGCAAGTATTAGCAGCTAAACAATACAATAAATTAATTAAATACGGAATTAAAAAATCCTTCTACACATAATTTAAAAAATTTACGCATTCGTTATTTAATCATCCGCTATTGTTTTGCTCTACTACACTAGAAAAATTCCTCAGTACATACACTGTGTTGTAATTAATATTATGGTTACTTGGTTATAAAATACATTAAAGGATCGTATGAGTGAGACCAAGGATAGCGCTGTGATCACACATCGGCTGCCAGTTACGCCTGCTCTACTGGCAACCCACGCCACTAGCTTGCAGTTTGCGGTGTATTGTGATGCAAAGCAGAATGCTGAAATTACGAGTCAAAATTGTAAATTTTAGTATTTCTATGTACTCAGAGAAATACAATTTCACTTATGAATAAATTGAAATGATAAGGGTGAATTGTATTCAGTAGTTTCGGAAATAGGTATTCGACCTTTAGGTTTAATAAATTAGGTAAATTCTATTTCACTGCCAAGCTTTCGTGTTTATTTAAGACATCATCAGGGCTTCTGCAAAAAATTTACCGCGGAGATAGCTTACACACTAAACCGTTATAAATGAATCTTACCGAAAGTGAGATTAATTTTAAGATGCTTTCTCTTGTAAAATAACTGTCCAAAAGGTACGTAGAAATACGACCAAAACACGTAGTAGGTGGTTTGACAGAATAACGGAACTAAGAAAGGAAGCGATATCAGAGAGCCCTGACAGCAGACGAGAGGGAAGAAGGTTTGCAGGATTACAGGCGAGCGAAACGAGCCTATGAAAAGGAGCTGTGGGAGGAGAAAGCGCGCTCATGGAGCGAATTCATCGGAAGCTGCATGGAAAGGGACGTGTGGGGAATGCCGTACAAACTAGTAAGTGAACGAGTAAAAACATCTGAAGGGTTGTGTACCCTTCGCACAAGCGAAGGTACTATGACGAAGGACTGGAGAGAGACAATGAAAGTATTGATGGACACAATGCTGCCATCCGATTCTCCGCAAGGCGAGAGTGCCCTGCAGGAGAGTCTGAGATTGGACATGGCTGGAGTACGGTGCGAACCATACGAGCCCACCTTTCAGCAGAGAGGAGGTGTTGGCTGCCGTGAATATGCTGAAGAAAAAAAAAGGCTCCGGGACTGGATGAGATACAGGCGGAAGTGATACACTTTCTGAAAGAGGAAATAGCTGGGGATATCCTTGCAGTGTTCAATCGCTGTTTGACACGGAGGAAGTTCCCCAACGTCTGCAAAAGAGCGGACCTGGTCGTGCTATACAAGGGTAGAGACAAAGATCCGGAGGCGGCGAAGTCATACCGACCGATCTGCCTCCTAAGCAACCTCGGGAAGACGCTAGAAAGATTAGTCTGTGGAAGACTGAAACAACATAGGCAAGAGATGGGGTTGCTCCACCCGGACCAGTACGGATTCAGGCCTGGCCGATCAACAGAGAACGCGCTGAGCAGGTTGGTGCGGGAAGTTGAAAGTGTAGACGCCAAACACGCGCTCGTGATATTCGTGGACATCGCGGGTGCGTTTGATAATTTATGGTGGCCATCCCTGTTTAAAGAACTGCGGGACATGCGGTGCCCGGGTGTTGTGTATGGACTCTTAAAAAGTTACTGTCAGGACAGGTATGTAATCATGCGGTGTCCTGGTGACGAGGTATCAAAGTGCGCGACCAAAGGGTGTCCTCAGGGATCGATCTGCGGACCGGTCTTCTGGGACATCATAATGGACAAGCTACTGAGATCAATTGGCAGTGGAAACAGTGTTAGATCGACGATAGCCTACGCGGACGACCTGGCACTCCTGATAGAGGGAAACTCTCGATCAGACCTGGAAAGGAAAGCTGAAATGGCTATGACTGAGTTGGACGCGTGGTGCAAGGAAAACAAAATGTGCATAGCGACAAATAAAACGCACTATGCATTTTTGAAAGGAAGTCTTGGGAGGGATCCCATTTTCAAACTAAACAGGGAAAATATAAGACGTAGCGCCACGACGATCTACTTGGGAATAGCAATAGACGAAAAGAGGACCTTCCTCAGCCATGTACAAACAGCAAGTGGAAAAGCGTCCCGGCTGATGCACAAAATCGCCAGAATGGCGACAAGTGAATACAGAATGCCACTGGGAACAGTGAAAATTTATATGAACGCGGTAATGGCATCTATAGCTGGGTACGGATCAAGCGTCTGGGCACATCGCCTTCTGTTAGTCAAGCCGAGGGCGGTGATGCAAAGAGCACAAAGGGGGGTACTGGTGCGGCTGTCCGGGGCCTCCTCGACGACTTCGTTCGAGGCACTGGCGGTCGTGATGGACGTGCTACCCCTAGATTTGGAGATTAGGAAAAGAGCTGCCGGGTAATGGCTGAGGCAGGGAGAAATGGAAAGGGTGCGCGGTGTCCTAAGGGGTGTGCAGGCGCGCTCGAAGGCCGAGATCTCAAGCGTAATACGGGAGGAATGTTAAAGAGAGTGGCAAAGTTGCGAGAAAGGCGAGAGACTGAAGTCCTTCTTCCCCACGATAGCGCACAGACGGAACTTGGACCATATAAACCCAACCCCGGGGTTGGTCCATTTTCTAAGCGGGCACGGATCATATGGTGTTAACCTACACAGATTTGGAAGGAAGGAAGACGAGGCATGTGAATGCGGGGAAAGAGGAACGCTGGAACATATGTTGTATCTGTGTCCGTTGGCAGATCCGGAGGTGGAAAACTTGAGAAGGAGGCTTAGAGACGCGGACACTGCTGGAATGCTGCGCGATCCTGAGAGAACAAGGATCCTGGGCAAACTGGCGGACAGTGTTGCTAGTGGAAAAGAGTAAATATGAAAGACGGAGACAATAAGGTGCCGACCGAGGATGACTCCGGAAACCGGTATCTCCTCTGGAGACGGCACGAATAACGAGGAGATGCTCAAGGACCGTGGGCGACTGCTGGTAACCAGAAGCGCCCGCGGAGCGCCGGAGCATCACCGGGAAAGACATAGTGTAAGTTTAGAATAGGAATTTAGTTGATTAGGTCTGATATAACCAACCACTAACCAGTAGATTTAGGGAATGGCATGAAAGGTAATGGGATAATGTTAACTAACAAACTTGTGAATGTGGTATGAAAAAAAAAGTTTGGGAACTAAAGGTCTATAAGAACATCTAAAACGCCACCTCCTCGAGGTTAGGGACGGAAACGAAGGCTAGGTCCTCGGGGCGTAATAAAAATCCTAGGCACGGCTAAGGCGAATAGACCAATAAAATAAAAGTGAAAATACAGTATGTAAAAAAGGGGTTATAAAAATGCAAAAAAAATCCAAAATGCCATCTTACTTGTGTCTCTTCTATCTATGCGTCAATATTAATTTTTATTTAAAAAGGACATGAAATATTCTCATGGGCGTACCCAGCTTTTGGTCTAGGGGGGGGGCAAAGCAGGAATTTCCCTTACTGAATAATTCAACATAAATAAAAGTGTGCCCCTATATCGGAATATACCTAAGTAATAAACGAAGTATTTATTTGATGAACAATCTTCGTTGATTTTTTGCAAGGTGACTTAAAACATCTTCTGTGAAGACCCAACTTTTTTATATATACTGATCTTCAAAGGCTCCTTTATTCCTAATTCAGTTATTAATATCATTTAGGTGATATCTAGCGCATTCAGTTGCATCTCTATCACGTTTAACAAAAGATGAGTAGATACATTTTATTACATATACATATATCATACATAATCTATTGTAATATCAAACGAAGTACTAAAGAAATATAAATTAAGTATCTACTAATAGAACCACGTTTTACGATTTGGAATTCGCACATATCAAGTATTAATTATTTAACCTATGAGCTTTTTAGTTTCAAGTTTTCGCATTAGAAGCTTCAGAAATTTAAGTTAGGATTAAATAGGTAGCTAGTATAGATAAAAAAATTATCAAAACTGAGAATGAGGAAACAACTTGGTCGTAAAACAGTACCTAAGACTGTAATGAATTAAGCTGCTGGTTTAGTTAATCTTAGTTAAACTTAAAAATACAAGTTATAAGCCCCAGCTGGCCAAACACCACCAATCAGACTTAAATCGATGGTCGTTTTATCTCTAACAATTTTTACTCATACATCTAATTTTACTATAATTTTTGCATAATTTTAAAACGACCATTTGTTATTGTTCTCAAGCTACAAAAATCCTTTCATGTATTACATTCATCTTGCTGGCTGTCATTGATTTGCAAAATATGACTCAATATCGTCAAAAACGTATGTTAAATTTTTTTACGGAATTTACTCGACTATACTGAAATCTGCAGGGATTAGCGATTAAACGCACAGTATAAATTATTACAAATGTAGGTATTCTTTTATGATTAATTAATCTTATTATGGCAATGTAAGTTATACTTCGATTGTTACTTCTACGGCAATAAAACATAATAAAACATAAAAGTAATTTATGTTTTTAACTGTAATCATATATGCATAGTTTATGTGCTTAAAGCGCCTAATATCGTCATCTGAAACTGAATATGAGCACATCGATGATACTCCACTAACTTGGACATCAGCAAATTCTGATATTTTAAATAGATCAAATTTTAGTACTTCTATTTGCTCTTTGGCTAAAATAATGACCATGGGATAAATCGAAAAGAGTGCTCTTGAGTCGATTATATAAATGCTAGATAATAAGCAGACACCGCAACACATCGATAAAATCATAGCATATTACATTTCAATGTTCGACGACGGTTTTGTACATATTATGAGTAGGTACTGTGTAAAAGCAGAATACATGCTTTGTTATGAATACAGTACAGAATATACCATCTTTTATTTAGACTGAACCTTTGGGTTTATTTGATTATCACATTTTTCATTTAGCTATTATTTTTTTTTAAGTTAAGCCAACCTCCGTAGTCCGCCAGAGCACTGCTTCCAAAAATTAACCCAGCGCTTAATATTGTAACCAATTAAGCCTCATTTAAATAAACTAAGATATATTTAATCCGTTTTTCAAAAAGTCTTCTGTATACTGGCATTTTAACGGCACACGGGGTTTTAATTCGTGTTTATAATACTACTGGATTCCTAAAACTTAGGTTAAATAGATTTTCATAATTCATATGAATTTTTGCTCGAAATAACTGATATTTTTGAAAATTTTTGTTTCTCTGTGTTAATTTTGAAATTTGGAACTAAGAAGATTGGAGTTGGCACCAAATACAAATATGTGACCGATTCTTTGTATTCCACATAACAGAATAGTTGAACAATCCCTATAAGAAAACATATTAGAAGAGCTGAACAAAGTAGAAATCGTATTATGACTCACGACCAAAATAAGCTTGGAAATCGTTTGACAACGACTTATTGAATGTCATTTGCATAGGTCAAATATGAGTTCTGGATGAAAATTGTGAAATACGCTTGTCTATAAATTTTACTTCATTAACAATTTCGTAAATACATGCTTAATTAATAAGTTAAATGTATGGAAGGTGGGAAGGGCCCAGAGTTGGCAGTCCAAGTCCAGGTCTGCTGACCCCCCCCCCTGCCCCCCCYTCGGTACGCCCATGAATATTCTTAAGACATTAAAGCACATTTTGAAATTATACGCTTAAATTCAACACAACAGAAACGAAATGTAGACGGTGTCAATATGTCGGCGTCAAAAATCACAGCCGTCCATCATAGCAATTTATTGAACGCTGATTTAGGATTGCGCGTTCTGCTAACGAGCAACGATCTCTTTCATTTGTTTTTATATCGCTTTTATGAAAAGCTACCTTGCTCGATAGCCACTGCGATGCACATTGTTACAATTTTGACACTCTACTTATACAGTAAACCACATTCGACTGGTATTTTACAGGAATTTTGTCTTTAAATTTACTAAAAAGATTTGCATATTCTTATCTGTTCAGCCTGGAAAATTCTAATAACCTTGGTTACTAAACCTGTTATATTAGAAAGAGAAGGCAATTCCTTCTGTTATTTAGTAAAGAATCTAGGTTTTCCTGCTGATCCACATTTTGTTGATTTATTTGCATTGTTGTTGGTTATGGGGAAAAAAACTTCAACCGCCAGGAGGAAGCGTTGGAAATAAACAGGGCATTTTGCGAAAAACAGTGCTAGATGGATACCGACCACCTGATCTACGGTTCTGTGATGCTGCTCCGCCAATTGGGTATTTGCCATGTATTTATATTTTATTAAATTGCATATAATAGGTAGCATCTAAGCCACAAAATAGCTGTGACAGCTTATACATTCGAAAAAATGGATCGTAAGGTGTATTTGTAATATTTAAAATGTGAATATTTAAACGGACCGTGAGAACGCGAACATATTGGTCGTGACGTCAGATGTCTTGTAAATGGCCGCTTGTTTACATCTGGGGTCAGCGCGTCATACGTCAGCCTCAGCCCGTCAATTTATTAGTTTGTTGTTTGCGTTCATTTTGTGACAAGCGAATTAAAATACGCCAAGAAAAAGTGAAATACTTATGACTTCTGAAGGCATGTTCATTGTTATGGAATTTGTGTACAGCGACGAGCGGTTCAAGGCGGCAGAGATGAGGAACGTAAAAGCAACAGCATAAGTGAACTTTTTATCAAATTAACGTAGCATTGATAATTTGATTACAGTGGGTTGTTGGAAACATACTATTTGTAAACATAAAAATGCAAGAACCAAAAATGTACCCTAAACTTGACATTTATTTTAGAGGTAAGAATAAATATAAATTGGTCTGGCTAACAGTCGAATATATGGAGATCAACGTCGTTCTTTATTATAACTTTTCCCTCTATCAACTTAAAACGCATATAATTTTTCATATCCTCTTCAAGCTATAACAAAATGGAAACTGAATGGTAAACACTTATAACCCCAAAAGAATAATAAAACATACAGCAAGAATTAAGATGATCTTCACAACAGAAAAACAAACTTTGCCATTTCGGCATAACACGTCTAGGGGCCTTAAACAACTTTTTCATACGTTGATAATCTCGAGGAAAGGTTACAAAAATTTTGTTAGCTGTACTGACTGAAGTATTTTTATAACCATGTACAAAACAACACTTGTTTTGTTTTCCATACATAATAGATGCTTGTAAAACTACATAAATCACTTTTTGGTGCGACCCCTTACACCGTCCTTTCAAAAAACACCACAACAAAGCTTTTCCAATACAAGAGCACGCTCCTCAGTAATGTTTACATGACACTTGACGTCACGAGTTGAATAACCTTGGATAGAAGCGTTTTGGCGGTGACTCCTAAGATTCGAACTTCAGACCTGAAATTCTCTACCTATACAAATATTTTTTTTTGTTYWTTTTTAGCATGGCATACGATATATATGCACTTCCACGTTTGTACCCAGCGGCGGACGCCCGAGAGTTAGTTTATCAAAACTCTGCCATTTGATGGTGCGGCAGGTGGCACTGTGGACCTACTGCGTGATCGTGGCGGCGGCCGATCGCCAATCCGATTTTACCTGAACTAAAGGTGGTGATTGTGTGTGTTTCAGAGATGGGAAGTTTTCTTGGATGAACTAGATCATTAGTTCTCGTTCAGTTTCTTGGTGTCATTTTCTGCCCAATACATGTAATAAAGGTAGCGATTCTTTTCTGTAACAAAATAAACATCTGAAATCAGTTAACTGTTGGGTATTTTCTAGTAAATTAAAAAAAATGTGCTGCAATGTATCTGTAGTAACTAAAACATCAATTATAATCACTAAACGTTTACAAAATATTAAGATTAGGTGGTGCAGGTTGAGGGATTTCACAACCAGCTGCACATATTTTGTGTCTATGTAACTAATACGTCATAAACATAAAATGTAGATTTGTAGAATAACAAATAGCTGCCAAAACGAAACTAAGTGACAGTAAACTTAAATATTTTGGAAACATTTAGCGATTATAATATTTTTTACTGGCCCTAGCATGTGCAGCAATCCTGCAGGTTGGTGCATTGCACCTTGAAACATCATTTCTACCATAACCTGTCACAAAACCAGGGGATAGTAGAAAGAAAAAAACCGGCCGTTCCTGTTGCAAGAAGAAAATAGATCGCATTTTGGTTAAAAAAAAAACTATTATGGAAATATTCATTAACGTCTGATTTCCAGTTTAATCGACTTGGCACGCATAATTTTATTATTATTAATATAGTATTATCATAGAATGCTATACACATAAATGCTCCATTGAGACTGAATTTTAAAAATAACAGAGACAACTTTGAAATATTTTTACTAATAATGTTTATTGTATAATGTCTTTATTACTGATCTATACAAAATGCACGCATTATATCAAATACACTATTTTTAATTAATTTAATTTTTCGAATATGATATCCAGACGAAACAAACACAAAATTTCTACTGAATAATGGGCAGGTAATCCTAATTAAGGATTTACAGTATCAACATGATTACTACCTTTAAATGTGCCAAGAATTAATGCAAAAAATTGCAGTATAGCTTATGCTTTACTTTGGTGGTATACGTTTATACGGTAAGTATGTCGAGTCGGGTTGACACATTTTTCATATTTATCATTGAAGGAATCTTTGCCATCCTTTATTTAGCTTCTATTGGTTGCAAACGTCAAAATTAAAGTGTAGCTTTGCAGTTTTAAAAACTTGTTTCTAAAATTTATAACTGATATCTAACCTACGTAAATTTTAAGTTTGGAAAAATTCTATAAAACTTGGTCTACGATGATATATCATGAAAATTAATTCAATAAACCAATGATTTTAGATTACTACATCGTTTTCAGCGTGCACCACGCGCAGGTTTCTTTTATGTATGAACCTCTATTTCGCGAGGCTAGCTACAGATGGCCGCACCGTACAGTTCAGAGCGCAAAGTTCCCAGAACCCGTTTTCAACAATTCAAACAGTGTCAACCGCTTTTGGCCCGAGTCCGACTACTACGGCGTTTCGGACCGACAGCGTGCGGAAAAGCCGGCTCCCAGCGCGTGCTCTGGGACAAAAATCCAAAAACGTACCAAAAACTGCATCCGACTTTCAGTTTTATTCATCGTTTCGCAACAGGCGCCCAAAATAGGACGCTTGCGACTCTTCGCGTCAAAGCTTTATTTCAAGAATAGTCGGACGCCCGCCGGGCAAATATTTACGTTAATTGAAAGTGATGTGTTCGGTATATCCAATTGTGTCAATTGGGATTAATCTAGCCACCAGTGGGACTGATTAAAGTGCCGGACGCAACAGGCTTGGTAAGCGCTGAATACGATATTTTAAGAATCTTTTCTAACCCCTTCTTTCTGTCTACCAATAAATATTACGAAGTATAAGTTATAAGTATCTACATGAATGAATCGCTGGTTAGTTGCGTATCACTGTGCCTATAGATAGATGTCTGTCATTATCATTATAAATATGTTGAAACTACATTTAAAGGAACTTTTAAAGCTGTGCCGACTTAAAGAAAGTTCCGCATTTAATAACGCACAACCTCCGATTTTATTTAAAATTTCTTATCACTTAGTTCTTCAATTTGTATTTCTTTGGTCACTTATTATAATACTGTTTATTTTGGGTTTCTCTACCTACTTATAATATTGAATGAGGGCTTATCTCTAGAAGATTTTTGTTAATTATAATGTATGTATATTGTATATCTATATAACAATGATATTGATATATATGGTATTGGTATATTGGTATATGGTGTTGAGAAAATAGTGTAAAGTATTTTAAGAGATAATAGTGTGAACCAAAATAAACAGAAAACATGGGTGCGCAAAGATATTTTTGAAACATTTATTTCCAATTATTTATTACTTAGCTATATATTATGTATAAACAAGCAAACAAAAATAAAAAATAAAGTTACACAAGATGTTMAAAGAGCTCTCCTTCCACTTTAAGTGGGCGCAACGTCCCTTTCTGAAAGTTATTTCTAAAAGCCCCTCATTGGTTCGGATTTATTAGCGTTTTTTATTAAATCATGGCTGCAGCTGTTTAAGGCTATATAGGTATAGTAGTACATAGAATTATGTTTTCAAACATCTCCAAAATTGAAATCTACAGGGTGTAAATCAGGCGATATTACAAGGCATAATACGCAGGTTCGCCCCTTCATACCCATCTACGTGGAAAAATTTGGTGTGAATACCCTCTAACGGTAACCGAAATATGAGTCCGAGAAGCGTCATGCTGGAATCACATTTGTTGCCTTTGGCTCCAAAGAATGTTGTCGAAAGGACCATCCGTTGTGTTCTGCAGAAAGCTTAGGTCTCCATCATTTGGCAAACCAACACGATATAGAAACCTGTCGCCTGAAAGCTTATCTAAATCTATTAGAGCATGGGGATTTTCGTCGATCCCAACATGCGTATGGTGAAAATGAACAACTGCATTTGGTGTCAACCAGGCCTCATGAGTATAACATAACATAACATAACAAGAAAAGAGGGTCTTCAGCAACGTTGCGTAGAAATCAACGGGAAAAAGCCAAACGCGCTTGATTATTAAGTGGATTTAGGACCCGTACTAGTTGTATATGGTACGGATAAACCATCTCTGTTCTTGGAGATCTCCAAACAAGAGCTGCACTCATTCCTACCTCGGCTGATTATACTAAATCCATGCTAGAATTTCTTTTTTTCTGCTTTAGAAGTAGATACTGACCTGGGTCTTCAGGATAAAGAGCATTGATCGCTCAATGAACCGATATCAGGCATTATTTGGTGAATTATTCCAAAATGATGTGAAGGAATATGTCGATTTGGATAAATAAATAAAGACTTTGCGTTTCCGTGACAATGCCATTAGTAAAACCTTATACATGAAAGCATGTCGATTAATTCTGCGTATAAACAGCCATAGCAAACGATGACTTGTGCACTGACAACAGATTAATACTTATTAATGTTTACTTCACAAAACTTGATAAGAAAATGCAAGTTTTTGAAAGATAAAAATATAGGAAAAAAGTAACCTCCCGTATCTCCGAAACCGTTACTTTGCGAGCCCATTTTATTAAGAGATTTATATGTTTATTTTGCTCCATATTATTATCACTTTAAATATTTTATACTTCTTTTAACACCAGGTTTGTACTTCGAAGGAGCTCCTAAGTAACATATTTCTGTAGGAAGCAGACGACATTTAGTCTGAATTATTTTAAATTCTAATTTGCAATATTTACAATGTAATTGATTGTAAATCACCAACATCAAAGTATTTTAAGCGCCTTATACCTACCAAGAAGGTTAGGCTCAAAATAACAGATGTTATTACGGATGTTATGGAAATAATAATTAGGTCACTTACGCCTTTGACTAGTGTTGCTCCTGTCGCTGTTTGTACGGGTAGGGTTGCCAAACGTCCCGATTTCGGCGGGACATTCCCTATTTTCATTGAAATGTCCCGCTTTTATTTTCAAATTTCCTGACACCTGACATAATATGTCCCATAGTAATCGTTCAGCCAGTCAGCATCTGCACTACTTACCCTACTTACCAAATATTGGTAACTGTGTGCGTGTGCCTAGCTCTAGCTAGACCACCGGCACCAGAACTTAGCATTGGCCGAGGGATGTTTTTAGAATGGCTTGTGTTGTGTCAGAAAGTGTGCGATGTATATTAAATACTATTACCAACGTGGGATGTGCGAATGCAACAGAATTACAACTAATTACTCGGAAATCAGACTCTATGGTGGTACGTAGTAGGGCAACGCTAAAAATGTCCCATAATTTAGGCGAACCATCCAATACAGCTTCAAAAATATTGAAAAAATAATAAAATACCTGCCATGCAGATACCTAATTATTTGAATTTGCGCAATTAATTGCCATTACATTAATTTATAATAAATGGCGCAAGCTATATTCTTGGATAGCTGTTGAAATAAATTCTAAAATGGCGTTTTGTCAAGTGTGTCACCACCGTTTCACATGGTGGTGAGAATGATGTGATAAAGCATGCTGGCACAGCACAACATAAGAAACTTCAAGAGGCTCCGCGAAATTAAAACAAAAATTATTTGTTTTTTTACGAAATCTACAAATGGGGCTGAAGATACCGATAATCACGGACATAGCCTATGTAGGTGCTGTCTGCGGAAAGAAAAATCTTTCCTTTTATGTTCTCAGATTCTGTTATTGCAATATAACAGGATGTTTCACGAATGATAATGACCTTGACGAAATTAAAAATGCAACCCAAAATACATTCTCATAGCCAAAGTGGTTATTTTACATAATGGTATTATTTTAAAAATAAATTGGGAATCTATGACGGCTATGCGCTATGGTTCCTGTCACTTAAAAGTCAAAATATATTCAAATGATAAAACAGATATGATTTTGATTTATGGTGAATGCAAGAAAAATGCTTCCGCTGCAAGGCAATCAATGTCATCCGTATCACTTGCAATTGGTTCAGGTCTTAAAGGAGACAGATTATCCTAAAAGACTGGCTTTTTGTAACTTTTTTCGGGAACACCAAAATTTGAATATGAGATTTTATGACAACATTTGCTTCTCAGATGAAGCAAGATTTTCTAATAATGGTGGAGTTAACAAACATAACATGCATTATTATGCGCAAGAAATCCACGTTGGATTCGAGAATGACATTTTCAATTTATCTACTCGACGAATGTCTGGTGCGGAATTTGGGGAATCATATTGTTGGGCCTTATTTTTTTCACGATAGTTTAAACAGCAATACTTATCTAAATTTTTTAAGAAACATTTTACTGGTACTTCTCCAAAATGTATGTTTACAAGTAAGACAAGATCTATGGTTCCTACAAGATGTGGCACCTGCGCATTATCATAGAATAGTGCGAAATCATCTTGATTTGGTTTTGCCTAACCGATGGATAGGAAGAGGTTCAATTAATCCTTGGCTACCGAGAAACCCGGACCTTACTTTTTTGGATTTTTTTCTGTGGGAAATGATAAAAGAGCAAGTATACCAAACACCAATTGAAAGTGTAGAACATTTAGAAAATAAAATACGTGATGCATGTAGATCCATCACTCCAGAAATGTTAATGCATATTAAAAGATCGTTTTGGGCACGAATTCAAGCTTGTGAAAACAGCGGAGGGCGACAATTTGAGCATTTATTACATTAATGTTATTGAATAAACATTTTTCAAAAATAAAATTTGTTTTACAATACCGAATTTACTTAAAGCAAATGATTGAAGTTTATGTCAAAATTTGCGAATTTATACAGCTCTCTACGTTTTACATTTTTTAAGACGATGAACAATTATAAATGTTACCTCTGCAAATGTATTTTGGGTTGTATTTTTAATTTCGTCAGGGTTATTATCATTCGTGAAACATACTGTATAAGTGCAGTCGAACAAAAGCATCTTTGTAAGGGATTATTGTTTCACATAAATATTGTTTATTTTACTGAAAATGCTCCTTTTATTGCATTCCACACTCATTGCAAAATACTATCAATTACGAATAAAACGATAGAGCTTTTTTGCATTCAGGGTTAGAGAATTCTTGGAAGGATTAAGCTAATGTATCGGTTTTGTAACAGAAAACTCTGGGAATCCTACCAACGCCAACGGACCGAATGTCACAGGTTATCCCACAGGTAACGGACAAGACTTGGTTGCATCACATAACCGACAACAACGGTGCACGCAAATTCGTGGTCATTATTGCCTCCATTCAATACCCACATGCCTTCGACAACAACACGGGCAGGTGCAATCACCGCCCAAACCTGACCCACGAGACAGGAATGTCCGGTAGGGAAAAAAACACAGGCACACGGTGAACGAGTCGGGTCCCTACCTGCACCCAACAAAAGCAGATGAGTGCACCCAGCAATAGCTGCCGAGCTGTTCTGCACTCGACCGGAGTCATGTAATGTGAATTATCGTTGCATTCGCGGTGCTGAATATAACCTCCAATGTAATAAGCACCTTCCTCTGTTGCCCACACACAAACAAATCTATTTTGAAGCCGTTGCGGAGGCAGGGACAAAACTTCCGAGCGCAGAGCGTTGCACTTGATCCGTTTCGAAATTTCAGGAAACTGTCCTTCGTCCAAAAAGAAAACTGCTGATGTTAGAAATTTATCATGTTGCTAAACTGAGCCACGAAGTAGCGTGGTGTTTCTGAACCAGTGGGTTTCACAGCAGACAAGGAGATATACCGGGTCGCTACTAAGTATGGAACTAGCAGGATATTTCAGGTTCTGTTTTTCAACTCCGTGTGAGCTTTCGTTTCGAAGATATGGGCGCAACTTGCATTTTTTAATGGGAAGGGAGGGTCAAAAGACCCATCATTGAAAAGGATACTTTTCCTGATTTCAAAAGTGTAACACACTTGTACAGTTTATTGCTTCTGAGTTGAGAAACGTGTAAATACAATGATTGAGCCTGACAAAGAACGAAAAGAATGAAACAATTTTCTTTATAGCTAAAATAGACAAAGAAGCCAAGTATTGCCATTTTCCTTGACTGATGATAATTTTCGTCGAGTTTGATCAATTTATTGCCAATCGGGTACCCAAAAAGTAAAAAAGAAAAACATGATTCCGTGAATAATGGTGTATTTTTTCAGTATTACATTACAGAAGATGGTCAAAATATTCCCCATTTATTTCCTAGCTGTAATGCAGCCGTGAGTAAAAGTTTTATAATGTTGTTTGTTATGCTATCTGAAGAAATACATGTATACGTTTCCCTACTTTTCATCTGCGAGCTTTACCTCGGATGATCCTTTGATCTACCTGATTCTCGAACGTGGGGCAGAAAACCCTAACCCTCAACAGCATTTGTATACTTGTTTGCTTATTTCAAGAACCAAACAAGCTTACTATATAAAAGTGACGTATAAAATGTATTTGCTGTACTAGTTTTGGATATGAAGCTAAATTAATTCATTATCCACTTTTACCAACGACTTCCTTCTCAATATGAGTAAAAAATCGATGCCCTTAATTTATTGGGTAGTTTTAAGGCCCCCAAATCCTTGTTGCTCGAAAATAAATGTAGTTTTATTCAAAGAAATCACAATTATCTAGTGACAATTAGTGCCGAAAGAGAGAAGAAAGAAAGAGGCATTTTCGACAATTGCATGATTGATGAGACTCGGAATGAGTTAAAGTATCCACTCTACCACATCTATGATATTCCCCAGATTTGTCGTCTATCGATTATCATATTCGTGGACAACTTTTTAGAAATGCTCTCAAAGATACGTCCTTTTTATAAATCCAGGTTTATAAAAAACTGTACAAACAATCTATCTTGCTGGCAGAAATGAATGGATGCCAATTCTTATTCTGACTAAATATGTTTGCTGAAAATCAAAATAAAGATATCTTAATTTTACCTGGAGTATCCATTATAAGTTAAAAATAAATGTCTATCTAGTGACTTGAAACAAGCCTCAGCTAACGAACTTAATATTTTTTTACATGTAGTTTAGTCGTTCAAGTACGTAACTTCTTTGTGAAACATCCTGATCAATTAGGTAGCTTCAGAATTGTTTATATTTCAGTTGCTAATTTATGTTTGCCCATAAATGTACTTGTTTTGAATCTGGTCATTTATTTATATCGTTGCCTGAATATTGATGTTGTACCCGTACTTACACAAATGGATTATCTAATTATTACCGTCTTGTATGACAATGTCTTCTTGAATTAGCTGTCTCTTCTAAATTCCTTAATCATGTCTATTTTCCCTACTATTTACTTTTTCGAAAATACTATTTTGAAAAGAAGAACTGTCTATTAGAGAAAAAACCGTTTTCTTACGAATTGTTAAGTATTTGTAGGTTTGTATTAGATAGTGTCAATATTTACTATTATTAATTGGGCACTTAATTAATAGAAAAAGTGTTTTCGTTATTTTACCTATTCTGGATTTCGAAGTTAACAAAATGATTTATTTATTATGGTTGTACTTGCGTATTCACTTCTGATTACTTAGCTTTCTTACTTGTTGATGATTTATTTGATTATTAAGATTAAGATCTATATATGGATGTGATTTCTGTATATTACTGTCAAATATTTGGGGTTTAACGTTTACATACCCTTACATTTTGTAAAAAGCTGTTAGTTATGTGTCAATGATTCCACTAGGACTTCACCTCAACGTAATCTTTGTTTAAAAGATTGTTGGAAGCGTGAACCATTCCTAACATTAGATTTGGATACCCCAGAATAAAACTTAATATAAATGACGTTTATAATTTTTCCTTACTTCCACGTTTACATGCTAATCCTATCACTTTATACATTACCTATTCTTTCTTGCATAATTGTCTACGGTTAATCATAAATTTTAATCTTATTAATTTTTTTTTTAAATAATTTTGCATATCTTCATAATATGTAAACGTTTTTATTATAATAATAGCAATGTATTGCCCAACATATATTTACATATTCAATTACAGGACAATTAGTACAACAAAAGATATACTTAATTAATCGAGTAACAATATAATTACGTATAACATAAGATAATATAACCAACTTAACAAGGAACATAACAGGAAAATAGTGTTAGACGAAAGTAATCAATATGGAATATTTAATAACATATTGTTTCGGTAGGTACCACATTAAAGTTAAAACAATTCGAATATATTGGAGATCAATAGATTAGTTCTAGCACACGGGCACCGAAACAATTGTCAATTGGCTTAACATAAAAAGTGTCTAATATTTGAATATCAGAGAATATTAAACTACTGAAAATCACATTTGCTAGTAAGATTATTTACTACATTACAAAAAAAAACAAACTGCGCTCTAGGGCTGATACTTTTCTATAAAATTCTGGCAAGAAATTTGAATTAGCATTAAATGCATGTTCTGTACGTTCAGTATGGTGTGGTTCATAAAATCATGTTGTTTAGAAAACTGCAATCTAGCAAGCTAAAGCTTCTCCCGTTGCAGTTTAGTATACGTAAAAACTGCCTTCGTTGCTTGTAAAACGCTGGGAATTATATTATATTGTGAATATTAATAACGCTAAACCTAAATTCGCATGTAACCCACGTTTACTATGTAAGAAGCAAAAAATCGATTTTAGTAAACGCCATTCCTAAGTGAATACTTTGTTCCTATTCAGAATAGCAGCATATAATCAAAGACGTTGGTGTTATAACGATGGCGTCACTGCTTATTCGTTTCCAGAGAACGAGCCGAGAGGTCATGGTCAGTCATGCATTCACAGGTCAGGTGTAAAAGGAGGTTTAACTTCATATTGATTTCGCTTAAGGCAACAGGATTTTTTGCCAAAAATCGTTTTTTCTTTGCTAGTACCTTAAAATTATCACAATTTTAAGGATGTTGGTAAAGTTTATTCGTTATCCTAAAAATCATATCAAGTAACTTCATATTAAAAAATTATGAAAGCTAATTTTGACTTAATAGATGTGACAGGACATTTGATTTAGTTCCCAAATACAAATCTGTAATACGCGTATGTGTAATTTTAGCTATGGGTACCGTATCTATAGAATAATATTTCTACATATAGTACATCTGTAAGGTCAGTTAAATCATATATTACACAGAAAAACATAAAAGCGGTTTATGACATTTGGTGTTATTTTATAAGCTTTAAACATGCAAAAGCAATACACAATAACCTTGGTTATGATCACCGTTATGTCGTCAGATGCATCTGTTAGATTTTACAATCCATTTTCATTTCTTTAATACATTTGTAAACATCATATTTTACTTATTATTGATGTATTAGAGAAATTATATTTATGTATGTAATGCTTCAGTAAAATATCTTATAAAGTATGAATGGGTTTATTATAAGGTCATTGGTTAATCGAATATATTAAAAGACCTTTCTTCCGTCATTGTCTGAAGATTCTGCTTAAGCAGGTTCATGTAAATATACTTCGAAAAGAGATCCTTGGTGCAATAATAGTTTAAAGCAAATAAACGGCTAAAAATTAAAACATCTGCATAAATTATATACCTATATAGCAACTATCCATCTGCCATCAAAGTTTTCAATGCTACGTTTTAGAACCACTCTTATGGTTTGGAAGCAAAGAACTTACGATGTCTTTCTACTTCAAAAATGAGGATAAGCTGGCGTATGGCCAAGAAATGAACCATTGATCGGAACATATGGTAATCGCGTGGTGCCAAATCCTTATTATAAACGGGATGCTGCAAGTTCATCCGAGTTCTCTCATCCGTATCTTTCCGTCTGTTAGCAGTAAAGTTTTGCTGTCAGCTTCTAAGGCCCAAGAACAAGTTCAAAATCAATTCCACCTTTGTAATTATATCGCATACGTATCTTCAGACTAATTACTCTTACGCTTCACCACAGGTTCTGGATTACGAAGATTGAATTAGGTACAGAATCGAAGATCCTAAGGATTGTTACGTAATTATTTAATTATTTAACTTTAACCCGATGATCTGTTGGTATAGCGTTAGTTTGTGAAGAACTTCTCTGAATCTTTTGTTGACCTTGCTTAGCTTACATAAGTGACACGGCTTATTGTGGATCAAAATTCCTATGCTAATTGCCTACGGTGCTTGTAGTCGAGGATATTTCAATAGCCTGAAGTACAAATTCTTGGTTTGCCGCAAACCACAGTCCGGACCCAGGCTACATTTTTGAAGTTTCATATCACTTCTAATGATTTTTCTATAAACAATTTAATCCCTACACATACCAATTGATATGGCGTCCAAAGCTTCGGACTGCGCGAATGATTTTGGTCTTTTTGGTCGCATAAAAAGCATTTCGTCATAATTTCCAGAAATGCCGAATGACAGTAATAGCTAGTGTTAGCTGTAAACCAAGAATTTGCGCCACCTTATCAATATACAGAGTTTCCACTAGTAGGTGCCCTAACATGGGTAACTTCTGTATTACTAAAGTTGGTAAAACGGAAGTATTGCGAATTTACATAGTTTTTAGGAGAAAGCGGCTATGTTTTTCTAATCGTTAATTGAATGGAAAATGTACATGACGTTCTCTATTAAACTCATGCAAAGCATTTTATGCCATATCTTTTATTCGTTTGATATCCCGCAGATACGAGCGAGATAGAAAAGACTCAAGTAGTACATTATAAAAGAAGTGCGATTATACATATACAACCAAACATTAGTAATTTTGTAGAAAGACGTAAGCCTATTTGCAAAACAACGTCCTGCATAAAAAAACGCGAAGCTTTCTCAAAAAGTTGTCCAAAAGGGAAAAATGCATGGATAGCTTTGTAGTTTTGTCACGAATCTATCTATTATCACTCAGAAATATTAACATTGTGAATAAATTGCGGATGGAATTAGAAAATCCGCTGTTTCAAAATTCTAAGATAATATTAATATCAGGTGTACAAATATTTTATTGAAAAGCGTAATTCCTGGGAAAACAGCGAATCAATTTTTCAAGGTGGTATGTTAATCAATGTGATCAACGTGGGCATTTCTTACGCCGCACCTTTTGGGTCAAAACTAATTTCCCTACCATGTATTTAAGTAAGACTTGTCCACGTCAAACTTACGGGTGTTTGAAAATGAACTTCTTGAGAAGAAATGTTGTGAACAGACAAATCCAATTATTTAAACTGCAACATTATTAATAAGCAGAACAAGCATCTTTGGGTCTCGACAAATCCACATCCTAATACACAAAGCGATTTCAAGCCCAATACTTGAGCTTTAACATATCGTGTGGAGTATTTTCAATATCAGACCTACGAATGCTTTCCCAAAGCGTTGAAGGAATACTAAATGATCTTTCCTTAACATTAACTTGCAACATATGGTTTAAATAACTTGCATTTGGTTTTACACTGACAGTGTACATTGTACATAAAGATTAAAGTTGATGGTGCTATTTACAACAGTAACGAAGAACTATGTATCGCAATAGGCAGTAAAGACGCGCTTTGAAACGATGCCAAATGTGCCTATAGAAAAAATGGCAACGATTTTTAACAAGTGCTGTAAATATTTAAATTGAAAAGTGTAAATACAAGTTCGATAACAAATGAAAATCCCACATAAGTAACATAAATTCGCTCATGAATTATCAAATTACATTATCTGAATAACCAATACGCCGCCCATAAGTATAACACTGCCTCAAAAATTGTAGATTTCAAGATTTTTGCTGTTCCTATGTATAAGAAGTTGTCCTAAATTGAAACGACTTTACAAGATAGTCCTATATCGGTTAAAGAACTATGCGTTTTAATTTTGGTGATTATGATTTTATTTTCTTACGAGTATTTTGAAAGAAACACACGCTAGTAGCAATTAAATTATTATCTGGGTGAATAGTTACATAAATTCGCACTACCTTATTCGTTTAACCCATTTTCTATCAATGCTAGCATACGTTTGGCCATCCTGTATATCTGTTGAATAAATACTTATTATTTTAGCTGTATTTGCAGATAACTTTGCTTTTATTGTAAAAACACTGTATGGTCTTCTTTAGGCCGATACATTTTTGCTTGTTTTGTTCATATGGTATGGCCAGAGAAGAAAGAACTGAGATAACGAGAATTTAAACTTGCAGGTCATTATCAAATACTAAACGCATTCTAATATTGCCAGCTGACAAATAATACCGAATGTCACAATTTTTTTCTTTGTTTATTTTTTTCAATATTCAGGCAAATCTTATATTACATCGATTAGGAAACACCATTACTATTATTACAAATTTTTACATATATTGATTTTGAAGTTCTTTACGTACTGAAAATACGTCGCTTTGAATTAAACGTATAACTCACTTAAAAATGACTTTTGGGAAAATACATACTAGCTTTTATTCTAGGAATTAAAATTTCTAAGATTGTTGACTTGCAGTTGTTGGTAAGTTGGGTACTTAGACGATCCAAGTTTATTAGCTAAGGCTACAGCAGAATTAAGGAGTTAGGGGCATCGTAAACATGAAGCTCTTGTCTCTTTTCTTTAGACACTTAAAACTTGGTTTGCCATGACGTAACCTTGTACTCTATCAGAACATTGCATTGCAGTAGTCATCGCATCTCCATCGTTACTATCGTAGGATATCGATATGAGGCGAAAATAAAATTTATGGTACTTTATACTTCAGATCCCGAGCCAAAATCAGCATCGTGGCAGTAATTAACATATTTGCGGATAGTCTTCCACTATTTTTAGACACAGAAAATTTCACGCCGTTTTTATTACAACATTGCATTCTATTTAAGTTTTGAAATAAACAGGTGTGATTGGTTATGTACGGCTGTGTTCTGAATTAATTTATCGGTTTGCCATTTTTGTTATTATACGGGGTGTGTCACAACCGATCTGAAAAACTTGACTTTCATCATCGATATTTTGATTTAATTTTTATGTATTATTTCTTAGTTAACTTCACCTAATTGTAAATGCCACCTTGAACCAGCTTCTTTTAGCGAGAAAGATCATTGTAAAGGCTTGTTATCACTAATAATTTTGAATTCTCTGCCCAATAAATATGGTTTGAAGTGTTTAGTTGCCAGGCCTATATATATAGCTAATAATTCCTTTTCGATACTTGACTAATTGTTCTCGTGATCATTTAAAGTTCGACAGGCCTAATCTGCTGGCTAATCCTTTCCTATGGGTCCCTGTGATAAAGCAATGTCACTTGTGTAATTACTTGCGTAAGTAGTTAAATTAAATTGTTTTCGAAATCTGGATATTGAAGTATTGGGTCTTTTTAACATGAAAAATGGCTAGGCTGAAGTGACAGGATTATATGCTTTTATTTAGCTCAATTTGGGGTCGTTACTTGCTACCTGCATAAGATAACAATAACGTATGTTACTTATATAAATCGCAAGCTGCTACGGAAGCAAAAATTGTTTGACATCCTGTCTTAAGTTTGATAGCCTAGTCCTCAGCGCATTTTTCACTTCATTTATAAAGAAAGGCTGTTTTGAGCGTATTTTGTCCGTCTGATGTTGCCTGATGTCTGTCACACATAGCCGAAGAGCGACTCAACGGATCGGGCACGCTTAAGCTTGTTGGATAGGCCTTGGCTTAACGATAAATAACATGTATCTAATTTTCGCTTTCTGTAAGAAATCTTATTACTTGTAATAAAACTAAAACCCTACCTAGTAAACAGGAAAATGTGTCACATTGCGCTCGACTTATTAAAAAATTATACACTTAACATGGGCCGCCACCTATCGGCAACCGGTAAAAACAGGGACGCCACCGAATCGTTTGTTCGGTATCTTTAGTGGAGTTATCCGTAGCTATTTCCATATAGGGCCAATTCAGATTTTTTTTGTTGAGTAAGAGATGAAGTCCTGATGGATAAGTTATTGTTTTGTGAAATGGATTAATTTTATTGAAGAAAAATACGCTGGGGTGATTTTATACTTTGGTCAGAACCTACATCCTGACCTGCAAAATAAGTTCAAAACTGGCTAGTTGATCACAACGCAATTACTATTTATTCCACGAAACGATTATTCGCCTAAATTTCTCCAAGCATGTTATAGAAGACTTTAGGGCACTCTTATCGTGAAAAGTTTACGATGGAGGATCGCAAACCAAGAATGGGGAAGAACTTCAAAGCAGAATATGCAGAACATTCCGAGAGATCAATGTAAATGTAAATGTTGCGTTTAACGGAAGACTGGGGCCTTTTTTGTTTATTTTAAGTTTATAATTTAGTTTCTTATAAAACCTCATATTAAGATAATTTAATAAAATGCATTTTCTATACGAAAAAATAATTAAAATTGTCCCGTTCAGTTTGAATAAGCTCGATTTCTCCTAAATAAATTCCGGATGATGTAGGATAAAACCTTCAATTGTAAAAGCCGATTTTTAATCAACAATCTATCACCATTTTACCGTTTATGAATACGTTATTGAGATATGTAGGTATAATTACAAACATCCACGCATTATAATACAAATCTAGTTTCAAAATTTATAGAGCATTTTATGTGCGGCTCTTACAATACCCAGACTGGTATACTACACCGTTAACAATCGACAAATTCACACGTTGTAAAAAGAACCGAAGTGGTGATACTTTATTATCTAATATCCTATGTATTAGGCACCAGTAACTGTAAACTACTGTTATTCTGTTGTTACCGAATGCATTTAGACAATGTTGTTTAGTTGTATTAATGGACTTATCGGCACTTCAAATCGAGGCGTAAATAATTGGGGGGAAGTGCTGATGCACCATAAAAGTAGAACGCAAGCCCCACCTAGCAATATATAACAACAATAATGCTTATATCTTCAGACCGGGGACCGTTCTTTGTCATGCTTTAGGACATATTTTAGAGGGTCGTTCGTCCATAAAGAAAAAAGGGGAGCGCCGATCAAAATGGATAAAATGTGTGCTTTTGGTCCGCATCAACTGTTTGCATTCCATAAACTGCAGGATGACATATGTTTGGTTAAAGCGGGCGTTAATCATGTACGAAAAATGGTTTTGAAAGAAATCCGAGAAACATTCTATCGGTATTTGGATAGAAAACTGGTTTAATGATAAGAATAAACTTCACAACTACTTTTGTCTCCACAGTTAGTAAATACATTTAACACCTAACACTGCATTTTCAATAATCGGGTTTGGTATCGGTATTTTTAACGGAAGGCAAGTTTGCAGCTGAATTAACACCTCACCCGATAACAGTACAGGCAATTAGCTGCACGGTTCAATAAAGCCACTCAAATCAGATGCACTGATAAGTCAGCACATGCTTCTACAGTTGCAAAGTTAATTTTCTGCAAGCTTGCGCAAATGACTGAACTCGTTTGTTAAGTATACCTCCCTGAAACAAAGGAATTCGTTTTACAGAAATGGCGTTATAATGTCTCTAGAGTAAAATCATGTAGTGTGACGTTTAAGACTTGTTACTGGTTACCTATTGTAGGGTGACAACTTCGACATGAGTACACCAGTCCGACCAGGAAGTGGCATATTTACTTATTTGAGCAAACTGTTTAGAAAATGTTAGCAAAAAAGCGTCACTTAAAGAAAACGGCTTTTCCTAAATATCTCAGAATATATTTAATATATTCAAAAAATGAAAATGCCATCAGATAGGAAATAAAATTTCTCACAAAATGTGTCTTAGAAAATTTATTTAAAATTTTGACATTTTCGAAACATTTCCAAAAAACCTATTTTGGTCCCTGCTGGTACGATTTTTCAAAAATTTTGGTATTATATAGAAAATCAAATTTCTGATTAGAGCACTCTTGTAATTTTTTGTTAAGTTAGAAATTTTCGAGTTATTTGAAAAAAAAACGATTTTAAAATTTATGTATTTTTGCTAATATCACGAGGACTGTTTGTCTTAGGAAAATGTGTAGAGAGAAAAAATACTCAAAACCTGATTACTAGTCATAGTATAAGAAATAAAAACGTAAATGTCATTTTGACAATTGGATGTGGAAGTATTGATTCAATTTGCAGCGGTTTTTATTCTTACCATCTAAAACTTACATTGTTGCGAATAGTAAGATTTTACTCTTGGGAAGTAACTGGATATTTATTTACAAAAATTAATGGTTTTAGCATCTATAATAAATAAATAATATACTAACAGTAAGTAACAAAACCATAAMACTTCCTACACAAAATAAATATTAATCACATGTTACTTACATCAGCAAACTCTTCTAATTTCAAAAAAATAAATTTGTTCCCTCATACTTCTCACAGCTGACACTTATAAACGACGTAAGCTTTTTTTTACTTTTGTTTAATAAATGTTACTCCGAAGTCGCATTTGCTCCGCACAAATAAAATATTTTATTTGGATTAAGCAATTCATTTTTCTGGGTGTAAAATGTGTTCCAAAATTAATACTCTGTTAGCATGTGTTTGAGAAGCGGTTACCAAAAACATTTAGTAACATTACGGCAAGATAAATGTTGGAACCGCGATACATGTGCAGATGTCTGCGCTGATGGTATCGATACAACCGTGAGTGGCTTAACAGCATTTACGTACACTTAAAATTGTAATAAAGCTGCAGACGTGATCTCCAGAAGATTAAAACCGATACTGGTGAAGGGAAATTAGTTTAGATCTAAAACAATGCCTCCAAGCCCATCTACGCCACAGCAAATTATAAAGATGGAAAATCATCGATCTCACTGCTGCCGGCCGTACCGTGAACGTCGGTTAAGATAATATAAAACTTCTTCAAGGACTACTATCTTATGCAAAACGTGCAAAACGAGTGGCCTCTTCAGAATGCGAATCAGAAGAATCAATACCATCTTGTACGCTACCTTATGAATATGGTTATTAACCTCTAATTCCAGCAGGAAATTATATCCTCTTTATTTTCACAGCATTACGTAGAAATCGTGTAAATGAAGCCGCCTAAGACAAATTCTTACGAAAGTGAGAAAACTGTACGAGAGGATTGGTCAACAGAGGTGCTGAAGTTAAAAGTACTAAAATGTTACGTTACAAAGGTTCATTGATGCTAGAACGCACGTGCCCAAGGCTTTACGACTTTCCTTTTTCTTTATTACGTTGATATTTGTTGAGTGCGAACGTAAACTTTTTATGCCATGAGTAAAGAAAAGCTGACGAGGAATATTAATGCCCCCTTACAATTCTAAATAGTACAATAACCGTTAGAACTGCGGCCATGTTTAGTTGTGATGTAAAACACTGAGATGTCGTTTAGTCAAACTACAAAAAGTTGTCGGTCACTGGATTTATAGATCCTCATGTCTACGTACCTGCAGTATATCGTCATGACCTGATACTGTCAAAATGCAGAAATTATAGAACGATGCACTTCAAGCATTTTTTTTCGTATTGATGATTTCACCGGTCTGTAGAATTGTAGTTCACATTACATGTAACCATGTAAGCATATTATAACTAATAAATATCATTGTTTGTTTGTAAATAAGTACCTATGAATTGCCTAGCGTCACTTCATTTGCATTCATTAAAAAATACCTAAAACCTAAATTAATAAATACAAAATCACATCTCATTAAACGGAATCATAATCATTTACCACCTGAAGCTAAACAAATAGTTTTGAATGTTTATGAATACATCAAAAATGCACAAAATGAAAATGGGGCCTTCGCAAAAACCAGTAGAATGACCAAAGTAAACTGCGACAAATAAAAAATTAACTGCTGTAAGGAGAGTATACGTAATTTTTTAAGAAAAATGGAGTTTCATTATACGAAAATTAATAAACGCCAAGTGCTTATGGAATGAAATTCAAAAATTTCGAGATGAAGATAGACCAATCATATATGTCGACAGAACTTGGTGCGACACTCATGACACTGTGAAAAAAAAGTTGATGCGATAAAAGTAACAAATGCGTGTTGATTGTACCGCGGTAAGATAATAATTATTCTATATGCGTATTCGTATATGCGTATATGCGTATGGGTAGAAGATGCATTATTTCTATCTGCTTAAAATGTGAAGGAAGCAAAGGTAGATTGCCATGAAAGTATGATGGCTGTAGTTTTTAAAAATTGGTTTGAGATTAAACTGCTGCGTCTTACCATTCTGTTCAGGTTGAAAAAAATCCAAATACGTCCTCAAATAAAGAAGAAATCAAAGATTTTCTTTTAAATCACGACTTATATTTTGTGGAATATTATACAAAGAAACAATTATTGGAGGTTCTAAAGACAAAATATTTTGATAAAACCTTCCGAATTGATTGTTTGGTAAAAAAGCACGGACACAGTTTTACGGCTACCGCCATAACTTATGAATCATGTAAGGAGGCAAAATACTGCACCAAAATTTAATGATAGTACCACAAAACTATCCAAGAAGAAGCTACGAAAATCACAGCTAATAGGTAGTCTACCTGCATCATGTGATAAATATAGAAACTTTTTACAGGGTACGACTGGTGGCGGAGTTAATAATTCACCTTGGCCACGGTGAAGAAACAGACGATAACATTGACTTTTTTAAGTGACTAAAACGTAATTTTAAAATATGCAAACATAATACATAACATAACATAACATAATAAATAGTATAAGCTTTGTTATTTCATTTTGTGTTTTTTATTCCTTGAATTTCAATATAACGGTTGAAGATTCAAAGCCAGTGTTGATTCTCTTGTGACCAGCAGTGGCGTTTATGTCTGTTAACTGTTACATTATTACGAAATCGACAATCTTCTGACCACACTATGTTCTGTAAAATATCTATGTTCCGTGCAACTGCTAACCATGCTAGGAAATGAAGACGTCATTTGATGTTTTTATATGATGCAAGTCGTTGTATTGAGGAATAGGAAATATATGCTTCCGTCTTTATCTGACTTATTGAAATATGTGGATCTAAACTGTCACGGAGTGATATACTAGACTTAAAAAATTTTTCTGCCAACCTGGACAATTCATAGTTTTAGTTTTTAGTTACCTTCATTTAACATGCTAGAAAATGCTTTAAGTTTTTCTTTTGTTACGTGCTTTGTTCACAATTAAGAATAAAGACAAGCCAAATAATAATTGTTTTCTTCTTATTTTACAGGTAAGGCCCAGGTTCTCCTGCTTGATACCTTTGATCGCCGTTGAATAATAGTATGTAGCTACAAATAGCATTAATATCCTAATGTTGAATGTTGCAGTATAGGAAAATATATTACTCTAATTCATTTTTACCAGTATTTTTTTCGTATTTCATACGATCGTACGTTCAGTTAATATTAAACCATGTTACATATGAAATTTCGTTTAAACTCCACAGCATAGCTCAAAGTCATAAAACCATCCTCCTTATACGTCTTGAGTACCTTTACCTAGTTCTGCTTAAGTCTGTTATGGTAATAGTGAGTCAGGATAAAAACGTGTCTCAGTTGGCAGACACCGTTGCCTAGTTTACGTTTCTCTTTATTCCGTGCAGTTTTTTTCAGAGTTAACGTCTGGCCCACTTTGCAGCCTTACTACATCAATGTCTAGCGTTTATGATAAAGATGGGTCATGCAAAATATGTTTACTTAATGATCTTTATGATCTTAAGTGCAAGAACCATTGTAATAACGTTAACAACTAGAACACGTCTTGTGAAGTACACTGCTCTCGTCCGAAATAAAACTTCTGCAAATGAGGAAAGTGAGATTATGGTATTGGCTGCCGTTGTTGTGACCCCTACATTAAGTTCTGGTATTCAAAAGTACATTTAGAACAGAATCTGGTTTTTACAATTAGTTTATGTACATATGAATCTATGTTTTAAAACAATAAGGTAATGATCAAATTTACCGTTGTATTGGTCCACATTTTGATGGCACGTTGACGGACAAATTTTCTACAGTATTGTGGACACAAAAATTGAATGAATTGTTGGAAGATTTAATTAACGGTTTGAGGAACGATAAAAAAGTAGAAGTTTATCAGGAACCACTGACTACCCATGAAGCCACAGAACCGCCAATAAAATAGACATTTGGACAAATTATACCGCAACTGGTGGCAGACCTAACATTTATTGTGAAATAATTTTATGTCGAGAAAACCTTCTAACAGAGCTCGAAAACTGATTTCTTCTCTCCAAGCGTCTTTTTAGTAAATTCTGTAAGCTTTGTAAACGGCGAACATTATTGAACAAAATTATATACTCGTAATAACAATAAAACTAATAAAAAGAGCTATTTTTGAGAGTTTGATTCGCGGTCAAAAAACAAATCCAAGGCTGTAATAAAAATTCTGGTGATTCGTGTAGAAAAAATTAACGCGCTGTGTTCAGCGCCTTGTAGGTACCAACTTATAAAAAACAAAACAACGAAAGTTAGAGCAATACATTCTAAATTTGACAATTAACGAGTTTGAGTTTTTATTATGTCCAGAAATAATTAGATCTCTTTCTCTTTTCAAACCGCTGGAATATAAATTTTCAATAATATACATGGTATTCTGTGTAAAACAGGAAAAACTACACCAATAATGTTTGTTTTTAATGCCATGGCTACGAGTTTCCCAAGTTTAACATTACGCCTATGAGTCATAAACTGCACGTAAGACTCTCGAAAATACAAATGAATGAATATATATTAATTTTTAATTATGAATATGGAACACATAATTCGATATTTGTTAAAAAATAACAGGCGTACCACTGGAATTAGTTTTAGCGTTCAAAGTTGAAATTAGTTCTTGTTGATGTTTTTTCTTCTGAAATACCAAAAGAGGTTCTTCGGCCTTCAGCAAATAAGAAAATTGTGACAGGCACCTCAACTTTTTATTTAACATCAGAATTCCAATCAAATCTACTAAACAGCTTTCAGCTTTATGTCGATGTACATAATTGACTATTGGCATACCTTAATTGTTATATAGGTTTCATTGGGAGTTTTAGTAATAAAGTTGATCACATCTTTAAACGACACGATGGCTTTATTTGCTTTGTGACTAACACCATTAATTTTCAAGTGGCATCCACTAATGTTGACATCGTTTTAAACAACAATGTTCTTTCTAATATTTAATCTGAATAGATAAAAATTATTCATCTGCCAGTACTTCTTTATTCAGCTCCTGGTACACTGTTTCATAACACTGTTTGGATTTCAATGGAAGCAATCAATCTAAAGCTTCTTGAGCTGCTTCTTCACAACACAATTTTCCATTTTTATTTTTATTGATTTATTTACAGATGAATCCACAGTACCATAGTAGATAACGACGAATAAGTACCACTTTTGATACTAACAGCCGCAAATACAATTATTTAAATATATACAATTGGTTTGATTTTCTTTTCCATTGCAGTTGTGTGCAAAACGTTTTACATACTTCATGCCGAAAGTAGATGACGCCTTTAACTAAACAAACACCCTCTTTCGCCAGGCCTCAAACCTTTAGCTGCATTCGTAATCTTACACTTTCAACCCTCTTTGCATAAATAACTATTACCAAATAAAACACTTAATTGCGAATAATTCTTAACGATGAGCCACGATCAACCAAATACAGCGAATTGACTCACCGTGTACTCGTATAAGGATTGAAAAAACGTTAACCAATAAGAAGGAACTATGAGCGTGAAAAACTTTAACCCTGGCATTTTAAAGTTTCTTTCAGCTGAGCCTGAGAATTCAACTTGCAAAAGTCTGCCTGTTGGAAAAGTACACGGAGCCTATACACGTACTGCGTCGATAGTTGTTTTTTATTTACTGTTATAAACCTTTGTTTTCAGCCCCATTTGTCCCGTTTTCGTTTCCGCTGACGTTTTGCAAATAAGGAACGCAGCTGTGCTCTTTGCATTTGCAGCTGCAATTCGCTCAGGTTGAATATATACGAACTCTATACAGTACTGAAACCTGCCGCAGTAGGTTAATTAGATTTTTCTTTTATTGAGTTGCAAGCCATACTGTACCGTATATTTCAAACAATGAATTTAATTGCAGTTAGTGCATGGAAAACTGTTCTTTTTTCGGCCACGTGCGCTGACGAGGTTAAGCTTGCTGTTTTGTAAAACGTACACAAATTATTTACCCCCACGTCGAACCTTATAAAAGGTTTTTGTCTCAACAAGCTAGGCATATCTAAAATGTCAGGCCCGTTACTGCTGACAATTTTTCTTGGTCTTTCCAAACTGAATGCGATCAATAGTGAACCTCACCGCGGAGATGTCAAGCCCAAGAAAAAGCCCTATTTCTGACCTGCAGGCGAAAATTATCTGTCCAATAATTGTCATGAAAAAATAGATTCCAAAACGCTATCTTGTTATGTATGGCCCCTTAAGTGATTATGTACAGAATAGTTTTAATTAATCGTTATGTTCATATTGGTAATATTGTAGAAGATCAACATTTTTTTAGGCTTGCGGGGATTTTTTCACTTCATGATTTTACGAGACAAGATTCTGGTATGAATTGCACTCGTTTGCTGCCTACAAACTTAAGCTGCTCTGCCCGTTTTACGGACTGTGGAATGCTGTTAAGCAGTTTCCTAAATATCTCCAAATATATTTAATATATTCAAAAAATGAAAATGCCATCAGATAGGAAATAAAATTTCTCACAAAAAGTGTCTTAGAAAATTTATTCGAAATTTTGACATTTTCGAAATATTTCCATAAAACCTATTTTGGTCCATGCTTGTACGATTTTTTTAAAATTTTGGATTTATATAGAAAATCAAATTTCTGATCAGAAAGCACTCTTATATTTTTTTTGTTAAGTTAATAATTTTAGAGTTATTTGAAAAAAACCTATTTTAAAATTTATATATTTTTGCTAATATCAGGAGGACTTAGTCTTAGAAAAAATATGTTGAGAGACAAAATGCTCAAAATCTGATTACTAATCGTACAGTATAAGAAATAAAAACGTAAATGTCATTTTGACAATTGGATGTGGAAGGTTTGATTCAATTTGCAGCTGTTTTTTATTTCAGGATAGTTAATTAAAACGTGAAAAATTATTTCAATTGGAAGCTTGGGACATAGCGAGTAAATGATTTTTAGGGAGTTAAATATTTTTAATTTTTAATGTACACATATGGTTCAGAAGCAATAACCACAATAAATAATAGTTAGACTTGTATGTTAGTCACATTTTTGTTAAAACTGACATGACACTTATTGCGAGATTTGGTGACAGCTACTCATATGAGTCTAAGAATCTAAAAGAAAAGTGATTATAATTCTACGATCAAACGAACTTACCTGTGAAGTTCGATCGTAATTATATTAGGCATCTCGCTCGAAGAGATCACTATTATTTCACTAGTAGTACCGCTATTTGTCGCTAGGTGGCCACAAGTTTAAAGAAAAACTGCACGACCGGCAAGGCCAGATCGCACAATATATCACATCTGCTATTATTCGCTTATCCAGTTTTGCAACATCGCAAATCATGAGGGGAAAAAAAATTTAGGGTAGGGAGGGAGTGATCTCTTCGATCGAGATGCCTAATATAATTACGATCGAACTTCAMAGGTAAGTTCGTTKGATCGTAGAATTATATTACGGCATCTCGCTCTCGAGATCACTATTATTTCACTAGTAGCAGTTTAAAGAAATCGATGTTGCAAAAAACAGCAAAACAGAGCACAGCGTCAAGACATTTGTTTATGTCTATAGACATCATCTGGAATTGTTAATACAACAAGATAAGCAAATGAACTAAATCTCTGGGTACAATCCTAGTATAAAAATATATAAACCAGAGAAAATGATCGGTTATAAACCGAAAATTTCAAAACGGCCTTTCGTTCATACCTGGGTGGTAGATTCTCTAGTTACCTGTCAATCTAGGTCTTCCATATATGGTTAAAAATGCTGAAAATGTTCTCTGAACTATCCCTGCTAATGTCAGTGTGTCCTCTTTCCTTGTCTTAGAAAAGGTCTCCCTGAGCTTAAACGTAGTAATCTTATTCGCCCCAAAAGAATCGATGAACGATCATACAATTCACAATTTTCTTTAATTAATGATTCCTATATACCAAGGGCAGACATAAAAAGAATCAACTTATTACACATTACAGCCCTATAGAAGTTGTAGCTATTTTAATTTTTATCCATAGAACATCGGTTAATCCAACTGCAGTAACCTATTTTGCTATAAATTTAAATATTTTAAAACCTGTTTCTAATATCCCATATCGAAGTAATAAACTTCTGGACGTATATGCTATATATGCTATTATGCTATATGCTATTAATAAAATAGCACTATGATAACCAAATTGATCAGAATAGTAAATAAACTGAGCTCAAACAATTGACAGTTACAAAATAGCAACCAAAATCTATAAAATTATATTTCTAAAATTACAGCATCTGACTGAACAAGGACTTTAGTCTTCTGAGAAAATCTTCATCACCCATTGTGAACTTTATCGAATTGTTCTAAACAACCTGAGAAAAACCTATATTGATGAGATCTTCTGCTATTCCTCCTTCTGAATAGCTTGTCTAATAACAGTCTGACATATAAAGGAAGAATGGCTAAAATTGATAATTCCCAAGGGAAGGCGATAACATATCTACACCTTAATCCATTTCTGTTCCTTTCAAGAAAAGAAGCAATACATAAGGCGAATATTTTTCTGAATATGCTAATGCCTCATAACTGGAATAATCCAGGAAAATCAGAAAATCTAATCTCCAAAAAACAACTAATTGTTCTTCAATTCAGTTCTGGCAGAAACCTATTGATTCAAGCTCAGCTTGAAAATTGACTTAATCTTATATAAGCTAGCTGAACCTAGCACACAGATCTGCTTAATTAAATTATCGTTTAGATCTTCTAAACGAACAACGAAACTGTATGTCTTAATATCACACCCTTTGTCTATTCAGTGTTGACAATTAAACTAAAGTAAACTGACAAATAAAAGATCATCAATTTAAATCTTAAATTATCAGTATTTGTGCCCTTTATAAATGCAAGAATTATTTAATGGATGCACTGTAACTAACCTCCCAGAGGAGAACCCAGATATCAAGGCTAAATAGTCTACAACTTGGCCGCTGAAACTCTCGAGGATCTCCCAGCACCCAAATTCGACAGGATTGGAAACTAGCCAATTAAGTGAAATAAGTAATGAATTAATGTATGTACCTACTCAATAGATCTATTAAAATATGTCAATCGCCATACGATAATTAACTAGAGCTATCAGAACCTGATTTTGGAATACTACCCATTTTCTATGTAAATAAAAGATGCAAACAATTCTAAGTAGGCAATAAATAAATCCTTAAAAATTTATAACCCCGACCTCTGCGGGTTTACAGGAACCTAAGTAGCGCCCCACCTTTGGTGAACGCTCTGTGTCTTAAAAAACAGTCTTCTTTTATTTTATTGGCAATAGGTACAAACTATATTTTGCCAAAACACGTCTGTTTTTTCAGACAAAATTTTTGCATTAATTGCATAGGGTATATATCAACAAATCTCATTGATAAACTGAAGACCAGACAATATCTTACTATATGCCTTACATAACAGCTCTTCTAACCCTGAAGGAATATGTCTCTATATTTAATGCTTTTTAAAACCATCTTCCCTGTTTGCCAGATGGATCCTCCAGTGTCTATCCTGGTCCTCTCTTTCACCTAATTCTAAATGCAACAGGGGTAGTCTGGGCATTTTATGCCTTGTAAAGTAATTACATAATTCTAATTCATATTTATGTCGCTATTACCAGTTGTATGAAACGTCATGACAAAACTAAACGACTTCAAATGATAAAACGTAAGATAATGATGGCCGGCAATGCAGGCACCGCGTACACTCTGCTGGAGAACCAGCGAACTGCCATCCAATGCAGGACTAAAGTCCCTAGATAGATAAAGTACCGCAATTACCTCCATTTTGGCGCCAAAAAAACGCGGCAAATTTAAAATGAGCGAACTTTTTCACTCGATGTACCGGCGCCACACATTCGGATATTTGTCAAATACATGAATATTTGTAATTGCTACATTTATTCGGGTATTTGCCTCCTTTGATTTGTGTTTATTTACCGACTTCGAACGGAAAATTTTTATAGTTGTCGAATATACGGTTTTGTGCCAATATTTCTCTTTGAACACCCCATCCACATATTCGGATATTTGTCACAGATATCCGAATGTGTGGTGCCGGCTTAATAACAACTAATATGCAACTTCTACAGTATCTGTTTATTTACAAATTAGTATCAAATACAAATTATTGTTTATGAGGAGTATTAAAATATTCACAAACAACTAAACTTATTTTACATTTTTTACCAAGTCACGCATTGCTACGCTTCTAGAACTTCTGTCTACAGTGTTGACCTTGGGCAGTCGATTTTTATTCAACTCCTTCAAAGCAAAGAAAAATCTCGTTCGAAAAAAGACTCGAACAAGGGCCTTGAAATGATTATCATGGCACAAGGACAAATCCAATAGGATATGGTTTGCCAGAAATGTTTCAGCAGCTTGCTCAAAATTACTCTTATTTTCTAGCAACTCCAATCGGATTTGGCGAAAATATTTTTCTGCGGTCAAAAAGTATGAAAACACTTTCAGTTGTGGATAAACCAATTTGTTTTCTTTAAATTCCTTGAAACAGGTTAGTAACGATGGGTCAATTCTTTCATTTGTTGAATAAGTCAGAGCAGAAAGACAGTCTTGGCAGCTTATTCTTAATGAGCATATTAAACTTCCCAGCAAATAATATAACGTTTGCTTTAGTGTATCAGATTCTTCATCAGTATCATCTATCGTGTCTATTTCTGACAAAACACTTGCATTGTGTTCTTCTACATTATCACTTTTTTTATTTTTACAGTACCTAATTAAATGGGTGCTTGTATCTGTATCATAATTTCCGTGTATGATCTGACACTCATATTGAGATAGAGTAATCAATCTCAGTGACACTTTAAACTCATGAGGTCCAGGTACTGGCGTTCGGCTTCGAATAACGGAAAACAAATTCTCAACTGCATCTTGTGTAAGGCGACCGCCCATTACATATTTGTACCCATATTTATTCAAATATTCTTCTTGGATATCCAGTGCAGTTTTTGTAGCCAGTATTATTCCAGATTGAACAGGTTTCCACTCAGCCTTACCTCCAATCTTAATATTATAAATAATACTCATGAAGTCATTCATAAAATTCACAGCGTTGTCATGTGTGTCCTCATTCATGTGTGACCAGGCAAGTTTAGTGTTCCTGGAGGTTATTATTTTGAACCACTTAAACGCTGTTTTACAAAACCAAGCAGTGGTTGCATGGGTTTCATTGATTTTGCCTTTTGCAATGAAATACTCAATACCAGCACCTGTGTCGTGATGTAAAAGAGCATATGCTGTACTGACATTCATTTTAGCAAAATGGTTAGGATGAAACATATGCTCCTTGAGGCGTGGGGCAATTTTTAAATCCATTTCTGAATCCAAATCGAACAATTGTTTTATGGCTTCAATGTCAATATAGTCACTAGGAAGATGATATTTTTGTTGAATTTCAAAATTAATCTGAAATTTTTTATGCCCAATCAATGATATTGCAAGATTTTTGAAGACGTGAACTGGATCAGGCATTATGTATAATCTCTCTTGGTTGTTTAAAGGATGTGGACAAAAGTTGACTATTTTCTCATGTCTGTTGGCTGTAATGTGAAGTAGTTTCCAGAAACCTCTATTTAAGGGACCCATGTCGGATATTATTGTTTTTATTGTCACACCTACATCATCTGCTCGCTTAACATAATAAAAAAGTTTTCTCAGAACTTCATCCGCGCTATATGAGTTTGCCGTCAGTTCATAGCCAACTGTTTGTTTCCACCTGGTACTCATTCCGGCAAGCATAAATACTAAAGCATGTGATGCCAATTCCTTAGAACTGTCCAAGTTCCCAGACAGAAGCATTGTTGGCCTTCCTACTACTGATTTTGTGGAGTTGTCAAACTGAAGAGATGGTTTTATAGCCATTTCATCTAACAATAATGCAGCATGCCTTTCATGCTCCTCAAATGTCGCCACCTGAAATACAAGAAAAACGTATTTTTATGTACGTAATACAAGTAAATTTTTTTATTTCAGTTTTTATGTACATGTTCGATTAATATCGGATTTCCACACTTGCATTATAATTAAAAAAAAAAAAAATACGAAAATCACAAAACCCATCACCTTAGGTTTAAGTAATTCAAAAACGTCTTCTAGCAAACCTGGCTTAAATTTCAAATTTTCTATCCGACTTTGGAGTGTCCTGATGGCTGGTAGAGGATACTTTTGCTTGCAAAGCTCTTCATACCCTTTCTTTCCACATGCCATATACAGCTTAAGGGCATTCTGTATAGTTTCATCTGACCATTCTTTTCCTCGATGATTGCCATATTTTAAAAAATGAATTTGGTCTTCAGAAAAAATAACTTTGACCTTTCCCTCAATGTTGCTAATTTGTTTTTTTAAAGCTGCAATTTGTGCCTTAGCTGCTCGTAATTCATTCTGCAAACATTTCAAGGGGATATTGTCCTCTTGGTCACTGTTGCTAGTTGATGAACCTAAAATTTTATTGTAATTTTTTTCTAGATATCTTGCATTAGAATATCATATTCTACTAACCAGACTGTAATGTGGAAGTTGTTTTCAACTGTTCCTGGGTTGTAAAAATTTCAGAAGTTAAATCCTCACTTGGTGAGTCTGCAACATTTGCCAATTACACAATACTTGGTAGTTGTAGATAGTTGTTACAACACAAAGGTCATTCTACTTTAAATACCTGATAGTTTGCGTTTCATTCCTTGATTCTGCAAAATGTCTGGTGTCCTAATAGTTGGAATTGCATTTCTTTTTAATAACTTTCGGTTATCCAGTCGGTTTAGCTCAAATTGGTCAGCCTCAAAATGTGCCTGAAAATAGCAATAAACACATCTTTACGTCAAATAACACTATAACAAAGTTAACACAGACAAATTAATTACAAATGGTATATTTACCTCACACAATAACGCTCGTTCAGGTAAGTCGCTTCGATTGATAAACGCAAGCCATGCTTTTCTACGTCGGTCATCACATTTTGCTGTAGGTATTCGGAATAACCTATACCCGTTCTCGCCACGGTTTCGGCACCCGGTTAAACAACAGCTGGGCATATTTCTACACAAACACAGAAGCACCTATAATTCACAAAAAAAAACTCGCACWAGCACACCTTTCTCGATTTKTAACCCGTCWCTAACCCCAAAGACTAACCCGGCTTTCAGTTTGAAACAGAACAAGTGTGATGTGTTKYTGACAGCTCTGTCACCATCTACCACAAATCCAATCCATGATAACGAAATTCCCCAAAACTCCGCCATTTTGGCGCCAATTACATGGGACAAACCAATTGCGGTACTTTATCTATCTAGGGACTTTATGCAGGACAGACCGAGAGCGCCATCTATCGATGACTGAAAGCGGAGGCGCTTGGATCTGAATCTGAATTGGTGCGCGAATTTTATTGTCCACCTATCTTACTTAAAAGCTGAAAAATGCTGAAACAAGCTGAAAAGTTTGAAATATATAACGAAGTTTAAAGAGTCTGTGATGTTATAAAGAAGGTGGGTGCAAAAATGCTAGTGACTCTACAATCTTATGTAGGAACCTGGCCTAAAGTATAAGATTTCATTACAAAAATTAAGATGAACATCTTTCTGTCTGGTATAATAACCAAGAATAGATAAGTCTGCGCAGCTGATACATGAATGCTACCCTGTGCATGMAACGAACTGAAAAAAAAAAATAATGCCAATTTCACGACTTTCCTCAATGGAAATAGAACGACAGCTCTTGACCTAAGATGAGGGTATACAGAATAGTATTCTAAGGAGGTTAAAACCAATGCAGAACAGGAGGAATAAAAGGAACTTTCATGAATGAAGAGACTTAGTCTACTTCTGTTTCTCCTTCTCTCCTAGTTTATGCTCTCTCCCTCCTTTCTCTAAACTGATAACTTAAAGAAGATTTTGCCAGCTTAACAAAATTATTTTTATGGCTGGATTGAATAATATCCTGGTAAATAAGGCCAAACAACCTTCTTCCAAGCTGCTTCTGAAAATAATCCTGAGTGTCTGCAAGTTCTGTTTAGAACTTCAAATAATGTGATTATCCAGTGAGCTAAAAAAGCAGTAAAAAAAAAACATGTAAACAGCTTGCGGACTTCTTAAGCGGTCACCCATACAAGTACTGACCGCGCCCGATGTTGCTTAACTACGGTGATCGGCGAAAATCGGTTTATCAACCTAATAATCTTGCCGATGCCGTCAATATGGAAAAAAGGCCTTCTATCCTCTGCTCCTGAATGAGGGCGTCTGTTGACCGCACAAATAAATCTATCTCAAACAGAATGATGAGAATGACAGAGTAGGTAGGTACATACACTTTTTGTAAGGCATGGTGAATAATGCACTGCTCATAAAAACAGGCGTCTTTAGGACCGCCTGTAACTGCAACTATGATGTCGACAGTAGTCGAATCAAATCAGTGCTTCCTAAAAAGAAAAGCACCTGCCTGTGGGCGAAAAACTTCTCGAGTTCGCCGTCCGAGCTGGAATCCCGGCACCCTGACATAAGAGGTGGCGCTGATAGACCACCATTAATAAAATCCAAGCTATAGATAATAGTCGTACTTGGATACGAATTGATCCAGGTAATCAGTCCAAATCTGTTGCTCTCTACCACGTCTTGTGGACCGTGGTTAACGACTATGGACACTAGGTCCGAACAAAGGGCCTCTAATTAACTGCCAATAGCCGAGCTGCCTACCACGTCTTGTGGACCGTGGTTAATAACTATGGACACTAGGTCCGAACAAAGGGCCTCTCATAACTGCCAATAGTCGAGCTGCCTTCCACGTCTTGTGGACCGTGGATGATTAAGGACACTAATCTCCGAAAAGGGGCTGATAGACCGCCAAATAAAAATTCTCTAGCTGAACTGTGTAGAAGGAGAGCTGTGTCATGTCGACAACCGTCATCCTTTGCTAGGTTAAAGTGCTACTAGAGCTTTTAACACCTAGATAAGCTCTGCCTGGCAAACGGTCGGGTGACGGAAAACTGGGCCTTAATCCTGCATACTTTTCCTCCTAACTAGAAAAAACAAAGGATGGTAAAACGAAAACGAAAACTTACCGCTGTGCGAACATGTGAACACCACCAAGCACAAAAAGCGAATGATAGCAGATGTGATATATTGTGCGATCTGGCCTTGCCGGTCGTGCAGTTTTTCTTTAAACTTGTGGCCACCTAGCGACAAATAGCGGTACTACTAGTGAAATAATAGTGATCTCGAGAGCGAGATGCCGTAATATAATAAACACCTATGAAGATTATGCCGAAATACCGATACAGATGCTCGCACAAAATCAACACTATAACAAATAATAAAGTTAGCTTACACATACGACATGGGGCAATAAATTTATACCATATGTCGTTGAATTTAATGCAGTGCTTAATAATAATTGACAAACCTCTGACACAGAGTTCGGGAGCAAGCACTTTTTTAAAACTGGCGGAGAGTTAACTTAAACATAATAGAGTCAAACAGGCATCTACGCTTTTTATTAATGGAAGACCCAGATAACTTAAAATACTATCGCAATTATTTTGTAGAAAACATTGTATTTATAGCACTTAAAATTTGACAAAATATGGCAATTGTATTATAATAGCACAATATACTTAATTAAAATGTACAAAGAGATTAAAAGGTTTAAGTAACGTATGCATGTTTTCAAAATGCTTTAGTCTGCACTCTTCTATAAAACAGTTAAAACTGGTAGTATCTATTTTACGACTAATCCTTAGTGCTTTCCAAATAATTTTTTTCGCATCAAAAATGCACAACGTTGAAACCTTCTTGAATTAATTTACGCTGATTGTTAAAAGGACAACTTATAAAAAATTATCGGCAAACAATATCCTACAATGTTTGACTACATTCACTACGTCATTTAAATATAACAAAAATAGTAAGGGACTCAGGTGCAAATCTTGCGGTATATCCTACGAGGTAGTAACCGAATTAGATTAATAGCTGCTTGCGGTCTGTCAAAAATGACTATCCATGATAAAATGGAATCAACAAGTCCGATGATGCTTAACTTTACTAGCATCCTAGTCATAATTACACGATCGAAGGCTTTCCATAATACCCACTCAAGTTGTCTCGATGACTACTTCTAAAATTATTTTTGCTCCTGTCCCTACCGATGCAGGTAGGCTGTATATTTGTCTGCTGTACAGCTCATTGCGACAATTATACTCACCGCCTCAAGAAAATATTCAACCTCTTCTATTATAATCGTAATATGTGAAACTTTATCCATGTCTCCTGCAGATATCATCGGATATGTATTACTGGTAGAGATCTTGTATTTGACATAATCTTAGGAAGTCGAATGAAATACACTGACTTATTTCAAACGGATGGAAGAGACTTTCTCGTTTTTAAGAATGGGTCTTATTCCTTGAAGTGATTTTGAAGAAATTGGTATTAAAGATGGCGAATTCTTTGCTTYAGAAAGTAGAGAGATTCGTTATATTACAAACTAAAAGACATCTTTAACATTTTACATATCGACTTGAACAATATTAGTTAGCTAAACTGTTTTTCTCGGTTATGGTCATAAAAGCTCAATTACTGCACCAGTTAAACTTTTCTATTTCTTTTTTATAATACCTACGTCTATTTCTTTGCCCCTTGTGATCGCTGATCTTTATTTTGTAAGTAACCATCTTATATCAAATCCGACTTCATCAAATTGTGGATTCGATTTTAGATAGGTATATTAAATCTTTTAGCGTTCTAATGCAACCATCTAGTTCATTATACAATATTCTACTAATCCAGCAAAGCAAAAAAATAGTTATAATCGCGGCTATGTTGGCCTTATTCTAATTGTCATCGGAAGATACGTATTTAACACTAATGATCGCTTTAATAGCTGCAATCCGATTACGAGAATCCGTAAAAGCCTTGACTGATAATTAGAATGCACATTTCGATTGCCATTGATGCATTAAAATGCCAATTTGAGCCACGCGCTACCCCGATAGCGCCAGAATATTTTAAGCGATTCCAGGCACATTTCTGTCCCGGCTTCATTTATTCCTGGCACATGGTGCACATTTGCAGTTTCCACACTACGGTGTGGTGCTACAACATAAAAGAATAACGAGGCGATAAATCGATTGGTAACGGAAGTCACATAACTAGCGGGACATTACTGCAAACTTTTTTCGAACACAGAGGAAATATAAATTGATAATTTGGCGATGTCGCGACGCATGTTAACAGATTAACACAAATAAATTAAGTTTATGTACGCATTCAATTATTTTGTCTTTAACTTTTTACTATTTCCTGTTGTCAGCAAATTAACTTTTTGATAAGATCATTAAATGTATGTATACCAATTATTGTGATCACATAACGACTGTCTATAAGCTAAGAAGGAAATGTATGTATTTTAAGATTATAAGTACTTACACTCTGTGTTCGGTAACGATGTTACTATTTTTAAAGAGTGTTCTACGAGGTAGTTTTAGAGGGAATCTCGATTTGAATGCTGCGTGTCAAGATATCCTAGCAGAAAGATTTTGTTTTACAAAAATATGTATTTTAGTTAGAGCATTATAAAATCGTAACCCCTTACCATCACACAGGGTCGGCGTATTTCCCTGAATCCGTCCCTGCTCTTTGAAAGGCTCCGCATACTTAGTAAACTTATTAAATATTTTGCAGATTTGTCGTTACTCTCATTACTATACCAGTGCCTTTATATTTCGCATATTGTTTAAGCTGTTAATTAGTTCGAAATATTAAGATCTTGGGGTTTGTCCTACATAAAATACAGCGCAATTTGGAACCTAAGCTACATGTTGCTGTTTCACATGTATTCACCTAAATGCAATTCCGTTTCATTTACGAAAACTGTTTTATCATTTTCCCGACCAATCAATTTTCTGTAAATATTTTATAACGAAAATAAATGATTTTGTATCGCATGATTTAGCTGAGTAATAATAAGCTATAAATATTGCTCCTTTCGGGATTTGATGCTGAATGTAGGATTTGGCAAAAAAATAATAATAACTAATTTGTACACATTTCTACTACATTAGGAAATCTGGTATCTTGGTAAGATAATATGATATGCCTTGGTATATAGGCAAAACCAGTTCTATGCCGTGCTGTCTGCACTAGACCTAAACTGCACTGATGAGCTATAATGATGATGAAATAGATCTATCTGCAGTTGTTTACGGTGCAGACAGTACAGCATAGACATGCATTTTAAAGCTATATAATATTGTAAAAGCTAAAATCTCTCCATGGTATTTTCTTAAAATAGTTTCCTATCCTGCAACTTGTCATTATATGGATGTAAGTTTTGGTGTAAAAAATATTAAGTTGTTTCGTTTTAAAAGCTGACTTGCACAGATTATACAATATATACAACTTGCCCACCACACTTAGGCAATGTTCAACACAACATATAATTGTGGTTTAACATCTTTTGAAAAAACTCTCCACAGACTTTGCCAAATGATATACAGTTGCATAATCCTCAAATGTTTTTATCTATTTGTCTGGATTGAGGGTTAACTGGATGAAATGGATATATTGTAGTTAACAAATGCAACACTTGATTTTTTATTAGATATTGATGTGGTAATTGTGAATGAGACCATTCTGTTTCAGCTGCAAATTTTAAAAGTATAGTTGCCTAATGTAACTTATAGACTGATCGGGAATTTTAGGTATTGTTGGTCTTTCTGACAATCGAAGGATATATCGTAGAAGTACTGGTTTCTTCTAAATAAGTAAACTGAGAAGACATTTAGCGCGCCGTCTTTTTGCAGGTGGCATACAGTAATTAGACGTTTTTCTCCTGTCCTCTTTTCGACTTTGTATAGTTGTAAGTAAACTGCATAGACAAGATCTGTGATGAGAAATTCATGTACAAGTGTTAAATACGTTACGTAACTGTTCTTGAATGGAACGTATGTTGGATTCTTAAGTACAGTCTTTATGTTTTTTAGGTATTCAATGATAATGGAATTGTTCTGCTCAAAATTTTTCTATGAACATCGTAACGGTTTTTTCTCTATTTTCCGTCCCTCTATTTTCACGAACCATTTGTCTATCTTTCTTATACTTTCGTATCACCTCTAACAAGGGATATTTCTTTAACATAAGATTTTTGAGGAGTGTTTGGCCATGGAACTCGTTTACCAACGTTAAAAAAATAACTTTTCAATTCTTATATTTGTTAACTACTACAACGAAACATTAAAATTAATTAATATATTGAAAGGTGTTGGTTACTATGAAAAGTGGTTTGATTTGGATTTGTTTTTTTTTCAAGATGAATTTCCCTAATTATTTGTAGTGTTAGACAGTAACGATAACAAAATTGTTAAAAAGATGAAGAATTTTTCAGCAGGTTACGGTTGTCAGTTTTCTTCCTTGCTGGGCAGAAAATATAGTACTTGGCTCTTGTATTGGAAAAGCTATAAAGGAAGGTATATAAGAGCATCGCGAATAAGTACGAGAATTGCTGGTAGATGCCTAACATATGGGGATACGTCAAATCTTATTTTTTTTATTATGACACTTCTATTTTGATTAACTTTTCGTTACGACCATAGACAGCCGAAACGTAGATTTTCTACGGCTGCTTGTATATTACACACACACACACACACACACGACTAAAATGTTGATGTTTTCTTCTGAGGTTGTTAAGTTCAACACTGGATACAATCGATCTTGCGGTCGATGAAAAAGTGAACGCAACTTTTTACAGTTAACGTAATCGCTTCCGCAAAGCAAGTGAAATATTAGATTACTCCGTAAATGTTGCGCGTAAGGTCGAGGAAACCGTGAAACAAAAAGCTTCAGGAAATGCGATACGAGCCAAGTAAACGCAGGAGCAGCGGCGGGAGGTAAACAAACGGTATACTGGATACAGATCGGTAAACAGCGCCAGCAAACAGCCTATTTCAATTAATTAATGCGAGTTTATTTAAACGTAGTTAAGTACTGCTTGGAATCTGTCGCATTAATTTGAAATTGAAACTATTGCTCTCGCTTATTACGGCTGGTAAACGAGAGTAGTTTTGCTAGATCCACAATGCAAGGACGACCGTTTCTCATGTTATATCCCAGATGCCCAAGGTTATTWTTACAGCTCTTGAGAATATTTGTATTAAGTTTGTTGAATCCTTGGAAGTACAGAACGTGTTGTTGCTCAGATGGTTGTATGTAGTAAAACAAAAATATTCGCTTCTTTATCGTTGACTTTACAAAGAGATACGTACAGTGGCGTAGCCAAGGGGGGGGGCAGAGGGGCAATTGCGCCCCCCCAGGAACTAAATTATTTTGATCATGGAATAGCAGCTTTTTTACATTTAACAGTACAAATTTGTTGCAAACTATTGGTTTGTTGTATAATAAACATTTTAGCAAATTAAACATTAAAATATAAGTCACACCTCTTCTGGTTTTTCTTGTGTTTKTACTTAACATTTTTCTTTTTGGAGCTTTGTCCCTCCAAGTTAATTTTCTGGCTACGTCGCTGGATACGTACATAATCAGAATAGTTAGAGTAATAATTACAAGAAGTGCTGAATTAATTTGCTTGTTGTTATTCATCAGATACTTAAATCATTTTGTTAATCTTCTGAAATATGTATCTATTGATATTTACATTGTGGTATTATTCAACCATCAAAAGGTTGGAAATCGCACCAACCCATTTTAATTCCATTGTTAAAAACTATTAAGTCGAAACGAGAAAACTAACGACAACTAACAAACAACTCGTTGTCAAGGTTGTTTATTTTTTTTCATTTAACTTTCACTGTATATTTAGTCAGTAAAACGAACTTAATTGTTCGTTATTATTTAAATTCTTAAATTATCAGCAAGAAGACCAATACTGATTTCTATCATCAAATATTTCCATGTGTAATTGTTATCCTTACATTATTATATTCAAGCATTAAAATGATTGGTCACAGCAATTATTATAATTTTAATCTTGCAGGGAAGAAAAGGTATAAAGCAAAAAGTTACATTCGGTTATTCCCTATACTTCTTCTCTAGAAGCAACAGTCGTTTCTGCGAGTTTTAATATTTACTCATGCAGACGTAAAAGTAACAGAAGTAACATGTATTTTATTAAAATGCATGTCTATGCTGTGCTGTCTACACCTCAACCAACTGCAGATAGTACTATTTCGCTGTCATTACAGCTCATCAGTGCAGTTTAGGTCTAGTGTAGACAACACGGCATAGAACTGGTTTTGCTTATATACCAAAGCAATGGTATGGTGAAAGTAAGAATTTAGGATGGCAATGCCATCTGTCAATATTACACTGACATGACAGGTATTTTATTGGGTTATGCCTTTCAAAGTTTACGGCTCTTTATATTTACAAATCTATTGCAGCATTATATAAATACTTTATTATGGTCCATGCCAAAACCTTATCTACTGCTTTCCATTATAACAACTATCTAAAGTATCTAAATCACACTGAATCAAAATTATTTGCGTTACCTCTACTGCTCATTGATATCTTGTAACAAGAGATCTTGTTAGCAGCGGTTAAATATCCTCTCAATACTGTTATAGTAGCTGAAATATGCTATAAATCGCATGTAGGCACTGTTCTTATTTTCTGAGGATCACGAATCGTCTTCGGTAAAGGTGCCTGTATGTCCCCAGATATATTTAAAATTCTAGCCAAAAAACAATGAAAACCGCCAACAGAATGCTATAAATATAGATAAGTTTATTTTTTATTAATGGTGGTGGGCCTACAGATTTAGGCGTGCTTGTCTTAAGAGTACAACTTATTTATACAATAAAATTCTTTATTGAAAAACCAATAATTGAATGACAATAGAGATAGTTTTGAAAACTTCAGGAATTATATACAGATTCAAGATTCAAGTAGCACATGTGGCGCCACCTTAACATCGCAGTTTAATAAAATGAACTCGCTTTGTACAAGGAAAAAGCAAGAGACGACGTGAATGTCACAATGCCATATATATAGTCGCTGCCATCCAACCCGTCTCGGCGGAGACCGTGTTGCAAAACTCCATTATAACAATTAGTTAAATATTCATCAAAACTAAAAAGAAACTTTATTTTGATTACATCAATTCCTTTTGTTGTAGATAGAAATTAATTAATTTATTCTCTTTTCTTTTCTTTTGCAATATGCTACACTCAAGCACCTGTGAGTGCTTACGTGGTATTGTTTATTTAATTATTGTTGATTGGTAGTATAGTTTATTATTTTCATTATAACATTTTGTGTTGTTTTTGGCAGAGAATTACATAATTATTTTTTTGGAAATTAGTAAACTTAACTGTTTCTGTATTTCATTGATGTATTAGTATATAATGTAAATGTAATTGTTACCCATAATAGATAATAAAGCGATTACAAACAAATAAACGATAGGAATATAAGCATTGTCTTAGATATTTGACGAATGCAAACAAAATATGATCCCCCATAGCTGAAAACTGGTTCCATATTAATGTAAAAAGGGTCATTTGAATGTCTTATACATCAAACACGAAAACCAGATCTACGAAACTTAGCGAATAAATGTTGTTATCAACAATGTGGACAACGTTGCGTGTATCTAGGCATCTGTAAAGAAAATCACATTTCAAGTAATCGCTTTCAGGTATTAATACCTTAATATTATCAAATACTTTACCGGTTACGATAGCGGAAATTTCGTTAAATTCGCGGCGACTAAAGTCCCTAGATAGATGTATTTAGGGACTTTAACGGATATATTTCACCAGCGCTTCTGTCGGCTTGGTAACGACACTTCTAGACTTCTACAGCTTCGCAGGAGTATTTATTAGTCACTGCATATTATTATTTTCTTATTCTTTTCATATTAGGAGCAATTGGAACCGGTTAATTCCACTTTTCCAATTTCAATCAAGGACCTCCATGATGTATTTTAATCCACTATGAAGAAGTATTCCTAGAATATGTTTTTTATTACTGTAAATATTAATGTTATATACTTAAAGGATTGCGGTCTCCTAGAAACAATTATTTTTTGTTGCTATTTGATGGAGTTTCCATTTCTATATTCTTTCTGTGGAATCCTTGAAAGCGCGTATCGTCGCGGACCGTGCCGTATTCTGCTAGCAAGATTGACAGCAAATTCATAATGGTCTTTAAACGCCAACGTGTTGCATTGTTACTTTAATAATCTTATTCCAAATGTCAAAGCTATGCGGACGTAGCCAAATCAAGATACGTAATTGGAAAATCCAGGTTATTCTCAAATCGGTCTTTATTGTCGTCCAAGACAAAGCTAAGCAGTAAATCCGCGCAGTGGGTTAACTATGACCTGCCACCGATGGCGTCTTAATGGTCCATGAAGAATTCCTTCTGTTCAACACGCCCTGTCGATTCCGGGTTATTATCCTGGTGCGTCTCGAGCGTGCTAGGTTTGTGTAGCATAACGTCCCACCAAGTGCATGTCGGAACCATCAGCACGTGGTGATCGTGCAGCGAGACCAACAACGGCAGGAAACGGCCATGAAATTAGGACCTATTCATCTGAACATAGACAATTTGGAACGCGGAATTTGGCTGCACTGTTTCAGATTTACAAGGTTTGTAACAAAATCTGTTCGACTGGAGAATTTAACCTTACAGGAAACACGCTATTTATTGTTTGTGCGGGTTCAATTTAATGATTTTAAGCATTTCTCATTATCTTACAAAATGCCAAAACTGTCACATCTGTTTATGCAGAATGTATGGTATAGAACGAACCATTTTGGGTCATCAGGTTTTTTAGGCAAAAACCAAGTGTTATGATTTTTCTGACGACTTAAATGTCTGCAGGTTTAAAGCTATTTAATTTAATGTTTTTAATAATAATAATAATGACTTTATTCACCCCACTAGTACAATGAAAAAAAAAGCAAATTTGAAAACAAAATAATTACAACTTATTTATAAAATTAACAAAAATAGACTAATCACGAGTCAAGTGGCGATGAAATGGCGTGGTTCAGTTGCTACTAAAAAGAAGTACTTGTTCTAACCATATTAAATTTGAAAGTAGCACTTGCATTGCTAACCACAACCAGGTGCGTTATACAGTTATGAAAAAAAATGGCAAGACACAGCCCCACCAAATCCAGACCGGCATGTTAAACATTATTAGTCATCAAAAACTTGCGCAAAGACGTCTTAAAACTAGAGGCAGTGGAGAGGGATTTCATATGTAGTGGAACGGAATTGTACACACGATAAACATCATATGAAAAAGACTTTCGGTAATATGTATGTTTGTGTCTAGGAACAGAAAGCAAATCCTTGCGACGAATATTTATGTTGTGTACATCCGTCCTAAATGTAATTTTATTGTAAAGATATGGAGGGGTTTTAGTGTTTATAATAACATAGTACAATACAACAGAGTGCAAATATGCATGGCAGCACCCCCAGCTGTCGCCTGCGGACGCCGAAAATCAGTCTGAGACAGCAATTCTGCATCAGCTGTATCCTCCTGCTCAGCAGTCTGGATGTACCAGTACCATACACGCTTGATGCTTAGTTAAAGTAGGAAAGGACAAATAACTCACAGAGTTGTACTTTAGTATTATAATTCAAAATTTTTCTAAAATTATATAAAATTCTCAGATTCAAAAAGGCTTTCTGCATAAGCATGGAGACATGTTCAGTAAAATTTAATTTTGTGTCAAAAATAACCCCCAGGTTTCGAGCACTATCACAAAATTGCAGCCGACAATTATCAATAACAACGTCTGTCTTACTAATTATATAAGATCGCAAATTACTATCGTGCTCCCTGCCGAATAATAATAGTTTAGATTTACTGGGGTTTATCACCAAGCCATGGCCGCTTTGGAGAATGCATTAAGATCGTCACTAATTTTTGATAACATTGAGTCAATCTCGTCAACTTTAAACGTGTAATACAACTGGGTGTCATCGGCATACATATAGTATTGTCCATACTTGATGCTGGAAACAAGCACAGAACTGTCAGTAAGGAACATAATAGGCCCCAGAATTGACCCCTGTGGCACTCCACTAACAACAACTCCGGCATTCGAGTAATTGTCCCCCACTCTAACTTTCTGCTTACGTTGATGAAAATAATTATCAAATAAATTAACAGCACCTTCCGACAAGCCAAAGTATTTTAAAATTGCCATAAGTAATGGATGATTGAGCATATCAAATGCCTTGGAGAAGTCTAAAAGTATTAGTAAAACAAGTCTATCTCCATCCAGGGCTGACACAATGTCATCTTTAAGATTTAATAGTGCTGTCTCACAACTGAATCTCCGGCGAAACCCTGACTGAAACGAAGGCAACAAATTATTGCTATCAATATGGTTTACAAGTTGCTTAGCTAAGATTCTCTCTGTAATTTTTGACATAACCGGAAGGATGCTAATCGGCGTCACATCCTTTAACTCTTGCGGACACTTAGTTTTTGGCAAGGGAATCACTAAAGCTAGTTTCCAGGCATCGGGAAAAACACTATGCCCAATTATAAAATTGACTATATGCGTTATAAATGGGAGCAAAACTGGCAAACTAAATTTTATTATGTCGATGGTTAAGCCATTGCCCGGCGGCTGCGGATACTATAGAATTTACGGCTTCAACAACATCAGACTCATTCACAAATTCAAAATCCAGCTGCTTTTCATTAAGTTTGTTTTCCAAGTAATTATTATACAGATCCTGACTTAATACAAAACCTTTATTTGGTATATCCAAAAAATACTCATTCAGAGCAGTCGGATCACACAAATCATTAGGCAATCCCGAAGTGTTAGATCTAATGTTTACACCCAAAAACTCTAATCTCTTATAAACGTTCCTTCGATTATTACCAGAAACGGAAGACTCTAAATATGCCTTTTTTCTCTAATTATGGCCGAATTTACGAGATTCCTTATGGACTTGTAATATTCCCAATGCTGGGGACGCCTAGTTCTACGAAACTTACGAGAGCCTTGTCGCGCAACTTCATCATAAAAGAAATATTGTCTGTAAGCCACGGAGCTGGTTTTTTAGTGCAATGTGAAGTTATAAGCGGTGCATGTTGATTGATAATTTCTAGTAAGTTACTGTTAAACTACGTAATCTTTTCATTAATATCAAACATATCATAAATCTCACCCCAATTTATTTGTCGCAGGTCCCTAAGAAATGCAACACGATCAAAATATTTAAAGGATCTGTAAGTCTTAAAAACCGGTTTTTTAGCCTCATACTTTAATCTCAAATCACAAAGTATTACACCATGATCTGACATAGAATGATTCAAGTCAACATCAACATTTTCAACAAAAGAGGCATCAGATACAATTATATGATCTAATAAAGTAGAAGAAGTAGCACTCACCCTCGTTGGTTTAGCAACCATCTGCTTAAGATTAAACGAATCAAGCAAATCTGAATATTGTTGCATATTAGATGTCATCTGCAACAAATCTATATTAATATCCCCCACACATAGAAAGCTATTTGTAGTTGCTAAAATGTGCGAACAAAGAGTTTCAACATCTTCATAAAATTTACTAAAATCCTTAAGAGAGGAGGATCTGTACATCACACACAAAACGCATTCCTGTTCCTGACTAATAGTGATACTTATTGTGAGATATTCAAAAGACTTAATAGACAAATTGAGTTTAAGAAGCTTAAATTTAATGTCCTTATGTATAAACAAGGCAACTCCACCACCTCTGCCGTCCCTATCCCTGCGAATTATATTCATATCCGGACTGAACCTGACGGCACCGTCCGTCCCCAACCTCCCCGGTCAACCAAGTTTCACTAATGGCTATCACATCGAAATAGTGGTTATTAAAATAGTGCTGAAACGAATGATAATTAGCCAGTAAAGATCGTACATTAATGTGCGCTAATTTCATTACCAAAAGCAAACTGCACTGCAACCCAGATCACAAATACCAAAATTAAGAAATAATATTGTATAACCAAGCAAAACCAAATCCGCTCTGCTTGGCACCCCATATAAACACATGAAAATAATTTGTATAGTAGCGAAACAAAAATAACATGATATGTATAAGTAGCTATATTAAAACAACAAAATGAGCAAAAAGTACACAAGAGGGCAACAAAAAACAAGAACACCTGCTGCTGTAAAATTAGACAATTATAGATCACACAAAAAAGCTAATCAATTTAGAGTGTCAAGTTCATCGACAGTAAAAACTTTTCTTATTCCTCCAGATTCCGACTTTACTAATATCGCGCCATCCCTAGTCCATACATTAAGATTTCCAAACTTATTATCAACCTTATTTTATCCACATTTTACGTTGGTTTCTACATCAGTAGGATGGGTTTAATAGTTGTTAAGACTAACAAAACGGTAAGTAATTTCCTTACCATTCTATAACAGTAAATACCTACAAAAGCTATTGAATGTACATTTCTGACACCGTATTGATCTAGAATGGGTTTTCTAGAATTTGATTATTTACTTAATACAGTCCAATTAGAAAGATGTAATTTTAAATTTTCTTACTGATATTTGGAGTTAAATGTGCAGTTAGTACAATATTTATAGAAATTGGAACATCACCTCTATGTCTTAAGTCTTATCGATTTCGGTTTCAGCTATATATGTATCTATTAAAATGCATGTCTATGCAGTGCTGTCTGCACCTTAACCAAATGCAGATAGATCTATTTCGCTGTCATTACAGCTCATCAGTGCAGTTTAGGTCTAGTGCAGACAGCTAGGTGGCTTTGTCATCATGTCAGTGTAATGCTGACAGATGGCATTGCCATCTAAATTCTTACTTATATATGTATCTATTTAAAATAAAATCAGTTATCGAGGTCCGTGGAGTAGCGAAGGGCTGCAGTAACAAGTAATGATTCAGCACATGATCGGAAAATCTTCGACATAGCTTTTGGCGTCAGTCGAGGATTTCTATCCCTAACGCTTTTCTTAACCCGAACTATATACATACCTCTATTCGCTAGAACTTTTTTTTCAATTTTTAATACTCGGCAGCTGTTTTCCAATTGTTCATTTACATGGTTGTAGCACCATCCTTTACGATAGTACGCCACCATTACTTTTTCGCTGATATGTTGGTTCTTTGTCGCACACTTGTACGCATTTCCAATCGCACCCTTGATTTGTCGATTAATGTGCGATACCCAACACTCCATGCTTATTCTAACTCTCCATTTACCAAACACGTTACTCTTTTAAATTCTTGCAAATGCAGCACGGTTATACAGTTTGAGACCTACCAATTGTTAATACTTAAATGAAACCATGGCTACCGCTTTTAGAGTAGTCAATTTCCACAATTAAGGAAGCCATTAAACATCAATTTAGAAAAACCCGCTTCGAAAATTTATTCAAAAACATCAGGTTTTACTTTGGATTAGTAAATTACTCTCACCGTTCTTAATACTCAATGAACTATTATGATGACATCTACGAAGTAAATTTACTGAAACGTGCTAGACCACGTTTTCAAAAAAAAGAGAAGAAAAATAATACAGCATGAAAAAAAGATAAAATGGCGTATACGTCAAAAGAGTAAGTATTAGAATGATATTAGATTTTAATTTGTCATTCAATTCTTTTTTTCCAAATATTTGCTTTCCTACGTCAAATTTGAACTGGAATAGTCTACCAAGACGAAATATAATTTTTCACTTTAAATTAACCTGCTTTCCCGTTATTTCAGTTATCTATCATTTCATTAGGCAACATATTTTATTAATAATAAATATTGTTTATTGATATTAACAATTTGACCCCACACCAGAAAAAAAAATTGTGTATTTATTTTAACCCTTTTTTTCTTGTAAATGACGTGCTGATATGCAGCTCTCAGAATGGTAAATGAAAATAAATCTTTCTGCTTTATCAATTATTGGTGGTTTTCGGTTGAATTCTCTTCTTTTTGTATATCTGATAACTCTTGTCATGGTGTATTGAAGCAGTGAACATAATTTTGAATTATGGAAGGTAGTTCAGAATGTTGGCAGGTTTGTATTTGCCATACTCTAACAATCTTAGTAGTCGCAGTCAGATGCACCATTATCATAAACTTCTTGTAGAAGACTTTCACAAAAAAAAGTTCATTCATCATATAGGTTACCTTGGAACGCGTCCCTATCTACCCAGGTCTTTTTTTCAAAATATTATGTTGTAAGCTGTCATATTTTATTTATCAATGTTTATATTTATATTGACCAATTTCCTCGATCTAAGTGCATTTAGCTTTAATTTTAAACCCTCGACAACTACCTTTAAATTTCACGAATTAATTTTTAATGACACACCTCGTATGTATCTTTTCCTCTAACATATTCAAATTGTGTAAATACTTAGAATACTTACCCACGATAGGAGCAGTCTTAAGCAAAGCTGACCTTTCAGCCTCTAAAACGTGTTACAACTAGGTTTTAGTATATGCATACTTCCTACATCGTAAGCTATCGTAAGACAATAAGATGGTTTCGTTCTTCGGACACTTTCAAGCAATAAGGTAATGAATATTTAGACAATAAAGCAAGATTTTTTCGAATAGTGGATCCATTTTCTTCATATACAAGATTAAATCTTTTTCCTCCTTAACTGGCTGTTTGTTGATTCAATTTAATGATGATTTAGTTTAATGATTTAATGAAACTGTATTAGTTTCAAGGATTTCTTCTCACTTTTATGCAATGCCAAAACAAACGCACTGGTTTATATAATTGTGTTAACTAAATATTATTTTTTTTCTATCTTTACATGTTCATGGCGGAATTGTAATCTAGATAGGTGATTTCCTCACTATAAATAGTGAATTTTAATTGTTTAACTGTCGTTCGACAAAATATACGCGACCATTGTAGTACTGAAAATGAGCTGTGTATGAGCAGTTATGTTGATTTTATAACACCAACTTAGTATTACATCTAATTGAAATAAATAAATTAAATAGTGACTCAATTTTATGCTTTGGTTGTCTTTTCTTAATTCGACGTATAAGATATGTGTAAGTAATTGTTTCATATCACAAAATATTTAAAAATAAAAAATAGCAGTAAAGCGAGCAAAATTTTGAAAAGTGGCTTCAGAAGTTGCAAGCCTAAAAAATTTACAAAAATTACAAGAAAGCTTTTATGGTTAGTATAGCCTCCCAGCGTTTCATGTTCTTACTTTGATAAGGTTAATAAACTGAGCTCTTCTTAGTACACTGATTACTTTACATTTCGCCGAATTTCTTATTTACATTAGCATGCCATCCAAAAAAGTGAAAACACCAAACTATTTTAACCCTTATTAAGAATTAAACCGTTGAGCGAGTTCATGGAAGTATGGAACGAAGCCCATTTTCTATAAAATGAAATTGCCGGACTAACTTCGGTAAATGAGCAACTGTGTAATGAAATTGTCGGCTGGTACCGACACAGGTGGCCGCCGTCATATAATGAAACAATATCGTGCATGCGCAACGCTATAGCTATAGTTAAATTCAAACAAGTGTTCACGAATTTGCATAAAGTTGATTATGGCTGGTTGCAAGCTCGATGTTTGTTGGTTTCAGTACCTGTTCTTATTTTTTTGTTTTCTACTTTTGTAGAATTATGCTCCACTATCGTATTTAGGCTAGGCACTAGTTCGTTCTTGTGGCAGTACCTGTAATATCATTTGCCCTCTGTAGTTGACGTAAACTTGTTGATACGTWTAGGAAAAAAAGACAAATCAAAGAAGCTTCCAGAATGCACTGCAGCAAGCACAAAGTGTATTTTGTTAAATGAAAAATAAAACTAAAAAAGGATAAAACAAAATCGTGTGCATATCCAAAAGGCTCAAAAACTGATTGATCTTTATTTTAGGAACAACAAACATGTTTACCAAAATTTATTCAAATAAAAAACCATTTTTAATTACTAGACATACTCTTTTTATTAAAATGCATGTCTATGCTGTGCTGTCTACACTTCAACCAACTGCAGATAGGTCTATTTCGCTGTCATTACAGCTCATCAGTGCAGTTTAGGTCTAATGTAGACAGCACGGCATAGAACTGGTTTTGCTTATATACCAAAGCATTTGCATGCCAATTTGTCAGGCTACAGGTCACTTCCTTTAGGAAGTAGTACCCGTTATGGCAGTTAGGTGGCTTTGTCATCATGTCAGTGTAATGCTGACAGATGGCATTGCCATCCTAAATTCTTACTTTCATACTCTGTTTACATTCGGGCTGCGAAACGATTCCTAGCTCAGTAAATATACCGCTTGTGAATCTTTGACTGCATTGAGGCMGTGTTTTTAATTCCTTTATTGTTAATTAGTGGTGMMGCATTTAGAAAAATAACAATATCAGTAACAATAGAAAACCGTAGTTTCCGATGTGTATATGTCAGTTCATTGTTTGCTTCCTTAAAATGACCTCCTTGCTAGGCTGTTTAAAATTGCAACTGGAATATGCACATTCTATACATATACTTTATAAATATCGCGCTAAGCGCACAAGTTGACAATCAAAAATCTGATAGTGGGAAAATGTACTAATTAGTACATAGTTCATAAATGCAATGCGCATCCGAATGAGAATAAGCGTACAAATTTAAATTAGGTAACGAGAACATCCAAACATCCGTTTGTAGTCATCCAGAAAAATCCGTCGTCTGCTGCAAAAAAAATTCTTGTACGAATAGCAAATTATTGACAAACGCGTGGGAATCGGTTCATCTGCCATACCACAAAAATGTGAACTTGTGATGTCCTGACAGTAATTAAATAGAACGGATATGCAATAATTTTGTCAGCTAACGGTCCGTTATCTCTAGGTTGCCATGTTCAGATAAAAAAATTCAAACCGATCCAAGTTTCCAAATATTCGTAAATTCATCAGTTGTTTTAAACATATTCTTTCGATTAACAATAAAAAAACTACATCTAATACTAGCCATGAATCATTCAAAAACTATCAGTTTAGAAAACTACAAATTTAAAAAAACTACTTTCGCGGATACAACACTGTCGTGGTACTAATTAGATATATATGTATAGGTACGCTTCATAATATTTTATCAGGTTGAGGCTTAACTTAATACAATCTGTAAACACGATAGGAACAGAAGGTTTCTTCAATTTTTTCATGTATGGCAACAACGCTGTACGGTTCGGTGGCCGTGAACCGGTTGGGTACGACCGGCCCACAGAAAAAGCAAAACAAAACTAATGATGGACTCGCTTTTATAGAACCAATCTAAAACATTAAAGGATGAACGCGTTACGTGTTCGTTATTTTATTTTTACACGAAATTAAATTTACGGCGGACTATAGGCGCATGTAAATCTGGAAATCGGTAGATAGATGGAGAGAAGGGAACGCGACTTTGTTGAGTGCAGTAGGGAAATTAAGTTTATTGCTTTTTTGTATTACTAGAGAAAGAATGTTTTAATCTGCGAGAAATCTGTTTTTCCAAAGAGCTTAAGATAATTACCTAGCAGCGTGGCTTACACAATTTCTGGTTTTCGACAACTTATTAGGAAGTTCCAAAATTGCAAGCAGACAGAGCAAATGGTATTTATTGGTATTGGTAAACTGTTTTCACATTAGTGTGGGAATATGGTGTGGCGTTTCTATTATGCTTGCTTACACATAAAAATTAATATCGAGCAGATGTATTAAGTTTGAACTTGCCACAAATTATTGTGGTTGGTCAACATTGATTTGCTTGGGATGCCTACTAATTAAATAAGATCACAAGTTCTAGTAATTATATATAAACAACTATATAACGTAATATACATATATATTCTTATGAAAATCATTAATACATTCCACAGTACTATTAACTTCATGCCACTTCGGTCGACTTTTATAAAAGCTTTGAAAGAAAAAATCTTTTCATTCAACGATAAGAGATCTCACATTTGTGCACACATACATGTGTGTATCTATTCTGGATAGAGTATTGAAGAAAAACTGTAGAAAACCTCCAATCAGATCTCGATCATCTTAAGCCAATCTTCTAACCTTCATCAATACGATCAATCGAGGCAAAACCACCAGGCCCTGCTGTACGGGGGCATCTGTTGACCATTATATTCAATTGTTTGGAGGGGCTTTCTACATTTACAAAAAAGCGTTGATAGATGGATCCCATTTATTAAGAAAAAAGTTGCATTCCAATGACCAGTGCCAAGGCGATTCAGTGATCCAAGACTTTGTCGGGAGGTCAGTTTCTGCCACCTTTTCTGTAGGATCGTCTATAAGCTGTTGATTGAATATATCACGTTTCTTAAGTTGCCAAACAGAACACCATCCATCTTCAATGGTGTAAGGTGCACGAAAAATCTTCTGTCCAAAGAGATTTTCTGGAGGTTAGCCGAGTTGTAGCTAGCTCTTGCAGATCTCAGGAAATTTCGCCAAGCTTTATACGTAGCAAACTGTCTGCGAATCTCTGGAGGAGCAATGCTTGAAAGAATCGGAAGCCAAGGTAATGGAATTAACTTAATTGTTCCAGTAATTAGTCGCATTGCAGTATTTAGTTTAGTGTCTGGTGTGATGACTATTTTTACAGACAGGACAGCAGTGCTATAAAGTGAGGAAATTTCGAAGTACGGAGTACACTTGCTTTCGCATCCCAATTTGTACCAGCAAGCTTATGCAGGATGTTATTTCTAGTCTGTAATTTTTTACTGATGTTTTCTAGATGTTTTTTGTACGTTACAGACTTACATAGAGTCACTACAGGGTATTTTGGCGAGAAGTTATGTTTGAGAATTATGTTATTTGACAATTGGCATAACTTGAAGTTGTTTGTCTTTTGATGATTGTTGAGATGATGAGATGAAACAAGTTACTTCTGCCTTCAGTGGATTAGGGCACAAGCGCTAAGCTTTGAAATAGCGTATCATAATCTCAAGTCTTTACTTTGCAAAGCCAATGCCATGTCGTCTGTCGATTGACTGACTAGMAGGTCTGTAAAGGTTGAAAAGAATAGGCGACAGAACCGATCCTTGTGCAAGACCATTATTCAAAATCCTAAATTTGCTACTTTTCTCTCCCAGAAATACTGTGAATTAATGTAGGAACAGCTTTCGTCCGATATAAGCTTCACAGTCGTTCCACTTTTGAGAGTATTAAATAGTTTAATAGTCCATCTTTCCACATAGTACCATAGGCGGCCGACAAGTCCATGAGCACTACTCCAGTTTTCAATCGTTTCTGGAAACCAGCTGCAGCATATGTTGTTAGAGCCAACACTTGATCACACCAACTTCTGTTCTTCTTAAAACCTGTTTGTTCCCTCGGAAGTGAGTCTTCAATAATCGGACCTATTTTCTGGTAGAGTATTTTCTTTAGTAACTTGTACAAGATTCACTGAACGGCAATGGGTCCGTAACTTCCTGCTTCATTTGGAGGCCTCCCAGGCTTTAAGATAGCAATTACCTTTGCTTTCTGCATAAAATTTTGAAGAGTACACGCATCTAAAATATTATTATAGAACTATAACAATCATCGTTACAACAAGCGTTCGGCCCCAAAGTTTTTCAATAATTCTGGGTAAATACCAACAAAACCAGCAGCTTTTCGGGTTTTCAGAGCACAAATAGCTTGCCGAAGTTCTTACAATGAGAATAATTGTGACAACTCTATTGAAGGTTCGCATCTTTGACTTAATAAAAGTGTATGACTTACCTTTAGTCGAATGTCCCTACCAAAATTTGCATACATTTAAAACATTATATAATTCAGTAGACAGAAAAATAATCTTAAATCGGTACTTGAACCTACTTGCGCGTCACACATGACTATCTTACCCGAAACTACAAATGCTCTTTACCAGAATTGCGGTGACTCCAGCTAAAATTTTAAAATTCATTTATTACATACTCTTACTCTTTACAATCAAAATGGACTTTGACTTAATTAAAGCGACTCTACCTAGAACACTTTCAAAAATACGAGGAAGCCTAACTGACCCAAATTTATATGAACTACATCAAAACGAATGCTCGAATCTACGTATTAACACAACCTTCAATTTCACGTTAAAACACTTTCCAAGAGACTGCATAATCTTAACCAATTACTCTACATACTAACTTCTGTGAAAGGTAAGACGAAACTGCAGAACTGTAATTATGTAAAAATACGCTACGTTACTCCGTGATTTTCCTGTCCTGATCGGTCTTATTGAGGATTGCTACATCTACTATTTAGGCGCGAAAATTACAGTCTACTATTAAATATCTAGAATTTAATTAAAAGCTAACCAAAGCTCAATATCTAGCTAGCTCGTGATTCTCACGAGTTGGGGTGGAATATTGAATCAAATTGCCCCTTTGTAATGTAAATAAAAATAATGTTTCCTTTCTTTCACAAAAGTGTATAGTGTATAAATTATCAAATTTGCTTTAATAAGTGAGAAGATTTGCAGGATGATACTAAAAAAGTATAGTTTTGAAAAACTTAAAAAAGGTCATTTTTGGAAGTAGTTTACGAGATATGATACTCAGCTTCCGTGGGAGCGTTCCCACTCAGGCAACAGAAACCGCATGATAGCGCAACTGCAATTTTCAAACCAGCATCACTAATCTGGCCAGAACAAAGGCACGTGCAGCATACMMAGAACCGCCTGGAAGAATTTCCAGGAATCGGCGTTGTTTTTAGTCATGTGTGCGCGGGAATGAAAAATCTGCCCKACGGCCGACCATATATGCAACGGTTGGTTATTTTATTGCAACCACCTGCCCGGGMTRCCTTTGTTTAGCTTTGATTTCAAACCAAGCGAACGCTCAGCTGTTGGAGGTATCCGGTTCGCACTGTTGCACTGCTGGCATGAGTAGGCAAGGCTATTTGCAGGATTAAGGGATTTCGCAGTAAAGTGATAGCGGAAGGGCGATAACAGGGCTTCCAATCTATGCCGGGATCAGTCAACTAGACTACTTACATGCCACAAATCTGCTGCTACATTAACTGGATCGCCTGAATCCATTTTGTCTTTAAGTGAGTAACGATGGGCACAATGATTCATAAAATATTTCCCAGTCCTGTTATTATATGATTTAAATGTGCTTGCCATCATTTGTTTTGAGGATCCATTTTTCCACGTGATACTKGTGGCTTCTGATGCATAGCTATAAACATTTTAATTTCAAAGGCCAGACGTAATATGTTCGGTATGATACTCTGAATACATAGAGGCAAAAAAATTAATACTTGAAAGGAACAATGATCATAAAGTTCGGAACAAAATTAAAGTTTATTTATATAAAAGTTTTTGCGCCCTGGTGGCTGTATAGTTGATATACCCATAAATTTTATTTGGACCTAAAATATGAAGTAGATGAAGCAGTTTTCCTTGAGCTAAAATTATTGTGACAAGATCATTCAAAGTACCTGTAATCTTATTTCACTGGACTTTTTGACTGGACTTTTCTTGCACTTACGGATCGTAACACGTCGTAGTTCGTAAAACCACCACTAGAGAACGCACCCCGATTTTCACAAAAAGATCGGGTAATTGGGTATTATCACTTTTTTTTTAAATGACGTAAAATGAATCTTGAAGTGCATATATACCGTATGCCGTGCTAAAAAAAAACAAAAAAATATTTGTAGGTGGAGAATTTCAGGTCTGAAATTCGAATCTTAGAGGTCCCCACCAAAACGCTTCTATTCAAGGTTATTCAACTCGTGACGTCAAGTGTCATGTAAACATTACCGAGGAGCGTGCTGTTTAATGGTGTAGCATCATTCTTCTATTGAAAAAGCTTTTGTGTGGTGTTTATTGAAAGGATGGTGTTAGAGCTCGCACGAAAAAGTGATTTGTGTAGTTTCACAAGCATCTATTATGTGTGGAAAACAAAACAAGTGTTGTTTTGTACATGGTTATAAAAGTAGTTCAGTCAGTACAGCTAACAAAATGTTTGTAACCGTTCCTCGAGGTTATCAACGTATGAAAAAGTTGTTTAAGGCCCCTAGACGTGATATGCCGAAATCACAAAGTTTGTTTTTCTGTTGTGAAAATCATCTTAATTCTTGCTGTAAGTTTTATTATTCTTTTTGGGGTTATAAGTGTTTACCATTCAGTTTCCATTTTGTTATAGCTTTAAGTTGATAAAGGGAAATGTTATAATAAAGAACAACATTGTTCCCCATATATTCGACCGTTAGCCAGACCGGAAACAAGCCGCAAGAGCCCCGACAATAAATGGCAATTTATATTTATTCTGACCTCTAAAATAAATGGAAAGTTTAGGGTACATTTTTGATTCTTACATTTTTATGTTTACAAACAGTATGTTTCCAACAATCCACTGTGATCAAGTTATGAATGCTACGTTAATTTGATAAAAAGTTCACTTATGCTGTTGCTTTTGCTTTTACGTTCCACATCTCTGCCGCGTTGAACCGCTCGTCGCTGTACACAAATTCCATAACTGTGAACATGCCTTCAGAAGTCATAACTCATAAGTATTTCACTTTTTCTTGGCGTATTTTAGTTCACTTGTCACAAAATGAACGTAAACAACAAACTGATAAATTGACGGGCTGAGGCTGACGCGTGACGCGCTGATCCCAGATGCAAACAAGACACCTGACGTCACGGCCAGTATGTTCGCGTTTTGGCGGTCCCTTTAAATATTCACATTTTTAATATTAAAAATACACCTTACGATCCATTTTTTCGAATTTATAAGCTTCCTATTAATATGCAATTTAATAAAATATAAATATATGGCAAATACCCAATTCCCAATTGGGTCTCTGTACCATACCAACCTTTGTCGTGGTTCTGGATGGCTGTGCTGTGCAAGACGTGTCCGTGTCAATAAGTCGATTTTTACTATTAAATTGCCACCTTTTGACATAAAAGTTTTGTTTTTTTTAACTGTGATGTCATCATCTTTTTTTAATAGAAATACCCCAACTTTTTTTAAATATTCTGCGGAGCCGTCAGTCAGGTTTCAGAGCGGGTTGCAGCTGTAATACTGCTCTTATAAAAATGCAGATGATACCATTAATGAAACCGATCAAACCTTTAATATTGATGGATCACTTAAAGGCCTTTGTTATGATATCGCACGAAAGTTTATTATGTATTTTACTTAACATCGATTTGTTAGCAAGTTGTTTAAGCAACCGTTCACAACTCGTGGTATTACATGAAAAAAGCTCTGGTGTTAAATATATTGGCAAATGACTAGCGCAGGGATTTTGCTCTTAGGGCCTATATTGTTTATTATATATACGTCTCACTTTGAGTATGTTATGAACTAATGTAATCCGCACTGTTATGCATGTCTATCGTGCCTATGGCTTACTATTAAATCCACTAAAGTAATGTGATTTTTGGGCGTAAATGTGATAGACTTGCTTCAAAAGATGTAATCCACATTACAATAAATGGAAATACAAGTTCCTGTTACTGATCTTGCAAAAAATGGGTTTGATTTGGTACTAATGTTCCTAAGACTATGCAAAGTGCTTAACATAAGTGCACATTTGCGAACAAAATTGAAGCAGATATTAACGAATACAGTCTGGTAACTTCATAACTTTGTATATGGTCCCTATATACCTGAGAACTGGTGATAAAGTCAGAGTTCGGTGGCCACGTATCTCGTGAGATAGCCGAGTTGAGTTGACTTAGTACGATCAACTATGGATTATTATTTCTTGCTTCTTGCCTATTTCAAAAAATTGTAATTCACAAAAGTGCTATATACCTGTATAATAAGATACGTTTTCATTCCGGTGTCCACTCTTTCTATTTGAGGCACAAAATCGCTCATCTGTATTCTTAGCCTCGGAATATTAAAGTGTCCTATTTCTTGTTCTMAAAACAAGTTAAAAGAGTATTTAATAGCCAAAGGAGTATACCTGTATAGGTACCTTGAAAATATTTAGTATGAAGAGTTAATCAATACTTAATTAATTAGTGTTATATTTTTATATTTGACGCGTACCTTAAGAATCTGGTCCCTTCAGGACTTTTTTTAGACATTTAGGGTGAGCTGATGATGATCTCKTGATAAGGTCGAAACAAGCCCTTCTATAATATCATATCTCCCATAAAGTGCAATTAGACTGAAAAAAATCTGATTTCTTCTTGAAAATATTTGTTAAGTTTTTTCTTTTTGTTGGTACTTTGCTGATTACTGGCGTATGTCCGCGATTCTTGGCTGCTATTTATTTATTTATTACTTTCTTGCTGGGKGGTTTAGTGGAAGAACAACCTCGGTTTTCTTCCTGGAAACTGTTGTCTGTACTTCGCCTTAATCTGATGTTGTAATGTTTCTATTCCGCGATTTCCTAACAAAAACTATTACTACAAATTAAAAATACCAACAAATTTGGAAAACAAACAACGAACAAAAACATTACGAAAGAAGTTTAATTTTGGTACCCTTTATTTAAATGAAACCTACAGTGAGGAGCATAACTATAGCTCTACCTTGAATTATCAGTTTTTCTTGGCCAAATGCAAACGTAATTTAATATAACTTACAAGAAGGATAAAAGAAATAAAAATAAGAGGAACTGGACTATTTAAAGTAATTTATTGATAACTTCCATAACTTAAGCAAATGATTTCTCAAATTTGCGTGGTTCACAACTATAGCTCTACTTAAAAAAACTTTTAGGTGACTGTGATTGAAAGTCAAAAACATGTTTATATTTATTTTGTTATTATTAACTGTCAGTGTGTTGTAACAATTGTGTTATAGATGCCTCGTGGAAGATATCTTAGTGGCATGGGATGAAGGCTTTAGTCGCCGAAAAATAGCTCAAAGAATTAACCGGTCTCGTAAAATTATTTTCGAAACCCTGAACAGTATGGAATAAACAAGAAAGGTGGCCTTAAGAAAAAAATTTCGTTCAGAGCTGTAAGAAGAATTATTGCTGCAGCGAGTAACACTTACAAAAGTCGAAAAAGAATTGCCCAAAAGTGCGGGCTTAATATTTCAAAATGGACTATAGGGAACGTTCTGAAGAAAAGTGGACACATTGTACGCCGAAAACTAAAAAAAATGTCCGAGACTTCTTCCTTACCATAAAACAGACCGTTTGGAATTTACTCGTGAGAATATGAATCAAAATTGGGAAAATGTAAACCAAAACTTTACAACTAAACCTCGCATTAAACAACGCTATTTAAAAAAATCAGATTATCTTTTCTGATGAAAAAAATTTAATCTTGATGGTCCAGATGGTTTCAATTGTTATTGGCGAGATTTGTGGAGAGAACCTAAGTATTTTTCAAAACGAAATGGTTAACGGTCTGGGGTGCATTTACAAAAGCAGGCGTTTTAACATTGACTTACTCATCAACACGAATGAACAGACGAGAGTACATTCAAGTTCTTGAGACAAATTTAATGCCTTTTTCAAATAACAATTACGAACCAGATTTCATTTTCCAACAAGATAATGCGAGGATTCATGTCAGTAAAGAATCGATGGCTTGGTTTGCCAACCAAAATGTCGAATTGTTAGAGTTGCCCTCTTGTTCACCTGACATGAACCCAAGTGAAAACCGTTGGGGTATCTTAGTCCGACGAATATATGCAGATAACCGACAGTATGCCACCATAAATGAACTCAAACATTCATTAGAAGAGGTTTGGGACAATTTGGAACCAAGAATATTAAATAATTTGATTGAAAGCATGAATTCTAGAATTTTTGAGCTAACTAAAAAGAATGGAGGCCAAACCCATTATTAATTTACAAATGTTTTAATAAAAGTTGTTCAATTCTGTGTGAAATTTAGATGGGGCTATAGTTGTGCAACAGCCCAATTTAAAACAAATATTTTATAAAATTATGGGAACTGTTTATAAATTATTCTAAATAGTCTACATCTTATTATTTTCGTTTCTTTTATCGCTCTTGTGAGTTACATTAAATTACGCTTGCATTTGACGAAGAAAAACTTTAAATTCAGGAATGGGCTATAGCTATGCTCCCCAGTTTATAATCTAGTTGAAAATCAGTGCTAACTGATAGATTTTGATTGTAATACTTTTTATGACCTTGGTATAATTTGTTTCAGAAATCTTTAAGAATTTGACAAAGATTTTAAAACTTTGCGTTAATTAGAAACAATGGTAGGCTTAACAGAATCTGAAATAATTACAGTTATAATTATCGCTGATTTTGGCGATTTGTTAGATAGCATTTAATAAATATATCGTCAATAATACAAAATTGATGAAAACATAAAAGTGATAAAGCCGATGCTTAAAGTACGACACCTATAATAAATGTTGCATTTTGCGCCGTAGATTTGAAAAAATAGGTTGTCAAAAAAACGTATATTGAAATAGGCATCGCTGGAGTGTGTACATAGTATGATAGTAATTGATTCCATCGTTAAAGAAAATTAGAGGTAACATTCATTTGTTGCTCTCCAGGTTGTTTAAGTAAAAAACGCAACTCAAAATAGTAATGACCATTATATGTACTCCTTTATAATGCGACTTCCATTCTTAACTAATTAATACCGTTTACACTGGCTGCTTGGATGTTTATCTAATTGCCCGAGGCATGTCAAGTTCTTTGAAGGTCGTTATCCAGCATTAATAGCTTGCTATACCTACACACCTAAACAAGCTCCTAAGTCTGTTACATCATTCATCGACCAAGTAGTATGGGGATAATAACACTGTCTACTTCTCACTAACGTGATTCACGCGGAAAAATATACCAAACACGTATGTGGTTTCAAATGTGTCCTTTTATTATTCAAATCAGTAATCGTGTCCTTTATACATTGTTAGGAATTTCAGTCGGTTTCCAGCACTTTGTTCATATAACATCTGGTTAGTAGACCACGTGTGCACGCTCTCATGTGAAAGACGTAATGGACCACGTGAACGAATGTAGTTATAGCGTAATCGTTAACTGATATTTGTCTTTCATTTCCAGGTGTTCCGGCCACTGAGCGGGATGAATCATCTTTTCTTCTTTTCATATGACGTGAATGCACCACGGAGAAGTTAAAATGGAAAATGAGACAGAGTCTGGCCCCAGTCTTCATGTGACTACCAAAGGTGTCACCCGACATTGCTGCTCAAATTAACGTACAGTATTAGAAGAGTATTTCGGATAAACCGCATTTATTGCTCCAGTGGTGTTTGTTAATGTGATGAGTTTGTGTTTGTGCGTGTTTGCGTGAACATGTGAGCCAAGTGCGCGTGTGAATCAAATTTGGGTAGATAACATGCCCTCGAAAAAGCAGTACGACTTAGTCCAAAATGACGATTACGATACCAGGATTCCTTTGCACCCTGAAGAAGCCTTCCATCATGGCATCGTCTTTCATGCTAAGGTGAGTCATTTTCTTTAATGTAACAGCAAATGCGGCGTGATCTGACATTTGCGAGTTCTCGAGACTTGAAAATGCGGCATGTTCGTACGTTTCATTCAGTCAAGGTGTGTGCACTGGGCAATTATAATTAAAATGCTGCTGCATTACATTCATTCAGGATATAGGTTTGATGTAAATGCGGCTTAGGTAAATTATGCAATACTTTCATGGTAATATGCAGTGTTACTGTGGTTTGGACCTGCAGGTAATCTCAGTAATTTTATAAATAATGCTCATAAAATGAATACGCAGAATTGTGAGTAGCTTGCTAGCTACACTAAACCACCTTGAAATAGACTAATAGGAAATGAGGAAACTTATTTTACGTTTCTGGCTGCTAATGAATGAACACGTTTGAATTAGATATGCATATTGAACCGTTTAATACAGAAATGCATACTTACTACTGAACTGTCTACCTGCTGACTACATTGAATGAATTTAATACTTTTTCTTCAATAAATGCTTTAGAATCTGTCAAAATCTCTTAATTTCGATACAGAATAGGTATGACAGTGTAGTTTTGCTAAAATTTCGATAAAAATCATTAATCGTCATTAATGATTACTGAAGTTTCTTATTAAAAGAAGTAATATCATATTTAAATGACAACATATTTTATTTCATCCTTGTGTGAAAATACCTAAGTTTTCTTGCAAAGAGCTATTTACCGATAGTCACAACAGTGAAATCTTAATGACAACCGAATTTACCACTGACTTCGCAAACAACTGTAAGCAAGATTGATAAACGGTTTCGGGAAACCGTAAAAGTCGATATACAATACAAATTAGCCAATCTTCGGTAGAAAATTTCATTCCTACAAACTAACACTCCCCCGGGATATAACTGAATGCCCTTTAAATGCCCACTCACATCTCCAGACTTAACTGCTTTGGGCTACTTTTTAATTTGGGTACTTGAAAACAAGGTCATCAAAACAAAACCAGCAAATGTTGAAAAACCGCTGCAAATTGAATTAATACTTCCACATCCAATTGTCAAAATAACATTTACGTTTGTATTTCTTATAGTGTACGATTAGTAATCAGATTTTTTGCATTTTGTCTCTTAACATATTTTTTCTAAGACAAAGTCCTCGTGATATTAGAAAAAATATAGAAATTTAAAAATCGGGTTGTTTCGAAATAACTCGAAAATTATTAACTTAACAAAATTACAAGATTGCTTTCTGATCAGATTTTCTACATAATACCAAAATTTAAAAAAAAAATCGTACGAGCAGGGACCAAAATAGGTTTTTTGCAAATATTTCGAAAATATCAAAATTTCGAATAAATTTTCTAAGACACTTTTTGTGAGAAATTTTATTTCCTATCTGATGGCATTTTCATTTTTTGAATATATTAAATATATTTGGAGATATTTAGGAAAAACCGTTTTCTTTAAGTGACGCTTTTTTGCTAATATCTTCTAAACAGTTTGCTGCACCGAAAATTTATAAGAGCGAATAATACTCGCAGTTATACTACTAATCACATACTAAAACGAAAAAAATATAAAAAAATAAAAATTTGCAAAAAGGGTAGTCACCCCCCAATTTTGCCCCCTTCCCGATATCCTACTTACCCCACAAACAATAGGTCGCTTTGGGTAGTTGAGATTAATACGTTTGCCAAATTTCAAGTTCATATATTAAGTCTTTCGAAAGTTATCGTGTATACAAACAAAACCACAGACACACAGACAAGAAATTTTTTTGCTCAAATTTTGTTTTTTTTTGCGTTTTCGACCATTTTAAAGCATTTTAAAATTTTTTTCGCGATATAATACTTCCCATCCGTTGGATGTGGAAGTAAAATTAATATGACGAATGAGATATCAGTGTAGGCTAATTTCCACTGAAGTTCAAAACAAGTATTAGCTGAACATTTATTGAAGTAAAAGTATTAAGACGAATTGATTTATTTTTATTTTTCAAATAATTTTTTTTAACTTCTCTTGAATGAGATTAAATAAAAATGTAAAATTTGGTAGTTTTATATAATTTTATAAGTACTTAAAAATGGTCAGTAAAAAGTACAGTTGCTATTAAACAAATCCATTATGTTATATCGCAAATTTAGAACATATGTATGCATTTTTTAAGCAAGAAAGACTGCTGCCTATAATACACCAGTCGATGTGCTCAGCTATTAAAGAAAGGCGTCTCATGTAGTGAATGTTTCTAAGTAACGGACTCGCAGTTCATAAAAGGGTTAGATGTTGTTAATTTATCACAAGCATACAAGTGTAGTGTTGTAAGTACTGTACTTACGAAAATACATTAGTTTATACGTCTAGAAACGTTCGCGTATAAAAATCCATATTCATCTACACTTGAATCTCTCAAAGGGATTGCATCGTTTCATAACGTAGATACATACATAAATACGTGCTTACATATTGTGAAATACACACTTTTTGTTTCCACATTTACTATTTGAGTAATGTAGAAAATTTCTATTATTCAACTCCAAACTTGTTTTGGTCGTTGATGTGGAAGCAATCCATTGAACTCCATACTCTACCTTTATGTTGTTAACATTTGATGAACAAGGTGTAAGGTTTGTGAGGACGGTCAGTGCAATATACTACAGGAGGTTATCGATTGTTTGATACCATTTAACTAAATAATTTTACATCAGTCAGTTGTAGATTTAGCCATTCCTCGATCCAGCAGGGTAGTATCCTACATACCTGTATTTATGGATGTTTTATGGGAAATGTTCATTGGTTTACTTGTTGGGCGTTTTCTTAACTGTATGACTCGCAAATAACATTAGTAAATATTGTATGCCGTCAACTATTATTTTATATCTTTATCTGCAGATGCAACTACCTATACCTMTACCTATAAAAAKTATTCATACAAATCTTTGATCGTAATCTTTTTTCTTAACATTCATATCTCTGTCCTGACTTACAGGACCAGTAACATTCATAACTATTTAAAATTATTGTAAAGCTTGAATTGTAATGAGCTTATTTGTCTAACATATAGCAAATTAGTTTTACCACAGATCTAGTGTTTATGTTAGGACATTGTACATTCTACAATGACCGAACAATATGAACGGCGGTTGACGTCTTTTTTAAAATCATTGAATAAATGCTGCAAACTGTGTGGTACTGGGTAGAGACGAAATAAGCTGGAAAAAGTTATGCTCCTGCACTATGCCGAAAATCTTTCAGTAACGTATTGGTCCTCTTCTTATAGTGTTTAGTTCATAGCATTTCCGTTTGATAGATAATACCCAAGAACTGTGTGATAGGTCTGATGAAGTAATCAGTAATAATAGATTAGATATTAATCCATAGTAATTGGCCGCCGTGTTTTTTTCGCCATGAAATTCACAGGTACCTCTGCAATTGTATTCCTACAATAGAAGGCATTCATCTTCTGGTTCTTATATTATTTACACTAAGAATAAACTAGTTTTAAAATTCTTTGTTTGTATAAATCACTGCATCAACTGCATCTGCATGCTAAACTGCTAAGCACCTATTTGTATTTACTGTCAGAAAGCTTCACACATGATTAGGTACGTTTGGGCTGCCTGAAAGCGCCAGTAACGCATGAACGAACACAACTTGCAATTCAGCTGAAACCTCTGTGAAGTCTGCTGCTTTGTAACCATGAAATGCTGCAACAGCAACTACGTTCATCTGCCAAAAACATGTCATTCACAAGATTACTCTAATGTAAACTGAAACCTTTATTTCTAGACGCGTTTAGAATCGGGTGGTCTTCAGTTCAAACAATTTGTGCAAATTTTAAAATCCCTGAGTCACATTTAGCGTGTGTGGAAGACATCTTCTATTTCTATAGTAATTAGTCTATGACAGTACTATCTCCAGATTTTTTTAAGATGACAGTTGGTCATCAATCGCTTGACAATATCTTGTGACTTAGTTTTTTTTCGTCGCATTTCAAATACGGATTCTTTTTGTTTAATTTTTATACACAAAATGCTCTGCCTCAATTCAGCAACTAACCAGCTTATACAAATGGAAAAAGCGAGTTTACATTGATTATCTCCTAGACGCCTTTCTAATAATTACTTCCCAAAGTCTTACCTCAGCAACGTATTGCTATACTGCAATGTTCTGTTCAGATTAAACCGCAAGAGTGACTGGTCTTTCACGGGTGCAGATGAATGGCAAACACGCGTTCATTATTTTTGGTGTAAATAAAACCCCCGTCCTTGTATAACACATAATCCTTTATCTGCACGCCAAGCTTTTAACTGAATTGCGCTCTTGGTTGCTTTTTGCTCCTGCAAGCTTGGGTGATTAAGTCGAATGGACCTGAGTTTTATGGCAAACCCTTAGAGCAAAAAGTTTCGTATGCTGTAAGCAACCCTTAACATTTTTATTTAGTGATGTTAAAAAACATAATGAAAATGCAGATACATTTCTTTTATACGTATGTGAAACTCAATTCATTACTCTAGGGGACTAACAAACAGGGAAAAATGTATTCCTTGTGGAACGTTTATTTGTACAATTTTATTTGAGACAAAGGTTCCGATGTTTTCAAAATTATTATGGTTGATGGAATAACAGCATCCAACCTTGGTGGGAAATACTTGTTTTATTTGAATAAGTTTTGGTAGGTCTTTTTGTATTACGACAAAAATCCATTAAAATTCATGTATATGCTATGCTGTCTGCACTGCAACCAACTGCAGATAGATCTATCTCGGTATTAGTATAGGTCATCACTGCAGTTTAGGTGCAGACATCATGGCACAGAACTGGTTTTGCCTATATACCAAAGCAATGTCATGATATAAGTAAAGAATTAGATGGCAATGCCATCTGTCGGCATTACGCTGGCACCATGACAAAGCTGCCATTATGGGAACTACTTCTTGATGGAATTGACCTGTAGTCTGTAGCCTGACAAGTTGGGAAGGTCCAGTTATTGACATAGCCAAAGTTGCGCTTTCCGGTTGCCATCAAGTCGGCGATAAAGAAGTTCAAGGGTAAAGAGGTGAGAACAGGGCACCATGGGATGCCTTTATTAAGTTTTATTTGTTCGCTGCTCCTGTTCCCCATTATAACTCGGAAAGTTTGTTCGACAACGTATTATCTATGGTACTGGTGATATTTCTACAAGGGAGAACTGATTAGTTTTTCTATTATTAGGTCCTGTTTCCAAACGGTATCATAAGCTGGGAAGTTTTCGAGAATCTTTACACTTACCTGTGCTGGGGATATCTTTGAAGAACCTTGCAAGCCAACGTTTCATGTATAAAGGGCTGCAGTATATTAAAACCTCGGGTTTTGCCCATATTAATTTCCTTCGCGATTTTTATGATTTCGGCCATATACGAACATTTGTTGTGAGCTTCTTTAAGGTCTTTGAGCTCTCTTTTTATGTTAGCTGTATGAGTTGGGTCTGGAGGGGTCTAGATGTGGAGACCATTCCAACCGTGACATAATTTGGAGACACTTCCGCCTCTCTACGTTCAGATTGAACCGCGCTACCCAGCTTGCGCTGTAAGAACCTGGCCTGTCGACTTGATTTCTTAAAATCCAGATTTTCACAGTTTTCATCCGTTTTTGTCGTCTAGACATATCATGTAGTGATACTCTTCGTTTACCCGCTCACTCTCCAAAAAAATTCCAGTTCATCGCATTTCTTAATTCAACCAAGTATATACACCCTACGAAAGCCCTTGGAGACAGTTGCCTTTGTAGAGCTTATTATTCCTTCCACGAACGTCTAGTTATTTTTTAGTGGTTGGGGATATGCAGTTCAGGTGTAGTTCAACTGTTTTGAGATTACTATCCAGCTTCCCCTTCTTAGATTCCTTCTATCTGGGTCCAGGATGGAACCTAATTAACGGGTTATAAATTATAATGTTAATGAGTACAGGGCTATGTTGGCTATGTGGAGTGGTTTGTCATCAACACCCCTCGAAACAAAGCATTGTATTATACTGTATTTCTCTCACCACTCTGCTTATGTGACTGATCCTCGATCTTTGACAACAAAGACAAGGTACGTGTTTTGTTATTTAGACCAGTTGACTAATGCATCTCCGTTTTTGTCATTTTTCGTGTACTTTCACATTTCATGATGCTGTTTAAGTCTTTAAAGTATACACTTGGGTGTGTGTCTCTATCACCTGTTCTGTCCAGGTTGTTGCTAAGGGTTTATAGATGTTAATCACCGTAATCTTCTCTGCTTCGATATAGACTTATATTGGCGGCTATTATAGGTAATGGTTTTTCGCTACGTAAGGTTTTTATTGTAACAATAACGTATGTTTCTGGCACGAGTATAATTTTGAAAAAATTTATTCTAATAGTTTAGTGAATGCGTCAATGTATAATAGAGTCGGAATTCTAGTTTGTAGGTTTAGTGAGTAATGAAGTTCCAAAAAAATGGGAATGTCCATAACATTCTTCTTTTCTTCATCTGCTTTCTATTCTTAATTTTTTGTATCAATTTTGCTTATTTCTTCACTTATTATTGTGGTAGTTTTTATTTGTGAGCTACAAATATAATTATTTGTTCAATTGAATAAGATATAATTAAATGGTAGAAGGCTGCTAATTCTGTTATTACCTCTAGGTTTACGTTTTTTTATACATAAATTTTATAATAACTTCTTTTAGAGTTGTTTTCGTAAGTTAACGACAAGCAGAAAAGATTACAAATGAAAAAATATTAACTGTATCATTGCTGAGTTTCAATAGTGCTCGATTGTCTCAAGAATTTTTAAGGAGATGTTTAAGATATTTCGTAATTAATTCAGCGATTGTTATCTCGAATTGTCTATTTTCACAGGGTAAAACCATAATGTGAACACAAATATTTCGTTTTGCACTCAAACTTAAGCCGGTAAATTCTATAGGCTTCGCAAATTGTGTAAATGTACCGAAATTAATTGCATTTTAGTATAATGTCATATATTCTGCCATAATGCAGTATGATTACTCTAAACCGCAACGAGATAATAAGCATTCCATGAAAGCTTCCACCAACCCCTCTTAACAAACCGTATGAATCTATATCAAGTTCGATCGATATTTCAATTTGCACATAATTTTGGCAAAGCGCTAAACCACTTGATCGTCCCAAATTACTGTTTCGCGCCCCCGGGTCTTTATCCCAAAGAGGAACAAGGATAACCCCACCGATGATGGGAGAATATTAACGATAAACTGGGCCATAAAAATTCGTCTTTGTCTCGTTTTGTTTCAAGATCATCGCGGTCCGAAACGTTCTCCGGCGGCTTATCGCCCTAATGCGGTGAGTCGCGTTTTTATCAGTGTCCCACATTTTATGAATCTTCCTGCGACAACGAGCTGCTCGCTTCTAACGACGCAGTATCAACTTTCTAGCATTGTGCACGCAGCGAGAAGCCTTGGAGCTGCATTCTTCCGTCTTCGGATCTTTCAGTATAATCGGAAAATAGTATTACATGGTGTGATTCAAGGCAACGCGTGACTTCTGGCGGCCACACTGCTTGTAGGTGGTGGGGTAGAGATGGGCACGTGTATTGCTTTATGGCTTTAGAAACACCTTCCTCATGTTTGATTTCTGAACGATGGCGTCTTTTCTGACTAAATTAATAGCTCTACTTGAAATTATTCGCAACAGAACTACGTACGTAGACATACCTCACACCGCACTTTGGAGGGCACTCTGTGAAAATCGCTAATAAGTCATCTAGCGGTGGTTTTACGGACCACGACGTATACTAAAGTCTTACGGATGTATCAAAGCTTCAGTTAACAAGGATTTTTTTTCATACCAATAAGTGACAAATGCATAATCCTTTTCATTTATAATATTATAACTATTAATAGGGTACGTTGCTAAGGAAGTTAAGAAAAAAAAGAGTTGCATCTCGAGTTCTTACTGGAGAATTAGGTGAGATATGTTCAGTTTTCAGTCCCATTTTATAGTGGCGACGTTAAGTTCCTAAGCAGAGCTATCAAGCATACACTTGACGTTATTTTGGAAATGTTCCAGGAAACGAGTGCATCCTGAGGTATACTACCAGAATTTGATTCGAATCATGGTGGAATTTAGCGTTATGAGATACACCTCTGTTCAAAATCCTAACTTAACCCTTTCATGCTGCTGCTKTAACCATAATCGTAGCCTTATTTGCTGTAGGTTGAATCTCCTACAAAGCATCTACTTTCATTGTATCCAGCATGGGCTTCTAACCACCAGTGAGACTGGCTAGGCTGGTCAGAAGTCAATGCTCCCCGGGTCAAGTAGTCATACGTGTCGCGTGAGAGATCAATACCACATGATTTCTTATTTCCAACTGTAATAATCGACACCAACTTATATCAAGATGTTAATCACACAATTAAAGGAACAGAATTCACGAGTACTAAGTTTTTGACCAGGCTACAAAACAGTCTCCATGGAGAAGACCAGAACTATTTGACTATGCATGACTTGACGATTTATGCTGACTATACATCACTTGGTTGTCACGTGCCTTCTCTAAAAGGGTTGTCGGATGAAAAAGAGCAACAATAATATTGTCTTCGCGAACAAGAAAAGTCTAAATGCAGATACACCTGATCACATGTTTTTCTTTTACTTTGGATAATTTATCTGACCAAAACTTGTATCCAAAATTTTTTCGGAGGGCAACCCAAGATGATTTTTTGAGGCAGTTGGAAACAATTAATGGATTGGCTCAAATTTAGCCAATTCCTCCTTCTAGGGGCGTTTTTACTTCCAGCGCATTCTCAAACTATTATAGATGGAACTGTGATAATACAGATGATAACATGCTGAAGTCGCATATCACTTCATGTTATGTTCATGAACCGTTGCTTACAAGACACTTATGAATATAGCAATAAATACATATAAATGTACCAAGCCCTATGCATACTTTCCACTAAAAAACGTTTTAATTGTAAATGAGCAACCAACAGCAGACGAATTGATATAAAACTATTCATATTCACAAAATGGAACCGTTATTTATAAACGACCTACCTACCTCCAAAAATATTTTTATTCGAAGTGTAATAGTTAATATTTTTTGTTAACGTTTCCTTGTTTTTCAGCTTCTATTGATTACTTGTTGAGCTCGGGCGTTTTATATTTTTGTGCCTTAAGCTATGCTGGAATACTTTTATTATTCGTGTGATTTCAGTGCAAGAAGATTTTCACTATTATTAATTAATAATGTAGTTGAAATTCAAAATGAACGGTCCTTGCAACCAGCACGATTTTTCAGTTTTAAATGTTGTTTTATACGCTCTCCATTATGATAATTTAAGCAAAAATAAGAAGATTTTGCTTTAATAGGATGGAAGCTTAAGTATCTGTGATATATAGGTGTACTTATGTAGTTAACTTTTCCATTTGATCCGTTAACTACAACGAATGTAGGCGGAACTTTCTTTCTTCATTATCTTCTATTAACGTTGACCAGTTATTTAATTTTATATGCTCCAGACATTCCTCATACGAGTATTATCCCTACCTAAATAATAAGCAATATTTATCTAGTACACAAAATTCGATTTAATAAGCAGAATTTACATTACATGTCAAGAAATCTTTGTCTCGTGCTTCAAGTAAAATCTCAATAAATTCTTCTTTAGTAAAAACTGGTAAAAACACTAGCCTTCTTTGGCTAATATTTCACGTTGTTTTTTAAGAAAACAATAATTAAAGTACAAAGTATTTAAATACAAGTTGACTTAAGCATGAAAGATTGCGTCCATATGCTTTCTGGAATTTTGAGTTTCTGTTTCATGTTTACAAAGTACACCGCTAAAACTTTTCCTTTGTAATTAGTACTTGATCGGTTCTTCCTGTGCCAATGATAGAAATATGTTTTCACTAAGTTCTTGGGATTTGTTCAGAAGGAGATCCGAGTGCTTCACGTTCTGAGCTTCTTCATGGTTGTATTTATTCTTTTATGGAATTTCTTTGTTGACCCGTTAACTGTAATAGGTACTTGAAACAAACGGATATTAATCTATTCACACGGCCATCGAACACACCGACCAACAAAACTAAAAAACTGCAATGGCGGTTTTTTTACACATTGCAAAAAAAACGCAGTTTAACATGTAGATGAGATTTATAATGATAAACATTGATCAAGAAATAAACAGATGATTTAGATAATTTTACGAAATCGGTATTAGTCAGAACGTATGTTGTCAAAGTTACTGTGAAAGTCACCATAAGTAACAACAACGATATATGATGTAGGTCCAAAGACAGAACGCGGCAACTATATGCCAATTTAGTAGAAATTACAGAATTTTAACAAATTCAGCCGCGCAAAAAATATCATGTGCACCACGAAATCAGTTATTGCATTTGATCGCTAACATTTTCTTGTTTGCAGTATACACCTTGTTATGTTTTCAACAAGTTCAATTCTTCAGCGACAAGGTTCTTTACCTTCCCATCTCGAATTTAAAAAAAAATACAACGATCCACCGCTGATTGGTTCGCATGTGTTACAGACGATATTGTTAACCTGCTGATCTGAACCTGAAACGCAGTGCACTTGTGTTGCAGTGTCAATGACATCATCGAGTCACTCCTGAGGTAGTGCCAATTAGCGTGTTCGTGCTATGTTTAATTCCAAATCCGGCAAAGAGCGTGCTAGAAATCTGCCTGGCGGTCGTAATTGTACGAGTAGTGTTTTTAGCTTCTAATATAAGCAATTTATGTGACTACAGCGTCATGAAAAAATAAATTAGCTTTTAGGCGAAGTACCTTAACTACTATGAGGATGAGGTAATACATTGGTTCTTATGGATGATCCACATGTCTGTGATGTGGCCGGCATTCACTATAATGCTTTATCGTAAGGGGTTTTGGTGTTTTAAGTTAAAGCTTTTAAGTAACAACATCCTTCTATAATCTCATTTGTTATTCGACTTTTCAGTATCAGGAGCTCTCCTTTCAACGATAAAATAAATGTAGGTGTATTCTCTTTCCTTTCGCAGAAGATCATTGAGATTTTAGCTGGAGGGTAGCGTCTTATAATTAAACCACAAACCAACATAGCATTAAATTAGACAAACATGCTCTCGAGCTATTTATAATGCTTAGGTTTCTCCAACAGTCCTTATCTTACAAGGGAATTTCCCATTATTTTTTGCCACGCAAATATTTATATAACTATATTTTTTGTGGCAGCAAGCCACAAATTAAAATCCCTGACGTGTGCTGCTCGATGAAAACACGTATGTAATCAAGAAATGAGGATGAGAAAATGAGTTTCGTCTTTTGAATTTGTTGCCCGCAGAAAATAAAGGTTGCAGTACAGTTATATTAATATTTCGAAACAAAGTAGATCTTATAATATTAAGGCGAGTATCTATTGTTTATGCTTTGGATAATTTTTATTTACTAAATTAACGTATAAGAAGCATAAAGCATTATTAATTAAAGAGTATAGAGCAATTTTATTTAAAATTAAACTTGGTTCTAATAAATGTATTAAAATAATGCATAATATAATTCAGAAATAACAAAATGCTGTTTAATCAGCTACTCGCTAATTCATCAAAAACGAATAAGAAATGTGGTGCATGGAAGACATAAACGTTAATAATATGGTAAATAGAACTATTCATCTCCAAAATATAATATAAAATTTTGTTTTCCAGAAAATATAAATAATATTGGAAAATTACAATGAAAAATAAATAAAAAGTATCTATCCTTAATTAAGGAATGCATTTCTTATTTTGCTAGTTATATCCTGGGTTATATCTGCTTAATATATAGTTTACCTTAAACATTTTACCCAAACTCGGTCGACGCGTTTTTACAAAAACGGTTTCTCCGCACGCTCAAAAACGCATTATCTCTTTGAACTTACAAGTGTCCAGCTTTTTCGCTTAAACTGCTGTTTTTATAAATTGGCCTTGGTGAATTCATTGTTTGTGTAATATATTCTTATTACGCAAATTAGGAAGCACAGGCACTCTTCAATAATACGCACCAAGCTCTTAACAACACGTTTATTCCGCTGTACAAATCCAAGTGTCGACCTTAATGCCGTACACTGCACAAAAACCATATATACAAAAAACACTCTTTTTGTATATGCTATTAATTCCGCGTATGGTACATTCTTCCCCCTCATAAAAATTACAAAATTTTATGGTTAGTTCCATTAACAGAATCATACACACAAAAAATATTAATGATACATAAGTCGTTCAGGAGGCTTAACCATCCTTTTAGGTCGGTTACTAGTGTTTACTTCATCAGACACTTGACTTTCATTACTTGTGGGAACGCCTACAGGAACTGTTGAAATTTGCAAATTATTAGTATCATAATTTATAATTTGATTAGTGTGGCGCTTCCACAAGCAATCTAATCCTGGAACTTGTACTAAGTACGTACATTTTCCAATGATCTTCCTCACTATAGCACTAATCCATTTTACATTTATACTTCTATAGTCCTTCACTTTTACTTTCTGCCCTACTCTAAAACTTCTTTCTCTTCCGCCAAAATTTTGTATCTGTTTCTCTACATTTAAATTAACTTTTTCTTCAATATTGATGTGTGGTCTCATCAAGCTAAATTTGGTACGAATATTTCTATTGAACATTAAAAGAGATGGAGAAACTCCCGTAGTGCTATGAATGGACGTTCTGTAATCAAACAAGAATGTCTGTAACACTTTATTTAAATTAATGTTTTTACCTTGCGAAAGTACCCTTTTTAAAGCATTTTTAATAGTTTTAACTGCGTTTTCCGCAGCTCCGTTAGATTGAGGGTTATAAGGCGCGGAAGTGACATGTTTTATATGAAATGATTTTAGAAATTTTTTAAATTCTTGACTTACCAGATTTGGCGCATTGTCTGACACTAACACTGAAGGCACTCCAAATCTTGCAATCAAGCTGTGTAAAGCAGTAATCGTGAAATTGGATGTAATGTTGTTGGTTGGAAATACTTCTAACCACTTTGAGTGTGCATCCAATACAATTAGGAAGTATTTGTTTAAAAACGGGCCCATATAATCTATATGAAGCCTTGAAAATACTTCTTTAGGCCATTTCCAGGGATTGAGACCTACCCTTGGTGGTGACTGTTTCACAGTAGAACAATTTTCGCAAAATTTTGATACATTTTCGATATCTTGATTAATACCTGGCCAAAAGAAGTAACCACGTGCAATTCCTTTCATTTTTACTACTCCTAGATGAGAGGCATGTAGCTGTGTTAAAATATTTGCTCGCAATTGAAATGGTATGCATATTCTGTGATTCCACATCAAAACACCTTGTTCTATGGTTAATTGGTTTCTGATGGGGTAATAATCTTTCAATTTGGAATCCGTTTTTGCATATTTTGGCCAACCTTTATTGACAAAATTGACAACTTTTGAAAGAATCGCGTCGAATTTTGTATGCTTTTGAATTGTTTCAAAGTCTGTTTGAAAACAGTCATTATCATTAAAGTAATTAACGTAATCAAAATTATTTGAATCATGACAATGATCTGCAGAAATTTCTTCGGGCAATCTTGACAGCCAATCTGCCACGTTATTTTCTGACTTAACAAACTTTACTTTATACTGGTAATTTGACAATATTAGCGCCCATCTTCTCAAACGGTTTGCAGAGAATTGCGGTATACCCTTATTCGGGTGAAAAATAGCCAACAGCGGCTTATTGTCGCATACTAAGGTGAAGGATCTGCCCAGCAAATATTGATTGAATTTAAATAAGCCATAAATGATAGCTAAACCTTCACGTTCAATTTGACTCCAATTTTTTTCAGCTGACGACAACGTTCTCGAGGCATAAGCTATAGGTTTTTCTTCGCCGTTTGGTAAAACATGTGATAAAACAGCACCTATGCCTTGAGGACTTGCATCAGTAGCTAACTGAAGTTCATATTCTGGATTATAATGAGCTAAAACTGGCGCACTACACAACAATTCTTTGATTTTATCAAATGCTCTAGTACACTCATCGTCCCATTTCCATTTAACATTTTTTTTAAGCAAGGCGTACAGTGGGCATAAAATCGCGGACAAATTAGGTAAGAATTTGCCATAATAATTTATCATACCGAGTATTGATTTGAGTTCAGACACATTATTTGGAACTGGGGCGTTCTTTATAGCTAAAACTTTTTTAGGGGATGTTTTAAGACCATCTTTATCAATAATAAAGCCTAAATATTCGACTTGATTTTGGAAAAAATGACATTTATTAGCTGATACTTTAAGTCCAGCATTTTGCAATCGACTTAGCACTTTTTCCACTCGTTCCAAATTTTGCTTGTGATCCACTCCTCCTATTAGCACATCATCTAAAAATATTATTACTCCCTTAATATCTGAAAGTAGGGATTCCATCAGTTTTTGGTACTTAGCCGGTGCACACGCTACTCCATATGGTAATCTTTGATAACGGAACAAACCCTTGTGAGTTGAAATGGTCACTAATTCTTTAGATTTTTCATCTAGGCAAATTTGTGCATATGCCTGTGATAAATCAATTTTAGAAAACACGCTGGCACCCTCCAGTCTTGAAAACAAATCTTCAATACGGGGCAATGGAAATTGATCAATTTGTAGCACAGGGTTAACTGTGACCTTAAAATCACCGCATATACGTACTGACCCGTCTTTTTTCAATACTGGTACAATCGGGGTTGCCCAGGGCGAGTAATCTACTGGGACCAATACTTTTAGATTAACCAAACGTTCAAGTTCCTTTTCAACTTTATCCCTTATACCATAAGGTAAAGGTCGCGCCCGCAAAAATTTTGGAGATATGTTTTCGCTGACTAATTTTAAAGAAACTGTTCCCTTATTAAATGTTCCAATTTCCGGAGAAAATATTTTATAATATTTATTTTTAAGATAACTTAAATCATCCTGAACAGTATGGATTTCACTTATGCCTAAATTATACATTTTCATGAAATCTCTGCCTAAAATAGGAGGTCCACCCCTGTCTATTACAAATACATTTAAATCCTTCGAAATACCATTGTACGACACAGAAATGTTACAAAATCCTAGAACGTCTAGCTTATCTCCGTGATAAACGTACAATTGTCTATCAGTTCCCATCAAGGCATGATTTTTAAAATTGTTTAACCAAAACGTTTTAGAAACTGCAGAGATGCAGGCTCCCGAATCTAACTGAAAAGTATAATCCCTGTCATCGATTTTAATAGTGACATAAAATGGATTTACAGGCCTGCTAGCTCCTAACATAAAAATATCATCATTATCGTCTACAAAATTTTGAAAACTGCAGTTTTTATTAGTTTTCCTAGGACAGACTGGTGCAAGGTGACCCTTTACTTTACAAATATGGCACTCATATCCCTTAAAGCGGCACTTACTTGTGTTGTGATTGCGCTTACCGCACACCGCACAAAATTTCGCTGGCTTGCGCACTTTCGTTGATCCGTATGATGACGATGTCGGAACTGCTGACGTCCTCGATGACGTTGGAACTGCGTCATTCGTATTCGGCAAATGGCGTCCTTTCCTGGATATCACCGACACATGTTGAACTTCTGGCTCCATTTTGACTTCAATATTGGTATCCGCAGCCATCTTTGAAGCAGCAATTCGAATCACATCGGAAAACGTGCTAGTAGAATTTTCTTCGAATAATCTAGCTTGTGCAGGACCTTTTGTGAAGCCCACAACGAAACGATCCCGTAGAACCCAATCAATTTCAGCAGCCGAAAAATTACAATTGACCGCCAAATTTCTTAACCGTGCGGCCCATTCATTTACATTTTCACCCACGTTTTTTGTTGCTGAATAGAATTTTGATCGTGCCGCGAAAAACGATTCACTTGATGCAAAATGTTTATTAAATAGATCCACTAGCTCGGCAAAAGTTTTACTCTCCGGCAAAATCGGTAGCGACAAATTATAGATTAATTTGTACCCTTCCTCACTAAGAGCATTTAGCAATATTGCTCTTTTCACTGCGCCATCAGTAATGTTATTTGCCACAAAATAGTTGTCCAATCTACGCTTATAAATTGGCCAATCACATATCTGGGGATCAAATTCGCGCACTTGACCGACGTTGGCTCGCGGCAGTACGTCTTCGTTCGCCATAGTTTCTAATTAAACACACTTTACCTCGTCGCCAATGTAATATATTCTTATTACGCAAATTAGGAAGCACAGGCACTCTTCAATAATACGCACCAAGCTCTTAACAACACGTTTATTCCGCTGTACAAATCCAAGTGTCGACCTTAATGCCGTACACTGCACAAAAACCATATATACAAAAAACACTCTTTTTGTATATGCTATTAATTCCGCGTATGGTACAGTTTGGATTGCAATAATTGCGATATTGTTATTGGATTTTAAAAGCACTGTTAATATCATAATTGATTTACCCATTTGGGGATTTAAAGAACGAATCGTTGGTTCTTGCAAAAGAGGGTAGAACAACATTATTGCAGCCTTTTATTTTTATTCCATCGTTTAACTATTAATTTATGCTGTTAGTGTCCAACAATAGATGTAGATAATCTCTCGTTTTCCTCAATATGAAATTTGACCTAGGTAAAAGATTATGTATTATATTGCGCATTTCCAAGACAGGCACTAAAAAGGTAATAAATATGCCGTTTTTTCCTTTATTCCGGTGCGAAATTTGTGAAGGAGCTTTCTCTAGGCTGTTTGAGTATTGAGGTGTTTTTGTAGGTGTATCTTTAATCTTAACAGTTCGCAAGGAGACTTGGGTCCAAAGATGGCGACGAAGACGTTGAAATCGAGACCGATGACAATGCTGAATTTCTTAACGATAAATAGCCTTTCACTTAAAATTATCCGAAACATCGCACTCATTTGCCGCCATTTGCTAAAATCATAATTATGCTCGTAATTATAAATGTGTATATTTATATAAAAGGTAGGGCTGGAACAATAAAAAAACTTCTAATATGACTAAAACACCTACTGGGACTGTACGTGGCATAGGTGTAAAGTGTACTCTAGAAAGAGAAATTTTATATAACAGGAGGCAAGTCTTGATAAAATCAAGAATTACGTGAAAGGCAAAACATTTGAAGGAAATTCATCGAGTACATTTAAATAATGTGGCCCTCATCTTAGTAAAATACACAAAAATCGTGATCACGTCATGTGAAAAAATTACCATGACACAAATGTTAGAATATGACCAAATTACATCAACGTAAAAAAGGATTACTCTTTATTTCGGAAAAATACAATAAAAGTTCAAGTTCTTACTTATGTGATTATTATACTTTGCATTACATTACTTAAATAATGGGGATACCTATTTTGCATTTTACGCGTTTGTCATTTTTTTTCTGGTTAGATTTAATAATTGGAAAATGCCAATAATGTTGTGCGTGCGTTGGAGTTTATTTTTTATCATTAATGGCTCTGCCAGCTCAGGGCAATTAGCCAGAACATTACATTTGTGTTTATTATGGTATACATTACATTAATACATATTATTAAACACCCATGCCTTAGGCGGGACTCAAACCCGCAGCCTCTCTGGCTATAGGCAGCCATTTGTATGCAAATGCCCTCTTTTTTAAGAAACTTATATAAAAAAATAGTTTGTTGGAAGTTTTAAAGTCAAAATATGTCGACAAGATGGTCAAGGATCGAGTATTTAAAGTTGTTCTTCTTCCCTCTTATCACCGAAGGAAATACTTTGTTTACTTTTACCACGATTATTATTTCTTTGGCGCCTCCTTAATTCTTATGCATTGTGTTGTCCGTTTTTCCCATGGTCCTCTGTTTAAAATCTATTCATTTTTCTTTCGTAATAGAAATATTGAATATGAATATGGTAGACTTCAAAACGGTAACTTCGCCATTGCATGTTCTGCCGATATAGTAATAATTGTAATTCCTATAATAAAAATTGATACGCCGAAATTGAAATATTTTCTTTTTGTCATACTGACAGCTAGAAAACCACTAACGTGCCTTCTTATAGTTCATGCTTTATATCACTGCAACTTTATTACAAAATATAAGTTCTTAAAAAATGCGTACAAGTTGCGTACAAGGTGTGTATATAGACTACATCAATAATAATACTTATTATTCCTATTAGAATCGAACTATCCTTTTGTATCAAGATTAACATTGAAACTAATAAACGAACATTGCTTTTCTGCATTCCTATTATGCTAGTCGAGAGCATCTACAATTCCGCCTTCCGACTAGCAATTCTAATCACAAAGGATCGGGAGACATTCTGCCTTCAGGTCCTGCTTTAGGTAAACTGATCTCCAAGTTAATGGAATTCTGAATGATGCTAGATGGGAGGAACGTCCCTTTAAGTCCACTATTTAATTTAACGCCAGGAAATGTAGTCTATCAAGAAATTAATTTCAGTAATGCTATCTGTATAACAAATTAGCACAATAACACATCATTTATACAGAATCATATCTCCGGCTTCAGGAAAATCAAATTTTAGCCTATGATTCACGGTTGTTTCTAATAAATCCGTGATATTTAGGTGCAAACCACGTAATCCCCCTCGATAGATATATTGCTCGATCGATCCTATTATTGCCCATAAATTCGAGTTCTAAAATTATAGCAGCTTAAGAGCACCTGCTTACATACAATAAGCAACCAATTTTAGATATTAAATTTACTGTTTATACAGAGATTACAGCTTGATTAAGTATCTCCAGGCTTAGACTTGGCGAAATTAAWTTTCAGCCGATGTAAACTAGAGAGAAACGAGATTTCGGGGGCCTATAAATCGCGGAGCTGAGTTATGAAGTGCAAACTTGGCAGAATAAATTTGAACAAAGACGGTAAAGCGGGCCGTGCTATTGACAAATGAATCTGCTAAGTAATAAAACGGTGCGCGTGAATAACACCCGAAGTTTCAGTCCGCTATCATTACTGTAATTACCGCTTTAGAGATGCATTCACTCTTTACATGTAAGTATTTCTGTTTACAAATAACTATTACGATGTGTATTTGCAGTTTTGCTTAATTGAATCATGATATATGTTTGTTGTGTTCATTTGTGAAACTCTAGTGGCTATGGTTTTGTCGAGTTATTAATCAACAATTATTAACAGGAAACCTCTTAATCTGTCGTTTATCTTTACACAATTAAATTATTAAAGAAATAATACATGCTTTGTATTAGTAAGGTTAAGCACTTTTATTCAAATGCAAATAATTTTAACACACTGTATCATATGATAAGTTTTGGGATTAACTTCTTGTTCTTGTAGTAGGCTAATATTACGCGAATACACGAGTATACTGTACTGTACCTCTAAAGTTAATGCTTGTTAGTTAGCGAGAATTAAATCTAGAATCCTATACTATGTTAAACATAGCCAAAATTTATCTGTACAATACAAATAAGCAAACGCGTATATTAGCAGTAAAGTATAGTTTTTCAGTTTGTAAAGACTGAATATACCTTTGTCCTATTTTACCTCTTAATAAGCAGAATACTTTTTATATATTAAGTTTTTATATAGCACCCATAACTGCAATATATAAAAACAACGACATGTAAGCACTGACTTTAGCGCAGCTACGAAGATTTTGGACCGTTAAGTGATTGGTTAATTATTATTTGACACTTTATAAATTAATGGCTATAACACATTCGCCAGCACTTCAAACAAAAATATATACGAAAAAAAACGCCTTCTGTATTTTTTTGAGTTAGCCAAACTAATCGATACTCTTAATCGCTCTCCACTACTATAGAAGCTTTATACAATAAAAAAGAGTTTATGCTATATTCTAGGATTGTGTATAAGTTACCTTAAAATCAGATATCTATGGGAAGTAAAAATTCAAAACATAATCAGTCACAGACGCCGAATAGGCTGCAGTGTTCCTTACGATATCGTCGCTGGGCCACTATTCTTCTTGGTATACATCAAAACTCAGAAACTGAAATTATATGATAAAAAAAAACACAGTAACTGAGTGACTTATCTATACCAAATTTTTTAGATTATATGTTTGGTAGCCAATACAGTATGACAATTATGCCAACTTTTTATTAAAGTTACAGTGTCAACTGTATTAGCAATAGTCTCATAACAAAATTTGAAGGTTTCAGGAATGTATAAGGTTTGGTCGTTGAGTTATGTGGGCTGAAAGATAAGCGAAACTTGGGTACCGAAAATCCTGTTGAGGTTCACGAGCGACTACCATGTTACATCCATCTGTCATTGGTTACATTTTCTTTTTTGAGGAGACTTCACCTCATTAAAAAATATCTAGTTTCAATAAGAGGTGGGTAAGTGAAACCACTCTTCCCAGGATATTTTTTTGATTTTTTTTTGACATCGTTTCATGTAGAACTTTTTTAAATAGAACACACAGTGTTTAGTTACGTTGTAAATTTCTAATATATCTTCAAAAGTGCAGAAAATTAATATTATAAGAAAATGTACCTTTATTAGTTTAAAAACCGTGCTTAATTTTTCTTATAAATTCTATTTGTTCTTGGTATTGAAAGTAAAGCATTAATAATGTATTTGCACAATGGAAACTAACAGAAAAATTCTATTTCGCAATTAAGGATTTATTTTCAACGGTTCCCTAATCTACTGCATAATTTTTACACAGGCGATCTAATAACGACTGAAGAGAACAAATATTTGTAACTGCTGCACCAAAAACTACAAGTGCAGGATAAGAAACATGAATTTTGCCAGTCGACAAACAGACAATTTTTTATGGAAGTTTTTGTGGAACCTTTTATAGACTCCATACAGTGGTAATAGTTTGCTAGAGAGGGCTGGAAAAAGTTTCGTAAGATCACCGGATCTGACAAAAATCTTCTACCTTGTAGTGCGGCAGTATGTTGCGAGGAGAGGAGAGAAAAAGAAGGAAATGGAAGGAAGTTGTCAAGTTGACGGGAGAAAATAATGAGGAAACTTGAGGAGAAGTTATTGCTTAATCAAATAAAACCCCACACAATAAGGTAAACATATTCCAGAGTGATAAGTCAGGTCCCGTCGCCCGCATTTGTTCTAAGAGGGTTACACGAGAAGTAGGATGAGTAGGTACGGTCTAAGGACAAGGCTGAGTGGTGAAAGGTGTAGAAACCGAGGACCCGTTTTTCATCAGAAGCCCCCCTCCCCACTTCCCCCCTTTCTTTGATAAGTTAATTTTTCATCAGATTGTTTAAGTAATAAAAGTAAACTTCTAATTCAAATCTTTGACTCATTGATACTGCCAGTACCCCACCCTCTGTTCTCTTTAGCTCACTCCAATCTGGATATGTAAAATCTGAGATCTATCGCAATCGATTGTGCATTTCCCAAAATATGGAACATATATACGAGGGTGAATGCTTTCAGCGTCCATAATATAAGACAATTTCTTGTCGGATAGATCGCTGTCTCTTGAAAGCACTGACAAAAAGTTAATAGTCTGACGTTTCGATTACACCTGTAATCTTTGTCAAAGACGAAGAATCTCAAAATTTGCCTGACACAAGTTCAAACAAAATTTTGACAAAGTAAATTGAAGTTGAGTCTGCTTTATGTACAAGGCCTTATAATAATTTAGATAAAATTTTAAGTTCTACTAAAGATAAAGTACATTTAGAGAGTGAAGGTGGTTACAAAATTACTTGTTCTTGCGGTAAATGTTATTTAGGTCAAACTAAAAGAAAAGTAGGTACGCGTTTGAAGGAACACATACGTGCTACTAGGTTGCAACAGATAGATAAATCTTCCGTAGCTGAACACTCATATTTCACTAAACACATGATTGATTTTGATAAAACAAAAATTTTAGAAAAACATTATCACAAACATCTAATAAGAGAAGCTATAGAAATTTGTAGGAATACTAATAATTTTATTAGGGATTGTGGAAATTATGAGTTAGGTGACATTTGGAAGGCTATTTTGTASTTATCTTTTATCAAGTAGTTCGTGTATATCTAGTAGGTAGGTAGTTCCTTTTTCATCGTTAGGTTCTTTTTTATCAGGTTGGCACGTTGTTTCTATGAAGTCTCGCATCCTTGGTGATTTGTTTATTTACTTTCAAAATTTTGTTTGAACTTTTGTCAGGCAAATTTTGAGGTTTTTCGTCTTTGACAAAGATTACAGGTGTAATCGAAACGTCAGACTATTAATTTTTTGTCAGTGTTTTCAAGAGACAGCGATCTATCCGACAAAATATTATCTTATGGAACATATAGGTTTAATTAATTTATTTTTGCGCCTTTTTTGTATTGTTGGTTAGTGAGAGGATAGGTGTCTGGTCGTACCAGAATATGGTGCAAGTTTGTTTATGCTAGATTTTTTATGTAAATGAAGTCTTGAATAAATAGTTAGATGTTTGTTATTAACACCAACTGCTCTTGTTTTAACAATATGAAACACCAAGTAATTCAGGGTATGTCGACCTATAAAGCTACAAAGAGTACTCTTTTTTCTTAGGCTGAGCTTTCGAATTTATTTAAATTCTTCTTCAGAGCATCTACAATTCAACTTAGTTAATACAACAAACTATATGGAACCTTATACTTACAGAAATTTGAGGCTAGGTGTAAGTGATAAATATGCCCAACAGTGTATTTTCACTAAACATAAGTTTTAAACCGCAAGTGACTTGTATCAAATAAATTAATTAATTTGTTTTTTTATTGGTTACTGAAATTAATACCAATAAAAGGCTAATCTTGGAAATATACTACATCAACAAAATTAATAATGTGATGAATAAAAAATCTGACACACAACAATTAAGCAATATTTACACATATCTGCTATCAAAGGAAATGACATAAAAAACAAATTAATTAATTTATTTGACACAAGTCATTTATGGTATAAAACTTACGTTTCGTGAAAATACACTGCTGCACATATTTATCACTTACACCTAGCCTCAAATTTCTGTTTCTTTAATTGTAGATGCTCTGAAGAAGAATTTAAATAAATTCGAAAGCTCAGCCTAAGAAAAAAGAGTACTCTTTTTAGCTTTATAGGTCGACATATCCTGAACTACTTGGTGTTTAACAAACTACGACCGTTATAGCCTCCAGCTTAAAAGAATATGATACAACAATTTTGCATGTAGCATATTTAACATTTCAAACCTGGTGTAGCATATGGATAACTGTTTATTAGAAACGTGAAAATTTCTAGAAAACTGCATCAAATCAAATTTTAACTATGCATTCGGCTGATCAAATCAAAGTTACATGTTTCATTCGTAGAACGACCCTTTTGCAATTTGAAACAAATTGTTAAAATAAGGAAGCGGGTATCGGTTTTCGGAAGTGCACCATCTTCGAAAATATTTGACTATCTACAATTTAAAATCTGCATGAATTTTGTACAAAACACCTTATATGCTTAAGTCGGTACATTTATATAAACCAGATAGTAAGGAAACAACTGCCCTAAACATTCATAGATTCATATACTCCTATTGACGTAATGTTTGAGTTAAGAACATAATCCTACTCTATTGAGAGAAAAGCACGTTAAAGCAATTTGTCAAAATGGTACTGCACGAGCTAAACCTGCTACTTTTATTGCCAACGGCAAAAAGAATTCTCAAAATAATAAAATAAATTATTGAGATTATGTAACACTATATAATAATGGATATTCAATTCTAAAAATGAAAGCTAAAGTAGAATTTGTACCAATGTTTTTTATATAATCTTCAAATAACAATTTTCAAACGAGAGGAAGTCAACATAATTTTAATTTGCAATACATACTCCTACATTAGCTATTCTATAGGTACCTCATCAAAGACAATTGAATCAATTGGAAAGAAAATATGACACTGCTGTTATTGGAACGCGAACTACTTGACCGAAGCCAACTAAAGCTGCGCATCAATTATATGCAAAAACATACTACGGATGCACATTTTTGTTTTTCCATTTAGCATTTTCGGGGCAACGACACCTATGCTGTTTGTCCACGGCCGCCAATACCGAAATGTATTTGATGTGAAGCGCGCATTAAAATTATATTGCCGTTATTTGATTAGCGCTGGGTCAACACAACCATTTTAAATAAAAGCGATTCGCGATGCGAAATGACGTTGCGCCTGTCAGTCAACTCGGCTATTATGGAATAATTGCCAGTAGGAGCGTTAAACTCTCAAGTAGGCATTGCAACTCTTGTGCCCTTGGTTTTTTCCTGGTTTGCAGTGCAAGCGTGACTTGCGGTTGTGGAACCGAGAAAATACCACGGTAAATGGTGTGTTATAAGCTTATTAGCCTACACGCGTATTCTGAGGACAAAGATGCACCGATGATCGCAAAAAATGTATAGAAAACTTTTAGTAAAACGTATCTTTTATAAGCGTCTAGCAGTTATTTTCTCATCAAATTACGAAAAAAAATTATACATGGGTGTTGCCAGCGCAGTCCGCTAGTTAATAACAAACTCAGCATCAAAACTCACATTCAGCGACACGTATGAAGCAAAAATCGAATTGCCACACCTTTAGGTACGTACCGCAGTAGGAGAACGTGGAATGGCCAGCATAATTGTTTTTATTCCGACTTCATATGAAAATTTTCGATTTGAATTCGAAATATCCTGCTTTAGCTGGGAAATTCCTACTATATCCGGAAAATTCCGACTTTTTTTCGCAATTTCTGAGTGTCGGATTTTTTGAATTTAACTCGGAATTTCCGCCTTTAGCTGGGTATTTACGACTTTCACTCAGCTGGGATCCTGGGGAGAGAGGAAAAATCTATCCAAGATAACGATAGAAAGCGAACTACAATTATTTCACAAAACAGGACCACTCCATAATTACTGCTCCAAAATCTTTGAATACTGTCTAATTGGAAAGCTTGTGATCGACATTTTCGCGTAAGCTATTTATTTCTTAAACTTATTATTTTGGCAAAAAAACAATAGTATATCGGTTTGAGAAATACTTTATGTTCTAGCTGAATCTTTTATTTTTCAGAGAAGCATTTATTTATCTCTAAATATTCAGTAGTTTTTAGGTGGTGCTGTTTTGTAAAAATAGGTTGTTTCTATCGTTAGCTCGAATATATCCTTCTCTCTCCCCAGGATCCCAGCCTTAAATATAAAGACCATCGAAGATTACATAATTTTGAAATAGTTTTATTTTTTTAAGTAATGTAGGTGATACCTATATTTAGGTAAAAAAATATTCTTATATATTCTTTCTACCATAAGAATGTGATTGTTTAAACGCAAGATTACAGAAACAATTACTGTAAAAAATTTTCATATTGTTCCACAACTTCAAAAAATTCATGAGTGTATAGAAGTATAAAAGACACCTTCTGAATAAATTTGGTGAGTGACACTTTTCAAAAAACGTTCAAAAGAGATTTAAATTTAATTTTTTGTTGTTAAAAATCGGCTGTTCATCTGGAAATGCTTTTTACCCGCAAGAATTAAGAAAAAAATTCAATTCACTAATTTTCAATTTTACTATTAAAAATGATAAAATGGAAAAAAAGGTTTTTTTAAATTGTTTGAGATTAAGAGCTGAAAATTTGACTGAATTATTTTTATATGACACCAAAACGATCGCCCAAGTCCCAATTAAAAAAAACCCGCGGGGGCAGATTTTCTATATACATGCGGGTATACCCTTCCCAGTTAAAATCGAAAATTGCGAGATAACATGGGAAATTCCAAGATCAAATAGGAAATTGTAAGTTAAAGGAAGAAATTCTGAGATAAACTGGGAAATTCCGAGAAAAATAAGAAATAAAGTTATGCTATTTATTCCAAACTTTCGACGTCCACACACGAAAATCGAATTCTTGCACATTTAGGTACCACGGGTCATGCTAAAACTTGACATGCACCTTCATATTCAGGGTAAAAAATCACCCTTAGCGTTCGGCAGTTAATACACTTACAGGGGCAATCAAGTGTCTGTAGCTGTCGATAATTGCAAATTCTATAAAATTAAAGTGAGTTAACTTTCAGAAACAATCTTCCCAAAAAGTTTATACTCTTTGCTAGCCTTATATTACAACAACTTAACATTTGATGTGATTGGTACAACTGCTATGAGTTGGTATTAGCAGCGGAAGAAAACACATATACTTACAATCGGAGTCTGAAGAAGTTAAGCCTCTTATTAGGTTTTAAATTTCCGTTTATGCTGCTGATTGTTACAGGCTAAGATGTAATGTCAAACTTAAAAAAGTGAAAACATTTCAAATGTGTGGAAAGAAATTCAATACTAAGTAAATCAGGGATTTTCAGCTTTATGATTTCTTTTCCACATGGCGTTCAATTTTTTAGCCAGTAATGAACTAATGTGTCATATATTCCAAATTTATCTGGTCAAAAGTGAATATATTAAGTCTCCTGTTTGTATCTTAATAAGAATTAGCGATTAGGAATCCTCGATCTCAGCAATTAGCAATATCAAGGAAGACAAAAAAATAAACAAAATTCTTTTTACTATTAACGATTTTATACAGCACATGTATGTATGTTAAAAAATATTATAAGTTTTATGCTGTAGCAAAATGGCAAGCAGATGGAGAAAGTTGGTCCTGTTCCTAGAAGGACAGAAGACGTTGCAGTTTGTGGCTGTTTTGCGCTTGGGGTACACCTGCTAGATTACCTGTATGTTAGATTTGGCCATAGCTGGTTAGCTGAATCTCGTCAGGACATGAAGTACGGATTTATTTACGATTTGGGAACCAGGTGAAGTTTTTCCTAAAGTTTCGTTTACGTGTTGGATATTGGAATGAAGAATATTATAGTAATAGAAGTCGTTGCCATATCGCGTGGTATCTTAACATCAGATTTGGATATCCACGAGTTAGATAGGTCTACTCATCCGATAATAAGACAATTGTTAACAAGAATATGACCAGTGCCGCGTGAAGAGAATAGCAAATGGGGGTAGTTTTAACCAATCAGGTCTCAGTTCAGAAACTTCACCAAGTAACGTATTTTTTTTTGAGAATCTTCAGTCGTCTACGTTCTACCCTTTTAGATACCGTAGGAAATGTAATTTCTAGTCCAGTTCACGATGTATAGAGTAATGTTGAGTAAAGTCAGTTAGCAAGTCTTGAAAGTTAGATTAAAAGATGGTTAGTCACGCGGCTCGATATATTGGAAATTCAAACTCGCATGTAGGTCAAAATTGTTAATTTACAAGTTGAGGTATACTTTCGTATATAATAAAGAGATTTGGATATAAGAGTTCCCTTTATTACATTTTATTTTGCCCATCATTTTCATTTATTAATTATTGTGAAATATATTTGTATGTTCGAAACTTAGTTATTTCGTTCTTGCGTAAAAATGATTTTATTGTGCTCAGGTGTTTGGCAGCAGCGTCGCACACTTAATTTATTAAGTTTTGATATATAGTGATTTGCGACGGGGATTTTAGCGGTGGTATGCAGGGCTTGCAGTGTGAAATCAGCTCGCGGTTAATTCTAACGGGTGAATAAGCATGATAAGACGACTACGTTAAATTCGATGTCAGGCCTGCCCCAATGCTAATATCGGCGTAATACTATAGTACTATATGTCGTGATGGGAATGGGTTATATGTGTAGTATAGGTTTTCCCGAATCCCGCAATTCTACTGTGATTCTTGCAAATTTTTAAATACGTAACCCGAAGAAGTAATACCTAACTAACAACTACATAACTTATGTAACCAGGGGGGGGGGCGCTAGGCAAGTGCACAAGGTGCAAAGATTTGGGAGTTTGCTATATACATAAAATGAAGAAATCACCTTCACCATAAGACTATGCAAAACAATACACGTAGAAATAAAGCATTTTGAATCAGTATTAATACGGATGTGACGCATAAACTGGCAAAACTTCTCATTTTAACATTTACTGAACCTCATTTCACAGCTCTGTTCGAGATCATACTGTGTGTCCATTCCCTTTTGAAACTGTTCTGACTGATTATATTCTACATTAACCCAGAAAACACTATCGTTGATATTGACACACGACAAATGAATGACGTTACACGACTTCGTAAAATGAAATTTCTTTTCGGTAAAAAAACGCCAAGCTTGGCTTAGAGTTTTGGTCAAGCTAAAATTCTAGAAAACGAATCGAATAGCTCAGAGTAATTTAAAAGATAATAATCTCCATTGTGAAATCACTAGTTTATATAATTCTCATATCCTGTAGTTTTTACGATTCGGTTGTATGCCTTCGTAATCGTTAAATTATTTAGGTATCTATATACATGAATGAATAGTATACCCAAATCTAGATGAGAAGGAAAGGTTAAATCTCGTTTTAATCAATAGCATCCCTAAAATAATCTTCTAATTTGCATTCTTATTGTTATGTGCATTTCATTAGTCTGCATCTTACTCATCAACAAACTTCACGAATCGTTTCAGCAGTGATACACTGATTGTGTTATTCCTGTCATCATTGTGGCCATCCATCACGATTCTATTTGTCATACATTAATTACCGAGCTATTCCTAGTGGAACTGATTGGTAGGTTTCAGATGACAATTCTAGTATTCGTTATTTGCACAGGAATTCAGAAAATGCAAGCGCTAGAGGCGTCGTAACCAACATGCCTAGAGTTCCTCGCCAGTTAGTCATACTCATTCATAGGCAACCGCAAAGTGATGCGTTAATTGTTCGATTCATTGAGAACGGTATCTGACTAAACGTGGTGCAAGCGTGACAGAATACGATTACCTTTTATGCTTCGTAAACGTGAGATTCGACGGAGTGTTTTACAAGGGATGTATAGAACACGCTATATCAGTGATTCTCAAACTGGTTTTATCTCCAAAGTATTACTATATTTGGATGTAATCTCTATAGTTTAGTTGCTTAAAGAGATCGCTAGAAGGAAAATTTGTTCTAGCTTGGCAATACTAATTGTATAAAAAGCCTGAAAAATATTTAATCGCCTTTTGTGTAACTATCGGAATACTAACAATCAAACAATCGGTTTCTTCTTCAACATTCAAGCTCATTTAATACGAAGGATAACGGTTGCATTTTTGCAGCAGCGAGTAAAAACCTTTTCGATGTAAAAAATATGAAACAGACCACTTTTACGTGGCATTCAAAGATGAGTATTTAGGATTGTCAAATTTGAAGCTGCAAGCTGTTGGAAATGTCTTCGAATCAATAGCATTATTTTTACAAACACGAACCCATTTATGTTATGACCATTTCGGGTTTTCAAATTAGCTATTCATTGAGAATGAAGTATATTCTGGGAAGCAGAAGTATGATACACCGTCTTTAAAGCCTTATTTCTTCATCCATTCCCATGAAGAGGCCACTCATAAAGCATTCTGTATGTGGATTTGGCACCGAAATCACATTCCGCATGTGCATTTCGCACCTCGTCGCTGATTGGCCGGAACTCTCAGCTGCTGTTCCCAAATACGGATATATGAACTAAATGTTAAAAAAACCTAAAAATACACGTGTTAAGTTTAATACATTTATTTATTAAATTCAAATGAAAACAAGTCGACTAAAAGTGTAAGTCCTATTTGTTACATAATATAACTAAATAATAAATAAATGCTTTTAGTGGGAGAGATAGACCTGATTTAATAAAGAATTTTCAACAATTGGTTCTAATTTAGTTAGGTTTAGTCTCAAATCTCCTCGGTTAATGATGTCCAGTCTATTTATTTTTTTGTTATGTTATGTTAAAAAGAAAAGCTGATATCCGATTCTAAACTGTACCTTAAGTTCTTCTTCAGTGCTTATTCTGATCAGTTCATCCGCTTCTTCAATTTCAACTTATGGATTTTTTTATCCACTATGGTATTACGACCTGCTTAGATTAGATTTACTGTCGTGGACCCCCACGTTGTCTGTTTGTTGACACAGACCCCTTGCAGGTCATCGTGGACCCTTAGGGGTTATAGACCACTTTGGGAATCAATAGTTTAAATAGAACTTTAAATGCTACTGGTTGCTACGATCTTGCACGTTCTTTAACATACCATTTTCAAAGGTTCCTTTTGGTTGTGTGTATTCGTGGATGATATTTCCCGATGTGGGTTTTAGGCATTCGAATAAATAAAATGTAAATAATAATATTGTAAATATATGTAGCATAACAATAATTGCAGCCATAACATATAGTAACGTATAGTAGTTTGTAAGCAGGAAACGGTAATTCTTCAATTTACGCTCATGAAATATGATTTTATTACTGGTGCCTCTCACTGCCTCTTTTTTATATTTTCTAATTGTTGTTAAGGCCTTTCTAGTTTTGAGCTAACTATATGTAGAATTTACCTTGCTGTGATGTATTGGCCTAGGTTTTCATGACTGGCGTTTATTTGACGGTGTCAAGCTTCGAGACTGGATGACTGTAACCAATGTTTCTTTATTCTGTCTCCAGACATTTTCAGCATCTTCAGTGTTGAATTAATGCTTATGAACTTAGGCGTCGCGGTGAATCTCAGACGGTAGACATTGTCCAAACATTGACTTCTTCTGGACGCTGAATTTAGCCATCAATCATCTAGCGTTGATGCTCTTTTGTCCAACAACGACAAATCTGTCGGTTTACTATACCATTTAACATTGACTTACTACTTTATATTGGCTAAAGTGAGGAGCTAACAAGAGAAAAGATTGAATGACTTCTATTTTATTCTTTGGGATGATTATCACCAACTAACCGAATTACTGTTAATTAATAATTTTATCGATTCTTTGTACTGTGCTGTGTTATCATAAAATTTATGCGAGACAGTACAACTGTAACTTATCCCTTCACTTAACTGTTTGGCAAAACCAGGGAAAATACCGACTCTTCTCTTTCATCTTCTAATACAGTCATCCGTAATTTTAGACAGCTGCGATACGGTTGCTGGGCATTTCTGAATAGCATCAAAGAGTAAAAGATCCATTGAATTTCCCCGGCAGGATTAGATGTGGCAAATTAGAAGTAAACTGTCGTCAATGTTACCATTTCGTTTTACCCTATTGTATGTAGTGTATTGCACACTTAGTGGTGAAATTATAACGATGACTTGCGAACATTTTTTTGTTACTCCAGTTCTGAGAGTAAGTTTCATTGTCGGTTTAGTAGTGAATTAGACAAAGATATAGTTATAATAAATTTGAAACATCTTCAGCAGGTATTTTAAGGTGAATGTATTTATTGCAGGTGATGGCTGTTTGAGAAGCGCTGCTTTACCTGTGTTTTCATTGCGGCCATAAAAATGACTTTAAACGTGTCTGCATTTAGAATATTACTGCCGCTTTGTCGTACGGATGCATACCATGGTGTCTAACAAAGTTGCATAATATGGCGTAGTATCGATTCCTGCGAAATGTGGGTAAAACGACGAGAACTGAATAAGTAATTTATGCTGGCAAAGGAGAGGAAATGAAAAAGTAATTGGATTCTGCAAGGCATTGCCGGTGAAAAGGGCTCACAGCTTTTTTACGTTTGTGCGCCGTTGTGCAACAGGTGCAGGTGCAAAACGAAGAGCACTTTCCGTTGAAAATTGACAAATCGTTTATTTTTATAGCTTGGTACTTTTTTGATTGAGTGCTGCTGCTTTTCAGTACTTGTATTATATTAATGTGAGTATTTAAATTGTTTTTAATTGTAGAAGTATGAAACATTAGAGTCTACAATTTGTCACCTTTTTCTGTCATCATAAAAATTCAAGATATGTATAGGTTACTATGTAATCATTAGTATTGTTATTATGTTCGGCTCACCTTCTTTTACAAGTGCATGCTGTAAGGAGGCTTAAGAAAATAATAACCGATTAATACCAAATTGTGTACACGTATGCCTAATTTGTAAAATTAGAATTAATTATCGACTAATGCATACATAATTAACAAAATTATACAGCACTTCTGATATGATATATAAGTTACCATCTATTGGTTTAAGAAAAAAAGAATCCTTTTTTTCTTATTCTTCCTTTGACAGTTCCGAAGAAACTATTATCACGCAATAATGGGCGTCTTAATTCGTTACCGCAATGTGCCACCCTAACTTTAGAACTCCTGTGTTATATGCGCTAATCTCAAACTGATCCTCTGTTGGTAGTGACGCATGCGGGTAACAGCTTATTTGCTGACAACAGTTGTCGGTGTCAATTATTGTCTGTTATAATGTGCTGATTTAGTGTTACCCCCGCCGAGCGAGCGAGTTGGTCCGAGTTGTGTCTGAGTATATGCACTGACTAAAGATAAAATACATTTATTTAGAAAGTTTTATGGGATTAAAAAGCCTACAATCTCTTACAAATATTGGTGGAGCTGTCCATGTTGGACCACTTGGCCAATACGCCTGTCGTACTTCATTATGGAATGTATTCCGATTGGTAAAAGCACATTCCGTTATAAACCTCTGCTACAGTTTTCTAGTTGGTTAACGAATATCCTTGATTTGAGAGGTATAGCCAGAAACAGAAAAAAGCTGGGGTTCCAAAGTAAGTACTATTTTAAGGCAAGTATTTTTTTTAATATATCATCAGACTTTACCAAGAATATAGTATAAGACAGTTCCAAAATACTTCTGTAAAAATAATTAGCATTTTTCTCAATTGTTATTTATATACTAAAAGCATAACAAATCTCTCAGATTTATGTATAATTGGTTTTTAGAACAAAATATGTGTGGAAAATTCATATTTCATAGTATTAGAGCTGTTGCTAAAGAGCCATGTTTCGGGTGTCACTATTTGCACCCTGAGAGTTGGCGTTTTAAACCTATAACGTTGTCTGAATATTCAGACAATGCCTATAGCTAAGTATAATCTTCTGCTGAGTAACTGCAGTAAAATATAAATATACCAAAATATACCGGGTATATTTTTGAAAGATCTCGTATATTCCGAATATATTATGAATACAGAACTTAAATAAAAAATGTGTTTAAAGTATGTATGTGTTTTATATATTTCAAATATATGACGCAACTGTTTTAGAAGATTGTTTTTCTACTTTATTGTAGCAGTTTATTTATAAGCAAATTCGAATATTTTAATATATTAGCTATTAATTGGGTTAGTACCATGATATGGTGAAGAGGCTTGCACAATATTGAAATACATTTCGTAATACAATCAAACCTAGTATTTTTTAGATATATACATCTACTTTTATATTAAAAAACCGGTAGATACAAGGCACCTATCGAGATTCATTAAAAATATACCAATTCATCGAATGTTAGCAACAATAATTCTGATTTTTTTCCTGCTAAATGGGCTTTAACTTACTTAAATAACTTTTTCGATGATAGATTCAGAGAGACGAAATATTTTACATAGGAAAAAAACACTTCCGTATTTGAGTATTGATTTTAGTGAACGAGATTTCCAACAATGCTAGATTCATATCTGCCAGGAACAAGTCAACTAACAGGTTCGGCTGGTCATATCTAGGAAACAAAAACTGTGCTCCACTTGAAATTTTGTCTATTTTATAACGTCATTATTATATTGGGACTACTTTGGAACCAAATTAATGACATCGACAAAAGGAGGAAAATATTGGTTTACTCTTTGCTCTGTTTAAAGATTCTACGCACTGAACACGGACTTAACTACCTACGTCATCAAACACGGCGTTTCAACAGTAACTGTAGACAGATGCTTAATTATTTTTGTAAGAGGTACCCTGCTTGTATGTTTTTATCAAATTTTAAAATCAGCTCTTTTAAGTATTTTCGACTGACGAAACGACAAAGAGAAACAAACAGCAATATCGCCATTTAGGACAGGAGCACCGAAAGTTAAGTCCCTCGCTAATTGAAAAGGGAACATGGAAACCGTTATTTTTAATATTTTAATATTGCGAGCTCTCCCTGCGGATAATTTCAATTAATTGTCTAAAAACTACCATTAAGGCAAATCAAAATAAATGTTAGTCGAGAAAGATACATCTATTATTGGTGATATCTAGTTGTCCTATATATACATGACTTTTATGATTTTAAGATATTTTTGCTAGTCTTAGACATAAAACGAACGTCAGCAAGCTATTGTTTTGCTTAAATTATAAGCTTTCCTTTGATTAGGGGTTAAGGCACTGATACGCAGAATATTGGTGTCTTCCCGTTCAAGTCGATCATTGCCCTCGTAAAAAGTTGCAATATAAAAGTACGTCGAGAATGTGGACTATAAAATAAATTGACGGGCCGAAGCTTAGTGTGTGTGGTCCTTGGGTTCATTTTTGCCGTTGCGATCAGAAAACCTTCTGGATGTTGTTTTATTGCACCGATATTTCTGGTGTTGCGCACTGTTACATCAAACCTCGTTTTACACCGCACATAAACGTATTTTTAGATAACTAGGCGCACTCAAAAAGTTAATTTTGTAAGAGAATAAAAGTACAAGTGTTTTTTGCACGTACAACCGTATTATTTTCGTCCTGGCGAGTACAAATAAACTTTACGTTTTACTGTAGGTAGTATACTAGAATTGAATTATATTGCAGTTTTATGTTTCTAAAATAAATTCGACTTTTTGCCCAAATATTTTGAGCACTGCTTCAACACATCGAGTAAACGTGAACGACAGCGTCTTCTAAACACACCTCGGTGGAGCAGCACAGAATTGCCTTATATACGTCATTGAATTGTATAAGCCAAATAAAAATGAACGTCTTGGCTTTGTACAATTTTTCACCAAAAGGATTCAGATCAAAAGGGAATGCTTGTAATGTACTGTATTGAGAGGGCAACAATTGACTATACACCAGAAAATTGATAGTATATTATCCATGCCTTATTATGCACTTTTGTAAAAAAAATGAAGGATCTGCCGGTCTAGATAATGATATATTGACTCCATAATTGAATATTGTCCATGTTTATCAGATTGTTCATTAACACTTTGTGTTAGGAAACATTAACCCTTAGAGGCTGATACCCTTGAGTGGCGACTGAAGCCCAATATGGATTTCAACAAATTTTATTGATAATATCGTTGTTATAGTTGGATCTATAATAGAGTTGACGTACTGTTATAATACGTGCAGACTTTAAGAAACTTTTCAGTGTTATTAACTAATCGTTGCTTTGGACGAAGATGTATGCCAAGTCAAAGTCCTAAGCAGGAATATTTGAAATGCTTCTTTTTCAGTGCGATTAATGCTTCTTCTTTAAGAAAATATATTTAAAGCTGATTCCACTTTATTAATTTAATGGTAAAGCTATTTCGGCTGACAAATAACCATCGTTCGTACAAGCACCATAAATAATAAAGAAAAAAGGGAATTTCTACAAATAGTATGACATTGTCAAAAATTTTAAAAAGAATCAAACTTGAGCTCAAACCAAAAAGCATCTTTCCATGCCAGCAACCCAAAGGTAATAATTATTTAGATTAAATCAATAATTAAGAACTGGACAACTGAATTTACAAAAAGCATTTATAGCAGTAAAATTTTGTTCACTAATAATCTTACGAATTTCTAAAATTTCCCAATAATTAAATTTCGATGGTTTATTACACAAACGTAATAAACTTAATTCGGAATTTAAACTATCTAGCGTGGCATCGTGATTATTTAACAATAAATGCTTAGCAAGCGAAGAATTTGTTATTAAAATATCTGTATTTTTATACTGTCCGAATTGTTTTAAATGCTGCTTGGCCCTAATTAAAAAAGATCTACTCGTTTGTCCAACATAAACTGAAATGCAGTCATTGCAAGAAAAGCTGGAAACGCCTGAATTATTTAAAACTAAAGTGGTCTTTATTATGGACAAAACGGGAAAACAAATTGCCTACGGAAGAAAAAGGAATATTTAATCCACGAGAAGTAAATAATAATTTAGACAAGCTAACTGAAACCTGACTATTAAACTTAAAAGAAACCAAAAAAATGAAACTTTTTTAAAATATTTATAGTTTCTGCATTAATTAATTTGGAACATTGTTATTTTGTCGAAAGCAATTAATTAGTTAGTAGGTTAAAAAGTGAATGAAAAACGCTCATTTTGTGTGAATAGGAATCTGTACGAGTGCATTTTCTAAAAATTTCGAGAGAAAGGTAGGAAGAAGATTGGTTACGTTAAATTGACAAATCTAAAAAGGAAATCTTACATAAAAAAACAAGGAATCAGGGTGTTGGAATTTTGAATCTTTCTAGTTTCTTGGTCAAATTCAGTATATTTTTAATAGCAAAAGAATTTTCAAAGCCCAGAACTTCACAGAGAATCAAATTTAACAATTTCGTTACATGGAGAATTTATGTTTTTTTTTTATACAGATAATTAATTCTAATTAATCTAAATAATTTTCTTAATTTTATAAATCCTTACATGCTTCCTTCCAAGATTTATTAATTTTACGTAAGCAGCTTCTTCTTATCTTTCTTACGAAATTTTTAGAAAACTCGCTTTATTACTTCTTATTTTTCTATACACCCTTGTTCACACAAAATGGCCGCTTTCGATAACTTTTAAACCTACTTTTTGAAATACCTCTGTCATTAAATGTTTTCGAAAAATAACTGGATGCAGTTGTAATTGCTTTACAATTTTTCAAGTTATTTAATAGAAAAACTTTACTTTAAATATTCGACAAAATTTAATTTTTTTTCAGTGTTTCAGGTTTGATTGTTGATCTCATTTAGCCTGTCTAAATTATTTTCTTCTCGTCGAAGATAATAATTCAGGCGTTTATAATTTTTCATGCAATGACTGCAATTCAGTTTATGTTGGACAAACGAGTAGGTCTTTTTTAATTACAGCTAAGGAAATTTTCAAACAATTCTAAAAGTATTAACATAATTGTGATAAAAAACTCTTCGTAAGCTAACCATTTATTGTTAAATAAACACACTGCCAAGCTAGACAATTTAAGTTCACTACATTTGTGTAATAATACATAATTAAAATTAAATTTTGTGTTGGTTTGAGGTCAAGTTTGCTTGTTTCTAAATTTTTTGCGAAAATCACAATATTTGTAAGTTTCCTTTTTCTTTATTGTTTATGGTGCTTGTACTTGACAACGGCTATTTGTTAGCCGAAAACGCTTCCACTTCAAAAAATGGATCAGTTTTCAACTTTTACCAAAGTTTCCTTTGCATCATTGTGTTTTTTTATATTAAACTGCAACACAAGCAGTTTTTGAGTAATAGTCTAATTATTGTTCTTGAAAAGATTGCTATTACTTGTCTACACCAAAAGAAAATTTAACAACAAATTAATAATACTTATGATGCGCGAAGTGCTTTTATTAGCCTTTGGCACTGCTCATCTGTGTATAGTTTTGCTTAGGGAAACAATTCATTGCTGCGCAATTGTGATTCACCATCTTTGCGACATTGTAATACCTTAAAATAGCTAAAAGGCCCTGTCTGATGCGCTTAATTATAATTACAAATTCCAAATTGACAAATCGGTAGATTTTCGCTGCCCATTAAACAATTATCCTGCCGCAAAGCGCGTATAGCACGTAAACCAATTTCTGGCTTGTTATGAAAATGGTCAGGTGGCAACGTGCTATTATCCGATTTGAAGGCTGTTGTGTTAGTAATCAGCTGTTACCTGGCAGACTAAAATATCCGGACCGGTTTGTGTAGTACCTCCACCCACGAAGTGTTCAATGTTCAACTGCTGCGTCTGCAGGCGGTCCTCGATAATGAAGTAGATAGCCTAGTGTTGCATAATTCATGCAAGGGGACAGTCGGAGTCCACGTAAATCCCGAGTCTTAGTGTGCAGCCACGGGAACTACGGAGTAGCGAAGCTGGTAATCGTGCAGAATTAAACTTCTGTCGGCTGAATTTTGCATGCTATGGCTGGCTTAGTAGGTATACAACTACTGCCTACAAGATTAAAGTTTATAATAATTAGTAAACCAGCATTATACACATTCTTACACTAAAATTTATTCTCCCATAAAAGTTTAGCATAAAATATTTTATTTAACCCTGTTTTAAAATTAAAACGTTGTATAGTGTTAATTTCGATTCACTATTTATCTAAAGATTATGCTCCGCTTTCAGAAATGATATTAACCCAACAAAGAAACTGCTAGATTTTTGATCAAGTAGGTTTTTTGCTTACACAAATCGTAATCTATCGTTAGTATTAATAAATAACATACCTATTACATTAATTTCATGTAACTATGCGGTCTGCCGGAGTCTGCCTGGTGATTTCAGGTTCAAAACGATCCATTCTGAATAGCCCTTAGAGTGGGATTATAAAGATAAAAACTGGCAACCTTGTAAAAGGCTGAAACAAATTTTTCGAGATAACTCGGTTTTCATTGGCTCTATGACAAAAATACGTCAGACTAAAGACAGAGCTATGGAAATTCCTTATTAAAAAGATAACGGTTTTTTCATATTCTAGTGTTAAATCCTTGKGTTTGTGTTGCGGTTGTTACTATCATCGTCGTTACAGTGAAGCAGTTCCGTGTAAAAGAATCTAGCAAAGTTTACACAAGAAGTTACACAATTGTGGGACACATTGGCTCACGAAATAGACAGATGGGAGGACATTGTCAAGCAATAAGACAAAATCGGACAAGAAAAATAAGAAGAATATCTGTAAATCATACCAGACAAAACATGTGGAAGTTCGGAAGCAGCTGGAAGAAACTGTTTAAGGTCTACAGTCAAAATACAGCACTCATAAACGACTTGGAACAAAATCGCTTCAGAAGAAATCTTAGCGGCAACACCAGAAAGAGGGAATGAAAGTAACCACTATGATAGTGCGATAATCTTGTCTAGAGACCAGGAAGAAATGGAAATAAACCCACGGCCGTAAAGAACCTCTAATATATAAAAAGATGCGCACAGACAAGAAGGATCCCATAGACCATCACTAGACGTAGAGCTCCAGCAAGCTATCGGACAAACATGGACGAAATAACACAAGGAAACTCTTAGATAGCAGAACTATCATAAAAAGAATAGAGATATACGCGGCGAAATACTAGGGACACATCTAGGAGAGAAGCAGACCACGTATTAAGAAAGGGAACTAAGAGGAGACCAACGAAAAAGAGGAAGACCGTACTTTACATCGAAAACAACTATATAAAGGATAATTCACAAGTCAGGGAAAACGAAGAATAATAGCTAGAAATGATAAAGGATAAGAAATTAATCGAGCTACTCTGAAGTGGAACAGCGCAATAAAAAAACATTAAAAGAAAATGAATGTACCCATATAACCTTCCCATTCCAGTCCTCATATTTCCTTAACATGCGCTAGGCAGTCGCACTACTATCAATCAGCATGTACCCCTCCAACCCAACGTAGGAGGCAGGCCTGGCGATGTATCCGGGAGTGGCAGAAATGCTGACCGTACGCCGATACAATCAATTAATCAATAAGTAACCATATTCATGAAAAACTCGAGTAAGAAGTCATACCTAAAAACAAAAAAATATTTGTACCAGTTTATATTGTTACTTGGGGTTAAAACGTAAAATAATTGACTATATTTGTGATAATTGTGACAATTTTCGGCCACCTTTATCTGAACGAAATCTCCAAAATAACACCGAGTGATCAGACATCACAACGAAACTTTTTGTGCTATTTGCCAAGCACATATTAATTATGTACAAAATCGAACCCCATTACTCGTTTTGATGATTATGAAAATATTAGAATAGTGTGAATGGTATGGAGAAGCTTCGCCATTACTCAAAAGCCTCATCTATTTACGTATCCTTTGATGACCAAATGGGTGCAACTGTAAACCAAGAAAAATTCTTTTCCGATAAAAAGATAAAAGCAGACGGATTTGGATGTTGACAGAAAATTTTGAGATAAACAATTGTATTGTTAGTTACGCTGAAGATGATGCTGACATTTTGTTAGTCGAAACGGCACTTGAAAAAATGTTGATATTCTTATAATTTCAACTGATGGTATAACTATTAATAAAGAAATTTTTCTTCTCAAATCAAACAGAGGGAATGTCGAACGAAAATTTATTCTTCACGAAGCTCTAACCGGTATAAATATATTCGAGATTACACATTATTTCTGCATGCAAGCTTGAAATTGATGGAAATACTGCAGGAGCCAGTAGCTGAAGTTTTCACTAAGACTGGTATTTCTCCTGACCTAGTTACTTCGAGTGGGATAAAAATTTTTCCTCGCAATCTATACGTAACGCTCCCGTTTAAGAAGTTTCCATAACTATCATTATTCTTGCTTTCTTAAAACTGTAAGCAAAGGCAAACCGATGAAATCGAATTCATTACTACTACTTCAGCTCAACAGCGTCTATTTCGTGTTTATTTTCAAATAACAGAAGTGGTTGGATAACAAATTTAACCCTAAAGAGTATAGGTCGATGTGGCTAAAAACAACATCCCAACTTCCTGCACCTTGTTGTCTTTTGAAGATGATTTTTTGCAACTATATGAAAGATTGTGGTCCAGGGTGTGGCTATCAGAGGTTTGAACTGACTTGCTCACCGGTTTACGGTAACTGTCATATACTATCTTGCTTGAATGCTGAAGTCATCAGAAAAAGAGGCCATCACTAAAGTAGAAACTCAGAGTTCTAAGACTGACTAGGATTTCTTCGAATAATGAATCGATGAATTTATAGGAGAAAACGGAGAACAAGGAGAAGAGAATTATTGATTTCCCTGCTGAGGACACCACGTAAATACGCTCCAAGTACTCAATCTCAAAGATAGTGTTCAACAGAGTATTGAAACCACTCATAATATATCACACCTTAAATTCAATGCAAGATTTAAATAAAAAACGATTTCCATAGCTTTCTTTTGGGTCTAATATATTTCTGTCATAGAGTCAATCAAAACCCCATCGATAAATATATTTTAGAGTGCGATCTTAGCCCTTTGCGGTGTTGCCAAATTTTATTCTCACACTCAGAATTATGAGACATTTGAGACCTTATTCAGCACACCAGAACCTACCTGTAAAACGAGCATCTGCTTTTGTATGAATCGGTCTTTAGGTTATTTTGTGATCATTAGTGATCATTGATTGATGATTATGCTCATTCGAAAGATAAGTATTTACTATTTAGCTAAATATAATATCCTTTACCTTGATCTTGCACCGCCCTTTCCCATTATAGCAGTGACTGGAACCAAGTTAGATTTAAGAAAAACTTCGCACTCATTGGTTTATCTCGAAATAGTGGTATCTTGTTTGTTGTTCACCACTTGTTGAGGACTGTTCCTATTGACTTTAGCAATTTGATAATAACGGAATTATCTGTGATATTAGGGGTGACAGAACAATTGAAATAAAATTATGAAATATTCTCCTCGCCAGATTCTTAAATTTTGCCAGGAGAATATCCTCCAGTAAAATCCACCTAAAGATTTCAAGAAGTCGTTTATTCTACTTCAACTGAAAATAGCAGCTCGTTTGCCGAAATACGTGATAGTAATTTGATTTTATAAATTATTGTGGATTTTTTAAGAGGGTCATTTACTTGGAGCGATCTGGCAGAAATGTAAACTATGCAACCCATATTACCAGCGGGACATGGGACGTAAGAGGGTAGCCTATAGGTTGAAATCACGCAAAGATCGTACGAGCAACAGACGGGCTAAACTAATATTCGGAAAATTGCTCACTGTAGAGTGTGCATAAAAAAGTAAGCATGATATTATACCAGGTTATTCAAAATATGGAATAACTCATTTACTTCTGTAAATATGAGCTATATAGCATTTCATTCTAATTGCATGTCGACTATGATTTCTCAAGGCACTTTTATAATAATTTTCCTTCTGCCTCCCCATTGCTTCGGCAGACAGTAAATAATTGTGAAAGAGCTTTTAACATTAAACTTGTCACGTGTATTTAGACATGCAATCTTAGAAATCCAGTCATATCATAATAGATCGTATACCGCTCGATCCTTCACGACAGGTTTGTATCTTAGCCTCACTTTGCACTGGATACCACGCGAAGGACCTGGTGGGGATGGGCATTCGCATTCCGCTCTCGTGACGGACTCGTGCGAAAGGGTTTGCGGTTTTAGATTTTTTGAATATGTTTACTCATTTATCGTGCTCATGTTTTTGGTAGTGTACAAAGAAATATGTAGCTACAACGTGGAGTTCAAATTTTTCGTTTATGTGCCTTAGTTTTCGAGAAATAGCTCACCAAAGATACGCATTTTTAAGCTAAATATAACAACAAATATTTACATTACCGTACCAAATTCAGAAAAAGCTCGAACTCTACGTTGTAGCTACATCTTTTGTCATTGCCAAGTCGAAATTGCACTTCGAAAAAGTTTCGAATAACTCGGTAAAATGTAAAACGGTAGGTGCTTAAAATGACACGCTTCGCTCTAGGTAAACGCCCCTTTTAAATATATTTTTTCTCTATGGCTTATTCAGCAGACTTTGTTTTACAGGTAGTATTTCTAAAAAAAGAAAAGGCATAAAATCATGGCATAGTGGAAGGCACTTCACATTATCTCTTTGATCTATAAGTGTAGTTGGTGAATCCATAATAACGTCGTTCGATATCATTCAATTTTATTTGTATAATAATAAATCTGATTCCATATGGATTTAAAATAAGTTCATAATGAGACAACTAGTTATGTTCGCCCATATACAGGTCGTTTTGTTTTGGGACAAAATTTCAAAATTGGGTCCTCCAACCTGGTTCTTTGAATAATTCGAATTCTTGTATTTTTCAAAATCAGTAATATAATAGTACATATACGACGGGTAGGGCTGCTTCAGTAGCCAGTAAAACATTGGATTCGATCAATTTCGTAACTGCTTTATGGTCAATCTACATCTATATCATGAGATTTGACGTCATCTTATGGAGTTGCGGACTCACAAAAACAAACAGCTTATTGCTCAACAATATGTCCTTTTTAAAACTGTAGAAGTAGGAACGCGGATGGTAATTGATATGAAAGCATTGACGCGTAATTAACTGGAACACTGCTCGGACTGTTTAACCCTAAAAGTGCACTGAGCGTTCTGTATTGTACAGCAGACCACCCGGATTTCACATCTCCCGTGTCAGCTTAGGAATTGCAAACGTCTTTCTCATTCATTTTAGATCTCGGTTACTTATCGAGCGATACGTTTGCATGAACGAATAAATCAAATTCCTTGCATTATAACGAGTGAGGTGTAGCGGTTATGCGCGATAATGCGTTACGTAAATATGCAACAGAACACGAACCACAAACCACTCCTTTATCTCATGACAAATAATGCCGGTGTGTAGGAAACAGCGCAATTTAATGGCTATGCTAATGACTGTGTGTGTCTCAAATCCATGTGCGAAACTTCAGTGGTGATTCATTTATTTAAGTTGGGTGCTATCGTTATGTTTATGATAGTCGTCCATTCCTATTGTCATTCTCGTCTTTTAGAACAAATATATTACATACACATGTAGGTACTAAGATACCGCAGATTTTTACAAGTACTTCCCTAAAGTATTCAAACTTCTAGAATTTAAGCTCATTTCTTTTTGTTTATTAATTCATAGGTGGCATAATTTAAATAAATTTTACCTCTGGGGTAAATGAAGCAGTATGTTCGTAATGCAGAATTTGTTGGTTCTACATAAGACCACACTACAACGGCTTTCTTAATCACAGCAGTGCCTTTCACCACCAGTATTAAAGCAGTTCCAATTTTTTTATGTTCTAGTGTGCACGTATTTACCCTTAAGTTAATTTAGCATCACCTCACATTAGCTATGACTGTAAATGCCATTTTTCAGTATATAACTTCCAGCCGATTTGAAGTTTTTGGTGATCTTTTTATTCAGCAACATGATTATTAATAGTCTAATGATAATTTTACAAGGGTGAAAGGTAAATGCCGAAGAAACACCTTCTAACTTCACTGAGAATAAACGTGCATTAACAGCAAAGCGCATCTTCATTGTAGTTAGCTTTTTGGCATGAGGAAGCACAATTTTTCGTCAAATAAAAGGAATTTATAAGCATTGAAAAATGATTGTTCGCTCTCAAATAGCAGAAAACCCTTATTTACTTTCAGTTACATACTGTGTGAAAATATTTGTCCTTTTTCGTTTCCGATCCAGGTTTGAGTATGTTGCTTAGGAACGCTGTAGAAAGGATAATCTTTTCTGAACACCTTGAGATATATCAGGAAAATAATATTTAGAACGTTTGACTATGCCTGATCCAAATCCATAGATTTTCTCCAGGGACATTACAAATTTATTAACGAATCGCTGAAGATCATTGCTTCTTAGAGCCGTTTGCCACTATACTTATCTAAGTAGGTAAAATTATTATACGGAAACTGGACGCGCGCCGTTTCAGTACCAGAAATTAGCCCACGTTCTATTTTCTTGTACTGAATTTCCATACTTCGTATTAAAACTGCGCAGATCGATGCGCACTAACCTGTTTTACCGTTTATGAACAAAACGTTCATAGAACCTACTTTTCGAACTTACGCAATAAGCAGGGTTGTGAGATTAGGTAGCTTTTGTACTGATATCGGTAAAATAAACTTTTGAATAGGGGCTATCTGTTATTTTGGGCTGACTACCTACTATCAGCTAATTAATACATCAACAAGAAATGCAGTTTTAGGCCTCTTAAAATATGTATATTGCTGTGAGTAAACTTTTGACAACCCCGGGAACGTGATGTGTTGTCATGCTTCTGTAAATGAAACGGAAGGAATGCTTTCACGGAATTGTGTATCTTGTTTCCCTATTTTGTTATGGACAAGTTCAAACAATTTTTCACATGAAGCATTGCTCATTTGTAGAAAATTTTTATATGCTACTGGATCTTCTATTAGCAGCTCTTCTTTCAGCACATTTAAGAAGCCATGAACATTCATTCTCCTTGCAATATCATATTGTTAGTATCAACGCTGATGCATTTAATATTTTTTTTCAATCAACAGGCATTTCTTTTACTTTTAACTTCAAATTGTGGTAATGCAGGGTGACCACAAACACAAACAACAGTAAAAGTAATTGTTTATGAGTGGGTTACATCTAAGATCTACTTTTCTCTAGCTGTAGAATAGACCTTACATTGCATTTGCTATTGTATAAAGACGGAATTTAATAGATTACGGCCAGATTAGCTTTACGTTGAGAAAATTACGATTAGAACTACAAAAGGGCGCACGCGCACGTATTGAAATACTTACTGAAAAGAATTTATAATTACAAATTGAGAACAAAGCCCTACGCTTATTTCTTGTATTGAAACGGCGCGCGCGTCTAATTTTCAGTATAATAATTTTAAGAACTTATTTCGGTACTTAAATAAGTGTAGTGGCAAACGGCTCTTATCTGACAAATACAAAGCAGATAGCACGTGGAAGATGTGAAGCGAAAGTGATGGGACCAACTATATTCTTAGTCTAGATAAATAATTTTAAAACTGCACAGCAGAATATAAATATTAATTTATTTGCATTTGACTTCACTTTGTCTACTGTAAATCGAGATATTCAGGGTTATCGTTTTCAGCCAACAAGTTGTACTTGAATACAAACAAAACAAAGCAAATAACCTTTCCTTTCCAAGCCAAAGAATGAGATCGTTAGTAGTTTAAGTTTCTTGGTATCTAGACAAAAAATTGACCTGGCATGCGCTTCTTGATACAGTTACAATAATACGAATATCGCCTCTAAATTATTTCTTGTGAGTTCTTGCCTGCCCTACGGGTTGCACAAAAGAGTTTTCCAAAGTATTTTATAACTTTATAAATACTTTTCCATAAAAGCATTTTCAAATACTGAAGTATTTAAATACAAATAAATATTTAGTTTTTCAATTAATACGTGCGTTCTTAATTTTGCCGTAAAATAATAATTTAGTAATTTCAAAATACTACATGTATTTAGAAATTTATACTTGTGGAAATTTCAGGAATGACATTCTAAACACCACAAAAATTGTGCCTCTAACCACAGTTTTTTTACTCCCGAGCCTTCCAAAGAATGCACTATTATATTTACTTGAAGAGGAAGGTGCATCTTTGAGCATAGCTTGCATTGGTAGGGTTAAATACTTAAATATTAAACCAATAGCATTAACACCGCTTAATCAAAATATTTACACATAAAATTACCATGGGCTGTGAGGATCCTTGTGCTCACGCTCGTGATCTTTCGAACGATAATATTTGGCTTGCTGCGCCAGGCCAAAGCACTAAGGGGACAGAACCGGGCCTTCTGGAAATGCTCCTTTGGGACCTAAAAATTATTTAGCTTGCGAACGAGGGTAGCCGCTTTACGTGCTTGCGCCTAATGTTTGTTAAAAGGATTCGGACACATGCTTTTAATTCGGTTAATGCCTCGTAATCCTGCATAGCATATTTCGACAATAGCAGGTCATTCATGGTGTTGCGGTTAAAGAAGGTTCTTTATTATTGATATATGTTTACTAATTATGAAACATAATTATCACCTGAACTCATTTATAAATGAGCGTGATTATTTTATTGGGTTTGCAGGCATAAGAATAAATGAAAAAGTATTGCCAGCCTTGACCGAGATTTGAACTCGGGACTTTTTGAACACTAGTCAAACGCTCTATCGCTGAGCTATCACGACATCTGCTATTTTACTTTTGTATATAATGACAATACCTACCTGAAAACTACTAGAATAATAGCAACGTGTATTTGATTTACTTCTAGCCGCATTTATTAACTTTGATTGGTTGAAATGTCAGATCTCAGGATCTCATTGGTTCGTTCAGATAGCAATCTATTAATTGCTGAATATTGCAATAAGCAAATAGGCAAAAGTATACTAGGAAGTTGAACCAGCTTGACAATTCGTTAGAAGGGAGAAATATGACATTCAAAGCATCAAGATACAGTAATGGTAGAAACAACTCTACCATTAGTAGAATTTAAAGAACTTACAGTCGTTTACTTTAAAACTGACCGCGAAGGGATGATACTTTATCTTGTAAAAGTCACCTAAATTCTATATAACGTATAGATAATCTGAAAAGTGTATGTTGATTTAAGAAAACATTTCTAAATTACACAGCATCCGCGATGTAAGTTGAGAGTGAATCTGTTATTTATGGGTGACAGCTTTAACACGTACTGGCTTTTTCTGTGGGTCGGTTATTTCCTTTACGTAAAAGTCTTTTTGTCTGTTGAAGTAACACTAAACCATTGAAATGTTAATTTACTCTGACGTTGCATGAGTAGGCAGCAGACCGTAGTTTCGTTTTTATTGTGTTTGTAACTTGAGATGGTGCAGAGCATGGAGTTATAATAGATCATTTTATGCCTGTATTTAGCTTATTATTGGGATATGAAATATTCTAATTCTATATTCTAGGATGCTAGTTTGAAGTTGGTGAAGATTAATCTGCCATACATTCATTCGTCGTTTATTTACTGATTAGCTTCAGTTTCAGTACAAATGATAGATCCACAGCGATCATGTTTCCCTGTCGGGTAATTAGTAATAATTGCAGTTATCACTAATTGATCACCAAATATGTATTTGACAAATTCCAAATAAAAAAGTCTTAAAACTTTCCGGCTATCAAAAGGAAATTGGCAGATTAAATTACACTGCTAGTATAAATAGGGTTGCTAAAAAACGCCTGCCAGTATCTGAGTAGAAAGTTCCACCGTATATACTTTAGATTAAGAGTGATGTTAAAGTTGTAAGAGGATATGTAAGGAAACAACATAATATAGTTTCCTAAAATATCAGTTTGTAAAATTGTCTGGCCCTTGTGCTATTTCTGCATATTAGTCTAAACGTGATTAATGTCTTTCTTAAATTGATAATCAGTACTGATGACCCCCGTACAAAATTTGCTTTAAGACAGCATGAAGGTTTAAGTAGATTCTAGAAATAAAAGTAAGCATAGTCCATGCAGCAGTCTTACAAAGGTTTTCGCCCTAAAAAGGTTCGCATACAATTGCCAGCTAAGGGGCTCCTGTCGACATTTTTGTGACCAAGATTAAACTGTTTTTTCTCAAATGTATTGCGCTAAAGCATACCAGAATAGCAGCAGTTATGTGAATATGTGTTAATAAAATTTTGTATAACAAATAAAATCATCCTAAGCAAAGTACGAGTAAAAGCCATCTGTCTTGATAGACGATCCTGATCCCGTGACTTATGAGTTTCGCTTCTTTTTCAGTTCATCAGATAGTTACTGACTCATGGCTTGTGCGATGCCGTACATAAAGTGGCCTGTCTGTGTTAGTTGAGAGGTCTGTCTGATGAGCTGAAACAACAACTAAACTTATAAGTTACGGGTCTGGACTTGCCAGTTATCAACTAAACGGGCAGCTTAATATGCTTGTGAGAGGCTTTTTTTAGCCGTTATAGACACCCGCAGTAGGCCTTAGTCTTAGTTGATTCAGGAAAATTAATTACAGAACAGAAGGGATACAACGTAAAATAGTAGTAATTTCAAGTTTCTTTCATTATAGCGCTCGTCCTGATTGGAGAACAGAGCCAGAGAGACTTTATAATATACAATAGCACACTATACTTTCAGATTTTCCAACTAGAACATTATATCATTATAATATTTATATCTGGTGTTATGTCCATAGCATCGTTTAAAATGAGATGCGCTCAGTATAAAATATCGGCAAATCCACGCAACTTTGTGTTTTATTTCAAAAGGTTGGTTACTAGTACTTACATTAACTTTTTATTACGCTGTTGAAAAAAGAGTACCTGCGTTGGTAGAAGGCTTCGTTAGTGATGGGTTTAACAAGAACAAGAACAAGAACAAAAAATAGCTCTGTTCTTATGTTGTATCCTGAATAGTCAGTCTTTGTCTTAGCTTTGCATCGATACCCTTTCGGTTTCCTAGTTTTATGCGCTGCCTTGTTTTGGATCTTCTCGACTTTTACTACTTTCGGATATGGGCATTATGTCTTCGTTCATTTTGTAACACAACTCAATGTTCTGTGATATGCAATTAAATGCGAACTGGTCTGTTCTTTGGAACCAAGGGTACCCAAGATTGCTTTTGGTCTTTTCGTGCACATCACAAGTCTTGTAAAAACTTGGTATGTCTTTATAACTATTGCTCGAAAAAGAACAAGACAAGGATAAGTCCGATGTTGCTCATTATCACAACCGATAGATTGGACAGTTGCTATACCCTGGTTCTGTATCTCTCAGAGCAGGAAGCTAAAACTGTAGAGCTTTAAGTAATTATTTAATACCGTAAATTACACAATGGCTCCGTAATGGGGAACTAATTCGTTAAATTTCCTTCTTACATTATCGCATTAAATTGTTTCGCACATAATGACTAACTTTTATAGAAAAAAAAGCTACTAACGGTTCCTGAACCTCTAACTCTAACATAATCATCCTAGCTATTTACTGTAAAAACGGTGCAGACCACCACGTACTTACAGTAGTCCATAATCTTAGCTTCCTGCAGCACAACCCAGACTAACGAGTACAAATTCCTCTGATTACGAGCACTTCCAAGAGAATGTGGTTTTGCCTTTTAAAAGTAGCTGGGTAGGTATGTATCTTTCAATTATTTATTTGATTAATTGAATTAATTACGAAATCATAAGTAATTAGAATACTTTAGAGGTTTTTGCATCTAAGAAGAAGTGTTACTGCAGCTAGTATTTTATGGATGCAGGCGTCAGGGAAAATATTTGCTAATGCACCTGACTACAAAAAGAAATGATATATCTATGCGCGTTGCATTCGCTAGTTATATTAAATTTGCACTACTAATTGCATCAATGTATGAATCTTATTGATATGTAGATAGTGGTCACAATTCTGCATGAATATCTGCACAAACTAGTAAACTGATACTCGTAAACAAATTATTGTTTCCACTGCATTAGGTCCATTGTGTTGTGTTTTATCGATCCACGTTTTAGTGGGAGATTGTTTTATAAAACTACGGGACCTAGATTTCTTACATATAACATACATACATTCTTTAAAATTCACGACAGTTATAGACCCCGCATTGATACAGGGACAATCAAAAATTTTATTGCTACAATAGTTTTCTGTAGAAGTAAATGAACTGATGAAATAGTAAAAGAGCTTGCTTGCGTTCATTCCGTATATAAACAGTTTTTTATAATATGAAAGTATAAAACTTCAATATATTCAAAAACAATTGTGAACGTAAGAGATAAGAGTAGAAGCGCAGTTATTGTTTCAATGCATAAAATGAACCAGATATACTGTGGCAATACGTGCGCGTTTATCAGAGCATGAATATTGAACTGTGACAATGTTGCAAATCTTGATGGAACCGCGAAGGTAAATATGATAAATCACTGCACCAACTAAGCGGAATTTACGGAACATCTCCGTTGGAGAATTGTGTTTACCCAGACCACGATGTCTACAAGTTCAACGTCAAAGGCTTGTCGTTCAATCGACTGAAGTGTCGCTTCGGGTTACATACAGTATTACAAGGGCACACTCAAGCGGATTTCTATGAAGCTTTGTGTGTGAAACGACACTAGAGATGGAAGCTCAGTTTTCTGCCACTAGGTGTTTTGCGAGATAAACGGAAKTGTTGGTAATGCAGCTGCTATTGAAACTCACATAAGCTAGTTTTGCTTAGCTAAAAAATGATAATTTTTTAATAAAAAATATTGGAAAACACTGTAAGGAAGCTTGTTACTAAATATAAATTAAATAAATTATCTATAAATAAAAAAAATAAATTTAAAGGAACTCAATGACAAAAAAGTAATAAATATTCACGAACATCAACTGGGTTTGACGGTGCATTTTTAGAAGAGAAATAGGTCTTTACTTCTGGTTATCGCACCAAATTCTGCCTTGTGAAGCCTGAGTTGAGTGACGCTACAGTGTCGAAATCGAAGCACCATTATTATGCATTATATTGCAAATACAACTTCAATTATTCAGATACATTTGCATTTTTGTATTTTTAATGGACCAAATAAATTAGTTGATTTAGAGAATTTAGCTCAACTTTCCTGCACATTCTTTAAGGAATTAGTATTAGGAGTTTGTCATAACATACAAAAAATTACCTTTACCAACTAACTGTGCAGAGCAAACCATTATCTATCGAACAAGAGTGTGACGTATAATTTTTTATACTTAGCGAACATTATTTTTCGTTTTGTAGGACCAGAAAAAGCCTTTTGCATTTATTTCATAATGCATTAGGTGTTCAATTTTGGAATCTGCTAGGGCCGGTTATAATGTGGATATATGTAACCAGAAAACACTATGATTGAAATAGAATAATGAAAAATAACGTTACTCAGCTACGGAAACCAAAAACCGGTTTTAGGTTGGAATTTTTCCATTTTGGAAATATAATCCCAGTATGTAATTGATTTTGTATAACAAAACATAAGTATTGGTTTAGGCTTTCGCGGCCATAGTTTGAAGTATCATTTACCTGCATACTGGCATTTTATGGTGGACGTTTCACCGGCCTGAATAGCCGACATCGCCAGAGATAATTTTTACTTGAGCAAACTAATGTTAATATGACACAAAACCCGAAAATACAGGTATATTATACTAATACACAAGTATTTTAGAAAGAGATGTAAAAATGTAGCTACCTGTTTACATAAAATTAACGTAGCGTGTTGAGAAGCAGAATACACCCAAATATTGAAATGATTTTCAAAACTACTACCTGATTTATATGATATGTGGTATGTACAGTGAACTGCAATTAACACTGCTTGCCGACAACGATGACCTTTGTATCGACCATTTACCAGGAAAATTTTTGACGCTTTTTAAGAACAATGGGTGCATATTACCTATTCTACTTATAGCAGACATTATACAGCGAGTCCGCGGACATAGTTAGTTTTGAAGTTTTTATAGAAGATGGTTCTACATGCACCCTGAAGCGTTGACGACAAAACGAACTATCGTAACACTATACCATTTAATACACTTTTGTGTCGTGTATGATTAGCCATTGATATGCGTAATTACACGCCGAAATAGCGACTACATTCAGTATTCACAACATTTCATAAAGTAGCCTCTAAATTGTGAGTTTGCTTTCATGGCTTATCCATTTGCATTCAGATTCAAGCCACCAGTTTCATTCAAAGTGAGTGATGAAGGGGAGAGTATGAGCGCTGGCTTTCCCCATTTAGAAGCTTTATGTGCATTACAGCCGCTAATGAAACTGTATTGCTTTCATTTTCCCAAGTAAATAGAAGTGTTAAAATACCACTTTAGCTTTGGCTGTTACACGTAATGGTTAGTAATACAGCGCCCTGGTGAGCACTGTTTATCAAATACTGGGACCACAACTGATGTTAAGTGGTTTACTACTACCGTTAGATGCCAGTGATCCAAGACAACCAGGTACATAGTGCTGTGTAAACTCAAGACATTAATAATTGAACCATAAAGAGGTTTTACGATATTAACTCTTACGAATTATTGGATGTCGGAAAGAGGGATATTAAAGACAGTGAGCGTTCATTAGTGTACCTACTACTGTATCAGTAGCACTTATGCATGTATAATACGAGATTAATGAATCCTTAAAGTCGTAAATCTTCTTTCAGTAGCATTCTTATTGCACTACATATTTACCAATACGGGAAAAACCTATCGTGGGTGATTTATTAAGAATTTTGGAGGTGGCGCTACTAATTCTGCCTAGTATAAACTGAAAGTTGCTTGAAGTTTGTTATCTAGCCCGCTTTTGCATTTAACAGTTTCATTTTATGAATAATTCGTTTATTAAAAGTAGTATTTCCATGAAATCTGAGCAATGGTCTAAATAAGCACGGAAAGGACATATTGCAGATATCACTGGTGATAATGCTGTTGAACTTTGCGACCCAACGAGGGTGTCAAATGCAAGCATTCTGAACAAGATACGCGTACGCGACCTTTGCGTCTCACGATAAGGACAAGATTCGCGTTTTTTTGATGAGCAAAGCGGCATCTCCAACGCATTGGAAAACCTAACGAAAGTTATGCTCGCATTAGTGACGTGCCATTAGTAGGCGTTAGTCTGTATTCTTGTTTCTGCGGATGTCACACGCGCAGCCATAAGGAACTTTCTGGTGTTCTTAGTTCCCATCTTCCCATATTAGTTTTTGGGCCAAAGTACTGGCGATGTGGCAAAGTAAAAGTTGTAAGTTTATGCGGTAATGGAGAATTCGTCGACAAAAGAAAAAGCCTGGGAAGGAGTCATACTAACGGGAAAGCTTCCTACGAAGTATATGAGAGTACGCAGTAAATACGTTTAAAACAGTCCGTTGGACCTTCCCGTAATCTTTCGATAAGAAAGTATGATAGGTCCTCAAATCAAGAATTAATTTAAAAAAAAATCTGGGGAAAAAGCTGATTTACAGAATCATTAATTTCGTGATGAAAATGAAACTGGCGATCAAGGTCTAACCTGAGAAGCTCTGAAACAAAATGAACATGAAGCTGTGGATGCCATTTTAAGTTTAATGACTTTAAGTGAAGAAAATGTCATCAGCAGTAGTAGTTGTACAAATGACAAGTGGAGATATTATCACATCATTTTTAAATTGTATCAAAAATGAGATACATTTAAAGTCATTGACAAGACTACCCAATTTTAACTTATTGGATATTATGATTTGTAACGATAAAAAGCATTATGCTGCTCGAAGCCTGAAACTTTGCAGACCGTTAGTTCATTTTTTTCGAATTACAGACAGCACATGCCATGAATTGTTTAACCAGTATGAAACTTACAATCACAAACAATGGGGTTGTAGTCCTTGACCGCAGATCGTTATTATAACATACGTGAGGTCTTGCTTGGACCCAATGAAGTAAGATGTTAACATTAAAAAAACATTTGTAATGCCGTATTTATACACGTAAATGTTTTTCAATAAATTCAACTATCACTTTAAACGTGGGATGCTCTGGTTGGGAGTAGATGGTACATAACGCATGTTTAGCAGATTTGACGCGTTTTGTCAGATCGATGGAAACATGGTCCTGAGCGATTTCCCATGTGATGCATTTGCGAAAAGCCTCCCCCGAATTTAGCTGAAATCACAAAAACCGCCTTCAAAATTTTGTATCAGACTCTGAGGTTTCCTTTTGAGCAAATCGTAGTTAGTTCCGTTTTGATATTTGGATTATAAACTCGAAATTCAACACCGTGACGGGTTCAGTCAGTTAATTTATAGTTTTCTTGTGTGAGGCGTAAAAGATGAATTACCTTACATTCTGTTATCCGCCGTTGTGTACTAGCCAAGGACAAGGCTGAGGATCGAGGAAATAAGTAACAAGAAATATTCCAGGGGTATAGGTTTCATACATTTTTCGTTAAGTATGTGTCTGCTTTAAAGTTTCCTTAAGTGACCTTTGTTTAGAAAGCATACAAAGAATCATTCTTATAATCATTGTCTTTCTTTTGCTGTTTTGTAATAATTTCGATCTCTTAAATTTACAATAAGTTTATCCAGAAGCAAATAAATAGTTACGCAATAGATAATAAAATTATATCGGATATGCAGTCAGGTTTTAGAAAAGGCCATAGTACCGTTAGTACATTAACCAACATCATTGATGATTGGTCGCGCCACTTCTCTAGTTCTTTTAGGCTTTTCGAAAGCTTTCGATACTCTCGTTTACAACTTGATGTGTGCTAAATTAGCTTACTATGGGTTTGGCATGAACTCCGTTAGCTTTTTTAAGTCTTCTCTAAGCGATAGATATCAAATTGTTAAATTATGTGCTAAGACATCAAATCTATCAAATATTATGTCGGGTGTTTTTCAGGGCTCAGTTTTGGGACCCATCTTGTTTCTTATATATAACGCTGATCATTTACATAATGTAAGATTCTGTAAGACACATAGTTACGCGGATGACACGTAAATCACTTATTTATTTGATCCTAAACAAACAAATTTTGCTGCCGAAGATATAAACAGCGATCTTAATAAAATTGAAAGATTTTCTAAAGACCATAATTTACAGCTAAATCCACAAAAGTGTTCTGTTATCTGTTTCTGTCATAAAAGGTATAGGACTATTGTAAAGGCAGACCAGAAGCTATATATTTCTGGCAAAAAGTTAGAAATCGCCGGTCAGGTAAAGAGCATAGGACTGATTATTGACGAAAATTTGAGATTTAAACAACATGTGAACATGTTAATGAAAAAAATATTACTGCTCCTTAAAACTGCTGTATAATAACATAAATATTACAAACTTAAAGCTGAGAAAAAAACTCTGTGAGAGTCTAGTATTACCAATAATGAATTATTGTAATATCGTGTATTATAGTTGCTTAGACAAATACACCAGGGATCGCATGCAAAAAATTCAGAATAGTTGCTGTCGTTTTGTGTATCTTATTAGGAAATATGATCGAGTATCCGCTAGATTAATGAACTGAAGTGGTTGAGAGTTCAAAATATTTTCAAATAATAACCTAATAAAGTTTGTCCATAATGTGCTGCTTACCTCCTCTCCACCCTACCTGCGTGACAAACTGTTTTATAGACGTGATCTCCATAACATAAATGTACGCCACGATAATAGTCTTTCATTACCTCCCCATCGGTTGGCCAAATCGCAAATCTTTTTCGTACAATTCAGTCGTTGCATACAACTTTGTTCCTGGCGCGATTAGACGATTGTCTTCAAATGTTTTTCGTAAGGAAATAAAAAATATTCTTTTGTCAACGCAGTAAAGCAGACCTTGAGCTGATTCTTTTGATCGTTTTATTTGATGGTATTATTTATTGTATTGATTATGATTAAGCATTTATTATTTCTTGCTGTTAAAGGTTAAGTTGAATAGCTAAAGCTAGACTTTGCCTTAATAGAAATCAATATGAAAGGCTGTATGTTATTCCTAAATAAAACCTTATTTTTATTATAAACCGTAGTTGGCGTTTTATTTCACAATCTCTTACAATCTACCCATTTGCCAAAAATGTATTAGGTAACATTTTCGAAGAGTTTCTTACATATTGATAAATGGTCGCAGCGATATCTATCTTGGTAAAATAGTTAGAGAAACAGTGGGGCTGCACGCTACAACAATATAGTCGTTATAAGATTTATATTTATATTAGACCTTATTGTATTGTAATGTAATTCTCCGATTAACACTTTTATTTACCATTTTCGAGCAAAAACTTCGCGCGTTTTGGGTACCCCGTATCATCTTGGTGTGGCTTTTACCGCCAACAACTAAAGCAGATAAAACCACCGAAAGGGTCGCAAGCTAATTTAGATCTTTTCGCAGATTTCTGTACTCGGAGCCTCCAGCTCTCAAACAAACGCACGGGGTAAAACTGGGACACACTTTCGGAACACGGAAAAGTGCAAATGCGAATAAATGCGAAGCTTCGGCTTAAAGTTTGCCAACATTGTCGGTGATAAATCGGAAGCGTAATCGAACAAGTCCATTCCCGTTGTTGCGAGACGGGGAAACTTCGATTTACGAACTTGTGTTCCTTTGTCGTGCCTTTTTCTGCGTTGCGCCTAAGTGCCCGCATAAATCAAAGGTAGCCTAAAACAGTATGCAGCAAAGCGTAATGACACTCCCGGGGAAAAGAGAATTTCCCAAGTTTTTCAAAAACTTTGCGGATATTCTTGCGATTACGAATTACTGCGTTTTCGACATGATTTAATAATGTGTGCGTAGGAAATGAGTGCTGAAACTTTTGGTCAGAGCATCAGACAAGCAATGTTACTAATTGTTACTTTTGTTTATTAATATGTTATTATTGATGTTCATATTGCCGATTGCCTGGTCACTTGTTAAAATCAGCGTAATGTACCGATGATACGAACTACGACGTAGGTTGTTACAGTCGATAAGTAAAGACTACACTGTTGATTGTCCAATGAGTGTTTGAGCTCGTTGGAAAAAAGAAGCTAATAAAGATTCCAGTGAAATAAAATTATTTGAATGATTAAACTCTGTCATATCCATTTTAGCCCAAAGCTAACTACCTGTATCGAACTGTCTTTAAATGATTTCAAAACATGTAGTTGGTCATTTTTTTTAATCATTGATGCCAATTCTGTGATGATTTCACACCAGTTATACAAAATTTAACGTCTTTGACTATTGTCTAGCAAACGATTAGTACTAGCGTTGCTTCTTCTAAAAATGCGATTGCTCGCTTTCCTGAAGTATCACTGCCGCTTACCAGTTCATCTACTGAACCTTTTTGCGGCTTGTTCAGTATCATTAAGTACCGCCTTTACGCCACCATCACTTTAGGTTATTTAGTAATTCAGATTGATTTCGAGCCCTCGAAAAATATTCGTTTTCTACTTCTATCAAATTTTGAAAGGTTGTTGGGTAGTAATAAATCATATCAAAATTTTCTTCATTATCTTAACTAGTATTCATTCTCGTGAAAGATACTGGTAGTTTGACAGATTGATATTTATTTTCCATAACTGGCTTAATAAATATTTTAGTTGATTCATGATAGAACACGTAGGCATCTAATTATTTTTTTTAAATCTAAAGGGCTGCACGTCAGTTTGTTCCTAATACAAGTTTAAAAGTATTTTTTGATTGATTTGTTTTATCATAAAATATGATAAAATATTAAACAAATATAAAAGATTGCGATAACTTGATTGATATACAAAATAACATACAGCTTGTATTGAAACTTCTACATAATAGAATGCTATAATAATTTAAAATTGTTTATTTTCATATGGCGCATTTGCTTTTTCATTATTTGTCCCATCTAATGTGATTTTATAATAACCCTGTGCATCCCGTAGCCATTTGGTATGTACTCCGAATTGTTTCCTTATAGTGCTCTTATTCATCTCATAATACTTTATTAATTAGTACTCAATTTTCCTGAAGAGGTTTTTTAGTGCGCAATGGTTTTTTAATACTTAATTTCTAGGTGAGGTACGGAAAGCTACCTCCAGTAATATTGTTTATTTTAGGTTATAGCTGTGACAGCTAGAAATAATATCATTTATGTAGAAGTGGTACACAAACGTAGATGTATTTATAATACCACTGCGAATTATGGTGGAGGCGCCATCCGATCATATTTGTTAGTAGGTCGAATTAGTGGTTACAGTAGCCATAGGCAATAATCATGTTACACTTATAAATTAACAATTACAAATTTTAAAGATATAGTTTTAGTGGTCCATCTCGTCTTGCTGTAACACTGTATATACTCTGTAGTTATTTTTGCATGACTTGCGAGAATAATTATAGTGTGGATAACACCATGATATCTAGTGGCATTAGATAATTTTCTTATTATTATGCTTGAGAACTACACTCTTTGCAAACACCGTCCTTGGTTTTTAAACACCCACAACACAGTGGGCTGCTATTCAGATTACATGTTCCCCGCAGAGACGGGTGCATACTACCGTTAAATGTCAGGATTCTCGCATGCACGTCGCCTACTTTGGCATATAAGGGAAGCCAGATCTGTGCCGTGTTGTCTGCGTTGGAACCATAGATGTGCTGAGGAGGAGCTGTCCCCAGATTGTACTGACGCAGGCGACATGGCACAGACCTAATTTTGTTATTATTAAACATGACTTATTGTGACTTATATCAGGCTGTTTTGAGAGATTTCATTTCGGTTTGTCCCTTTACAAAATAAATAAATAAATACTCGTTCTACCACATTGGTAATAGACATAGCATGTTATGTGCCAGTAAGTAATGTTCAATGATAACGGTTCGTTTTATTTTGGCATAAGTTTGTACTGGCAATACCATATTTCCGGGATATACAGCTGAGAACTACTTGAAATTAGTGACGGTGTAATTTACAAATTGTCTGGGTAGGATAATTGCAGACATTCATCAAGCCAAGTGCAATGTTTATTATTATTCGTTGCAGATGTCAGGCTTAATGAAGGGTAATTGCGTCTGTTCTTGGATGCGAGGATGTGTGTCGTTTAGAGCATTTAGAACTGTAAACAGGATAAAGCGAGGCTTACGTTAATTTATAAAATAGTTTTGTTAGCGACGTTGGTATAACTAGATTAATTCATGAAACGATATGATCAAACTTTTGTAGCATAAATACCGTTGAATTCTTTATCAAATACAAGTTACTTGAAAGAATCTCTATTTAATTATCTAAAAGTTTTGTTTTACTATTTTTTTAGTTACCATGGTGACAATATTGAAAAGTAAAATAATCTCGCAATTTTCAGACGCTACCTATACCGTTGGAATACAAATGCAACCAACTATAAGTCTCATTGTAAAGGTCTTTTCAACGGGATAAATATTAATCGTAAATTACTCCAATTTTGGTTTCTTTAAATAGCACTAGAGAATGCCATTGGCTTTTTAACAGTAAAAATTGATATGTTATGGTTTTAGTAAGTTTATTTCCTATATACCTACATTTTATCGGTAATATTTAAGGTGAAACATAAAATTCAAAAATTCGTAGTTAGAAATTTAGGAACTTGATAATATTTTTAGTGAATTTATCTGGTAAGCCGTATCTTGAAGATTTTTCAAAATACAGCCGCTTCGTACCCTTAGTGGATCACCCTGTATACTCATAATGCATGTTTTAAAATTCTGCTTTTATACTGAGATATGCCCTGTTTATACTTTCAGTGTAGTGCCTTGAGAATAACGTCAGTTAATTACCTACAAAACTCAGCAAATAACAACTTTTTTACAAAATGTATAAAATGAAATTCACTTTTCGTTAACCATCACGCTATACGTTCACACTTGGATGCCCCCAGACATGAGATAATACGTGATGTTCGTCTTAACTCTTACGTCAATGACGGGTCCGCAAAAACATGCCGACAGCGTGAAATTTACGTTGAGGCGATGGTAAGCGAAAGCGGAACTTTGAATTCCCGGGCATTTCGCTTTTGTTGGCCAACCTTGGACTAGACCGCGGACTGATGGTTTGTTGTGAATATTACGTGGTCGAATATTTCAAGGAGGTCAGCCGCTCTGAATGGAGGTTGCTTGCAGGTAGAAAACATCTACCTGACCGCCAGGAAGGTCTGCTTGTTTTTCTTCTTTAATATTGTGTGTATGCGCGGTGTAAGTATATTGCATCTTACTAGAAATAGGTTCACATATTTTAGAAATTGTTAGGATTGGTTACTAAACAACTAAAATTTCATGTACGTACATCTTTTAATATAAGTTTAACACATCTATGTTTTATTAGTTACAGCGATTTAAACGTTTTACTACTTGCAATATTGTGGATATCTTTTTTTGTTTATGCAATAGATTTACATTCAATATTGACAACAGCAAATCACTATCCTGTTCTGCTTCACGTTTTGACTCATTTTAAGTAGTTACATAGCCATTTACTTTGAAAAACTTTTATTTATTATATCCTTAAATAAATGAAACGTTGCGTTGTATTTGTTTATTTACATATGTCGTTCGTACGAAATTGCTGATATTGTGGAAAACAATAGTCATGATGTAGCAACTCAATTATTTGATATATATTTATTTTATTCAAATTTTACATAATAGGATGGTTGTTTAACGTTGCTTTTATAAGTGTCCAAAGGTAAGTAGTATAAGTCAAAGTATGCATAAATGTAGTCATCTTTAATATGGCTTGGTTGCCACAAGCATTAGTCTTGTGCGCCTTGTGCTAGATTACTCGAAACAAAGAACTAGGGGTGAATGCAGGAGAGATACGACTTAGCTTAACAAGCATTTATTAACATAGTGATCTGTAAAATAAACGTAACATAAAAAACGTTAATAATTGTAACGTACGAATTTAGAACAAAGGTTTAATGTTTACCTTGTTATTTATGTAGTGCTAGGACTTATACTACCTCCTGCTAGAGGGACAACGTTTTACATCGTGCGGTACTTCCTCTGTTTGATTTATCCGCTTGTTTATATTCAACTAGCTAATACGTTATAATGCATTGTACTCTGTGTTAGCGGGAAGTGCAGTGACACAAAAATTGTGACATTCTAGAATGTGGAATACTCTAGTAATATCAATTTTGAATAAATTCGATATTTGACATTATGTGGAAAACTAACTGCAAATTATTATTATTATAAGAAAAACAATAACATGTTTGTAAAAAATATATTGCGTACACGTATAGATCTAAGTTAAAAGTCATAGAGCAAAGAAACGGTTAACACTGCAAGTAAGAAGAGGAATATTTAAAGGTAACCCACTAGTATGGTGAGGTGTTGCCTCTAAACTCTCTATCAAATACCCTTAACATCACAAAGTTTCGATGTAAATATTGAAAAACAAGCGTATTTTAAAAATAAACCACCTTCTATATATGGGCGACATCAAACTATATATGTCAAGGTAAACGCAAATCAAACAGAAGGAGTAAACTATTTAAAATAATAAATACCTTTGCAATTACCTTCCAACTTACTCTTTCGGTATAATAAAATGGACACCTACATACCACAAAATTGTTATACAAACACAGAATGCTTCATCCCAACCCATGTGAAGAAAGACAGAATCTTCACAGAAATAGAAACTCTTTTGCGCACATATATATAACTGTAATGAAGATAGTCATTCGCATTCGCACAAAACCATAGCCAGAGCCAGCAAGGGTTGTATACATTTTAATCATTGACATCCGATTGAAAACCTGAAAGCTTAAAAGATTGAATAGCAAAGGAAAGAATCCGGGACGCCGAGGCTGCCTACGAAAACTGCTTCAACAATAACAACAACATGGAAATAAACAGGCAATTTACACAGACATTTCTAACGGTAAGTACGTACGCTTTTTCCACCCACTCAGCAGTAGCTGAACATCAACATCAAACCGGTCACAATATTTTTTTTGACAATGTGTCAGTTCTAGCGAAAGTTCCCTTTTTTACAACTGGAAAATTTCGAGAAGCCATAGAATTTCCAAACATTCCAATAATCTAAACCGCGAATATGGTTATTATCTTTCCACTATTTATTACCCAATCACACGACGGTTATCCCCATTTTCACAATCTTCCACCTCTGTTGTCCAAACATCTCCAACTCCTCGTTACGTTAGGTATAACGTTAATTGTTGTTTTCGTTCCCTTTCCTCCCTGGGATTTGGTTAATTTCGGACTAGGTTTGTACCATATTCCATAGTCCATGCTCCTTATTCCTATCCTGATGAAGCTCCTTACAAGTCCTGGCGAAACGTCAAGCTTATTCCAAAATCGGACGCGGTTTTACCCAAAAAGACTATAAGATTTCAATACTACGATATTTCTGTTTACATATCCTGCTGAGCTATCTAGATCTATAGTTAAGCTTACTAAAAAAGGGTCTCATCCAATACGTCTGTGCCACTACACGCCCTTGAGTTTTTGACAGCAAATACCCGTTTTCAAAGTATACTGAAATACTACGTGGGCGATTTGTGATTCAATTGTAAGAGTAAAAGCTCCTATAAATATGTGTTTGGTCGTTATTCATATAGTACTCTAATAATTATTAACGCATTAAGGTAGTATATGTATTTCAAAGCAGATGCTCATAATATCTTTCTCTAGATAAAATTCAAGCTTCCACGGATTGCTGTAACCGTTTGAAATAGGCAGGAGTGTTGTGAATAACGTTATAACCTTTTTTGAAGATCTAAATTTTTAATTAAATTAAGTATCGCCATAAAGTTAAATCAAGAGGATTGTGGTCAGGCCATCTCGGGAGCCATACATGTGGAGATCCCCGTCATATGCAACGGTATCAAGAAAAAACTCCCGTACTATTACTGCGAAATGTGGAGGAACCGCGACATGCATGAACCACATACACCTAATGAGTTGTATCTCCTAAAGGAGCTGAAAAATAGTAAATTAAGATATGTACTACAGTTTAAAAATTGGGATTGTCTGGGCCTTTTGGGGCTGTATGCATAGAGGACGATATTTGAAGAAAACGTCGCAAAAACTTTAATCCGAAGATCGCGCGGGATATTGGACGCCAGCACTGCCACGATGGAGCAATTTAGTAAACTTATGGCATTTCTGACACTGCGGGTGGATAAGATATAATCTTCCCAATCTACTGCATCTGTCAAGCAGCCACGAATAATATTTTTTCCTGCATCCTGTACCATCATTTAAGTAGTAATTCATCAATAGAATAATTATGAGATTTCGTATGGTTGCGAATTGATACAGAAATGCAAATATTATATTTGCTTAGGTTAATCAAGCTGTTTTGCTTTTAATCATGATTAACCAAGTGTCATATGTTGAGTGAGGTTTTTATATCAAATACTTCTTCTTTAATGTGGATGACTGACGTCATACTACGTGGCTGCGAAAGTAATGTTTCTGCTTAAACCAATAACATAACATTTTAGGAAAAATGGCAGGTTTTGCTTTTTTATTTCCATGATGGCTTGTAAGTTAAAAGAAACTGAATTTGTACGCCAAAATGTACGTTCGTTAATGGGTTATTGAAAAACATTTAGGCACCTGGTAATTTGTCAATCATTTACAAGAAACCCAATTTCTTGCGCACTATTTATATGTGCTATCAGATTGAGATATGTCATGCAGATTAGATTATTGTTCAGTTATATCTGATAAACGGTCCCCCCGAAAGAGTTCCGGATTTTGAAGGTTTTATTTCTCMAATAAAGTAAATTACCGATATATTGTTATTTTAAAAGCTCAAGTAAACTTGGCTTGCTGAGAACGATAATGCTTCCAAACAATGTAGTGTTCTAGTTAGTTATAGTTATAGAACAAAACATTAGTCTTCTCAAATTCCTTTTAATGACTGTTATTGTTCCAATACGGCAGATAAAATGCGATGAATGTCTCGCCATATCTATAACGCGCTTATGTGCCAGCAGTTTGTGGAACCCAGTGAAGTAAACAGCACATAAACACTTACTTTACGTTAAAGGGCTACAAATTCATTTAGGGAATTTAATTGCTTGCCTCCCTTGCTTCACTCACGATCAATTAGTCGCAGTTTGCCTACTTATTAGGTGTGCCATTAGATGGCTGCTGTTTACGTAACGCACCTAACGTTCGGGCTCGTAATGTTAGTTATATTAATATCATTACAAACCGATAAACATCACAGAAGTGAGGGCATTTGCGTACGCTTCGGATTCCTTTCAAAACTTCAAATAGCGCAGATATTTCAAAAGAAACTGCATGKCTGCTGGCTCCTAGAGATTAACACCCACCCATTAAGATACGGTCCAGGAACAAATAAGGAGTGACGCAAGCCACTTAGTGAAATATATTAGCAGTTCTAAAATTAAGGAATTTGGGTCACTAGAACAGATACATACGCTCGAAATCGCAAAGTGTCCCAATTTGTGTTGGCAAAATTACCGATTACCAATATTTGAAAAGTAATGCAACCTTGCAAGCTATTTCGAAAAGATAAAAATATCCAGACGAATTCGAGTAGAACCAACAATAGGAAAGCTTGAGCGCACGTGTTTGATTGGTTTAATCGGAAATTAAAAACTGGGTACTTGAAATAATTTTAACGTATGTACAGAACACCGTATCCTATCTACTTTCTAGAAACATTGTTAAAAATGAATAAAAGCAGGTTTTTTGTAAACACCTATAGATATAAAGACACCAAATTAAAAAAAAATAAAAGCATGAGGAAAGAAGACAACTTTGCATCCAATATCCATAGATAGATAGAAAAACTTCCATTCCAAGTACCATTACTATACCAATATGTTGATGACCTAATCTTAGCGATTCCATATACAGAAACCAACCTTGTTCTACAAACGTTCAATTCTTTCGATCAATACTTAGAATTCACAATTGAACTTGAAGAAAATAATTCCATTCCTTTTCTTGATACTAAAATAATTCGTACTCAAAATAACAGTTTAATTTTAGATTGGTATCAAAAACCCACCTCATCTGGAAGATATATAAATTACTATTCTGAACATAATTTCCATATAAAACTAAATCTTATTAAAGCTTTAAAAAATAGAATTGAAAAAATTACACATCCGTCCCTTACACATCAAGCTTTACACAGATTATATAAAATACTTTTACATAATAGCTACCCACGTCATTTAATTATTAAATTATTATTTGGTAGTAATTCAAGGACTTCTGTTAATAACACCACATATGGTCAGATAAGTCAAGATCACTTAGTTAATCCTCAAAATATAGTATTTGCATCTCTTCCATTTATACCTAATTTAACACATAAACTTACAAAAATTTTTAAAGTAGTTCCAAATTTAAAAATTGCAAAATACTATATAAAAACTAATAAAAAGTTGTTCTCAAAACTTAAAGATAAAATTGACAAAAATAAAAAAATGAATGTGATTTATTGTGTTGAATATCTGGACTGCCCCTCTGTTTATATTGGACAAACCATGCAGTCTTTACAACACAGACTGAACCTACATCGTAGTGATGTTCGTCTACGTCCAGATCGTTGTGCTTTAGCTCAGCATGCATCTAGTACCGGACATTCTTTTGATTTCCTAAATACTGCAATTTTAGACATAGAAGCTAATAAATCAAAACGTTTATTTTTAGAAATGTGTTATATACAACAAAATTCCAATTCTATTAACAAAAGGTCAGATATACAAAATCTTAGTTCTATTTATTGCCAACTTCTTCAAATTGACAGTGTTAAACTAAGAAGAAATAATACAACTTAAAATTTATATATAGAATTTTTAAATAATATTTATATTTGATAAATCGCTCATGAATTTTAAGCTTGTTCAACAACTCTATCCTTGATTATGTCGAAAAATTTTGTCAGTTTTGTCAATTTCACGGTTGGACACCTTTTAATTATTTATTCAGTTTTGCCATACGGCATTCTGTAATAGTTTATTCCTTTACAAAGTTATATGTTTTCGTCGTTTTGTTTCCTTTAATATTTGGAGTTAACAGTAAGTGTTAAGAAGTTTAATTATAAAAAGTGCCTGTTATGTATTTAATTTTAGTGTCCTGACGAAGAGCCGATTTTGGTTCGAAATATAGACAAAGTTAAAAAATCCATTTCTTAATTTAGCCCAAACACCCTTGCCGTTTTCCCAAGAAAATATTTAGTATGCTCTTAATATATTTCCGCACAATGTTTTTGCGGTTTATTCTAATTCTTAAGAATTAATATGAATATCGCTCAATATGAGTTCAAATATAAAATTAAAAAAATTAACATAACGATTTCTTTAATATAATATATTTGAACGTACCTAGATATAAATACAAAAGCAACATCAAATGTGTAAGAGTTATTTAAATTTTCATTTTTCGTACCCTGAAATACTGCTATTCCTATGTGGTTGTGCTATACTAGTCAAAGGTTTATGAGCATTATTTAAAGAATAATCACTTTCTTCAATCATCTCTGCAATTTCTAAAGAACGTTCCAATAAGCCTCTACAATAAAGTTTTCATGGATCATGGAACTTCGCTCTTCCAAATAAACAAAATAAATAAATAAATAACATTTTTTTTGTTAAACCTGAGTTACATACGCGTCAAATCATATACCTGAAGTTGAAATAGAGCTCAGAAAATTTTGCTAAAATGAATGCCTAGAAAGTTATATTGGGAAAAAACCCAGTTCTTTGATAACATTCAAGAAACATATGCACTGATAATCCAATCCACAGGTAAAGCTGCTACGATATCGTTCCATTAAGATGTGGTAACTCATAGTTGCTCCTTCTTAGTTTGTGCATCCTCAGAACTAATATTACATCATCCACAGACATCCGTCAGCTCAACTATACATCTGCATTTATCGCTCCGGAGATTCCCAGGCGATTTGAGATAATCGCGTTGCAGGATGCCAAGAGCAGTTCGAATTGGAAACTGAGCACCTGTCATGAATGCAAAATGCACATTTCTGATTATGCACCAGCCAGGTTCGTTAATCAGCGCAAACCCACCATGAATTATTCCGCGTTCTGCTCTCTGGAATTCGCAATTTCTATCTCACAGACGCCTGATATTACAATTTCTAATTTCATTACTCCCCATCCATTACATAATCCATCTTGCTGTGTTTTCAGAGCGGTTAGTCACTTGATGTTCTTTTATCTGGAATACTGCTTTAGGCTGGCACAGTTTCATACATGAGTTCGCTGGTAGAAGGGTAACTGTAAACAGTTCGCAGTTTTAGTACTAAAACCCTATAATGTCTCTTCGAATTTAACCATTTGGTTCATTATTGACTTCATTTCGAGTCCAAGAAGTAGTATCGTAAATAAAAATCTTACAATAAACAAAAAAAACACAAATAGAATGATAGAAAATACCTAAAGAAGATCCCAGGTGGCTATTAAACAGTTCGTAGTCTCATGGAAAATTGGTAGCCAGTATTGCCAATGTTGATCAGATTATTCATGCCTGCTTTTGGATATTAGCATTAAATAGTCGAAATGAACACAGAAATGCACAAGGTGGTACGAATTTTACTAGTAGGTTGTCACTGAACTGCATTAATTTGCTTGCTTATGTTTAAGCAGCCTTGAAGTAAATACGATTTAAGCTAACTCTGTATTTGAAATCTAAACCAATCACACACATCAATTTAAGGTATTGTCATGGTTAACTAACATAAACTGTAACAAAGAGAAGAAAAACCGGCCCATGGACATTATTTATTTTACATGAAAAGTTATGAATGACAGACACATCTGTTTCTCCAAGTAATTTAAGTCAATTCCATCAATGTTAAATTACGAAGTGCTCACAACACAAACAAATCATAACCATAGATAGAGCAAGTGCTTTTACTTTACTATATCAGGTGTCTTTTAACCCTACTTCACCTAATATTGCATATCAAGTACAGGAGCAGATTTATTATTCGTTCTCTGTTTTCGGCTGTTTTTTAAAACGGTTTAATAATCATTCTATTCCGAACGCTTGATAGCGTAGACGCCTAACTGAAGACTGTATGTATTGTTGTGTAATAGCTATTTATTTCTTGTGCTTACGCCTCATTTACGGTGTACATACATAGGAGAGAAAGAATAATGCACAAACTTGGAGTTGTTCCTTGGTTGTGCATGTCGGAGCGGAGAGTATTACATTCAGTTCCTTTATGTCATAAAATTGTTTTAACTAAAACTCCAGCATATCTTTATAATAAATTTCAAGACTGATGTTCATGGCATTAATATACGTAAAAAGAATGTGCTCACAATACCAGTAAACAAACATAGCTTTTTCAGACGATCATATTCATATAATACCTGCAAAGCGTATAACGAAATTCCCGAGAAATTCAAAGTAAAATGCATTCAAAATCCATCTAAAAAATATTTGATTTCTGGCGCATGATCTTCAAGGGTCCTTCATATTTAATCGCCAAGCTATAGCTGCTTACTGATATTCTTTTATCCGTTTTCTCTTCATCTTTAAGTTTATACTTAGTTTTTTTATATTCGCTGCAATCATTTATTGTTTATCTTTCTGATTGACTATGGTTTAGTAGGAGCTGATCCATAGTTGGGTTGGGAACCGAACTCCGCCGTTTAGTCGGTGCCAGCACGTCATTTCAATATTATATTCATTCATACTAGTGGTGTATTTTTTTATTGTAGCATGGGTGCCACGAATAAAGGCATTGTATTATTATTATTATTATTATTATTATATTATATTATATTATATTATATTATATTATATTATATTATATTATATTATATTATATTATATTTAATATGAGGAATTAATAAACTTCTGTTTGTTGCAGGTAAGCTCAGTTGGTGCCATACTCTGCAGTATTTGCAATACAGGGTAAGATGTTTCTATTCTTCAAATAATTTTATACAAGCCGGTTTTGTTTTCACTAACAGTCAATTTTAAGGAAGTACAAAACTGTGTAAGTTTATTTTATGTTCATTATTCAGATTCTTTCAGTTTTAATAACGTCCTTTTACTAAAGCGAAGTATACAAGTAACAGAAGAAATGCGGATGTTTAACCATAGCTTTGATAAATTGACTTTGACTATGACTATGAAAATAAATAAATAAATGTTCGGAAATATTACCATATACATTCGTAATCTTAATGCAAATTATGTTTTCTCCTCCCTTTTTTGCACACAAACGCTGAACTGGCATAATTACACGAATAGGTCGGTTATTATTAGTATGTTTAGGTAACACATAGGGACATAATATTGTGAACAGGTCCGTATTGATCGTGATGTTCAAACTTGTTATTCGAAATTTTCCCTGTGAATTTTGTTCAGGCAATTAAACCGTCCATTAAATAGATCTACTGTTTATCCACGTTTTGGCTTTAGCCTCAGAAATGATAAACGTGGAAGAAATTTTAGATTATAAATCAAAGCACAACCATAAAGTTGATAATGGTATTGTGTTAAATAATGTAAGCTAGCTTTTTTAGGCAGCATTGGGAACTATTACACGAATAGTAGTGTCGTGGCATTATATTGGTAGACATTCTGTTGCCGTACTAGCGCTGAATTGAATGTTGATTTGCTACGTGACAGGTTGCCAGCATTTCCCCTTCAAATTTACACGTCTGATCGTCTGTTGGGAAATGGCAGACAAGTCATATTAAACGATTTATACAGAAACACGCAGAGAGAAAAATGGCACATTTTTATTCGGTTTGATAGAAGTTTTTTGCCTCTCTATAATACGAATTCCAGTTGGCAGCAGAAGTAAACAGTGAATGTATTTTCACTTGACATCTCAAAAACACATTTTTCGTTTTGACAGTTTTCACTTGGAAAATAAATACTGGTAAATGAATATTTTCAATTTTCAACTTTCATAACGCGGAGTGGTCTAAATCAAGATTTTAAATTATACACATTAAATAAGACAAATTGAAGAATGTTAAATGTTTACATTTTTGCCTTTTTCCCCTAACGATTTTGTGGAAACAAATATGTTAATGATTAGTCTTTTACAGCACCGCAAAAGTTCTGTTCCTTCAAGCTGTTCTAATAAATGTCGAATGGGTTTCATATTTGGAATGTGAAATAATGGAAAGAAGACAGTGCTTACTTGCCTGTTGCTGACTCGTGATAACTAAAATTAGAGAGCCCAAGTTCAAAGCAATTTACAAATAATATCTCACTTTATTCGCCTTTGACTGTCCGCACTAATCCTACAACACTTGCATCTATGTCGGTGTTTTATTTTGTTTTCTAATGCCATGTTTTAGCTGGCTCCAATCAGCTGTATAGGGTTAAGTATACAGTACTAAAGTGGTAATAAATTATTCTCGAGAAAAGGCCAATCTTTTCTTACAAATAAATTATGTCTTCTTTGCATGTGCATGATCTGGATCTTCATCTCTTGTCCAGAATGATAACAATAATTAACTTGCCCTTCAAAATTTGGTATAAGCTGTCTGGAACCACTCTTCGAACACCATGTGGCTCATGTTATCAGTAGTAATCAGCACTACAATGTAAATTATTTTTTGTACGAATTAACACAGTATTTGGAACCCATCTGCTTATCCCGCAAGCGTTTAAAATAGTTAGTTACTGTCCTCTGCAGGAAAGTGTTTGTGATCCATCAATGCATCCCTTGGTCATGCGTCCAAATAGACATCGCAGTAACCACTCCATTATTGATACCTAATCTTTTACTTTTATATTTGAGCCCAATTTCTTTTTAACTTTCGCCAAAGTAATGCTGTTGTATTTAAATTCAAGGTCCAGTTCATTAAATTCAGCTCTGATGTATTATAAAGTTGGTATTTGACTTCTGTCACACAGTAGGCATAATAATGTTTCTCATTTCTTCTATTTCTCGCTCAGAAAAAGAATTTATATCGTTAATCTGAACTTTGTTGTTTGTTGTTGTTCTCATTTAATTTAGCCATTCCAGTCACTGTTGTATGCGGTATTTTGTATTCCCTGATTTCAATTTTAAAGGACCTTCCATTCTCATAATATATGTAAATGTGTGAAAATTACAAAATCATTTAGTGATCACATTTAAGTACATTATTTAATATTACTTGGTCAGTTATTTTAATGATAATTAATTCTTTGAACAATTCAGTACATATTAAGCGTTTCTCTTTAACTTATGGAGGTTTTTTTATCGCCCATATGTCCTTTTACTCTTCTGATTGCCGTTTGTTTACAACTGCCACAAGCGGACTCAAACCTCACAGCAAGGTTCCTTTGTAGTAACAGTTCGACTTACAAGGCAACCCATTTTGAAATTTAAGGACTATAATAGTCGACTAACTTGAGCATAGCACTAGAATTGTCACTTGCTACCAAATACGTAGTGTTCCCAACACTTCCTCGTTAGATTTAAATTTTTTGCCTCCCAGTATTAAGGTGGCACTTTCCATTCCTTTTTGTTCTGTTTGTACGAAGGTTGATCCTTATCCTCCGCTCCTGGCCTATTTCTAAGTGGTTACTTGGTTAATGTTTTTGACAAACAAAATAAAATATCAACAAGAAAGAAATCAGGTATTTACTTGTGAACGTCTTTTGAAAAGGTACCAACCAAACAAAGAGAACTTTCGTAGTCGGTATGTGACCATGGATGAGTGATGGGTGCACCACTATGATCCCCTGACTGACTATTTGCAAAGGAGCAGAACATTACAGGGGCCTATTACATACAACTGGTTTCAAAATTGCGAGACGCTCTTAAAGAGAAACGCCGATGAAAGTTAAGAAAAGACTAGCTGTTCCATTAGGCTAATGCTCCCAGCCATACATTTTGCATTGCCATCGCTGCTATACACCAAACACATCTTGATTTAATGGAGCATCCGCCATATTCGTCAAATCTCGCCCCCAATCAATGATTACAAGCTAGTTTCGTCCTGTTGGGGCTCAATATGATGCCATTGCAGTTTTACTGTGAGGGGGTATTGGTCTAAAAAAATTTGTGAAAAAAATTTCATTCAGAAATATGCAACCGGATAAGACATTGAAAATTACGATATGCTATAACAGAAGCCTTTAAAAACTTCGAATGTTCAAATTACAGTTCTCAAATTTATGCAATTTGAAACTAACTAAAATTTGGACACGTTTCTGTACTTGCCAAAAATACTTCTGTTGCAATGCACTAGCTTTATACAAAATTAGCTTGTGAACAATAATGTAAACACTACTAAGACTTTATTTTCACCAAATCGCGTATTTATTGTCAGCTTGTTGCAGTAGCAGATCTTCTAGCACGTCAAAAATGAAGCTTCGGAGATACTATTTACCAATTTGTGCTTTCAGTCAACTATAAATATTCTTATCATTCTCACTTTAGCGAGCATAAAAAAGTTTAGTAACTCGTTTTGCAGCAATAACAGACGTGCAAATGAGTATTCATATCATATATAAATAAAAAGCCATGAAGGTGTCATCACACGTAATCTTGTTCCTGCTTTTCTGCCCTCAACTGAGTGCCCACAAAATTCCTTTTACCCTAATACTGCGCAGCTAAAATAACCTCCGCTGTTGAGTCAAGAACTTTGTAAAAGGCAGCTCTAATATAATTACTTATAATCCTCTTTTAAACCTTTCAGTCGGAGAAAACTCTAACTTTTTTTAATGATATATACGTCGAGGCCGCGGTGCCAGCTTAAAATGGGTAAATATGCCTATTAAATCTGATGAAAAATATGATTTTCCACACTGCGCCGAACCCCAACTTGCTATGGCTAAAAAACGGGATTGGGATATCAGTAAGCTGACTAACGTTGTAATTGATTTATGGTTATCAAGGTTTAACCCTTTTGTGAGCATCATTAAAGCATTCGTTGTGCGTAGATAAAGCTTTTCGTTGCAAACTTTATGAACCGAGTTTTTAAAAGCTCGGTAATATATGATGTTGAGGTTCTTGCGTGCGTAACCCAATTTATCTCCATTGCGTTTATTAATTGCGGCCATTCAGAAAAAAACACCCCCATTAGTTTTAACGCACTGGCCCCTGCAGAGGTTTCCGACATGGATTTGCCGTAGGAAGATGAACAACTTACGAGAAAGATATTTAATCGCCCACAGAAAATGTAGTACCTTGCACAGAGAACACCAAGGTGCTGAAGGTGGGAGGAATTTACTGGTGTTAGGTAACATGCACATTCTTGGTAACCACTCCAATGTTTTAGCTTCAAGTAGGAAAGCATACGTTGTATATTGAATGTTGGAGTAATAAGATGAGTTAATACTTAAACGAAATACAGTAGTTCGAAAGCTGCTTGTTAAAAAGGAAAACAAACGGTTTGAATCTATGCCTACTTGATAAAAAAAACCTTACCTGATTTATAATCTGGCAAGCTTGATATTTTTGAGCAATATTAACAGCATTGAGTTCTTCAATTCTTTATTAACTTTTTATTAAAAAAATATTAATGCGCACTGCAATCATTCTGATTGTAAGTATTTTGTGTTTCATTTATAAGCATATTTGGAACGACGACGATAAAGAGATTGATCATTACTCGAAAATTTGAGTCACGTGACGTTGAGCAATAGGGTCTGAAATTGGGTGATACTGTTAACTTCTTATAATCTAATTAAGCTTAAATAATTATTAAATGTTTATTTATGCCTTGTTTAACCATACAATAATATATGACACTAGAAAGAAAAAGTATTATGTAATAAAATTGCTATTTTATGGCCAACAGTTTTCGGAAATAGTATTATCAGAAACCACAATTTGCTTTTTTACATCATCGCTCTAACCATAAAACAATATATATATTAGCTATACAAACTGTACTCGAATTAATGAAATTTTAAAAATATCGCCGGGGTCTTCTCAACACCGATGATGTAAAGCTTTCTGCGCCGACCAACTGCTTTTTTGCCCCCTTTCTTCATAGAGTTGAGATCCAAATAGTCAGTCTGCTTATACTTTGATACAATTTATAAGCAAGTTTTTTGTGTATTACMAGCAATTTAGCCTCCCTGTCGAACCAACGAGCAAAAGTGCCATTTCCACTATCATAAATGAACCGTTAACACGTAAATTGAATAAATTATAATTACTTCCTATACAGGAAATAATATGATTACCAAATATCCAAGAAAAGCTCATTCAGCTCACTGTAAGCTAAATATACAGTGTGCGCCACGGGAAACAAACGTATTTGGGATAGGTAGTAATAAACTAGGACGGGCCATAGACGAGTACCAAGGCCGTCGCGTTTTCGTTTATGACAGTTTTGTCAGGAGTCAGGGAAGTTTAACGTCTTTTTCTTCGAAGGTTTAACATTTCTCGTCATGGAGAACTCTGAAGAACGTGGAACGTGTAAGGCAGGCTATGTTACGCAGCCCAGAGCGTTCAGCTCGTCTGCATTCTTTAGCACTACGAATGTATGGGACTTATTTTCTACCAAGATTTTGATTTTCATCCCTATAAAATGGCAGTTGTGCACCAGTTGAATGAGGCCGACTATGCTTTGGAAGATGAGCCTAATGCAATTTTGATAATGAGCGACGAGGCTCATTTTCATCCTAATGGTGTTGTGAATCCTCAAAACTTCTGATGTTGGCCTCTGAAAATCTACAAACTTTACATGAAACACCACTACACAGCTCCAAAGCTATGGTGTGGTGTGGCACCAGGAAGTTTGGTGTCATGGGAACCTACCTTTTTTAAGAAAAACGGGAACACTGTGACCATGATAGCTGATCGTTACGTGAATATAGTTAACAACTTCTTGAGAACTGAGCTGAAAGGACGACGAATCAATCTGCGAAATGTTTGGTTCAAACAGAAACCGGCCGAGTGTCGAAAGTTGTTGTTAGACAACTGTTTCATAATCGCATTCGGTGATTTGCATTAGCCCCCTCGCTCTCCAGACCTTTCAAGTGCGATTTTTTCTTGTGAGGGTATCTAAAGTCTCGTGTGTATGAAACCAAACCTCGTACACTGGCCGAATTGTGACAAGCGATGGAGCAAATCATCGCTCAGATCGATCGTCAACTACTAGAGCGTGGAAGCGTTTCCACATTTGTCAGCGTGAACATGGACACCATCTTAATGATATTATCTTTCGTGCATAGGTAGCTAAAACAGAACTTTCTAGCCTACTTACGTCTGTCAATAAAAAAATGTTTAAACCCTATAATGGTGGAGCACTGTTCATTTGAAAAACATCCGTTTCCTGTGGTGCACCCTGCACTTCAATAGCTAGAATGTTTCTGTTTAAAGACACTTTAATCCACAGTTCCTCTCTATTTCTCGCATCGGTATTCAGCAAAAAAGACTTAAATTTACTATATACAGCAATTAACAAACTACCGCTTCAGAGTTTTCCTTTCAAAGGATCTGTCTTTTCTATATGCAACGTAGCTATTGTTTAAGGAATAATTCAACATTACTTATATCTTTAGCTAACAGGGTTTCACTTAATACACGAATTTGATAGCTTTCACATGAATGTGTCTTTGGATAGTCATTATAAGTGCACATTCAAACTGTCTATATACCTTAACGCTGAAAGCATTTTTAAACCTTTGAAGTTTCTTGCATACATATCCCAGTATTGTACAGACTTCTTATTGCTCTTTAATCTAATTATCATGCCCTCTCCTACGAAATTAGTGCCACATTGAATAACGAAAGGGCTTGAAAAGTAATATTCTCTTAGTTTTCTTAAATGAACTAGTGCTCTGTTATTCCTCCAGTCGATTTTTGAAGGGACGTGATAGCTGGTTGAAACACTAGCTATCCTTGAGATCATGAGATCCAACTTATAATGGCCACAAAAATATTATGATGGACGAAGTTTGTCTTAATCTACTTTAGAGCTAAATACTAAACTAGTATTTTCTTGAGCTTTTGACTATTTTTAGAGAACATGGCAGCTTTTATTTAAAAGCTGAAGTAGTTACTATATTAAATGCATATATACGTTCCTTTTTATGATCTGTAAGTTCATCTGTTACTTACTTTATAGTAGGGTAAAGATGTGTAATGAATTAGGCGTTTTAGAGCACGTGACTTTTGAAGTGGCATCCACAAAAACAATGCAGCTTCTAAGGCTCTGTCATAAGAACACTATTCTTCCCACATCTATGTTACACAGCGCTGCTAGGGATGTGGTAGAAGCATGGCATGACTAACGGCATGAATTATGTTTTATTCTGTATAAATCGTGAATAAATTTGTTTTCTTGCCCTAGGGCATCACATGCAGAATTATTGCACTAGAGCCTAATCCAACCTACATATTATGTTACTCGCATGTACAATTATTCAGCCTAGTAATATCTTGGTTCGATGCGGAGCATTTGTTTGTTTAACCTAAAGCAGTTTGATCAAAACAGGCAAATCTTGTTTAGAAGATGAAACTACAGGCTTGTGTAGGCCAATATCTAACGTAATTGACAGCGGTTGCTTAATACCTGGATTTAGGATTGCGGGTAATCCCTGGAGCTTGCATGGTTGACAGCTAAGATGTGGAACAATTGGTTACATACTCCACCCTCTGCTATGCATGGATTCGCTAAAGAACAGAGATGTTGCATGCTGTATAAATAACGACATGATTGGCATTAGAAAATAAACTGAAACTTAGTGCACACAGTTTATTGTTCCGTTGCGCATTATCTTATTAATTAGATCGATATAGCATATTATATTTCTGTTAGCAGGGTAGAGCAGTGCTTGTGTGTAGTTCGTATATCCATTTAATGTATGTTTGGGATACTGATTGAGATAAAGTGTGTGTCTGCATGGATTCAGTTGTCCAAAAATTGTCTGACAAAAGTTCAAACAAAATTTCAGAAGCAAATATACGAATCACCTTGGAAACGAGACATCATAGAAACGACGTGCCAACCTGATGAAAATAATGTGCGAGCGGAGTGTGGTCTGATACAAAAAAAAACAATAATTTCTGAATAACTTAATATGTATTTCGGCAGCTAATCCGCCATCTTCAGTAGAAAAGCGATTTTTTTAAATATTAATCCAGTCGAATACTACAAGAAGACGATTTTCTACTGAATATGACATTTAGTTAATCCAAAGTTATTGTGGATATGGTTTTTACTATTTCATTTAGAGCCCGATAAAATGTAAACCGATCGAGTAGTAAGGAACTACCTAATAGGTATACTCGAACTACTTCATAAAAGAAATCAGAAAATAGCCTTTTAAATATTATTTAACAAATTGCACTAGCCCTATTTAAGTTATTAGTATTTCTAGAAATTCGTATGTAAAAGCTTGTCTTATTAGATGTTTGTAATAACATTTTTCTCTGTGTAAATTTTTTGTTTTATCAAAGTCAGTCATATATCTAGTTAATATACGAGTGTTTAGCTGCGGAAGATTTATTTATCTCTTGCAGCCTAGTACATGTAATTTTGTAAACACCTTTATTTTGTATATGCACTTTATCATTAATAGAGGATAAAATTTTATCTAAGTTATTGTATATTATATTATTCTCCTTTGAACATTTACTTGATTTTGATGACCACTTTTATTAATGATTATTTATTTATTATTATATTATTAATATGTTTATTATTATTGATACAACCAGTTATCACTAACGCTGGTTTAAGATGATATATTTTTTGTAAAGAATTTTCGTCTGAAATTTGTTGAGCTCGAGCAAATAACATAACTAACATATATAAGACTATTCTTTCGAGTGGGAAAGGTGATGAGATGTGGCATGTAATTATCCATGTGTCTCGAAAAAAAAACTTACAATGGTTTCTAACTTCATCGTAAATTTTAGGGATTCGGGATTTTAACTATTCGAATTATTTAGAAACCAACCTAACTGTTCTATAATATGGAGCCAAACAAACAAACAAACAAAAGTATCATCTATATACTTATACCAACATTTAAACTTAAACCGAAAACTATTAATTAATTAACCTTTTCAAAGATTTCCATAATAAATTGGTCTCTATAGATCTTAGAGGTGAATGCACAACCTGATTTTTATTCATAAAAATGGGTACATTTTACCTTTTACAGCATAAATAAAGTCCGGAGAATTCTTGACGAAACTATTATTAAGGGGACATTTTTTATTTTATGCATTTTCCTCGGCTTTCTTAGTATTGTTATTGGATAAATTCCTTATATGTGCGTTATTACATGCAAATGAACTCATCTATAATTATTATAAAGCATTGGTCATATATATTTATTAACCTGCACGACATAAAAGAACGTGAATCCATCGCAACGTATTTAAAAGTGGGGCGTCACAGTATTCACAAAGCAGCAGGAAAGAAGACGCCTCTCGTACTACCGCCGTGGAGTGAACAACCTTCCGAGCTCGTTCTTTGTGAGATATCCTTTAATGACATCCTCGGACGTGCACCGACTACGGAACCGACGTCTTTCATCTCCGCGGTGGCCTTGATTAATGGAAACGGTCAGATGACAATTCCAGACGGCCGTAAAAACCTATATCGGCGGGATGGGAACGTCCCATTGGAAAACTGAAATTAGATCGGGATGAAAAGGATTTCCTTGCGATCAGGAGGACCGGAGTGGATTTGGACCCCGACCGCGGCTTTTGCAACCTGTCTATCGAAGGGATATCGAGGTTTCTTTTCGGCTCCGATGCGGATGAAAAGGGATTTGAGGAGAATAACACTGAACCTTTCATCGATTATGGATTGATGAAATATTGTCCCTTTTAGTAAATCCGTCGTTATTAATTATTTATAAGAGAAGTGCCGCAAAGTTTAGTAGACTAGTTAAAAAAAAACTTTAATTCTATCCAGTAGCAACATATCGACCTGCATAGATTTAGATTCCTTGCAAAGGGGTTGAGAAAGTGTGAGAAAGGAAAAATGAAATTTAATACTTTTGCAATTGCAGAAATACGTTAAGCCATATGCAAGGAATTTTTAATGAATGAATGAATATTTTACTAAAAGTAAATGCTACCCTTAAAAACATACGTGACTCTGGCCTAGGTTTTTGGGGCATTTATGCCAAGATTAGTAAAAAGTGTTGAGCACTATATTGCTTGTATTAAAGTACAGAATTTTTTACTTATACAGGATATTCAGTATAGAAGTAGACATTTTTAAATTGTACCGCATTAGTTTTCAAGCTTTTTGTAGAGCTCCAAATTAGATGATTCTTACGTATGGATTTTCGACTGCAGTCTGCATTACCGTCAGTTCTTTTTTTTGTACTTATTTTTTTGAACAGGCTGTTTGTAGTGAATGTAGCCAATAATGTTTTCAAGGCATGAGGTCCATTAGGATATCTGTACACACGAGAAGCCCAAATATAATTGTATTGACATTTATCCATAACAAACCCCATGTCTACTAATTCGTTTCGTGCAATGTTCATTTTAATCACAATCTAATGATAAGAAAGTAGTACGATTGAAACTAAGTCAATAATTTCTGCTAGGCATTCTTTGCGACTGCTAAATACTATGTTTTGTTTTTGTATTTCATGTCAATCTAGCAAAAACTAATAAATAGTCAGAGCGGGTTCGAAATTCCACAATTATTTCAAACATTTCATTTGTTTTCTTGGTAACGGAGGGAGCTAAGAAGCTGATTTTTTAATAGACGTATTTGAGAATGTGCATTTCAATATTAAAAAGGATTTAAAAAAATAATATACGCATGGACGACATAGGAAAATTAATTTTCACCTCTCAAACAGCTATACTTATTTTACGTAATTTGTCAATGCATCAGCTAGACAAATGAAAAATATGGTGAATAGCTTGCGAGTAATTTGATCTGTTTAAAAAGCACATTCTCTTTCCAAAAGTAGCAGTGTATAAAATTTTATTATTAGCTTTTGAATTACTTGGCTTATTTTGATTAATTTAATTCTACTCCTTTCTGACAAACTTATTTATGGGTCGATTCGAAACAGATTTTAAAAATAAAAACCAGTAATTTCCTCGGCATTACTCGATGATGTTTTTGACATCTTTGACACCGATAACTATAACATTGATAACTTTTTAGAAAACTTAAATTCCCTCTTGACAAGCATTAATTTCACTATGGAAAAGAAGAGCAAGGAAGTTTTCCTTTCTGCTTTGAACTTGAGTTAATAGAACAGTTAATTTTTCATTATCAGAAGCTAATTCATCAAGTAATTAATTTTTTTCTGCTGTTTGCAAACCATATTTATGGAAATCTTCGGCTCTGAGAGTACCACAATGGACTCAGAATTCTTTCTTTTCTTTCGAGTGTTTTCCCCAAAGCTACAGAATGGTTGTCTAATTTTCGGGATAACGCATAAAAGTAATTTGAATCGCTATGTTGTTATCCTGCACCACAGTTTCGTTGGTACTACATTGACATGAGATACACAACGAGTAATTGATATAAGCAGTTACAGAAATATCTACAACACGGTAATACCTTCCTTAATCTACAACCTGAAATAAAGCAAACAAGATACATCAATTTGTACTTTTTTTACGAAAAATTAATATAAGCCATCCTTTTCCATTTGCCTCCCTGATGCATCAACGAATTATAAAAAATAAGTGCAGTTGCCCGATAAGTAAAGTTTCTTTTACCGAAATATGTCTTTCATGCACATAAATTTCCTTCACACTTTTCTTCTAAATATTAACATATTTTGGATAGACCATCGTTATCTGCAAATTTAAAAGTATATTTATGTAGCAATTGGCTTTAGCTCCTACTATTACGGAGAAAACAAATGAAACGTTTTAAAAATTGCACAAATCGCAAATTCAAAATTATGGAAAAGCTGACTTTTCTCCATTTTTGCGATTTCGGATCTACTCGCGACCTCGAAATTAAAAATCATCAAATTAGTTTATGTAATAACCACCCAAAGTTTGTGTATGTTAAAGTTGTACAGGCTGTCTTTGAATCGCATTATTTTGGATTCTTGATGCGCTCGGACTATGGTTTAGTAAGTTGCGTACTGAAACACTAAGTAAACAATCACTGTAACATTAAACTCTGTAGCTTGAGGCACTTTTTGCCAGCAACGTTGGTATCTTTAAAAGCGAAGAGTCATCAACATTAGCTTCTTAGCAACGAGTTGCTAAGGATTCATAGGATAAAATAAACTTATAAATTTAATATTATTTATATCACAATGGATTACGTGAGAAATTGAGTATAGGAAATTATAATACAAGATATTTTTTTGTCGACTGCTTCAACAAAAAGCAATTAAAAACACGAGTAGTATTTAAAAAATGTGCATGATTTTCGACGGCTCAGATTGAAAAAAGCTTAGAACACACTGGGCACATTTTAAATAAAAACCTTATATCTGCTTTTCTTTGTGTATGTTCTTTTTTCTAATTGATATTATTTGCACTGAATTATTAATCCGTCTTGTTTTTCTCACCCACAGCATACTAAGTAAACGAATTGCTGACAAGTAGTGCAATTCATATGCATATCTTGAAATTATCCGAAAAGCTTAAATTTGAGTTAAAGCAAATCTACAGTTAATTAGAACTGCATTCAAAGTGGCAAAGAAGTATTAAGGTTCCCATTATAAAATCTAATTTGGCAATTTCAAAATTTTGACAACCAAAAAAAGATTAGTATTTTTTTGGAAACTACGACTAGGTTCGTCTAACCATGCCATAAATATCTACCAAAAGGAATTTCAAATTTCTAATACACTACAACGCTGTGAGTTTTTTTTACTACTCTGTATGTATACAATCAATGAAAAATAGTAGTGCCGCAAGCAATTAAACAATTTAGAAAGGTAGTTTTTGTCTAAATGGAACTCTATCAAAGGTATGTTGCTATAAAAATACAGTTACGCAGTCCGGTGAAAAGAGAATATCCTACAAAAGTAAAATAGTTTTAAAAGATGCAGMTCTCCAAACAATATAGTACAAAAGCTTTTCGCAACACTTTGTCAACTCTGCTGTTTGATATATATTGTATGATAAATTGTTGCTTAATAAATAAAGCACATTTTGGCGGAAATTGCCTGTCTACCTTAACTCACATCTCACACGTTTATTCGCAATCAGGAAGGTACCACAAGGCCATTATTAAAATTCATTTCACGATTTGCGTTCTTAACCAAATCTTTGCAGCCTAATAAATAAGAGTTTAAACGAATACTTAGCATCCATTGTTCGCGTCGCGTTAATTCGGCGGCTTGTTAACATCCGGCCGAAAATTGAACGGACCTCTTTAAAACTTTCCGCTTTCGGAAACACCGGATCAAACATTCGTTACGACTAGCTTCGGAACTGAATTTCTGTATCGCTTACACTGGGCGCTGCGCAAACAGCAAGTATACTTTTCTGATAACTCGATTTCCGAATTTGCTTTGGAGGCACGCAGAGACTACACATCGCGGACAAGGACACGCCCTGGAAGGAACGTGTGACATTTTAAACAAACGGGTCAAATTTGTGGGTCGTAATCTCGTAAACTGAAAGATATATGAAGTAGGTTTAGAATAAAAGTCGTATATTTTGAAGGCTGTATACTAATATCTTAGAGTATGCTCAGTGCCAATATTTAGACATTTTGATAAAAATGATCGGTCTACTATCAAGTAAAACTTGAAAAACGAATTTTTTGACATTAATATTTTTTCTCGTAGTGGACGAAGGTATAATAACGTTAATATCAAGGTATTATGCAATTTTAGATCATATCGGAACCAATGCTGTATATGGTCTGGTATTTGCTGAGCGTACACAAGAACTGTCGTTTTTTTTTACCAATAGTAGGGTATTGATGAGATAATTGTTCATAATTCTTTTCTCTTTTCAAAGGTATGTGGCCCTTTCCATCTTTTTATATTATCAAGCGAGATAGTTAACGAAAACTCACGTGTATGTAGGTATGTTGCCGCATTAACATGATTATTCTAGTTACAATCGAAAATACTAAACGAAAACATTTAGAAACGTATCCGAATAAGAGGTATTAAATTGAACATACTTTAAAAAATGGGAACCACGTTTAAGGACAGTCAAACAAAGAAGCAACGGAAATTCTAAATAAATCGATCTGCTCCAAGTAGTACGCAAAACATAGAAATGGTTTTAACCTTTGTGCAAAATAGAAACTCAAAGGGCGAAGAAAGCTCATTGAGGGCAATAGACAGAGTATGCTGTTAGGTATGCCGTGTAAAGGAGGATAGATATCGAAAAAAGTAGATTCTGTCCCTATCAATGTACATTTCAAAAGAAGACGCAAATTCAGTTTGCAAGGGACATTTCGAGTAAAATATTATAGTGATTGATACAATTTTAGTAACGGCAGACTATCTATTTAATAGCAACATTCAATATCGTTAAAACACATTTTCAAGTATGTTCTGGACCTAATGTGTGTTTATGGACCAAATATTAAGGTGCCTTGACCGCTCAGAGGATCAGAGGTATCTGATGTTTCTCTAGAATAAATTTGAATGAAATGTCGTTGAAGGACACAATAAATTTCAAATGCCTATTAATTGTTATAAATGTTACAATAACCACATATACAGATTATTGCCAGATGACAGGGGCTTGGCTGGATTGTCCACATATTTGGTACAATGTCCAGAGACCCGATTTTAAGCATGACGTCCTGCTAAATAATTTTTAAGGTGCCTGTGTCGAGTAAAAAGTCTTCTGCAATACTTTCGTACAAGATAATTGTCTCGTAATTTACTTGAGCATATTAGTAGAAAGCAGTATAACGTTTTTTGCTGTTAAAAGAAAAAAATTCGAATGTTCATCGTGGACGATTCACCTTCCATTGCAAGGTTTGATGCTGCAATGAAATTATTATCCAAACACACCTATATAAAATAGATTGAGTAATATATTTTGTATGGCAGAAAAAGAAATAAATTCTTAATTAAAATCGACAGTTTGTACCTTACAAAAAGACACAGATTTATTAAATTAATGATGATCTGGAAAGCAAAATGTTTACCTATTAAAAGCATTCAGAATTTTTGACTACATAATTAGTTATTGCTTGTTTGAGACCACTTCTGCCTTCCCTAAATGTGAGGTAAATATTTGACTAATGACATTTTTTTCCAACAAAGTGCAAAGGGCGGAAAATTTAATAAAAAGAAGCACAAGATGAACACGAGCAGAATGAGATAAAACCAGCTAATAACGTTTTTTGTAAGAAAAAATCTGCAGAGAAAAACGGATATTTCGTTCGATTTACCGCAGGATTATTTAATTGTGAGTACGGAGAAAGAAACTAAATTTATGAAAGCAATCAATGCCGTAAGTAAATAATATAGGTAGCAAACACGGTAATTTCGTATTCTTACTTTAATATTAGTAATAGACCTATTCGATGACCACAAAGAAGTCAAGTTTTAAGTCCGTTGATGGACCTTTTTGCTTCAGGGTTATTTAAAGGATGCAGGTTTTCGCACAGCTGCGAATGATGTGGATCACCTAAAGAATAAAATTAGACAAGCATGCAGAACTATAAGCCCCAGGATGATGACCAGTGTTAAAAATGGGGGTTTAATCAAGTTCTAATTTTTTTGTTCGGTTCTGTTTTAGTACAGTTTCGGTAACCGTATGTGCATATACCTTTTAATTATGCTTAGCTATCTTCTTGTTTTGTGGCATACTATTGATATAAACAAAGTGTCCATGCTTTTTTTTAATACGTTTACTAGAGTTATTGTTTGTTACAATAAACAATATTAAATTTTGACCTAATGTTAATACCAAGTGTGATATGTTTGTGAAATGATAAAAAAATATCAGGAATCGGACGATATATCAGTGTGCGTTAAACCACTGTTGGTCATGGTAAGTACAGCAAATACTGGACAATCTAGAGATTAGAAACAATTTTTATTTTGACAGGGCTTGAAAATTACACTTGGTATTGAAATGACTTCTCGAGTTTTACTATAATATTTGTAGGCCGAGCATTTTTATTTTTATCCAAATATCTAACCATCATCACACAGGCCTCGAAGACATTAACTTTTTTATTTTATTCAAATAAACCTACTTCATACTCCGATTCCACGAATAGGGAAGACACCCTGTATATATCTAGACGCGATGCCACTTCGTGTAAGCTCTAAATGATTGTCGCCACCCTAGGCGTGTTTGCTGAAAAATACGCCACTGTTTCCCAACTCAAATTCGTTCGTGACGAGAATAACATGGTAGCAGGTCGAAAATCGCCATTGTAGACTTCGCAGGTTAACGTATGTAGGTAATGTGTTTTGCTGACGGTTCAAATTACTTCGCCTCTACCCTGAAAGATTTCCAACCGTTACGTTGATAACAAAGAGATTAGGTTTTATCAGCAGGCAGCATTTCACAGATTGCCCTGGAAATTGCGATTTGGAACTGATGGAATACAAATTGTGTTAGGTCCGCTAATGGGGAATTAAATTTGTTTATCGTTTATTTTCTGACATTGAACTACAAATAGTTACGTAACTAGGAAGATGTATAGTTAGTGCACTATGGTTTCTGATTTATTCTGAAGTTTACAGTTAGCGGCATTACTACATATACCTACTAGCCAGTACGCAATTAAACAATTATTTGCGATAGGAGTATGCAAGCAACAAACGTGCAGTTTTCACTAATTTCAGTATGAAGTTTACTGGAATTATTGCGGTGGTACAGAAAATATTTCGACGTAAAAATAATATTATGAAGCTGTGAAGCGTAATGAAATATTGATTTCTCGAATATTTGTACCTTAATTGAAACTAATTGGCCTTATGGCTGTAGGGCGTAATTTTAAATGTTTAACCAGGTCTCCGGAGGGATTAAAGTACCAGATGATGAAAATATTGTTACCAGGGTTGTGTTAGTATTGAATGTTGGATTTGGCTACAACTAAAGTTATGTACAACCGTTGACTACGTACGTTGTGTACGTAAGATAATTTATTTTCTAGTAGCATATGGTGAAGAACCAATATTATCTAGCAGTTTTATAATTTTAGCCGCGAGCCCAGAATGGATTTGCTGCGAACCCAAAAAAACTTTCTTCGATTATTCGTTGAAATAATTAAAATTAAAAAACGATGGATAATACTGAATGGGACAATTGTTCTTGGAAGCTCTTCATGCTACCATAGCTCTATGTACTGGCAGTTTTGTCTATATTCGATGTTCATTCATTTGAGCTATGATTTACAATGTGGCACAACACACAGAGTACTAATTGCATTTTGTAAAGAGTAAAACTATATGCCGTGAGAAAGATAACACAAGATAACTATTTTAGAGGAAATAAATAAGGTGAATTCATTTATTACTTATGGGTGTTTACAAAATTTAGAGATGATGTACACTTATGTTGTAGCTACTTACTTACTCTGTATGATATAGGTTTTACAGAATTAAATCTAAAAATGCAATATAACTGCTCAGTTTTAAATTTATTTCATGGAATGACATTTAAAAGAACGTATACCTAATATGAATAGGGTGCCGCGTAATATGTTGAACGAATTGTACTTTGCAATTATAGCAAAAAGCATAGGTATCATTGAAGGAACTGGTGGTCAGTGTTTTACTGAACTCCGATCATCGAACAGATGGAGTGATCATGACGGGTGTACTTCACGTAATTTTTAAACCATAATCATTTCATACTTTTTTAGTTAATTGTTCAGTAGTCAAAAATGTGTTATAAAAATTAAGTGGAACTTGAATAAACAGCATCAAATCCGATAACGTGCAAGATGCATACAATTAACGTGATCACTCTATCTATTCGGTGATCGGAGTATAGTAACAAAACAGGTAATATCCAAATTCTGTGATACGATGACTTAAGTGCTATGTATAATATTTGCCTTATCAAAAATTACCTTGACGTTACTGAAAAAAAGTAGGTCATAAGCTTTCACACTACTTGTTGTAAATAGGAAAAAATAAACCGTGGTTTCAGTGTCAGTTAAAAAGTTAATTGTAAAATTTAATGATATTGTATATATAACTTCAAACATTCAAAAGATCACCCTGCAAATTGAGTAGGTACGTGGCATATTTTACGGCTATAAGAATAAGCGATTTATTTTTAGTTTTTCATTAAGTATATCACATGATCACCTTGTGCAACATAATAGCTAMTAACTAAGTTTTTAATACTACCAAAAAATAATATAAAAAGTTAGGTTACAGTTTACGTCTAATCTGTTTACAGCCTTTACAGACTTAACTTTAGATCAATACCTTTCAGTCATTGAACCAGCTATMATTACCCGATAATTAAGATACACATACTCTAATAAAAATMTCTCGTATAGTGACCTAACATATGACACACGAAAGCTCTTACACTTATTTACTTTCCGCTTAAAGGTTAGGAACCTTTCGGTAATTCTACTAATTGCATTGCAAATAGAGTTCCACACGCATTAAACATATTGGTCAATAACCGCATTAACACTGCGTACATCTCGGCGCTTTTATTTGCCAGTTTGGTTTATTAGTTTACTCGCAAATATTACGGAGTCAAACAACTGTTTATGCAAATAAAATTGATGATTTCAATTAAGATGTTATTACAGCTTATTTGTTGGTTTATTTGTGTGCGTATACAAAATTGTATGTCCGGTAATGGCTAATGCAATTTTTTGTTAGCAGAATGAGACCTTACGAATGACGAAATAGAGCAGAATTTTCTTTAAACTTGGGACATAAACAATTTGTAAATTTCTCACGATAAAAAATACGCATTCGTTCGAAAAAACAATATCGCTTATATCCTATTATATGTGTACCTAGAACATAGGACTTTTTATAACTGGTTAACAAACATTATACAGATTAAAAGTATGCAATGAATTGGTATAGAATATATATAATGCATAATACAAGTACAACGTTTTATTAATACGAGAATTGGTTACATAGATTTCAATAATGTTTTATTAAAGTGGTGTATAAAGTAAATGCACATTAATTAATTACAAAATGAAATTGGCGTGGCTTTTAAGAACCTGATCGGAATAGTCTGTATTATTCGAGAAAGAGCCAATAAAACAAGCGCGTTATTGAACTGGAATTAAACTTATTTGCGTGTAATGACGGAAGTAGTTTTATGACCAATTGGCTCGTAAATGTTTACAAATGAATTTGCGCTCGTACCAAGAAGTCGCTTTGTTTAACCGCTTAATATTCTAGATGTCAATTAACTACTCCGCGGCAGCTGCATTGGCATGGACTGAATACCTAATTAACTCCTAAGAATAAGCCTCTATTATCGGCCTATCGATTTGATGTCTAAACTAAGCCCTCTTACGTTGTAAATTAGTTTTGGCATAAACTTAAAAAGATTTCTCCTGCTTATGATAATGGAAGATGGGCAGAAGGGCGGCGTGCATCAAGAATATTAAATCTGCGGTTTATGCCACTTAATGCGACAAAAATTACATAATTTATTGCTTTTGGCACTGGGGCCTGGAAGATCCTGCATTATGCGACGTATAATATTCAAACATTAATAATCCTGGAGCATGATTAATTGTTAAGTGGCCCGGAGCGTTGATGCAGTCGGTGGTTTTGAAGATGCTTAATTTAGGCTGGGAGTTTCATACTTAACTCACAACAGAATTCCCCATTTTCCAAATTAAGTAATAAAAATATCCTCATTATTTTTATTGTTTTGTAAGAGATTCATTCTTCAAAATTTCAATTTAACAACTAAAGCTGTAATCTTTAAACCATTAATCCAACTCAACTCTAAAGCAAGATTTTTTCAGCTTCTATTTTCTTTTGACTTGGGAAGTTTTTCCTCTCGTGCATTCTGTCTTGGACAAAAATACTAGTAACTCTTGAAAGGCTTTCTCAAGTGCTGGAAAAGATACCAAAACAAGGTAGTCTAAGAATTTCAAGAATATAATAGCTTGAACTGTACTGAATTAACGACTAACAACTTTCTGACAGTTTAAACCGTCAGACGTTTGGCCCATTCAAGTTTAAAATGTATTCAGATTCTGGTAAAGATGACACTAGTATACCAATGTACATACGTCAGGTTTTGATGTTTATGGGTTTTTGTATTGGTCAACAAGCGCGTGGTAGAAACATGAGAAGTATTTAGTTTGAAATAAGGCAAATTATATACCTAAGAACAATGGCAAAATGTAACTACTATCATGAGATCGTGGCAAATTGAAATACGATAAAAATGTAATATATATGAGTATAATATTTGAATATGTGGCACTAACACTTTCTTCATTCTAGTTGCATTAGAGTCATGGGTGCACAGACCTGCAAAAAACGAAAACTAGACAAACGAATGTTTGACAAACATACCTTGTAATAAACAAAGTAACGAAACAAAGAAAAAACAGTTGAACGAATGAGCCAACATGTGATAGAAACGGCTTAAGGAAATCGAATTGGATTGTAGTTTAATGTAATTATGTCCAAATTGCTTGAAACAAAACTCCGAAATATTTAAAAGTAAAGACGTTGACGTTTCTGTGACTTACTTTAAATTAGTGTTGCCATCTAAAGACAGTTTGTAGAATTAATTTTTTTTTAAACGGTTTTCGTTGTGGTTTGACCCAACAATGTATGCAATATTTAGTTTCTGCATTTGAGGATGAAGCTCTATAAAAAATAAGAATTAAGATGTGGTGTGCTTCTCTGTAGGAACTGATGGGTATAGGGGTTGATGGTTGTGCCGCAGCACGGTTGTAGAGTACATAGAAATATTGACATTTGTGACTTAGACGAAATTCAGATATCTATGCACTTTTCTTCGACCTCGATGCATTCCATTTTGCATGCGCAATTAGCCTGCATAATAGTATACCATTGATGTCTGGGACAAGAACAACCCTTCATCACTGCTAAATCCCTCGCTCGCACTACAATGACTTTTTTGCGAAGTAGTGGTATCAAATTAATGATTCAACCACCCGATTTGACTTTAAGTGTTTTTTCCTATAATCAAAAACCAAATGCGTTGCTACCGCTTTTCCAGCTCTGAAGAAGCCTTTAATGCATTCAAATATCACTTTCTACACCCGGGAAGATACATTTATTTGACGTTTACAGTAGTTTGCTAAATGAAGGTGGATCGTATCAGTAGCTGATTATTTTGCAACGTGCAGAGTTACACACAGCATGCTACCAACTGAAATTAGTACATTCCTGTAGGAACGCCGAAAGGTTTGACGCAAGCTATGAATAGTAACGTCATCACAGTCACTTGACCACATACAATCGGCCAAAATATTAACAATTCATCATTTCAAAGCGTCCTTGTCCCAATGTATTTTTAATCTCCGACTATGAAGCAAATTATGCGGGTCATTTAAAATGTCTTCTTCATCTTCTCGAAAGGCATGCCTCGCTAAAATAACGCAATCGCAATCAGCTGTACAAGTTGCCAAAGTGACGTCACATGCACCTCACATGTGTCGGACAGAAATATACTTCACGGTACGGCGCCACTGGCAGCATTCGTGTATAATTAGTTGAATTCAAAGTACATGCTGCTTCGGCGAGGATGTCGACAGGGAGCATTGACCTTCATTCTTGGTAGACCTCCATCTCTGCCATTCATTACAAGTCTTTTCTAGTATGCTACATACACTTATTGTGTTTTCGTTAAAGTTATTTCAGGGCGAGATTGCAAGATAGCTCGGTATTCAGCAGGAAGTGATCTGCCAGCATTTGAAAATTATTTTTAAATCTACGCTTATTTTGAATTTGTACACCAAGACAACTTTAATTTGAATGTGGATACCATCTAGAAAGGTGCCAGTGAAGTCAGTTAAACATACTGACATAACTATCACGTCAAGCATATTTATCCACCAGGAAGGCAATGGTTTGAAAATAATTTAACTAACTACTTTTCACAAGCAGTCAAACTTCCGACATTAACGAATTCGTATCTTCTCAGTTGGCTTCTATTAGAACTGCGAATTCCTCATCATCAGATAACTCATAAGTAATACAGCCGGCTCCTTTTTATGCACTTTGTGGATTTCTGTCTTATTCTGACAACTGCAACTAACAATACCATAAAATCCGCTTGCTAGCTTAGCTAGAAGACAAACTAAGGATCTGGGAAGTAAGTAAGTGGTTCTGAAGCGTAATGCAATCGCAGTCCTTTGAAGATGGGCTGTTAATTAATGCACTACACGTCTCAGTTTAGAGAGGGTTAACCCACTTATCGCATAGGGTAAAAAAGTAGAACGAGTAATTCAGAGCAATCACTTCCGATTTTCCTCTAAACGAAAGAAAATAGTTTTACTAAATAAATTGCCAAGAAAGCTCCATATTATTCTAAAGCGAACCGGAGTTTATTGATGAAAAAATTCGAAACGTACATGCTGGTCTATGAAAACTTAGCGCTTGGTAGATAACCATAAAAAATGAGTCAATTTTCCTAATGAAATATTTGTGAAAACTTGAACTAAGCAGAGCTAGACTAAGAATAATGTGTTTTACAATACTTGCATTATAATCGTTGTCCTTACCAAATTACCTTGCGAGAAAGCCATTCTCGTCTTAGAACTCTTTTGCTAAAGTTTGACTTCTACCTTACAGCAAACTGAAGTACCTACTTTGATGACACTAATAAATATATGTCAACTCCGTCGATAACAGCTATTTGTCACGACTGCAATGTGGGTATTAAGAAGACCTAGATCAGACTAATCTTCTTCTTGACCAGCTACTGTATCTGGCGCCTTCTTTGTGTCTTGGTTAGTCACTTGGATACCCTTACCCATGAGTTTCATTTCAATGTTTCCTCAGCTCGTCAGACGCCAATACCGACTGACTAACCAACACCAAATAGATTACTAATAGTAAGTAGCAAGGTATTGGCAAACACAGATAATCGTCGCTAAATATAAATCATAAGATTGCGTGATTATTAAAAAAAATGCATACTGGCTGAATTACTTGAGGCTGGTATTTTAGTGAGAGGTTAAACTTTGGGTTAATGTAAACCGGTTTTATTTTTAAACCAGAAGTTAAACCCATGAACGTATTTCAGTTCACAAATCCGGTTTAGTGAAAATTGGTTTAACAGTCGACAGTTTTAACGCAGGTTGGCTATACTGYTGTGGTTGCGCCCGCGCCTGCGTCGTAATGTTCATAGTATGTTTTCGTATCAGATCGTTGACCTATAAATTCCTTGTCACTTCTAATAAAATACTGTTACGGTTCTAAAATGATATTGACAGTATGGAACTAAGGGCCGGTATTTCAATCAAGGTTTAAACCAAAATTGTCAAGATAAACTGGTTTACCAATCGCGCAGGGTATTTCAGAACTCGATTACGAGCAAAACCGGGTTAAATTCCTTGGCAAGTTAAACCAACCCGCCTAGGAGGGTTAAACCCGTTTTTCGGGTTAAGCCTGCGCACTGCGGGATACTAGGACTTCACGTTTATAGAACTAAACCACATTTCGTTTCGGTTTGTTGTGGCAGCGTGCGGTTTTGTCTTTTATGTATATTTCTCTTGTGTGGGTTATTTCTTATATCACTCATAAAAAACCCTTGCTATATAATGAAGAACGACGAGTTTTCGAATTAAAAATTTCGAAATAAAGGAAATCGATTTGGTAAAACTAATTCAAACTAAGATGAATGTATTACAGAGCAAGGAGTTAAAGGTTGTTCGCAATTAACAAAAAAAAATTGCCATCGATGGTTCTGGCGAAAGAATTTAAATCCCAATCCGGTAATTTTCCCAGAACAACCAGCTGAAAATGATTCCTTTGGGATTGTAGTTGTTGTCTTGGCACTTTTCTTTGTTGATGTAATAAGCAAGCGAATGTATAACTTATTACTAACCCGACAATTTCGAACTGGATGAATATGAGAGTTAACACGACTAACTGCCAAGTTCCGTACTGTCAATATCATTTTAGAACCGTAACAGTATTTTATTAGAAGTGACAACGAGTTTATACGTCAACGAACTGACACACAAACATACTATGAACTACAACCATTAGGACGCAGGCGCAACCACAACAGTAGCACCAACCTATGTTAAAACTGTTAAACCGATTTTCACTAAACCAGTTTACTTTAACTCAACGTTACACTCTCACTGAAATACTGGGCCTTAGCCAGATTACATTAGTGTAGTTTTTTTATCACTATGTGGCTTCTGTGTCCGTGATGCATTCAGGTTAATGCATTATAAGGTATCGTCAACTCCAGGCGAATGTTGTATTCAAAATACGGAATCATTATTTTTATTCACAACCATATATATAATGTTGACATTACTGATTTTTTAACATTTTGAAAGTGTCACGTTATCTTTCTTCACTTCCCTCTTCCATTTCCTTCATTCGTTTAGTAACCAGTCTCCGTGAACGCGCTTTGGTATATATGAAGGCGTCAAAACATTTTTATTACATTATTTCATTTTCAAAATAAAATAGTATACCTACTTTTTGATTAATGATGTGGTTGTAAATAAAATAGTATACAAACCTCACAGGAAACTTTTCTTTACTGTCTCGAGGTTGTTAATCTCTCGACAGTGATGAAATCTTAAATAAGGAAAGATATAGGGATGCGTAACTAAGAGTTTGGGGCATATACCGAAAAAGATACAAAGAAAAAACGAACGGCGGTTATTTAAAGTGCGCATGACAGGACTTGTCAAACACCGTAGATATTGTCTTCCTACAGTTTACTTACATTTTTAGCCTGCTGGTGGAACTAATAATTTGTTGTGGGTATGTAAATTTGAAGTTGAACATAAAATATCTTATTTGCATAGAATAGTTAGTAATATATAAGAAATTTGCTATATGAGAAAAAAACATTAGAAAACTTCCAGATCATTTTTCGAAGAAGATTTTAAAACTATTCTGTTGCAACCATTATCCGCCGAAATAAATAATTCGAAAATAAATTCATAGCATTTAACAAAAACGGAAACGTATCCTGTGGATTTTGTTTCATTGCATTGCATCGAGAAAAGCCGTTTGTTCCGATTTCAAGGCAGTTTTAGACGACCACTTAAACTTCATTATCTGAAATAAATAGATTAAGTTAGAGTCGTTCTGCGAAGTCTTCCGTTTAATGGCAATTTAGGCTCGAGTGTGGAGCGCCCAGCCAACGAGAAGGAAACAATGTAACGTGCTCTGCTCCGTGAATTTTTATCGAAGTGTTATAGTCGGTTTCTCTATAGGAGTCAGGTATAATCGTGCGAATTACAATTCAATCCAAGGCACACCGTCGTGACCGGATAGGAAGCCGGTGAGCAATTTCGGCCGGTTGTATCCCGTTCCACGATAGGATGTCGAGCTGATGGTATCTCATTTGGAGGCGACCCGTAATCGTTAGTCGCTAAGGAAAGATCTCTAATGGGTCAGGGGTTAAATCCGCTAATGACAGGTCCTCTGCTACCGAGGCTGCTATTGTTTCGCCTGTTTGGTATTGATTTAACTGTCAGCATCAATCTCTCCAATAAAAAGTAACGAGATCGTATTTGTCATCGGGTCCGGGCGACGGGGCATAATCCGCACTTTTTTGACAGGCACGTACGGAGCAGCGTGTTTTTGAGCGACGAGTGATTTTCTTGTGTAGATTTCTTTGGTGGAATCAGTTTCGTGTATATCAACAGAAACATTCTAATCGAAATCTACGATGATCGCTTTATTTCATTTGAGGTGAATTTTATTTAAAAATTATGTACAAGCTGGTACTTTTTGTAATCAACTAATACCTAATTATGATTTTTCAAAGTAATGGATACTCCTCAAAAGGATTGTTTTTTTTTTAATTTCTTGGTTAATTTGAATAACGTTAAACTTTTTAAAAAAAAGAAAACACATAATAAGAACAAAATAATAATATTTATTAATATACAGCAGGCATAGATGTCTATTATGGTAACACAATACTAATAATTAATATTCAATAACATGGCACTACAAAGCAAGCCGGAAGATAAGCAAAAATAAACATACGTGTATATACTCGTATACTTTGTCTAGTTATAAATGAGCAAAAAAACATCATTTAATGTGGTGTGCCAGTTCTTTCTTTAAAGTTTTTGTAGAGAAGTTGTCATGAAAAATGTTCAACTTGCTGTTAGGATGTATAAAGTTTCATAATTTAAAAGATGTTATAACAACAAAGTTGAAGTGATGCAGAGAAGACAGTACTTTATAATGAAAAAGGACCTACTATTTATTCTAGAAGTGTTTATTGCTATCTCGTCAAGGATACTGTTGCTAATTATTTTGCCAGAAATAATTTTTTGGAGAAACACAACAGAGGCCACTTTCCCCTGGAGTCAAGGAAGTCTTCATTTATAACCTCGCAACAACGGCGCAATCCCATCACAGTTTCTAGGAGGGTAAGAACTAAGCATATAAAAATTAAGAAGCTTACAAAATCTTCTGAAAAATTTTTCTAAAAGGTCAATATAGAGCTGGTGGTAAGGACTCCAAACGACTCTACTATACTATAAATGTGATCTGGCTAAAGCGTAAAACAACAATTTTATTGCAGGAATGTTTCTAAAATTTGCAGTATTCGCACAATAAAGCTCAGAATTCTTATCGCAGCAGCAGTGACATATTCAGTATGGTATACGAACGACAACTTATCGTCAATTACAACATCTAGACCATTTATCATTATTTAATTCAAGTCTGTCGATCGGCACCATATATTCAACCTGTTGATGTCCTGCTCGAGAAGCAGGCAGTCCAAGTAGGACTCTATTATTTTCATCAGCATATAGACATTACATTTCAGTGATTTAATTGCATCATTGAAAAAATAATAAATAGTTGCGGGCCCAGAGTCGAACCCTGAACTACGCGACTGGTAGCACGAAATGCTTTGGATTTGAATATCCCATGCTCAATAAACTGCTATCTACCTAGGTGCAAAGATTTAATAAAAGAAACAAGTTTCTCGCAAAAAAGTAAATTCTTAAATTTATACAACAAAAAGTAGTTATTAATACGATCGTTCTTTAAATCTGCATACAAAACGTTCACCTGCAAACGGTCATCAAGAAACTTAGGAACCAGATGGATAAACTGACAAAGTTTAGAAGTCGTTGATTTTCTCTTAACAAAACCATGTTGCTCTGGCAATAAATAGCAGTCAATATGAAGATAAATAATAAATGACAAGATTATTTCAAATATTTTAGCAAAATTTGATAATTAGTTCTGTCACCACTTTTAAAAACTGGAAGTATTCGTTAAGTTTCCCATGTATCCCGGGTCACAGCTTTCTCTAAGATATACATATCTTTTATACGTAACATATACCCCAATTTTTAGGTTTTAATAAGTTTACACCTGTTGGAAGTACAAGGAAGTACAACACCTTCAAGTTGTTTGTCTGTAAAATCCAACGTTTCCTTTCGTGAAAATTTAAAGTAATTGCTATTAAAAATCGTTATCATAAGCACTTTATTGCATTTTTTCTTGTTATAGGGCTGACAATAAAAACTTTGCATATGCCAAAGACTAATTTTGAAAAGCGCCCTTCACCCCTTTAATATTTTTCAGGAAGGCATTAAAAAAAAATTGTATTCTATATCATAAATGTATCTGTAATTTAACTTTAACTTTTCGTAACTTTATTATAGTACGGAAACTAGCCCTAAAGAGCGTTAGGCACGTTGCCTTAAATATTTTCTTTCCGGTGAATGTCTCTTGCTTTTTTCATATCTTTAATCCTTTTCTATTTATATCCCACCTTGGTCGAGTTTTTTGCTATGTTTATTTATTCCTTTAGTTTTTACATGCTTAAAGATGTATAATATTTTGTGTAATACTGGATGTCTTAGTATTAATCAATTGTAAGTTACAATTTTTGTACTACAATTGAAAACCGGCTTTTGCACATAAAGCTTGCCGGTGGATAATACAATTCCAGAATAGGACGGCAAGCGTGTTTTAAATGAATTTATAAACCCAAATTTCTTCTTTCTTTCTTTTTCTTGGATAGAGTGTTCAAAACTGCATGCCAAATGTTAATACCTTTCTTTCTTGTTTTCTAGGAAAGTAAGTTATTTAATACTGATGGCATTGAAGGCATTAGTTCTTTTATACATTATCTAATACTTTCTTTATTATTTCGAGTGACATATCGAGTAAATATTACCAAACGAGCTGAGCCAGTACGATTTTAGTTTCACCCAAGCAAAGATAAATACTTGCTATCATTTAAAATTTGAAGGAATTTTCAGGATTTTGTCCTTAACGTGTTCTTCGTAGTGATAAATCCTTAATTTTTTAGATATGCATTTTCTTTGTTTTCAAAATTTTCAAAATGGTGTGGGGCGCATTCTAACCAAGCTTCTTTTAAACACTCGCTGTCGCTGAATGTTTTTCCATTTTTTGCAGTGGTATTTGGTGCCGCAAAACTAACATCAGTTAAATAAGAGTCGCTAGTTAGATGGTGTAATGACGTAATTTTCTAAGAAATATACTCGTGGTGTTATGCCTTGCTTTTTGCTGTCAACTCTTTTTGAATTGCTTCAAAATGCCGCCTTACATAAGATGTTTTGCACACAGCAAGTGCAGAACATAAAACACACATTGCTTTGTCAATCTTCTTTAACATTCATGAATTTTCTGTCCAGTAGTCTTAAAACTTTTCTCAAGTGGCACGCTAATTCCTCAATTTGCCAGCTTTGGCACGCATGCCATAGGTTTGCTATTACGTATATACCTGTAGTAGGGGGGTATATATTCGTGTATATAAAAGTTAAACACTACTCCCAGTGAACATGCGTTAATTAAAAATGAATACCAGTTTGTACCTACATAATTTGGTTAGGGGAACAAATTTCAGCCCCTATTTCGGACAAAGAAGGTCCCCAATTAAAGTTTTGATGGCAAATTAGGACTGGTTGTCCCAATATCAAAATAAAGAAAAACGAATTAGATTTGAGCATACTTATTTCTGGGCTAAAAAAGAGCAATCTGTGGTATTCGCCCCTTTTTTTATTTTCCACATGTTCACGAAGGCATGTCAGTGAGTAAAGCAAAAAAACCTTTCAGATTACAGCAACAAGGCCGTTTTATGCGGCTGAATATTAAATGTAATTCTGTTTGGGGCGCATAAAGTATGGCCCTCATATAAACCTTATTTTAGGGGAAGATGAATCGAGGTGATATTGGCACATCAATTCATTTTCGGAAGCCGGGTTAGGCCGAAGAGCATTTTCAAGATTCTCGTAGGGTAAACTGTACGTCATTCTGTCAGGATATTGGGAAATTATGAATGACTTCACGTTTCCCCCTCAACAAACGTTTAGAAACCGCAATTTCGCAGAACTGACGCGACATGATGAAGTTGGCGAATACTGCGCAAATTTTCTTTATGGGCACAACTCGTTGTACTAAGTGGATTACGGTTATGCGAAAGGATAAAAGAGCACAGTCGCAGTAATTTGGCTTTGTGTTGTTAAGCTTATTGTGCGGTTCACGTTATGGGCAGTTTTAACTTGTACTTCTTTTTTAGGTAAATTGGATAATTATCGTTTATTCCACATGCCAACAAACACTGGTACGCATTGAAAACCAAATATCCATATAGTTATTAATAAAACACATATTCAGCGTCCTACTACTTTACTTAGACATCAAAAAAAGTGACACTAATAGTAGGATTACACAAGCAGTGTATATAAAATTGTAGTGAATAAGCTAGGAGAAATAAACTGGATATGAAACTGTAGGATCGAACTTCGGTTCCTGTATTTAATTTAGAATTTAACTTGCATACGTGATGAAAGCAACTAGAATTCCATTGTTTCGAAGACAACTGTTTAGTCAACACAATCAAATGCTTTGTAATCTAATTATCTAATTAACAAATTATTTATACGCACATTTCTTACAATATTGCTACAAAATCTAGCTATATGGATATTTCATAAGAACGAAGAATAAGACAAATAAGGAACATGTACCTAATAGTTTAATAATAACAAAATTACCTCTATGCCTTGTCACAGCTGTTTCGGCTTATAAAGCCTCCTCAGCACAGCTATAGTCTCAACGCAGACAACACGGCATAGATCTGGCTTCCCTTATATACGCCAAGGTAGACGATATAAGTGTAGCTTTAATTTGTTTATATCTGAAACATCGCAACTAATAGACAAAAGGTTAATGTTCTTTTTGGCCGTKGATGTTACTTTAAGTAGGTACACTGCTAAGCTGCCAAATTAGGAACGTATAACTCAACTCGTTCCGAGCGCWTCTTACACGACAAAAGTCTCTAGCCTTTACTGAGTTATGACATCAGCAAGCAGTAAGCTTTGCTCGCGAATACTTATAAGTTTAAATTAAATACCCGATGAGTTCGTAAAATGTCAAGAAATATTGTGCATCGTATCCGTATTCTTAAGAAAAAATAAATTGAGTTCCTTAAGAAGATGGGAACGATGCATAATAGTCTTTACGAACTTGAATATCGTTGGTGTTCAATAGATTTATTGTTATACATGGATTGATGGATTGATAATTTGATCTAATGATCATTAAGTAATTGCTGAAAGAATCGTTTTGATTAACTATATTGTTTGTCTTTCCAGAAAAAAATCGGTATGTTTAATATAGTTGGAATTAACCTCAAAGCTTTTAGCATTCGACAGAATGGTAGATGGTACAAAATACTAGTAAAAGGAGGGAAATGTGGGAAAAAGAGGCTTTAGGTACCTACATCAGCGGTGATAACTAAGTTATTGAATATTGCGTGATCAATCCTTTAAGATATTTTTCATAAGCCTAGTGGAAGCTTCCATTAGACAAACGTTTATTATTAGACTGTTAAATACCGCGCTCAACCTTTCCTAAGATAAACTTAGAAATAAATTATTAATACAGAAGCACTATTCTCTTATTTCTTAATAAAGGCTGTAAAGAATTTTGTCCGCTGTATCTGTTATTAGAATATAAGATATTATAGCTAGTTTTTTTGGTAAGTAAAATTCATTAATAGTATTTGTATATCGTTAAAGGAAAATATTAAAATCAAAGCTTGTTTAGGGTGCTGCTGTATGTAGGAAACATAATACAACCAATTCATAGACATGATTACCCGCACAGCATTCCTATAGATTATGCCACTTGCACAAGTTGCAAAATTCATAGTCATATTTTACTGAAATGGTCGCAGTAAGTGCACTTGGTATAACGATAACTCACGGGATGTATAAACAATGATGATCTGTGTCAAGCCGCCAACTACAATATGCGTTATTATAATTCATCCGTAAGCTAGTAAGATTTGTCGTATTTTTAGAGACACGTGGAACTTGAACCGTATTTTCTATATGCACATGAGCGTATAGAGATAGTAAATAAATTAAAATCGCCGTGCTCCAGGGTTAACGTTATAACATTACCATGTGTCAGAATTTACCGAGAGCTTGTGGTTTAACTAGCGTGACAGTTCCCGTGCTAAACCCGTCACAGTTTTCAGCTTGCACTGAACTGAATTAGTTAGTGAAAGATTTTTTTACTGTCCAACACCTCAATCCTTCAGTATTGACAGACATACGCCTATTTTCATCCGACTTTTGGCACGTGTCCCTTGGCTTGCGTTGTAATTTACAAACGTGAATTTTCAGTTTGTAGATTACGATATTTACGTTTTTAAACAAAACAGCGGTGGTTTTGTTTTGATAGAACTAGTATACAATCACTAAATTTCGCATTAAAAATTTACCGCTGCCGGGCCATAAATCATTTTCTTGTTGTACTGATGAAATCATTGTTGTATGTGTTCGCACCAGCATGAGCACTAAACCTGTCAACGAACTTCTGTATTAAAGTTATACAGGTAACTGTGCTATATAACGCCTGCTTTTATTGATACAAATTACATTTACCGGCAAATCCCTTTGCAAGGTGAACAAACGACCTTTTTCTATTCTTTATTTGTTTAATCCCTCTAGTCTAGAACTTCACGTTTTAAGTGGAATACAGCGAATATAGTGCCCGTTACTTAACAGAACCAGCAGCTTCAGGATTGCAGCAGTGTTGCAGTATAACTTCATGATAACAGATTAGGGAATAATTCTTACAATCGTGATATAAGTATGGCATGCTTGTTGTTTATTTAATTACTTCAGAATGTATGTAACACACCCGCAATTTTAACGTGGACACGATTGATGCATTGTKTTTTAATCAAAAATAGAAATTTTTGTCAATACCAGATTAGCATATGCATCACAGGCTGCTTGTAACCAGATACCGAGCTTTTTTCGTCTTTTGGCACTTGAAAGGCAGTGTATATTGTTTACATAGTGCAATCTGCAATTTTGCACTTTGGGCATGATTTATTTAAAATTAAAAGGAACTGATGTGTTTCTCAAATATGCTTTTGAACCCGTGTGCACTTATTCCGTGCTTTCCCCTTGCCGAAGTACCTATGCCTTTACCGTTATGTGAATATTTCAGTTACACAAAGAGTTTAAAACTAACAATKCTGCATAARGAATAGGGATTAAATAACGCTAATTRGGAATTGCTAACTTGRTTAATGTAACACGCTCGATTCCAATTGCCGCAGACTACAGTTCTACAACCGATCATTGCAATGGGGAAGTTGCATGAATTTTAAATCGCAGTATATAGTTGTTAGCCCGAAAGAGAATCAAATTTGAGGATATAATGGTGGAAAACAAAATTAAATCAGTCCTCAAGTAAGCTCACAATATGAATTAGAAATCTGAAGTAAAGCCACCGTTCTAAAACGGACTCTGACGTCACGTGCCGGACGGGACTGCTTGCAGTGCATATAATCCCGTTGCTAGCAAAAACAACGCCGTCCATTCAACTAATGACTAAAATGGAGAAACGCAAAACTCGTTGCCTAGCTTCGAGTCCGTTTTAGAGGCGTGGCTTCAGTTACAGATTAATTATTCATATTTTGAGCTTGCTTGAGGACAGATTTAATTCTTTCTGCCGACATATATCCCCAAATTTGATTCTCTTACGGACTAGCACGTTTCTGAAAATTGTGCAAGTTCTCCATTGTATGTTGGCATGTCGAACATTTTGTTTCACCATTTACTTTCTACATTGCGTCTGTTTCTGTTTCTAATAGGTGACTGCGAAAGTGAGTCTCTGCATAAATTCATAACACTTCATATCATTTTAGGAAAAATGGCAGATTTCGTGTTTTTATTTTCACGATGATTAGTAAGTTAAAAAAGACCGAAAATATACGTACGTCTTAGAGTAATGAAAAACATCCAGGCGAATGGCGATTTATCATTTAAAGAAACAATTTTTTCGACACTATTTATAGGTGCTATCAGGTTGAAATGGGTCAACACAATAGATTATTGTTCAGTTATATCCGATAAAGGGTCAAATGCGAGTCTCCGTGATGGGTTAAGTGCTAGATTGTGTGGACAATAATGGACTACATTTTGTACATCTTATGTGATGAAGCTATGGATTTAACAAACTTTTGCAGGGTGTGATCGGAGCAGTCGATAATATTATCATTTTTCAATTTTTTGTATAACACGGCGATTGTTGGAATAACATTATTCTTGTATATTTCATAAATGTTTCTTCTAATAAGATCCGCGTGAGTTGCAGTAAATTTTTAAAAACTGCCCTTGTCGGATCTTATCTTTCTCTTTGAAGGCCTGGATTTAACAATTCTCCAGATGGTTGATCGTGGAGTTCTAGTCACTTCTGCCGTTTTATCTAAAGGTTGCTTCTCGCCATCACATTCCATTTTGTTGTATAGTTTTATAATGAAACATTTTTCGTCAAACGATAACAATTTATGCTTCCGTTTCATTGATTGATCAGGTACAGCCTCGTGTACAGCTTCCACTGAATTCGGTAGAGCTTCTGCTTCTTCTTGATCCGGGAAAGGCGGGACATCTTCAGCGTTGATAGGATCTCGGTTTGTTTTCACTTATCCAAGGTCTCCATATAGTACTTACCAAAACGAATAAATGTAGGCCACTAAGTTCTTTAAATAAGCGAAAGTAAAACTTGGAATAACACGACATGCACATGCACTCTAAACGAAACGAATGAAATGAAATTTTCCAGTATTTTACAGGTATTTAAATGTTTGGGGAACAAAAGAAAAATATTTCTTACTCTTTCCAATGACTACCCGGAGGTGCTCAATTGGCCTACGGTTTCAAATCGCCAATAATCCGTTCAACCAGTTGTCCCACAGGTCAATAAGAGTTTAGGAGATTAAGCACTCACGTATATGCCGCAACAGATCCTAGTGATAAGAATGAACATATTTAATTATTTCGGAGGTACTCTGTTGCCCCACGGTTTAAAATCAGCAATAATCTGTTCGACCAGTTGCCCTACGAAACGTATTTGCCAGAAACGCCTCTTAATTAGTGGCTAAATGTAAGCATATATGTAGGTATGACTGAATAAGTAAAAAATATTGCACTTGGTACGTATATACGCTGTAAAACCTTAAAATATAAGTAAACACATAAGCTTTCGATATCGTTTATATTAGGAGTAGAATAGTTCCGATTTTTTCTTATTTCCAAAAAAATGACAGGTAGGAACTACGTTTATGACCTTCCGGATTAAAAGAAAATTTTAACCTTGAAGAAACAGGGCAGAGGACGATTGCACACCGCGATCAAAAATCAGAAAGTATGGGCTGCCGCATTGAAATTGGAATGTTTACCATTCATGGTGATAAAAATAGATACTACTCATTAAATTAGGAAAGAATACGATTTAGTCATACATTACAAGCTATTAGATGAGAAATATTTGTAGTTCAAATAATAATACCAAATAATGCACATTGATTTATGTGTACGGAAAAAAATTCTAAAAAAAGCCTAAACACAATTTTTAGATACGGTCCACTCCGCTGCAAAACAGTGGAACGTGCCGAACCCGTCTGTTATTTACGACAGCTTCAGGTAATACTTGTAAACCATTGTGAGCGGTAATAGGCTCTTCGTATAATAGATTGTTGCTTGCAACTATAGGTACAATGATATCAGTAGGATTAGACATATGGTACCACTCCGTATTTTTTAATTATGTGGGCAATTTGGGTGCTTAACTTTTACAATTGCAGCCTGCCTTGTTAAAAAACGGGTGGTGATTATTTTGTTACTACATCAAGATGTGATATTTATTATCTACTCTTTCGAAGCTCATGCCAGAATGATTGATTACAAGGAGTTATTCTCTGTGCACGTTGTTGGTTTAACGCTTGATGCTGCGAACTCAGACAGTATTGACTTCACAAATAAATATTTGAATTGCGAAAAGGCAAGAATTAAGTTAGAATTTTCACGTGTGCCCCTTGTACCACCTCCTCAGTAACTACATACAGACACGTGAACACCCCAAAGGCAGAATACGGAATCTTCGTCGCTGTGCGTAGGAGCTCATTTCCATCCCAGATAGCCTAATTTTATGACAGTGCTCGTGTAAATACGGTTTTAAATGAACGCAATTTTTGCCTGGGATTTCTTTAAATTTTACGCCCGGTCTTCCTTGGCTCAACCTACGCTTTTTAAAGTTATCGTACTGCCTTGTCGACATTTACTATCAGCGTTATTTCGCTTTGAACGGTAATAAAGTGACGATGTGTATGTTGTTTATAGCAAGTGCGAAAAATTCTAAATATGAATTTGTCTCTATAGAGGATTAGTGTTTCTTAAATAAGCGCTGGACGCGTAAATCAGCTTTTACCGTGTGTTTACACGGCATCAAATTTACTATGTGAGCTAGCCAACACTAGTAAGCTACTATGCAAACTGAATCATTCGGAATCTATAAATTGCAGTGTCTGTTTGCCCTCAAAGCCTCAGCTGATTCGGTGCACATGTTCGTAGGTATTGGATATACTTTAGGTGGGCGACGTGATGTAAATTTGACCAACCTTATAAAAAGTTTACTTTATCAGAAAGCTAGTGAAGTATCAATTAGTCACGTATTACAAAATTAAAAAAAATAACAAAAACCTCAGGCTACAGGGAGCATCTATGTGATCTACAGAAGTACAAACACTTGAAATTATGGCTTGGGGGTCATCTTGTGGAAATCAGTAATAAGTCATCTAGCGGTAGCTTTACGAACTACGACGTAGGTTTTACCGTTGTAGTCGGTAAGTTTACAGACCTACATCCCCGATTGGCCAATGAGCATTTGAGCCCATTGGAAAAGCCAGGCAAAAAATTGCCCAATTAAATCAAATTACTTTAATTGATGATTTAAGATTTACAGTTGTATCAAAGTCACCAGGGTTTAAGTTACACATGCATGAATGTAATCACAAGCAACAAGTTCCTTTATAAAAGTAGTACTAACAACACTAAAATTATTATCATCATTTTTTGGAGGGGATTTTGGTTGGTAGGTATATGCTCCAGTCAAAATGTAAAGCTTTTATATAGTATATAGTGGTCATTTTATTTCTGCGTTATCTTCAGATTGCTTATTTTTTAAATCTTGATATTATAATGCAATAATTCAGCTATTATTTGTGGCCATGTGCTAGGCTTCGCGTCTTCAGTAAAAAATCAAAATGTTTTACGAATGAAACCAAACATCCTTATTTGTTTTGGTTAGATAATACGAAAATAAAATTATGAATCTCCAAGACATTCCCGACCGCCATACTACTCCTACTGTAGTGATTACAGATCATTGCAATTACAAAAACGTACAAGACGTGTATATGCTTTGAATATAGAAATATACACAAATCAAAGGTTTTAGTTTAGTACGAAGGAGCTGTCAGCTTATGTGAAACGACAAACTCCTTCATTCATCATTTTACATAGGTATGTCTTGAGGCAGAAGAGCTGGTTTAATATGTTCTTACAACAGAAGCCTAGATATTTAAACTATATACGGACAGGAAGCTAATAATGATTATATTATAATAATTACTGTCATGCCGCGGGGAAAGAGACTCGAAGGATAAATCACATTTCAGAACTTACAATGAGAAACTGGTCGTGAAACAATACCTAGTACTAAAGAATACATGTTATAAATTCAAAAAGAACCAACTCATAGCATTTTTGGCATAGAATTTATATTTTTGGGTCTAGGGATTTTTTTAATCTAAATTGGCGCTAATTTTTAATACTACCTTTGCCATTGCTCCCTAGTCGCTAAAATTTTTTTATGTATTACATTCATCCTGTTCATTTTATACAAAACACGAAATAACCCTTGAAATTGTCGAAAACATCACTTTCTAACGGCGTTTATAAAATTATCCTTGACCAATGAAATCTGCAGGCATGAGCGCAAAACTCAATAACAGCCGACAATTTAATTTATACCCACGATATAAAATATTACAAATATAGGTATACCTCATGGCTAGGTTCGTCTCATTCTGGCAATGTCAGTTATATTTCAAGTGATGCTTCTAAGCATCAAAGTATATTATGATTTTAGTTAATGAATAGTTTATATTTCTATGGCGACTAATCTCAACAACTGAAACTTAAATATGAGTTAATATTACTCCATTCAACATTTGCGAATTTTGAACCAGAGAACGTGGTCCCATAAGATTTGTGTTCATTCAGTGCTTCAATTTCCATTATTACATTTGTTGTTGTTTATTTAGCTGTCAGTTCATTCACATTTTACACCGGGGCACATTCCTTGTCTTCTGGCTGCAATAATGAGTTATGCTTTGGATTGGGAATTGATTACATCGATGTTTTACCTCTATATTTAAGGACGATATTTTACATCTTAGATTGCCGTGTAAAATAAGAACTAGGTATTTGTGTAAAATTGTGCAAAACATGCTTTGTTGCTTACATACGCCGTCTACCAAATTCCTATTATAAGTGAGGCTGCCTCCAATTATGGTGCATGATAAATGTAATACGAAAACTTTACAACATTGCAGTGTTATATTAAATCATAAATACTAATCTAAATTTTGCATTTACGCTTTATACTTTCATTTCTTGAAAGATATTGTTTCTTCAATACCGCTGTATGAAATTAGCAATCGATTGTACAAAGTGTATTATGGACTTCTTAGTGAGGACGGGGACTAATTAATCGAAACTATGCCCACACCTTACCGACTAGAAAGTGCGAGAGTTACCTATACTATTTGTGAAGCAGCAGAATCAGTCGGCAGTATTGTTTTTATTGGTTCGCAGAAATGATTTCGAATTAGATATGATTATTTAAATTTGGTAACCGCATTTTTTATTATTATTTTTAAGTTGAAAATGGGRGCCCTCAGCCAGTGGGCCCGGCCATGCCTTAGTACGTCCCTGGGTATGGTATTTTGTGTTCAGGCAATTCTTAGGAAGGGTTAACCATAGTTGAAATTTTATTATTTATTTATTATTTATATTCGAATAGTATCATTTTTAAATATGAACTAGCACGCTAAGAAACTAATTCATAATTGTAAGAATATAATATAATTCTTAAATAACAAGTAAGTAAGTAACAATTTGTAAACATGTCGTAGATTTCTAAGTCCAAAAACGTTTTTCTCAAGGAATATTTGTGCTAGAATTTATTCCGTGCTTTGGGCGTTCTCGTTTCAAATACTATCGCTTTTAACTTTTTTAACGACACATTCCCCTATAACAAATGACCCTTTGGGGGTGTGGTACACCGCATATTTGTTATCGATAAAGACCCTATTTTCCGCTTAGTTGGATTTCATCGGTACACAAAAATGCACATTATAATTCCGGGTTTTTGCTGGTTAAGAGAACACAAGCCCCGTTTTTTTTCTTAAATAATTGCATTCATATTACGTGCACACATTCATCACATTGCCATATCAATTCCTTCACGAAAATTACAAGAGCGGAAATAATGGAACTGATAATGGTAAACCTTAATGGTTATTGGAGGTAAAAAGCTGCACTGTTAAGTTATATTAAAAGCGTTGCTTTATATGCAGCAAATGTGTTGATTACAATATTTTATTATCTTAATTGCAGGCGGATAATAACTGGTTTAGTCAACCGGCTGTGGTAGTGATAATATCAGCAATAATATTAATTGTCCTGGGCGCAGTGCATCCATTTATAAATACAATATGCGACTCCAACGCATGCCTTCAGCAAATTGTTGTTTGGAGCCTGATTGCTGATTTCAATCTTGTACTTTAGTTTGTGCACAATAATTAGTCATACATTTAAAGTAATAGTACATTATAAAGCGAGTTTATGTAAAAAATACATATCGCCTGACTGTACCTTTAGTACCTGTAAGTCAGGATCAGATGGAACGTAGAGTAGATATTTTTCAAAAGCAGTAGTATTTATTTAAAGCACATAGCTTACATTATAAAGGCATGCACGTACATTAAGTTTGTCTTCAATAGTTACCGACTGGTTGCATTTGTACCGTACAAGCCAGAGTGTATTTTACACAGAATACAATTAGCCTCAGAGCCAGCGTATACAAATATATTAGAGCTCCTCCTTTTCGTGATTTAGGTATTTTTTATAAGAAAGTTCCGTGGGCTTTTACACGTATTACATTAGGCACGAGTAATTTTGATAAATTAGACTTGAACTTTCGCCAATAGTACAAGTAGTAGAGCTACATTTTGATATATATTACACCTTTTTAAGTGGATTCAGTGAACTCTGTTCTAGTAATTGACAAGGATCCAGTTACAATTGCTATTTTTAGAATTTAATATGTTACCACAAGTAAATTTTTAATCTTGAAGTTTAGTAGCTACACAAAAATAGTATTCGTGGGTTCTCCCCGTAAATTGCTACTAAACTCATTTAATGTATATATTAAATAAAATTAAATTAGGTATTGGAGTATTGGGTAGGCAGGCTAATTTAAATTTAAAAAGTAACTCCCTTGGGATGGGAGTCGAATCCCAAATGTCTAGAAAAGATCTCTGACGTGTTCCAGTACACCACCAGAGCATTTGAGTTAAAACCCAGACTTAGTGAGAATTATATTTATTATAAACATATATGTCATTAACCCACCATCCTCCAGCCTTTTTTGGTAAGATTTCCTTATTACCCTATCATCAGAGATCGTTATTCTTTCAATTTAAATTATCCTGCTTACTCAGTACTGCAGTACATTACACTCATTATTCAGGCAAAATATCAAATAGGTTAGTTATATAATGGGAATTATATACCCTCCGGCCACCAAGTCTAGCCGGCGCTGGGTGTTACTTCTGAAACTCTGATACTAGAGTATTATATAAGGAAATCTTACTAGCAAGTGGTAGAAGGATGGTAGATTGGTTGTATATACATAAATGTTATGCTGTGATTCATATAATACTTGTTAAGTCTGGGCTCTAATGCAAACGCTTCGGTGCTGTAATGCAACTCACCAGAGATCCGTTCTGGACAGTTCAGGTTCGAGTCCCTACTGAAGCTTACCCAATACTGAATATATTAAAATTATTTATTTAGGCCAAGTATCAAATAATTTGGTAAAATATTTAAACTTATAAAGTTGGGGTCTCTAGACTACCAAATAAAATAGTACACAATGATCTAACTCTAAGTCGATGTATTTAACGCTTATTTTTTTTGTTTCAGTACATTGGCATGTTGGATGTTCCCAGACCAACCAGCAGGGTCGAGATTGTTGCGGCAATGCGTAGGATACGAGTAAGTACCATTCCTTTCTTCACTATAGTTATTTGATAAATCGTTTCTTTTCAGTACGAATTCAAAACGAAAGGAATTAAGAAGAAAAAGGTGACAATAGAGGTATCCGTAGACGGCGTTAAGGTTACACTTAGGAAAAAGAAAAAGGTAAGTAGACTATTTGTACCTATACCTCCATTTGCAAGGTAACTTATGACACAGTGTGTCGTAATAAGGACTATAAGCGAATATTATAATGTAACATACCCAGATTCGTAGAGATTTAGATTGAAAGGTGATCGTCCAGTACTTACCTACGTTGTGTTATTTTAATTAAACCTACCTTTGATGCACTGGCTACTCATGTAAATAGGGGGATTTGATGTAATCATAAATAATACGAAACAAACTCAAGACAACTAATTTATTACTAAACAAGATCAAATTTGGAGGGCTAACAAATTGTAACATTGCTGCTGATAATTGTTATTTAAAACAATGAATGAACTGCCCATTCTAAATCTGCGTTCGATATCACTTTCGCTCTCAAGATTCAAAACTGGAGAGATTTTTGCTAGCATAGCCGACTAAAGTCAGCAGGTACTGAGGTCCCATGCGGGAGGCAACGCAGCTATATAGTTAAATGGTTTGGTGCAAAAATCTTGGTTTTTCTTTTCCCATATGTTGCCCAGCACGGGAGAAAATGTTAGTTCAGGCATCAAGGCTCTAACATCACACTTTCAAGCATCACGTATAATATTGCTGCGGGGATACAGCTAATCAAAGAATGCGAGAACACAGTTAAGAAAATGACATAAATAGTTTAAAAAGAAGACTACAACAGCAGCATAGCTTGCAATGTTACCGTGGACTTAAAATACAGCATTTGCCCTAATTCACTAATTAACAGCACTGTTTGAGTTAAACAACTGCGTTGAGTGACAATGGTGCTTGCTTAAAACTAATTACATAATATGATTGAAAAAGAAACACAAACAATAAAATTAAAAATTGAAACAGTACTAACCTGTGAACAGTTGAAGGAACACACTGAAACTGAAGCGCATCTGTTTCTCGTCCACTTAATACCCTACCCCCTCGAACATTGCAAATATGCCCCATTCCCAAAACCAATACGAAATATAAACTAAATATTTACAATATGAATAAAATACAGAAATTTGAAGATGGCATACCTGGTTACTCCAATATGAATGAGGAGAAGTACAACATTGATTCAAACAAATTTTAGTTGGCTTTTTCATCGTGTAGAGCAATGTTGACTTCAAAATAAAATAACAGTAGTCATATTTGTTTGCATTAATTATTTTACTTTCCCTTACCACTTCACGCCAGCTTTTGTTACTTTTTTTATGCACGCGGGTCTGAGAAATTCAGTGGAAGCATTTGCTTGTTTGGTCTTGACGTTTCGACACTCATGTCGGTGTCTTCCGCAGAAGTAGCTCTCAACCCTGAAACACCCTATTTCATATTTCATGGTCAGTTCTTCCGACAAATTTCTGGTACATCTGTGGGTTCCCCAATGTCACCAGTAATTGCAAACATATTCATGAAAGCCTTTGAACAAATTGCTTTAGAGTCATCAGACCGTAAACCTAAAATCTGGCTTCGTTATGTCGACGACACTTTCATTATATGGCCTTACGGCCTGACTTGACCTGACCTAACAAATTTCTTAGATCACCTTAATTCCAAACATTCCGATATAAAATTCACGATGGAAATCGAAAGCAATAATTCTCTCCTATTTGTTGATGTCCGTGTCACTCGTCTACGGGATGGTCGTTTGGACCACTCTCTCTATTGCAAAGCCATCCACACAGATCAGTACTTGCATGCGTCTTCTCTTTGCCATACGTCACAAGAACTTTCTGTCCTAAATGCTCTTGTGGGCTATATCATTTTCTGAACCAGACAAATTTCGAAGTGAATTGCAACACTTACGCATCAGTCTGGGCAACAACGGGTATAACAACCGTGAGACGCAATTTGCAATTAATCGTCTTCTTTGTGTTCTTTTATGTTCAAGGTGCCATAAACAGAACTGGCAAAATTCTTAAGAAACAACTCATCCGTACTATCTTCCAACCCTCTTTGAAAATGTCACAAATTCTTCCATCTCTGAAGGTCATAATAAATCCTCTTTACGGCATCCTTTGTTCGTGCGGTGCCGTATATATCGGCGAAACTGGTGGATCTATTAAAACTAGGCTTTATGAACATAAACGCTGCATAAAATCAGGTTTCTTCACCCACTCAGCAGTTGCCGAACTTTAGCATGAAACCGGTCACAATATTTTGTTTGACAATGTGTAAGTTCTAGCGAAAGTCCCCTTTTTCACAATCCGAAAATTCCGAATAGCCATAGAATTTTCCAAACATCCCAATAATCTAAACCGCGAAGATGGTTATTATCTATCCACTATTTAGCACCCAATCACGTCTTGGCCATCCCCACTTTCACAATCTCCCACCTCTGGCCGTCCAAGCATCGCCACCCCCCTCCTAACGCCAGGTACAACGTTAACTTTCGCTTATTTTCGTTTTCATTTCATTTCCTCCTTGGGATTTAGTTCATTTCGAACGTGTTTTTCGCGTTAGGTATATACCATATTCCATACTCCTTATTCCTGCCCCGATGAAGCCCCTTACAAGTGCGGGCGAAACGTTGACCTTAGTTGAAAACCAGACACGGTCTAACCCAAAAAGACTAAGAATTCAATCTAGCAAAAATAGAACTTAAATCAGATTGAAGGAGAAAATCAGGTTTCTAAACTTTGGGTGTTTTATTAAAAAATGAACGGGTATAAATTCAAATACATACATTATAAACTAAAATAGGTAACTAAAACATAAAATTCAGCCATTTTACAGTGCATAGAAATTTGGTTTTCTGTATCACCCGAGAAGTTTTGTCAATCAGGTATTCATAATCGCTATACTGTTTCAGTAAGCATAGCTTTCAAATCTTTCAGTTTTTTTGCGGTCATACGGCTCTTTTTTCTTTACATTGCAGATTGTCCAAGTTTCAAGTTAACGAAGAACTTTATTTGCTTTTATATGTCCACAATTTTAATTCCTTATTCCAATTAGTGTAGCTTGCGAAATTTGTAGGTTTGATGTATTTATAACCGTACTTGCGAACTTCTGAAGATCCTTGAAATAATTCTCACTTGAGTTGGTGACACGTGTCACGTGGCAGAAGCTGTTGCAACTAAATATCAAAGCACTACCACTATATTACTAAAAGTTTCTTGTTGTGATCCGAAGGTTTTCAGCTTTCCTCTGATATTATTCAAGTTCGGTTCTAAATAGCCGGCTGTGATTGTCTTTATTTTGACATTAGATAAGTCATCGGTTGAACAAGAACCTCAGTTTTGTTTTCTAAATCAAAGACGAGGAAAATGTTTATGGGGTCCGAACCTGTAACAGGCGACTTACGTTTAGATCGGGGTTAAGAAATTCTTGTTGAGATTTTTGTCAGCTGTAAGGGTTCTCACCTCTAAGAGAACTGTGTATTAATGTGCTCCATTACCATGCCTTGCTTTTTTGATACCCATCAAATTTATTTCGTTCTAAAAGCTTACGATTGCCTTGAAACTGTGGTAAAAGAAGAAGCTTGTTGAATCGAAATCCCCTTAAATTCTATTGAATTCGAAAAAGAAACGATTTGAAAATGTTGCCACTATTCCTTGTCATTTATCTCAAGTTGTTTAGATCGATTTCTGTTAGATGTGTGTTATAACAGAGCCGTCGTTTAAGTACACCTCTGCATGTACCTACTTAAATACGTATAAATATAAAATCAAACTATCTTCTGCTGTCGTTCACGCCTTTTAGTAATTTCTTTTACAAAGGTTTCAATTTTCGAAAATACCATTAACGGTTTTGTTTGTAGATTTGCCCACTGGAAAATACACATGTTTCTTTTTGCCTTCCCTATAATGAAGGCATGTTGTTTTCTCTAACAGCGCCTCTGTTTGTATAATATTCCGCTATAAGCTCGGGCGCCTTACTGCGAACAAAAGATACCATAACCATTGTTCTTTATTCCGAGTGCAGGTTGCTGTGCCCGCAGAATCAGAATATATGCTTAATTTTTTTAAACAAGTATTTATGTCTCCCGCGGTCTGGTTTCATCTGCATCTGGTGATATTAGCCCATCCCTGCCTTTTCCGCACAAAGCAACGTAATGAAATACCGTCTCAAGCTTTCTGGTGGCGCTCATTCGTAAGCTTAACAAATTTGCTAATAAAAGTAAGAGCAGGTTCTGGCGCTAGCAGCAGTTGGGAATGTTTGAGATTCCACGGCAGTAAGTTTTAATGGTCTTAATTAAGGGTTAATTTGTTTGCAAGTGTATACAGCAGAAGTTAAATGCTAATTATAGGTACTGCAAATTAGACAAGGGACACGTAATTGTGTTCAAAACGACTTCTTTATTCAATTAACATTTAAACCTAAGAGAAATGTGTATAAAATATTAAATAAACGTAATTGCCCGGATGATAGGTAGCATAAAGGCATAAAACACGTTCGTTACTCCAAACTACCTTGAATGCAAAATTTGAAATAATCATTATCATTTTATTCCTGAATTGTATCAGGCTTAGTGTTAAAATAACTACACCTCTCAAGATGTCTGCAACGCAATTTATTTTCAAAACTTAACAAAATGATTGGATACGAAACAACGGCTATTTGACTGCAGCCCTCCTCAACAGAATGTTTAATTTAAAGCGCTACCTGTTTTACTTATGGCGTTTTCTATATAAACTTATGTAGTTGTAGCCTAGAAAATAATATAAAACATAGGTGTGTATTATACCATTTGAGAAGTATTTTTTTCTATAAAATGTCAAGAGACACAGTTCTACATGTTCAAGCGACATCGCAGAAATAAAATCGTACATACAAGAGACCATAATAGAAAAACTACAAATCAGTTTTCCCCAAATGCTACAATTGTCTTGACACCAGCAACATAATAAATGCGACAAAACACAACTTAAATAATAAAATAGGAGAGAGACATGTGTAAGTTATTATGTAAAGTACAGCAATTCAAAACCAGAATTGATTACGGAGTAGGGACACCGACTGATACCCGTATAATCGGCTACCCGATGACCATGTCTATCTGGGATCTGGGTACAAATTTTTTGTACCCACCCACATACTACCCGTTAACCGCTAATTACCCGATATCCGTTAAGTACCCTATAAGCGGTGCAGCGAGCCTTCCGATATACAATGTTATATACAAGATCATGCCGACACGTACTTATTAACGCCACCTAGCACATGGCCGTTGTTATACCTATTTAATTGCGTATAATTTTATTAAGTTCGATTACTTTTATCAGTGCTTAACTAGTTTTTGTTTGATATTCAGTACTTATCGGGTATCGTTTGCTTATCGGGTATCAAATACTTATCGGGTATGGGTATTCCTATTACGGAGTAAATGAATAATCCTCATCTACAACCATTTCAATCAGAAGGGGTTTAAGTTCTTGCACTCAATTATATGACGTAATTATCCAGGTATGTTCAATAATACTTTTCAAAACCATTTTGTTTCAAGTGTCCTAAAAAAGTCTAGGGGTGTAAGATCTGGAGATATTGATGGTGATTCAATAGGTCCTCTCCGTCAAATCCAGTGCCCCTAGAAATTGTCATCAAGGAAATGGCTGACAGAACTAGCATATTGAGGAGGTGTCTTATGCTGATGAAAATCTAGTTCATTTTCTTCCAACTCCTCATGTTGTTCCATGATGACAATGATGTAAGGATATACTAGTGGGCCCAGGATATGGTGTTAACCCATGTATTAAATTTTTGTTTGTCTCTAAGTGTGTACTTCAAACACCAAGTGAGGATTACGGTCGCTTAAGTATCTGCAGCAATGCTGATTAAGATGGTCGTCTGAGAAACAAGTATTGTAAAGAAAACGTGGATTGCTATCAATGTTTAGTTAACGTTGGGTTAAACTGAACATGACAAAGACTAATGACTCAAAATAAGTTTATTTCACTAAACTCTTTTTCGCTTATGCTGTACGTATACACAGGCCATAACACGTTCTACAACGATTTTCACAAAATGCCCGGGTCATCAGCAATCTGGTTTCTGTACTTATACATACCATTATCAGCCTAGATCGTATTTCGTAAAACTGCCTCTAGGTGACCTGGTGGTGTAGAAAGACTGCTAACCTCAAAAATAAAAACAATGCGATGCAACGGAATTAATGATCATTTAATTTATACGTTGTGAATAAAGGCAGGAAGATAAAATGCGCAATAGCAATTGAAGGCCAATAACTAGTTACATTTTTTACAAGTTACACCCTTTAAAGAAAATGGCATATTTTCGTGTTTAATTGATAAAAATTGGACATTTCTAAAAAATTGATCTGGTTATCCCTGCTTTTCCCACGAAAAGACTACGGAAAACTAAAATGAGGCAACTTCGAATATTAAATTTGAAAATGTCCTGCTTCGAAATAAAGTCGATCTGTTTCTGGATTTTACTTAGAATTTTGTCTCCCACGAATTATTGAGGGCGGCTCGTTTTCATTGTACAATAAACATGTTGAAATCGTTGCTTACAGGTGACATAAACATCAACATTCTTGATGTCCTAACAACAAAGTATCTTTCAAAACAAGAAACCTATCTTTTGAAACAAGAAGGCAACCCTAGTAAGTAATTATACAAATGCTTCTTTATATCACACATTTATTAAATGACACAGAAACTGTGCATTTATGATTAATAGCAAAATAACAAATCAGAATGAATAGCATATGTCCTATTATACGCTGTCTAATATTGATAGTGAAACTAATACTACTGGCCTACTTAACTAAAACCGAACTATCTTTGATCGAAAGTTTCAGTGGTGGTGCAGTTCATCATGCTTCTTCACAGATATATTTTAGGGATGTGTTAAATTTTGTCTTGAAAATGCTATTTGCGTCAAAGTTTTTGTTTTAGGGAAATCTTATAATAGTTTTCGAATGGTTTTCAGCCTTTTGGTAGTTCGATGTTACCACGAAATATTTTACTAAAGATACGAATTTTTAGTCGCTTTTATGTCGTCTACGAGCATTATACTTACATACTTATTTTTTTACAGAGAAAGCATTGGCCTGACGACAACAAATCGGTGCTTTTATCCCACCCCATCTATAGGATATTCTACGTATCGCACGACTCTCAGGACCTCAAGATATTCAGTTACATTGCCAGAGACGGAGCATCGAATGTATTCAAATGCGCCGTATTCAAATCGAATAAAAAGGTTGGTACAGTTTTATACCCATTCTTTGCATGCGACATCGGGGGCGCTGCCTGGTTACGATAGCGTCGTTCGCGAGAATACATATATAAGCTCACTTTTGACGTCCATATTGCACGTATTTGCATGATTAGATTACAGAAAAGTGGCCATGCGGAAACTGTTCGACAATATGTGAAAAGGGAAGACTTGGGAATGGTAAAACGGCAAGGTTTTGTAGGACGCGACGTCTGCGTTTGCTTACGAACGTCACAAAAATGCTAATGTCTGTGTGTAAAACTGCAAGGAATGTAACCAAGTGCTCGTAGAGAAATAGCTTGATATATGCGGACACATCTCTTAGAAGCTTGTACAATATCTATATAAGTCTATTTATTTTCCTCTTATCATGTTTTTGATATAGTCTTGGTGGTATAACTGCAAATACCTATCAACAAAATTTCAGTATGTTAAGGCTCTAAACCGACATGGCATTTACAGTAATCATTCGGCATATCTTTATTATTTACTTTTTAATTAACATCGATGATATTTTATTGGGTTAGCAGGCATAAGAAGAAATGAAGAAGTATTGCTAGCCTTGACCGAGATTTGAACTCGGGACCTTTTGAACACTAGTCAAACGCTCTATCACTGAGCCATCAGGGCCCTATTCAAAATCGAATTACGTTCCGAAGCTTGCAAATAAGAGCGACGAGCGATTCAGCTGCAAATGCGCCGGATGGCGTTCAGCAGCGTTACATATGAACTTGATATATTTACGCCACCTTAACCTCGATTCTGAATAGGGTCCTGATAGAGCGTATGGCTAGTGTTCAAAAGGTCTCGAGTTCAAATCTCAGTTAAGGCTGGCAATACCTTTTCATTTCTTCTTATGCCTGCTAACCCATTAAAATATGATCGATGTTAATTAAAAACAAATTTCAGGCAATAATTAACTTTTTTATTATTTACTATAAAGCTTTTTTAAGTTATAATACAATAGTAGTAGTACACGCATTGTGCTAGATAGTCAAAAACGTATCATCAGAGCTTGTTTTTTAATGTCAAATATTGACGATTAGTAATAGCATTGAAAGCATTATTGATTGATCGAACCAGCGTACGGTAGGCATTTCTGCCGCTCCCGGATATACCGCCGGGCCGGCTACGTCTACGCTGGGTTGTAGGGGTGACACGCTTGTTGCTAGTGGGCTCCCACGTAGCGCATGTTAGAGGAATTTGGGGATTGGAATGCGGAGGTTTTCAGGGCATCCAACTATTGGATACTTTTTATTAGCCTCCGTGTTGGATGGTAGCTTAGTTCGGCTGCAGTTACGTTTTATTTTGCTGTGCTTTTCTCCACCGTTCTCCACTTGTAATAGCATTGAAAGCATTATTGCTATAAAATTATTTGTAGTTTTGTACAATAAATCCATAGGCTCCTGAAACATTGCTAGAGCTATGCTAGACAAGTGTAATGCTGCATTAAGGTTTTTAATCCAGTCACCCCTAGAAACTATAACATACTTAACACAATAGTGTTTCTATATAATGTTCTCTCTGCATGAAAGGTGCAAGCTTACACTACGCTGACTAATATTAAAAATTAATCTGTATATGCTGCACAGCTAGCAACTACCGCAAAAATTTTCGCTAACACTCCAACATGACGGACACCAGAATAATTTTTTTAATAGATCTCCAAAAACAATATGTAGCATAGAATTACATCACTGAGATTATTGATAAAGAGAAAGAAAGAGTAACGGCCCAACGTTAGAACCCTGAAGCACACCAGATATCATGTATTTAGATGATTTGTGTCCATGGTAGGTAAGATAAGATTTTAGAAACTGTACAAAGTTGGTATAAAATCCAAAGAATGCAAGTTTTTCTATCAAACGCCGGCCGTTGCGATTTGTAGTATTACCTACTTTATTAATTTCCTACCTACTGTCGATCGACTAGATCGGAAGCAGCTGATTTTATTGGGGAATAAAAACGATTATATTATATGATAGTTTCAATTAGTTGTAAGAAATTTGACAGGATAGAATATCGGCCGATAAATTATATTGTCTTATGTATGAATATCTGATTGAAATATGAGATAAACCTTTGGTAAAGAAGTAGTGAGTCTAACGGAATGTTTTCAGGACCCGATATAATCTCCCTTTTCATTGTTTTGCATATCCATATTTGTTGTAAAAGTGAATATTACAAAACCTATATCTACCGATGGGTTGGACAAAGGATCGGCAAAGACATTAAGAAGGTTGCCAAATGAGTCAATTACGCATTAAACTTTACTACAACGATATTGTAATATTCCATTATCGATGTACCATTTATACAACGGACAAAGGACCACAACTTTTTATGATGCGTACTACATTTTGGTCGCTGATTAATAGTTTCAAACTCTCACACCGATCTAATTAATTCATAACTGGAGTATCTTTCATCATTACCTTTCTGCTAGATACATAGAATTTCAGACGTATACAGATTAGGACATCTGTATATAAAGTTTCTGTAATCTGGGTACAAGTACATCTAAACGTAAAAAATGGCATTTTCACGCCTAAAGTAGTAGTACTAGTAGTAATATAGTAGACAAGTATCAAACTTACGAAGGTAATGAATTAAGAATGTCTCTTTAGAATTCCAAATACATAAATCAGGGCACCGATTATTATCCGGTTAAAATTGAATGCGCTTTTTGTGTAGTGCATGTCATGCTGCAATACTTCCTTAACTGTTGTTTTGACTCTATCTCATCTGTAGTAACATATCGCCCAATAATTTTGTTTGTTTATACTCACCTAATATAAATTCATTCTCATTGACTGGGTGGCGACGAAGTATTCATCAAAAAGCTAATGCCCACTGGTCGCAATAAACGTTATTCTACTTCATCTTTGGAATCTGTGTGTACGACCTGGCGACTTCAAACCCCAATATTTTAAGAACCGCTAGGAATTCGGGAAAAATAAATAGAGTCAGGTTTGCTTAAAATTAGTCATTGGATTGACAAAATAAAATGCTTCTACAACATCAGTAGATCATTATTTTATTGTTCCGTTAGTTTTTGTTTATTTTCTGGGCGCTGTTCATGACTGGATGTTATACACATAATTGCACAGACAAACCATCTAAAAATTAATAGATCAAGTGTCCAAAGTTGCAATCTCAATTCCATTTTAAAGCACCAATAAGGCGACACTTAGGCAAAGCGTACATCAATGATGTATTTAACGTTTCTCATTGGTTGGTGCTCAAAACCGTACTAATTGCTGTTGAACAGTAGCTGCTCGTGGGGTTCGGTGACGGGGGCCAAATAAGATGGATGTCAGAATTAACTGTGAGTTTTTTCTTAATTTATCTGCACTTCAGTTACGCTTCGCGTTTAGTTATAATGTAAATATACCTGGAGACAAAATATAAATACCGTTCAGTAAGAACTGCGGGAAGCTCCAAAACGATCTCTTGATAGGATATGATACGATAGGGTTGGGTAGTCATTTCTCGCGCTCCTTGGAAACAGTGATGAAGGTCAAATCTCATGTTTATCCTTTGTTTCCCATGAGCATGGCGAATATTTTCCATTTCCGATTCGTTTCCATCTTAATGGGTTTTCCGACGAGCCGCCACTGCTGCTGAACTATTCCGTTCACAATGCGGTTAATGTTATTAATGTTACGTCTTTCTCCAAAAATTGTCAATATTCTTGAAGCAGGCTGCAGTCTTATTAACTCTATTTAGGATAAAAAGAATAAGTTTAACTAAAGATTCGCTTAATCGTTTTGATTATACATGGATTTGTTACTGCGATACACTGCATTTGCCCGCAATGATAACATGTATTAAAATACATATCGTCATAGCTTAAATTGCATCTGCATGCTACAGACGTCGCTATGAATTTTTTACAAAAAAAAAAGACTTTTGACGGCATATCTCGATTACATACATTTTATCTCTAATAGCAAAAAAAGGTTTCCTGTATGGTGAAAATTCCACTGCAAATTAGTAACGCCGACAACAGTAAGTTCCATTCTCCGAGAGAGTAATTTTAGTGTTAGTCGAATGAACCAAGCGAGTCTGAAAACATTTAGTAAAGCAGCTATTTTCCATATTATTAAGTCATGCACTCGTAGTCAAATGCAAAACCATATTTAAAAGGACTTCCTCAAATATTTTCGAAGTAGGCAGGAATAACTTTCGTGTTTTCCACAAGTTTCTTTTAATTAATTGTAAAAGGATCAACTGCTCGAAGACCTGTATACGAAAATGAATGTCCCAAATGTAAGCCCGAATTCCGCGCGAAGTGTCGAATTTGCGAAGTTATTTATTTAAGTGATTGATGAAGTAGCTGCAAATTTTTAGCTAAAAGCTAAAGAATAGAAATAGTCTGGAAGCAGGAAAGTGTGGGAAGGTAGTAATTAATCACTCTGATGCAGCCCCCGCACTTAGCGCGACGGAGTCTTTGGCAAACACACCAGGTATTGCACAAAGGAGCGCCTGCATATCTTCCGTTTTCGGGCTTAATTACGGCCGGTACATTTCCGTCCAGCGAGTTCCTGAATTGTTGACTGTGGCGCCAGCTAAAAGTCACGACGCATTTGCATAAAAATACCGCTAAAATAAATGCCCTTGTTTTAATTTGTGGCTGCTTTCTGGTTCTGAATTACCGTTATTGTTTAAATGAGTTTACGTTGACGTAAAATTTTGTTGCTGCTTTGTACAGAGCTGCTGGCCGCGGAAATGCTGAAATTTATTCTATTTTATTCAGATGAATGTTGGGTACAAATTATCTGGGAATGTAGGTATTTTATCTCTTTACAGCCGCGATGTGGAACAACTCAACTTGTGTTCTGTAAAATTCTAGAAATACAATGCTTAGTGCTAACTGTACGAAACGATAAGAACATATTAAATTTGATACAGCAGTTTTCTTTTTTATTTTGTATAATAATATGAAATTATACTTATTTACTGCATCTGCTTTACTACACTGCAGTCTGTCCTCACTGTTATCACCATTAATTTCAAAGGGTTATATAGTTATACAACGTTTCGTTAAATGGCTCTTCCAAAGTTGCTTTTAACACTCAGAAACAAATTTTTGTCATTCGTTCCTGTCGAGCCAGTAAAACAACCGTTTTCAAAAGCTTAATTTCAAAACACTCGCTAAGTTGAAATTATAATTTAAAAGATAACTTACTTCTTCAGTTCTGGCGGGTTTTCTTGTTTATTTTTAAAAGTAATAGCGTTTGTTTTTGTATTTTATGTTTTGGCCGTTTTTTTTTTCGCCTTTTTTAAAAATTTTATTTTCGCTGGGGATTCTTTACTTTGATCTGTTTGCAAAGATGTCTGTATCGGTTGATATTTTCTGCCTGTTGAATTACGAAAACTTTCAAAAAGGAACAAGAAAACCCGCCACAACCGAAGAATTAAGATAACAACAACACAGTTCCGCCAAAACAAACAAATACATTAACAGATAGCGGTTAGAAAATTTCAAGGATATTTGTGAAAGCATTCGTAATAAAATTGCGTGATCTATCACTATCTATTGCTTGTTATGTTATCTACTGTCATGTTAAACAGTCGCGGATGAACTCCATCGACCATAATATTTCCGTAGGCAAATGGCTTCAAAATATCTTCTGCTGAATGTAAGCTTTCAAACGAGCCGAGCTCGATGTCCCATGGGAATGAATTCGCGAGATAATTCCTGCTGCTTCACGTCGAGTCCAGACCGCGACTGCGATGTTTTATTTTGATACGGAGCTTTTTTTCTGAAAACGTATTGTTTGCAAAAATGCAAGTATTTCTAACTTGCGTTTGCTCGTACTAATGTTATTATGCGGTGACGTTAAAATGTTTTGCAAAGTCATAAGCAAGTTGATCTTTTTTAACAAGAACCCGCTACAAGCATGGGCTCTAGCCAATTTTGCATTTAAGACATTTCGTTTTCTTCAAATATGTAATACATGGGAAAATCTTTGACCATCTATTTATCCGGCTGACAAGGCAGGTCCACTGCTACGGTCAACTGGAACTTAGACATTGGAAGCTGCACCAGCGTTGCAATTGGTAATTCCAAGTGTATAACGTAAATAGTCAGATTGTGCAAAATGCTCACAAAATAAACAGATAGTTTATTTATAATCATTTAGATAAATCCTATTTTTAGTCGCTAGGCATTCTTAAGAGGTGTGGTGGTCTCTTTTTATTAGAATAAAAAAAAACAAGGGATTGGGGAACTGTACTGGAATAGTAGAAAATGTATCTTTATAACAAGCAATTAAAGCTTGAACTAAATTATAAATAAAACACTGTAATGTAAAAGTTCCGAACAAAATTTGTAACTCCCTCATTTAACGGTTTTTTTAACAGTTGTCTGTGCAGGTCAGTTTTGTTTCGTAAAATGTCACTTTTTGAGTGCAAAATATTATTTATGACGTCGTTGGTTTCCTAGCAACTGATCCTCTCCGTCCTATTTATTTTCGAGGAAATAGCTGGTCAAAATACAGATAAACCGTTGTGCCGCGTCTTGGTGAAACCAAACATTCTGATGAGGTACGTATTTATTATTAGGGAAAGTGACAGCCAACGTTGCCGGTAACTCCAAAGGTAGGAAAAAATGGGATTCAGTTAGGCTTTCTTCGAAAAAATAAGACCCTATAATTTACACCCACATTTTAAATTTGCCTTGGCGTTGAGTGCGACCCTTTTGTGACCAATAGGGTTTTTTGTGGATCTATTTAGCTTCTTCAGTACTTACCTATATAATAATGTTACTCAAAGAAAGACCTGTCGATATTTTTTGTACATCACACAAAGTAGCCGTGAATATTGTTCCAAACCCTTCTATTTCACTATACTATATTTTTATAATATTGGGTCACACGCATTGTAAGCCGATAATAGCGTCTAAATATTGAAATTTAGGGCTGTAGCTCTGCCCTTTACCTTTGTTTGTCAAAATATGGACAAAACACTCATAAATATGTGACTTATATAATATGATATCTACATAAAAATTCAACTCCAACGTTTTTGGGAAAACCATATTTTAGCGAAGTCATTAAAGATGGGAACTGAAACAATATTATGAGTGGTTACAGTTAAAACTTATCGTCTGTGGTCTAAACTCTTGAATGCGCATTTAAGTCTGCGAGAATAAAAATCCGCGCGGGGATGATTTAGTGTGCGTGGCGACAAGTCGTAAAATTACAGAGAGATAGATTTTCCTACCAATCTGAAGTTGTATCTTATTTCAATATTCCTTTGTTTCAAAATTTACTATGTGCAGCGAATAGCAATGAATATGGTATATAGGTACTATAGATTTAGACATAGTTATATAACTAAATGTTTTTTATAATCTCAAGTATTCACGGTTTTGAATGAATCAACAAGCAAACGTGGTCGATGCATTTATCGTGTAGTTCGTGGCTTCCTCAAATTATAGCATATTTTGCAATAAACAGTGCGTTAGTGGAATCTAAGAGMTCCCTCGAAAACTAAACTAAATGAAATATGATGCGCGTAAACCGTGCAGTAAAACTAGAGCACTTAAATAATGATTTATGGAGCGTAAGTTTCTAGTTTGTTTAGATAATATTATACAGWTTATGCTATGAAAAWCACTATAAAATGTAGTTCAGTCATGTACTAAGTGCACTTGTTGATTGTTTTTGGTAATTCGAACCAAGATGTAAATGCAAACATCAAACGCGAGATATATAGGTATAAGAAGTAGATACTTCAAGAACAAGAGTTCTTGTATCGTCATCTATACTTTTATAATTTTAGAACGTAGATAGTTCAAGCGCGCTACTTCCATATGTCTAAAAAGGAATATTAGTACAACACTCACTTATACTCGTAATTACTCTAATGCAGGCTTTTTTACATCAGCTTTTTTGTAATAACTAATGCAGAATTCGTTATTAGAGCCTTAGATTTTATATTGTCATATTCTCGTAAGTACATATTGTTACACTGCGTCACAATGAAATAACTGACGGGGTGGATTCCCTTTTTTGTTATATAAAGCTTCCTTTTGACAAACTTAAAGCAAACTGTTATTGCTAAAATGGGCCACAAACAGCCGGTTACCCGGGAATTGGTCGCGACTCACATGCTTGTATGACATTTCTCAGGATTTCTAGGGTCAATTGCTGGCACTCAAACACAATTATTTGAGTAAGTAATTCCACCAAGAACTCTGGTTGTGCTTCAAAAACATTGGATCAAAAGGTGTCACCAACGGAAAAAATCTAGGGGTGTAAGATCTGCAGACCTGCTAAGTATTCAATAAGTTCTATCCCTCCAATCCATTGTACCTAGAAGTTGTCATCAAGGAACTGCATGACATTCGACTCCTCACCTTGTTCCATGGTGTCAGTGATATAGGGATGCTGCAGACTGTCTACATCCAACACCGGAGATGGAAGGACCTCTGAAGAAGCTTCCCACTCATGCTAGAGAAACGTTAGGATGCAATTCCAACTGACGACGGCCTTTAGACCGTAGTTAGACAACAGTTCATCATCTGGCCGCGAAAGCCTTAACCAATTGACATATCGTCACAAAAGCTGACCGTCGAAATTTTGCTTACGGGAAAACGACTTATGGTATGGTCATTAATATCTAAGTCCACATGTTGTTTTTTTACTTGTACTTTATGGTATCAAGTGAGGCTTAAGATCGCCCCAGTATCTGTACTTATACCTATTAACATGGTAATTTAAAAATAATGAAGCAAGTATTGTAATGTCAGCTAATTATTATTGATACTTTATAATGTTAAGTTTTCAAAATAGTTTTCGTTTAATTTATGCGTCATGTGAATTTTAAAAGGAAGAAACTTACCTTTATGGATAATCCTGAAAACTTGCAATATCTTTCCCGAACATGTTTATTGCAAACTGTTTCAGTTTTTCCAAATTATCCCATAAGTTTCCAGACGTATTTGTTGAAACTGGCAATGCAGGGCAAATAGTTCCGGAAGATAATTCAATTATGTGGTGCAAAAAAATCAGGAAAGAAAATAACGCTATAAAATTGAATATGTGGTAGTTTTTTTACCTACGAGTTGTTTACGTAGAAATTACTGCCGAGTAAGCTTCTTTCACTCTTACATGACGCTTAGGTACTTTTTTTAAATTTTCGCTAGATCGATTTTGCTTGATTCAAAAGAAATGTAGAGTGGGGATTTCAGTCTCAAAATCTACCCTAGCAATCAGGGTTGGCAAAATGTTTAAAACACGATATTTTAAACTTGTTTAAAACAACGCTTCTGTTTAAAACCTTGTTTTAAACAAATGTTTAAATCATTTGTTTTAAAGAGTGTTTTTTTACTAATGTTTTAAACAGTGTTTTATAACTACTATTGTATGTAATTCATTAATTATTACTATTAGGCTCGTTTACCCTCCACAAATAGATAAACAGGATTATTAGTAATGACATATTATCTACATAATGTCACCTTACATTTGCATAAAAATGAATTGAATTCAAAACCAGGCCCAGTTTTTTATCGATACAACAGTTATAGAAATTAATAATAAACTTAACATTTTTTCTGTAGCTATAAATTACAAACATTTTAAAACAACAAATAAAAATCTTAACCTTATCATAACATAAAAATTTGTATTTCTGGTCCAATACAACAAAACAATAAGTAAGACGTTCATTCAACACTTACTAGATAATTATATATTTAGCATAATAGAACAAATAGTTATCAAAACTTAGGAATATAAAAAAACAATAAACAAGAAATAAATATTTTTACTAGTGCAAGCATATCTTTTTTTCACTTCTTGCATCGAGCTCGCTATTTTGCACCTTAATTTTGTCGAAGTAATTCCACCCTGCATTATTTCTCCTACTGGTCATTGTAATTGTTGAACTTTAAACTTTAAACATACAAAGTTGGTTCCTATTCTATTTGTTAAAGTTGATATTAGCTAAAATTCACCCAGTAACCAGTATGTGATTGGTCTGGATTTTAAGAAGAGAGTTGATTTTCGCTTAAAATAGAAAAGAAAAACCGGCTCATAATAACTAAAATTGTCGCGTAAACGCCATACACATCGAATACAAATGACAAATGTCAACGGGCAATCGTAGTCACCTAGGGATTTTTAGACAACTGCTACGCTTTGAGTCATCTACTCGTATTTATTTTCACTAATACACATAGTAATTTGCATGAGAATGCATGTTTAAAACAGTGTTTAAAACGTTTTAAACATGTTTTAACTAAGTAAGAAAAAAACATGTTTAAAACAATTTAAACGGGATTAAATTTAAAAAAAACTGTTTGTTTTGATTTAAAAAAACATGTTTTTTTGCCAACCCTGCTAGCAATATTAGATTTAAAATTTGTCATTCTTTTTTTAAAGTCTATCTTTTGGTGTTTTGAGCAGACTTTAATAAACAGCTTGTATGCTAAATTTAGTCACAGGCACAATATAACAACTTTCTGATTTAACTAGAACGAAAATTATACAGTTCACAGAAATATATTAAAAAGAGTTACCAAACTTCTGCCACATACAGATTTTTACTTCAAACTAAGAAAAAATATTAGCCAACATTAATTAATTAATTAAACATATATGCTAAATGCAATACATAAATAGATACATTTTGTGCAGGTTCTTTTCTAAATAATTTAATCGTAGTCTTTTTTATTAACAATCTAACTTCTAACTATTTTGCCCGCGCTCTTAATTTTTTTAGGACAATTGCGTTCCTTCAAGTTCCTCTAAAGAATTCAAAGCTAAAGCTGTCAAGAAAAACTGGAGCATAACGAAAAGTAATCTGATTAGTGATTTTAAAAACACAACTTCAATGTTAAAATAAATCAAAAATATCGCAGTGTCTGCTAAAACAGCGCAAGATCGAACTGTTAAATGGCCTTAGATGTGACACAACAGTTGAAGGACATAAAACTTTCGGCAATGTTAGTTGCTGTGGACGAGTATTGCGAAGTATTTGTAAAAATTTTCTCACCCTTAAGAAAGAATAATACCTACATTGCAAATACTATATTAAAGTACCTACAAGATAACGAGATCAATGTGAGTTTGTTGCACTAATGAGATAAACGAAGGATTTATTTCATTTTAAAAAGTAAAATTGACTATGAAATCCATTTTTTTTCATTGTTTAATTCACCAGGAAGCGCTTTTTGTACAATCCTTTCCAAACAAAATAATTGATGTTACTTATGAACTTGATTATTAAGGTTTATAGCTAAGACCCCATATTATCGGTAATTTAAAAAATTATTAGATGAAATAGATAACCAGTACTGTGTTTCATTTATGCACAATGAAATGCGATTGCATTCCACGAGATAATGTTTTAGTGTTTATTTTTTCTCATAAGCACCTGCATCAAAAATTCATTTATTTTATGACTAGCACTGCAATGCATCTCAGTGAACTAAATCTAAAGCTTCGAGGGAAAGGAAACACTGCATTTGCATTAGTGGAAGAAGTAGTTTGTTTTGAAAATGGATTGCTGCCTTTGGCCCAAGAAGTGCCAACTGGCCCATTACTATATTCCCAAACCTTAAAGAATCATTGGGACGAAAATGGTGCTTCTATTCACACCAGTTACTTTACAACAACGATCAAAACAACGAAGGATGGCTTTGCTGAACGAAATGCTATTATCAAATAAAAATGGCTTTTGATGTGCTGAAGACTTTTACTACTAATAAAGAACAAGCTAAGAAGCCAAATAACTAATCCAAATTTAGAGTCGTGTCTAAAAACTACTAGTTATGTGTCGTATTGACAAAAAATTTTTCTGGCTCTTCTGAGCTACGCATAAGACCTAAATGAATGTTTACTTATATATGTTATTATATTTTGAAGAATTCCAGTATTTTAATAGATATCATGCATACCTCAATCAGTCGCCTCACGTGACCTTTTTAATTGTTCTTCATGAACTTATACCGTATGGTGCTTCCAATATAACTAAAACATAAATATCTCTTGCTAAACGTTTACAATACGAAACTAGATTTAGCCGAAGCAGACAAGCGTCCTTTTAGTGCTCACAGTTATATCTGGCAGTCAGGATTATATAGGAAGTTCAGAACGTTTGTTTTGATTACGAAATACAACAGAGCACTTGCCAAATGTTGTATTACAGCACTACACACCTAGCGACTTAAAAAGAATCGGTGTTATTTATACGCTTTTCATCATCTATTTATTTAGTGACCTCCGGTACGTCATCGTTCCAAAAAGAAACACAACCCTCCGCCACGARMCTCGGTTACTATTTTTTTCGGTGCGGCTTACGCAGTTGATGTTTTTTCGTGTTCTGGTCTCGTGGTTGCAAAAAAATTCCGGCTGGCCAAAACTGAAGTGTATCCATCGGCTCACATTATTCCGAAAATAACAGGGCAATAATTCTTAATTGCGTCAGTGTGTCGTCGATTACAATACAGTCGGTCCTGACATCATTAGGTTTTTTGCGACGGTGCCAAAAGGATCCCGATAAAAATCGAAGAAACCGTAAAAAAGTTTATTACTAAGGTCGTCTTTCTATGGACCACACCGTGAAAAGATGGCTTCTTGAACATAATACGAGTAATTAAATATATAGGTTAAGTAATTGTCGTTAATCTACGATAAAATGTTTTATCACATTGCAAATATATGGAACTTAATGGATTTTCCTATTATTTAGTTCATATTAAGTAGATGGTTTAGGTTGAAGTAGTGTATGTACCGCACGTTATGTATAATTTATAGTGAATTTCCCGGCGACTAGCTGGATTCTGTAAACAGACGAATACATTATCCCATAAACGTAAATCTCCCTTTGCTAGCAGATTTAAAAGATGTGTTGAGAAAACTGAGATAAGTGTGTGTGCGATAGCAGGAAATACACATGGAAGAATATATAACAATTACATATTCATAATACGCAATTCGTAGAGTGTACTGATCAAGGGCGAATATAAACAATTATAGGTTATATTCTGTACAAACTTCTTTTCGTTTGTTTAGATTTACTAAAGATTTCATATTTACTTTAAGAATTTGATGGAGAAATGTCAAAAGCAGAGATTCTCAGGAGCACCAGTAAAAACTGAGAAGTCTTCCTCGGAAATTTGCGAGGTTTATTTCATTATGACTGGACCAATACACAAAAATTTATATAGGCAAAATTTTTATTACAAATGTTCAATTCTCATCAAAATAATTCACGAACGAACTAAGCGCGCACAAATCTTAACTGAGGTCAGTACTGGTGTGTAACCTTTGAATTTTAGTCCCAGTGCTCTATTCGTGACAGCATTAATAATAGCAAGGAAAGAATCAACGAATAAAAAGGATAATCAACGATAGAAAGAGAAAGTGAGACCTCATCGAATTCCTAAAAGAACTATGCATAAATGATAATTACAAAGACTATACAGAGCAACAGAGATACTAGCCAAAGACCGAGGTAGCAAATCGCCAGGTTCGAGAAAGGCATGGTGCGAAAATATGCATTATTTTCTTGGTTTCGCCTTGATCTCGTCCCAAAGTTCGAGAGTGAGACTGACACTTTTACAACTCGAACTTTCGAGATGAGAGAGATGAGAGAGTTTAGCACCGAAATTCTCGATTAATCAATTAACAGAATTACTTCATAGATGAACAAAATAAAGTAGGGAAATGCATGAAACCCTACATCCTAGGACCGTCAGTGAGCTGGAATATGACGGATGAGTCAGCTATGATAATGTGGTACTGTAGGTGATACTTTGGTACTTAGGTTGACCGTTTAATTTGTTTCTGTGTTTCATAGATAAATTGTGTAGCATAATCTACACATTATTAAATCAATGGCGTGCCCATTGGGAAGGGGGATTCCAGGTGAGAACCCCCCAGACCCATGAAAAATCATGGTTTTTAAAACAAAAATTGCCAAAACAGAAAAACAGAATATTACTTGTTTACTAGTAATAACAGAAAATGCAATATCAGTTGGACAGTTGTAAAATACACAGAGTGTTTCTTAAATAGATGCAAATATTAATGGAAAGACAGGTATCATTAAAATAAGTAATTTTCCTGTTTTAGATTTTTCAATATCAAGACGAATTGCCAACGTCAAAAATCGATAAATTTAATAGATTTTTTTTAAACTAACTAATTAGCTGATTTCTTTGCAGTGAAGTAGCGGAAAACAATTTTTTTCCAATTTCGCCTTTGAGAAAGGGTCCTTAAACTGAAGTGTGAAAAGTGTGTTTTATTAAATTGTAGTCCCTCCTTCCACGCAGTTGTGTAGTAATCCCCCCAGCCAAAATTTCTGGGCACGCCACTGCATTGAATTGTATACAAGTAAACTATAATCTTAATTAGCAGTTCTATCAAATATATTTGATAAACGAATAAATGATCATTTATCAACATTAAAAATAAATAGTTTTTTTAGACACTCAGTGGAAATGGACTACATTCCCTTATTACAAATCGAAAAGAAAAATATATTTTAATTATATAGCAAGCATTTCTTCATTGCAACCATTTCTTTATAGCAACAATTAAGTTATTTATTAGAATAAAAATTAAATGTACAATTGTTAGCATTTTATTTTTTCAGCTCCTCACTACGACATGCACCATATAAACCAAAAGTTAATGCCGCTTTAATGGAGAGAAATGGATCTTCAGGCGCTTCTGTCAAAAATCGTAATCATTATCCTGCGATATATCTTATTATTACTTTTTTTTTGCTTCATATCCCAGACTTTGCCGTTTTAAATGTATATGTAACTTTTGATACTTTGATATGTCGACGTTTTCTTTCATTCTTAATGTTAACCATAGCGTGCAATATTTCAGCTTATAGTCAAATATAAAGATAAAGCATCAATTTCCTCACTATAACTATCGGCAGCCTTCAGAATGTGACAGTTGCCAGTCAGCCAGTCTATGGTGCATATTTTATTGTAGCTTGGCAGCGGTTACAAAAGGTGGCACAAAGAATTCAGAAATCAACGCCTGCTTCGTTGCATGAATCATTTATAGAAACCCTGTATATTCGTCTTCTAGAGCTCAATATGTTTATGGAAATAAATAAATAACTAAGTAAGCAGTTTATTTCAAATGATACAACATAAATATAAACAAAGTAAACACAGCAACGACACAGTAAATACATGTAAACAAAGTAAAATAAATGTGTATAAGTGGGTAATACATATTTAATTTTATATTTGTTCATTTCTATATTTTGTAATTTTTTTTGAACCGCCTGGTGTTGCTGATTCATCAGGTCGCTACCTTACTGGCGCCCATATAATTTAAATCGGAACAAAGGAGTCTCCAGACAAACAAAACGTCTTCCATTTGATTTAAATAGAAATCTAAACAGTGAGTCAGCTTCTGAAATTTTATAGAAAAGGAGAGACGAGTCTGTGATGCATCTTACAAGCACTAGGTACATAATACTGTATAAATCTAAATATGGTGTTATTGTAGTTTATGTTTTTGTGCCTGAAGAATTTACTTGGCCGATCGCAAAGTGCAACTTTTATTTTTTATTACGCGAGGAGGTTCTGGCTCTTAAATTATCATTCATGCTGTTAATATTTATTTTGGAAACTTCTGTACTAATATAACATGTTATACAGAATTAAAATAAGTACCATTTCGCCCAGGTAATTGGAATTCCAGCCGTTGCTGTGACGTAGCGAAGATTATTTTGGAAAGGCGCCATATAGTTAAAAAAACTCTGATATAAACAGAATAGACCGTCTTGCGTCTTTTTCCCAAGAAACAATTGAGCATTTTGTTTGACAGTTTGTAGGTGTTTGTAGATACACACACCTACTTTTGTCGGCAGAAAATGTACAATTTTCGTTGTAACTTATAATTCTGGAATTCGCCCAGACACAAAGCTCCTGGACACAGAAATAAACGATACTAAGGAATTTATTCAATTTACTGTTCCTGTGGAAGAAATTAGTTTAATTTAGAGGTTCCTATAGTCATTGTCTTACGTCACTATCTTTTATTACTTTATATTATTTGTGTTATCATCAGTTCACCAGATTAAATCTTGAAAAGCGGAAAATGTTGAGATACAAGGTGGAAATAACTACGGAGTCGTTGGCTTCAAAATATACATATAACTCTAGTGTAAAAATAAATCAAACGTGGAAAAGATGTAAACGAAATAAACGACAGGTGTGTGCGTAACACCCTTCATGTCATTTTGGCTCATATTTCATTGGCATAAAAATGAATTATGTTCTGCTATAAATACGCCATATATTTTACTAGGATTATTGATCGTTGCAGACCGAAATATATGATTTAAATTCGGAAAAATCCACTGGTGGGACTGCAAAATTACATCAGTCAGATTCTCGCCAATCCTGGTATTTTACAAAATTAACTGTATTTCGGTGTTGCTTCAGGATCAATAGGCGACTGGAATTTCCCTTAACAACCAGTCTCCTATTAAAAATAAGAGAAGACGATATTCTGGATTACTTACGTTACCTATATAAGATTTACTGTGTCTTGTGAACACTTTGGTCGCTCCACTAATTATATTTTACAATTACTAGTATAGAGTAACATACCCCTTGATCTGTACGTGTTCTGCTTTGCTACAGGCTTCCTATTTTAAAATCCATAACGGTTTTGTACCCATACACGTTGGACACACGTGCAAGTGCATTGTGGGTTGGCAACAATATAAAAGCAACATTAAATGTAAAACTTTCTTGGCAAGTTGACATGTGAACAGTTGGAGCGCTGTAAAACATTAATTAGCTCACGCCTTTACGTAGCTCATAATGTCCAAAGGGTACTGATTTTTTTTCGTGAAACAACTTTAGATGTTGGTACTGTTGCTTTACTGATATGACAGAAAATTATCGCAATTTGTTATTGTGGTAAGTTAAAGACATAGCTCATGATAAAGGAAAAATGAGTTTGTATAAAAATGTGCTCGCGGTAGTTTCTAGTGGGATACAAAAATAATCGTGCAAAATGTGGTACCGGAAGACCTTAATAGAAACACGAAAACGCACAGCACAGCGCATCATTGTTAATTTTACTCCAGTTCTCAATGTTCCACAACAGTATATAAATAAATAAGTGTTATATAACATTCAAAATAAGTTTACATTGAACAATATCTTAAATCTTTACGACTCTGAAATTTAGACGATAGACAAAAATCAACAATTTCGGAAACATATCTCACCTTCCTAATCTGTTGCTATATATATAACGTAAGTATGTCTGAGCTGTGGCGTTCTCCTTTCTTCGAGTATTCCTATTGTAGCTTCCTAACGGTACATAAAGCGTCCAAAAGGAGTAGTCGCCAAATATACTGTTACTGTTCTCTTATACCCGTAGATATTCTCAATTACCTAATACAAATTTTCTGTTTTTCTTATTGTATTACATGTCTGTTGTAACATGTTACTCTTGACAGAGAATTATTACTGTGCACCGTGCATTATAACGACTTTCTATGAACTGTTTAGTTTATGCTTGGATTATAGTATGACATACTCCATTTTCAATTATTTTTGCTACTATTTCGGATCAAAGAATCATAGTAACTTGCAATTTTTATCCTTTCCTATTAACGAAGTCTGCCTTTATAATTTGTGTTGAGAGATATACCATACTATATAAGTTTCCCGAAAAAACTAGGTATAATATCTCAGAAGGTGATATTTTAGTTAGTTTTGACGTGGTTTCTTTATTTACGAAAGTACCCATTCCTGAAGCGATAGATATAATCAAATCCAAGCTTAATAGCGATCCCCTAGGTGACACGATGGCCAGGTTATCTGAACATTGTTTAAAATCTACTCTTTTCTTATGGAATGATAATTTTTATGAACAAAAATCAGCTTGTGCAATGGGTTCACCTCTAAGTCCTGTAGTAGCCAATTTTTTTATGGAAAATTTTGAACAGGTAGCGATAAACAGTTTTCAGTTTAAGCCAAAATGTTGGTATAGGTACGTAGATGACACTTTTGTTATTTGGCCCCACGGTATAGAAGAGCTGGGTAGGCTTCTAAATCATTTGAACAGTCAAAATCCCGACATAAAATTTACTATGTAATTAGAAAGCAATGGTGGTTTACCTTTCTTGGATGTCCAAATTTACAGAACAAACACTGGGCAGTTAGGACACAAAGTTTACAGAAAACCAACACACACAGACAGATATTTACATGCCACATCTCACCACCCTTCCTCTCAAAAGAATAGTCTTATAAGAACGTTATTTGTTAGAGCACTAAGGATATCAGACGACAGTTCTTTACAAAAAGAAATATATCATCTTAAATCAGCGCTAGTGAGAAATGGTTATAGCAATAAGAATATTTGGTCAGTTTTTAATAAAAGTGCTCATCCAAATCAAGTAAATTCTCAGCCAGGACAAAGTAAATAGAAGTTGAGTTTGGCTTATGTGCAAGGCCTTTCGGAAAAATTAAAGAGGATGCTTAGAAAACACGATAATAATTTAGATAAAGTTTTAAATTCTACTAAAGACAAAGTACATTTAGAGAGTGAAGGGGTTTACAAAATTACTTGTTCTTGCGGCAAGTGTTACATAGGTCAAACTAAAAGAAAAGTAGGTACGCGTTTGAAGGAACACATACGTGCTACTAGGCTGCAACAGATAGATAAATCTTCCGTAGCTGAACACTCATATTTAACTAACACATGATTGACTTTGATAAAACAAAAATTTTACATAGAGAAAAATACTATCACAAACGTCTAATAAAAGAAGCTATAGAAATTTGTAGAAATACTAATAATTTTAATAGGGATTGTGGAAATTATGAGTTAGGTGACATTTGGAAGGCTATTTTGTAGTTATCTTTTATGAAGTAGCTCGTGTATATCTAGTGGTAGGGAGTTCCTATTTCATCGTTAGGTTCTTTTCTATCAGGTTGGCACGTTGTTTCTAAGACGTCTCGCTTCCTTGGTGATTTGTTTATTTAGTTTCAAAATTTTGTTTGAACTTGTGTCAGGTAAATTTTGAAGTTCTTCGTCTTTGACAAAGATTACAGGTGTAATCGAAACTCAGACTTATAATTTTTTGTCAGTGTTTTCAAGAGACAGCGATCTTTCCGAGAAAATATTATCTTAGGTATAATATCATTTAAACTGACACACATCATATACCCACTTATTTCGCCACACTATTAAACAATAACCGTGTTTATTTTAGAAAGTGTAAATGGATAAAAAGTAAACACTCAAAAAAATGTGCTAAATGGTATACGCTGGTTGTGATACAACAAAACTGATAGATATAATAAATAATAATAATAATAATAAAAATAATAATAATAATAATCAATCTACAGATACATAATTGTAACCTTAATTGAATAATAACAGTTATGATTAGATGTAGATGATCTATAAAAAATCTTTGTGTTTAAGGGATATTATTGTGTAAATGGGAACAGATGCCGTCAACGCAATCTGTCAGAACTATCGAAACTGCGAATTGTGGGATCTAACTGGAGGAATATTTAGTTTGTGATAGAGTTTACCCTCTTCACTCTTCTTTAATGAATGAATGAATAAAAATAGGAATGTATTTTTAAGTGTAAGAAATTCTGCATATTTTTACGATTTAAACGAGACTAAGTTGATAAAAATACGTTAAAGAAGAAGCAAAATGTTTAAATCAAAATTTGTGTAAAATGTCGTGAGCATTTTAACTAGTGTTGCCGCGAAACGAGACAAGACGAGATAATAGTCCATTTTATCTCGTCTCAAATATAGATATAAAATTTGTCTAGACAAGACGAGATAGGGATCGAGACAAGACGGGACTTCTTCTATCTCGTCTTGTCTCGAATTTGTCCCGCATTAACCTTACGGGGAAATGGGCGGAAAGTTTTGTCTTAGTTAGGACAGGGTTAGTAGGTTCCGCGATAGCTATTGGATTTGGCTGGAGTGTTTGTCACTGTGCTATGCCGTTGCTAGTAATTCCTTCTGACAATAGATTCTTACCAAAATTTGAATACATAKATCTTTGAAAAATATKCACTAGCAAATCYTCCAGAAAATCAAGATCTTCCTGAAAAATCGCTAGATTCTGATAATGATGAAAATTTAGATTTAGACTTAGGATACTTATTTAAACAAGTATCTGCAGCTTGAATGAATTGAAAAAATATTTAGAAGCAAAAAGTGCAACTAAAGACGAAGATTTATTGAAGTGGTGGAAGAGAAATAAAAGAAGTTTTCCCTATATTGCAAAAATGGTTCGAGATATTCTCAGCATTCAAAAGCTGGTGTGACCATTAGGAAACACAGGAACGGGATTAACAATGAATCTGCCAGGTTATTATTATGCCATGCTTCATGGTATACGTGTTCCATAAAGTATAAATTTAAGTAATTTTTAAAATCAATTATTTCTTGTTTTATATTTTTCACGTCACTTGAAAATTTCAGGTTATAATTTTATAAGTTACCTATACCTAAATCAGAAAATCTGTTGTTTTAATGTGTGCTTTTAGAAATACTTATATTTTTTGTTTAGTAAATAAATGGTGCCTTATTACCTAGCTACTAAAGTATTCATTCCTTGAAAATACCTATTGCACAACGTATAATACTAGTAGTTAATTATAGAGTATGTCCCTAAAGTCCCGGAGCATGCGACTATTATGGGAACGGTAATTAAAAAAAAAACGCTGAAACACGTCCACTTTTTAATTTTTCTAGAAATTTTTTAACCTATGTGGTCCTAAAATCTGCCGCATGGCGGAGCCACAACCAAAGTCATGTTTTTTTTTAATTGGCAAGCCCTTTTTTTAATGCATTTTTGGATATCTACCTTTCCTAAGTACATTGATGTGCCACATGTGCTTGGTTGCATATTTTTTTTTGAGAAAAGCCGCCGAATGAAATTTTGGTAATTGAAGAACTTTTTGTTTTCAAAACAATGTTGAAGTTTTTAAATTATCGCCTGCATATTTTGACCTAATTAACTTTTGTACCAAAACCTTTGAGACATACGTTAATGGCCTAAATACAACATGTTTGATTATTCGAGGGATTTTTTTTTCAAATATGATTGGCATTAGAACGTATCCTTTTCGGCAGGAAAAAACTGCTATTCTCAAAACAAATTCTTGTGTAACCCCCACATGTAGCATACCACTGTACCAGGAAAACGGTAGCTATCCAAAATAGCAATAAAATAGAAATTGCCGTTTAAAAAATAAACATGACTGATTGGGACGCCGCCATGTGGCAGATTTTGGAACAAATACGCAGGCTAAAAAATTTCTAGAAAAATAAAAAAGTTCCGGGACTTTGGGGCACACTGTATATCTACCTACGGTACCTACCCGAAGTGTACCATGTTTTAGAACGCTTTCGTTGTTTCGAGACATCTCCTCATCTCGTCTCGTCTCGCCCCTATTTCGACAATGTAATCACGTCTTGAAAATCGAGACAAAATACAACACTGGCGAGAGGAGACAAGACGAGACGAGATGCTCAAATTGTCTCGTCTAGCGGCAATACCTACTAATCTTAACCACAATAATTTTAACCCTTCTTATTTGATATTTTAAAGAAATCGCGATTTTTTATATTCGCATTGACAATAATTGCGCCCTCCTGTAGTCGACGGAAAAAAGTTAATATTTTTTTAGCAAATCATCTAGATCACTTTTTTCCGAATGTTGTACGACCAACCATTCCAGAGATACAGCCGCTTACCGTCCATGTTGCCACACTGTGTACAATAAAATAGTACTTTTTAGAAAAAAAGGTGTTTGGAAAATTACTTGTTCTTGCGACAAATGTTACATATCTACAGGCCAGACCAAAAGATACGTTTTATACAGAGAAAATAAAAGAAGCTAAGTAACTTCTCAAAATCATAATAATTTTAGCAGAGATAGCTAGGTGATATTTGGAAGGCAATTTTGTAGTTTTCTTTTCTCACGTATTTCGTATTTATTTAGTAGGTAGTCTTATCAGGTTGGCACGTTATTTCTATGACGTCCAGCTTTCTTGGTGATTTGCTTATTTAGATTAAAAATTTTCTTTGAACTTGTGTCAGATATATTCTTGAGGTTCTGTCCTTTGACAAATGTCTGTAATTTTAATTACTGGCAGAATTTTCCCAAAAACGTAAGGTTTTGTTTGCTTATTTTAAAACGTAAGCTTATAACTATTGAAACTCCTTTCGCCAAAGATTCTTTACGCTCCAGCTATTTTTTTCCAAGTAAGAAATAAAATAATTCGTTTAAAGCCTCGCATCAAAATACTCTCAAAGCAATGGCGGACTGGAGTCACTAAATAAACCCATACTCGATCTAAATCCATTCGATTGCAAATTCCCGAAATAAACCATAAAACAAAACACGCTATAAATAAACGGTTTGATGCTAGAGCAACGCTAGGTGCGTATTGGCGAGGTCGACCGTCGCGACGCTATAGCCCCACGGCGAGAATTAATCAGTCGGTTGCTTAGCCGGCCACCTGACTGTTCCTTGAAAGTACCGCTTTCGGCTTTTCATTTCGAAAATCAGAAGTTAGTTCGCGCCGCGCTGGGCCTTTCAATACTTACGGCAGACACCGGCTTGTGCAGTTTAGACATCATTTAGGCTAATTTACAGTGTGAGATGATGATCGACTAGTACCTAATAGTTCCCTTGATGCGGTCCAAAATGAGCAAGACTCACAAGAATCCGGTGAAAACCCGCCACACGAGCTTGGACATGGCGGATCCTGAGTGTGTTGCCAAGAAGAAACAGGATGTGCTGTCGAAAGCGAGGACCAAGTTCTGGAACTTTAGTGATTCCCTGAAGCACAACAAGCAACTCGAAAAAGAGCAACACAAGAAGTCCCGGACGCAGGCCACGCTGGATTACTTCTTCAAAGCCAGCCACGGCAAAGACAAGGTATATTCCAACCAGCGTTACGATCCAAACGACAAGAAGTCGCATCTGCACAAGCAGAACTCGATTGGCGCCTACCCAATCAAAATTGAGATAACTGACGTAGACGATCACGGAAACTTTAACAGGATGCGGCCGGCTACCGTGTGCGTTGACAATATTTACAGCGAGGCACGGGAAGCGGAAGCTCTGGCTTTGGAACGTCCTAGGAAAAAGCTCTCCTTCCGGGAACCGGAAATAATGGGTTACGCAATACAAGTAAACAAAGACACGCTCCCAAGGAGGGCGGTCAAGAGTCTGATTGCACCAGAAATCAGGCGCAGCTTCAGCGAAAGCGATGGGCTGCTGAAGCACGGTCGCGACAGCGTCGAAGACCTTGTTTTAGAGGTAGTTCTCGCGCTTCCTTTAACTCAGATATGCCCCTTGCGTGTTGAGTTAATTGTGTGCTTTTTGTTCCAGAGTCAGGCCATGAGAATCGTGAGGACGATAGGACAGTCATTCGAAGTGTGCCATAAATTATCGATAACTGCACCTGAACACGATACTATAGATCCGGATGAACAAGAGACGCTTACACAAGACTTGCTTAGTGATCGACTGAGTGATATTACGTGTGACAAACCCAAAAAAGGTAGGGGAGTAGGGATAATTTAATGTTTCTTAGATTAATTTGCATGTTTCTTTGAAGATATAGTTTAATCTTCATAAGCTTGATGGAGCTACAAATTAGATTAAGAACGCTGTATTTAATTACGGGTTAAGCAATACTTTTTTTCTATAAAGCGCAAGAGCTGTCAGCGATTCGTTAATCTAGTAGACTTTGCTTACTATAAACAACGAAAATCAAGACTCATTTACAATTCAATACACCAAATCAACTAGAATATATCTAATTAAGAAAAACAATGAAACATTTTAATTTAAAATGCGTTTTTGTTTATTTTTCTAAGCCCTTCTCATGTTTCTGCCGTGTTACATTGGAAAATTCTTATTTCGTTTTTTATTACCTCTTGTGTAGTAGGCTTTTTATCCAATAAGTGATTTTTAAACAAAAACCCTTGAAAAATAAGGTCTCGCATGCTCACACGGTATGATATGGGTCTCCCTCGATCAATACAACTATTAGGAAATAATATGTAACGTTTTAACGGATTGTTCGACCTTTTTCTTTATGTTAAATAACACTCTTCATATTACAAACCAAGCTTTCGGTGGACTTTATTCTCACCTTCTTCAGGGTTGCCACAAAAGGTTACAGTGTATTAACAAATTATTTTATAAAACGAACTTACAATATACGAGATTTAATTACACCAACTTCAAACTGACAACTGATAAATTTGTTTATTTCAGATATGGATATAAACGAAAAACATAGTTCAGCAAATATCAGTTATGTTTAACTTCAATTTGTTTCTTTAAAAAAATATTCAATTGTAATACAATACAATTTTATATAACTTAGAATTAAAAAATAGATATAATGGAGTATTATTACATTACCAATATTATAAAATGGTTTTTTAGTTTATTTGTTATAATTTAGTAAGTAACTATAAATTACACTTAAATTTTGTATATCCGTTTTTTTTGCTTATGCTATTATTACATCTAGTAATATTAATCATTTCTAAAATTAACCWTTTGCCTAAATTACATTCTTGTGCTAAGATATTCATACTTTCAGAGTCAATTTCTGTTGAAAGTTACCAAATACATGGCCAGAAAGAGCACACCTATCTTTCTTTAAACGTATATCACTATTATGTAAGCGCACCCTACTTTTTAAATGTTGGCAAGTTAGACCAATATAAGTGCCTTGACAAGATGTACAATTTATTTTGTAAATTACATGAGTATTATTTAATAGTGAGGTCTTATCTTTCAATTTAGTATATAACGATCCTACTAACTTCGTACTCCTTTTTGCAATATTGAAGTCATAACCTTTTAATAAGTTTACTAGTTTGTTTCTTAAATTATTATAATGTGGTAAAACTGCAATTTTTTGGCTCACCATTTTCCTGAATGTTATTACTTGTGTTAAATTTCTGAATTTCTGAATTTTTGCAATAAAGTAATTTAGTTATCAGTGTTTTTGAATAGGCATTTTTTATAAGTAAAGAGTCTAAAATTTTTAAATTTTTATATCTAAAGTCTTTATGATATAGCCTTTCAGTTCTATTCTTCATTTGAATTATAAAATTTATTTTAATTTTGTTAGAAAGATTTGAATAATAATGCAAGTATCTGCCAGTAGATGTAGGTGTTCTGAACCAATCTAATTTTATGATGTTAAAATGCATGTCTCTATATACTCTAGTATCTAAAAAAGGAACCGATCTATCATTTTCTGTCTCTAAAGTAAATTTAATATGTGTGTCATAATCATTAAGCACCTGCATTATTTCTTCAACACCATCTGATGGTACAATTAATATTAAATCATCGATGAATTTTTTAATGTAATTTATGTTAAACGATAATTTTGGTATCACTTCTTCAAGAAGTGTGTCCAATACATACTGATCCAGAATTGGACTTAATTTTGACCACATAGCACAACCAAATACTTGCATGTAAGTTCGTTTTATAAAATAACTTGTTAATACATTATAACCATCTATAGCAACCCTGAAGAAGGTGAGAATAAAGTCCACCCAAAACTTGGTTTGTAATATGAAGAGCGTTATTTAACATAAAGAAAAAGGTCGAACATCCCGTTAAAACGTTACATACTATTAGAAAAGCTATAAACTAAAATTTTGCATAAAGCGCGCTACAGTGCTGATGGCACATTACCACATTCTACGTTTTATGTTGTCAGGAACATTTTCTAATAATTCTGGTCATGCATTATTTAAGAGCTTCAAATATAATATTGCTACTCAAATTACAATTGAAGAAATAGGGACCTATTACCACATTATCAACAATTCATTTCAACACATGTTATACAACATTTCCCAATGTTGTAGGATAAAAAATGTCAAGAAGACTTGAACCTCGGTGAGCACAAAATTAACAAAACTTAGTTAAAATCCTTATTGTTGCTTCTGTTTAAGTTTTTTCTTATTGTTTTGGTTTGTTGAATTGAAAATGAGTTTTGCTTTTTTTGTTAACAGTAAGTAAAGCCTATAAGTGATTATACGAAAATTCTGAAATATATGAAGAACAAGAGTTTTTATACAAGGAATGCAAATCGAGAATTAAGGGTTTCAGAATTAGTGCTCTTGCAGACAAAAAATATAGGGAATTAATATTTTTTTTAGAAGTTTATAAACTTTTATCGAAATACACATCAAATTGAATTTTGTTGTTACAAAATGCTAAAACTCTGATGTTTTCGTGTTTACCCTGTATTCTAATGAAAACTGATTTAAAATGCCAATACAGCAAAAATGGACCACCATGTATAAATAAAGATATTTTAAAAGATGCAATTCTACAATACGAACAAGTGCTACAAAAAGGTCGCAGTTATGGCAGACACACATTTTTACACCTTCTCTACTTGCAAGGTCCTTTGATTTTAAACATTCAGCCGGACATCGTTATTACCATTTTACTAATGAAGTCCATCAAATGTCTCACTGTTGATAGTAGGTAAAAGTAACTTAATATTATTCAATTTCGATTTTCAGAGAACGACCAATGTGGGAATTTAGAAAAGCATGTTTCCCTTAGTGCTGCCTGTTTGTTCTTATTTTATACCTCCTCCATTAAAATATGGCCAGCTTATGTTGGATTCTGAAAACAAAATGTTTCAACCAGTTGCGTACTTTGCAAATTTTAAAGTAGGTTATAACTTCTTAAATAAGTTTGATGATTACTTGCGAGTAAAATTAAATTGAATTGGAATGTTTTTCTCAAAGCTGATGTCACAGAATAGCCAATAAAATTTTAATTAAGCGCTTGAAAAAGTTACTTTGTGGTTATCACGTTTGAGGGAGCCATTAAAGTGGCTGTATAACTGGCATGGCGTCTGCGAAAATAAAAAGTTGGCCGACCTACTAAGCTTCCTTATTGCAGTTGGTATTTAATGTAATTGACTTTTTATAGGCGGAATTTTTATGTATGGTTTACAAAAAGCACAATAATTACAAAGAGCAGGCATCTAAAAGTAGCAAAGAATTCGATTCCTTTTAGTGATTTGGCTGAACATCTGACTTAGTTACTTCTATTAGGCACGCTACTCTTTTAATGTACTCGTATGTAGATAGGTAACACTTTGGCTACTTAACAAGAATTTATTAAGTCGGCTAAATAATGTTTTATATGCATTATTGATGTTGTGTCATCTAGTCAGTATTGCCTCCGTGGTTATTATTTTCCCTTGGGATTTTTGAAAGACGAGTGAACAACGAGACATGATTTTCTCGTTTTTATAGTGCAAATTAAAATTATAATTCCCATAAGAGCGTAAATGGCGACAACAGACGAAACGCATTTGCCTAATAAGTGCAAATTTCATCATACAATATTAGCTTCGCTAGCATAATAGTGTTTTTATTGTTTATATTTGCAACTATTTTCAGAGGCAAGGTAGATAATACCGAGGAATTTTTTGAAATTAACTTTAAGTTTTTGAGATACACTAATATTTGTATAGTTTAACATAACTGTTATACTTAAGGGGGGTAAAAAACAAATCAGGCATTTATGAAATAACATCGGCAACTTCACAAATATTATGCAGAGCAGGTGTTCTATAGTAGAGACTTGATACTTCTAGACTGCTAGCAGGGCGATAAAAGTGTTGTCAACATGTTAGGCCACCCAAAACTTTTGTAAAGGCAAGAAAGGGCCTGCGCCGGTGCTCACAGTTTATTTTGCTTTCGATTACACTGCTGCCCTGGGCATATTTTTGATGTTCCTCAAAATTCACCAATCGAAAGAGAACACTTTCTCGTTTCATATAGTGTAGAGAGAAGTTAAAAACCGGTAATAATAACAAGTATACAATTAATTTAAACAACTGATGTAGCAATCGCGTAAGGCATATTTCGGAAACTAGGTATTATTTTACCTAATTGAGTTAGCCCTATAGCTGTGCGAGATGAAAGATGCATAAAAAGTCGAAAATACGCTAATGAAAGAATTTTTGTGGTAGCTTAACGTATAACGCTATATGTTTTTTTTTAATTCCGTGCCTGAATCTGTTGCACGCCGCGCGATCTCGCTGCTATGCCTGGAGTACCTAGGACCTGGAGATTTTGCACGCTGGATGCCTAAAATAAAACCTGAAACTGGTACAAACGTTATTATTGATTTTTAAACAATACAAGTTTGTTATATAACTGTCTAATTATGCCTTGTACATTATTTTGCTATTTGTTCAGATGATGAATTCTAATAGTTGAGTGCAGCAACTTAGCAGTTAAAGTTATCAACTGTATAATATGAAAATTTCCAAATTCCTGTTCAAAAATGTGTTCATTTAMGGACACAAGCATAGTTTCTGCAGAAACTTTTCTGCGACAGTTGTTATTATTATCGGTATTTAACTTTTCTCTGCACCATATGAAACGAGAAAGTGTGCTCTTTCGATTGGTGAAAGAAATTTTGAGAAACATACAAAAATAAGGCCAGGGCGGTAGTGTAATCGAAATCAAAATAAACTGCGAGCACCGGGCCGAGCGCTCTCTTGCCTTTACAAGTGTTTAGGGTGGCCTAACATGTTGACCACACTTTCGTACCCAGCGACTAATGGAGTAGGCGCAGTCTAGAAGTATCAAGTCTCTGTTCTATAGGATGACCTATATTTAAAGAAATATAGGTCATTTCAGATTAGAAATTTAAACCAGAGGATGCTGTTAATTGTAAAAAAAAATATTTTTATTTTATTATTTTCTGGGTATGAACTTTTTTCTTATTTACTACTTTTCAGGATGCCAACATAAAGGTATTTTTTTAATATTTTTATATACTTTTTATTTCTTATTACTTCTGTTGTTAGTACATTGTTATTCCAGTTTCTCCTTAAATGCCTATTTTCGTACTTATATGGGCAAAACTGTCATGAAGCGAAACGAAGCTTCAGTACATTAATATACTAAGAGCGACTCATAAATTGAAAACGTATTTTTTTAATGGCTAATTAGGTATGAAACAAGCCAGTGTACGTTGCTTACTGTGACAAACTTACTGATACGTAAAGGGGTAACCTGCAGGAAGCAGTTCCCGTTAACGCAACTAGGTGGTTTTGTCACCATGTCGGTTTATTGCTCACAGATGGCATTGCTATCTACTGTTCTACTTGTTTGATACTAAGCTCTTGGTGAATAAACCCGTTCTGTGCCGTGCCATCTGCACTATACTTAAACTTCTAAACTACACTGACGAGCTATAATAGAAGCGAAATACATCTTTCTGTCATTGGTTGCGGATCAGACAGTATAGCATAGGCATGCGCTTTAACATTTCATAATGTACGAGAATCCTATTTACCTAAGTAACATTTACCTAAGTAACATTTTGAGCAACACTTGTTAGAGTTCGTTCTAGGTTTTCTAATCCAATGGAATGTTTGGAATAGCTGTGTTTTTAGTCCTGCATTCTTCGGATGACATGGGTAACAAAGTTAAATCATAGTATAAGTGGACGACTGAGCAGACTAGCGCATGCACCGCTTTACCAACTTAGTCCGAATTTAATATGAGCGGCAAAAATCGTTTTCGTTTTCAGACTGAAATCTCTTTTGAAACAGATTGGCCGATTTTAATTTTTTGAACGTAAATATCTAGAAAATGAATGTGGCTTGTAAATGAAGTGAGTTATGTCCCAAATTGCGGTTCAAAACATTTTTTGAGTTGGTGTTTCCTGTAGAAGTTCGTTACCTTAACGCGTTCAAAGGTTTGGGTGTTAGGGACGAGACTTGAGTTCACATTGCATGCCCCATTTAACCTTTTTTGAGACCATGTAATAAGAGTTTTCTGATGATATGATAATGGTAGTTGTGTTCGAACGACTCTCTAAATATACCTCAAATTGTATGTCGCAATCTTTCTACCCTTTTTTCTGTCCCGTGCTGCATGTTTTCTTATTCTTTGTTGTTTCAAGTATGTCTACAAGGCTTAAATTCTATAGCAGTTATTGGGTTTTTATTTATTTCATAACTACCAAAATACAGCTAACTATAATAATTCTGTTAAGCATCTGAGCGATTGTGTCCCATGCTTTGCTAGCGTTTGTTAACAGCATCACAAGGCTTTGAGTTAGTAAAGCTACTTCAAATGTAATGCAATTAGTGGAATTTATGAAGCTCATTTGCATAGATAAGTGTATACAACAAAACAAATTTAAGAAGATATTCGCATAGCAAACCTATCAGCATACGTTTATTTTCACTTCGTTAATTACCAGAATACGACTTTCGAAGCTACTGACGTCATCTTTCTAACCATTTACTTTTCAATAAGGTACATTATTTGTTTATAAATATAAATCAGTGAGAAATACTGTAAATTCTCTGTACTACCTGAGTATCGCACAGATAGCGACCTTCATGAAATCGTGAGAATTCTTATTACAGACGAAGAAGACATTTTAAATAATTGTTAGGTAAAATGAGAGCAAGGCCGTTAGAAAACGATTGTCTGAAATACACTGGCGATCTCCTTGTTGCTCAATAACCGGAATAAGATCTATTTCAGAACTTTACGTGTAAACGTGAACTTTAAGGGGATCCAATAAAATAAACATTTGAAATAGATCTAATTTAACAAGAACTGAGCTTCTCCCGGCAATCAAACTTAAACAGCTAAACAATAACGGTGCTGTTGTGATTGATATGTTTATAAAACGGCTAAGTGTATTCGTGGAAATTTTGACGACCGACAATGCTGGCTAGTTTCGGGAGCCTAGTGCGTACTCGAAAATAATCATTTCATATTTCAGCTGTCACATTCGATACGCGGTTGTTAGGATGCCAAAAGTGACAGAATTTGCGTCATTTAAGACTATTTATCGCGGTTATTTACCGAAACACACGAACCATATTGTATATGTTATCAGAGGTAAAGGCAAACCGCCACTTGTAATGCATCATGTTACATTCACAATAAACACATCTTTTTGTAAAGAAAGCGCTGGCTTTAGTTGGTGTGCATGAATAGTAAATAAATTGTTCAGTAATATCGTAGAGAAGTTTTTCAAATTCCTAAACCTAAGCTTTTTGAAATTTTTACCCATCCGTTTGGTGAAAGCAGAGCTGAATAATATATTTTTGGAAGGTACTTAAATTAATAAAAGTATTTAAATAACAACAAGCATTTAGTTTTTTATGTATTTTCCAGTAAATATTTGTATTTTTTTTATTTTAACAAACTACAAGAACAACGACATAAAGACTAAAATGTACAGTTTGTATATGCCTATGCTTCTTTCATTTTAATATATTTTGGTACACGTTTGCCTTTATCAAGACGAAAATCGACCAATTTAATTTATCTCAGACCGACAATTTTTTGTAAATTAAAAAAGATTATGGTCAAGCGCATCGATATAGTATAGAAAAGGTATGGTAATTAAATTTTTATTACTCAATGCTTGCTACGGTTTCACAAAAAATTGTTTAACGAAACAAAGATATTTATTTGATTGTCCTGCTGAAACCAAATAATTTGTGGTCGTGTGATGCAAGCCGTACGATACGCAATTTTTTTTATTAATTAGGTATAAATACGGCAATAAATGTGTTTGCTTCAAAATGATTTGATTTTTATTGTCGGATAAGATTTTGATTTTATTCTATTATTTAGATACATTCACCAGTTATGATAAAACCTTTGCATTGCATAACGGTGAATTCTAAATCCAAAGTGTTTATGGATAAGTACGGATATCCAGAAATGATTATTATTGCTTGCGAGACATTTTTGACCGCATTGTATAACTTTTTCAGTGACAACATCGTGAAAAATTTGATGTAACTTAAAACTTAAATTTAATTTAGCTTTCTTACCTTCTACAAGTGACGGGTTATGAGACAAAAAAATTATATAATAAGCTGTACAAAACAGAGGGTATTAAGCCTAGGGATGTAGGTAACCACTAAAAAATAAGCTTTACACTCTACTTCTGTGATGATGTATCATCGACCAAAACAAACACTCTAATAAGAATTTCTTAATGGCTGGCTAGACATCTTAAACTTAACTTTACTTTAACCTCTGACATTTCGGCAAAGTATCGATACGAAATTTGTAGTTTGCTTTTTATGTAAGATATTTCGGACGAATACGGCATAAGGTTGAAAACACAGGATATTCTTGAAAATACATTAAGTATCAACAGTCAGCTATTTTCTAGGTAAAATTATTTATTAAAATTAATTAATTAAAATTACTATAGTGCCGAAACCTTTTTCATATTACAGATTAATTTTAATGTGTCAGAAGCATGACGTCGCCGTGCGTCAAGGTATTAGTGTTATTCGCAAACTTGAAAAGAAGGAATTGGTGTTTACGACACCCACGAATATTCTAAATATCTCCTGAATTAAACTAATTATAACAAAAAAGCATTCACCAATGTACGGTATCTGGCATGCTTTCAACATTTCTTGGCTACTGTAAAAATTCTTTGAAAGTCATTCTCAAACACTAAAGTGCAGTCTTCGAAATAAGCAAAACTTTTGGTAATTTTTATAAGCTTTCGATTAATATACAGTCTAGTAAGTCGTATAAATTGCGTTTTTATAACCATAAAATTTCGGGCGTCGTGCACCAGTGTTTAAATATTCTTGAATCAAATCATGCTTATATCAAAATTTTGTTTGAACTTGTTTTTTTTTTATTTTTTTAATATCCCTACCTGTCTATAATTAGGCATATGATTATTAGTTTTTATTGTTCTATATTTGGAAATTACGTATACTGTACATATATAAAGGGACATACACAAAAACCCTTGCCCTAGGCGGGACTTGAACCCACAACATTGGGGCTAAGAGGCACACACATTACCCACTAGATATCGAGGCCGGCTTTGCAGGTTCTCTCCTTTGATAAAGATTACAGATATAATCGAAACGTCAGATCAATAATTTTATGCCAGTATTTATAAGAGATGGCGTTATGTAATAATCTCATACATGAATACTGAAAGTATTCACCCTCGTAGGCGAAGAAGACTAGATAAGACTTCAAATAGAAAGCGATCATTTTTGAAACATTGCAGGGATAAAAATGGTGTATAAGATTTTCTTCACAATAATGCACACATAAATACACACAAATCAATCAAAATTATGGTTCATACTAAATTTGGTTTCTTACATACTAGCGTTTACATAAAGAAGTATACGAAAAACACGTTAACAAGGTCAAGGTACAGAACATATTTTTTGAGAAATTTGGTATCATTAAACACAGCAATTTGAGAATACATCAAATAGCTAAAGACGACAAAATGGTGATATGCTTATGAAAAAAGGGTCTCTCTAGATGCTGCTGTTATTATTTTAGCGAAGGAGATAACTTTGCTGTAACGTCACTAAGGTGGCGATAACGTCTTGTGGATTCTTCAAAAAATTACTTCCGAAGAATGAAGCGGGCAATATGAGAATGAACATGTGTCCCGCCATTATAGAAATTCTCTCAAGGATGTAAATACAAAAAAGTCCAACATAATTACTGAATCAGATAAAGGTTCAGCCAGAGTTATTTTAGATAGAACAGATTATGAGACTAAAGTTAGTGAACTATTAGATGAGGAAACATACAGACAAATTTATTTGCTACCTTAAAAATTTCCAAAATTATTAACGATCTTGTTAAAACTTCAAATCTTTCCAATGAGGAAATATTATTTTTAACTGTTAGGAGCAACTTAATCTGTAACAATTATTTAGAGCAAACAACAATGTAACAGCTTCACTTTGCACAAAATTCTCTTAACTCTTTCCTACTCCAGCACGAATTAGCTATGGGCGTGTTCCTTAGGTGATCTCGGATAGTTTCTGATGATATTTGTTTCTTTCAGAGCCAAAAGCTGTATACGAATGAATACGTTGGGGCCGGGTCTCAATAATGGCTAAAAATCCGAAATGCCGAAAAAAAGTGCGAAAAGTTTKAAGACTTCGAAATTAGCTAACCTACAATATACAAAAAGAAATAAAAATAACCGATCTTTTGCACATGGCGATGTCTAAAACGACAGGCCTACTTTATGAAATTGGGAATTGAAAATAGGAGAAATTTAAAACTAGCTGATCAAAAGCAAAATATGATGTGTTTTTGTCTGTGAGTCTATAAAGACGCTTTTGATAGAGACTTCATGAGTTAACACAGTGGAGGAGAGCTGTCCCTTTTAATTCTAACAGAATTTAGAACCTTCTGGAGAGCAGCAAAGTAAAACGCTTGGAATACCTGGAAAATAATATTAAGTACTCGCCACAGAAGACATGAACATTGTTTCCATAAATGTCAAATATCAAATTTGGTTGAGATGCATTCTTTGGGAAATTATAGCTTTTGTCTGGCTGATGTGGCATTATAGACACATACCTGTACGAAATACGCCTAGGTTATAGTTGTATATATCTGCTACATACTTTAATCTAAACATTTTTTATATCTGAAACTGAATGCGCATTTATCATTTTTACTCTAGAGGTGATTAATCTTAATAAAATACGATATTATAGACGACTTGTTTAATCAGTATCATTTAAATTTTTACCGATTATAGTGGGCGTAACTATAAATAGCTGCAAGCGATGAAATCCACATTTCACCAGAATGGCATCCGTTTATGTCACAAACTAATAAACATGTGCTGCACACTAATCACTAAACAAATTTGTTCGACACAAAAAAGTACTTTCTCTGATAATAAAATATTTTACCGGGTTCTCACGCAATTCGATGGTCCCAAAATTACCACGCTGCAGAAATAGAACTGCGTTGCTAATATTAGCTGATAATCATAAAAACAACGAAACTTCAGGCAACAAAGTTAGCCGCTTATGAATAATTTACTTGCGTAGATAGTTTGAAGTATTGGCTTTCAAAGCCTGCTTTAAAGAGCAGTATATTAAAATTTATCGCCTAATTATTTGCTAAAAAGCCTTCGATCTTTGAAGTTCAGGTATACGATTTTGGCACGTTAACCGGAGCTTAGCACATAAAATTTATATTAATTTATACGCAAAACCGCAATTTCTATGACTGTTTACGTCGGAGTTAAACCCGCAGCAAATTTAAACATCTGACGTTTTCCATCGGTCAGGTAAGGTGTCAGATAGGTCGGTTTAGTTTCGAATAATTACTCTCTTAAAGAACTGATTCGTTTCCAAACAGTCATTTGTAAGTAGGCGAAGACGAGATCGTTCAGCACCTCGTCAGAAGCTCGTGTTTTGCGCAAGAAGTTCTGCTTAACGCTGGAAATGTTTGTAAAGCTTATCGCCGACAAAGCGCCCGGCAGGATCAATTGATCACTGGATTACAGAAATTTTATTTGCGTTACTGGTACGTCCATGAACATCATGAAGAATGTGTTGTGTATAGCCAGATTTTAAAAATTGTGATAACTCTATAGTACATTTTAGAGCAGACCGAAATTAATTAGTTAGGATCATATGGTTTAATCCCTTTGTTTTTTTGTTTCCTGTTTTAATTGCAGATGGATTTATGAGATGACAGTTGTTCGCTCTCTGGCAAGCAAACTTGATGAGTTAAAGACTATTTTACTTAGTTTATTATGTTATGGCTATTTGCGAAACCATGGATATCTAAGGAATTGTCTTCACAGATAAAAGTTGATGGGTATAATTTTATTGCTTGCAATTGGGGTACTAGGGGAGGTGTTGCTGTCTGTAAAGAACTGTTTTACTTGCAGATCGATTGCCACTTCTGATACAACAGAACAGCATTTAACAGTGTGTTCACTCCTATGATTCCTTGATAGTATGCGAAGTATACCGGCCACCTAAGACTGATGTATTATTTTCTTTAAACAGTTTAGAAGACACTATTATTAGTTACAATAGAGCATAAAATTATTAATGTTCTTGATGCAAATAGTAGTGCTGTATTCAATTACAAAAATTTCTTTGGAACACTTGGCCTAACATAGATTATTGGTTCTCCCAATAAATTGCAATCTGACTGATCATGATCTAATTAGAACAACAATGTATTGTTTTGATACGTCAAATTCTCCACTATATTGTATAACTTTTAAGACTTACCTTCAAATCAAATAAAAATTTTCAGTGTCCCTTATGTGTTGTGGTATTTTATTTACGTACTTATACCCCAAACACATTATACGATTGTACGTACTATTTACATATTTAATATACATACATACATACATACATACATACAGGGCTTCTATAAATGATTCATGCATCAAGGGCGTTTGTGGAAATTATCGATTAAATCAATTTGCCGCCTCTCAGGAAGTGAACACCAGCTATTGCTTTAACGTATACTTGTCATCTGTCAATTTTCGAATTATTTGATGTATTTTAATATGAGAAAACGTGTGGGAGTGTGTGTTTTCAGTATATTCTGTAGTGTTTTATGGGATAATCAACTTGAAAGTTGCAGAAAGCCCACATTTCGGAGCTGTGGGGTGATACGGTTTCATATAACTTTTAGGTTATGTATTGTATTTGTGAGATAGTGACTACAGTAGGCCTATTAAATAATTGTACTATGATGGACTGAAAAATGTTTTTAGCCGGCCGCAACGGTGAAATTTACAAACTAATTGGTAGTAAAGTTAGTTGCACTGCACTATATAAAGCTGCATAAAACTTCCACTGCAACAGTGCAAGGGTGTAGACTGTAGAGATTGCCACAAGCCTACTATACCAATAACTATTGTTATTTCTTACCTTTGAAATAAAAATAAAACCGCAAATTTTTGGAAAATCTTTATAAAGCCATCAAGTTCGCGACTGTAATTTCATCTACAACTTTCAATACTATCGTGCTCATTAATGTTGACATGTTGAGTAATCGCCGTGCTTATTGTAGTTTGGCAGCCGCCGGCGTTGCATGTATCATTTATAGAGACCCTGTATATTGGGATAAGGTTATAGTCCATATAATTGTAATTAATAATCGCCATTGTGACCTCACTAAACAACTGTGGTATTACGTATATTCTTTGATCTCCCAAATCAATTCCATAAGAAGGGCGAAACAGCGGATAACTACTTGAGGAAAAAAAGGAAAAAGGAAAAAAATGGCCCTCTTTAGAAAGACGATGGATAGAGGTTTAAAATGTCACCGGTAGATGGCAGTAACTTACAAGGTTATGATTTTAATTTTTTTTGCACATATAATGGTAGGAGAACATGATATATGCGTATTTAATATTAGATTTCAATGTGCTTTAAGTAGTTACAACAATAGGTTAGGTGCCATTTGTTTTTTAATTAAGTACCTACTATTTCGTGCGTTACATTTATCTTTTAAGTGTTTTTGGAACTTAGTTTAGTTTGAGTTTGGGTCAATTCATTGTATAACATTCGATTTAACTGAACATTTACCCAGTAAATAGGAAAATATTTCACATTGTGCTTAACTTATTACAAAATAAGACTTTTAACATGTGTCGTCACCTATCGGCAGTCCGTAAGAACTTCAATTCGCCGGGAAAAAACAAGGACACTTCCGAATTGTTTGTTTGGTATCCTTAGTAGAGTTATCGGTAGACGGAACAGAAGACTGAAATATGTGCCAAATTAATAAGATATTTTTTTTGCTTTGCTGCCTAACCAAAGAAATCAGTCGTAAACAGTTCAAATCAACAGTCAAAGCTGGCAATCTTTTTTCAATACGTTGCAGGGTGTTCACGCTAACAGTCTACAATAGCTAACTTTTTTATTTGAAATTTTAGAGTAGTCGTTTAAATGGGGAAGTTTTTGAATTCTTTGAGAAGAATTTTATGGTGTTTACAAAAAAAAAACAATTGAACGTCAACTGTCAGAGTTATTTACTACATTTTTTTTTATTTTAAATAGAGCGATCCTATTTTTTCTAGCGCATTCGATTGGGCACATTGAATTTAACAAAAAAGTATTAAGATACCAATACCCTATCTTCATTTCTTTTTTAGATATTCCGGGTAGAATGATTTGTGTTCACGATAATAAAAAAATTAGCTATTGTAGACTGTTAGCGTGGACACCCTGTATAAGCATTCACACGATTATTATCTTTGATCTTTATAGCAATGGCTTTGAAGAAATTTTCAATTCGAAATGTCCCGAATGTGTTTATGGCAAACCAGACTCACAATGCTCAAATGTTTCCTCTCAAGTTGGAATTTGGAACTTTAAACTTTTTGGGCAACCTCACTTTTGTACCCTTTACTTTGGGCGAGAGCAATAAACCTAACCATAAACAGTGTAGAGATGCAGCCTTTATCTGCTTCTCGATATGAGCGCACCATTGACGTCACCGCGCCCGCTAAAACTAAGAATAACACTGGCGACGTTGCAGAGTATTAAGTTCGTCGACATTTTGCGCTTTTACACTGTTTTATCCATGTCACATCTAATTTTGAAACTGGGTCTGCGGCTTTTAGCTTTTGAAATTTGAAATATTGAGACAGTGCCACAGATGTTCGGAACGGTCATGGCAAGGTGTGCGACTTTGATCGCATAATTTTGGATATTTAGCGATGTCAGGTCGTAGCTTCCTTGACATAAGTCATGGTGCTAATCCTACAAGTGTATATCTTAGTCCGATTTAATTGCTACATGTATCATTTGGGCGGCATTAGATTTAGACTCGAATCAGATATAATGTTTAATTAAAATGTTAGAAATAGACGCGAAAACGCGTTTGTGAGGTGGATAACAATTATTTTATAAAATGCATTTATCTTCATGACACCGAATGAAGAATGAGCACATCTTTCTAATAAAACCCCTTTGTGTTGGGTTCGAATAGCTTAACAATTTTATTTGGAATTGAAATACACGTTAGCCAGCAGTGGAGAAAACGATGCTTTTCATGCATTTTATTGTGTATGGGGAATTGAATTACTTTGAATCGTTCATCTAGGTTGATGATGATTTAGTAGAGTTAGCAGTGTATTACGTTTTTTTATGTATATTGTGTTTTTTTGCCACAAAAATGTTGTATTACCTTCAGCTAGACAGAGTAACTTAATTTTTTAAGAACTAGGCAGCTAGGATTTTATGTTACCATTAGGTATAGTTTGGCAGTAGGCACTCACCCAACAAAAAAGTATTTGAATGCTTCATTATTTTTTTGAGGAGTTGAGGTGCTACGTAGCCGTTTTACAAATCAGTTCAAATTATTTGAATGAGGAAAGAAGAAGGAAACAAAAACTGTATTTACATAGATTTCAGGAAGGTATTTGAAACCGTTCCTTGGTGATACTAATAGTTCGTGACGTTTTTGATGTTATGCTGCTATTGCAAGAAAGCTGTTTGAGGAAAACACACCATTTTTTCGTGTGCTTTCTGCGGTCGACATTACGATCTCTCTAAATTTATAAAATACCGCGGTTGTTGCGCTACCATCTCAGATTTAAAACTGTGACGCAAAGTAGCAGCGAGGTTATAAGGGAAGACAGAGCGATATATTTTTTCGCCCATCAGTGTTTTCATGTAGTGTTCGCCTTGTTATGTAATAGAATAAACCAATTGCTTTTCAACTCTTAATCAGGATGACCACAAAACTTAAAATATTCATTTTTAGCTTTTTCCATATTTAAGATTAGTACGTTTCAAGCATCCAGACACATAATATAGATTGCCTTAAAATTCTAGTGTTCAAGACTAGGATATTGAGCAATGTATTTACTTATTCGGCATCGGTTTTGAAATAAGTAGTTCCTATCATCTTTTTTGTATCTGGTGCAGACAAGATCCCTCTAAAGATATAGATGTATTGAGGTATCTTGGTGACATCAGAACGTTCCAAAAAGTAGTTTTAAAAATGGGCTAGGCACTTTCATTATAGGGAAAGAACAAGGAAAGTTACAACAGTTTTATGTTGTTAGAAGGGAAGATGTTCGTCTTAAAGCTCATTGTTAAAAATGAATATAAAGATGATGTTTTACTCTTTTAATTTTCTAACGTACAAATATACCGGTTCCGCCACATTCAAATTTCCCGCTTTTGGAGTGAAAATGGCCACATTTGTGATACTTTGTAAATCCGCAGGCTGTACTTCAGGAGTCAGAATTGGGCCTTCTGTTGCTTTCTATATATATGTTATACCAATGTTGTGGTTGATTTTAATTGTAATTGTGGTTAATTGAAGTTTAATAATCTAATTACTGCGCTACAAACTTTAGTAGAAAGGACAGTCAGCGTATGAACTTCTAGCAATTAAACTTAAATAAAGATACTTCGGTATCGGAATCTTCAGTGTGGTCAGAAAATTCCATAGCCTACTTTGTTTTAATGCATGCTAGATTCGTGCTAATGTGATACCTTACCATATTTTGTAATCTGTTGGAATAGACGCTGTTCAGCACAAAGTTTATCAGGTATTTAAAATGAAGACTATATTTACCAATGATTGTGAAACAAGTCTATATTTCCTGGAATATTACAACATGGAAATGTTACCAAAGAATAAATATAAATTGAGAGATGCGAACGAGAAAGAAATATGAAACAATTGAAGCTATTAAGCATTGTCTAATGGTCGAACACTTCTAATGTAAATGGTTTGTAGGTCTTGTGATGAGGACTTATTACATCAAATACATTTTAGTGAGACAATACACTTAAAAATGAAAAGAGATTGAATTTTCCTGTTGTTGGATTTCAACATCAACATACTATTTAAAAATCCACGCTTAACGAGTTCGTAAGTTGCAGAAATATTTTCACATTGAAACGGATTGTCGAATTTTTAATTTCTAAACACTGACTTGTACGAAATAAGAGTGGCTCAAGTGAGATAAACTAATAAAAGGAATTAACTGTTTAACAATCCTAGCAGAATTTTATCCAAACCATCAAAAAACGAAATRAATAGGTACCTTTAAAATGCAATAGGCCAAGCAGTATGTAGATATACCTGTACTTACCCAAATGACAAAGACAAAGTGGTAAAACGTTATTGTAGAGTTTACCATGCAATATACATTTTTTAAAATTTGTAACGTGGTTAAACGAAAATGAATGTGCACTGCTTCGTATATTTCATTTTAGCGAATCTTCAAGCATTAATGTTTCTTCTGATTGGGTGTAGAAAATGTTTATAAAAACTCCTAAATACACCAGCGATTTATAATTTTTTTTTCTTTTTTCAAGACTTAATAGWACGATTAGCACCAGAGCCAATCTGCTGCATACATAATTACTTTTAATTTTAGTCTGTCAGTAACCTTAGATTGGTTGAACCATAAGTTATCAACGGTATTTAAGTCAATTTTCTCAAGTGCTTTGAACGGCTGACAGTTCATCTGTACCAAGCCGGCAGCCCAAAATCGTCCGAACCGAGCCTCATTTGTTACCTATACTTTGACTGCTGACAACACAATTAGTCCACTGGCAGCAGATCCAGTCGTGAAAATAAAATCTAAATTTGCGCGACTATGTTAGGTATGTTAAACGGGTTACACACGGGCGCACTTTCAGAGTTTTTGGGGTGACCGTTTCAAAGACTGGTTGCCCGTTTATATACCGCGAAAGTGAATCTATTAATATTTAGGCACGTTCGCGAAATATTGGATATGTACAACGAACTCACTTTTCTGGAGCAAAATCATTAATTTTACTTTTCCGAGGACGATAGGCTTCTGTTTATAGCTTACAAGTAGATATGTTGCAGACGGCGTTGCTAATTGGAAATATCCCTAAAATTGGATTTTTAAATGGAGATGTTACGCAATGTAACTATTGATATTACTTTACTAGCGAGCTGTCTGTTTTTAGTTCCACAGATCGAGTATTCCTCCTAGGGTTGAAGTATAAAACAGTCAAGATAGGAGAAACAAAATTTAAACAACCGAAATTATGGTAATGCTTACTTTTTTAATATATGGCATAGAGAAAGGGTTATCTATACGTAGATAACTAAATCTGTTGTTTGTTAGAACTGTAGATGGCTGGAAGGACTTATATTGTAGTTCAATTTGTGAACATTTGTGGACCTTAACCATAATGAGGTGTGCGTAGGTGAAACAATAAATATTAAAAATAAGAAAAGCATAGCTGAAAAATAGATTGTAGCTTTATTATATAGGTAATGACAAGGGAGTGTTTGTAAATAATTTTTTTAAATACTTTCCTCAAAAACCGACTAAACTTATATTTATTTTAGGAGGGTTGCTTTCGACAGGAATGATTTCACTATAATGCATTTTTATGTATATTTTTGTAGCGTGATGGTACAGGTGTTTATTATATTTGGACGTTTCTGGAAAATATAGCGAAGGCGTGTTGAAAGATTATCTAATCTAGAATCTAAAGACGTCGAGTTGTAAAGATGTACCTATCATACGTTACGTTTTAAAAATAAGAATCTGAGATATTGTATGAATAAATTATACCATCACATAAAATTAAACGTACCTCAAGCGCCAGGAAACATCAGGTTTATTAAAAAGCTCGCTTTACTTAATTATAAAAATTATTGCTGTTTCTATGTAAACACAGGCTGCATGTGTACAACCTATTCATAATACAGCTAGTTATAGGTKAGGTAAACAGCTATACAGGGAATGTTACAACTAGTTTTCACCAGAAAAATATTGGAAACGCATAGGATCATAATTTGAAATTGACTTTATTCCATTTGAAATATTTCTAAATTATGTTTACTTTTGGTAACGCTGGAAGTTGATGTTAGTTATACAGGGAACTTTCTGTATGTTATGGCACTTTTGCAATCCTTGCTAAATTTAATACCATTTTGTTAACAACACATGTGGCCTCTGACTTGGACTAAGCGGTTCAACCTTGTTTTTTTTTTTAATTTCTGGTGTTTCCTACGTGTCTGAAAAAAATGAATATCCAAAACAAACATAAAAGGCTAAAGATATAGGTATGGCTTGTTTATATTTACTCCACCGGGACAAGAATTTAATGTTAAACTGTCGAGAGGAAATTCTGTTCATCACGACCCTTTTTCGTGAAGAACGGGCTTCGAAATTGCTGAAATTAAGCTTTCAAACGAATACTGAATGTCATATCTAAAACTGTAATAAGTTTACTGTACATTATACCTTTCTCAGTTAGTTGTAAGATTATTATTACTTTGTTAACCAATTATAAAATTATAGTTCCCAAGAACTATTTTTTTTTGCACTTACGTCGTTGTTTTTCTGTAGGCGCGATATGGCAGATAATGTTTTTCACACTTTGCTTCATCGGTACGTACGAATCTAGAAAATCATAGTTTTCTAGTGATTTTAACAAATACCACTCATTCTTGTCACTATGTTCTTGTCTGCTTCTCTTAAGTGTAGAATAATGCTCAAACTATTATTCAATATCTACATCATTGACCACTAGTTTTTGATGGTTTTTTGTTACTTCGTACTTCGTATGGTACAAAGGGTCTTTAAGCATACAAATAATAGAAAATTGGAAATATCTCCTAAACTTTTAGAATTAGATATAAGTACTGTACAAAACTTCATTTGTAATTAAGTGTCTCAAACTTTAGCTTTCTTTCTCCCCTTTAAAAATATTCAATCTTTCCAAAACCCCCGAAAGGTCACAATTTTCAAGAAATATTAAAATGCCAAAACCTTTTAAAACCTCATGCTGTGCTTTTAACAAAATGATAATGAAATTAATGCAAAATTCAAAGAATGATATGATATACAGGGTGTTCTATTTAAATTAAGTTGATATCTAGTTGTGGTGTAACCGGAAACGCCCAAAACATTTTAGATTGAATGAATCCAGTGTGAAACTAAAATCTGCAGCTTTGGACCTCCTTCTAATGAGTACTAGTTCTGACACAAGCGGTATTCGCAATTAGAGAAGCTCTAAAAATGATAAAATTTATAGGCTAGCTGTATAGGTTCTGTGTTACCTACGTTCCATATACAGGGTGTGGCAAAAGCCAGTTTACGCTAGCAAGACATAGATCGCGCGACCTTCGTCCGGCGATAGTCACTTAGCAGAATCCCTACACGGTTGCCGGACTTAACGCCGTGTTACTTCGCTTTGTGGGGGTACTTCAAGATAAAGGGCTGGTTTATCTTCTCTATTTTAAGCAAAAAATCAACCATGCCTTTAAAATCTAAACCAATCACATACCTCTATTTAAGGTGTTGTCATGGTTACTGGGTTAATTTTAGCTAACGTCAACTTTTGCCGCAACCCCTAGTCTACTCAATTCTGCACCAACTGAGACTTGCAGTAGAATGATTTTGAAGAAATTTAAGCAAAAGGTACTAACATGAATTACGCAAATCGTCATTTTCTCGCATTGAGGCCTCTTCTATATTTACGTAGGGCATGTATTGTGTTATTAATCAAACAGCAGTGGTTGGTTGTATCACTAAGACATTCAAAGATATTAGACCACTGCATAATAGAAAAGAAGGGGAATTTCAGTGCATGGCATGATAAGCAAAACACCTGATAACGTATGCCAACGGAATTATTCATCACTAGGATGAATAAACACATAATGTGGACAAAAACAGTTTCAAACAAATATTGAAGACTCCAGGATTTTATAATATATAGCTAGAAGGAGTTCTAATCAGAAACACAAACTGCACCTGATTTTATATGAACACGTTGATTACTGGAATTTGTTAGAATAAAGTGACGTTCGCAGGCGGACTAATTCTAGCTAATGGTACTTCTGCGTTTCGGACCCTGCAAATCCCTTTTTTGTCTTTTTCAATCAAGTGGGCTTTAACTGGATTCATTTGCGCATCAATCAAGTGCGAGTCGCGAATCACTGTTTCCAACCCCTGAGACGCAATGTGGTATTTCGAGGACGGAAGGGTCAAATTGGGGATTGGATAGCAAGTTCTGTTTCGCCGATGTTACAGATTGAGATTTAGTGTTGTGGGATCGAACTGAATTCTCCGATGTCATAAATTCGACCGGTTGCGAAGKTTGTTCTGTTCTGGTGATGTCGACGAAGCAAAAGAAATGTTCAGCAAATAACGTTTTGCCACGTACGGGTTTTTGAAATATGTGTCTGTCTCTAGAGAAATACTCTTATATATTGAATATTATCCATCAGAGTAATAAACAAAAGAGAAAATATTAAGTAAGTTGCCAGTGGGCACTGCAATAGAATACTATAAAAAAGTACAAAAAATTTTTTGTCAATCTTTGTAAACCTTAAATTTCTTTTTTTTAAATTTGTTATTCACTAAATGCTTATGTGCGGCAGCTTGCAATGAGAGTTATAGGAAGGAAAATAACACAGAACGTGAATGACACAGTTAATTGCTAATAGATGGGAGAGTGTCGCCCACGATGTATACTAGCGATGTATGTTATCAGCATTGGTACTATAGCTGTGCTGAAGACGATTTACAACGCGAAACAGCTGTCCACAGATTGTTCTGATCCAAACAACATGGCATTGACTTAATTTGCTGGTATCTGTTTCGGTCTTAATTTATACACATTTTGTATGTTACTTAGCCTAACGTATTACAATAAATTAGTGCTAACCAGGGTTGCCAACTTTACTTCAACGAGATACTCATTCTAAGATTCAAAAACATTAACAATTACTACGAATGACTTACTAGTAGGTTTCACAATTGCGCGTAACTCTACACAAAAAGCAAAATAAGAGATTTATGAAATGTACAGGATTTACCTATTCGTATTTTATTTTAATAAAACAAGTACCTATAATATAGATAGTATGCAACACTGAAGTGTCCTCGACTTGGAACTACGAACATATATCTAAAACAAGAAACAGCACACAGGCCACGCAGCACTGAAAATGTTTTCTCCCAGTAGCGTGCACATGGGGGGAGGTCGGAGTTAGTACTCCCGCCTCCAAGCCCGTGATTTTTAAAACAAAAACTTGAAAACAAAAATTAGCTTTAGTTTTTGCCACACCACGTGACAGTTAAAAAGTATACAGAGGGTTTCATAAATAGATGCACATATTAAAGATATTGTAAATACAAACCATTAAAGTAACTAATTTTAGATATTTCTATCAGGACGAATAACAAATATATTAGACGTCAAAAACATACTTAATTTTGCATTTTATTGAATTGCAGTTCATTTTAGGTTAGGATCAGCGATCGCATGTATAATGTAAATGTATATTTACAGCTACGTTACGTATATAAAATCTACATACAACGCTGCACCATGCAATAGTGTTGAAAAATCAAGAACACACTTTTGTGACTGATATAGAAATTGGCTTGTATCAATAAGACCTTTATCATTTTAGTCTCTCTTGGTGTGATTTTCAATTAGAAATACTTCTGTAGCCATTATTATGATATTTTTGGGTCCTTGCTAACTTATATGAGCACTCCTCAGGTATGTTGGTTCTATGTTGACCTATGTTATGGGGATTATTGTGCTTGCTTTCAAATTAGCATGTTTTTGCATATATATAGAAATATGATCTAGTCTAGAACTACGTGAAGATATTAGTTGTTTTGCAAATTGCTGAGGGTGAAATAAAGGTCCTGAAAATCAGATATATGGTTTAAGTAAAATATAAGACGATCCTCTAGCACAGTTTTACTATTCACTTAAATGCTCTTGATTTGTTCTCTGTGAATTGAAATTAAAGTTTCATTGTATTATTTTAAAAGGACCTAAATAAGGCATCTGTTGCTCAAACTAGTGAGCTAAAAGCTCCGTATGCAATAATCGTGTGCATGGTTTCTTTCTTAGATGGAAGAATAAATTTATAAAAGAATCACATTAGTTTACAGTTGATTGCAAACATGGAAATAGGCTATTTGACATAATATGATCCCATTAAAAATTTATTCTCTTTTCCTGGATATAAAAATCATTCTAATTATAAATTATGTTATTGTAAATATTGAAGGGTTGTACGGATATGCGCCATTAAAACTAGTCTTTGCTCTACTGTTTCTGAAATGGCAGTGTTCACTAAACGGTGTCATCTTTTAGATCCCGATTTTCAAGCTAAATTGTTTAAGTACTACAGTTTAATTAGAATAATGTACTTCTCCCAAACTTCGGAGAAAGATTACTGCTTAAAGTTTATTCGTATGTTTTTTTAATCTCTTCAGAATTGTTTTTTCTAGAAAATCGCCTCTTTCCAGGCATTTATCAGTTGGCCACATTCCACTTTAAAAGCATAAAGCCCCGTGGAATTTAATGAGTCAGCCCCATATCCGTTTTGCGCCTAAAACTTCTAATGAATTATGAGGATACATTACACGTGACTTTTCCGGAAAGTTTGTCCTTACCCGCTTATTTTTTCAGCTGTAATAATTTATTAGGCTCGAGCAGTTTTCTCCGTGAAAACAAGGGGCAAACGCAAAAATATGCGGAACTGCGTTATGACAGAATTATACCGAGTTAATGTGGGTGTGATCGTTTGCTACACGAGAGACTGTCTTTTGTGGCTCTTTGAAGTATGTGTACGAATAAACCGGTGCTACTGAAAACAGACGGATGCGAACTCGCAAACGTTTTCTTTGGGATGACAGGTTATAAAAGCGGGCTATCAAACGCATTTGTTGCTGCTGACATGAATATAAGAGTAACAGTTTTGATGTCCCATATTCGCAGTAAATGGGACTCATAGGGAATATGTATATATGCCGGAGCAATTCGCATTTGATGTCTGTTTATTTCCCGTGATACATATTCCTTGATGATCTTTTTTAAGGTTACGATCTATTAAATTTGAACAGTTACTGCTTTATCACATGTTTCAAAGGAAGCAAAAAGTAAACGTAATTCCGCATATTCCATTCCTATTGATTTGAAGTAGCTACATTAAAGCATCAGATGCGATGTTCAGGGTGTTGCATTGGTGTGGCAATCTTCAGCTTGTTTATTGCGATTTTATTTTCAACGGAACACTCTAAATATTATAGCATTTTTGAATTCTTTGTTAAAATGGAAGGGCACCTTATTAAGCATACAATGATGCCCGCAGTAGGCCGTTTTAGCGTTATTTGCTATTTTTTTCCACAAATTTGACATTTGTAGTATTTGTAATAAAAACGTGTGATATGTGGTCATCAAAGCGCATCAAAAGAAATATATTTTATATTATCTAATATTATATACGCATTAGTTAAGAAACATGATTTTTTATAGAATGGTATAATTCTTATACCTATATGTATAAGCACGGGATTTTTCGAATTTAATAATACACTTATAGCACTATATCCTTTTCTGTCCTCATTTACCGTTTTTGTTTCCAATGTCGCAGAAAAACAATGAAAATGACCTAAAGCAACTTATTTTGCTGTTCTGTCAATTATGTTGTGTTTAATTCGAATTTTGTGTTTGTATCGTGTTTTGCAAAAGTAATGGGAATTGCTTTTTAGCGCTCGAGGTTTACGCGCAAAAATATCGAAGGAGAAGACAACCATACTTTGAAGCTTTTCAAAAATTAAATTTGGCATTTGAAGAAAGTGGAAAATCGGTAACGTTTAACTGCAAATGAAGATTAATTTGATGCAATGCTATTTTTTGAGAATTTTACTTAAGATTCTAAGACATCAGCGGGACTAGTATTTGAAGGATTACCAAGAAAAATAAATGGTACCCCTACAACGTACATTTCCTGCAAGAGTTAAACAGAAAACGCTACGTCCTAAAAATGCAGTATTATAAATTTGTGAAAGTTTGCACCTCTTCAATCACTTTCTGTCAACTGATGATGCTACATTTCAAAGAACGGTTCTGTTAATAGGCACAATCTCCATTATTATTCTCCCCAAAATCTTAATTTTATTAGAATTATTGACGGTCAGCGCAGATGGTATATCAACGTCCGAGGCGGTAGCGTAAGAGATTATGTCATTGGGTCCTACTTTTTCAATGGTGATACGTTTCATATTTTAAATCTTTTATCAAACTCGCTACTGGAATTGCTCAAAGATTTTTCCCTCAACATTCGACAAAGAATATGGTAGCCCACCCAGATCTTCAGATTTGACAAAACTAGACTTTTTCTGGGGATACATACAAAATTATATCAAACAACACCATGGTAGCATTCGAATAAATAAACTTTGTATCAAAGAAACGTTCAATACCTAATATTAATGGCTTGTATTTTACAAAATTGTAAACACTTTACTTTGAACATTAAATTTAAATAAGCATGTTACTATTTTCTCAATAGGTTTTCTTTAATTCCTGGAACATTTTTATTGCCATTAGTAAATTTAATGTAATTTATATACGAGTATATCAATAAATATCTGATTTTGAAGACACCTTTATTCCTGCAACAACACGTTTCTCTTTTGTTTTTTACAAAACGAAACGTAAAAAGATAAGTAAAGAAAGTACTAAAATTGCTAGTACAGTCAAAAGGATAAACGACACGCCTATATGGATATTAACAGTCAAAGGAGAAAAAACTCTGCGTTTGCACACAAAAAATTATATCATTCTAATTAAAAAAATCGAGTTGTCAGTGATACATCCCGAAGCTCAAAATATATAAATATAAAAATGTTTGTTGTAATTCGTTTTGACGGAATATTCGTAACCTTTTAGCATGCTGTAAGTCAAATTATAGAAAAATCAAATAACGCCGAAACAACCTACTGTAGGCAACACGTATGCCTAGGAAGGTGCCTTTAAATTTCAAGAGGAAATTCCAAAAGGCAATGATATATACGGTGTTCCGTGGGCTACAGTAAAACTGAGACAACCTGTACAAATGTAAACATTTTTAGGTTATAGCGCTTTAAACATAATGCAGAATTCGTTTTTTTTCTAAAGCTCGTAATTAAAAAAAACTGTAGAAGAGCGCCACACTAATCAGATACCCTGTATACTAACAGTGCACTCTAATTTCCATTTTCCAATTTTTATTACATTGTTGAAGCTGCGGCATTTTTAATGTCGGATCAAAATCGACTAACACATTTTGACGTTAGGTCCGGTTAAATTTATTCAGCTGTATGTTATTAACAAGGTATATATATAATACGTCCTGAATGTTTATAGCTTTTAGTGGCCTCTGTAAGCTGACCATACATACAAGTACATAAAGTTTTTAATTAAAGTGAGCCGGGCTACAAAAGTACCTAGGGGCTTAGCAACATGAACTGAAAACTATGTAAGAATGTACACTACATTAAAATTATAAGTTATAAAGTAAACACGTTCACCAATTCATTACTCATGTCCTACGACAACATATTGCAGTTTATTTATCAAATTTGTTATATTAAATTACTACGTTAATTTGAAATATGAACTATCCCGATGAAACAAGTTGCATTACATTACTCATCCCTTTAATCTATTTATAAAAGCAATCTCCTACTGGCATCACCGATCCAGATCTACGCGATATTCCGATCAGAAATAAATATCTAATTTTAAACCACCATAAATTGGTTATATGAGCTTATTGAAAGCTGTAAAGTAGACACAAAATAGCAATTCATATAATCGGGTTTGCGATTCTTCGCACTTAGTTCGTAAACACTGTAATATTTAAATATATCTATTAGTGCAGAGAAGTAAACTTATTAAGGTATATAAAGAACGTAAAGCTAATCAGGTACAATCAGATTTACATAGATTTATACCCATGAAACCGGGATATCTTAATTATATGAAAATCGTAAAAAATATTTAAAGTAGGTAATGGTAATTGCTAGCTATTATATACTGTTTTGCATCTCACAACAAAAATTGTTTGTTTTTTTTTGCCCGCCAAACCAGACGCCGACCCATTTTTCAACATTTTCATAAGAATCGAAGTGCTTCTCAGCAAGTGGCTAAGTCTGGTGAATAAGCTGCATTGAGAGCACTTCCTAGTTAAGCAACTCTACTACCACTTTTTTGGCCGGTATTGTTGGATGTGATGGGGCATTGTCATTAAAAAAATCAGTGGTTACAGTTTCATCTAGTTTTTAATATATTAAAACACTGATCCCAAATCGATTTGACCTTGCGCCTGATTGATCATTCCATTAAGTAGAATTACGGCTGCTATTAATAATAATTGTAATTTAAAATGGCAAAAAATCTGCAAGAGATTGAAGGTTTAAAACACAGATTTAAACTTTCTATGAAGTACTCATAAAAATACTTTATATAGCAATCTGACTTTTACAGAGCAGTTCGCTTTATAAGGATATACAAAATAGTGATAATATCATTCAAATAGGAAAATACATCTAGATGAGTCGTTGATGTGCTATAGCTGTTTTCTTATAGTATTTAGTGTTTCAGAATACCAGAAATGCGTGTCTAAACAAGCACCGGAACCTTTTTAATATTTTAGCTGAAAACTGTAGTGAGACGTTGAGTTCGAATTTGATCTTTAGGTATTTAGCGGTTTTTAAGGTACACGTAGGTAGTCTGAGGTTAGGTTACAAATTATAGTGCACTAGGTCAGGTTGTCGTATCTCGTAACTTTGGGCATTGACCACGCATAGAAAAATATAAATAGTGTTGTGTATAAAGGGCTGTATAGAATTTTTAACACGTATTACCCAAATGCAGTGGGAAACAAACGCTGTACTAAGAACTTGTCCTGCTGAATTATTGACCCTGCTACGATTTTTCCATAACTTTAAATGCCGAAAGAGAATTTGTAGTGAACAAAGAAGTAGCTTATTTGAAAAGAACCAATCCTCAACATCCATTCTCAAGAACTATTGTTCATAAGCCTAAGACGGTGTTTAATACTAGTGATCTCTATTTAATTGCTAATACGGTTATTTGTCTTTTCAGACATATCGATATTGGTTCGGTTTAACCATGACATTAAAATCTTGGTATATTCACCCTGTATTTAAATACCGGCTTATAATATTATTTATCGAATTCATAATGCCAGTACCCAAGTAACCACACATTCGCTTAACATCAATAAAACCTGTGTTGATAAATTAGTCGATTTGCGATGTAGTCGGTATTTCTAGTTGGCGGTAAGAGCCAACGACCGCAAATTCAGCTTGAAGGATGGACCATAACAACCAGCAGCTATATCTCACGGACTGAGCCTTATTTATAAAGTGTATCCATGGCTGCCTCGCAATATTTCTTACCCACTTCGTCTCTGCAAAGACCTAACCATGATTCTTTATTACAGATTTAATCTCAGAATGTGCCAGTGATAAAATGTCCCTCACTCAGGATGATAGTAGTATTAAAGATTCCACGGAGAATAAGAAGAATACCAACTCATTGCATCTAGACATTTTACCTCCGCCACCTAGCACGAATAATAACAAAAAATCGCCAATGGTAAGTAATCATGTAATGTAAGCATTTAGCAAGCGATAGGACATGGTTGGTTGTCTTAGATACTTATAGAATAACTTGATATTAGTTACCCAATGGCCTGTGTCGTAATTTTGTAATGACGCACCTCCACGTGGAAACCAAACAGTTGAGCGCGATTTTGTTTAGAAATCGAACAATTATGTGAAACATTTTTTGCAGTTTGCCAGAGAACATCTTGAAGTAATTGCTTATTTGTACAACGCGCACGCGGATCGCGGTTTATTGTCATTACCTCCTTAAATCAAAACATTCCTGAAGTTAGTCAATTTATTTTGAGTAAAAGCAATTGAGATTGTTAGAGCATCCGAATCAACTTCGGCTGTAAAAGTTATATATTAGTAATAATAAACTGTTACTTAGCCAAGCTAAATTGTTCTGTCGTCAAGCAGTTGAAAACGAACAATGACTTAGTTATACGTATAGCTATCCAGCAGCAGCAAGAGAGATTAATGCTCTTTTGGACTTACCACCTGTAGAAGCTTTGAACAATCAAATCAATAAGAGACCGATTTCTTATAAGTGCAAAGATTCCTAGACCACTTAAGTTTACTATTAAAGCACCGAATGTGATACTTGCCCATAACTAGTTGTATAAGTTTAAATCAAATTAATGCTATTACTTTCTGTCAATTATCAGCTTGATCTACGCTTAATCAAAGTTTTAAATTATCCATATTGCCCTTTTTTTCGATAGAATTTGTTTGATGAGGGTCCGCTGTATTTACTTAAATAATGAACATTTGAGATACTAAAACAATTGTAGTGCAACAAACAATATCATCTTCACAACAAAAATGTGCATTTTACAAGTGTCTATGTTATTAAGTATATATGCAATATATAGTAAAAATGAACACTGATGCGCTTCAGATATTAACGATATAAGGAGTCTAAAGCATAGTTCAGTTCAAAAAAATATTTTTATGCGACCACTGAATACAATCTCCAAAGAAGTTTGTGTAAGAAGTATCGTCTTCATTTAATGGAAGCAATTTCAGATCATGTAAATGTAACTTCAATATCGGGTGGCGAGAGCTTCTTGTGACCTGTGATTTTTTTTTGCTAGAAATGCTGTGTGATTTCTATTTATTTAACTATTTAGGTAGTAACTTTATACCGAATATTTCAATGAAGATGAGCCATCCTCGATAATTTTTACGAGAGATATATTCGTGTATAAGATCCTGAAACAGGTAAATCTTTTTTGTGCGGGTGTAGTTGGTAAAAAAACAGAAACAATTTAAACGGCCCTTAATTTTTTTATCGTGTTTTCACCTTCCTGACTTTTTTAGAACCGTAAAAATTGAATTATCTTCCTGAAGTGTTTGCATTGAATTGTCAGTTTGAATTTTGTAATTAATAATACCTAACCTTGAATATTATTAGCAATCCAAGTTGGTATTTACCGTGATTGTGAGTATATTTTACAAAAAAATAACCATAAGAGCTTTATATTTCGCTTGAATAATGATCTAATGAGATGGTTGTCGGGAAAGCAGGCATAGATTGAAAATCAAAAAATAGCGGCCCGTTAAAAATAACGATTGTGAGTTACTGCTCGAATCTTGAGTCAATAGGTTTGTCTTGGAAAAATTGGATCGGTTCAGAATTGGAAACATCCCGTGCAAGTTGTTGTCAATGAAGGCGCTGTTGTCGTTTTTGGTCATGTTGCTGTCATGGAATATACGCAGTCTAGTTAAAAGATAGTTCAAGTTTCCGGAATCATCGTGCCCTTACGATTCTCCATAAGTTTCATCCTTTCAAAATTAACTTGAATGAAGCAAATGAAGACGAATTTAGTAAACACTAAAATTCTGTTTTTATAATGACCATATTAATTTGCATAACTGCAGATACTGAAGCGTTGTTAATCCTCACTTGAAACGGGAATTACACACTCACAGGCTAAAAAGCTGAATATCTGGCCTGGGATATTAGCTGATCATATGGTAGGTCCTTTCTTCTTTGAGCAAACAACGGTCAGCTAGATCTCAGTATGCCAGACACACTTATCTATCCTCATTCCGCGTTTAGTAATTTATGAGATGATTTAAAATTTCATGATATTCTTTTCCAATTTTTTAATACATTTTAAAGGCCTTTAAAAGATCTTCTCGACCCCTCTTCAATATTATAAAACTAACGCTGACAGCTGACAGGAAGGGTTGTCTTGACAACTTCTAATGTTACATCACAAAATTTCTTTTCTAACATAATATCGGCCTGTTTCAGAATTTCACTCGACTTTGTTTCGAATAGGAATTATTGAGGGAGGATCTTTTGTCTCGCAACGCTCTGTATATAGGCGTTAAAATGTGAAAGTAATCATAAAAATGCAATATGACGTTTATTAGAGCCTCGTTGTTTTTTCTGAATATGCTAAGAAATTTCAACGCCGCAACATTTCTAAATTTTGATAAAATGAATAAAGAAATTAATTTGGGTTTTAGACAATAATTAGAGGAAGAGTTGCAAAATATTGAACATTGCAGCCTTGTCTTACAATCTTTTGAAACGAGTAGGTACTTACAACAAAAATTACGTGACTCTGCACTTTTGTCTATATAACCTAAACGTTTCAGAAACAAGAACAGTCTTCTTGAAGGGATTTTAACTGTTTCGGATATATAAAGATTATTTGTTCTTATTTCTTTTGCTAGCCCGTTAACACGCACGGTGGATCATGTTCGGCCCAAATGGGTAGGTGGTAGTTGATGAGGGAAAGGGAGGCAGCTTTCATAGGGCTAAAAATTACAAAATACATACATAATCATTAAAATTTTCTTTATTACTAAAACTTAATTTCGCAACGCAAAACAACTGAAATCAACTCATAATATAGGTAAACTATTGAGTCGACAAAGAACAGAAAAAAAAACTTCGTTTATCCCCAGAGTTGTAATAACAAAGCGAACAAAACGCACGAATTTAGGCATTGACCCTCTAGCCCATTCGTACTTTTGCAAAAATAATTTATATCTTTTTAAAAGTAATTGAAAGAGACATGTCCACGATCGCTAAATAACCTCGCTTTGCTGACGTCGCTTTTATAAAAATTTCAATCCGATCATATTTGAAGCGCTCTCGTTTCCCGCAGTAAATTCAAAATTAACGTTTTAATCATATTCGGTAAACTGATGATCGTTATTGATTTCGTCTGATTCCACTCCACTCACATTATCTGCCGGGCAACCATAAGGATAACAGCATCATTAGATAAAATTTTACCTTACACACCTGATTAATAACACAAAGAGCGATGGAACAGATCTAGCATTGGTTCCTGATTCAATAATTGTAATGATTTCAGACATCAGCTGAAACGTACGCATCTCCTCATAGTGATGGTCTTCTGTCGGGAGGCAGTGGAAGTGGCGGAAATGCGTCACTTCCTCCTGCTGGCAGCGCTCTCTCCGCACACCACGAGCTGCAGCTATTAAGGGAGCAACTGGAGCAACAGAGCCAACAAACGCAGGCGGCACTCGCCCAGTTGCAACTCGCAAGGGAGCAATTAGCCGCTGAGCAGGTACGCAGAATTTTACACATGTAGTAGGGAATTTGCTCTACAAAACGGTATTACGTGATATCATCAACGGGACTTTCCCTTTTGCTGTTTGATGTGCCAAGCACGAAGGGAATCACAAACAGATTATGTATTTTTTATAAGATACTCAAATGCGAGTACAGCAAATTAACAAGCTCGCAAATTGAGGTAAACAATCACCTACCAACAAAAAAAGCTGTCTTGGCTAACTTGTAGGATAAGGCAATTTAGTTGCTTGTTCTCTTACAAATCCTAGCCATTTCGTTACGTAACCAAACTATATAGGTTTGTAGGGCCTACTTCACATTTTCGTCTTTCTAGTCATTCTGCCATTTCCTGCTACTTATTGGTCTATAATATTTTTAAATGCTTAAATATATCAATTTAGCTTTTCAGCCGCTTAGACTAAACTTATTTATCCTATCTAATGCAGAGTTTACATTTGGTCAATTCAGAACTGGTGCATTTTTTTCGTACTGAAATAGGTCATGCCTATACACAATTAAGGCTTGCATAATATCCTTATTTGACAACTATTAGTCCATAACCAGTATGTCTGTTCTACCTTCCGGACTTAAATCTATTTTGTCTTATTAGCCTTCTTTAACAATGTCTTAAATTATTTCTGAAAATCAGCAATGATCAGTGATGGTGGATCGGTGGAAACCGCAATTTATACAGGTTTCAATATTTATATACTGCAGCTGATAAAGGATATAATGTCAGTATCACTGATAGTGATTTCCCACAAGTTTTTCATAAGGTGAACCAAAAAGTCTTTGTATTTATCAAAAGGTTCACTCATTGTGATGTATATGGGGGATCACTAGCGGATGATTTCACGTGTGTTTGAATATGAATTAAAGTATCCTGAATACAAAATTAGATGTTGATAATTATGTGAGCACTTTAAAACAATTTTTCCTTTATCCTCTTCCTGACGCGAAAGATTACGGCGGATAGAATAAATTTTCCAATAGGTACTGTACTAATTATTATTCAGTGGCGGCTCGTCCGGGTCGGCAGGGTCGACACTGATATCTTGAAACAGTTTGAGCGTATTTTTTTACATTACCATCAAAATAATAATTAGCCAAAATCACATTTTTGCGGGTTATCCCGAAAAATTTACGCTACTCGGCAACCGTGGCTGGGCCGTGTTTGTTATCCAAGCCCGTGATCCAAGCGCTGGGTCGGCAGACCGCATCTTATAAGGAAGCAATAGCATCGTTTTCCTGTTAGTTGAACAAAGACGCAACCCTGCATATTGAATCCTGAGGCGAAAATCGAGACTCGGTCCGGCAGACAGCATAAAACGTTAAAACGGACTTCATCATTTATTTCAATTATTTCAAGTTTTTTTTTAATCAACCAATTATAGTTGTGTTTTCTACTGAGTATTACAAATTATCTGATTGACACCCTTTACATGCTTACAGTTTTTTATAATCATAATTTAATTTTACGTATATATGTTTTTATTGAAGTTAATAAAGGAGGCCCGGCATTCATAATCGTCGGATTCCGAAAATTAATTTTGACATGTACATTGAACAACAATTATATATATTTAGTTCAATACTGAAATCACGAAAAACTACCCGAATGTTCTACGAAATTTTTCATTTTCCCAAGATTATTGTAAGAGCTAGCCTCTTAAATAAACAATTTTAAGCCGATACCTTCAAACATTTAACAGAATTAATTAAATACATGTTATAAATTTAGTCAATTGAAATCATTGAAGAATTTCACACAAAAAGAAAATAAAATAAGTAAGCGCCAATACCCATATAATCGCTTAATGCTGTCTGCCGGACTTCCGAATACATCTTCGGATTGGGCTCGACATATATCGGCTTCTCCTCACCGGTGTAGTACAGGTGCACGCATCACGTTGAAATTATGAAGCTAGTTGCCAGATTAGGCTATTTGTTACCAAATGAACTATCTTTTTAACTTGCGGCGATATGAACATTTACAGAAGTAGCAAGTAATAAACAACAACAACTACGAGTATATACAAAATTATTTACTAATTTATAAATAAATAACATTGACCAACTAGAGTGGACCAAAGTTTTTACTGCCGACCCAATAGAATTTGTCACGAGCCGCCACTGTTATTATTAGCCCTCTTTCATGCGATAAATTTTAAAAACTAATTGTTTCCTTGATCGAATAATCTTAGTAAGTTTGTCGATAAGTCGATAGACCCTTTTTGTCTGTATTATGCGTCTGTATTGGTGAAAAATCTGAAATATTGGATGTTATCATAACTAGCATTTTTCTGGAGATCTAAATCTTAAACTTGAGTCGAATTGAAAATTCGCCATACCGTCATGCCACACCTATTACTTCTTTTAGTCACAATCCAAGAAATATTGTATTAAGCCGTTGGGGGAAAGAATTAATTAAATCTATCCATTAAATGCTCTGCACAAATGGCACAGGGAGACAAGAACGCAATAACCCTTTGTTTCCCGAAGAAAATATTTTCTGCAGCTCGAAGCTTATCAAGCCAAAGCACATTAGAGTTTTCAATGGGCATATTTTTTTAGACCCGCACAATCCAAGATGTTATAAAATTCAGAACCCCATACTTATATTTCACAACCCCGCTAGTATAACTGTGTTTTTCATGTTATATATTTAACTGTTCAATAATATTAAATTATAAATATTTATAAGTAAAAATTTAGATGGAAATGCCATCTGTCAGCATTACATTGACATGATGACAAAGCCACCTAGCTGCCTTAACGTACTTCCTAAATGAAGTGACCGGTAGCCTGACAAATTGGCATGCAACTGCATACTTCAATTTGACAGCAGGCCCCCACGAACCGACATACATTAAAACGCATGTCTAGGCACTGATGAGCTGTAATGATCGACAGCAAAATAGATCTATCTACAGTTGGTTGAGGTGTAGGCAGCACAGCATAGACATGCATTTTGATATAAATATTTATGTTTTATTTGTTTTTGACGTCAACCCGTTAACCCATGTTGTACAGGCCCGCTTGATGAGTTTACCTCGGTCCGTCTGTCCGGGTCGATCCGGCCCTGGACCCGTTGGAAAAGCTCGGACCGACGAAATCTCTAAAGCACATGCATGGAAAACTGCTTCTTATGTGATTAAAAATTCGTTGAAATCCATATGCTAGTCAAGCTACGCGTTCTATTTTGAGATATAAAACTTGCTGCATCCCTACAAACAATATTACATACTCAATCATACGTAATCGTTTTAGGCCATAGTAGACCTATAACGCCGACAAAAAACTCACCAACTGTTGAATTATCAATGGCTTTCAATACACTTATTTTTAGCAATTCCTTTGTATTCACATACCTATATTTGTTCGGAATCAGTTCAGATCAATTGTTTTGTCTAAAAATGACCAAATGTAATTTTCTGCGACTGTACGCCTTACTTTTTTCATTTTCTTTTTATTTGTAGTCCACATGATTTTAAATTGTAAAATTCTTCATTTTGCCTTTTTGCAAGTAGAATATTTTTTTACAGAAATGCTTAGTACAAATCTTGATTGTAAGGCCAACGTTTTGATTCTGCTTATTGATAAGAATTTCTTGACAGCAAAGGCTTGCTATGTAGCGTTTATTTACAATTCGCGATTCTTTGTTGCTTTCCATTCGTTGTCTTTAAATACGTCACTTCAGATTCTCTTATTGCTGTCACTTCATCTAGAAAATTTTGCAAAATTAAATTTGGTCATATGTTAGAAATTTGTTAGGATACTTTATTGTCTAAGAGTTTAAAATTTATCGATTTTCTTTGGGCATTTTGACAAGGCAACCACGTAACATACATTTTGCTTTCTATTAATGTAAATGCATAACTGTCCTAAGCCGTATTATTTTGGTCTTCTTTGACAAATATAACCTCAACACGTTCATTGCGTTGGGTAAATATACGTCTCTTCCTGCAGCTTTGTACATTCCGCCGATCGGCCGATCCACTTAAACTTCTAAAAGATGCGCCACACGATCATTTGGTCAACACCGAAATAAGTAGCCATGTCTCGCTCCAGATTCTTCGTTCTCCTTGTCTTTGATAAATAAGGAGCGCGCTTCATCATTAATCGGCTGCTTTTTAGGTCTAGCAATCCTAAAAATTAATAGATAGACACTCACCTTGCGTTTTTTGATCATACCTGTATACTAATTACAGTTCATATCATTTAGAAGCATGCAGATGGCGGGAACTTGACAAATTAATATTATGTTTTATTAAAGTTAAAGCTATGAACTCTATTTGACGACCCTGATTCTGAGCGTTCATTCTGCATCATCAGGGTAACGTTTTTGAATTCGCTGTTCCAACAATTGTTTCAACACTTCTTGTACATAGTGCCTTGATTAATTTTCACATATCCAAGTGTGTGGCATTGTCACACCAAATTATATGTAAATATTTTTTCGTAAGACTACGTTTCGATTTTTAACCGGCAAGATACTCGTACAGTTTTTTTTTTCAATTTGGCCTGCTACTTGCGGCATGCGATGTTGTCAGTACAGGAGCCTAGCTTTTCTAATCTTGTTTCCCAGATCTTTAGGATTTTCTGTCGATCAACTCCCACTGCTTTTTCAATTCCATTTTCCATCAAGGAGGAAGATTTCTATCTGAAATGACAATTAGTTAGGTCAATTGTTAATCCACTAGCCGCTACGATACCGTAAAAGGGTATTTCCTTAGCTCTCCACCCTTTTCTTCGCAAACTAAAAGTATTTATTAAAAATATTACGTTGATTAAACATATAGTATACAAGCAAATAGCAAAAATCGAATACGTTATGTGATATTCTGCTAAAAAGTAATGATATTTATTACATCTGTAATTTACTAAAAATTTAATACTAGAAATGTTATTTTTAACAGCTCTATATTCTTCTATATAGTGAACAGAGATGATGGTAGAGCTTTTATATTTTAATGGAATATTATTATGAATTCCAAACAAGAAATATCCGCATGTTACGAATAACTTTCTTAACCTTTTCTTCAGAGTGCAAGACTTGAAGCTCAAGCTAGGACGCATCAGTTATTAGTACACAATAGGGAACTTCTGGACCACATCGCTGCTTTGGTTGCACACCTCCAGGATGGAGAAAAAGCTTCCAACCAACCCCAGTCATCCCCTCACGTTGCAATGCCTCAGGTAAGTTGTCAGAATAAACGTATGCGTTGAATTTTTCGTTTTGTTGCTTGCTTGCCGTTATTATTTTTTTACAAACTGCAGTGCGCATGTGCAGCATGCATTTCTACTTATGTGTGTGCGCACTAACGGATATGGATGTTCCGCTCATTAATCGCATTCGTGGAAACTGCGCTTATGTTGAGAATAGACCATTCTGCGAACAAGGAACTTGGTGCGGTTCCTGCTGGCACCTGAATACTTACGCGGTGGATGCATTTGTCGAAACATATGCCAAAATATGCAATTCGTCATTTTCTGATGAGCTGGCTAATGGTGGAAAATATACGTGTGCCTTCAGTTCTCTCACTAAGTTTATTTCACAGAATACCTAATCTGACTTATTATACAGCGTACTGGCAATAGAAAGACATGTGACGGCACATTTTTCAGAATTTCCTACTCAATAATGTAGAGTTATAAAAAATAAACTTCAGTTTGTATTTGAAGTGCAGGTTGACTTCGATATTTTAAATGGACTATCCTCTTTTTACTGGATTTTTAAATTTCTGGTGTAGGTAACACAATACCAGTAGCTAGACGACAATATATGTAGTTCTTTTACTGAAACATTTGATATCATTCCAAGGATATGACGTATCTAGATTAATGACAACTCTGAAACTAAAAAGAATATATCTGTAGGGGAAAAAAATACTGTTGTTTCTGCATATTTCTGTAGCATTTGTTACTATTCGTAGCTGCTAATTTATTAATTTTTCACCGCTGATAATTAGTTTTTCCAAATGCAAATATATTGGTATTTTGAAATGGTCACCTACACAATTTTATTTCTTTCGTGGTGACATCCGGATATCGATGTCTCTCATTAGTAATTTTGATGAAAGGTCAGAATTACTATATTTTGAATAGCAACAAAATGCACATCAAGGCGATACCAATTTTTGACGATTTCAAATTCAGCTAAGATTGTAGAAGTATTTTTTCAACGCTTGCCTACTCATAGGATTAGTGGAGTGCGAAGGCGAGTTCTCAGTCCTGAAAAAGAAAGAAGTATTTGCGAGAATTACAGTGTGGATGACACCATGCCATCTAGTGGCAATACGGCATCATCCACTCGTCTCTGTGCCACTAGATAGCATGGTGTTATCCACACTGTAATTGTCAGCGTTGGGACTATACCTGTGCTGAGGAGGCTTTATAAGCCGAAACAGCTGTCCACAGATTGTTTTGACGCATGCGACATAGCATACACGTAATTTTGTTATTATTAAAGGAGTATTTATGTAAATATTAATTCAAGTGGCCACAGAGGTCTACATATAACGAATATTGTTATTTGACGTTGAGTGCAAGAATTTCTGGCTTCAATGTCGTTATCAAAATCCATTTAGACAAAGGGATAACGTTATTATAGACTTGGCAACTTGGTGCGCCTTTTACATCAATGAGCCCAAACCCTGAACTACTCCAGGCAAATGTTAGCTGTTTTATCATGAATAACATTAAAGAAGAGTTGGACTAGGCAGATGATTATGCTATGCGAGATGATGAATCTGTAGCTAAATACTGAGTCGATAACAAGATTATGACTGCCATCGGATTTTAATTAAAAATAAGTAGATGAGATCAGTAGGCAAAACACATTCGAGAAACGAGACTTTTTTGTTTGAATATTAAAGTTCTAATAAATTAAAAACTTACAGGCTTACATTAGACGGGGAAAGTTGTAATAAATGCAGTGAACGAAAATAAGATTGTATACAGATGTTTCTTCGCACTTAAAACTGAAAATGCTCGAGCTAGACCTGCCAGTTGATAGGTTGTACTGAGATAAATCGAACAGTTGCAAAAAGATAACAATTACGGATATGTAAATGACAGAACACTCCGTCCAATCTGCATCTTCAGTGATGCTAATTCAACCTTCTGTAGGAAGATTTGACAAAACGATGATTGAACTTGAAATTGTGGAAGAAAATTATATACGAAGTACGAAGCTTGTAGTCTTGATAATTCTTTTTGACGTGATTTTGTAAAATCATTCGCAGATGACTTTCTCTATAATACAAGCTTTGCCTTGCAAGCTAAGAACGAAGGGAAAGACAAAACTACCTACCTAAACATCACAAATAAATACATCGAGAGGCTTTTTTTTGAAGAATTATTTGCTAAGTTGGTGTTTTTGATGGAATTTTAGAAAATACTTTAATACGGACTTTTTCAATACATATGTGTATGTATAAAAAATATTATATGCAATATATACGTTTATACATTGGTTGGTTTAAAATTCCTGAAAAATACGTTTTAACAATCTCCTTAATAACAAATAAAAACTAGTTATAAATAAACGATAAAATTACACAATAATACTCCTATAAACTTAATTATACAATTGCAGTCATTAAAACATTAAGAATGAAAATGCCAGAAATCGTGATCCCGCTTTAATATACGTTTCAGTATTTAGTCTTCTCTAAAATACCAATTATCATGTCAAATTATCAATGTATATCTGAAAAAGAATAGTTATCTGAGATACAAGCTTAGCAAATTGGCAGCTCCTAATCGTAATCATTTTTAGCTATAGACATTATTGCAGCATGTGGATACGATACCATCACTTTCTCTTTACAGGAAGAAAATAAATACATGCGCGCATCTTTTTCAGTTTCAAAGATGTGAATGTTTGCAGTGTTCTTCGGCACAGCAACAATAATTACTACTAGATGGAATCCAAAAATACAACAAAATGGGATTGTCCATTTAAAATAACGAGGTCAAAGTATGCTAACGATAAACCGTAAGTCGGTCATTTTTTTCAACAGTTTTAAATAATTCGGTACCAATTTGTGATAAATCCTGTATACTACATATTATTGTATTTAACACGCTGTACAATAAATGCCGTTTCGCTACTTGCATAAAAAAATACTATTTCAATTTAAGTTACACCTTTACACTTTTGCATGTTTATACACTTAGTGCAAGCCTTTAATGTTTACGAATATACCGATTATACATGAAATACCCAGTGCAGTTGATACTGCACTGCCTGTACTAAAGGTGTAATATCCACTAATAATACACATCCAGAAAATATACTTAAAATAGCTAACATAATATCGTTGATAGTTAAACCATAACGCTCTTTCAATGTTTACATCAGATCAAACTAGCGTATGTGCTACAAATACAAATAGGATATGACAGATGGTATTACTTTTGCGTAGTTCTTGGCAAACCTACATTTCGTGAGCAAAACAAAACCAGAGTTTAAGCCGCGGAAATTCCAAATTATATTTACCTGTCTCTACCACCTGTTTTTAATTTGTTATGTAGACTTTACTTCCGAATAAAATTCTTGGGGGAAATTCGAGATCAACACGAATATATATCCATATTCCACGCAAAGCTGCGTGGAACGCAAATATTTGAACGGGTAATACAGCAATAACTTCTAAACGTAAATAAATGTTTTCGGTACCTATTGGGAGTTAGGATCGCACTTTTTTATGTTTTGGTCCGAAAGCTTTGACGCATTCGTTTTTTCATAAGTTTTATTCGATAGATTGGCGTGTTTTTAAAGACCTCCTACCACATTTAGTGATATTGTACAATAAAGATAGGTTGGATAGTACTTCCAATTATCGGGAGATACAGATATGTGTAAAAACTAGTTAGGTTACCTAAATTAATTTTAAACGAAATATTTAGAAATTTGATTGTAGTGCAAATAGATGATACGTATACTCGTCATCGGTTGAAATATATTATTCCACATATTATTGCATTGCCGTTCAAGATCAATATCAAATTTGCAGTTCTAAGTCCTACCACGCTACCGTATTATTGAAAAATTTGGTATAAATTACAAAAATAAATTTTATGTGGTTGCTTTTTATCTATTAGTATTTTTGTAGTAATTCGGAGATTCGTGTGTTTGAGTTTTCAAAAAAACTTAGGTAAATAGAATTTCTAGCTCTGCATCATTGTTCGGTATAAGTATATTATCTTCAAAGTAGCATGCTCAAACATCAACGACAAAGACAAAAAAAATGGAAATATAATATAATATAAATATTCCGGCATACTCAGCTGAAACTACTTCTGTATTTTCCTAGTCTTTTTCTCTTCTTTTTTTAACAAGAATCGCATACTTGTAACGTATACATTTTTTCTTAACATGTGAATCTGATTTTTGCATGGATCTTGTAGTACTACACTGGCACAATGATCAACAAATACTATTTGTTTAACTATAGCTGATTACGGAAATGTCTACTATTTTAAATAAACAACTGCCAGTAAGAAAAACTGCTTTGTGGATTCTAAATGTATTCCGTTAGTAAAATACTAAGAGTTACCTATCGTTCAACTCGAAAACAATTTCTTTTTTTAAATATCAAAATTGTAGTGATACATCATAAGAAGAAATAACCTTGATGTTGGTTATAAGCTTCCGAATGTACTAAGAAAATGAAATAAAAACCATTTCAAACAAGCAAAAGTTACAAGCGATTTAAAAGAACGTTTTAATTTTTTCTTAATAACTCAAAAACAGACATCTTCAATTTGAAAACATATTATTATTGAGTATCAAATTTAGCAACTTTGCCTCTATTAAGCTACTTTGTAGCTCTTCAAAAAACAGTCACCCATGGATAGATACTAGCGATGGGACACTGTAGAGAGATTTGATTTTGCTAGAAACGCATTGCAACACAGTTATCTCGCTACTACTTTAAGAAAATACTTTAAGAAGCTAGTTTAAAGTTAAACTCTTATAACTAGACACATATAATTAATTTAATGATTGCTCTACACAATACAAGAAGCAACGTAACACACCTAGCTGTTGCTGTACATTTATACCGCGCTTTGTGTACTACACCTTTTTTTATTCTACAAGCACATTTGCACTTGCAAGCCAGATTGTGCGAGCATACACTAAGCAGATGTCTGCCAGCATTTAACAGGCTAAACAGTGTTTCGCATTTGTACAGGTCTTTCAGAGTGTTGCGGATAACAATAACCATACGCTTCTGCAGATATTCGCCAGAACTAAGTGTTAGGTAATTATTAACACCCATTTATCGTTTTTCGTCCACGGAGAGCATTACCAAAATACCACTTAGTATATGTGTATATGTCAATATTTAGTTAAGGCAACTTTATAAGAAGGGTCGAGAAGAGTGACAAAACTATTATGCTACTTAGCGTATGCAATTTAGTGAATAAGCGGTCAGTAAATAATATTTTTAATTCAGCATGTATGATACGTACTTAAAAGTATTATAACTCATGCACATACCAATACAATTGCAGTTTGAACTGTAATATATTTGATTCTGCTGAAATAGAATGTTAAGTGTAGAGTGTATTCCTTTTTKGTTTATAAGGTACATGTACTTGTCATGTATATGCGAGCCAAACCCACTTTTATGATATGGATACATTCAATTATTTTTGTACTGCAATAGCAAATTGCAGTGCGATTTTTATTGTAATGTCAAGCAAGAATTATTCCAATGATATTGCCACTTTTACTGAGAAATAATCGGATTGTAACAAAGTCTGATAGATAATTGAATAGTACACTAATGGTACATCATGCTGCGAAAAAATTGTCACGTCAGTTTGCTCTGTACGTTATCGTAGGAAACCAATATATCTTTTTTTTTAAGGAACGTTACATTATAATTATAGCACCTTAAAAAAGACTCCATTAAGGTAGTTCCAAAATATTGCTCCATTTCGGTCTCTTGAGATAAATGGAGCATTCCTTAAAAAAAGAATCTTACTAATGCAGTTTTTCACTTGATGTTTCCTACGGCGTCACTATTAAACCAATATCCATATGTTTTATTTTTTTTTGTAATATTATATCGGACTTTCAAAAGCAAGATGCAATGCTTTGGCAACTGATATATATATTTAATAATTCATCTTGAATTTCCTGGGTATTTTTATTTTTGCATTAGCGATCGATAGAAAAATATTTTATATGAAGGATTATAGTCTTTAAACACTTCTTTATATTGACACAGAGCGTTGAATTTACAATTTTCCAAACAGTTGACTTTTTTTACCAAGTTTGATATAAATCATTAGCTATAATATTCAGTGAAATATCAAGCCTTTCGAGCAAACATTTGTAGTGTTTCAAGTTTAATTTGGATCTATTTTCGAATACGAATGAAATCTTTTTTTTTATTTCGTTTCTGACGCATGATACATGACAGATTTAGTTACAAAAGTTGAAAATTTTGCTTTTGAGTTGAGCATTTGATTTCGAACTAGTTCATAAAGCTGCGTACTCTGAGGACGATAATTTGTTAAAAAGGAGAGCAATTTATTCTGTTAGATCGATCGCAGTTTTGTAAATTATTATAATAATTAATTTACATATAAGTATGTACTAAAATTACAAAATAAAAGGTAATTGTCAATAGTCATTACTTTTATATTAATGGACCCATTAGTGAATGAGGCTAAATCACCCGTTTTGACGTAAAATGTGCGTATTTCTTACATTAATTATGCAGCATTTAAAAAAGAATATGAATCGGAATTTATTCTATTATCCTCAGTAATTACATGCATTCAAAATTAGTTCGAATTTGTTTAAACTTTTATCAGTCTTTGAATTGAACCCCTCGGACAATTTGAAACCTAAAATATTAAATAAGAAAAATACTGACGTAATGGAGGTTTTTTTTACTATTTTTTGTCTTCATCAGTTCATCACAAACTATCGGAAACGGTATTCAGATATTAGGGAGGACCACTGTAGGCCCGTGTATTCTTTGAACAAAATCTCAGGGAAGCGCGATATTTGGAAATCTTATTGGAAAGCTAGCTGCGAATTTGGCTATTCTGTTTACTTCTCCTGTGTGATATCTCAAAAGGGAACATCTGGTCTCCACCCAAGATGGATTGGTAAAAGGGGACTTTGAATGTCCACCCAAGTTTCCAGACACCATTTCTTTAGACAAATTTTTTGGGGGAGCTTCTAAAGCAATGTTTTTAGGCAAATGTTGAATAGCTGAAAGGACAAATGAGGCTAATTTGCTCTGAAGTGTGAGGTAACCAAAATCGTTCGAAATCAGTTTTACTCGCGATTAAGGTATTACTACATGGCGCACGGACAATATTTTTGAGCATTGGTATTAGTAAAACCATTAAGGTGAATTGATTTACTTTACTTTTACATATTTCTCTTATTTTCAACTACTTGTAAAACAAAACGGAATAAAAATTTCAAATTAGGTTGTTATGTATAATGTTGATGCCCTGTCTAAAAATATTTTATAAAAAGCGGTGCTGGCATTTGAAAAAAATAATATTTTACATAATACCTCAAGTTTGGGAGATACTGTATACTTACCTACATTTTTTAACAACAAAGATTGCTATTTAAAATGCTAATCGAGAAATATGTCCAATCTGGGAAAAATATGTTCCGTTGTATATACAATGACTTAAAAGTATCATTTCACTCAACAGACTATTATTCTGCAGCATCAGATGTATCCATAGATATGGCACTTTTTAATGTGATATTTCAATAATTTCATTAGAAATATATGTAACACATTTTGATAGTGACGGATATTTGACGATATCTCAAACGATTTAATTCAAGACTTTATTAGAACAGTGTATGACAAAAAATAATTTCGAATATATTAGAAACAATTTTATACGACTAATGCTACCAAACGATTTAATTCGTTTGTATATCACAAAAATTCAATATCAAATACATTACTGACATATTTTTTATTCTGAAAAACAGCACTTGAAAAATTCATTTCATCTGCGTACAAAGCAGTGTTGTATATAGCTTCTTTGCCAGACGAACTAATTCGAGTAACGTAACGTTTTAATTCCGAATTAAAAAAAAACCGCTGCAAATTGAATCAATACTTCAACATCCAATTGTCAAAATGATTTTTACGTTTTTATTTTTTATACTATACGATTAGTAATCAGGTTTTGAGCATTTTTTCTCTCTACACATTTTTTCTAAGAAAAACAGTCCGCGTGATATTACACGAGTGCTTTCTGATCAGAAATTTGATTTTCTATATAATACCAAAATTTAACAAAATCGTACGAGCAGGGTCCAAAATAGGTTTTTTGGAAATATTTCGAAAATGTCGAAATTTCGAATAAATTTTCTAAGACACTTTTTGTGAGAAATTTTATTTCCTATCTGATGGTATTTTCATTTTTTGAATATATTAAATATATTCGGAGATATTTAGGAAAAACTGTTTTCCTTAAGTGACGCTTTTTTGCTAATATCTTCTAAACAGTTTGCTGCACCGAAAATTATAAGAACGAATAATAAAAATTTGCGAAAAGGGTAGTTACCCTCCAATTTCGCCCTCTTCCTGATACCCTACTTACCCCACAAGTAGTTGAGATTTATATGTTTGCCACATTTCAAGTTTATATATTAAGTCTTTCGAAAGTTATCGTGTCCACAAACAAAACCACAGACACACAGACAAGAATTTTTTTGCTCAAATTTTGTTTTTTTTTGCGTTTTCGACCATTTTAAAGCGAATGAGCAAATAGAAAATATTTTTCGCGATACAATACTTACCATCCGCCGGATGTGGAAGTAATATGTTAAATACATATAAGAAATTCATTTTCTCCATATATAAACGAAGAAATGAGACGAATCTGGGGCAGATTAATTCGTGGCGAAAAAGTGTTTAAAAATAAAAATGGTGCATTTTTCAAGTGTTGATAATTCGGAATAATAATATGTTAGTAACATGTTTGAAATTTAATTTTGCTGACATACAAACGAATTAAATCATAAAGTTATAAGGATTTAATGCAGGTATTTAAAATGTTTAGGTATTGGAATACCACATTAAAAAGTAAAACGGCGTGCCATACGTAGATAATAATACAAGAAACATTCACCTCTTATATTATTGAAAATAAAATGGGACTCTGCCTCTTATTTTACTTAAATTAAATGTCAGTACTTGGCAGTCGTTATGAGAAAGAACAGTGTATGGAAGAGGCTTTTAAATCACGCGCAAAATTAATTATCAGTTAATGTCCTCTCCTCGACTGAAAATCTCTCACTGCTCTCCGGGGACCGGGAACAATTCCCGTTCGAAATGCGCAATACAGTATTTAATTCGCATAGCAGCAACAGCAGCAGCAGGGACAAACGGACGTCGGTGCATTCCGTGGGGACCACTCCGATTCCGTTTCCCTGGATCACAGTCCGGTTCTGCAGGCCCTCGGCCTGAATCCTCAGGGACTGATCGAGAATCGCGCTGTAACTTCCTGTCTTCCGCCGTCCCCACTCAGGACCAACTTCAATCCCGGGGGCAACATTTTCAACTACTCCTACCCTCCTCAGGAGCATTCCTTCGAGGCGCAGTTGCTGCAGAGGCTGCAAGCGCTTATTGGTTACACACCTCCGCAATACTACAGTCAGAATGTGCCGTACTTGCAAAACCAGATGTACAACCAACCTCTCAGTAACAATAATTATCCATTGCAACCGCCACCTCAGAAGAAGATGTCTCCAACTCCCATGGGGTATAATGGTAGTCCGGTAGCTGAGAGAAGGGTAAGTCCCGCGAGGAATACTGATCAGCAGCAAGTGTATCAGCAGCAGAGCTATAACACGCAGACGCACCAGAACCTATTGCAAAATCAGCAGCAGAGTTACCACCAGTCTGATCAAAACCTCCAAAACTACCAGAATCAGCAGAACTACCAAAACCAGCAGCACAACTACCAGAACCAACAACAGAACTACCAAAACCAACAACAGAACTACCGAAATCAGCAGCAGAACTATCAAAACAATCAATCCAACTACTCAAATCAGCAAACCAATAACCACCTACAGATTCAAGCGAGTGCTTCAAATAAATCACCATCCCCCCAACGAAAAAGCATTGGTGAAACTCAGTTTATAAAGCCCTTGCCCCAGATGGGAACCTTGACAACGACCGATCCAAGTGGTCGCCTAAGAGTTATCGTACCCGTTCCTTCGAGTTCTACGGACGAAGCGGGAAACCTCCTGGCATCTCTAAGGCTCACCGACGAATTGCGACCCTTGAACGGTCCGGGTATCACCAGGTCCACAAGTGAGAAGGTGCCAAATAGAAGTGAGTTGATGTCGCAAGTACAGAGAACTGCCTGGGCTAGACATACGACGAAGTAGATGCTGTGAAACCTGAAAGTGTTGTAAAAGAAACCGGAAATGTCTAGTTGCAGATGTATTTTTATTATACAAAAATGTATTTAGATCCTGATTTATTATACGGCTTAGGTGGAATGTGTGTTACCATCTAACATATCAATGCTCCATTTATTTCTGAGGTTTATTTTTATGGACAGTCTTGTAATTAGCGTCTCAGAGCAATGCCAAAGATTTGACTTTGATATATTGTTCATACGAAAATTTGCGAATGAAAACATAGAACTATGTTTGCAGACGGTGCTTTTATAAAAGTTAATTGCAAGTGACAACACTCGTTTTTAGCACACTATAGACAGATACAATGCAGTATTTGTTGTTTTGTTAATCATGACGTTTTCTCTCGCGTGAATGTACAGTTATGTATTTTAAATACTCATTTGTTATATCGATTGTTTGAGTCTTTATGAACAATAAACATTTTTAGATATTTTACGGTTTTTATTTAATTTAAGTACGAGATTTACCTCGTGGATTTTATTGATGATGACTAAGCTATGTGTGGCTCAAAATATGTATACTTGTTACATGGTAAGTTATGCAGATTGTACCTCTCTTTGAATAGTTCTTCTTCACTTTGGAACAAAGTAAATGCAACTCGTTGCATGTTTTAATCGAATAGTGCAATTTACATACATATAGAATGCTTTACCGAGAAGCTACACATGAATGGACAAGTATTTGGCAAACCTTAACATATTTGATTTAGTAACCGCCTAACCGCATTATTGAAAATTTTAATAGAAAACACATCTCAATAAAATAAAAATCAGATGCTTACTAATGAAACGAGTATTGTGTTAGTAAGATACTTCAGCAAATTACAACCGTTAATAATATAGTGTGTAATTTTTTGCTTTCTTTAAATGAGGAGTACATATTTCGGTAGCGACAAGTCATACCAATCTAGCAGGTGAAGTAATTGCAGAGTTAAAGAATTCTCTTTACATTTTACTATAATTTCGGGTTATAAACCATATTCAGCTGCATAAGGATGTAATAAGCAATATACACATTTTGTGGACTCTAACAATGCCAGTGTTGCATACTATTATAGCATTTTTAGATATATATATATAATATATATATATAATATTATATATACTCTTTAGACACAGCTCCAGCATGCTCCCCTTTAATTGGTTTGCTTGACAAAATGAATGAACAAGCTGTCTAATAACTTTCTTCGTGGAATGAGTGAGTTACCTTTAGGAGTAGGGGAGTTAGCTGAATTTGGCTCGGGATAATCTATATCCAATATTTTGAATCAGATTTCTAGGACATGATAGGGATGTTAATACTAACTTCTTATCCATTATCGCATGCAAGACCAATAATATAATAATGACCAATGGACACATAGCTACAAAGGAAAGGAAAATGAACTAAATAAAACTATGGACTCTTTAACTACTATACATAAATAAATGAACACACCACTAAACATCATACATATTATAAGTAACGCATGGACTGTGTCTATTGGTTAATTGGCGACGTTCAGCCGCAAACCGATTAGCACGGAGGTGATCTACTCAATCATAAGTAATGCAAGTATTATTATACTGAGCGTTTCGATAAAATGAGCTACTCTCGATAATTACTATGGGAAGCAAAGAGTAAAATCTTGAAGCATTGATGGAACATTCAAAGTTATCAGAACGATGCCTTAATATTTTAAAGGGAAGAGTGGGTCGAGTAATAACTCATTTTGAAAACTCAACTTTTTTTGGAAATATGTAATTTCTATCAAAAGCTATTTGTGACATTACATTTCAGTTTCAACTGATTAAATATATCTTGCATCAACCCCTACACAAATTTTAAGTTGCAACTCAAATACTTGTCTGACATTTCTGAAGATTTTTGGTGTCAATCGCTGGCACTCAAGCACAGTTTATTGAAGTAATTCCGCCAATGATACTGGTTGAGTTTCAAAGACCTGTTTTGACTTCGAGTGTCTCCAAAGGATATAATCCAGAAGCGCATTCAATAAGGCCTCTCCGTTTATTGCAGTGGCCTGACAGGAGCATCTTAATGAGCAGCTAACATGTCAATCATTTTGAATTAATTACTCATCATACTCCATGATATCAAGGAGACAGTTACATCTAGCAGGAAATGAAGCTCTCAGTTTACGTTTTCCTTAAGTAATAAAGGACCTACGATATGATAGCTTACTATTACAGCCCTCACATCAAGAGATGTAATGCCGATTATGTTGTCTGTTTAAGAAAAATGTAGGCTCACCCGAGAGAAACTTTGTAAAGAAAACATAGATTATTGTTGGTACGTTCCATTAAGTTTTCTTCAGTCTGTCCTTTTTTTAGTTATTCCCGCGTTAAGAGAATTTTGAAAGGACGCATACCTATGTTTGTGAAGCTTTCTGTCATTAGCATAAAAATCGTATTTTTAACCATTAATAACATTGACAAAGACAGCAGTATAAATAACGAACAAAATGGGGTTAGTACAGCTTACCTTTGCTGGGGTAACTGGCAAGCAGTTTTAACTACAGACCGCTATAAACCAGTATAATACAATATACCAATCTTTAATTCATGACTAATAGTTTCAAACGCTTTTGCAAAATACAATAACAAAAGGACTGTGAATTTACTGTTGTCAGAATACTAATATCTTTGCCTATTAATATGTCCAACAAATGCGCAGTCAGTTTTAATGTTTTGATATATACATTAATGGATGTAAAATCTTAGTTCCCTTGGATAAGTATATTTTGACAAGAGTTTTATGATATAGGTACGGTTTCTGATGAAATCTGTATTAACAACATAATTAAAGGCATAAAAAGGGCTGAAACGAAAACATGGAATTTGTGAGCACTTATTATTAGCACCATTAGGCAATTTTTAAATAGCATACCTACGTATGCAACATAGGCTAAACACAGGCATTGTTAGACCATTTAGACATCAGAAAGGAGTATTTTGTGTAATCACAAAAATGTATATACCATACTCATCATAGATCAGCGTATTTAACCGTCGAGTAAATAACAAGTATGCATGTGGAACAGTTCAAATTTGTATTTAATTTATTTGCTAGTTTGAAACATTTTGCAAGTATATACAAAGCGAATATTCTGTTCAATATAGATATTTACCTATCCAGTGTACAAAACAATTTAATGTATACAGTAGAGATTTTGCGATATCAATATGAAGCTCATATCTATCCACTAATGTGGTATATTTCATGAATTCCGCCTCGTTCCAAATTTCCGACTAATTTTGCGGTTATCAGAGATGTTTCGGAATGTCACATGTCCAGCGGCCATTCATCACTTCTGCGACTTTTCATATCTGAACAAAGTATCGGCTAATTTAATTATTCCACCGCGAAACAAGCATCCGCGTTGACGTAAATTAGACCCCTACGCACGCCCGATCGTGAAACAATCACCCCCTTATCAAACACGAAGCAAGCAAGCAACAAATCAAATTACCCCTTCAGCAAATTGCCTAAATCGCCACTGAACATTTGCAAACAGCTCAGCTCCACGGCGAAGGTAGAACGCTGGTTCGAGCTGATCGAACCACTCTCGATATCCCGACCTGAGAGCGGCTTCGTGTCCTGCCAGGAAGCGGAGGACGACGACGACGAGCGCGCCATCCTGGAGGGCACCAGGTCGCTGCTGTCGAAGCTTAGCGCGAGGAAGCAGAGGAAGCTGCTGGGTCTGAAGCTCGGCAAGGTGACGACTTTTTGACGACACGCCACGATGTTAGATTTTAGTTTTTTAGGTAAAAGTGTAAGCGAGGAAAATGCATTTGAGTCAGGTATGCGCAAATGCTATACTTCTAGCACGCATTTTAATTGCACCTATAAACAATAATTACCTACCTACTGATGTTTACGTTAGAATATCATATATTTAGAATTTACTCTTCAGTTTCAGACATAAGAGAGCAATTGTTTTCAAGTTTTCACAACAGTGAAAACAATATGTTTCATTTTCAACATTTCCCTATAGAGGTCGGTTTTGCGTTAACCAAGAGCTATATTTAAAACACGAACAAGACAGAAAAAAACAAATCAAACACGTGAAACAGCGATAGGAACACCAACGCCACTGACAGATAAACAAAATTCTGAGCAAGCGCATTAAAAATCTTGCTCGTTATCAGTACAACGCGTTGATTTATTGGCTTGTACTTGTTACAAAATCATACTCTACCTCTTTGTTATTTGTTTACATAATTGCCGCTCCAAGTTAGGCATTTGTCGTAGGGTTTTACCAACTCTTCATAGAATGCAGTCGCCTGTGCTTTCAACCAATGAACTACCTTGTTCTAGAACTCCTTGTCTTTGCCAAAATGCTGTCCTCGCAGCCAGCTTTTCATGTGAGCAGAGATAATAAAACACTGTAGGATTGTGTTTGTTGCAGCTGTAGTGTGCGACCGAACATTGTCATAAAGAACGACAACCCCCGATGACAACATTTCTCTTCGCTTGTTCTGAATTACGTAGAATCATATATGGGTGAGGCTGCAATGGTGGTCGTGCTACGTTCCATAAAATCCACTAAGATAATTCCTTTTCTGTCTCAGTACGCAGTACCCATACGTTTTGTGTGTATTGAAAGTTCGTTTGTTCGCTCACTGCTGTACTATGACTCTTCAACTTCTACAAAGGACAATTCAGAACAAATGAAGAGGAATATTGTTATCAGTCATTGTTCTTCTTCATGACTATGCTCTACCACACCCTGCAGCTGAAACAAAAACGCTCATGCAACATTTTCGATGGAAAGCGTGTGGTTCATACGACTCGCAATCCCAATTCTTTGCTCATTTGGTCATACGAAACGTCGGATTGAAGAACTGCGTTTTGGCACAGACTACAAGCTGCAGAACAGCGTAGAGAATTAGCTGAAAGCACAGGCTGCTACTTTATAATAGGAGGGTATGGAGAAGTTAGTACCTCGTTACTACAAATATCTAATTTGTAGCGGTATGTCGAAAATTAGTTGAAAGTTATAGCTAAACGGTGCAGATATAACATTTTTGACTTTCACTGTAGTTTTAATCTTAAGACTGATCGAACCTTGAAGAACGGTAGATGCGTTATGTTACAGACGTTGAAAACCAAGCAAATGTAGACGGTGCCCGATCAATGTAGATAACTTCAATAAATCGGTTAATTACAATAGGTAACCCACTGTTCCTTTTTACAATTTTAACCACATCTTTAAGACTCTGACAATCTAACATAAAAAGTAGCCTAATGTGCATTGATCGGGTTTAATATATCTACCGACTATTCGAGATCTAGATCTGTTGTATGGGATCTTCGTGAATATAGCTACCCCCCTACCCATCAGAGTAATACATATAAACCTAATAAGGCACCTTTCAGGGGTACTTGGGAGGAAAAATTTTGGTTTAAAAATGTTTGAATCATTAAAACATAATTTTTTTATCATCAATACAACAAAAACTAAAAAGTTGTAGAAAACTGAAGATATAAACTACTATAATATATTAGTTTGAAGTTGGTACAAAATTATTTTCATACTGCCACAAAGATGGTCAGGTCAGGTCAGGTCAGTGCCAATTTCTTGGGATTCGGCAGTTTTTTTTTTTAGTTATATCTTACGAGACAAAGTCTATCTTTCTTTGTCCGTTCCAAGAATTTGGGTTCGGGACCCGTCAATGTTTTTAAAAAAGCTAATCTGATAGGGACCATTTTCATCTTCTGGGTTAGACGAAATCTCTAATATTTTCCTACGTAAATGTTAAGGGTCCTGTAGTTGACCGAGAGCCAATAATTCGTTTCATAACCTTCAATCTTGGCTTCTTCCTTATTATGAGACAAGGCTGATGCGTTATTTTCTTCTTTCGAAGTCTAGAAGCCGAAAAAGTTTTATTCTCAACGTGTTCGATATCCAGTGGAGAATCCAAATTTTTGCCTCTTCTTCGGTGTTTTCCAAAATCCACTTCAGTTTAGTGTGGATTTCTTATTTCCTTTTTTCTTCGGTTCACCATTAACCCTCTCGCATCTTGTTATTTTAGTTATTCCCTAAGAAGGATATCGTAGTTCCGATAGCATAGAGCGAGAAACAAGTGAAACATCTCCTTTGTCCTTCTTTCGAATTCACTCTTTGGGCTTGAAAACGTGGACATACATATATCTCTGTCATCTTGGAATTGGGCAATGGTATTCAAAATTGAACTAAATAAAATTTATCTAATTTGTAATTCTGTAAGTACAAAATTTTAACAAAAATCGCCTTAAGGTAAATAACAATTTATATAGCTACAATTGAAACATTATACTTAGTATAAATTAAAATCACTTCTTCAATATATCAACTGTTTTCTGTTTATCGAATCGTTCTGTCTTTAGCTTGTGCTCTTGAAACAAACTCTACGGCTTTTTGCCTTGTTAGTTTTGACACCGAATTTCTGAGCCCTTAAATTTGCCTAGAAGTATACAATTTCATACTAATGGACGAATCTTGTCAATAATGCTCGAGTTATCTAATGTAACGTTTAAGGCGGGTTTATAACACTTTTGATTACTTCATTATTTTTTTTGCTCGCTATAACAAAATATCTTGTTTTGCTACAAAGCTAAATATACTTTGAACTTGAATAATAGATTTTCGCATACCTGGAGCTAGTGTACATTATATACTTCCGTTACATCGTAAGATCGAAGAAATATCGAAATACAATTATTTATCTTTACTGCGTAGTAGCATAGTTTTGTTGTACATAAGATCGAATGTTATCTTTTTATGTAGCTGAACGATTCAGTGCAGTAGTATGAATTGGACTTTATTTAGAATAATACATATGTTAAAATTTTCACCATTAGTATAGCTAAAAAATAATACCTTTTTAATTAATGTGTTTTCGTATTCACCCCACTTATAATTGATTACAATAATAATAATAAGTATCACAAATAGCAAGTAGACAAAGCATTGTTTCTGCAAATTTTGTTAGTTGGAAAATACATTGACAGTTATATTGCACTGAATCGTTCATCATAGACGAACCTGTAAGTTGTTCTTTAATTTGTTAAACATTTTATAATTGATGCCTTTAATTATAATAATGTTTGACGATTATTGGTAGATGTTGGTCAGTGTTTCCACTTAGCGAATAGTCTTTTTAAGTGAACGAAGCTCGATACGCGTCACTAAATGTAAGACTAGTTTCACTGACACTCTCTTATTATATTTTGTTGTTTTATTGTGCCACAATTAATTCATGGGCATTTTTCTTTTCGGCGTATTTCTAGCTAGCTGTATTATCATTTCCAAAGATCTCATTTGCTTACTATTACTAATGATTTCGTACGTTCGTGCATCTGTTGTAATATACATACACGACTTTTAGCACGATCATCATTTGCTTTTGTAAACTATTGAAGCTAAAGTAATTGTAGTGATTGTTATTCACTCAACATCTTTGTACGTAAACAGCTAAAGTGTACAGTTTGTAAGATACACTTATCTTTGCTCAATATTTCTGAATATATCATTTTTGTATATTTTAAACTCACTTGTAATATTGCGAATAATGTCTTCATATTTTGTATGTTGAAAACCTACATTTGATTCAGGAACCTACCTAAGTGGAAAGTTTGTATCTGCGTAGTTCTAGTTTCACGGAATGTTTATTTATTTATTCCTCCCTTTGTGCATATATAAATAATGTATACTCTAATTTGTGTATTCTACTTAAGACACTGCTAAGTAAGATACGATAGAAATAGGAATGCATATTCGTATAGCATATTATTTAAGGCTGATTAATTGCTATTAGTCTTTTAAGAAACATAAAACTTTGTAAGACATTTTATTTTAATATTGCATGACTGACTACAGTGATATAATCAATAAATAATTTTTAAATAAGTTAGGATTACATTTTTACATATTACATTGCCAATTCAGACAGACCTAAGCTAAAATATTTTCTCCAGAAACGCTGATAATCTATTTGTTTAATTTTTAGATAAATATCTCTCGTCTTCAATCGATCTAAAATAATATAAATAGCAAGGTAGCTAATTTCAGTTGCAAAAAGTATGTGATTTGTTGTCAGAACAATTTGAAATAGCATTGAGAGGCAACTTTGAGAAATGTTTAGGTGATTAAACTTATTAAGGAGGCATAGGTAGAAAAAAGGATCTGAATAACAATGATGTTTAACAGATTTTAACAAAAACTCGATAAAATTATAAAAAAATAACTGTTCTGCATTAATTGATTCCGATTTGTGTACTTAAATTTTAACAGGGCGAAAACTACAGGACTGTAGCTAAAAATGACGGGACTAAAATTTCTGCAAGCTTTTTACGAATTTTAAGTCATTCATATAGCAATTTTAGAACAAAATAACATTTTCCAGTGCGTACAGAAATGTGACTGTCAAAGCGAAGGTTCTTGTCGAAAATTAAACTCAGATTTCTAACTTGAGGACATTATATTTGTATATGTTATATACCTTCAATAGTATTTGTGACCTAACCAATTAGGACATCGCAGTTAGCATAAGCACAGAGCTGAAAGTTAAGATTCCATTTAAGCTTCTTGCAAGCCTTAGCTATGCTGCACATCCTGAAGAAAAACTACAACTGACTGCCATCGGTGTACAATTTACCACGGGAAATATATCAGGGTCGCTACAAAGTATGGAACCAGCAGGATATTTCAGGTTCTGTTCGACCGATTTTTCTGAAATTGTGCATGGGCATATGGGTAATTAAAATGTATTTTCACACTTGTACAATTTATTGCTTCTGAGTTGAAAAAAGTGTGATAACAAAAGTTGGATCTTGTCGTTAAGTAAAAACAAAAACTCCAGGTGTTATCATTTTCCTCGTGACTGGTGATAATTTTAATTCAATTTCGTTATTTGCAATCGCATTGCCTTAGTTAACTGAACATGATCGCATGGAAATTTTGATGTTGAATGGTTATGGATATAGAAGGCGAAGTTATTCAGAAGTAGTTTCACTCTGCAATGCAAATCATGAAGTACGTGATCCAATTGCCAGATCAAAAGTTATTAAAACATTTTGACGAAACCGGGGGTGTTAAAAATCGTCAGAAACCAGGACGTCCGAAGGTTGCTGCGAGTGAGGAAAGTTTCTTGAATGTCTTTTTAGATGTGCAAGAGAATCCTAAGTGTTCCGTACAACAGCGTGCTCTCACTCACCATATTAGCAGAAGTTTCATCCATACAAAATTCACTGATTACAGGAACTGAGCGAAGATGATTTCGATCGTAGAATAGAATTTTGCGAAACTGCTATGAACATGATAGATGAAGATAGAAACATTTTAAATTGGATTATTTTTTTTTGATGAAGCGACTTTTGTGCCTTTTGAACCCCTTCCTATTTAAAAAATGCAACTTGCGCCCATATATCTGAAACGTGAGCTGACATGGAGTTGGGAAAATTCCAGAAAATACATTTTAATTGCTCATAGGCCCACGCACAATTTCAGAAAAATCGGTTGAACAAAATATCCTGCTGGTTTCATTCTTTGTAGCGACCCTGTATATTCAAATATAATATGGAATGGGCCCCAGGATTGGTCGTTGCGATACACCATTAGAAAACAGGCACTTAACTTAACCATTGGAAGCGGTCTTTGAAGTAAGGTATAAAAAATCTGCACGTGGTAACATCAATTCTAAGGTAAGATAATTTGGCACATGTTAGCTTGTGATTAGAAGTCGTCGCTATCGTATACTATCGCCCAGTACTCAATAATATCGCGGCAGCACTTTTTTTAAGCCTGACTAAAACGGTGGAAGGCATGCCTAATTGTAAAGTTGCCTAAAATATTTTGAAAAGTGACGTACTGCTAAGCCAACTTAACGCACCCGCCGATAATAATATATAATAAGACGTAAGACAAAAAGCAAATTTCAATAGCCATAACAACAAAATTAACATCACCCATCCTAAATATATTACAATAAGAGGGGCATTTACTTGGAGCGATCGGGCAGAAATGTAAACTATGCAACCCGTATTACCAGCGGGACATGGGACGTAAGAGGGTAGCCGATAGGTTGAAATCACGCAAAGATCGTACGAGCAATAGACGGGCTAAACTAATATTCGGAAAATTGCTGACTGTAGTACGTGCATAAAAAAGTAAGCATGATATTAGTAATTTACTATGATATTATACCAAGTTATTCAAAATATGGAATAACCCATTTATTTCTGTAAATATGAACTATATAACATTTCATTTTAACTGCATGTCGACTATGATTTCTGGAGAAACTTTTATAATAATTTTCCTTCCGCTTCCCCATTGCTTCGGTAGACAGTAAATTAATGTGAAAGAGCTTTTAACATTAAACTTGTCGCGTGTATTTAGACATACAATCTTAGAAATCCAGTCATATCGGAATAGATAGTATACCGCTCGATCATTCCCGACAGGTTTGTATCTTAGCCTCACTGTTCACTGGATACCAGGCGACGGACCTGGTGGGGATGGGCATTCGCATTCCGCTCTCGTGACGGACTCGTGCGAAAGGGTTTGCGGTTTTAGATTTTTGAACGTTTTTACTCATTGATCGTGCTCATGTTTTTGGTAGTGTACAAAGAAATATGTAGCTACAACGTGGAGTTCGAATTTTTCGTTTATGTGCCTTAGTTTTTGAGAAATAGCTCGCCAAAAATACGCATTTTTAAGCAAAATATAAAAACAAATATTTACATTACCGTACCAAATTCAGAAAAAACTCGAACTCTACATTGTAGCTACATCTTTTGTCATTGCCATGTCGAAATTTCACTTCGAAAAAGTTTCGAATAACTCGGTAAAATGTAAAATGGTAGGTACTTAAAATGACCCGCTTCGCTCTAGGTAAACGTCCCACAGATCACAATACTTGAACCAGGCAAATCGAGCTTTTAGTAATAAATACTACTGTATACGAACAAAAAATGCTTCAACTACCCTCAGACAAAAATGCTTACTGTCAAATAAACAACCCAACCTGCACTGGACAAACAAATACTATATTAACCGCAGAATACCAAATAAACAAAAAACACAATGCCAACCTAATCTCCATAAAGCGAGAATACCTTTCAGTCCAGCGATTAGCAAAATCCAATATCCTGCTTATTTAAACTTCTTTAAATATAAAAATAAAATTGATAATATACACATACCAACAAATCACATCACAATTTTGTATCTCACTCGCAATCCTAAAGAATTACTTGGATGCAAACATCAAATTGAATTTTTAGCAATGAAAATTCCAATAAAAACCTCAAGCGGATTTGCGAATACATCACTAAGAATGTTGAATCATCCTCACGTTTCGATAATTTTTCTTATCGCAACGTCACTAGTTTTTCGTAATATTTGTTTCGGAATAGTGAAGTGTGATTTGTGAAGATGCCTCTTGTATCAGAGGATGAAACTTAAGCATTAAGGCCTTAGAAAATGCGGTTTTAACCGCGAAACTAAGATTCTTATAAATATATTCGCTGACTACTAATCATCCTCTATAGTCTGCATTAAGGTTTTGAATAATGTCGGATAAATTATATAATATATTTCAACCAGAAGTTACAAATCTACTAATATAGACATTTCTGAGTTCAGGATAATGATTTGTACACTCTTTCTGAATATGAGGAAAATATGGATGATACTGTAAAAAGAAAATACAAACTATTGACGACGTCTTAGTAACGGAATTTAAAATTTCGATGGACACTGAAAAAAATTTGCGATTTCACAATATAATCGACAGGACAATGATATTTATTAAATAGTCGTCTGGCTTTATTTAACGGTCGGTGCTTATAACATCATCAATATACTGATACATCCCTTTGCGTATGTCACTTTTGCAAACATATGGAAATTATAAAGCAACGCGTGCATCGTTCCCCAACAGACTACAAAATTGCGATCATGACAGGATATAATCAGCACAAACAAATACACATTCCGATTGCGTTCCCCAGGGAAAAACCATACGCAATTACAAAAGTCATCACTGCGACATCGTTAATTACAAAGAGCGCACCGTCTGTTATCACGTAAATGCAAACTCATGGCCTTAATAATATTTGTATGCTAATTAACATGATATCCTAAGTAAAAGGGGTGCGTTGTGGACAAACAAGAATTCGCGTTCGGATGCGAGGGTGGTAATGCCATTCCGTCGGTGCTTGTGATGACACGGTTCTCTTGTGCTATGTAACTAACAAGGGAAAGGTGTGGCCCTTGCTATATGGTCGGCAGTTTGTCAACATTTACATCAGTACGTCCCTTTGCACTGAGTGAGGCGTTTATGCGACCAGCTCAATTAATCAAGGAGGCATGAGCTCCAGCACCGAAAACGAAAAGACGATCACGTCGGAGGGCGGCACCGTCAGGGAGGTCCGAAAGTCCAAGGTCAAGGATAACCCCTCCGGAATTCTACGAGTGGATGTCGGAAGACCGCGAAGATCGTCGATGGAAGCTGCTTCTCGATTGTGGCAGGTAAGTTCTTAGTCATTGCTCTTCGCACAAAAAAATATGTGTTTATAGCGTTAGTTCTTGGTACCAACTTGGTAAAAAACTTAGCAAAGCGGAAAATGAAATGCCAGACTTTTGTGATATTTGATTAAACTAAAGATTTGTAAAACTTACTGACAAACAGTATACATATTGTATGGAAATAAATTACTTATACTTGCGGTAACATACGGCATTTGACACCTATGTTAGTTTCATTGTAGTCACACCGTAGTGTTTGAATCTTTTTTTAAATGCATATTTAATGATATGCCGCCTGCACTGCAACAAACTACAGAAAAATGTGTGGCCTTCGCGGCTAGAGTTAGATTGAAATCTGTCTTTTGGGGTTAGACCGCGTCTGATTTCGAAATAAGGTCGACGTTTCGCCCGCACTTGTAAGGGGCATCATCAGGACAGGGATTTGGGATTTGGTTCAGATGCGGTCTAACCCCAAAAGACGTAAGATTTCAATCCATCTCAGTGCAGTTTAGGTCTAGCACAGACAGCATGGTATAGAACTAGTTTTACCTATATACGATGGCTGTTTCTTTGGGTTTTAAAAATAAGATCCATTTACATAAAAAATATTTTGTTATTGAAAGTTGATTGATGTTTTTACATAATCATTTTTCTTCAAAATCACCAAAACAATTGAAGCATTTGCACAACATCGTGACACACAAGCTTTTAGACGGCCTCTTAATAAAGAAATTACATTTTGACAGCCTACTGCAACGCTTCCTTGGTGACGAAGCGTTGTCCGTCCAACAATGCCTTTAACTCTCGAAAATATAAAAATTACTGGTGCTAAATCCGGAGTATACGATGGGTGTCGAAAACTTCATACATAAATTGCTGGAAAAGGTAGTCACGTTGGCACAGTGCTGCCGTGCATAATTCATTAAGGAGGGCCATGGRCAGCTGCCCSCCCCTGGACCTGGGTTGCAAACTCTGGGTCCTTCTATTTTCTCATAGATTTAGCTAGTTAATTATGTGTGTACACTTAAAAATTGTCTTATTTACAAAATTGTAAATACAGTAAGATTTATAGGCAAGTGTATTTCGCAATTKTCATCCAGAACTCATATTTGACCCTTGCAAATGACCTTCTCGAATAAGTGATTGTCAAATGGTTTCCGAACTTAATCGATGCCATGAGCGTTTTGAAGCTGTAACTACAACATTCTTTTTGTTACGAATCGTTGTCTTAGGCCGGACATAGCTTTAAAAGACTATCTTGGTCAGGATGAGCCATAACACGATTTCTGCTTAGTTCATCTTTTCTACCTTTTCCTATAAAGATTGTTCAACTAACTTCTATTATATGGAATCAAACCAGAATCTGTCATATATTCGGTGATAACTCTAACTTTTGAACCAAATTTCTAAATTCACATTACATTTTAACAATTAATACAAAAAACAAAAAAAACTATAAATCCATCCAAACTCACGTTTATGAAAGTCAATTTATTTAATATTAGTTTTAGGAATACAGTAAGAGCATTATCAGCACGAATTAAAACCCGGTGTGTTGTTAAAAATTGAGAGCAATGCACTGGCGATCTAAGAAGGTTGTCTTGACACATAATGCTGAGGCATTTGTCATTCTGAGTTTTAATAATGTTAGTTATCCATCGAGTGTCTTTCCCTGGGGAGTAAAAATTGCTGCAATTATATCTTTAGCACCTATACATATGAACTCCCAGCTTAAATTTCTAAAGCTTCTGGTGTGAGAAGTTGAAACTGTACTAACAGCGCATCGGTTAATGCATTAGTCTTTGATATGTGTTAATTCTGAATCAGAAATCGCGCTCCTATTAGTCGAACTTTTAAGGTGAAATTTATGTTCGTTTGGTACTTCGTATGATATCATTATACAATATGTGGATCACGGAATTTTATTCTCCCAAATAAAAAGTATCGACTCATTTTTTGCTAAACGCGAGAGCGATGCAATTGAATGCGCCTCACCTAACTGAGTTAATCAAAAACGGAATTAGTAATAAATGGGCTTTGTATGATCAGTGTACATAGAAAACATATAAATAATTTGGGTCTTTATTTCACAGAAGATGTTTTAAGCCGCCTTGCAGAAAATCCACGAAGATTATTCATGGAATAAATACTTCATTAATTACTTAAGTACCTATATTTTATAAACATTTATTATTTCTATTTATGTTGAATTATAATCTACAGAACGTTCCTACTTTGTCCTCCCCTAGACCATGAATAGGGCATCTAAAAGCGTGTGTCACGATATGACAAATGATTCAATAGTTTTGGCGATTTTGTATAGAGAAAGGCTTTCTTAAACTTTTAATAATAAAATATTTGTTATGTAAATGGGTGACCTGACCTGCACAAAATTATTAAGCATAAAATCTAGATCAAGGCGTTCTGTTTGCAACTTTGACTTCTAATGTCGGAGTAGTGTAGATCTAAATGTGTTGAATAATGTTGTTCAGAATATCATCTATTAGGAAGGCACTCAGTGCCTGCTTAGGTAGAATAAACATCTTAAGCATCGCACTTTTATTAMCCTTACGCTTCTTTCGTGTGCTTTTCAGTAATATTTTTATACTCTAAATGATACTGCTTGACACAAACGTAAAAATTACTACCAAGAACTCAAACTGTTTTGAAACAAGCTTTACAAACTGCAAGAAATAAACAGTTGACGTATCTGCAACGTTTCTGCATTCAACAGACCTATGCGTCTGGATATATATAAAACATATATTACGGACATTTTGTTCCCTGTACTTCCTACACAGCATTAATTCCAAAAAATGTAAAMACGATAAGTTCTTCACGGTAAACGCAAAATTAGTACAATGACACATCTCGTAATTTAATTGTATTTTGTTGGCGTGGGTACGCTTTTCTGGAAGTAATGTAGAAAATGTATAACATGTCTGGAAAATTTATGGTTACCTAGGCATTTTTTGACGTTCATACAAAAGTATAAGGGCGTTCGTGGTATGTGTTTTTTTTCTTTCACAAAATCGCGTACATAACGAAATCGACAGATGAATTTAAGTGAATTACTTATAAAGCAAATTAATTATCAACTTGGAGAAAGGTGTTGCAAACCGAATAAGCATTTCAACCATTTTATTTTAGAACTGTCCTTATCGCGGAAATGTTAAATCAAAAAAATTGTGTTGTCATTAAAAAAGTCAGTAAAAGTTATCAATAACTAATTCATTCAATCTTTGAGTTTATACAGATAAAACTGTTTGTTTGGATTTATAAAATCAATTTGTTTGACTTACATTTCTTTAGGTCCAACAAATTTATCTTCAAACAAACAAATTTTATTTGTAAGAAGAATATCAGTTTGTTTGTAACTATATTACCATTTATTTGAGATCGAACAGAACTTGCGAGTTCAAGTAACCTAATAATTATTTGAGCGAATAAAATATTATTTTTCACGGTCAAACAATTTATTCCAATGAGTTAAAATTTCAAATATTTAAATTAAATGCTTTGAAGAATTATATCTAAAAGTAAATGCTTGTTTCTAATAAATATATCTTTTGTTAAATCAATGTTTCTTTTTGTTATTCAACTATTTAAACGTTCACCTCAAACACACCTGTTGTTACAGCAAACAACCTGTATTTAAACAGAATAAATGATGATTTAATGCAACAATCTGTTTTTGGATACAAAGAAATAATTGTTTCAATTTGCGCGTGCCACTATCAAAGTGGAAGTTTGGGGTTCCGCTTCTTTAATCATGGTTGGACATTGGACAGAATGTATCAAGGTAAATCGGGAAAAGCCGCCGTTATTTGTTTCTTATTATTGTTAGTTTATTTCATTAAATTGTGAAACAAAAGAGGAAGATGGCCACAGATTTTAAAAGTAAGTATGAAGCCTAAATAAAGTATTTGCTCATTATGATGTGAAAAATAAGGCATTCAAATAAGCACATGATCGTTAACGCAAGATTTGTTTTAAAATGACCATCTATGATTCGTAAGGATGTTAATTACGGCGTTGTTTCTCTACATCTTGAAGTAGGTATATGTTAGTAAAATTTGCTCAATGAAGTGCCCTATTTGTACCAAACTACTATTACAAGTAATGCGTTATTTATTCAGTATATTTGTAATACTAAAATGGAACACATTTATCACGTTATAGAAACCAGTAGATTTGTGATTGTCCTTTAAATTAAAATAAATATCGTACTTTCCGTCTGCATTATATTCGTACATATAAGTAGCAAAATTTACCTTGTCAATGGACTTGTCTAGGTTAGACTGATTTAAATCAGATGTTTTTTACTAAACCAATTACAGTTTTGCGGAAATGAATTGAGTGACATATTGGGTTTTTAATTACAAGAAACAACTTTTATACGCTCTATAAAAAACAGGAAACCACAGGAATACACGCATAAAATACATAGACATATCGAAGTAGGTTCATCAAAATTTATTTCCTTAACTTAAAAACAATTTATTTATATGTTTAAAAGGCTTGTTTGAATGCAATATTTATACAATCTAATTCAAAAATATATATTTCATTTAAATTCACATGCAGTTTGTAACGAAGTTACAAACCTGGCCATAGTCAAGTTTCAATCCGCGGCCGTATATCTGTCTCAAGTCCGCGATTCGTGAAGTTCGAACGAACAACACATGCTGGCGCCACTAGTCAGCTCTCTTGTTCCTCCCGCTCCAGCCGATGTAAATAAAAGCTGTGACCGTCCACTGCTCGATGGAGTGGTGACCGACCTATCGTCCGATCCACTCGCAGCGATACCTAGGTGAGGGAGCTCCGTCACTCTCACCACATCGCTTGCTTAGCCGTATAAGCCCGCGTGCTGCGCGTTGTCACAGCCGCCGTAGTGCGGGGGAGCCGCTATTTGATGCACAGTGTATGGTAGCTTTCCGTGCACTTTGTGTCTTGTCAGCGACTCGTACCGCGCACAGGGGGTTGCTGAGGGGTTTCTAATACACGGTAGCTTTCCGGGTATTACAGACTCTTAGGCAGCTCTCTTGCTCGACCGTTATTTGCCCGTGTGTTTCGCGTTGTCACAGCCGCCGTAGTCCGGGGGAGCCGTTGTTTGATACACGGTGTATGGTAGTTTTCCGTGCACTTTGTATCTTGTCAGCGACTCGTACCGCACGCAGGGGGTTGCTAGAGGGTTTCTAATGCACGGTAGCTTTCCGGGTATTACAGACTCGTAAGGCAGCTCTCTCTCTCTTGCTCGACCGTTATCTTCACGCGCTGGTATTCACGTTCTTTTTGTCTTACACTCTCGCTCCGACTAGCTCCTTTTATTATCTCATACTAAGAGCCGCGTTGCAACCGTACTATAAAATTACATAACCGTAGCTTGACCGAGGCTTACTTAAGAGGGGGTTCCGTTTTGTTTATAACCGCTATTAAGTTTTGTTGTTTTGAAAATAAACCGTGATTTAGGCGATTGCTGGTTTTCTTTCTGTTCGCACCGCTTGCTTCCCCGCATCCCGCTAACATCCCTTTCAGCTTGCGGCATTCACCCTCGGGGTTGCTCCCTGGAGTGCCGATCTTCACTGCAGCTACCCTGGTCTGCACACGTAAGAGGGATCGTGTGTAGTGGTCTGAGGAGCATACCTCAGGATAATAAAAAACTGGCGCCCGAGAAACCGTTTTGACGCTGAGCTTAGTGCTTACGTCACTCATTACGTAACCGTCCGCTCTCCGATCCGAAGGCCCGTTCCGCCGCTCCACGAAAAAGGCGTCACATTTTGGCGCCCTACGAGCAGGGACCGTTGTTACTTCGAGGAGGAGCCGGAATTACGTAACCGTCATCGAGCAGAAGAAAACCACCCCGTTTCCAGCGTCTCCGAGTTCACGCATGCGCGGAATTCAAAAATTCCGCTAGCAACGTTTTCCGCCGGATTTTCGAATTGCATCAGGGAGTCCGCATAAGAAGTTCGCTGGAAACCAACTTTCACCCCCGACCACCCCCTAGTTACAAAGTTGGCTCTGGAACGTCGTAGCATAGCCGAGTGACCCCTCTAGTCCGACTAAACCAAGGAAGCCGAGTCGATTGACGCAATCGCCGTCCCCCTATTACGTAAGACGACGGAGATCCGATTTTTCACCGACTTCCCGTCGTCGGAGACCCGGCAAGTGGGTACTCGTCTCTGGCAAACCGGACCCGCTCTACCGATTGGTAACATCGATTTGGTCCGATTACGTAACACCAGGGACTTGGTGTTTTTGACCGACTTCCCGACTTCGGAGGCCTATCGAGTGGGGGCTCGTTTCTCACAAGTAAGGCCTCCCCCATCAATTGACGTCACCTGTTCCGAGCTGTTACGTAACCTGGAGGAATTTAGAATTTTGACCGACTTCCCGTTGTCCGAAACCAGCCGAGTGGGGGCTCGTTTCTGACAAATCGCGGGTCCCCTATCCAACGCCGTCATCAGTTGAGCCGAGAACATCGTCCCGACCAGATGGCTACCGGAGGACCTCCAGAAGAGAGACACATCGCCGAAGACGAGTCATCTGACTCAGACTGCGCCGACGTCCGTGTCAGCTGGGTGTACCGTTTGAAGAGGCACCAGCTGATGCACGAGCTAGGGAAGAGGAAACTCTCCACCGAAGGGGCCGTACAGGAGCTTCGCCAGAGGATGATCAGACATCTCCGTCAAGAAGTTCCGAATCCCAGTACTGTACTGATCCCCACCGTTGTGTCGGTCCCCTCTCCGATCTACACCGTTTCCACCACAATGACGTCAACGACGACCGTTATCACCGCCTATAAAGGTCCGATATCCACAGCTCTGAAGAGAGTATCTAACCAGCCACTGCAGGAGACAGTAGCTAACCAGCCACCGCAGGGAAGAGTAGCTAAACAGCCACTGCAGGAGACAGTAGCTAACCAGCCACCACGGAAGACAGTAGCCGACCAACCAACGCAGAAGACCGAACCAGTCCAACCCACGACAGAACCAGCATCAGTAGCAAGCCAGCTACAGCAGGAGAGAGTTCCGATCCAAACGGCAACCGAGGACTATCCACCGACAAGAGCACCGATCCAGCCATCGCAGAAGGCAGTACCGTCCCAACCGTCGCAGGAGCTAGTCACCAGCCAGTTACTGCTGCTTCCGATCCAGTCACCGATATCAAGCTCGCCGGAAAGGACAGCACCAAGCGAGCAACTGTACCAGGCAAGGACTCTGCAACGGGACCGAGTCTTCAGTCTGCAACCGATCCAGCCACCAGTCACCGACCCGCAGAAGAGGGTCGAGATCGAGGAGTTCTTCGAGACTCTTCTCCGAGTGACCAGCCCACAGGAGAGCAAGACACCGCCACACGTAGTTCCCAGTCCACCCATGGAGAAGCGACAGATGCCGGCAGCCGTACCAGGACCCAACCAGTCTAGAACACCGCCCCCAGACCCCTCAAATGTGGAGGTATATTCACCGACTCCAGTCCGCCGTGCCTGCATACGGKCCGACCTGARGCCACACCAATGGGGAATCCACTTTGATGGATCCACCGATGGGGTCGCCTTCATGGAACAGCTGCTAGACGTTATGGACCGATACGATGTTTCACACGAGGAAGTGATGCCGATCTTGCCCGACCTGCTATCTGGACTAGCCCTGGCCTGGTACCGTAACAACCGCCATGACTGGAGAGGCTGGGAAGACTTCGTGGCCGACTTTGAGCTGAATTACTACCCGGCTGACTACAAGATCAACCTCGAGAGGGAGATATGTCAGCGTACTCAGCAGCCACACGAAACCGCCTTGGAGTACAGTACCGCCATTCGTACCCTGATCCGCCGTCATGGAAGCATGACACCGGCGCAGGAACTGTACTGGCTACACCGGAACATGTTGCCAGAGTACCGCATGTTCATCCGCCGCCAGGAATGCACCAGCGTTGCCAGTTTGCTGTCCGCCGCCAAGGAATTCGAGACCCTGCGCCAGGACCAGCTAACCGCTACCCCCCAGGATGTAACCGAAAGGCCTGAAGAAAGAAGACCCGTCCCGCAACCAAGGATTTCAGTTGATCGTGGGAATCCACCGACATGCCGACAACCCCAGGAATATCACCAGAGACAAGAACCGCCACCCAGACGTTTCAATCCACCGGAACAGACACCCATACCGCAATCGACACACCAACCGCAGGATAACAGACCCAGTCATCGCCACCGAGAAGACACATCCGACCGTATCGACACCAGCCGTCCCGTGTGTTGGAGATGTGGGAAGAGAGGCCACTCACGCAGTCAGTGCCAGAACCCCTTTGTGAAGTTCTGCTCAAGGTGTGGCCGCCGTGGAATTTTCTCACGGGACTGCACATGCCGGAATTCGGAAAACTAGATGGCAGCACATCAGTCCGGAGGCCTGAACTGCTGCCCGTACACACCGCCTCCGAAAACCGACCACACATAAGGATCCACATACAGGGAAGACCGTTCACTGCACTCATCGATACCGGATCCGTATCTTCATGCATAGGACCTACCGTTGCGCGATATCTGGAAAGAACCGGAGTCCCTGAACAAAATTCAGTCTCTCCGACCGCCAGAGTCATCGATGGCCGCCAGGTGCAAATTACCAAGGCCTACGAGGTAGAGGTCCGCATAGAAGACGAAGCCCGACAACACCGTTTTCTGCACATACCGAAGATGACTAGAGAAGTACTACTGGGAATGGATTTTCTCCGAACCATGAACCTGCACATGAACTTCCAATCCGGGTTCGTGTTTCACAGGAACCGCAGCATTTCTTTACCGAACTGCCGGACTTTCCAGCAACCCGACACCACGGCCACCGCTAGCAGCAAGCTCAAACCTGCCATGAAGCACCGCAAAGGAGTCCCCAAAAAGGTAAACGGTACACTACCTAGGGATCCCGTACCAGTTACCGATATAGGAGCCACCGACATAACCGAGGAGAACAATACCGCTACCGAAAACTGCCAGATTGTTCTTGGTATCGACGCCGATTCACGGAAGTCAAGCGGCATCCAGACCAATGCCCCGATTACCGCATCACCGACCACCGACTTTACCGCCACATAGACAGCCACCATAGTGACAAGGTGCTGTCCAAACCGTGGAAGTTATGCATACCGAAGCCTCTTCGCCGTCGTGTGTTAGAAGAGAACCACGACGCACCGACCGCCGGACATTTAGGGGTATCCAGGACGATATCCCGACTGGCCCAGCAATATTMCTGGCCAGGAATGTTCCGGGACGCCGTTAAGTACGTCCGTAGATGCCAGCACTGCCAGGGTGTTAAAATKTCACAGCAGAGGCCAGACGGACTGCTTCAGCGAACGGCAAACCGTAACCGGTGGAAGCCCGTCAACACCGACCGACCCCGACCTGCAACGAAAGAAAGCTCCCAAGCCGAGCATCCGAAGACTACGCCCTCCAAGTCCAGCCAAAGGATCCGCATTCAGCCGGATCAATGCTGGCGATGTGGCGAGCCAGGTCACCGACGTAATGGCTGCTTACAGCCACCGATGCTGTTCTGTTCCCGATGCGGAACAGTAGGCATCATGTCCAGGAAGTGCGACTGCCCGACAGAGCCCAGAAGGCCAACGAGGGAAAGAGAGGCCTCGTTCGAACAGTCCACGCCGAGCAGACGGATCCACACCCGAAGGATGACTTCCCAAAGGAAGGTCTACCGAAGGATGACCATGACCAGGATAACCGCGGAACGCGATATTTTCAGTATTGTAAGTTCGCCGCTATTGATTTGTACATAGATGAAATACTTTAGAATTGTAAATAGTTAGATTAAGATGAAATACTATAGGATTGTAAATAGTTAGGATAAGTGAAATATTATAGATTCTTTTTCCGCGCCCCCGAAGTAAGAGGAGAATGTAACGAAGTTACAAACCTGGCCATAGTCAAGTTTCAATCCGCGGCCGTATATCTGTCTCAAGTCCGCGATTCGTGAAGTTCGAACGAACAACACATGCTGGCGCCACTAGTCAGCTCTCTTGTTCCTCCCGCTCCAGCCGATGTAAATAAAAGCTGTGACCGTCCACTGCTCGATGGAGTGGTGACCGACCTATCGTCCGATCCACTCGCAGCGATACCTAGGTGAGGGAGCTCCGTCACTCTCACCACATCGCTTGCTTAGCCGTATAAGCCCGCGTGCTGCGCGTTGTCACAGCCGCCGTAGTGCGGGGGAGCCGCTATTTGATGCACAGTGTATGGTAGCTTTCCGTGCACTTTGTGTCTTGTCAGCGACTCGTACCGCGCACAGGGGGTTGCTGAGGGGTTTCTAATACACGGTAGCTTTCCGGGTATTACAGACTCTTAGGCAGCTCTCTTGCTCGACCGTTATTTGCCCGTGTGTTTCGCGTTGTCACAGCCGCCGTAGTCCGGGGGAGCCGTTGTTTGATACACGGTGTATGGTAGTTTTCCGTGCACTTTGTATCTTGTCAGCGACTCGTACCGCACGCAGGGGGTTGCTAGAGAGTTTCTAATGCACGGTAGCTTTCCGGGTATTACAGACTCGTAAGGCAGCTCTCTCTCTCTTGCTCGACCGTTATCTTCACGCGCTGGTATTCACGTTCTTTTTGTCTTACACTCTCGCTCCGACTAGCTCCTTTTATTATCTCATACTAAGAGCCGCGTTGCAACCGTACTATAAAATTACATAACCGTAGCTTGACCGAGGCTTACTTAAGAGGGGGTTCCGTTTTGTTTATAACCGCTATTAAGTTTTGTTGTTTTGAAAATAAACCGTGATTTAGGCGATTGCTGGTTTTCTTTCTGTTCGCACCGCTTGCTTCCCCGCATCCCGCTAACATCCCTTTCAGCTTGCGGCATTCACCCTCGGGGTTGTTCCCTGGAGTGCCGATCTTCACTGCAGCTACCCTGGTCTGCACACGTAAGAGGGATCGTGTGTAGTGGTCTGAGGAGCATACCTCAGGATAATAAAAAACTGGCGCCCGAGAAACCGTTTTGACGCTGAGCTTAGTGCTTACGTCACTCATTACGTAACCGTCCGCTCTCCGATCCGAAGGCCCGTTCCGCCGCTCCACGAAAAAGGCGTCACAAGTTTGCTGCAATAACAGAGATAATGAACTGAGCATATTATTTCTTTCAATCAAACAATTGTTTGATTCCAGGAAATAGCTGTTTCATTGGACTAAATCAGTGATATCTTTACTGCAAAGAAATATTTATTTCGCACGCAGAGAATCACTTACCTCTTCTCTGATTCCAAACAAATATTTGTTTCAGTCAAATTTAATCATATGTTTATGCCAAACATCTTCATGGTTTAGTGAAACAAATACTTTGTTCTACAAAGGAAATGATTATTCTTGATTCAATAGTTTCAAAAGTTAATTTAAAGCTTTGTATATATTATTTTAGCCGCTTCAATAATTTTGAGGGTTTGAACAAACAAATCGTTTACTTCGCCATATACAAACAAATAATTTGTTTGCCGTAAATATATTTTTATTCTTCCAAAACAAATTGTTCTCTCTGTGTATGTGTAAATAGCAAGCAATATTTACTGGTCCTTCGGAGCTTCAGTTCTATACATGCACTCTCTAGGATTCGCCCAAATGTTTAATATTTTTATCGCAGGTAATATCCCTAGTGCATCAATTTATTTCGGAAAAATTTGGATAAGCGAGTTTCTATGGTATTTGTTCAACAATTAAATAGCATAATGGCTAGTTGTTTTAGCTATAAAAGATATAAATATCCCGATCAGTTGATGTTCAATTGTTTTTTTTTGTAAATACTACAAAACTCTTCTCAACAGGTAATTCATGAAAGTCAAATAAAAAAGTTACCTTTGTAGATTGTTACCGTGAACAGCAATTAACATTAGTTATCTCAAAAACAAATGACTATAGGGTATACCCTACTACTTTTTTGTTTTATTCGACGCCCTTAATTAATTCGCAATACAAGGGGGTCGTTCTATTTAAAATAACAAACTTATAGTAGATATTTTGGTCAGTTAATGTTCAATTGTTTTTTGCAAACACCACAAAAGTCTTCTAAAGAAATCATGAAGCTTGCCCATTTAAACCACTGGTCTACGACGACAAATAAAAAAGTTTACTATTATTGACTGTTATTGTGAACACTGTATCCCTGAATATATAGGTCACCACTACATGCCTGCTGACCCATGGCTTGTACTATTATTATCTTATTTTTGTGTGTCGGCTGCTACTGTTTTCCACTTGTCCACACCTATTCTCCTTTCACAGCCTGCAAACAACTCCTCTTTGGTCGTTCTTTCGTCCTCGCAGGAGTTCTAGGTATACTTTTTGTAAAAATTAATTTTAGCAAATATAGCTGAGGAGAAGGATGAATTTTTAAGGTTCTGAAAGAAATATCCAGTACGTGATCTAGGTCGGTCACGATATGCATATTTGCTTCAAACGCAAATTCGCAAAAATCCTTTTCCTGCTGGATTAAAACAACTTGTGTGTTACTATTCTATTTTATCACTTTCACTTCTCCTTGTTTATCATTTTTTATTAAACGACGATAATGAACATTAAGTACAATTGAATATTCATTATTGTTATAGATTCCTTTAACTTTTTGCGACCGTATACAATTAGAATAGTACAATAAAGTGCGCTTAAAAATTCATTTTATATTAGCTCGCATTTTGGCTTGCCACTTGTATCATTTAGCGAGCAACGCGCTCGACCCAGGGGCATACTTAAAATTTACTAGGAATTTAATTGCATTACGCCAACAGGAAAAAGGACAAAGTTAGCGTCACTCGGTAAGTTCTCTGAAATAAATGACTTGTAATTCCCTTGATCACTCCCCGGTTGGTGTTTATTTAATAAACCAAATTGCAATCACAATGGGAATAAATTTTCAGGCTTTCAGGATCCTTTGTAATAATGTAACACGCTATTCCGGCACATTAATAATCATTCCATCGCCTGTACATTAAGGAGTGGCCGCATTATTAAGCGCTGCTGATACCCCGGGTCGGCATACTTTTTTTATAGAGCTGTATATATTCCTTATCAAGCTTCGCAGGACAACGCTTGAATTTTAATTACACCTAATTAGCCACTGATTTGACGAACGACCTTTTGCTGTTGCACGAAGGAAGGCATTATACAAAAAAGTCTAATGCAAATTAAAAATAAATTAAGAAAGCATCCCCACTTAATTGGACCAACGCTTATTGAAAAGCATATTTTGCTGGTTCTTTCAGATATTAACTAAAAATTGAAGGACATACATACGGTAGTATAACAGCCTATTATCGGCTATCGACTGTGTTAGCAAGTGAATTCGCTTTAGTTCAATTTTTAATGTTGTTTGTATAATTGTATACTTAACGAATAAATTACTAATTGAAACTAATTCTGTATTTGTAACTAGCAAAAGGTTCTTGTAATTTGTAATATTATTCTAATTGTTGACAGATTGGTATATAAATTGACATTCCTTTTCTTCAGCAAAGTTAGTGTTATATAGAGTGTGACATCGAAAAGATGACTGCGTCCTTAGTAAAACAAAAGTTTCTTAGTGTTAAAGAAAAAATCTTAATTATTGAATCTACGGAAAAATTAAAACTTAATGTCCGTCAAGCTGTAGAAAAATTCAAAGTGGGAAAAGGTCAAGTGGGTGAAATATTAAAGAAGAAAGAAGGAAGTCTTTCCCCAAAAATGAAATTCTCAATGTAAAAAAATCCAGACTCAAAGTGCTGCACTAGAGCAAATCGTTTTCAATTGGTTTTGCAAAGTTTGGAGCAAAAATCTCCGCGTTTCTATTTCAATTCTGCAAGAAAAAGCATTGGAAGTCTTCAAAATAGAAATAGGAAATAGACCAGTTTAAAGTTTTAAATGGATGACTAGAAAAATTCTGCCAGCGCCGGAACATAAACTTAAAATATGTGGTAAAGCATGTGCGGTGGACAAACAAGAAGTGGAGCAGTGGAAAAAAAATTGTTTCATTATTCAAAAATATCTTTAATGCCGATGAAACTGGTTTCCATCTGGGCATTACCAAAGAAATCATTGGCGCTAAAAAAAACGAAAAGTGTGCTAGCACAAAATTGTCTAAAGAAAGACCTACTGTGCCATTTGTGCTAGCATGACTGAAGAAAAAATCAACCCCCTAATCATTAAAAAACCAATAATCTTCGCTGTTTAAGGGATCTTACGTATATAAATTACCTATTGATTGGTATTCCAATAAAAAGGCGTGGATGACTAGGGTCATAATGAGCGAATAGCTGATGAAATTTGATAGGACAATGGAAAGACAAAATCCAAAAGCGCTTCTTTTTTTGACAACGCCACGTCAGAGCCAAACATAACTTTGAAGAATGTAAAGTTATTGTTTTTTTCACCAAACATGACATCTGTATAGCAACCAGTGGATCAAGGAATTATTAGAAATTTCAAATTATCTTACAGAAAGTTTTTGGTGAAATGTCTGTCACCATCTATAAATGATTGTGAATCTACAGAAGAGTTAGAAAAAGACATRTGCAGKTTTTAATGCAACAATATGGATTACCGCCGCTTGRAAAAAGTAAAACCGCTAAAAAWAAACAACTGTTTTGTCAAAACCGGACTTGGACAGTGCAACGTCTTGCTTGATGATTATGACGAAGAAGATGAGTGGATAGTCTAGCAATGGACGATTACGTCAATATCGATAAAGATTTACAAACAGAAAATATAAATGTAAATATCACCGATTGTCTCCAAGGGTTTAAAGAAGGTAACAAAACTGGGATTGACAGTGATAGTGAGAGTGAAGACGAAATAGTTCCGTCTAATGTAAAAAACTTAAATGATGGTGATGAAAAACGAAGGACTTTTTTTTATTTGCATGATACTGTAGAAAGTGTGCGAAATTTTCAGAACTATTTTCACTATTAGTAAACAAACAACAAACAAAAATTAGTGATTATTTTAAAAACACTACGTATAGTTAATAATAAAAGGAATTAATTTATTATTACAGTGACTTATGATTTTAATCATTAACCCCAATATTAAAGTGCTCCTTCAATGTTGATTGATTGATTGAATCAGCGGCAGCGTACGGTCAGCATTTCTGCCACTCTAGGATATACTGCCGCACCGGCCGTCTACGCTGGGTTGGAGGCCTACATAGTTAAGGAAATATGAGGACTGGAGTGGGGAGGTTGTATAGGTACATTCATAGTCTTTGAATGTTTTCTTGGTGCTGTTGACATCATTGGTCCATTTGAGAGTCGCTTGATTTCTTGTTTCTTGTGATTACCCTTCCCATAGTTGTTTTCCTTGAAAAGTACAGTCTCTATTCTTTTTATGATCGTTCTGTCATCCAACAGTTCCGCTGTTGCTGCGCGGGTGGTATGTATTTGGTTGAAGGATATTTTTGTCTTAGATTGTCATTTTGTTATTTCTTGAATTATTTACCTAAGCTCTACGCTCGCTCTTCTGCCGGTTGGGACGTTGTTCGTGCAATTTAATTGTTTACTACTTGATTTTTCTAGCTCGAAGTGTGGTGTTAGTGCCATTTTGTGGTTGCTGCCTTTTCCTTCATTATTTGTTCGTGTACTGGTACGACTCCATATGTATTTCCATCCCTATTGTCTAGGTGTGTTTCAGTTTTTGTCTGATTTTCCCATGGAATTATTACACATAGCCGTTTCTTGTCCTTCCTTATTTTCTGTATACTGAATTGTTAGGAGTATKGGTTCGAAACATTAGAACGAAATACACTAAATTTAAACACAAGCAGTTCAAAACACTACTATTATACCAGTACGAATTTAGGAAACCACTATTCAGAACACTATATTGCACTCCCTAGCACTTAGAACAGTAAAACACCTGGTTCGCTCTGATTGTTAGGTTCTCGCTTGCGTCACTGTTTTTTTTAAACAAACTTCAGACTTCCCGGTATGCTTCAGCACGCGCTTTATATAGGGCAGCTTCCGCCTACGCCATCTTTTTAGATGTTTCTGGACTGTTCCTGTTGCCGTTCTAATCGTGACATTCCCAACCATCTATCTATTACTAGGATCACTACCTAATGGTTCGCAGCGTCCACATCTGCATGTCTGCTCCTTAGATGTTAAATAAATAATAATATTTAGGTGGTTGCTAAATGCAATCTGATACATTTCTCGACAATGGCCGTATTAATGCAAGCACTCCCTAACTTGCTTGTATTTGTTTGCCTTAATATCTCAGTGTTACTAGAATGCATTCCTAATAAATTTAAATCGTATAATTAAAAAATACATTACCGCACAGAATGATTTTCCAATTGAGCTATAAAAACTGTCATTCTGACTTTAATATCCAAAATTGCAATACCAAAAACAAACCTGTAATACAAACAGTCCATGGATATGGGATTTGCTCCGTTTAAATGGCTTAATAATACTGAAGTGTAGAAACCCAGGTACAAATCCTCCGTTGAATAAGACAACTCCGTGTCTCAACGTATTTTGTGTTTAATCTAATTTTCTTTATTTTTAATGGTTCCTATACATGCAGTTTTATTTATTTATTTTATTGCTTTCGTTATTAAAATTTTCTAGTAGTTATTTCGATAATAATGAAGTTAGAAGAACAGCGCATTTATAAAACGAAGAGTGACATATTGGCGCTAGTGCAGTAAAGTTAGTAGGATTCCTATGTAAAATATTATAAAATTCATTGAGGAAGAGCGGTTTTTTTTAACTTTATAGCACCGCTGAATAAAAGGTATTTCTTCAGCTTCAGTTCTTCAGTTATTTAGTACTTACTCTCTAGATAAGCAAAATATGAAAAAAAATATAAAATGTACAAATTTGTACAGGAAATCCCTTCGTTCAAAACCATTTTTGGTATAATCGAAAATACAGCCGTTAATTAAAAAATGCTTTCCTTAATTCGGGGTAAGAACTTAGTTTCCATTGTTATTTTCCATTATTGTTTATAGTTTTCTCACTTGGCCTATAATGAGCTAGCGCCAGATCGGCTTCGCGGTGGTTGGAAAGTTTATACTTGTATTGTGCGGTTGTATTTCGTCCGTTTATGTATTATTCGACGAATATTCAGTTATCTACAAATGCAGGCTCTCGTTTACAAGAAATACAACTCAATATTTCACGCGTGAGAAGATAAAGAGAGCTGCATTAAGTTTGTGGGTGGGTAGAATTACTTCTCTGGATTCTAAAATCTAACCATGCATTTAAAAACAAACTCTCATAATTTTAAGATGTCTTAACTACCGTTGTCTACAAACTTTTTCCATTTCCGACAGAAGCCCTCCTGTACTCATTTCAGATGAATGAAATGAACGTTTTCAATTATAACTTAATGCAGTATCATAACTTTTAATGGGATACTCTAAATATAGACTCCGGGCAGCTGTGGAGATTCAATCTACGTAGACGACGACAATGGGTGTATTTGCTTAAGTATGTTCCTGTAGACGTCACTTAACAGAAGATACTCCCAAAAGTTTTATTAAGTCATAGTTGCGGTTTTAGAGGAGGTTATGAGGCGAATGTGGCTTACATTGAATTATATATTATGTGGTTTAATAATAATTATTATCAACATGTCATAATTAATTCGAAGGAGGATAGTATATTGTACATATTTTACCATATGCTAATAATAAAAACATGTAAATTGCATTGAGGCACTTTCTTTCAGTGCTTATGTAATAAGTTTAATACAAGACCACTGTTACTGATGATTTTAATGATGTCAAAAACAACAAAGACCTCTTAGTGGATAAAAAGTTTTCCCAATGTAATACTTTACTGATTTTCTCTATTTGGGAATAAAAATTTTTTTAGGTTTCTAACAGCAAATAAATAGGTGGTTTAAGGTTAGAAAACTGTCATAACGTAATGCAACTAGGATTCGGATAAATTCATGTCTGATAAAAGTGGATATGATGACTGATGAATGAGCATTGCATCAAATGGTTTCCATTTTTTTACTATATACCTATAATGGCATTCTATTTTACTCATATTTGAAACAATATTAAATTTTACTTTGGTATGTTTTTTTTCGATAAATCAACGCCTAATACATAAGCTATTCTATAAGAAACTTGCTTTGGCCCAGTAAAATTAGACATCGAATCAGGCATCAAATCAGGCATTTTTTCTTTTCCATCATTGTAAAAAAAACAAGAATGAAACTCGAAATTTTCGACTGTTTTTCAAGCTTTGTCGCCATTCACCCAGGATTGGTTTTTCGGCATTCATTTTTAAAGTAGATAAAATATGCTACTACCTGGGGCCAAAGTTGTTATTGCAGAACCAATGATTTTGAAGATAAAGCTTTTCAAAGGTATACCAACTTTTTAAATTACAACTTCACTTTCAGTACCTTTTATGTTTTTGAAGGCCTAGTTTATTGTTAGAAAATTCTTTTCCAGCCTCCCATTGGAATCTGCTGGAGTTTCGGAGTACCCCATAGTTACCCTCCTCATCATAGGTTTGCACATGATCTTGTTTAGGGAGCACAGAGTAGAAATCATTTATGATACAAGAAATGAGAAAAAGTATAAAACAACATGCTTATTTCTGTAAATAAGAACATAATAGCAAAATGTCCTTCATTGTTGTGTATTCATAAGAAAAAATAATTTTATATAATCTCAAAATAAATTTGCACACTGCCTGTTTAATGCCTGATACCTGCAAACTTGCGCATACACATATTACCAACCCCTACTTAATAATTATATGCAAATATATGGCATTAGCAGAAAAATTATTTTACAAAGTATTTTTCATTTCTTTTAGCCCAGCATTTGGTTTTTGACAGCGTGCCAAGTACTTTTTGCGGGTTTGCATTGTTCTTTGTATCCTTGAAATGTCCTCAGATTATTTTGTAGGGTTTGATACAAAATTTTCTTTGAAACATCCTGTTTTCAAATGAACGACGAGAAACCTTATCACAGCAGGTTCTGAAGATGGCAGTAGTGGTTTTTGTTCAATTTATGATTAATGATTAATGTTCGTAATACTTTATTTACATAAACAAATGTTTACGTCAAATTAAATCCTCCTTGCAAAGACCTATGGCCTATCATAGAAATTGCACAAGAAAGTTTGCAGCCAGTTAGGAGCATTTTTTTTAATATCTTCCTGATTCTAGCCGCCAGCTTTTTAGTGGTTTTTATTTGTATACTGACTTAAATCAGGCGACCTAGCAATAACTTTTCGACGTCCTATCCACCGACCAGGAAATATGTTACCCAGAAATGACTGGCGAACATTAATAACTCCGAACCGAACGCCGCTTTGTTGAAGCCCGATGTTGCAGTTTGGCTTTCATCGTCAATCTTCATCACGCAGTAGGTTCAAGTAGGTATCTGTTGTTGCATTTCCATTTATGAAGAATGGACCTATAATATGTTGCCCAATAGTACCATCCCACACATATAATTTCTGAGGATACTATACATGCTGTTCCATAATTCAGTGAGGATTTTCACTTGACTAATAGGAGCAGTTATGTCTGTTTAAGAATCTATTGATGCATTAGCTTTGTCAGTTAATAAAATGTTGTTTGCAGAATTCTGATTATCATTGGTCAGGTGTACTTCGAAAAACCGACATTCCGTAAAGGAATGGATTCTAAATTTGAAGATACTGGATCAGCTAAAAATGTCAAACATAAGGGACCAAACAGAAGTGTCAGACGTCTAGAAAGCATTGATTGCGTTAGAACATCTGTAGAGCGCAGTCCCAGGCTTTAAACTTGTTTAGGACTACTCGCAATTTTAATCCTTACAAAATTCAGACCAACAGATCTTCCTGTTTGCCTATACTTTGCTGAAAAGATGCTGCAGCATGAACTTGACGTTCACAATTTACGGACCTCTGATGAAGCACATTTCCATTTATCTGGCTATACCAATAAACACAACAGCCGTTCTTGGACTTTGGAAACAGTCAATGCTGCACGCTAAACAATAGCTGATTCCAGCAAGACGGCGCGGCACTACTTCACATACCGCAAGAGCATCAATGGATTCCGAGTGTGATGATTGTTTCCAGGTCGTGTTATCTCCACTCACGGAGACATTGAGTCCCCCAAGATCGCCAGATATTACGGCATGCGGCTACTTTTTGTGGAGCTATCTTAAAAGCAAGGTATTCACTAACAAACCACGAGATATTCGGGAGCTGAAAATGAAAATTCGGGCAGAAATTGCTAATATTTCGTTAGATATGTTGCGAAATGTTATGCAGAATTTCAACGTTCGGCTTCAAAAGTGTATGGATAGAAGGGTAAGCCATTTAGCAGGCATAATTTTTAAGAAATAAAAAAGGCACACAATTATCTTGTTATTGCTATACTTGCTATGCTTACTTAGGTACAAGCAAAACGTACACTTAGACGTATAAAAATAGTAGTCCATTAAGAGGGGGATAGGAAGTTTAACATACTAGGCCTTTAGAAACATAAACGATACTGAGAATTTTGCTGAAAATCATTAATTTGAAAAATTGGTCAAATTTGGAAAGCTTCATCTCCGAAACTATTAATCTCACAATAACAGTATTGCTTAAAAAAAGACGGTCGTTACTTAAAAACCAGTCCTTTTGGACCAAAATCGAGCAAGACCGAAAAAAGGTCGAAGATTTGGAGGTTTTCTTGTTTTTTGACTTAATGCGGCCGTCTGCCGAACAACCCACAAAAACGCAACAATATCTTATTGATGCATGGCACACCCCCTTTTTTGTCTAATTTGACTGAGCTAGTTATAGCATAAACCTTTTTATACGTGAAGTATCTTATTTATTCATAGCAAAGAAAATTTTTCGCGTGAAACATTTTAATCCCTGGAAAAGTTTTCCTTTCCGTATAAAATTCATCATTAGTATTGACGCGACATCATCAGCATCAACAGTTGAAATATCTGAAATTATCAAAAATATCAGACTGAACATACAGCAAAGGTAAAACGGTTTAACTCCTTGATGATTAATTTGTACCATTTCGATTAATTTTTGTAAGGAATGCTTTGTAGTGATCGACGCACTATCCACAGCAGCAAAATATGGCAACGCCGACCCTAAATAATTTAAGCAATGAGATACAAGGCTGGGTGCTTGAAAGGTGTGGTCAAGATTGAGCAAATGCGTGTTCGGAGGCTTTCCAGTATTCCGATTAAATTATAACCCTTTTCATTTTCACCCGACTCTCCTAATTTATCCCGTGATCGAACCCCTGCCGTGCACAAGTATTCCCAAGTTGTTCACTGATAGAGAGGCCACTCGAGCTTAGTTGCCCCAACTAGGCAGCCACCTCTCCACCGGGAACTTAGTTTATTTAACGAGTTGCTGATTAAGTTCTGTCGACAGGGTGATTTGCCGTCGCCACAGCCGTCGGTTGATCGGCTTTCTGTTACATTCGCAGAGGATTCGGTCAGGAGCGACGTCTCGACGCGCTGCAATTTTTACAACCCCTACGCTAACGAGACCAAGATGGATGCGCCGCATTTTCCGGAAGCGCCAGGTAATTCTATTATAATATTAAGATCCCTCCATCATATTTGTCACCATCATGAATCGCTATTTTGTTTTCTTGGAACCAGCCGCCTGTTACAATTTTTAAAATTATAATTTAGTATTGTCATATTGAAGCCTTATTTAGGTATAACGAGTGGTTATTTACAAAATACTCGAGTGCAGTGAGATTTTAAAATATTTGTTTTGCATGTCCTTGATTAGTTCATGTGGTGAATGACTTATTTTTATTCTCAAAAATACGTTAATTAACTGCTCATGCTACAAAAACACGAAACTCAAAACTGCGATTGTGTACCATTTCTATAACAGACGCCAAACCACGCGAAAGTCTAAACAACATTACCTGAACTTTTTGGAGTCTTTAAAGAAACAACTCTAATCACTTGCACCCTCATCATCAATAACAACCATAAAACTCTTACTCCAATAAAGAAAAATGGAATTCTTAATGCCCAAACAAAGAAAAAAAAAATGGTTTAGGTTGATAATCACTTGCTGTATTCCTGCTGATTATTTGGACATCAAAAAAAAACTTCCTAATGTGCAATGCGCAGTTGCGCCATCTTGTTGAATTAATAAAATTGGTCCAATAATTTTTATTTTGCTGATAGACTCCTATACTTTATTCTGGATGGAGAGGTACTTTCATAATTGCATGAAGATTGTCTGTTGTCCAAATTTTCATACGAGAATCATGTCATAATTCCTGCACATATCAAGCTGGCGCTGAACTGGCGATGGTGAAAAAACAAGTGCTGTCAAATTATAAAAGTCTACCATTGGGACATAACTTAGCTATATATAGAGTGCGGGTGGTTCACTCAGTTTATATATGAGTAAAAAATTCTGAAATCGGGGTAGTTTGATGCAATGAAACGCGTCACTGTACTGGATTAATGTGTGTATATCAAAATTCAAACACTGCACGAAAAAACGGTTGCTGAAATTCACAGTGCATTACAAGAAGCTTGCCAGAAGTAGTGTGTGGATAGTTCAACAGTAACTTGATGAAGTAAGCGTTCCAGAGCGTTGGGCTAGTGTTAAAGACGAGCATAGAAGTTGGACCTCATACTGCTACCGACAACACTTTTGCTGCTATTATGGCTACAATAATGGAAGAAGACCGCTTGGACAAACAAGCAACAGACAAATACCAAAAGACAAATAAATGTATTTGTCTCCTTTGTAGAAAATGATTTCAAAAGTGTGGACTAGATATGAAAGACAGCGGAGCAATCCTCTTGCACGATAACGCTTGATCGCATAAAGCAGTGTCAGTCAAAGGAGTTCGTGGGAACAATTGCTGTGTTAATTCTCCCACATCCCTCGTGCAGCCCTCATATGAGTCCTCCGGATTTCGTTCTGTTMCTCCAGTGGAAAGGAGAATTTCGTGAAGTCCGATTTATTGACTTGAAAGGAGAAAACGCCAGCAACAGCATATGCTGAAACATCTTGACAAAAATAGCGTATTTAACGATATTGAATTATTCCCGAAGCGATGGCAAAATGTTTTGGATATGCAAGGGGGTTATATTGAAAGACTATATTGCAATTCTTTAAGATATACGTTTCATTTGCGAGCTACATTTTTGTGTGCAGGAATTTTGACATGACCCTCGTATTTTGGAGGTTTGCATAGCTATGCAGGTAAAACTATGCTTCGTCCACAAAAAAGTTTTCTAAAGAACTCCGTTACTGCTTGCAACGTTATTCAAATACCACTGACAAAACTGTAATCTTCTAAGGTGATCTGCTGGTTGTAATTCTTGAGCAGATTTGATACGATATGGGTATAGATGCAAATCTTTTCATAGAAGTTGATGACAAGCTCCAACAAAAGGTTCAACCTATTAATACAGATATTATCTAATACAAGTTTTTGGCCCATGATGGTGCATCCTTCTTCTGTTTTTTTGGTACTCCGCTTTTTAGAAGTTTTAGTTAACAAAATTTTAATTGAACAAAGTGTTACACTATTAAATGTAATTCAAAAGCTTAACACATCCATTTTAAACAATTTGTTCAACTTTAACTTTAAAGTCTAGATAGTTGTTTTAATTGTAATATTTTGTAACATTTGTAACAAGCACTGCCGATGGCCATTTAAGGCCGAAAGCGCTTTGCCCATTTCTTTTAAATAAAGTTGAGAAGACTTTGGATATTTGCATAATTTATGTAACACAACGTGTTTTATGTTACAACCCAAGTAATTTAAATATTGGAATATTGCAAACCTTTTACTGATGATCCCTAAAACAAACAAATAATAGCCCTAGTATAGATAATATCCAACAACATGGATTTGCTCACTACCTTCTACTACAGTTAATTTAGCATCTTTTAGTCAGTACGATATTGGTGATGGTCTACCTAAAATGCAAATTGTACACGATATTCTTTAGGAAAAAACTAGAAAGTATTGCGTCTTGCATTTCCATTGATGGTCTTACTAAGATTGTATTTACTAAGTAGAAAACGATTTCCATGCAATGATATGAACTGAATGTTACGAAATTAGCACGTTAAGAACCTTTTAATTCTACCTAATGATTTATTGAATGAATGGTCCCAGCATAATTTTTTTCATGAAACTCAATGCTTTGCGGTTACCTAGATTAAATAAAATTGTTGCATAATGTACCCCTCTAATGGAATTGTACTTCAAAAGATGTCTTAGATAAAACTAATGCAAACAGGATTATTACGGATTAGATGACGCCTTAAAATAAACAAGAAAAAGAAGTGATGCAGATTTTTTTCGTAATCTTAATTTGAGCATAAAGCATTTCTCTGATGGCATGTCCCTACAACGAGTATAAGCACAGGTCGTATTATTGCGTGTAAGAGAGATATGCTACATCAAAGACTTAGATTTGATAATAGGATACCACAATAAATAAACGTTCTTTACTTTATCATAATCTGCAAATATGTTTTAGTAGATTTCACGTTAGGAGAGTCAATATAATCTGATTAAAGCTCTAAACTTCAATTTTGAAGGTTTTACGACAGGTAATAAAGTTACTTACAACCTGTGACACCTTAGTAGAATTATAAACACATTTTGTTGTATCTTTACAACAGAATTAAGCGATTACTCCTCTGGAACGATAGGAAACAATTCTAGAACAACTGCAGTTAACTAATTGCACTGTTGCACGGTATCATAAACACTTACTCGAGATTTTACTGCCGGAACGAGCCATTTCGTGCCAACCATGACTAGATAACGAATCAAATTGTTTCGATAGCAGTTAAAATGCACATTTCTATCAATGATGAAAACACTTCAACATTTTCCACCTTTATAGAAAGTAATATATTATACCTAATTAGAGACCGGATTATATGCAATTACATATTTGCATAATATGCATTTATATTCTCACTGGTTACTCTATATTTTACCTTAAATCTAGAGATGATGCATATTTTTCTGCAAAAAGCTTGAAGCTCAAGGTTTGGCGTTAACTGAATCTATTCTATTATTAGTGAATATTCCCTTCATCTAATTTAAATTTTGGCAAATCACATTTGTAGTTACGATGGAAAATAACCAATTAGACGCCGACATCAGCGACTTTTACATATCGAATATCAGAATCGACTGTTTTACTAGGTACTTCAAATCAAGGACACTATTATGTTCTTTTTATTATGTCAAATAAATAAACATGTCCGAGACGAAAAGATCCAGTCAGTTCTAACAAATACAACTCGATCTTGATAAATTAGCGCCTTTTACATTGTCTTAATTTTTCCCGAGTGCAGTGCTCCCATATTTGACTCTAACAAATTGGAATTAATAATTTTAGACAAAAGCTTGTCAAATTATTATTGTCAGTTTGGTCTCGTCAAATTGACAGTTGTGCACTCTGGAAGAATTGATGACAATGTAATAGTCGACTATTTAACAAGATTTTGTTAAGTAATAATAAGTACTAACGTAGCACAGAAATTCAAATACTGCCAGTGTATGTATTTCCACTTTTGTTTACTTTTAGGAGAGCAACAAAGGGCTAAATAATTATTAATTGTCGTCAGTAAATTATAAATACCGATTATTTTATTCAATTTACCAACTTCAGGTATCCTCATTAAAAAAAAACTAAAACTGTCTAATTTTTATTGATTAATGTAGCATACTGCTTCGACAGAACTTGCAGATAACACGTTCGTGTATACATCCAAGATTTTTCATAGGAGTGGAAGTTATGTAAAAAAAATATATTAGGTATGTGTATACTTATATAGTAATTCTATGTACCCTCACAGGGTATGATTTTATTATTGTTTAATTTTCTCTTGTTTGAATGTATAAAATGCACATTCCAAGACGGCTGAATTTTTCTATATATCACTAGTATGCCCAAAACAGTAATATTATCGAGGAAAACAAATTTATGCAGCTAATAGTTCAAACTGGGAGCTGTAATTCCCAGAATAAAAACATACTAAAAACATACAAATGCGCTTAAAACGCATTAATCTCTATATATGATGTAGGTGCAGTAGATGTAACAGGTTGCAGAATTGTGTATGGAAAATTACTTGTTGCGAGACTTCACGCAATTTGTCTGACCTAAATAAAACGGTTAAATGAAATTCCAATAACATGAATTCATAAGATTCACGTGCAGCCGAAGTTAGTTACAGTATAAAGGTGAAACTATTTTTTTGTTAAAAAAAAATCAACTTGACTAACATATCATGCATAGTTATACATACACACTCATTTWAAATTTGTTGATTGGGAAGTATTTTCAACAGAGTTGCTAGAATCTAGACCATAACCTTAGGAAACATGACAACAGACACATCCTTTGAAAACACGGAATGCCTAAGATTCCTTTTTTGCATTCGGTCCACACTAATTACATATTTGATCAAATAATATTTTATTGCGAACAGTTTGTAACGGATTTTAAAAATCCTATCAAAACTTGCTTTTTATTAACTAGGTACTTCCTTCTGTTATCTTGAAAACCTCATAAAATTGGTTGTCAAATAAGTAATGCTATACTTGACCTATTTTAAAATGCTTTGTTTTAATATACAGGGTGGACAATTTTCGTTAAAATTGTAGAGTACAGGACAAACTGTAAGATATTGAAAAACTGCGATCACTTATTTCAAGCATAATAGTTCGATTCTTCAAATTTGACTGATTTCTATTGGCGCTCGTATTTCGACTACTATAATAATAGGTATCGAAATATTGTTAAAATGTTTTCGAATTGATTGTTTGGTAGTATAAAGTGGTGTTATGCATTTTTTAATTAAGGATTTCTAAGATATGACATAGATGCAAGTTATTATTTATAATGGATCAGATAAAACGTCCAGAAAATACTTGACAACATAGGTGGCTTCGGATAATTTTTCCTCTCTGCTTGTGTGAGGGTATTTTGTTTCTTGCGGTATAATAACATTGAGAAAGCGTGAGTGAAAAAAAGAATTTAAGTACACCTATCTTTTATGTGCCTATTTTTACCCAAAAAATATGTAGATAATTACCATTGAAATATAACAAAGGAATATATTTAATGAAAAATATGCAGGGTGTTTCATTAAAAAAACCGTTGCAAATTGAATCAATACTTCCACATTCAATTGTCAAAATGACATTTACGTTTTTATTTCTTATACTGTACGATTGGTAATCAGGTTTTGAGCAATTTTTTCTTTCTACACATTTTTTCTAAGACAAACAGTCCTCGTAATATTAGCAAAACATTTAAATTTTTAAAAGCAGTTTTTTCCAAATAACTCGAAAATTATTAATTTAACAAAAAAATTACAAGAGTGCTTTCTGATCAGAAATTAGTATTTCTATATAATACCAAAATTTACAAAAAATCGTACGAGCAGGGTCCAAAATAGGTTTTTTGGGAATATTTCGAAAATGTCAAAATTTTGGATAAATTTTCTAACACACTTTTTGTGAGAAATTTTATTTTCTATCTGATGGTATTTCCATTTTTTGAATATATTAAATATATTCGGAGATATTTAGCAAAAACCGCGTTTTCTTTAAGTAACGCTTTTTTGCTAATATCTTCTAAACAGTTTGCTGCACCGAAAATTTATAAGAACGAATAATACTCGCAGTTATACTACTAATCACATACTAAAACGAAAAAAAAATATAATTTTCAAAAAGGGTAGTTACCCCCCAATTTCGCTCCCTTCCCGATACCGTACTTACCCCACAAACAATAGGTCGCTTTGGGTAGTTGAGATTTATACGTTTGCCAAATTTCAAGTTCATATATTAAGTCTTTTGAAAGTTATCGTGTATACAAACAAAACCACAGACACACAGACAAGAAATTTATTTTTGCTCAAAATAAAGCGGATGAGCAAATAAAATTTTTTAAAATTTTTTTCGTGATACAATACTCGTCCGTTGTATGTGGAAGTAATAACTCTTATATCATATATCAGAAAAAGTTAACTTAAGAAAAAAACATTACTTAATGCTCCTGGAAATGTCAATTCAAAAGTATTAAAACAGTATTTCCATAGCGTCAATAGAAATCCACCACATCACTGTTAAAAAAAATCAAGTAACTCAAGATATATTTATACCACCTACATCAGTTTTTCTCTCACCGTTCAGCCTGTACTCTGTAATTTCAACTAGGACTGTTAACCCCGTCGAAAAGTACAAGTACTTCTAAAAAAATTGCATTCTTACCCTTTACTTTTTAAGTACGGGCGCGCGTAAAGCTTTTAATTGCCAAAACTAACTTTTATAGGCATCTCTTGCTTTTTAGTGTTTTGAACGGTTTGAAGATATTCAATGTTTTTGTACTCTCAATAGGCCTTGCCTATACTGTGAACAAGGAAAGCAAGACTCATTTTCTATTGAACCTACCAAAGCAATTAGAAAAGATGTTAATGTATAAAATATCAAACATATTTTTCTTTATTTTATTATAAGCTCTTTAATAGCCTTGTGATACTTCTGATTCTACAGTGCCTATCATCATCAGTGGCCGTGTCATCTGTTTCTTAAATAGTGCAGGAACACTCCCCAGTTCCGTTCTACTCCAGCTTTACCAAAATAGTTTGAGGACTGACAAGATCAAAAACAAAAATGTTTAGCGCATTGTTATAATAAAGATTCCTCAGTAAATATCATAACAGTGAAAAGAAGTGCATCGGTAGTACGGCAATTATTTCTGAATGAGTCCAATTAAGTTTCTATCTAGGTGCTATGTGATTCAATATACAAAAAATGGGGATTTATATCATTTAGCCTTACCATAGCATCAATTTCTTCATATTATATTTCGGCAATTAAAATTGATTATTCCAGATGGTGGTGATAGTGACGATGAAGATTACTCTGCTAGTGTAAACGTTATAATACAGAGACGTGCTTCTACCAGAAAATCTCGCAGAAGAAACAGTCGCAGGGGTAGTTCACCTTTTAGTCCCGACATTCTAATAGGTTCAGATGCAACAGGAAGGAGAAGGTCTTCAGTGTACACTACGAGTTCCGGAGAGTAAGTATCTTACTATTAGTGGCACAAGGAATCCACCATACATACAGTTTTAAAATGATTCTACATTTGAATATACATTTCTGTTTAAAAACTATATTTGACATATACCAGTTGCTTCGTCACAATACATTTTTTCGCAACTTATTACTAAAATTGGCAAGAAACCTATGCTACTTATTATTTTAAACGAACTTTGTTTAAAAAGAACGATTTATGCATTTCTGTGTTTACATAGTGTCAATCCGACGAGAATTATTAACTTGTCTCTAGAAAATTGGCATGTGTAGGATTTTGGAATGGTTCGATACACCATGACAGAATTATTTTCAATTTTCAGGTTTCCACCACAAAATCGTATAGAAAGATTCATGTTATAAAGTAAGCATATCGCTAAGTGTATACTAACATATGTACTTGTATTTCGCAAATTTTAACCACATGCTGCTTATTTCTCTGTAGTTACTTCCATATAAAAAACTGATCAATTACCTTTAAGTTTTCTAGATCTTTGGCTATAGTGAAAGTGAATAATGTATATAAACACTTTAATAAATTGAAACTAAAGAAGGCTGAAATAGCTTCTTATAACAACACAACTTACAGACGGCATATGAGACTTATAGAAAAAACTAAAATTGATACTGAAGAAATATTTAACTGAACTTTCTCCAGAATTCATTGTATTATATTGAAGTTATATTAAAGATCACTATCAACTATGTTAGTATAAAGTAAAATACCAATTAGTAAAATGCATGTCTATGCTGTGCTGTCTACACCTCAACCAACTGCAGATAGTACTATTTCGCTGTCATTACAGCTCATCAGTGCAGTTTAGGTCTAGTGTAGACAACACGGMATAGAACTGGTTTTGCTTATATTCCAAAGCAATGGTATGATGAAAGTAAGAATTTAGGATGGCAATGTCATCTGTCAGCATTACACTGACATGATGACAAAGCCACCTAGCTGCCATAACGGGAGCTACTTCCTAAAGGAAGTGACCTGTAGCCTGACAAATTGGCATGCAACTGCATACTTCAAAAAAAAAGTGCCGTGGGGGCCTGCTGTCAAATTGAAGTATGCAGTTGCATGCCAATTTGTCAGGCTACAGGTCACTTCCTTTAGGAAGTAGTTCCCGTTATGGCAGCTAGGTGGCTTTGTCATCATGTCAGTGTAATGCTGACAGATGGCATTGCCATCCTAAATTCTTACCAATTAGTAAAATTAGAAATTTGGATAATATGAGACATTTTTTAGCACGGCTATTACAGTAGAAGACAGTCTAGCTCCTGAGGTTACTCAAGACGAAATATTTGAAAACATCAAGTTGCACAAAGAAGTACTTAGTAATGTAAAGATGCAACCATGGAATATGCGAAAGAAACTTAGATTGGTAATTCAAGCGAAGAGTTATATTAAAAAGCATGAAGGAGCTCTTCAAGAAAGATTAGCCCAAAGTAGATCTACAAAAGACATGTTAGCTAGATGGAATATATATCTTGTTCAGGTAATATTACTTCTTTAAGATTAGAAATAGGAGCGATTGCACATTTGTTGTATACTTACTCAATTTGCAGAAATGGCACCGTTATAAAAGAGAAATAGCGAACTTATCTAATTGGTTTATACCGTGGGAGCGCAAAATCAAGGAGATAGAGTCACATTTTGGTTCAGCTGTTGCTTCTTACTTTACTTTTCTGCGATGGATGTTCTGGGTAAATGCGGTCATAGCGGTTGTGCTTGTAGCTTTTGTAACCGTACCCGAGGTAAGAATTAATGTTCAAAGGATGCACTTGCACCATTTACTATGATTCCTATACGGTAACATAAGGATTTATTAATTAAATTGTCAGTTATTGATTTTTATATAGCTTTTTAAATGTCATCGTTTGAAATTTAAACAATTATAAATAATTTTACTAGAAAATTTAAGCAGCCACAATTTAAAATATACATATAGTATAGAAAGAACACGTATTGTAATACTTATAACAATTAAGAAGCTTATGTATTACCACACATTTATTTGTTTGTTTGCTCTAAGCGACTTAAATTTCGTCAAATCGAATGTTAAAACGAATTTAGCCAAACTCCAACTAAGATAAGTTAGAAAACACTTAAAATATAAATTGAGCTTATGGAATAGTACTTAACTAACAACAAAAAAAAATTACACCTAACCTATTCCGTGTTGTAACTGATCACACGGTCACGGCACCTTGAAAGCTTACATTAAATATTTTTATGACATGTCCTCCTATCGCTTGATCATTATATGTTTTTAGCTCTGAATTTGACAGCAAAATATCATATCCTTGTAAAATGTCGCCATTTACTTGTGAGGCTTGGAACCTCTATCTACTGAGGGCCGTTTACATTTACAATTTTTATATTAACATAAAAAATGTACCTTTGAGTTTGTTCCTTTGCTATTATTGTGTATATAGGTGGATGGTAAATGTGATGGTGAGAGTGTGTGTTTAAATTATACATATCTTATAATTTATTTTGTTTGTTATTGTTATTTATAAATCTTCCATAATTAATTGTGCTATATTGCTTCAGATGGGTGATCCCATTCCTACTCTATCTATTTATTTATGAGTTGTTCTTAAATTGTAAAATTAGAAAATAATGGAAAATTTAATGCTTTTATAAATTCGTTTTTTGGGATATTTATATTCTTAGTAATACCAAAAGACAAAGTAAATGAAATTTTAAATTTGTTTAAAAGTTTTCATCCAAAATTACAGTTTACCATAGAGACAGAGAAGAGAAACACAATTAACTATCTAGACCCTACATTAGTAAAAAAGGGTAATAAAATTCTCACAAAATGGTATTCAAAACCAACTGCATCAGGAAGACTACTAAATTACCACACTAACCACCCCTACGGACAAAAAAAATAGCTATCCTAAACAACACTATACAATGACTAATAAAATTAACTAGTCCAGAACTTAGAATTGAAACTTTACACTCTATTACTAAAATACTAAAAAATAACAACTACCCCACTAAATTAATACGTAACTCTATAAAACAACAAACAGAAATACTCTACAATAGTATTCAATACGAAAAACAAGAAAAAAACACAAACATAACAAACTTAACATTACCATATACATATATACCACCCCTTACTCAAAAAATACAAAACCTACTAAAACCACATAATTTTCAAATTACATATAAACCAATTAACACGATTAAACAATTCTACACACCGTTAAAAACAAAAACACCAAAAGAAACAAGAACATACACAATATACAGTATAAAATGTAAACAATGTAACAAACAATATATAGGACAAACAGGACAATACTCAAAAAAACAGACTACAACAACATAAAAATAATAACAACTGCACCGCTTAAAAAAAACATCAAGAACAAACTGACCACACTTTTGACTTACCAAAATTATTACTACAGAACAACATAAACGTAAAAGACAATTTTTGGAAATGATACATATACAAAAAAATCTAAACACGTGTAAACGACAGGACTGACATACAAGGACTAAGTAATACATACAACACTATGATTTAAACACACACTCTCACCATCACATTTACCATCCACCTATATACACAATAATAGCAAAGGAGCAAACTCAAAGGTACATTTTTCATATTAATACCAAAATTGTAAATGTCAAATTAATTTCATACTAGTTTGTCAATCTATAAAATAAAAATATTCGACCTAAATTATAGGTCGAAACATCATATTAATAGATAAAAGTGTCTTTAATTTAATAAAAACAAGAGCCAGAACCTACAAATAAATACACTAAGAATAATTAATACGAAAGGACTCCAAAAATTAACATCAATATCTATTTTCTTTTACAGTCATTATTTTACAGTTACTGCGATAATACTCAGTTCCTGCATCTTTTATTAAGAAGATTTGATTTCACTTATGTGTTATTATGAGTAACGTATTAATGTCTTAAGGAAGAACAAGTATACATAAATATTTCTGAAAGCATACGATGTAAAAGAGTAAACAATCTTGCCTTATTTTACTGCATGCATAAAATAAGATCGTAATAACATAGAACAGCTGTACTGTTCCTGTTGTTATTTGCATTGTCATTCCGAGATTACCAACGAATTTCATCCACTTTTCCGCATGATGTTCATTCTTGGTAAAGATTGTTGAAAAATGACTGAACTGACAACTCAGTTGCTATGTTTAGTTGTAGAATGAGGTCAGACCAAATTTATGTAGTAATGTTTTTATTTACAACTAATTATCAAATAAACAATAGTCCAATAAGAATCTTGGTTCTTTTGAATTCAGTAAGCGCTATAGCAATATGCTGCTACGACTTTCGTGCAGTATCATTGTGTATTCCATAATTAAGTGCAATGCAGTGGTTGTTAGAAAAGATCTCGTGGATTGCGCAAAAGGCGATTACATGGAAGAAGCGGTTAGCTTTTACATTTATTCGAGGTACGTACGCAATTGTAAAGGTAATGTAATTCAGAGACTAAATCGAATGTCACTTTTAGGGATTATTCGGACGGTCAACAACTCCACATCAATAACATTACAAGCCTTTCAAGGTCTGTGTTTGATAATAAACTCGATACTGTCTTCATCACCCATGGATGGACTCACTCTAAGGAAGCTGCATGGCTGATTGAAATGCGCACAGGTTTGTGAACATTAACTTAATTATTTATATGTATAAACCAATATATGGGTGTCATTTTAATATAATAAGTTTCCAAATGCCTAGATAAAAAGTGCAAAAGCGAAAAGTGTTTCTGCATTAATAAAAGAGAGAGTCAAACAGATATGAGTAAATTGCTCTATTTTTACTAATTAATGACAAATCAAAGCACATACAAACTAAAATTGAGGCATTTTCTAACACAATTTTGTCAACTGGAACGGATATGAATAGCGGATAACAAAAATGTATTCAGTAAAATGTTTGATGCCTCTATTTTTGCTCTTAAAAAATGACGTGTAAAATATTATTCAGTAARAGGACTTATTCAATCTATTCTATTCGAAAACATTAGGCATTTGCCCAAAAGTTGACCACATCAGGAAAGCTGACAACGTTAAATTAAAAATCGTGTTAGAAGTTGAAGTAATTACTGTAGCACTGTATCTAGAAACCATTATGTGCCAAGAGGCCAAGCATGAAACATACAACCAAAGCAATAGTGTCGCCCGTACAAAAGCAAAGCTGTCTATAAGTTGTTATTACAGAAGATTAAGATGAATCGTAAAGTTCAGTTTTCGTAAACCAACGGTGGAAATGATTATGACTATTTTCTGACACGAGGTGACTTAGTTATATTGACAGACAAAACGCCATACAGTGAGACATTGAAAATACGAACGTAAGTTAACTTCTCAGCTTCTGATGATCTATAATGGACGCGGAATTTGATTTGGTAGTTCACAAATGAGGACACTCACTCATCAAATTTGGTTATCATTCAATAGCTAAGGGGTCGGATTTAGATTAAATGACTTAGTTCACATTTATTAATAGCTTGAGACAGCATAACAATTTGTCGAGATATTGATATGTAGGTATTCTTAAAAAGTATAAGGTTTCATAGTCAATATCACATACAAAACAAGTAAAAATATATATAAAATCTCATAAGAAAACCTTCAAAATGCTGAAGGTTACTTGATTACACACTTGTTAGTAGGTATTACTGCATGGTTCTCCTTTAATCATACAATAAAATTATTCAAACAAGCCTCTAAAATAATGTCAAAATAATACATCGGATGATTTGATATACAGGTGAAATAGGTGGATAACAGCAATATCTACATTGCAAAATAAAGGAAAATGATGTTCAAATAGATGTTGTCCGCAATATAATTCTGCATAACTCAAAGGTACCAGAAATCAATACGTATTTCGTTATTTTGAATTAAATGTGTGAAAAATGAATACCAATTTTAGTTATTTTGGATTTAAGTCGTACCTTTCCTTAGTTATTTCACATTTACTTAAAGTTTTGACGTTGCAGCGTTTGATATTTTAGATATTTCGAACTGAATGTATCGAATGGATAGGCAGTTTTCGCAGATCGATTCTAAAGCAAATAGATACTCAACTTTGTTATTCAAGTAATACTTGAGAATTAGTATCAATTTGTTCCAGAATCGATCTGCAAAAACCGCCTGCCAGCATTTGCTTCTTTAAAAAGGATATCTTTCGTTTTTTATGGAACGGCACACCTTTTCTTACATTATTAGATACAAAATTAAATTTCCTTTCTGATAATATAGGTTATTGGTATTTGCCGCCAGCAGTTTTTGAGAAATCAGCATGTTTTTATATCTTAAATAATATCGCGTTATCAGGTTATCAATGGTTAGCGTTTGGCAATTGTTTTGTATTGTGCTTTGTGTGAATATCTGTATCGCTAGATGACAGATTAAGAACACTAGAAAAGTGTATATTCAAGAGGAACCGATTAATGTGGTTTATTCATTGGGTTAAGCTGCAAGAAACTTGCTTCGGGAATGTACGCGTAAGGTTTTCATGTGACAAATGTAAAGAACATGCCATAATTTAATAAATACTTACAAATCGTGCTTGCTACCTCAAAAAAACTATAAGAAAGAAATTGGTTGCGCTTTTAATAAACGAGACCAGAAAATAATATAAAATGTCTAAAATTCTATGAATACAAAATATTGGCATTGCGCACGAAGTACACCTAAATGCCAAATTCAAACGAGGGATATTATAGCTGTCTAATTCCTGGTCTTTGCTTATTCCTACGGCAGAATCATTTTTAGAGTAAAAGGTGATACATTTACGTCAAACGTGCTACATCAAAGGCCAACTTATACAGTTTATAATGAGATAATAACAGAAGAGCAAAGCTTATTAGGAATAAGAAGTAGGAATACTCATTAACTTGCGTGCCCTTCGTTTGACCCAATTATACTAAAAGCGCTTGGAATGTACGACTTAAATTGAATATGGACTGCGTTACTGGAAATGCTTGGTAAAAACGAAATCCATTTACGCAGCGTACATTTGCTCACCTATCGTAAGTGAGGAGCAAAAGTGCCTGTTTTAAAATATAAAGTAATAGTTAATAGCAAACATAGAGGATGCTTCAAATATTTGTGCATACTTTGAAGTGTCAGAGAAAATGTATTTTTCACCCTACAAGGTTAGATTCCTGGAAATTGAAACCTAATTCTATAAAATCTGATTAATATTCAATTAATGATGATTAATATTCAATATTCAGCATCAGTACATTTCTGAACACGAGTCAGCACTTATTCCGTACATTGTACCAAAGTGCCAAATTCAAATTCAATGAAAGTGACATACTTGCGTGTACTGGGTTGAAGATAACCCTAACATTGCAGTTGAAAATTCAGTGCCTTTGCTTGGTGTAAATGTGTGGTATGTTTTGTCCGCTATTATCGGAAGGAAGAAAAATAGCAAATATAGAAACATGTAATTAGTTTTCTGTTGTATTTTGGGCAGATGAAGTAGCGAATAAAGGATAAAGGTTTGGGTTAGAAATTTGATGAATTCCTGTGGATTTCTTTTCTCGCTTTTTTTGACACAAAAGAATTACTTAGTGTAAAAAAACTACAGGAAAATACTTGTTTTAGGCATATTCTGCGCATTATGATACAGTGAAACAAACAATCTTTTCAAAGTATGCCGTATATTTTATTTAAAATTCAAACAATAATTGCAACTGTTGATTGTCCTACTATGAACAGAAGTTGAAATATTGTTATGGCAAGTAAGACCTATCCTTCTGTAATTAATTTGCGAAGTTTTATTTTATCGATGTTAGTAATAACTGAAAAATGCGATTTTAAGTAGGCGAAAGTAATTGGCAACTGTTCTTTAAAAAATATGTTAATTTCCAACTCTGCAACAATCAAAGTATGTGATTATCCTATGGTGGCTCATTGGAATAACCAGAAAAGTATACGATTTTATTTGTTTCGTACTTCTTTGAAAATATATAAGATCTTGCAAATGTGGAAACATTATAAAAACATCCGTTTTCATAAGCTGGTGTATCACAAATATCTATATTATAAGCATTAAGAACAATTTATTGTAAAATTACCATTCAAGTTGTATTTTAAAATTATCTGGTAGTAAGTAATAGTTATTCGAAAAGCTCTGAATAAGATACGACAAAGAAAAGTTCGAGAAAATCAAAGAACGAACAAATTAAGGTAATAAAATTCTAACCCTTTAAGCGTCCAAATAATTATCGGGCACAGTATTTGTCATGTTTAGTATAAATAATATTAATACATTTGTATATTTATAGACTTTGCAAATCACAATTTGATAAAACGTTCGTGTACCACGTGCGAATGTTACGGAAGAAATTAGTGAGAATTACAAAATCTGATTTATTGACACTGTTAATCTAAGGAAGGAGTAATACCTATTATCATTTTTGTATTACGATTTAATAGCCGATCGATATGATTACTAGAACTAGAGAATTCAGAGAAAACCGCAACTTACTGGTAAATATTGATTTTGAACTGACTACAACCCTTCACAAACTAGAAATGTCTTAAATAAGATATCTTGTTTGGCGTTGATCCAGTTGACTTAAGCTTAACTTTCCTGACGATGCTGCAGCTGTGAATTACAGTTTTGATTTGTGCAAACTCATATTGAGAAACACTCTTGCTGCAATGATTTTAACTAGCAATAATATTAATTGTGCCAGGCAAATATAGTGTACGTTGTTGTTTCAGCAATGGCGGAATACAAGCAATGGAACGTCATCGTAGTAGACTGGGCTCCACTCTCTCGCACCTTTTATATAGAAGCTAGAGTACACGTTAACATCGTCGGGCGTCAGCTAGCAAAATTCTGCATATTCCTTAACTTATATTCGGGGACATCGCTGTCTTCCATACACTTCATTGGCCATAGTCTCGGTGCTCAGATCTGTGGATACGCAGGACACCTTCTACAAAAAGAGCTGCACAAAAAAGTAGGCAGAATATCAGGACTTGATCCTGCTGCACCTCTATACGAATATCCTCAGGAAGAAATCCTTGACGAAAGACTGGACCAAAGCGATGCTGAATTCGTGGATGTTATACACACGAACGGTAACCACTTAGGCGTGATACATGCTGTCGGTCACGTGGACTACTATCCGAATGGTGGCGAAACGCAACCTGACTGCTTATACTGTAAGTATATCGCATGCTTCCTGTGAAAAGAAAAAACCAAAAGCAATTATGAACAACAGTTGAGGTTTATATGGAAGAAGTACCATCTTTCTTTCATCCAAAATTTTAATCCAGCTCTTTTGAAAAGGTGCATGCCAACTTGGCAGGATACAGGTGACTTCCTTTAGGAAGTAGTACACATTAAGGCAGCTAGTCGGCTTTGTCATCATGCCAGTGTAATGATGGCAGATGGTATTGCTATCTAATTTTCTACTAACATCGTACCAAGCCTTTGGTATATAGGCAAAACCAGTTCTATGCCATGCTGTCTGCGTTAGACCTAAACTACACTGAGGAGCTGAACAACAGTGAACCAGATCTGTCTGTAGTTGATTGCGGTGTAGACAACATAGCATAGACATGCATTTTAAGGTAAAGAACATACAACCAGTAGACCAATAGATCGAAGAGATTGTATGAAAAGTTGAAAACGTGGTACCGCGAGATCTGAATGTAAATATCACTACCAATGAAGTCAGTGTATTCGAAACAAATGCTCTGATAATTTTGCATTTAGATTTAAGACTGTATAACTTAGGGTACTAGACTTTGGAGAAATAAATTATGTGAGGCAGACATTACAATGGGTGAAAAATAGATTAGCTTTGCACAAAAGTGGTATTAGTAATAGAAGAGACAGATGTGCATTAGCTACGCATTCTTTTCAAATTTGACATCAATTCAATTGGGAATATGTTTAAATTCTTGATATGGAATCTAATTTAAATAAAAAATTAGTATTAGGTATTTCTTTTTGTGTATTTGCTTTATTAAAATCTAGTTTATATTCACCATACTACGACGATTTCGGGTTGTTAGCATAAAACATAACATGTTCTATAAATCATTGAATGTGTTCGATAAGCGATTATGCGATTTCCATTCCGATCAACAGACCGTCTAGTAAGAGCACATACAAAATTCGTGGAAACTTTATGGTGATTCTCACCAGGGCGATAAGTATCGCGAAACGGCATCTTACTTTCCCGCCGAAGTCCCCCGATTTGACATGTTCCAATTTCTTCTTTGGTGCTATCTTATAGCTAAACCATTTATCGAGCAATCTTATATAGTTCCAGAGCTGGGAGACCCTATCACAACTGCACTTAAAGCACCTATTTAGAACATGTAATCTTTAAACGCTAATGGTTATAATGAAAATGCTTTCTTTAATCAACAAAACAACATACTATATGTATTTCTGGTTTTTAATGTGTGCACTTAAAATCACGTTTTAAAAACCGTTAGTAGGCACCTAATGTCGGTCCCTGTACATGTTTTGAAAAAATGTACCCCATAATTTTCAACCCAGGTAAAACTGCAGATCTTATTTGACGTCAAAACATGTCTTTATCCTAGGCATGGATAGAAAAGACGTCAGTGGGCGAAATCGCATAACGCCCTTTCAGGATAAAGTATAAAATTCGATCGAAGCACGTAATATGATGAAACTTCATTTACATTTTGCTTCATGAGACCACGTTAAACAGCAATTTTAAATTTCTAACGATTCATTCATGAATCACATTTGAAGTTACACCCGAGGTTACACGAGGCTATCTTCTTCACTGTGTTACTAATGTCTTATATTCTTGTAAATGTTTGTTTCTGCGACCAATATGTTTTCTTACCACTCTCACTTTGGTGATTCTTTAGAAAACTACCAATGCAGCAAAAACTCTACATTTATATTTGTTTATGCAGATATATTTAATTCTGCTGTAAGCATTTTCAGTTCGTCAACTGAAATCTTGATAGTTGTGCTAATTATTCCCAAATACCTAATTAATCCCTTAATTAGACGTCTTCTAAGACAGCTGTTTACCTATTTTTAGTGATCCAACATAAATCCAACGTTCATTAAGCCTCCACAACTGCCGCAGCATCGCTACCGCTTAGAAGTTACTCGCAAGATTTAAACACTGATTCTGCATTTAAAGTTTTGAAATAAACTATGCTTGTCGTAAAATTACACAAATCACATATATAGCGTGAATAGCTTCTTTACGGTTCCTTGTTTCTTTTTGCAGGGGCTTGTAGTCACATGAGAGCTTGTGAACTATGGACGACATCACTTAAGAATCCAGATTTCTTGAAGGCATATAAGTCAAGTTCATGGGAAGAGTATCAGCAACAGGACAACACAAACCGTAAAGCTTATCCAATAGGTATAGCAGCAGGATCCTACATGCCAAGAGGAAAATATTACATGACCGTATACAAAGAAGATATTAGTCCCTACGTTGAAAAAGAAACAACAATCATTGACAGCATACAGCGATGAAATAACTGGAACTGATGGAATGGAATTATTTTTGCACGATATTATGTAATAAAATATGTTCTTGTGTCTTAATAATTGTTGATTGTTTGTACATAGAATATTTATTTGTTCCTGTTTTGCAATTTAAAATGTACTGAGCTAAACCAAATATGGTTACAGATGACAAGGGGGTAGCGTAAAAATCTATCAGTACCAAATGAAAAGGACATAAAATTATCAGACTAAAAGGTGAAATATAGAGAAAGAAACAGAAAAAAGACGAGACTAAAAATCAAGATTTCATTGAATAAAATAAAATACAAAAGGCTTTGAAATACATGCTTTACATAGCTTTTTAAAAACAATAGATGTTTAAAGCGGAATTATAGAGGAAATAAATTTACAGTGCTTAAGAGTTGAACGTATTTTTCAAATTTGATGCTCCCAGGACTACAAATACAACCAATTACACATATAAACAGTACGTAAAGAGGACATACATGTACAGTGTTCTTTAGTTTTAGTCATCAAGAATTATTAATGCAAACTAACTGGAAAGAAGATCATAATAATAATGATCCCGCAGTGTTCATAATAAATTTAATCAACAGAGTTTTGTAAGATTTTGTTTGAGGACCTGATGATATGCATAAGTAGACACCAAAATTGATAGCAACCATTTTGTTTGTCCTGAGGAAGCAGCTAATAGGTAGATCCCCGAAGCTGGTAGGCAAGAAAGAGTTTTCTTTATACTAAATTAACAATAAGGGACATAAATCAAAAACACAAAATTAAGTCTGTTACAGATCCGTAGAGTATTCGATATATGTACACGATTTTGTAAATTTTATACGTATTTATCCTTATACTAGGATAATAATTAAAATAACGCGGACATCACTGACGAAATTTCACCTTTTAGCTGTTTTTTGAGCTTTCGTGGCATTAAAAAAACACGCAGTATTCAACAAAACCTCAGAAGAAAAAATTTGTTTGAAAATGCCTATATGTATTTGCCTTAACGAGAGCCCTTTCAAAGGGATTATCAGAACCTATATTTGGCATTTACCGAGAAATATTAATCATCGTTTAAGAAAAAGTTGCTTAGATAGCTCTACTCATTTCTATCGAACTGGAATAGGTGTATACCACTGGCTTATAAATTGAATACACAGACACCGTAGGTATCTATTACCTAGACGACTAGTAATTTGCCATGTTGCTAGTTTGTAGGGCAGCTGGGCAGCAAGTCTGTTGTTTGTTGTGACATTGCTAGGACATTTCCACATAATCTTTACTGCACATGCGTCTGACCCTACATGCGCGATCATCATTATCACAAACTATTTTCATTGCTTTCGACTTCTAGGTAACTATGTATTTCGGCGATTGAACATAATACATACATATTTTTTGCTATTTAACCTCATTTCAACTATATATATCTTTGTCCAGCGAAGTCATTCACGCAACTTTACTCCTAAGGTGGAAATGAATTGCACCTAAAAACTTGTAAATATGTAAATACACAGAATACATATACTGAAAACCCATTAATTAATTAATGACATTAAAATCTTTGCTATAATAGGATGGTAAAAATTGAACCCAGCAACGAAAGCAATTGATTATACAGTATCCATAAACATCTTTCCCTGGCAAATAGATTGGCTAATAGGTGCTATAGCATATCCCCATGGTTGCTGGATTTATCTCATTTAGATTTCCTTTTGTCGCCTCATTTGAAGAGTAAATTTTGTAAAACACAACCCAAATCAAATACTAAAATTTCTTCGTATCTACTAGGGAATGTACTGAAACTCTATTAGTGTATGAAAGTTGATAGTACCCGTTGTAAGCATTTAATATAATAATAATTATACGGCGTTTCTGCTACTGTTTTTTATATAATTATTTGCTGTCATTAATAGGTAGAACTAAAGACTAAAATTATCGCTGGAAAGCGAATTTAATGACCTCTCAGTGTCCGTGTTCTCTTTAGAGACCTTTCTATAGGTATTTATTTTTTAGGCGATATTAAACCCCGCCTAGATGTGGAGTTACGTAAAAAAACGATTTTTAATTCAATAAAAGTAGATTAAGTAACAAAAATATGCTTATACTGTTTTCAGAGACCCACCCTGTATTTTTCTGACGACATTGTGGTTACTCCAGTTAGATTTCACACAGAAAAGGAGTTTTCATTACGATTCATCATTATTTAGTATGTCAGTGCTAACTTTGTAAGTTGTAAAAATTATAAGTCTGTTTGGTACGGTATAGAGTATAGTTTGAAAGAAAGAAAAAGCAAAAATACTGATAATAACTGACTTACCGCCCACACTGGCGTAGGTACTCTTATTGAAGATATTCCCTTATGCTTCTAAAGTTTACCTATTAGGCTGGCAACCTAATATACCGCACTGTCAATTTGTTGCCGAGATATCTGTAACTTCGGAGTCCTGCAAAATAAAACTTATTATAGTAGTTTTGTCTTACAGCTAATAACTTTACATAGTTTAAACTGATTAAAAGGTATCTCTCAGCTTTTTGTTTGCTCAGTTTCAATGCTTTAAAAAGGAACATATTTTATCTACCTATTAAACTTTTTATCTAAATTGTCTATATGGGGATTCGTGATAAAACATTTGCTTTAACTGGAGAAAAACGACGATACGTTCATAGAAAATGGAAAGTACTTTTAGATACTTACAACAATGGAATCAAACAGGAACCAAATGACCATTTAAAAGGAGAAACTCTGCCGAAGACTGACATTCTATGTCACATACCGCAACGCAAGCAGTCCTAAATAATAATATAGTAAAATTTATTACAACACTATCAATGCACTAAGTTATTCAACTGTAACACCGCGATGGAAATATCCAATCTTGGGCCATCTTGTTTGCGGGACGACTCCAACCGGATGTAGATTATTGCAGAACTTTACATGCAAACAAATAGATACAAATATTTGTAATTCGCGTTAACTACCGCAAACCCTACGCAAAAGTAGACTTCCCGTCATTATGAGCTGTAGTGATCTCATCACTTTTCCAACTCATACATCTCCAATGATCCCATCTTCTTCCCAGCTTCACATATCTTCAAGCTCCATCCAGTAATCTAATCACTTTTTCAGCTTCGTATTTTTTCACATGCTCCATTTATCTTAAGGCTACATCAGATTTTCTACCACTTATTAAGTTTTAAAAAAACATACATATCATAATTCATAATTGTTTAAGCAAGAATTTAGGCTGTCTTCGGCGGTGCATTAAAAAAAGATTATTGTTTTAGCTGTTGGAGAGCAACGGCGAAGCTTCAGTCAGACGGAAAAATATTTTAGACGAAGATAAATACAATTCAACAAACTTCCTAACATTATGGAATTTCGAAGGTATCTTCAAATACTCCCCCATCTTCTATGGATGGTACAACGACAAAGACCAGTACAAAACGGGATACAGGCTTCCCTTCGCATATTTTATGACTGGCTTGGTTGTCTACGCCTACAGCTTTTTCGCCATACTCAGAAAGTAAAACAGAACGTATAATGTATATCACATGCGTACACTATGTGCGATTTTATTGCCTGTAGGATGGCCGAGAACTCCAGGATGTCAAAACTTTCCGAGAAGGAAGACGAGTGCGTATTTTCTTGGAAGCTATTCACTGGGTGGGATTATATGATTGGCAATGCTGAAACGGCACACAACAGGATAGCGTCGATAGTGATGGGTTTCAAGGAGGCCCTACTGGAGGAGGCAGAAAAGAAGAAGCAACCACGACAGTACATATCTAATTGTTATTTAATTGCACCTGCACTTCTTGACTGAAATTTTTATTTATTTATTTCCACCCCTGTCTTATAATAATCTTTACTGTCCTAATAAAAATCAGGTGCTTCTTTGCACATATTATGCTTAAAGGATGTGTTAAAGCAATGAATGAATTGTTCGAGCATCCATAAAGTAATCCAATATAAAGATTACCTGCAAATACTTGAAAGAAAGCTAACACGGGCAACTTAAGATCTAAAAGGAGAGAGTCGTACGGTATAGTTTGAAAGAAATAGTTTTAAGACGATTGCAACAGGGCAGCCTGTTACTTAGACGAAGATATGTCATCAAATGATTCGAAGTCTTATTATCTAAGGAATTCAACCATTACCACATTTGTTACTCAAACAATTAAAATGGGCCCAATTCGAAAATGGTTATTTACGACGTGCATAAAATCACGTTCAAAAACGATATTATTAGTAGGAGTTGATAAGCAGATGTATGATCAATTAATTTGCAATTTGACACACCTAACATAACATGCAACACCTCAACAAAATTGTTTGAAGGAGCAACGAAGATTTAACCTGCTGGTACTTAATGTGCCTTTCGACTGCAGCAAACACTTGTTGAAGATCTGGAATTAACTAACACAATTCCAAAAGTAACCAAAGGTCGATTAGTATCTATAGACGAAATGCTATCATCTGCATATCAGTATAAAAGAATTCAGAACCTGCAATCTCGTTTTTGCTATTTTTTGAATTGTTGATGTTCAACAAGCGCTTAGTGCGAAGCTTAGTCCATCTTGAGTCAAGCTAAAGTTAGCTAAAGGTAAACTTAGTAAATATATAACATTTCAATCAAAACCCGACTTTGTAAAAATACGACACGACAGTAACAATTCTCAAACGAGTAATTTAAATTGTGACATTGAACAAATCCGGAGACTCCGGAGTTATCACGAAATTTGGTCAATTGCTAAACATGGAACACCAAAACGGACCTCCTATTGAACAATATAATGTTAGAAGTCTTGTTCGGTTTAACAAAACTTCAGTTTGTACGATCCTGACCAATAGAGATGTGTAACTCAGGAGTGAGCTGCATCGAAGAGCCGACTCTTTCAAAAGAGCTGTTGAGGCAGCTCACTTATTTCAGTAGATGCAGCTCTCCGAGCTGGCTGACAACGTGACAACTGAACGCAGCTATCGTTCATTGATACGACTCCGGCTAGCTGTGTTCTAACCGTCCTTTTTCCCAACATGTTAAGTAAGTACACAGGTACATAATTACAAAATCTATATAAACGACATGAGCCAGGTAATTAATAACTGAAAGTTGACGTTTTAACGAACGTAAATATATGGGTTTGCAACAAAGGTAGTACCTATATGTAACAAAAAATAAAACATCATTATGCAAACAACTACAAAAACACAACTCTACAATTCACAAAAGTATATCAAATTAAAAATATTATTTCTTCCACTTTGTTGCTGGACAGACGAGGGAGTTATCAAGTTTACTTCAGGTTTTAATTTTAAATTTGATAATTTGGCTTGTCCAACAAAAACAAATACGTAAATCCAGACTTTAAGTACGTCTCGGATACGAGAGATCTAGATCAAATAGAGACTGACAGAGAGCCGTGACGATATTCATATGACCGCGAATCGTAGGGATCTTGCAGCTCTTTTGAGCCGACTCACTGAGTCAGCTCAGTTCAAAGAAGCAGATGCAGTGAACTGACTCACTGAAAAGAATCGAAATGCCCACCTTTACTGACTAATGTTTACAATTTTGCTAGGTGCTGATCAGGCTTGATGAAGACCCTTTTCGGACGAAGCAACTTTTAATTTAGAAGCCAGAGTATATTGTCACAATTGTCGCTGCTGGGCACGAGCAAATCCACAGTGGGTTCATGCAACGTCTTCAGAAGATTAAAGTTTGGAGAGCGTCATTAGTCAAGACATTATCGGTCATTACTTTTTTTTTAATATTGTCTCTGCAGACAGGAATCTAGAATTTCTCAGAGATGATTTAGCCCCTGCACTGACTAAGCTATTTCCGAATGAGCTGGACAAGATATATCAGGAGAAGACATTTGGTTCCAGAAAAATGGCGCACCGGCACATTGTGGTGTAGCAGAACGTCGCTTGCTTGATGTTATTTTTGCCAATACATGGATACGTTGCAGGAGAGTTGTATAATGCCCAGCCGATCACGAGATGTAATTCCTTTATATTTTTGCTCTGGGTTCATTTAAAAAGTAGATGTGTAGACTGTCCACACACACCGGAAAGAATTACAAGCCAGAATTCAAGCTGAAATGTCATTACTACCTCCAGACGTTGTTGACCGCAATATCCAAAAGTATCTAATGCTCGACTTGGGCAATGACAAGTTGTAAATGAAATAATGGCCGAATTGTTTAGATATTAAGGGTTCCAATGATACAAAAGATGCATGGGTTCTATTAAAAAAAAGATTTAATGACATAATGTATATAATGCTACATTTCAGTCATAAAAGGTTGTTTCAACGTTTTCTAATTTTTGCAAATAACCCTCAGTTTCAATTGGATTGTATTTATTGGATAAACCCAGCTTTTGGTGATATAATTGCGCAATACAGCTAGAAGTCCCTCAGTGCCCGGTAGACTTTTCTACAACCAACCTAAGTTCTAACTCGAACTCGAACGTGATGTAATGGAGTATCGTTTAGGAGATTCGAGTTCGAGTCCCGCCCGTAGCGAGTTACTTTTTCAATTAAATTTAGCCTGCTTTCCTGATAGCTCTATACATTAGAACATAATACAGGAGAAATATAAAGTACTATATTCTAAATTACATTGAGCATTTGTATCACAAAATGGTAGGTTTAGCTAAGCAGTCCAAATGCACGGAAAGGTTGATGCGCGCGTATTGTCCTGTATAGTATGATTGTGATTTACGAAACCGCCTGGCAAAAAGGAATGCCAAGTTAAGTTGGTTAAACGTATCACGAAATGGTAGCTTTATCTTAAGAAACTAAGCAAGATGAAGATGACTAGGCGTGCATTGCTTTTATAGCATATGATTGCGATCTGACAATGCAGATGAGGGGAATTACTTTATGTACTGATGACGTGCTTTTTACCTTTCAGGTGGAAGGTGGTTGGAAAGAGGATACTCGTGAATATAGTGATCACTTGTCTACTTACATTATCCGCCTATGTGGTCATTCTTGTGGTGGAACGATCAAAAGACAGAAAGCAAACCTCATTTTGGCGACAGAATGAAACTACCATAGTAATGAATTTGATAACGTTTATATTTCCAACTTTATTCGAAGTGTGTGGGATATTTGAGGGGTACCATCCAAGAAAGCAGTTGAGACTACAGCTAGCAAGGATTATGCTGCTCAATCTTTTAAACTTGTACTCACTTATTGTTGCTCTATTCTATGGCATCAATGATATGGTATGAAATCAATAATTCAACAGACTACGACTGATGTTTCTTTTTCAGACTAAGGAACTGGCCGAATTTAAAGCTAACATAACGGCAATCGCTAACAAATCACTGATGAGAACAACTGTCAGTCCAGTTTTCGATTTCGACGTTGGTAGTTGTTATAATATCTGCCATACACCCTCTTTTGGCCAATTACTAACAGCGTCGTCCCTTAATGCTATATTACTACTTCTTAATGCAACTTCAAATGCAGTGCAGGATACTGTTCAACCCCCGACACAGGAATCCTTTATAGATATAAATGAAACCATATCAACAATAGGTAGTTTTAACGAAAACACTACTGTTTTTACAAGTACTGAGTATTTTAATATTACTGACTTCACTGCGTATGAGAACAGCACCATCTTAGAAAATATTACCCTACTTTTTGAGGACGAACTGCCAGAGAGTCCTGAAATGGGTTTTGAAGAATTAATTGAGGAATTTCTCAGTTATTTAACATCAAATTTCTCCGATAATACCACCGATTTTTCTTTTACAAACGTCACTACATTACCAATTAACACGAATTTCACAACTACAATCGCTAGTAAGGAATTTAATGCAACAGATCTAGAATTTCTAAGAGAAAAACTACAAACCCTTTCTAAAACACTCAATGATAGTCGACAAATTGAAAATAAGACCTTGAATACAAACGAACTCTATGAAATTCTTCAAATCATCTCGGATAGCTTTCCGGAAACAATACTTACAAACTGCTCCCTGATATGTCGAAGTCCTGAATTTAACATAAGCAACTTAGAGGAGGAGCCCATTATTGAAGAGTTGGATTACTCTAAGCGCAGCAGATTAAGAAACTTATGCTGGGAAACCATGTTTGGACAGGAACTCGTAAAGCTCACGATCATGGATCTGATATTCACGATTGCCCAGACCCTTGGATTCGATTTCTTCCGCGGAATCTTCGTTCGTATTATGAATAACTGTTGGTGCTGGGATTTGGAGAAGAAATTTCCGCAGTATGCTGATTTTAAGGTGGCTGAAAATATACTTCACTTGGTTAATAACCAAGGTATGGTTTGGATGGGTATGTTCTTCTCTCCAGGGTTGGTGGTGATGAATTTGCTTAAGTTGTATGTCCTGATGTATCTGCGTTGTTGGGCAGTCTTAACCTGCAATGTTCCTCACGAAGTGATATTTAGGGCGTCGAGGTCTAATAATTTCTACTACGCGCTGTTATTGATGATGCTGTTTCTTTGCGTTCTTCCTGTTGGTTTCGCTATAGTGTGGGTAGAACCCTCATGGCATTGTGGTCCGTTTTCAGAATACAGCAGGATATTCCACATTTTCACCAAAACTATAACTTCTAACTTGCCACCACCTCTAAATGTCGCACTCGCATACATAGCTTCTCCGGGAATAGTAATACCACTACTGGTGCTACTGATTCTCATCATATATTATCTAGTATCCTTGACAAGTGCATTACGAGAAGCGAACAATGATTTGAAGGTAACAAGAAGAAAACTAAAGATCTCAGGGCTAAATTTAAGTATTTCAGGTGCAACTGCGCAGAGAACGGACCGAAGAGCGTCGCAAAATGTTCCAAATAGCTGAAAGGCGACGTGTTGGTTCTAGCGGTTCTGGTGACATGACAAATCCAACATTTGCTAAATGGAAGAAGCTTCTGCATGAGTTACCATCAGGGAAAAGCCTGGACGACACACCTAAGCAGGAATCACAGGATGCAGAACCTGATGTGCCCCAAGAAAAGCGACAAAACACTAAAAATAAAGGCAAGTAGTTTATTACCCTAGTATATTTATCGCTCCTTGAAACGTACTGGATGTATGGTCAATGGAACACATAAATCCAATTTGTACCAAGTTAATGCATGTAAGCGTACACAAAATCAAGGTACAAATTAGCTCGTAACCATTGAACAGTACTATAATATGCGGTTGGTTTCAATCTTCTAGCTTTTGTAGCGTAGCCGTAGCGCATCGGAAAGAGTATGTTTGTTGTTTGATAGGTTGACCACTTTGTTAATTATTTCACTTCCGGATACACTGCCGGGTAGGCTTCGCAATTCCTTCTAGAAGATAATTACGTTAATTCTATCTAGAAACTTCGATCGAGCGACAAAAGATCGTTATACTCACTTGTCATTTGTCATTCTCACACCATCTATCCGTTACTGGTGAAGTACAACTTCTATTAATTAGACGAATGAAATTTTATCTCCTCGTCATCCTCCATATGGTCTGTGATTTTCTATCGCCCTGTATCTGCTGCAGCGGCTATTATGCTATCAACAAGAGCCTTATTTTGCTATGACATTTAGGAGTAAAGATACTATTTCCACTTGTTCCACTGTTTTATATCTTGGATGCAGTTCCTTTAGGGTTTCTTCCAAGTTACTTTCGATTTATGTTCCCTCTACCTGGATTTAAAGTATCCTGATTAACACAAACAATAGTTCACTATATCCACTATAATCCACAATGCGTTATTTATAAAAAAAAACGCAACATTACAGGTACAACCAATAATAKAACAAAACTAAATGTGGCGCCATCACAAAAAAATTACAGTTATATAGTGTTATTACGTGTTTTAGCAAAAATACATTAAATACAGCTCTTTTATTACAGTTTTCAAATCGATATTATAAACGTAGTTCGGCGGTAGCAGTATGAATTTTATAATATATAAACGTTACCTAGTTCAATCAGTAGTAACAATGGTGATACTTTGCGCTACTGATAATTGTAAAAATTATTGAGAAAAATAAACCTTTCGACAAATTAAAAATTACAGCAAGAAAAGATTAACAAGGTATATTTTGGCTTCATAAGATCAGTGATTTCATTTTATTTGATGATCTTAAAGAACATATACATATTAGAACAGGATCCAATAATTACAGAAATATTTTTACTTGCAACTTACAATATCAGAATCCACCATCAAAATCAATTATTAAATTAACCTAAAGAAAGGACGCGACCTAGAATGACTAAATTATTCATTTGAGCACAAGTAGATATTATAAATAGTCATTTGAGTTTTAACTTCTTCTGGGACGTAAAAAAAATAACAGTTACAATACTCACTCTCAAACTTGCCTAAGACTGTTGTTTTTACGATCCCTGGATGTGCTATAAGTTTTTATGGTGGCTTCAATGATAGTCGGCTGTGAACTAAGTTAGGCGTTTCCAAATTTAGTTTTATTAGATCTTTGGATACAACTCCGAGCAGATTTCTGTCGCTTCTTTTCGTTACAAAAACTACAGTCACTACGAAAAGGATAAGATAAAGAAAACTACATAACATTATTGTTTTTTAAGAATACTGAATCTTGTTAATATATTTTTTGCAACTGAAGATATGTAGGTATGTGTGTTATGGAATTTGTGAAAGATTAGGTATTTTTAATTTTTTTTAATAACGCGAACGACAAGTGAGTATATCCTTAAATATATGTCACGTTCTTTGAACATTTTATTTGGCGTCAACATTATTTTCAAAGATAATTATTTCTGAGCATACGTAATGTTTTATTGCGTTTGCAGGCATAAGACGAAATAAAAAAGTATTGGCATTGACGAAGATTTGAACTCGGGACCTTTTACACCAGTCAAACGCTCTAACACTGAGCCACTTACGCCTGCAAACCCAATAAAACATTACGTATGCTCATTTATACATGAATTCAGGCAATTATTATCTTTCATATTATAATTATTTCTATATATAATATAGATACTTGGGTTGAATTAGCTGCTGGTCGCCGTAATCCGGCCACCGCAGCGAATTACGAAAATACTGAGCGACGAGCGATTCAGCTGCAAATGCACCATATGGCATTCAGCAGCGTTACATATTAAACTTTGAAGTACATATGTCGTTTTGACCTCGATTTCAAAATAGGGCCTTAATAGTTCAGTGGTTAGAGCGTTTGACTAGTGTTCAAAACGTCCCGGGTTTAAATCCCGGTCAAAGCCAGCAATACTTTTTCATTTCACATATAATATGCCTGTTTACCCATTATAATATCACCTACGTTCATTGTTTCCAAACTTAAGAAATTCGGGCGTAAAACAGCTTCTTGCCGTTGAATAGTCGGGTGACGTCATTTGTCTGTTGTCAATTTCAACAACAGTTTTTTAAAGATTAGTATAGATTATAATCGGTGCAAAAGATACAGTCAAATCCTAAAAGACACACGTGAAATAAAGTTTGATAAAGGTCAAAGTTGTGATGTTTTTTTTTAATAGTCCCGTCTTGTATAATAATTAGCCAACCCAAAAAATAGAAAACATCGCCAGTAACAATTACAATCAAAATAAATTTTATTTAAATTGTAAGTGGTACTGACGATATCTTTATCTTAAACGAAAGCGCTTTACTAATTATATAATAAAATGTTTATATTACAAGCATGTCTAAAGGCTTCTGTGTACATTATAAGGTAGAAAATTAATGATTAGTAACTGGAAATCTGTCATAAAAATAAGTAACCAACACAGTAGTGTATTTAGAAGAACTAGTTCATATCTTGACAAGAACAAATGACGTGACTATTGGGTATATGTACTATTGTGACATTGATAATATCAGAAGAAAAAGTTAATATATGTTTAAAATAAAATAATTTGAGACCTACAGCAATAAAATCTTTAATGTAAACATTTGAATATTTGTTTGCTAAAACACAGAAGTAAAAACACAAAAGATGCTCCTGAACCAACAAGTAAACTCGAAAGCATACTGGAGTAGGACTTGAAGCAAAATTATTTGGTATAAAGAAAACCTACATTGCACATTTCGCATATTAATATGGTTTGATGTCTTGCTATTAAACCACAGAGGCATTGTAGAGTTTTGTTGCTTAAAAAACACGTGTTCTCGGCCTAAAACCAACAGACAGTTGTAAGAATAAATTAAAGACTATAGAATACTGGTATTATTATAAGCTTATAATCGTGTTTTTTGGTGGACCTTTACTATATTAAATTCTATATATCATTTTTCATTCACTTACTCATTCCATCATTTACAGATTTCTTCTCGAAATTAATCAAACGTGCCCTCGGCAAACCTTCGGAAGAAGATGAAACACAAAATCAAGATACCGACACCGAGCAACACGATTCCTTACCAGAAGATACAGCAACCGCCAAAGAAGTTTGCCAGCAGGCACCCAAACCGATGAAATCTCCTGACTTTCAAGCCATAGTGACCGGAGCTCTAGCCAAGAAAAAAATCCAACCTGAACTGGACAAAAAGAGCAGTACAGATTCCAGCGAAACAAAGCGTGTCCATATTCAAGAATCGCACAATCGACACAGATCCAAACCACACGCGCGTGTAACAAGAAGTCGTGAAGACAGACACAAAAAGACGCATTACCATAAGCCTAACGGCAACTCTTCTTCCAAAGATAACAGTCGAGACTCCAATTCATCGATCTGGTCTGAAAATATTCCCACCATTACCATTAGTAAAACTGAATCGGCGGAGTGCATTCTAGAGCAGGATACTCCTAAAAAAGAGGATGTCAGCATTCCAAGCTGCAGTGGCGTAAAGTTTAGTAAATCGGATCGTGAAAGACCAAAGATTAAATACGCCCTTAGAAAACAGGATGCTCAGATCGACACTGATTCAATCTCTTATTTGGGAAAGAACGTCGCCATAGTGGCTCCAGCACCTGAGGACTCAGTAGTAAGTGCACCAAGTGAAAAAAGCAAACCCTCGGAAAGGCCATGCTTACAGGAAATTGAACAATCATCTATTGCAACCAGTGCTAGCGCTGAAACCACTAAATCTGTTCCTAGCGATACTACGAAAACTGAATCTAGTTCAGATTATAAAGATAGCACCATAACCTCTGAGTAAGCGTTGGGTAGTATAAACCTGTATAAGCAACTACGGGTTAATTTAATATATTCCATAAAATGCAGAGAGAGGGAGGGGAGAGTGGGACGCCTTCAGGAGCTTTGATTATGTTGCGATTTAACGTGATATGGCTAACTTCCCAATTGCAATTTTAACAACCAGATTTGCAAATGATGTAGTAAAATGCAAATAACTTTAAATTACAGCTAGCATTCTTTCAAACTGCTCAGTAGCACTTCTGGGCAAGCTACATCAGGGATAAAACTACGAAAATAAGAGTAGCGAAAGAACCGTATACAAATTAGTATTACGCGCTTGAAAGATTTTACTTTGATACCTGTCACTGACATAAATTAGTAATAATAATAATAATAATAGTAATAATTAGGTTTGCTTTTGAAATAGATTTTAGCTTATATTGGAAATTCGTAACGTATGCTGTGATAAAATGCTACCTTGTTGCAGGGAAAAGCTGATATGAACACGCACATTTTTAATCAAAGTGTGAATGGCATTTTACATCTCGAATTTTCCAGACGAGATCGAGATTTTGCATCGAGAATCTCGATCACGAAACCAGTTCAATGAACCATAAAATATATAAATATTTTGTTCATTACTGATACTCTTTTAACAATAGATATTTGTAAAAAGAGAAAGAATAAGTCTTTAGATACTGCTATTTTTTGTTGAATATATTGTACGAAAGATTTACATACAAAGGTATATGGTACAGAAATAATAAACTACACTATTTGTATAGTGATATGAAGGGTATGATTAAACACTATGGAAATTAAGGAATAATTAGAAAGCAGGTAGTCTCCCTCAACATTTCGTATGTAGAGGAATGAAGAATTGTGGAGATACAATGCACACAAACCTTTGTTTTTGTGGATCTATTAGTGAATAAGGAAGCGTAAAATTCAGAGGTACATATTTCAATTTTAAAATAATCAATCAAAGGAATTTGTAGCATTTCAGCGTACTAGCAATATGTATGAAAGTTATCTAAGCGCATTATTGTGCGAACACTCTTTTGCTTGAATACCTGTTGTTAACTAGGTGGAACGGTCAGTACAGATTTAGCTTCCCTCAACCGTTATTGTTGTAAAATAATTTTTACCATTAAGTGAGGTATTTAACAAATACAACCACTCATGTGGATAATTAGCATTCTAGTATAGTCACTGTTAAATACCACTTATATTTTAGGCCAGTAAGAATTTTCGTTTGCTGTTGTCTTATTAATATTTGCACTGTAATAATCCACATATATCAAAGAGTTTAACGATTTGTTATAAGAATCTGTATGTCTGAATACTGAGCAGTCGTGACAGTACATAGAAGCTTAAATATGGCGGACGAGTTAGCTATTATAATCTGACACTGTAAGTCAGTAAGGCTATAGGTACAGGACAGACACAATAAAATAAGTAAATTAAGCGGGATGCCTATGTGTATATAGTTTCATAAATAAATTGGTTTCAGTAAAGATTACTATTTTTAGCGTGATGTACAAAACCGAATCGATTCATAGCAACCGACATTTTAATGAATCTATACGCATTGCATTTATTTTGAACATATACGTAAACATTCGAAATTCTGGATTCGAGTTCGAGAATGTCGAAATCTCGTCTCGTCTCGTCTTGCGGCAACGCTAGGTACCAGCATAATGATAATATTTTATTAGGTGAAATGTGCAAGTTGCCATCTGTTGTAACGAGGAACAACAAGAACAATAACTTTACTTTCTTTTGCAGTTTCATAGGATGCCTTTGATAAATTATAAAAGCCGGTATTACTACTTGTGGTAAAGAATATTCTCGATGTTTAAGTATCATAGCCTTCTCTTTAGACAAAAAAGTAAGCTGCCTCGTTAATATCTATTCGCCTAGCTGCAAACAAAAGTCTTACGAGTAGCAAGATAATGCAATTCAATTACTCTCAAAGACATATTTCAGAAACTAACGTAATATAAATAACATAAAATAATGGCGTCATTTGCTGTAATACCTGCGTCAACGCCATCACAAAAGAATTATGGTACTTTCTCAGTTATCATATATTTAAATAATTGCAAGCGTCTAAATTTTCTACCTTTGAAATAAATCGTCCTTACCTTTCTTCATTTCTCCATTTTACACTTTATGTCTTACAGAGTTTACGCTTTATGACTTTTGTTGAAGTACATGTAGTTTTGTAGCTTATTGAATATCGTTTGATAGAAAACGAAACTGACCCGTGTTACAATGCTTTATGCAAAAACGTTATTTTAATTAGAGTGCAGAATCATGCAATGATCACGTGTCAGAGGTAACTTTTTTTACGGGCGCTAATTACCTTCAAAAATTACATGTTTAATGTCAAACATAAAATAAATGTAAGTGCCTTAGCTTATTTACCTAATATATTATTTTATAGGTAGACCCCAGACGCAATATCTCTACATAAAGTTTTTGTTGTTACCCAAAACTATGGAAACATACAAATGTCCGAATGTGCCCCACTCCTCCCTAAGTTTGTAGGCAACTATTAATTGCTTCATAAGTATGCTGTTTGTATCACGCATTATTATGTGTGCGCAACAAAGGCTTTTGTAATTTTGTCGAAGTTTCAATGCGCTTGGAGACTAATGAATGGTAACTGTTAAATTTTATTGCATATCAATTTTTAAATATGTTTATATATTTTTATATAACTAAGTCAGTTTTTTCTATTTTGTTAGAAAAACCCTACGTAAATTTAAGGTTTACAATGTATGTATACAAGAATATGTAAAATAAAGTGCCCACAACATCAGTGCTTTAATTTTTCGATACTCATACTCATACTCTTACGAGTATAGTCGAGTGTTGGTAGTAACCGTATTTAACATGTCTTGGAATATGGATATATTTCAGAATTATTGGAAGGTTTTCTGTTCAATGCCTGTACATAAGTATGGTAGCTAAAGCCCAGAAATACAGAAGTAGCATCGGTCATTCCAGAAAGCTTCTAATTGCTCATTGCAGATGAACTACTTTTATGTGTGAAACTAATTATTATTACTTTTAAGGTCTAAATTCATTTATTTTTGTTAATTATTTGAATGTCCTTTTGGATCTGGTAGCAATCAAAAAATTAAATTTACGTTAATTGTAAATTCTGGTGCACGGTGTACATATTCTTTGACACTCCAACACGTATGAAACACACTCTGAAAGTAAATACAAATACACAGTACCTGTCTTTTCAGTAAGATTTAGGTACATTGATGCTGTATGTACTTGTAATAGACTGGTTGTGAATATCAATTAAGTTCTGTAAGACATTATTCATTTACTATAAATCGTAAAACCACCTTCCAGGTTATACTTTACCTTGGTGCATTGGGCAAAACGAATGTTGCTCCATTATTTGGTATTGCGTTTACATAAATGCTATAGCAGGAGTTTAACTTCTTCAACAAAAGACTATCAAATTTATGTACTTTGAGATGCATATTGCTTACAAGAATGATAATTATATTACATTTTCTTGCTTTTGTATTTGAATATTTTATTATTGAAACAGGGAATATAAGGAACAAAGGACAACAGTCAAAAAAATAGTTAAACAATCTAAAATGAAAAGTTGGGAGGAGTTTGGCAATAGAATGGAAAGAAACCACAAAGAACACCAAAAACTGTTTTATAAAGTGTTGAAGAGCCTGAGAGTAGGAAGAGATGCAGAACTTATGCAAATGAAGGATGTAAATGGAAAGTTACTGACAGAAAATTGTAAAATTATGCAAAGATGGAGAGAATACTTCCAAGAACTACTGGGGACAAGTACGACAAACATTATCGAAGAGGAGGAAGAAGAGCATCAGACTGGACAAACAGAAAACAATGATGGAAATACGGAGGGAAAAATCACAGAAGAGGAACTACAGGAAGCAGTGCGTAAAATGAAGAATGGAAAAGCTCCAGGGCATGATCAAATTTCAGCAGAAATGGTTAAATTAATGGGTCCTGTAGGGAGGAAGATGTTACTGCAATTGATAAATGAAATATGGAAACAAGATAGAATACCAAAAGATTGGGAATTGGGAATAATAATGCCCGTGCATAAGGCTGGAGACAAAATGAAATGTGAGAATTACAGAGGAATTACATTAATGTGCACGGTAGCTAAGATTTACGAAAGAATATTGGAAAAAAGACTGAGCAATAAAATACAAGGAGAACTTATTGAATCGCAAAGTGGTTTTAGACGAGGACATAGCGTACAAGATCACATTTTTACGTTAAAGCAAATTACAGAAAAAATTAAAATACAAAACCGGGATGCATTCTTCTGCTTCATAGACTTGGAAAAAGCTTTCGACCGTGTACAAAGACAACAAATATGGGAAAGCATGAAAAACCGAGGAGTAGATTCAAAATTAATAAAAGCCATAAAAAGCACGTACGTTAACACCAGAAATTATGTAAGAACCAGAAATAGCCAATCTGAGGAGTTTGTCACACACGAAGGACTGAAGCAAGGAGGTGTTTTGAGTCCCACATTGTTTAACATTATCATGGACGAAATATTAAAAATGTATAGAACGAAAGCAAAGAGATTACAAGTGGGATATAGAAACATGCGGCAAGTTACAATCACGGAGTGTGCGTTTGCGGATGATGTTATAATATGTGCCGGTAGTGAGGAAGATATGAACACAAATCTGAAATGGTGGGCAGAGATAATAAATAAATTCAACATGAAAATGAATGTCAAGAAAACGAAGATGATGCATATTGGAAGAGAGGCAAAATATGACCACATACAAATAGATGGAACAACAATAGAGATGGTGGAAAGTTTTAAATATCTGGGGGTAGCAATAGACAGAAGCGGAATGTACAACACAGAAGTCACAAACAGAATAACAGCAGCAATGAAGTTGTACCATGCTATAAGAACAACATTTATCAATAAAAAAGAAATAACAAGGAAAACAAAGATGTCTGTGTATAAATCAATTTTCAGACCTATTCTTTTGTATGGAAGTGAATCATGGGTGCTCACTACTAGCATGAAGAGCTCGATACAAGCCACGGAAATGAAATACCTGCGAAGAGTGATGGGGATTACAAGGATGGATAGAGTAAGGAATCAGGATATACAAGATGAACTTAAAGTGGACTCAGTGTTGAAAGAAATAGAGAAGAATCAGCTGAAGTGGTTTGGTCATCTGTGCAGGATGGGGGATGAAGCACAGGTAAAGTGCATCTGGGAAGCTAAAGTGACACCAAGGAGACAGCGAGGAAGACCTAGGCAAACATGGGACAGCACGGTGCAGAAGATACTGCAAGAAAAAGACAAGACATGGAAAGAAGCACGGCGAATGACCATCGACCGGAAACAGTGGGCTAAGTTTGTTAGTGGCTGAAATAAAAAGACAATAAGTACCCTTACACTTTACGGTAGATAGGGACTGATTATATATATATATATATATATATATATATATATATATATATATATATATATATATATTATTGAAAGTTGGACGCAGTTTTACGATTTGTGATTTATTTATAAGGATTCGAATGGGATATTTGATTGTGCTGAAACTGCTTCGCTATTTTATTTGCGGGTGGAGAGGTACAGCGTCAGAAATCCATCTATGATTGTAACTTTTCACAGAAGAAGCTATCTTTGAGGTGTGTATATCATTACATTTCGTTTTCGTGTTTCTGTTTTGGTAGTTTCTTTTACATTTCTTTTATAATCACGTGTATGTGAAAGGGTTCCAGTTAAATAAACTAATAATAAAAAATATCAGTCAACAGGTAAACAAACTGTATGTTTCAGAAAAACTGGAAGTTAATTGTGTGACGGGTTGAATATTTAAAAATACAAGTCAAAATTATGTACTTATGGTTATTTGAAGTTATTCGCACATTCGAATAACATACTTCGTAGGTTAAGATATTCTTAGAGCCAGAAAATACCCAAAAAAATTATTAGATTACATATTCCGTATGCCGTACGGCGGGCATTTTGTCATAGTCAATTAATTCGGTATTCTTATTTGAAGAGTCCAAACAAGGACGAAACTCGGAGTCATAGGATCCAACTGCATTGACCAGAGCAGATGTTATTTAGTTATCAAAAGACCTTTATGTCGATTACTGATTTTTCTTTAATAACATACCCGTATTGTGGTATATGATCTTTGTCCCTAGCCTCCACCAGTGACTTTAAAAAGCTAACAACATTATAAAAGTGTAATTTTATATAGTTTCTATATGAGTATATTAAATTTTTTTATTGAGAATCAACATATAAGGGAAGAAATTAGTAGATTTTTGTTCTCCGGTATATTTCTAGGTTGCCATGGTAATACGACAAATTAATAATTTACCACTACCAAGAAATGTTCTCCACTAAAGGTTACTAGGTTACGTTGTAACTATTGTCAACATTCTAAATTAACAACCATCATGTCTACTATAACAGTTGTATGCGCTTATTATAACTGAAGCCTATGGTGATGGGATAGTGGAACAAATGCGACAGATCTTCATCACCATTTTAAATAAACGTTTACAATGAGAGTACGRCCTCGGCGGTTACATCATTTCGCATTATGGTGACATAAGACGAGTAAACTTTTTATAAAGGACCATTCCCACTTTAACACTTCTGTTCCGTTCGCCAGCCAGCAGCGAATGATATAATTTATCTAACGATTTCCGTCCAGTAGTGTTGTACTTTTTAATTGAGTTCGTCGACTTTTGATAAAGAGAATTGTGTTAAATATAAACTAATGATCTATTATAAAGGTCACAAATTTTCTTAACCTGATAAACTTCAGAGATGTGTGTTTACACATTAAATGCCGCAAGACTGTTTTTATATCCGCGTTATCAGGACCTACTTATTATGTAAATGCAGCTACTTATATGTACAAATAATGATTTTTTTATTAATATAATACCAGACAGATTATGCCCAACTCACCCTCTGTTATAATCACGTATGCGTACCATCATAGAATGTAACATAACTTTCTTATTACAAATTATCACGAAATGGCTTTAGCATCCATTAATAATTACGTAGCAATTGCAGCATCAATATATATTGTAGGTAAGACATACTTAGCTGTTCTAAATACACAGCGTGTAAACTAAACCGGTTGGCTATTACTGAATAATTTAGCCAAGAAAACACCTGCTTGTATATCTGAATATTAACATTCATTGATTAACAGACTGTTACTCGTATAAAATAAATTCTACCTACTAATAGGCAAGCACCAGCTATCTCGAATAGTTTTGGCAAAATAAACTATACTTTTTATATTTATATATTATTTCATTTAGCACAAAACGCTAATAACAATGTGTAACTGGCTGCAAGACATTTCGAATAGCTTTTTCAGCTCCTCGACATGCCTTATTTATTTTTATTTAATATGTAAGTACACGTATAATAGGGTGAATACTAGGTTTGCGAAGGCCGAAGGGCATTTTATGCTTTACAGATATTGCTACTACACCTAACAGAAGTCTAAATAAGACAGTGGATTGTTTTCAGACCTAGCCTTAATAAAGTCGAACACGAAGAGTATGTACAACTGGCTTCACGGATAATGAGCCTACCTATTCGGTGTACAGTGTGGCAAACGGAACAGTTGTAATAAAACATGGCTGATTTGATACCTAGGAGCGTGCGCTGTTTTATAAAAGCTTAGCTTAGCTTTAATTCTTCAAATAAACTATAATATTACTACAAACATTCGTTATCACTTCTCTTGCTTGGCTATGCAGCGTCTTCCGCGAGTACATTTGTTCATTTTAAAAAAAAATTGACAAACATAATATAACGCCAGTCCTCCACTCAATTGTAGCCGCGCAAACAGCGTTACCATGATAATAAAACCTGCAAGGATCTCCACTAATTCGTTCAAGGCTGCACTGGAACATGCCATTCCCGTGGCGTTTCCGGTTTAACCGAATCCAGTAGTGTCTTTGGAAAATGCTTAACTATTATAATATCCAGTAGTAAAAGGTATAGTTGTTAAATTAAAATGGAAGTAATAATCTCGTTCAAATGATAAGTATTTGTGATGTTCAAAAATTATTCCCGAATTTTTATTCAGTATTCCTGCTTTTATATAGTTAAACTTGGCTATATAGGTTTTTTCTCCGCATTCCATTGGCTGTTACAGATCAATTTGCCACTCTGTACATGACGGTCTATGTCCCCTGACGCGGACTGTACAAGATCGGAGTTTGCAGCCGAACCAGAAGTTTCTGCTTGTTTCAATAGGGTCCTTATTTGCTACCCATCATCATTGACCATAGGCGTAACGTACAGGAGTGGTGCAAAGCAGTGGCGGCTTGTGGCTTCTGCTGACAGTGAGGCGAAGTTGGACTTGTGGGGGAGTAAGTTTCCACATAATCCAGGACGTACTACGCCCTATGCATTGACCAACAAGAAAGACTTCATTCTACGTACTTCCGCATGCCCATTTATAGGTAGTGTACCAAGATGCGTGAAAAAATCTGACAGGATTTACCGCTCTATTTATCCGCGGACGTAAAATCTAAAGAACATTTCAAACAAACTTCATTCATTTTCATGTAACGAATTACAGAAATAATTAAAAAATATTACAGATACCTGTAGCCTGATGTAACGGTCTATCTGTTTTGTAATCTAACGTATAACTTCTTACCTGTACATCTGCCACCTGTAGTTGCTACCTGCTGCTCTCACAACAGGAGAGGCACCGCGGTTTAAATGATAACAAGAAAGATAACACGGAGCGGTACTTGTCTTTATCAAACAACAGTTTGCCCATGCTCCATCTCTATTCCTCATGTGTACCTGAACGCTGATGTCATTCGTTTAGTTTCGGAAAGCCCGAGAGGCGACGATTTCGTCGCTTCAGTTGGGTACGTAAATTGCTTATCGAATTCTGTTCTGCGCAGTTCACTTGTACTGAACAGTTCCACTGTATGCAGCATACGCGAGATTAGGAGAACGGGATTTCGGTTCACTTCTACCGACTGGATCTCGTTGCGTAAGTATCGGGGCATAAAAATAGCAAATAACGACTATAAACCTTACTAAAATGTGCAATTTGAAATGCAGGTAGTTCCTAAAATCTTAGTTTGTTTGGGAAATACTTATGGTGAGGCGACGCCCCACTCGCTTCACCTGGCGAACCGCCACTAGTGCAAAGAATGAGTACAGTGGAACCATGAATGGAATGGCATACTGTCTGTACCTACTTATGATTGCCGAACCAGTAGGTATAAGAAGGCAACACGACTAGTGAAAGATGCATTCCTCAATTTTTTGGGGAAAATGCACATGCGCGTTGGAGTAATGGCATAAGAGGCTTGGTTCATAAAAGCAAATAACCTTTGGTCTTCATCAGAGGCAATATGGCCGCCTACAGTTATATTCAGAAAGTAGTGAAACCACACGTTTTATTCTTTCTAAAGAGCTTACTAAATTCACCTTTCAACAATACAATGTAAGACGGCGTGTAGAGCCACTTTGTACTACCTTGAACAAATTAATGTCAACCTTTCCTTGCCTATCAAAATCTTCCGATATTTCACCGATGGAATGCGTTTGAGACATTATGGATAGAATATTGTAAAACTTGCTCTATTCCCAACAAACTCTAACGGTACCTCATGGTGCTGCTTAAGGAGCCTCGAATAAGACATCTCAAGAACTCAATAATCTAATTGAGTTAATTAGTCGATGGTTTCTGTCTCAGTTTTAATGCTACGTATTTTTTGGCACTTCTTGGGTTTTACAGGTTTTTTCCTTAAGAACGTCAATACCTTCGTGGTTTTGCTTATGTGGGTGATATAAAAAAATTGAGTTACCCTGTATGGTATACCAGCAAATGCAAAGTATTGCAATCATGTTCTTGGCTGCTATAAATGGTAGGCTGTTCTAAGCTTTTCTTGGCAAATGATGTGCTAGTGATTAGGTATTGACTGTGGACTGTTACATGTCTACAGCTGGTATTTTACTTTTATGGTATATTAAGAGGGGCATTTACTTGGAGCGATCGGGCAGAAATGTAAATTATGCAACCCATATTACCAGCGGGACATGGGACGTAAGAGGGTAGCCGATAGGTTGACATCGCACAAAGATCGTACGAGCAACAGACGGGCTAAACTAATATTCGGAAAATTGCTGACTGTAGGGTGTGCATAAAAAAGTAAGCATGATATTAGGAACTTACTATGATATTATACCAGGTTATTCAAAATATGGAATAACTTATTTATTTCTGTAAATATGAACTATATAACATTTCATTCTAACTGCATGTCGACTATGATTTCTGGAGGAACTTTTATAATAATTTTCCTTCCGCCTCCCCATTGCTTCGGCAGACAATAAATTAATGTGAAAGAGCTTTTAACATTAAACTTGTCACGTGGAATTAGACATACAATCTTAGAAATTCAATCATATCGGAATAGATCGTATACCGCTCGATCATTCCCGACAGGATTGTATCTTAGCTTCACTACTCACACGATACCACGCGACGGACCTGGTGGGGATGGGCATTCGCATTCCGCTCTCGTGACGGACTCGTGCGAAAGGGTTTGCGGTTTTAGATTTTTTTGAATGTTTTTACTCATTTATCGTGCTCATGTTTTTGGTAGTGTACAAAGAAATATGTAGCTACAACGTGGAGTTCAAATTTTTCGTTTATGTGTCTTAGTTTTCGAGAAATAGCTCGCCAAAAATACGCAAATAAGCAAAATATAACAACAAATATTTACATTACTGTACCAAATTCAGAAAAAAACTCGAACTCTACGTTGTAGCTACATCTTTTGTCATTGCCATGTCGAAATTTCACTTCGAAAAAGTTTCAAATAACTCGGTAAAATGTAAAACGGTAGGTGCTTAAAATGACCCGATTCGCTCTAGGTAAACTCAATTGTTTACTATTAGATGTAATAAAATAAATAGCTTAAGAAAACAAGGGTTTCCTACAACTACCAAATTCAATTCATTTTATTTTAGGGATGAAAACTGGCGACTATAAACAATGGAGGAGCAATACATTATCCTTCCCAATTTATTTGCCGTTTTCCATTTTTATAGATAAAAGCTTCAGGTTGTGAGAAATATTTTTTGGTACTTACATGTTTCATTTGTTTCTGTCTTTCATAAATTAGTGCAGTTTCGTTTAGAAAAGTAAATATTCGTATTGGTGTAGTTTATAAAGTCGAATCAGTTTAATTTTATTCATCCTTGGAAATGTAGCTCCTAATGAAATAGCAAAATGTTATATTTGGCTTGCAGTACGTTACTTTCAAAGGCCGACTGCAAAACTTGATACTCTTTATCGCTTAATTTTAGAAGGAAGTATACAAGGAAGTGGACGATAACATTATCAAGTTACGCCTTCAGTATGGGAGAGTGTCAACGATAGAATAGTTGGTACTGTCTGGTAGATTCTAGTTTTTAATATTTAATTAAAAAATTAACTCCAGTTAACTAGGGCTCTGTAGTAGTGATACATGGCTGCTTTACACACAAGTGTCTACAAATGCATGATAGATTTTCAAAAAGGAGTTGAAGAGTTCAGCATACTAGTCGTACAAAAAAAAACGAAACACTTTAGGTTGAAAGGCAAAAATTCTTCTGTGGGGTCACTCGTAAATGTAACCATATAGTCCAGTAGGCTAGTTGTTACAAATGTTTAACTCATAAAGTATACTCACCTAATTCAAAAGTGTTTTTCACATGTCAAATCATTTGTTGCTTTTTAGAATAGTATGCTTATTTCAGAGCTACTTGAATGCTGTCCTCGAATTACTTCTAAAATTGAGAAACAATGGATAAAATGAGAAGTTGAATAAATTAGCTAAAAACAGTTCGATTTTTCTATGTATTTATTTTTGCAGGTATTACTCCAATATTTGAAAAAACAAATAAAACACAGTTTTCGTTTCGGCTTTATCGTTCTATAATATTTATGATGTCTACACTGCCAGTATCACATTTTTCGTGTGTGTTTTATACAGACAATACACCGAACCCCAACAAAACGAATAGTGTATCTTGGGATTGTCACCAATGATAGTTCTATTTCTGATAGCCAAATGCAACTGTATRCTGATTATTATCAAGCCGATATGATCAATTTGCTGATAATAAGGTAGTAATAGTAGCCGACTTAACAATATAGTATATACATAAAAAGCTTACTTCTTATCTATGATAATAAGGTTTCTTTTTCTTGATAATTGAAGTCAAGTATAGTTTTGTAGATGTTGAAAGCTCATAGCTGAATTAAATGCGTAGAGTAGATGTAAACGTTTTTATACTTATCTGGAACTATCTGTCGACTAACGACGATAGCTGACTTATATTCCCAACTTATGAACTTTGGATGGCTAAGGTCTGATTTGTCGGCAGATGGTTCACATCTGCACAGCAAATGGGTACTTTCTTGGAAGGCCCTTCTGGCGGAACCCCTATTTAAAGCCAGATCTTCCTTTTTCCTCACAAGCCGTAAGTCACATTCATTGAAGTTAAATTAAACTGAAAGTTGACAAACGTTCAAAGCACCAGTATTTTTCATTATATCTGCACACGGATAAGTTTGGCAGTGATACCACTTTTTTACACGTAAAATCGGTTTAGAGTACAAACTAAATTACGCATGTTTATACCTATTCTACGCGAAAATGAAAACAAGTTTGTGACATTTCAAGTTGTTAGCAAAATATTTTGCTTTGCTTTTTAGTAATGCATTATTTGCAATTCTGGGACGATTAAAATTTGCACATTTATACAGGTTTTGTCGTTAATTATTAACTAAACGCAAAAAAGTGTACATATTTGATGCATGTTGCAGTTCAAAATAAACTAATATCAGATTTAAACAAGGTCTAATTGTGATAAAATAACGAACTCAAGCATTTTGCTTTTTCATCGCTAGTCGCTTTACTGTCGTTTAACACTGGTCACTGTAACATCAACCGTGTTAATTGCAATAAGAAAATTACATAAATTTAATTAAGATATGTACTTAACTTGGCAATATAAAAATATTTCTGGCAACTCATGTCTAGTAGCCTTTATACCTTAATTTATTTATTATCAGGCTACCCCTATGCAAATACTTCAAGAATGTTCTCATGCATAACATTTCATAAAAAGTAAATATTTACATAAATGTTCAGAAATAAACATTTTCTGTACGTATATGTAATATGTAGAACTGAAAAATAAATGCATAGCAAAAATAAACATCTGTATCATACTTATAATAGCAGATAATGTGAATGAAATAGTTCATAATATATTAAAGTATTAGACTTCACTATTCGATTGCAGTCCTTATGGGCCGTGCAAATAAGTGCCTTGTAAAACGCGTTTTAGTTCTTGCATCTAAACCTAAACATCAACCACTTCAACTAGTCGTTCTTAATTTTTTGGTCGCAAAAAAGATTTCCTGGATTATATTCCACAATCAGCACATCCATTTTGATTATTTTTCTACAAAATCTTAATGTAGGCATGACAATAGTATTGAATGTTTCCAGCAACCCAGGAAAACAAGCCATGTGTACATTAATATTCATGCTGGTGGAAAATGGGATTTGTTGAAGATGCAGGTGAATTATTTCCATTTTCTTCGATGAGTACGTTCACCAAAACATGGTGTTTTGAAGCTTTTTTAAGCCTGCTTCTAATCAAAATTACTGAAGCACTTAGAGGCACCATCTGTAATAGCTTTAAATAATTCTTCGTACCTAAAAGTTGTAAGTGTGTGGACTTAATTACAAATAAGTAATTGACTCAATTTAAATAGCATAACTAAAAGCATTTAGATTTGATTAAATTAGCAAAATATAATAATGGATAGGTAGTATTTAATGTAGACTAATTAGCATAAAGGCTACAAAGTTCTGAGACTTTTTCTTTATCATAATAATAATAATAATAATAATAATAATAATAATAATAATAATAATAATAATAATATTAATAATAATAATAATAATAATAATAATAATAATAATAATAATAATAATAATAGACGCATTTATTCTACATACTTAAAAAAATTATAACCAGAACAAAATAAAAATAAATGCATATTTAGATGCAAAAGTGGTTGCAATCAGAGTTGAGGATAAAGAATCCGTCAACTCTGCTCCTCCTTGCAACAAAACATACAAGGGAGAAATTAACAAACGCCCTGACTACTGAGTACTAGGCACTTGAAAAAAAAATCAAGAAGAAGTTGGTGCTAACAAATAAATAACTAAAGTATTAAATATTATATGGTTTGAGCTCGCAAAAGCAAGCGAAAGTTCACAAACATTGAGCAGCGAGTTTATATTATACTGATGTAAGAAATTTATAATTTTAGGGGCAAAGTAAAAAAACAATTTTTGTAATTGACATGTGAATCGGTGTCAATGAATACTTCAAGGTTTTAACTAAATTTACAGGTAATAGCTTTGTATTATTAAGTGTTATGTCTAACTGAGAAAGACATCATTGTCTAATTTGTATATTATTAGTGATAAGCGATATTTAGTCGATAAAGAATAAGATAATGATCCTAAATCGGAGGTTATGAATTTATATAATTCAGTAATATCAGCAAGAATGATATATCTGCGTATCGTCTGCAGAAAAATGACTTTTACAACATGACACACGATGAAAACGATGATATGTATATAGAAAATAACAGGGGTCCCAGTATGGATCCTTGGGGCACGCCGCTTACACACTTAATTGGAAGAGAAAAAGAATTACTGTATTTTACCACCTGCTGGCGATCTCGCAAATAATCATTCATTAAAGATAGAGCCTTTTGGTCAAATCCGATATTGTGAAAAACAGCAGACATAAGTTGATAATTTATTCTGTCGACCGTTTTCGAATAGTCTAAAAGACGCATTTATTGTCAGTTGCTTGGATTATATCGTCTGTAACAGATAACAATGCTATTTCGCAACTTCGATTTGCCCTAAACCCTGACTGATTTTTTGGTATGATATGAAATTTCTTCAAATGCTGACTGAACTGTTTGTGAATAATTTTTTCAAATATCTTAGACACAGACGAGAGAATAGGTCGAAGGTCTTTTGGTTCGTTCGGAACGTTTACTTTAGGTAACGGAATAATGTGAGCAAGTTTCCACACATTGGGATATGACCCTGCTTTTATGATACAATTGAATAAATGCCATCAGCGCCTGTGGCTTTTGATTTAATACCAAACAACGCATTTAATACATTACGATTTTATAGGAAAATGCCTGGTGGCTGTATGTTTGATATATCCATAAGAACGAGGTAGACACGTCTGACTTAAGTACCTGTACGTGGTAGAGGATGAAATGTCGAGAAATTGATTGATGATTCTAGACTTGCCAAAGGATTGCATAGCATTTTAAAATGGCTTTTACCACCAATACGATAAAAGATCTTTTAGGAAAACCGAAGGATAAATAGTTCAGAAAGACAAATCAGGCGTTTACGAAATAAAATGTAATAGCTGAAATATATTGAAATATATTGAACAGTGCAGGCGTTCTATAGAAGTTAGATTTAAAAAGCATATAGCTCATTTCAGGTTTGTGAGGTTTGTTGGTCAATAAAGTGTGGCTCAACATATACAGATACAGATCACTCCAAAAGTTGTAAAAGCTTAGAACTTTTTGAACCAGCTTTTAACAACGCCGAATTCAGCATTTGAAAGCATATTTATTTAAAGGAATAAAGATACTTTAATGAACTCAAATCCTCATTGTTCGAACCAGTCAGATAAGGAATTCAGACAAGCCTCAAATTTACATAAGGCTGCTTTATCGACTTGACTTAATAACCTCTTCTGTAAATCCGGTGAACAGAAAATGTATACCCTCCGGTTAAACCAGCCAAATAATTCAATTTATTTTCACTGAAGATGGCATCTTAGCTGCCGAAATACGTATTTAGTTATTCTAAACTAATAGGTTTTTCGTATATTATTTAGACCACCTCTATTTGTAAATTTTTAAGGTATTGCAGATATTTATCGCAAACTACTTGCAAATAAGTTTCTCTGATAAGTTAGCAAATGTGTCACATCAAGGAATATAATTTTTGATTCCTTAGAGCTTTCACGTTCGGTGTTCACTATTTCTATTTTCCGGGCTGTTAAACCTTGGTCCTTCTCCTACAGATATTTCGCTGCTCGTCGCTGCTAGCACCAGAAGAATATATAGCATTTGGCAATGGTTTGTGTATCCGAATTTCCTACTGTACCATGCGGCCTGTAACACAGACGAAGATATGATTTCAAAGAGCGTGTCTTCAACACAACAATTTCAAGCATCACGACCGAAAGTGCATTCCGCAGTGAGAGTGCCGCGGTCGCCCGCGTGTTTCTTGCCCTAAATGCCGCCCTGCACAAGAAAGCGACGATCTTGTTCTCTCAATTCCTCAGTCTCAACGGGCATCTGGACCTCAAACAACATCCGAGTGCGGCACCGAACGCGCGACCGACCGTCAGAACAAGTGCGATGGTGCGTGAGTCGAAGCGCGCCGATTCCAGTGCGTAAAATTCGGATTTCGCGGCGCGTACTTAAAATTTCATACCCATAAAATAAATTAACCAAAAATAAAAGTACTTTTTAAAATTAGAAAAAATGACTGTGTTTAGCGGAATTTTGTGCCTAGTGTATTTTTTGACGTTAAGTGTAGTTCACGCACAGGAAACGGATCACACGCCCGTGATAGGGAGGAAAGGGACGCGATGCTACGACGACTTCAACAGGCCCCAGGTAAGCATAAGTATCGCATTTCCGCCTTCAGCATCGGGGCGAACCAAGAAGTCGTCTGTCGCTATAAATAAGTCCGGGAGTGTGTTTATAAATACCGTGTAGACGGCGAAAAATACACAATTTGCTTCTCCTCGGGGTGTATGGAAGAAGTGGTCTCTACATGAATGTGTCAGCGGCCTAGCACTCCGGTTAGAGTGCAACATAGTGTGATAAGGCGAATGCAGCTGACCAGACGAATAGCTAGGGCATTCTAAGTGCAACGAACGCTCTTTTGTTAACGCGATACCAAACAATATATGCTGACTTATCAAGTACCCTGGCGCCGGAATACGCCTTCTACTTAAGAAGCTATGAAGACTATTTACAGAAACGCACAAAACAGTAGCGTAACTTACCCTAGATAGTTTCTGTATCAAAATTTGTGGAAAGCGGCCCTTCTACCCGCCCGCGTCGAAGTCCAGATGGAAACGCTCGCGTTGAATAAAATAAACATATATTGATTGCAACTACTCACAAATAATACTCATATAGAAGTATAGGAGTCAAGTTGGCAACTTATTTATTAAGTATAGCTAAACACGATTTTAGTTTTTCGAGATTTTAGCCTCTGTAGACAATACAAACAAGTCTGATACCCTTTCTTGTCGTAGAAATTGTAAAAAAATAACTTTAATCAGTCGAATCAGTAATTGAAAAGTTTCTTTTAGTTGTAACCTGAACAGTCAAAAATAGGGAGGAAGCTGTTATTACCCTCTGAAAACTCGATGCAAGGCTATTGAATTTGTCAGTAACAATTTCGTGAGCTCTTTAATAGAACAGATTCTCCGAATTTCAAATTTTAAGCATATTTTCAAAGCAACTAATTGTTCATACAAATCGACTGACATGTCTTACTTACTGTTCTGTATTACTGTGCTTAACAGTCAGTTTTCCGGCTCTTTCTTTATTACTTCGTTTGAAAACTGTAAAAGTCTCTCAAGTTGTAACATTTCCAATGTATTACTCAGCCCTAATGACCCTGAAATTTTTATTTGGAGAGAAATTAGTATATCTAAACGGCAATAGTACTTGACTTTGACGTACAAAGGTCTGAAATTCTCTCATCTTCGGATAACTAATCAAAAAGATCCTTTGTTCCTTCCATCTTTTATTTCTGAAAACAGTTTAACTCCTTTACTAGATCTCTGACCATGACCAATGTCAGAGTATTATTATAAAAAAGAAACCAACGTTTTAGTAAAGATAGTATTCATAATTTATACAATTCTGTTGAAACCGCTGAAAATTTACGAAACAAAACGCAAAAGCTTTTTCCAGCCTAATATATCGAGTAGCTGAAAATGACATTAAATACGTTATCGTTAAAAAATTATCTAGAATAAATAATAGAATAATATGATTGGTTGATCAATAAAAGGAAAAAGTTTGATACACATACATAACCATATTTATCCATAGATACCTATTCATATATGATCATAGATGAAGTTTGCTCATGTCTCTACAGCCGTTAACGTATATTAAACAGATATAATCATATTGCTCATATATGGACATATTTACTCACAAATGATATATTTTTGTTTTTTTTTCCTCCTTATAATGAGTCCATATTCTGCTGCCACTTTTCCCAGCTTACCAACTGAAGAGCTTCAGTCCTTCTATGTTAGTGCCAACAGCCAACAGTGCCATCATCGGCGTACGCTATACATTGGTGTGATTTTTTTGTTATGAGTCCATCTCTATTAATGTTACTATCCCTCATGATTCTGTCAAGCACAATGTTAAATAATATTCTGGGCAGAAGGTTTCCCTGTTTTAGACCATGACCGACAGTAAATTTTTCTGATGTTATTCCATTCACACTCACTGCCGTGTCTATTCGTGTCATTTCAACCCATTTCCTTAGTTTTAAAGGCTTCCTCATATGTTCCATTACTCCATATAATTTTATCCTCTTTACACTATCAAACGGCTGCTTGAAATCAATAAAAGTTAAGTGTAGCAGTTCTCCACCTTCTTTGCACAATGCCACAGCATGTCTTAACGTGAAAATTTGGTCCACCGTAGGTCTATTATTTCGAAACCCTCCTTGATATTTTCCTATTTCTCCTTCCACCCATTCTCTCACTTAAACAGTCAATATTTTTGCCAGTACTTTGTATACACTATTCAATAATGCTATACCCCTATAACTACTGCGCTCCTTTTTGTGACCGTTTTTGTATATGGAGCAAATTATTGCTTTTTCCCATTCGCTTGTGTTTGACATATCTTTTTCACAAGAGCATGTAAATCTCTATGCAGTTCCTCTCCTTCATATTTTACCAACTCAGCTTCTATGTTATCTCTTCCTGGGCTTTTATTATTGTTTCTTTGTTGTCTTGGTCACGTCTGATAGTGTTGGTTGTGGCAGTTCCATCGTGTTGCATTGTTTCTGCTCTGATTCCGTCTTTATGTTCCCTTGTCGTTCAGAGTTCAGCAGATCTGAGAAGTGTTTTCTCCAGCGTTCGATCATCTTGTGTTCTTCACCTATCAGACACCCGTTATTATTACGGCCGGCAGTACAAGGCAGTAGATTGAGTGGGTTTGCCCTTTCTTATTTTTTTCATAAAATTTTAGAATCTTTTCTTTGCTATAATGGTTTTTTCTTCGATTTTTGGTTCTGCAAACATATGTGTATTGTGCAGGCTTGTTCTATGTTTATTTACTTTGTTTGCTTTTTGGCAACATCTGTTGCATCGCCATTCTTACTATAAATGGTCTGAATCTATATCTGCCCCTCTGCAACTCCTAACACCCTTTACACATACAAAGTGTTTGTTCTCTATTAATGTATGGTCTATCTGACTAATGCTTTTCTTGTCCGAAGATATCCATGCTCCGTTATGTATTTCTTTACGCTTAAAGTGTGTACTGCATATTCTCATTTCTTTATCCATTGCAAAGTCTATCAGCATTTTCCCATTATTGTTGCAGAATTCATGTTTGCTGTGTTTTCGTACCACTGCTCTTCCAATTTTTGCATTCCAATCGCCCATAATTAATTTTATGTCATATTTTTCCCACTCTTCTTCCACTGTTGCATAGAATTCTTCTTTTATATCTCCACTTTTGTCATCCGTGCATGCAAAAATATTTATTTTTCTCCATTTTTTCCTAAATATTTTTTTCTAATCTATCTATTATAGGTACATATTCGATTACTGTATTTTGGAGTCCCTCTCTAACTACGAAACCAGTCTTTTGTAACCTCCAGTATTGAACAACACGTATTTTCCGACATGTAGTATATCTGATCCCTTTCGTTTAGTTTCTTGTACTGCCATTACATCTATACGATATTTTCCTAGTTCATCACACGGCTGTTTAAATGCGCTTGGCGTGTATGTTCTCCTTACATCCCATGATGTTTTATACTGTTTTTGATTGGTTTTCGATTTCCTTTCCTTTCGGTTACCCTATTCATGGTCCTTTGTCTTGCCTGGCCCGTCTTGTAGTTATTTAGTTTTGCTGCCTTTGACTTTTTTAGGTCCGTAGAAACCAGCCTTGACTCATTGCCTTACTCCATTTGTATTCGACACTATCCATTTTCAGCTTCTTATACCCGATCTTGGTCTTCTCTCCTTTCTGTCTTTTAGTAAATGCTGTCTTTTAAATTGCGTTCTGCGCTTCCATTTCCGTAAGCTAATAAGCGAAATGCATTTTCCGACTTCTACATCTGATGACCAAGTTTCATCAAGTTTAGCATAACTCATCGCTGTCTGAAATAAAGTTTTGTTGAGTGTAGTTTTGATATTATTGAAATTTTTAATAGTATAGGTACCTACTTGATGGTAAATCAGTCTTATATCAAGATATTAATATCTATATTAGAGATTCGGCCCGGTTTACTTAATTAAAGAACGTGGTAAAGGTGTTAGTTTCCTTAGAGAAAACGCCGTGTTTCATTATCGCAGAAGTGKTAATTGCAAACCCATTAGTACCTTTAATTTTCTCAAGTTTCTCCATAAAAGTTCCCAACACTAATGCAAATTAACACATAATTTGCCACCATGGATACAGTAGCACAATCCGGTATATGTATAGACATTACAGATCACGCAAGCTCGACTGAAAATAAACTTTACATCATTTCATAAACAGAAACGTATATAAATGAAAATAGACATAAACCTACAATAAACTTTCGGCACACATGTTAACCGATTAAGTAAACAACCATGCGGCGGGATCCAGCAGACGCTGATTCGTATGCCGSGAGGTAATGCTAGGGTACGACAGGTAGGCATCGAGATTTTTCGTCATCTTGTGCAAGTTACCGGTCATTTGGTCAGAGCCAAAGGGATAATTTACCTGCCCCTTACTGCATTCTTGCATAAAGCCCGAAGGAAGGTAACAATTTCTCCACTGTGTCTACGGCACGTCAATTTTTATGGCTTAAAAGGGTTGACGGCTCAGTACCTAAAATACCACTTTTACAGACCATTTAGATATATTTAAAATTTCAGCCACCACCCTTATATTTTTAAAACTTTATAAAGGAATAGATATGTTCCAAATACAGTGTAAAAGTCCTGCGTGCATTGCTATTTCATTATGTAAACGCGTATCCGCCTCTTCTTTTATAGCCAATAAAATTACTACAGTTCTAAACTAGTTGAATTCGAAGACAAACTAATCTTTTAATGCACTAATCCAGGAGGTTATTTTGTTTTTAATGGCCGATGATATTTCAATGAATCCTAAAATATCGCTGCAGCTGTAACTTGTTTACTCTCTGGATAATTAAATGGCAAATGTGAATTTGAGTAATCTCGTAATTTATACAAAGACAAGGAGTTCGTTGTTAGTTAACTAGCTTATTGTCATTCAAATACCCAGTCACAAGTTCTCGCAGAATAAGGAGCCCCGTGCTTTTTTTAGAAAGTTTATTACACTGTTTGTATAAACAGTTCTACTGCATAGTCTTGACTACAGCACCAAGTGTAAAATCGGTATCAAATGGTCTTCAAAAAAACGTTTTGCTGCTGATTAAAGTAAATCCAAAAAAATTATCTACAGGATAAATGATATTTGATTGCAGGTAACCGTTAACATATGTTTATCTAAAATACTCCGCGATTCCTTATAAATCTACAAATGCCAATGCTGGTAAAAAAACACCAACGAACATATTATTTTGTATAATTATAACGAGTTCATTGAATTTTGTGCAAATGAATATAACAAAGAAATATATCTGCGTATCATAATAATTCCAAATTTACCCCTTCAAAAACTAGGCATCTAGTACTTTTTGTTCCATTTCCAATGAATGCCGTTACGTTTAATAGTGACACCTAATAGTGAATACAATAGTTACATATGTCAGCTACGAACTTTCCATGGTCATTTATGTAATCTAAGGAAAAACTTTAGTTCTGTTTTATTGAAATGAAGTTCCAATCGAATATCGCTTTTAGTCTTTATTCCTATAATAATATACCGCGAATAAGAAACGTTTTCTTCTTTTTAATCCGTTCTATTTATTTTTTGGAAACTCAACGTGAACGGTTCAAGTGATTCGTTTTATTTAAGTCTGTCACATAGCACCTGGAAAATCTATCCAATGACTTTTGAATGATTCTTTACTTTAAGATATTCCATAAGTTTAAAAAACTATACATAAAAATCCTATATGAGTGTTGTTACGACTTTCTTGAGCTAATATCTAATCAACTTTAAGGGTTTTCTGAGACAAAAACAATAACTAACCGTTTGTCTTATTATTGACTACAATATCTGCCTTTCGTTAGGTACTTTCAACTTATTATTTACTTTTATGTGTTGGAGACATTAAAGTTGCATCAAAAAGTCTATGTTTCATTGGTGGTTCCAAAGTTATGTAGATATATTTCGCTGCTATCGTTCCCCTAAGTTTTTATCAGAATTTGTTAAACCAGCACTGTACACGAAAATGAAACAGTGCAGTAATTAATAAAAAACGCACAAAGATAGAAATTTCTGTTTAATTTATGTCACATAATTTGTTAGACAGAAATTATGTTTTGAATATAAAGGATGCATCAGTTTAGTTTTTATTATTATTATTATTATTATTACGTTTCCCGTACCTGTCGCACTCCAGCGGCAGAATGAAAATGCTATTAGCACATTGGTCCCAATTTTTTTAATTTGTAACATAATACCTTCCAATTAAAAGGTAATTTCACTTAATAAATAGATAATTTCTTTGTATTACTTGGTATGTTAATACAATAGTAACTGCGTTGATTCTACTTTAAGTGTTGCTGTAACTAGCAGCAGAGCGGCTTCGTTCTATTTTAAAGTGAGTATAGTTTCAATTAAGGCAAAGTACTTCAGTTAATATTGCGCATAATCTTCAATTTATGAAATACAGTACCGAAAGCAGATGTTGTTTTGAGACCTTATTGAGTACTTATCTGCAGTATAACAAATTTATATGAATATTTGCACGTCATTTTTGGTAAGCTATACCTTACTTTTTTTAAATATAAAACCATACCAATATTTCCTTTGTATATTTGACATTAGATTATGTAATATCGGCACATGGACAAATAATGAGTGCCCAAATTTTGGATAATAAGATAACCCTCTTTACAAGATACATTTTCCAATAAAAAAAATCTGGTTTAGTAAATCTTAAACTTGTTTGCTTAAATAACTTCCATATAATATGAAATTCTTCAATGACTTTGTTTCATTCAACATTCTGATAGCATAAGAGGCAGATGCTTGGCTGCAATACTGATAACATTAACAAATATTTGAAATTAGCATGTCATATGAATAGCAAATTAGGCGATAACATTAAGAAATAAATAATATGCACTATGCGATAAGGCGATGTACAGCCTGCGGTGCTAAAGAAGTAATCAAAAAAGCGGAAAATCATGGCACGTGACAGCATACTCATTAAATGGATTTCTGTGAACGAATGACGATGGTGGTGTACAAGTTGGACCGCTGTTTATATAAGGAATTCGAGATTAGTGTCAGTAACCGCAGACCCACCACAATCTGATCTTGACTAATTTGATTCGCGGACGTGATTGCTGTCGGTGTCCAATACTCTATCTTCTCAGTGGTTTTTAAGAATTGTCAGAATGTTGATGAAATTTCAATTGAATGTTAAATAGGCACGAATGACCTGACAATGCAAAACAGGATGATTTATGTGTAGCAAGTGCACAAAAACCTGGGTTATCAGGAATACACAATATGGTCACTGCATCTACAATAAGAGTAAAGACCGAGCAGAAATATTCTGCGAATATGTACTGACAATTCAAGAATTAAACAAGAAAATTAAAACTGAGCTAAAAATTAACTTTTAAGAAAAATGGAGTTTCATTATAATATTATGTAACAGTACACCTTTTGCGAACGGCAGCTCTTAAATCGGTAGAGCGGACGTGAGTAAGATTAAAAAAGTATATTTTTTGGGCGCCAATAGGTTGTCCTATATCTATACGCGAACCAATAAGTCATGTATTAATACCTAATTTCGAAATATGAAAAATGATGTCTTAAGTAAGTATATGATGTTTCAAAATTTAAATTTTATATATCAAAATGACAATAGAAATATAGATTAAAAAACATACGTATGTTTCCTTTACAAGTGATTGTACAACATTAATTTCTTAATTTCCGAGGATTAATAGTGTGTTATTCGAAGTTGTTTAAATGACGAAAAAAATGTATTTATGTGACTTAGCTGTTGATGTCAGGATCCAAAATGGCTTCATTGTGTAGCTGCTAGGAAACCAATCCTCCCGTGCCCTGTGCCTTCCGCCGATGTCCTTTTTCTTGTGATTTGATTGTTAGATTTCAGTCAAATGTTGCAATGTGTCCATTACGGATTTCAGGATCTTCTTTGATAACATGATCGAAATTTAAGATGACAAATTGATGTATAATTAAGAGCCAGTATTTAGAGGCCTACATAAAAAAAACGGAATTTAGTTAAGATAATTTAAAGTTTAAACAATTACCTTTGGTGGCGTGCGGCCGCTTTGAAGTCAGCCAAAATGCTTCAATGAAGATAGCTTACAGCACAATTTCAAGTCACGACAATAACTAAAGATAGAACGTTACGACTTTTAGATATTGTTAATTCAATCTCCACAACGTTGATGCTACCTCGCAAGTGAAACCCGAAAATTTTGCTGCACCTCAAGATAAGATCACAAGAAAAAGTCAGGCAAAAAGGACAGCGCGGAAATACGCTGTTGAGCTAACAGATGGAGCTTGCAGTACAATATTTAATTAAAATAAATGGAGCAATTTTAATGCTACAATAAAAAAATATGAACGCCATGTCTTTATGGAATCTTCACGAATTTCGGAACGGCGAGTAAACTAATTAAACCAAATTAAAAGATTTCGAGAATGAAATCGACCAATCATATATGTCTACGACACTTGGTACGACACCTATGACACTGTGAAAAAGGGTTGGTGCGTAAGAGTAACAAATGCGTGTTGAATGTATCGGCGTAACATAGTAAAAGAATAATTATTCTACGTGCGGGATCTAAAACCGGATGGGTGGAAGATGCATTATTTCTATCTGCTAAAAACATGAAGGACGCAAAACTAAATTACCATGAAAGTATGACGGCTGAATTTTTTGAAAATTGGTTTCAGAATAAACTGCTGCCAAAGCTTCCAGCCAATGTAGTAATTGTATTAGACAATGCATCTTGTCATTCTGCTCAGATCGATAAAATTTCAAATGTAATGTGCTGAACTACATTTTAAATTCACAATTATTGTACCCACATCAAGCACAAACACTCTACGATCCCTTGTAGCTAAGTCAACAGATGATCCACAAGTTTTTGGTTTTACTATAGTACGACATATGTTTGTTATTTCTAATCAATAACTTCGGACTGTCTTTAGATCCTGTATCGTGTTGAGAACCTGTGTATTAATAAGGGGTTTCAAACTAAGAAAAAAGCTTTTATATTATTATATTTAGAATTACTCAAACCATTTTGTAATATAGTTATATAAATACCTCTAGTTTTTCTCCTTTATTTGTATAAACTTTTAAGAACATTAGGTTATAAGGTTTCGATAAAATGCCGGTAAGATCGTTGAAAACCAATCTCTACCAATTCAAAAATGAGGTAATGAGACATCTCATTCGAAAGCCAATTTCATTTTCTAGATGTCTGCTAAGGGGTCTCCACTATACAATTTCCATCCAAACACGAGTTTGTTTCCTATAAATTAATGCTTCCCCTTGCATTCCTTCCTATAGGTATAAAGACTAAATCTAATCAAACCCAGTTGACAGCTGAAAAGATGATGTTGGTAAGAATAAAGTTTTTGCTAATAATTAGTTTATAAGTTCATTCTTATTTTCAATTTTGTAAGGAACTTACGTTAAGTACCATATAAATTGCAGATTTAGTAACTGGTTTACTTGCTGGCTTTTTAAATATATCTGATAAATTTTTGCTAGTGAATTGTACAGTGGTAAACATTTCCCTTAGTTGTGCTTTATACGTACTTATTTCGTTAATATATCGATCTGTGAAGTTGTATTCAGTAAAGCGAAACTTACAATTAATTTGCGCGCATTCATAAATTGCTCAAAGTAATGCTTACAAGAAAACAATCAGAACGTAGGCGAATGATAGATACTTAAATGTAACCATTGAAAACACTACACAAACGTACTTGTAGAGTAGGTACTAAACGACCGCCCACTAATAAAATAAATGCTTATTGACTACTCTTATCCATATTAGTTGGTATACTGTGTGCACTCCCTGGCCTCATTCGACATAAAACAATCTTCAGCTATATAAGTTATAATATACCAATAATAACATGTCTGGCATCGCGCATCAGGAATACTAATAGGTCGTTGATTATTTTAATGTACCAAAATATTCAAAATACAATGTGTTTTACAGTGCAAGCAGACCTACCTAATAAGGATTACATGATATAAGTCGTTACTTTATCAAGTATTACTCTCAGAGGATTTATAACGTAGTCCCACACAGTGAATTTCCACTTGTAAAGGAGGAGATATTATACATAAAGGAACAGTCCATTCCCAAATATAACTTCAGTGCTATTGCTGACGTGAACTGAAGCTCAATTTTTATTAAAAGTGTTTTATATTTTAAATACTTAATGGAAAAATGTTAATAATGTTATTGCTTATATTTGTAATACTTTATATATTTAATTACATTTTGGTATTTGAAAATACAATACTTTCAGCAGTGAAATACACCATTCAAAATGTAAAAGATATAGTTTGCTATTTTCTATGTCACCATTTAAGCTGTATTTGACATAAAACTTAAGCAGTAGTACAATACCTTATTTATAAAGATTGTGCTGTCATGACATAAAGTAAATTTAAAGTGATGGGAAGAAAAGTAAAGACAAGGACAGCTTTCAAACAATTTATAATGCATGCTGAAAATAATTTAATTTAATGTGGCCCCCGTCTATGAAGTCCATATTACCAGTGTTAAAAATATAGGAAGAAAACTTTTGAATTATGTGGTAGCCACAATATTTATTATTAAACCTTACAGAACATGCGGTTAGTCAATATGGTCATATATTTGTAAAATATTCATGCCATCACAGACAGTCCGTTTTTGTTATTATTGATAACTTTTCATTTATGCTGGGCTGATGCGAGAACAAATTTAACGTTTTGCATTACACTGATCCGGCTAAAACATTTCAGTTTTTTATATTCTCAAGTTTCATTAAATGTAAACTTTATTATTCATAAAATAAAACTGACTATCCAAAGAATTAAGACATGACAATTGGTTGTTTTGAATTTACCGGAACATATGCAGATTAATGGATTTTATGCGTGATTCGTTCGTGATTAAACAGATACGATATACGATATATTTTTACTGTCCAGTTATACTCAGGCCATCTGAAAAAAAATATACACTACTTTAAGACGTAATAGAATAAGTAATGCAGTAGGTAAATTTTACTCAAATATATACCGTGTTTACGACCTATTTCGGTGTTTCGTTTATACCTAACATTAAACCTGACGTATTCATCATATGATGTTTTGTATTATGTATTTTTATATCAGTACCATGTTTGGTTTTCATCGATTACTATTTACCTAACGCAGAAATTAATTAAAATTCAACATAATCTTTGAATTAAAATAAAATTTAAACTAGTCACTACCAACATAGACGTCACTTTCGCCAGTGGATTCGTCGTTCACATTAATAACTAAATCCGGTACCAGTCTAGTTCTATATGCATCTTCTTCACTAAAAACGTGTTCTGTACAGGTGACACCATACTATCAATTGGCAATTACTGGTGTCACCACCCGCCTCTGTGGAAACCTGTACTCTGAACGGTAACCCACCTTGTAGTGGGCACTTAAAAACCGACAGAGGTCCCCAACGACGGTGTCTGCAAACATTTCAGTTCTCAAGGATAACAGTAATATTAAATCCATGCCATGGAACTACAGCTGCGTAGTGAAGGCTTTAGTTAATCTTCAAAATGCTGCAAACTTGCTTGCATGCAAATATTAAGTGTTAAAACGAAGTTTTTCTTATTTGCATCTGGCGTGATTATTATCAAATAGAGAATATCCGCGATCTTTTCTTTCATTTCTCGAATATTCTTTACAACTATGTCAAGTGCACTCCCATAAGGCGTTTTAGTCATCGCAGAAGTTTTTGTTTATTGCCCCAGTGTCATCTTGCGGCGTTTTTAAATAAATATACACATACAAGTTTTGTGATTTTAGTAAGTAGCGGCGAATGGGTACGACGTTCTGATTCATTTGAAGTAAAAGGCTGTTCATGACCAAGAAATTCAACATTGTTATCAGTCACAGTTCAACGTCTTCATCGCTGCTGATGTGCTCATCATCCTTGTACCAAGGTCTACAAATCTCGAAGATGTAAAAAAGTAAAAAGCGAAATAAATTAAGTAATTTTGTTGTAACAACACAAGTTGCGATGTTAAAAAGCTTCAAAAAAATATCATACGTGGTCTTGAGAAAGACTTTTTTAACTGTCAATGGCAAATGATTCACTGTGAAGATTAAAAATGTACGAATCCAATACAACACTCCAACACCACAAAGTTCGCATCGGAATATAAAGGGTTTATTTTTTAGCTATTTACTACCTGTTCCTGTCCCAACATTATCAAATCGAAAACATAGTAGAACTATCCACTACAATTCATAATCTTTTATCTATGTACATGAGGAACATTTATTTATTTGGTCAAATCCTGCACCTCGTTGGGTCCAAGAATTATTTTTAGCTTCTCAGAAAAATTGTTTTACATATTTTCGGTAACAGAACTAATGTCCATGGAATAATAACAAAACGATTTTTTTTGCAAAAACATACAAATAGCGTGTACACCAATAAGAATGATAAAAGAACTGGTAGACGTAAGCAAATTTTAAAAAAGCGATGTAAATTTAAGTAATTGTGGGGAATTTCGATGCAAGAGTAGAAAAGGAAGATAGGTACAAACCTACAATTAGAAAATTTAACAACACGTCAAATGAGAATTGTACAAAACTGATAGGTTTTGCACCCGGTAAAATAGAAATAATGTAGTAATACAAGAAAAAAAAAAGCAGAAAACTTTTTAGGAAATAAAAAGGAACGCAAGATAGAGATATAGAGAGAGGGTATTGGTTTAAGGAAGTATGCAAGGAAAGTAGACAAAGAAGACAAAAAGCCTATGAGAAAATGATCCAACAAATTCAGAACAGGCTACAAAGGCCAAAAGCAAGAACATTTATAGGAAGACAAAAACAGCTTATTTCGATAAAAAATGAAAGGTTTTGAAGATTCGTGCGAGAGGAAAGAGATAAGAAACTTCTATCAGGGACCAAAGAATAGCGATTGCGAATATAGACAAGAAATTCTGCGCTGTTTTGTAAAGATAAGGAAGGTAAATAAAGTACTTGGGGATGAAAACAAGGCAACAGAAAAGTGAAAGGGGTATTTTGACGAAATCCTAAAGGAAAATAACCCTGAGGAGAACAAAAACGGAAATGAGGCAGAATATAAAAAAGAGGACAAGACAAACATTCTTGAACCAACAGAAAATGCGGTGCAGAAAATAAGAGGTCAACTAACGAAGTCCAGGTGGAAATAAAATAGCGCCCAAATTAATAAAGTATGGGGGAGAAAAGTTAGCAGCTGATTCCTACGAAGTAGTCCTAAGAATATGGCAACAAGAAGAAATCACAAAAACTTAGATGGAAAGTATAATAATTTCACTTCATAAAAAGGAAGATGCAGCGATTTGTAGCAACTACAGGGGAATCGAGTTACTTGATACAATGTACAAAATATTAGCAAAGCTTATTCGAAATAGTACACACAGAACGCGAAAAAAAAGACTATAAGTATGGATTTCGTAAAGACCATTCAGTAATAGACCAAATGTTTGTGATCAAGGAAATACAAACGACATGTTACGAATATACCATAGGACTTACACGTTGCTTTTATTGATTTTAAACGAGCCTATGATTCCACAAGAAGAAAGAACATATTTTCTACTATGAAAGAAATTAGCACATAATTCAGTTAGTAGAGTTAAAATTAATAACTGTAGTTCAGCACCTTTCACAGTGGGCAAAGGCCATCAGAAAAGGTGAAATAAATAGAGTAGGCACAGTGCTAAACACGAGCCATTAGTGTTTTGCATTTGCGGATGATGTGACAATCCTAACAAGATCAAAGATAGTGTTGCAAAGTGTAATGAGAAAATTGGAAGCAGAAGCAAGAAACGCAGGATTAGAAATAAGTACAGATAAAATAAAATACATGCAAATAAACACAGGAGTCCAGCAAAGAGCATTGGAAATAGAATTAGAGGAGAGTAGAGTTTGAAAATAGAAAAGGTGGATAGCTTCATAGTATTAATAACAAGAGAAGGTTTTGTGTGGTAGAGGAAATAAGAGGAAGTATAGTAAAAGATGATAAATGTGCAAGGAGTTTAAACAGTTTGCTGAAATCAAAAATTGTTGTTGCGCATACATATAAATTGGAGGTATGGGAACGAAAAATGCTTAGGAAAATAATTGTTGGGAGAAAAGAAGAAGAAATGTGGAAAAGAAGGAACAACCTTGAACTACAGGATCTGTACGGGAAAGAGTAAATAACGCAGTTGATAAAAGCGCAACGAGTATGGTAGTTAGGACATGTAGAAAGAATAACGGAGGCCCGAATGGTGAAGAAAGTGTTGTGCTTGGGAACAGTGACCAGGAGAAGATAAGGTCGATACGGTGGTTAAGTGCAGTGTTTAAAGATTTGGAAGAGAAATGTGTAAGAAATTGGAAAGTGAAGGTTAGAAATAGAGAATAATGGAGACAGATGGTTAAGCTACAGTCTTACGACGGAGAGACACTAAACTTATGAAAAAGTAAAAAACTGAAAGGTTGCAAACACGTTATAGCTTATGAATAAAAATCTGGTTAAATTCCACAATTATAGCTAATGAAACAAAGGCCACTGGAAGAATCCGAAGAATCACTTTAACAAGTCGGTAGTTTAGTGCATTCACCTCGAGATGCAATAACCAGCAGCTTGCGTGCAACGTAACGCAACATAGCAAGGTTTGTATTAGGAGAATGTGTAAAAATGCCCTCGTTAAATGTAAACTGTGCAACGCCCAGATCAAACCAGACTAGACATATTTGCTCACAAAGAGTAAACACCAACAGAGGTTACACGGCACGCACAGCTTATTATGAAGTAGTTACAAATGTGAGGCTTTGAACTTTATCAAAAAAAAAACGAAAAGGCTATGACTCTCAGGAGGATGCAGAACCACACAGGGGGTACCCACTAATTGGACCGGCTTTGCCCCGCCTGGGCTACTACAACCTTACATTAGTCTTGTGTTTCGAACACCATATGTGTGCATAAGCCTGACTTGTCGTTATTGATTACATAAAACCAGTCAGTACGATAGCCTTATGAGAAGCTTAAAAATGTAAAGCGTTGTTAATCTTTCAAAATTCTTCAGATAAGCATAATTCGATTTAAATGACGGCTATTTTCGAACAAACGCATTCATAATGAGCATGTCAGGAGCGTGTCCTTTTAATTTTTTATTCATGCATTAAAACCTGATAGGTATGTTACAACGGCACGCAATGATTGACAAGAATGGTTTCGCGTAGTGACGGTTATGTATTATTGTTTCTGGCACGATTTCATGTATTAGTTGTTAACAAGCCATTTGTTGTTGTCGATGTTTATTCATATATAGAAATAAAATTAAATCATGGCATGATATATTATTATTAGGCCTGAACGCTATGTTTCGAAAATTATGCATATTAAGTGGTCGATAGTATGCTAATTTGCTAACAGCAACATGATGAAATAGGTTGCTGTGACTCTTGTTTAATTTAATTAAACAGCAAAGGTTTACATCTTTGTACTAATGTTTAATCCCTTGCTCGCCCTTCAGTTATTCATGTGAATTTTTCATAGATTTTTTGGAGTGCAAGATTTTACTCGAATACATTATTACAACTGAAATTCTGAAACCAACCACTTTTATACCTTTGCGCATCAAAGTAATTGCACGGCCCGAACAAAATTATCTCTTGAAGCATACACTTTGTATGCAAACAGATTTAAACAGAGTAATAATTTGTAATTTGTAATAATATACACACTGTCTTATACTTAAAATATGCAACAATGTGTGCAAAAGAATATAAATCATATTAGATATTGTCCAGCAAAACTAAAACTAACATATTTTTGCATCAGAGGCGTCCTGTATAAGTAGTAATGCAACTTTCTTTAAAACTGATCACGTGCTGTAATTATAAATTCATGTAATCTTAATTAGTTATTTATTTGTTGTATTTGATATATTAGCAAGTTATGTTGTTCTTTTTTATATAGTAGTCTCTTAAAGCTGTTTTCCCGCGATTTGCCATTGGAGATAAGAAATGTTAATTTCAAAGCGTACAGAAAATAAAGAGAAATTCGTAACCCAGAACACAGCCATTACAATACTTAGGGAAATTGCATATTTCTTTTATTTTAGGCATTTCCAAATACTCTCTAGTCTCTAGCTACGTTCGCCTTGGTTAGAATCGATATTTTCAGTTTGTATCGATATCTTCGATTGGAATTGATATTTTCATTGCGATTCGATACGATAATTTGATTCCATTTTTCGAGTCATTGGACTAAGCGATATTTGCCCAGATCATAGCGTATTTAAAGTCGCCTTCCCGCCTCATGTCAACTTTTAAACGCATTTTAAGTTAGAAAGTTGTGATAAAATAGTAATGCTTTATTTTCAACAGGTAAAATATACGCAATTACAGCATATAACAAACTTGAAGATTCATTTGTAAATGCATAGCAAACTATAATAAACAAATTAAAGCAAACAAATATAATAAATATAAAGATCATATTCCAGATGAAACAAATCAAGCAATATTTCCAGGGTTCTCACCACCTAGGCACCGACCTCTTCAAAACTGTCTAAGATTATGTCACAATTCTGTGCTGTCGCATTAATGTGGTCAATCATAAGGTTGACAGGTGATCGTCGTAGTTTGTTTGTTTTACAGGTTTTGAGTAGAAAGTCGTACTCTATTTAGCATGCAAACGTGGGGCATGAGAATACAGATGTGGCAAAATCCAGGGACAGTCGATTCAAATTTACAATATTAGTTTTAACTAGGTAGCTCTATTAAGTAACATATTCCACTTTTTGTAAACTTAATGTAATTATTGGATTGTTGTTGTAGAAAGCCCTGACGAAGACTGCAATAAAGCAGTCGAAAGCTCGGCAAAAATAAAGAGTATTCGTTGATTTTTACCACTAGGTCGAATTCCCACAAGAAATATTACCTTAAGAGGGGCGTTTACCTAGAGCGAATTGGGTCATTCTAAGCACCTACCGTTTTACATTTTACCGAGTTATTCGAAACATTTTCGAAGTGAAATTTCGTCACGGCAATGACAAAAGATTTAGCTACGTAGAGTTCGAGTTTTTTTCTGAATTTGGTACGGTAATGTAAATATTTGTTGTTATATTTTGCTTAAAAATKCGTATTTTTGGCGAGCTATTTCTCGAAAACTAAGGCACATAAACGAAAAATTTGAACTCCACGTTGTAGCTACATATTTCTTTGTATACTACCAAAAACATGAGCACGATAAATGAGTAAAAACATTCAAAAAATCTAAAACCGCAAACCCTTTCGCACGAGTCCGTCACGAGAGCGTAATGCGAATGCCCATCCCCACCAGGTCCGTCGCGTGGTATCGTGTGAGCAGTGAAGCTAAGATACAATCCTGTCGGGAATGATCGAGCGGTATACGATCTATTCCAATACGACTGAATTTCTAAGATTGTATGTCTAATTACACGTGACAAGTTTAATGTTAAAAGCTCTTTCACATTAATTTACTGTCTGCCGAAGCAATGGGGAGGCGGAAAGAAAATTATTATAAAAGTTCCTCCAGAAATCATAGTCGACATGCAGTTAGAATGAAATGTTATATAGTTCATATTTACAGAAATAAATGGGTTATTCCATATTTTGAATAACCTGGTGTAATATGATAGTAAGTTACTAATATCATGCTTACTTTTTTATGCACAACCTACAGTCAGCAATTTTCCGAATATTAGTTTAGCCCGTCTGTTGCTCGTACGATCTTTGCGTGATTTTAATCTATCGGCTACCCTCTTACGTCCCATGTCCCGCTGGTAATATGGTTTGCATAGTTTACATTTCTGCCCGATCGCTCCAAGTAAATGCCCCTCTTAATATTGACAAGTAGACAACCGCAAATAATTTTATTTAATATAACCAATTATTATATATAACTGCTTTTTCTTTACCTGTAGACAAACCTTCTGAATGCAACAAGTTGTTTTAAATCAGTAAAAATTGATAATAAAATCAATACAGATTTCTATAGATAATATGTAGGTAGTTCAGCGGCATGTCAACAAATGGTGCGATTTATCGGGTGCCCAAAAATTGCAGATGGCACCACTTACCAATATCCGCGAAACACCTTTCCCACTTCTGTGATCCTGGTACGCAATCCGAAGATTTCGTAAAATTGCCTGTAACCCCTTCTCTCATAAACACCCTTTCTCACTCATATGATCCTGGTGCGAAACCCGAAAATTTTGCTTCAGGACCAGGATCACATGAGCTGCTAGGAGGCATGGAATTTCTGATTTGACTGGGAACGACGCTACCTATTAAAAAATCTTTGAACTAAATTTGTTATCTGCTTTATAGGAATTACGGATATAACTGCGCTTAAAAGGATAACTAACTTTGCTATTTGTCACGCTAGAAAATGACGCTCTTTTAGAAAGACCGGTAGATGGCAGCAACTTACAATTGTAAGATTTTTACATTTTTTCATCGTCTTATTCTATAGGAGGACGTGACATATGCATATGTTATATAGACTTTTAATATGCTCTGAGCAGTTACAACACGGATCAGGCTAGGTGCTTCATTTTTTTAAATTAAGTACTGTTTCACAAGTTTCATTTACTTTTTAGGCGTATTTTAGCTTATCACGGTCTGAGTTTTGCTAAATTCGATGTTTAACATTCGATTTAGACAAATTTAAGGTCGCTTAGAACAGAAAAAATGAATAAATGTGCGATGTTACACAGCTTCTTAATTGTTAAATTACGATAAACATTGTTATTATACGGTAATTTTATACTTATGGCGATAAACTGAATGGTTGCTGTTTGTATATAGTTTTACAACTTGAAATGAAAATAAAACTTTAACCAGTAAAAAGGAAATTGTGTCGCAGAGTGCTTAACTTATTCAAAAATTAAACATTTAACATGGGGCGCCACCTATCGGCAATCCGTAGAAGCTTGAATTCGCCGGCAAAACCAAGGACCCTTCCAATTCGTTTGTTCGGCATCGTGAGTGGAGTGTACGCCTTATCGGGTGCCCAAAAATTGCAGATGGCGCCACGTACCGGGATCCGCAAAATCCGAACACCTTTTCCACTCCTGTGATCCCGGTACGTAATCCGAATATTTCGTAAAATTGACTGTACTCACTCCTTCCTCCCATACACCCTTTCTCACTCATGTGATCCTGGTGCGAAACCCGAAAATTTTGCTTCGGGACTCCTGAATCTTTGAACTAAATGTGTTTTTTCTGCTTTATTACGTTATAACTGCACTTAAAAAGATAACTTAACTTTGCCATCTGTCATGCTACAAAATGGCCCTCTTATAGAAAGAGGGCGATAGTGGTTTCAAATGACACCGGTAGATGACAACAACTTACAAGTGTAAGATTTTTACATTTTTTATCGTCTTATTCAAAACGAAAATAATGATCATACAATAGGAGGACGTGACATAAGCTTATGATGTTATATAAACTTTCAATATGCTCTGTTGAGTTTCTCATTTTGAAGGCAAAATATTATCAGTATTCATGCAGGCTGATTTGGGCAACTCATCGCATATTGATCACGGTATCAAATAATAACAAACAGCAAAATCTAAAGGATGCAATACATAACGAAACATAAACACAAACACGTGCGCTTTCATATTTCGATGTCATTTGTCAGTCAGCCGATTGCCTGTCTGTATTGTCAAACGTTCGACTTCTAACTACGTCATGATGACGTAGGTAATAGCCGAGTTTAAAAAGGGGCTTTGCCTGCATTCAATTGTCAATAACTTTTTTAAGGCATCAAAAATCCACAGACGAAAGAAATATTTTGGAATTATAGCATTAGCACACCCTTAGCTTCACAAACTACAATATCGTAGAGCTTACTACACATTGGCATTCAGTTTGTACTTATAATCATAGTCAATTTTTGTTAGGCGCTTATGCACCGATGATGGTTTACTGTTTATAATTTTGTTTATTACAAATTGTTGGTTTTTGTTATACTCTTGCAGGTGGTAAAAAAATTAGATTCTGTTTTAATGTGCGGTAACGATTTTTGACACTGTCTATTCGTATCGATGATGATAAATAAATTAATGTGCACACACTTAGCAGTATCCGATTCTTTTAAATTGCAACCTTGTTGACAGAAAAACTGGAATTGCTTTGCAGACTGTTTAAGGATCACTTAGATTCTCTGAGCGCCTGGAATACAAGTAATGTTTATTGCGAGCTTGCGTGACTGTAATACACAAGCATGGGTATTTCACGGTACCTGTATAGCAGATCATTTATTATCTTGACAATCGACTTGAATCTGTACACACTGCTAGCAAAACCCTCGCAATTGATAAAGATAAACAACTCTTGTAGATTAGGTTGATGCCGTACACAATTAGAATACCGCAATAATAGGGACAAGAATATCAATGTTGAATATTAAAGCAGAATTAAAAATGTTCGTCGAATTTCACAGCTTCGAAATGTGCTATGAAACTTAGCGACGTTTTTGTTTATGGTATTGAAACTGACATTTAGAATAAAAACAGTTATCAACAATATTCTTAAGTGCACTTAGTGATGATGTTATATGCAGACCAGTGCACAGTTAATGGTTTGTACAAAGTGTAACAAGACAATGATATTAATTTACGAGGCATGTTTTTTAAGTAAGTACCGTTTTGGAATTAAAAAAAGACATGCAAAGATATCGCAATAATTTTATCTTACATGAAAGCCTGTACCTTAATCTACTTTTCTACATAATTTCCGTGAATATTGAGGCGCTTGTCATAACGTGGCACCAGTTTTTGAATACCCTCCTCATAAAATTCTGCCGCCTGACTTGTTAACCACTGTATCACAAATGTTTCGACTTCGTAATCGTCTTAAAGACGCTGACCACCCAGGTGTTTCTTCAAGTGCAGGAACAAATGGTAGTCACTGGGCGCCAGATCAGGGCTGTATGGAGGATGATCTAGAGTTTCCCATTTAAAAGATTTGATGAGATCTTTGGTCCGATTAGCCACATGTGGACGGACATTGTCATGCAGCAAAACGATACCCTTACTCAACTTGCCACGTCTTTTGTTCTGGATTGCACGACGCAGATTGTTCAATGTCTTACAATAAGACGCTGCATTGATTGTCTCATTACGAGGCAGAAACTCCACTAGCAATACTCCTTTTCTGTCCCAAAAAACTGTGCACATGATTTTCCGAGCAGAAATTGTTTGCTTAAACTTCACTTTTTTGGGTGATGATGAATGTCGCCATTCCATGGATTGTTGTTTCGATTCTGGTGTGACGTAGGCCACCCACGTTTCGTCACCAGTAACAATTTGGTCTAAAAAATCTTCACCTTCATTGTGGTACCGCTCAAGGAAAGTCAATGCACTGCCTAAACGTTGGGTTTTGTGCAAATCCGTCAACATTTTCGGAACGCAACGTGAACACAATTTCCGGTAATTCAAGTTCTCGGTCACAATGCGATACAAAACACTACGAGAATATTGAGGAAAGCAGTCGCACTATGATGAAATTGTAAAACGTCTGTTTTCTGTCACCTTTTCGTTCACTTTCTGCACCAAATCTTCATTAACGACCGAAGGACGCCCACTCCGTTCTTCATCATGCACATCTGTGCGGCCATCTTTAAATGCTCTCATAATGTTTTGTCCGTAAACTTCACAGATCTCACGATGAATATCGATCGGTTATACGCCTTTAGCACTAAGAAATCGTATAACAGCCCGTACTTCACAATCGGCGGGACTCACGATTGTCGGAGGCATCTTAAACACTCAGTAAACAACGTGTACAATGAAGAATCAAACTGTAATGGCGTCAGTGCGTAGACAAGAGATGTAGGTAACCAGCGCGCATGCGCGGAACGCCGACCGTAGCGCTGCGGCGGCGAAATCGCAAAACGGTACTTACTTAAAAAACATGCCTCGTAATTATACACGAGCATGTTTATTAGTACACAAAACAATTATTAGTGTTGGTTTAAAATTTAATTATCCTCAATTATTTTCAAATTTACTAACGGTATAGACATCGATGTATAGGTACATGACATACCACGAAGAAAAATAAAGTCAAAATACCAGTACATTTGGAAAACTAAGCGATTTCTCTATGATATATCTATGGGCAGTTTTTATGGTATGCTTAGCTATAGCGTGTAAGAACGGCGTGTGAAAAAGAAAGGTTTTCTTCTAACAAAATCTCATTAATTTTGGAATATCTTCAATTTTCGCAAGTTGGTGTCGCCAATATTATTGATTTGATTGATTGATCGATCGATTGATTAAATCAGCGTACAGTCAGCATTTCTGCCACTCCCCGATATACCGCCGGGCCGGCCGTCTACGCTGGGTTGGAGGGGTACATGCTGATTGCTAGTAGTGCGCCTGCCTAGCGCATGTTAAGGGAATATAAGGACTGAATAGAAAGGTTATATAGGTAACATTCATTTTCTTTGAATATTTYCTTGGTGCTGTTGACATCATTGGTCCATTTCACAGTCGCTTGATTAATTTCTTGTCTCTCTCTATAGTTGTTTTTCGTATWAAGCACGGTCTTCCTCTCTTTCGTTCGTCTCCGCTTAGCTCCCAAGTCTTCCGTGTGGTTTGCCTCTTTCCTTTAGATGTGCCCCTAGTATCTGATGTGTTTGATGTCGGTYTGGCTCGGCGGCATKGTTCTTCTTGTTGGAAGTCGTTTAAGAGTGCTGAGATTCTGTCGGCATTTTCCATTGAGGTATACATGGGACATCACTATACCGACCGTAACAATGATAATAGTAACGCAAACATAAGTACATAACATTAGGACACAATGTGAATTAAACTCTTACAATTTTATGTAGTTGTTCGATTTCTGTATCTTGTTTAGGTTTCTCTTTCATGATGATGTTGACGTTTCCTTGTGTGATTTCATCTATTTGTCCGATCGCTTGCTGGAGCTCTAGATGGGGTGATGATCTAGGCGATTATTCTTGAATGTGTGCATTTTTACTCCTTCTTTCTGGTTGTGCCTCTAAGATTTGTTCTCTCCAACCGAAGTCTTTGGAACTACTTCACTGTAAGGACGACAGTAACAACCACAACACATGTGTGTGCATCACTAAGACACATTATTAACGAAAGGTTTACGTGTGAACTGCGATTATCTCATTTATTATGTCTGCTGTAACCGCCATTATTTCTTCTCCTCCTCTCTTTCTAGGTCATTTAGGAGTAACAAGATTCCTCCTCGTAGTCCTGCTTCTTGATATTTTGAATTTACAATTTCTTCTAAGCTGACTCGAATCTTTGGATGTTTTGTCTGATATAACTTACAGTTGTTGCTCTTAGCTCTCTTGTATGTTTACAACGTACTTGTTGTGTGATGTTCTTCCCATGTATTTGAGTGCGAGGGCACTGAAGAGACAATTTCCGTCACCTGGAATTATCTGTGCCAGGACGGTGTGCCGTTTTGTTTTTACTATTTCCATCATTTTAAATTGTTACTTTAGCAATATTATTGATTTGAAACAAAATTAAACAATTCGGTATCGGTACCCCATAGCCTAACGCATAGATAATGCATTAGGGTTAAAATTATATGAAATATACGAACACCCAATAAGAAGAGGTGTTCCATTTAAAGTAAAGAATTTAGGAAAGGTACCACACTCTATATCAAATAATAATAATAGGAAACATTTTCGATATAACCAGAGGTGTGGTATGTTCCAATGTAATATTGAAGGGTAAATTCTGTCACATTAGTCTTAATAGCTTGCATGCAACCTGCACAAAACGTAGTGGGCCATTATGTATACTTAATTTTAATTTTGATCCTATCAACAATACTATAATGAAATATATTTCGGTAGGTACAAAAAAAATTGACTAGCGACTGTTTCCTGTTTTTCAAAATTTCGGAAATCGTGGCTGATTCATTGTTCATGTATGTTACCGCACTATGCCTACCACGACACTGTACATTTGCTGGTGTACAGATTGAAATATTTCATAGAGAGCATGCAGGTGAGGGTCAAAAACCTGCACGCACGTATACTGCGGTAGTTATTGCTCAATTACGAAAGTTGTCTTGTGGTAACTAAAACTTTTTGTTTCCTCCTTTACTTGGTAGCTAATAAATATAAATTACTTAATAAGGTAGCTATTATTTTTCAACTCTTCTTTTATGCATCCAAGGAATAGTTGTCGTTATAATGTATTATTAGTAAGCTGCTTGAGAATTCAACTTCAAGTCTGCCTACGAAACTTTAACTGATATTCACAAAAACAGAAAAGAAGTGTAAATCTATTATGTATAGTTAAAATGTCAAGACATGTGTTCTTCATATTAACTTATTGTGATTGATGACAATAATTTCAGCTTTGGATAAAAAGCGTGAATTCAATTTGCCATAAGATGCTACTTCTGGTGGGCACTGATATACCTATATCATTAATCACGTAAGCCATTCAGAAGAGCGAAATTGCCCTCTAGAGATAATTACGTAGTTAAAAGTGGTTTTGAAAGTCATTATATCTAACTGTTATACTGATCTATGAGCTTCGATTCCGGATATGGATATAGATAACTGGTTAGGCTGTTAATGCTTCTCTAAACAAACACGATCAAACTATGTGTACTTCTGGTCACTTTTCTACAGTTGTTAATTTATGATTTATCAGTTTTTTTAAGAGCGTTTGTAAAATCTTAGCAGATATCTGATTAAGAAATAGAGTAATGTGTATAGTATAAACGTCGCATTTGAAAGGACTAAACAAGCGCATGCGCGATGTTTATGGAAATGAAATGAGAACATAAAATACAAATAAACATACAATAAAGATGAAAACATGGAATGTATGAAGGATCTCAACAAACGCTAGATTTCAAGATAAAGTATTAAATATAGAAACAGCTGTGTGAGAAGTTAAATGGAGAGAAGAAATAATAGTAAAGAAGCCCGAGTATAATGTTATGTATGCTAAATAAAATATGCAAAGAAGGAATAGAACAAGATTTATGGTGTCAAAGAGAACAAGGAAAGAGGTTATAGACTTTAGAGGAGTAAGTTGAAAAAGGATATCATACATTAAAATAAAATTTTTGCAATAATTAATGTATATGTGCATCAATATAAACAGCCGCAGTGAAAAACAAGAATAAAAGCCTTTTCGAGGAAAGAGAATTTAGCGCATTTTTCTTGTATCGTCTAGATGTATTTAATTTCATTTTAAGTATAAAAGATACGTTTCTTGTAACAAACAGAGTTTATCTACAAGTACATCTTGATCATCGTTAAGTCAAGACCAAAAATAATACCCTTTGGTCAAGACCTATCCAACGAGCCCGATCCATTGAGCTGTTTATGAGATATTAATCAACAATAATTGAATGTGTGGTCGAGGGGGTCGAAGTTCGGGGAGAGCAGGTACATGCTGATCATTGTTAGGTCTATTCAAACAGCCATCAACGGGTCTGATCCGTTGAGCTATTTTGAAGCTATGAGCGTGAAGGAAGCGGAAAATGGGTTAAAAATAAATTTGTTACGATGTACTGAAGAGTTTGGATGATAAAATACCGAGATAAAATGCAATTATGGTAATTGGAGATCCTATCAAATGGAAAAGAAGCTTAGAGGTATAGTAGGAAAGGAAACAATTCATTAGTATAATGGATTAAGACAATTAGGGGTCTGCAATTTGTCAACTATGAATAACAGGTACACTATAAGTACAAAGTTCAAATATACACCGCGACAGAAAATAACTTGAGTAAAACCGGGAAAACTCGAGATAATTATGCAACGTACTACGTAATAACAAAGAAAAGAGATGTAGTCGTGCACACAGATTATTGTCAGTTAAAAATATAAGCGCATTTAAGAATGGTACTAAAGAACTAAAAAAGAAAACAAAGAGGAAAATCGGTAGAAGCAGGAGATCTGAGACTTGAATGTGGAAAGTATTTATAACGCGGAAATAGAAAAAGAGTTGAATAAACAAATCTATTAACGAAGAGGTGGAATGGAACTGTAATAGAGCAGAAGAATAGACAAAAACAGAAAGACTGGTTTGATACTGAATAAGAAATATCAGCCAGGACAATAAAAAATGCAAGACTAGAATGATTGGGAAGTAATAAAGAATAAGTAAGACCAAGTTACAATGAAATGAGTCGGGTCTTCATCACGCTTATTTTTTTTGTCGACGGACATTTTTCATTTTGACAAGACGTTTTTAAGAATTGAGCACTGCTCACCTACTTATTATATAGTGCTGCCCTGCTGGTACTGGTGATTTCATTAAAGCTCAGTTCCGTTTATCTATAAGTATACCTTGCTTTCCAAAAACACTGAGAACAAACATTGGTTTCGCTAGTTTTGTTTTTCTCAATACTATATCTGTTTATACTTATTCTAGTTACCTGTATGGATGTTGAAAATATTGCTAAGATCTATATCTTTTTGCTAAAGTTAATCACCATTACAATAAAAAAGCAATGTTTATTTAACTTTTCCTCTAATTCAACAAATACAACTCTACAAGAGGGGGAGGTGGCAATTTTAAAAACAATAACAATAATGGAGCTCCGCTTCTATATTTAGGTTAGGAAATTCTGAATTACCGCGCTCATACTTTTGAACCGTTTACTCTCAGGTAATTGAAAATCAATACCAACCAGTGGTGGAATTTCTTTTCCCTAGGAATACAAATAATATAGATGAGAGTTTTAACTGTCTGTTGTCTATTTTAAATTTTGATATTATTTCACTTCGTAAACGAGTGATCAAAAACATAAAGTGATTATTTACAACCGCGTCATTAGGTATATTTAAAATGACTCCTAATTGATTCACATAAAAATTACTATAGAAATACAACACTGGGTGGAATATCCCTTTGTTATGCACATCTGCAAAACATAAAAAACTACATTCGATTGCGACATATCCCTTTCAATTAGCAATTCCGTAATATACTTTTCTTATACCTAAGCAAATAATAATAGAACATGACGGCTTCAGTTTTGATGCAACCATGCTCTAATTTTGTTTTCCCACAACAAACTCACATGGCCCACACAGAGAGCAGATCGAGGACTACATCTGTGTTATGTAAGCGACATTTGACACCCTATATTTCTTATTCCACATCTGTTAGTAACAACCAGCGCTTTTAAACGACACAAAAGCTTTATGGACCCGTTCGTGCGAAGAATATGCGTCCGTCACTTTTATACGTCTGACCGTTAGTTAAGTGCTAGTCATCAAATTTTATTGTTGAATGTACCTGCTAGGACTAGCTTATTGTTCAATTATCGAGTTCGATATAGTTCCAAGGTATTATTCGTTTAGTCACGTGCTTGAATTTGGAACTGATAATAGTCGCAACAATGGCGATGGCCACAGGAAAGGAAACTGCAGTTTAATGATTACAAAGGGCGTACTGTATGTTGAGTGTATGGTTTGAATACGAGTATATTGCTAGGGCCCTCAGGTGATCAATTCTCCCGTGCTTTTAGGAACGTTTTATCCCACARTAATAAATTCCGGTGTTTTGTAAATAAACTGCATATTTGGCCACGCTTTGTTTTTATTTAACAATTCAACAAATTTCCATTAGCAATTTACCCTTACTTTTGACAACCATAATAATAATATTCATCGGTTGTAAAAGGCCAGGAGATTCTTAACGAAAACGATGTTAATAAATGGTAATCCGAAGCAGTGGCGGCTCCTCGGGGTAGGCAAGGTAGGCACCGCCTACTTTGCAATTTCAATCAACAATGCCATAAAAATAAAAAATAATTAGCTAGAAATTTATAATTTTTTTAATGCAATTTGTTTTTATACCTATGTTTATTTAATATTTCATCCCAAGTTTACCCATACCGCTCCAAAATTACGAACCGCGTTATTATGGCGAACGTTTAAATTGGGAATAGGCTACACAACTTGACCAACTGAAATTCATTTGTATTTGTGTTCACGTCCTTCAGAATCTGCACCGTTAACGACAGGAGTTGACGGTTAACGTAGTAAAATCGATAGAGGTTTTAAATCCCACCGGTAGATGGCAGCAACTTGCAAGTGTAAGATTTTTATATTTTTTATCGTCTTATTCAAAATGAAACATCTAACATCATGATAATCATGCAATAGGAAGACGTGACATAGGGATATGTTATATAAATTTTCAATATGCTGTGAACAGTTACAACACGGATAAGATTAGGTGATCTACTATTTAAATTAAGTACCGTTTCACAAGTTTCGTTTACTTTTTTAGCGTTTTTGAGCTTATTATAGTTTGAGTTTTGCTAAATTGTTTGTTTAACATTCGATTTGGAGAAATTTAAGGTCGTTTAAAGCAGAAAACGAATAAATGTGCGGTGGTATACGAATAAAAATAAATGATTGGCATGACCATTAAAACAATATATATTCGAAGACAATAATTATAATTGCTTATACTATATACGAGTAGAAGGTGTCGCCTACCCTACTTGGAAGGTCACGAGCCGCCACTGATCCGAAGGAACAATATCGGGACTATACTTGGGTCAATTGGAAGTTCCTAACGTACAGTTGGGTAATACGACCCGGGCCCATGGCCATGGCCCATACCCGCTAACTTTTTTCGAGGCGACATCTGTTGTCTAGTGGACGCACTGTATTATTCGTTAGAATGTTAACGTGCTTATGCTTAACTTACAGATCTGTTGCGCCAGTACTTTTTAGCAGACATCGCTACATGTGATTTACCGGCATTTCGTTCTTAAATTTGTGTAAAATTCTAACATATTTCAGCCCGTAGTAAACACAAAGGGGAGTACGTAGATCCAATGCTATGTGTAATTACTATGCTTCAAGTGGACACCACAAAGTGTGCTGATTGCAATTCAACAAAAATTTTCTAACCTCATTTCTGAAAAACCGCGCGGGCAGAAGCATGACCCAAGTCAATGTTTGATGTGGGCCATATTTCTGATTATAAAAACAGGCCGTAATGCATACATATTTATTTATTTATCATAGTAAATGGGGAAGGATGCAGAGGGATTCGTAGTAACTGGACGAAAGACATGGTGACTAAAGCATTGGAACTTTTAAAACAAGGCAGAAGTCTAAGATACGCAAAGGAGCGGAATTTAGAGAACTACATTGCGAAATCACATAAAAACCGGAAGTAACTGAAGAAAATTAGGCCAAAAAACTCTGCTCGCGCCAGAACAAGAGGAAAATTTCACCAAGCGTATAATAAAAATGTCGTGCGTTGGAGTACCTTTAATACCAAAATGTGTACAAAAGTATGTCTACTAGTACTGCGTGAGTAACGAAATTCCTCACAAATTTAATTCTGCAAAGAAAATAGTTGGATTTACCTGGTACAAGGATTTCTTACGAAGACATCCTAACATTTCAACGAGAAAGGCACAATCAATGAATCTTGCAGGAGTATAAAAACTTAATGCAGTTGTAGTAAGATCATTTTTAAAAACTAAGTGTAGTTCTTGATGGTTTCGGTTTAAAAGACTCGCCAGAAAGAATACATGATCTTGACGAGAAGGGGTGTATCTTAACTCCGCACGATTCCCAATCTATTTGAGGCCCTAAATGTGGCAAGAGTGTCCATATGATTACCAAGGAGCATACAAAAAAAATGTAAATATAGTTGCTTGTATCAGTGCTATAGGACAGACCATACCGCCAATGGTGATAAAAAAGGAAATATGGCGGGAATATGCTGCCGGTGGCAAGAGAAATATTTGTGAAATACATTGAACCATATACAGAACTGTCATCCCAATTCTGAGTTCGACCAACTTCAACTGAAAAAAAAGCTCGATGTGGATCAAGAGCCAGTTCCTGGCTATTCAAACGGGGCAACAACTCAGAAAACCAACTAAAATTAACTGACTATGAAAATAGATAGGTAATCTAAGAAATAGCGCAAGTACGAGAAAGTAAATTAATATTTAAAGCATCATTAAACCCCAAAAACACTAAATCGGATGCAAGACTGATAAATTTGTGCAAAGCAATTGAGTTTGACAGATCCACGGATGCATCTGAAGCAACAAAAGACTTTTCGCAAATTACAAAAACACCGGATATAGTATCGCTCAATTCAAGACCAACTAGAAATAAAGCAATTAATTACAAAATGCAGCTATAAAGGAAAGACCTTTTTAACACAGGTATGACGCAAAAACTGAAAAAATATAATAAAAGATACCAAACCCGGGTAAAAGGAAATTTACAAAGAAGAATGAAGAAGAAAGCTGGCTATGCAGAATATGCAACGAGAATTACAAAAGTAACATGCGCAAGTTTGCCGCTTGCAACACTTAGGTATGAAATGTGTGTTGGGCTAACTCCGAAGGATCTTAAGCTTTTCTATTATCCAGATTGTGTCATTTAAGAAAAATATCATGGGTGAGCCATATTTATGCCGTTAGTATCTTAGTGGGCCACAATATATAAGTGAAAGGCTGCAATATGGCCTGCAACCAACACATTTTTATTTTTGTTTTATAATAGGAAAAATTATTTATTGCATTAGTTTTGAGAAAACTAATGTTTTTGCACTATGTGTAAGTCAAATTTACAATATATTTCTTTTGTTGAAATGCTTGGTTTCCTTTTTTATGCGCAACTAAAGCGAAAGTGGGTCATATTACCCTAATGTACCTTAGTCCAATTCGATCATCTTGGCGCGCATCTCATCATGCGAAAGAGGAGATGAGCTTGGTTGACGTCTTTTGCCATGAGCTGTTCATGTACGAACTTGAGTCAAGTGCAGTAAACCTGTGAAAAGTTCCCAAATGCACAATTCATGATGGCAAAAAATCGATCGGGCCATCTTCACTCCAAGCTAATACCGGTTGGGTCATCATTGGCAACCCGTCTTTTGTTGTAATTGATTCAGAATTTAGCGCCATCCACCAAGGTAAAACTTTTACAGCAACGAGTCACGGTTTGTTTTTCGTTGATTCTTTTGAATTTCATTCAGCTCATGAACAACATTTTGACCGCGCTTGCTACTCTTGACTCGCTATGGTGGAATGTAAATTACTGAAACCTTGCGTTTAATTTTCCGTGGTTGAAACACGATTCATATGAACAATGTAGTGGCCACGTAGCAATTATCTATGGTCGCCCAGAGTGCTACTCTTAAGGCTCTTAATGTCCTATGTGCCTATGTGGGCACGTGTTCACGCTGGTGCCCACATTGACAAAAAGAGAAGGACATACAAATATAAATGGTATTTATTAAATATTTAATTGTAAACATTATAACAAGTTTCGCCTCGATTCGGTGCTGCTTGCGCTTCAAGAGATTGAGAAAATGTAGTCCGATGGCTTTACACACTTTACAAAAGTTCTGCCACCGTCGCTGAAAACTTCATAGGCTAACGTCTGCAGTTGCTTTCATTAACAGACTCCTTACCCATATAATGTTATGTGTTCAGTTGCGATGAGTGGAAGTGGAAGTTAAGGATCTTTTTCACGATTGTTCATCATGATAAACTTGAAACAACGGGTTATAACGTTAACATAAAAAGCCGTTAAAGACTGTAAAACACCCTGCCAAATGTAGAGAACGTGTCCCCTCGTGGCACACTATGAATATTCAAGGGTCTCCTAAACATTCTTTTCAACTTTAAATAAAAAAGCGGCCAAAATTTTAGTCGCCTCTTTAAAAATATAAAACGTACTTTTACTAAATTAATGTTAACTTCTTCTTAGGACAAGTTTACTTACTGAGTTTTAACTCGGCTACAAGTTAGCCATTCACTTTGGAACAGACAAGCATCTTTAGATGTAATATATGGTAAGCAGCAAACACTAACACCTTTATATTAAATTGCACAAATGATTAATAGTATCTGGATCGCTGTTTTTGTTAGTTGCATCGTTACACATGATACCCGTGTGAAAACAGCGGCCAATTCCAGCAGCCAATTTTTACGGAAACACCCGAATACTATAGAGCTAACAAACTTTGTAGATGGCCGTTCATTCATATAGGTAATTAGCTTCTACCTAGTCACCAGGAAATAGCACATTCTAAAACAAATTTTTATAACAGCACCCGTACAACGATACATTGCAAACCATCCCAAGGGGTAAAAACCGCCCTCTCGAGCACTAAAAAATTCATATCTCGGTTAGCCCCCATAGTAACTCTTTGATATTTGCACACGATGTTACCCATACCGCCAGCCAAACAGCGCCCGTACAAAGATTCATTGCAAACCATCCCAAGGGGTAGAAACCGCCCTTTAGAACACTAAAATATTCATATCTCGGTTAGCCCCCATAGTAACCCTTTTATATTCGCACATAATGTTGCTTATACCGATAGGCAAACAGCGCCCGTACAACGATTCATTGCAAACCATCCCAAGGGGTAGAAACCGCCCTCTCGAACACTAAAAAAATCATATCTCGGTTAGCTCCCATAGAAACTCTTTGATATTTGCACACGATGTTGCCCATACCACCAGGCAAACAGCGCCCGTACAACGATTCATTGCAAACCATCCCAAGGGGTAGAAACCGCCCTCTCGAACACTAAAAAATTCATATCTCGGTTAGCCCCCATAGTAACTCTTTGATATTTGCACACGATGTTACCCATACCGCCAGCCAAACAGCGCCCGTACAACGATTCATTGCAAACCATCCCAAGGGGTAGAAACCGCCCTCTCGAACACTAAAAAAATCATATCTCGGTTAGCCCCCATAGTAACTCTTTGATATTTGCACACGATGTTGCCCATACCACCAGGCAAACAGCGCCCGTACAACGATTCATTGCAAACCATCCCAAGGGGTAGAAACCGCCCTCTCGAACACTAAAAAAATCATATCTCGGTTAGCCCCCATAGTAACTCTTTGATATTTGCACACGACGTTGCCCATACCACCAGGCAAACAGCGCCCGTACAATGATTCATTGCAAACCATCCCAAGGGGTAGAAACCGCCCTCTCGAACACTAAAAAAATCATATCTCGGTTAGCCCCCATAGTAACTCTTTGATATTTGCACACGATGTTGCCCATACCACCAGGCAAACAGCGCCCGTACAACGATTCATTGCAAACCATCCCAAGGGGTAGAAACCGCCCTCTCGAACACTAAAAAAATCATATCTCGGTTAGCCCCCATAGTAACTCTTTGATATTTGCACACGACGTTGCCCATACCACCAGGCAAACAGCGCCCGTACAATGATTCATTGCAAACCATCCCAAGGGGTAGAAACCGCCCTCTCGAACACTAAAAAAATCATATCTCGGTTAGCCCCCATAGTAACTCTTTGATATTTGCACACGATGTTACCCATACCGCCAGCCAAACAGCGCCCGTACAAAGATTCATTGCAAACCATCCCAAGGGGTAGAAACCGCCCTTTAGAACACTAAAATATTCATATCTCGGTTAGCCCCCATAGTAACCCTTTTATATTCGCACATAATGTTGCTTATACCGATAGGCAAACAGCGCCCGTACAACGATTCATTGCAAACCATCCCAAGGGGTAGAAACCGCCCTCTCGAACACTAAAAAAATCATATCTCGGTTAGCTCCCATAGAAACTCTTTGATATTTGCACACGATGTTGCCCATACCACCAGGCAAACAGCGCCCGTACAACGATTCATTGCAAACCATCCCAAGGGGTAGAAACCGCCCTCTCGAACACTAAAAAATTCATATCTCGGTTAGCCCCCATAGTAACWCTTTGATATTTGCACACGATGTTACCCATACCGCCAGCCAAACAGCGCCCGTACAACGATTCATTGCAAACCATCCCAAGGGGTAGAAACCGCCCTCTCGAACACTAAAAAAATCATATCTCGGTTAGCCCCCATAGTAACTCTTTGATATTTGCACACGATGTTGCCCATACCACCAGGCAAACAGCGCCCGTACAACGATTCATTGCAAACCATCCCAAGGGGTAGAAACCGCCCTCTCGAACACTAAAAAAATCATATCTCGGTTAGCCCCCATAGTAACTCTTTGATATTTGCACACGACGTTGCCCATACCACCAGGCAAACAGCGCCCGTACAACGATTCATTGCAAACCATCCCAAGGGGTAGAAACCGCCCTCTCGAACACTAAAAAAATCATATCTCGGTTAGCCCCCATAGTAACTCTTTGATATTTGCACACGATGTTRCCCATACCCCCAGSCAAACAGCGCCCGTACAATGAATCATTGCAAACCATCCCAAGGGGTAGAAACCGCCCTCTCAAACACTAAAAAAATCATATCTCGGTTAGCCCCCATAATAACTCTTTGATATTTGCACACGATGTTACCCATACCGCCAGCCAAACAGCGCCCGTACAACGATTCATTGCAAACCATCCCAAGGGGTAGAAACCGCCCTCTCGAACACTAAAAAAATCATATCTCGGTTAGCCCCCATAGTAACTCTTTGATATTTGCACACGATGTTACCCATACCGCCAGCCAAACAGCGCCCGTACAATGATTCATTGCAAACCATCCCAAGGGGTAGAAACCGCCCTCTCAAACACTAAAAAAATCATATCTCGGTTAGCCCCCATAATAACTCTTTGATATTTGCACACGATGTTACCCATACCGCCAGCCAAACAGCGCCCGTACAACGATTCATTGCAAACCATCCCAAGGGGTAGAAACCGCCCTCTCGAACACTAAAAAAATCATATCTCGGTTAGCCCCCATAGTAACTCTTTGATATTTGCACACGATGTTACCCATACCGCCAGCAAAACAGCGCCCGTACAATGATTCATTGCAAACCATCCCAAGGGGTAGAAACCGCCCTCTCAAACACTAAAAAAATCATATCTCGGTTAGCCCCCATAATAACTCTTTGATATTTGCACACGATGTTACCCATACCGCCAGCCAAACAGCGCCCGTACAACGATTCATTGCAAACCATCCCAAGGGGTAGAAACCGCCCTCTCGAACACTAAAAAAATCATATCTCGGTTAGCCCCCATAGTAACTCTTTGATATTTGCACACGATGTTACCCATACCGCCAGCCAAACAGCGCCCGTACAACGATTCATTGCAAACCATCCCAAGGGGTAGAAACCGCCCTCTCGAACACTAAAAAAATCATATCTCGGTTGGCCCCCATAGTAACTCTTTGATATTTGCACACGATGTTGCCCATACCACCAGGCAAACAGCGCCCATACAACGATTCATTGCAAACCATCCCAAGGGGTAGAAACCGCCCTCTCGAACACTAAAAAAATCATATCTCGGTTAGCCCCCATAGTAACTCTTTGATATTTGCACACGATGTTACCCATACCCCCAGCCAAACAGCGCCCGTACAACGATTCATTGCAAACCATCCCAAGGGGTAGAAACCGCCCTCTCGAACACTAAAAAAATCATATCTCGGTTAGCCCCCATAGTAACTCTTTGATATTTGCACACGATGTTGCCCATACCACCAGGCAAACAGCGCCCGTACAACGATTCATTGCAAACCATTCCAAGGGGTAGAAACCGCCCTCTCGAACACTAAAAAATTCATATTTCGGTTAGCCCCCATAGTAACTCTTTGATATTTGCACACGATGTTACATATACCGCCAGCCAAACAGCGCCCGTACAACGATTCATTGCAAACCATCGCAAGGGGAAGAAACCGCCCTCTCGAACACTAAAATAATCATATCTCGGTTAACCCCCATAGTAACTCTTTGATATTTGCACACGATGTTGCCCATACAACCAGGCAAAGAGCGCCCATACAACGATTCATTGCAAACCATCCCAAGGGGTAGAAACCGCCCTCTCGAGCACTAAATAATTCATATCTCGGTTAGCCCCCATAGTAACTCTCTGATATTTGCACACGATGTTGCCCATACCGCCAGGCAAACAGCGCCCATACAAAGATTCATTGCAAACCATCCCAAGGGGTAGAAACCGCCCTTTAGAACACTAAAAAATTCATATCTCGGTTAGCCCCCATAGTAACTCTTTTATATTCGCACATAATGTTGCTTATACCGATAGGCAAACAGCGCCCGTACAACGATTCATTGCAAACCACACCAAGGGGTAGAAACCGCCCTCTCGCACAATTAAATATTCATATCTCGTATCTCGTATGGGCAACATCGTGTGCAAATATCAGAGAGTTACTATGGGGGCTAACCGAGATATGAATTTTTTAGTGTTCGAGAGGGCGGTTTCTACCCCTTGGGATGGTTTGCAATGAATCGTTGTACGGGCGCTGTTTGCCTGGTGGTATGGGCAACATCGTGTGCAAATATCAAAGAGTTACTATGGGGGCTAACCGAGATATGATTTTTTTAGTGTTCGAGAGGGCGGTTTCTACCCCTTGGGATGGTTTGCAATGAATCGTTGTACGGGCGCTGTTTGCCTATCGGTTTAAGCAACATTATGTGCGAATACAAAAGAGTTACTATGGGGGCTAACCGAGATATGAATTGTTTAGTGTTTTAAAGGGCGGTTTCTACCCCTTGGGATGGTTTGCAATGAATCGTTGTATGGGCGCTGTTTGCCTGGTGGTATGGGCAACATCGTGTGCAAATATCAAAGAGTTACTATGGGGGCTAACCGAGATATGATATTTTTAGTTTTCGAGAGGGCGGTTTCTACCCCTTGGGATGGTTTGCAATGAATCTTTGTACGGGTGCTGTTTGGCTGGCGGTATGGGTAACATCGTGTSCAAATAACAAAGAGTTMCTATGGAGGCTAACCGAGATATGATTTTTTTAGTGTTCGAGAGGGCGGATTCTACCCCTTGGGATGGTTTGCAATGAATCGTTGTACGGGCGCTGTTTGCCTGGTGGTATGGGCAACATCGTGTGCAAATATCAAAGAGTTACTATGAGGGCTAACCGAGATATGAATTTTTTAGTGTTCGAGAGGGCGGTTTCTACCCCTTGGGATGGTTTGCAATGAATCGTTGTACGGGCGCTGTTTGGCTGGCGGTATGGGAAACATCGTGTGCAAATATCAAGGAGTTACTATGGGGGCTAACCGAGATATGAATTTTTTAGTGTTCGAGAGGGCGGTTTCTACCCCTTGGGATGGTTTGCAATGAATCGTTGTACGGGCGCTGTTTGGCTGGCGGTATGGGTAACATCGTGTGCAAATATCAAAGAGTTACTATGGGGGCTAACCGAGATATGATTTTTTTAGTGTTCGAGAGGGCGGTTTCTACCCCTTGGGATGGTTTGCAATGAATCGTTGTACGGGCGCTGTTTGCCTGGTGGTATGGGCAACATCGTGTGCAAATATCAAAGAGTTACTATGGGGGCTAACCGAGATATGATTTTTTTAGTGTTCGAGAGGGCGGTTTCTACCCCTTGGGATGGTTTGCAATGAATCGTTGTACGGGCGCTGTTTGGCTGGCGGTATGGGTAACATCGTGTGCAAATATCAAAGAGTTACTATGGGGGCTAACCGAGATATGAATTTTTTAGTGTTCGAGAGGGCGGTTTCTACCCCTTGGGATGGTTTGCAATGAATCGTTGTACGGGCGCTGTTTGCCTGGTGGTATGTGCAACATCGTGTGCAAATATCAAAGAGTTACTATGGGGGCTAACCGAGATATGAATTTTTTAGTGTTCGAGAGGGCGGTTTCTACCCCTTGGGATGGTTTGCAATGAATCGTTGTACGGGCGCTGTTTGCCTGGTGGTATGGGCAACATCGTGTACAAATATCAAAGAGTTMCTATGGGGGCTAACCGAGATATGAATTTTTTAGTGTTCGAGAGGGCGGTTTCTACCCCTTGGGATGGTTTGCAATGAATCGTTGTACGGGCGCTGTTTGGCTGGCGGTATGGGTAACATCGTGTGCTAATATCAGAGAGTTACTATGGGGGCTAACCGAGATATGAATTTTTTAGTGTTCGAGAGGGCGGTTTCTACCCCTTGGGATGGTTTGCAATGAATCGTTGTACGGGCGCTGTTTGCCTGGTGGTATGTGCAACATCGTGTGCAAATATCAAAGAGTTACTATGGGGGCTAACCGAGATATGAATTTTTTAGTGTTCGAGAGGGCGGTTTCTACCCCTTGGGATGGTTTGCAATGAATCGTTGTACGGGCGCTGTTTGGCTGGCGGTATGGGTAACATCGTGTGCAAATATCAAAGAGTTACTATGGGGGCTAACCGAGATATGATTTTTTTAGTGTTCGAGAGGGCGGTTTCTACCCCTTGGGATGGTTTGCAATGAATCGTTGTACGGGCGCTGTTTGCCTGGTGGTATGGGCAACATCGTGTGCAAATATCAAAGAGTTACTATGGGGGCTAACCGAGATATGATTTTTTTAGTGTTCGAGAGGGCGGTTTCTACCCCTTGGGATGGTTTGCAATGAATCGTTGTACGGGCGCTGTTTGGCTGGCGGTATGGGTAACATCGTGTGCAAATATCAAAGAGTTACTATGGGGGCTAACCGAGATATGAATTTTTTAGTGTTCGAGAGGGCGGTTTCTACCCCTTGGGATGGTTTGCAATGAATCGTTGTACGGGCGCTGTTTGCCTGGTGGTATGTGCAACATCGTGTGCAAATATCAAAGAGTTACTATGGGGGCTAACCGAGATATGAATTTTTTAGTGTTCGAGAGGGCGGTTTCTACCCCTTGGGATGGTTTGCAATGAATCGTTGTACGGGCGCTGTTTGGCTGGCGGTATGGGTAACATCGTGTGCAAATATCAAGGAGTTACTATGGGGGCTAACCGAGATATGAATTTTTTAGTGTTCGAGAGGGCGGTTTCTACCCCTTGGGATGGTTTGCAATGAATCGTTGTACGGGCGCTGTTTGGCTGGCGGTATGGGTAACATCGTGTGCAAATATCAAAGAGTTACTATGGGGGCTAACCGAGATATGATTTTTTTAGTGTTCGAGAGGGCGGTTTCTACCCCTTGGGATGGTTTGCAATGAATCGTTGTACGGGCGCTGTTTGCCTGGTGGTATGGGCAACATCGTGTGCAAATATCAAAGAGTTACTATGGGGGCTAACCGAGATATGATTTTTTTAGTGTTCGAGAGGGCGGTTTCTACCCCTTGGGATGGTTTGCAATGAATCGTTGTACGGGCGCTGTTTGGCTGGCGGTATGGGTAACATCGTGTGCAAATATCAAAGAGTTACTATGGGGGCTAACCGAGATATGAATTTTTTAGTGTTCGAGAGGGCGGTTTCTACCCCTTGGGATGGTTTGCAATGAATCGTTGTACGGGCGCTGTTTGCCTGGTGGTATGTGCAACATCGTGTGCAAATATCAAAGAGTTACTATGGGGGCTAACCGAGATATGAATTTTTTAGTGTTCGAGAGGGCGGTTTCTACCCCTTGGGATGGTTTGCAATGAATCGTTGTACGGGCGCTGTTTGGCTGGCGGTATGGGTAACATCGTGTACAAATATCAAAGAGTTACTATGGGGGCTAACCGAGATATGAATTTTTTAGTGTTCGAGAGGGCGGTTTCTACCCCTTGGGATGGTTTGCAATGAATCGTTGTACGGGCGCTGTTTGCCTGGTGGTATGTGCAACATCGTGTGCAAATATCAAAGAGTTACTATGGGGGCTAACCGAGATATGAATTTTTTAGTGTTCGAGAGGGCGGTTTCTACCCCTTGGGATGGTTTGCAATGAATCGTTGTACGGGCGCTGTTTGGCTGGCGGTATGGGTTACATCGTGTGCAAATATCAAGGAGTTACTATGGGGGCTAACCGAGATATGAATTTTTTAGTGTTCGAGAGGGCGGTTTCTACCCCTTGGGATGGTTTGCAATGAATCGTTGTACGGGCGCTGTTTGGCTGGCGGTATGGGTAACATCGTGTGCAAATATCAAGGAGTTACTATGGGGGCTAACCGAGATATGAATTTTTTAGTGTTCGAGAGGGCGGTTTCTACCCCTTGGGATGGTTTGCAATGAATCGTTGTACGGGCGCTGTTTGGCTGGCGGTATGGGTAACATCGTGTGCAAATATCAAAGAGTTACTATGGGGGCTAACCGAGATATGATTTTTTTAGTGTTCGAGAGGGCGGTTTCTACCCCTTGGGATGGTTTGCAATGAATCGTTGTACGGGCGCTTTTTGGCTGGCGGTATGGGTAACATCGTGTGCAAATATCAAAGAGTTACTATGGGGGCTAACCGAGATATGATTTTTTAGTGTTCGAGAGGGCGGTTTCTACCCCTTGGGATGGTTTGCAATGAATCGTTGTACGGGCGCTGTTTGGCTGGCGGTATGGGTAACATCGTGTGCAAATATCAAAGAGTTACTATGGGGGCTAACCGAGATATGAATTTTTTAGTGTTCGAGAGGGCGGTTTCTACCCCTTGGGATGGTTTGCAATGAATCGTTGTACGGGCGCTGTTTGCCTGGTGGTATGTGCAACATCGTGTGCAAATATCAAAGAGTTACTATGGGGGCTAACCGAGATATGAATTTTTTAGTGTTCGAGAGGGCGGTTTCTACCCCTTGGGATGGTTTGCAATGAATCGTTGTACGGGCGCTGTTTGCCTGGTGGTATGTGCAACATCGTGTGCAAATATCAAAGAGTTACTATGGGGGCTAACCGAGATATGAATTTTTTAGTGTTCGAGAGGGCGGTTTCTACCCCTTGGGATGGTTTGCAATGAATCGTTGTACGGGCGCTGTTTGGCTGGCGGTATGGGTAACATCGTGTGCAAATATCAAAGAGTTACTATGGGGGCTAACCGAGATATGAATTTTTTAGTGTTCGAGAGGGCGGTTTCTACCCCTTGGGATGGTTTGCAATGAATCGTTGTACGGGCGCTGTTTGGCTGGCGGTATGGGTAACATCGTGTGCAAATATCAAAGAGTTACTATGGGGGCTAACCGAGATATGATTTTTTTAGTGTTCGAGAGGGCGGTTTCTACCCCTTGGGATGGTTTGCAATGAATCGTTGTACGGGCGCTGTTTGCCTGGTGGTATGGGCAACATCGTGTGCAAATATCAAAGAGTTACTATGGGGGCTAACCGAGATATGATTTTTTTAGTGTTCGAGAGGGCGGTTTCTACCCCTTGGGATGGTTTGCAATGAATCGTTGTACGGGCGCTGTTTGGCTGGCGGTATGGGTAACATCGTGTGCAAATATCAAAGAGTTACTATGGGGGCTAACCGAGATATGAATTTTTTAGTGTTCGAGAGGGCGGTTTCTACCCCTTGGGATGGTTTGCAATGAATCGTTGTACGGGCGCTGTTTGCCTGGTGGTATGGGCAACATCGTGTGCAAATATCAAAGAGTTACTATGGGGGCTAACCGAGATATGATTTTTTTAGTGTTCGAGAGGGCGGTTTCTACCCCTTGGGATGGTTTGCAATGAATCGTTGTACGGGCGCTGTTTGCCTATCGGTATAAGCAACATTATGTGCGAATATAAAAGGGTTACTATGGGGGCTAACCGAGATATGAATATTTTAGTGTTCTAAAGGGCGGTTTCTACCCCTTGGGATGGTTTGCAATGAATCGTTGTACGGGCGCTGTTTGGCTGGCGGTATGGGTAACATCGTGTGCAAATATCAAAGAGTTACTATGGGGGCTAACCGAGATATGAATTTTTTAGTGCTCGAGAGGGCGGTTTTTACCCCTTGGGATGGTTTGCAATGTATCGTTGTACGGGCGCTGTTATAAAAATTTGTTTTAGAATGTGCTATTTCCTGGTGACTAGGTAGAAGCTAATTACCTATATGAATGAACGGCCATCTACAAAGTTTGTTAGCTCTATAGTATTCGGGTGTTTCCGTAAAAATTGGCTGCTGGAACTGGCCGCTGTTTTCACACGGGTACACATGATGGATGTAATGTAATAATTTGTATCTGTTTAAAACGATGTTATGGATAGTTTTCCTAACCCATATTCTTAAATGCGATCATTTAATTGTAATTATAAAGAGGATTCAAATAACAAGAAAAAAGGAAGTAAAATAACTTCTATAAATAAAACTACAGACTAGAGAAGCTTCAGAATGGAGTTATTGGATGTATTTGTTATTTATGTTAATTTAAAAACAACCGAACGTGTGTGATATCAAAAGTAAATTATCATATTATTATGTATAAACAACTGTTTTGAATAACACCACGGAGATAACATATATCAAATATAACAGGAACAAGAACTTATAATAAGAAAATGTCGGTGAGGATACGTGTAGAGAAGGTTTTCTTCATCTGCACTCATTTGGAAGGTGCAAATATATAGACAATATAACAAAACCCGTTACACGTACGAGTATATAAAAATCCAAAGTGCTGCAGTGATTCACTATCTACATGCCCCATTGAAACATCGTAGTTGTAATTAGTTTCCTATTATTAAATACTGGTTTATAAACAAACTTTTATTTCATCCGTATTGGGCGTGTTGTAAATTTCCGAATGTACCGGTAGGTATTCTGCCCTCACGACCTAATTAAAATACTGCCTACAGTGAAAAGTTACCAACACACTTTCACCTGAATGCTGTAGAATGAAAAATGCTTTATATTTGCATCTCTATCTTTACGATTAATTCTTGGATAATCAGAATTGTCAAATTAAATTTAAGTCATCAAAAGCAAAAACAACGGTACAAAATAAAGTGACTAACTGATCTGTCCTGTTCATGTACACTGCCGCTCATGGAACTTTAAAGTTACGTCATCGATGAAATTGAGATCACTTGTCTTCATTGTTGCCAGGTGTACCGGCTGGATGAAAATTAAAGCAAACCAAGTTTAACATTAAAATTGACACTGACCAATTGACATTTTGTAATGTAAGCGTAATACCTGGTAATACTATTAATATTTTATATTACTTAATGTTGCCGAGTGAGATACAATTTTGTCAGGTACTGGCTTATTCCAATTAAATCTGACCAGTTTGCAGGTTGGTTCGCTTGTTTCTAGTACAATGCATTTATTAGTAAGAAAGTTAATAAAGTAAGAATATTTCGGATTTTGGTCAAATGGCCTTGTCGTTTTCTCTTCCCACTCCTCTTTGTGTCTAAGTCCACTTTCTTGACCATGAAAAAAATTATAAAGCGGTATCATGGTTCCACCGGTTCACCTAATAATTTCAGAACTCCTATGTGCTTTTCTAAGCTATCCAATTATCTCCGTAATAATTGAATCCATTCTTTCGTTACAGCTTGCAAATCGATCGGCCTTTTATTTTTTTTTTTATTTTTAAAACCGATCCTTTTAATCTCGCATTACTACCAATACTTCTAAAACTCGCTTCCCGTCGCCCTGTACAGTCTCTAGTAAATAATAGAATTACCGATTCTGATCCACTAAGATCTGAAAAGTAATTCCATTTTTCATACTCGCCGTTGACTAAAACCACCTACACCCCAGTATTCAAATGAAACATTATCCGGTAATTTTGCACTATTGTTCTCACGTACGGTTGTGATCAGGTCTTTAGTATTTTCTACAGCATCAAAGAAGTCATCTTCATATATTTCCCGTTCATTTTCGCCTTGTTTTAATTTAACTTCATCACTGCCTAACAACAATTCAGTGTTGGACTGTATGTTGGAAAATTCATGAACCTTGCTTCTAAGTTGTTAAGACGAGCCTTTAACTCTCTGATTTTTACATCGCCATGTTTATTGAGAAACATATTAAATCTTGTCAAACCACCTTTTATCTGACCTCTTTTAGCAATTAATTCGTTCAAAGCCATAATACCAAGTACTTCAATCTCGGCAACTTATGTGATACGTATAATAAATTGAAAAGGTACTTACACAAGAGGTTTCAATTGATATCGTGCAAAATTACTGTAAAAGCAAGACAAAACCGATTGGTAAATCACTGCGCTTATTACCTTCGATGCTTGGAACGTTTTATACCGCGATTCTCTTCAGTGACGTGGACAATATAATATACTTCTATATTTAATCGTCCTTTATCTTCGATTCCCTAACACTCGCTACTTCACTACTTAATTGTATTTTTCTTCGCTTCCCAGATACCTCGTTACTTCGCTACTTAATTGTGCTTTTGTTCGATACTTTGATTCTTGGCTGCTTAGTCGTGCTTCGATCCCTTCGTTGCTCAGTCCGGCCTCGATACGGCCCGAAGGACCAAATTTTTGGTGGGTAAATGAAACCACCCTTATTTTCTTTTCTCGTTACATAAAAATGAAACTAAACCGTGAAATACTGTACTGTATTTTCAAAACATTGTTTCTTGAACAATAAAATAAAAAACGAACTAGCCGCCGCGCGCCTTCTCCGTCTGCTGCTAAAGCATCCAGGAACTAGTAGCTTCGTCAGCCACAACTCTGTTGTTTCCAATTTTGAACCGATCCAGTCTCACTCATTTTTTCCGTAAGTTCTATTTCGTACGTGGACAGATTAATTTGGATGCAATTCTCCCAATAGTAAGCACCAGTTTGGACTATTAACGTTAGGGAATACTCAATTACAGTATTTGTATACGCGAGCGATAACAATAAATTAAACTCACCACTGCACACGTACTCGCAAGTATGCTGATGGCTCGTCTTCGGATGTAAGTGGCGAAAGAAAAGAGACCAAGGGATGCCAGCGCGATTGGAACACCGAAAAAATTAAGTCTGTGATTTTCGATCCCTCGTCGCACAAAAATACGGCACGATTTTTCTACCGACCACACTATTCTCTTGCCTCGAACCAACAACCGACTTTATTGCGGGTTTTTCTCATTCACAAAAACAAAATCAACGGAACCGGTTCACTTCGTCATCTGTCGCTTTGTTCCCCAAATACCCAATATAAATACTAAATCAAATCAAAATAAGGGATGGCCCAAACAGTATTTTCTCTCCATTATTAAAAATAAATAAATGTGCACAAACGAATGCCATGAACAAAATATCAAAAATCAAAATTAGGAGTGCTAGCTTTACACCGGCGAATAACCTATTAAAGATGATAGTTCGTTTTTCTTAACACAACCGATATTAACCTTAAGCGCATAAGCGCTCCAACAGCACTCGTTCCAATTTCTCATAAAATTTTGCTACCCAGTCTTTGCAAGGTAGATTAGCTTTAATTTTGGTTTGAAGGCTTCCGTGGTTGTTGTCGATGACATGTTGTTTTCCGGGCTGAAACAGTTTCTGAGCTACTTCTGAGAACCAGCCCGAAAAACAACATGTCAGATTAGCTTTAAGTCTATTACGAACATTTACAATTTAACAAGACGTCTAATAAGAAAGTTGTAATGTTATGCTACTCTTAGGTGGGCTTCTTCGACACCTAAAAGCAGCACTTCTAACACATTCTCTATTACATATATTATAGGCAGTGCAATTCGAAGTTATAGCACTTAATATTAATGTGCAACATTGTATAAAATTGTCGGAAAAGTTCAGAAACGAAGTGAAAGCCACTTTCTGTCTCATTTTGATGAAACCAAAAAAATAAATATTCAGCAACAACAAGTTTCTTATGTAGCATCTATACATTCATTGCACTGAGCTGCAAATCGTTAGCTGTCGTACTAGAAAATAGTAATAGAAAAAAGTGTTGCATGACTGTGAAACTCTAGTACAATGTTACTTTAATATTTTACGTGCTTTAGCTGTTGAATGGAATCCAGTGGTTGCCCCTAAACGGGTGACACCCGACAGTGACAAAAATATAAAAGCTTATACAAATCATAACAATGTTTATCAACAATGACCGAAATGAGGCTCAACAACCTTAGCATATCAACTACAGAACACGAGGCAACACGAAATATAAATTTTGAAGACGTCATTAACGAGTTTGCAGCTGTTAAAAGTTAGAGCTAGAAAAAGGATATTTTAAGTGTATTGTAAATTTTTATATATGCTTTTTATATACCACTCATGTTAGCTACGCAACTGATGGAATTTACAAAAAACATCAAACAATATGAAGAGGCAGACTCTAATTTCTGAATCCGTTCCAGAGATGCATCCCCGAGTTCGAGAACGCGGCGTTCGGCCTGCACATGGACGCAACGAACACATGCGGTGACAACGGGCCGATAGAGTTCTGCGTGCAGACCGGAGTCACGGGGGGCCTGAGGAAGTCTTGCGAGTACTGTTATCCCGGACAGCATTCGGCCACGTACCTGACCGACGTGCACAGTCAGGACAATCAGACCTGGTGGCAGTCGGAGACGATGCTCGAGGGCATTCAGTATCCCTCGCAGGTCAATCTAACTTTGCGTTTGGGTAAGTGGTACATTTTGGGTGTTATGGGGGAGAGTGGGTAGGCTTGGGACATTTTTTACATTTAATTAAATTTTCGGACTTGATGATTATAAATCTGTTTCATATTCTTTTACACATATCTGTGGAACCCTTTCAACTATACTACTGCAATAGTTAATTAATGTTTTCTTGGAAAATAAATAATGTTGCACTGATATACAGGTTCGCTACAAAGTACGGAACCAGCAGGATATTACAGGTTCTGTTCGACTCCATGTCAGCTCTGGTTTCCGAGATATGGGCGCAAGTTGATTTTTTTTTAATGGGAACGGGGGAGCCAAAGGGCACATCGCTGAAAAGCATATTTATTCCTGATTTCAAAAATGTATAACACTTGTACTACAATTTATTGCTTCTGAGTTGAGAAAAGTGTAAATACAATAATTGAGCCTGGCAAAAAACGAAAAGAATGAAAACAACTTTCTTTATCGCTAAAACGGAGAAAAAGGTAGGTATTACCATTTTTCCTTGACTGGTGACAATTTTCGTCTAGTTTGATCAATTTATTGCGAATCGTAAAAAATGCTGTACTTTTTCAGACATCTTACATTACAGTAGATATTCAAAATGCCCCCATTTACTTCCTGGAAGTAATGCAGCCTTGTGTAAAAGTTTTATAATGTCCTTTACAGCATATTTGGAGGTAAGTTCTGAATTTCTGTCCTGATTCGTCCTTTTAAATCTTCTGCATTATGTGGCCGATCAGCATAGATAAGATTTTTTAGATACCTCCACAGGAAAAAAATCGAGCGGCGTCTGGAAATATCGCATTGAAATATCCACGACCGTTGACTGCAACATGGAGTGGTGCACCATCTTGCTGAAACCATATCTGTTCAGAAGGCCGCGCAGCATTTCACGATTAGGGAACAGGCGAATAAGTTCTGGTATAATGTGTTCGCGCAAGAGTTGTAAATACTTGACCGCATTCAAATTTCCATCGATGAAAAAAGGCCCAATAATGTGCTCACCGATAATACCACACCAGACATTCACTTTCTGAAGCTGTTGTGTGTAGACTTGTTATATCCAATGTGGAGTTGTGTCCGACCAGTATCTACAATTATGTATATTCACATTACGATTGAGGCAAAAAGTCGCTACATCAGAAAGCATAATCTATCATGTTAATAGCAGTTTCGCAAAATTCTGTCCTACGATCGAAGTCGTCTTCGCTCAGTTCTTGTAATAAGTGAATTTTGATGGATAAAACTTCTCTTTTTCAAAATTTTCTGAACAATTTTCTGCTAATGTGAGTGACAGCAAGCTGTTGTACGAAACACTTGGGATTCTCTTGCACATTTAAAAGGACATTCAAGATTCTTTTCCTCACTCATAATAACCTTTGGACATCCTGGCTTTTGACGATTTTAACACCGCTGGTTTCGCCAAAACGTTGCAATGTTTGATCTGATGATTGATCTGACAATTGGTTTACGATCTTCATGAATTGCATTGTAGTGTGCAACTACTTCCGAATAACTTCGCTTTCTATCTCCGTAACCAATCATCATCAAAATTTCGATGTAATCATGTTCAGTTAACAGAGGCATTGCGATTGCAAATAACAAAGAGTGAATGAAAATTATCATCAGTAACGAGTTTTTGTTCTTACTTAGAGATAGCGAATATGGTTTTTACCCCGAAGTTTTTTTTGCAAGACCTAAGTTTGTTATCATACTTTTGTCAACTCAGAAGCAATAAATTGTACAAGTGTGGCACATTTTTAAAATCAGGAAAAAAATCTTTTTCAATGACGTGCCTTTTGACCCTCTTCCCATTAAAAAAATTAACTTGCGCCCATATCTCAGAAACGGGAGTTGACAGGGAGTTGGTAAAAAATTCCAGAAAATGCATTTTAATTACCCATAGGCCCATGTACAAATTCAGAAAAATCGGTCGAACAGAACTTGAAATATCCTGCTGGTTCCATACTTTTTAGCGATCCTATATGTCCTTTACCTCCTACCTATTAGTAGCAATGAGACAGTGATCAGTAGGTCTGGGACAGCTGTTAGCTGTGTGCTATATACTAGAACACAAACTTGCTTTATTTATCTAAGTTTAACGTACATCAATAACAGTAATAAAAGTCAATTTCAAAATACAAAATTGATGCTGCACGTTGCGTTGTTTCAGTATATTTAAGAAAACTTTTTAAAGCTATTTACTCTTGCAATGTAGTAAATGATTTGCTCCTTTCCGGCAAATTTTACTAAAACAAAATCACCTGTTTCAATATTTCCTTCGTTGAAATCCAGTTCTCCATTAGAACTTTCTGCGTAGTCTCCACCAGATGAGTTGGTGGTATTTGATATTATGCTTTTATTTGTGGTTTCGGAATTGGTGTAACTGTCATTTTTTTCTTTCCGGGGGTACTATTTTACCAAAACTCTTCTTGCACGCCTCTATTTTTGACTTCTTCCTTGTGATCTCTTCAGTTTCGTCCTTTTCTGATGGGTCACTTAGGATTCTAGTTCGACCACTTTTTCTTACCTGCCATAATTTACGAGGTGTTGCTTTTGGATAGGGCATTATTTGCTCACTAGTTATGACCTAAAACAAACATAATTAGGTACTTGTAGATGAAAAAACTGTTTATCGTACCTGTTCATATTTGTTCTGCTTATACTAGGAGTGACAGCGGTATTTTTATAATCACGTTGTGGAGAGCCATTTTCCATCCAATTCTGAGGTCTCTTCGTGACAGAGGACATAAAAAAATCATCATCGGAAAAAACATTTGGATTAAAAGGCCAAATTCCGGTTTTCTGAAATCCTTTTATAATATCCTCCATAGTGCAGGCAGAATGGAAAGCGGTGCCTCCTAATTCTGCTATTCTCGTATTGTAAATGGTTAAAGTCTTTCCAGGATTGGAGAGCACTTAACTATCACAATAAGCTTGATCGTAACGAGCTTTAGGAGAGCCATATAAGGAGACAACCAACAGATGTCTTTAATATACGGCTTCAACATTTGTGAAAAAGTCGGCAATCTTTTTCTTATTAAAACTGATTGACCGACTCAAATTCGTTGCCTCAGGTCGTCGGTTTTAAAAAATTAAAAACGAAGGGTTTCAGGATTTCGTCCTAAATTCGTCGGTTTACGAGATATTTAATTTATTTAATGAAAACTTTAATAATAATAAATCATGTACTTTAAGAGTCAGACCCGGGTGGCTAATTTTCTCACTTAGAATTCTTCAACACAAAATCGTACCTAATAACACAGCACCCTAAGAGCTTTTATACAACAACCAACATGACCTGAAACATACCTTCGTGCAAACCATTTATAAACAATACAATGCTTACTCCAGCTTTCCAACCGACGCCCTGCCTTATAGGGAATGCAAGAAACATCAACAGACAGCGAGGARTTCTAAATGATTCATAAATATGCAGCAAATGTCCGCGTAATTTGTGCGACCATCGTATGGTCGCGGCTTCTTGTGATGTCTACGACAACCGACCTCTTCTGTGGGTACCGTTCCATTTCCACGTTTTTTAGTAGCTGGCGCTTGGCACGCGACGTATGTGTGGGTTCTGATGAGGTCTGCTTGGATTGGTAGACACTTAAGCTCGGCTTTTTTTGTTGTGTGGGAAGGTGAAAGTTTTTGTTTATAATGCCCATATTACTCAAACGCGAACTCTAACCTTATATACCTATCATTTTATTAAAAGGTTAATTATTAATAAATTATAATTATTACAAATTAATCCAAGMAAATATCGAGATACCAAAAACTAACACTTTCGACAGCCGCAGTAAACATTTTATCATTTCCGCAAAGAATGTAAGAAGAGATAATGACTTGATGGATACGTCCATCAATGGGCGTCAGGCCCGGCGTTAGGCAACTGCAAACGGTGCATCAGTATTGTGAGTATGCCAAAATATTGAAAATGAAAGAAAAATCTTCACTACAAAATTATATAGACCGACCATTTTAAATCAGCATCGAAAACGAATCTTCCATTTCGAAACTATTATCTAGGATGATTATAATCTATATTAACCCCAAAAACTGCAGATTAGTTAAAAAAGCACCTCCAGATCTAATTGTCAAGGAATTGTTGTGAAACATCCTATTTTGTTAATACTCTGGATTTGTTTGACCCGTGTCCTACTGATTGCCTAGCAAAACTATTAAATAGATAATCTTACTGACATCAACATTTTGCTCAAAGACTACTTGTTGGGGGCCTGTTTACTCTACACATGTGCCTTTTTATGATTTATTTCCTTACTACTATCATGAAAGCGTTCTATACCAACTGTTTGCTAGTGTGATATTTTCAAAGGAACTAATGCAATTAAATTATTCTCGATGTAAGTTTCAATATTTGCCTATCGACTGTATAATTATATGGATACATCCGATACACCCAATACCTGTTTCTCTTAGACTATGTGTCCCCTGTGGCTAAGAATGAAATATAACTGAACTCATTTTCTATTAACACCAATTACATTTGTGATTCGTTCAATAGCTATACATCTACTCCAAACAAGAGTTGTAAACAACATTATAATTTAACACTTTTCTTCTATTCTTATATTTTTTGCTGCGAATCATCATATCTTTATATCTTTGTATCGTCTTCTTTTGCGTTTGAGAAACTGTTAGAACAGTCTAAAATTAACTGTCAGGCTTTTTTGCTTCTGACAATATACTGCAGGCAATAAACGGGTAACCATTCAGTAATGATGCCCTAAAAAGCTTTGCAACGCTTCTATAATTAACAGTTTGTGTAACTGAAACTGGTTTAGGTATGGGGTAGCTTTCAGTATTTTAAAAAACTCCATAACTGGGAGGCACAAACTTGTAGCGTATACGACAAGCCTTGGTCTGATGAGTTATTACATCGCTTAACTCAATACAATCCTTAGATTGAAGGAACTTTTTTTTCATTTTTCTTTAACCTTTTTTTGACCTGCGGTCTAATAATGTTTTAAAGCAAGTCGTGTTTTCCCAAGGTGTTAGTAGCGCTTCGGGCGCTCTTAGAAGTGCCCAGGATTTTTATTTCGCTCCAAGGATGGGACCTTGGCTTCGTTTCCGTCCCTAACCTCGGGGAGGTGCCGCAGATGGTGTTATTAACAAGGCACCCTTTCCTTCTACTGTTAGTATTCTACGTGTACATTCCTTCCTTCTCCGACAAGCGTTTTTTACGTATGGTATTGGTTAGTAAAGACCTATTCTACCAAAGGACGCCAAAAACTAACTAAACTACCCTAAGACACTAAATTTAAGTTGTCATTCCCGGTGGTCTCCTAGGTTCCTGAATACAGACTATGGTTGCCAATAGCAGTCTCCGGTCCCGGACACCACCTCATCGGTATTGGCTTCCTCATGTTCTGGAGATGGTACTGGCTGCTAGTACTCATCCTTTCCAGAAAGTTTTCTTCTTTCTATCTGCCCCGTCTGTTATTATATTTCTCTTCTCTGTTCTGGATACCATGTCCGCCAGTCTTCCGAGCAATTTCGTCCTTTCGAGGTTACGGAGTATCTCTGCCGTGTCAAAACTTTCAAGTTCTTGCCGCAGCTTCAACGTCAGCTATATCAGACTTTCACGATACGGCCCTTGTTCACTCAGGAAGTGGACGAGACCTTGCGAAGGCTCCAAGTAGTCCATGTTCTTTCTGTATGTGGCGGTTGGGTAAAAGGACCTTACTCTCCCTCCTTTGTCACCCTGTCGTTACTCTCTATTCCATTCTTCTCTTATAGCATTTGCTATCTCGCTTTTCCTATCTGCCTGGACACCACCCAGAACACTCCGCGTACTATCCCGCTCGTTCTTTCTCAGCCAATAGCCCGCCGCTTTTCTTCTGATTTCAAGATCCAGAGAGTACATCCATAATGACTGCTAGGGTTTCATACGACGTGGTCGAGAAGGTGCCAGACAATCGGATGAACACCCCTCTCTGCAACCTCCGTATCACTGACTTTGGTTTGGTTAGCAATAGTCGATGCGCCCAAACAATGGCTCCATATTCCGCTACTGACGTCATTATAGCGTTAATGTAAATTCTCATTGTCGCTAAGTGCATTCTATGGTCTCGTTTGGCTATACTGGCTATTTTATGCATCAGACGCATCGCCTTACTACTAGCACTTTCTATGTGGCTGAGGAAGTTTATTTTCTCATCCATGGCAATCCCAAAGGTAACAGAGTTCCTTCTGATTAATTGAATTTCAACTTCAATTGTTGGGCTCCTTATGAGGGATCCCTTCATCAGCGAGTACTTCGTTTCTCCTATGGCTATCCCCATCTTGCTTTCGCTGCACCAGGCACTGATCTCAGCCATAATTCCGCAAGCCTTCTCTTCTAACTGCGTCCCTGACCCTCACTCTATCACCATTTGATGTTAGCGTTGTTATCCAAAGTTCTGAGCAGTCTGCACATAACTGTATCCCAGAAGATTGGCCCGCCGATCGAACCCTGGGGCAACCCTTTGATAGGCGTTTTGATATGGTGTCATCCTGTTACCGCATCACTGCATATCTGTCTTGACAATAGTTTCTCAGAACCCCGGACGATCACCACCGATTGTCAAATGCATCAGCAATATCTATGTATACAACTATTACATGTTTTTCGCACGCGCCATTTACTACACTCACTACCCGATTTAGTGCATGATCGGTAGATAATCCTGGTCTAAATCCATACTGATTTAGGTGGAGCAATCCCTTCTGCATTCTGTGTTCCTGCAGTTTATCACAGATTAGTATTTCCATAATTTTGGCCAGGTTACTTATGAGACAGATGGGCCTGTACGATCTGGCTTCCTCCGGGTCCTTGTCTCTCCCTTTGTATAAATTAAAGGGACAATGAAAATAATTGCAGTCAGTTTAATCCGAAATATATGCTGCTTTGAAAATAGATTGCAAAAAGATTATATATCTCAAGAGGACTGCTCTGCATTAGATCACCATAAAATATGGTTTTTGTGTAAACCTATGCTTACCCTCTACAGAATTCTTTAGGTAAATTTGAAAGTAATGATTAATATTAATATTCCTCTATACCCTTTAAGGACTAAGAGTACATTTCATGTTTACACTTGCAATACGAGTCACTGCCAAAATTCACCGTTATATCGTGTAATTTACACTTATAACTCGGTTTATACTCATCTCGATATTTTTTTACTATCCTTAACATCTCTTAAAAAGATCTTAAAAGAACCATAACTATAACTGCTAAACTGTTAAAAATAACATTACAGATGTAACTTATTCAATCACAACTCCTCTCACCACTAATTACGACATTTAAATACGCTACCTAGTGCTTTCCTGTTTTTCGATTCTCTGAATCTGTTGGAAAGCCAATGTAATAAATAAACATTGCTAAACTAAAAAAGTAGTGAATTGCAAAATTAAGGCATACAAATTGGTCATGCAACAACCCAAGCAATATTATTAAGCATAATGCGCACAAATAGAGCTTACTGCTTAAATATTGTAAATTTTTTCGATACGAAAAATTTTTCAATGGTTACTTCTTGTGGCAAAACTTTAGAATTCATTAATTCATGGGCTTTGGATTTAACTTGGAAAATTTCATGTGTAAATTATTCTTGACGTAAATTTGAAGCTTCCTCTCTATGCATATATATGCTGTTAACTATGGATAGCTTCTGGTTTAACTCCAGAATGCACTCTAGCAAGATGTAAAGCCACTTTCTATCTTGTCTAGTAACTACGGTAAATCAGTCCTCAGTAAATCAGTATATTTGACAATGCATTTAAACTTATCCTCAAATCATCGCTTTAATATAAAATTAGACTTAAGCAAATTTATGATTCATGAAAAACTAGTAAAATAATGAATTTATTTCACCTCATACAGCCGCTTTAGTAATTAATTTGCATTATCACTTCTAGAAGTGATGGAGTCAGCCAGTTCTTCTATTGCCATAACAAATATAATATACAAATATTAAGCTACACTTGGTTGTAATTTAATACTCGTATACAAAAACCTAACCCCACACAACAAATGTAAGTGGTAAAACATGTACAGTAACTTGTAATCTACGGTGTTGTTCCATAGTAAACCTACGTCCTGTTCTATTTAACACTACCCACGTGTCGCCTCAGAAGTACGAAATGGCATAAATCAGTGCTGTGATTTATGTTTCCTACTAGATTCGATTAGGGTAAACGCGTTGGAGTATTATCCAGGAGCCTTTAGAAACACTGCACTACATCGTGATTGTCATTTAATATCTTTTAAATTTAGCCCATTATTGCAATATTTGGTGTAGTCATTTTATTTTATTGTCTTTGAAACAAGCAACACTGCAGTATTTTGCATTGCATTTTGGGTATATTAAAATGAAATGTTTTCACAAAGTCATAGCGCTCAATTAAACCAACTAATTAAATACAACATTTAATGGGTAAACAATCACTTAAGATATGGATATTTATTTTGTAGAGTCCTTTTGATTATTACTAGTGAAATTTTAATAGTTATTCATGTATTAAAGGCATAATAAGAGTTTTATAGTCCAAGGCATTAATAATTAAAGGTCGCAACGTTATATTAATGCAAAGCTTGTTCAATTCAATATAATCAGGAGCCTATACTTATGAAGTGTATGAAGTATAGTTAAGTCGAACATAATTTAGTTTTTGTGTAGTTCAATAAATAGGTACTGGCACCCATTATCACAACTAAAATTTTCAGCTTGAAGAATGAAATAAATCAGTAGAAAAGGGATTGTCTAGTAACAAAATAATTCAGAGCACACATTGTGGGAGATAATGTGCCTGCAAACACCAGAATGTGCTATAAATAACGGTCTGGTTATATGACTTGTATTTTTCTGGTCAGAAACATTTCAGTAATTGTAATAATTTTTCGTTTGCTTCAATTGCTAAAAAGATCAAGGCGATCATATCATAAAAGTGAAAAATCTGTTTTAGCAATGTTCAAACAACTTCTATCTTTAAACATATCTCCCTTTGTGATCAATATAACGAATGTGTTATATAAATCATTTTGAGGCTTACACGACAGAATAATGCATTCATTATTGTCTTGTACTACATTAACAGTATCTGCGCAAAAAATACTTTCGTGCCACTTTTCTATACGATGCGCTGACTATAAGTTTACAATGGCTTTGGTGCCTTTAGCAACCTTTCCATGGTTCCATATCATTCTTGGCTCGTTGTAACCTTGCTAATGCCTTGGATAATGCCCACCTTGGCTGCTTTTAATCACTGTTGGACTTCTTCAACATTAATGTTAATTGGTAGTGATATGTGTACAAAAATAGGCAGGATCACAACATTTACATCTGTCATCCTCTAGTCCATCAATACGAACACTTTAACATTGCTATTGCCTTCATTTTTCTTTCTGCCACTGTTCAGTATAAATGCTGCCAAACGATCGACACGAAACAGCAACTTACTTACCACTCTCTTGTTGCAATTTCATCCTCTTTTAGTAGAAATACACCGATTTGGTGTGAATTGTACCCCGATGGTCGAACTCAACAGTGTGAATTTTGTTTTAAACTATAATGTAGCTTTGGCTGCTTTTTACATTAAATTGGCGTATTCAGTTCTTACTTCCACTTCCACAATCTGTCTTTAGTATTTCAGTATCTTGATCACGCTAATCAGTCTTTACAAATGCCAAACCTAAATTGTACTCACTTAATATTTCCAGGGTTGTGATGAGCACAAGGTTCCATCAAGTCAGTAAGAATCGACAGATCTTTGGTTAAAACAGGGTTACACCACTGCAATTTCAAGCTAAGCAACTGTTTCCTAAGCTCCAGTTGGGTAGCTAAACTTTTGCATTCATCAAGTTTCATCAGGATAGCATTCATTTCCTTAGCGAMCCTCAAGAACGAGTCGTACAMGAATTTGATCATTGCACTTTTGACAATTGAATCCTTCATCTTCTACAACAGTGAGTACTTTCAGTTCCTACAGCAAAGGGTGGATGTTTCATTTGTTCGAAAATATGAACGTCTGAAACATAAATTAATATATACCATACCATAATATATACCACTATAGAAGTATAATTCAACAATATCGACATGACAATTTGTGGTTATTTCTGTACAAAAAACCGTCTATCAGAAAAAATGTAATGGGCAATTCAAAACCAGAACGTGCATCATGCTCGTTCGATTCTTAGTATTGAGTGGGTCGCACTTGAGACAGTGAATATCCTAAAAAGATCATGAATAGCCAACGTATTGTGTCACTAATTGATGCAGTTTTGGGTTGGAGTATTACTGGACTAGATTTTGCTGCGAATGGGCAAAGTTGCCGGACGATAATAGAGAACATTTTGTGGCCTGAAATAATGAACATGGATCTTTACAATATGTGGTTTTAACGAGACCATGCCACAGAGGGTACAGTAAATATGTGGTATATACACATTTTTGTTATGAAGGTTCATATTTTTTATTTTCACTAAAAGGCAAACCATTGAATTCAAGCTTGCGAAGTAGCCGATACACATTACCTGTATCGAAATATCAGTATAGATGCAATCAACGCTATTTCCTAGTTTTAAGGTATGTCTTATATATAAAATTTATAAGAGGAAATAAATCAGTAGCTGTAGATCTACACTTATTGAACTAACAATAAAACTGCCTGTTAGAAAGGGGTTTGCATAAGTCAAACTGATTATGGATTGCAACCAAGTAGGATAGCTTCTAGTACTGTGGAAAAACTCCATAACTGACAGGCTCAAACAAACTTAAAAGACAAACCTCGCTCGAAAGATACCTAATAATTATTCATAGGATTACTGAGAAGTTACTATAATATAATACATTGCTTAACTCACGAGGTGCTTTGAAAATAAATTGCAAAAAGACCTTGATACGTATTATTATAATAGGTATTCAAGTAAAAAATGTTACCAAGTCGTGTATATTTTGTTGACGGAGAAAGACGAAGCGAGTTCGATTCGACAGTACTATTGGTCTGTGAATACTACATTTTGAACATATTAAAACATCGAGGTCAAATTCCGTGGGCAAAACGCTTCGAAATGTCTATTGCTAAACGTAATCTACGTATTTCGTCCGAAGTGCATTCTTTTTATTTTGAAACTTAATTATTTTCTCAAAAATGGTACGCGTTTTGCCCAGCTTCATCATTTTTAACTGACAGCGACCGCTTTCTACAATACACGAGGTACTTTCGAGAAGGAAGGGTTGTCTCAAGGAAAGGAGACGTTACTTGGAAGCCTAGATCGTGCTATCTATAACACTTTTGGGATAGTCGTTGTGAGGCTACGGTAAAACAAAGAATGTGAACAATTCCACTACCATAAGCAATTATATGGAGAACGCATAATAAGCAAAAAAACGCTTTATTAAAAATAAATTTCTAAGTACCTACTATTAAAGGCAGGCGTTTTATTATTAGTGTTTGGTAATTTCCAAAAACTTTACTAAACTAGACTAGTAAGGAAGGGATGCTTTGACAGAATACGGGTCTTTTTCAAGTCTGACAAAAACAGAGTGCAACGTCTCCATTTTTGGAATACGAGACTGCAGGTTTAAGCTTGATTCCTATATTTTCAGTTTAATTCCGTCGCGATGAAGCTTTCTGACAATATTCCTCATAAACTCAAATTTAACTGTTAGGCATATGAAACAAATGGAAAATGCTCAAAAATTACTAGTTGAGATAACGCTAAAGAAAAAATACGTCTACTTTAATGCAACGATCTTTAAGGAGTAGCCACTTAATCTTTAATATATTTTTTTCAGGCAAAGCTTTCGACATAACGTACGTAAGACTGGTATTCTTCTCTCCGAGACCAGAAAGCTTCTCTATTTACAAAAGAGTAGCAGAGGACGGCCCATGGTTACCTTACCAGTTCTACAGGTAAGTCATAAACAAGACGATAACCCAAACATCACGTTTACATATATGCTTGGTAATTTTGTGCGTTATAACTACATCTATATGTTTAATTATATTGGCTGCTTAATTATTTTTGGGCCTTCTCAAAGATTCTAAAAGTTAATATATACGAATTTTGTCAACATATCAAGATAAGCTTCATTTGCTTTATAATTTATTATCTAAATTTTAATGATCGATAATCGGGTTTTAATAACTAATAAATATTGTGTATTCTATTGCTATTTATATTCAAATTAGAAAACTGTTCCATTTTCTCCAAGTGAACAGGAATGATTATTGCTTTTCCTGTCTACTAATAGAGTTCCAAGCTTATCCACCAATGCCAGCTATCGTCAGTACTATATACAACAAAAATTATACAAACAAATTTCAGAAGAAAATCTGACTATGTCAAAATGGAAACAAACAGACTTGGTTACAAACAAAAGTAACCTACATGTCAGCAACACAATGATCTCAATGATCGAATAAACAGTTTAATATGGGTCAACTAAAACTACAAAAAAAAATTAAAATGGTTAACTTTTGTTCATTCATAATTTTGTAATTTCCAAAATTTCTAAAATTTGTTACAAATGTGTAAGAAATCKAAATTGTTTAAGGTAGCAGTGKGTTTGTGTAATAATAAATGGTTAGCAAACAACGAATTTGTTGTAACAATACCAGGAACTGAACATATCAAACAATTTGAAAAAAATATAAAAATACGATATTGTTACAACAAATTTGTCGTTTTCTAATCATTTTTTATTGCCCAAATAAACTGCTACCTTAAACAATTTAAATTATTTACACATTTGTGGCAAATCTTCAAAATTAAATTATTTAGAAATTTTAGAAATACACAATGACCAAAATTTAACCATATTGAAATATTTTTGTAATTTTAGTTTTATTGAAATCATTTTCTGTTTCTGTTTGAGGACAAGTCCGTTTGTTTTCATTTTGACAACGTCAGAATTTCTTCTGAAATTCATTTGTATAATTATTATTGTAGATGGTACTGATGATGGCTACATTCTAGCCAAAGGTGCTTTAGCAATTATAAAATAAAGTAGAAAAAAAGAAGCTTTTTTAATAAGCAAGAAAAGCAACAGTTTATATTCAAGGTAAAGAGTAATTTTACCTGTAACACGTATTAACTGCTACATTCTAAAGCCCTAAAAAAAAGTTTGGAAATGTTTTATATTCCTCAACTGTAATAATTAATTGTTTCTACGCCACTGCTTAGGCAACCCGCATCACAAATCTTACATATGCAACTTACCATACAGTTCGAATTGAATATGTGTTATGCAACCAACATAGCGGCTGTGTTATACATTGACTTTTTGTTTACAGTGCAAGGTGCAGAGATATGTACGGTCTTCCGGATAACCCACACACTACGCGAGGGGAAGAAACTAGGGCACTTTGTACGTCCGAATATTCAGATATTTCGCCCCTAAGGGGTGGTAACGTGGCATTTTCTACATTAGAAGGTCGACCTTCTGCTTACAACTTCGATGCTAGTCCCGAATTACAGGTAGGTTTTTATCTAGAAAAGAAATCGGTCCTAGCACTAAAATTTTTTGGGTAACTTTTCCAACGTGGGCAGTAAACTTAAAGTTTCAACACCACATCTTCAGGAAAAATATGTTTGACTACTTATGGTGCAATTGTAGACATTGGTGCCAAAACCGGCGTAAATCACCATTTGCGAGAAAACAACGGAAAAACGCTCTGGATTTTGCAATCAGTTTACCACACTCGAAATTTTTGTTTTTAAATATATGTTATTGGTATAGGTATACTGTTGAAACAATATCTATTAAAAATGTTTTCTGCTTTTCGAATATAAAGTATTTGAACCTATACTGAAAACACACCGTAGGGACGTGTTCAGCTTGTTCAGAGCGCTGATTCAAAGAAATGTTTATTCATTTTTTTACTTTACCATGCATCTTGCAGAAATACATCTACATAGAGTACCTAACTATACAAATGTGTGAAGAACTTCATCATTCTGAAAATTCATGTCGTCATGACGTTATATACACTTTCACTCATACCACAAAATGCGTACGAAAGTTAATCTTGTGTTGGATATAAAAAAGAGTTCAGAACATCTGCCTCGCGTGAAAGAGAACCAACAAGTTTTGGTTAAAATGGTTATGGTTAGCAAACACATACAGTCCAAATTCTAACACAGTTACAAACATTTTCGTATGTTAGGGAATTCAATGGTAATTAGAAAATACCATGTTGTAATGATGTCTAAGCTCTTCTGTCACGTTAAACACAAAATATCTTTTCTTATATGTAACGGATGGAGTTTACATTGGTCAAATAGCAGGTAGCTTAATGGAAGTTGTGCAGAACATAAATGTGATGTTAAAATTAGTCTTTCTATTAATAAAGGAACTGACATTGGTAATTTAAACAATATATACACTGGATCCTAATAACAGAGGTATTACCTATTTAGTTTACGTTGCCTTTTGCAGATGATCATGTTTTTAACTTTGTTTATCATTTTTGGTTGTTTGCCTTACTTTGTTAGCGAATATAGAGAAGTTCTTTCACGAATATTCATTTATCTTATCTACCTACATCTCAGTTTTACTCTTGTTCATTTCGACATTATGCAATTGAATTCATAAATTGTCATCAACGACACAAATGATTTTATCTCCTTGGCTATTGTCTGAAAGTGTTTAAGATTTATTACACGCAACCTCACCGTTAAAAGTTGTACATCGTTTATGCTCTGTTGTCGCCTGTAAACAAACACACTGTATTATTAGGTTCTAAGAGAGGAATGAAATGCCAAAAGCTCGACCTTCTACAAAAAGTCTGCCTTTTATTTTGACTACCCAAAAGTTCATTACGCAAAATATTTTAATTTAAATTATACGTGATGTAGTATAATTCTATAATTAACATAAAAAGTTGTGATGCGGGGACAAATTTAAGAGTGCAGATTGAATGGCTCATAACCTTTGAATGGATTGTACCGATTTCAGTTTTCTACACGCGAGCATTTAGGTAATGAATGTAGCACTCAAAAGAGGTGTAGGTAACATTACAACCCTAGCTGTTCCAAATATCAGAGTTGGTAGCCATGTAGCCATTGTGGTATCATCTTTTTAAAGTCAATGATCTTATCAGCATATTCTCCAGACATTAAAAATTATACTTCACAACTTTTGATACACACTGTGGGTGTAAAAGGGCTAATGCCCTAAAGCCATCTAATTTACACACTGCATATTTTTTGTATTATTTATTTTTTTAGAATGATATATTGCGTCTCGCTAGATATATAGATCATAAGTTAAACACGACTAAAGGGACAAACGCCAGGTTAGACGTGCGAAGGCTTATGATCAAAAAACAATTTCCCACAATTTTGAATTATTTGATGAGTTGGAGAAAACATGGATTCTCGATTTTATTTTTTTTTGTTATTATTGCAGACTAAGCTATCCCAACGAATCAATGTTACACTAGCTGGTATACATTAAACAATAACTAATATAACGTAAATATCCGTTTTATACGAATCAGTCTGTCTGATGAACTCGCGTATAAGTCTTTAGGCAGTTTGCGTTTTAGACGTGTGTCTATGTTTTTTCTGTCCAACTCGTATATTGCAGTTGATGTTTTTGAAGAATCTCTTGTTGATTTGTTTCTTAAAGACATAGACAGTTGGGATGTTAAGCTCTTCATGTAGTTGCGTGTAACGTAAGAATCACGGTGCGTTCACTATTAATCTGAGAACTTTGTTTTTGAAAATATGCATTTTTTTAAAGTCATTTTTTTATGTGTTACAACACACTGGACTCCGTACATGTAGATTGGTCGTAAGAGTGAAGTATACAACAGCACAGAACACTTCTCAGAGAGACGCGAGTAACACTGGCCGAGTACTTTTTTAATGTAGATGTTACATGTTAATTCGGTATCAAAATGTAGTCCTTGATATTTGAAGCTTTGACCTTTGGGATTCAACTCGATTTGTTTACCACTTTTGGTGCTGTTTGCTATTCGTGATATGTTTCTATGTGAAAAAAATCTTGGTTTTTGACTTTTTTTCGTTGATGTTCATTCCACATCTTTTAATCATTTAAACACTACGTTGGCTGTGTTCTGCAAGTATTCGATAGAACGCTTAATTTTTTTAAATTCCCATCATAAGAAAAATTTGAAAAAATCATAAAATTGCTTTAAATCATCATCAAAAAGCTTTCCATTTTTGAGTTAGTTTCTTCTACAGATTCTACAAAGAGCTATTGTGAATTTTATCAGATGTTTAAATTTGAGGAATCTTAATGAAAAAAATTAAAATCTATGCTTATGTATAACATGAACATGCCCTGATGACTGACTATGATTCACCATCGCCGGCGTAGTCTACTTCAGCTAGACACATTAAATTTGGCCAGTAGTGTCCTTTCAAAATGCAAACATCCAACAAGGAAAGATTTTTGGAAATCCTACACGTAAAGGAGTGAAAAAATAAAAGTTTGTATGGGGGTCTATCATTTTTGAAGGTAGAAGCATGAAACATTATTTTATTTTTATAGGCTTTTGATTAGTAGTAAATAAACACTTGTTCCAGCGATTTTTTTTTAAATTCCACCTTGAAGGGGGTGAAACAGGGTATGAAAACTTGTATGGGAGTTCTGTCATTTTTGAAATATGAAATATGAATTCGATTAGGTAACAATGTACATGTGTTTCGTTTTTGGTTTGAAATTATAAGCCCTTTAGGGGTGAAATGGAGGATGGAAGTTTATATGGTAGTTTTGTCATTTTTTAAGTTAATTTTGAAGTATGACCCGTTATTATTTGACTCCATGCAAACTCTTATTCCCTATTTCATCCCCTTATGTGTAGAATTTACAGATATCCTTCCTTATAGGAGGGTGTTTGGCGTTATGACCCTACTGGGCAAATTTCATGTCTAGCTAAAATAGTATACGMTCGGCGATGGTGAATCAATCGGTCAGTCCGTCAGAAAATGAAATTTTATAAGGATAGGATTCTAAGTTTTTCGTTAMGATTCCCCAAAATATAAAAATCTTAAAAATTAAAAACAATAGTTCTCTAACTKAATATTCTGCAGTAAAAAACCTAATATAGTACACTTGCAAGCATCGATCTATGAGACTGACTTTTGCAGGGGGTTTTACAGCCTTATGGTCGGCCGTCCTAAACTATTGCGATTAGTGGTACGCTTCAAAGTTCCTAAATGGGCCGTATTCAAAAAAAATCTTGTTGGCTAAAATTTTAACTCTTCCACTATAAATTTTTTAAATTTGTTAGTTGTGATAATTTAACAATCAATAAAACATAAAATATTTTATAACAAAATTTATTTAATGCAGTAGTAAACTGTTTGACCAGTTGCCCTACGAACTGTATGTCACAAACGCCTCTTAATAAATGGCTAAATGCAAGCATATATGTAGGCATGACCGAATAAGTAAAAAATTGCACTTGGTACGCCTATATGCGGTACAACTTTAAAATATAAGTAAACACATATGCTTTCAATACCGTTTATAGTAGGAGTAGTAGTTCCGATTTCTTCTTATTTCCAAAAAAATACACACGTAGAAACTACGTTTATGACCCTCCGGATTAAAAGAAAATATTAACCTGTGAAGAAACAGGGCAGAGGACGATTGCACACCGCAATCAAAAATTAAAAAGTCAGGGCTGCCGCATTGAAATTGGAATGTTTGCCATTCATGGTTATAAAAATAGATACTACGCACCTTTAGTATTTTCTCTATTTCCCAATAAAAAAACAGATACTTATAGTTCTTTGTTTAAGATAGTTCAAGAAAAGTGTCTTTTTAATGGTTTAGTTTTAGATCCTAAAGAATATTTTGTACATTTTGAAAAATCAATTCATCTTAGGTGCAACAATGTTTGGACCAACGCAAAGATTTTTGGTTGTAGATTTCCCTTGGCACAGAGTTGGTTTAGGAAAATTTAATCTTTAGGTTTAGATTCTCATTATAAAGACAAAAATAGTGCAGTTGGGAATTACTTTAAATTATTGTTGGGTGTACCTTTGCTAGATAGCAGTGAAGTAGAAGAAGAACTTTATTAACTACATTTCGATGGCCCCTGTCCCAGTTCGACCGTTACTGAAAAATAACCATTTGTTATTCAAATTGAGGCAGATTGAACGGTAAATGTATAATCACTTTATCACCCTGCGGATCTCATTAAATTAGGAAAGAATACGATTTAGTCATATACATTAAAAGCTATTAGATGAGAAATATTTGTAGTTCAAATAATAATACTAAATAATGCTCATTGGTTTAGTCTACGGAAAAAATCTAAAAAGCCTAAACACAACTTTTGTGTGCTGCAAAACAGTGGAACGTGCCGAACCCGTCTGTTATTTATGACAGCTTCAGGTAATACTTGTAAACCATTGTGAGCGGTAATCGGCTGTTCGTTTAATGAGTCTCATAGATCGGTGCTTGCAAGTATACTTAAATTTTATTCTACAAAAAAATTGAGTATGAATTTCCGATCAAAAAACTTAAAAAAATCACCTACGTTGATAATAATTTAAAGTAATTATAGGAATTCTTTTAATTTCAACAATGAAAATACACGTTTCCCCTCTAACTCATCCAATATGGCAGCTAATAGTTTAATATTTTGGAAAAAATGTTTTTTTTGGCCGTATATGCTATTGAACGGCACTTGATTTCCTTTGGGGGCAGTTTTTGCACGTTTATTCGGATATACTATTGCGATCTGAACCCTTGAATTTTCTGCCCACTGATTTGTTCAAATCTTTGATTAAATATTTAATATTAACTTTGAATATTCAAAGATATTTAAATACCTATGCATTTTTTCAACGTAACATATCCTAAGACTTGACAAGAAATAACTAATGGGGATATGAAACTCAGACAAGACCTATTACTTGTAAGTGTACTTGTATATCAAGCAAACTAAAAAAAAACTAGCAAAAATTCATCCACATCATGTAAATTATAACTTTATTTCGCTTCTATACAAGTGTCTGTACTAAAATTTAGTTTATCGCAATAATTATAGATAAAATGCATAATGATAAAATCTAATTAAAATTGCATCGCTCTCCATTAAAATTAAATCGCCAGTCCGAATACGGACACTATGCAGTACATAGTTTTATTTTCCCACCTAACCGTGCATGTACCATCGGTCGCACTATCCCAGTAACAGGAGCTGGCCGTGTGCAATCCCGCTCCAGTTTTCTGCATAATCGAGCACGTCACCACATACTTGAAAGATTTCTTCAGCTTGCTCAGGGCGCTCAGACACTGTTCGGACACCGTCGCGCTCCACTGGTTCACCATCTCCTGCTGGTATACATTGCCGCTGATAACGGACTCTATCGTGTCTTTGATAATTTTGCTCACATCCTCCACAACGAACTGGTTCTCATCCTCGTCCATGTTAACCGAATTTTGACAATTTCATCTGACAGCGAATTTGGGATGTCACTAGATGGGCGACTGATACGCTTGTACGCTTTCCCAGGCACGGTATAGAAGCTATCAGCCTGTCACAAGAGAACGTGCGTCGTTAAACGGCGATGGCACGCAATGTTAGTTTTGCAGATTGTATTAAATGGAAAGTTGTACCGGCGCTTGTACAAGTTTTATTTCTATGTTTATGGTCGGTAATGCAATCGCAGCACGCCAACTGAAACCGTCTTTCGTCTTCGTACAGTGTCCTTACGATACACAACGTAAAAAGAACGAAAAGCTCGTTGAGCGTTAGCCGACAAGGAAAACGCGTAGTAAACGAATCGATTTCCACTATAGGTACCAGGAGGCACGATGTAACAAAGGGAATTAATGAAGAAGTTTGTATGAGGCGAAAATTTCCAAGAACCGCCTGATTAAGCCAATCCATTCGCAAAGCATTGATATTCCTTTCGCGTTTCCTTTCGGCCACTCAACCCCTTCGGCTTGTGTGATTGGTTAATTCTCGGATAGTCGGATATTGTTATTCTGCGATGCAATCTAAATACTTTCTTTACATCTGTGTTATCTAACATGTTGTTTTAACACTGCCGTAAAATGAAGCAAATGGATATTAGTAGTGAGGGTATTCTGCATCAGACACTACGCTTTATGTATCTMTAAATAATTGCAKKAAACCACTTTAGAAAGCAGTTTTCTACGCTCAATTTTGAAATTAAATACGTATCTTAAAATTGCAGTAAAGAAATTGAAATAATTTACTCAAACTTATGTATCAAGTTCTAAAATGCAATATTTACAAAAATTTACATTCCAAACATCAGGAGGCAACTCGTATGACGTATTTTATAGCTTTTCGTACCAATATAGTCGACAAATTTTGATTTATCAAAATCTAGAAGAAAATATATAGTTTGAGATTAGCATAATAGGCGTAATCTATTCTACTCCTCATTATAAGGCGCCGTATATAGCATTTATTACAAAAATTGTCAAACTCAGTCCAATATGCGCATAGTTCCAATATGGCAGCCTTCGCAGTTCCGGTTACAATTTCTATTACCTACACTCCCTATTTCCTACCTCCTGTTACTTTTTTCACCTCGTTGGATCTGCTACTTGGTGTAAGACAACTAACGTGGTACCAAAATGACGAGACATCAGGACATTATGCTAGGACTGTAAAAGAATACCTAGATGAAGTATTTTCAAATAGATGAATTGGAAAATCGATTTATTTTTGTGGGGTCATGTCAAACATTTCGTTTATAGGGATCCTCCATCCACTAGGGAAGCCATGATGGAAGGAATATGCAACAAATTTCCTAGTGTTAGTGATATCATACTGATAAATATAAACAAATCACTTTTGAATCGGCTGTGCATTTATTATCACCAGAATGGGAGATACGGGCAGCATCTAATTTGATAGTTTTTTTTAAATTTTTTTTGTCGTTATTGGCGTTGTAATTTATTTCTGTTATTGTGCTATTTGTTACATTGTTGTAAATCTTACCTCTTACAAGTCGATTATCGATCGATCGATCGATCGATGTACTTTCCTCTTTTATCAGACATCGCAGAGTTCTTTACAAAGTTTCAAACTGGTAAATGCACAAGTCGTTCGGAATCGAAACATGTACCTAGTAGATGTCCGTCGGTTCTCAAAGGGGCAATTTATTGTTCATTTTCACTTAGAAATTCGCTTGTTTTACTTTCTTTAGTCGCTATGTTACATTATTCGTAAAACTAGAGTCAAACAACATTTTGATTCTATATCCTTTACCAAACAAATGCTAGAAATCAGGGCTAACATGATATTGATAACACCAAATATTCAAAATTTCTAAGAAAAACGTAAATTAAATAAGAAACTACCAGTAATAGGTAGAATAATTTGTAAATTGTATTATTTAAACGGATTTAAAAATTTAATATCTGCAAATAAATCGTGAAACCGTATTCTTCTAGCTATTTTTATGCCAAAAATGGCTAAAATGTTCAAAAAATGTCAAATAACTAGCAAATGGTGTGACTGAGGGCTAATGTAATATGAATAAACTAATATTTATTTTTACAAGAAATCCAAAAATGCAATAATATATAGGGTGTTCCATTTATAATAAAGAAGTTGGTGCTCGCTTCCGGTACAACCGTAGGCCTCCATCTTTGTAAATGTCTTTATTCTTTACGCATTCATATTCTAGATAATTTTATTTGAACCATTTTTGTCATTTTTAACTTAGAGTTTATTACAAACCGATGAATCACCCTGATATATAAAAGATTCATTGCGATATACAGAGTAACGCATAAAATTCAAAATTAGTATTCAAAAAAATCGCTGAAACGGGTAACTTAAGGTTTTCAAAGACCTTTATTTCGAGTCGATTGAAACAGGGAAGGCTGTTACTATGACGAAAATATGATGTCATCAAATAATTTTATATTTAGTAGAACCATATCCATTTTTATGCAATAATTAGAGTATGGATAACTGCATTCTATCTATTATCCACTCGTCTCTGTGGGGAGCCTATAATCGGAACCGTAGCCCTCTAAGCTGTGGATTCTCACAGAGACGAGTGGATAATATCGTTAAATTGCCACTAGATGACATGGTGTTTTCCGCTTTCTAATTTCCGCATACASATCGCCWTACCTTATTGTCTTATATAAGAGAAGCCAGATCTATGCCGTGTTGTTTGCGTTGGGACTACAGCTGTACTGAGGAGGCTTTATAAACCGAAACAGCAGTACACAGATTGTTCTGACGCAGGCGATATGGTAGGTATAGACATAGACGTAATTTTGTTATTATCATATCCTCATTTTTGTGTATGACACCTCAAAAAATTGTTCGGGGGAGTAACGTGGGTTAAACCCTCTGGTACTTTATGTTCCTTCCAACTGCGGCACTGCGGTATGCACTTGTTGACTAGCTTGATGGGCAGTTTAGAAAAAAAAAACAAAAACGTTGACTAGTATCAGTAGACAAAAAGTTATCATCTGTAAATTCGAAATCTACKGATGATGATTTCTTTATTATCTTGATTGTTTCTTAAGCGAAATACAATAATGGTAGAATTCATTGGATAATAAGAGCTCCAATGACAAAAAATGCATATGGTTCTATTAAAAAAATAACCTTCCAGCGTTTTTCTTCTTCGATTTTTTTGAAATAACCCTTTTATGCCCTACTTTATCCACACTCGGTATAGTTTTTTTTAATTCTACTAATTCAATATATACCTCCAATTCTTTGAATGATATCCTTTCTCCATACATCTGCCTAATTTCTTCTGGTCTGTTATTTATGTGTTTATTTGCTCCTTGCTAGGAATGGGTAACAGCAACAGACCTCCGCATATCCCTGGACTACCTCAACACGTTCGGTGACGAGGTATTCGGCGACTCCCAAGTGCTCAAGTCTTACTTTTACGCAATAGCCGACGTAGCCGTCGGAGCGAGGTGCAAGTGCAACGGACACGCCTCCGAATGCATCACGTCGAGCGGGGTCGACGGCACCACCAGGAGAGTGTGCAAGTGCGAGCACAACACCGCAGGGCCGGACTGCAACGAATGCCTGCCCTTCTACAACGACGCGCCCTGGGGTAGAGCCTCCGCCAAAAATGCCCATGAGTGCAAACGTGAGTAGCAAAGTTTATTTATCAATTGGAGTAAAGTGTAGAAGCTATAGAAAATAAAAAAAGGATGAAGACGTGCCCAGTGGCGCCGATATAGCGCTTCAGGGCCTACACTTGGCAGCCCGGGTTCGATCCCGGAGAGAGCAAAAGATCTGTTTCAATAAACTGCCTTTTTTAAATTAAAATTTATTATAACGTCGAACATTTTGGCACTATTTGGCGTTTTTCGTTTAATTTGACGTTTACATTATACCCAAAAATAAGCAATTCTGGAAAGGTAAAAAAAAAGTGGCGACATGCGATTTCCGATATCATCATTCACTGTTTTTGCTGTACCTATAAACGAGTTACGGTTTTTTTGTGTTTGATAATTCTTCGTTTGAATGCGGTTTGTGCTTCTTCTGACTGCATTGCATAAGATAAAAAATTCTTCGTTTCATAAAATTGAAATCTACCTGATGCGGAAGACAAATTTGCCGCGAGTAAAACATTTCACCCTTTTCAAACATACTGGTAGTTAAAGAAGAGAATGAGTTTTTTTATTCAGTTTTTGTCATGTCCGATCAACCTCTACGTCCATTATAAATTTTTTGGGACTGCCATGGTTATTGTAAATATTTAGAGATCATTTTGGTCTTTTTTCTAATTTAAAGTAATTGGCAGATTTTGAATAAAATATAGAATTCATCTTTTTTTATTTTAAACCCATTGTTACAAGACGTATACAGCATTTATATAAAAAATAATAAATAAATCAATAAAAAATCAGTATATCGTAAAATCTACATAAATCCAAATAAATGCCATATAAAAATACAGCGAAAATGCAAAGCCATTAAAATATATTTTGCTCATACTAAAACAAGCATTTATAGTCACCGGGAGCCCCGGAATATGATTATTGGCATTAAAAGTGGTTGTAATTGATTCTGATTAAAATGCGAGACAAATTTTTTTTGCTCCTATGAAAAAATACCGTTTTTTGAGTATATAACCATTTTTGTGTAAAATTTTTCTGTGATATAGATGCAAATGCACAATTTAATGCTATTTTAAGTTCTCGGGGAAAAAAAGGTTCACAATAAAAAAACGCATCCGATTATTATTTAATATTAGTTTCTTTTGGCAAAATTTGCGCCGGCGCCATAGATGTTTTGGGGGACACGTTAGAAAACATTAGAATCATTTAGAGCTTCAAGGTAGTAAAACTGGCAGGGCTCTCGAACTCGAAGGCTAATTAATTATTATACGTATTTATTAGGTCTATTTTTAAGACAGCAGTAAGTTACGTTAAACAGTAAACGCTTTAACTTTCTAAATGGGATATAAAACACTGTACGTAGAGATGGTTTTTGTAGTATTTGTCATTTGTATGTTTCTGCAAAGATACCTATAATGTTACACATATGTATATCTGCACCGCACATTTCCTAAAAGTCAGTCCTTTTTAACGAATTTAATTTTACGATCTCCTCCGAACATCTGTCTAAGCAGTACAATATATCTGTCGTGTCATGTCAGGGCTACACGGGGGATGTGGGAGAATTTCACAGCAGTTTTTCTCGCAAACTCCTTTCACTGACACTACTTTATGTGATCAAGCGTTATCGTGTATAAGGATTACAGCGCTGTCTTTCATATCTCGTCTACATTTTTGGAATCATGCATTTGAATTTTTTACAAAAAAGATAACTATATTTGTCTTTTGGTATGTGTCTATTGCTTGTTTGTTTATGCGATCTTCCTCCAATATTGTAGCCACAATAGCAGCAAAAGTGTTGTCGGTAGCAGTATGAGGTCTCCAAAGTTTCGGCATCCGTGTTTCGCGTATTGTTGCAATTTTTATATACGCACATTAATCCGCTACAGTGACGCCTTGCACTCTATACAAGCTAAATGATGTCCCAATGATAGAATTTTATAATTTGGCAGCACTTGTTTTTTCACCATCGCCAGTTCAGCACCAGCTTGATATGTGGAGGAATTAGACCTGACCCTCGTAGAAGGAACTTGCAGAATATCTTTAATTCACGTTCGTTGCCGCGAATACAGAATTTTTAAGAGAAACCTATTTCATCTAAGATGCACAACTACCTGACATAACTTACTCTTAATATAAAGTATGAAATGCAATCCAAAGGGATTAATTTATCAAATGACAATTATCATCCGCATATTTTTGATTGTCAACCTTAAAACGTACAAAACTATTATTAAAATGCATCTCTATATACTACATACGCCTAGTTGTATAACTTGCCTGGTTTGCAAATTGCCCTGACTTATAGTCAATATTTTTGTAGTATTTGTCATTTGTATGTTTCTGCAAAGATACGTATAATGTTATACATATGTATATCTGCACCGCACATTTCCTAAAGGTCAGTCCTTTTTAACGAATTTAATTTTACGATCTCCTTCGAACAACTGTCTAAACAGTACAATATATTTGTCGTGTTATGAATATACTTTTGTATTCCTATATAATTATTGAAACATTTTAAAAGCAGTCCAATTTCAACTTCTTCAACGTACGGTATAATTGAGCTACTTTTCTAATGTCAGTAAAGTATCTAATGTAAGCCTTTCGATTTTGATAAATAGCTAACTAGAAGAATTTTTATTGTTGTTAGATCTGTAATACTAATAAAATGACTCTGAGGATAAGAAAAAATTACTGACAAAATTAATGCAGGTTAATAAACTAATAATTAAATACTCAGAATATCTACCAATCTGAATAGTACAGATTCTAAGTATATTTTTGAAACGAAGTATTAACATGTTCTTATGTTGTATAGCATTTATTTCTTGAAATTTTGCCCGAGCTTTTCCTTTATATTGTCTATTATAGTAGGTTGTTTTTGGTATACCTACTCTACTTCTGATGTATCCCCACAGAAACATCTAATTTTGTAAGGTTTAGGGATCAAAGAGGGCTAGTCCATTGGTTCATGTGTTTGCGTGTCGTTGGTGTAAAAAAAATTCCTATACCAGCCGATTATAAAGGGGTGGTGCACCATCGCGCTGCATCCAATTACTTATTCTAGCATTAACAGCAATATCTTCAAGGAGTCTGGCAACGAGTTTGCAAGGAAAATTTTAAAAGGTGCCCCTATTGATTGACCATCCATGTTGATAACCAACAGTTCCAACAAAATTGGAATATGTGCAAAATAACAGTAAAGATTATGTCTCTTAACAAAATTTTCTATGAAAATTAGTTTCATTACTAAATAGAGCGTAAACTGGTGCCCTCTTATTTTGTTGACATCCTGTTCACGAAATTGCAATCGCTGGACGTAGTCTTCTTGACTCGATTCTTGCAGGAGTTGTATATACTATATAATATGGGTGCCATTTATTATCATTTGCAATTCTTCAAATACTATCCCTGCTATCAATACATTTTAAGAATCTTCTTCATTTTTCGGGGAGTGTATTCTTTCCACTTTAAGTCTTTTAAACGCACGAACATTGATATGTCTTGTCGGTGGATATTTCTATGCGTAAAATCCTGGATGCTAACAGGTCATTCCTTTGACTTTTACCAATGCAACAGATTTTGCCAATTTTTTTTCCTTTCGTTGTGGCGTTTTAACGCATAGGCTCAGTAAGCTCGGAGCTTAATAATCTTTTTTTTCTCAATGGACGTGATAATGAATTGAGGACATTTTTACAGGACTATTTGACAGATGAAATATGTAAAAATCAGCAATACATGGTTGTACCACAAGGATTCATCTAGTACACGGATGGGTCTAAAGCAGACACAGACAGACGCGGGAGTATGTGGGACATTTCTGAGGGTACAACTAAGTTTGCCACTGAGAAAGTACCCTAGCGTATTTCAAGGGGAAATTTATGCAATCCTGGCATGTGTTCACGAGAACCTCAATAGATGGTACTTCGAATTGCATATCTACATTTGCTGCGATATCCGGCAGCACTTAGAGTGCTTTCCTGCCTACTAGTGGACTGTCGCAACACATTAATAAGGTCGGTCCAACAAAATCTTGTTAATATGATTTGGATGCCTGCTGCCTGCTCAGCAGGCATTGGAGTCAATGAAAGGGCCGATAGGTTAGCTAGCAGACCGAGGGCTGAGATCACAAAGTGGCTTTGGTCGTCAGTTTTGCTGGTATTGAGAAGGCGTGCCGGAACTGAGGCAATCTAGGGCCTTCATCACTGGCCTGCTCAGGAAAGAAGCATCTCTTAAGCATAAGGTCCTTTCCAATTGCTATTAGTGGTGGGTGTCTTCACATGACACTGGCGTGGCGGCTCAATAAACACCTATAAATATGAATGTAGCGGAGAGTAGCACCTATAGGGTTTGCTCAGAGGATGAGGAATCTCCGATTCACCTCCTTACCAACTGCGGGGGCAAAAGGTTTGGAGAATTTGGGTCTCAATTAATTGAGACTGAAGATCTTAGTAGGTTACCTTGTAAAGAGATACTGCACTTCTTTGAGAAGGCAGGACTCTTCTAAGCTACAGTGCAGCGCCCGGCCCATTTGCGGGGTCGCACCTCAGAAAATAGAATAGAATAGAATATTTTTTGTCGCGCTCGCCAACTGGTTCAAGGGTTTGATCAAAGCTATGTCGTTAGTCATAGCAAACGACAAACATCAATACATGAGTTGCTGGTTCTTTAGAAATAGAATCTGCCCACATCACGTTCGAAGAGATGTCTTTTATAAACGAATGTTGTCATTACATCGACACACGTCTCGTATTTTTCAGCTTCCTTTATGTGCCTCGCTTTGGCTCGAATCTAGTTTATAATATCGTTCGTTTAAAATGCATTGTACACGTCACCCTACCTGTAAACTTCTTGTTATGTGAATACATTTGAATGTATATGAGACTGCCGTCGACACCTACGCCCATATGCCTCGTACCTCTTTTACAACAACCGTGACAGACGGGACGTGACTCCTGATTCTGTCGACCGACGAACCTCTTTTTTGTATCAAAGCAAAAATGACATGTGCTTCGTCATAATCTTAATAAAGCGCTTCGAGTAACTTTGTGTGTAAATTAGGTCGTGCGAGGCGCCGAATTTTAAAAGAAATTTTTGAGCGTGGAAAAGCATGGCTTGTTAGAAGGAGCAGCGACAGGTAAAGAATTGTCTTGACTAAGAATGCACCATCCACAGGAACAAGAAAGTGCTGTATGAATCAGTTTTTCTGATTTCTTCAAACTAAAAAGGTATATTCGGTTCAAGTACCTGCATGACCTTTTTGAGAGTCGCAAAATGCACGACGAACCCATTGTAATTAATTACGATATTAAATAAACACAACTAAGTGAAGTTTTATCTGAATCATGCATCACTTCGCTTTACTATTGTATCACTAAATGAACATCTGTTTTTTTTTCAGTGGTGTTATCTATCTTCGAAAATGTGTGATATCTATTTAATGCGAGGGTCATGTCAAAATTCCTCACACAACAACACAGTTCGCCAATGAAACTTTTATTTAAAAAAATTGCAATAATAACGTTGCCATCGCTTCGGCAATAATGTAATGTCGTTAAATACGCCATTTTTGTCAAGATGTTTTAGCAGTTAGAACACATATGCTGTTGCAGGGCTTTTATCCTTCCAAGTCGATAAATCGGACTTCACGAAATTCTCCTTTTCACAGGAGGAACAGAACGAAATCTGGAGAACTCATGTCAGGGCTACACGGGGGATGTGGGAGAATTTCACAGCAGTTCTTCTCGCAAACTCCTTTGACTGACACTGCTTTATGTGATCAAGCGTTATCGTGCAAAAGGATTACAGCGCTGTCTTTCATATCTCGTTCTACACTTTTAGAATCATGCATTTAAATTTTTTACAAAAAAGATAAATACATTTGTCTTTTGGTATGTGTCTATTGCTTGTTTGTTTATGCGATCTTCTTCCAATATTGTAGCCACAATAGCAGCAAAAGTGTTGTCGGTAGCAGTATGAGGTCTCCAAAGTTTCGGCATCCGTGTTTCGCGTATGGTTGCAATTTTTATATACGCACATTAATTGATGTCCCAATGATAGAATTTTATAATTTGGCAGCACTTGTTTTTTCACCATCGCCAGTTCAGCACCAGCTATATGTGGAGGAATTAGACCTGACCCTAATAGAAGGAACTTGCAGAATATCTTTAATTCACGTTCGTTGCCGCGAATACAGAATTTTTAAGAGAAACCTATTTCATCTAAGATGCACAACTACCTGACATAACTTACTCTTAATATAAAGTATGAAATGCAATCCAAAGGGATAAATTTATCAAATGACACTTATCATCCGCATATTTTTGATTGTCAACCTTAAAACGTACGAAACTATTATTAAAATGCATCTCTATATACTACATACGCCTAGTTGTATAACCTGCTTGGTTTGCAAATTGCCCTGACTTATAGTCAATATAATATGTTATAACATCGAGAGAACTCTTTAGCGATTGCATTGCCACAGCCTCCAAAGGATTTGAACTAACTGCAAAAACAGGTCTAGGACCGCTTATCAGAAGAAGAGATATTTTGTTTCAATCTATGTCTCGCTCACTTATTACATCGTGATGTATAACCGATTCTCAATTTTTTTTTTAATTTGAGCTCGACTAGACATTAATACAGCTGATATAATAAAATTTGTACATCTAAAGGATCGAAGGAGCGAAGGCAATTAATATATTCGAAAAAAACTCAATCAAAATGAAAACGCGCGACAATTTTACAATTAGATACTGTCGGAAAGTATAGTTTTAACGTTTCAGAATATAAATAAAAATAATTAAGCATCTTCTTAAACGTATTCATAAAAAAAATTTTCCTTTCTGCTTCACTTAAAAAGTACAAAAGGGAAACGTGTCCATATGTTTTCATTTTGTTTAATCTACAGCAGGACTAAGTGCTTGCTAAGATTCCAATACACAATTTTTTATACAAGCAACCTTTTGTATGTCTGAGTGTGTGTGCAAGGGAAAAATTTATATTTGATTTTGTGCACAAATTTCAAAGCAAAAACGTTCTTTGCTTATTCTGAAACCAGAAAATCTATAATTAAAAGTTCATTACTCAGAACAAGTGAAAAGAAAATTCATTTCTCTTGATTTTGGACTTAGTAATGATTAACTTTAACTTGGAAGTTTTTATCACGTAGACGAGTTCGCTTTGTTTTGGAGATACTGTGACTGTTTACTGTCATGAACGTTTACAAAAAGTTGACTTCGCTGCAGACAATTTATTTGATTTAACGTTATGGTACGGGCGAGCAAAGATATCTTTCTGTTATTGAAAATATTTCCGACTATTCAAGCTTCTCGTGTGGAGGACCAAAAACCGATAAAAAAGTGTTTAAAAACTGGACCTGTCAAAATTTTAAAGCAACGTAATAAAGCGTACGATCAGGAAGATGTTGCTATACCCTTTTGTTGTTGGAATCTGTGCAGGATCAACCAAAAACCTCACTAAGAAACCCTTATTCAAAGTATCTTGAAATATTTACCCACATGAACCATTTTCAAGTAAAACAATTTAAAAAGCAATCAATTTATAATTTCAATACAAAAAAACCATCTGATTTCTCTTTGCACAGGAATTTTTCAAATTCTTATCTATTGATTTACACATCTTTTCACTCAGGTACATTGTTGTATTCCTCGTTTGGAAAACACAGTTTATAAAAAAAGATCTATATCTGACACCAGGGCAGCTTCATAAGTGAAAAGCTCTGTAAGCGCCACTACAAATTTAAGTACATTGTTTCTAACACTAGTTTACACTTGCATTTGAATTAACCGAATTAAGGTTATTACTATTTAAAGAACTTGTTACAATAACTGAAACCGATGAACTGACTGACAGCATGAGGTGCTAGACGGATGGTAATCAGCGACTTACCGGGCTCATCCCACAATCAGTTTATATACATATTGATAATAGTTGATATTGCAATTTTTATAATACAATGGTACTATTGTAAGGATAGTTCTGCAACAACATGTATCGTAAGTATGATGCGACTCTAGTGCTTGGTCGAATAATAAAATTCCTTGATCTTTTATTTTAAAAGGCTCGTGCTGTGTCTTTTTACGAATGCCATCGAGCAGGACTTGTTAAATTAAGGTTGTCAATTAAACGCGATCGCTAATTTATTGAAATCGTTGCATGTGGTGTGCATCTGAGATAAAAGCCCGCAATTAGCACGATTTGTAAGTTATTTAGAGGTGGTCGGTATTGTTACTTGTGGTCACGAGACCGTTCACCTTTCTTTTTATGGCAAGATACTCTCCTGCTCCACACAACACGACTTAAAATTATTTCCAGGAGAAGGCGAACGCTTTAAATAATTAAGCCCATGGAAGGTCAGGGCCAGTACCATTTACTTGAATTATTTTTATGTGAGGCTCTGCTATTCTATCTGTACGATTTTAGAAGATTAAGGTACCTTTTATTTGATTTTCCCTTTTTACCTAAGTACATACCTATTCCTTTAATTGTCGTAACTTGGCCGAAGTGTTTTATTTGCAATGGACTATATAAATAAAACTTGATTATTTCTTTGAGGCTATTGGTTAAAGTAGTTATCACAAAACTACATTTTGTTAGTGATAAGAAACATGAAGTGCGATTAAATTCTGCAACTTCTATAAAATATCAGTAACTATGTTTAAACCCATTATTTTAAATTAATAATATGGACTGCTGCTGTTTTACTTGCTACTTTTCAGTTTTGTCTTGATTTTTCTATTATGCAATTCTCCAAACGCTTATGTAGGTCTCTGATAACTTAACGGTAGTTTAAAACTTAATTATAGTTTGATTTATTAGACATGTACAGCCATTTCGTTCCTTTTATTTCCTGTCAGGATAAGATGTTCTTGATATGCGCTATAAGCATCTCTGTTTCTGCTAGTCTAATAATAATGTGGTCTAAAACAACGTTTAATCCAACTTTGAGGATTTACAGTGTCATAGAAGTTACTAATTATTTTACTTATTCGAGAAAGTATACTTAAGTATAACTTTTCCATTTGAGTATAAACTTTGTTGTAGATACATGTCTTTAAGTAAAGTAAATACCTAAATTATTAAAAAAGAGACGAAAACTGGACGGTAACTTATAGGCCAAAAGTTTTCGGAAAATAATTAAATGCTAAAAGCTATTTCAAACTTATTTGATTTTTAACAAAAGTTTACAATAATTAACAATAGATGCAACAGTGAAGAATAATTATTTAAATTAATGGTAGTGGTCTCAATTTTCTTCTGACAACGGCAGGGTTAACTTTTCTAATAATTTATTTGTTTTCAGTCCTTAAATGGTGCTCATTTGCTTTCCAGCTGTTGTCGAACACTTTTCTGCTCGATATTAACCAAAATCTTCTAATGGTAATTTATATAGACATCTTTGGATATAAAAGGGGTCAGATAATACTAACAAAAATTTAAGACAAACCGAAAACACATACACCACTGCAATGAAAAGGCTAAAAAGCTATCGATGTGTATCTTAAAAAAACTTGTAGTATACGGGTGGGATACATCTCTGACCAACAAACCTTTTTTTGCTAATCACTTTCTGAAATCAACCTATATCTAAATAATAAAGTAATCTATATGTATATGTATCTACAAGTTGCGAAACTGTTTTAAAAGCTTTTCAGGAACAATTTATTTTACTAATAATATTGATAGAGTAAAAAGAATCCCCAATCAGCTGTTTGTGGTACAAAACAACGAAATATATATACTCAGTAGATATATTCCTGGCTCCAGGGTAGAAATGCGTTTAATAACGGGCAAATAAGCACGATATACCTCGTATAAAATATTGTTCGTGAAGGTCTAAGATTATTTAAAAAATTATTGGAAATATATATTGTCGTGGAATGTGAAAAAGGCCAAGTGAAAGTTATCACACGTTAGGCTTTCTTGTTACGTTAGACAAACCACGTATATGACGGTACAATTTAAGATTTATTGAAAAAGTGATTTCACAAGTTTGTTAACCCCGTATATCGACCATATATAAGTAATATAATTTATATTAAGCTGACATTGAAAAAAAGTAAACATCAAAAATATTTAAGGTAAATCTGCTTCCCTYGGCCTTCGATTCAATTATTGTTTTTAAATATCTCGAAAACGTCTCAACCGATCGGGCTAACACGGGATGATAGAATCACATGCCCTTCCTTCAAAGATCTATAGTAATCATGACTAAACCTCCTCGCACTTTGTAATGTATTTCCATTGTTCCTATATTTTGATGGTATGGTTCACTTTATCCAGCGCTAATTGTAACCAGCAAATTAAAAACTCTCAAATACCGAGTTTTGAAAAATATTGTATGACTTTCACCAAAATTTGTCGGCCATATAAATATACTAAAATTTTTAGTAAAATCTTCATTTTTGGTCAGCTTTTCCGATTTTCTGAACATTGTTTCTAACATGAAGATGACGGATGGTGTGGCTGCCTTATTAATCCGCAACTATACGGAGCTGACTTCATCATATATTTGTAAAAAAACTTATTTTGGATAATATGCAGAATACTAAATAATGATTAACTTCTGCCATATGTTAAACTTATTGAGTAGAGTTCTGTTTTCAACTTTTTTTCGAAAGTTGTATATTTATAGAAGTATGTCAACGTCAACTTAATTATATACACTTCCACTGGTATAGCATCAATTTTGTTGCATTGTAAATCGACAAACCAAAGATGTTTTAATTCACTGTTGAAATTTTGTAAGCTTTATCGATTTCTCGACCAGTGTGTGTAATATGTCGCCGCGAATTCACCGAAATGTTCTTTACTGGAATAATTTGACACAACCAGTCAATCCGAAACAAAAGAAGACTAACTAAGGCGACAAGTTTAATATTATAAGGTGTACAATGTTTTAAAATGCACCCCTTTTAAATAACTGCTCATGAAATTCACTACCTGCTAATATAAAAGGGTTTCCCGAGCCCATTGAAAGAACTCATGAGGAATATCTCTTGCTTTAAACTACTTTCTTTGTTATTATTCGTACGTTTTAAATTACTTTGAAGTCAAATGGAACAACAAATGCATTGAAACTGTTTTTTCTGATATAGACCTTATTGCTGCTTTTAGTTTTCTTTGCTAGAAGTAGGCAGTCAAATTCTTACCTTATGTATTCAATATGAAACACTTCTTACAAGGCGTAAAAGCTGTTATTAAAATTTTAAGATTACTTTTAAATCAATAAGTATTTGTGATTAACAAGCAGATATCGAAGTTAACAAAAATACGCTTTAGAGATCCCCCTGAGCAAAAAGATTAAAAAAGACATTTGCAATGGGTCCATACAATTTTAGCTATCACTAATAATAGTGCAAGCACCTTCTAAAGCATAAAGAATTTGTCCATCAAGAGAAATTTACGTTGTGTCAGTTTAAATTCAGTATGTTGCAGAAAAAAGGACGATGACCAAACGTATAGTAGAAATAGTAGCACAGAAAATAGAATTCAAGATATTCATCCTTCTGTAGGTAATTATTCAGTATTTTCCTATAGTGGAAACTGATATTTGTCTAAACCCGTTACATTTCATTTTTCGACAGAATTAGTTGTATTTTAACAAACGAATTTATACTTTGCAAATTAAAACGAGACATAACAATAATAGATTTAAACATATTTGATACATTTTGAAGGTCGGAATGAACATCTGCAATTTTTGGTTAACGGTAACGAAAGGTTTTGTGGATCCATCGAACCGAACCAGCAGCCGCAAACCGCAAGGTTTTGCGAGGTTAAGCTGTCAAATAAATTAGAAACGAAATAAACTTTACGACTAAAATTGATTAATACCAGAGGTAGATTGGCACCTTTGCGCTGAAGAGCCAATGATGGAGGTCATAAACATTTGTTTGCGCTTTTACGGTTGACTCACTTTGGAAGACACAATGAAATCCTTTGTCTGTGACCGCCCTATATGTAACCAAGCGCCAGGGTTTTCCTAAGTACTAGTGGATACTCAAGATATTAAATGGGTTTACATATAAAAATATATGCTTATAAAGCTCAACTGACTAACTTGAATATTACACTTTGTAAAGAATTAAGAATTAATAAGGTACTGTTAAAAACATGTGAACGTGCGAGTAGCTATCGATGTTAAAATATTTAATTCTGTATTAGAATAGTCACCATCAGTTAAAATTTTAGTTTAACGACGTTACTCTTTACTTATCGAAATCTGTATAATGCATACCATTTAGTGACAAAAGGGTTTACATTTTACAATTTTTGCATGCCATGTTCAACAATTTTTCTGATATTTGTCTGGCTTGTCCGTACATCATTTTTAATTTTTTTTGCTATTTAAAAAAATCTGCTGAAGCATGACGTGTTTATACTTAATTATAATCCTTTCTGCAATAATAGAGGCCATAATCTTACGACATTCTCTGCAATGCCATCTGTCACCATTACACTGATATGATGACAAATCCACCTAGTTGCCTCGATGGGAACTACTTCCTAAAGGAAGTAACCTGTACTCTGCTAACTTCGCACGCACCTGCATATGTCAACCTGACAGCAGGCCCCCACGGCACTTTTTGCAAGCAAACAAGAACCGAAATACATTAAATTGCATGTCCATGCAATGCTGTATGCATCCCAACCAACTACAGACAGATCTGTTTCGCTAATATTACAGCTTGTCAGTGTAGTTTAGGTCTAGTGCGGACAGCACCAAAGGATTGGAATGTAGGCAGATCCAGTTCTGTGTCATGCTGCCTACACTAGACCTAAACTACAGTGATAACGAACAATGACAATGATGCAGTTCAATTCACAACAAAAGAAAAAGCTGTAATGTCGAAACCGCAACCTTCTAGGATTCCCTACAGTAACAACGAAAATGGGATACCCTGTACTCAAGTACAGTTATTGTCTAAAGTGTAAAATAAAAAATTATTAGCAAAAGTTCCCTCGTTTATTATATGTATAACAGCACATGATACTCTAATAGACAGTTACTGTAGTTTTATTCATCCATCCTTTAACAATGGATGCGACACGAAAATTGCAGAAGTAAGAGCTGAAAAAACTATATAAAGCTAGAATACAAACGCTGCCGGACAATGCTAATTAAATGAGAAACATATGTCACTTCAGTAAATCATATCAAAGGTATTTGTTAAAAATAAACTCGATAGATTTGAAATAGAAATTGTAGGTGTAAAAAAGTGTAATTTTGGAGGAATTTCTCTATAATAACAAAGCCGAAACCAGTACATTAAACCAAAGCAAGTGCTAATGCTGATTGGCTATATCTTTAATACACATGTAATTTTGAATTTGACACATGCATCTTAACATTGAGTATATGAGAAAGATTAATCATTCAAAGTAATTTTATCTCGCTGGTATTTTCTTATACTTACCGATAGTAGCATGTCGTACTTCGTAAAGCCACCGCTAAATAGCTGGTGGTCATTTTCACGAAATGACCCCTAAAGTCAAAGATAGATAGGATTAAAGGAATAAATCTTCGGGAACTGAGTTTGGCATAGTTTTGGTGCTCTTCGAAAATTGACGTTAGTTCTAAACGATCGTCGGAACTAGGTGTTAAGAAAAAAAGTGATACAAAACGTAATCAAAACATCAGCTTGTTTCTAAACTGCTTAATTGATCTGAAGTGTTTCATAATGAATACACCTTCGAAAGCGTTCAGCTTAGACAAACAAGTGCTAAAAATTTATCTGTTGTATGCAACTAACGACATAGTGATAAACTTTCTACTTTGCAAAGGGAACGGCAATTCTGCGTTCGCCTGCCAAAACACCGCTTCAATTAGAGGAACTCCTCGAAATAGAACGAAATAAATTTAGCTATTGGCGTAAGTGCGACACCTTTCTCTGCTATCCCGAGTTGCCACCCATAATAACACAACAGGTGTGCCAGAATTAGAGTACAAATTTGGTCCTGATGTAACAGGTCGTCTCCGTGGGTCCCCCCTTTTGTTTAACATTTCATCCTGTTGTTGAGATAAAGAGGTGACAGTAAAATGGAAGGCGTGTGTTCACCGCACTCGGACCCCAGGTTTTCCTCCGCACTCGGAGCCGGTGAGTCAGTACCTGTCGGGCTGTCGCGTTCGCCTCGCTGAAGAGGAACTGGCGCGATTCCATCAACTAATAGACTGACAGATTGGATAATAGCAMAAATCTTTGGCAAGGAGGGTCGGTCAGTTCCTCATTTTCGCGCGATGGGTATACCGTTGAACGCAAAATGAGGAGCATCAAAGATTTGGCGGAATGTAGCCCGAAGGGCTGATTCTAAATGTGAAGAACGAAGTTTGCGTGCGGGAAAATGAGCGAATTCAGTGCTCTTCTGGTGTTTGTGGTAGTCGTGGTGTTAGATCCGAATATTTCAGCTACGGAATGGGATGGTATTACGCCGTGGTTTTCCGGTTCGCGTAAGTGAAAAGTATCTTTAGCTCGAATATATTAAAATTTGATATAAAGTAAATATGACTAAAAGCAAGTAAGATTTTAGTTGACGAAATAATATCTATTGAAAGTATGTGGTGCTGTTTGTGCCATAATTAATATTGTTTGTTTGTTTTTAGCAAGATACAAACAACCAGAACAAAAATTTTATATCCACCGGAATAAATTTATATGTGCACCAAAAGAGAATTCTATATTCACTAATACAGAAATTTTATACCCACCAGAACAAGATTTCATCGATTTTTCGTTTATTCCGCTAATCATTTTCTTGAAGTATTTGGTTGCTCTTTATGTTGTACGCGCAGCTTTTGGCACCTTACAGCCTTCTTGTGAAGTGACTCCCGCGTTTCTTATAGTAGGTACCTAACACATTAAAAGGTAAAATTTCAAATAGCCAAAAACCTGATAATGTTATGCTGTAGTGCGTTGGGTACGTTTTACTATACCGTTTCGCTCTTTCTTTATCAGTTATGTATAATAATGTACTGCTTCCCTATTCTGTATGTACTCGAGATAGATAATGTTTCAGTATTGGTAATTTTGCAAAATTTCAAGGAACTGTTTCTTGAATAATATAAATAACACAAGATACGGCAACAGCCTTTTATGTTCTGCAGTAAATTGTCACAAATACCTTTTATATGTGTCTCTTTTTCTGCAGGCAAGAGATACAAAATATTAGTAAACTAAGCCTAGGAATTAAAATGTATGTCTATGCTGTGCTGTCTGCACCGCAACCAACTGCAGATAGATCTAGTTCGCTATCATTATAGCTCATCAGTGCAGTTTAGGTCTAGTGCAGACAGCACGGCATAGAACTGGTTTTGCCTATATACCAAAGGCTTGGTAAGATGTAAAAACGTATAAACGTTGATGCGACATTAAGTGAGTATAATTTAGGAATATATTATTTTGAACAAACATTTAAGCAAAGAAGGTTTTTGGTTAAACATACCAAAAGTAAAAGGTAATTAGGCCCAAATATTTTTCAAAATCTAAACTGACGCAAATTGTATTATCCTTACACTCTCGTGAGGTTGGTTGTAGAAATAATTTTAAATTTGGTCAGTGATATAAAAACATTAAACGAAATAAGTAGAAATATACATGCTCACAATTTTATTATTACTGAGTACATGAGGAAATTTATATTCAATAGGGTTTATTGACGATGATATAGGCACCTCAGAATCCGATTGAATTGCTGTTACTGCCTTTTTTATCTCTTGCCATAGGCGTACCGAAGGGGTGTCAAGGGAAGGCAGCTGCTTTCCCCTGGACCTGGGTTGCCAACTCTGGGACCTTCCAATTTCCCATATATTTAGCTGGTTAATTATGTGTGTACACCTAAAAATTGTCTTATTTACAAAATTGTAAATACAGTAAAATTTATAGGCAAGTGTATTTCACTTTTTCATCCAGAACTCATATTTGACCCTTGCAAATGACTTTTTCTAATAAGTCGTTGTCAAATGGTTTCCAAGCTTAATCGATGCTATGTGCGTTTTGAAGCTGTAACTGCAACATTCTTGTTGTTACGAATCGTTGTCTTACGGTGGATATAACTTTAAAAGACTATCTTAGTCAGGATGAGTCATAACACGATTTCTGCTTAGTTCTCTTCTACATTTTCCTATAAAGATTATTTAACTAACTACTGTCATATGGAATCACATCAGAATCTGTCATATATTCGGTGATAACTCTAACTTCTGTACCAAATTTCTAAATTCACATTACATTTTAACAATTAATACAAAAAACAAAAAATCCATCCGAACTCACGTTTATGAAAGTCAATTTATTTAACATAAGTTTTAGGAATCCAGTAAAAGCATTATTAGTGCGAATTAAAACCCCGTGTGTTGTTAAAAATGTAATTAAATATATTTCAGTTTATTTAAATGAAGCTTAATTTGGTTAAAATATTAAGTAGTCGGTTAATTTTTGAGAGCAATGCACTGGCGATCTAAGAAGATTGGCTTGACGCATAATGCTGAGGCATTTGTCATTCTCAGTTTTAATAATGTTAGTTATTCATCGAGTCTCTTTCCCTGGGGAGTAAAAATTAATACAATTGTATCTTTAGCACCTATACGTATGAACTCCCAGCTTAAACTTTTAAAGCTTCTGGCGTGAGAAGATGAAACTGTACTAAAAGCGCATCGGTTAATGCATTAGTCTTTGATATGTGTTAATTCTGAATCAGAAATCGTGCTCCTATTAGTAGAACTTTTAAGGTGAAATGTATGTTCCTTTGGTACTTCGTATGATATCATTTTACATCATGTCGATCACGGATCTTTATTCTCCCAAATAAAATGTATCAACTTATACTTTGTTAAACGTGAGAGCAATGCAACTGATTGCGCTTCACCTAACTGAGTTCATCAATAACGGAATTAGTAATAAAGGGGCTTTGTATGATCAGTGTACATAGAAAATATATAAATCATTTGGGTATTTATTTCACAGAAGATGTTTTAAGTCTCCTTGCAGAAAATCCACGAAGATTATTCATGGAATAAATACTTCATTAATTACTTAAGTACCTATATCTTATAAACATTTATTATTTCTATTTATGTTGAATTATACTCTACAGGAGATTCCTGCTTTGCCCCACCCCCCCAGACCAAAAGCTGGGTACACCCATGTCTCTTGCCTTACAATTTTTGACAGCAATAAAGGCGAGCCTCTACTTTATGAAGTTCTAAAGTAAAACAACTTCTGGCATCAGCAATCCCTGAAAACTGTTCCTCAAAAGCCGGTGTTCCTGGAATTTACTGCAAACCGAAGAAATTGATGAGAAGGCACAATAAACAATTAAATAAACAAAAATTATCAAAAATAAACATACATGACGTTATATCTAATAATCAACCGCGAACCTGTAATAAAAATTATAGGTATGTTATGCCTTTATGAACAAGCCTAAGATGTTTAAATTGCAGAATGTGATTGCACGTGGGTGTGGATAATGAAACAGACGAGAGGTATAGAAATCCCAGCGGTCTGGCGCTGGCGCCATCGAATAATCCGTATAAGKAAGATCCTAACTAAGAACCAGATCTGGCTTACACATTCACCTCTAAGTACCTTATATATTGCATACCTAATGTAATATACGACATTACAATGTTACGGCGGCAAACCATCAAAGGAAAGTAGAAACTGGAGCGAGAAAATGATTTAAGTCGGTGGTTGCGGTTGCAGAAAACCGCAGCGATCAAAGAGTAAAGCTTAACCTTTTTAGAAGGGTTAAGCTAGCCAGACTTTAAGTTATTTATCGTTTTGTTTTAACGATCTGCCAATGCAATGACTGCAGAAAACGTTATTATACCAAAATTTTCTCAACAAGAAAGGCAGTCAGTTTCTTCTATTAAGTAATTATTACACACATATACATGGAATTATTTGCATGTAGAGGTTGTTTCCTGCAAATCATTGTGATTATCAGTTGTAGCTATAAAGGAAAATTTTTTTCAGCGGGATATGAACCCGGGCTTCCAGGTTCAGCCACCGCGGCGCTCTGCCTTCTACGCTATGAAGGCCGTTTGTAATCTCGGTGGTGTAAATATATCTAATTGAAAGTAATTAGCGCCGATTCATCGAACGTCAAATGCTATATCACTGCATTCGAGTTTTTGAATCACAAGGACATTATTTTAACCCAGTGTCAATATTATTTACATACAGAGGTTGTTGCTAGTAATCTTCGGTGATACATATTAGTTACAGATACGAAGGCAAATATTTAGAGCGAATAAACTTCGCTTTCGCTGGGATTCGAAGTTTATTTTCTCTAATTTGCCTACCTTCAGATTTTATACACTTTGCGTTTGTAGTGTTTGGTGTCTTTTTGAAAATCTCCAGAAAAATACAACTGACAGGGATGCGATTACAGCAAATCGCTTCTGAAAGGAATAACTTACCTTTTTTTAAACGTTACACAGATATATTCTTCTGAAATATCATAAAATTTATAGATGTCAATATTTACTTACTAAGTCAAACATTAATAGCTCATTTTTTAATGAAACCCATTTTTTCTCGCATTATCGATTGCAGCATTATATTTCATTTCTGCTGATATGAAGTTGTTAATATTTGCTACAAACGGTTTAGAAAATACGTTTCTTGGAAATTCCAAATAATCACCTGTCATCGCGTTAGCTGTGACCTCTTGCCGCAAAAATGTCATCGCTCTTGAAATTATCAGGATTTTCAGTATTAATCGCAGTATACAGTCATTACGTATTTTGACTTTGGGTAGCAGTTAAGCTAGCAGCCATTAGAGCAAATTGGTGAACAATAATTCGAAGTTTCATACGAAATTCAATACAAATGACCAATAATTAAACAATAAAAACCAGTTACCGCAATACCATATTTTCATACTAAAAAAAACTGGTAACAGAAGTAAAAATATAATTAGATTCAATATTCCACACGCCCACCAGCTTTGCTGCAACAAATTCGCAACCGTTTTAATAAAGAGTTTTTCAAAGTATTTTCTTCTGCACTTTAAAACGCATGACAAAATCGTTCCTTTATATCCTCCTGGGGAGTTGGCGGTTCAAGAAAAATTAATTGTAAGTTCTGCATTCCAATATTCCCTTACACCTCTCTAACAAGGCGGGAGTGCCCCATATTCCAAAAACTGTAAGTAGCGTATCTCGTTGATATTTCCACTGAAAAAAATAAGGTCCAATTGTCAAAATGGTGCGAAACACTGCACACGTTAAATATTACATAAAATGTGAGATAACTCCGGCATGGATAGATCACATGTAATATTAACAAGCTGGCATTTATTTTCAGTTAAAAAGATTTAAAAAATGCAGTAATGAAAGATTTGTTTCACTTGAAATAACAGAGTTCGCGTCCATTTCCGATATAACCGAGAAGATCGCCATCTTTGAAGATATTTTCGTCGTATAAAACATTTAATTTATAAAGGTATCATTTGATAAGATAACGAAATCTACTTAGCAGTGATGGGCGCGTAGAATACGTCATGTAGATTATGCTATTGTCTACGCGTAAACTATGTAATATTCTACTTTGAAATTCTACTGTAGAAAATAGCATTGTGTAGATAATCAGAAATTTAGAAATATTTAGTTATTTAATGGTGTCTATTACCACTACCGCTCTAAACGTGGTAAATGTCTAAACAGCAATAACATATTTGGTCATACTTTAGGGCCAGAAGACCCGACAAGCGTGCTGTGAAAAGCACTTTGAAGCTCTCAGTCGGTCAAATGACTGTAAACTGTGGTTTTATGTTCTTTCTTCTCTGTAAACAGAAATTTCATAAGCTACTCATGTTCTTTTATCGCAAATTCTTTAAAGCAGATCAACAGGGCACACAAGCAGTTCTTGTTGCTGAACTAGATACATTGATCTAAAGAAGCAACTAACTATGACCAACTAGTTGTGTTGTAGTAAAAAAATTCTTTGGAAAAAAATCAACTTGTAACTGCGGTACCGAATTTGATAGTGTGTTAGGAAAACAACTTAATATAGTTGTGGAAGGAAAGATGTCGTAAACATATGCTTTGTCTTTTGTGTTTCAAAGAAGTAAAAAACCCGTTTGTATACACTGACTACTTACTGAAACATGATATGCAAGTTTGTAATATAATATTTACATTTACACCTATTTATTGTCTCAGACATATTAAAATCATAAGTTAAGAAAATAAAAATGTTTAGTAAACCGTTCAGTTATTTATAAAAAATGTGGTAGCTATGTTGCAACTTTCAGACTTTGTCATTAATCTGTCTAAAATCAAAACTTCAAATTCCAAATAACATTATACATAAATTGATCGTATTTTGCATGCTTTAGTTGGCCTCTTATTATAAACCGCATTTTCAGTAAGGTTCAACTACATGTTGTTATACTTATGTACCATTGTAAATGTTTATAGAAGCCCTGACGAAGATTTGAAATAAAAATCGAAAGCTTGGCAAAAAAAGAAGAGTAAACACTATTTTAACATAAGAAGTCGATTTCTACTTACTTGCGAAGACCTTAATTTAATAAAAAGCGACGGCTGTGTCCATTTATCGTATTAGATACAAAAAACTATGAAATTTTAAGAAATTTGACACATGGAGAAGCCAACAAAACAGGGAAATTAGAATCAAACTAATTTCATTTTGTTTTAGTGTGTACTTAATACATTTTAGCCATAATATACACGTTTTATATTTTCTGCTTAAAATCTACGCCAAAGTGCTTTATCTACATTTTCTACGCATGTAACGTAGAAAATTATAATTTACGCGTAAACGCCCATCACTGCTACTTAGTGTTGATTTTATACCTATCTGKGGCTATTCTTGCGTAACTATGGCTTATTAGAAGCCCATATCTGGTGTTGAAGATCTAGTTATTGAAAAAGTGGTGGTTGATGATCACGAGTTGTCCCAATTATTTCAAAGAATAAGACACGAGCTAGATAAATAAATTGGTATTACACTTTCATCTTAAACTGAACAAAAGACTATATTCAGTACTTCTAAATAAGCTAGATAGCCTATAAAATAAAAGTAAAAAAAAATGCAAAAAAAATCGTCAGAAAGCTGAGATCATCTTTTAAAAAATCAAAAACCAAAATCACACTGAAGCGTTTTCAGATTGAAACCCTCATATTATATAAGATTAAAATGTCTTGTCTTATTTCATTTTGCTAACGCGATTATTGTAGATAATAAAGGTGGCTCTAAAATGCAGTGTAGGATGAATATTTTTAGTTGATAGTGACTGCGGCTCCATCTTGGATTTTGAAATAAAAACATATCACCTGTAAACTCAGTTTTTTCAAATAACCCCACTTATCCAGTCTACCGAAATGGATAAGCCAAACACTGAAATTTTCCGACTAACGCTGCCAATGAACGATTCATAGGAGCATTCTCTATTTCTAGTAGCAATTTAATTTCTGACCAGCGATCTCTTATAGCTCAAGGCAGCAATCAGCTTGCCGCTTATGGATAACAAGCGCGAAACGTGCATATTTTCATGTAAAACTAGACGTTCTGTGAACACGTGGCACAATGATCTGGGCAGCGTCGAGACTGATTACCATAGCGTACGATTGAAGAATTCCTAAATATTGCAGGGGTTCACAAACCATAATAAGACGGCGAGAAGGCTATCTAGAGCGCAGTTGCGTTTCAACAGATCTAAACTGATACATATATACCAATAGAATAATTAAAATTCAACTTTGTTCTAAAGCATACACAAAAATAAGTTGTATAGTAGGCTAGAATATAGCAGTTACAGCGACAGATTGTACGAAACTTTCCCTCGGGATTTTAAAAGTCTATTTTTTAGACATCAGTCTCCCTAGAAATAAAAAAATATCGTTGTAAATTGCTGGTCTACCTAACGTTCTCTTTTTTGGAAGTAGAAGACGTTGCAAAATTAAAAATCATATTCGGAATCGTATTAATTTGTGTAAAAGTTACCACGTTAGTTTTATAATAGCAGCAAGCTTTTTTACCGGAGCTACATGATGCTATCAAATTAATGTCTTTAATCGAAAAAAAGGACAAGACAGATTTGTTCACGATCCTGATAATTAATATTTCGGTGTCTTTATCTTTGAGGTTTACATTTCCAGTATCATCTTCGAACATGTATAGAACCTACCACTTCCATACCCACAGATCTCCTTCCTAGCATAATGTCCTTATTCATGTTCAATAATCCTTCATAGTTTTAGTGACAGACTGCCAGCCCTTTGGGACAACTCTATATTTGGAGGACAAAGAGAACTCTGCTTTTATCACCAGCCACTGGCAAGCTACCCATTTCTCTGCTTCATGAAGGTAGAGGTGGAAAGCAGGATTAATATACAATCTCCTGAAACTGTATATCAGCATTTACTCTTACTTTTATAGAAAGTACAATACAGGTGTCCTCATTGCAGCTTGGTATCTAACTACCCTCCTATAGGAAGATTATAAAAAAATTCCTGATATTCGTGGTTTTAGGTATCACCATTCTGTAGACACACAATACATATGAAGTTGATTCTAGTCATAAATCGAACAATTAATTATATATGTTCAAAATCTGGTGTGCTGCAACAAAACGAATACATATAATTGACCAAGCTTGCTCTTACACCTAACTTGCATTTAATTCAATAAAATGAATATTTAATAACAAAATGAACAAAAACTGTGTGTGGCCTGTATCTTCTATACACCCGTAATTTTAACGTGGACACGTCTGATACACTGTAGAAAAATTTGGGGCGTTATATAAATATACCGTTTTGGATATGTTACTTAAGTTGTTCCTATACAATGGAAGACGAATAATGAAATATGTCGTCAATTTACAGTGGCAATATCTTTTCTAGCTATAGTCTAAATTAACAGAAAATATTGAATCATTGAATCATTGGAACAAATTACTACATAACTGACATAAAAATTGTAAGCAGAAAACTATTTTATACGGGATATGGTATTACTCAACGTAAAATTGAAGTAGAAATAATATAACTATGCATATTCAACACATTGAGGACGCTGTCCCATGCAGAACACAAAATATATTTTTAAATTAAGTTTTACCCAAAATTTGTACACCAACTTCTGATTTCTGGTATTCAGTATTTATCAAATTACTGTCAGTACTTCCCTGATGCTACTATGTCTGTTTACTTATGTCACGTTTATTAAATGGTACCTCAGAATAATGTCTCAAAAACCTAATTCGAGAAGCTGAAGTTTTCGAATATTCTACTAGTGTGGATTGAAAAAAAAGTTGTTTCATACGCGGTTTAGTATAACATAGTTACCAATTCTAAAACAATTTTCTTAGATCTCCCTGGTACGGAAAAAGATCGCATTACACATTTATCTTAGCATAGTTGTTAACGGTTTCCGTCTGTTTCTAAAAGGCACATAACTCACTATTTGCTGACAACTCCATGTAATTATTTATGTATTTAGTACGTATTTGCATGTATAGCGAATATATTTTCTTCGATGTTGCAAGACTGACACGAAAATACAAACTCCTGGTGATGTTATGGAAGTAAATCATTTTCGCTATTACTACCCAACGGCGATTTTAGTTAAAAAGAAATTCGTATAATGTAGGTAGTAATAAACACTTCAGAAATTTAATAAATCACACCGAAAATGTATTCGTTTAATGCATTTCACTTATTTTAGCAATTTTAATGCAACGAGAAGAGCGCTGGAATGATGTGGGATTGAGTACTCTGATGATCTTTAATAATCTAAAAAATAATAATTTTAGATTAACTTTAGATTTATGTCTTTTCAAGACAAACTTTATTTTTTCTTAGCTAAGCCAATTTCATCAGCATATCACTTAATAGCATAATTTTCAAAATACTTATAGGTAATAAAACAATAATTATTTTTATGTCAATCAGATCGGTTTAAACAACAAAACGATCAAGTGGGCTTAAAAGATTTAACGAATTTTTTTTTTTCTGAAAACTTATTACTGCTGCTGTCTTTGAAGTTGTGATGTTAAAAATAGTTTCAGCGAAAATTAATTATACTGACGACGAAAAACTTGATATGTTGGAGTTTTTCATTCATTTAGCAGAAATTTTGGAATAACAAGAAAAGTGTATCTTCAACGGTATTCGGAAAGACGTCAACCAAAATAAATGAAGTTATGGAGATCCAAGAAAAGACTATCGCCATTCGATGCAACATAAAAGGTTGCCCGAAGGTTGCCTTATGGATGTATTAATGAAATTTAAATAAAAATACAAAGAAAAAACTACGAGAAGTTTTCTAAAGCGTTTTTTTTTAATATTTAAGCAAGCCATTTGAGTATAAGTCCACTATTATTTTAAATTATTGTAATGAAGTTCGAGATACCCAGCTTTGTTCCCAAACTGTCTGTATCTATTACCGTTTTCGAGATCCCAATGGCGAGCATCCTGTATATCTGAAAAAATTTGAGGGTCATATTAAAACTTCGTTTCCAAGATAGTGCATGCAGATTAGTCATCACATATCCGTATCAACAGAGGCTTGAACCCGTTTATAGCAAATATACTTATAGCGAGTATACCTACATAAATAAGGAAAAATACCTGTAACTCGTCTCTAATTTAAACCTCAACCAACCGTCTTCACCAAAACTAATTCTCTAAATTAACATTTTAAAGCACCCACGCAGTCGGCGTGTGGTCCTCTAATAAGAATAGCCATAAAATCAGCTCCACAATAAGTACGGACTAATTTGCAATTTATATGTCGTAGATAACGAATAGAAATAAAATAAGAAGTGGTAATTGAATACGCCAACTAGAAGAGATATCGTGCGCTTTTGCATGTTAACCCATATTTGGTAAGATCGCATTTAGATTGCGCGCGGCAAAGAAATTTCGATGCGAGATCAAGATACGAGACCATAGCTTGTGTCGTAAAGAGAAATCGTATTATCGTCATTTAGGCCTATACTTGTATATTACAATTACATGATCCTGTGCTTGGTAAGGTGTTCTATTGGCAGCTGCTAGTCATTAGACATTTAAAAGATAACGTATATAAACTAAGTAACCATTATTTTTCATTGTTCAAGCACCTTCAATATTTGTAGCTAGTAAGAAAGAACTAACCAGATTCAAGTCTCGGCATTTCTATTCACAGAGATGGCCATCTCTAGTAGTTTGGTACTATTTAAATAACGCAGTAAATAGTATTGTCTGTTGTATTGGCCCCTTAAACAAAAATATGTAATTTACTATCAGTTCATTATTTTTATTTAAACTTAAATTCATTACTTAGCAGAAGAGGGAGAGTTGTTTTCTTCTGCTACTTTACTACTTCCATAATAATTACCAAAATGTAAAACAATTGTTGTTGACTTAAAATAAAAAGAAGCGGTTATTATTTTATAACTATAAATTAAGTTTTATAGCCGCAATGGTAAAAGTTATGCTTTTGATCATTAGAACTTTTGTTTAATTGAGACGTTGACTTTTAGATCTCACAAAAGTTGGGATCTTTATGTTATTGGATGAAAGCTAAAAAATGTAGGTACCTAATATTACTTGTTAATTTATAAACTTAGCTTCTAATTCACAGTATTATAAGCTGTACCGTTGTAGTACAAATGGTTAACAGTCAGTACCTATTTCTTTATTGCATATCATTCTTAAGCAGTTCATTGCTTCCGTATTACGTGAAACTATTACCTACTGATCCGATTAGCGTCATCTGTTACTCCAATAAAGCGATCCTTGATCCTAAAAGGAAAAAAACTACAATTACTGTGTGAGCGATGCTTTCGATACTATATCATGGAAGACATATTCCTTACGCATGTTTTAATTAAAATGCATTTGTTTGTCGCATAACACCAGCCAATTTTAAGAAGAACTTAAATTTGGCAGCACAACTCCATCAGTATTAGTTTTTGCACCACGGCTACTAGATTCGAAAATTTTATATAATTCCTGCGGTCTGTAAAGTGTAGAAAAGACATCCAGGGCCTTAAAATGCATGTAAAAGAATCTCGATTATAAAAATGAATTACAACACTTTTAATTATGAATATGGAAAATACAATTCGACACTTGCTGATAAATAATGCTCCCAACAGATATATCACTGGAAATAGTTTGAATATTGAAAATTGAATTTTGTTCGTTTGAGCTATGCCAGAAGACCTTCCTCGTCCATTTTAGAAATAGTTCTTCTTCAAGAGCAAGAATCAAAAAGAGAAATCTTACTTTTCTCTTCAATGGAACAGAGCTTTCAGCTACAGAAGAACTTTTCCGTCCTCCATGCTACACGCCGTATATTTCTCTGGATTCAGAAATTGATTAACCATTGCTATTGTGTTAGAAATGCTTCCAAACATGGTTTTCCTGCTGGCTGTATTGCACCTGCATTATTTCGGTAACAATGCAGAACGACGATGAGGGACATTCCTTGGACCTAATGTTACACATCTAAGACAGGGATAATTCCATTATCAACGGCGGTAAAGAAACACTTCTAAGTTTTTTTTTCGGAATGTTTACAACAATTACAAGACGTCTGTCATCCACATCATATATAGTGCCGCAGAGATCAACTTATACCGAACGGAAAATAGTGTTAAGTGTGCACAAATGTGACATCTGCCATACCTTAATCATTATACAGATTTCATTGGGAGCCCACATTTTCTTTAGCAAGCTCCATAGCTTTCTTTGCTTCTTGATCAACAACAATAATGTTTACACCTCTATCACCAACAATTTAGTCATCGAATGCAAACAGAACTCGGCATTTCTCATTTCTCATTCACATTTCTCCGACTTTAAATAGAAGGCGATTATGTATTTTGTTAAACTACTGACATACCATCTCACTAAAAGATGTCGATAAAATCATTTCATTTATGACGTCTCTCTAACGCTAGCATCTGGTAATCCGTTTCATAATACTGTTTGGATTTTGACCAAAGCTTCTTGAGCGGCATCTTCAATAGCGCCTTTCCATTGTTGCTTTCATTGGTTTATTTACAGATGAATCCACATTAACCAATAACAAACGCTATCTTTTATATTAACACCCCCAAATACAATTCTTCAATTATTTAATTAATAATCTTACACCTGCAGCCATCTTTGCATCAATGACTATAACACTGGAAATGTTTAAGGAATCGGTAATGTAACATTCTTCACCAGGTTTTGAAGCAGAGCATGGCGAGCATCAGTTGGTACCTTAAGACCAAACATATGCTCGATGATCCACGTGAAGGCAAGGCCTGTAGCGTTCTTACTGCTTCAGTTAGCCTTCGTCTTCTGCATTTTTGAATTGTGCGACGCCGCTTTCGATAAGGGCAATATAGCCGTAACTTCTGGTTGTTATCTATAATACGAACATCGGCTGGGCAGGATTGCCAGATTGACATAATTTCCTTCTTTGTTGTCTATAATACATACATCTTCCGTTTAAAAGTGCCAGCTTATCAAAATAATGACCACTCACTTATCCATCTGCCTACACAGAAGGGTAGACTTACACCAGGGCTTAACCAAGATGGTTTCCGTGGATAAACGGCATGCTCCATGTCTCTAGATGGGCCGGCCATGTAGTCCAAGGTATTACGTTACATCTTTCTTCAGTACCGGAATATAGAATATGGTGCAACTTAAGCCGAGAAAATTAAGTCCTTAGGAAGAAAGACAGAGTGGAACTGCGCCTAGTATTATGCAGGGAGTGGTGATGCTCAGACGACGTAGGGCTGAGACCGTGAATGTGGGGTTAGCCGTTGCGTGATAGGATTCCAGATACTGTAAAGGTGGTTGAGATTATTTAGGTATTTACAGATCTCTGTCGCTTCACCGAATTTGCGGGTAGTGTGAAAGGGACAGTATCCAGTATCTGGAATCCTATCACGCAACGGCTAACCTGATTTTCACGGTGAAGGAGTGAGCTCACCCTCATAATACTAGGCGCAGTACGCAGTACCACCCTGTCTTTCTTCCTTATTAGGATTTTGTTCAGCTCGGACGTGTTTCTCGCATCAGGTTGTGCTATATTCTATATTCCTGAAGATGCCCCTTATAAGAGCGAGCGAAACGTCGACCGTATTTTATAAACCGACACGGTCCATCTCAAGATCAAGATCCGACTCTGGCCGCGGAAGCTTAAGTAGAGCGTTCTAGTCACTATAATAAATTTTAAGAACGATTCCAGAAATCTTGCAAACCTAAATTGCTCGCCACGGGGTTCCGTTGCCATATTAATCGTCACAGAGTTTCGCGTACCATTTATTTTGGAATAATCATTAATTAACTTTTATCTAAATATGATTTTAAATCCATTTATGTAAATTATGTAAATCCAATTATGCCTGCTAAATGGCCTCCTCTTCTCTCAGTACACCCTTGAAGCTGAGTGTTGAAATTTTGCATAACACGACGCAATATATCCAACGACATATTGGCAATTGTTTCTTCCCCAATTTTCATTTTCAGATATCACCACAAAAAGTAGTCGCATGCTGTAAGATCTGGCGATCTTGGGGGCACTCAATGTCTCCGTGTCTGGAGATAACACGACCTGTAAACAATCTTCGCACGGAATCCATTGATGCTCTTGCGGTATGTGAAGTAGCACCATCTTGCTGGAACCAGCTATTGTTCTGTGGAAACATCAAGCATTTTCATTGTAAAATTAGGACCTATAATTCCCATTCAAGATATTGCCCACCATACTGTTACCTTGGCGCTATGTAACGGCTCTTGATGAAGTTCTTGTGGATTTTCCAAACCCCAATAACGGCCGTTTTGTTTATTGGTATAGCCAGATATATGGAAATTTGCTTCATTAGACGTCCATAAAGTTCAAGATGCAGTGTCGTTTCAGCGAAATGTATAGGCGTACGGAAGATCTGTTGCTTTCAATGCTTGGACAATCTGGATTTTTTAAGGATGAAAATCGATATCCTGGTATAAAATTCTAAGAAAAGTAGTCCTAGATAAACCCAAGGCCTGGTTTTATTTTCTACTTGATTGTTTTAGACTGCGCTGTACAGTTGCTCGAACGTGATCAATGTTTTCAAGACTTCAGACACTTTGGTCCCTTGTGTTTGATATTTTCAGCTGATCCAGTATCTACAAATTTACGAACCCGCTCCTTTATGGCATGGGCAGACGAAACTCTCCCGTGTGGAGCAATGTTGAAATTAATCCGAAATTGCCGCTGTGGTGCGACCACACAATCATTATTTTTGTATTATAGCACGATTTAATCACAAAAGGAAGTTGTTTGCCGTCCACTGTTCCATGATTAATTAATGGCATAAAACGACAGGTTTGTCAAACAAATCCGCGGAAACCTATGCAAAGTAATGAAATAATAACATTTTCAAAACTTCCCGCTCCTATGGTCCACCATGTATTTTCACAAAACGAATACCGCAAACTTCGAAAATACTGGTACTTTCAAGTAGTCTGGTGTTCCGGTACTTTTGGCAGCCGGGATCTGTGTTTGCGACCCCTAATAATAACAGATAAGCATAACTAACAAATTTATAAAGCAAATGTAATAAATAATAATAATACTGACAAAAAAAGACGAATCTATGCTTGTGGAAGGATATCAATATAGTGTCAATTCCCTGAAGCACAAAAACGACATTTTGCAAACTCGAGCTTCGAGGTGGACTTTTTAACGAAACACTTTTTATGGTAGAATCTTACTTAACGTGATTTCATTCCAGAGCGGCTCGTTAAGCTTTATCAAATCGTGATGGGCAAAAACGCGCTCTTCCGATTCTCACGACCGAAATGCGACGTCATTACCGTTCGCGATACGAAAGCACGCCGGCCAGGAACATCCACCAAAGTTCGTATAAGGAACGTGCTCCGAAAAACGACATCGTTAGTGGCGCGGTCCGGCACAAACGGGCCGCGTTGTTACCCATTACAGGGCAACATATTTATAACAAGGCAGGTTCTCATGCCAGGAGCAATGTACACTGTCAGGCATTCGTCAGATGGTTTCGCCAGTCTGTCAATTAAATAGCGCGTTAGAATTCGACTACCTATTTTAATGTGAGAGTATTGGGTGGCGCTCGCCTGATGTGGCTCTTTGAATGAAAGCTTTCCAAATATATACATGTGTATGGGTTGTTTTGTAGAATAATATGTGTCTGGTATGTAAAATACAGTTGGATTCGCGGAACATGATTCCCGACCATTTTGAGATAATCATATGAATCAAATCGTCACTCATGTCATGATAATGTTAGGTCATGTTAGCCTTTTGTAAATTTCCACGACCAAATACGGAATTTCAGTTTTCCACAATAAACGTCATGAGACGTCAAGACGCAAATCGGGTGTTGTGGGTTCGAGTCCTTCAAAGGGCGTTATGTATGTGTCATTTTTTAGACATAAATATGTACATAATGAGCTCGCTAATAGTCGAAATAATTGACTGCGCCATAATTAAAAAACATGAATAAAATAAAATAGAGATTTAAACGTAAAAACCGCTGCAAATTGAATCAATACTTCCACATCCAATTGTCAAAATGACATTTACGTTTTTATTTCTTATCCTATACGATTAGTAATCAGGTTATGAGCATTTTTTCTCTCCACACATTTTTTCTAAGACAAACAGTCCTCGTGATATTAGCAAAAATATATACATTTTTAAAATCGGTTTTTTCCAAATAACTCCAAAATTATTAACTTAACAAAAAATTACAAGAGCGCTTTCTCATCAGAAATTTGATTTTCTATATAATACCAAAATTTAAAAAAAATCGTACGAGCAGGGTCCAAAATAGGTTTTTTGGAAATATTTCGAAAATGTCAAAATTTTGGGTAAATTTAATAAAAAACTTTTTGTGAGAAATTTTATTCCCTATCTGATGGTATTTTTATATTTTGAATATATTAAATATATTCGGAGATATTTAGGAAAAACCGTTTTCTTTAAGTGACGCTTTTTAGCTAATATCTTCTAAACAGTTTGCTGTACCGCAAATTTATAAGAACTAATAATACTCGCAGTTATACTACTAATCACATACTAAAACGAAAAAAATATAAAAAAATAAAAATTTGCAAAAAGAGTAGTTACCCCACAATTTCGCCCCCTTCCCGATACCCTACTTACCCCATAAACAATAGGTCGCTTTGGGTAGTTGAGATTTATACGTTTGCCAAATTTCAAATTCATATATTAAGTCCTTCGAAAGTTATCGTGTCCACAAACAATACCACAGACAAACAGACACACGGACACACGGACACACAGACACACAGACAAGAAATTTTTTTGCTCAAATTTTGTTTTTTTTGCGTTTTTGACCATTTTAAAGCGAATGAGCAAATAAAAATTTTTGAAAATTTTTTTCGCGATACAATACTTCCCATCCGTTGGATGTGGAAGTAATTGTATAACATGCAACTAATAAGCTGGCTAATTGTCCAAAACTGACAGGGCCATTAAAAAATAAGATTTATATATCTTCTGTGACATCGATACTCATGGCTAAAGGACATGTATATAGATAGTGTATGCATCTGTGTTCTCAAGATTGCTGGCTACATTTCCACTAAAGACATGAATGTTCGTTTATATAATATACGTATAAAATGCATTCTGTAAATGCATAAATAATTTACTATTCTACTAGGATAACCACAGCTAACGTATTCCAAGGTTTTTTTAATGTTTTATGTATTTTCGGTATCTGTAGTTCGAGGATCTTTCTGGCGGCTGCTCTTCTTAGTAGAAATTACTTCGTGTTGTTCCTGATGTTGTTCCTAGAGAAGTGTCACATATGTTTTCCCCAACATCGCTGCCATTTCCTTGTGCGCGTCAAATTCAGCTTCATTCGTGCATTGCCCCAATTAATTTTCATTGTGGAAAATTAATCATTTCTTCAAGCCGTTCTTCTGTTCCAATGTTTCTTTATTTCACAAGCTGTTCCTCTGTCTGGCCTAACCTCAAATGTGGTTTCGTATTATGGAGTGTACCAAATATCATTATAGTTAGTCCTGTTTTTTCAAATTGTATAAAATATAGACAGACCTTTCGATAATTTTGTGTAGCGTTGTTTTTCATTTAAGCAATTAACCTATTTTGTATGTGTTGGTTCGACCAAAGTTCACATATAATTTGTATAATGAATTCTCTGCCATATTTGAATGGTATGTAGACGATTATCCAAACGTAAAGCACACAGTGTTCAGTAGTGGGCAAAACTTCAGTAAAGAGAAAATCGCCACGACCAAGACCTACCAACTCTGGCATCACTTGTTTTCAAAAGCAAGGATTTTCTGCCTTTTTTATTGGTTCTTTCTATCGACAAAAGAGGCAGATGATATTAAATGTTTTTATCTAAGTCATACATATGGTAAGTTATAATTTTACCTGGTGGAACAGAAACTATCTTTGTTAGGTTGCCTTCCAATTCAAATTTGGGCCGCCTAAAATCTCCAGATTTGGCCAGATTTGGAAAGATTGCTGAGACAGGTCAATTTTAGCTTGAAGGGGGACAATCTATTTTCTTGTTTCTAGCACCAAAAACCATCACTCATAAATTTAAGTAGCAAGAGCAATCGTATAACATATTATTTTGAAGTTGCTTTCAATGAGTATTCAAACATGTTTAATGATTTAAATGATGTTTTAGGAATACTGCCTAGAATACTATAAAATGAAGTAAAAGTATAAAAATACAATTTAATTTAAGCTTGCCTAACGTTTTGTAACTTTTCCGGAGTGATCACTGGTGTAACGTCACGCTGTGACAGTTCTTTCTCAAAGCCTTGCAAAAAAAATATTGTTTAAATCGGGTGACTTAATTGGTCATTCGATAGGACCTTTGCGGCCGTTTCATCTAGGAAAGCGGCTCGGCTCCATCCTGTTGGAAGACAAGTTTGTTTCCTTGGAGATTCATGACTTTTTCCAGTCTTCATTAGATTAATGGGTTAGTAAGGTCTTCTAACAACTGCAAATAACTATCCTCAAATAACAGTTGTCGTATACGAAACCAAGCACAAGTAGGCTCTGCATTTTTGTCGATAATCGAGCTTTCGGTACAGTTTTCTTCCTTCGTTAGAACTTCTGCTCTGAACTGAAATAGAAGAGGTGTGAAATGAACTTAAAAGCATTTCAAAGATACAATGAGTGACGAACAATTTGTAAATAAATAAAAAACATCTAAAAGATGAGCTCAAACGTATATCAGTAGATACTTTTATGGAGATAGCGTATGGTAACTAACGACATCATGTTGATAATTAGCTTTTTCTAGAAATAGTTTAGTTAGAGACGATCATCTTTATAAAACTGGCTACCATGGTGTCACATTGAAGCATTTGTTAATTTGTTTTCGTAGATTTGTCTCGTTTTCTCTTGTAATGAACAAGAGGCTAAAATGAATTCTGCCGATTATTCTAGCGAAGGCCGAGTGTTAGATATGAGTAATATAAATAATATAGCGTTGTGATCAATATAATGACAAAGAAACTTGAAAATAAGTGACGTTATGGCCTCGGGTTCAAAAGTTCCAGTAAGAAGTTTGTTACTGTAGCAACAGAAAACGAAAAGAAATTAAAGTAAAACTGCGTTTATCTGTAAGAATTATTTTGCACAAAAACTCTGCAACCATTTAAAGTGTTAATGCACGGTAAATAATTGTTCGACGTGGCTTTTCTAAATCGTATGGTATTCATACCTTAATGTAGAATAAAATAAACTACCCGTACCAAACACAAACAAGCAGAAACCGAAGGCGTTATATTATGCATGCCGAGTGGGTTACGTGATACGAGCTGTGACGTCAATAAAAGCGCCGACCATTTAGCAAGCGTATTGTGATCCGCCAAAATCGTTTGAATTTTTACACTTTTGTCAATCACTTCTTAGCGTAAAACAAAAAGTTTTTATGTTCACGGCATGTTATTTACGTAGATCGTGAGAATATTAAGCTAATAGTAATAGTTACGCGGATTATTGCGATTAGTGGAAAACACCCAATTGTAATCAAGCCATTAACCCATCATAAATTCGTCATAGCCTAATTAAAAATCCAAAAGAATGACAAACATGTGCCCCTTAATAAATACAATATTATCACGTTTAAAGAGAACCACGTGTTACATTTTATGTTAAAAAAATGTCTTATATAACTAAAAAAGTTTTTATTTATAACGAATGCATCTAGTCACCCAAACTAACTAAAATATTATTGCATCTTTCCAAAACACCGGTTCATTGTACACTCTTCTGAACCCTCGTGGCATGAAGCATTAGTGCCTTCCTTTCGAGTTATAGGAGAAATTGTCATACCGTAAGAAATGACAGTGGAACCCATTATTCTTTACTTTCCCCTATTTAGCATGACATTTAAAGGAAGTCGCTCCTTTCCTTGTCGGTTAACTGTAACACATCTAACAAAGGCTAGACTTCATGAATCAGTGCGATACATAATGGCATTGTGATCGAGCGCTAAAATACACTTACGGAATGAATTTCGGTKTAGTCATCCATCTCGTCWGTGGTKCAAGGAGAAATTGAAAATTTAGGCGCGTGGGTCGGGCACCGTGGGAGCTGCTCTCCGTTATCCATGAAAGACCCATCCCGCCCATTCGGATTAGCTGCTTAAAAATTACGCTATTCGTGGGCGTTTTGTTTTTACCAACAAAAAGGTAAATGTGCATGACCTCTAAATGTTTATTAAATGGAAAAAAAATCGGAAAGTGCTGTTGGAGTGTCTGTGTTCTGCTTCGTAATTTATAAATAACAAAATGTCAGTACCAGAGGTCATGCTGGGCTTGTTTCTTACGAACAGTTATTTGAAATTTCACGGTCATGGACTGAGTGTAATCTGTAATGTGAACTCTCGGCATAGAAGTGTAGGATACTGGTTGGTTCCAAATATGGTGTACTGTTCACACCTCAATTATATGAAGTCACTTTAATTCTTATTCTTCTGACAGGCGTATATGTCTATATATATTATGGGTAATAAATACGTTCGAAGCTAATTGGTGAATGTGCTTCTAATAAGCGGCTTAATACTTTTCTTCTAGGAATGCTTATAATAAATACACCTGAATACAGCATCTTTTGGATACTTTTTGCACATAAATAGATTTAAATCAGTACCTAAGAAATTGCCCAAAATTGTCACTTAAATTTCCAATCAATCGAATGTTGGTATGCGTTTCCGGTATACTTACTATTGCAATTTTGAATTTCTTATTGAGTATCATTGTCAAATTGGTGTAATATGCCATTTCGTTAAAACTTTGAAAGTTAAAAAAAAGATCGACCGTATCGCTTACGTAGTTTAATAGTAGACGGGAAATGTTATTCTCCCACTAGGTTTTGATATATTCTGTTCAGCGATTGCGATGCATGATATACACGTTTCTATCTAAATAAATTTAAACATGGTTATTTGATTTTTTTAAAGAACAGTACAAAATCTTTACTTGGTTGGATTCAGGATTAAAATCAATTCATGTAATATGTCTGTCGCTTATGGTTTTCAACAAATCTGCTAAAAATTGGAATTTCTATTACTTCAATAGAATTTTACAGACTGTGAGAAACTGTGTGGGAACTGCCATTGTTGCGTTTTGTTGTGGGTTTCACGCTGCTTTTATTCCTTTAAATATTTTATAGGAATTATAAGCTGATTGACATTTTATTTATTCTTGGAGAATGTTTGAGCAAAATCCATTATTGGCTTCTAGAATGTATGCTGTACACTTTCTGAATAGATGACTCGCTCGTTAAACCTTTGGTTTTTTCTTTTAAAATGGACAGCTTAACGGACGAACCTATCTATATTTTTTTAGACAAGAACTAGATAATCTCTTAATGAATATTCCACTAGCAACACTTCGAATGGTTCCAACACCATGGAGTTGCTGCCCAAAAATGTGACATGTGTGTGTTTAAACAAATCTGTACTGTAATATTTTAGAGAAAATCAAAAGTAGTGATGCCCACAACGATAAATTTGTTTTATTTTAGTCTATTGAGCTATTTGAGCTATCAACATATGAAGTTACTTCAGCAGAATAATAATAAGTTATCAATTTTCCTGACTGTAATAAAGTTTTAAATAGATACCATATTGGGATTATCGTATTACAGTATCCTACAATATATGGTGTTACAGAGCGCTGTAAAAGATGAAGTTTGAATTATTCGCTACCAGAGAGGACAGGGTAAAGAAATAGATTTAACAAATTACACATTCTCATTTAGTTTCGGTTAATTTTAATAAGAAGTACGACGATACAAAAAACCACGAACAATACTGTTTAAAAGCTGATGGTACCGCATTGTACTGTTTGCTAAAATACCGGTACAAAATATCGAGTATCGGTTGAAAACATTGGCGTCGCCAGGGGTGGGCCAGGGTGGGCACAGGCCCACCTAGAAAAAGTCCAGGCCCACCCTGGTGCCCACCCAAGAAAATCGACATTTGAAACTGCAAAGTCATACCTATAAAGATACAAAATGAATAGCAATAAAATATTAATTTTTGAGGTTCCTTCTAGTAGTTCTATTGTATTGAGCAACCGTTAAGTACTGATTCGGGAGTGACGACAAAATTTTAAGATTTCTTAGGTAGAGTCCAAATAGAACTTTCTAGAGCATTCTTCCTAAATCACCAATAAGGTTTTTTTTTAAGGACTAATAAATCGGTCAAGACAAACTTTCAATACCTCTTTCAGTTTTCGAATAGAACTTTCTACAACATTCGTAGAAAATCACCAAGGGGCTTAGTTTTTAAGGACTGGATCGATCAGTAAAGACATATTTTCAATATATTTTTCAGTTTCGAATAATAGAACTTTCTAGAACAATCTAGAAAAATCACTTAGGGTAAATTGATTATGAAAGTTATATTTTCAATACATTTTTTAGTTTCTAATCCTTAGCAAAAATTATACTTTTATATCATTTTCGGTTTCCAAATAGAACTTTTGTAGAACACTTGAAAAATTACCAGCAAGGTACTTTCGGTCGAGCTTTGGGTTCACAAAGTTAAAGAGGGGTAATTCTATGTTTTCAAACTAAAAGTTTTCAGATCAAGTTAATGGTAATATAGAGATCGGCTGTTGAAATTCTACGAGATGACATCAAAAGAAATTAAAACTCAAGGACCTTGTGTGGTACTATTAGTAATCGTGAGGAACTATACAGTCCTTAATAACTGGAATTTTCTTTTTTTTTTGGAGAATTTAGTTTTTCCAGGAAAAACTCCTGTACAGATTAACTCAAAAGGACAACTTCTATTTAAAGTACAAATCTTTATGCAAATCGCTAGGACTGTTCTCGAGATAGCAAAGCACATATTTGTATACAAGAATTGCTCGTCTATAAGATATAATCATAGCCTTTTTAACAATGTTACGCGTACAGAACACAGAACACCCAAGTTCAATCGACATAATAACCCTTGATAGAGTGTTGTTTAAGATGGCGTTGATAGTAGTCGATTTTATGCGAATAAAAATTCATAACTCAGGTAGTAAAATTCACACTTTTTTACTAAAAATAATAAATATATGGCAGCGGGCAAAAAGTATATTATAGAAGACCGTAGGGCTTATGTAAAAAAAATAATGAAAAAATATATATGCACCCACTCGAAAAAAGTGACGGAGCGAAGCGGAATCATTACGGAAGCCTACTGAAGTCTATTGTCTTGTTTTTTAAAATATATACAAAATTTTTGATTATAAATGTCGCCCTACATAATATTTAAGCATTATTTTCAACAAACAGATTATGAGCTTGGTACTTTTACTTTACAGATGTATTTTTGGACAGCAATTGATTTGATATAATATATTTAGAATTTTGAGAATACAATTCACGATACCACATTACGCACATTCGTTTTTTCATTTTAAGTGATTCTGGTGAGCACCGCAGTTGCTCTTGCTACCTCTCCAATATAGTAGATCACTTCAATTACATTGACGCATTAAACGCTCTTTTTTTAAAGGAATACTAGTATTGTGACTATTGTGAGTCCTCTCCAGAGTGCCCCTTCGGATTTTAGAGTGCACACCCACATTTGGAAGTCTGGCGACGCCACTGGTTGAAACAGTACCGGTACCAAGGAATATATTAATACCGCATATCACTACAGTACCTATATTTTTGTTCTTATTGCCGTCGTTATTTTATTACTATAACATAATTTAGCCTGTGCGCAGTAGGTATTCTGATTATTATAAGTTAGAGCACTATTCTTTGGAAAACCCCGGGATTGTGGTATATGCTGATTGGCCAGTTGGTACTTCTGCCTCAAACTGATGAGCCAAAACAAACACGTAGGTATTCCAGGTTTCACAGTTCTCGAAAACCATAAGCACGATATAGCGACAACCTAATATCACATGAAATGGAATTTAATTCTGCATTTAGCCACGTGAAAATATTGGTACCGTTTTATTTAAACAAAATCATCCATGTTTGAATTTACCTAGACTGCAACGGTATATCATAGCATTGGCTGAAAAGACAATAAAAAATTTAGTGGTAAAATAGCATTTTCGTTCTACTACTAAAAAAACTACGTAAACCGCAATGCCCTATTTTTTTAACACTGCAAACTTCAACTATTTCACAAATGATAGATTACGCCAAAACGCCCTAAAATAGACTACGGGTATAATTAATAAAGTGGCAGTAATATACAATAAGGAATCCAAAAATAATATGCAAGATGTTCAATTTTAAATGAAAATGTTGGTATGCATTATCGGTATAATCTGATGTCTGTCATGTTTGAAACTGTTTTAAAAATGCGCAGCTAAGTAATCTGCATACGATTGGTGAATAACATTTTTTCGTAATTTGAACAATATAGAAGGTACATAAGGAGCACGCTGGGGTCAGACACCCGGTATAAMGTKATCATAAGGTATATAATTTAGTTAGGTATGTAACGAATAKAACATCATTAMTTTTTTTTTAATAATAACCCTCATTCTTACTTCGATAGATTCTTCAGTTCTCTTATTCAATGGGAATAAAAAATAATACCTTGCATAACATTTTAAAAGAAAATTACTGTTTTATATTTTTATATTTATAAAAAAAATAGTTAAACCTTTAACTACTATAATAAATACTGTAATTAAGTTTTCTGGTTATTCAAAACCCGCAATTCTTTGGCGAAACATTTTGTTTGGGTGGCCTTACGTTCTAAACCACAAAGATACGCTATATTTTTAGTACCTAACGTTTTGGTTACTAAAATGTGCACTCGAACATGATGTACATTGTTCTCAACTAGTACGTTTAAATTTAAAATCAAAACAATACTAATTTCTTCAATTTTTTACAGAGTGTAACTGCAATGGGTTTTCCAGCCGCTGCTACTTCGACAAGCAGCTGTACGAACTTACAGGACACGGTGGACATTGCATGGACTGCACAGGAAATCGAGATGGTCCCAACTGTGAAAGGTGTAAAGAAAACTATTACCAAAGAGAGGATCGTTACTGCATTGCTTGTAACTGCGATCCCGTCGGATCTAGGAGTTTGCAGTGTAACGCCCAGGGCAAGTGCCAGTGTAAGCCAGGTATGTGGATTTATGTATAATAATGAGTTAGTTGAAATGAAAGGACATTTTTTGAGTTTCCAAAAATCACGACATGAAATTTTAGGCAATAAATGCAATTCTTGTATGATGCTACTAACCTGCATACTCAAATATTCGTCTTCGTTTTTTTTGTGAATAAAGGATGGGGAATAGACGCTTCTGAGTAGAAAATATAAAACATAAAATTTTTGAGTACACTGTGAGCGCACAATATCACATTATTTGAAATTTTGGTCTCTTTGGGTCGGTATTGTAAGAAAAAACGCGTTTCGTCCGCTGTTGTAAGGGGCATCATCAGGACAGGAATACCGAATATGGCAGAACTTAACGCGAGAACCAGTCGGAGCTCAACCAAATGTTAAAGGTGAGAGAATAGAGAAGGGGGGAGAGGGCACGCCAGATGCTTGGACCGTGGGGAAAGAGATTGTGAGGGCGAGGATTTCATTTATTTGAGTGGATTCAATATAGGTACTGAACAGACGATAGCCACGCGAAATATCAGGTTCTTCGGGTGTTTACGAATCTCAGTAGCTTTTTGGAAGTTTAGGGTTGCGCAGAAAGGGACTTTTGCTAGAACTGAGACATTATTAGGCTTCATATTGATGTTCATCTACAGCTGATTGGCCGAAGATTCCTGATTTTATATTTGTGTTAAGTAAGGCGGCTTTTGATGGATCTACTTGTTTCACATATGTAGAGGCGCCGCATGAGCAAAGAATGCTTTAAATACATCTAGATGACAGAGGGTTTTTTTGTCTTTCAGAGACAAAAGTGCTTGTGCCACTTTCAAACGGAGATGGAAGACAGTTCAAGGGACATTCCTCTTTGATGTTATATCATTCCAATTTCGAATTCTGTGACAACCGTTCGTCAAATATCCCGGGACAATAAGCGAGATAGCTTAGCAGATTTAGTAGAAGAATGTCTCATTTCCTCGTATTTCACTAGCCATGTACAATTCTACCTACTAATAAATTTCTAGTACACCCATGGTTTCCCCATGGTCCAAAAACAATTCTTTCCCATTTCTCGATATCCTTGTCATTCGTTTGCCAGATGATCGTTTGGTCCACTCTGTCTATTGTAAGCTCATCCATACCGATCGATACTTGCATGCGTCCTAAATTTTCTTATTCAACGTGCATTCTTATTTTGTGAACCAGACAAACTTAAAAGTGAACACTTATCGGTCTCGCCAACAACGAGTATACCAACCGCGAGATATACAATCTCTCTTTAATAATCCTCTTCATGCCAAATCCAAGCCACTCTGCAAGCCCCGAATCATAGACTGCATTATTTTTTTACGTTTCAGGTGTCACGGGTAGAATATTAAAAAATGTCACAAAAACTTCCATTTCCAAAAGACAAAACAAACACTCTATCATCTAGACTAGGTGTTTACAACATCCTTTGCCCGGTATGCCGCCGTCCACATGGGTGAAACGAGCATCTAACCTCACAATTTTTTACCTCTACTGTCCAMGCATTCCCGCCTCCTGCATAAAAGCAAGTAGAACCCGTCTGTGTATCTGTATCTCTCTCTCTCTCCCTCCTTTGGGGTTGAACTTATTCCATGTTCCATATTCCTGTCTTGATGATGCCCCTTACAAGAACGGACGAAACATCAACTCTTTTTCCAAATCCGACGCGCTCTAGCCCAAAATGACCAAGATATCAATCTTACTGTAGCTGCGAAAGCTTATATTTGATAATTGCTATTGACAGTGAGTTTACAAATACGGACATTAATTTCAAAACGAGCTTTCCAAGACTCTCCCTGAGATAGACCTTTTGTTATGAAATTGTAATAAGACGTTCAAAAATGTAATCATATATTTTATCTTGCCTTTTCTAGGAGTCACTGGAGAGAAATGCGACCGCTGTGACGCCAATCATTACGACTTCGGTCCCCACGGCTGCAAGAACTGCAGCTGTTCTGAATCGGGTTCGCTCTACAATCAACCTCAGTGCGATCCCTCTAGCGGAGTCTGTTACTGTAAGGAGAACGTCGAAGGGAAGCGTTGCAGAGAATGCAAACCAGGATTCTTCAACTTGGATAGAGACAACCAATTCGGCTGCACGCCGTGCTTTTGCTATGGACACTCTTCAGAGTGTGAATCGGCAAAGGGTTATTCAAAGTATCAGATAGAATCGGTCTTCGCTAAGAATAACGAGTCCTGGAAGGCGGAAGACGAATACGGTAGACAAGTGGAGCTGCAATATAACATGTTATCGCAAAGCATCGGGGTCTCCGCCCCTGGTCAGGAATCCGTGTATTTCGTTGCTCCAGCACGTTTCCTGGGCGACCAAAGAGCTTCATACAATCAGTTCCTTCACTTTACGTTGAGAATTGGAGAAAACCGCCCTATACCAACGTCAACAGACATAATATTGGAGGGTTCTGGAGGTCGAGTTACCAATACGATTTTTACACAGAATAACCAAATTCCATCTATACAGGTAAGAAAATATTCTTTTTACTTCGTTATATCATGTAATAGCCTTGGCACGTATATATAAGATCCGTACTTTGTTATTCACTTTAGTAGTTTGCTGCTTCCTGCTTTACTCCTCCACCTCTCAATAATTCTTTTCCTGAGGTCTGCCATTTGCTCCCCTTTATCTCCCCAGTAGTCTTTTTCATTTCCTTTTCATATGCAGTTTCTTCTATGCCATTCCCTTTACAGCTTCTTTTGGTTTTATTTATTCGCACCAGAATGATTTCCAATCTTGTGCAGCAAATGTATTGAATAATTCGTCACATAGCGCTTCGACCTTACCCAAACTGAAGTTTGTGGATTAATCAATGTGCTTGATTGCAGCCAAAACCATCTCATTGGGGTTCAAATTGGGGTGGAAGTCGGAGAATATTGTGGCGCTTGTCATTTAGCAACTTGTCTATGACTATATTTTGAAACGGAGTTTATGGAGCCTAATCAACTTGTACAACTCGACCTTTAACATACTCGGTGAAAATGAAATATTTCTCCTTCGCAACCATTTCACCATTTCTTCCTTCCTTGCATACACATTAGGGCACCTTTTGACTTCCATATTATGATAAGGCGCATTATCTATCACCAGCACTCTTCTTTTGTGGCAAACTTGCTAACAATTGTTGCTTCAACCATTTTTTATAGTTCATTTTACTCTGGTAATCACCTGTTTTACTTTGCGACTTGAAACTCAGGTAAGCGTTTGGTATGCATACATTTCCGTGCTCTGCATTTAAAATAATTAGCCTTTGGCCCTTAGACACATATTGGCGCAAAAAAATCGTTTATACCATCGCTATAAGATTTCAAATAAGTATGGGATAAGTGGATGATGAGTCTCGCCCATGTATATTATTGGTCCATTTGCCTAACGATATTCCTTTATCTTACGTATATAATTTAGACGCATTTGTTGAATATATGATTTTTCGATAAGCAGCTTGCGATTAGTTTGTGTCACCAATCGAAAACCCATTTTGTTCATCATCCGTCTAATACTAGTTTCAGAATCCGTATATTAATTTTCGTTCTTCAATTTTAGGTGGATTTTCTTCATAAATTAGAAATGAGCATGTTTTAGCGAAACAAATAAAATAATTATGAGCATATTTTCATAATACAAAGGAGCCATGACTGTAACCGAACCATACCTTTTTTCAACAGTGCACGAATTGATGACATTGCGACGAAGAACACCCATGTCAAAATCGTCTAGGTCCGTTTTGGTTGCAGTCTTTCTTGATTTTTTTTGTCTGGCGTCTAAAAACTTCCTTGTTCACCATCTCCAAATGCTTTCATTTCCTTAGAGACATTCTGCGCACTCCTCAGACTGACACCAGTCGCCAGGGCAGCACGCTCCTGAACTTTTTTGAGGTTCTTTTATGGTTGATTCGACTCTGTTTACCGCCGCATAAGGTGGAACTAGGTTTGGAACTACATTCCTGATAAAATTGAAACGCAGACTGAAAGTAAGTATACACTGAACGCACACTTCCAATGGAATGGTTAAATCCCGTAATTTTAATCTGCTACAACCAACTCATTGTATGTGCTTGCGTAAGCTTAGGACAACGGTCCCCATAAAGGCGAAACCACCTGAATACAACACTACATTCTAAGTAAATGTTTAAAGTATCAAGCAACAATCTATGAGACTGACGAATGCAGAGAGTTTTTCAGCTTGATGGTCGGCCGTCCTAAACTATTGGGATTAGTGGCACGCTTCAAAGTTCCTAAATGGGCCGTATTCAAAAAAATCTTGTTGGCTAAAATTTTAACTTTTCCACTACAAATTTTTAAAATTTGTTAGTTGTGATAATTTAGCAATCAATAAAACATAGAAGCTTTTATAACAAATTTTATTTAATGCAGACCTGATGCTAACTGGCGTGACCCGCGATCTATTTTTATGTGATACTTTTTTGGGTTTAAATTTTCCGATGTATAAAATAAAAGCCTTTGCATGTCATAACGAATTTATACAAATTTAATATAAAAAATTACAAATTAATACGTAGAAAATTATTTACATTTGTTAGAAAAAAATTACAATAGTGCACAATAAAATTTATACACGGTATCTATTATGTTCATTACAGCTTGTTAATAAACACATTACAAAAGTCACAAACTAAAAGAAAAATACTCACTATCACTTTCACTGCTAAAATCACGATTAACATCTATTATTAATTCTTGTACATGATTCGCTCTGTACCGATTTTCAATGTCCAGTACATGCCGCACTGAATTTCTCCATGCATCAACACTTTTTATTTCAGCTTCTGATTTTTAGAAGCATTTCATTGCTAAATTTTCTACCGGTGTTCCCTCGTCAAATTCTTTGTTTTAACTGCCCCCATATCATTTCAATGAGTTTGAAAATGCAATGATATGGAGGTAATCGTAGAATGGTGTGTCCACATTCAGAAGCGAGAATGTCAATTTTAAATTTCTTCGAAATTTTTTTTGTGCCAAGCACTTTGTGTACGTCTCTTCGAAATATAAATCTTCTTTTCTTAAAAACTTTTGAATGGTTGCCTTATTAGTTGTTGTATTTGGTATTTTATCCAGTTGCTCCGAATGGTAACTAGCGTTGTCCATTACTATGACGCTGTTTGGTGGAAATTTGGGCAATAAAATGTTTTTGAACCAATTTTCAAACACTTCCGCTTTCATATGAGAATGATAATCGGCGCTTGCTTCTTTTAAGTTTTTACATCCAAAATAAGGGGCTCCAGGAACGAACCATTTTCACCTCCTGCGTGTAGAATCATTATTCTTTTTCCTTTTGACGCCGGAATATTGTCGTTGCACCTCCCTGAGTCATCAACCCATCCTTTTTTTAATGTATGATGGGTATCGTTTATAGTAGGAGTAGAGTAGTTCCGATTTCTTCTTATTTCCAAAAAAATATACAGGTAGAAACTACGTTTATGACCCTCCGGATTAAAAGAAAATTTTAACCTGTGAAGAAACAGGGCAGAGGACAATTGCACAACGCCATCAAAAATTAGAAAGTATGGGCTGGCGCATTGAAATTGGAATGTTTACCATTCATGGTTATAAAAATAGATACTACTCGTTAAATTAGGAAAGAATACGATTTAGTCATTCATTAAAAGCTATTAGATCAGAAATATTTGTAGTTCAAATAATAATACCAAATAATGCTCATTGATTTATGTGTACAGAAAAAAATTTCTAAAAATTCCGCTGCAAAGCAGTGGAACGTACCGAACCCGTCTGTTATTTACGACAGCTTCAGGTAATACTTGTAAACCATTGTGAGCGGTAATCGGCTGTTCGTATAATGAGTCTCATAGATTGTTGCTTGCAACTATACTCCAAAGTTTAGGTCCAAAATCAACTCCGATAAGCGGTTTGTTACCTGGGCTACTGGCACATCTGTTGCTCTGCTGATTTCACCCGCACGGATATTTGACGGTACCAGTATATCCATTGTACGCCACATTTTACCAGAGGTCACTACTTAAACTTGGAAGTAGAATTTATCAGTTCATCTAAAAAACTACAGGGATTTCTCGAAGTTACTAGACTGAAACATTAATAACCTAAACGTTCAAATTTGGCCTCAAAAAATAGGAAAGATGCAGATGGGATATTCAGTTCCATTTTAGTGCTGCTGTTCGTCCGTTTTTAGATAGGAAATAACTTTTGATCAAAGTTGTTGGGACGACAACCAATATAAAATCACGTGCTTTCATTAGACTGGACAATCCTGGATCTCCCCCCCCACCATAAATAAACATGTCCAAGCGTTACACTTTTGAATATCCGATTCAGAATTTTTAATTGTTTTAATTTCTTTTATCTTTTGCAGAACCAAAATTATAGGTTCAAATTACACGAGCACACAGACTTCGGATGGCAGCCTCGTCTTTCAGCCACGGCCTTCATTTCAATTCTGACTAATCTGACTGCCATCAAGATACGCGCAACATACACGGACCATGGGGTTGGTTTTCTCGATAATGTGAAGCTAGAAACTGCATCTAGGTCAGTTGCTGGAATACCGGCTTACTGGATTGAAAAGTGCGAGTGTCCTGTAGGTAAGCACAAGATTTGGTAAAAATAACATAAACGGCTCCGAAAAAGCTACGCTTAGTAACACATTCGTTGAATATGAACTGCAAGAAAGTTATAGTATTTCCTAAGCCGTTTAATTTTTGCTCTGTCACACGTTGGTTAAATAAAAACGTCGTAATAACAAATCCGTTCAAAGGTTACATTGGTCAGTTCTGCGAATCTTGTGCACCTGGATTTAGGCATTCTCCTTCGTATGGGGGACCGTTCCAAAACTGCATTCCTTGCGACTGCAACAAACATGCCGATATCTGTGATTCTGAAACTGGACGCTGTATATGCCAGCATCATACCGCTGGGGAGAATTGTGATTTTTGCGCCAGGGGATACTATGGGAATGCTTTAGCTGGTATGTATAAGTTTTACATATAAATTAATAAACTTTACTTTTAACGCATCATATTACCTATAAAATTTAATGTTATAATAATGACAAATGGTGCAGTAGTTAGCACGTTTGACTAGTAATCATCAAAAGGTCCCGAGTTCAAATCCTGGTGAGAGCTAGCAATACTTTTTCATAAATATATCTCCCTGCAAATCTTATAATGGTTATAATAATTGTTAAAAATAGAAACTGAAGATATCTGTTTTATTATTAATATATCAATAAATGAAACTTATTTTAAAAAATGCGAACTATTGCCGTATAATGCCACATTTTTGTTTTTGTTCAGATTTTCTCTTTACATACTACATATACTTAGTCATAAACAATCAGGTTCTTTGCATGAAATTTAGGCGTATATTAGCAGGCGGTTTGAAAAAAGTCCGATATTTAAATCGGGCTTATAGAAAAAGACAAAATTGGGTTAGGCACTTTTCAAAGTATCTGATGTCATTAAGTTAGTCGTCGTCTACAAATTCCTAAAGATTCAAATACAGAGAATGAAGGTTACTTAAAGAGACCAATAATATAAGTATATAAGTATCGAAAACACAATAAAGTTCTTATATAACACACAAATAAGAGGAATAAAAGGTACAAATATTTTATTTGTTGCATGACAAACGACGAAATATTTGTTTACAGAAGTGGCACTATTGCGATCGAATGAATTGCACTGTGAGTGAAATTTTTACCAGTAGAACTTTTTAGTTTGACACTGGGCTTTTGGTGTTCTACACTAGCATTTTTTATTTCCCTATCCTTTAGATTTACATAGATCAAGTGGAACTGCATATCTTAGAGCGATAAATTTCTCTAGAATATCCTAACACCATTAGCATGACTTTCTGCTCACTTATGAGAAATTCGTCTTTATCGTACACATAATATAATACTTCACTGTTTTTATTTTCATCAACACTATATTCATGGAGAACGATGTTTTCTTATTCTGAACCGTTTTTGGTGGAATCGTCACCCATGGTATTGTAGTAATCAGCATTTTCATTTTGTTTAAAACTCTGAACTACTTCCATCACATTATTATAAAAACTTGTAATTCTGTATTACTTTGATTATTGTCATTTATTTCTGCCTCTATCAGCTCATCATTGTTGCTGGATATTGCATATCCGTGTTCATAGTTATCATGACATTCTGTCTTTTTTTGTTTCTTGTCAACTTMTACTTCACTGTCCATTYCGTCTTCTATTTCATAYACAATCGTAACAAGTTCGTATTTAGTACGGACTTTATTTAACCCATATTTTCATACATTTATAGAACGTACATCGAATTTCAAAGTCATGGTTTCTTGGTTCAATGCTTTACTGATTTTTTTTTATTTTGTGGTTGACCATTGACAATTTTACAACTGGACCACAAAGTAGTCAATTCTGTTATCAAGGAAACAGTAATCCGCTACCCTTATCGCTCTCTTTTAAGGACGCAAATGTAGGAAATTGGGATCGTAGCAATGTTACTTCAATAATGAGTTCAAACTTTCATCCAGTGTACCTACTGTGTAAATCAATCAAGTAGATTTTCAAGTCGAACTTCTTAGTCTCTCGATAACATGGGACAGATCTTTATAGCTGCAGATTTTACACAACCTAACTGATGTGTTAACAGTAGATTTATGTAAGTATTAAAAAATTCTCCTAGACCTGTGCCAGGATCATTAGGACCACTTCATCTAAATACCAAAGCTGTACCATTTACAATTTCTAACAGATCATATTTTTTACAATAGATATAACTCACAAAGTTTACCTATTTTATTTTTGTATTCACGTATAGTGTTTTTGACCTGCAAAGTAAGGTATTTAGACGTCGTCATAGGTAGTTATTATAGAAAGCAAAAAATTTCGTACTTTACGAGCACATTCATGCTTCTATGGTTATTTGCTGTACTTTCTCAGCTGGTGTAAAATCTGTTTATTTAACAATACTATAATAAATATGGCATGGAAAAAATCTATCTCAGTGGCGGCTCGTGACAAATTTTATTGGGTCGGCAGTAAAAACTTTGGTCCACTGTAGTTGGTCAATATTATTTATTTATAAATTAGTCATTCATTTTGTATATACTCGTAGTTGTTGTTGTTCATTACTTGCTACTTCTGTAAATTTTCATATCGCTGCAAGTTAAAAAGATAGTTCATTTGGTAACAAAAAATAGCCTAATCTGGCAACTAGCTTCATAATTTCAACGTTAAGCGTGCACCTGTACTGCACCGGAGAGGAGAAGCCGATATATGTCGAGCCCAATCCGAAGATGTATTCGGAAGTCCGGCAGACAGCATTAAGCGATTATATGGGTATTGGTGCTTACTTATTTTGTTATTTTCTTTTTGTGTGAAATTCTTCAATGATTTCAGATTGACTAAATTTATAACATGTATTTAATTAATTCTGTTAAATGTTTGAAGGTATCTGCTTAGAATTATTTATTTAAGAGGATAGCTCTTACAATAATCTTGGGAAAAYGAAAAATTTCGTAGAACATTCGGGAAGTTTTTCGTGATTTCAGTATTGAACTATACATATAATTGTTGTTCAATGTACATGTCAAAATTAATTTTCGGAATCCGACGATTATGAATGCCGGGCCTCCTTTATTAACTTCAATAAAAACATATATACGTAAAATTAAATTATGATTATAAAAAAACTGTAAGCATGTAAAGGGTGTCAATCAGATAATTTGTAATACTCAGTAGAAAACAGAACTATAATTGGTTGATTAAAAAAAACTTGAAATAATTGAAATAAATGATAAAGTCGGTTTTAACGTTTCATGCTGTCTGGCGGACCCAAGCATTGCCGAGTCTCGATTTTCGCCTCAGCATTTAATATGCGCGCAGGATTGCGTCTTTGTTCAGCTCATAGGAAAACGATGCTATTGCTTCCTTATACGATGCGGTCTGCCGACCCATCGCCCAGCGCTTGGATCACGGGCTTGGACGACAAACACATACACGGCCCAGCCACGGTTGCCGAATAGCGTTAATTTTTCGGGATAACCCGTAAAAATGTGATTTTGGCTAATTATTAATTTGATGGTAATGTAAAAAATGCGCTCCAACTGTTTCAAGATATCTGAACATAATTAAACAAAATATGCATAAAAATACGAAAAAAAAATAATTTCTTCGATCAAAATTCTGAGTCGACAGTGCAGTGCCGACCCTGCCGACCCGGAAGAGCCGCCACTGATCTATCTGTAGTTGGTTGCGGTGCAGACAGCATTTTTATGTATGTTGGTTCTTGCCCGTCAGCAAAAGGTGCCGTGAGGGCCTGCTGTCAGGTTGATGTATACAGGTGCATACCATCATGTCAAATTACAGGTCACTTCCTGTAGGAAGTAGTACCCATAAAGACAGCTATGTGGCTTTGTCATCGTGTCAGATGGTATTGCCATCTGTTTTCCTACTGATATGTAGTCAAATGTATATAGGATGATATTTGGATGGCATATCTCCATATCAGTATTTTATGCATCTGATTTTCCATCTAATCTCACTAACAATTATTACATCTATAAAAAAGGTTAAGTATACCAGGAAGGACAAAAAACAGAAAACACTGATAATAGTTATATTCCATAAACGACGCAAGCTACAAATCCACTTAGGCGTAGTCCAAGAAACGATAACTAAGGAATCGTTAGCTAAATGTTAAAGTTTCTAAAAATAATTCAAAATTGTCTTTTCTACTTCCAAAAAAGGGGGTGAAAAGGAGTACAAATATGGCGCCATGGTTTTAAAATTTTCAATAAATGCATCCAAGAGGTAATATTTGCAAAACATTAGATTTCCTTTGTTCAGGATGATGATAATTCTGTAGAATGCACGTTATAGGTACGCCAAACATCTAGTTTGTGCCCCCTACATGTTATCTAAAGAGGTCAACTTATATATATTGTGTGCTAAAACATAATTTCAATTTCAGGAACACCAAATGATTGTCAACCCTGCGGTTGTCCGAATGGTGGAGCTTGCATCCAAATCGATGATGACGTAATAATATGTACAGAATGTCCCGCTGGGTATACTGGACACAGGTGCGACGTCTGTACTGACGGTTACTTCGGAGATCCTACGGGACGTTACGGCCCCATCACCGCATGCCAGCCCTGCGAATGTAATCTGAACATCGATCCGAACGGAATCGGAAACTGCAACACGACGACTGGAGAATGTTTGAAATGCATACACAACACTGGAGGACCACGATGTGACCGGTGCTTACCAGGTTAGTTTAAAGCATTATAGGTGGGTACTTACTTTCAAGTGATGTTTAGATTTATTTAAACGATCCTGTTTCAATTTGTTGGACGGTGTTGCGTGGAACAATGTGGAGCCAAGTTAGTATTTAAGAATTTGAAGCTGCGGGTGCTGGAGTAGAGGGGGTAGGGTATTTTCCAAAAGTACCTACGACATTTGAACTCTTGATGCATCCACGTATGCTCTGCTTTTCTCAGAAATTCCGATTATACAAATGTACATCGTCATCACACATGTGTTTCGTTTATGTTGTATGTTTCTCTGTCACTACCAATTTAATTCGTACGATTTTCTTTTATGTCTTCGATTATGGGTTAGTTACTGTCTCTGAATGTTTTCTCAACAATAATTCTTAGCGTAATTCGGTCTTGCACACTAACAGAATGCATATTTTGTGTTATGGAATGCAATTCCCTTATTATGCAAACTGCCACAAAGAGCCAATGTTACAAGAATATCGGAAACCAAAGAACACATTTTTGTGACAATTTTCAGCTTTTAGTTAATCCTAAACCCATTGCATTTAAAATACTGTTATAACTACCAGGTTCAAAAACTGCGGTTTTCTGACTAATTCCTTTTATTTAAAACACTTGTATCAAATGCACTAAGTCTAAACACAACTAGTTCACAACACTACTAATTCACTAAACCACTATACTACACACACTAGCATTAAAAACATCTGCTGTACTACGTGTTCCGCTCGCTTTATAACCGCTATTCGAGTTCAGAACTGCCCGCGCTCTCTTTATACCTCTATCAAAAATTCCAGAAGCGACACCTTCCAGATGCTATCTAAACTTCGCAAAGGTTCGATTGATAACATTCTCTGGAGAGTATCGACAATCCCTGCCATCTGTCTGTAGCTAAGATCACTACCTGCAGGGTCCTACTATACCGTATCTACACATCTGCAACTCCGTTCCACAGATGGCGCTGATTCTGCAACACTACCCCTTCCTTAGAAGCTGATCGTCCCGCTCATTTCCATTCCTCGGGATCTCCGTGGTACTCAAACAATTTAAATGTACCACCTTCATCCTTGATATGAATCCAGTTCTAGCGGCACTCGAAATCTGCATACGAAGTTATCGACAAGATTTGGTGTCGCAGAGGCTTCTGGCCACTTGCTGAAAAAATTAATTGCAACAAGGATGTACTTATTATTGTTTGTTGTGGTGCCGACGTCGATAGCGATCCTCTCAAATAGTGCCCTCAAGTTATACCGCTTCGTTCTTCCTCTTAGTATTGTTGTTATACCCTTGGTAGCTGGGAGCTGAGCAGGTTGCACTCTTGCGGCACCATTTTTTACAGCATCTCGACAATGTACCCAATAGAATCGTTTGCAAACTTTTGACAAAGTCTTCTTTACTCCCATGTGGGCACCCGATGCTCCCCCACGCACCTGTTTTAACACCAGTGGTACATACTCCTTGGGCACTACTAACTGTATACTGTATGGTAACTTGCTTCCCATCGGCGCTCTCCCACGCTCTCTTCATCAGGCCGTTCTCCACTCGCAAAGATTCCCACTGGTCCCATATCGCTTTTAGGGTCGAACTTTCCGGGGACACTTCCTTCCATCCAGGTCGTGGTCTATTGTCTTCTTGCTACTTAAATAGGGAACCAATGTCGCCGTTCGCTAGCTGAGCCTTCCTGAAGTTCTCAGCTGTCCGCTCCTCGCTTTGCTCGATGGTGACTGCCCTCTTATCGACTGTGCCCTCACGCTCGTCCACTCGCTTGCAATGTTTGCATTCCCTACACGCTCTTCTAGATAAGGCATCATACGGCGTTGGTTTAACCTTACTGCTTCCCGTTCCTAGCGAAAACCTAAGCCCGTGGATTTCACATTTTACAATTCCTTTTCGACGCGATCAACTCTTCCTCCGACGTCATCGACTCTTTCTTTGACATAATCCTATGGGCAACTTTCTGTTCGAATTTACTTTGTGTATTTAAAAATTTTGCGATCTCTATCCACCACGTTATATAATTCTGGGGATAAAACGATGTGTCTCTGTTGCTGGCAAAATGACGCACCGTTCTTACTAAACGTTGTCTTAGCTGATTTGGAATTGCAGCTAAGAACCTAACTACCTTTGCAGTATTCATGTGTTTTTTCTTCGTTACATACTAATTCTTAGCGGAACATTTTCAACGTTTGTATAAGAAGTTCTGCTTAGTATTTAGGGCTACATTTGAAGGTAATGATAAAACTTAAAACGCATGTCTATGCTATGCTGTCTGCACCGCAATAAACCACAGACAGATCTGTTTCACTGTCTTTACAACACATCAGGTCACTTCCTGTACGAAGTAGTTAAGGCAACTAGATGGCTTTTCTAATTTTCTACTCTCTAATGATACCACTTGTACTAAATTTAAAATATAAATTTCTAGATTTGACGTTATATATAATCAAGTATAGCCGTATTTTCTTCATTTTAACATCGAATTTAATTTGTTATCAGGATACTACGGAGACGCTTTGGCCTTACCAAGAGGTGACTGTCAGTTATGTGGATGCTATGGTCCAGGTACAGAAGAAGCATCAGACGGAGCATTGATATGCGATCCAACTTCGGGAGCGTGTTCCTGTAAACCGCACGTTAAAGGGCGAAATTGCGACCAGTGCGAGGACGGATACTACAACATTTTGAACGGAGAAGGTTGTCTGTCGTGCAACTGTAATCCCGTTGGATCTGTTAATCAAACCTGTGACCTCATCACTGGACAGTGTACGTGCAAACCTGGGATTACTGGGTAAGAGTTAATCTCTTCTGCACAACTGAMGTTCTTTTCTCTTTAATTTTTACCCACATTATCATAAAATATACATACCGGCATACCCTTCTGGTCATTACGACAATATGCTAGAAAGTGAAAACAAAAAATTCTATGGTGTTTACAACTATTCCAAAAGCTAAAGGTGCACTTTAGATACTTTACAGTGTTAAACAAAATAGTCTCGTTAAAAATTATCGAGGGAATTATAGCATTATAGTGCATTTGAAAATTGCGGAACTTCAGTCTTCACGTCACCTGGAAGAAGAGGCCAAGAAAAAACAGTTTGACCACGGATCTAACATAGTATAAGGTAACCAATTCAAGAGAAGTAAACAAATTTAATAAAACGAAAGGAAATCTTCTTACCTTAACAACTAAATTTAGTCTGACTTAGAATAGGATGGCTCGAACGAAACATGAGTTTTGTTGCGCCACAGGTGGTTCAGGTGGCTTGGAACGTAGAATAAACGGAAAATATTTATTAAGAACTTCTGAATTTTGAACTTTGCATTCTCTATTTAGAAAAAAAATATGACGATTTGGTCTACCTGGACAGAACTTGTCTGCATAGTGGATACACTTCCCCGAAAAATTGGACAGACGATTCAACGAAAGATGTATTTGTGAATATTTTGAAAGGACAGCAACGTTTTATTATAGTACATGCTGAAAAAGAAACCGGATTATTACCTGGATGTGTTTTAATATTTAAATCGGGCACTAACACTAAAATTGGTGACAATCGCTCCGAGATTACCTCAGAAAATTATTAAAAATGACTGGAAGATAAGTCAATCCTCAACCGAAGAACTGGGTAATTTAAATCTTAGTTTTTTTTTATTAGACCCGGGTACAATATGGTACAAAGCTAACGCGAAGTACACGTCCGAGATGAACCAAATCCCAAGGAGGAAGAAGAATGAAAAACGATGATAGAGTGACGTCGCACCTGGCGTTACGAGGAGGGTGGGGATGCTTGGGCAGCAGAGGTGGGATATTGTGAAAGTAATGATAGCCGTTGGGTGATTGGGTACCAAATAGAGGAGGTAACCATCTTCACGGTTCAGATTATTTGGATATTTGGAAACTTATTGCTTTCGATTTCCACCGTGAATTTTATATCGGAATGTTGGAAATTATTATTACCCTTCAGCAAAAATCTAGTACTTTTTCGAATCATTAGTAATCAAGGTAACATATTAGGCGTGTATTTCAGATAAAATTATCGGCTGAACGTTTACATTGCAGATTTGCGAGCATTACCTAGTAGGCGCCAATATATAATTATGTTTTTATGATAAGTTGGTATTCCCCATTTTACTAAAGTATATGATACAACCAATAAAAGACGGATATCGCATTGGAGTTGGGAATAATTTCCGCGAATTTTGCGTTTTATAACCTTACAGTGTAGCACATGGTGGTAATTTTAATATTTTTCAAGAACCCATGCAATGGGTCACGAGTTGTGTCTGTATCAATATAATCAAACATCTTTTCTCCTTACAGGCTAAGATGTGATCGCTGTGAAACCTACAAGTACGGATTTTCCTCAGAGGGATGTAAGATATGCGACTGCGACCAAATTGGCTCTAAAGATCTTCAGTGCGACGCTTCTGGGCAATGCCACTGTTATGAAAACGTCGAAGGCAGACGTTGTGATCGTTGTAAAGAAAACAAGTACGACAAACAAAAGGGCTGTATAGACTGTCCCCATTGCTACAATCTCGTCCAAGATGCAGTGCACTTCCACAACGAACAGCTGGCCAAGCTCAACAAAATTCTAGACGATATCGAACGCAATCCCACAGTCATCGATGACGATACCTTTGAAACCCAGCTGAAGGAAATCCAAGACCAAATTAACGACCTGTACGAGTTCGCGAAGGGAGTAACTAATAGCGATGATAAGAGTCTCGTGCAGAAGCTAGATGAAATTCAACAGAGGCAGAAAGAAATTGAGCGGACGCTTTCGGATATTGATGAAAGCATCTTTTCTGCAACCGATAAGGGCACTTTGGCCCAAGAGAGCGTCGATTCTGCCCAGGATACCCTCAAAGCAGCCGGAGAAGAATTGAATGAGGCCATAAGAACCCTCCAGGTTGATGGCAAGGACGCTCTTGAGAAGGCAAAACAAACCGCGAAGGAATTTGGACAGCAATCTGATAAAATGACAAACATCGCGCAAGAAGCACGCCATAGAGCAGAAGCACTCGATGCCCAAGCAGAAGACATAGCGAAAGTGGCACAGGAAGCCAAGAACAAATCAACTCAAGCATATGACCTGGCCAAAAATACTATCGCACGCCAAATCAATGCAACACAGCAAATCAAAGATCTGAAGTATGAAGTTGCTAAAATGGAAAACAGGTTGAACGACACAAAAGAATGGACCGAAAGTGTGTATAAGAAAGCGAAGGATGCTAAAGATAATGCCCTGAATCTGTTGAAAGAAGTGAACAACATAATCATACCTGATGTTGACATTCCGAAACTCAAAGAAAAGTCTGACAGAATCAAACAGGAAGCTCTGAAGTTAATAAACGATACAGACGACTTGATTAGCCAACACGAGGACCTGTTAAGCGAAGTTTATGATCAGTTATCAACAGGGGAGGAGCTACTTAGGGTTGCGATGATACAACAGGATGATGCGAATGACTTGCTGGGAGACATCGATTTGGCTGGTGCGCAAGCAAGACATGCTGTCGAACTGGGAGATAAAACTCTGAAAGAAGCACAAGCAACGTTGGAAACTCTAAGTCGTAAGTAGATGCATTTACATATTTTGTTTGCTTCTAGTAGAACACATGAAAGCTTTAAGTCAAAATTTCATTTAGTTTTTGAGATAATGTTTTTTTAACTACATACCTATTACAAAGCTTAGTTTCTTTTTCAAATTGCTGCATTTATCCAGTAGTAGTCATGTATGTAACCAGAACGTTATGTGGRACTTTATTAGGCWAGGCGSAGGTATAGGCATATTTTGCCTATATATACTTTGGGAACAGCATATATACTCGTAGCTAGAACACAACCATAAATCAAAAAGCGCCATTGCTGCAAACAGCTTTAATAAATCATTTAGTATTATAACATAGATAGCAGTTCTATTAGTAATCATAAGGTTACCAATTTTTCAAACCAGAAAATTCGGACGCCTTCATGGTGTAATATAGGTTAAATGGCAGCAACATTTTTCTGTCTTCACTATCCACAGCAGAAACTGCATTCTTGTATTTAGATGTTACAATGTGGTGTTCTATATCTCTGTAGCCCACATGTGCAATCGAGAAACTAGATGAACAGCAGTAGAACGCGTAAATCTGTGTAACTTTTTATTAAAAATTTATAATTTGATTTAGTTTAATCATTGAATGTACATTTACGTTTTCTATTCATTTTCTAGAGTAACTAAAACGTTTACAGATTAAAATAAATTACATGAGCTACATTAAAAGATATACGCGAATCTACATAACAAAACAACTTCTAATTTTAACTTTGATGAACTTACTAACGAGCTTTGCGTAATATTATTTTAATTACTTTACAACGTGCGCTGACCAAGACCACGTGAACATCCGCCTTGTATCAAAAATGAAGCGAGACTCTCTTTAAATTTTGTAAAAATACGTTATTTGCTGGATGTAATTGGCCAAATCGGAAGTTGTGAAATCATGTTGGTGTCTTTTACATACCAATTCTATATCTTTCTAGCTAGCAATTCTGCCGAGTTGGAGTTTAAGCGTCACGTCGAAAGTGTAGCCTATCTTATTAATTGCTCGTTCAATAATGAAAAATTCTAGTAGAAAAAAACATCTAGCTACAATCTCGTTCTCGACTTTGAAATTAGAAATTAAATCAAAATGTACGGATTGTTCTATTTACCAAAACATTGTGTGTTCTGGTACAGATAGAATAACTTAATATTACTAAACTCAACAATTTGATAGAAGTTCTTCCTTTGAGTTCAGTCGTAATTTTTCTGTATCAAATCTCTTTTTCAGACTTTGATAAACAAGTCAAAGAGAGCAAAGAGGCGGCTCGCCAGGCCCTAACTCAAATTCCCGAAATAGAGAGGATCATCCAGGACACCATCCAACGCACGAACGAAGCAAGAGCGTCACTAGAAGGCGCCAAGGGTACGGCCGATAACGCATTGAAAAATGCTGAAAAAGCAAACGAACTTGCCAAAGTGGTTTCTGAAAACGCAGAAGCTATTAAGAACGAAGCAGAGCAGCTTAACGAAAACGCAACGAATTTGCAGAGAGAAGCTGGGCTCATGGCGGAAAGAGTGGAAAACACAAAGAACGAGTTCGATGCCTTGCTTAACCAAACCAGGGATAACCAGACTTTGATCGATAAAACGAAAGAAACGGTAAGTATAAGAAAGAGTTTACTTCATTAGATACTTTTATTAAGTATAGTGCAGACGGCATGGCATACATTTGAGGTAATAGCGAAATGTTTTGTTCATTTATATTTTTAATGATTAATCAACTGTAAGCTTTCCAAGATGGCATTTATGTAGCTGAATCGTACATTAGAAGCTTTTACAAGATATTAAATTATTTTTTCACATTTACTGCATCTTCAAAATAAATGACAAACTAAAGTAACACTTTAGTAAATGCGAACATCATACTTGCATTTCTTTGTGTCACGGTCCCTGTGTGGAAAATAGAGAGTACTTTTTTTGAAGATATAATTCCAACAAAGGCGGCTTTGTCATAATTTGCTTTTTGCTGATAGATGGCATCGGCACTATAGTGATAACTAAAATCGTAAAATCCCAATATTACTTCTAGTTTATAGAAAAAATAGCTCTATGCCATTATGCTGTCTGTCCTAGACATAAACTGCATTGGTGAATTTATATAAAGGCGAAACCGCAACGTCTTTATGCAATACAGACAGCATAGCATAATAAGACATGCATTTCGTTGGATGATTGTGTTTGTAGATATGAAAAATCTATGCTAGAATAACATTTACTATACTTTTACTTGCAATAAAGGCAATATATACGATATTGATTATACGACTCATGTTTTACGGAACACAGTGCAGACATTTTAAATTACAATTAATGAGGGATGTCCGCATTTGAAAGTTTTTATTATGTTATCTAATTCTGTTGTATAATAAATATTTTTGCTTTATGATATATATGCATTCCAATCTCTGATTCTAGTAGTCCAGTCAGATAGGGCTAAAGCTCGAAATTTAAGTTGAAAATTTTAAATTTTAAATGTTTTGTACAACACATATATAGTTAAAGGTCTTTGTGGTGATAAGACAGCGCATTACTTTTTATGTCAATTGCCGTTATGCCATTAACGTACCTACTACATACACATATGAAAGAAATTACACCACACCCACACCCTGGGTGGGACTCCAACCCACAAACTCTCGCTTCAGAAACAGATACGCTATACAATGGTCCCTCGAGACTGGCGATCAGAGATTACGATAAAACTTTTAGAGCATTCAATTCTCTATGGGTATGGTTTGGTTCTCGAAGTTTACCACTCCAAAAAATAGTCTGAAAATATATTGTATAAAGGCATCCTATAGTGGAAAGTGGTTATAAAGTATCATTTCCAAGTAAATTAGAACAGTAAAAACATGAATGTTCATAGCATATATGTTACTGTATTTAAAACAACGTAAAAAAGTGAAATCTGATCATTTTCCAGTAGGTACCTACTTAAAGCTATCAGTTACGATTTTGTAGCCTTAAGTTTTTATTATAATTGCCATTGCTGTTCAACACCTTGATCTTGATGGTATGAACCAACAATTACCTGAAAACCATCAGCCCCCGCCCAAAAAAGAACTATAAACTGGTTGTTACTATTTAAAAAATAAACTTAATTTTTATTCAATTTCCAATACTTTATTGGTTTTATATTCTTCCGATACTCAAACTCGACCCTTAGATCCCAAATTACAATTGACGTTTTCGAAGAAAAAGAATTGTTAGGTTGAAATTATACCCGATTCTCGTCAGAATCAGGTTTTTTAATTGTGTAAGGATTTAAAAAGGAAAAAACGGTAACAGAAACTAAAAACTTACTAAAGTTTGGAACTGTGCTGCTGAAGTCACCGTAAAAAGTCTAAATTGAGGGCTTGCTAACTGTAATCCGTATTTGACGTTTATAAACAATTAATTCGAATTTGAAATATAAAAATTTTCTACTAGTTTCCTATTGTTTACAAAACTAACAAATCATCAACCTGTAATATAATTTAATATAAATGTTGATGTACTATATACATATTAAGACGCCTAATTTAATTGGCAGGTTGCAAGAGCCGAGAAGGAAACAAAAGATGCATCAGCAAAGGTAAACGAAGTAATGCAGGACGTACAAACCATTATGAACGAACTTCAGGGTTTACCTAACTTGGATGCAGAAATGATGAAAAGACTGGAGGCTGATCTGGAGAGAGCTGAGGATAAGGTCAAGGAAGCAAATCTGGATAAAGTCCTTGAGAACTTGAAGAACAAACAGAGGGAGCAGAATGAACTTATCGACTACTACAACAAAGAAATCATGAGGTTAGAAGCGGAAGTTAGGAACGTTGCGGATATTGCCAATGCACTCCCTGACGGCTGTTTCAGAAGAGTGAAACTGGAGCCTTAGGTGTACTTCACTCATTATTTTTAGCTACATAGTTAAGAACTGTACAAATGCATTTTTGTAACTATTTATGCCAAAGATATTGTTATTTATTATTACTAAGATGTTTCTAGAATAAGTCGAGACACGAGAACATCACATATCTTTTGCAGTATGGATAAACACATGCACTGCCATTTGTATGCCAGACCTTTTGTAAATGATTTCCAATGCTGACTTTAGTTACTTCACTAAGACTATGTAGTAATAAATGCCCAAATGTATTATAAATAATAAAATTGCTTTAAGCGAGATAGTAATTTAATATTGAGGATGCCACACCCTTATACTTCAACTAGTAGTAAATCTGATCGATAACGTAATATTATTACAAATTAAACTAATTGTGTTTAGCCCATGTCGTTGGTTTCTGCAAATTTTCATTGTTGAATAAGTATGGTGGTCCAATKGGGTATTATCACTTTTTTTGAAAATTACGTAAAATTAATCTTGAAGTGCATATGTATCGTACGCCATGTTAAAAAAACAAAAAAAATATTTGTAGGTCGAGAATTTCAGGTCTGAAATTCGAATCTTAGGAGTCACCGCCAAAACGCTTCTATCCAAGGTTATTCAACTCGTGACGTCAAGTGTCACGTAAACATTACCGAGAAGCGTGCTGTTTAATGGTGTAGTATCATTCTTGTATTGGAAAAGCTTTTGCGTGTTGTTTATTGAAAGGACGGTTTAAGAGGTCGCACCAAAAAGTGATTTGTGTAGTTTTACAAGCATCTATTATGTATGGAAAACAAAACAAGTGTTGTTTTGTACATGGTTATAAAAATACTTCAGTCAGTACAGCTAACAAAATATTTTTGTAACCGTTCCTCGAGATTATCAATGTACCAAAAAGTTGTTTAAGGTCCCTAGACGTGATATGCCGAAATCGCAAAGTTTGTTTTTCTGTTGTGAATCTATTCTTAATGTAAGTTTTATTATTCTTTTTGGGGTTATAGGATATGGAAAATTATATGCGTTTTAAGTTGATAGAGGGAAATGTTATAATAAAGAAAGGCGTTTGTTTCCCATATATTCGACTGACACAACAATGAACATGCCTTCAGAAGTCATAACTCATAAGTATTTCACTTTTTCTTGGCGTATTTTAATTCGCTTGTCACAAAATGAACGCAAACAAACTGATAAATTGACGGGCTGAGGCTGACGCGTGACGCGCTGACCCCAGATGTAAACAAGCGGCCATTTACAAGACACCTGACGTCACGCCCAATATGTTCGCGTTTTGGCGGTCCCTTTAAATATTCACATTTTTAATATTAAAAATACACCTTACGATCCATTTTTTCGAATTTATAAGCTGTCACAGCTGTTTTGTGGATTAGATGCTACCTATTAATTTGCAATTTAATAAAATATAAATACATGGCAAATACCCAATTCTCCTTTAAAGCTAACTCAGATCACGGATTGGTGAAAGAAGATTTAGTACATTATCAGGATCTGTAGATTTGATGTGACATCGCGCGGTTCATAGCAGACACCGTATTTTTTTTTGTTAAAGAGAGACGAAGGGCAACGTGTTGGAGAATTGCTGGAGAATTATTTTCAAATTTATTGACCTCTCGAGTGATATTCGAAGGATTATTACTTCCACATCCAACGGATGGGAGGTATCGTATCGCGAAAAATTTTTTTATTTGTTCATTCGCTTTAAAATGATCGGAAACGCAAAAAAAACAAAATTTGAGCAAAAATTTCTTGTCTGTGTGTCTGTGGTATTGTTTGTGGACACGATAACTTTCGAAAGACTTAATATATGAACTTGAAATTTGGCAAACGTATAAAAGCTCAACTACCCARAACGGCCTATTGTTTGTAGGGTAAGTAGGGTATCGGGAAGGGGACAAAATTGCAAATTTTTATTTTTTTCGTTTTACTATGTGATTGGTAGTATAACTACAAGTATTATAAGCTCTTATAAATTTTCTCTGCAGCAAACTGTTTAGAAGATATTAGCAAAAAAGCATCACGTAAAGAAAACGGCTTTTTCTCAATATCTCCGAATATATTTAATATATTCAATACCATCAGATAGGAAACAAAATTTCTCTTAGAAAATGTATTCAAAATTTTGACATTTAAGAAATATTTCCAAAAAACCTATTTTGGACCCTGCTCGCACGATTTTTTCTAAATTTTGGTATTATATAGAAAATCAAATTTCTGATCAGAAAGCACTGTTGTAATTWTTTGTTAAGTTAATRATTTTTGAGTTGTTTGGAAAAAAAACTGATTTTAAAATTTACATATTTTTACTAATACCACGAGGACTGTKTGTCTTAGAAAARATGTGTAGAGAGAAAAATGCTCAAAATCTGATTACTAATCGTATAGTATAAGAAATAAAAACGTGAATGTCATTTTGATAATTGGATGWGGAAGTATTKATTCAATTTGCAGCGGTTTTTTTTTGACGTAACAAGCAGAAACACTGTTTCAATATTATAATTTTGCTCACCTTGTTAAAGTACATTTATTAACAATGTAGAAACAAAAATGAAAAAATGCTACAAATGAAACAATAAACAATAATTAATTTTTTAAAACGAATTCAGCATACGTTGGAAAATAATGTTTTTTATAAAATCCTGTTAATTTGGGTATCATTTGCTTCCAACAATTCTCGTCCTTATAAATTTTTTCATATAAAATCCCCTCTTTTACATGACCATATCACAAAATAGCAATAACTTCTTCCAGTTACAAGAAGCTGTCCTTGCACCTGGAAATAATAATTATGATTTCTTTTTAATCTTAATTCATTATTTTCAATAGTGGCAAATTTTATTTTATTTTCCAAAATCGCTTGTTTCGGGCTTACGTCTTTTGAAGTAAAGGCACAATTTACTTCTATTAGCCCTTCATCGTTGAGTAATCTATCTGGTGAAGCCGCTAAAAATGGATATTTATTAGAAATAAAAAGGCCACATCGTTCAGCTGACTTATTCATAATTGTTTCAAAATCCCTTACGGCAATATCCTCATTATCATTCCCGTAAGGGGTGAAATGATTTCCTGTAAATTTCGGGTGCATTATATCTCGTATAGTATTTGCGGGATTTGTTGTGGCTTTCATTTTTATAATTCTTCCAAAATTTGACGCAGTCACTCTTTTTTTCCTCTCGATTAGCCAGAGCGGCGAATCCTTTTGGTCACGAGTTTCAAAACAATTTTTGTTGATTTCTTCAGGTGTTTTTTTAATGACGTTAATAGCTGTTCACATTTTTCTTGAATCTTTTCAACTTCTATTAAGCGCCCGTAATCTACATCTGCCTCTTCTACATCTCGCGTCCTATTTACGTCGTTTTTCTTATTTTCTATAAGTATTGAGTTTTTTGTGTTGTAGGCGATTGCAGCAGCATTTCCCCGCATAGTGTAACCTCCCCGTTTAGAATAATCTATGCGTTTATCCCCCACAAACTTAGCTACCTCGCAGTTTCAGCGCTGTTGTTATTCATAGTCAATAGTCAACTTTTTGAATGATTTTCCAACTTTTTCAATAATATGTTTATATCCTTCAAAAGACCACATTCTTCCATCATTGGAAGAAAATTCTTCTCACAACTCGAATCCGTAGTATGCTTACAAAAATATTTTGCGCAATTTGTATGGCATCCAAACACATAACACACACTAATTTTTGTCGCTGTTTTTAGACTGTTGGTGCGGTGATATTTTACTGCACTATCAATGGCGATCCGTAAACGTCGTATGTTAATTAATTCATTGCGTAATTCTGGTGAAACCAATTTTCCACACGAACTAAAGCGTTTTTGCGCAAGTTCGTTTGTTCGACTGCAAAAATTACGCTACAAATGATTGCATCATTATGATTGTCATATGGCAAGCAATCACATATTTTGTGATAAGAACTGCTGTCTCCATCACCCACTAAATATTTATATTTTAGACCATGCATTTTTATGCTTTGGCAAAATCCCTCTACAATAATTTATAATAAGAACTAATTTTATAACTGGGTAGGTATATAGGGATGGAAGTACACATAACACAGGAAAAACCCATCCAATTCCTTATCAACTAGTCTTGTTTGAGGGTATTTCGCGTACATTGTAATAAAACATTCAGGTAGCAGCACACATACCGAAAACTGGTGTAACAATCCTTTTTCTATAAATTACGTATCTTTGCTCAGGCCCTACTCGCAATACATTTAAATTTCCGTTCTTTCGTTCAAGGGTATTATAATAACCATTTTAATTTGCATAATATATTTTGAAAGTACAAGTCTGTATTTTCTATATCGATATAAAGTATTAAACATTTTATTTCGCAGCGCAAAACGAAAAACCGATGCCACGAAGTGATGGCACAAGCAATAAAATAATTGATTTGTTATATGTGTGGAACATCAATATACATACTAATAATTTTGCTGCAAATTACAAATTAACTGATAATTCCAAAAAAATGAGATTTTTCCTCATTTTATAAAAAATGGACATTTATATTTCACTGTTAGTGAAATGTAAGAAAATCTCACAAATTGTGCTGCTGAGTACGAGATGGTGATTTACATTTCATTTTTTATTAAATTTGTTACCATTTGTTTAAATGTGCAGCAGTTAATTTGTGCGATCTCGTATCAAAACACAGAAATCTGCTCTCATAACAGATTATCATTACGGTTTATTCGAATAAAATTTGTAAACGGACCGCAGCACTTATCCCTTTTGTATTGTTTATGGGTGGGTTTATGGGCCCTGTCAATCATAGTTTCAACAACGGCTGTTTCATTTTATTTTTACCTATGTCCTATCTACTTCAACCAGAAATTCTTGTACCTTTTACAATTGATGCCCAACTTTTAAGAGGAATAGCTTTAAAGAAGAATACGGTTGAATTTTCACTCCGCGGTCAGTTTACAGGTTATTTTAGGTGGCTCTTTCTTGCAACATCATATTTTGACCTAATATACCTGCAGAAGATGTGTGTTACTCTCTCATATTTACTTTCGTAATAAAAAAGATAAGATAATACTCACCGTGTATCTAGATTTTTGTGTAAGCAGTTTAAAACTACAATGACCTTAATCATGTTGTCTGTGTATTTGTTGGTTATTTATTTCTACACTGCAGAAATGATGTCCGTGGAAATATGCTACAAGCTAACTTTCGGACAAAATCAAGGTAGTTTCTGAGCATTCTTATCGCTTTACTGAAATGGGAATGAAAATGCATAATGGCTTAAAATGTAATGTTGTGAGAGTACGTGTAACTAGAGAATCGTTCGTTCACCAACAAACACAAAACTCATTTCACATGGAGTAGCAAATGCAAATTTTTTTACACGATACTGCATTTTATAAAATACCACTATTTAGGTACATTCCCAAAATTGATTTTTATTGCTTGTCTTGTGTATCTGTTTACAATTGTTGTAGTAATTAATAATTAGTAGGAATTAGTTGAACTAGCAACAATTGTGAAGGAATGGGATAAGGATAGTCACAACTGGCGTTTTTCGCTTTGCAAATGATTTTAAATTAGCGCACAGTATGCCTGATGTTAATTATATTGGGTAACATACTCGTACATACATACTCCAAGCAGTAAGTGTCTCTAAATCCTTTTCACCATAAGCCAGAGGAACATTTTCAAGCTTAATTCAATTCAAAACATTGCAAATTACCGTTTGTAAAGTTGTATTCAAAACAACATGCATCTCTGGACGTGAAAATATTTTCACCTTTCGTACAGAGTAAGTCGCGAAGAAATTATCATTTTCATATACCTTTTGCTGACGCAATTGGGTATTTGCCATGTATTTATATTTTATTAAATTGCATATTAATAGGTAGCATCTAATCCACAAAACAGCTGTGACAGCTTATAAATTCGAAAAAATGGATCGTAAGGTGTATTTTTAATATTAAAAATGTGAATATTTAAAGGGACCGCCAAAAATGGCCGCTTGTTTACATCTGGAGTCAGCGCGTCACGCGTCAGCTACAGTCAGAGAACTGGAGTTCTCCATATCTCTGGCTACAGCCCATCAATTTATCAGTTTGTTGTTTGCGTTCATTTTGTGACAAGCGAATTAAAATACCCCAAGAAACAGTGAAATACTTACGAGTTGTGACTTCTGAAAGCATTTTCATTGTTATGGAATTTGTGCACAGCGACGAGCAGTTCAACGCGGCGGAGATGAGGAACGTAAWAGCAACMGCATAAGTGAACTTTTTATCAAATTAACGTAGCATTGATAATTTGATYACAGTGGGTTGTTGGACACTATTTGTAAACATATAAATGTAATAATCAAAAATGTACCCTAAACTTTACATTTATTTTAGAGGTTAGAATAAATATAAATTTCCATTTATTTTCGGGGCTGGCTAACAATCGAATATATGGGAAACAAAAGTCTTTCTTTATTATAACATTTCCCCCTATCAACTTAAAACGCATATAATTTTCCACATCCTCTTTAAGCTGTAACAAAATGAAAACTGAATGGTAAACACCTATAATCCCAAAAAGAATTATAAAACTTACATTAAGAATTAGGATGATCTTCACAACTTTGAGATTTCGGCATATCAAGTCTAGGGGCCTTAAACAACTTTTTCATACGTTGATAATCTCGAGGAACGGTTACAAAAATATTTTGTTAGCTATACTGACTGAAGTACTTTTATAACCATGTACAAAACAACACTTGTTTCTGTTTTCCATACATAATAGATGCTTGTAAAACTACACAAATCACTTTTTGGTGCGACCTCTTACACCGCCCTTTCAATAAACACCACACAAAAGCTTTTCCAATATAAAAAATGATGCTACACCATTAAACAGCACGCTCCTCGGTACCTAATGTTTACATGACACTTGACGTCACGAGTTGAATAACCTTGGACAGAAGCGTTTTGGCGGTGACTCCTAAGATTCGAATTTCAGACCTGAAATTCTCTACCTACAAATTTTTTTTTTGTTTTTTTAACATGGCGTACGATATATATCACTTCAAGATTCATTTTACGTAATTTTCAAAAAAAGTGATAATACCCAATTATTGTATGTCTACAATCTATGTCGTCTCCGCTTACAAACTCCTTTCCATTTAGACTTTTGTAAGCACATAAAATAAATAAAAATCCCTTAACACAATACTAATAAAATATGGAAAATGAGGGCCAAATTATTTAAGTATCTAACTATGGTTCGATCTGATGTGCGCCCAACACTTTTGGAAAAAGACATATTTTCGAATAGACGCTCTCTCTCTCTCTATATATGCATCTAATAATCAAATAAAGACTAATGGTCCTCTACAAATTTGAGTATCACCCGTAAAAAACTGTAACAGAACAGAACAAGAGCAGGAGAGTACATACAACTTAGGGCTCTTCAAGTAACAGTTTATTAATAATAATTAAATAAATAAATCTGTAAGAAAACAAAGCCTTACTGCCTATTTGACGTGTGTCCAGCCGCATGACTGTCTACGTCACAGAATTAGATAATTCCATATTACTGCACAATGCAGACATCCTTAGAATTAAACTATCAGAAATATTAAAATTACATATCGAAGTGGCCTCTTTATCATAGTACACAAAACCAGTTTTCTTTTCTTGAAAAGCTGGCATGTGCCACAAATAAATAATTCGAAAGTAGGATGACAGAAGTATTTTATTATTGATTGATAACTTCCAAAAAATTCTACTAGACATCAAAACCACTTTTGTTTAGCAGTACTACTTATTCTATATTCCATTTTTTATAATTTCACCATACAAAAATCTTATTATTTTGTAAATTTGAAACAAACCTTCTAATGTTMTGTAGAAATGCGCTATTAAAAGACAAAATATAAGCACTCMAAAATATTACAGATTTCGTAAAATAAGTACTTAATTATTCAAACCTATCTGAACAAAAAAGAMACACTTCTTCCCAGCGTGTTTAATATGTTTTGTTATAATCAGTTTTATTTATTTATTTGTTAAAAGTTTGCGGTCGTACAATTTTTATATAAATATTTTTCTTAAATTAGGGCGTAATCGAATGGCGAGTAAGAAAAGAGAGCAAAATTCTACCTTTTCGTGATTCTCAAAAATAAACGTAGATTACATAAATTTAAGTCACATTTGAAGGAAAGGATTTACTTTTATGATTAATTTTACCTTGGAAAGCTGTTTTCGATAGGAATTTTCAAAAGATAATATTTTTCTTTAGACATTATCATTATTGAATTAACGTACATTACTTACATCTTTTTTGCGTATAAGTAAGTACAAAGGTGTGTCAATTTGCTGTGAATAAAACGGTAGATAAGATAAAAAGGCAAAGAAACCATTCAGTTGCTGTTCGTTAAATATCGATATGATCATTCAACTGTTAATTGCTACTAATATAATTATCGGAACTTTCGGTAAGAACTTAAATCGAAGTAAAACTAATTCCTGTCATCAAAATTATAATTTTTATTTTTAGCGGTTACATCAGCGGAAGATATAAAATGCTACCCACTAGGCACTCGTGAAGACAACAAAGGCTCTAATTTATATGATGCTCTATCTAATCAGTGCATTTGTCTACCTCACGTCACTGGCAAAAGTTGTGATGTCTGTCAAACTGGATTTTATAATATATTAGCCGGAAATGGGTGTGAAGATTGCCATTGTAACGCAAAAGGGACTAAACCGGGTAGTAGTTGCGACAAAAATGGTAAATGCCAATGCAATGAAGGATACAGTGGGTAAGCCTGATATTTACATAAACTAATTAACTAATAACTAAACATTAATATAAGTAATATACAGCACATTAAATATCTTGTTACTTTTACAAAAAAAAAGAAATGTAACAATATGTAACGCCAAAGCACGGAAACTAATTTTCCATTAAATTTCTGACTATAAAAATTAATGTCAGCTATTAAAGTTACGATTGTCCTTTAAATTTCAGATTCTGTATATATGTATTATAAATATGACGTGGTGACAACCCTCCTACAGCACCTTTTTCCTTTGAAGTTCTCAGGGTATCACGCATCCGTCAGTGTTTAAACACTAACGTAGTTCATCGCCCTTATATATGCCCTATCCATTTTATTACTTGTACTTTAAACTTTAATTGATTTCATGATGTCTGTAACTCCCATCATATTCAGTGTTTTATGGTTCATTATTGGCTACAATTTTCATAGACCTTTGTCGGTCCATATGTTGTTCTCCGTATCTTCCTTACATGTAATTCAGCTCTATTTTTTCATCTTTGATGAATTTATTACTACTCTTAAGCGTTTTTTTTTCTGCTTTTTCAAACTCATATTGTCCAGTTCTTCTACCTTCATTTCGCACAATACTTCTCGCATTATGAAACTATGCGATTAAATAATTGACTTTATTGGCTGAATACAAAATGTTTAGATGTTACGTTCTCTAAAGCATCTAATAGCCCCAATGTGAATTCCTAAGTGATATGTTCAACGGTCAACATATCTAGATGTTCCTCCTCCTCTTTGGGAGTTTCCTTGATCAGGAATGACGACGTCCATATCTACTGATCTTCAAGGAAAGATGTCTGATGTTTCTAATAGCTTTTGTGTAGCCGTACTTCATTACGAGACACTTGAATTATCAATCCACCAATTATGTTTATTTGGGAACCCCAACAATTATTTTCTTTTTTTACGCAATACTATCGGGGTGTCTCACTTTTAACAATTATTGTTCATAAAAGGTGCCCTTGATAATCTTTTGTATGTATTGTATCTTCATAGTATAAATTTTGATGTAACTTTTTCAAAAATATGTTTGATATAGTGATTAAGTTTTCACGGTCGGAGTCCGTACTGGTAGATACTTCATGGTTAGTTGGCTGTGGTAGTAGCTATTTTATCTTCGCTGGCGTTTCGCCCACTGCTGTGGTGAGCATCTTCAGAGATCGTGGATAGTCTGTGTTCGCTCACGTCAGCGAACAGAAAATCGCCACGGCCACGGCCAACTAACCCGGAAGTATCTACCAGTAAAAATATGTCTGTACTTGCTTATATGGACTGTATAGTAGACTTTGAATTTTGGTACCTGTATAGGTACTCAACAGTTTCTTTTTGTCAGTGTTATTTACATCGCCGGGCATCATTTTAGTTGTTCGATGAACAGTGTTATTGTATCGTAGAAAGTTCTTCCGGATTTGATGCCGTGGTCGTATAATATACTCTTGACGTTTCGCTGATCACACTGTCGACTTCTTCAGAAGAAACCTGACTGGCGAAATGATTCATTGTCGTAGCTTATACAGGACGTTTCACGAATGATAATGACCCTGACGAAATTAAAAATGCAACCCAAAATATATTTGCAGAGGTAACATTGATAATTGTTCAACGTCTTAAAAACTGTAAAACGTAGAAAGCTGTATAAATTCGTAAATTTTGACATAAACTTCAATCATTTGCTTTAAATAAATTCGGTATTGTAAAACAAATTTTATTTTTGAAAATGTTTATTCAATAACATTAATGTAATAAATGCTCAAAATGTCGCCCTCCGCTGTTTTCACAAGCTTGAATTCGTGCACAAAACGATCTTTTACCATGCATTAACATTTCTGGAGTGATGGATCTACAAGCATCAAGTATTTTATTTTCTAAATGTTCTATACTTTCAATTGGTGGGTATACTTGCTCTTTTACCATTCCCCACAGAAAAAAATCCAAATGAGTAACGACCGGGCTTCTCGATGGCCAAGGATTAATTGAACCTCTTCCTATCCATCGGTTAGGCAAAACCAAATCAAGATGATTTTGCACTATTTTATGATAATACGCAGGTGCCCCACCTTGTTGGAACCATAGATCTTGTCTGACTAGTAAATTTACATTTTGGAGAAGTACCGGTAAAATGTTTCTTAAAAAATTTAGATAGGTATTGCCGTTTAATCTATCGCGAAAAAATAAGGCCCAACAATTTGATTCCCCAATATTCCGCACCAGACATTCGTCGAGTAGATAGTTTGAAAATGTCCTTCTCGAATCCAACATGGATTTTCTTGCGCATAATAATGCATGTTATGTTTGTTAACTCCATCATTATTAGAAAATCTTGCCTCATCTGAGAAGCAAATGTTGTTATAAAATCTCACATTCAAATTTTGGTGTTACCGAAAAATGTTACAAAAAGCCAGTCTTTTAGGATAATCTGTCTCCTTTAAGGCCTGAACCAAATGCAAGTGATACGGATGAAATTGATTGCTTTTAATTATTCGGTGTACTGAAGACAGACTAATACCGGTTGCTCTTGAGACTATACCATTTGACTAATATGAGGATTTTCCTCAATCATTTCCAATACTCTAATTTCTTTGTCAGGGCCTGTTGCTGTTCTTTCTCTTGACTTTTTCAGTGCTGGCCAGTTTGTCCTTAAAGTTATTTCAAGTCTCTTGAAAATTGTATCAGCAGGAGCTCTTCTATTTGGAAAACGTTGTCTGAATAAACGGGCAGCAGCGGAAACATTTTTCTTGCATTCACCATAAACCAAAATCATATTATCTGTTTTTTCATTATTTGAATTTACTTTTAAAATAATACCATTATGTAAAATAACCACATTGGCTATGAGAATTTATTTTGGGTTATATTTTTAATTTTATCAGGGTCATAATTCGTGAAACATCCTGTATAGTAGCTGTTCCATTTGGCTCGTTAGGTGTTTGTCCATGCTTATCGGTTCCGGTGCGATTATCGAGTGCCCTCTTCAAAATTCTTCTCCAAAGTATCTTGTTGTCCACATTGAAACTCTCCTCTGTGTTCGTAACAGGCATTTTTTGTTGTTGTCGGAGGAAGGGCATTTTATCAACTGTCTAAAGATTAAAGAGGAGCACCCATTTAAAAAAATTTAGGAAGTAACAAAACACGCAAGTATGTTCAACAACAGCAACAAAGTTCTGTGTGTAATAATGCTAAAAATTTTAAAGTACATGAACGGATAAGAAGAACGCATTAAATGAAGAAATTTATTTAAGTAGTATCATAAAAAAAACGAAAACTGCTTTGAAATTGAAAAAAACTTCAAATTTAAACTATGCAATCGAACTTGCGCTCTCGGAAGCAAAAACGTCTATCGTCGTTGAACAAGTTGCTTGGATTCGCTGCAGATTGCAAGAAAATTGTACAAGACGCTTATCGCGAACTGGTACTGATAAGAGCAAAAACAGATGACATTAGTGTGAAAACAACTCTCGCAAGGTACAAGTTTAATATGAAGAGAATCAGTTGGAATGTGCTTATCATTACGCTGAATGACGCTGAATGCCTCATATTGTACCAGACTATTCGGTGATCAGTCGAATCAAATAAGCTTTCGAAGTGGGGAACTGTGCATTCCCAAATATATCACAGGCGGCATCAAATATTTGGAGAGTCAAAACTTGTAGTTTTTACTTTGCAAACAAACAAGCTGTAAAGTCTTAGAGAAAATCCTAGCGAATTCAGTAAATGCGGACTAAACAATGTGGAAGTTTATCTTAATTCTCAAGGATTCCTGTACGAAAATTTGCACGTTTCTTTTGATGAAAACCGCTTTGTGTTATTGTATTATATCCACAGTAAGATTCTATCGACTTATTACGGTGAAAATCCCTTTCCTTTACTGGATCCTTCGGAATTGAAGAATATTGCTCCATTTAATGTAATTGACTGACGACATCAAAATGAACTGGAATTTGAAACGGAAAATGGTGGCATACCAGCCAATACGTCAGAGTTCTGTTTATTGTTGCACGATAGAGTATTTGAGTATTCCCAGCTTAGCGGAGATGAGAGAAAACTAACATAACGGAATCAACAGAGAAAGCTGGTTAGTTTTATTTGAATAAAATTCATATCAGACATCTTTCCTTAAAAATCAGTAGACGTCGTTGTCGTCATTCCAGACCAAGGAAATTTCCAAAGAAAAGCAGGAACATAAAAAAATGTCGACCGTTGAACATCTCACTTAAAATTATATAGACAGTAAGTCAATCGATCTAGTTTCATTTAAAGCCTTCGTCCTCCCCAAATTTATACGGAACCAGTCGTTAATCAACCAGGGGAACCTTTGCCCGCGTCCAGAATATGTTCGCGCGTTTAGAGCATTGTTAGCAGCCTTTAACCAAAATGAAGACATATTAGTCTTCCAATGGCTAGTTGACAACTTTTAAACATATTTGGACCACTTTTTACATAAAATAGCTTGACGATAACCTATTGGTACTGCTCGCTCGAGGTAGAAACGCGCGATCACAAATAGGAGCAGTTCGCCGCTCTTGCCACGGTTTAAAGATGGGCGATTGATTGATTAAATAATTGAAGGGGGTCGTACCAAACAAAGGTGTCGGAGCTGGTACTGAACGAATTTTTACTACTGAAGTAGTCAAAATATCTGCATTAGAAGTTTAAATAGTTTAGAGCACATCTCTTAGCTTTTAATAAAGGAAACATGAGATGACTAGTTATGATTATTAATATCAACATACATATTATAATATATTTATTATTTCATGCAGGTATCGCTGCGATCGATTCTTCAAAGGGGCTTGTAACTGCGAAGGATTACTGAAAGACGAATTAGACAGAATAATAATAATCATAACAATGGTTCAGGATGCTATAAATAATTACAATCCAAGCAATGATTATGATTTTGCACAACACGTATCAACTCTACAAGATGCTATAAAAAAACTTTATAATGACACACAAAATGAGAAATATGAACCCGTAGATGACGATTTGAATAACATTACTACACAGACAGCAAAAATTCAACAAGAAATTGCTTTACTAAAAGCAACGCTCCAACATATTAATATTCCGAAAAACTTGCTAATGCAACTGGAGAATAAAATACACGAACTAGAGAACTTAATAGAGCAGTGTACTAAAACACTCCTAAATGCTTACGAGCTGTCTAAAAATTTAACTAATCACAACACTGAAATGACAAAGTTAAGTAAGGAAGCGTATAAAATAGCAAACAAAATAGAAAATCTAACACCAATAATGGAGGATATAAGCAAATCGTACCACACTACGGACGGAAAAGCAAAAGAATTACAGCAGACTGTAGACGAAATTAAAATGGAGAAAGTAAAAACGCTACATACGTTTTTAAACTACAGAAACCGTACGAAGAAATTACACGCTGATACCAAAAAAATTAAAAAAGATGCCATGTTGACTAAAAGTAATCTTGACCAAATACGTATTCCTACTTATCAAGAAGCTCTGCAGAATCTAAGTTGTGACATTCATGTTCCAGAATTTGAAGACGATTACGAAACAAAAATGCAGAAACAGTTTGATGACACGAATTTGCTTCAACAGCAATTAGAAGGTTTGAACATAAAGATGAACAGTGAGAATAACCAAGTCAATGGCACTTTGGAAAGATACCATGAAAATGTTGAAAAGATGAAAGCCATGTACAACGAACTGCTGATTACGATTGACAGGCTAGTATATGAAACAAATAATAATATCGATGGAATTTTGGACAAAAGCAGAACAAACAAGAATGACCTTATGATAGTACAAAATGAATTAGGTCATCTCATCCACAAATTAAAACGATTCTTAGAACAAACTGAAGAACTTGAGGAACTAATGAAAAGTAAAGGAGATCTTTTAGTGGTGAGTGTCCACAATATGTTAATTAACTACCTATATTATTACTGCAAGCTAAGGATCCCTTAAAAAGTTAATCAAAGGCAGATGTGGTACCCTTAAAATTTGTCTTTAAAAACAAGGAAGTTTATATATAATATAAGAAAACTTAAGCACTAACTAAATTCATGATACCAATTGCCTAATGATGCTTATTTTGAAATTTTTAATAGGTAATGTCACATGCGAGCACAGATCTATTCTCTTACACTTCTTGTGATAATTACTCAGTCTAAATCTAAATACAAATGATCGCTGAAGTCTTCTAAAGAATTTTTGCAATTAATAATACATCCACGCTATTGGCCTAGCTAATTTACTTTTTTTCCAAAGGGCTGGATTATCGGTATGAATGAAGCTTTAGAAAAATAGCCCATTCAGTGCTTGTGGTTCCCGATCGTGTGGCAGATTATTGGAATATAACTTTTGTTTACGGCAACGTAGAAAAAGATATCTAGCAGTGTCAGATCCCTTGACCTATAGCAGGATAACCGATCAGACCAAATTCGCCTAATCTTGACCAAAGTTGCCATCTATCCGATGTGTAACTAAAACTGTACTATATGCTATAACGTTGAAATAACCAAACAAATGTTTTCAAAATGTACAAATACCATGTTGATTTAAATTTTATTCGATTACATAGAGATCGACAATATGCTCAAAGAAAATTCCGCACCACACATGACCTTTTTTAAACTGGCTTCGTTTGTTTAATACATAGCTGGGTCTGTCTCTTTCCAGGGTAGTTATGTAATACCTTAAAAGCTTGGAGGATTAACGTTTGGATTGCTTAAAAATCCTTTGTAGCCAACTTTTATTTCATTTCAGATTCTGAGCACGTTTTCTTAACAGTTTGAAATTAAGCAAAACTTCATCAAACGCTAGTAATAGTAGAGGCGTCATTTTCAGTATAAGTTTTTTTTTTAGTTTTTGGCACATCTATTACAGACCTCATTTCAATAATCTTTTCCCAAACCTTCCCTCGGTACAACAGTATTAGGAAATTTTTCGTAGATACAATCTGTGACATATTGACAAAAAACATTTCCTTAGCAATGTATTGAATAAAAACATCGACACCCCCACTTTTTAAGGTCGTATCTGCTATTATTTCTTTGATTACATGCTGATCTGTTGGGTTAACAAAAACCGAATTCGTAGTTTTGTTAGGTAATTTTGCTTGTACTATGTTTCATTTAATTGTATTACTTAACCTGCTACCAATACCTGTTACAGAAACAGGCATTCACACCATTCACACTATTAGCAATATTAAGCGGGTTGTCAATTTGCTGGTTTGCTCATAAATAAAACTTATTTCATTAGAATCTTTACATCGATTATTATTGATTTTGGACTTAATAAAAACTCCAAAACTCCAACTCCACTCCACTGCTTGGGATTACTATTTAAGTATTTAACACACTCGCTCTTAATATATATTAATAATATAATTAATATTAATATTTTTACACATTCAATATAATTATTAACAACGGCAGTGTCTCTCTCTTTGAGTGTGGACATATCCGAGGACGCTTCCACAAATCGGGAATTAGTTTAGTTCTCAAGATTAAGTTAAATATATTTGAGAGTGGTTTGGCCAATATGTACACATCATCCTTGACAATGAAACTTGGCAATAGATCGGGTCCAACAGCACCAGTCCAGCATGTATTGTGTCCAGTTGTGTAAAATTGTCTAATGTAATACTCAGATCAACTAAGTTCGGAACATTTGGTGTTAACAATTGGAGTTACAATACACATTTGAAAAATAGTCAGCATAAGCTTCCACAATTGCCGATGGTCACTCATAACTAGTATTATAGTCTGTCATTACACCAGGAATTCTACTTTGAAACTTTAAACTACATTCAGCATTTTTAATACAGTTAACATAAGCAATCTGTCACTTTAGACGCAATGCTAAGTGTTGTTTAAGCTTGTTCAAATAATATTGCGTGCTACTTTTCTTATACCCACTACATGTATGCTATTTGATTATGTTTTAAACTATTCACGATTTTCTTTGTGAACCAAGGAGGGTATATATGATCTAGAAAATGATTTATTAGCCTACAAGTTTTGTGCGTTGTATGATCTAAAGTATTGTATATGATTTCATAAAGTTTGTCACAAGCAGCATTGGGATCCTTAAAACTCTCAAACGTAGACCATCAACGCTACAAAACATTTCATGTATACAAACAAAATCGGCCTTTTTGAAATCATATTTAGTTGAATTAGTATTTTGTTTTGGTTTGAAGGCTTCAGTGGTTGTTGTCGATGACATGTTGTTTTTCGGGCTGGTTCCCACGCTGGTTATTAGACCTTGACATTTTGACACTCATGTCGGTGTCTTCCTCAGAAATAGCTAGACGTCAAGGTCTAATAACCAACGTGGGAACCAGCCCGGAAAACAACATGTCATAATATTTTGTTGGAAATTAGAACAAGAATGTTAAACTAATGTTTGAATCAAAGTTGAATTAATCAGTTAACAAGCTGCACTGACAAGTGTGTTTACTTGAGTGAAAAATCTTAATAAAGAAATCTTGTGAGCAATTGCAAAACTAAAACTTGATGTGAGTTCTGGAGAACAGGTAGTTCCGCATGTTTAGGATTTTCACAAAAGAAATTCGAAAACAATAAATTGAGTATCAAATTTTTGGGATTTTTAATTTGATTTGGTTGCTTTAAATAAAGAAATGCTTCAAAGTTGCTGCACCATCATCGATTTAGAGTCATTATCATTATCATCAAGAAGAGTATTGTGGGATGTTGAAGTACCCTGCAATTACAATATGTTTGTTGGTTTTTGAAATAAAACCAATGAGCAAATCTAAGAATCTTTCATATGCCTGAATGTCAGTATTTGATGGAATATAAATAACATATATGTGTACAATAATTTTAGAAAACATTATTTTATTACGTGATTTCTATAGTAGAACAGTTTTTCAATATTATTAACAGATCTATATTTACTCCTTGAAGAGTATCTCTAACGGCCAGTAATACATCACCGCCTTTACTTAGTTTTGAGTCAACTTTGTTTCTATCATATCAATACATATTATAACTGTAATAAAGAGTTCAGTACTATCGGCATTATTACTTATTATGCAGTAATTGTTGTTCTTTGGGTGTTTCGTCATAAGCAATAATACCATCATAATCAGAATTGTTCTGCAGTTTCTGAGTATTCAACGTTATGTTTTTGACTACCAGTACAATTTTAATAAGACAAGGGCATACTTCATTTTCAGAGTACTGACCAAGATGGACATGTTATTAATTTTTTTCTATTTGTCCACTGGATTCTTGCATACTTATGATTATAATGCTCTTTGTCTGACTTGACATTCTGTATCTTCTTGTGTAATATCTTTAAAGCTATGTGACATATGATTACCTGAGGCAGCTTTTTTTAATGACTCTAGTTCAGTCTAAAAATCAACTTTTAATTTGCTTAGTGCATCAGTAAATTCCTTTGCAAGATTCGTTTTCAGTTAATCTAAGGTTGGCTTTGTGTAAGGCTGCTACCAAGTCTTTTACTTCTTTAAACTGATTAATATTTAATTAGTATAATTCTATAATTAATTAGAAAGACAGCCATGTGATTTTTTGCATTATCTTTTTAAAAAATTACATTTTTTCAACTGCCCTGAAATACAATTTAAAAAGAGATATTATATTAGTTCTTCTGGTATTGTATGCAATAACGAAGGAAAAGATCTGAAGCCATAACGAAACGGAATAAAAAGAACTTTGCTCTCAGATATTTGTAATAATTTCGTATGCACATATATATTTAAGTTGGCTAATGTTTTGTAATCATATTGTGCTCTATTCAAGATGAACTGCAAAAAAATAGAAAGCTAAAGCCAATAATCGTCAACAAACTGATATTCCATTGTCTAAAGTAATGTGAATAGAAAACCAGATATTTGTCAATACTAATAACATTAGTAACATTCTGGAATAAATTTTTCATCTCGCTTGTTTCAGCAACTTGGTGAAAAAGTCGAAGAGAAGAAGAATGACATTAAAATTATGGAGGAACTGGGTTACGTTCTAGATGCAATACCATCCACTCCAGAAAAATTAGATGAAGTCGAAAGGCAGATCGCAATATTGGAGGAGCATATTAAGAATTATGAGAGATATGTACAGCTTGAGGAATTACACAACCACCTAGAAAGTGAAGTCGACAAAATAGGTGAAATTGTAAAACAGCTGGAGGACCTTCCTTCTAGTGGTACTATATGTAAAACAAATATTACTGTAGAGGGTAAATTATGAAGTATAAATTGACCGTTGAATCATTACAATAGGTTTCCTTTTAAAGACAGCTAAATCCATTTAGTGCTCAGAGGATACTTCAGTTTGATTTTGTTAGAAACATATTAGCACAGTTGCCTTTGCAGTGTAGGTTTTGTACATTTCAACAATATAAAAATACATATTCTTTAAAAATACTTCTTTCCGGAGATTTAGGTAATTTTCAAACTTTGTTGTTAAACTTTATGCAGTAATAGTCTACTGCATTTTGAGACCATTTAAGCCTTAGTTGTTTTGCACATAAATTATATTTTTGTCTGATTGAGTGTATATGAGCACAAGACTAGACATAACGTAAAGAGACGGCAGTGCTAGAATCTGCAGGAATTTAAAGGTACTCCTCCTTCTAATAGATGCCAGCTACTATTCTGACTGCACTGTGCTGCAATCTAAAAAGCCAGCCGAGTATAGAATAGCCCCACACTAGTAGGCCGCAGGTGAAATGCGACTGACAAAGAGAGAAGTAGGCAGTGTGTGACAAAGAGAGAAGTAGGCAGTGTGCAAGTCCATCCCAGAAATCATGCCTCTCAAACATTTCAAAAGGAAAATGCTGGAGCCCAACTTGTGACGCTACAATTGAAATTACAAAACAAACACGTAGAATTCAATAAAAAAAGGAAACAACTATCTACAGATTAATAGGCGACAACAATCTAACTTCGGGGTGCCGGTTAATTCGAGTGGAGATGGGTCGTTAGAGTTTGATATTATTTGTAGGGCACCACGTGTTTGAACCCCCTTTTATCAAGCTGGCGTCCAAGCTTCCTGCTTCACAAACACGAATTACTAAGGAAGCAACCTTTCACAATAAAAATAATGTTAGGTAACTAAATCAAAACGTTTCAACGTAGCTTTACAATGTTTAATCGAAATATCAAACTAATATAAACAATAACATACCAAATGTTGAAATCTTCAAATAAATGTTCACAATATAACTTAAAATTACCCAAAGCTTAGTGTTAGGGTGGCTTCGATTTAGCGGACTGTATTACTTGGTTTTTAATAATATTACTGTGCTAGAAGCATTAATTGAATAGACTTGACAGGTTCATCAGTTTTTTATTTCTACTGTCATTTACATTCTTAATTGTTTTTCTACTAGGCAACAAAATGTCATTATGGTGTTTGCCAAGTTTACAAAATTAAGGAAATAACCCAACACTTACATAAACATGGTTTACACCAATTTAAAAGATAATTTTGGTACTTACTTAATAAGAAAAAAAATATCAGTTATGTCCTTGTCTTCTCTATGAGTGAGGAAAGTAGCTTGAATGTCCATTTAGATCTGCAATAGAATCTCAAACGTTGCGTACAACAGTGTGCTCTCACTCACCATATTAGCAGCAATCTGTTCAGAAAATTTAAAAAAGTTAAAAGTTTCATCCTTACAAAATTCACTTATTACAAGAACTGAGCGAAGATTTCGATCATMGGATAGAATTTTGCGAAACTGCTATGAACATGTTAGATAGAAACATTTTAAATTGGATAGTTTTCTGATGAGGCGACTTTTTGCCTCAATGGTAATGTGAATAGACATAATTGCAGGTACATATTCATCGGAMACAAATCCACACACAACACTGGTGTGGTATTATCGTTGAGCACATTATTGGTCCTTTTTTCGTCAATAGAAATTTGAACGCGGTCAAGTATTTACAGCTCTTGCGTGAAAAAGCTGCACGTCCTTCTGAACAGATATGGTGCACCGCCCCATTTTGATTTAAGAGGATGAATCAGGGCTGTCTCCAAATATGCTACAAAAAACATTACAAAACTTTTACTCAAGGCTGCATTACTGCTAGAAAGTAAGTGGGGAACATTTTGAGCAACTTCTGTAATGTAATCTGAAAAAATACTGCATTTTTCACGCATTTTATGTTTTTCTTTTCTACTTTTTAGATACCCGATTCGCAATAAATTAATCAAACTACATGAAAATTTACACTAGTCAAGAAAAAATATTAATATGTGGCTTTTTTATCCATTTTAGTAATAAAGAAAATTGTTTTAATTCTTTTCGTTTTTTGTCAGGCAGCTCAATTATTGTATTTACATGTTTCTCAACTCAGAAGCAATAAATTGTACAAGTGGATACATTTTTGAAATCAGGAAAAAATTTCCTTTTCTATGATGGGCCTTCCCATTTAAAAAAAATGCTATTTGTGCCCATATCTTGGAAACGAGAGCTGATATGGAGTTGAAAAAATTGCAAAAAATGCAGCTTAATTTCCCATAGGCCCTTGCACAATTTCAGAAAAATCGGTCAAACAGAACCTGAAATATCCTGCTGGTTCCATACTTTGTAGCAACCCTGTATATTCTTACAGAGTTATTATACAGCCAAGGATAAATGAAAACAATCACAACAAATATATTTAAAAGTGTGTTTAATTGTAATAAATTAACTTTGAAAAGTGGTATATACAATTGGAGAACCATAATTAAAATTACACTATTTTAATTAAGTAGGCGTTTTACTTACTTAAGGCACACTCTGAGCAATCACAGAACACTCAGTTCATTTATCTAGCTGCTATAAAAAACTACCAACAACGGTGTTCCATAGAAAGAAGAAGGTGAAACAATACATTATCTCACCAATGAAGTCACAGCATTTAACATAAACAAGTCACTTCGACCTGCTTGTGGTAATAAACCACTTTGTTGATTCACTCGGCTTAAAATAAGAAATGTTTCTTTCATGAAGTGTATGGCGGGGGAGCCACTGCGGGAGTTGCATTTTCCACATCTTCTTTCCTTTTCCTCATGACTTCCATTTCCATGTCCTTCTTTGGATCATCCCACGGTTGCCTCTCACCAGATGCGAATATCAGGTAAAATGTACAGCAGCCAGCATATACTGCCGCTGCCGTGATGAAGACGATACGCCATTTTGCTTGTGTGGGCTGTAATAGAAAAATAAAGTGAGATGATACCTTATCTAGGACTTCTTAAGCAAATAAAGTATTAAGTTTCCTGAAGGCAAAGGGTATAGCTGTTTAAGAATACTGCTGAAGCTCCCAAAGACTACCTTTTATTTGGTACTAGTAATTATTGTTGCTAGTTTTTTAGAGTTACAAGCCCCACTTTTAAAAACAACAGAAAAAATAGCTTGTTGGTTTCTATTTTCTATATTTTTTTTTCTACAAAACTATTTTGGGAATACAAAATTAAAAAACCAATATTAATCTCCATAAAGAAAATTTTTTCATCTTCTTGCAAAAGCAGTATAATAAAAAATTATATTTTTTTAAATATATATATATATATTTTAATATTATTCTAAGAGCACTACTTTGGAATAAAACATATTATAACCAACTTAGCGCACCTGGTGTGCCATAGTAGAAGATGACTTCAAAGCTGTTCTATAGGATCTTATCTGCTGTACAGAACTGTATGCTATGATAACTACAAATCATTCATAACTGTATTCATGATAATATAGAGAAATACTGCGCTTGGAATATATTACTATCTGCTTACTTACACTTTTAATTTTTTTCTGAAAAAACTGTAAACAGAAATAATTAAGGAATATAGACAATTAAAATTATTGTGTATAGCTAATTATAAACAAGAAATAAAGACAAAGTTTATGAGTCGAGATATGCTTTTTGGAAGCCTTCGAAGACGCGATTCCAACCCAGAAATCAAGGTTTATTGGACCACAACGGCAGAAGGCTTCAAGAATATAAAAAATAATATAAAGAATCGTAATTGGACCATGCAATAATTACAGTAATATAAAATTATCTTTTGATGCGGGTTAATTAAAAAGGCTTTGTACAAAACGTTCTTGTCCTACCATGATTTCAGCACTAAAACAAACTTTATTAATAATTATAGCACCAACATCAGTCAAAGTGACAGAACTTCTTACTGACTGTGGAGAAGTTTTTTATATTGAAACTCATTTACAACATTTGCTTCAGCTGTTAAAATAATAAACAACTTTCATAAGAATGTTCTTTTTTAAATGAAGTAATACTTCATCTGATGTGCCTTATACTATGGTCCTAGTAGAAGTTTAGGTATACTAAGTAGATGTGTTCATAAAGTCTGTTAACTTTTTAGCTTGGTTCACACAGCCAATTTCCAATCAGGTAATTTGAACAGCATTAATTTTTATTTTACTAAAAAGCTATAATACAGAGTTACTACTCATATAAATAATACCTAGACATGTTGCAAGACTGTTTGCTAAACTAATAACTGATATCCCCAAACTTCATATTACAACGAGATGGAGCTTCACCTCTTTGCTAGGAGAATTGAACTTTGACTTAGGCATACTCAAACCTATACATGTTGAATCTGCTCAACACATTACATATTTGTCAATTGAAACGACTTGACAGTTTGCATGTACTTAAATGATAAACCCTAAATTCCTCAGAAAATCATTTTAAATGTGTTCTATGTAGAAGTTGAAAGGATACATCATCCAGATGTTTCAACAAAGTTTTATTTGTAGAGTATGAACTATTCCAATAAGAAACTAGAGCTTCGTAACAGCTGATTGCCCACATACATTGTATTAGCAAGCTTTTCAGTTATTTGCATTTATGTGCAAGGAGATGTCAGATATACACACTAGTAGAAAAAGTGGAAACTTAAAAATATTTTCAGCTAATTTCCCTGGTATACAATTTTTTATCCTTAAAGATACAACTGCTCTATCCCCTTAATAAATCACCTTATATACACTCAGTTTTGACATAAAAAGAATGAAAAAGTGTAACACTCATATATACACACAAATATATTCTGATACTTTGGAAATGTTACACTGGCATTCTTAAAGAAAAGTGTTAATAAACCAAAAAATCCACTTTATAATTTGAAAAAACAGACATAATGTATTTCCTAGTTACAACATAAAACAATAAAATCTATCTACAAAATATAGAAGGTAAGCTGTATGACATCTAAGTATATGAAATTACTTATTTAGAGGCAAAAAAGTAGAAATAAAAAATAGATGGATAGTTTTTGGTAGTTTACTCGTAACTGTAACAGAGGCGGCGTAGGGGGAGGGACAGAGGGGTTTCTCTTTAAAAAAAAGTTGTGTGAAATGTCAAAAAACTCATCACTATTTTCAGAAATAGTAACAAATAACGTACAAAAAAGGACCTCTTATTGCTTTTCGCTAGAACAAACCATAACGTTAAATGGCTAAAACTTTTTGGAATTAATTGAACTATATCATGACAAATGATCAGACATAAGGATTACCTCCATATCTAAACAGTAGCAGAAATTTGGGGGGGGGCAAAAAATTTTTTTACAAAAAGATTGTTTCCACCTTTTTTAAACCATTTCAATAATTATAAAGATCAGCAAAAATATAAAAAAGAAAAATTGTATTAATTAATTAATTAAATTAAACTAAATGTTTTTTTAAAGCTAGAACAAAACTTGCATTAGGCGGTATTAAAGATCTTAAGAAAAGGAAAKTKTGCCTTAGCAGTATGAGAAATATGTATTTCTTTTTTGTTAAATGCAGAAACAATCTTTTTATAAAAAAACTTCTTGCACCCCCCCTCATTACCGCCACTATTTAGATATGGAGGTAAACATTATGTCTGATCATTTGTCATGATATAGTTCAATTAATTCAAAAAAGTTTTTGCCATATAAATGTTAATTTCTTTGGAAAATAAAAAAAATTTTTGATCAATCCGCACCAACCTGTAGGTGTTTGTACGTTATTTGTTGCTCTTTCTGAAAATATTAGCAAGCTTTTTGACATTTCACACACAACTTTTTTTCAAAGAGCAAACCCCTTCGCCCCTCCCCCTCAGATTATTAGCCGTGATCTAAAATTCTGCCAAAATTAGTAGTTTCAAAAAAACGATTGTCTAAAAAATAAAAAAACAAATTCTTTTTTAAGTTTAACACTATATCAAAAATGAGGCATTTTCAGACAGATGTTTATATAGACTTTTCGTCATAATTTTAAGTCAGGAACACGCACTAGAAATTATGACATCGAATTTAGAGACAGCATAAAACAGATTGAATATCTACAATATTATCTTTCCTTACATAATATATTACACCATTGCAGTATACTATACACACAAAATAAATCTGAAAACCTGCAACAATAATTGAATACTTACCGTTCCAACAACAATGTTGCCAGCATAGATAGGCGCCAAGAGCCCAGCCAGATTTGCCAAGCAATTCGTGAAAGACATCAGTATGCCAGCATATCTCGGGGATATATCCAGATGGTTAACCTTGAATCCTGAGTAGATACCACCGTTAAGTCCAACACCAATGCTAAGGAGTGCCACAGTAAGCCATCGGTCACAACCAGTATAGGATGCTGCCACTAAAGCTACTGCTGGGCCATATTCACCTGAAGCCGGTAAGTACAAGTTAACATTACTTCATTTCAACTTGACTGATTTGGCATACCGATTCCATTGATCATTTTTCTGACACGGGTATGGGTAAAAGCAGGCTTTGTAAGTAACCAGTCAGCAACGTGACTAATAAACATCGAGAAGATCCACATGCACAAGTATGGAAGAGCAGAAAGGAACCCATTCTGAAATTAGAATATAACTATGATACGCATATATATTTCAAGTACTAGATATGGATTTCTTTTATGATAGTTATATTTTTCAAACAGAAGAATGACCTTTTCTACAATACAATAGACACCTAAGCCAAAGAAAAAGCACGGCTTTCTATACTCATACGCTAACACTGAAAGATAAACCGAGGTAGTAAACATAAGCATTATGTTTGGTCAAATGCAGTTATGCCAATTTGTTTTCATTCACAATATATTTACTTGCATTTGATAAAATATTACCAGCATTTGTGTTGTTATATATAAATTACCTATACATTATTGTTATTGTTATTATTATTATTATCATTAGGGTTGTTCTGCAATTTTTTATTTTACTGTATTTAAAATAAACATAATTTTTGTCAAAAAACTGAATCTCCAAAAAATGTCTGACAAAAATTCAAACAAAATTTGTTTCGTTTTTGTTTAAAATTATCATTCTTGGTTTAAGATTGTGTCAGACATTTTGTCAAGTGTATGATCAGCGACAGCTTTTTATCCAAAAACAATAATTTTGTGCAACATATTATAACAATAAATATTTTTATAACACAAATCTTATGAAAGCATTTCTGAATTAACTACATGTAAAATAAACAAAAAGTTATGCACAACGTAAATAATCCCTGTTGTATTTTACCAGTACTAATTATTACTGTTAATACAAGAGTATTCAAACACAAACATGGTTGTTTGCTAAAAATACCATACAAGCTTCTTGTGCTAACACAGAATATGTAAATCAATACAGCTAACACATGATATGCAAATCAATACTAAAAATAACTAACATTAGCAAATAGGAGTATCCACCAGAGTAATCCAGAACTGGCTGATATTGTGGAATTCCCACAGGATTAAGCCACCCCTTCATTAAAGTAAAACAAAGAACCACTGCTTCATATAATTTAATTGTTTCATTAAACACTTTAAAAACCGCTGCAAATTGAATCAATACTTCCACATCCAATTGTCAAAATGATATTTACGTTTTTATTTCTTATACTGTACGATTAGTAATCAGATTTTGAGCATTTTGACTCTCAACACATTTTTTCTAAGACAAAGTCCTCGTGATATTACCAAAAATATATAAATTTTAAAATCGGTTTTTTTTAAATAACTCGAAAATTATTAACTTAACAAAAAAATTACGCGAGTGCTTTCTGATCAGAAATTTTATTGTCTATATAATACCAAAATTTTAAAAAATCATACGAGCAGGGACCAAAATAGGTTTTTTGGAAATATTTCGAAAATGTCAAAATTTTGAATAAATTTTCTAAGACACTTTTTGTGAGAAATTTTATTTCCTATCTGATGGAATTTTCATTTTTTGAATATATTGAATATATTTGGAGATATTTAGGAAAAACCGTTTTCTTTAAGTGACGCTTTTTTGCTAATATCTTCTAAACAGTTTGCTGCATCGAAAATTTATAAGAGCGTATAATACTCGCAGTTATACTACTAATCACATACTAAAACGAATAAATATAAAAAAATAAATTTTGCAAAAAGGATAGTTACCCCCCAATTTCGCCCCCTTCTCGATACTCTACTTACCCCAAAAACAATAGATCACTTTGGGTACTTGAGATTTATATGTTTGCCAAATTTCAAGTTCATATATTAAGTCTTTCAAAAGTTATTGTGTCCACAAACAAAACCACAGACACAAACACAGATAAGAAAATTTTTTTTGTTAAAATTTTCTTTTTTTTACGTTTTCGACCATTTCAAAGCGCAGGAGCAAATAAAAATTTTTGAAAATTTTTTTTGCGATACAATACATCCCATCCGTTGGATGTGTAAGTAATAGCAAAAAAGCTTTTTTTATACTAACGTCTTTAATGTTGAACTTCAAGACTTGCTTCATGAAAGTGGGTAGCTCAGTCATAAGCGTTTCATAACCGTAGTTGTGTCCCATATGTGCCAGAAGTATAGCCCAGAATGGTAAGGACTTCAATATGGATTTCCATGGAATAGGCGGAATCTGCAACATAAGACGGTAAACAGATGAAAAAACTTATCACAGCATTAGCCACATCTGCACTGCTTACGGGAATGCCAGTATTCGCTCCAAGAGCTTCTTGTATGTACGTTCTTTCTTCGTCGTTCATACTTTTATTGGCGCCTGGATCTTCTTTTACGAGTATCAAGAAAGCAACGCACCAAACAGCGCCAATGGCGCCGAAAACGTAAAATATGGAAGGCCATCCGCCTGAGGAAGCGGACAACAGGCCACTCAATGGCATAGATATAACGGTGCCAAACTGTGCCCCTACAATAACATACCAATCATATTGTAACATGTCACTTAGGCGCCCCAGAAGGGCAAAACATGTGAACCACATCATTCCCATTCTATAGTAGAGTGCCCGCTAGAACATATTTTGAGTTGTGTGGGGAACTCGAATGTAAAGTAATACATTCATAATTATGAATGTGTAAGTTGTCAAAAATTGGATCATTGCAGAAGCCAATATTGTTAAAAATGTAACTAACCATACATTGGTAAAAACCGAAATATATGCGATCTATGAGTATTTAATTTGAAACATTTTCTGTACAGAATATTTTTAAGAACTTTTTGAGTTTTGCATAATGTACAAAATATACTTAAATACAGTTTCCACGATTTCAACACCATCTAGCATTAATCCAAAATGCACCATTTTGCTATTCACCTTGCAGTATTTAGAAAACTAAGGCCTAACTCAAAGAATGTATTCTTATTAAAAGTTAGCCGCATCCTTTTATTATGATATTAATAAAATATACACATTAAGAATGTCCATTGACTTATAAAAGAGAAACTAAACTATAACTATACATGTAGTTCATTCAAAAATTACCACATTTTATTTAACAATTCAGCTTGAAAATCATGATAAAAACAAGTTACAAACAACTGCACAATTTATTCGTCAGTTCACTACTTTTAGCTGAAAACTGAAGATAGTGTAATTTTAGTTAGTTTGTTCCTGTTTTCACAGTCCAAAAATATAGATTTTTAATTTAATTGTAACCAATTCAAGAAAAAAATTACCCTTTTAGCATATACATAATGAGGCCAAAGCCTTTACAGCTGGCATCTCCAAAATATAGCATAAAATTTTAAACACGAGAGGAAGTAACGGTCGATTATTAAAGTAGAGAATTGAAACAATTAAGGGTATGTCGACCTGGGTATTGTACACAAAGAGTACTCTTTTTTCTTTTTAGCTAAGCTTTCGACTTTTATTCAAAGTCTTCTTCAGAGCGTCTACAGTTATGTTATTGTAGACGCTCTCAAGAWGACTGAATAAAAGTCGAAAGCTTAGTTAAAAAGAAAAAGGAATACTCTTTGTGTACAATACCCAGGTCGACATACCCTTCATTGTTTCAATTCTCTGCATAAAATTTTATATATCATAAACAATAATGGAAAACAACAATAGAAATCAAATAATTTGTCCGTTTGCTAATAACAGCTTTAATTTCGATTTTATCAAAAAATGGTTAGAACCGTTTTGAACCAGGAGTATCTTATATAAATTTGTAGCTTTGATATTATTTTCGTATTTGCTTTTTAGCGGGTAAGTACTAAACAAAATTAGAATTAGAATTAGATAAACTGAAGTTGAAGAAATACTATTTATTCACAGCACTATGGAATTACAAAAAAAAAACATTCTTCCTCAATGAATTCTAATATTTTACATAGGAATCCAACTTATTCTACTGGCCTAGTGGCAATGTGTCACTGCTCGTGTCATAAACATGATTTGCTTTTAACTTCAATATTATCGAGATAATTACTAGATAACTTTAATGAGGAGGACATTAACTAATACTGTACATATGGGAACAATTGCGTTTAATACATAAAGGGTAAAGAAAATTCGATTAAATGGAAAACAGCTACAGTTACAGTTACAGTTACAGTTATCCCATTCAACGATTTATACCTTGGTTTCTGCACTTCAGTAGTTATTAACCAATTTAATGGGCATGAACCCCATATCCATGGAATGTTACTTTGTACCTTACTACAAGTACTGTTTTTTTTAAATTCACTTCTGGATATTAAAGTCAGAATGACATCTTTGTGTCCATAATTTTCTAATCAAACAGTTTCAAATTTATTAGGAAATCATTTTAGTAAGCTAGCAAAAACAACACCTACTCTGAAAGATTAAGGCAAAGAAATACAAGCAATATTCGTCCAAGTTAGGCAGTTTTTGCACTCACGTGCATTCTATTTACCCTATTACCAAGAAGGGATAAATGAGGACTTACAAAGCCGTTCAGAGACATTGTAAAATTTGTAATTAAAAGTTTTGAAAACTGCAAATTTCAGCAAAAATATTTATATATATTTTGGCTTTTACAACATCGATCAGATACGACAATATATTTGATGATCTCAAATAGCATAATATTAGTCCTCGATGCAATTAGTAACCACCTAAATATTATTTCTTATTTAATAGAAGGTGCACCTTAATATTGGGACTAATTATCAAAATCAGACATTTCATCACCTTAATTCACTGCAATAATACATTAGTTTATTTTTAGGGTCGCTAATGTTACTTAAATTGTAAAATCATGTGTTGTATTAGAAATTAGCAATTGAAACAATATATTATAAGTCTCCCTTTTGCCTGCGAGGGGCAGGTAATCAGGTAAATTTAGCCTTAAATGCATATTACCTACCTGCTTTAAACAGTTAATTTGACGTAATTGTATAAATTTCAAAATGGAAAAATTCCCGAGTAAAATATCTTTTTGCTGTGGCGTAGTCGTGTGGCATCATTAATTTTTGTATGTATCTATTTCAACAACGGTGTTTTAATATAGTATATATAATATAGAAAACCATACACATTGTTAAATAAATGGCTAGAACGCAGTATGATACTAAAAAGATGTTAAATAAGGTTCGATAATTACAAGATATGCCACCGTATGAGTCACACTCGCTTTAGATATTCATTTAAAATGCTCGATTTGTATAGTTTTGTAGTGGAGGTAACTTTTTCATTTTTGGTATATAGGTAAACACAAAATTTTGACGCGGAGCGCGGGGCCGCGTTCTTTGCATCGTTTGTACGTGCCTAGCGTCAGCCTCTCATTAGTATTTCTAATATCACACAATCAATTTGACTGATATACTAATTTTATCATTTTTCAGCTATAGCGGCCCTCCCGAGCTCTATTGGAGGACGAAGTACGGAGCTATGGAGAAATTAGATTGGCGGAGCGGGAACGCCAGCCCCGTCTGCCAAAAAATGCAGTCTTTTACATTTAATTATATACTGCCCTTAGCAGTAAAGCAAAAAATATTAATTTAGCACGAACTGTGCCTAAAAGGACGCGGCTAACTTTTATTACGAATGTATTTTTTGAGTTGGACCTTAGTTTTCGAGACAATGTGGGTGAACGAAAATGCATTTTGAATTAACTTTAGACGGCGTTGAAACCGACAAAACGGGCTTTGTATTATTTTTTGACCGCAAGAAGCGCAATGCATTATGCAACATTCAAAAGTTTGTTAACAAATATTCTACACAGAAAATGTTTCAAATTAATTACTCATAGATCGTATTTATTTCGATCTTTAACAATGCATGGTTAGTTATATTTTCAACAACTTCCGGATTTATAATTATCAACATATTAGCTTACACCTGATCTGTAAGTTTCAACTTGTAATACCGATTCCCCCACACAACCCATATTTAGAGAACATTTGGTTGCGCGGGCTCTCTACTATCTAGATCGAATTTAAAATTAAACAATCAGCAATTGCTCTAGATTCATACATTTTACAGTTTCAAGTACATATCCACACGAGCACATGTATGATGGCGTGATTTACGAGGAATTTGTTGTAATTTACACCTGATGGGACGAGGAGCAAAAGTGAGGACATTAATTTATGTATTTTAAGCGCAACATAAACAACCGCGACAGATACGTTATCGCATCGCCTGACTTTTAAAATGGGCTGTGATTTCAAGTGGGTACAATATACAACAAACGACATAATTTGAACCTTAATTACGCCTTCTGAATTTTACATAAGCGCCTGCTACTAAAACTACACCGCAAACAAACCGCCGCATTCGTGAATGTTTGATTTTTGATCTGTCAGGTTCCAAACTCAAAAGAAAGAAGTCACATGACAAGGATACTGAAGAATCATAACGATATTTTCACTTTATAACATATTATTTATCAGACACAATGGGTGTAGTATATACCACTTAAGAATATATTAATAAACATACACTTGTGCGCGAGACAGTAAAAAAAATCTATATGTGCTATTCACTTCGCACTTATAAATGCCACTTTATTTCAGTTATTAATAGAATAAAAGACAATCCCATGTAAACATCTTCTATTTGGGTATAAATAAGTTATTATAACGTTTACACCAAACACTTGTAAAACTTTGATATTCGATCATTTGAAATCATAAAAATAACACACTCTTGTAAACAATGACGAATTATAAACTTGAAAACTCATCCCACCATAAGAACTTGATTATACACAATGCAGGTGAGTTACTTCAACAATTTTACTTGATTTTCAAGAATACTATTTCAAATTAAAACTGCAATTTCTACTCGTTTGGTAACAGAAGATTTGATTGCAAGTATCTAATTTATTTTTTAATGTAATTAGATTTAATTACAATTACGTTTTACTAGAGTTCCATAAGCATAAGTTACAAACAAAACCAAAGAACTTACTAGTACCTAAGGCAAATTTTGAGGCAAAATGTTATGTACACGTTAGTGCTCAAGCAAATATCTAGAATATACATAGTATTCACAATACACCGTTCGTGAAACATACAAGTGGATATAGAAAAATCTAAAACACACTGTAAACTAAACTGAATTTAGCCTCATTTGATTTCTTTCTCAAGTGAAATGTGATTTTTGGTTAAATAAAATGACAAGATCTGAAACTTTTAGCAATTTTCACTCTAAACTGAATTTACAATTTAAAAATTATCTTCGGTGACAATTTAAAATTCAAAATGGCCCGCTTCGCCGTAGAAGATCATTAAAAACAACCTTATTCAGTCCAAAAGCAAATTAATATTTTGTAGCACATTACACCAAAATGATGAACAAAAATGGTAATAAACGCTACTGAAATTTGTTTGGTTAAGATTCAATTATACTATGAAATAATCAAACAAGATTAAAAAGAGAGCTTTAAAAGTTACTTTTAAAGTTCGTGTATTCTTTCATTTCGGTCCAATTATTAAAGATATACAACGGTTCCGGTTTTTTCAGGTTTCTCGTTCAGTTGCAATATATCTAGTTAAATCAACAATCTGTTTTGCACTATGTATAAAACAAAAATAGTATCTGAAGTGGCAACTGGAGAGTTCAGTCTTTTCCAACAGAAATTAGATCTTTTTAGTTTCGGTTCTGGTTCAAAACGCTCTGAATGCAATTATGCAGATAATGGCCAATGGAATAAATCAGGGTTATGAACAAGAATTAAACCCAAAACCATTTTTTCCGGAACGAAAACTAAAACTGGACCGAATAACAATATATCGGTTTATTCAGTTCAGTGCATGTTCAAAAACGCGTTAAACAATCTTATTCTCTAGTCACACTTTAGATGTCATTGCTATTCCTTCCTTTAAGGTCAAAATATATATTTTTTTATTTTATAACGGAAAGTWAAAAAACAAATGAAAAAATTAACCACTCAGATTAGAACAKAWAACACGAAAAAATAACCGTTATTTTTGTACAAACGAAAACCTGAATCAAACCGAGGTTTTATTTTACTTGAACCGCAACGAAAACAAACTGAAAAAATAATTGCCCGAAGTCTTGAAAAAAACACAAAAGCAGCTTCAATATGGCGAGCGCACATAAATAATGGAGCAGCCAAGACTTCTGTTGGAGATGCGAATATGTAAACCAACAAACAAATATGACGACCGGAAGAATTAAGACAGTCATATTCTCTCAAAAACAAACGAAGATATTAAAATTTCAAAAAGTTGCTGCAGGTCAAATTAACGTAGCTCTTTCCTTTATATGCTAAAAAAATACATTTTCAAGGTCTTTTACACGAAAAGAAATACTTTAAACGTCCTTGGGACTCTTCATCATTATAACTGTTTTCAGGCTGTAATAAACGAATATAAATACATCACTTCTTCATTTGCTAATATAGAATCAAATAAAATATTTATACGTAACCATCTTTTATTTCATATGCGTCATTAAAAAGTCGAGAGTTTACTTGTGACTACCACTTTTTTATAGCAGGCATCAACAACCGATAACACTTACTAATAATAGAAGGCTGTCGATTTGACTGCAGTTTTTTTTTAAGCGATAAAACTGAACAAAAGCTTTACACTTAATACTCAAACCTCACGCATGCGGCGGTCAAAAGCATTCGCTACATTTCTGAACTTTCAACGGTTTCTATAACACTGGTCATTTCAGTCCCATCAATATTAGGAAAATACGAACCAGATTGCAGTTTCAATATTATACTATACTCCGATCACTGAATGGATGGAATGATCACGTGGATTGTATGCATCTTGCACGTTATCGGATTTGATGCTGTTTATTCAAGTCCGACTTAATATCTATATCAAATTTTTGACTACTGAAGAATTAAATAAAATATGAAATGTATATGGTTTAAAAATTACGTGAAGAACATGCATCACGATCACTCCATCTGTTCGGTGATCGAAATATAGATAAAAAAAACATAACGTAGCAAACGTAACTAAATAAACAGATATAGTAAATTACCAATAAAAAAAACTCATCCAAAAATCGAGTAAACATTCATGCAATTAAAGCAATTTCTAATTGATTCTGAACGCATGTTGGCATTTGTATTATCAAATGTGAAAGGCTTAATCTTCGTACCAAAAATACCATCATTTAGTTTTAAGTAAGTAATTGTCTCAAAACTATGGAACGCAGTTTTATTAGACACATAGTCCTGTGTATCACTTAAATCCTCTTAAGTATTCTATCTTATTCAAAAGTAGTAAAATAAGAATTCCAATTTCATTTCTGTTGTCAAATATGTAGCATTTTTAGATGATTTAAATGTTTCCGTAAATTTTTGTGCCGAAAGAACAAATACAATTCTCAACTTTTATATATTATATTTTTGCAGATCTCAATATCTCGCTTGCATATGTAGAAAAAACATATTTCATAGCAGGTTGGAAAAAAACATGTCCGTTATTTTGTATCTAATGAGAAGTAAAACGGAGTTCCATATAAAACTTAATAAAATAAAATTTCCACAAAATGTACAAAATATCTCATAGGCCTGAGGATTACGTATAGTTTCATAGAATACGCAAGGAATGTAATACTTGTATTTATGAAGCTTACAATACATATAACTGTATTTCATAGGCACAACTTTAGTTATCTAATGATCCTAAATATTTTTGGAAATTTGTACGTTACAAAAAAAAAGATAAATGGTTTTCCTTTACCTATGATATACGAAAATAATATTTTAAATGACTACTGATGTCTGTACTACGAGGCACGTTTTTTAAGTAAGTACCGTTTTGGAATTAAAAAAAGACGTGCAAAGATATCGCAATAATTTTATCTTACATGAAAACCAGTACCTTAATCTACTTTTCTACATAATTTCCGTGAATATTGAGGCACTTGTCATAACGTGGCACCAGTTTTTGAATACCCTCCTCATAAAATTCTGCCGCCTGACTTGTTAACCACTGTATCACAAATGTTTCGACTTCGTTATCGTCTTGAAGACGCTGACCACCCAGGTGTTTCTTCAATTGCAGGAACAAATGGTAGTCGCTGGGCGCCAGATYAGGGCTGTATGGAGGATGATMTAGAGTTTCCCATTTAAAAGATTTGATGAGATCTTTGGTCCGATTAGCCACMTGTTGACGGGCATTGTCATGCAGCAAAACGATACCCTTACTCAACTTGCCACGTCTTTTGTTCTGGATTGCACGACGCAGATTGTTCAATGTCTTACAATAAGACGCTGCATTGATTGTCTCATTACGAGGCAGAAACTCCACTAGCAATACTCCTTTTCTGTCCCAAAAAACTGTGCACATGATTTTCCGGGCAGAAATTGTTTGCTTAAACTTCACTTTTTTGGGTAATGATGAATGTCGCCATTCCATGGATTGTTGTTTCGATTCTGGTGTGACGTAGGCCACCCATGTTTCGTCACCAGTAACAATTTGGTCTAAAAAATCTTCACCTTCATTGTGGTACCGCTCAAGGAAAGTCAATGCACTGCTTAAACGTTGGGTTTTGTGCAAATCCGTCAACATTTTCGGAACCCAACGTAAACACAATTTCCGGTAATTCAAGTTCTCGGTCACAATGCGATACAAAGCACTACGAGAATATTGAGGAAAGCAGTCGCACAATGATGAAATTGTAAAGCGTCTGTTTCCTCTCACCTTTTCGTTCACTTTCTGCACCAAATCTTCATTAACCACCGAAGGACGCCCACTCCGTTCTTCATCATGCACATTTGTGCGGCCATCTTTAAATGCTCTCACCCATTTCCTTACCATTCCATCACTTATAATGTTTTGTCCGTAAACTTCACAGATCTCACGATGAATATCGATCGGTTTTACGCCTTTAGCACTAAGAAATCGTATAACAGCCTGTACTTCACAATCGGCGGGACTCACGATTGTCGGAGGCATCTTAAACACTCAGTAAACAACGTATACAATGAAGAATCAAACTGTAGTGGCGTCAGTGCGTAGACAAGAGATGTAGGTAACCAGCGCGCATGCGCGGAACGCCGACCGTAGCGCTGCGGCGGCGGAATCGCAAAACGGTACTTACTTAAAAAACATGCCTCGTACATTTAGAACGTTTTTCTCCAGTGTTAAGTGCAACCCTGACAGTGTCAATTGTAATTTTACCTCGTCTACACTTGCATGTTTATACAATATTAATTTAAGCTTGCAGGATATTTCCATTATTTAGTGAAACATACAAGGCGTTTAAATGATACACAAGATTTTGTATTTAATGAAAAGTAAAACGGAGTTCCATATAAAAGCTCATAAATGTAATCAGAGGATAAAATTTATATTTGCAAAAACAAAATGTAGTATAAATACTTAATCTACCGTTGCACCTAGATCATGATTTTCCTCATACGATCGACCAAAACGACCGGCGCACCCTTATGCTCAGTCCAAACTAAAACCTTAGTGGTAGAATCACTCACATACAGCACTGCCAGTAAATTTCTGACTTAATTGGCTTAAAAGGTTATACCTGCGTATACGAAAGCACCCATTCGACTTCGTTCATTGGGTGGGATCCACTTTGCCAGAAGAGCGTGCGTGCATGGTACAATAGGGCCCTGACCAGAAATGTACATTTGAAAACCATTACAAGGTACGAAAGTGAGAACCAACTGAATTTTTGCCCGAAGAAGTCGACATGGGCAAAAACCAGCATCTCACTTTGTACTTGTTCCGTCGGTTTACTTACCTCTCCCAATCCCTGGATGAACCTGACCGCAATTAGCCAGTACAGGCCCATGTCGGCGGCAATTGGAACCAAAAGACCGAACAATGAGTTGATCAACATTCCTCCGCCCAAAAACCAAATGCTTCCGTACTTCTTGGAAAGCAGGCCGAACGGAATCTGTGTGAAGACGTAGCCGTAGAAAAACGCGCTTAATATGTAGCCCTGGATGTCCGTTGTCCAAACGAACGGCCCGTCGCTGCTACTATCACTGGAAGACGAACTTGAACTCTGTAAATAAAATAAAACACTTTATATGTAAGAGGTTTCTTAAACACGTTGAATGCTTGAAGTTGTAAATCCGGATAAGTGCTAAAAATTCCCGGCCTGATTCAGATTCAAATTTTTTACAGGGCAAAATAGTATGATTTTTATAATTAGGCTGTACATGTCTGAATCAGCTTTGGGAAAAAATAAAGCTTATACGTCTAGTTTTCAATTGAGGGTGTTTTGAACACCGCGTAACCAGTAACATGTCGTAAGTGACGCAAATCGAATATAGAGCTGTAATAAAATTTTCACAAAAGAAGGGCTTAGGTCTCAAGTGGTCAAACAAAGGTTGGATGGCGTGTACGGCGGAAGTTCTCCTTCCTATAAGTTGGTAAAGGAAAGAGTATACTTGCAAGCAACAATCTATGAGACTGACTTATGCAGAGGGTTTTACAGCTTGATGGTCGGCCGTCGTAAACTATTGTATTATAAATGAGGGTTTTTACAGCCTTATGGTCGGCTGTCCTAACCTATTGGGATTAGTGGCATGCTTTAAAGTTCCTAAATGGGCCGTATTCAAAAAATCTTGTTGGCTAAAATTTTAACTTTTCCACTCTAAATTTTTGTGATAATTTAGCAATCAATAAAACATGGAAGATTTTATAACAAATTTTATTTAATGCAGACCTGATGCTAACTGGCGCGACCCGCGACCTGTTTTTATGTGATACTTTACTGGGTTTAAATTTTTCGATGTATAAAATAAAAGCCTTTGCACATCATAACGAATTTATACAAATTTAATATAAAAATTTAAAACTCAGTAAGTAGAAAATTATTTACATTTGTTAGAAAAAAATTACAATAGTGCACTATAAAATTTATACACGGTATCGATTATGTTCATTACAGCTTGTTAGTAAGAAAGTCACAACCTAAAAAAATTACTCACTATCAGTTTCACTGCTAAAATCACGATTAACTTCTAATATTAATTCTTGATTCGCTCTGTACCGATTTTCAATGTCCCGTACATGTCGGACTGAATTTTTCCATGCATTGACACTTGTCATTTCAGCTTCTTGTCTAATTTTTAGCAGCATTTCATTGCTGAATCTTCCACCGGTGTTCCCTCATCGAATTCTTTGTTTCAACTGCACCGATATCATTTCAATGGGGTTGAAATGCAATGATATGGGGGTAATCGTAGAATGGTGACGCCATGATAGGAGGCAGAATACCTAGCGAAAGGAAAACTAAAGAACTACTGACCATGTGTCAACATTCAGAAGAGAGAATGTCAATTTTAAGTTTCTTCGAAATATTTTTTGTGCCAAGCACTTCCAACATTGTTTTTGTGTAGCCCTCTTCGAAATATAAATCTTCTTTTCTTAAAAACTCTTGAATGGTTGCCTTATTAGTTGTTGTATTTGGAATTTTATCCAGTTGCTCCAAATGGTAACTGGCGTTGTCCATTACTATGACGCTGTTTGATGGTAATTTGGTCAATAAAATGTTTTTAAACCAATTTTCAAACACTTCCGCATTCATATCAGAATCATAATCGGCGCTTGCCGATTGCATCCAAGAAAGAGGGTTCCAGGAATGAAACCATTTTCACCTCACCCTGCAGATCTCATTAAATTAGGAAATAATACGATTGAGTCATACATTAAAAGCTATTAGATGAGAAATGTTTGTAGTTCAAATAATATTTTTCTTATACCAAATAATGCTCACTGATTTATGTGTACTGAAAGAAAAAATGCTAAAAAAGCCTAAACACAATTTTTGGATACGGCCCACTCCGCTGCAAAACAGTGAAACGTGCCGAACCCGTCTTTTATTTACGATAGCTTCAGGTAATACTTGTAAACCATTGTGAGCGGTAATCGGTTGTTCGTATGAGTCTCATAGATCGTTGCTTTCGAGTATAAAAGCGCTTTAACACGGGGCATGACAGTTTAACTCACGAGGTCCTCAAACTTTTTTGTCTCGTAGACCCCTTGAGATATTTTTCAGTTTTGGGTAGACACCTTGCATAGCTATGAATGAATATAATGAAATTTGCAAATTCATCAACTTCGGATGCGTTTTTGAAAAGGTCTAACTGTAGTGAAGTGCACCTAATGTGAAAACACATTTTAGGTTTTATACATGCTTTAAATTAAGATTAAAACGAACCATATTAAAATGTAATATCTATTACTTAATATACCTAAATGAAAAGTAAATGCTTTTAATGACCTGGCATGATGCTTTAATAATAAATTTGCAACATTGGGCATTAATTTAGTTAGTTTAATCTCAAATCTCATCGGTTATTGATGTCTAGTGTGTTCTTTTTTTGTCAGGCTGAAATCTCTTTCACTAGGATAAAGGACGGAAAAGGAATTAAAAATTTTCTTGCAATATTCAATAATACGGGATAAGCAACAGGTACCTGTGTCTTTTTGAAGCCAGAATTGCTGATATACAGTACAGTAGGTTCTTTGTTAGTGCTTATTCCGATAGTTCTTGTAATATGACATCCGCTTCTTCAGTGTCACTATTTGGATTTATTATCCACTGTGGTATAACCATGAGATCCACTTTCGTGGACCCCCAACATTTTGTTTGTTTGCATGCAGGTCATCGTCAACCCCTGGGGATCCATATAGACCACTTTGGGATCCAATGGTCTAACTAATCTGGCGAGTAGAATTGACAATAGCCAGAGTTCTAGCTCTTCTGGAAGAGCTAGTGTTAAGTGACTGCCGTTAGAGAGCGAAAGAAGTATCAGAAATGTTAAGCTTTCTGATAAGAGACAAGTGCTAGCAAAATTCTGGATAACCATTTAGGAATGAAAAAAGTGAGCGCTAGATGGGTTTCCAAACAACTTTTAGCTGTTCGTATTGAGTATGCACGATCTTCTTTAGAGCTCTGCGGACCAGACCTAAATGTTGCGTTGGAGACCATTGTAACAGGAGATGAAACTATGGTCCTATACTATGATTTTCCATCAAAAATGGAATCGATGGAATAGAAGTGTAAAGGAGAAATTTCTCCAAGAAAATTCATGCTTTGCCAATTAACTAAAAAGATCATGATTACAATTTTTTTAAATTGTGAGAAGATTTTTTTGATACGTTAAAAAAAACTAGCACCACAGCGAATCGTCCTTATAATATTCGTTCTCAATCGTTTAGCACACAAAAGAAAGAGTACAATAGATATAGTTTAAGTAGTGGTAAATCAGATGGACCAAATTATGCGATCTCCGCCAACACACCAGGGAATCTCAACCAAAAGTAAACCTTGTGTTAAAATACGATATAAAACAATTTTATTTTTCATTTATAAAAAAGTACTTATCCACTATAGGATGTGTTGGATAAGTCGGTGTTATCTACATGAATCACAAACTGATCTAGAATATCGTAGAATAAAAAAATAGTACCTACATGCAATTAGATTATATAAATTCTACCAAACTGCGCAGATTATCTTTATTAGATGAAGTCAAAATTCCAGGTAATTATGTGAAAGGTTCGCGTTTGCCAAAGTACTTTAATATTTGCTTAAATCTTTCTGAGAAGATGTGGGATACACAAATAAATACCTACACAAACGTTTGAATAATCCTTACAGAGATTAGTAAATGGAATTTACATGAGCAAAACACACACACACCATTTGTTAACTGTTTGGATGATTTCAGTCTTATTTTGACCCTTAAGTGAAAACAACGCATTTGTGTTTAGTAGTTTGTGAAATTGACTTATTTTGCGTTAATGACTGAAACGTAGAGCTACGCCACGCGACATTTCCGAAAAAAACTGTTTCGAGATTTGCACAAGTGGATGCCGAAAAGCGCTCATCTTTTAAGAGGATAAGAAAAATGCCCAAAAAACGGTTGACTTTTTCTAACAATAAGGTTGAAATTAGACAACAAATTTATGAACGGAACAAAGCCAATTTTCTTCAAAATTCTCCAGAAGATGGAAATAAATGAAATGGGAAGATGACTCAGTACTTTATTGTGGATCATCAAATAACGGTGATAGGAGTAGGCGTGTTTTTGGAAAGTAAAAATGAAGATGCGAGTTTGATTTTTTGTTCCAAAGCAAATCGGAAGATTTCTTAAAGATATTTAAGAAATGTTTTTTTTACCATTACTTCAAATCAGCTAAAAAAAGACATCAAATGTTGACCAGATGATCAAGGCATTAATTCCTAACTAAAATAGAAATCGACACAAAACTACAAAAAAAGATATAAAACTTAAGAATTATGCAGCAGCCATAGTCACATATTGCACATAAAACACTTTATCATTGTCAATACCATCCCACTGAACATGTAGATATGGGCAATTGCCAAAAATTACTACGGCTGAAACCAATTACAAAACAACTTTGGTGACGAGACAATGAAAGAATAGGGGACGATACTGATTCATCATCATCAATGAAAGGGTAAGTACCTCCTGTTATACTTTTTAATATTACTTTCTTAATTTTTTTTCTCAACGAATAATAATAATTAATGAAATTTTCATATATTGTATTGCAATGTGAAGTCTTAACTTTGTTTGGGGGTCCTGATTTTTGTGCTTTCATGTTTATTCCTTTCCATCTATCTGTACATTACAAAGATAGGCGATATTAGTATTACCACTAATTCAACTAGTACTAACTACCGTACTCTCTTTTGTGTGAGAACATATATAACAGAGATGTATTTAACGCGATTTACAATATCTTAGACTCGGTAAACTATTCTCACTATGTCTACAAGCGATGAATATTTAAAAAAAAGTGCATGATTGCTGACAGAATGCTATTTCCATTCAATCCTCATTACGAAAGTGATTACTTTGATAGCATGGCCACAGATGAAAAACGATTGCGTTTCACTCGTCGGAGAAAACAGCAATATATGCGATACGATTCGCAGACTACAGCAAACAGGTGAAGCTTGTTGTCCTACACCTAAAATTACATCTACCCTGTTTCTTTCTGCCATTCTTGGGAAATAAAACTATCCTTTGGTTATTGATAGGAGGATAGGATAGGAGACACGATAAATGCTGAGACATTTCACGGATTAAGTACAGATAACGCTGATTTCTGGAAGAAATCGATAATTTCCAGGAAGAACACACAATATTGAAACCTGGCTTATGTGGTAACATATTACAAGAAGCAGAGCGGTGTTTTTGGCGGAATGAATAATCCCAGGAGTTATAAAMATGTTTAGTCAAMATGTGTAGGTATTTCATAAAAATATTTTTTTTTGTTTGAATAATAATTTTTGTACATAGGGATAACGATATGTCTTTCATGTAACAATTGCTCATAACAAGATGTATGTATCCTTCTAAACATGAAAACACTTTTTTCACTTCATAATTTTATACGTAATAATGTTATCCTCTAACGGTAAACAAAAAGAATTCGGACAACGCCTAAATAAAAATTTAATTAAGGACGTTCTGGGAATACCCGGCATGATTTATCTCTTGATTAAATGAACCATTAGTAGAGAATACCCCATACACATGAAGCTTACGAGCAATTTTCCACGCCTGAAAACCCATTATTACTTTTATTGTTAGGTTTAAGTAATGCAGTAGTTAACTGGCATTTTACATAAATTCCTATTGCTATTAAACGCAAAATTGTTTTCCCTAATACCCTATACCTGCTACAAACAGGCAGGTTAGTAATTAGGCTACTACATTCATGTAAGCGGAGTATGACCTTCAACAAATTTTAAAGGAGAAAATTCGTAGTATGATAATATTCAAAACCCTTTTAATCTCTATGTATAAACATACACCGTTAACTAAGTGAATGCGCGCTCAACTAATCAAGTAACTAAATTTTAAATAATTATTTCTTCTAAACATGTAACTTTATATACCTAAGGTTTAATTTGACTATTATAGCATTACCAGGTGTTTCAATGAATGCGAACCTATACTTACTATGAGAGAATAAATACCAGTAAAATCCTGAAACAGGTGGAGGTAACGTAATGTAACAACATATCCGTCAGATACATCTTAAAATTTCTGTAAAAATTTGGGAGACTGAATCGGTTCAGAATCGGAAACATAAACCAGCCCGGGCTGTTAGTGATGAAGCTACCGCTGTTTCCGTTTTGAGTCATGTTGTTCTCATGGAAAATACACAATATATTTCAAAGATATCGCAAGTTTCTGGCGTCAGCGATATCATGAATCTTGTAGGATTCTCCACAAACATAAGTTTAATCCTTTCAAAAATAATTTAACGCGTAAATGAAATGCAGACGATTTTGACTATTGACTTCATTATGCTGCTCTTGTGAAGCATTCTTTGATGACATTTTCCAGGGTCATTGGATTGGACGGAGAGGACCTATTGATCTCACACCTCTAGCCTTCTTCCTTTGGGAACAATTTAAGTGTTGAGCACCAATGACCCCAGAGATCTTCAGAATTGTCGAACAGACATTTGGAAAATTTCATCAGTTGAACTTGATGTAATTTCACAAGCAGCTTTTAATAACACCTTGAAAATGAAATGTTGCTAGAGCTTTTTTCCCTGTTTAAAAGTTAAGGATGAAAGCTACCAAGGTAGAGAGTTGTATGACAACTTCCAATGTTACATTAAGACGGTTACCCCTCCGCAACAAAATTCATACGTTTCATGGTTTAACTCGAATTTGTCTCTCGTAAAAATTATTGAGGGTGACACGTTTTCATTGATTACCTGGTATAATATTACATAAAGAGCTCTTATATGCTACGTAACTTCTTTAAAAAAAGAAGCCCTACACTCATTATTGATGAGCAAAATTTTTAGGCATATGTATTAATATAATGGTAATGATAGTTGGGAATAACTGAAAACAATTATATTGACACTAGGTCCACATGTGACAAATAAATACAAAATGTACTATTCCTTTTAAGTTTATTATTATTTACTTTTCTCAGTTCTGGAGATAAAAGATACATATATCAAACCACAGTAGGGTATAGTTTCCATTTTGAAAATATCAAAACTATAAATTTGCATCCATCGCTCGTTTAAGTACCCCTATTCTAAAACATTTTTTAAACTAACACTTACTTAACATCTATGATATACCAATGAGGATTGAACAAAGTCCAAAAGAAAAAAGAGCATGCATTGAAATAATCTCAGATATATCAGCTAGACATTTATTGGATTTACCAGTTTTGTTCGGGTGTCTATTTTTTGTTTTTTTTATAATGGGAMGGTATCTAAATTCATGGGTCAAAACTGTCATTTATAATTAATGAATCTAAAATAGCAGTMGAACTAAAAAAAAACTATGAATACAAAATGAACATAAAAACAGGTCTGTGAAGTAAAATCTACACTTTTGTAAATGTACCTACGTATATATGAAAGGTACTAAATCGTCAAGAAAAATCGATGAGATTTCAAAATTATAAAAAAGAAATATAAATTTTCAATACCTTTTATACCATTTCACAGAAGTTAACAGTTAGACGTAACAAGTGAAAACATCGTTAATTAAGCTGATCTATGTTACGTGCGTACGTGAATCTTAAACAGCTTTTAACTTTGAGGTTAATTGTATAATAACACATCTTTTCCAGCTATTAATAACACAAGCAGCAACAACAGAGTATATATTACAGACTCGAATGGTATGAAAAATAGATGCGCGATTGTACGACTTCCATTTTATTTGGTCATTTCTTTACATTCCTATGTTCCTTTATTTACAAATATATAATTTTATTTATAAGTATAACTAGGAGGCAAAAATTTACATGACAGTACTGATTAATTTTTGTGCATAATTTCATTAGTATATTCGATGATATGTAGTAAAGAGAAAAGAACGCAATCAGTATAAAGTATTAATCGCTAAAAACAACTTAATAAATATACTTATTTGAAAAAAAATCAGCCTTATCGAAGCACTGATTTATGAATTTTGCTAATATTTCTCCCTTAACAAAACAGCCTTAAATACAGTTTTGGCTGACTGCAGACCTTATTTAATTTGTCAGTATGCCTAAAGCGACAAAACGTGCAAAGTTTCCTCAACTTAGCGAGTTTGACAGAAGACCAATAGTGAATTTAGAGATACTGTAAAACATCAGAACACTGCAGTAAGTTGTTACAGATTGTGATTTCAGCAAAGTCGAACACAAAGTAGAGGTCCAGAATGCTAGAGAGGAAACTCAGAACGCGGATTTTGCTTCAACTTTCAAAAAATGTAAAGCCTATTAGGATGAAAATCGATCATCTGATTAAGTCTATGACCAGACAAACTCGTTAATAAGGATGCATACAGAGCCACCCCTTATAAATTTTTTTAGATTTTTACTGTACGATTCTCGTCTGTTCCAAAGTTTATTCAAATACAACAATTACTGGGTGTTTCCAAATTCAGTCAGTAGGTACATGAATAAAAAGATTCTCAAAAAGTGAAATTTTGGAAAGTATAGCCAAATGAAAGCGCGCTTTTAACCTGTAGAATACAAGGGAACTATTTAAATTCTATATCGTCGATGTAGTTCATAAAATTTATTACGTTGAATATTTTATTAGTTAAAAGGTTTTAAATTGCATACATATCAGTAGCAACGATTCTCTATAAACTACAACGATTTTATGGATGCTATTGCTAAGGCTAATTAATTATATAACAGATTTATATCTGAAATAAGCATATATGTATATTGCAAATCAATGAAAAAAATAGTAAAACTGTAATTAATGTTAATTTAATCAAAAGTCTGGTACTGGCATCATCAAAATGTGGTATATGGCGCATGCGAAAAAAAATCGTATTTTCTAGATTAATAAAATTGCAATTTTTTACCATTCCGTAGCATACAAAGTTTAAATTTTGTTACTCCAGTGTTTTGGATACTTACATTACTACTAATATATGCATCACATTCATGATCCGTTTCATTCTCGTTGTCGCTTTCTGTTATAGCTGTATGATTTACCATGGCTACGATTGCCACGGACATATTCGTCCTCATTACATAAGCGTTCGCCATTCCAAGGAACAGCATGAAGGTAACGATGTGCCTCGTTCCAATCCATCCTGAAATGAAATAAAAACTTTAATGCCAATGTCTCTCAAAGCTAAGTTATTGATACTCTAAATTCGAGATTGCTGCATTGCGCCAGTATTTATACGCAGTTATATTACCCATTTATATGTATATCTAATTCAATAGTAGGCTTAAAAGTTTTATCAGCCAGTTGTCTCCAATTCTGTGCAAACCATAATAATTCTAGGACAGCCTTTATCTTCTTATCTGTTTACGCTCAATATACAACGTGCGTTTAGGCTACGTCGTTAATGTTCATTTGTAAGTAAAGGCAGGGCGATGATATGTTTAAGAATTCGAAATGCTAAGGGTTTTTTATAAATCAGATTTTGAAACCTTATACCTACTCGTTGGATAATTATGCCAGTTGCGTCCTTTATATCATAAAACGCAACGAAATCTAATTATTTGAAATGTTTCTGACAGATAGTAAGAGTAACTTAATACCAGGTTAGTTTTTTTTATAGAACCACATGCATCTTTGTATGTCGAACTCTTATTATCTAAAGAATTCAACCATATGCACAAATGAGCACAAAGTGGAAAAATGGTTGTTCATCGTGTGCATATATGTATATGAAGTACAGAAATAAAACAAAATACATCATCAAATGACCTCGGTGTCCACCTGGCCTACCTATCCTGACGCACGGATAGGTTCAGATTTTCTTCGATTTCGAATAAAATGTTTAATTAATTAACAAAAAGTTCCATTAAAAAATGACGTCTCAAAATAAAGCTTTTTTAAATCTAAAGTAACCTATTTCAACGTTTTTTTTTTCTATTTTTTTGGAAATAATTACTGTTTTGAGTTTTATGTGTTACTTTACCCAACATTCGGTATACAATATACATACATTCCATGTATTCTCCCTTACCAAAGCACTTACTTCTGCTAAGGCTCTGAACATACACGGCTCTACCGCTAAATGGTGTTGCTCATTGTACCTGCTGAAACCGCTAGATGGCGCCCCAAAGTGAACGATCAGACGCGTCCTCGTCAAAAACTAAAATGACTTTCGTTTAGCTAGCGTAGCATCAATAATGACCGGTATTAAAAAATGATGAAATTTTGAAACGTACCAATCATTAAAGAGTAAAAATTTTGAGGTATAAAAGAATAGAGGCACCCATACACCAAATGTGGTTTTATTACAGTACTTTATTTTGGCTTAGTTTAATAATAAGAGAGACAACACACATCTAAAATGGGTCGAGTAATGAACCTTATAACGGAAACATACAAAAAAAGTCCCGGGTGAGTGTATCTTTGATACACCTGTAAGTGTGACGTAGACACGTGTGTTAAATCTGTGATAGCGCAGCTATAGTTAATTATAAGCAAGTAATTTTATTTTACTGGATTCTTTTTTTGCTGGGCCTTTCCTGTACTTTCATACCATAACACGTTGTAGTTCGCAAACCAACCCTAGATGAAGCACACCGATTTTTAAAAAATGACCGGCCAATCGGCAATGTAGGTCTCTGTACTTACAGACCGTAACAAACTAACAGTTGCCTGTATACAATGTGACTATATGTTATCGTCATAATCGAAAAACAATTTATCATTAGATACATTTATAATTCTTACGAAATGTGGATGGTTAAAGTACATWAATAAAAAAKGTTCGTGAGTCTGAAAGCATAGAGTGACAATCAATGTGAAGTACTAATCCCAATCAATCAAACAATTGACGGTGTTCGAGAAAGTCGTTTGTGTAGTTAACTCTCATCCTCATGATTCAATAATAAAATTTACCGAACGGGAAAGTTAAAACATGTTTCGTAGGTTTTACACAGAATATTACGTGTCTTTAATTCAAATTTCACATCGCACACTTTTATAAATTGACCACATATATAGCAGAATTCATCAGCATCATATTTAAACTTTCGCGATGACACTTTAACTTTTTCTAGACTTGTACAGGGCTTCTATAAATTATTCACGCAATGCGGGCGGTGGTGATTTCTGAATTCTTTGTGCCGCCTTTTTGTAACTGCTGCCAAGCTACAATATGCACGGCGATAGTACTGAAGGTTCCAGATCAATGTCACCCTACAGCTCCAACATGTGAGCTTTCTGCGACCTTAAAGTTAATTATACCACATAACACTACAGAATATGTTGAAAATACACACTCCCAAGCGTTTTATCGTATTAAAAATATCAAACAATTCAAAAATCGACAGATGACAAGTATATGTCACTTTCCTGAGAGGCGGCAAATTGATCTAATCGATAATTTCTGTTAGCGCCCTGGATGCATTAATCATTTCTAGAAACTCTGTACAAAACACCTGMCTGTTGTTTATTMCTCGAGGTGCCATCTGGAGGCACTGTGTGAATGTAAAAACCCCACCTTTATCTCGCGGGATTTTTGAATGTAATAAAATTAATTAAAAGTCGTATAAAAACTTGAAAATGAGTATTATTATTATAACTATCACAAAAGCAAACTTTATTTGAGAAAAGGGTATTTTTTCTTCATTTTTGCATATAACAAACAAGAAAATCATAAAATAAACTTTAGGACAAAAAACGAAATTTTTTTTCTAGACTTGCAACAAAACATCCAACTATCACTCGAGTGCCATCTGGAGGTACTGTGTGAATGTAAAAAAACCCACTTTTATCTCGCGGGATTTTTGAATGTAATAAAATTAATTAAAATTCTTATAAAAACTTGAAAATGAGTATTATTTTTATAACTACCACAAAAGCAAACTTTATTCGAAAAAAAGGTATTTTTTCTTCATTTTTGCACATAACAAATAGGAAAATCATAAAATAAACTTTAGGACAAAGAACAAAATTTTTTTTGTTGAGTAGTATAATACAAACAGTTTAGATGCGCTCCAGTATACCAAGAGTATTCACAAATCTGCAAAAGATTTATAGACGCGTCGGCGCCGGTCAGATATCATACCACTAGAAACGTAATATTTAAGGCGACTGATTGTGTTGTGATAACGTTTATACTAGCAATATATTACGTTTCACTTCTGTAATTCGATATTATCATCTTGTACGCTGTCATTGAATTAACGTAGTAATCGGAACTGATATAGTATGAAGTGTATTGTGTAGTGCGATGCGCACATTGGTAAAAAAAATAACGCCAATTCTAGATGCGCAATGGAGGCAGAAGCAGTCTTAGAAGAAAGTCATGTTAACACTGGCCAGAAAACATCAAAATGCAAAGCAAATGCATGTATCGCTTTCGTGATTTGTTACTACTACAAATCATACACGTGTTTAACACTGATAAGACTATTTTATGGTTAAACCGTTTTCGTTTCATTAATTTGTACAAATGGGAAAACATGATCTCAAATTTACCTGAAAAACTACACGTTTGTTCAAGGGCCGAATACAGAAAACTGAATCTACACAAAATAAAATAGTAGGCAAGATATACTACGGACAAATTACAAAAAAAAGATAGAGAAGCAGACACCACAAATATGTATTAATATTTTTAAAATCGAAAGAAATTTTAGACTATTACTAATTGGAATAATGGTATGTTCGATTATGGTAGTTTCTGACTGTTAATAATCAATGCTTCAGGTTGTTATGTATGTTAATATAGTTTCGGGTTCCAAAAGAAAAGTAATCTCCTGCCAAGAACACAAACAGTTAAAAATATCAAACAAACAGTAATCAGAAGCTACTGAAAAATTTATACATAGCCATCATATTGACAGTCGTGACTTAAGTATTGTAATACGTCGCAACCACAAAAGCAAACTGGAAAAGTTTAATCGAGGAAGAGAAAAGCATTATACGGGCTAAAGTAGTGAACAACAAAGATGAAAGATCGACAGCACAACTTTTATTAGATGGCAAATCATTCATCACGCACGTCTAGAAATATTGGAGAACGTCCAGCGGAGACAGATAACAACATGTATTAAAAACGGCTTGAACTTTAAACGGAGCAAGTTTAAAATAGGAAGATTCTGCCATACGTGGAAAAGTACTATAAAGAAGTAATAATTCATGAGTCAGGGACAAATGCAGAACAATTGGTTCGAATGGGAAGAAGCATGAAATTAATCAATAATAAATCATAAAAAGATTCCACACTATGATTGTATTGTATATGAAGCAAGTATAATTATTCCCGGTGATATATCTGGGAGTAGCAGAAATGGTGACTATACGTTGTTTCAATCAATCGGTAAACATTAAAAATAGCTGTCCAACAGCAATTTTGCCAATAGAAAATTAAGATAGTGATGAAAAATGTACAACGTCGTTTTTTTTATACACGTTTGTTCCTGGTTTACTGATTTTTAATCAAACTAACATAAATGACGTTCGCAGGAAGCGTAAAATTAAATAATCAATCAAAACTTCGGATCAGTCAAGAACGGAAATTTTTTATAAGCWTATTTACCTTTTTAGGGCTATATAAATGTATGTCAACATAAGAAAGCARATAATGCACAGGTCACTACCACTTCCCAGGGTCGACGATTACTTGACATGTAAGATAAGCTATAAGAATCATGTTCCCTCGGAAAGCACTGTATTTAAATTTAGTTGAACATAAGCAAATAATCAACGAATTATATCAAACTACCTAATTAATTGCAGCTATACTCTTTCAATCCTGTCTTATCAATTAATTCTATCGCATTTTCCTTTAATTTTATGATTCAAACAACATCATAAATGCGGGTTCAATTTGTTTATCCGTTTACATATTTGATGGTAACTTAAGGGACAATTTATAGAGCGCTATAAATGAGATACCAGCCTCCTACCATAAAACGAGATAAAAACCTACAAAGTAAACTTTTGTTACCATAGAAGATATAACGCAATTGTGACGTCAAAGCTTCTTAACGGTTTGATGCACTTGATTAGTTTATCATGTGTAATTCCCAAGGCAATTGCTGTACATACTTAATGACCAGCAATCAGTATTATAGGAAACAGCAATAATAGTCAACTTCACACGCATCATTTCTTATCTTGAGAAAACAGTTTTTATGGAATTCCAGATCTCTCCGAAAGTACAATCGTAATTTTTCCATCAAATACATCTGCAGCAACAGCAAACAATATCTAGTGACAAACATGTTTTTTACCTATCTTATTTACCACCCGCGAACAAAGTGTATATACCGGGACATTATTATGATGTTTTTGGAGCTTTACGGGTAATAATCATAAATAGTTACACGTATTCGTACCCACAGTCTGTTTTCCTCCCTTAATAAAAATTTGCGTAAGTACGATCTGTTTACAAAACACACTCGATGATGGGAAAAACGAAAAGGTTGAAAGTTCACGTCAAAGCAAATGCATCTCTAGTCTGTCTCGGAAATATCGTATGTTGTGTCTGAACGAAACGAGATGTTGCCGTAACAAGAAAAATTCAACAACTAACATTGATCAGTTATCCGATACATCATAGTATTAGGTAATGAAGTATGGAAGGCTTCCAGCACTACAAAAAGGGTTGCAGTTTCAAACTAGATGACCAGACCGACCTTGAAGTATGCAACAAAGATCATTCTTCTATGAAGATATAAATGACGTTATGGAGATAAATATATCATAAAGTTCTAAATAGATATCGCATACAATCAGATATAAGCTGAATAATTCATCATAATAATAGGATTAACCGTTAATCCGCAATAATCCTTACTGGTCTCCGATAAACTATTGGATATAAAACTTCACAATGAACTAAAAGTAAATGTTGTAAAATACGAGTTGTTTATTAAGAAAAGGACAATTTGTATAGATTCATTTACCGAAAATTAACAATATATTTAAAAACAGTGGTTTGGAATATTATGTACCAAATAATGATATAAAATAATCCCTCTATTGTGTGGATGTGAGTTATTAGTAACTAGCTGCACTTAAATATTCGAAAATTTACACTGCTAGATGAAAAGTAAAGGCAAAAACAAAATTAATTGCAATGTTTACCCAGTTGATCGTGGAAATTATTAGAATTTTTGACTGTTTTAGATTTTGTGTTTAAGCTATACTACCTTACTTAATAAAACATACAAGAAACGTCAAACATTTTACTGAATTAAATACATTTTGTTTGATAAATTTCAGTTGAAAATGATAATAATCAAAGTATTAAACAATAAGCCTACAAATAGGTATTACTGCGAATATTTGCGTTAATGCACTACAAAGAATAAGTAGCATTGGCCTAAAAACAACAATCAATGATGACAAGATAATATGTTTAAACTACATTCATCTCTGACGTACAACAGGAAATTCCGCTAAAAACAAGTGCTAACCCATTTCTTAAGTAACTAAAGATTATCATCATTGGAATTTCTCCTGCCGAGGGTATCAATAAAGCATTTCACATGCTAAAAACCAATTTATTATTCGAGGAAGTGTTAATAAAGTCTCAATGGCATCTATAGTTGTATCAGCTTAGCGCAATTAAAGTTCACGTGTAGTACACATGCAAAATGCTACTCGCAAGATCATGACTTATTTTCTTTTTTTACGCAGTAGGTACCTCCCTGCCAGACGTTGCATAACCGAAACTGAATCCAAAAATAGAGCCAACCATGTGCCATATTTTGGCCATTTATTCAAACCCATTTGTCAGTGATGTTCTAAATCTGTTTGTCTAATTACTTCCAAAAATGCATTTCACCCACAGACMAAGTCTGGCGMTCGTCCCGATCGCGGTTTTTGGCAACCGACAACAGAACGCAYGTGGTTTAGTCTGCATCATGAAGCAAGCAAATTATCAATAAAACAACAATAACCGAACTACTTCCGGAGATAAAAATTTAATGTTAGCGACTAAACCCTCATTTTCATAAAACAGCGACAATTAATTTCATGGTCATCAGTGGAACATTTGTCATCGAAACGCAAAGTTTTCATTTCACAACCGGGCATAATGGGAATACTTTACGTAACACACGTGAATCGGCATGTGTTTTCACGTGCTCCACTTGTGACATCTTTTTATTTGAGGGCATGTACGTCAGTTGTTGGAGTCAAGTCAATGAGCTACATTTTTTTGCTTATTTTTAGATTTAATCATACGATTACATGATATGACAGTACTGTCCTTCCAGTGTTAACTCTTTCAAGAAAGAGAAGTAAGATCGTGCGTCAGAAAAGATATATGCTGACCCCAAAGTCAATTTGTTTTGTATTTGCGAATGTTTATTATATAATTGTTCCTGTATACTGATCAAACCATTTCCAGATCATCTTTATACCAAATATTAATAATTTCATTCATTCGTTAATCAAATATCTGAAAGTGTATCGTCCAATGGATTTTTATATGGCATATGTCCAAACGGGAGGTATAATTTAGCCCTCATGGATTGCAACGACAAATTTGAACTACCGGCAACACCGACCATGCGAACCCGCCAACTTTGATATAGCACCACGTGCGTGATATTGCCAAGTCAACTTACTACACTTGGTACAACTTTTTGAATACATAATTATTTAAGAATCGCATATCCAGCATCGAATAACCATATTCTTTTAATGTAAACAATGTCGAAGTAGGTCGAATCTAAATAATCCAATTATGTGAAATGGATAAGTAATTTCACAGAAATTCTACATAATCTCACAACAGTGTTGAATGATGTACTGGGGTATTGCAAATGTCGGAAACACGTGCTAATATTGAATTTACGATGGAATAAAAATAAAATGGGAAACTTACGTGATTTCTTCTTACTCGTTGAACCTTGGGTGGCTGTCAAATCGCGCACAACTTCATACCTAGCGTTATAGTGTCCGTTTTTTGCGTTACTCATGTTACAAAAAAAGTTCAAAAAAACCAGATCAAACGAACTGACTTCTTATGGCATGGTGAACTGGACGAATGCGTTTATAAATTTATATACAACCATAAAGACATAAAACCCCCAATTTCGATTGTACGATAATCTCTGTTACCGGGTAATAAACTGTTATTGAACGGTATATATGTAGGCTTCTGCTCAACGATTGAGTTAGTGAAAAAAACATCCTCTTCAGCGATAAATATCATACTCTCAGATCATTTAAATTCGAGTTCGTTACACGATTGGCSATTATTCAAACGMACAGATGGTAAATAAAAACGATTTCGCACTCTGCACATGGACACAAGCCACGCTTACAATCCGACTAAACTCACACAAATACTGAAATATTTTTAGTAGAGCGGTGCCGCGGTGCGCGGTGCGATGTGACACCCGGAAAATGCTTAGTTGCCACGTTGCCACTGTTATCATAAGGCAAGTGTGCGGGTTTTGGATTTAATCAGGGCTAGTTAAGTTCTTGATTTTTGTCTATTTACTCACATCCTGACATCGCTGCTAGAGAAGTATTTACCTAATCCTTAATTGTGATGACGCATAAGGGATATCCTAAATTATCACGAATTGTGCAATGTACGAAGTACATATTTATGTCTTCCCAGAAGATACATGCACGGAACGTTTTTTGGTCTAATTTGTGATCTTCCTGGCATGAGTCACTCCTCATCTACTAATTCGTAAAACTACATATTTAGAGACGGCGTGACATTTTGCGGCACCAGGTTCAAAGTGTTGCGAGGCCAAAATACACATTCAAATCCAATACATAAATTTCATATTTTTGTTATGTACAAAAATGTTAGATACGTATTTTTAGAGAAATATACATATTGTTTCCACATGTTCCAGAAAGCTTCATTCTAAATTAAAAGGTAAGTTATGTAGTTTGCATAGTAACCAACTCCATTCTCAATTGTAAATCTTCAGCTATTTTTTCGATCATCCGTTATCTCAAAATAACCAAATTAAATTTTTTTGCAACTTCAATGTTATTAAACCTATAACACATGGGTATAAATTTCGGAATTAATAATTACTTCATACAAAATATTTAATAATTTTCAAACTTGTGATTTTTATTGTTTTTGGTTTGGTTTTGCAGAAAAAGAATCTAAATTAAATTAAAATTAAATTTATTCGTGAAAATTTTAAATTCTGAAATTAAAAACACCTTAATACCACGTAACAAATTCTCTTTTAAATAAAATTGTAAAAAAATAAAACGGAACCAAATAAGCAACCTAACGTCAATTCGGCTAAATTTAAATTACTTTTAGAAATTAAAAACAAGAGAAATTGTCTCCCTATTTTAGATAAAATGAGCACATTAATAAAGTTTCAGATTTTCTAAATGATGGGAATTTTGTTTCAACTGAAAGTGATCAGACAATTAAATTAATTGCAAGAAGTCACAAATTATTAATATGAACCCTTCAACACCTATTATGGTCTTCCTAAAATTCATAAAGAGGGTTAGTCTATCAGACCGGTTGTTTAATTCGTAAACTCTGCTTGTTATTATACAAACTAGCAAAATGGTTAAATTCAGTTTTCTATGAAATTCTGATTTTTAATAGTTCGTTTTCTATCAAAAACAAATTCATTAGTCTTAATATGGATTTCTAATAAATTATTTCAATGTGAAAAGTTGATTTTCTTGTATTGCCCCTAAAGATTGTATTAAAATCTTAAGCGATCTACTTCTTCAATATTCTGATTTCGCTTCATAACAATAATTTAATTTTAAGATAATATTTTGTCGGATAGATCGCTGTCTCTTGAAAACACTGACAAAATGTTAATTTTGAGGTTTTGTCTTTGACAAAGATTACAGGTGTAATCGAAACGTCAGACTATTAACTTTTTGTCAGTGTTTTCAAGAGACAGCGATCTATCCGACATAATATTATCTTATATTATGGACGCTGAAAGCATTCACCCTCGAATAATTTAATTTTCTTAAGTGAATTTTTCTTAAACCAAAATCTATTTTCAATGAGTAATAAAAATTTTATACAAGCTTCAGGATTAGTTATGTTTTCTTCTCTTAACCCTCTTTTAGCTGATCTATTTATGAATAAACTTGAAAAATATTTATCTCAGCATATCTGTCTTCAACCTGATTCGTGTTCGTTTTTGATTTCGTTATGTTGACTATCTTTCGCCTTTTCAAAAATAAACAGGTTAATATAGTTAATTAAACGTAATGAATCCCATCATTACTTTATTTTCGAAATCTTTATAAAACCAATGTGTACAGATAATATTATTTCCCTTAATTCTTTTCATCCTTACCAACATAAATTAGCAGTTTTTCATTCTTTATTTCATAGACTTTTTAAAATACCTCTTTACTATGTAGCATTTGAAAAAAAAATCGATGTAATTTTACAAATTCCCTATAAAGACAGTTTTACGAACTATTTAATAGATAAATTATATTTTAAATACTTAACAAAATTTTCCTTTTTTTCTTCCTTTAATACATACCACTGACTTATATAAAAACAAAAAATGTTCGTATTCGCTTAAGTTTTTGGGATCCAAATTAATCCATAATAAAGATAAAATTTAACCTTTAAACCTCTCTGGGGTATACAGCTTTTTTTGTATTGATTGTGCTGGCCTTTATGTAGGAGATCTTTAATGGTTCGAGCTACGGAGCACCTCAAACAATAAAATAATATACACACTGATGTAGTAGTGACGGATCTGCTATACAGGGGGTCCTACATGAGCTCAGTGTATTTTTGTCAGCTTACCTGAAAAATAATATCGTCTTACAGACACCAATATATATTTCAAAATTAATCATTAAATTAATCACAAGCGGAAACCTGCAAAAAAACGAAAACAGTAACTGAACCGATCTAAGTATACATTTTTTAAATTCAACCGAACAAAAATCGAAAGGAAAAGTAGCAGTTCGAAGCCCTGGTTTTAATAGACATGTTATTAAAGCCATTAAAACAATTTCTAGCGGGTTAAGTTTATAGTCCAGGAATTTGAAATACAAAACACTTTAATTGGATTTGTCAGGCGCCACTAAGAAAATTACAATCCGACAATTACTCTCTGTCGACCTATACCAGACAAACAATTACATTATGCAGTTAGCTGTGTAGGTAGATTGGTAAGTAAGTAAGTTCTAAAGGAAGGTACTTACTACATATTTTATAAAAGAAGACTTCATTTCGCCTTTTCACCTTTTCTTTAAATCCTTTTGCTTCCTTTATTTCTTATTATACAGAAGAAAAAGAAAGTTGCAGATAACATTATTCCAGCTCGTTAAGCCACTTGTTAGATATGCCATAAATCTGTGTTGTGTGTCTTTTTTATGTATACTCGGTTAGCTTTCGTCTTATAAATTTAACCACATTTCTTATGTTTTATTTAAAGTTTCATTGACCTTTTGGTATACCTTATTTTTTATTGTGCCGCATAAAAATAAAGGTTTTTTTCCAACCATGTGCCAGGAACCTAAGTAAATTTTAACAAAAAAATTTCTTACTTAAAAGTAGTTAATGAGATAGAGGTTTATCATGTTGAACCACATCCAACGGACCTTAAAGTTTAAATTTTGACGTAGATATCTCTTAAAAGTCATTCTGTATGAAGTAGAAATACGTTGATCTACAAAAACTTATGAACCCAAAATCGTTGACACCAAACCATATAGTATATCGAAATTTGATCTGCGGTATCTTCGTTGCTTTAAATAATATCGAAGGTTTTATTGTATCCAGGTGTGCTTATTATTGTCGATTAACATAACATAATTACTAACGCTTATTGATAATTGTTACAATTAATTTATTGCATAACTATATAGCTAATATTCCAATAATGAAAAAAAGCTTTTTTAAGTACATACGTATCTACTACATCATTCAAAAGCTAAAAAAATCAAACTATTAATTGAGTTAGACCACAAAACCACAAATTGTTTACATTTATTGTTCGTTCTATATAATTGCTCTAGTTTCTAAAATCTTAATGCTAGTCATCCAGTGAAACCGACTCTGTGTATGAATTCATACTTTTCCAATTACGAAAATGTTACAGTACCTTATTTTAAGTTCCTATTAGTCATTAGACATAACTATTGCTAGTTTTCGCTTTCGCGTATATTTTACTGGATGCTTATAAACTATTGAGTTTATGCTATTTCGGAGTATCGTTCTTGATAAATGGAACTTTACTTAGTGCAATTCTTATCCATTAATAGTTCTGGAAAATTCTACGAAATCATAAAGTTACTACTGTTTCGTGGATCAACATTTTATAATTATTTGCTGTAAATTATGCCGCGATAAATCTCAACTAATTGCACACAAGGCTAAAATATGATCTAGATATTAAATCACGCATACTTTACTGTTACTTCGCTCAAGTTTATTCAAAATAAACTTTATTGTAAAGATCAAGGTTAATCATGTTTTGGTTGCATTTTGAACAATCGCGCTGTTAATGGTATTAAATGAGTTATAACAAACAGCTTAAGTATATCTCGTTAAGAGGTGTTTGTAGCTGTATTCTTATATTCATACTAAAATTTGCACAATGTTCTTATGGTGCAATTGCAAATAAGTGTGATATGCTATCTATGATAATTTATATTTTATATAGGCAGTTATTTAAAAAAATGTATGATAATACAGGGTGTATATAAATTATTATTGCAACGCGGACGGCGTTCATTTCTTAATTCTTTGTTCCGCCTTTTTGTAACCACTACCAAGTTACAATAAGAACAATATACTGTACTGAAGATTGAAGATCAAGTTATAGACACGAAATTGATAGCTTTATAAAGATAATCCGCCAATCTACGGTTCTATTTGCCTTTCAAAGTTATAAACCTCTACTTGGCACCCTTCTCCCGTGGAAACTTTATGAAGTGCAGCTAACGTTACAGCCACTTAGTTTGTGAATTTTATCATTGCGTCAGATTAAAACATTTTTTAGTCCATCACAATACAATTTAGTAGCTTTAATATAGTCACGACCGTACAACTACGATACATAACACTAAATGTTATACAAACCCGTATCACCCCACAGCTTCTGCAACCTTAAAGTTAATTATTATTCCACATTCCTACAAAACATTATGTCATGTGTTGAAAATACACACCCCCATGCGTCTTTGTCAGTGGGGATATTTATATCATCGTAAAGTAGTTGAGTTATCGAACTTGAATTCATTACGTTAAATAATAATATTTAAATTAATAGAAGACCGAACACAATATGCCATGAAATATATTGACTAATAAATTGTTACTGCTAAAGATTTACTTTCAGCAATACATGATACTTGACCTTGACTAGGTAGGTATTCAATTTTTAAGACCAAATAAAATTTCAATAAAACTATATTTATAGATTTCATATATTCCAGTAACAGGTACCCACACAACTATTTAAACATGAATTTTAATATTTCAATTAAAAATGCAATCATAATACTCGTAAACATTCTTTTTTATTTTTATTTTAAATTTGGCCTAAATATTTCCACTGTTAAAGAGGTGTAAAAATAATCGAGATATATTTTAATTAATCGCGTCTACGTATAGTAAATTATGAATCTTTGGCATTAAAGTATTTTCTTTATGTCAAACGGTAACAGTACTACATAAAAAAGATACTAACGACCAAAACTGCGTTGATTATAAAAAAAAAACCTCTGCACCATTCGCCGCATGCCCTTATTTTAGTAGCTATAGGCACCTCATGCAACAATAAAACCTTTTTTAACTATACAGGTATTACCCAGAACACGTTCAGGCACGTGACATATAATTGGTGTTGTTTTTTAATTGACATGAGTGCCACGCAAGGAGTTACATATCTGATTAATCTAAGATTATCTTGTATACTCCTTAGCTAAAAATATTCGTTACTTCTAAAGCATTGCGTGGTTGTCTCAATTATAATTTTTCAATCCTAAGCTAAGATTTGCATATAATAAAAGTTAGTTAGTAGTATAGTGTTATACAGGACGACTGAAACTGCAGTTTCATTTCAGCAATAGGGTCTAGATTATTTAGATACATACAAGATTAGTTGAATAAAGTCATATCTCGTCAATTTTATTATAAACACCAATCTGTAAAGTGATATAAACGTTCTAACTCCTCTCTCTTTCTCACTTTTCAAAAATATTTTGTGATACCTATATTTATTCAAAAATACAAAACCGTTTTGTTTTTATTTTATATTATATGGAGCACTTTTTTTCGCATGGATCGACAATCATAATAACTTCATCAGGTAAATACGTGAACTGCGCTTGTTAGGTGCACCTATACACTTCATCAGCGTGACTTGGAGTTTTAGCAAGCGGTATACCACAAAATAAGCTTAGGTAATCTCAATCATAAATGATTCAATAAACAAACTTTTAGCTTCGTTCCGATTTATGCTCAAAATGTCCTTAAACACCATTTTTCACATTTTCGTTATTACTGAAATGACGAATGAAATTACATATCTGGGCCGCGATATGGACTATATAAAGGGTTTGCGTCTCTAATTTCTGAAAAATATTTTGTCTTGATAAAAAAATTATAAAAGCATTCTATATTAAACCAAGGAATGGAGGACCTAATAGTTTTACAAGATTTTATTAGTTCTTTCGGTTTTAAGCATTGACAGTATTTTTATGCATCACCGTTTATAAAATATTTGTCAAATGCAAAACCGCCTTCAATTTACCTAAGTCCCACCCAGTTAATCTTTTTTAATTAATAATGAATAACTATAAATAGAATACAAGCGAAATTTTATTTCACTTTTTGATGCTTACTAAGGTATTGCAATATACACATAATACACGCCAATGTAAATCGAAACTGAGACCGATAAGACGTTATATGGTACCTCTGCTGAAACCGTTTAGCATAACAAATGCATTAGCTTATATTGAGATCCACATCGTGGGTTGATTGGATGATGAACATCGGAGCTTTTAGAGGGTTAAATAAGAGGGTAATGAACCCCATAGTAGTTACTTTACCATTAATGGTGTTAGGGGCAAGATATACAGCTTTAAAACTTAAATTTTGGGTTTTAACGACGCGAAAGTTCTCTTCAAGCAAACATATAAAAAATTACAACAATTGTAAGGGAATTTCTGATACCTATACTCTTTACCAGCTTTAGTCGGTTCTGTGGAGCATCGTTTAAATTTTTTGGAAAATATTCGGTATTTTGTATATGAAATTAGTCTCAGAAATTGCAATTAGCACAAACCTCAAAAAGCAATATTGAGTTACGGTTGGAGATCCCAGTGTATATATAACGATCAATTTATCTCAGGTTGGGGTCGCCAGTTTATAACGGGCGTAGCAATTTGTTCACACAAACCTTGAAAATGCGCTAATTAAACGTTATGTAATGATTTCCTGCTGTCTTCTGTTAGGTACATGTGTCATGAAGCACTGTTAAAATTTCACAATCTTTATGGAATGTGTATGTCATGTATAAATAATGCCGCATCATCGCAAACTATTCTGCCGTCACAATCAGGACGTACGATTAACCTGTAATTGCAAAGTTTAATTACCTGCAGACAGTTCATAAAAATGGAGAAAAAAATAGAACACGATACAAACGACGCCAATTTCGGATGTTGTGCAATCTTAGAAATAATGACTATTAACGTTACTACTTAAATTACTAGCAACACAAAAAGCAAGAACTGTTGATACGAATTGAAAATGCATTTAAGGAGGTCAGAGTCTATAAAAAGATTACGAATATCAAGATAGAGGCCATTCTCATTACCGCAGTAAAGATACTGTTTATGAACGACGACGTGAACTTCTGTAAAGAGATGGCTGTGAAAAGACGTCCTTTGTAATCTGTCTATTAAAAGCAATAATAATTATGTGAACGTTAATCTTAACATACCCTTTAATACTGATCGAAATACAGTATGTACGACTGTATAGAATTTATTTTTCCCTAAAATAGTAGGCGTTGAAACATTGTATCTTTCAAACAAAGTGGCAAAATTGATTTTTGTAGCTTTATTAAGAAGTTAAGGTGTTCTTAAAAAATACTTGCAGTAGACTGAGCCGTTTCGTGCGTCTTCTAATTGTTGTATTTTTGGTTGCCTAATAATTGCAATCGTAAACAACTATCATAGCACTCTAGACTACAGTATTTTTTTAAATGAATTATTATGTCAGAATAAAACTTTTTTATAGATTTACGATCGCGAGACGTCTTGGTTTTAGCGAGGCAGTATTGATTTAATTAAAAATGTTCCACATTCCGTCAAAGGTCCCAGTTTTAAGTGACCATTCGTCCCCCTTAAGGGAGATTGTCTCCCATTTTTGGACGATGTCCCCTAAGCCAGGTTGTCCCCCGAAACGTCCCCCATTCCATATACTCGTACTTATCATTATCCACTGTTGGCCAGGTCATAATAATTGTTACACAGGTAAATAAATCGTTAACAGTAGAAACATCAAGTGGCAAACGCTCAGGGCATTACAAAATTATTTTTTTGCTAAGATAAACGGAAAAAACGAATTTTTAAAAAAATCTACTGCTCAAAAATTTTAGTTATTTGATATTTGTGTAATTTCTTATGAGCGTTACTTATATTTTAATATGGCGATCGAAAGTTTATGTTTATGTTAAACGTAAAACGTTTATTTTATGTAACAAAGAAGTATCTACTTATTTATTATAAGTTATGTATATTACATATGCATTATGTATTTGACAGTTTGGTAATCTCATGTTGCAAATGCAAATTTATATGTAGATACTATCGTTCCAGGTGGTTGGTTTCGTTTTGTTATGTGGTGTTTATAAAAAAAAAACTTCTGGTAGATTGGGTTAAGTTAGGTATATATCATTATCACAATTTAAATATGGTGACTTTACAACAAATGTTGGGCGGTTCGGTTTTAATACCAGTTCCCCTTTTTGCAACATTCAACAATCACAAAAGAAGTTGAGCTATCATTCGCATCTTTTCATGTTGTTCACTTATTCAGACTAAATTGTTTTTTGCCTTGCATGCAATCATCCGAAACATAAATTATGACCATTGCTGTTAAAGTAACACCTATAGTTAATAAGCACTGAATCAACACAAAAGCAATTGCTGGCTGATAAATCAAATTGTTCTTTAGTCAAACTCTTATTGTTATATACTTTTTCAACTACTGATTTGTGTGCCTGCTCTATCTTTTTTTTATTATAACCAGAGAAGAAAAAGCGCTCTTGCCCAACAAGAACCAAACATTGATATTTGTTTTGGGTAGTATTTCGAAGTGACAGCAATTTCGCACCTACATACATATATGTAACATGTGATATCTGCCATAAAGCTTAACCACATTATATGATCATCAAACTACTGAATCGCGCGGCTTAGAGTTTAGAAGATGGCAGCAACCAGTTATACACTGATTATCATAGAAAGTTGCATACCTTGGATGATTCGAGTCGGATCATCTTTATACTATCCGATATCTTAGACATCTATGTTCCTCTTAGAGTACTAAAAAGTATTATTCAGTGATGAAGATTAGTAATCACATTGCGATAGCACATATTGTTTTTCCAGCACCCGTTAGTTTTATCAGTTTACCAAGAGAGGGCCCTACCTTAATGATTTTTCTTATGTGGCGCGTGAAAACCAAACCAAATTTACAAAATACTAATTATAGAAGACATAAAATGCGTAAACATTAAACAACTTGTTAGAAGGTAAACATTTTTGAAGTCTTTAATTTAACATAAAACTGCGCTTACTGGGGTTCGTAAAATTGTAGGTTTTAATTAAAATTAAATTTCCTTCCTTAGAGATATGAATAATGTTGTGTTATAGCAATTGAGCGATTTTTGAAAGTTTTCCTGTTAATAATAAATTTTTTACCATGTAGTTAAAAATAATAACAAGTTCAGTCATTGCTTAGTGTGTAAAATTTGCCCACATCCTGTGAAGGTTGCAAAAGCTTCTTTCTACCGGCTAATCGCATGTTCGCAATGATCGTACTATGTCGATAAATACCTGTTATGCCCGCTTTGCGAAAACTATATTTCAATTTTGCTTGGAATTCCATGCAATGTAGGTGACAAATCGGAATAATTCTTCCTGAATAAATAAATAAGTTCATTTTGTGTTATTTTCCTTTCTATTTTGACAAGAAACGTTAAAAAGTGTTGAATCGATTTAAAAATGAAGACCGACATTTACAACTTAATGGTTCTTATTAAAATTCGTTACTGCAACTTTACTTTCGTACCTATACATTTTATATCGGAAACAATTTGGACGTTGTGAATAAATAGGTAGAGTAGAATTAGCACATTTTGAGAATTTGTTGAAGAAAAAAGTATTTCGAGTGAATTGTTTTATTTTTATTTACTAAATAACATTTAAAATTTGGTAAATTGGTAATCCCCTTTCAATTCTGCATAATTTATGTATGCTAGATTTACTTTTACTTCTAACACTGCAGTCCTTATGAACGAGGTTCAATCTAGCATTTCTTAAAAAAAAACATTATCGTTTTCTAACCATCAAACTGGTTATCTATAAAATGCGCTTTATCAGCTATTATTACACCACCCCTATATGCCGGAAGTGTCTACAATCAACAATAATCCACGGAAATACTTCGAGTACACTTTTAACTTCCTATTAAATAATAGCAGCTTTCTATTGAGCACTTGACCTTCTTGGGCGATTTCTGGATTAAGGCTAATGGCTAATGCAATGTTAAGGAGAATTGCAAGTCTCCTCAGGCGTCGCATACGATTAGCAATCATTAGTGTCGGCACGCTGTGAAGCTGTTTCAGGTTAAGGCTGCAAATTATGTCATTGCAATATTAATTCAGTGTTAACACTTATGAATAAAATCTAAGTGACCAAATATAACGTGTATTGAGCGACATTGATATTGATGTCTCCAGCGCGAAACGAGTACGACAATCTGCCATATTCTAGAATATTCTAGAGTGTTCTATAACCTCTTGAAGCATCGATTATCTACATCTCCACCGTGAGACGGTTGGGGCAATGTGTCACACTTATTGGTTCTTTGGTTTCCTGATGAATTTTCTATAGAATGTACTATGAGTATGACCTTCTCTAAACGTCGATTTTCCCATCGCGAGACAGTTTCAACAATATGCCGTACTTAGCGGTTCTTTAGTCTTCGGTCAGATTTTCTACAATGTTATCTTCTCGAAATTTCTACGAATTCCCCATCACACGAAGGTTTCGGCAAACGTCCACACTTGAGGATTCTCTCCTCTTCTATTGAATCTTCCAGAACATTCTATGTTCTTCTCGAAACATCAGACACTTCTATCCTGCGATGAATATGCCAGAATGGTCTGTGACTGTTCTCAAAACATCGATGTAACCATCGCAAGACAGCTTCGGCAATGAGACCCACATAGGGGTTTTCTAGTCTGTCAAATTTCTAGAATATTATCTAACCTGAAAATATCGATTCTTGAGTTCCCACCGAGAAGCGATTTCGGCAAACTGGATTATCTCGTCTTCCATTTAATCTTTCAGAATACTTTATGACATTTTCGACAAGTCAAAGATTTCAGTTCCAACCTGCGATGATTTTTCCAAAATGTTCTGTGACTTTTAGAAATGTCGACTTTCGAGTTTTTCATCGTGAAGCTATTTAGTGTAAGTTCGCACCCCAAAACTTCCCAATGCATAAACCCATCCAAACCAAACTGCTTCATTGTCAATGGGAGAATGTAGGCTATCCACCCCTACAACCACGAGTCTGTGGACTTAAGGGTTGCAGAGAAAAGTTAACGTATACACATAAACAGAATAATACAACTTCTAGTGCAAGTTCGCACCCCGTGACTCCCCAATGTTCACACTCACCCCAACCAAACCAATTCATTATCAGTGGGGGAATGTAAGCTATCCATTCCTACAACCGTATATATAGATAGATTACGAATGCCACTGAAAATTTGTGAAGTACTACACATGAGCCTTATATTATTTTTAATAATAGAGTTAGAAAAAAAGCCCAACAATTAATAGGTATTTGAAGTATATCAAATGTCTTGCATTTAAATTAGCGGGTAACTAACTCGCTACTCATCTTTTAAAGGAGCTTAACTTTTATACCTTATGTATAGTTTCATTATGGATAAGGTAAGTAATATTTCAAGCAAAAATAATATGTCAACGTTATTTATTACCTGTAAGTGTAATAAATGATTGTTATAGGAGAATTTAATGGATTTTATATGTTTTTTAAAAAGCATTACCAGCTTGCTGGGAATTGAACCCGGGAACTCTCGATTGCTAGTCAAATGTGCTAATCACTACGCCATAAAAGCCCTGTTCAAATTCCAGGTCAAAGTGGCATACATATGTCAAAAACGTGATCTGGCGCTTTTGTAGCTGAATCGCTCGTTGTTTGCGAGCTTCAGAGCGGATTTCTGCTACAGTGGCCAGATTTTGGCAACCAGGAGCTAATTACAACCCGAATAATGATATAATACTTTAAACAGAGGTTTAAACTCCCTAGAGCGCAATAAATCAAGACGTTAATTCGATCGTTATTTTACGCTTCCAAGAAATAATCAACTTTTACAACAACATAATAATAGGCAGTCGACTGTTATCGTCAACCATGCTAATCAGAATTTCACATTTCAGAAAAGACTGAAGTCGTACAAAGTAAATGGTAATTTAGACATATATCATAGCGTACTAAGATGCTGCCTTTTAAAGGGATCCATATGTTCCGAAAACAAACATCTGCTCTGGAAGTTTATTCGGATCCTACGACTAATTTTATCCTTGTTGTGATCCTTCAGGCAGGAATATACAGCTCAGAGCGCACTGAGAGCATGTGCTATAACGTTCACACATAAGTCTGTAAAGAAGGCAGCACTTGCTGGCAGCAAGTCCAGTACAAGGATAGTTAATGTACCTTGTACCTAACACAGATAGCGTTCCATAACAAATTCAAATCCAATGTTATTCGAAAGTTTAGATATTATTATATTAGTTATTTATTACCTGTATAATCGATAATGATTATAAAAAGACTTGGTTTAGTTTTGCAGGTGAAAAATATACTTACCTGCAAAAACTCAATCAAATTTTCTTATTTTTTAGATTTTATTTTGGAGATAACTTGTTATGTAACATTCCAAGTGGTCAGAACAACCATCTACCTCTAAAAATTCTCACCCTTAATTTCTTAACACTGTTCGAGTAGTACCTCATTTTTAAGGTCTTTCAAGCCCTTTTTGAAAATATGCAGCTAAAGAGCAATCAGAAGTATTAAATCACTGCGCCAATTTTCCACTTCCTTAAAAGCTCAAAATAACTAAATTTATTGGTTTTTTTATGTAGGTGCTCCTTGTTATTTTATGAAAACAAAACATGGGGTGCCATTGGATCTCTTTTAATGTCTTCAGGATTCTCCACAAATATAGGTTTGAACCTTTCAAAATTCATTTATTACAGGAATTAATTGTAGAAAATTTTGATAAACGTTTATTTACAATACTTGCTTCTCAGACGAGTCTACATTCTTTAAATGGCCGTGGCCATGGAAATCGACGTTACTGCAGATGGAGATGCAATGGAACTTGTTATTGAGAGACCCAAAAAAACGTAATGTATGGATTTAATAGGTGATCATATCGCAGGTATTTTCTTCCTTGAAAAATTAACAAAACACTCAACGGTTAATTTTATCTCGATATGCTAGACACACCAATCTATCTCCACATCATTAACATCATGGAACAAGATGAGGCCTTGAATGAAAATGAACTGGTTTTCAGCAGGATGGGGCACACTCTTGGATCTTTTCCTTTACGGACACTTGATGTCGAAGGTTTCTGAAACGCAACTAGCAGCCTTGGAGAAATTCAGTTAAAGAATTGTGTTTGAGCGCCAGCAGCACCCTAACAATCTTCAAAAATGTCAGGCAAGTATTTCAATCGCGATTCAAAGTTTGTATAAGATTGATGGGAGCCATTTTGAAAATTTAATCAGTTAATACTTTATGTAACCTCACAAACTGCTTTTGATAAAAAAAAATTAAAAAGAGCTTTGAAAGATTTTCAAAATAAGGTATTACTCGACCCCCCTTCCGTATTCAAGAGCTGTTACATATCAAGATATCCCCATTCGAAATAAAATCAACCTGGGTAAGGATTATTTCGAATTTTTGTGTTTCATGGGAATTATTGAGGATAGCTCGTTTCCATTGAAATAATCAGTATTTAGTATATGCCCATTTAGCAGTAGCTTATCTTTTCGTGTAAGTTGAGAATTATTTTTTTACTGACAACAAAATTGTATCAAGAGCTGTGATAAAGTATCAACTTTACACCGCGAAAAAATTATAAAATTATGGCAGAAGTATTGCGTGACTCGCAACTTCTTATCAGATAATCAAGAACGATGTTTTAAGCTAGCAAGAATTTCTGCTGGAAGCGTTGAAGAGAACAGCATGTGAACGGTAATTTACACCATTCACAAGTCAGACTGGAATAATATAGTTGTGACAGCTCAGTATAAACAAAAGTAATTATCACTTATACTGTGGTACCAGTTTGAAGAACTGCTTTCTGCATTTTCAGAAAAGTCGTTTGCAATAGCATGAAATTTCGAGTATTGAGTTACAGGTACTTGATGGTCTCTCTTTCCTTTCTTTTTCTGTTACCGGTAAGAGCGACTACATTACTGATGATCATAGCTTGGTGGAGAATTTTTTATCTATCTTATTAGAGGAATTGTGGAAACGGCTAGTGTTCCCTACTTTATCAATAACAATACGATGAGCCCAGTATAAAATGGTTTAATTGACATCCAGATCAATTAACTGCAAGCGCATGTTTGTAGTAGATCATTCAAGTAAGTTCTAATTCTATTGTTTACTTTATCTGAAATGTTAGACTGAACCTCTCCAACAGTTAATAGTTCCACTTTCTAGATTATATCACTTGAGGAAACCGATTCTTCTTACTGAAACTTTCAGAATATAATACATTGCTTTAGATAATTTTGGCAATCCGATATTGAATAATGATATGACCTTAACTTACGCCAGATACATACATAAGATCAAAAACGCAGCTGTAATTTGCTTCCAGCAACCTAAATTATGGCTTAGTTACGTGCGTGTAAAGTTAACAGCTGTCATCATCCATCCTAATCTGAATAGTGTTGGTTATAACCTGGACTGTACATACCTGAAACAAACAAAGAATTTATTAGTAACAGCAATCCATAACTTCGTAKTTTAATGGMCTGCATAAACCACTTGCCAATTATCGTTGCCACTTGTTTTTTAACTAACAAACAATTCTTTGAATTCAAGTTGCATCTGATAAAAGAAAACAATTTTCTTCAATTGAAGCGGTAGATAAGAAATCTGATTGTTCTACTGTAATAGTAATCGATACGAAACGATTAAAGATGTCTGGTTCCTTGTTACCAGCAGCTGATTTAGCAATACTTTTTAGAAGCTCCTTGCTTTTGAGAGTAAGGAAAAGATTTTAGATACCGCAATAATATTACGCAATATTATAGGTACTTTGAAATCAACGATATCTACTGATTGATGTTTAAACCACCACCGACAATTACAAGTTTTTAATTATAAGTTCATTTCTGAAAAAGTACGAGTAACAAAACATAAAAACTGAACATATTTCTTTGAACACAGTAAAGACCGTTTGCTGTTTGGAAATCGGGCATTCATTGTTCTTTGGTTAGGTACGTTCCTTCAAGTAATTTACCATATATTCACTATATTACTATCATCCGGATGAATCGTTAAAATGCTAAAATTTTTCAACGTTCATTGGCAATTTTATAGAATTTCTATAATTTTCTGCATTCCTAGTAAGAAAGCTTGAAATCACGAAGTGCTATTCACTGTTGGACAACAATGATTAAAAAAATAGAATAGAATTATAAAGAAAAGATCTAATTTAACCCTGCTTATATGCGAATGATGAATTTTAAAATGAGATATCACCCTCTGCATTTGACACTGCAGAGTATTTACAGTTAAAATTAAAAGCAAATAAATGAAAGCAGATTAAAAACAGAACGATAATAGTAGATAGTCACATATTAAACCGTCAATGTGAGCTTTTTTATTTTTTTTTATTCACAGCAATGTTACTTTATCGCGACGATTCTACACTTTATTGTGTCTTCTTCAGAATGCAATCAAAATAATTTACTTAATTTAGTAGTTTATCACAGTTTAATAGTACAAATGTTATTTTTGGGGCATCACTGTGTTTGTTTGTTTGTATATATTTAATAGATTGCTATATGTTATATTTAAGTTGTTCGTGTCTTCTCTTTTGTCTGCAGTTTTAAAGGTTTGTATATTAATCTTTTCGGCTGTTTCTATTTTATAATATTTTCTTTTTAAAGGACATGCAACCTGTCAAAGACAAAGCAATGTCCCGTCTCAGTGATGGGAGTTAGAAGCAAAATACCGTTTTATCAGATGCAAGAGAGTTACACCTGTATTTAAGTCCTTCTTTTTTTCAAAATTGTTTTGTTTGGCCAATGTGACATTTTTCGTAATTATTGCAAGGGATTTTATACACTAGTGATGAGTCATGCAACATAGGTGTTTTTTATTTTATTCGTGTGGAGAATTTGTTTTTGTTTGTTGCGATATTATATAATCCTAATTTACATTACAAATTTTTCTCAATATTAAATGTTAATTCGTGGATGAAGGAAAATTTATGAAACTTGTTGAATCTTATGTAATATTAATGAGATCTTTATTCAATTACTTTTTTGTGTAGTCTATTGATGAGTGAAACTGGATATAGTTGCTCTTTTTAAGCATTTACTTTATTTTTGTAAAATTGATCACCGAGTTCCGCATATTTACTGATAAGGCTAGTTGCTAATTTTTGACTTAGAGGGAGATGAAAATTATAATTAAGTATTCTGCCTGAATTTGTTGGTTTTGCGTACTAGTCAGTTATGACTGTGCCATCGGGTTTTGTAATAATTGGTAAATTTAGGAAATTTGGCAAACGGCAATTTTTGGTTATAGTTATTAGATATTTTGACATTTAACACTTAATTCTCTGAGCCTGTTGGTATGCTAAAAATTGTATGTGAATGAAAGGAATTAAACGGCATGAAATGGTTGTGACATTTGCAACGCTACCTCTCAGACTATATTAAGGTACCGATATGGCAATTACTTGTTTACAAACCAAGTTTTACACAACGAACAATCAATATTGCAATGATAAACCGCAGAAAAATTGTTTACATTTCTTGCCGACAGAGGAAACCCGTTCATCAAGATAAACTATATGCCTCCCTTCATCTCGATTTCGACAATATAATCAAGTATCAGTTTTTTAAAACAAGGTGGTTCCATTCTATTGTCAAGCTTTTCACACTTAAATACGTACTTCACAGATAGAATCTAAATGTCCCTTCACAACAATTACAATCACATCCTGAATTGTTTAAGCTTTGTTTCAAGGAAGTATCGACGCTCATTGTCATTCGTAATTTTTTGTTATTATTCAAACGCATATAGGTTTACTAATTTTTCATGAGTGTCTGGGTGCAACCGAATCTTCTTTTCTTCGAAGATAGTTTTTCGATAATTGGTGTTTGTTGATTCTATATGTTATGGCTGGTAGGAAGGACCTGCTTCGAAATGTGCCGAAAAAAAATTCATTTTTGAATTAACACCAACAGAGGGTACCACGTAAAACGGTTGATTGTCAACCACAGAAATTTTATTCGTAACAAAACCATCTGTTAATAAATTTTCTTTAAAAAAATTAAGATGCTCGTTTTAAAGCTTATGGACTTTCTCACAAAAGGCTAAATCCTGATAAACAGCTCACACCTTTTATACAGGGTGTTTCAGCTAATAATCAACGATCTCTATTACTCTTAATATACAATTCAGATATAAAAAAGAGTTAAGCAGATTTCAGTTTGCGTCACAAGAAACTATCTTGACGTATACAGGGTGTCCCATTTTTCTGAGAGCTTAGTCAACTCCACATTCCACAACAAAACAACTGCTGCTTAATAGCACACCCTGTATATTATACAATTAATAAATTGGCCGTTGAAATTAATCCCTACTTATTATGCACTTTCAACACAATCGACAAGACATTAATATAATGTTAAACGGTTTGCCTACGTCAGACTGCAATGTTTACTACGACACATGATACTACTATAAATGAAAGTCGTTCGACCAACTACGTCATTAAATTTCTTAATAAGAACGCTGTAGACGTAAACAAACCGTCTTCTATAAGATAACTGTAATACTATACTACATTCTATTTAGAAAGTTGCACAAACAAAACGCGTATATTGACGCGATTTGTTTACAGGGTATTACTGAAAGCGTGAAAAATTCTMAAGAGCGCGGAGGTCACAATTCCGMATTCTAAGCTAGGCTTTTTAAAAAACTTCCTACTCAAGAGCACCTACACTATATAATATTATAATAGAAACTCATTTAAAGGTCACATTTGGCTTGAATTAAATGATACTAAATTAAACTACGACTTAGATTGGCACAATACGCAACGAATGTCTCAATCAAAATGATAAATCACTAGATATCAGAACCGTTTGTGGATTAACAGTATAAGATTGCAAACCAGCAATTTTTGTCTTTCAAAAGGTATGATAGAATATTTACAGTTTATTATACGTTAACACACAATATGCAATCAGTTTAAATGAACGCTATACCAAGTGCAAGCATTTAAATCTTACAAATGCACACGTGTTATAATATGTATTACAAAATTCCTGTTGTGATATTCTTCCCAATGGAAATCATAAGCAAGTCACCGTCCACTTCAAAATTATCAGTTAACTACTTATATAGCAGTCGGAAAATAGTCCTCGTATGTTTGTGTCGTAAATAATCAATTAACCAATCAATCGTTGTGTAATGATCTTGTAAAAATTAAGCGATATACGTACCTTTTTTATACAAAAGAGAAGCGTTATACTTAATGTTATCACCTAACAGAAGTGGTGTGCTCTTTTGATTGTTGCAGATGAAAATGTAATCCGGCGAGTTTGGTATAAGTAAACAGTACGTTATGACAAACCTTTCCGGTGAATTTTAATTGTAGGTTAGCAAGAAACACATACATTTATTACTAGGTCTTCAGTTCTGACTAGGTAATATTACAGCACAGTCCAGATCGTGTACCCATTCGAAGCATAACAACATAAACACTATATATAATATTGTATAAAACATACATAAAGACCATTTTCCCGATACAAAAATTTTGTCATCTTTGTAAGTACTGGAGGGGCAGACGACTATATTTACCTCGACGTTTACCGATTCAGTTAACTTGTCATTCATCACAAAAACATACTGCCCTCTGCAATTTACATCTCGTAAGTACTCCATTATTAATGGTAGATGATTCTAGGTTAAATGGCCGTGGTCGTGGCGGTTTCATTCACAATCCAGTTTGTGTTCTTACGCAAATAACTATATACATAATTGATTAAGTATTGTTTAAGAAAATATACTTGAAGTGAAATCTTTTAATTGTAAAACACTTTTGGCTAACAAATAGCCATCGTCAGAACAAGCAACACAAACAGAGAAAAAAGGTAACTTTTACAAATATTTTGACAAAGTCAAAAATATAGAAATAAGCAAACTTCACTTCAAACCAAAAAGCAACTTACATGCCAGTAACACAAACTTAATAATATATAATAATAAGTATTAATTTAGATCAAATAAATAATTAAGAACTGGAATATGACTTGACTAATTTTCTTCTTACATTTCTTTCTTTAGAAAATCCACATACAATGTGATTTTTTATTGTTCTTTACATCCTTACACACACAAAATGGCTATTTTTTTATTCACTTTTAAAACGACTTTTTAAATTACATCTGTCATTAAATGATTTCGAAAAATAATTAGATGTAATTCTCCAAATTGGTTTCAATGGCAATTTTCCAAATTATTTTCAATCACTGGGAAAGCCTCAGTCACTGTGCCCCATTAAATTAACATAAAAGTAAACGATTTTGAAATGTTATAGAACGTACTAGGGTTCGTAAAAACACCCTAATGCAACTCTCTCGCAGAGATCAATATTCACGTTTCTGGAGGATGAGAGAAGGTTCTGTAAATGTCCATAAAATAAAAGAGAATTTCATCCAAGTATGAATATTATAGAAATTCAAACGTGTCGATTTTGAGAGAAAGTTCCATAGAAAATAAAGTAGCGTATTAATATTTATTTAAAAAGCCGCCGAAAAGCGGAAGTACATCATTTAATCAAAGCAGTCATAAGCTGCTAACTTGATTAAATCTGGAGATTACATCTTTAAAGTTACTTCATCAATTACGTATTTCCATTACCAACTTAAAATTCCCGTGAGCACAACGTAGAGAGAATGACAGAAGTGATTTAAGTTGGCACCAATGCAGTGTTGTCAAATATTTGTTGCTCATATCATGTTAATAGTGACATTTGAACTGCCATACCTGTAACTATACTACATATAACGTATCACGGGTATTATTGTCGTCAATATCAATTTGGAGGTTAAATTTGGTATGGCTTGTTTTTCAGCCAGCCGATACACCTGGCAACAACGAAGACAAGTGACTTCACACAAATTGGTGACGTAACTTTAAAGCTCTGTGAACAGCGCTATATATACCAAACTTATAAAGAAATGTGATGTTTAGTGGCAGATAGTATAATATAATTCATTTAGCAAGTGTGCCAGCTTAAAGTAATACGTTATACAGGGTGCGGCAAAAATATCTGACGGKTTTCACAGGGGCGTGGCGAGAAGAGGGAGCGTCGGAGGAAAGGGCGAGAATAGTCATTGAATTCAGTATGGCTTACCATTTCAGTCAACATGGAGCAGTTGAGTGCGGCACGTCGTGCGTTTGTTGCGGAAAGTTTTTTTTTTTAACAACGAATCGATCGTCTTAACCCAGCGTGCATTTTGACTGCATTTCAATGATGGTCGCCACGATAGAGTGCCATCTCGGAAAACGATTTTACAGTGGGTGAGAAACTTTACGGAAATGGCTAAACGTAGACAAAGGGGAAGACCACGATCTGTGAGAACACCAGGAAATGTGGAAGCAGTGCGTCGCGCGATCGAAGCTGCCCTTGTCGTTCGGTACGTCGTCATTCTCGTGCTTTGAACATTTCAGACCGAACTTATCGTCGAATTTTGCAAGGATTAAAGTGCAAATCTAAGTGCAAAATTTGACGGCAAGTTCGGTCTGAAATGTTCAAACACGAGAATGACGACGTATCGAACAACAAGGGCTAGCTTCGATCGCGCGTCATACTGCTTCCACATTTTCATTTCACCCACTGTAAAATCGTTTTCCGAGATGGCACTCTATCCTGGCGACCATCATTGAAATGCAGTCAAAATGCACGCTGGGTTAAGACGACCAACTCGTTGTTAAAAAAAACTTTCCGCAACAAACGCACGACGTGCCGCAGTCAGCTGCTCCATGTTGACTGAAATGGCAAGCCATACTGAACTCAATGACTACTCTCGCCCTTTCCTCCGACGCTCCCTCTTCTCGCCACGCCCCTGTGAAAACCGTCAGATATTTTTGCCGCACCCTGTAGTATTATATGTATGTAATTACAAAATTCTAATAGATAAAAATAAACTGGGAAGACAAGTGTAACGTGAAGGGTTTAAAGTCGCCAGCAAAAAAGGAGGGGAAATGGGGAGTGTCTTCATTAAGAATGAAGACTATTAATGTGTAAAAGTATAACATACAACTCTTCCAAAGGCCATTCCTTGAATTATGATCTCTTAGGTGATCTCTACCGCGGACGGGAATAATAATCTCATTATTTTCTGCGTATTAACAATTTGTATACATTCCGACCTGCCCATGTTTTCATCGTCGTATTAGTCACGTTGGCTTTAATAAAAGTTTATGGTCCAATTAAGGTATTGTGGAAAGTCGTTATCAAGTTATTGCGTTCTTTTAACTCAAAGACCATACTTTAGAGAACAACAAAATGTTTATATTTTAGTCTATTTATTACCTTGAGTGTCTCAAGGTCATATGCTAAAATATTTCCAGAACTGTTAAGTTACAAGCACCCAGCCAGTGCCAATTTTATAATCAGTTCGCCACTAGGTAATGTTTAAAGTACCCACCCCCCTCCAATGACTACCGCCAAAAAGAGGCATATATTAAATTTAAAGTCACATTTAAAATATATTAAATTAATTAAATTAAAATCATTTAAACAAACTGCACAATCAAAATATCCGAAAAAAACAGAAATAACAAAAAACTGTAAGTGATTAAATAAAACATTAATACATATTTAGAACACAAATTTGCGTTGGATATTCCAAAAAACATATGTATAGGTAGGTTAAAAGTTCTGCTTTCATGCCTTTGCACTTGCAAAATTCTCACTTAATTTCTCAAATGACACAGACATCCTTCCTTAATATTTGGTTCGGCTCGGACGAGCTCTGCGCTTTAGGTTGTGTCATATTCCTTCCTGAAGATGGCCCCTATAAGAGCGGGCGAAACATTGGGCCTATTTCCTAAACCGACGTGGTGTCTCCCAAAACCAGTATTTACTCTAATTATGTGAATATGATGTCCCATTTAGACAACATTCTGCCTTTGAAACGTCAACCGAACTTAATGAAAGTATAGCACAAGGAATATATATACCAGGCCACGTTATTTCTCTCTTTAATTACCACCTGCAAACCAGAATAAACTTTGGAGGAGTTGCTTTAGCTTTATCATACAAAATCTGCAGTTAGAAACATCTATTCAGGTTGTTCCACCGGGAAGTGCTTCGATCTATGTATAAGTATATGGAAAACTGGAATTAGGAAAAATCTGAAGATTTGGTGGATGAAAATAACTAATAAACAACCAGCCTACTTTAGTATTTTGTGCATGACAAGCAGGAGTTTAGTTAGGTGCCTAAAACCGGTACTTTCCGCAGGTCCTTAAATTTTAGGAAGTATGTGGTTTCTGCCACTATAACTCGTGATATAGTTTTCCTAGATCAAATATTTAAACACAGCCATAATAAAAAAGATCTAAGCTATTTTTTTTTGTTTAAGTTCTTAATAAATACAACAAAAATATAGCCCTGATTTTTCAAAAGAAATCGAGTAAAACGTCATTTTCCTTTTCAAAATACAAAATTAGTGTTGGGTATTTTATTATTGTTTAATAATGGAAAAACGAAAGAGCTGCAGGTTTTATGTTTTTGGTCTAAATTCGAAACAATAAACTAACTAACTGAGAAGACAACTATGGAACAGATACCTACAGATATTTCAGGATAACGTGTAAGTCTAGATATTATACTAAAGTTACGCTTCTAACCGACGGATGTAGCTTGTTAGTATCAAAACACCCATAAAAAGTATATTCTGGTTTAAAAAGTACCTATCCACCAGAAAAAGGAGTTCTGAATATTGTCGCAAATGCTTGTAACAATGTTACTTTGTTTTGTTTTATAAAACACACTTCATTACAACATTGTACAGGGTAAGATATTCCTGCATATACTAAAAAAAAACAAGTAKGTATTTTTCATCTGAAAATTTTTATTATACTCATCTACAAATATGTGGTTAAAGTAAGAACGAAGTCCTCGTACTTACATCTCCAATAAAGATTATTTCACTATTCCAGCAKATTTGATGGTATCTATCTAAGCCAAACACCATTAGTATTCGAATGTTATTTGGTATGTTCGTTGCAAAATAGTATCATATTTATTATGCAATTCATAGTTTTAACCACAAGGAACTGGTTAACCGCAGATTATCTAAGACCAGGTTAAAAACCTGAACAAGTATAGCTTTGGAGAACACTATTACTTTAAACATATTACTGCATATATGCATGTATCCAGTAATAAATTAATGACACACGAGTAAACGAAAATAGTTAACTAGTTATCTATCATAAAATAAATAATTCGCAGTTCTTGAACATCCAATTATTTTTAAGCCGAAACATACAGTGTGATTTATAAGAAGCAGCATTAGATGAAGCCACGGTTTCAAGTTTCATCAAACACTGTATTATTTGTTTCAACAAAGCCGAACATCAGCTGTTGTGCGACAGAGAAGCATAAAATGAATAAGAAAATTATTGGGAATATAAGAACACTTGGAAGAGCTGTATATTTATATTATTACTTATTACGTAATATTCAGTTTGGAACAATTTGAAGGTGTAAAAAATGGTTCATTATGCATATAACTGTTTTGTATACAGAAAACCCAATCTGTTTATTTAATTAATTACAACAGTAAAATAAGTTATAGCTATAAATGTATGAAATGAATCACCTTAAAATCTATTTCCCGTTGGAAATTTTTATACCTGCTTAATTGGAAAGCAGACCAACAACCTTTTTTTTAAATTTAACAAGTCGAAACAGAAAATCAATAATACCATTAATGAAAACAGTGATCGAAATGTTATTAAGGATTCAATATAAAAACTGTTCGGTTAATCACTGTTCTTATTCGTAATTTGGAAGATGCCGTTAATGTACTTTCGTTTCTTAAGAATAACATTCAATGGAAAAAGATACAAAACTACTACTTACTATGCAACACAGCGTTTTAATTACCTTTAAGTAATGTTTATTTGCTGTTATACGGACAAGGTGTTTCCACGTGCACGAAAAAAGTCTGCAATTACAGCGATGAGACAGTTAAACGACTCTGACCTACAAAATTTTTAAAAATGAAAGTGTGTTCCACGTAAACTGGGAGTGACACTGACCGCTACTTTCAGATGCCGAAACCTTGATTATTTTCTTCACACTTGGATGTTTTTAATCGTATTGGAATTAGTAGATTATTAAATAACATACACAAAACGATATTTCTTAACTGTTGTGTACATCCATCAACGGTAAGTTGAAATTCCGAATGATAGATGACCTATAAATCTCACCATTGTCATCAAGTAAATTGAACTTTGCATTTAGTCCCTTTTGGCACGTTTTGTTTTTGGACATATTCGAAACTTTTTGGTTTTTTAACCTTTTGTATGTTTGGTGATTCAGGTAGTAAAGAGATGTAGAACAAAACTTAATGCTTTCACAGGTAAATATTTCGAATCAGAATATGGTTTATTGTAATATTTGTTTTACAGTTTATCAATATTAAGTTAAATTAATAAAATTATAAACATGTCAACTAATAATTTAGTTCTGGGGAAGCGTTGAAATATACAACAGTAAATAAAGCTCTTATGAGGTAGGTACATCCCATTTTATTCCAATCCCGCCATAAAAATACGACTTAATAAGATCTAATAAATAGTAAATTAGGTATGTTCATCTTATGTGATTCACGTGTACACAATCACATACCTTTCTTTATTAATTGTACAATCACGGCAATCTTATCTCATTTCGTGAATCCAACGCAGGAGGCAATTGGCTCACGTGTTTTCATAAACTTGTCCAATTTATGCTTTTATCTTCTAGACAGCACAGTAAACACTGCGGATATTTTTCTTAATACACTGCATTATGTGTCGCACTGTTACATTACCAACAATGCAAACTGCATAACCTGGATTTAGATCCTTGTGTTTATAACAAGTGCATATTTAAGATAAAAATGTAACTATTCATATTAGAACTTGCGAACAGTTATATATTTACAAATTTCAATTTTCAGGAAAAAATTACCTTCTAACAGGATTAATACTACAGATGTGCCTTCAGACTTGTTGTCATACTAATCAAAGAGATGACAAATTGTATGTTTGGGCCCGGTAAGCTCAAACCATCTCCCTATCTGTCTTATGAATCGGTGTTGTTTTTAATTTATTGACCATTGATCAAGAGTGATACAAGCTAGTTTAAAACAGACAAATCATATTAAACTAGCCCATCAAAAGTTTCCGCATTGGATGGCTGAAAATAATTTAGTCTTAAATACAAGCAAGATAAAAGGCATGCATTTTGTCCTAAAATAATATAATTTTGCTGTCAATAATATTAAATCTGTAAAATTACTGGATGTGCATCTACATGCAAGTCTACTATGGCAGCTACATGTAAACCTCACAGTTGGAGATGTTGTATTCTTCACATGTATTCGATACAAGTATTGGAAACAAGTATCCGATAGAAGTATTCGTTACAAGTATTCGCTACAGGCATTCGATACATGTATTCGATACAAGTATTCTATATAAGTATTCGATACAAATATTCTATACAAGTATTCAATACAAATATTTGATAAAAGTATTCGATACATATATTCTATACAAGTATTCGATACAAGTATTCCATACAAGTTTGTATGTTTAAGTCTACGAAATCATCTTATTTCTCCAACATTTTTGGTTTCAGTTTACTATGAATTTGTACACTCTCAATTAATTTTTGGTTATACCAGCCTGAAGACATTTCCCAGCAGCGACACGTTTCTTTAAAATCCAGCGGCGCGCTATAAAAATTTTGAACAACTTGCCATATACTGCTGATTGCTGGCAAACTTAAAAAAATGAACTACCTTATTAAAATGCACGTTTATGCTGTGCTGTCTGCACCGCAACCAAATGCAGATAGATCTGTTTCGCTATCATTATAGCTCATTAGTGCAGTTTAGGTCTACTGCAGACAGCATGGCATAGAACTGGTTTTGCCTATATACCAAAGGCTTGTTTAGATACTAAAGACCTTGATGTATCTTAGGAAGAACATCAAGTACTGTCAGATGTGCGGCATCTTTTAGAAGTCAGGATAAGTTACGTTTTAATTTTCATCGCACTTTTAAATCAAGCTGTGCTATTACTTTATGGAGGCCTAAGTTTTATAATAAACTATCTACTAATATTAAATCGTTTATACCATCTGCTTTGAAAAAAAACTAGTTAAATCTTATGCCGTGGAAGAAGATTTTTATTCTATCCATTTGTCAGCTAGAAACTAGCAAATTTAATTAATTAATAAGTAAGTACTACGAAACTTTTAAAAATTACAGTAATTGAAATAATATGCCTTTTTACTCCAAATTCCTTTATTTGTTTGGTTACCTCATAATCGGATCAGGTAACAAAATTAAAGCATCCATACATAGGAAAAAAAATTAATATAACTTGCAAGAATTGTCATTTTGTCATTTTACATTCACAGTTTTTTCTTTGCCACCTGAACGCTAAACTTTCAAAACGATGTTGGTTCGTAATTTATTTGACATAATTGTGGCATAAGTTCCATTAATTTGTGTTTTTTCTTATGTATATATACTTTAATTTTGTAGTCTGGTATCAAGAACCGGTAACCGAATAAATAAAGGAATTTGAAGTAAAAAGACAAAAAGTTGAGTAATATTTACTATTTAAGATCATTTTATTAGCAAGTAACGTCATTAAGTATACATGTAGGAGTTTCTGCATTTACGCTTATTCCATTATTTAAAACACTGATTAAACTGTATAACGTTTGACATTGGCGCAACTACCACGCTGTTAGCATAAAGTAGTCTGTATTTAAAAATGTCTCGAGTTCCACTTATAAACGCAAAGAAAAAACTTTTGAATTTGAACTAATTTTGTCTCTTTTCACGCTCTTGGATGAGCTCCAAGAATTACTGACATACTATGTCACTGCTCTTTGCCAGCGCTCAGGGCGCTCGTCACCTTAGTATATGAATAGTTTACGAGGAAATCCATAATTTGCACTAAATAAATATAATGCAAAAAATACAGATGGCTTTAGTATAGATCGAAAACCAAAGATTTGAAGCCTTATTTATTGAAAGGTTGAAACTAATGGCTACTAATGGCATCATCTGGTTTTAGACTGATTGATGTAATAGAAATTCGAAGTATTAATACTTGTCTATCACTAGGAATAAATTGTAGTGAATATGTTTATTGGGGTAAAGTAAGAAAATCTTAAAAAACAGACGAGAACAGGAACAATAAGAATCTAAACAAATAATCATGGATGGATCATCAACGCGTCTGGTCATTTACTCAATCAGATGATCGATTTTCTTCTGAGCTGCCTCCTTCCAGGCTACTTCTACAGCATCATGAAACGCCACTAGAGCCTGTGAAGAATAGGCAAATTTTTCATTTTTTTTGTTTCCATTGTGTAACAGGAGGTGGGTGAAACATCAGGAGATCTTGACCGTTAAGGAAACAAATTGACCTTATGTAGTTCAAACCAATCCAAAGTAAGTATGCCAGATGTAGTCGTGTATTATTTTGCTGAAGAAGTGGACTGTAGAGAGTCCTGAGACTGTGTGGTGTCACTAGTTACTAAATACAGGGTTCTATAAATGATTTATGCATCCAGGGCGCTTATGGAAATTATCGATTAAATCAATTTGCCGCCTCTCAGGAATGTGAACACAACTATTGCTTTGACGTATACTTGTCATCTGTCGATTGTTGAATTTGATATATTTTAATATGAGAAAACGCGTGGGAGTATGTATTTTCAACTTATTCTCTAGTGTATTGTGCAATAATAAACTTTAAGGTTGCAGAAAGCTCACATTTCGGAGCTGTGGGGTGACACGGTTTTGTATAACTTTTAGGTGGTAGTAGTGGTAGTAAGGTTAGCTGCACTACACCAAGCTTGCACTGCAGAGGTTACCACCAACAATAATTATTTGTATTTCTTACCTTTGAAAGAAAAATAGAACCGTAAATTGTAAAGTCATAAATTTCGTGACTGTAACTTAATCTGTAACCTTCAGTACTGTCATGTTCATTGATCTTCAGTGATCGCGTGCTTATTGTAGCTTGTCAGCAGTTATAAAAAGGCGGCACAAAGAATTCAGAAATCAACGCCGCCCACGTTGCAAGAATCATTTATAGAAACCCTGTATATCGCTGATGGGCGGTATTGTTGCTCTTTACTGTGAAGACAAATATCTTCTGTTGCCATCTCCTCTTTTTAAAGACATAGTGACATATTAAAGACACTTTTAGAATAATCAATTCAACCAGCCGCATTTATTTTTTCCCTATTTTGTTAAAGGAAAGAACTTAAAGAAAACCCGTAACAAAGTAACTATTATAGTGGCAATGAATATAAAAGACAGAATAAAAGGAGGTGCAAAAATATTTACAATTACTAAATCGCATAAAAGTCATACCTGAAGATTATAAAATGACTTTGGATAACATAACGAACTTACTGTTATAGGTATGTATCTAAAAATGTGTTAACATCTACATACCAATAATGTTGTATTAACAATGCAGTTTTTAGCACTTCTGGAAATGTACTGCGTGTGATAACAATCATAAAGTGTGAAATTGCAAAATAAATATGGGTTTAGGAACAATCATTTGTCGTTTCCTGCAATACCTATGTATATCTGTGAATGTAAAGGCATTAAGAGCTGCTCATTTAACAGTTCGTTTTGACTTGATATGTAGCGTAACTAATAACTGCAATTCAAAAGCAAGGTAACAGCAAGTCAACAAATAATAAGCCCAGTAATGAAATCATGATTACCGAGACTAAGCACTTGATTTTAATTAATAAATTCAGTGATATGTAATTTTATAAATAGAATAATTTTGTATTGTTAGAATTACTTGCTGAATTTATAGAGATACTTCTTGCACTAAGATTTTGAACTTTGATGATGTACAAAGTTAGTTAAATTGGAAGCAAATTATTGATTTGCAATAAGTGTGTTAAATATGTTTCAAACCATTGAGAAACAACTCCCGCCCTAAAAGAATTTTTAAGACGATTATTGCACTACATACTTATACTTTAATACCTATAATATATTGATGTTATTTACCAAAAAGTTTTTCGGTACCGAAACGAATTCAAAAACAACCTCAGGTATGAAGCAATTTATTTAAAGTGAAAATCTACCATTCCAAAAAAGTTGTTTACGGACATTAGCCTGCGCACCCATTCCTATTTCTGGAAACTTTCCCTGCTTCCTACATTTATCACGTGCGAACACGGTATATTTTGAAACTTGGTGAAATTCTCGTAATATCACGTGTTGAGCTAGCAGCTTAAAGTTTATGTATTCAAAATGTGATTTCTCTTTTACATCACTCATTGTTCAATTAAGAATACGACATTGATACATTAGCATTAATTATTAGATCACTTAAATATAAATGAGCAATATATCAAAACTACGCCGAAATTCAAAAATAGGAAATGGCTGTAATTAGTAAGTTACTTTGAATACTTTAGAACTAGCATTCATTCCAAAACCAGTCTTGAGTACATCAAATACAAAATTTGATAGAATTTGAAAAAGTTTGAAGACCTTCTCTGCCGTTCAGTTACATTTCGTACTAAGAAAGTATGTTCATAATGATTAAATTGGTAATTTTAGGCTAAAGGGTATCTAACACTCACTTGTGAAGGGACAATAGTTTTGTTTTTAACACCTTTATCTTCCCATTTTCCCACTGACAAAACCGTACTATATTATAGCTATGACAGAAGACTGACTGGGAAAAGCAAGTCAAATGCTCTAAAAATTATTGGCGGCTTTGACAAAAAATTCAGATCAATGTCCAAAAGTATTACAAACTATACCACCAAAGCCCATGGTCAAAGATTTGGGCTTTTACTAAATACTTTTAGGCAATAATTACCTTTGTTAGATACTATACTATCTTTGGAAAATATTTTTTGTAAAAAAAACCAATTTGACCTAAGTAAACATACCGGTAACATAATACTTCAAATATTATTGCAATAAAAAATGAGAGGAAAAGAATAAGTACTTGTACAAGACCTCAGCTTAAATGAATTTAGTTTGTTGTGATAATTTATAGCAAGATTAAATCATGTTTTGATTATTAAACCAGACTGCTTAAAATATTACTTTAAATGCGTGATGCTTTTGTACCATATATGTTCTGTTGAAAAGATAAAAAAATGTTTTTATGCTCTGAAAACCCAAACACTTGCTAATGGCTAATGACTTACACATACTGTTTGTAATCAATACAAAAAAACAGTACCTAGTATTCAAATGGTAAGAAGTTAGACACCCGGCCACTCCTTTGAAGTAATTGTCGTAACTTCCGGGAGTGTTGCAAAGTCAATTCAACTAACTTAGAATTATGAGCTGCAAAAAAATTGTTAATTGTAATAGATCATTCGCACCGAAGGTCGCTTATACCACTTTTCTATAAATACTATTAATAAATGAAGAGAAATATGTGAAATCATTCTAGTTTTGTAAATCACTAAGTTTTTTGTGAAATTGCTAAATTCAATGTTATATAATTTTACAAGCCAGGAAATTCGTAACTATACCATAGTCGAAAATGGGTTGAAAATGAACCACATCAAAATAACAATATGTATTTAGCACAAAGATACAATTTTTGTATGTGACAATAAATATAATATATAGATTTTATTATCTACTTGTTTTGAAGGTTATCACTAAACTACTGAAAAAACAAATAAGTAGTACATCATGAGAACAGAACTAAATTCAAATGCATGTCTATGCTATACTGTCTGCGCCGCAACCAACTACATGCAGATCTGTTTCGCTGTTGTTACAGCTCATTGGTGTAGTTTAGGTCTAGTGCAGACAGCATGGCATAGAACAGATTTTCTCTATATACCAAAGGCTTGGTATGATGTTAGTAGATTAGATCTGTCAGCATTACACTGACATCATGACAAAGCCACCTTGTGAGAACTATTCAAGTGCGACGAATTTGTCAATAATATGGAGGTTCACACTTGGAAAGCATTTTTATAATGGAATAAGTTTTATTATTGAGTAGCTTGTTAGACTTGTAGTTTTCTGTAATAAGCAACTAAAAGTTGCTGCATATAATGTCTGTTGGTATGAATAAGACAAATACAGTAAATATTCGTTTAATTGGTTCTCTCCAAGATTTTTATTAAAGATGTTCCAACTTAATGATGATGCTCCTGATGTTCCTGCTTGTTTTGCAGAACTCCATGTTTCACTTAAAAATTTCAAACATTGGTGCTGATTTGTTTTCCAAGACCTGCTTGATTCGCATGTACCTTTTTTATTTTAGTATATTTTTGGGTATAATAATAAAACGGAAAGAGTTGAAACTTCGGGTTTCCATCAATTTCTCTTGTATTCCCAGACTCTTAACAAAGTTCCTGCTTTTTMTACTACTTGTCTTTAACTGTTTGTTGCAAAAGTGAAAAATTTGCTTTTAAGKCAACGGAGACAACTCTACATTAAAAATCTTCGGGTAACGTACTATGAACTCATCTCCAGTTTAATTTAAATTTCTAAATACTCCCGCAAAATTGCTTGCTTACGTAACGAATAAGCAAAAAGTCGATATTTTCTTTGCTATGCAGCGTACATAGGCAGTTAGGTTAAGGTATTGTTAGACGTGCCAAATTTGACAGTCAATGGCTACCACCAAAGGTAGAGATGTTACTTATAAAAGAATAATAATAATTGGCGAATTAATTAATTATGATATAATATAATTTAGAAGATAATAAAAGCGTGACATTCTTATGCATGGGAAAAATTTTGCTAACCTTTACAGTTCAAAAATTATACCAAAATTTAGCTTTTCCCGAGCCTCCCTTATAAGAGAATAAAATTTTTCAAACAAAAGTTGTGTAAGAGGTCGTGGACATTTTAACCAAAATAATTTGAACGTTCCTTCCTATTTAAAACTTTAAATCATATGTAGCCAATATGAAGATTAAAACGCCCATTTGCGGTTGATAAAACAAGCTATAATATCCGAGGGTGAATGCTTTCAGCGTCCATAAATATAAGATAATATTTTGTCGGTTCTTCGTCTTTGACAAAGATTACAGGTGTAATCGAAACGTCAGACAATTAACTTTTTGTCAGTGTTTTCAAGAGACAGCGATCTATCCGACAAAATATTATCTTATAAGCTATAATATCATTTTTTTTCGAATTTCTCTCGTTCATTTGTAATTACTTTTCCCGAAGATTCTACGACATGCCGTTCACGAGGTGCTGCACGCATATTGAACACCGGGATTTTAAGTCAAAATAGATTTCTGTGTCCATCTATGAGCCAAACATCAATGTGAGAAGCTGGTTGAGTTGAGCGTCCTAGGTATTAACCTCGGAACCTCAATTCGATGAACCGATTGTAGTAAAACCTTTTTCATTAACCCTGGTGAGTGATCTCACTCGTATGGAATGCAATCATTCCTGGTGGTAATTAATGAGACCTTCATGGCGTTAAAAGGTATGACTACAAAGTAAATATCGAGTATGGATGTAATGTGAGATATTAAAGAATTAATAATCGGTTTCAATTTATTTTCAGTCCCCTGCATATCACTGCAAATTCGCTATGAGTTCATGTAAAACTGTAAAACGCATCATTCTTCTGTTCGTTACCACATGCTACGTGCTAGGTAGTATAGACAATGGCTTATACCTATACAATTCACGTAATATATGCTTCTATTTCTAATAAATTCTTGCTGAAGGCTATTTATGCAAAGAATTATTTGTCCTGCGTCAGTTCACGTGTTTTATGTTTGAACAGTGTAATCGAATTCCTCAAATAATTTAATCCCTTCATCTTAAATGCGTTCGAACGACAAAACAACATCGTTAAAATAGTTAAAAATTCCCAATAATTTGCGGAAAATTACGCATGGTGCTGATTGACTAGTCTGTTGTAATGACCAATAGCTTGCTAATTTATGGTTCTCCACAAGGTCACAAATATAGGAATTCCTTACACGAGACAATCGCAAGGTAGAAACAGGTCGAATGTGGCGAAACGATAATAAAAAAATGAAGTACGCAGGAGTCTGATTGGACAATTTGATACCGCCTGAAATCAGTTTTAAGGAAGAAGGTGCTACAAATATTATCTACGTTTTACTTAACCTTAGCCCAATGACATAGGTACTTCAATAGATTGTATTTTACGATGTATTTTATTACAAGTTACATTCGTGGAATGAAAACCAGTGTCCGGGTTATCACGTGTATGCAGCAGTAAAGAATTTGAAAGTACTAATATGATGCGCAGGTTGGATAAAGTCCAATCAATTCGGTGCGTGCATGAAACCGCAAATCTTCTGTTGTATACTGCAACAGACACACGTAATAAAATAGTATATACATTGATCTAAATCCGATTCTGATTATCATTAGCCGACAACAACAACAAAACATGACTATTTTATGTCTCACTGCATTTAATGCATACCGGTTACTAAAAATAGCTAAATTTTTCCACTTTTATGCACGTTTCTATATTTGTTTGAGCATTTAAATTATCTTTATGACCTGCTYACGTTTTGTAGTTGGTAGATTGAGCTTGCACTCAAGTTCAACTGGAAATGGAATACGCACACATGCTTATTATTGTTAAATTATTTTTTGGGTCAGATTCAWCAGGATTTTACCAAAATTATTTCTTATAATTAATTATTCAAAAGCAACTTTAGCTTTACATGAAGATATTAAATATTTTATTACACGCTGTTATACAATGCAAGTTTTTTAATGTTCGGATACATCGATTATCGCTTAAAATAGCAGTTTTTGTTTAAAAAATTTATACAGCTTGTCCCATATTTTAAATATGACATAATCGATTAACCTGCTTTTTCATTGACGATTGTTAATACTAATTCACCTTGATACTTTTACTTCAACAAATGCTTAAAATGTTTATTAGTTCATAAATACATTGCTGTAGCACTATACAAGTCTCCTGGAAACCATGGAGTTTACCCTGTTTGTCGAGGAATTGGTGACACCTCTTTGCAGGCTACACAGGCCAAGTATAGCTACAGTTTATGAGTATATAGGTACCGCTTAGATTGAAAAAGGTAAGACAACCTAGGGCGAGTCTCCTATGCTCAGGCTAAAGCTTTCAGGTCAATTGGCGTATCTCACAAAGGCCCATTATCAGACAAGGTGTATTGACTCCATGCTTAAAAAAAAGTTGTCAGCACTTCTCTAAGGCACATAAACTAAGAGTTATATAGTTGATAAAGGTTATCCGCAGATAGTCTTATTGGTACTGGCGTGGAGCCTTGTAGCAGATAATCTACTAAGTCAGAATAGTATTTACGCACAGGGATACCCGGACGATATCCCCATCATGGTGTACGGGGGTTTAAAGAAATTGTCGAATCAGACGCAGCAGGAACTAAAAACTGTATAAGTGGTGTACAAGGGAAAAGGATTTCGAAGACTTCAATGGTAGAGTTCACCACAAGTAGAAACTTTCAACAACTGAAGTAATAAATACTAGGATGACTTTCAAACCTCATCTAGAAAAAGTTACTAGTAAAGCAACGATAGCTTTATGGCAGTTGATACATGACAGAAAATATGTTGGAACCAGAACAAAAAATGGTCTACTGTATTTATAACAAAGTAGTGATACCCATAGTTACGAATACATATGCCTCCTTGTACGGTGGCACAATTCATGAGCAAAAGTGCAAAAAAAAAACAAGCTAAGTAAGCTACAACGATTTTCATTCTTGGGGAATTAAGGAGGCGATGCTACAACGCCTACTATGGTCCTTACGCCTTGTAATATCAGAGGCACTGATGGTAACATAAAGGCTGCAAATTGCGGGTCATAAAGATACACCCGTTAGAAAGGGAACCCATACCATAATATTCGTGAGGTTAAATGATAGCTGCATGCTGAGCATTACAAAGAAAGGCAGATGCAGCGTAATATTTGAATTCTTGAAACCTTCCTTATCGCTGAAGGAGTGGTAGAAGCGGGTCACAACAACATGCTAGCAATTGAGGACATGTGGTACACCGATGGCCGAAAAACAAAGAATGGAATTGGGGCAGGAACGCACGATATTCGGGAACGCGAAAGCATAAACCTCTTGCAGTCGTGGTAATCACAACCTATGTTAGGGAAATTATACCCTCCAACGTGAATGCCTAGATGCACATCGTGTTTTAGAAGCGCACGGCACAGTTGTCCTGGAATGGGCTCGTGGGCATTAAGGGATCGAGGGTATTGAGAGATCGACTAGCAAAGAGAGAAGCTAAAGTATCCTTAGTATGGCCTGAGCCTGCAGTCTGCACTTTACTGGTCCCTGCAATGCGATAATCACATATGTTCATATGCGTGTTTACACTAGTAGTTGTAGTATTGTGCTGTTTTTAAATACAAAAATTCAACTCCTTTTAATAAAAGCTGTTTAGACTAAACAGATAAAACAGTTGCAGTTGTGTTTTTGTTTTGCCATTCAAACCATAGAAACAGCTGTCGTTTTGTTTATCACTTCAGTTATTTGCTAAACAAATGAGGAGGTAGCTAGTTTTCTTTCTATTATTTGTTTAAATAAATAAGTATGTTTAGGGGGGAACTCTTATTTATTCTCGTGTGGGGTGAGCTTTTGCTACGTAATTTGAAAAAAATAATACGAAAACGATGCACATACAGATGTTGCGTGAGACCGTTATTAAATAAATGATTGGGCCAAAAAGATTACAACAGGACGACATAGGATAAGCAGGCTCCATTTAAGGACGGTGTTGCTTAAACAGACACTTATCTAGAATTAGTATAGCAAAACATGCTATATTATGAAACTGCTTGCCAACTTTTATGTGAATGCCTTGTACTTATGAAGAAAAAACAACATTTCTTTGGGGTACCATTTGCTGAACCTGATTGACCAACTAATTGTATCCTAGAATTTATTGAGAATATAAGACAATGGCGTAACAGGGGGAGGTACTGGGGGCACAATAAGCTGAACCTTTAATAACAATAAAGATCGAATCTATACAGACAATCCACTATCGCGCTGAGACTCCTGTTTCTTCTAGTAGTGTGTACTCTATCAAACTGACTAAGATAACGAATATTTGCACCTATATTCCTTCTAGACATATGACGTACTGACAAATCAAAGGAGCTTTTAGAAATGTCACTGCAACCAGCCACAAAGTGTAATTTACGCCTATTTAGTTAAATGAAAAAAATACGATAACATAAAAAGCAGGGCAACGATAAGGCTGACTAATTTCGCTGACTATTTCGTCTTTATAAAACATGTACCAAAATTTGTTTAAATAAATCTGGTTAGGTATTTTTTATGCTTATGTCAGTAAGTAAATTACAGTCAATAGAATATTTGCATAGCACTGAATACATACTAAAACTGTTTCTCATTATACAAACAAATTATAACAATAATTATTCTTCACGTGCCGCATGCACATGCAAGTATAGATCATTTGCCCGTTCATTAATAATCAACTTCATGAATGAAAATGTTTCTAATTAGCCTTTATAGTATTACAGCTTGAAAAAAGTAAAAATGCGGCTGGTAATAATTGTTTTTAGCTAGGTGAAAAACATACAATTTATGGTTCTTTTGACTTTCGAAGGTTTTGTTACATACTTTCGCAACCAACTTGTGGGAATGAGCTAAGTATCCATTACATAACATCTTGGTTGCACTTCTAAATCATTTTCTTGTTAACAAAACTGCAATTTACATAATGAGAATAATTTGCCTTTATAACGATCTGTAATAGTTCTATCTGGAAAATCCAGATTTCTGTTTCTTTGAGACCCAGGCATGTTGCTCACACCCGCAAATTTGGAAATGAGCAATTGTAGAATTATTGCAGATCTTGATTATTTGTTAGTTTGTTTATTTATATTTGATTACTAGCTTTCTATATCCAAAACACCTTCTTAATGTTGTGCCTAATTAAATATAGCAGATACTCCTTATATTATAATCAAAGGTTATACTTGAGCCCCTTATAACTTATAACTATATTACTTTTAGCAATATTGACACATCAGAGACAAAAATGTTTCTAGTCGATTATTTTACAACATTATAAAGTCTTTTTCTTGTAAATTCTCGACTGGGTTACCAAACCACATAAACCAGCGCATATGTTTTTCTTACACTAATAAAATCTCTGTTATCACAGACCTGTTTCAACAGAAACAAGTGACTCGAAACCTTTTACCTTGTTGTTTCACTCGTTAACAAAAATCAGGATTTTACTGCAATTTATCACTATACGATACCTTAAATAGAGATAATATTAAACGTTTTATATTAGGTCGTCTTTCGTAACTTGTACTTGCATCACAAACTGCGTAATACTGAATCACAGTGAGATAGGTCTAGCGTCTAGCCAAATTAATAGCATTCAAGATGAGATATTTTATGGACGTGTATAACGTATGGGCTTCCTTACTGTCGTTGCCAAGAACGTCACAGTCTATTTATTTTAATAAAATGTAAATCTTTCGAAGAAAAATATTATCAATAAGCCCGTGGATGATATTTCTAACTAGGTTTTTCTACAAGCGCCATTTTTGCAAATGGGTTTTACACTAACAGAAAAACCAACCGATAACGAAGTGTATCGGTCTATTTATTTACTCGCACAGGTCTGATGACCTCTGTGGGAGATAAGTGTGACATTTTGCAACAAAACTAGGAAATGAATTTATACAGTTCATTGTTAGTGTACTCCGTAGCGTAACAAACAAATCTGATGGACATGTACTTGTTTTTTTGGTTGATTACGTTCAATAACGGACGAATACATTTTACCATAACAATGTTAATATCAAAAAGAGTATTTTAAATAAACAGCAAGAAAATAATTACTGCAGTTGATGAGCTATTGTACAATTCAGGGCTACTACCACCTGTTCATCCACCCGCATGCCACTCTTATTTAAAGCCATCGTTTATATTGTTTACTTGCTATATAAGCTCTAGTTTTTTCTGTAAAAATTGCGGAGACTTACAATTTCATATTATATTTAAGTATTATAATCAAAACACCTATTTTTGTGACAATTCAATACGTACCAAAAAAAAACATTATATTAGTCTTTAAAGAATTTTGGGACCTGTGGTCCTTTGTCAAACTTATAGTTGATGCTTCACAAAAGTGCTTCAAGTACTAAAAGTTTAGCTATTTGACAGAATGCTCGCTTTTATGCATCTAGATCATAAGAACAACAAGAATATCGTACTTTATGTGCTATCCACACCCATCAATAAATACTGTTTATTAGCTTAACAAAATCAAAACTAGCCAAGAAATGGCGGATTTCATACATCTTTTTTGAAGTTACATAGTTCCCTTTGATGTCTACAAGTAACACTTATTAATTATTAATACTAGTAAAACAACTTTATATCATTATATTTAGGAAGTTAACAAACATTCGCCATACCATCAAGCATAGCAAATCTTAATTTTCCGATCTAGTTACGTTTCCAATACTCTAAAATTAATTGTGTTATAGAATACAAAATTTTGTTACCTGCAACTATATATAATTTTTTCTGTTAAACAGTATAATATATCAAGTCACAGACATATTTGATTTTATATTCCTTTGCAATCTGTAAAGGTCTCGATTTTTAACAGATTTTAACAACGTTAAATTATTACGAGTCTCAGTTATTTAGCTAATTATAACACGATCTTTGTAGTATTTTTCAAGGTAGCTGTATAGTGAACGAACATATACTAAGAACTTATCAATATTTACCACAACCCACGCCTAATTTACAAACAATTCTGTGCACTCAAATGTAACAACTATAGTGCTCGAATTCCTGAATTAAATCAATGCAAATTTATTACCGATATAAGAATAAAGTAATGCCACATACATCTTTTTAATGAAACAACGGTTACGGAAAATATATTTTACAAAATGTTTTACTCGCGCTTCCTATATAAATAGTTTTTAGGCTTAAATAAAATGTAATGGTCATCAGTAAGATGCTTTCATATTTAAGATATTTTGCATGAATCCTTTTTAGAACTTTTTAAGTAGTCTTTAATTCACATACAACTATTAGCCAGTTTATTTTTTCTTCTGGAACATTATTTCACTTTTGACATTTTTTTAAAAAGGATAGTTTTGAGTTTAATTATATGTAACACTTGGTATTTTAATAACAGTATACATTTAAAATCCACAAAAACGGTTTTTTATTGACAACGGTTGATTTAGAATAGTAGGCTATGGTTAAACAAGTGGTATTTGTTGTTAATTGTATTAGTGTAGTTCAAGTTCTATACAAAAACGAGCTTCAGGAGTCAAAAGATTGATATGTTACAAGTGTACCTATTATTCTTATCAAAAAAAAACAGAATTAGCTTCTGCTAAATATACTAGAAGATTTATAGGCGGAAGACAACCGCATCAAACTTGTTTTTTGTAATTACACATAACTTTTCAAAAAATCAGTAGTTTGATAAACCCAGAACTGCATATTTGATATTTAACAATGACAACAATCTGCGCCAATGTATTTCACAACATGTATGTATTCACTTAATTTAACTGTTTATTTGCAAATGAAAAAAAAACAGTTTGTTGAATTTAAAAGATAAGAAAGCTACAAAAAATCATATAAACCAAACGCTACACGGTAATTCTGCAGATACCTTGCTAAGAGGACAAACCTAGATTTACATATATATGAAATTTTTTACCGAGAAAACGAATAAATTGTGAAGCATGGCTACAAAGCGTAAAATCGGATGACTGACTTTTTTGGACAAATATTCGAAGAAAATTTATTTATTGCAAAAAGAATTTTAGAATTATGTACATAAAATTCCATTGAGAGTTTTACATAATATCTCGTTCCAACATAGCAGTGCACCGCTATGCATACTGTGTTGGTCAGAAATCATTTAAATGAAGTTTTTAATAGACAGTGAGTTGGAGAAATACCTATAGAAAGTGTCAATAAAAAGTGGTTTTGTATATATTAAATATAATCCGTTAGTAAGGGTTACATATCGCTGAAATATAAAAGAAATAAACTTAATGATGGTTACAAGCTTCTGAAATAGTTGTATCTAAAAGAACTACTCAATGAGGTGCCTTAGGAATGTTTTTTTAATTCTAAAAAAATCTACCAATATTGTCTGCCTTAATCTACTTTGAAGCTCTTCAACTAACAAACTTACCATTGCATAAAAATCAAAACACAATGATATACGACGTGTGTCTTTTATATTAGTCTATAAGTACTTTCCAGTCGAAGAGGATTACAGTAAGCATTCAAAACAATTGCACTAGTGCACTAGTGTAACTTAAGTACTGTTTGAAACTATTTTTCGCATTTAATACCTCCTCAATCCGCAAGGTTTACCACAGTTCTAAGGCGATAAAAAAGAAATGTAAATATTGCAAACAAAATATGTAAAATAAGAATAGCAAGTTTAATTTTTGTGAATACGAAAAAAACTGGAAAAATGAAAGCAATCATATAGCCTCTCTTAGTTAGGCTTTAAAACAAACATATCTTATTATGCTCTAAACATATTTAATAAATGTTTGGAAAACGGTTAATCGAAAGCTAAACGACAGGAAATCCTTAAAAGAGAATCAGAAATAAATATATTAAATAATTTATTGTTGGTGTCAGTCGCAAAAAAAAATTTAATGGCAATTTAATTAAACACGAAACAAATAGGATTTATGCAAATCTTTCATTTCCTCTAACAGTTATTCCACCTGTAAACTGTTTTAAGCACAACATAACGTAAAATTACTTCGAGTATGACACAAAAATGCTTCTCCAGATTGAAATTAACCTAAATGTTCAGTTTAAAGCAAAATCATGTCTCTTTCGTGTAAAAAGCACGAGAAAATTATTTGTTAAATGTGTGGTTTAATTAAATAACTTCTCAAGAAATACATTTTGCGTTTGTTTTAATTTACGAGTATTAATACTTATATTTACAAATATTTTATCCGTTTCGTAATTTTAATGTACCTTTATTACTTATACTTAGTCATATAGATACGTTTAGCAGCTTTTTAATCGTTCAATAGACCAGGTACGGGAGATTTGCCATGTACTTCTGTCCAGAGTTCTGTCCACTTGAAAATAGACAATTAAGTTATTGAAATAAACGGATAAGAATCTCCAGTACGTATGGAATTCCCTTCCATCAAAACAAAAAAAAACGTCTTCAGTAAGATGTAAAAACCCATTTTTTATCAATAATCTCACAAATGTTATTGATATTCTTTTCTCCGAACTAGCCACTTATCTCCTCAGCAATCAAGTAATGTAAATAAAGACATCGCAAGTAAGAGATTTCAATGTGACATGACAACAATAAGAAGATTTATCTTAGCAGCCGGAGCATAGAAGAAGAGTTTTTGTGTAATGGTCTTGATCAAATTAACATTTCAGCATCACGTTCGTATATTGCCGGATTTACCGTATTTTATTCTCATTAACTGACATGAGGAAAGAGTGATTCAGATTTTTGCGCCTTTTGTGGACCGCATGAATTCGGTCATCTTATGATGATACTTTAAAGTAGGCAAAATTTTAAGTTGAACATAGTTTTTGTTCCTGAGATATGACGAGCCGAACCACTTAAATAAATAAGATAAATTCAACATTGTTGGCAATCTCCTTCATGGTAAAATTTTTTAAGTACATAAATGTATTATATTACTGAAAAATTTTTTCACGTAAGCACGTTTAGATGGAAAAAAATCTGAATTTTATTGATAATATTCGATTAATTGGTATTTTTCTAGTAAAGAATTAGCAAACCTCGATAGATACTTAAAAGCTTGTATTTTACAGACTTTTCTTGTAAAAATGTACATGTAAGCATATCTGAAAAGATTAGTTTCTTAATTTTTATTTTTTTATATTTTTTCACCTTTTTCGTGTAGTTTCTATTTATGAAAAAAGCTATTGTCGTCTGACGTATGTCATTCACACTCATAGCTCGAGAACGGCTCAACAACAGATTGGACTCGATGGCTCGTTCTTGGCCTAACGATGAACAACACATACACTTTTCGTTTTCTGTAAAAATTTGTTTTCCATAAAGGAAATTGCATTAATGCATCTTTCCTCGGAAAGGCTTTTTTAATCTTGTTTTAGTTTTTCTTTATTTAATTTTAATTTACACATATTTTGTTCTGAAAACCTATCACAAATTTTATGAGATTTATTATGCTTTCTGCATGAAAATAACTACTGATTAGGGATGCTGAGCAAAAATGCTAATTATTTTCTACATAAATATTTTGGAACTTTCTCGTACTACATTTTTTGTAAAATCTGAAGAAATGATTAAATAACGCAGTGTCTGAGAATTTCATCTTGAATGAATGAAGTGTTTAAATCGTCATATATCTAAAACAAAAACTATACTGAACTTGAAATTTTGCCTAGCTTAAAATATCATCATGGACTACCATTTAGATCACTTTTGAATTCAATTCATAAGGTCCACAAAAGGGTCACTTTTTGCAAGAAATAAAAGTAATTTTATGTGTATAAACGTAACAAGGTTTAGACAAAAGTGGGAAAACGAAATTTTTTAACACAAATTGTTGACACAGTTACGAACGCACGAAGGAGAGCAAGTGACCTAATGAATTTCCATCAGCAACAAGAAGATAACCGAAGGTCAGGGCCAGTGTAAAAAATGGTACATATGTGTGCAAAAAGAGATACACTTATCATAAAAGTCCAACAGGCTGTGATATTATACAAAACATAATTTCTCATTTCTGATACTCTATAATTCTTCGCTATCACTTCGTTATTTTTTGTTTGTGAACCTACTAATAATGGTATGTGTATCTAAAACGTATACACAATGAATCACTGGTGTTATTGGTTCGTCCGTATCGAAGACAGGGGTGGATAATTGAAGGTAAACACACAACCTTTCAGTTAATGAAACTCTTCCGTGTCAGCTGTGCACACCTACCTACCTCAACCGCAAAGTCAATCCCACATTTACTTTTAGCACATTTTTTTAATTTCCTAGGCTATCTCCCAGCCAAGGAGACACCGCAGACGAAAAAAGCAAATTTCTCAACCGATTTCTAAAACCGCGAGTAATCGAGCGTGAGGCATTAGCGAATTCGCGCGATTTTGGCACACGCGACTGCAAAATCGCACCTAGCCCGCTTTAATTGCGATAATTACTGGTGCGAATGGGGTTCATTAGAGGCAATTAGCAAGGAATCCTACCTGATGGTGGTGTGAGAGTTTTCTCCTGGACTCCTCCATTCTTCTTGTTGTCGTTCACAGTCCCGTTGTCGTACGTCATTATCACTTAATAATTAAAACTACTCGAATAATAAATAAATAAATAATAATAATAAGGAATGCTTAAGAATCGTCGCGAATACTGTTGGTATGGTGTGGTGTTGTCTGTGCCGCACCACTACGTCGTCACTCACGCAAGGCAGGTGGGTTACTGACGCCGGCCCCAAAGTAGTCCCGATTAAATATAAATACATACTCGTACAGTACGTATACATAGCACGGGGGCCATCCACAATTATTACTGGGGACGCCAATTACTGTGGCAATTAAGTTTTGCGACGGCCCTAAATCAACGAGTGGGAAATAAATCAATTCGACGACTTATCTCGAATATACGTTGGCCAGGTCGTCGACATCGTGACAAGAAAAGTGGTCATGCAAATTTGTTTTGTTCCAACGTGTTCCCGAATCAGTCACCAGAATGTTCCGTGAAGAGAGTTTCTCGATCTAACATTTGCAATACAGCACGTGCACCTCTTCCTTGTCTGGAACCCTATGATTTATAATTCTTATTAAAGTGATGATTATCACTACATGCAAGCCCGGCAGATCATGTCTGGCTCGACTGGGTAGTTGATAGTTGAAGAGGGATATTTTAGGAATTGTACCTTAAGATTTTCTTAATTAAATAAAAAATAAAGAATTTAATTACGTTCAATGATATGTCATGGTTATTGATTTCTCAAACAATTCCGTATGATCCCCCATTCTACACATATTTTCAGGCTTGACTACATGCACTGAACATCGCGTTCAAACGTTTCTGTGTATATTTCCCGAATAACAAATGGATACATAGGTAATATTTTTTAAAATTGAAATTAAAGGCATAAGCGACAAGGATTTACGGTTAATATGAAATCTGTCTAAATAGACTTTTATTGTTGGCTAATAATGTAATAGTGGGCCCGTCTATGCTACCAGATTAATGAAGTCTTATTTAAGCTCTCTTGCCCCTTGAGATCCAAATTTTTATATAGGGGGTAAAAAATATTTCGGTAGCAATAATTCAAGATTGTGTCTCTATAAAGTTTCTAGTTCATGTATATAATCGTTGCTGCGCCTTTTTTAAATAAAAAATAATGTTCATGATTGTACGCAAAAAAAACAAAAGATGACAAAACGTAAATACTAGTTTCTACGCTTCGTAATAAAAAAAATCCTTTTTATACATAAATGTTAATTTATCACAAAAAATGAGTTTTATTGCATCAAAATGTGACAAAAGATCGATGTAATTGTGTTGGACTTCTGGACATTATGAATTCTTCATTCCCTTTTGGAACTTTAGATCTAGGGACTTCAGAGGTTCCGCTTCGTGGTCTACCTCTTTTACCTTGAACCTGTACTGGGCTTACCCAATTTACTAAAGACTGCCAACGTACGCGAAAATCCAAGAGACCCTTTTGGAATCTGTAGACGATTGCAATCTCGCCCATATTGGAACCAACTGTTGGCAACGGCCAAATATACTCCATGAAAGATTAGACAAAGTGTCCACTTTTTCGAATCACTTCCAAGCCTTTTGATATTCGATGATGTGGGCGTTGGGTTTTTAACTCATATCTTCGTAATCGGTCCCAAATTGTCGTTTTCGGTGATAATATATCAGAAAGCCGTTCCATTACTTCGGGTGTGCCACAAGGCTCAGTACTGGGCCCATTACTTTTTTGATACACACTGTGTTAAAAATTGTAGTATTCAGTGTTATGCAGATGACTCGCAGTTACAATTTTCTTTCAACCCTAAAAGCCCTGCGATATCCTGCGAGCTCGTGGACCGTGACCTAAGGGCTATAGCTGATTATTCTCCAAACAATAAAAAAGTGTGCAGCAATATTGTTCTGTCCAAATAGTTTGATAGAAAGCATATTGACGGATTTTAAAATAAATATTAATAATCAACCGTTGACTGTTGTTAACAGCATAAGAAACTTGGGCTTAATATTTGAAAGCAATCTTTGTTCTAAACAACATATTGCTGGCATAGTAAGGAAGGCTTATCTAGCTTTGAAACTGCTGTATTGTAACAGATATTTAATAAATTTCAGAATGCGTAAGAAACTTTGTGAATCGTTAGTGTTGTCCATCCTTAATTACGGTTTCAATGAGTTTTACTAATGTTTGCATAAAATAACTAAGTTAAGATTACAGAAAATCCAGAATAGTTGCTGTAGATTTGTTTATCGCATACCCCGTGATGAAAGAGAAAGCACTGGATTGGCTTAGAGTAGATGATAATGATAGGTATAGTTTGTCAGTGTTTTTCTTTAATATGTTGGTAACCTCCTCACCTCTATGCCTTCAAGGCCAGTTTCACTTTAGATCTGATAACATAAAGGAATACATTAAGGAATCTATCTTCACTATCAGTTCCTAGATATCATACTACCTTGTTTCGCAGGTCATTTTCTTATAACTGTGTAATTATATACAACAGTCTGCTTGAATATCTGAAAATGCTTTATTTACGCCAATTCTGAAAGCAGTTGAGAAAAATTTGGTTACATTCGCAGTAATTTATAGGCCTAGGTTAGTTTGTTATTGTTATGTTATATAAATAAATTTAGTGTAAGCTATGTGACTCGTATATGTAGATTTTTCACAAGATTGTTCCATTACCATGTACAACTACTGCTTGTTATTGTTCCTGTTGTCATAATTTGATTGTTAATTATGGCTTGTAGTAATGGAAAAGGGTGAGTTGAGTAGCCTTTTGCTAAATTTCGCCTTAATAAACACGTATTATTATTATTATTATTATTATTATTATTATTATCAATATTATTATTAAGCTAGTAGATGCCCCTTACCAAATTACAAAGCAATTCCAGATAAAATAAACATTTTTACGCCCCAAGAATTTGGTTTACTTTTCACATATTGCTTTATTCAGAGGTGTCCCATGAATGGAACGATTTGTTCGTCGATGCATAAATTCTCTTCAAAATTTAATTATGTGCAACGATTTCTAATGGCATCGTTAAGAGGTCGTTTGTCATTGTAATTATCTGGAATCTACAAATTGTTGACACAATGTAAATTTGTTCGCATTAAAAAAATATCTCTGATCATTGTGTCTGTAATCCAGAGCTTAAGTCCGGAAATCGAACAGTCTATATGAAGGTCCACCTTGAACAATCCAGAAATCCACATGTTAACAAACTGTTATAACCTAATTGCATCTAGCGATTCTAATGCTACATCCTCTAAGAACTGATAGATAGGTATTGTTTTAAAAAGCTTGGATGCATCTCGCCGGTAAACCTTCCTTGTAGGTATACCAGTTCAATTAGCGTGGTCACCTACAATTCCAAACCATTTGTTTAACGAAAACTGTTGTTGAAAACGATCTTCATGCAGATTTTTTCAGTCCATAATTATATTGTTATTGTAAAAATTCTTTATTGCACTGCCTCTTCGGTTGGAGTTAGACAAATCAGCGACAGTAGTTCTGAACTTTGAACAAATATATGCAAAAGCCTTGACAAAATTCAGTGCGCGTTGTAAAATCAGCCGGAAGAAGTGATTGAATGCGTTGTATGTGATATGGATACAACAAACAATCCCTCAGTATTTTCCACATAGTCCTATCACAATTAAATTGCAATTTTTAATAGTAATCGTGTAATGTACAACCGCCGAGCTCTTGCCAACGGTAAGTTTATACGTGACACGCATGTCAGTATGCATGATAAAGCATAAACAACTAAACAAAGACTTTCATATGACGATGTACTCAAAATCAATATCAGTTCCAAAAAGAAATGTGCAGTGGTACAACGTATTTTTGTACTTTCGATACAAATCGTCAAAAAATATTCTATAACCGAAAATAACCCCATAAATTTTTGATCTATTATGTTTACTATACAATCTATATATGTCCTATGCCTCAAAGAAAAGCAAACCTCAACTATTTAACTTTTTTGGTGCATCTATGTAGTTGAGAACAACCCGCTTCCATAGGTTTCTTATTGGTACATATTCTAGGACATTCCAGATCCTTCTATTCCAGTTTTTTCTAGAATATTCGATAGCAGATTGTTGGTATGTCGAGATTCAGCACCCACACTGAATGGTCCTATGTTTAACAACATTCTAGAAGCGTCCAGTAGGTTTCATTCTAGGACATTAAAGTGCGTCTGATAGTAAACTGTGTGCGGTTGGTATATTTACATCCACCATCTACACTGAACAACCTTCAATCGTTCCAGAACACGCTATATCTTTCCGGTCCAGTTTATTCTACAATAATCGGTAGTGAATAGCCTTCGAAAGTTTCAGAACATTCTAGATCATTCCGGCCCAGTTTATTCTAGAACAATCCATACTAGGCAATCGATATGGTACTACTACCCACAGTGACGAGTTTTTGAACGTTCCGGAACATTCTAGATCCTTCTGATCTAGTTTATTCTAGAACCTTTGATAGTGAACGGCCTTCGAAGGTACCGGAACATTTTAGGTCTTCCGGTTCAGTTTATTCTAGAATATTCGATAATGAACTGTATTCAAACGCTCTAAAACATTCTAAATCATTCCAGGTCAAWTTATTCTAGAAAATTCGATGATGGGTGGTCGGTACAGCCAGTACCATCATCACCACCCACACTAAGCGGTTTTCGAACGATCCAAAACTTTCCAAATCCTTCCAATCAAGTTTATTCTAGAACGTTCAATAGCGAACAGTCTTTGAACGTTCCAGAACATTCTAGTTTCTTCCGGTTCAGTTTATTCTAGAACATTCCTTAGCGGGTGGTCGGAACAACTACTACTACCAGACACACTGATTGGTCTTCGAACGTCATAGCTCATTCTAGATCCTTCATTAGAACATTCGAGTAGACCCGTTAGTAAAAGTGGCTAGTATATAAAATATACCACCTACACTGAATGATCTAATAATGTTCCAGAACTTTAGATAGTTCCGAAACAGTTCATTCTAGAACATTCGATATTGAGTGATGTTCCAAAAATGTTGAGCTCTTGGTTTTTGTTGTCCAATTTATTCTAGAACATTAATTAGCGAGTGGTCAGTGCATGATTATCACCACACACACTGAGTGGTTTGAGAGTTTTCTGGTATAACTAACTTTACAGGTAGACATCTATAAGATAAAAATCAAAATGTGCGTTTTCATTATTCTCTATTATCCAAAGTTATATTTCCAATTTGTGGTATCGACCTGACTACTTTGCGGTTGCGGTAACCATATATAGTTCTCATAAACCTAATGAGCCAAATTCTTGAACTTAAAGGCTAAACACACAAACTTTGAAGCCACCGAAGCAGACAGTATTAGTCGTTCTAAGTTATCAGGTTCTAGTAAAATGATGTTGTTAACTCCATAACTTTAAAGTAGCAAGAATTAAATTTATTAAACTCCACACATGCACTGCAGAAATTACGTAATCGTGCTATTCTGGAGCGTAAATAACTTTGTTGACTTTCATTTTAATCTTATAAGGGTTTCTTTCATAAGAAGGAAAAATTACTCAATAATACCGTGATAATAATGTAGGTAATATATAGCATGCTTAGTCACAATGCTAACAGTAGCATAAAGAACCTCATTCATCTACTTGAAATACATAACTTTTTAGTGATGCAGACCACAAATAAATGTGTATTAATAGGTAAACAGCAGAACTCTGGAGCTTTCTTATCCATTATAACTATTTAAATTTGCACCATTTAGTAGAATTATCAGGATTAGTCCATAGTGTTTCTTAACCATCATGCGGTAAGAAAACAAGAATTCTTTTTAATGTGATATGCAATTTTTTTTACTGTATTTGATTGATGCTTCATGCCCAGCCTATCTCTCTAATTTTAGCTAAAACAAATTACTGTAAAAATGCAAGGCGGTAATACTTATAGTAATAGTTTTTCTTTACAAGTCCCTAATTATTTGAAACAACTGTCACTGTAAATAACAATTTTACGAACTGGACAGCTTTTTTATGAAACTCAACCGGAAACTGTTAAGTCAAAAGTATTTCAAGGACCTGAATGCTTCAAAAGCATGACAAATTGGTTAAACGTGCAGCAATGGCTATAGCTCATAGACGTATAGTCTTGTCTATTAAGGCTTACCATTAATCCAGTTTAATGTCATTATTTGACGGTTCCTTGTAGATAACTTTAGAGTACTAAGAGTAGTGCAAGTGATTTTTTATATTTGATTGATTGATGTGCAAAAGACTGCATGTTTTTTTTTTAATTTATTATCATGCTGGACATTGAAATATTTATTACCACTGTATCTGTGGTACACTTGTAAGTTTAACATGGACACGTTAAATACGTGGTAGAGGAAGTAGACAACTCTAAGGAAAAATGAATAAGACAAAGATTAATCACTCAAACTAATTTTTTATCATTGTACTCACTTTCTCTGTACTTAGCGACCGCAACACAATGTAGTTACTAAAGTCACCGCTAGATGACTTATTGACAATTTTCACAAAATGACCTAAAATCAGTGATGGGCGTTTACGCGTAAATTATAATTTTCTACGTTACACGCGTAGAAAATGTAGACAAAGCATTTTGGCGTAGATTTTGAGTAGAAAATTCAAGACGAGTATATTATGGTTAAAGTGTATTAAGCAGGTACGCGATAAACTTGAATGGAAACCATTTTGTTCCTAATTTCTTTGTTTTGCTAGCTTCTTCATGTGTCGATTTCCTTTTTATAATAGTTTTCTTTAGAACATAAAAGACAAAGCATTACTTTTCACATGCTATCAAATTAGTACAAGTTGATTTTTCTCCAAAGAAAGGTATCTACTGTAATCAATTATCACCTGTTACTTTTTAGATCAATGTACCTAGTTCAGTATACATATACGACAATCAAATTGACTTGCAATTAAAAACGTCTCGTGAAAGAACAAGGATGACATATAAAATTATAATAAATAATAAAATATAAAAAGTGCGCCAAAGTGCTTTTGGACAGCAAACTTAACCTGTTTACTCAGGTCTTCTGGCTATAATCGACGTATACCCAAACAAGTTATTGTTATTTAAACATTTATCTAGTCAACTTAATTACAACAAAGTAGTATTTTGTTTAATTAAGAATAAATATAAAATAATAATGAAATACAAAATAATATTGGCATTTGAGGCGTTTTGAGTGGTACTGATGATGAACACCACTAAAAAAACTATATATTTCTAGAGTTCTGTTTGTCTACACAATACTGTTTTCTACAGTAGACTTTTAAGGTAGAATATTACATAGTTTACGCGTAGATAATAGCGTAATTTACATGGCGTATTCTACGCGCCCATCACTGCCTAAAATGCGGCGTCAGATGTGTCCACGTCAAAAGTTAGGGTGGTTTATACCGTTGGAGAGGAATTTTTGATGGAAAGGTATACTCTTAGGTGGTTAGATGCAGAACTAAATTCCTTTTTGTGATTTCCCTCTGTCATAATTATGGATTTCGAGAGAGAGAGAACAATTCTATTTCATTCCACAGTTGGTGAATGTTTGCTACTAGCAACTAATATTGTTGCTACAAGTTTAGCTGTGTTACCGTGCTTTCTCAATTTTACACATTGTTCACAAAAAAAGAACAGTTGATTTAAATGATAGGTTACGACCAAGGTTACTAACCTTGGGTTACGACTATATTTCCTAATATAAACATCCCTTAAAATAGTCCACCTAAAGAGACTGTTGTATACACTTACAAGCAGTAAACAAATGCATTATAATCGAAAAACTCATGGAAACACTGCAATTAAGAAAGAAAGCGAACTTTTGATCGAAAATCAAGTGTTCGTAAAGTAAGTGCTATGTATAGGTATGGTATTAGAAGACTTTAGCAACAAGCAGGGTATGAAGATGAAAATCCTTATTATTTCCTACTGATTGTAATTATTTAAACTAAAATTTTCATCATCTTATGTACCCTATTTTATTTTTCAATTTTGAAGAAATAGTTAAATAATCATCAATAGGACAATCATCAACACGATTGGACTTGACGACTGATGCGACTTACATCTCACTTTGGGGGGCATTTTGTGTAAATCAGTAATGAGTCATCTAGCAGTGGCATTAAGAACTACGACGTAGTAGATACGGTTTGTAAGTAAAGATTCCTACATTGCCGTTCGCCCGTCCATTTGGTGAAAATCGGTAATGCGTCATCTACCGGTGGCTTTACGAACTAGGACGTAGGTTGCTACGGTCGGTAAGTACAGAGACCTACATTGCAAATCTCTTCACGTTAAGAATTTTTTCTTGCCTAGAAACACTAAAATTCGTACAGCATTTCGACAAATTTTGACAGATATAGTCGCTAATGCGTACATACATATACTTTAACAGATTCTTGAATTTTTTTGCAAACAAAAAGCGTTCATTTTGAACACATATGATAATCGCAAATTAATTTATAATTTTGTTGCATTTTCTTTCCTGTGATAAACATTTCTAAATATTTATGTTTATCCAGGAATTTTTGTTTGTTGTCGTTATCGTTCCGTTCTTGTTGGTGTGTTTGTTTTTATTATTAATCTAATCAGCCATTGATATATTCGTATAATGAATGAGCCCTCAGACAAACACCAGGTATAAGGCTCACATATTGTATCCATATTAACGGTCTTTTCTGTTATTGATATTTAGTGTCAGTTAATGTTGGAAGCAAAACTGGCATTTAGCAATTTCCACTTCAAATCAGTTGCACTTTCTATTAGGTCTACTTTGGCTGTTTGTTTAGTAGCTTTGCCCTAAGAAGGACGAAGCTCAGGTAGTAGGTTCAAATCGAGAAATTAGAAAAAAATTGTTTGAACTCTGTGCGACTCTTTCTAGGGCTTTTGTATTTGACAAAGATTACATTAGTAATCGAAACATCAGTTTGATATAATCTGTCAGTATTTTGGGTGAGAGCGTTTTTTTTTCTGAAAACGTCATTTTATAAGCTAATATCGTCCTTCTTATGTGTTTGTTTCTATTTATATCTACATACATAATAATAGATAAGTACCTACAAAACAGCTCATAACGTTTCAATTGTTCTTGCAGATACGATGAAATACTAAGTTATCCGAATATTATATTCAGACAACTGTATTACACAGGTAGCTACAAACTAATAATGCAGCACAGTGAGTGCTCTTTGTTTTGTTTTGGATACAGTTGGGTGGGTTAAGTGAAAAATTTATAATTTTATACATCTTTATGTAAATAATAATGGATAGGTACGTACATAATGTGATAGTCTCGCAAACTATTAAACAAACAATTTAAATTTTGTACTTATTAATAATCTGTACATACATACGAATAACGTACGAGTATTATATAAGCTGCTTCAAAACATTGAACATATTAAATGTAACGGAACAATCGAACAACAGTTGCAAATAATTTCGTTATACTGATTCACTAAATACGTGCCGATAGATACGCACTGCACATTTCAAGGTTGAAGAAATGCAGTCACTATTTTTTACGTTTCCGCTTGTTGATGTTATTCCTTGAAGATTCGACAGTTACCTGAAACCACAATTGGCACTTGTTCTATAATTACTGTAATGAACTGAATTTAATCAAATTCGAAAAGCACTGTTATCGCCTGACATTTTGAACTATTGGCAAATTGAATTACGGTTATAATAAAAACTGAGGAAATTGACTTTTTCTACATAAGTATTTGCTCGTACTTTCTAATACCTTAATTTCCTGATCTAAAATTGCATTTTTTACTACAGTTCAAGCAAGATATCTGTAATAAATCAGAATTGAGTTATTGCTAGTCAACAATGTTGTAGTTTTTAAGTTTATTACAACCTCTGCACTACATTAGTCTACGTAACTATAGTATATATCTTTAAAGATCAAGTGATTCAGGGTATGTCGACCTGTAAGCTACACGTAAAAGAGTACTCTTTTTTCTTTAGCTAAGCTTTCGAATTTATTTAAATTCTTCTTCAGAGCATCTACAATTCAACTTAATTAATACAACAAACTATATGGAACCTTATATATACTTATATCTTTATATAAATAAATGCGAATCCGTATTATTTCCTTGCGACCCCTAAGTCCACAGACTCATGGTTGTATGGGTGGAAAACCTACATTCCCCAACTGATAATGAAGCAATTTGGTTGGGGACGATGACTGATGATTTGTGAGCATTGCAGTGTTTCGAAAATGTCGTATAATATTCTTGAAGATTCAGTAGAAGACGAGAGAATCCTTCAAGTGTGTCAGGTGTCAGTTTRCCAGATCATCTCGCGTTAGGAAATCTGCAATAGAGAACTTAAAAATCAGTATTTCTAGAAGGTAAGGGAACATTCTAGAATATTCAATAGAATACTAACTAAAGAACTCTTAAGTGCAGCACAATTCCAAAATCGTCTGGTGATAGAAGCGTTGAAAATAGACGTTTTGAGAAGGCGACCTCAAAGTTACAGTCCTTTCTAGATTTAAACAATCAGTTACATGCGCAAAACAAAAATGACTTAATTTGGAAATAAATTATCTGTATTCAAAACGTAGGTGATATGAATTAGATAAGTATAAACTTCATTTAAAGCTTCTCAAGGGTTTGGGTGATGTTGAACCTCCGGAGGGTTGTTCTTTAGGAATAAAATGCACGATATTTCATAATATATATAGTAGATCATAGCTGCATATTATGACAAAAAAATTAAAGCATTGCTTCCTTCTGCAGTTACGGTTGGAGAAGATTCAGTCCAAGAGGATGTAGTTATTAATCAATCTTCTGAGACATTTGATGAATAAGAAATTGCGTTTCTCAATAAAGGCTTGAAATTTAATTAACCTTCTAGGAATCCACCAGTATCTTATAGCTGCTATTAAAAGCATCATCAGAAATTTTGAAGATTCCGATAAAGACCTAATAAAGTCATGGAAAATCCAAATAGGGAACGATTTGAGTAATAACAGAAAACTTTGGAATGCCGAAAATCATTAAATCAGTAAAAGTCTCAAAGATAAGAATTGATTTTATCTGAAAGCCGACAAAGGAAATAAAATTGTGATACTGAATAAATCCGATTATTTCAAAAAGGTGAATGACATTATCGAAAGCAGTCCATATAACATACTACCTGGGAACCCGTTGTCAAAACTAATTTATTAAACAAAAAAAAGTTATTAGTATTAGTAATTATACCTAAATTGTGCGTTCTCGCTAAAATCCATAAAACAGGTAACTCGGTGAGGCCTATTGTTTCAGGTATTAACTCACCTACTTAATTGCATTCAAAATGGTTGACCAATGAGTTTAGTAGCTTAACTACCCCGCCCCCCCATAATAAATTTTTAGTTAAGAATTCCATAGAGTTTGTAGACAAAATTAAGAACATTAAACTTGAAAAGGGTGAGTTACTGGTATCATTTGATGTAACATCGCTGTTCCCTAGTGTACCTAGAGATGTAACGCTGAAATACCTTGAGAACCTCTTGGTGATTAACGATACCGATAAAATGAAAATTCAAGAACATATTCAACTGACCTCTTTACGCATGTCTCTGAACTGTTTCCAAATCAACAATGAGTTTCTCGAACAACACGAAGGTACATGGGAAACAGCGTCTCCATTTCTGGCAAATTTATTTATGGGTCGATTCGAAATAGATTTCAAACACAAAAACCAGTATTTCCATCGCATATGGTTGCATTACGACTATGACATTTTTGCCATCTTTAACTCCAATAAATGTAATATTGATAACTTTTTTAAATTCCCGTTTCACAAACCTTAATAACACAATGAAAAAAGAAGGACAAGAACGTCTTCCGTTTTTAGATATATTGGTGTCAAGAAAACGCAACAAAGAAATGGAGTTTGATGTGTACAGAAAAAATACAAATACAAATAGGTTTATAATCAATAAATCAGAACATTCTTATCCAATATAAACTTTCAGATTTGAATTTCCTAATTAGAAAATTAGTCAGTTTTCCATTATCAAAGTCTAACTTTCAAAAAAACTCAAATATATTGAAAATGTTGCTCTTCCTGATGAGTACTATAGTAAAACAATAGAAAATTTACTTAGCAAAATAGAGTACAAAAAGCAAATAGTGGATGCAACCACTATGACTTTACGAACTGCTGTAGAATATAGATTTATCAAAATTCCTTTTAAATTCGGGCTTATCATAGGATTGCAACGCATCCTGAAGCCGTTTTATTTAAACTGGCTTTATCGCCAATAATGCTGTTAAAAATGTTTTAGGAAACCCGAAGGATAAAGCAGATCAAGAAGATAAAGCGCGCATATATCAAATACAATGTAGTAGTTGTAAATATATTAGCAAGACCAAGCGTTCCATAGAAGTTAAGTTGAAAGAGCATTTAGCTCATTTTTTATTTAGGAGGTGTGGTAAATCAAGTGTCCATAAACTTATTAAGACACATCTCACCCCATAGCTTGTAAAAACTTAAATCTAGTTAAACAAATTTCTAACAAGACGAAACTGATGGGTTGAAAGCATCTTTATTCAAAGTAATAAAGATAGATGCATGAATACAGATTTTTGTCCGACATCCGCGTTGTTTGAACTTATTATTAGGTAAGGAAGCATCTCAAGCGTGAAATTAACGTATCCTCCTGAGTCCCGATGTCCAATATGTTGGACATCTCAGTTTTACGGTTTTTCTAAATATGTACTGGATTTCCGGCAGCGAAACCCTCGGTCCAACGTATTGGACATACGAGCGCATGCGTTGTGAGCGAATTTGGTGCAAGGTCATGTTGTATTGCGGTATTGAGTGCTTCATAATAAACGTGTTAACAATGTCATCGTTTCGTCGTGCAACAATTGACAGTAAGTACCAATTTTATGCATATATTTCTTTTATTTTTGTTTTAAACTACTAGGAAATAGTTTAAGAATAGGTCTAGAATGTTTTTAGTTCATAACCTAAGTTATTAAACTTAATAAAAAGGTTATGGTACGCTGTCCATTTAGTTGGACAGTAGGACGTACTCCAACATTTTTACCGAGATGTGATTTTTCTTTTTAGCAATTTTTGGATCAAAAAAATATCTTCACCCTGGAGAAGACGATGATAAAATTTATCAACTTTTTGATGCCGATTGCTCCGATCTTGAAATTGATGATTCATCTGGCGATGAGGGTGGTTTTGACATTCCTGAACTTCAACAAGACCTTGAAGAAACAGAAGATGCCCCTGGTGAATTTTTAGATGAAGAAGATTCCGATGACGAGCCTCTCAGTGTAGTTCGAGGAAGATTACTTGCCGAACGGATACTTGCTACTGACCGATTAAAGTGGAAAAAATCGGAAAACTTTATTCCTCCAAATTTCGAATTTCGAGAAGATTTTAAAGATATCGAAGAACGACGAGAGTGGAATGTTCTAGCTTACATAAAAATGTATTTGGATGAAGAAATTTTCCAAAATATTTGCGACTGTACTAATGTAAAATTTTTAGAAGAAAAAGGAAAACCAATGAATTTAACATTACCTGAAATTAAAAAGTTTTTTGCCATTTCCATACTCATGTCTTGTTTGAAATACCCCCAAGTCAGAATGTACTGGGCAAAAACTACAAAAGTTAATGTCATCGCTACTGCAATGACTAGGGATAGATTTTTTCTAATCCGGACTAATTTAAAAGTTGTTATCGATAATAACGTAACATTGCAAGAAAAATCATCTGATCGTTTGTACAAAATTCGCCCTCTGATTAATCGGATCCGAAAGGGATGTTTGATGTTACCAAGGTTTTCAGAGGTCGCTATCGACGAACAAATGATTCCCTTCACTGGCGTTTGCAGATTGAAACAATTTGTCAGAGGTAAGCCAAACCCCGAGGGCCTAAAAAATTTTGTTTGTGCTACTCCTGACGGGCTAGTACTCGACTTTGAAATTTATCAAGGAAAAGATACATTTTTAAATGAAAAATCAAAAAACCTAGGGATTGGCCCTTCAGCCGTCATCAGATTATCTGAAACCTTAAAGGAAGGTACACATATTTTCATTGACAGGTATTTCACTACAATACCACTACTGGAACACATGTTTGAGAAAAAGATCACGGTCACTGGTACGATAATGAAGTCAAGAATTCCTAGGAGTGTGCAGTTAACATCTGAAAAGACAATGGCAAGACTTGGACGAGGTTCCTCTGAAATGTCAGTTAGAGCAGATGGTAAAATTTCGGTGGTGCAGTGGTATGATATGAAAAATGTCCTGCTTGCTTCTACAGGCTTACAGGTAGAACCTCAAGACCAGTGTAAGCGCTGGTCTAAAAAAGAGTCAAAGTACATAGTAATTCCAAGACCAAATATTGTGAACAAATACAACTCCTGCATGGGAGGAATTGATTTAATTGACAGAATGATTAGTTACTATCGCATCAGTACAACAAGAACTAAAAAATGGACCGTTAAATCTATTCTCCATTTAATTGACTTAGGAGTGGCTAACTCGTGGATTTTGTACAGAGGCGATCGAACAAAATTAGGGGACAAATTTGCAGACATTTTGAAATTCCTAGATTTTAAAATTTCTTACGTCAATTCTTTACTTGAAGAAGCTAACACTGAAACTGCTGGTGAAAATAGATTACCCTTAATGGTAACTAGAAGCAATCTCTCCCCGTTTGGTTCAAGAACCCCAACCCGGCCCCCGTCTGGAAGAAAAGAGAAGATTCTACATCTGCCAATTGTGGCAAGTAATCTCAAAAATGCTGTGAGATGTAAAAATCCAGGTTGCAAATTAAAAACAAAATTTTATTGCGAAAAATGTGACCTATTTTTGTGTCTAACGGGCAGTAATAATTGTTTTAGAAGTTTTCATTTGCGTAATAATTAGGAATGATTTCGTCCTAATGTCCAATTTATTGGACATATTTTTTTTTGTACTTTTGGGTAAATAAAAATTTTCAAAAAAATTCAGTGATGTTTTTGTACCAAAAGAAACAAAACTTCCAAATATTAACATCATATTACTATAAATGTATTCTCAGGACTCAGGAGGGTATAATAAATAATGATATTTTGTTGACTTGACTCCCCTTTCGCTGACGATCTGATGAGGAGAATATACTGCGGTTAGCCATCCAGAGATGTCTGAATATTCAGACAGCGGTTCTACTGAATATGTCAGCTTAGCTGCCGAAATACGTATTTAAGCGCTCCAAATCATTGTGGTTGGGTTTTTTCATTATAGTTATAGTAATGAGCGAATCGGGTCTACACTAGCTAGTAATGCAGTAAAAATACTGCGTTAAGTGGGCTGTAAACAAGAATTATCAGAAAATGTATAAAACGTAGGTATGTACAGCGAGTGATTGTGACAGCAGACAACGGTAATAAGGTATATTTAATTACCTATATATTTGCACGTCTACAAATTTTTCAGGCTACTTTTAGTTCAGAATACCTATATATATTTAAAAAAAATCTGGTCAGAGGAAAACAAGTTTTCAACTTCTTGCAACGATGCAGGAAACACCACCATGCGATGATCTAAAGACATCCTCTTGATTTATTTATGATTTTATAATAAAACCGCAACAACAGCAAAAACTGCGACGCAATAGACCTAGCTAATATCACCGAGTAAAGGCTCTAAGCTCTAAGCAAGCTAATATTATAAATTAAAGTTCGCGTGCCAACGACTGCTATGACGTCATTATATTATGACTAAAATGGAACAAAAGGTACCTATTGATCACGTCCAAGTTGCTCAAGACCGTTTTACATTAGGGAAGTGACTGCGAAACATTCTGCTAGATTTTTATTAGAAATGCAACCATTTATCCTTGCACATTAATAAACAGAAGTAGATTTCTGTTTTGTACCATGAAAATGTGGGGGATAATTCAGTTTTTGCTTTCGTACAACTTACTTGTAAAAACAGTCAAACGTTTTGCACCCAAAATATAGCATAGCCCCTAGCCCAATGTAACCTGCCTTCAACACCTGGTGTTCGTGGATTACATTGACCTTGACACTGCGACACGTCTGTATGCCATGTCTGCAAACGTGCTATTACCAACACATTTAATTATATCGTGAGCTGCGGTTAGTTCGAATTTAATCGCAGACACCTAATATTACAGCTCTTCCGTTAATTAGAAGTATTATTATTTCACCTTCATTCTTTTTTAATTCAATTTATTTCGCTAGTGACCTTGACAATGTTAATTCGTTTATTATTAGATAAGATGAATGGATGAAATTCCTTTTTAACATCACAAACCCAAATATTCTTCCAGCGATATTGATATATAACGAGTGTTTATTCCATCATCTTTTCCACGTAGCTGCTTTACAACTTAAGAAATATGAAAAAATTGATTTATGTTAAATTTGTTCTAAAAACGGAGACTATCGACAATTCTTTTATATCTATATTAAAAAAATATTTTTGTAGTGCTTAAAAGAAAAGGGGTACGGTTTCTTTATTCAAAGAAAATATCTAAAGGCATTCCCTTTCACAACTAATATAAACGTTGAAACCAAAGACGATTTTATAAGACTGATCAACGCAATGTTAAACTTGGACGCGCCCAACTGGTATGCGGCCACTAGGCGTCGACACCATCGAACCATTAGTTTGTCCTGCAACTGTGGGGTGTCGCTGATTAATTTTAAGCGCTAAAAGTCGACGTTGCCATGTTTACGTCTTATTCTTGTTTTTACGCGAATAACATGTAAATATAAAAAACGGTCTTGGCTAGCCATTTTTATGGCAAATAAAGGTAATGCATTGTGCAATATTTTAAATAAACTTGAGTGGTAAACTAATTACTTAAATAACTGTATTTATGGACAAAGCAGAAATATGTAGTAGGTATGTCACTATGTCAGCTATGTGGCCTTTGTCTTGTACATCGAGGTGTCAATATGTCAATGGTCTTATACACAGGCGTGTCCTGTCACGCAGAGACCCAGAACAATGGAGATTAATAAGTGACCTTGCTTGAAAGGTCCGTAGAAAAAACATATTACCCCAAACAAAACTTTTAACGTTACATATTTTCTTCGAAACTAAAATTGCCTACGACGAAAAAAAATTATATATAAAATACGAACGCGTTTTTGCGAAATTAATCGTACATCGCCATGTATATTGCAGGCATTTATTTTTAGCTGTATGCTAGGTATATCGCCACCAATGTTGATTCAGATAAACTGTAAAAGCTTTGATCTCTTACTTTGCACGGCAAGTCATATATATAACTTTTGATGTTAGTGATCATTAAATAAATACACCGCTATTCTCTCTTCTCGACTGTACTATAAGTATTAATATTTTTAAAATTTCTAGTTCAAAAACATCATTTGCCTACCTCCAGTAAGTGTTAGCGTGATTTTAATTGTAAATTTAACAACACAACATACAATGTAAATACATAGTATTACGTGTTTGTAAATAAAATGGTATTTGAAGGAAATGTAAATAAATTCAAGTATTTTGAATTTTGGTATTTTAATTATAGGTGGGTACCTATTAACGATATTACTACATTTTCAGAATGCTCATTTAATTGTATTATGATATTCTCTAATAATGCGTAGCATTAAACAAATCAAATATTGTCGTGTAGAAAAAGTGCTCGATCGGATTGAGGTCCGGTGACTGCGCTGGGCACTGCACATTTTCTCGATGGCGTGCGGAAGCATAACCTCTTCCAATATCAAATGATATTGGTTGGCGTTCATCTTGCCGTCCACACGTTTCAGCAGACCGACCAAGTCACAGCTGAAGCGGCCTGAAAAATACACTATAGCATTGTTCACATTTTCAGAAATTTCTAGAGAAGATTACCCCAAATCATTACGTTTCTACCACCGTGCTTGATAGTGGGGACTTGATAAGAGTGGTCGAAGCATTTTCCGTCCGGCCGGCGCACGAACCGAATGCCGCCCGAAGATACCAAATTAAATTTACTCTCATGCAACCACAAGAATTCGACCATCCGAACCGGTTCGAAAATCTTGTGGTCGGATGTGAGTAAATTTAATTTGGTTTCTTTGGACAGCATTCGGTACGTGCGCCGGCCGGTCGGAAAACGCTTCGAACACCGTTATAAAGTCTCCACTATCAAGCACGGTGGTGGAAACGTAATGATTCGATGGTAATCTTTCCTAAAAATTTCTGAGAGTGTGAACTATGCTATAGTGTATCTTTCAGTCTGCTTCAGCCTTGGTCGGTCCGCTGTGACGTGTGGACGGCAAGATGAACGCCAACCAATATCGGAAGATATTGGAAGAGTTTATGCTCCCGCACGCCACCAAAAAAAAATGTGCAGTGCCCAGCACAGTCGCCGGACCTCAATCCGATCGAGAACTTGTGGGAAGAGCTTGAAAAGCGCGCCCGCTTCTGAAAATTTAAGAAAGCGGACGACTTGATGGCAGGCGGAATAGAAGAAAATTCTCCTCAAGAAAATCATCAGTTTGGTCGACTCCGTGCCGTCCCGTTGTGCTGCAGTGATTGCCGTAAAGAGCTTTGCGACTAAGTATTAATCTATAGTTGTGTCAGATAAATGTTAATTTTGCGGTTATTTAAATAAATTTTGTTTTACTATAAATAATATAAAAAAGTGTCCGGTTTTTTTGCACGGTTAGATTTTGATATGCATTGAAACGTGATACCATAACTTTTCATATACTGAAACAATCTCAACGATATTTATTGGCAATGTCAACAAGAAAATGAGAATCAAACAGTAAAAAACCCCGTGTCAATTGGTAACTTCATTCACGAGTTATCGACGTTCAAAAAAAATTTCACTTGGTGTCCGGTTTTTTTTGCACGCTACTGTATGTATATATTTTTATACTTGTGTCGTTTTAATACAAATTATGTTTTGCTATCTGTAACACGTTATAATGTTTAATATTAATAAAATGCGAGTTATATACTGATTGTCAAGTTTTTTCATACATCTTAAAATGGGCATCCCTAATTTGTTGCATTTTAACCTTGCATTGTTTTGCTTAATAATATTCATGGTTTTTACCATAATACAGTTACGTATTGAACACCTAATCTAAATTTTTCTAATTTTTAGAGTAGTCAAGCGTGCGTAGTAAGTTTGTAATTCTTAACAATGGCAAAGCATTTTAATTCAAATCTTTCAGAATACTGAAAACATAAACATCTTTTGGATCTTTTCGCACCATACCTTGCTTTCGGCAGCGGCGACTAAAAGTAATAGAGCGCAGCGCGAAACTGCATCGTACAKAAATCGGTATATATACCCGCTAAGCGCTAAGGTTTTACAGTATAATGGGCAAACACGCATTATTCAAAGTATGGTGTTGCCGGTCCAGTGACAAGGTCATGTGGCGTAATTTGACCGAATAAACGCCGAGCTACATCATACGCCATCTGTTAATATGCATTAATACTGCTGAGGTACTCCTATAACGTTGGACAGTCTTATAAAATCGTCTTTGGTTGAAACAAACGAATAACGATATTACTAATAGCGTTGTTTGAATAATATTAGTAATATTATTATATTATTATAGTATTATTCAGACAACGCTAATAATTTCCGACAATATATTATTATTATTCTTATATTTAGATAGGATGTCAAATGAGCATGTTTGGCATAGACATATCGTTATTGTTTCGTTAGTGCATATCATGAAAAATAAAAAAGTAAATAAGCTTAACTATTAAAAGTAAGAAAGTAACCGTAAATATCGGTTCTTTCAAATGAATAGAAAAGGAAGGAGATTCTAATAGTATTAAGATAGATTAATTTTCTTGCAAACCTACTGGTTCTTTAAAATGTCTGTCTAGGTTAGAAGCTATATTTGCTGAAATTTACCGAAATGTTAAACGAATTCTCTTGTCCATTCCATGTTCGGCGGTATACTAATAAAATCTTTCCACTATAAACTATAGTAACATTTTGGAAAAAATAATCTAGCTTATAGCGCAAGTTGTATCTCTTGGTTCAGGAACTACCCTCTCTAAACTGAAAAATAATTATTTTTTTGGTAAAATTGTGGATAAAGCTAAAACTACCTCGTTTAGGACGTGTACGTGTAATCAAAAATACAAGGTTTCTATAACGATTCACTCAACGCGGGTGGCGTTGATTTCTAAATTATTTGTGCCGCCTTTTTATAACTGCTACAAGCTACAATATGCACGGCGATCACTGAACATCAAGGAGCATGATAGTACTGAAGGTTGCAGATCAAGTTACAGTCACGAAATTGATGGCTTTATAAGTATTTTATAACAATTCACGGTTCTATTTATTTTCAAAGGTAAGAATAACAATAATTATTTCTATAGTAGGCTTGTGGCAACCTCTACAGCCTACACCCTTGCACTGTGGAAGCTTTGTGTAGTGCAGCTAACGTTACTACTACTTAGTTTGTGAATTTTACCATTTGCAGGCCGAAAAAACATCTTTCAGTCTATCATAGTACAATTATTCAACATAACTTAAAAGTTGTACGAAACTATGTCACCCCACCGCTCAGAAATGTGAGCTTTCTGCAACCTTAAAGTTGATTATCCCACAAAACTCTACAGAATATGTTGAAAATACAAACTCCCACGCGTATATCAAATAATTCAACAATCGACAGATGACAAGTATAAGTCAAAGCAATWGTTGTGTTCACTTTCCTGAGAGGCKGCAAAKTGATTTAATCGGTAATTTCCATAAACACCCTGGATGCATGAATCATTTATAGAAACCCTGTATAATTAAATAAAGCATAAATAATGTAATAATATGCAGTGTACTTTATTTGAAATATAAAATAATTATTAATTATTTCTTACATAAAAATCAGAATAAGTTTAACSTGAAACATTTTTTAAAATATTCATTTCAGGCAAGGCAGATTTGCTTTTCTTGTGAAACGTTGATTATTCCAGGCAAGCGTTTGTAATTAAAGGAAGTAGTAAATTTACCAATAAAGGCTAATTTAGTGGTGTTCCCGGTAAACAAACAGCTTTGTTGAAATTGCAGGAGAGTTGCAAAGCGTGACAAAAATTAACAATGCCGATTCAATTGCACATTGACATATGCCGCATTACACACAATGCAGTGCATGTGCGACGTAACATTCTGATACCCTTTCTGTTTTCTTAATAAAATTTAGGATCATCTCATTATTATGTTGTGGTTTAAAATGTTTCGTCGTGTTTAGGACTTTAGGAAATAATAATAATAATAATAATAATAATAATTTTGCTACACTATCTGCATGCAATTTTAACAGGTTAGTGACTGAAAACATGACAACTTTCTATATATAAAGCAACCGAAGGCTGACAGCGCGTTATTAATCAATCGCATATAATAAGTAAGAATTGCAAGTATTTAAGTAATTCAGATGCCTTATTTGTTCCCGGTTGCACGCCTGTAATACTAGGCAGGAGGTCAACATTAAAATAGGTCTTCGGAACAATTCAATTACGCAGGAAGTAATTTATGAACAAGTGATTCACACAAGAGGGCTTGTAAAGGATGTTGTGGTATAACAGCAATAAAGCTTTACGAATGCAAAACTCAGTGTTTTCACTTAAATACTTGCCGTAGCTGAAGTTTTATGGTCCAGTACAGCGTATACTCTAATACCGGGTATTTCAATGAAAACCGAGCTAGACTCAATAATTCCTAGGAGGGGCAAATAAATTCTAGTAAAATCATTTTTCTCCGAGAAGAAAAGACCAACGATATGATCACACAATATCGCAGCCCACAAATTAAGTTTTTTTGGTCTCTAAGTTGGTAAATCGATCGCGCACCGAATGAAAGGATTTGGACAAGTTTAAAACAGAAGGGAGTAGATAACAATTTAATGAGAGCAGTACAAAGTTTATATTGTGGAAATGTATGCTATGTAAGAACAAACAGCAGAAGCTCAGAAACATTTGTTAGTGACGAGGGACTCAAACAGGGCGGAGTGCTGAGCCCTGTGCTCTTCGTAGTTCTTATGGATGATATAATTAAAGATTGCAGAAGACTGCATACTGGAAAACTAGCCATAGGGTACAGAAATCTGAACATTATACATATAGCAGAATGTGCGTTCGCAGACGATGTGGCAATAATTGCTAACACAGAAAAGATGCTGCAAGAGTAACTACAAATATGGCAAGCGGTACTCCAAAAATATAACATGAACATGAACTTAACGAAAACAAAAATTATGACTATTTCAAACTATGAGAAGAATCTGAATGTACAATTAAATGGACAGAAGCTAGAACAGGTGTCATGGTTCAAATATTTAGGAGTGGGAGTTGAACAAACAGGAATTCAAGAACAAGAAATAGAAGCCAGGGTAAACAGTGCGGCCAGACTATACCACAGTCTTAGAGTCTTTATAAACAAAAGGGAAGTGTTGCGAACAACAAAATTAGCAGTATATAAAACAATATACTGCCCCATACTGATGTTCGGGTGTGAATCATGGGTACTGACAGAAAGGACTAAAAGCAGAATTCAGGCGGTAGAAATGACGTATCTAAGAAGAATAAAAGGCTTTTCGAGAAGAGATAGGATAAGAAACGATATAGTGCGAAGTGAACTCGGGGTTAAACCAGTACTAAAATCCATAGAAGAAAGGCAACTTGCATGGTTTGGACACTTAGTGCGGATGGGAAACACGCGTCCAGCAAAACAGGTATGGCAAGCCATGCCTGGATCAAGGAAGATAAGAGGAAGACCAAGAACCACCCGGGACAAGGCAATAGAATACATTCTGGGGGAGAAAAACCTAACAATGAGCAAATCAAAAAAGTTAGCAATGGACAAGAAAAATGGCAAAATATGGCGCATGGAGGAAATCAGTTTACTAATTAGCACAATATATCCGAGATTGACATTTTTATATCTCGAATTTTCGAAACGAGATCGAGATTTAGCATCGAGAATTATTGAGAATCTCCATCTCGAAACCATTTCAATGATTTACTGATATTCTTTAAAAAATAATAAAGCGACAAAATACTTGCAAGTCTTTAGATACTACCATTTTTTATGGATTTTTTTCCGAAAGTATATCGATTTACATCTAAAGGTTTATGGTATAATAACAATAATCTACACTATTTATATAATGACAGGAATGGTATGATTAAACAGTGTGGGAATCAAAGAATAAGTAGCAAGCAGGTAGTCTCCCTAAACATTTAATACCTACGGGAATAAAGAATTGTGCAGATAAAATGCAAACAAATGTTTGTTTTCTTTTGTTGATCTATTAGTGAATAGCAATAGAGAAAAGTAAATTGTTGAGATGTACATATTTCGATTTTAAAATAATTCACTCAAAGAAATTTATAGCATTCCCCGTACAAGCAGTGCAACAGATACATACATTATTGTGACATATTTTGTGTTAACCTCGTAACTGTGGATGAATTATCAGTATTTTGATTTGTTGTGGTCTTATTAATGTTTGCAATGTAATCATCCACATATGTGACATCATTATAACACTTTGTTATAAGAACCTGTAAATATTGTCTCGTATTTAATCGTTAAATAATAAACAGTTGTGGAAATACATACAACCTTACGTCTTAACACCGTCAGTAAGCTCAAATATTGTGGATGAGTATGCTATGATAATCTAATGCCGAATCTCAGAGAAATAGTAGGACTATAGGTACAGTACAGATACAATAAAATGAGTAACTTAAACGGAAAGCTTATACGTATAACTGCCGAGTGCAGAAATATTTTTTTTGCCTAGGTGATCTGTTTAATTTTTTTCTCTGTATTTCATAAATAAATTAGTTTCAGTAAAGATTACTAATTTTAGTGTGAAATACAAAACCGAATCGATGCATAACAACCGACAATTTAATGAATCGATTCGCATTCCGGTTATTTTGAACATTTGCAGTATGCACACCAGCGCACCAAATTCGAGATGCTCGATTCAAAATCGAGAATGCCTTATCGTGATCGACATCGAGAACTGATTTTTACATTTTTTCAAGATCGAGATTGAGAATGTCAAAATCCCGTCTTGTTTCGTCTTGCGGGAACACTATTCTTGACGACACATATCCTTGTCTACCAAAACTCTCACTTGCTCTTGACCCCCAAGACACACTGCTGGCTACCAAAGCCCACAAGGCATGTCTGCGCGAGAAGTAAAATACAGGTTTTTCTGCCACACGATTTCCTGTCTACCCAAGTACTTAAAAATGCGCCAAAATATAGGATACTGAAAAAAAAGACGATACACACACAATTAGGATTTTCATTTATCCCATTATGCGTAATGGTGGTCTTCAAAGTCTGCACCGCCTGGCTGTAGACAGTGTTCATATCAATAAAAATGCATTATCACAGACATGCATTTTTATGCTGTCTGCACCGCAAATAACTACAGATAGACCTATTTCACTGCCATTACAGCTCAATGATGTAGTTTTGGTCTAATGCAGACGGCATGACATAGAACTGGTTTTGCCTATAAAGGCTTGGTATTATGTTAGTAGAAAAACAGATGACAATGCCATCTGTCAGCAATGAAATGACACGATGAGAAAGGCTCCTAGCAAAACCAGTTATATGCCATATTGTCTGCATTAGACCTAAACTACATTGGAGCTGTAATGCCAGCGAAATACGAGTAGATATATCTGTAGTTGGTTGCGTGCAGACAGCATAGCATAGAAGATATGCATTTTTATATGTCAGTTCTTGCATGTTAGGTTGAAGTATGCACGTGCATGCCAACTTGTCAAATTACAGGTCTCTTCCTTTAGGAAGTAGTACGCGTTAGCGTAGCTAAGTGTTCATTGCTGACAGATGGCATTACCATCTATTTTTCTACTAGTGMACTATTGCAAAACGGGATGGCTTGCTGACGTAATGCAAGCACAGTCCTTGGTGGATATTTACAGTTGAACACACTCTCGTTTAACATTATCCACAAGTAGGCATCAAGTGGTGTAAGATCGAGAGAATGGGACAGGTAATGGAAGTTAGTAGTGGTCGACCAGACTTCACAATACGCAATACACTTAGACAGCAAAAGCAGGTTCAAAAAGATGTGTCTTGGACCTTTCTTGCTAGCTAAAAACTTTAAGTGGAATTGACTCTGGGTGCTAGAGGGATGCAGAAATAGCTTTGAAGCCAAGGTAAAATTAGGTCTTCAATCGAGTTAAAATGAAGTTAGTAAAAACTTTATTTGAGACTTTCTGTACATTTCCTTTTATTAGGCTGTTTAATTTTCTTTTGTTCTTTAATTATAAACTTAAAAACGATTATTAATAATATCAATTTACACGAGAAGCATTTAGTTCCGCTTTGTGCAATTGCACATCTAAATATCTAAGTATTATAAAACTGATATCAAGGAATTTATTTACTAAAAAGTTTTTAAATTTACATTTATCATTACATTTACTTATGAATTTTCTGGGTAATACAGTTTGAAGTGGTTTCGAGCATTTAATGAAAAATTGTGGTGAAACACCACCTTTCGTGCATAAAACTATCATATCGCAGAAGTTGTAAAGGTAAATCCTCTAACAGGTCTGACAATGTATTTTGGAGATATTCAAAATACATTTAGCAATATTTGGTGAAGAATGACAAGACCAACAATAAAATTACCAATACTATGTAATAATGATTCCAAAAAATAATTTATTTTGGGTTTGTATAGAAAACAAGAAAACGATCTCCATTGCACTTGCACTTTAATTTCACAAAGTTTCAATGGAGTAAGAAATCTTGAACCACCATGTGATGCTAAGGATAAAGTCCTTTATTGCTCTATTTATAACATCTTTAGATTACCTTAGGTACATCTTTATGTACTCATTGGGTGTTTAGTTGCGGATCTTCTTCAACACGTTCTAAAATGCCTCATCTCAGCTCCAGAAACGCTGAGTTCCAAGGAGCAAAACTATCGTTCTTCAAACATATATCTTTACATTCGCAAAAAGTGAAAAAATCAGGGTCGAACCCACTGGTTACAAGTGACTTTTATTTTTTCTTTTCCCAAACGTACATCACGATGCCCACTGCAGGAGTTCTACAGAATATGTTCTCACAACAATAATGCAGCAAACGGCGGGTGGCTTGGTTGTTATAAGACGATTAAAAAACTTTGTCTTATTGGAGTACACACTGGCAGGCTCCCGACATTCTCGACCATTCATTAACAATATCAAAAAGCCATTAACACAAATATGCTTTCTAAATAATTAAAGTAGATAAGACACTTTTGAACTTTAATAAGTATTTAAGTGTCATTAATTTGACAATATTTTTAACAATCGTTTAGGCTAACCTCTGAAAACCAGCAATAGMGTAGATGACTAATATTTTTAATGGTCTTGCGAAAATATTTTGTGTCTAAATTGTTATATAACAGCGCAAAAAAGTTAAACTTGTATGTCCAGCCGTTTGTGCTTGGTTTGGTTTGGTTTCGGTATACCGATTTGTCTGTTATTAAATGTAATATAATAGGAATAGGAGTATTTAAAATGACAAATATGAATGGAAAGGCGTATTGCTGGCATTGAGTTCAATGAACAATGACCAATAGTATTGAAGCAACCCGCAGCACACGCACTCGGACGAAACATCTGGCATCAAAGCAGTGTTGCCAGAACTTGTAATACAAAAGCAACGTGCAAACTTAGCTGATTTCTTTCAACAGTAATTTATTAGATTGTTGCTGAGGATTAATGCGCTAATAAGATCGCATTGACAAGTGGTAGATCTATTACTATAATCGTAGTACTGTCAATCGTCCATCGAAGTCAATTGTTGAGTGATGATAGATAGAGACAGAGAGAGAGAGAGATAGCAATATTGTATAGGGACGTCGCAGCACGTTTTAGCGTCACATCATAGGACTCATAATTAATTTAGATTTATATTTGCAATTTCATCAAAAGCAATCAATCAAATTGGAAAAAATATTCGATTAGGTTTTGAACGTATTATACTAGCGGTCAGATAAGTACTAATTTATGATGCATGTAGCCTATTCTTGGGTAAGACAAAAACCGGAGACTGTTCTGAATATACCCTACCGACAAAGAATATAGTTAATTATACAAAAATCATTTTGGGAACGCCTTTTTTTGGTAAAAAAATAAGTTTAATTTAAAGTGCATGTCTATGCTGTGCTGTCTGCACCGCAACCAACTGCAGATAGATCTATTTCGCTATCATTATAGCTCATCAGTACAGTTTAGGTCTAGTGCAGACAGCACGGCATACAACTGGTTTTGCCTATATACCAAAATCTTGAACTTAGGGTATGGTTTTGAAAATACCTTTTAGATACATCCTATATACCAGCGCTTATTTTAATTTTTTTCACCCTTCAAATTGCCGTACTTACTAAAAATTATCTCAAAGCTTGTGCGGTATACCGTCATTGTTCAACATATACATTAACGCAAATTTGCTAGTATTGTTCGGTGACTGTGGAAGCACACTACGTATTCACTTTCACTTGTATAACATGATGTGTTCTTTAGCAGGTTTAGAAGAGTTACGTGTACACGGTTACGGAAAAACGGGATAAATCAAATGAATCCTTACAAAATTCCACTGTGGATTCAATTTACTCTGGAAGAAACCTGTTAAAGTGCTACATTAACGTTAGATAGGCGAAAGAGGCCTTTTGTAATGACTAGTTTACGCATACCTATTGGAAAATTAGATATGCTTAAGAATGTCATAGGTAGATAGGTTCATTTTAAGCAATTAAGTTAGGGTAATATACGTTACACTCAGGTTTCATTTTTTTAATTAAATTAAGCTGATTTCATAAACACCGACTTAATTAACTTATTTATCGTTTTCGATTTTTTAGCTACTTCTTTTTCAAATCCCACAATAATAATCTGAGATGTATTTCAAAATCACTTAATTACTTACGTAATAATCTATCTCCTTTTCCAACCATGACTAATAGAATGTGTTTCAGAATTTATATAAAAAGACAAGGCGCAACTTCGATGATTTTAATTAAATCATATTTCGACCTTGCCCGGGTGCAAAACGTTTAGTCATCACAATTGTAATTTTAAGCACTGTTCGCGAAAATTAAAATTCTCTGCAGATACAGAAGCTTGACGTCAACATCGTACATACAACAGGCACACAGTTTTATTGAATTTTAAGACAGGTGTACTGTATCAGAATTTAACAATCGAGTGCCTTAAAACCGAAACTAATTGTAAATGACAGGTAAAATTCGGCGATGCTTAACTTTTTAATTCAAAACGCGTATAAACTGAATATTTTCGAAACCCTACTTATTACTAAACTATCTTAGACGTAATTAAGGTTAAATAATAACTAAAAACTTTAGAAATAAGCTGGTTTCGATGTGTTTTGTTTCAAACTGTCATGTTTGGAGAGTTCAAGTTATGTGAATACTGTAATATTTTTTTCCATTGAGAAGGTTTTTATTTAACAAACACTGACAACGCGTTATATAACTACAACACACAATTTAAGTATCCCATTAGAACTAACAGATTTCACCATAATAACCACTATGCTTGACTATTATCGCCTTCCTATTACTATCGCTTCGTTCATCACCTTCCAATTAACCCCMCAGGGTTAACTAACTCAATGATTTGTATTTACATTAGGGCTTCCAATCCCGGGATTTGAAAGTATCTCGAGGCCACGAACAATGTTAACGTTTAATAATTAGTAATCTTTATTTATTAGCGATATAACGAACATGAACCTTTTAAACGAAGATGAAGGGAAGCAATCACTTTTACAGATTTCTTGTCCCATAAAAAACGCAAACAGTCTAAATCTGTTATTTATTGTCCGTTTTGATTGAGACAAAAACAAATTATACAGCATCAAAAATACTACAAAATAGCAATATTTTATTTTTTGACATTTTTTTTCATTAGTGTGAAACTATAGCCAGCATTTCATTTTAGTTGGCAACATACATATATATGTTTTGATATATTCGGATTGGATTTCTTTTTTGATAAAAAAATCTAGAAAAACAATAAAACGCTTAAGAGATTTCAACTTTTTCTTTTATTATTTATTAAACGGCAAGTATTTCTAGACAAGTGTTAATAATTATTATTTTGTCTTAAATGTTAACATTTTCTGGAAGTGTTAAATAAATTCGAGGGATGTAATATCCGGTGAACAAGAAGGGTAGTCGACTATTTCCAAATTGGGTGTTCAATCAATCAGTATTTACTCCGGCGTTGTGCGCGAGATTTTGTTAAAAAAATGCTCTATTTAAATCTGCTAAAGCTAATTTATGTAAAAAATTTTGGAGAATTTTATTTAATGGAGTGTGATATTTTCTTAATTTAGGCAATCATCTATGAAAAATGCCACACCACCGAATTACGCCGAAACACCTTTGAAAATTATTCTGTTATGTATGTTATGGTCTATTAAAATACCTACTATTGGTGCTAAACGTACATGCATCAGACAAAATTATCATTCTGTAAAAATTCGACTCTCTTTCGCATTCATTTAGATAAAAATGACAAAACTGCATTATTCGGTATGGATCGTTTTGTTCTAATGCATGAACTTTTTGAGCTATATACGATTTAAGATTGTGTTCTTTTAAAATACTATGGACTGTAGTGTTTGACATCCCAACATTATATAGAATTTTGCAAGTGGAAGTTCGTCTTGTACTGCAAAAGTAATATCTAATTCCGTATTTTCGAAGGATCTACGTTGTCCATAATCTGTCAACGCGCCTAAAAAACCCCAGGTACATGACTCGACACCAGCTTGGGGTTTTTAGTTTTAGTAATAGAGCGCAGTTCAGTTGATTAATTTTTAATCCACTAAAAGTTAAAGTTTCTGATACGACACGGCAACTGCTTTGACCCTGATGGTAGAAATGTTTTAAATACGACTGACCTTTAAACTTTAGTTATAACAGTACTGGATTACTTTTACACCAACGGCAGTATCCTAGTTGTGCAAGTTTAATCACTGCGGATATAAATTGTTCAGGATAATTTTTCATTTACCACGGAGCGAGTTGTTTTTGTGGCTTATCTAAAATTTACTCTATGACAGCAATCTGCAACCATAAGCAACCTCAACGATGAAATCAAATAAAATTTATTAAAGAATTGTAAAATCATAACATAAATGAAAATAGTTTACCTAAAAACTTCAATCATAAAATCTTGTATTTTCAAACAAACTTCGATATTAAGCTTGTTTATTAATATATTAATAATTTAATAATTTCAATTTCAGATTAAAAAGCATTGTTGCTATATACTGTGATTGTAAAAATCTAGAGTAGATACAAATTAGTGCAAAATATCAAAGCATATATACATCTTTCATGCCATAAGTAAATAACTGCATTAATTCTTAGAATCTAATCGTTAAAATTTCCTGGAATGATTTGCAGTACGCACGTTGCCTTCAAAGTCGAAAGCTAATCAAGTTAATCAACTAAAACGAGTAATTACTATAAAGACATTGATCTTAGATTACATTGACTGGAATGTGGCAATTTCCTAAATAATGAAGACCAGTCAAGGAGAGACATTGTTGGTTTTTAGGATTCTTTCATGAAAACTAGACAGTAGAAACTTACTTTCTTGTAATAAAAGCAAGTAAAACAAATAAACTGCTTCCTTAGTTGTAATGAATAAGTGGGGTTATAACCCAACTCCCAAAAAATATTGCAAACCAAACAGTGATATATGTATATTACGGAAGTACAATATAAAGAAACAAATAAATTAGCTGTTAAATGTCAACGATACATAGTTACAATCTACATTTATAGATGGATTTTACAAACAATAGTTGCACCTCTCGTGATTTTGTCACGAGTGAGATTAATTTACACGTGATATAAACGTGCATTGGTAATAAAGATTTATAGATAAAGCAGCAATTCCTCGTGAGCTTGTAAAACAATTAAAAACAAATTATTATAGAGGATTACATCTTAGAATATTCACGTTAACATTATGTGCGCGCAATATGCTGGATGATACCGCTAACTCCAAACAATAGCAATTATGGTTGGGGCAGTAGTAAACATGTAATTGTGATTAACTTAGATTATTGCGTATAGTGTTGCGGAACTGCTTAAAAAAAAGATGAGTGCACTCTAATCCATATAGCTGTTACCCTTGAATGGATATAATCATGCATTTATGTTTGCATAAAAATGTATACAGGGGGTTCAAATTTGAAGTATCTTGTGACAGATTATTTTTTAAGGCAACTCTGCATTTATTGGCTATTAAGTTATTAAGTTACGCCTAAATACCAAATTAATAATTTCTGTTGTTTGCTTTTTAGAAGACATCAGGCAATTTATAAATGAAACGTTTCACCCTAATGCTTTCACTTCTACGCATGCTCAAAATTTGTCAATTCACTATTTCGCTATACCATAAACATAATTGAAATTGGTTTTGAATGATTCTGATTACACAAAAAAAAATAGTTTACATTCATAATTTATTCGTTCTGTCAGCTCCATAACATTTGCAAGTTTCCCCTTACAAACTTTTGTTGTTCAGGTTCAATACATCAAATATCGTATCCAGACATTAATTGACATGTATTACAAAATGGGTAGTAAAACTACATCTGATGGTGATTTCTTCCGGGCTGTTACGCCTTGGTCCAAGGTTTCCCTCTTTCTCTTCAAACGCTTCACTGCTCTTCGCTGGCAGCATCTTCAGTGTTGTTAGTGAGTGTCGAAACTAAACAATCAACGTGGAAACCAGCCTGGATAACATCATGTCAGCATAAAACAAAATCACAAATTACTTTGTTCATTTTTAACTATCAAGTGAAATATTAGCTTTAGTAGCAACTGGGTTACCATCTTCGAATCAATGATTTCCAGGACACGTGGTTTAAAAATGCAGAACAAAGGAGAACAAAAAAGAAACGGGCCGTTATATTTAGTACAATTTTTCTTTAAAAACAGTTTGAGCATAAAGTGATCACTAAAATCAAAGTGATCTTGAATACGAGTAATCCGTAACAATTTCTGAAGACGAAAATCGTGGGTACGTAGTTATGAGCTCATGGTATATAAACTATTTTATTTAATTACGCTGTTGTACAGGTTTGCACCAAACTACACAACAGGAGGGTAAGAGTTAATCAAAACGTACAGACAAAACTAATCATACAAAAATATATTTTAAAGCAGAGATGCTGCCACCAAAAAGATCAAAATTTATACACCGGGAATTATACAGAACACACATGTTATATAGTGGTGAACACTTTTTTTTATGTTCGTTCTGGCAGTTGGCAGATAAAATGTGGGAAATGTTCTGGCAGACACTCTAGGTACAACAAAATTTAAAGAACCCAGAATTGCGGTACTATCAAGTAAATTGTTGACAATTTTGAATAGAAACCAAAGCGTGAAGGTTTCTTCTAGTCTGAAGACTCGAAATATCATGTTTCTCAAGCAGATCGCTGTGATAAACACTTCGGGAGGGAAAGTCGCCGTCGAGTTTAAAACTTGTAGTTTTAGAAACTTTCGTTGAACCATATAATTTGTATGTCTCCTATAATACGGGGTCCAAACAACCGCTGCGTATTCCAATCTAGATAGTAAAAAAAGCAATTTTAATGTGTTATAACAGAAATCACGATTCTTACGTGAAATAAAGTCGTATGTTTTACTGGCATTAAGACACATTTTATGAATGTATGGAATAAAAGATAACTTGCTATCGAAAGTTACGCCAAGATCGTTAAATGTATCGGGTCTAGACAGAGAAACACCCTCAAGTCCGCAGTCATATATTATAGGTACAGATTTTAATGTGAACGATAGAACGTAGCACTTAGCTATGCTCAAAGGCAGTCCGTTAGATCTACACCAGTTATTCAGTACGTTAAGATTGTTTTGTAAACGAATACAATCGATGCTTGAATGTGTATGGTAGTGTAAAGTTTAAGGTCATCCACATAAAGTAAAATGTTGACGTCTATAACGTCGGTTATGTCATTAATAAACAGTATAAAAAACAAAGGACCTAAAACAGAACCTTGCGGCACTCCAGATGTAGCATTGTATGCGCTGAACTTGAATTCATTATATGCCACTTATTGAACTCTATTGTGGAGGTAAGATTGGAACAAATCAATCAAAGCATCAGATATGCCGAAGCGATTAAGTATTATACCATTGTGTCTATTATAAAATATAGGACCCATAGCGCCTTTTTTCAAGTTTTAGAAATGTCACAAAAATTATTCTCCAGATCCACGAGATCTTCCAAGTAGAGGCAATTGGACACCCTTTTCCCTACACTTGATGTATCCCTAGATAGAGAAAAAAGATGGACACTGGATGTAATAAACCATATTATTATTATTAAATGGCGTTACTAGCAAGTATCTACGGTATATTGCTAGCAATGATAAGGTAAATTAATCTACGCCACTGAAAGCATGCTGTGAATTGAATTTTGTGTTTAGGTACTTGTGCAAGCCGATTTGTTCACTACAACTTTTACAAGCTGCACAGAAAACCATGTTGCACCACTGGTTTGGTTTGGGAAAAACCTTTTAGTGTTGCAAAATATCGGGCAAAATTTACTTGGAGTTGATAAGTCCTGTCGAGCTCCAGATTGTCAGTCACTTGTTTAGAAATTTCATCATACAGCAGAAACGGTTAAAAGTGCAAAAATACTGATTTTTAATACACTTCCTAGATTTGTAATATATTCTGAAAACATAAAAACGTGCGTATAGCCTGTTTGTGATGAAATAAAGGATATGTAGCGTTTTCCTACTACAAGTTTACAAATGAACCCCAAAAATTACTTTGCCTTGCTCAACGATTTTTATTTAAATTTGTTACTGAAACTACACTTTAATCAGTTTTTTTTACCAAAAAACGATTTTAAATTTATAATTGCGCCTGGAGAATAGTTAGAGGGAGATTGAGAGTACATTTTTATATTTGGTAGTTAACTTGTCATTTTCTAACTTAACACGCTTAAAAGATAGAATACGGAAGACTATAGGCGTGCACAAACGTTTTCGTGTTAAAATCTCTATTTTCGATTTCAGTTACTTAAACAAAGTGTAACATGATCTAAGCTGCTATTTAAGTTTGTGAGGTGGTGGGATCTTAGACATTGAAATGAAAGTATCACCTGTAAAGGGATTACTTAACGAGTACAAAAGTTAAAAATTTAAACGACCTCATTGAAATATATTGTAAGCAATTTTAATATGTATAGCAKGTCATATTAAATATAMATATACTCTGACCTKGACGTTTACATCAGGGACACCATTGCTGCTACTCGTATGACTTGATCATCCCAGACCTATTGCCTTCATTCATTACTATTGTTGTGGGTTCATTGTATGAATTCCACGTGCGAAACCGGTTCTGCTTTTAGTAAGAAAAATTTTCTTTAAATTCAAGGACCACTTTTGTTGACAACTCACATCCGTACTTGATGTACTCGACGTCCCCTATTTTCTCTGTATTATTCCTGTTCATTTGGAGTTGGTCATTACCCTCTTCTGATAAACAGTAATAATACTATCTAAGGTCCATACAATTGCAGCGGAGGTCTTTTAATCAAAAGCGGTTTAGATCTGATTTAAATGACTCTTATTGGATCTTCAAGAACGCCCTTATCTGGCATAACCTTTTCAATGAACTGTGTTACTACCTACTTCAAACTAAATATTTCATTTTAATACGGTAACTTTGCAAATTTACGACTTTATTCAGCATCATGCTTTCGATTTTGATTAAGCACCGCCTAAGTGTTTTGATATCAGAGACGTGTATGAAATTCTTTAATGTACTCTGAGTTTATGGAAAAATAAGATAAAAAACTTCTAATGGTAAAACAATTTGCTTGGTAAGTATTAAAGTATCGATATGATAGAATTACTGGTATTAGTTGCAAAATGTAATGGTAGTAAATTAGCTTCTAATATGAATTATTAAATATATATAATAAATACATGATGTAATGATAAAATATAAATGATTATAGTGTTATATACGTACATAAGTTTGAATATGAATAATGGTCGCAACTTGTTGAATGTTCAAGCTTCAGAAGTAGGGGGCATTCGACCTTTTGATTTAATAAAATTAAGCGAACTCTTTTTTCATTGCCAAGCTTTCGTCTTTATTTAAGACATCATCAGGGCTTCTGCAATAAATTTACAATGGAGTAAGCATATCATAACAATACTAGGTTTTACGTAAATCTTACCGAAAGTGAGATGAATTTAAAAAAAATTTATGTTGTGAGTTATTTTTCTTCAATATACCATGTAATTTCTTCGTGTTCCTGCCTCTAGTATTTTAAATTAACAAGAAATAGATAATTGATCGTAGAATATTCAAATATAGCTTAAAATTGTACGTTTAAATTCTACACAACAGGAAATATAGACAGTGTCAATATGTCGGCGTCAAAAATCACAGCCTTCCATCACAGCAACATTTTCTAGTTTTTATATAGTTAATTATTCAAAATTTTGGGTGTCTGACTTTTTATTAATAGTATTTGTATGTTTGTTAATTTGATACATTTCCAAAATTAATCTTTTTCTTGTATTTTTTCTTTTTCCAAAATTTTAATTTCTTGCCAATTGATCGGCAGGTATCTAAATTTTCTATCAAATCATTCAGTTAGAATAAAAACAAATTTTGTTAAACAAATGAAACGTAGAATTCTAAAAATTTCACATCCAAGTTTAATAAATAAAAATTTAAAAAAAAACTCAAAATTATGTTATTGGAAAATTCATACCCAAAGATTCTATTAAATAAAAATATTTTCTCTGTAACAAACGGTGGTAGAAATAACCAAGAAAATGTGGGGCAGCAAGAGAACATAGACTCTTCAATAATTAACATAGAAGGAATTCCCCGTTTCGGATCTCTTCCAAATATAACAGGTTTAGTAACTAAAGTAATCAGAACTTTCAAATCTGAACAGATTAAAATATCCATAAGAAACATTAAGAAAGGTTCAAACACTTTTAGTAAACTTAAAGACAAAATTCCAGTAAAATACCAGTCAAATGTGGTTTACTGTGTAGTGTGTCAAAATTGTAATAATGTATATGTTGGACAAACATCACAGTGGCTATCAATTAGGGTAAATCTGCATAAAAGTGACATCAAAACTAATAAAAGAGATCGTTGTTAACTATATAAAAACTAGAAAATGTTGCTGTGATGGAAGGCTGTGATTTTTGACGCCGACATATTGACACTGTCTATATTTTCTGTTGTGTTGAATGTAAACGTACAATTTTAAGCTATATTTGAATATTCTACGATCAATTATCTATTTCTTGTTAATTTAAACTACTAGAGGCAGGAACACGAAGAAATTACATGGTATATTGAAGAAAAATAACTCACAACATAAAACTTTTAAAAATTAATCTCCCTTTGGGTAAGATTTACGTAAAACCTAGTATTGTTATGATATGCTTACTCCATTGTAAATTTACTGTACAAGCCCTGATAATGTCTTAAATAAAGACGAAAGCTTGGCAATGAAAAAAGAGTTCGTTTAATTTTATTAAATCAAAAGGTCTGAAGTTTGAACATACGTACTTACATAAGTATACACAAATACTCATATACTTATTTCTGATTTTCATTAAAATTTGCAGCTCACACATTCAGTCGTGAATTTTCCAAAATTAATTTGCGTTAAATATCTCTCTTAATGGTATAAAAATATGCTATGTGTGATATATCTATGAAAAGAGATAAAATTATAATCAGTATACATTAGCTATTTTTGATCATACTTCCAGCAAATACCAGACAGTATACTCTATAGCACTGAACAATATTTTTTCTGATAAAAGCTTGAAAAATCTTAACACTTTGATATTAACATTTAACATGTATACTACGAGAAAACATACTCAATTTAAAAAAAAACTACTTTTCGACCGAACATTTTTATTAAGATATCTGATCAGCAGATAGCCCTAAAAAATATGCAATTTTTATTCAAATGTACATAATATATTTTCAGTGGCTCGAAAACGGTAGACAAGCTGCATATGTTGCTATTTTTGGTAAAAAAAAAGAGGAAATACAATTCCTTCGCCGGCCCTGTGCTGTATTGGTTGCCTATAAACTAGTTAATTCAATGCTGCAATGAATACATAAATAAAATATGTCTCAACTGAGCCAGTAATGTTCCTTTGGGGAGATTCATACAGACATCTTTTTTATCCGATACAGAGTAGAAAAGAACTTGCTGCCACTTGGTAAAACAATAAAAACGACATAATTATGTCCCTACTGGCAGTAAAGCGTTGCAGTTTAATATTTACCTGCTTCACAGAATTTTGATTACGTGTTTTAAATGTATATATTTACAACTACATAGCAACAGAAAAACACGAGACTGTTCACGCTTTCAGCACGTTTTATTAATTTTTAGTGTTCATGTTATCGGTTATAATAGGCGATTAAGAGGTAATGATCATAAAGTAAATGATCTGTAAATGCCTCTAATTGAGTTATTTGTATAATACAGTTTTATAGCAGCTCTCGTGCATGTGGGTACGACCCTTTTTTATTTTTATCTTTTGATGTTAAAAATACTCCTCATCCTCATTGTTACGATACGAGGTGTTAAATTGGATAACTGCCAATCAACCAAAATAATCTGATTTTATTCTGATTACCTTACATATGTTTAATCAAAGAAAAGCTCTTCTCTGGTTTAATACAGTGTAAAATTTAATTTCATGCAGTGTAAAAGTTTTTTGCCTTAACAAACACACTAGGGATTCTTCTTTCTTTTATTATTATTATTATTATTATTTTACAAATAACGCTCAATATTCTATTCCTGGTAGTGTCAACAAATAAAAAATTCCACGTCAAATCGAAGTAGTACTCTTTGTTTTTCTTTTAATTGTTTTAGCATAAGACGTCATGGTTCTTCAAATATTACCGTGATGTTTACTTAAATACATATACATGTCAACCTCAGAAATATACCACGAAAGAACGTCTAATGCAAAGATAACTTAAAACTCATGAATATGTAAAAGTTACAAAGTAACACCCAGTTAAATGTTATATTTGTACGTGTACTACAAATATTTACTCCCCATAAACATTCTTGAAATTCTTGACATATTTGGATTTGTATCTCACTAACTTTATCGAGCTTGAAGCTGCAGCAGAGTAATAATCCCAGTTATAATGCTGCCAGTTCTAATCCTATATATTACGAGGATTTAGCGTTATGAATATTTAAAGGCAACGTTTCACCTCAAGCTTTTTGTTAAAACAAGCCGCTCTATACAGTTTGATAAAATTTCCGTATGTACTGTATTATAATATAGAAAAATCAAGTAACAAAAGAAATGGGATTAATTAATCTGTTTTCACGTTTTGTTAAAAAAAAGAAATATGAATTATAATTACGGAATAAACTCGTTGAAATCGTTATTTTATTCTGTAATACACTACGAAAGTGTACGGAACTGACGGAACAGAATGCTAAGTATAGAAAAAGCAAAAAGGTTATTAGATATTCTCAAAGTGGCACCGGTCACCAAGAAAACAAAAGGCAATCCTCTATCCTAAGATGACAAAACTCTTATTTTGACAATATAGAGAAGAGAAGTGAAAGTAAAAAAAGTCCTAGCAAAGATATCCAATTTATTTAGAATTTCAAAAATAACAACGAGGCCGTTGGTGAAATTTGGACCGTCACAAAGAAAAGTTCGAATGGTTAAGGGAGCGCTGGAAAATTGCTCCCAATTCAAGAAGACCGAATTCGAAGAGCTGTGTATGAATTTAACGGGTACCAAAACTATACCTACGGTTAGCTCGTTGTATAGAGATATAATTGAGAAGAACAATGTGTCATGCTGTGGACAAACTTTCTTAAAATTGGTTGGGCATTCCGTCGTATAAATAAAATAAAATAAATTATKTAATGGAAAGTGACGTGGTGACAAGGTGCCGACATCATTATCTAGAAGAAATCAAATAATATCGAGAAGACGAGATATGGATTGATACGCATGAAACAGTCCAAAAGGGGTGGACTGACGGTTCAAGGAAATGTGCTTTAAATATTCGACATTCTAAAGGTAGAAGAATTTCAGTTTTGCTTGCCGGGAGTAGAAATGGATTTTTGCCTAATACATTACACCTAGGCTAGGGTGTAAAAATTTAATAATACTAGAGCGCATTATCGTCCTGAGATGACTGCCGTAGTTTTTAAGAAGGGATTCGCAGAAAATTTAATTAGAAAAGTTCCAAATGGTAGTGTTATTGTGTTTGACAATGCCAGGTACCATTCTGTACTAGTTGATAAAGTTCCGAACAAAAGCAGTAAAAAATCGAAGTTCAAGAATTCCTAATTCAGGAAAAATTATATTCCGAAGAGAAGAAAGAATTATTATATTATTATTATATAATACAAAATCGATCAGATTGCGTTCTGCTCTTACCGCCTTATAATAGTATTTTAACCAGACCTAAATGATATAGGGCCAATTCAAGGAAAAATTAAGGAGAAGGAACACTGATAGCTCAGTGATAGAGCGTTTGACTAGTATTCAAAAGGTCCCGAGTTCAAGGCTGGCAATACTTTTTCATTTCTTCTTATGCCTCTTAAACCCATTAAAATATCATCGACGTTAATTATAACAAATTTCAGGCAATAATCAACTTTCTCTATAAATAACAATAACACTTTTTATGACAAAATTTTTGTTATAGAAAGTAAGCTGTCAAGCTTATAAAGGATATGCATAATTTGACAGGCCGGCTGTTGTTCTCCGTTTTCAACGCAGGGCTTAGGTAGCGTCTGTTAGAGCTGTTTATGGTTGCTCTCAACCGCCTTGTGGTTGTTATTATGAGAGCGTATTTTCCCAGTAAAGGAACTTTTTCTTGATAAAAAAAAACATTAACGAAGCAAAACAGTTTGTTTTCCAATAGACAAAAAGTTGCCAGTAGAAGAAGTTCGCTAGTTGCTAATGAAAAAAGTGAAACACGAAGACGAATTTTCGTGCCTGTAGTAAAATAAAAAGAAAGCAGAAAGTGAGGGAAGAATTCCCTGTTGAGCTAAATTTTAAAGTATACATCGGTAGAGAAGAGTTGTATTAGGTGCAACCGGTAATCGCCTATGTGCCATATTAGAGTATCTCTTAGCAAATATCAAAAAGCTCCAAAAGTTCTGAAGGTATAACGCAGCTTTTATGCGAATAACTGCTTCAAAAGCGTTGATAACAAGGAAGAGCAAATGCGTCAAACTTGAGAGAGGAACCCATAAAGGGATTCTTCCCATCTAAATAACACGGCCAGCAATGAAGTGATCAAGCGATTTCATGTTTATTTTGACCATTCTATTTTAACAGAATTATAATTACAACGATATTTGAACAGTAGCGAATGTATTGGGAGGAAGGGTATAGCCCTCTCCAGGATGTTTTGTGCCTGAAAATCTGCTCAATTTTATTTGAAATGTGAGTGATTCATTATTGTGCGCGTGCGTTACTTCTCTCTGTAGCCTGTTAGATTTAATATTATGGAAGAAGTGAATCTCCCTGAAAGTCTGAAGCGAGTCCTGCGTCCTGTATGTGTTTCGCCCTTTACTCTCTCCCGAAATTTTCGATAAATATATGGAAAATTATAGAAACAACTTTAATATCGAACTTTCCTATGTTCAGGTTTATTGTTATGCCTACAAGATCTCTAGATCCACCACTGTATTTGAACCCCATTAATTCATTATTCATTTAAAGATAATACTAAGGAACCTGTAATCAACGTTATTAACGCACAAGTAGGTACTAAGACTATATATACGTTTCTATAGCTGTAGAGGTCGCTGTAAGTAAAGCTTACAAATAATGTAGGCACATGGACAAAACAGATCATGTGCAGGCATTGTGTCATTGTGCGAACTAAATATATTTTCTCTGCAGCTTTATGCTTGCTACGAGTACTTTGACAATGATTCTGTTTTTTTTTTAAATTAATTTGAGATACTGAAACTGCAATAGCCATTCATATTGATAATGTTCATCCACATTCGGCAACTCTTCCACGGATTATTAAAAAAAATAATAGTGATACTATACTAATTTCTTATTATTTTTTCTGACAAAAGTTTTGCAAAATGTAAGAGTGTAAGTGTGTGAATTTCAGTAGGCCTTGGATTTCAATAACTGAACTCAAATCTCTCTAAACGTCGTCCGTCACAGTATAAGTAAAAACAGTTTAAAGCTATTTGATTTGTTGATGTTGTGCAATGGTTTCTAAGCGGTCTACGTATATTTATAAACGTGCAGAGTTAGGATTGCCATTAACCAGGAAGCAAGGTTCTGGAAAATACCCAAAAAGAAAAGCTCTAGTTGAAATTGCGCTCTTAGCAATATTTTGAAAAGCGAAAATGTTTTATTGATACCTACGAAGAAAAACAGCACCGAATTAAACCGAGAAACAAAAAGTAGTACAAAAAAGTTGAGGCGCCTAGCTGAAAACTAAGTGATAGAAGTGATTATTGATAATGATTCATATTTCTCATGGGACGGTAGCGACACACCGAATAACAAGGCTTACTATTGCAAAAAAGGTGTTCTTTAAGCGTCACAAAAAATTTTCTCAATTGTTGATTTTGGTGGCAATTTCTTCGCGTAGTCATTCTTCTTTGTATATTGCACGTTCCGGTAATCCTGTAACAACAGAAGTGAAGTGAAAGAATGCGTACGAAGCAGATTGAACAAATTCATCAGAGAAAACCATTCATATTGCAAAATTGTATTCTGGCCTGATATTTATGGCTTATCGCAAACTGGGTATCACCTTTGTTAAAAAGTCCAGAAATGTGCTAAATGTACCCCAACTGCGTCCAATTGAAAGATTCTGGAGAATTTCGAAACGAGGATGGTTGGGAAGCAACCAGTAAAAAAGAATTGCGAAAACTGATCACTCTTAAAGTCCGGCAAATGGATGTAACGCTCTTCTCCCATTTAATGCGTCGAATAAAATCTAAAATCAGACAAGCAAATTGTTTTGGTGCTGTAACCGTTATTTAAGTGCATTACTAATGTTTAGTTTTTATGTATCTATTTTCAATAAATTGAAGCCCTGTGTTTGTGGAGATTTCTTGTCCCCAGCACTCCCTTATTACTCTTTCAGTAAATATCCGCCCATTGTGACTGTGCCTTTAATCAAGAAAACGTTAATTATAAATGTTGCGCCACTTATAAATAGTGTTTTACAGTATTGCTATAAAACAGTAGTTGTACCAGATTGCATGTAGACGTGCAGATGCATTATGCACCGATGGCATGATTCTCTGTTACACAAACTTGAACCATTTGGATAATATTTATTTATTATGATCAAGTTAACGTAGCTTCTATAGATAAAGCGGCAATGCATTCATTAGACTGCGAGATACTCATCCCGTTTGCACAATATCTTTCCAATACATACTTTAGATAGTGATAATTCAACAATTATCATTTCGATAGTACCCCGAAAGATACTAATAATGAGTTTTCGTACAACCACTGTTTTCAGTCTTTGTGATGATTAAAATCTGCCGTCTAGGTATAGCTGCAAGCATTGCTTCCATGGCAGGGGTATAACGTTAGCAGATTTCCACGTTTGAGGAAACACACCAATCTCAAGGGGAACGTTAAATATGTGTTTGACAACATTTAAACAGTATGGTATTACTAGATCTATCATTCTAATATTATATTAATTTCGTCACCACCATATGCATTAGACTTGATCAATCTTAAACTACTATAAATATCTGCGTCCTCGATTTTCCTAAGTATGAAAGGACCATTATTTAATTTATTATGCCTGTAAAAATGTAGGGTATCAAAGTCAACCTCGGCTTGTCCAGCAACCTTAAAAAAATCATTTATTGCCTCAGGGTTTAGCATCCTCTGGCAAATTTCCATCTGACTTTACTTTTGTGGGGACACCAAGTTGGCTAAAATATTGCCACAACTTTTTATTGTTATTTTTTCTCATTGTGGCTATACGCTTTATGTAAGCTTGTTTCTCCCGTTTAATTTCTGGTTTTACATAATTTCTTAAGTCTACATAATATTTTCTGGATGTTGCAGTTTTTTGTTTAATAAATCTTTTATGCGCTTTATTTGTTAGAGCTATCATCATTTTTATGTTGTAAGTAATGTACGGTCGGTGAGGCTTATTGGTTTTAATTGCACGTAAAGGTGCATGGTAATCGAACAGACACAATATTGCATCATTTAACATATCAACTTGCACGTTTATGTCGTCATTGGTGCAAATGTCATTCCATTGAATAAGAGACGTATCGCGAGAAAAATCAGCAAGATTAAAGCTAGAATAATCTCTATATACAAAATGCTTAAGTGCATTTTTTTCCGAATCAAAAAGTACAGAACAACGCAAGCAAATGATCAGTGTTACAAACAGTATCGATTGCGTCAACATAAAAAAATCAATCAGTGATTTACCAGACTCTGTAATTCTGATAGGCTTGTTGACAATTTGTACTAAGTCAAAAAAATCTATAATAGATTTGAAATGATTTGTTGCAACTGTGTTAGTGTTCAACATATTTATATTAATATCACCCATAACCAAAACAGACTGAGTCTCAAGATAAATTATCTCAAGAGGCTCGACAAGTTCGTCCGTAGTTCGCTCGGAGTTCTATAAACCACACCTAATCCAATTTTTTTTAGTGCCAATATGCACTACAACCGACAACTGTTAGAGACCAGTTTCCCCAATATTGGAATAAATAGTTTTAACCTTATATTTATTTTTTATGTAAATTGCTATTCCGCCACCCCTAGATGGTCTATCTAATCTAAGTAACTAGTAGATTCAACTTATGTAACTACTTGTAGTTAGATTTATCAAAACAGTGCAAACCAGCTCAGGTTATGCCAATAGTTCCCATGACCCCTCAGGCGCCGCCACTGGTGCCACAGATTCTTTAGCATGTCCAAACAAGGTATAAGATTACAATCCTTATCGTCGAAGCCAAAGTACTCACCGGGTTCAGCAACCTAAGACTTATTTTTGGATTGCCCACAAAGTCGGGGATAGAAATAGGAAAGGGGGCAAGATCCATTCTTATAAAGACAATGCAAGGGATTAATTAGGTTATTTGTAAAATATAATAAAATTTTATTTTTAACACCAATACATCCAATCTGACTACATTTTGAATAATTGTGCAGCTATGTACCCAGAATATTCATTTTGTTTCTGACGCAACATACAAGTTTAACGTGAAAAAAAGGTTCTAACGCGGAAATATTGAAAAGTATACTTAAATATGCCATTGATATCGATCTAAAATCTTATTTAGAATCCAAATTTGTGAAAAACAAAAATTTTCATTGAAAAGAGCATAATTAAAAGACATAATGCTATAAATATTGAGAATTCGACTATGAGCGCTTCTCTTTAAACATCTAACAGGAAGTCATCGCGACACGCTGTACACTACGAAATTTTCCATAAGCTTGAACGATATTGTTATTTCAGCGCTAATTTCAACTGAAACTAAAATATCTTGTGTTAAATGTGTCGGCTATATATTTTTTTCTAATTGTTGGAATAAAAATGTATCAGTCTTCAAAAGAGCATTAAAATGTTACTCTAATCAGTTCGCGAAAAGTGTAATCATTTATATCCCTTGCACGCCACTGCAGAATGAATTGAACTTTAATTTTTAAGATAATATTAAACGGAGGACACTTCTTTCTCAGTACACTTCATGACAATGGTGCTTGTAACATCAAATAAATTTTTGTTCCTACTGTTGACGTGGAAAACATGTGAATGTGCAAATATCCTCGGTTTGTGTGCAGCTTTTGGCTACAGCCAAATGATTTTGTTTGACAAGTTGATGTCTCAGCTAGCCGAAAGGGGTCATAATGTCACTCTAATAACAACCATGGCATCAAGGTCTTATGCTACCAAATATAACACAATACTAGTAGAAGACACACCGAATACATCTTCAGGTAGGTATAACAAAATACTCAGTTTACAAACTGATCCATCTATTATTATGTAATAATCCAATATGTCTTCTCCACTTTATTAAAAAATGTTAATGTGGCAACCTCACTTCTATTCAGCTATACCTAAGTCACTTTTGGGTATTAATAACAACAAAATTTAAGATATATTTTCTAAAGCTGACAAGGAAATTGTCTCGCCATTTTAAACAAAATTGAGTATATGTATCTAAGTGAAGTATCCAAGATGAAACAATCAAATTTAATTCAAAATTAAAGGATTTGTTGGATAAGGGTGAGGCAAATTTAAAGTTTGTTTAATTACAAAAAGTCGCAGATTTTTTATATAAATCCTACCACATCTAGGCTTTATGGTCTTCCTAAGATACATAAATAGCACGTTTCAAAATATTAGATCTGTCATAAACTCTGCTTGTCACAAATTAGCAAAGTGGCTAAATTTAGTTTTCCATGAGTTTTAAATTTTGATTATTCTTTTACTATTAAAAACAGTTTGGATTTGACTGACAACGAGAACAATTTATTTTCTTCTATTCCTCCTAAAGATCACAATTTTAATTGATCTACTTTTCAAAATGCTGATTTAGCTTTGCTTTATAAAGACAGCTTAATTTTGTCAACTAAATTTGTCTTAAATCAAAATGTCTTTCCTTTTTTAGATAACTAACGTATACAGAAAATATTCTTTTCTATATTTTTATCCTTACCGACATAAATTAGCTGTCTTCTTTATTTAATAGACGTTTTAAAATATTTAACAAAATTTAGGATTTCCTTTAATACTATTGCTTTACATCAAGGAGAAAATAAAAGCATTCGTTAAAGTTTCAGTACATATTTCTAAAGTATTTTTGTCTCACGGAATTTATATATATGTTCAACCAAAGGTAGGTTAGGATCCCAATTAATCCGTAATAAAGATAAAACTCTACCCCTAAACTCTTTTTGGCTTGTACAGTTGTTTCCTTACAGTGATTGTGCTGCACTCTTAACCGATATATACGAATCACTTGGTAAAAGAGAATTTCAAAATTGCTTTTCAAATATTACCCAGCTCAACATTTCTATTATACCTATTAAAGTTATTTCTAAAAATTTCTATAGCTTCTTTCATTAGACGTTTGTAATAGTATTCTTTTCAGTGTAAAGTGTTTGTCTTAATTTTTATTTTTATTTTCATGAACAAACATCGGTAAACGCAATGGGTTCACGTTTAAGGCCCATAGTGGCGAATTCGTTTATGGAAAATTTTAAAGACGTAGCGATTGACACTTTTCGGTTTAAAGCTATATGTTGGTTAAGCTACGCAGATTATACTTTTGTTATTTGATCCCAAGATATGCAAGAGTTAAATAGGTGTCTAAATAATTTGAATAGTCAAAATCCTGTTATAAAATACGATGGAGTTACAAAATGTTAGTTTATATTTCTTATATATCTAAATTGACAAAAAAAAGAAAGTTGCTACAGCTCAACGAATTTCTGGCTTAATACTTGGTCAGTTTTTAATAAAAGTGTTCGTAATCAAATATTTTCAATCAACACAAAGTAAATTAAAGTTGTGTTTGCAATATACACAAGGCCTTTCGGAAAAATTAAAGAGGATTCTCGTATTTAGAAGCAGAATGTTGTTACGACGTACCAGGTTTGTAAACCGCGGATTTCTGACGTAACTCCTTTTATTTAAAACAGTTGTGTCAAATATACTAAATCTAAAGGCAACTAGTTCAAAACACTACTATTTTAACATTACTGATTCACTAAACCAATATACTGCACTGGAATTCAGAACTGCCGCGCTGTCTCTTGATCGAAAATGCTAGAGGCTAACATGCAACAATATTTTAGTTGTTGTTATTACGTGTAGTAATTTAGACAAAATGTTGTGTTCTACTAAAAATAAAGTACATTTAGAAAATGAAAGTGATGTTTACAAAATTACTTGTTCTTGCGGCAAATGTTACATAGGTTACCGGACGAAAAGTCTGAAAGCGTACATAGATGCGTGCGACTAGGCTGCAGTAAATAGATAAATCATCCATTATTGTGACAAGACAAAAATTTTACTCTAAGATAAATATTATAACAAGTGTTTAGTAAAAGAAGCTATACGCATATTTTCCAGATAACTGGTACATACCTACTAGCGATAATGAAAATTGTTTGCTAAGCGATATTTGGAAGGCAATTTTGTAGTTTTTTTTATTAAGTAGCTAGTGTATGCCTAGTAGGTTTTTATATCAGGTTGATATGTTGTTTCTGTTGTCTCGCTTCCTTGGTTGTTTGTTTATTTACTTTCAAAATTATATTGACAAAGGTTGCGGTGTAACTTTTGTCATTGTTTAACAAGCGACAGCTTTTTCAAAAAAAACATAATCATAATGTTCGAGACAAAAAAAACCTATTTGTCAGGTGTTAATCTTGTTTCGTCGTTTATTCTTGCAAACTGTTCGTGGTGTAATTGTAGTAATAAGTATTAATTTATTATGGACGCAGATGCTATTTTTTACTTTTGAGGGGCATTAACTCGATTTAAATGATATATGACAATAAATATGTGGGAATATGTAACTAAGCCTTTAGCACATATTCCGAACGTGTTACCAATAACTAAAGGCCGCCACTTATTTAACGGTGCCTGAGAAGACATCAACACAGCAGATTTTGCCAGATATTTCGCAATATTACAATATTTTTCGCCAACAAAAGCAGTGAAGCAGCATGGTTCAGTGCAGCTTATGAGTGTAGAAGTTGCAGCTTAGAAATCAGCTACCACGTCAGGAAATAACACGGTATGCATCCAGTGGACTGGCCAATGTTCCTTATTTTACTAGCTTTTTACACTTGATACGTAATAAGACGCCACTAGAGATTGGTACCGGTTGGTAATACTTTTTCCCGTTCTAAGATATAAGTATTACCAGAAGTTTCAGTTATCCGAAATATAAGTGGTCGACATTGTTTCGCATAATTGAAAGTCTACTGTGCTAGCGATTATAATTACTGCGGTTTAAGAAATGATATGCTGAAATTTTGAGCTGATGACTGGCAGCTACAAATTTCCTCTTCTTAGATGCTCCTTTTGCTTTCAAGTAAAAGATGCACATGTTTATTTGTACAGAAGAAGTTTTTTTAACATTTTCAGGATTTACCTTAATACTGTATTTTTTCAGACTATAACGTATTTCAACTAATCAACCAGAACGATTTCATTACTATGGCAGATTACGTCAGGCTGTTCATCCCTGTTACAAAACACATATTAAGCAACGAAAGAGTTCAGAGCCTAATGAAATCAAATACCACCTTCGATGTAGTTATCATAGAAAACAACGACAATAAAGCTCATTACGCACTTGCTCGACATTTTAAAGCGCCTTTAGTATTATTTTTCTCCATGGGAGCCAATGAATGGATCAATAGTGTTTTTGGCAATCCTCAACCACCTAGTTATATGCCGAATTCATTCTCAGGATATTCCAGCGAAATGAATTTAATACAGCGAGTCAGAAATCTTGCTTTCTACATCGCCCATAGCACCATCACGCACATTTTCACTTACCCTGTGCACAATAAAATAGTGAGAAAATATTTCCCTCATATACCAGATTTGAAGACTGTGATGAATGATGCGTCTCTTGCTCTATTGAATTCTCATCCAAGTGCAACTGAACCTGTGCCGTTGCTGCCAAATATGATCGAAATAGGAGGATTCCATATCACGGAAGAACCTATCGAACAGGACGTAAAAGAATTTCTCGACGCATCAAAAGATGGTGTTGTATATTTTAGTCTGGGATCGAACGCTCGTAGTAAAGATTTAGGCAAAACATATCTACGAACCTTCCTAGAGGTATTTGGTAACTTGAATGAAACAGTTCTTTGGAAATTTGAAAGCAAGAGTCTTCCTGAAAAACCTGCAAATGTCAAAATCCAGAAATGGTTGCCACAAAGGGCAGTGTTAGGTAAGAAATAGATAAGCTTTTTGTTTTAGGTATTTAGGTCATTCGGTTTAGGTTCACTGCATATCCTGGGCTACAATAAGTATAGATAAATTAAAGGTGTGTTTTCGGATACTCTTACAGCAAATCTCGTAAGTCTAGAATGAGAAATACAAATATATTTGGGTGTTGCAACTAATATTTATGCCAACTAAAATCTCTTGACCTTGTCCAGGTTTGGAAATAATGCTGACACACGTCAATTTTAAACTTGAAGAGGGACAAATTTTATATTGGTTTCGAAGATATTTCTGCATCCCTCTACCACCCAGAGCAAGTCCTTACAAATATATACTTGAAGTTAAATCCGCTTTATTTTTTAATGGTAAAGAGCTTTCGGCTAACAAATAGCCATTGTTAGTACCACCACCATAAATAACAAAGAAAAAGGGAAACTTTTACAAATATTTTGACCAAGTCAAAATGGCTATTAGCCGAAAGCGCTTTACCGTTAAATGAATGAAGTGGATTTAACTTCAAGTATATTTTCTTAAAGAAGATTTAATTAAATACCAAGACAGGTCGACTGATATCATTTTGAAGCTGGCTTCACTGTCCACGTGAGCATGTTATTTTTCAAATTTGAACGWCCTTTTTTATAGTGATTAAGGCTTTCACGACCGGAGTCTGTTCTGGTAGACGATTCCGGGTTAGTTGACGTTTCCTTCACTGTTGTGGTGAGGACCTTCAGAGCCAAGCTCATCGTGGATGTAATTGTCTCCGAACAAACACAAACTGACTCTTCGTCCKCCGCTTGGTACTCATGTGGTTGTCCCGGGTTGGCAGAGCAGCGTCATGGGACCGCCTCCGTCGCTGGATACCTAAGTGGTTGTCCCAGATTAGCAGAGCCTAGATTATTTCGAGAGGAAACACAATTCAGTGGTGCGCAAATCGTTCACCTTTAACTTCCATACTGTTATGTTCTAGGCTTGGGAGCAGAACACGGAAAACTCGAATACGATATTAAAAAAATAGTCCGATTATACATGAAAATATCTGTAAGAGACATTCTTTTTCAATCAAAACATAAAGGTTGACTTATACGGGGCTCTCCGGCGAATTTTTTTTTCTATTTTCGACTGTAACTCAAAATTTACAAGAGTTAACCAAAATGTGTTGCGTCCCGTACATATATCTCAAACAAAGGAGAATAGGGTCGCAAAAATTTTATCTTTGTAGCTCTAAGAATAACATTTTTACCCTGCAAAAAATTGAAAATGGGACACCCATAATCATTAAAGAAGAGACGAGAGTAGGGCAGTAAGAACTTAAAAAAATAAAAATAGATGGATCCTTTACAGTGTTATCTGTACTCTGCATTCATTAACGCGTCTCGTCATCGACTCAGTTGAATGATAAATTTCCTCCGGAGTGAGATACCTCCAGGCTACTTGTACAACAACATGAAGTGACAGTAGATGCCGTTCAGAATGAGATAAATTTTACATTCTTCTACCCATAATTTTCATAAATGTACGATAGGTAAAAGATCGGAGTGATATTGGTGGTTAACCTGTCAACAAAGTAACGCACGAACCATTCCATGTCTTTCCCTCCGTTTATTTTATATATATTCAATAAAAAAGCGCTAAGATGTACCAGGTGACATGTCGTAAATTTTTGACAATCTACCTAAAATGGTTGATTTTAGGTTTTCACGGATTGAGTATGGTCTGAAACTTTTTCGGGTTGTATTCCGTATAGTAGCTTGATCCTCAGGAGGACCGTTCTTCCAACGTTTCGGCAAGGTCGCACTTGCCATTTTCAAGTAGTAATCATTCACTTTGTTCTTCGCAACGAAAGTGTCAGTACGGTGATTAATTGCTATGTTGTCAATTTGCTGTCACCCGTTACGATCCGGTCTGCCTTTGCTGTGACTGTGCTTGTTGGCGTGTCCTATTCCGTGTTCTAGGCAAACTAAGACGATTTGCTGCTGCCGACTGATAACCGTTACATTCTGGGAACCTTGAGTGTTCAGCATTGCCTCGGCTCCCGTGGCAGAACCATTTTCTGTATTGGGATTGTTGGTGCTTGTGATAATTGGTTCTATCACCGCGGTCCATGTATGTGGCAATCTTTGTCCGTCATCCCGTTTGTTTAAACAGTCGGGTCGCTTTTCGATTTCTATAGCTTCCCTTATTGTTCTTATTATTCGGTTTTAGGAAATTGCCAGGGTTCGCGTCTTCTCAAAGTTTATTTGGTGACCCGTAATTCTTACGTGTGCCGCTAGAGAGGAATTCTTGTCATCTTTGTAGCAATCAGGTAGCTTTAGCTTATAAGAATCTAAAATTATAAAAATCAGATTGCCTGACAGCTGTCAAATTAAAAAAAACTTAGAAACGAATAACAAAAAGAAACTGCGAGTATTATCTTAAAACTTACCTTACCTTAAGTTTCTGAAAACTTACTATCTGAAGGCCTGCGGCCATATCATCAAAAAGAGTTATCTTCCGGCGTCCAGAAAATTATAAATTACCTATTAATCAATAACCGAATCCTCTGACAGAGCGTTCTTCCTACCTTGGTTCTTTCGACACTGGTTCTTTCTACCTTGTGTATTGTACCGCTACCTACCTACCGCTACCTATCCTGAGACCCACGGACCATTACTAGAACCGTACCTTTCGAAAAGGCCCAAAGAAGACAAAGCTCTCGAATCAGAAGGAAGCACGTACGCTGCCAGTGGCTGCATAACCCGAAGGATTGCCTAAGACAAGGCCAGATTTTCAATTATTCTAATTTATATTTAACTCAAAATTGAAAGTGTGTAGACTTCCTTAACTCACAAATAATATAATACTTGTAAACGTAGTAGTACTACTGCGGGACTCCAAATTTATCTTTCGCCTATATTTGTCAAAATTTGTCATAATCTGTCAAACCTAATCTTGTTTAATAATTATTCGTTGTTATGGTTCTATATCGTTTTATTTCAAAATTCGACTTCGCAGTTAGTCGTTTACAGTCCCTTTGTTAAACTGCATGGCGCCCAGGTGTTCCAACGCTTAACCCACGACCCAAGCTGCTGGCGAAGAGCTGCCATACGTTTTTGTACTCAGTAGCAAAAGCGGTTATATCTTTTACTACCGCATTAACACGTTCGGCTCTTCTTACTTCAATCCTTCTGTTAGCTTGTCCAACATGCGATTGGACGCATGTACCGCATGGTATTTCATACATCCCTTGGGCTTCCAATGGTATGCGTTCCTTAGGATTACGTATTAGCGTATTTATCTTTTTGTATGGTCGAAAGACAGCCTTGATCTTATGCCGTTTTAGTATCCTACCGATTTTGTCAGTTGTTCCTCTGATATATGGTAAGAAGGCAATTCCAGTTGGTGGTTCGTCTGTATCATTACGTTGTCGTCTTGGCCTGAGTGCTCTGTTTATAACTGTTTTGGAAAATCCATTGTTAAGCAGTGTAGATTTGATGTATTTCATTTCGGCGTCGTTGCTTTCTTCGTCGGCTAAACGTTTTGATCTCGTTAAAAGTGTTTTAGCCACTGAGTATATTTGCGCTGGATGATTGTGGGACGCAGCGTTAAGATAGCGATCCGTATGTGTTTGTTTTCTGTATACGGTGTGTCCAAGGGAACCGTCACGTTTTCTTGACAAGAGCACATCTAAAAACGGCAATTTGTTATGCTCTTCTATCTCCATTGTGAAACGTATTTTGTCATGTTGACTGTTAAGGTGATCCAGAAAGTTCTGTAGGGCTGCCTTGCCATGCGGCCAAATTACCAGTGTCTGATCCACATATCTTAACCATAGGGTCGGTTTTTGTGTGGCGGTGGTAATCAACTTGGTCTCGAAATCTTCCATAAATAAGTTTGCTATGATCGGCGATAACGGCGAACCCATTGGTGCTCCTATCTGTTTGTAGCGCTGTCCGTTATAAATGAAATAGGTATGTGACAGTCGGGGATGCTAATCACGAATACGAACACTTAAACAAAATCTTTAGTCATTCAATCCCCGAAGCCACGTTGACAGAGTCTCTCATTAATTACTTTTACTTAATTTTAGCATCTTTAATTAACCTGGTGCCTTCCGCCCTTGTACGTCATTAGGTTGGCCGAAAATGACGTGCTATATCAGGTAGCGTAAGGTACCGTAAAACGAACACAAAAGAGACAGAGACAGCAAACAGAAATAGGTTCTAGTTATCGCCTGGTAACTAACTATCGCCAGGTAGAGCAGATAATCATTGAACATGCTCCACTTACCTTTGATGTAGTCTGGTCAGCTGCTAAACCTTGTGAGTCTCGATGTGCGGTTTGAAGCCGCTGGCGGTCGCGAACACACACGCGCTACTTAATTTTGTATAGACCGGATAAAATGAAAGATTCGAACTTTTCTAACCACAATATATTTACAAGTTTTAATAAATCGCATGCAATAACAAAAATGAAATAGTAAGAATAATAACAAATTGAATTGAGTGTATCGTCGCACGAACCGCCACTTAGACAAATTAAGAAAATTTGGATTCAAGACGAATTTAGATAACTGAGAAAAAACAAACGAAGCGCAAGTTGAGCACAAGAACAACTGATTTTGGAAACACTTTCAAGTCCTTAAATAACCTCGGTATGAAATGTTCCAGAAAGATCGGACGCTCCACTCTGATTGGTGGACACGGAGGGCTAACATCCCTTCTACCGGATTTGGCGGCAAATGCTGCGATACATTCCGTTTACATAAATAAATTTCATATGAACTGCGCAAAGCTTAATTAAATCAAACCCTAACTAGCTCGTGATCCTCCCAAGGTGAGGTTGGAGAATCACGCGAGAGAGTAGCCCTTATCTTGCAAATTATTCTCTTATTAGGTTTACATCTCCCTGTGGGAAAAAGTACCTCACTAACTACAACTACGCTACCTCTCGTCCCTAAGTTTGCCTAGGTTAACCTAGACACCTGCCTTACCTGAGACCAACCAACGATTCACGTTAACTTGATCACACGTTTTCGCCGCGTATTTCCCTTAATCGAAATTTCGTTGGCTTTGTTCATGACGGCTGTACCATTAGGTTACTCACAAACGGACCATAAACTTTACCCAGGGCAAGCTGCATCGTGACGAATTCGGATTTCTCTACAATTTAGAAGACCGACAAAGAAGTATTTCTTGTAATGGTTATTGCTAGGTTATTGCCGAGTATCTGTTACGAAACAAAGCAGTATACGATTTTGAATGACATCCTCAAGTTCCTCTCTTTTTAAATCGCCTAAACCGAGCCAGGATGTTATAATAAAGTGACAATACACAGTAAAACGCGACAATGAATGTTCTAGAATGTTCGACGCCGAACCCCTGGCTTGTAAAATATCTAAAAAAATTATTGACCGTGCCTAATCTGATACCCATCTGCAAAAATACTGGAAAAATACGTTAATTTCTGCCCTAAGAACAGCCCTCATGTTACAGGTATTATTTAAACAATGCTGCACTAAGTTTAAGATATAGGATGGCGGTTTGTATTTTTCTTTTATTATCTCCAACGCTTCTTCCACTGGTATTTGGGTAAATAGAGATACGACGTCAAAGCTAACCAAAAGGTTGTTATTTGTTCAAGATGTTAATGAGGTGATCAGCATTGCGCACGTACGAATTTGCTTCTTCTGCGTATGGCTTGAAGTTGTTTCGCAAGATACTACGCTAGGTTTTGTAGCGGCCATCCAATAGAGCTAACTATTGGCCTGAGTGGTGTGTTGTGGATTTTTGGTATTGATTTACCTTTGGGTTTCGTCATCTATAGGAGAGGCTTTAATCTTGTGTACATATTTCAATCTCGTCTTAAGAAGCTCTGCTGCTTTGCCCCTTTTTATTTACGGACAAAACAAAATCGTTTGAACAGAGACTAGTAATATTTCTAAAGGATATTACTGTCACCTATCAAGTTCACTATTCGCACTCTATCAAACTTGTCAAGATGACAAAAAAAACAGGAAGCTTTTAGAAGTACGATTTCAGCCAGTCACAACTTACACTGACTATTAGAAGGAACTAACTCCAAAAACTGGACATTTTGGCATTTTAAAGTAGAACAACATTTTTCCACTTTCCCGCAATTTCTAGTTTCTTGGAGTAAGTTCCTTTTAATAGTCAGCGATTCAGATATTATAAGATAACAGAATACTTTTTCTCATACTTCGATCTTGAACAGACACATTTTTAGGACATCCGAATATCAGACTATTCATATCTCACTGCGGTTTAATAAGCACCATAGAAACCGTATACTACGGTGTACCACTAGTGTGCATTCCCATATTTGGAGACCAAAAAACCAACGCTGCAGTCAATGTTAAAAATGGCATTGCAGTAAGTGTGCCGTTTAAAGAAATCACCAAAGAAACGCTCTCTTCCGCCATCAATGAAGTACTACACAATGAATCGTAAGTTTGCAATAAACAATTAACGAAAAATATTAGATCATTATATATTACAGTTATAGTAAACAGGCTGCCCGCAGGTCCAAATGGATTAGAGATCGACCGATGCCACCGATGGATGTTGCCATGTACTGGATTGAATATATTATTAGGAATAAGGGAGCTCCGCATTTGAAAAGCATAGCAGCCCATATAAAATGGTACCAGTATCTATACCTGGATACAATGTTTATTCTCATAATAATATTGTGGTTGTTTAAATTAGTGGTTTCAGTTTCTGTAGAGATGCTACCTAAAAAAGAGCAAACTGTACGGAAGAATCTTCACAAGGACTAACATATTGCTTATGGAATCAATAAAATTATAATAAAAAAGCGAATCTGTATGTTTGCATAAAACTCTTTACGTTGTGAATATTATTAAGTATACAGAGGGAATACTTCTGTGATTTATAATACCAGTTMTTTTGCAATGCAAAAAACGTGGATTTCTAATTTAATTTCCTCTATTTACACACAAGTACTGAGACACACTAAACTGTAACACTTCTAGTTTAACACATTACTATTGCAACGCTACCTAAATAATTAACCACTATTTAAAACACTACTGTACTCTGCAGTCACTTTAAAACACTTTATAATACTCGGATCGCTCTTTTCATTTGCTTCACATTTCTTCAAATAATAATAATAATAATAATAATAATAATAGTGTTTATTTTCACATAGTATCGTTACTACAATATCTCAGATTCTTATGCGTAGAGTGAAAAAAGAATGCCCTCAGATTTAGGTAAGCATACCTTATCTGCTCTTCCGGACATCCTTGCACAGTAGGTTAATTAATTAATTAACAAATGCTGCGTGAAGCCACATTTTCATAGTATCAGGATACTTATAGATGACTTGAGCTATTGGAAACCGACAAAAAAAATGTGTATTTTAGTAATTATTACATAAATAAACAAAACAAGAAGGGTATTCATATGGTGAGAATAAAGATGCCACTTAAAAAATAAAATAATGTAACAAGGCGTTAGTTTACTAATGTTACATTGAAGTCAAAATCGAAAAGAAGAAACCTAGCAAAAAATTATACGAGGTGAGTTATGATACGTTATTATTTTGAGATGATCCACTGCATGATTTGCTTTTTAAACTGTGAAATACACAATTGTTTAAATTTAGCCGGAATATTATTGTAAACTTTAGATGCATAGTATGAAAATGATCGCTCGAACAATGATGTAGAGTGTATAGGAGGACTAATCATGCCTCTAGTTCTTATATTGACATTATGAACGTCCGTTCTGAATATTATCTTTTTGTGTAAATATGGTGGTGTTTTGTTTAGTATGATTTTATGAATCAAAACGGCGAAATGGAGATAACGTCTACTCTCCATGTCCAACCAGTTAACTTCTCTAAGCTTGCTGGAGACACTCTGCCTTCTACAAATACCAAAGCAGAGTCGAAGACATGCGTTCTGTATTCCCTGTATTCGTCTTTTAGAAGTACTGTCAATGCAGCTGCCGTACACCGTGTCACAGTAATTGAACTTAGACAAAAGCAGGGATTCACACAGTACAATCTTAGTGCGCCTGTTTAACATATGACGGTTATTATAAATAGACTTTAAGCTACAAAACGCTCCTTGAATACATTTACTAATATGACGTCTGAACCGTAAATCACTGTCTACAATCAATCCCAGGTTCCTCGCGAATGTTCTACAGGGTAGCCTTTCATAGCCTATCCGTATATTTACAGAATTTAATAAATTATCTCTCTGCTTTCGTCTACCAAATAGCATTACGATGGACTTCAGTGGATTAATTTTTAGGTTGTGTTTTTCAGAGAATTTCAGTAGCTTATCTAGTTCTTCATTGATTGTTGCATTTGCATATGAGATATCTTCTGGAAAATACGATAGATAAACTTGAGTGTCATCTGCATATGAGTGGTAACTACAGGAGGCGAAAACTTTACACATTTCAAATGTGTATAAGGTGAACAGAAGTGGTCCCAGAATTGATCCCTGTGGCACACCAGCATACACACGTACTGGATCAGATGAAACTCCATTCGGTAGCAGTACTGTTTGCCATCGGTTTGTGAGATAGCTCTTGAGCAAGTTTAATGCATCTGGATCAAAACCTATATATGTTAGAATTGATAGTAGAGTGTCATGGTTGATTGTATCGAACGCCTTTGAAAAATCCAATAAAACGAGCGTGGTTAGTTTGCCTATATCTGCTGCAGTAAGTATATCATCTACTATATGTGATAGGGCAGTACTACAACTGTACGATGGACGAAAACCAGATTGCAGTCGCGGAAGGACGTTGTGTTTGTCTAAGTAGTCACGGATTTGCATATCCATAACTTTCTCTAAAATTTTTGACAAGATTGGTAGAATACTTATGGGTCGCAAGTCTTTGAATGATACCGGCTTGTCAACTTTGGAAATGGGATGTATTATAGACCTCTTCCAAAGGTTAGGATATTTGGCGTTTAAGAGACAGTAATTAATAATATGAGTTATGAAAGGTGCAATCGTGGGAAGGCAAAGTCGAATCATATCAAGGCTAATCATGTCACATCCGACTGACTTTGTTTTAATGGCAGACAAAATTTGTAGAATAGCTGTCTCTGATATAGCTGTAAACGTGAAATTAACACTGATGCCTGTGACTTTATTAGAAAGGTAATGAGAAAGAAGATCACAGTCTGGGGTCTGCGTCTTTTGTGAGTCAGTGAATGATTGATTGATGGCGTCAGCATCAAGTAGTTCTTCAGGCAAAGATCTTCTTGTTTTACTATGCACATTCAACTGCCTAAGAACACTCCAAAGTGCTCGAGATGAGTTATTTGCGTTTTTTACTCGGCAACTAAGATATGCCTTCTGTTCACGCCGAATAGCATTTGTTGTGTAATTACGTAGTTCTTTGTAGTAATTCCAGTGTGCAACGGATTTTGTGCGTTTAAAGCGCACATATGCCTTGTCCCGTATGTTCATCATTAACCGGATTGTATCTGTTAACCATGGGGCATGAGGCTTGCTAAATTTTCCAGTCTTTATAGGAGCGTGTGTGTTAAAAAGCTGTAGTAGTTGGTTGTTTAGGTAATCAAGTTTATCATCTATATTGTTTATATCGAATATATTTTTCCAGTTGGTGTTTTTAAGATCATTGTTGAATGTATCATAATCAAAATCTCTAAAATTTCTGAAGCGTCGCTGTATAGTTGTTTTCCTTATAGGAGCTATATTTAATGCACAAAACGTTAGACAGTGGTCAGATATGTTGTGTAATGGTTCCACACCACAACTAGAAACTGAGGACTCATCTGATACGATTATATGATCTATTAATGTAGTTGACTTTGCAGTTACTCGGGTGGGTTCATTCATAATTTGTTTTAGACCGTAACTTTCAAGCAATGACAAGTAATTATCAGTACTGCGTTCGCCAATATTCAAAACGTTTATATTCAGGTCACCAACGATAATCAGTTTATTACATCGGGGGATAATTTGCATCATCACATCATCTAGGTCTCTTAGGCAGTCATTAATATTTATACGAGGAGGTTTATACAGTGTACCCATCAAAAATTTGGTAGAATTTAAGCGAAACTCTAACCACATATATTCAAAGCAATGTTCCTCACTGAGCCTGATCTCTACAACAGATAACCCATTTTTTACATAAATGAGAATTCCACCACCTCGTGTCACTCTGTCCTTTCTTAATGTGTAATAACCAGGTATTTGAAAAACGGCATCGTTAATATTATCGCTTAACCATGTTTCGGTAATGCAAATAAAGTTAAAGTTATGAGGACATGCTATTACATAATAACGGAATAAGTCAAAATTTCTCAATAGTGACCTTATATTAATATGCGCAATTGAAAATATGTTAGGCATGGTAAAAGCAGATAAAATGAGTCCAGAAATTAGTACAACATGAGCAAGACCCCCTATTTATACAAGTCGTTATTTGATCTTATACGTTCTATCTTGCTGGTGTCATTTCTGCGAACAAGAAGTTTGCTGTCCTTAAACCACACAAATTTATATAACTTCTCCCCGTTCTCAGTCTTCCTGGTCTTGGCCTGCCACATAAGTTCACGAAAGTATTTAGTCAAATGTTCATTAACATAAATCGGTTGATTTGACACACTTTGTCCAAACAAAATCTCACTAGATCAGACTTCTTGCTCGCGCGTTGCATGTGGCACTCTAGGGGTGCGCATATTTGCCGATATATCGACAAAATTATGGCTAAGTCGATATATCGAATACTCATAAATTATTTTTGTAACATTGATATATCAGTAATTAGAATTATCGATATTATCGGATTACCGATAACCTCAGTTATCGACAATTCGATTTATCCATAAATAACACATATATATTATATAATAATAATAATAATTGCTTGTTTACTTACAATGAACGCTTAGCTGTAAATAATCCCCTGTTTAACATAGACCGACAGATACTCGAACTAACCATTGCCTTATCAGGACCGTCTTGAGTGAAATAAAATTACAGGGTGTCCTATTTTCGATGTTTTTATAAGGTATCTCGGTTATTATTTAAGCTAAAGGGATGCGATTTCCGCGACACTGGTCTATTTTTTTGAGATAAATTAACAGATTTTGATTACCTATTTTAGTCTTTGAGTTATAGCCGAAAATTGAAAAATTTCGAATTTCTGGAGGGCCCCGTATTTAATTTTTTTAAATACGTTTCTTATAGATTTTTTTAAAGTAGAATCAAATGACATAATAATTTTTTGATATTGCAAACGCTTTTTAAGATATAGACCAAACTTGTGTGTGTGTGTGTTTTTTTAATAGAAACCATAGTTGTCTATGACGCCATCAAAAATAATATTTTTGTGTTTTTAAAAATATAAACTCTATAGTTATTTTAATAAATAAAAAAGTTACAGCCACTTTTTCAAATTTGGTGAAGATATAATGTAGGGGTAAAAAAGTGTAGGCGGCCATAGAAGCAAAAATTGCAAACAGGTGACGAACGCTTCTACAGGGTTCAATTTTCAGCTACAACTCAAAAACGAAAAAAGTTAATGAAAAGCTGTTTTCCCTGTTAATGTATATCAAGATGATGCTTAATGTGTCAATGCAACAATATCTTCTCCATGATGTGATAGTTATTCCAAAAATCTACAGATCCTTATTACCTAAGGTCCTAAAGAGCAATTAACAAGATTACAGGGCGCAATCGTTCCCCTGTCAAACAGAATATTGCCCTGCACATTCCCTGGCCCTGAAGGCCAGTTGGGGCTCGTGCTGAAATTTATCACACTCAATAACTGCCCATTGTAGAAGTATTTAACTTCTTAAGCAATAGTAGAGCAATATAACCTTATTTCGGTTGGGATACTATAAATTAAGTCATAGTTTTTGTGCATTTACATGTGTGATGCACTCGGTGATCCGCAATTAAAAACACCACTACTTGACATGGGCATCGTCAAGGGAGGCAGCTACCCCCCCCCCTGGAAGGTATACAAAAAAAGAAAAGCCAAAATAAAAACATATTTTCAGTAGCGAAGCAAACCGAGGTTTGAGTTGTGTTGGCTATAATATTTATACTGATTTAGTATATTTAATTTATTTTATTACTACATAATGCACCAATGAACGCAAGAGAGTTCGCCAACTCGGCACCAAATAATCTCAACAAATTTTGTGGTTATTTACAATAGGCCAACTGAGCCCCACTAACGCAAATCCGTTTACTGCTCGAAGTACATACAAGTTATAACACCCTCGAGAATTTTAGCTCACCACAATATGCCGATAACTATTGATATAGATTCATAAGGTTTACTCTTCAGTTTTGCATTACATTCTTATTCAGGAAAAAAGTAAGCGAAAATGTATTATTAAATTAAAAACATGTACGCAAAGAATAGGTATATCAAGCGTTATTCATATACTACCAGTCTATTAAAACTCATTTCAGTCTATCTTTGTTTTAGGTACTTAAAAATTTTTACAATAAAATTGGGCTGATCTACCAACGAATAAAATAAAATTCGAAAATAGAAACCAACAGCTTGATCTTGGAATCTTGGGTAATAGACTTATTCCAAATTGGGGGTGATGCCGAGTTCAACTGTACCCTCAATTTATTAAAATATTACAAATTTGTATGTTAATTAAGACTGAAAGAACAAAAATAATAACATGGTAGGATGACAAAAATATATGTTTCTGATAAAATAGAATGTTATAATAACAAATCTGTGAGTGAATATGAGTTTGCAAGGGTTGTGTCTTATAGGTATAAAATTAATTAACGGCAGTTATGTGTTTATTTAAAATGTAAGTGTATATATGTACTACATAGTTTCTCTTGTTTTAAATAAAGTTAGTAGTACATCTTTATATAAAGTATGCAAGCATGATTAGTTTATAAAATGTATGTTTGCTAATCCTGCCTATGCCAAAATAATATACAAATAATTAACAAATACAGTTTTAACATCATAACCATATGGATATAGCTACAACTACAAGTATTTAAAGTATATTTATAAAAATAAATAAATATATAAAACCCTCTATTTATTTTCATATCTTTATGTTTCATTTAAAATTAAACTTCTTCTTTTGGAGATTTTCTACCGTGTCATAATAATATATCGGCAATAATATATCGCTACAAAAAGTATTACAACCTCAACAGCAGTATATCTCCTCGTTTTTTTGCTCGCCACCCCTGGCTTGCGACCTGGTGACGCCTTTGCTACTTGAGCAAATTTAACTTTACTATTTTACTTACAGCGAGTCAGTTTCTTAACATGTGCATAGCAAGAGCAAGTACTCTTTTTTGTACCCCCTTTACACGCACATGCGCTACATAGCATACACTACAGTATTCTCCGCCTATAATAATAAAATATCAATTATTTGTACCAAAACTACATACAATAGTGGTAAGTATATACTAATATATTACAAAAAATTACAAATTTCATAACTTATCATACATATTAATCTATCTACAGGCTTAACTACAAGTCTTGGTCTTAAACTTTGATCTTCATTTAAATCAGCGTCATTATCTTCAGTAAAATGATCAAATTAAATTCGTCATTTAATTCTACAGGCAACCACTTTTTTTGTAACCAAATAGTTTAATTAGATTAAATTGTTGTTTCCAAACTTAATTTAACTCTGGAATATGCATCAGGTAAGTATTTTTACCAATACTTTTGAAAACAACATTTATCCTCTACATCAGTTACTGTGCCACCTTTACAACATTCCAAAAAAACTGTTTCTTTTAAAATATTTTGCTTGCTTGTCTTGTTGAATTGTCACAAAGCCCTTTACATCTTTACCTATAAGTTTTCGAAGGTTGTGACATGGTATCAAAACGTGTACGTAATTTCCGTCCAAACATTAATTATGCAGAAACTTTTACCTGTAGTGCAATAATTCACAGTGCTATAATCAAATAAAAAGTTATTTGAAGTTTTATTCAAATCGTACATTTCACCTTTACCCAAATCATTTTTAAAGCATTATTTACTGTTTTTACAGCACTTTCCGCGGCACCCTTTGAAGATGAATGGTATGGAGGGGAAATTAACATTATTTAAAGTCAAACAATTCTTAAACCCTTCAGAACAAAACGTTTTGGTACTGTCAGGATTATAACTTTTGGAATTCCAAATCCAAACGGTGTCCTTAATATTTCAATTGTTAACTTTGCCGTCATCAAATTTACCGGGAAAACCTCTATCCATTACGAAAAAGCATCCACAATGACTAGAAACTGTTTGTTTAAGATCGGATCCATAAAATCAATATGTAATCTTTCCCAAATTTACAAGCAAACGGCCAATTTAATAATTTAGATTTATTTGGCGTCTTTTTCTTAAGTAAGCAATTTTTGCTAGTAGAACATACCCGTTCTATGTCCTTATCTAACTTAGGCCACCAAAAATACGACCTAGCAAGGCTTTTCATTTTTACAATGCCCATGATGAAAGATGGAGCTGATTAAGCGTCTCATCTGGCAACACATGAGGTGCTATTAACTTATTACGCCACAATAAGCAATCTGACTCAACACAAGTTTATCTCGCAACTAAAATAAGATTCAAAATGTTTTTCTGTTTTCTTTGGTAAACCAAACTTTACGCAACTTATCACGCTACACAAAATTTTATCCTGACATGTTGTTTACCTAATCTTTTCAAAATTAATAGGGAATTCAGCATTTTTCCCAATATAATTAATAAAATCTATATCAACATTTGTCATGTGATCTTCCATTGTGAGTGGAGATCTAGATAAATAATCAGCACGATTTTCCTGCGATTTCACAAACTGAATAGTGTACTGACAGTTGGATAAAACTACTGCCTTTGTTCAGATTAAAAACGGTTTATGATCTGTTAGTAATGTAAATGGTCTGTCATAATTATATTGATTGAATTTGCATAAACTAGATATTATACTGAGGCCTTTTTTCAATCTGGGAATAATTTTTTCAGCCGCTGTTAAGCTTCTGAAAGCAAAAGCTTCTTTGTAGAGCAAGTAATTAAATACTGCTTCAATTACAACGAAAGTAATTCTATTACTTTTTCAAGTAATTGTAATAATTTACTTAACAACACTGCAACTATCGATAACATGGGTAAGTGATGTGACACGTGTGCATGTTGTTTACGTCCGATGCCAGTGCGTTACTTATCATTGTACCTGCAATCACGTATGACAACGGTGTTTGAATTCAATTAAGAATAATGTTGAAAGTGGTACTAGTGACTATCATTCTGGCAACGACCGACGCCGCTCGAATTTTGGCAGTTTTTCCAGGTATAGGATACAGTCAATTTCTGGTTGCTGAAGAACTATTAGCTAAACTTGCAAGCAGAGGACATGAGCTCACAGTTATAAGTGCATTTTCTCCGAAATCAAACATATCTAACTACAAAGAAATAAATGTGAAACACATAGTGGAAATTGCTAAAGGTTGGTAATTGGTTTTTCTAATAGCACTTACAATGCAATACAAATAATTCAGCAACAGTGCATAAATCATATGTCAATATTTTTCGAATGTGTAACGTCAAAATAGGTGAACACGTGAATACAACAACGAACCTTGGATTTTATCTATTACCGCGCTTTGAACATAAATTTCATACTTATTACAGTGTCAGGCCAAGCCAAATGCTGCAGGTTTACGAGATACAGGGTGTTCAAAGTTGGAACATTAATTTGAAATTTCCCAATAACTGTGACTTTAAGCAGTATCGTCTGGAAAATTGGCAACTTTATGTTTTTTGGCAAGAGAATTACGAATTTAATGCTAAATTTAACACTATGTATACAGGGCGTTAGTTACTTAAGTAAATTACAACATATCTTTTTTGCCTAACGAGTTTTCAATAAAAAAGGCACTCTTGTTTGTTTCATGTAACTCTGTCAGTTTTTAAGTTGTTTGCATTTTAAACATTCAGTGTAAAGACTCCTAAGTCATCGTTATTACTTCGACTTTTTTCAAGTAGGCTTGTGTCAGAAAAGAAATATTTGACTATTTTACTGTCACTAAATAAGAGTGTTTATTGTATTTTTCTAATTTACTTAGTATTATTTGTAGTAAAAATTCTAAAATAAGAAAATGCCACGACATAATGAATTTTCTGACAGTGACATGCGTAATACGATTTGTGTTTTCGCTCAGTCAGACGTATTTACATGCGTCTAGGCGAAACAGGGTGTTTTCGTCCTAAAAGCTTAAATGGTGCTAGAAAAACTATCAACGTCGATGATGAAGACGAGGTTTTAGTTAGCATTTCGGAAAATCCAGATATCAGTATTCGTCGGTTAAGTGCGGCAACAGGAATAAGCCAAAAGCCAATCGTCTATCTGGAGAATTTTAAAGAAAGGTAATCTCCATCCATATCACTATACTCCTGTCCAAAATTTGTTACCTCAAGATTTACCAGTTCGCCTACAGTTTGCTCAATTTATCCTAGGTAAACAAAGCGAAAACCAGGATTTTCTTAATAACCTCCTTTTTTACTAGGCGAGGTGTTTTTCTAGCCATAAGGCGGAACATGTGGTTTATGCAAGACGGGGCACCGCCACAATTTTTTCTGCCAGTACGCCAATTCCTGAATAAACATTTTCCTTACCGGTGGATTGGGCGTGGCAGTGAATTTGTTTGACCACCTAGAAGTCCAGATTTCAACCCTCTAGACTTCTCAATATGGTCACAAATGAAGGACATGGTTTACAAAGAAACAATTAAATCCATCGAAAAATTACGACAGAAAATTCAAGAAGCTGCTAATATTATTAAAAATAATTGACAAATGTTATTTAAAATTCAAATATCTTTTAAGATACGACTTACAAAGTGTATTGAAGTGGAAGGCGGTCATTTTCAGCATTTTCTTTTATTACTGTTACTGATTGTTATTTGTTGCATTTACTTTTGTTACCCGCATTGTAGTAATTTAAAATAATAAATTCATTTTACAACAAACAAAATTTATTAAATGTGTAAAATGCAAATCATTCAAAAACTGAAGTGTATAGTATCTCCCGTTCAGAGATTGCCCATTCCTAATTAATCACCCTGTATATAGTATTATCAACGGAATTTTTCAGGTATAAATTTATTTGAACTTCACGACATCAGTGCTTTTTCTTTCATAAGGGCCTTTACAGACATTGGCTTACAATTAACAGAGCAGTCGTTGGCAGACGTTAAGGTGCAAGAATTGATCCATTCGAGTGAAACATTCGACGTCGTAATCGTTGAAAACGTTTTTAACGAGGCCCACATGGCTATGGCTTACAATTTTAAAGCCCCCCTGATAACGTTTAACAGTATGGGTCCCACAGAATGGCTGAACAATTACGTGGGTAACCCTCATCCACCAAGCTACGTACCGAACCTGTTCCTTCAATGTTCCTCCCATATGAATCTCGTTCAAAGATTGCAAAACCTAGCGCTCAACATTTTCTTCAACATCTACAGATATGTGTATGCATATCCAATGCATCAGAAACTCATGACGAAATACTTTCCTGGAAAACCGATATTGGAAGAAGTTATATACAACGTGTCACTAATCTTAACAAATTCACATCCTAGTGTGACCGAACCACTTCCATTGTTTCCAAATACAGTTGAGGTTGGTGGATTTCATATTACACCTGAACAACTCCCTAACGACATAAAAAAATTTTTGGATGAAGCTCGTGATGGTGCAATCTTATTTAGTATGGGTACTAACGTTCGCAGCAGCAATTTCCCTCCAAAACTGAAACAAGAAGTATTAGAAGCACTCTCTGGTTTCAAACAAAGAATTCTGTGGAAGTATGAAGACGACCAACTGCCAGGGAAGCCTGATAATGTTAAAATTGTAAAATGGTTACCACAAAGGGCGGTATTAGGTAAGGAAACTGTAATAGCATTTATAAAATATTTTCAACTACATGATTATTTCAGCCCATCCAAACATTAAGTTATTTATTTCCCACTGTGGCCAAATAGGCTTAATCGAATCGGTGTATTTCGGTGTTCCGTTGGTGTGTATACCAATATTTATTGACCAAAAGAGGAATGCTGCTGTTTCAGTTGCACATGGTATAACATACTATTTATCGTATTCAAATCTTAGCAAAGCATCATTATATGAAGCCGTAAACGAAGTGCTTACAAATGACAGGTTAGTAGAAGAACACATATACCTTTTTGATCTTGAGTGAAATCATGAGAGCAAAAAATTGTTTGTTTTAGTACTTGTCTTTATTTATTCACTTTGTACTTAGTTTGTATTACGATAGTAAATACAAAATATTAGSAGGGCCAGGTTGGTAACTATACATACAACTACGGTCCAGAAAATTGCAGCTAGTTTGGGAGCAGGCATAGTAGATGTTATACAAAGTCCGCGAGTGGCATCCATTACCACGCGTTCGGTTTAGAATGTATGTATAATATACTATAGCAGTGGTTCTGCTGGTGCCGAAAAATGATCTATTTTTCTATTCATCCTCATAAATCGACAAATGGGAAAGAAAAATGCCCTGGCAAGGTTACAAGTAAGACGCAAAATTTACAATTTAGCTCGTATATTGCCATCCTTTTGCCAGCTCGCTATACTGGTATTTGCCCGATGTATTTATTTTATTTTATTATATTTTATTGCTTACTTATTGTTTGTGTAGCAGTTGGTAATAAATCTAGCAGCTATAATTAACAATGCTGTATCCAATAATAAGTTAGAACTGTCCGTTTTATATGACAAACTAGAAGCTCAGCTTCGCGCTTTAGAAACATTGGGTGTTACATCAGATAAATGCTCGCCTATGTTGCTTCGTCTGCTTGAATCATGTTTGCCTCATGAGTTACTTACAGTTTGGCAAAGGTCAAATATTTTTTGTGAAAACGATCCTTCACCGGAAATGCGTTTAAATGGGTTGATGGATTTTTTAAAGGGTGAAGCAGAAAATGAACAACGAATATCTCTTGCGGCTGAGGGTTTTGGTCTTGTAAATAAAACAGAAAATGAGCCTGACATGTTGTTTTCCGGGCTGGTTCCCACGTTGGTTATTAGACCTTGACGTTTCGACACTCATGTCGGTGTCTTCCTCAGAAGTAGCTCTGAAACTGAAGTGTCCTAGTCCGTTCGGGTATTTATACTCGTCCGGGTCACTGACGCGTGGGCGTTGATACGCATGACCATTTTCCAGATTCTAGGTAGATGCCCCGGTCTCGGTTGTAAATGTGCGGATTCTTCTGGATTTCGATGGCTTCCTTGTACAGTTTTAGGCATAAATCTTAATAATATTGACAATTTATCTTCAATTGAGCTACTGTTTGATGCAGATGTAGCAGGAAAACTAAACACCGGAAGGATGCACATTTGGAAGTGTGGATTAGTGGCCACTGAAACGCTTTTAGGATAGACACTTATGGGTAGAGTACCTGTTAATAATAGTTGTAGTACACTGATATCATTGGTCTCTTTTGATGTCCAATACACCTTTGACTAACCTTTGGAATCTGGATGTACTGGGTATTACCGATCCTGTGGAGAAGAAATCTAGGACCTAGCTGGAGATGGCAACCAGGGAATTATTTCTGCAAACAGTAATTGTGAATCAAAAAAGGCGTTATGAGGTAAGATTACCTTGAATTGAATGTCATCCGCCGCTTCCTCAGAACTATACCCATGCCAAGAAAAGATTGGATGTAACATTAAGAAAGCTGAATATTGAACCGTTGTTTGAAGATTATGATGCTGTCTTTAAAGAATGGCTTGGCGACGGTATAATTGTAATGGTCGAAGAGATGGAACATTATAAAAAAACTTTTCTTTTCTTACCGCACAGACCGGTTGTAAAACAAGGTTTAACAACAAGAATCAGACTTGTATTTGACACTGAATCAATGCTTAGAAAAAGGCCTCAATCTGATCGAACATATACCAGCCGTTCTTTTAAGGTTTAGAGAGAATAAGATTGGCGTTATATCCGATATTAAAGAAGCAATTTTCCAAATAAGTGTATATGAGACGGATCGGGATTTTTTGAGATTTTTGTGGATCGATTCTGAAGACAATCAAAACATATCGACATGCGAGAGTTGTTTTTGGTGTAAATAGTAGTCCGCTGATATTAAAAGCCACAATAGAGCATCATTTGCCAGAATCTTTAAAGAAATGCGATTGTGGTGATCAAACATATTCGACCGAAACCATACAAAGGCTCGCCAAAAGTTTTTATGTTGACGATTACTTAACAAGTGTGCCTGATGAGGAATCAAGTTTACATACATTATGTGATGCCAGTGCTTATGCCTATTCGACATTAGTATTTTTGAGAGTGGTAAGTGAAGAAAAAGTTACAGTTCATTTGGTAGCRGCTAAGAACGTGAAAACGAATATAGATGACGTCTGGACTGATTCTATCACAGTATTATTGTCTTGTATAGGTACGTAGGAAAGAATAATGGTCAACATTTGTGCGAAATCGTATTTTGGAGATTCATAAGCTGACTTCGTCAAATCATTGGCGTCATGTACCAGGAACACTTAATCCATCGGATATTCCCTCAAGAGTATGTTCTGCTAGATTCCTGAATGAATCCATATGGTGGGAAGGTTCTGGTTGGCTTTATAAAGCGCCAGAGATGGCCGAATAATAGAGCTTTTGCCTGGAAAGATGGGAAAGTGTGATTGGTACGAGTGAAGACTACGAAGGGGCAGTTACTGCATTCAGTACAATGCATCTAAACGTTAAATTGTGTCGACTCCACGAGGGAATCTATTGATAAAAGTGATTGTGCGGGAGTGCCTCAGGTGAAGAATCTTGTGAAATGACGTTTTTGATTTGTAAAAAAAGTAGTAGTCGTTATGAAAAAAACGTTTGAATATCATAAGTGTCTAATTAACCTGGAATTTAAATTTTAATTAAATAAACCACCAAAAATATATGTAAATTGAACGGGTAGTTTAATTTGCTTACACAACATATATCATGTAACACTTTTTCGAACAATATTGTGTAGCAGCGACTCGCGACTTCCACTATGCTCTATCTCTCTCTAACGCGGTAGGTTACTTGCTTTTTTGACTGCTTCCCTCTTATTCTTACTATTAAGAGTTAAAGACAAAATATGAACAGAAGTAGTGAATCATCAAATTAAATTGAAGGGTTGAGATGCCTTTCTACAATTTCATATTAATAATATTTTCACGAATTTTTTATGAACAAACAAAATAATTGCATATTCTTTCTTAGTTACAGAACCAAGGTTAAAAACCGGAAAGAGTGGATGCGAGATCGCCCAATGGATCCATTAGAAACAGCTATATATTGGATAGAATTTGTGATTAAACATAGAGGAGCTCCTCATCTAAGGTCGGCACCAGCAATACATTTAACTTGGATTCAGTACCTCTATTTCGATGCAGTTTTTATTTTCCTTGTTATATCTGTAGGTGTATATAGTATTGTTAAAATGTGGAATCTGTTTCGAAATACGAATTTGACAGCTCATGCTCGTCTGAATAAGAAAAGAATGTAAATAAAGACGAACTAAAATGGTGATTATAACTAATTATATTTACATACATTACACCAGGACAAACTACTGTTACATAACCTGCCCAGACCATATATTTAAATTTAGAGAGCTCACAAAACCTGTATTAAGTTACTTTATAATAAATTGTAATTGTCCAGTTATTTAGCAGGACCAAAAAATTACGCTGTGTTTAAATTAGTTCAATATTTAGCTCTGTAACGAAAAGGTAAACAGAAACCTGTGGAGTGCTTACAACGGACTGGACAAAAAGCGTTAGTCTTTACATAGAAAATATGTTATATTTAATTATGAAAAATACACTTGTATTGTAGCAAAACAGGCTGGACCTAAATTTACTTAAATATCACATATCGCATCATAAATATTTGGACGAGGCTCCTTAAAAAGGCCAAGTTTGCAACAGGAACCTGATTGTGTTTCTTGAGAAACAGAATTTTAAGTGGTCGGTGATAGGGTCGTAGAATACGGCAGAATCTATAGTAAAGTATGTAATATTCTACTTTGAAAGTCCACGGTAGAAAACAGCATTGTGCAGATAAACAGAAATCTATAAACATTTAGTTTTTTAATGGTGTCCATCACCAGTACTGCTCAAAACGCCTGTATTGCCAATACTATTTTGTTTTTATTATTTTTATTCCTTAATTACTACCTTGTAATTAAGTTCACTAAAAAAAATGTCTAAAAACATCAATAACGAAGCCATTATTTCTTGAATTTTTTAACAAGGTTTGTTTTAATACCATCACATCCTAGCACAACTCTACATATTCATAAATTGCAGTCATCTTAAGGTTTTTTTTTGTTTTTTAGATATTCCTAGAGATAGTGTTGCATCATTAGTTATTGCTACACTTCTGCAATCACTTACTTTCAACATCTGATTTATTATTAGAACAACCAAGGTTTTTTATTAGATTCCGTTGCTTTGATTTTACTTTAAAATACAAAGTAAAACAAACTGAATATTAGATAACAATTTCTTATGGAAAATATAATTAATTATTCATTTTGACTGTCAGTTGTAATTACAATATTCCATAGATGTATGTATTCTATAATGTTGAACAATAATCACTTAGTGAAGTTTTACAACTGCCTGACAAATTTTCATGTACAGACTAAAGTCTTAGAGACAACACACTCACAATGTGGTACCTTTCCAAAAAGCATTTTATAATATATTCGGTAATCAATAATAAAACTAGTTGATTGATTAAAAATGTATTAAACAAAAAAATAGATATGTAACATGACAGGTACAATACATATACGCTTAGCCTATTACAAACCACACATGATAAAGCATGGCACAACAAAATGATATATACATAAAATAAAATTGTTAAGGGTAGAAAACATATCACTGTAAGCAGTAAATAAGAGAATATATGTCAAGCAATATTAATATGGCATATGCCAGAACAACAAAAAATAATAAAATTGAAAGATATTGAAGCAATCTAGAAATGACATGGATTCAAATTCATGTTAAGGAAGACTTATGAGGATTCTTAAAGATTCTTTTTGTACTTTGGATGAGAACCATCACTGAGACAGATAAACATAATTCAACAAAAACAATCATGACGATATAAATCTACACACAACCTCAGTACAAATAAATGGACAAAGCCAAAATTTACTGTTACAGGAAACTACATCACAACCATAAGTAAGGCATATTAATCTGTATAAAAGGCACAAAACTATTCACATAACCAATCACAGGGTAATTTGGGCATTTTACTAGCCGGCCATGGGAGATAACCTGCAGTTTTGAACACCCAATAATCATAAGACACTTTAGCAACAAGCAACACAAGCAAGAGCACTTCTGCAGTGATTATATAATAAATATAATCTGTCCAGTCTTGTTGACTTTGACAAAGTTTAGTGGAATCCAGTTCCACCACTTTCATGTTTAAAKTATCACAGTAAATTTCATCATAGTCAGGTATGTTCTTTTGTTTTGACAATAGCCAAACCTGCAACACAAATGACAATAATAAAACCAGTAACAAATTAATTATCTAACCTTCAACACTTTTGCAGTGTTACAGTCACAGTGCAACTTGTTCCTTCCAAGAAACACAGAGCGATGGATGGGATTTCTGTCAAACATGTTTGAAAGGAAGTAAGTTGGAAGCTGTAAGAAAAAAAATAACTGTAATTTTAATTTTGTATTAATAGTTTTTACATAATTTTATACTTCTGCTTCATTTACATTCCCTGAACTCTTAAATAACAGTTTTAATTACAGATCATACCTGTTGACTTTATTGCTATCTGCAAATATACCTTATTGTGATCTATGAATTGGTTACACATTTAAACGGTATGTTCTGTTATAATATTCAATGTTGAAAAATTCAGAAAACTGAAAAAGGTGCAATTAAAATATTGGTTTATGTTAGACTGGGGTAATCTTCTCTTTGAAAACAAGCTCATGGTGGCTTATTTTATATTTTTATATTATTATTATATTAAAKTTATCAAAAAAAATACATTGCAAGAACTATGAAATTTATTAGACGCTTCTGTTTATAGTTTTCATATAACTATATTAAGAAAAATGGCCATTTATATTAACAAATTTTTCCATTAAAGAAGTGTAAAAGTCGAGTAAGGTAAGTATGAGTCTCCCGTCTGGATAATATTGTAACACCTTTCCTTGTAGTTTCTAGTATTAATAACTGAAGTTGCTGAGCATGGAGGTCTTACGTCTCCGAAATATGTTCATTTAACCTTCTAATTTTCTTTATTTTCTAAATCTGCTCGTCCATAAGATGGACCCCTCTAAATAAAAAAAGTGTTGTGATTGTACAAGAATTGATGATTATATAGACAAGGAGACTTCGCCCATAGTTTCTTGCGGTTGTGTTTAGTTTAAAAAAATTAGTGTGGAACCACTATAGGACATGTGGTTTTTTCAATCAAGCAAATTTTAGGTGTTTGTTTGTTGTCATTTGTAGCCATGTTTTTTTGCTTCACGTTTAAATTGTATATTATGGCAAATTTTTCAAAGCCGGTTTTTATAATTATTGACACTTCGAATCCATAATCTTACAATGCTGACCTCGATGGTTCAGTGGACAGCACAGCATGGGTATTTGTGTATGTATATTATGTCATTTATCAATAAAGGATGATAAAAAATAATGAGTTGTCTATTAGCCAAACAGATTACTTAAAAATAAAAGAAAAATTGTGACATATTTTCTGACATCCTGATATTTGCAATAAAATAAATTACGTAATTATAAGAATACTACATATATGCAATAAAATATTTCAGTAAACTATCACTAAATTTTAATATATAAATATTTTTACAAGAAATTCTTTGGTATTTATGAAGATCACGCCACCATTATTTTTATTTTTAACTACCAGAGGGTGACAAAACAAATGCAAAGAGCTAATAGTTGGGGCTCAGCCAGTAGTTCTTTCGAGAATTGAAAGCATTTGTGGAAAGGAGGGTTCCAATAATAGGCTGTCAAAATGTACTTGACTGAGTTGACAAGCTAGTAAAAGCCTATGTTACGATATGACAAATGCTTTGTTTGTGGCAATTTTGTAGAAAAATGAATAAGACTGTACTTAACTTTTAATATTATAATTTTGTTATGCAAAGGTTATTTTCATAATCCATCGGAGGATGAGAAAAAACAGCCTTCGTAAGAATATTAGATGAGTAAAGGTATCAAATATATATCCTTTTCTGAAGGATGAGTTGAACAAAACAGAGCTGGACTGCACATTGTGTGTTTACTTGTAAATAATTTTTTTTAAAAAATGTGTCATTCTTATAGACAATATTGTGGTCATGTTCTATTACTTACAGACTCCAACCTATTGTTTTTCAAACTTAATGCAAGGAAACTGTTTACAAACTTGGACCCTTCCAGAGGCAATATGGATGTAATTTGGTTATTGTCAGCATACAACTCTCTTAAATTTTCATAACTTTCATCGCTGTTCAGCAGCTCTAGTGATGATATCTATAAACAAAAGCCAGATTAGGGCTGTGTTCATTATGATAATGTTATTGACATTTACATTATTGTTGGAAATATTTAAAGCAATTGTGTTTTTTGGGAGGCCTTCTGGTAGCGACCAAAAGTGCTGTCCCGAACAATTGACCATCACTGAAACAATTGCAGTTTTCCCAGGCAATATATCAGTCCTACGTGGCTGGCAGGTGCAATTTTTGATACAGTGCTTCTGTAACTGCAAATCAAGATACAAACAAAATTAATTTCTATGAATATTATAATGTTGAATAATTACCTCCAACAGAGATATTAAGTTTGAGATATGCACAACAATTGGAGCATTAAACCACTCAAAATCCTTGTTTTGCACACAAAAAGTGTTATTATAGTTCATAAATTTTAATTCTGCCTTCTTGATAAATTTCATTTCCGTCCTGTTCATTGCATCAAATACATTTGAACATGAGAGATTATTATCTAAAACAAACATCCTATAATATAAATTAAATAATTAGTCTTTATGCCAACTTGATATGTCCAGTGTCAGATTTCCTTCCTTTCTAAAACTTGGCACAGTGGATAAATTATTGTTAGACAAATCTAGAAGAGTAAGATTATAAAGATTCACAAGTGAACGATCTTCAAAAGACTTGATGTCATTCGAAGACATATTTAAACATGACACTTTGGCATGTTTGCCAAATTCTCCAACCACCTTGTTTATATGGCCGTCAGTAACTGACATATATTTAAGCATCCTCCAAGTGTGCTGGGAAATATTGAATACATCTAAGGTGGCATTTCGAATGTGTAGTGCTTTTATATAGCCGTTGTTTGTAATATCTAAAAGAAAACAAGATTTAAAAGACAATATGCTGAAGCTTTCACTCAAATGTTTAATCACATGAAGTAAGCTGGGTAGGAGTGGTTAAACATTCAAGTTTAAAAACATGATATTTCCATGCACAACTCTGTCATGTTAAAAATTAATTACTGGCTTTCTACATTTTTCATGTAAAAAAGACACTCTTCCTTCTGGAAATACCTGTTGATGATTTCCTACCTTTCTTCTGTAATTTTATTTGAGAATTATGTTGAGAAAAAAAGGCATTACCACACACACAAAGGAAAGTTTTGAAGAAAAAATAATTTGGAGCATCAAGCAGACGGTGACTCTTTTGTTAAAACAACACAAACATATGTGAGCTACAGAAAATTAATCAAACTAATATAAAATATTATCATCAATATTTATATTAACAGCAATTCAAAGAACATAAAATGGCAAATGTTTAAAACTACTGTTAACTATTCTAGGAAGAGAAAATGTTTTAAGTTTCAAACAAAAATCAAAATATGATATAGGTATTTCATAATTGTTATGATTGTTCTCTTTCCACTAATGCTCTCTAGTATGTCATGGTATTTTGTTAAAAATTTTGTTTGACACTAAGTTACTTACTTATAAGGATAATATCAAAGAACCGATCATTTACAGCAGAAATCATGCAGCTAAACAAAGAGCATTACTGAGCTGTAATTTTTTACAACTTCAAACGTAGCTTTGAGGAAATCAATTTGGTACTTGGAAACAAGTTATGTTTCTTAGCTACCATAAAGTGACATAAATGAATTGCAATGAGATGAACTTTCCTTAGCTGACATTCTTTAGGTGCCTAGGCCAAAAACTACTGTTACAGAAAGATGTTTGAAGAGGATCATCATATTACTGGAAGGAGTTTTCAAGCAACTTTAGTTTGACTCCAGTTCAGAAAGAAGATAGTATGAAATGGTACCAGTCGACACTAGAAAGCCATCATTACAAGTAAATAAACTTGGGCATATTGTTGTGACACCGAAAAAAGCAGTAGTTGGAGTTTGTGTCTTTAAAAATTAATCACATCCAACAAAAGTGGTTATTCACAAAACAGTCAGAAGAAAAAGATGGTCACAATGTTTTTTTGCACTTGTTGCCATAATAGCACTGAAGGCGACCATACTGTGTATCTCATGTTCTACAAAGCATCTAAGCTCACACTGATGCTTGAATAATGGCCATAGTCAAACAGGGCGTCTAACAACTTCTTTCTATACTCACAAGTAAAAGATAAGTTATGGGGTGTGTATTTTACATCAATTAAAAACCAGTTGAAGCGGTTTAAATGAAACAAATAATCTAATGACGTAACAAGCTACTATATTTGACTGACAGTAAATGCTGTGGCGTTTAATTTAGGCTGGAATGCTTTTTTCAAAATTTTTTATTCTAGCGAAAACATTCATTGATCTATTTCCACAACAAATTTTAAAGTTTATATTTTTCAAATTGTCATACTTTCTTTTTGAATTTTCCTGGAGGAAACAAAAAATTCAACCAAATATATTGTTCTTATCGTTAATTATGATCGAGAGTGCATACAAAAATTTTTCTGACTTCGAATTTTCTTTTCCCGAAAATTATTTCCAGGACCATAATGAACAGAAGTAAAAAGAATCGTGAGTTATTCTATTATTTTTCAAATTTTTAGGCAACTTTTCAAAAAATTTTCTTCCCAAAAAACCTTATTCAGACTGTTATGAACATTCAAAAACAAAATGAGGCACATTGGTCCAGCTGTTCCCAAATAAACAAGTAATGCACCTACCAACGAACAGGATTTCATTTTTATGCATAACAAATTAAGGGATCTAGTTCTTGTCTACAATTATTATAGTAGCAATTGTACAAAAATGGGACATACTTGCACATGCCAACCCTTCAGTAAGTTGATAATCACTTGTTATGTTACAGCAAACGGCTGCTTTTCTACAGTCGGGCAACTGATGGCAGCGACATTTGCTTTCAGGTTTTGGACACTTTTCTACTGGTTGATAAAAACATGTCTTCTCCTTGTGCCTCAGGCAATCAACCGACTTGGGTATAATGTCTTCATCAAGTCGACTCCAACATGGAACAAGGCACCATAACTGAAGGAAGAGTATTATCCAATACATCTACAAAACACAATGCTTAGTAACTCATATTTTACACTCAACATCGCACTAATAACTTACCTATCTTTTCAATATGGCACTTACAAATTATTATCATAAAAGTACTTAACAGACTTATCCAAACATAACCTCCTTTCTATGGTGAAGAAAATGCGCATCTCCAACTTATTATGGAGGTTTTCGAAAATTTACTTAAACCAAGGTTCTCAGAATCAGAGCGACAACGTAACAAGCGACATGCAAAAACTTTGCTGTGATAAGGATAACATTAAGCATGCAATAAACCTGATACAGTGGTGGAAGTAACTGCGGTGGTGGGGACTTGTTTATCACTGCAGCAAATGTGTATTTTTACGACAACAAACAACAATCGAATTCACATGCAAAGGCTATGTATGCACGCACGGTTGCGTAACTAACTAATAAAACCGCAACCGGTAAGATCACATCACAAAAAATACCTAACTTATTTAAAATTTGAAGAATTCACCTACCAATTTATTTGTTTTTTACCATTCAAATCAAGTTGCCACTGAAAAACTTTCGACCGCTAGCGAGAGCTTCTTTGAACAGTTGCGTCTTTCTGTCGTATTAGCTCTAGTCGATATTAATAGAACAGGTACCTCGTTAAAAACGATTAAGTCTGCTTGCTGTTTTCCTAGCAATTTTATTAGAGCTACAGGGTCAATGTTTATGGGTGCAATTATAAGCACTTATCTTCAAATTGGATGTTTGTTCCGTAAATATGAGCGTCACAGGACTAAGACTACCAACTACTAGCTTCTTCTTCCAGCAGTAGTAAAGAATTGATTGTTGAATGACAATAATATAAATAAGCAATCGCACATAATTTAATCTTATTACTTAAGCGGCTGTAAAGGAAGTTATATAATTATGAATGAATTATTTCCTGTTTATTTTGACAAATTAATTGATATGGAAATATTGAATTGGTGTTCTATACATGAAGAATGTAAGCATCTATTCTTACATTTTAACGATGATAATAATATCAGATACAGGTAACTACTTACGCACAATTTCATTGCTTACCTTTTTCAATTTCTTGCAAATTGCGATAAGCGTTTGTATCACCGTTTCTAATCATGGAGAGAGAGAGAAAGAGAGAACTTAATAAGTGTTATTTGCATCTAACAGAGGTACACCTGAGATTATTGGGTTTGTTCTGTTTTTAAAAAAAGAAGCGGATCAGGACTTTTAATTTTCGGAAAAAACACTAATAATCTTAACTATTAATATAGGATACAAATATTATCTGAAAAAGATAACATAAGAGGCATGAACCCACCGAGAATATCGTCGAAGTCACATATAGTCTTATTCACTATGTACCTACATTATAACTAATTAAATTATTTATTGCCTATCGTTATCACGAACCATTTCAAAATCCATGAAAATAAATAATAAGAAGCGCAATACAATAAATATAATGTACTGAAAGGATTGGTAATGTATATGACATCTTTGTTTGACATAATACCTATGTACTTATGCTCATCTGTTATTTTGTAATTTACAATGCCATTTAATTGAAAGGTTATACTATATTTATATACATATTATATAAATATACCAAATGTTAAACTCAATCCTTGGAGCAAATATACAGCATGAAGAAATAAAACACACATCTATAGTATAATGTTCTATATTCGTTAATTTTATTATAATCAACTTTTTAAACAATTTTATCTGATTTTATTGGTTATGACGTTGATAGATGAAAAACGGTCGTACTTCAAAAGAAATAATAATAATAATAATAGTATATAATAATAATGTTAGTCAGCCTGATATACTTATTCCACTCATCAATAGCCTAAAATTCAATTTCAATTTAAAAAACTTTAGAAATAATTGTTGATTTTATATTAACTTTTTTATGTATTTTCAAAACTTTTTACACATACTAACTAGAGAACTACACAAGTTTAATCTTATGTTAGGCCTCTCCGTCTACCTTAACCTATTGCCAAACTGTACCTTCATTTTTCGTTAAATTATGAGAAGTAAAGATTGTCTTTGTTATTTTATTTTTATTACTATTGCTATCATTTTTATTCTTACCATGTTTACATTATTACACTAAGACTGTACAAATGACACATTAAAAATAGTTTGTTTTATAATGGTTTTATACATAATCTTATTCAAGTGTTTTTTTCTAAATAAATGTGTTTTAGAAAATTTTTGATATTTATCTTATGTTTTAGACTAGTATCAAGTAACTATCAGCCTTGATTATTTATATTCCATATTCAAAACTATCAAAGTTTTTTTGATAAATTTTTAAATATCAACCTATAAAAGAATACTTGTGGCAACCCCATAGAACACATTTTGTTTAATATTTGGCAACGCTGCTTCAGCACCACGTGGTTGTCATACACCTAATCCATAGAAAAAGTTAGATAGAAGTGAAACTATCGTTGTCTTCATCCGTTCAAAGTTGGTGGCGCCATCTCGTGGTCGCCATATGAACTAACTGCGAACCCGCGCGATTTGAATGCTCCCCCAAATCCTTTGATTTTTATATTATTTTCCGTATTCTTTGTAAATATTCACAACAATAGTTCCTAACATGATTAATGTTAGAAACTACTGTTTGTGAATATTTACAAAGAACATACTTATGTACAGGGTATGAGAATGAAAGACAAATTCTACTATAACAAATAATTTATCAAATAAAATAACAACATAATAACAACCATAGACATGTTTTAGAACCAATATTCACTACAATCTAAGAAAAACTACTCATATGCAATAAAAACTGTTACACCAGTTGCTGCATTAGCAACAGTGTCTATTTACATACAGAATAATATCAAAGTTTGTGCAAAACACTTTGGTTATATATCATACAATTTACACCAACAATATAATAATTAATCAGATTACTTCTGAATGACTCTAAAATCATATAACAGGTATCCTGAATTTTTAAGACAGAATGCACAATCTCACTACCTGCAAAATGTGTACATCACATTTCCACAAAGTAATTTACAATTACACAACAATAATTTTGCAGTGGTGGGTAAGATTTTTAACACTTACATAACATAACATATTAATTATTGATAATAACTAAGGCTCTATTTCTCAGTTTGAGTTTAAGTCAAACACAAATCTAAAGTGGATTTGAACTTTGCTATGTACTTATGAATGTATACAATTTCCACAAGGAATGTCATAAACTAAAAGGGTTCCTTTACATTAGCCATAATATTTTCAGTGACCATCATGTTATATAATATTATGAGACGGATATAAAAAAAATAGTAACATATAACTTAAGACGGACTTAGCGGCAGCAACTAATTTAAAAATAAGGCTTCACAAAAATGTATATGTTCTATAAAGTTTACAATTTAATGCATTATCCATAACATTAATTAAAGTAATAAACAAATATTTTTTCAGAAGACATTATTTATACAAAGACTGATAAAAAAATTATTAATCTGCCATCTACTCCTGCGTACTTTGTCAAAGAAACTCTAAAAAGTGTCTGTTATGAGTTTAAACAAATTTTCAAAATAAATAAACAAATAACCAAGGAAGAGATGATATAAACAACGTGACAACCTGATAAGATCTAAGCAGATCAAAATAATCTATACTCAAACGGCACACATTTCAAACCATTCGGTTTCTGTTTGTGCACTAAACAAGCTAGATGTCACTGCAGCAAATTAATTTAATTATTAAAATGCATTAATGTCAAAAAGATTTCTCTACGAAGATATAGAAAGCTGTCTTAGAAATATAACCATATAGGCACAAGGTTGTTACTTCAGATTATCTAAATTTAGTTGGAAGTAAATGAAATGTTTTATTTTTTTAGAGGACCTACTTAATTATAGTGGCAAAGCATAAAAGTAGTGTTAATTTGCATGTTATGTATATAAACTTCAACAATTACAAATAAAAAAAATAAGTATTTATGGCAAGTCCGTAACAGCTAATATAACGTTTATTTAATACATGAATTTCCGTCGCAATGGATCTTGATTATCGACTTCACTCCCGAATACAATTATGAGATACGCATAAGTATGATATCTTACGAAAGCTGGGTTTTTATTTATTGCTTCAGAAAGCTTCGAAATGAAACTGCACTGACTTCGTCTGGTGGCTAACACCCTCTACTTTCTTTTAGTCCTACCTTTCCAAGCAATGCGGGATATTTAGATCCTGTAACAAAAAGAAAAACATAAATAAAAGTACTTCTGTTGTTACAGAACATCTCACGTTTTGTTGGAGAGTCCCCTCTTGAACAAATCACCCTTTTCCAAAAGATCAACGCTAATGCCTCCTCTCTGTATTTGTCTTCTCGGGCTGCTTGACTCCAAATCAATAGACGTTTTTTCTCCTTCTATTAATAAGCTTGTATAGAAACAATATTATCTTTCTTACAATTCATATTACCAGAAAATAAAGAAGAGCGACTTGAACTTATTCAATTATTCACAATGGTTCTCCAATGAAGACATCCGTCTAACTGTTTTTTGGATTGAGGAAACGAAATATGGGCTTTTGTTTCGACATCCTGGCATTGAACAAACACCGCAATGTGTACTCATTTTCTGATAATCTACTGAAATCAATCACATTTAGGTTACGATTAATTACTCACAGATTTGCTTACGTCTAATAGAGATCGGCATTTTACAATCCAAATATCACCTCTAATTCACTGGTTGCTGCCAATAACTATAATTAAACACTTAAGATTGAAACTTAGCACTAAAAATTGTCCAAAAACCCTTGATACTGAGTAAACAAGCACAAATTCAAATCATCTAACCGTTAATATGCAGTCAAGCGTCAGTTCTTTGCTGTCACTGCGTTGTCAAAGTAGTCATTTCTATCGATAATATCAGTAACTGCATAATGAAAACCAGTTGGACTAGCGACACCTACCGACCGCCATATGAACAAAATCAGCAAAATTTAAACCTGGCGCCATAAAGTTTGGACCGAAAACGCCGACCCAGTTTCCCAGCCCTACCTAATCATAGATTAATGACCTAACCTCACTTATTCGACACTGAGTGAGAGGTGCTTTCAACGGTGAAAGAAGCGTTTTGAATTAGGCAAATTGAAACAAATATAGACCAAAGGTAGAGCGAGATATGTCTGAGTCAAAATCTGGTATTATTACCTTTAAGGGTAGTAGTTACTTGAGACAGAGGCTTTTATTGTCAGTGTTAAGCGGGAAAACGCTTCGAGTAACCGATATTCGGTCAATGCATGATGAGCCAGGTGTGWGTGAATTTGAAGTGAATCTAATCCGTCTGCTTGACAAAATAACGAACGGCACCACAATCGAGCTAAACGAAACTGGCACATCGCTATATTTTCAACCTGGACTGCTCTATGGTGGAAACATCGAACATGATTGTTCTAATCAGCGTTCTATTGGTTATTACTTGGAAGTGCTGTTGATGTTAGGACCATTTTGTAAAAGTCCACTGCATGCAGTTTTACGTGGCGTTACCAATAACAACATAGATCCTTCAGTGGACCATGTCAAGACGTCTATGATTCCCGCTTTAAAAAACTTTATACTGGACGATGAAGGATTAGACCTAAAAATAACAAAAAGAGGTGTGTATGAATGAGAGTTCATTAAACTAGTCCCTATATCATACATGTTTCTCTTTCTGATCAAAATCTTTCAACAAAATTTTTAGGTGGTAGCATTTCATCAGGTGTAGATAGTTTAATATATGGGTTTAAAGAAACCATGATATTTATTTTATTCTTTTAAAAGCAGTGTATTCTGTGTATCACTAATATTTATTACAAACTAAAAGGAGCATGTGGCCATGTTTATCACACATGCACTATAAATACCACTGCATCAAAATTATATAGTTGTTGGTCATTAAAATTATTACTTGAAAGAAAACTATTGCAATGAAGTTGAAAGTGTTTTGCTATACAGCATATGCTGCTGCAAACAAATTCTTTAATAGGTCTGTGACTGCTGTAGATATGAGGAAAACATGTTATATAAAAGATTTTTGCATTTTTTAGTATTATCTAGGTCCCAAAATAATCATTTTCTAAGGTGATGGATTTCCGGTTGTACCCAAAATAAACTATGTTTTGTATTAACAGAACATTTGTTTTTGTTTTTATAAATAAATATGGGATATTCAGGCTTAGTCAAACATTCTGTTGAAGCAGGCCATACATTTAATTACAATTGTTAGTTCTTTGCTCAGTGAGCCGAATACAGTCAAAAGATTAATTCTTGAAAATTTAAAAGAGATTTGGGCAAATTGGGAAATAGTTACAAAGACATTATTGTTTGTAATAATTACCATTGCTGATTATCGTTTTTGTTTATGTTCATTTATTTCTTAATTGTGTGATATACAGTCTGTTTCAAACCTGTGTATTATTTATAATATATTGTTTTCATTGTTATTTATGAATTTCGTGATATCAAGGTGTGTGTATATGTTGGCAGCATGCTAATTTGAGGGTCAGTCTCATTTAGTTTATTCGATTGTTCAGTAGGTATTTCTTTTGCCACACATCTGCTTATGTTGTTTTACTAGGTATATTTTTTTAAGTGTTTTTAAACAGACTTTATATATTCATATTGTTGTAGATACCATTGCATTCTGAAGAAAATGGAAATATACCATTGAAATGTCGTAGGTGAAAAATATATTGGTCTTTATGTTTAATAACCTTTATACCTTTTGATATTAAGAAATTTTATTACAATACTTTATTCATATACATTAATTCTAAAATGCACAAGTGTATACATTTCTTTGCCCACTTAAAAAAATCTCATGTTTCTACTTCTTTTAATGACTGAACTATTACATTGTTTTACAAGTAATTAAGTCTAATTTTTTTCAAGAGTAACAAGATAACAGTAATGCAAAGTTTAATAAAAAGCAAAAGTGCTGAATTTTGTTGTATAACCGAAAGTCCGCCATCTTTCAAATAAAGAATTAAATTTAGTCGGAACACTGCACTTTATTATACTACTGATTTTTTAACTTTTAATAAAACATAATAAGCATGTCGAAAAAAATTTTCAAAATTAAATTAACTAAATTGAAATTTGAAGAACAAAACACATGAGAAATTTTACTCAGGGGCGAAACGTCATATAACCCATTGAATCTCTGTGCCCAGTTCTCATCTTCGTTATTTATTGCTATTATAGGCACAAGTGTTGTGTTTTGTTCGTTGACCTTTAACAATATTAAGCTCTTAACAGATTTGACACAGAAACTTTTGTGCTTTTTGATTTATGATAGTTCTTTTCCACCAAAGTTTACTTATCTATAGTGTTTTTGAAAATGCAGGAGCACTACCCTTCGGAGGTGGAGAAGTTATTTTTACGTGTCCAGTTCGTAGAAGTCTCAGACCAGTGCAGATCATGGATAGCGGGATGGTTAAAAGAGTACGAGGCACTGCATACGCATTGCGAGTGTCGCCAGCACTTGCTAATCGTATGGTAGATTCAGCAAAAGGAGTACTTCTAAATTTTCTGCCTGACGTTTACATTAACACTGATCAACGGAGAGGAAAGCAGTCCGGTAAAAGTCCCGGTTTTGGTATACATCTGGTAGCAGAAACTACTAAAGGCGTGTTCTATTCTGCCGAACAGGTAAATATGATAAATATCTTTCATATATTACAAATAGTGCCGCTTGTAATCACTAAGTTTATAACTTAACATCAGATTGTAGTTGTATCTGCACTCTGCAGTTTCTTTCGTATTTGGGCAATTAATACATAGCTAAAACAAAAATTTCCTGGGGAACCAATAGAATCAGTTCACCTTTTGAAGTATAGGATAAGGTATGGAAGCTGTTTTAGTAAGTAACTTAATGAAAAAAATGCATATAAGATTAATGTAATTTTATTATTACCCACAGAATTCCGATTTGTAGTATAAATTTTCTCATTCAAATGTCAAACTGTTTTTTTTTAATTTAAGCATATGATAATTTAATACAAAGTGTGAACTGTTAACCTGTTAACCCATTAAAAATATCATCTATGTTCATAAAAACTGAATTCAGGCAGTAATTAACTTTCACTGTATATTTCTCTAGAATGTAAGAATTTAAAGATATCAAAATATCCCGTTTGCTTCTCAAAAAAAATGTTTCGTAGCCGTTTTAATGATTATTGTAAAAAATAGTTCAATCAAATTGTATTTTAAACATTTATTGAAGTTGAGGTCTATTTTATTGTTTTATGTGATTCGTACTGGATGTTACCAAATTAAAAAAAAATAAATTCATTAGGAGAGTTATGAGCTGTGCTAAAACGTGTTCTCTTCTGTTTACTAAAACATTACATCTTACACTACGAGTTTTTCTATAAACTTATGTGGGCGAAAAATTCCTAAACTGCAGATGTTAAATTAAATTAGGTCATGTAAGTATGATTGAATACTAGCTATTATTTTTTTCTAAATGTTTTTTGCAGGTAACAGTATCTGTAAAATTACAAATATATAAAACTAATTAAAAATTATTTAATCAGCTCATATCATTCTTTGTGGGTTACTATTTGCATATGGCAATATGACAGACACAAGGCTTTGCATTTTTTTAAACCATTTTATAAACTTCTCGTTTTTTTATTTAAACATATTTTGTGTTTTTTTTTCTAAAATTTAATTAGTTGATTAGCTGTCCAATGCATTTTTTTCTATTAACAGGTATCAAACGTAGTGTCTAATGGTGAAGAACCTTCAGTCCCAGAAGACTTAGGAGCAGCAGCTGCTCAAAGACTACTACAGGAAATATACCTTGGTGGCGTAGTAGATTCCTCTTCTCAGTCATTGGTGGTATTGTGTATGGCACTTGGACCTAAGGATGTGTCGAAAATAGTGTTGGGTCCACTTTCAGAATATACAATAGCATTTTTACAACACTTTAGGGACTTTTTTGGTATTACATTCAAATTAGAACATTATGATGAAGATGAAACAACAGGATCAGAAAAAGTCCTCTTGACATGTGTGGGAATAGGTTATTTCAATTTAAGTAAGAGAGTATTGTAAGCACAAATCTTTCTCTTTATCTTAAATATAAAACTGACAGGAAGGAGCGTTGCACATATTTATCCACATTTTAACTGTGATGGAAACGGCCTTGTTGTACCTTCAAATATGAGATTATTTTGATTATTTGTAGCGATTACTGTCATCAGTTTGGAAGTTCAATAGATTTAAATAGATTAAGTTTGCTTTAAATATTAATAAGTGTACACAGATTGATTATTTTAGTGTAAACTGATATTATTACTATTTCGACCATAAATAAAAATTCAAGAGTAACATTTCATTAATACTAAATTTGCCAAATGCTTAGAAATAAAAGCATATTTTATTTAATAGAAATTTTAAGGTTATGAAATATGAAGCAATAAATCACATGTTATACTGAGGTGTAGTCAAACGGACATAATTATTTAGAATATTGGTTATCTGAAATATTTCTTACGGTTGCATCTAGTTTTTGAAAAATCTGTATTTATATGTGTAGGCCATCCTATATGAGTGTTTTGAAGCAAATTTTAGGTATTTTTTTTTGCCAGGTGACTTTTGGTGACTCTTCTCTTGCACAGATTGATATTATAACAGTAAGTGATTTATTGTCAGAAACATATTGCCCTAGCCACTGTCAAAGCAGAAACAGTAGTCGGCCATATGCAACCTCCATTCTGGTCCCACAAATCAAATCCTATGCTCCTTCCTGTCAGTTTCATATTCAAAGGTTTCTATAGTATCATAGATGAATTAATAAAAATAGCCCATTAACGTACATGATAATTTGTTAACTTTTTGATTTCTACATCTGGCCACACTTAAATGTTCATCTGATAATTTTTAATGCCACTTATACTTTCTATTGAAAGAGGCCAGCTTTAATTTCATTGGCTGACTTGTTTACTTGTTGACTGTTTACCCTCATTTGTATCTGGCACCATCTTTGTATAGAACATTGTGCTGTTTATACAATTGAGTCCTATTCGGGGTCAAGATGTCAGTATGACACATTTAATATATATAACAAAAAGCTTTTATTTTGGGTTAATTTTTGTCTAAAGTTTATAGTGGGACATTAAAATTTAGCCACCTAATAGCAAATCAGTGGAATATGAGCTCTATATTGTTACCGCACTGTCCCATATAAAGTCACATTCTGTTTAACATTACGTTACAGTAAAAATGTGGTACATTTGCTTGGACTGTTATTCTTACTTCATTTATGATATTACATACTGTGATATAATAATTGCTACAAGGATAGGAAATAGCTCAACCACTTTGAGCAATTCATTTTTAATTTGTGTAAATGTACAGTTAAAATAATTACACTTAGATGTAATATTTTCTTTAATAAATTATCTAATAAAGTWKCTGTCGTTCTTAAATAAATTCAACTGGCACCTGATATGAATACATAATTTTGACTCCTTTGGAAAATATGTATAATAAACTCTTATTTTAACTAATGGCACAGTTTTGCCAAATATCATATAAAATTGTGTAAAAAAAATGTATTGTACTTCTTAACTAAGAAAAGCATATCACATTACCATAAAAATTGCCTCACTCAACACTACACTCAAATTACAGTTTACAGGTCTGTGATAACACTTTCCTTACTCATCACATCCTAGTCCTGCTGCCCAGTTGCACATGCCCCCTACAGGGTCAAAACTTAATCCTTTAGGGCACGTGTATTCAAACCCTACAACTTTATTGTTAACCATCCTTGCGCATGATATGAATTTTCTGCAAGATACAGGATGTGGAAAATTTCCTTGATCTAAGCATTCTATTGTTCMTGAACTGTGCAGTAGAACTTTACCATGTTCTGGAATATTGCTGATTAACTTTGTGTCTCCATCGTCATAGTAATCGTAGTCGGAGAATGGACGAAACGTCACTGGCGCAACTTTTTCATAAATGGTAGGTCTTCTTGTTTGTTTAATGAGGAATCTCGGTGTTGTGGACCAAGGAACTGCTGTTGTTGATATTTGGGAGGTGTTTTTCAACAGTTCTGAAAAAAAACAAAAATTGTAAGGCAATATAAATTGTTTTAAAATTATTTAGACGACATCCACTTTATAAATATAATCAATTCCATATGCCTTTACAGAAGTTAGTAAATTAGTAACTAAGATTTTGTTGTGGCATTTAGCATTTTTTTTGCAACGAGTTTAATTATAATTATTAATATAATAACTGGTGAAATTAAATATTACTTTTTAACATTTTTATCTGAGAAAAACGTATGCACTACTGTCATACAAAATTTAACTGAACTAATTATAATTAAAACCAACAACGCGACTGCATTCTTCTTAAAAAAAACACTGTTGGTTCCATAAGATTTTGTTTTTCAATATTCTTAAAGCAGAAATAAGTGTTTTAGAAAACCTATCAGCTATGTGCTTCAACAATATTATCTGATATACATTAACCTTTAAATACTTTACAAATATGAATGCCCAATAATAGTTGTGTTAGAATAAACTTTGGTGTACAGTCTTCACAGGTAATGAAACAACCTGCTAGGGGCACATGTCGAGGCTGCATCTCATTATCTGTGAAGCCGAGTGTATATTAAAGAACATATGGGAATCGAACAAGCTTCCGCAGTGCTATATGCAGTCACTAAGGGGTCTGGTCATCGACTCAAACAGATGATTGATTGACATAATCTAGAATCTAGATTTATCGCTAAAGACAAAAGTATGTCAGTCTGGTTTCACTGGACTCTTTCTATTCATTACTGCAGTTGATTACCTTGATGCTCAATAGTGTGTACTAATATTTATTTAAATAAAACTGGTATGGGTTTTCTTATTTCTATGTCAGTCAGTACAATAAGGATGTGTAAAACTACAACTATAGTGAAAAAATTACAATACTTACATACATTTGCATTTTAAACTAAATCAATAATAAAAGTATTGGTGATATGTGATCAAATTTATGTGAATACTGATGTGAATCCACCTGTATTTTATTGTTTGTGGTTCGTTGTCGAAAAATAAGATGCAGCAGGTGATTTCTCTATTTATTCAACTTTTAAACAGTGACAAGACATAAACGTAATGCTATCGTCACCATTACAAATTGATTGTCATCATCGTTCGAATAGTTACATACAAATTGCCATTCATTTGTGAAAATTCCTAGAATACCGCAGGATGAAACACCACTTTTGTTTTTGTTTCTTACGAAATTTGTGTGTGAAAAATGCATAACCTACTGCAGTTCAGATGATAAACAAAACTCCAGTTGTGGAACTCAATGCAGTACAAAAGCTACAAACGTAATTAATAATGCATATTAGGTACTACATATGTGTATGTATCTATCCATATTTATCTTACCTACGGTCATAAAATTTGTTATTGCAGTATATTTAGTTACTTTTGCAAACGTTTGTGTTGTCTTTCCAAATATTTAAACTTGTTTACAACAAATTATTTAACAAGCAAAGTTTCAAGCTTGGATATTGCCCATATATAATTACCAAGAAATGTACACAAGAGTGTTAATCATAATTTTTTCATTATATACAATTTTGGACTTTAAATAAAAACAGTCAGAGTATAGGTGAAGCCATAAATATATTTACCTCTTGCTTGCGTTAGTTAGAAAGTTCGGATAGCGGAAAATGTATTTTTTTAATAAGTGAAAGTGATATATTTTTCTTAAAATCCAAAACTCAACACTTTTAATCACGTTTAGTAAGTTGAAATCGAATATGTTTCAAAGCCACTAAGATTACATAAATTGAGACACTGGCTGTTTTTCAAATTGAAATCCTCATAAAGATTGTTCGAATTTTACTAAACGCGATTATTCAGATAATAAAAATGGTTTTCAAATGAATGTAACATGACGACATCCTGAAAACATATCACGATGAAAATGCGGACATTATTCAGAGATCTTATCATCTCAAACGAATCTTCTAGCTTAACGTGTTCAAAAGTTGAAAGATGTTGGGCGGGACTTGATGCGTGCAGAAAAGTTTTCAGATTGTAACACCCATAACATTAGAACGTACTGTCCGATTTCAATTGCAAAACGCAAGCGGGGGACTGTACATACGTGCACTGTATGTATTAGTATAAGTACATAAAACATAAAAGACATCGAGCCGGTTTCTTTTCTAAAATCAACTCTGTATTTAAAATATAAACCAATCATATACCTCAATTTAACGTTTTGTAATGGTTACTGGGTTGACTTTAGCTAAGATCAACTTTAGTAAAGAGAATAGAAACTGGACCATAAATTCTAATTAGACCATTACCTACTAAACTTGAAATGAATACAGTTTTTGCGAACATCATAGTAGCTATCTACTTATTAGTGCACCGTTTCAACGAGATGATTAAGCATTTAAAAGTGTAAGTGCACTATTTGTCTTTTTAGTGTTGCGTCTCATACTTCATTTGCTACGTAATTAGGTATATTATAAATATTTGTCGTACCAATTCGATATGTATTTAGTTCACAATTAATTAGTGTCTCCATAGTAATTGCATGCCCATTTTCTTTTACGTCACCTGAATATTAAATGCATACGTTTTTTAAACAGATAGAGAAAACGGCAAATATTATGCAAAAGATCAAATATTGTTTATTGCGCGAGCAATTAACATTACTTCTCTAGGTAAGAGTCCTTATTCGCTGAAATTATTCGTAACAAAAAGTAGCAAATGTATATTTAAGCTTCATAACTAAATGCACTTTCACTTTGAAAAAGCAGTAGCAAATACACAATCTTTAGGGGCCCCAGCTTCATTGTACCGCTAAATGTTGAGTCATCATGTACGATACCTACTTTTGGTAGTGGGCTGTCCTGTTGTGCTTCTCAATGGAGCCTGCTGCAATCCTTGTAAGGCAGCAACTATATCCGAAAGTTCCGTTGTGTGAATCCTGTCGATGCCTTCTTCAACCTGTTGATCGCCCGATTCCACAAACTGCTCTAAAGCCGCTACCGTAGATGGAGTGAGTAGCTTTTGTGTTGTACTTCTGAAGAACGGTTTCCTTGTATGGGTATATCTAAATCTGATTGCTGGAACTTGAGTAGTACTTGACGAGTATCCTAGAGAAAACAATTTGTGCTTTACAATCCATAATACGGGCAGCTGCTGAACAAATGTAATGCCGTTTGTATAAAGAAATCTACCAGGTGGGCGTTCGATGTAATGCTTTAAATTTTCTGAGAGAATATTAAAATATAGGTTCATAGCTTAGATATTCTATTTAACTCTAAACAGTAAAATATCTTTTATGATTATGATATGTCAGGTGAAGTTTCAGAAGCAAATACTATATCTACTTGCTGTTTGAATTAATTTAACAGATACCCCCGTTAGAATAACCATTATTGCATATGGATAAAAGAAGTTAAATGACTCAAGCATACGAGGCCTGATCAATTAATATGGTAAATGCAACCACAGTTTCGAATCTGTCTAAGGAGGCCTTGATTTTTATTCTAAGACAATCTTTAGCAGTTCGACCAAGGTTGTTGCCAACTCATGCCAACTCTTTGCTACAGAAATGCATTTTGATATGAAATTACGTTCCCAATTTAGAAAACGTCGTAAAGGAAGCCACGAGACGAGAGGTAACTACTAAGAAAAAAATCTGTTCTATTAATTACAGACTACATAAGATTTCAGGGGATTACAAGAAGATCATGTAATCATTAAAGATTCATAAATCTTACCGCAGATTACACTGTTTACATAAATGATTTCGGGATTCAGACGACTACATGGTGGTTACTAATAGCAAATAAGCATAACGAGGGAAAGAGCACTAAACTGATGTTTCACTGCGGGGCCAAATTGAGCAATTTGTTGCAAATGGGCAGCCTAACGATTCGTCCATTGCGGTTTTGTTCCTGATTACTGATGATAACACAGCCACAGAAACTCATAGGGTAGCGTATTGAGATTATTTGAATATAATATATTTGAATATATATTTGTTTGTTTCCTAGTGAGATCAACGGTACCTACATTGAAATAATAGAGCAAACAATTCTTTTTTAATCAAAACTTGTGCAGCACGTATGAGCCATTATATACTGCTGTTCAAATTATTAATTTCATAAACACCAGCATTGCCTTGTAAAAGTTCGGGATATACCCACACAACACAATAACCCTCAGACATGTTTCTGAAATGTGTCATACCTTTCAAATATATTTCATAACAAAAGCTATATTTCAGAAATATTTCTGTATGCTTACAAATGTAATATTTATATTACAATGTTTCTGCAACATTTTAATTTTTACATGTCTGCAAGATGTAATATATAAAGCTCAGAAATATTTATGGTATATTTCAAAATCATTCTAAATCTAAATAATGTATATTTATGATATATAATTTTTTTCACTTTCATATCACAATCCTCATAAATTATACTAGGTATATATGTGTAAAAGCTGTAATCTGTATACATATTAATATTTTGGCAAGATTTTTGCTTTAGACACGTACATATAGGTACATATATAATTTGGTTTTTGTACAGCTTATTAAATATGAAAACATATACCAACATAGTACGTATACATTATTACTATTATTTTATTAATATAGTGAAGAGTATAAATTATATACATTATGTTTATAAAATGTATAATTAATAATTGTAATATTACATTCATTACATATTGTATTTCGCGCCGTTAATCAAACTCCAATGGAAGCCTGACATTTTTTCACTTTGATTCTGGTTGGTCGTTGGTCAGTTTATACTTTATACTTGTGTTGACATTAGTGATGGGAATATCAGTTCTTTCAAGGATTCAGTTCCCGAGAACTGACTCCTTTAAAAGAGTCATTCGTTGAAACAGTTCGTTCGCGAACGAAATGAATATCCTTATATTTTTGCACCCAGCCGCTTGATATCGATTGCATTGCAATATATTAGTAAAAATACGAAAATTTTTGAGTAAACTCATTATAATAACTAAAACTACGATAAAACGTTCTTCTATATTTACAATGTGCCCCCGGATTGATAAACTGATAGGTACAAGTGACAAAAAAAATGAGGCGAAATTTCATCTTTGAGGGATAAGCCCTGCTTCGGTTGAAAGTAATTTGTACCAGAATTTCAGTCTTGAAAAATCAGGTGTGCCTTAGAAATTTTGAAATTACAGAAATTGTATAGAAATGAAGTACATTTTCTGATAAAGACACGAAAAAATGTTATTAAGGAAAAATGTTCAGAAAGAAAAACTCTGTAGAAATACAAAATTTTGGAGGTCTACGCCTACTTTGATAGTATGCTGTTTTAATCTAGAAATTAATTGTTATTGCTGTTGTTATTTGTAATTTTATCATTTATTATATCCATTGGTCGATAAAAATAAATCGTTTTTTCTGATGTTTATACACTTGCATAATATATTGTTCTTGAACTTATGCATTTCCCACCCGTTAGGTATGCTTAAATCATAGAAAAAATGCATACTATTAAAGTAGGCGTAGACTTCTAAAAATTGGTGTTTTTACAGAGTTTTTCTTTCTGAACATTTTTTCTTAATAACATTTTGTCTTGTTTTTATCAGATAATTAACTTTATTTCTATATGAATTCGATAAATCCAAAATTTTCAAGGCATACATGATTTTTCAAAACGATGAAATTTCAACTCAATTTTTTTTTTGTCATTTATACCTATCGGTTCATCGATCCAGGGACACACTGTATATGGTAGACCATCGTAAATCACAAACGTTTACTCCATTCCAATTCTGACATTAAGCATATGCGCGCGAACGAATTGCATATAACGTTCAGAATCAGAGCTGTTCAATATAAACGTTCGCAATCGCAACCCTAGCCGAGCTGTTGTCGGGAGCTGTGAGCTGTGAGTCATTTGTCAGCAGCTCTTCAGCTCTCGGCTCTCGCGTCTTTGGTTGCTATGCAGTTTCGGTCATCGCTATCGGCGGAGTGGGGCATATTAGACTCGCGCACCTGATAGTTCAAAGTTCGAGTTAGAATTAAACATGAACAGTTCTCAGAGAATCAGTTCTACGGAGTTTTGGGAATCAGTTCTTTCAGCTCCCGCAAAAGAGTCGTTCGATTTAACAGCTCGTTCGCGAACGACCCATCACTAGTTGACATTTGACAATGACAATGACAGAGCACAAAACGAACGAAAACGTATAAATGTGCATCGCTCGTGAATTCTTTTATCAATTATTGTTATTGTTATTAGTTAATTATTTTGCAGCCAATAAAATGGAGGTAAGTACATTATTGTGTATATTATTTAATCTAGTGATCTTGTTACGTTACGCAGTGAATTATGTTTCTGCATTGCGGTGTTGCATGTATAGGTTAGGTCAACATCTGTGTTGTATTTGTCAAGTGTTTTCCCGCCCAAACTAAGTTTTTTTTTAAACGGTACGTTCAAGAACAGTTATAGGAAAACGTGCAGTATAGTATATTAATTTGAGTACCTACTGCTGTTGTGTAATTACTGATTACAAAATGAAACGTACAAATCCTCGTGCTGCTTTTTATAGTAGTAGGCACAAGCACCGTTTGATACAAAATCAAACAATGAATGACTTAGAATGCCTTAATCAAATAAGTGAAACGGATAGAAACGTTTGGCAAACAGAACATAATACACCGATACCAAGTTGTAGCGTTGCAGAACAATGTGCTTGGGTTGATACCGATTGTGCTACACCAAATACAATGAAAACACCAATTGGGGGCTCACAATTAGAAGTACCTAATAATGATGTCTCCATGAATGGCGCACATGAACCAGTGAATACAACTGAAAATGAAAACAAAATATCTGAAGAACTCGCTAATAATTCTGAAGCAGTACCCCTTCGAAACAAGCTTTGCGACTGGGCTGTGCGATATAATATTAACCAAAATGCAGTTTCGGCTCTTCTTTCTGTTTTAAAATGTTATGGGCATCCGGAGCTACCGAAAGATTGTCGTGCACTCTTAAGAACTCCGAGAAGTAGTACAGTAGTGCAAGTATCTAATGGCAATTATTGCCATTTCGGTTTACAACAAGCAGTACTAAAAATCACCGATGAAAGACGGTTGAAAGGGCTGGATGTATCTTCTGTGAACTTGTTAGTGAACATTGACGGATTACCGCTTTCAAGATCGGCAAATAGCTCACTTTGGCCAATACTTTGTTCTGATGCAGGAATTAATAAAGTGTACATTGTGGGTGCATTTTTTGGTAAATGCAAACCAGGAAATGCAAATGAATTTCTTCAAATGTTTGCTGATGAACTAACACGTTTAATTAAAAATGGCATTCATTTAGATAGTGGGGAAAAATGTACAGTGCGGTTATATGCATTAATTTGTGATGCCCCGGCAAAAGCTTTTGTACTGCGCGTCAAAAGTCACAGTGGTTATAATAGCTGTACTAAATGTACAATTGAAGGGGAATTTATTGATAATTGTGTTTGCTTTTCAACGAAAAGTAATAGCAGCAGACCAAGAACAGATCAGGAATTCTTGAATTACACTGATGAGGATTATCATCTTGGTAATACAATTCTTAGTAATATTCCTTATTTTGGACCAGTTACCAGTGTGCCATTGGATTATATGCATTTGATCTGTTTAGGCGTCACAAAAAAAATAATAGCTATGTGGATGAAAGGACCTTTAGATGTCAGACTCCCTAGCACCAAAATAAAGGAAGTTTCGGCTTTTCTGGAAGAATTGAAAATGAGCGTTCCCAAAGAATTTGTACGGAAACCTAGGTCGCTGTCAGAAATCAATTATTGGAAAGCTACTGAGTATAGAACATTTTTGTTGTATGTGGGCCCGCTAGTTTTAAAATCCGTTCTTAAAACAGATTTGTATATTAACTTCATGACTTTACATGCAGCTATAAGGCTTCTTACATCTACAGAGTTTGTTGTGCGCACTGAGTGTATTAATTATGCTGAGAGTCTACTAAAACACTTTGTTGAGTCGTTTGAGACTTTATATGGTGAAAATAAAATTTCACATAATGTTCACAATCTGTTACATATATGTGAAGATGTACGCAAATATGGGGCTCTTGATGAGTTCAGCGCATTTAAATTTGAAAACCACATGTCTTCTATTAAACGAGTCCTTCGTAAAAGTGAAAGACCTCTGGAGCAACTGTACAACAGATATGCCGAAATGGAATTTTGCACAAGTAATAATATTCAAATGACAGATTATAGTTTGGGTAAGCTTCATAGTGAAGGACCTCTACCTACTGGACTTACTGCAGATTGTTGGAATCAATATAAAATTTATAGTGGCGGTTTGTTTTTTATTAGCAGTGGTGATATCAGAAACAACTGTTTTTTATTGAAAAATGGAAGCTTTGTCTTAATAGAAAACATAATACAGAATAACACAGATAAAACCATATTTGTAATTGGTAAATATTTGACAACTGTAAAGGATTTATATACATCACCATGCAACTCAAGTGATCTTGGAATACACATTGTTGATGTCACCGATAATTTGCTGCACATGTGGAATATAAATGAAATAAAAAAAAAAATGTGGAAGATTAAATTTAACAGCTACAATGTTGTTTTCCCGTTGCTGCATTTATGATAAAATTTAGATTAAGGTAAACATTACTACATTTTAATATTGATCTCCACATTGATTAATTAGATTACAAGTCATGTTTTCTTGTGTTTCATTTATTTATTTATTACAGAAACCATACAAAGTTGTCGAGTTTGAGGATGGTGTTGCACTGATTCGATCATCATGGCTTGCTGACGATAATTTTTGCAGCTATCCCCCGTATAAAGACCAGTCAAAAATTAACAGTGCAATTGCTGGAATGCCTGTTCCAGCCGATGATTGGATGCAGTACAAAGTGAAGCGAATATTTGGTTCCGCAGGTAAAAGTTTTCTACTTAATTTAGTTTTTATCAAGGGCGTAATTTGGAGGTGGCAGTTGCTACCCCAGATTTCTTTAATCCAGTATCTACGCTACACAGAAATTATCAATAATTCCATACCCCCCAGATCATCGGCATGTTTTGCCACCCCCAGTTAAAATGACATCCATGGTTTTTATTACCATGCTGTTATACAGGGTTTGCCATTTGTGTATACATATAATTAAAAAGTTCTATAATATATTTTTTGGACTTTAATTGAAACCGTATATTTTTTTTTCACAGATACTTATACCAGGGGCGTACAAAAATTGAAGTTGGCCATCCAGTTTTCCGACGTGGAATCTGATTCTACCAATAAGAGTAGATTAAAGAAACGCAAACGCATATATGATACAGACGACGACTCGAATGAAAGCCCTACTGAACTTTCGATGCTTCCTGCTGTACCTTCAGTTTTTGGAGAAAAAAAGGACATTGCAACACCATCTCATCTGACAAAAAGAAACAAAGCTCCAACACCACCTTGTAGTGATTCGGATTCAGAAACACCATCGCTTTTAGGGATAAGTGATTGCTCAACACCATCCTTAGGCAAACATAATAAGTCTACAACATTATTTGCTAAATCTGACAGAAATAATGACAGGCATCAAGTTACAGGTACTAAGTCAGTTTTTAAATGCCACCTGTATTTCATACATTGTTTGTTTCAGAAAAAGTCTCACCCAGTATGGCAAGCAGTACACCTTCCCTGCACAACTCTGAAATGGGTAAGTGGATATTTCACATTAGAAGAGCAGTAATGTAGCATAATCAGAAATATTGCTTTCACAAAGTCCATCTTAATGTGTGCGGTTTTTGTCTGCTGGTATATATTCATGCAACTAAAACTTTGTCATGAAAATACTCATTTATGTTTATATAAATTACTATTTTTTCAATTGAAATAAATTTTAAGCAGACACTAAAATAAAATGTGATTACTGATTATACATAAACATCTACACTATTCTAATTAAATCTAATTTAAGGTGTTATTTTGCTTTATTACAGAATTTAAGAAAACAATACTTTCGAAATTAAATTTTGTACTAAGGAAACTAGAGGACATAGACACAAAGATAGTATTACTTAACGAACAAAATAACAGTGTGCCAGAGGAAGTTAATGACGAGGAAATGTCTGTTTTACCATTACAGAATATAGATGAACTGAAAAACTTTGAAAGAAGACTATTAGAGGAAAATGGTTTTTTTCGAAAAATGGTATGTTGTAGCTCACTCACTGCAACTTAGTTTTATAACAAGTACTATTTTAGCATAGTATGCTGAAAACATTAGGTGGAAAGGATATGCACCATAATTGCGTCCACATATTAAAACGGCTTGTCAATAATTTGGTGGGCAGTCAATATAGTCTACACGGAAAAAAAAGAAAAATGTTTTCAAGGACCTACAGTGCTACAAGTTGGTAATAGAGACTGTTAGAAGCCGATTTCCCGACAGTACTGAAATTGATATATCGAAGGTAATAGCAACATGGCTCACACAATGCACTCTGCGTTGTCTAAGAGAACAGTAAGTTGTTATTGACAAGATAAAATTCCATTATGTCACATTTGTTTACAATTTCAGGCAAAAAAAGGAGCGGTAAATAAAGACTTGTTCACACTTTGGGAGTGTCGTTTGCCTACAATTCATTGTTTCAACAATACATATTTCATAAAATTACCTTACCTATACCTCATTGGTTATATTTTTAGTTTATTATTATGAGACAGGAATTTATTTTGGTTATGAGCAAGTTGTTTTTGACTTATTTATCAAAAGAACTGTGCTTTATGTGCAATTAATTTGTTGGTTACCATTAAAGTTTATTAAAAGACAAAAAAATATTTTAGGTATGTGCAAGTTGTTTGACTGACATTTTGCAAAAGAACTGTATGTTTTCGATAATATTTACTGTTACTTTACTTTGTTACCTTTGTACTTTATACATTTATTTTGGGTACTTACAAGTTGTTTTTGAGTATTTTTTTTAAAGAACAGTGTGTTATATTTATATGTATTTTATTTTTGTTGGATACCTTTGTAGTTTGTTATAAATCATTTTTTTGAGTATGTGCTAGGTGTTTGACTGATTTTTCAAAATGACTGTGTTTATGTGCCATTTATTGTTTCTACATTTTAAGTTACCTTACTTTTTTGGTTACCTTTGTATTATAGGACAGAGATTTATTTTATGTATGTGCAATAAGTAGTTTTTGAATATTTTTTTTACGTTAAGAAATAAATTATTTTTGAATATGTACATAATATGTGAAATAAAATATATTTTTCTAAGGTTGACGATTAATTTCCACCTGCAAAACCTACAAAAATTGAAATATTACTTTAGTGCATCAGGAATGTTGTTGGGACATTTGTAATACTGCATCAATATAACAGAAATATTTCTGGAATATATTGTAACATTACATTAGTATAACAAATGTTTCTGAAAGATTTCAGAGAAATATTTCTGGAATGTTGCATTTTTGGACAAAATCGCGTTTATATATGTGTCAGAAATATTTCCCATATATTACAAAATGTTTCTGTAACATTTAAACACTTCAGAAATTTCTTTCTGAAATATTTCTGAAACCAAATTTGGTTGTATGGGTAGGAAGTCAATTACATTATATAATTCAAATTTTGTTGTATCATTATCCAAAATCATTAAGAAAATTAACTTCCTATCGCTGCAAATAACATATGAACACAATTTAGGACAGAAAATTAGAATTATTCTTTAAAAGGCATGTCTATGCTATGCTGTCTGCACCGCAACCAACTACAAACAGATCTGTTTCGCTGTTATTACTACAATTCGTCAATGCAGTCTTTTTTTAATTTAGGGAAAACGAATTCTATGCCATGCTGTCTGCACTAGACCTAAACTACATAGACATGCATTTTAATGAATGCCGGTTCTTGCCCGCTTGCAAAAAGTGCCGGGGGGCCTAGTGTCAAGTTGACGTAAGTAGGTGCGAGCCAACTTGGCAGAATACAGGCCACTTCTTTTAGGAAGTAGTTATCATCAAAGCAACTGGGTGTGTTATCATGTCAGTGTAATGTTAACAGATGACACTTCCATCTAATTTTCTACTAAAATAATTATTCTTCACAATTTATAAATTTTTTGTTTCACATTTTGTTCTTATACCAGCAATATTTTGTTCCGATATCATTAACACTCTTCCAAATTTTTAATTTTTAACTATTTTAACAATATAAGTAAAATAATAACAAGTAAACAGATGTTCTTATAGATGTCCCTGATAAGAATGAAGTTTTTACATCAGAAATTTACAGAAGAAATGAAGAAATGCGTGATTAATTGTTTGGCTGGTCTGTTTTTAATTAATAAAAAATGTATTCTAACTATAACCTTACCTGTTTTTATTGTTTTATTGAACATGTAATTTAACAAGCTTTGCATTTTAATCCTTCGCATAAATATGTGCAAAACAGCTTGTATACCTATATTACTTATATAATAATTTTAATCAAATTCAGATAATTATAACTCGTATTTAAAAATTTAATTATTCCGCAGCCCAGGGACGGGGCAATATGATAACGCGGATTTGTATTGCAGATTGTGTTCTCAATTGAGGTATGAATGTGCTTCGGCTCTTGTGGTTTATCAACAATGTTAATATTGTATAGTATTGAAAAAGTTTGTTTCACAGTAATAGTTTAATTCGTTTCTCTCTGTTTCAGCCAACCAAATAAAAATTGCCACTGATTATGATTATAAGGTTAGGGATTATTTTTAATAATGAATGCATCTACAGCTGCAATTTACCGCTGCAAAATTCTGGCTACGTAGGACTGCTAACAATGGAGTATACAGATAATGTTCAGCACATATTTGCATAATATATAATTTGGGAGTGCCGGTTGGTTGTCCTCTATTCAGGCTGCCAATTGAGATAGGAATTCGTCCTTGCCGTGTTCGCTAGAAAGTAAATCTAATGTACAATAGGTATGACTTCCAGACGTGGTAGTCTTGGATTACCGTAATTTATAAGATTTTTTGCTCAACTTGCAAAGAATAATGCAATGATTTATAGTTTATGCAGATTGAAGCATTATTCGCTAGGCGTTAATTGACTATTATGTTGTTATTGCAATCAATCAATGGCAATTGCAATCTCGTGTTTTTGTTCAGGATAAGGATAATTTTCATATTAACATTTTAATTCATTCATGCAAAGCTAAAGAAAATTACAAAAAGGTTAAAAAGAGAATGAATTACCTGTCACTACAACAGACAGAACAAATAAAAAATTACATTTGGATATTTGTTAGACCCGGTAACAGTTTGGGTTTCATATAATAAAGAAAGCGTATTATTAAGTTTCACTCAATCTATATATAAAAATGTAACAATACTTGAATTACTAATTATTTGTAACTGTATTTAAGTATCTGAGATTTGTTTGTTATCTTAGATGTTATATATTCTACGATAAAACACTTAATTTGTACGTAACAAGTCTTCATATAAGGTTGGTCAACCATTAAAATTAAATTAACGACAATTTAAAATGACTGGAACATTAACGTAATATACACATATAATATTATCTCTAAAACATTGCTTTAAGTGGGTATTCATATAACTGAAAAAGCTTCAATGTTAGCAGTAAATCACTTGTATTTTTTGAGTTTCGGAGCAGACTTTTCTTATGGATGAAAATTACAACAGCCTGAATATCGCCTTCGTCTCTCCAACTTTGAACTTTCCAAACTACTGCAACAAAATGCCTCGAAAAATACCGCTTGTCTTAAACAAACATAAAAATAGTGTCAATTTTACCAGCCTTCATGATTTAATGGAACTAAGTAACTCAAGAATTCTCAAAGTGAAGAGTTGTACGTCTGTAACCAAATAGATACGAAAATTTGTGAATAAATATCAACCTTCATTTTATGATTTTTTGTAGAAGAATGCCGTTTTTTTAATAAATGCCACTATTTTAAAGTGTATAAAATAATTGTAGAGCTTTAAATATAAACCTGAAATTTTTGTGACTTAGGTAGTTTATTTTTAGGGCTTTCTAACTTTGAAATCTTTTACCGCCAATAACTCGATTTCTTCAAGTGCAATGATATCTATAAATGTTTCACCACAATCAGGTGGGAAATACACATTTCAGTTTCGCATTACCAATAGTTACAAATCCATAGTAAACTGTTTTTAGTTACTCAAAAAAACTTTCGTAGAAATCATGTCAGAGTTACTTGTCGATTTTTTTTTATAATTTTAATCGTGGCGTGTTTATTTGTTTCTATTGTCACCTTAGTACGTATTTTATGTGTCTTCTCATAGATGAATGATATTTGTTTTTGGGGAACATAAGCAGAACTCATTGTTAGATGCACGAACTGTCTTTTCTCTAACTATTTAGGATATTTTGAAAGTCTGGAAATGTGTAAAATCATATAAATCATATATTAAAATAAACTCAGAAGCAACAGAAAAAATTAACATTTAGTAGAAAATTCATATGTAAGTGTAAGAGACATCACTAAGATATCAGCAAATTAAATCTTGCGAGGTTTTAAAAACCGCTCTTATGTTAACTTCCATAGCAGACAAGTGTTTAATCTATTTTCCTGTAAAGAAAATCAAACCAGCAAGTACTTTTTTCTGATGAAGCCACATTCCACTGTAATGGTCTCGAGAATCGTAAGAACATCATTATTAAAAGACTGAAAAATTCCTTTCATTTTCAACGACATTTCTACACGACACACCACACGGCGTATGTGTGGAAATTTTAGCGTATGTTAACTAGCCTGGTAATTCCATAATTTAAGAATAAAATAACAAAATAAAAACTGGAAAAAAATCTGCGAGAACTATTTACCAATGTTTTTAGTTTTGAATTGATTATTATTATTATTATTAATATTATTATTATTATTATTATTATTATTATTATTATTATTATTATTATTATTATTATAAAACTATTTGTATAAGCCATTTTAATCTTTTGTAAATAAATTGCTACCTGCTTGAAGTAGAGAGGTATTAGAAAAGATGATTCTATAAAATATCTATCAAGGGTATAAAATTTTTTTGAAACGAATGAATATGTTAGATTCGGAAAGCGCCGGGTAGAGAATAGGCTGTTATTTTTGCGGCCTGCAGTAAAAATAGAAAGCTGAAGCCATGTGGTTATCGCAGTTTAAAAATTAAATTCGCTTTCAACGGCGAGCATGCCACTATTTGCATAACGAACTTTCATAAAATAAAAACTATATAAAGTGTCATATGTGGTATTCCCTGAATGGAGATGTTTAATTATCATTGCAATGAATATGTCACTTACTATATATTTCGTTAACTTGTAAACACAGGTTTATCGTTAGAATTATTACTACTAACTGAGCAGGACTTAATTCGTATATCTTATTTTGTAAATGAGATGAACAAATAATCATTTGATCTTGAATTAACACAGTAAAAGTATATGTGGTTGTTACTATTTGTGAGATGCTTAGATATGCATATACTGGTTAATGTTATTAAATAGTAGACTCATAAATAACTGGAACAACTAGCTTAATTAAAATTAGTCGGGTTGTCTCGAGTTCCATTTTCATCCAAAACTTGATTCCGAAGTTATTTTTAATTTTGACATGTTTACAACCTCCAATCCAGTAATAAGAAATGAGTGGAACGTTCGTCACTTTTTTGAGTAAAGTCGAATGACGCCAACGAAGTTTTACAAACCAGATTGTTTTTTTAAGTATAATATATGCAACTGTTTATGGAAACCATAAATGGCTCTAAATCCTTTAGAAAGCTTTGCCGGTAACGTAGCCACCTGGATAACGTGGATACCGAACCTGAAGACTTGGAGTGCACTGCCTCTCTGACCAGTGACCACCTGGTGTAAGTTTATTGCCTCTCTACTCCTAAAGTCGATTGTTTATTATCATCACTTATCACGTATTACAAAAACGTAATTTTATAAAAACAGAAAAGGAAACAAAAATGATTATTGAACTGCAAAAGAATTATACAGGTGTATACCGCTCACGCAATGGGCAAATACCACGACTAGCTGTAGGAGTGGGCTGGGTTCAAACTTTACAGCTAATTTCAAAATTAAAAAGAGAGCCAAGGCGCCAGATAATTTTAAGCCCAACAAAGTTATTCAATAAGTCACTGACAAAAAATTATCAAAATAACAGCGACAGTAGGTTAGCGGAAATAACAAAAAAAACCTATTACTAAGCGTTTATTACAGAAGTAAAATTAGTGACACACCTTGATTGAAATTAAATTTTAATGAACTTTTTGAACTTAAATTTATTAGATATAAAGCCGGATGTACTAAATCTACTGAATCCCAGTGTTTACTGCAATTTCCAAACATATGAGTGCGCATTCATATTTACAATCGTTGGAAAACCAATAGCACAAGGCTTTGAAATAAAGTTAAAGTGTTATCAATTAGTACAAACGCCACAAATATATATATCAAATGCAATATAAACTATACAAAAAAACTACGTTACAAGGGATAATGAGAAAATACAAAATAATCAGGTAAGTAATAAATCAATCGATTCTTTTACAAATAACTTGACCGGTAACTGAAAGGTACGTATTATCTTAAAATGTAAGTACGCAATGCTACAAAACACGAAATGAATTCTCGATTCGGCGTGATCTCCACTATGGCAGTCAATACAAAATAGCAATACACACAAAAGTCTTAGCGATCACTTTAAATGAATGATGTGAGGTAAGTAAGACGACACAACGAAAATTTTGTACTCAGCCTAGGTCCAAGATAGAGACAGATACCACATCCTTCAGGGCAGAGCTTAATGTGCACTGGATGGTTACGTAAGTCAAGCCAGACTCAGATCTATCGCCGCTGCTTCGTCTCAGATTGGATACTCAACCAGATCAATCCCGGAAAACACTGAATTTTCCACAGGGCGTTGCGTAAGTCCAGTTGACCTCGCTCTGTTTTCTCTTTGATTTTCTTTGCCAGGTAAGTAGAAAAAAAAGCCTAACGAATGGATAGTTAGATATAAAGAAATTCCTAGGTTCGACACTTACCCTATATGGAGGCGGGCTKTTCACACTCGGATTTATTAAACTGAAGATTGTTAAGTCAGGAAATATGGCTGCTGTAGTGAATTGGGCGAATCCAGCGTCAGCTGATTGTTATTATCGACGAAGACTAAGGGTCTCGAAATATTACTAAATCTCACCCACGAAATCAAATACCAAAATGTCGACGACAACAATTTGTAGTAAAATATTAAATCCTGCTTTATGCAGTTGGAATTTTACCGAAATTTATTTTACTACGTCCCCGCTTTTCAGCGTTCACTCAGGCCTTCAGTTCAACTAGTGTACTGATACCTGACAGGTAAAAAAAGGCCACATTCAGGCGCAAGAAACCAAGGTGAAGATATTTTCGATGTAGAACGGGATGCAGCAATCGGATAAACTTATTTTGAATTAAACCGCCGAATTAGCGTTTTAGCATTACGTTCCAATGTAAGCAAAATGACAACAAAAATATATTTGCATCGTTAGTGAAACTTAATCACCTAAAAGACTGTTAATAGAAGAGCTTAGAAAAAAAGAACATTACGAAATTAAATGACCGTTACACACTAACATTTACATACATGCTTTAAAGTCATTTGCAGTGCTGTAAGGTGCATTCTCTCATATCTTCATTCAAATAAAATGCAGCGCCAGCAACTGTGTCTTAATGCGACACTTACTAAAATGGAAACTAACAAAAAAGCAGACGTTTTCATTTTCCACAATTTCCTCTCGCTCTCACTTAAAAAGTTGGAACTATATTATAAATATTCCTCCGTATTCAAGATGCTGTAAACGTTGCTAAACGCATCCCTATCATATTCGATTTCACTCATTTCTCAAAGGAATTAAATATTAAAATAAGCAATATGACTACTTTATTTATTAATCTGTAAAAATATATACATCAGTACTTATCCACATGGAACGTGTTATCTATATGTATCATAAATTGATCTTGAATACCGTAGAATACAAAATAATACATGCAATAACGTTGTATAACTTCTATACTAAACTGTACAGATTATCTTTATTAACTGCAGGTAATTATGTGTAAGGTTTGCATTTGTCGAAGTACTTTAATAATTACTTTAATCTTTTTTCGAAAATGCGGGATATATAAATAATTACCTGCACAAACGTTTGAATAAACCATTATAACTGTATGAAGGATTTCAGGCTTCTTTTGGCCCTTGAGCGAAAACAAAAACAAAGTGATTTTTTTCTTTAAGGCGTGTTAAAATGTCGGAAAAAGTCGTCACTCTCTAATAAAAAACTGCCCGGAAACTTATAAAAAGAATGAACAGGGAAAAGCCCACATCTCTTAAGAGGATAAAAAAAGCCAAAAACGGCTGACTTGCTGATCTTCAACAGGTTGAAATTAGACAGAAATCTCTGAACTGCACAAAWCCAATTTGTCAGTGACCATGATCTCTTTAACATCTATCGAGTGCGGAGAACCTGGTAAAATTCTAGGTTTCAAATTAGAAACCTTGCAAGTGGCGGTTTAATAATAATAATAATAATAATAATATAAATTTATTTGTGGTAGCGATCAACATAATATTTTTAATTATAACATTCAGGTAGATTACATATTACACTAAGGCAAATAGTTGGCGCTACTACAAAAAGGACTAAGAAGGCAGGAAACCTAATTTCTAATCTTAGTCCAGAAAAAAAACAAATCTAATTACAAAATACCCAAAGTGCTGGTCTCTCCGACCGCGCTATTAAAAAAGAAATAAACTATTTATAGATGGGGCATAATTACAGGGAAAACGCAATGAAAGAAAGCAATGGGTTCAATGCAAAGCTGACAAATATGAGGATGCTGGATTCTTGAGAACTGGCGAGACATCAAAAGACGACGATACTCTGATCTAAATTTAAAAAATTTGCACTCTTTTATCTGAATTGGAATACTATTAAATATTTTGTAGATGTTCTAAGTAAAAGACCGAGTTAATAAAGCAGTGTAGTGTCTAGGGGCTGACAAGAGTCCACGAAACCTAGTGTTCAAAGAATGCACATCAGTACGAAAAGTGATTTTGTTGCATAGGTAGGGTGGACATTTGAAAAACATAATTGAATAGTATAAGCACGCTGCGTGTAACTCACGTCTTCCTGAAATTTTTAAAATGGATTTTTTAAGAACTAAAGTAAACATTTTTTAAGGGGGGGGAAGGGAGGATAAACGGACATGGCAAGATGACCCAATACTTTCTTGTAAATCATGTGATGGGAAAATATAATCATTTTACTTACATGCAGGAGAAGGCGGATTTGTGAAAGGTGAAAGAAATGCGAAGAGACGCTCTTTCAGCAATTACGCCCGAAATTTGGAAAAATTTTGTGTACCACTGCGAAAATTTAACAGAAGAGGACTTCAATAAATATGCTCTGATATATCTGCGATATCCAAAATTAGTTTACGATTAATGTACACCAGACACATCAGCGATTGTACTTGCTGTTATACTTTTTAATATTATTTTTTAAATAATTTTATTTCCAACACAATGATAATAATAATGATTAGAAAAATAGTTCTATACTCTTTTAATATTAGGTCTTCACAATTTTGTTTGAGGACTCCTAGCTTTTCGACGGTCGTTCCTTTCCTTTTAGTCCATTAAACAGTTGTACAGTACAGACAAAGATAGGCAGTATCTGCTTTACCACTACTTTATCTAGTATATATAGTACTCTTTCTTGTGTAAGCAAAATGAGTAAGGACGAATCTGATAGGCATGAGGTAAACACGGTTTACCCAACTTGGACTCTGTATAATATTCGTACTATACCTACATCGAACGGAGAAAATCAGCGCCTATAAAATGATATCAAAATTAGCCTTATAAGTCTACGGCCCACTTCAACGGTCAGCGGTCGCCACCAAATATTGGTACACTTTCAACATTTATATACCTATACCACAGAACCTTAACTTACACAAATAAATATTTTGTCCCCTTGTGTACATAATAATTGGAAACAGAAAATATAATATCGTCATTTATTATGATTTTCTATTAAAGAAAAAAGAAACACAGTTTTATGTTCTAACACAAACAAGTCGTGCCATTAACATTTTGTTGATGCCATTCAAATTTAATTTAAAAAAATTCATTTTTATTCCAACAAACAATAGAATTATTACCTTGTGTGAAAAATTGAATATATTTATAGCCCAAAAACAAGAACAAAAGTTTTTCTTTTTTCTATTTTCAGTGCAAGACATTGACTGACTTTTTTGCTCATATTACTAGTTTCTTTATATAACTTTCAATGATGATCAAACGCTTTATGAAGATAGTAAAACTAGATTGTTTCAAACTGCAACTTTTCCTGCCAAGGGATTAAGTATGTAAATCTATCATTGCTGCGATAGTTTAGATTGAGTCAAAAAAATTTATAGCAAAAAACGATAAAGCAGTTCAAAATTCTATCTGCTCTTTCTTTACCTTTACAAGCTGAAGCGGCATTGTAGAGCCAGAAATAATGTTAGTGGATGTTACAGATTTTTGGCAAACAATTTAATTGTTACGGATAAATTCACCCGAATCACATTATTAGTTCTGGTCCAAATTAGCTTCACGCTTCGAATACGTATACAAATAGCGATTTGACTTGCATTAACAAGTCGATAATATCTCGCGTAACATCCAAACATTTTAACGCTGTACTGGTGACGAGTGTGACAAAAACAGATCATTAGCCAGCAGTTCATAGCAGTAACACTTATTAGATGTACGACGTAAAATGACTGTAGTTTTACTGAAAACGGAAGTTAGAATTTTGGGATCGGTTTCAGTTGCATCATTACTGCACTAACGAGGAACGTTGCTCTCGCGGATCACAATCCGCTGGGAAGATGCTCCCAGCAGAACATACCAAACAACCGGTTTGAATCTCCGCAAACATTCTTCAGTGATGTAATTCTTACCTTGACTTTCTGAATTCGCCGTGGTGGATACTGGTCTCACTTTTCTGCGGGTTCCAGCAGTCGCTCGCTGGTTCCCAATGGTGGAGGACGTGGTGCTATCGACATCGCTGGTGACGGTGCTACTACCTCTACGACGGAAAGGTTGGGGCCTCGTCCTTGCCGTGTTCTGTGAACAACAAGCGGCTTTAGGAACATCTCTTCCGTAAGTCAGATGCACTCAAACATTTTGCGAGTCTTTCACATTTGCAGGTTCGTGCTGTCGTTGTGGGAAGTACCGGTACAGTGACACGAGAAGTGCATGCAGGTTTGTATCATTCAAAGGTGTGATTTTGTAGTTCGGAGCCAGTGTTTGCGGATGTTTTCGCATTTAAATAAAGAGAAATACACTTTAGTTGTTTTATTTGTAGTGTGGTAAGAGTGGCCCATAAGACGTGCGTGATATTGTTGTTTTTCCCATTGTTAGAACAATAAAGCAGGTAGTTAATTACAGTTCCATTTGGCGACAAACGCTAAAAAGAGAGAGAGGCAGAGAAAAGGTGCACAGAGAGAAAGTAAGTTTTTGTAGCAAACATGTATTGACCAGGCAGCTACATAAAGTATAAAAATATTAAATATACATTGTAAATAACACAAGTAATTTTTGTTTTCACTAAGCTAAATTATTTTGTCTGCGACGATAAGGTGTATCACGTAATGATTCCCTTCGTTATTGTCCCGTTCCACATGAAATATCTGAAACTGAACAAACCGATGTAAGAGAAATTGAAATTAACTAGTTTAGCCAAAAGCGAWCTCTACAAGGAAAACTACTTGTGCAATTTCTATGCTGTTACAACCAATACAACTAACTCCTAGTGCTGGTCGACCAAAGAAAAGCCAACGTTACGCAGATACTTGTATTTCTATAAATACGTTTACAAAAAAGACTCACTGGCCACGATACACAGGAAGGAAACAGAGACAACCAGTTATGGCACAAATTGCTAAAGGGTGTAGGTAGTGTAGAGGAGAGGGATCGTGCATAATATACAATAAGTGGTTTACAAAATTTATATACACTAATTATCCAATCACAACGCATTCACTTATAGTTAAAATACAGCTAATTAAAATTACACAACAACATCTAAATTTGAGATGTACAAAGTTGGTGAAAGGATAAGATGTCGTCTTTGCTCGCCAATCCACACATGATAAAAACAATGATTGAGGTGCACGAAGTATAATAGTTTTTACCTTTGTATGAAGAGCATGATAATAAATTTTAATTGTTAATAACTGAATTTGTGTCCCAACAGTTTGAATATATTTTCTTATACAAAAGCATTATTGATTTTTATTTAAACAAATAAGCTGCTTTCGTTTTTTGAGACGTTAAGTAATGAGGATGACGAATGAAGATCGAAGGAAGTATTGTAACACACGCCAACATACTATATTGTCTATAGAATTTATTCAAATTAGGTTTCACGTTCCATTTCCAATGCGCTAACCGCGAAACAATTACAACAGTCGTAATCTATGATCGCAGGTACTGTGCTATAAAACTAATAAGTCTTCTGATCTTACGTGACTAATCTTAGACAAATTAGTAATAATACAAGAGATTATCCATCTGGCATATCGAAGGTTAAATTTATTGGACAGAATGGGGTCGTCCAAGGCGATACAAAAATGAATGTGATATGGACGTGATGCAATTTCTGCAATTGCTATTGAACAATCTACAACAGAAACGCTGATTTATCTCATTCGAACTTTTCACTTCAGGAAATTACACCGTTACGTATATAGCGAACACCAGTCGACCGCAAGTAAGAAACGGTCTCGTAAGTTGTTGGATACGGTTCGTGCACCACAAAGAAAAAAAACACTTAATCATAGCAGCAAAGCGCCGACATCCCCTTATTTCGTAATATCAATATGACCGTGCTATCGAAAACTAGGAATGTCCTGGTTATTTGGTTGTACGGGGAACACTACTGTAGTTCTCGTATTCGAACTGTCGCTTCGACTACTTCTTTGCAGACCGACCCTCTGCAAGGCAATCGGAGCTATCCTGATCATCTTTGCCATCGGCTCAGTTATTTCGACCACTTTAGCCGCCATTTCTAATTCGGGCTTTAAAATTCTGATGGGAACGAAGTCCGACTCCGTGTCAAACTTAATCGGCTTATCTGAACCTGCATCTTGTTCAAGTAGTCGAACATTCACGATGTCTGAATTCTGTGGATGGAGGAGTTCGTCGCTGTCAGTGTATGGTGGTTGAGAAGAGCCTTTCATGAACAAACCTTCCAAAGCTATGGTAGTAGCGTCGGTACTGAATATCGGATTAGGTGTAATGGTTTTCACGTGAGATTTGCTTCCGATTATTTCTATGTGTTTGTTTCCGCCTGCTGAACCGTCAATGAAGTTCTTGGTGTTGAAGTCCAACACTTTGCTTCCACCGTATATCTCAAATTTGCGATCTTCTCGTTTTGAGCCTTCGGCGATGTTTTCTGACTTGTGATTGGCAATTTCGTTTTCGCTCTCATTTGTTCCACCAACCACTTTTATTTCAACCACTCGATTAACTTCTCCCAGTCTATCCAAAACAGGAATTGACTCTAAAGTCGTTTTGCTTTCTACGGTATCGGATTTATTACGAACTTTATTTTCTTTGGCGTAAACTTCCACAATTCTGCTAATTTCTACAACTTTTTGTATAGTTTTGTTTTGAATTTCTGCTGTTTCTTCCACAGTTTTTGAGGAATTTTGAGCAACATCGTCCATACTTTCTGTAACAGCGAACACATGAAGCAATGTCGTTTGTTGTTCTGTTGTTCCGGGCATTTCTAGAGAAGATGCTTCTGTCACAACGTCTATGCTGTCTGCAGTAGTACTTGCAGTTGTAGCTTCAGATATCGATACTCCGGGATGAGGTATATTCATTTTTCTAGGTTTGCTATATAAATTTTTATTTCTTTGACTAACTGTTGATGTGTTAATGTCGTTTATATTTTGTTCTGCTTTTTCCGTAGTAGTTCTTCTAGAAGCAAAATTTCTTGTTGGCTTCTGCGGTTTCTCATCTACCGCACTGTCTTTGTAGCGGTTTTGACTGGTTGTATCGCCAGAATACAGAGAATCGCGTCCTGCCACATGCAAGGCTTTATTGTTCTCTCCTTCAGACTGTGTTCCATATCTAGTGGATGTCGAAATAGCAGAATCTTCACCTGTTTGTTTGGTACTTTCTTTATGATCTTCATCACTTTCACTGTTTGTTTCCTTCGCCTTGAACTTGTTTCTATTATACAAATTCTTGTTGTACCTTAATCTGCCCGGTTTAGAAGTTTCCGTGGTACTTGTAAGTGTTTTTGATTCAGCTGCCTGATCTTTCGTCACAGTAGCTTCGGTCGTTGACTTAATGCGATATAGTGGCCTACGCTGCGTGGCTCTAGATTTATCTAAATGTGGGCGCCTAAATGTTCTTGTTTTCTCCGTTACTTCTTGAGGTTGTAGTTGTTCATTTCGTTTCGACCCAGAAAATCGTGGTCTAGTTCTAACTGGTTTGAAAGATGGACTGGAAGGCAAAGGCTCAGGTTCAGTCGTTTTGGCAGTAGATGTAGTCGTGGTACTGCTGGTTGCACTGACAGATACATTGTCTTCAGTAGTCTGAGTAAAATCAATGTCATCGTCAGGAAGAGGTGTAGTTGATATAGTTCCACTTTCAGTGAATCCAGAAATGTCTACAATAGTGTGCAACATGCTATTCTCGCTGTGTGAAGTGCTCATCATCTGATTGTCTTCGTTTTCAGTTGCATTATTACTTTTGTTTGTACTATTAGTTTCTGTAGAAACGGATGTAGTTAGTGGAAGCGGAGTGGTCTCGGTAGTTATTTCGCTTGTGCTATAAGCAACAGTGGTTGATCTAACTCTACCCCTACCTCTTTGCCGCAAAGGACTTCTGCTTGTCGGAATGGTTGTGTAAACCCCCGTCGTTGTCGAAAAATCGCTAACATCAGATGTAGTCAATATTTCATTGAGTCGATCGTCTTCAATGTTTATTGTTGTACTTTCAGCTATATCACCACCCAATTGTGTAGTTGGTTTTCCAGATTCACTTTCTGTTGTGATTATCAAAGTTGTTAGATCTGGCGTAACTTCAGTAGTTGTTGTAGTGCTTGGTTTATCTTCCTTAGTGGTAAGTTGCTCGGTGGTCTTTGGGCTTACAGTAGACGATAAAGTAGAATCTTTCTTAGTGAACCTAACCCCACTTGGTCTTAGGCGCACTGGTCTTACTTCTTCACTCGTTACCCTAGTGGAAGGTGTAGTAGAGCGACGTCTTGTTTGCCTTGGTGAAACGCTACTTACTACAGTTTCATTTAAGGGTGTTGGAGATGTCGGTTTTGAACCATTTTCTAGGGAATGGAAACGGTTTCTAGTAAAGAGCGGCCTTCTTGATTTGGTTTCTAATTTTACGTCTTCATCAATTTTTGCAGAACTCTCGCTACTAGATATGGGAGTTGAAGGTGTAGGACGCAAACGTCGTATTATTTTTCTGGTTCGATTTTGAGGTTCGGTCGTAGTACTAGGAGATGCAGTAGTACTACTCACCACAGATGATTCGGTAGGTTGCAACTTACGAACTATTTTTCTTGTCCTTACAATTATATTTGGCTCCGTCGTAGATATTCGCGGTGATGACGTAGGCGAGTCTACGTCCTTGCCTAACTCCAAGGAAGGAGGAATCGTTTTAATCACCTTGCTTCCCCCTTTAGCATCATCTTGGATGGCATTTCCGTTATTTCCTCTGCTTATGTCACTATTTTCTCTTATGTTCGACTCTGATAATCTTATGTTTTCGCCTTCTTCGTTAGACTTTAAAATGTCCTCGTGATCGTCATCAGAATCGTCATTTGAATTAATTGTATTTTGCGACGTGGAATTTTGTTTATGACCTATTTCTGTCGTTGTTTCAGGTGCTAATGTGGTTACAGCTTCAGACTGTATATTATTTTCACTTTCACCAGCAGCAACAGTAGTGCTGCTTACTTGGGTGTTCGTTTCATTTCTCAGTTGTTCCGGAGTGTAGTGCGCAACATAACTCGAAGTACTTGCAGTACTTCCTTCAGTTAATGGGCTAGGTGAAGTACTGCTCGATAATCGCCTTATAACTTTTCTATTTCTATTAAATGGTCTTATAACACTTTGTTCATGCCTTTCCTTGTTAGATTCTTTGGCATTATTATCGTTATTCGAAGGCGGTTGCGAATTCGGATTTCTTGCATTCAGATTTCTGAGGTGATTTCTTCTAATATCAGGTTCATCTACGGCGTCGTTTTGAAGTGAAATGGTTTTCCGTATTCCCTTATTTGGCCTATCGATACGTCGATGACTAGTTGAACTTTCTGACCTGGGCGTAGTAGACGTTTCGTTTGACCGTACGCGATTTCTTCTAGTGAAACCATTTGCCCTAGACGATACTCGCGCATTACTGGCAATATCAGCGGCTGTCAGAGATGACAAATCGGATACTTCTTCCGATACATCTGGTCTAAAAGGACGCTTATACCCTTCCGTCGTAGGTGGGGGAGTGAATCTGTTCCTTCCGCGTTGTAGCTGCCCATGACCTTCATCAGTTGCTTTATCACTTTCCTCGACTGATTGTGTTGAACGAACGCGATTTCTATTGATAGGCTCTACAGTGAACCTGGATTGACCACGCTGCTTCAGCCTGCGTGGCGGACTGTGCTCATCCAGGGTGTTTTCAGTACTAAGGTTATTTACATCATGCACTTCTTTAAAACCGCTCTGCCTTACCCGTTGTGTAGAAGAGATTTGTTCACTCACCTTAGCAGCTGGGGTGGTCGTCTCAGTTTGACCTGAGAGGAGCTTTTTACGTGTACTAAGTGAAAATGGTCGTGGGTCAAACAGTTGGGGTGTTACGCTTAGAGGTAAATCTGTTTGAGCTTCCGTAGAAGATGCAACTTTTGCTGATGTTGTCGCGACTTTTGCAGTACTTGTGGAGATTTTTGCAGTAGGAGTACTTTGTTTCTCCGTAGATAATGAAATTTTCTCTGTAGAATCTACAGTTGTGCTGGAAACTGAAACTGGGGTGTTAGATTTTGTACGAGAAATTTCTGGCGGAATTGTTGTGAGGATTTCTAAATTATCCGGTTTAAGGGTGTTAATTGTATCTTTGGACTCGGAAGTGTCGTTGTTGATGAAGTCTGGAGGTTCCGCTGTTGATCGTGGCTTAGATGTGGATGCCTGTGTCGTAGTTGTTGACGTTGTTGCCTTCGCAGTACCTCGACGAAGAATCTTGTATCTGCAACAAAATGAATTACCTTGTCAATAAAATGCTACATTTGCGTATGCGCGAATCAATACAAAGATGTGTTAGAGGATGAATACGATCTGCGATATGGATTAAAAGTAACCCAAAACCTGAGAGTTACATCGTGGTGGTTAATAATTTGTAAAATGATTTGTGAGGTTTCGTAGGATTCCAAAATTATTCATGGCTTTTATAATGTTATTTCAAAAAAAATCACAAAATCGCTCGATTCCAAACATGAGTAACGATCGTTTTCACTTGCACCGTGTGAAATTGGCCATATAAATGTACCCATTTAAAGAGAACTTAACGGTTTTAACGTAGTGACATCTACTTAGTAGTTCAATGCGAACTGAAGGGCCCAAACAGCCCGTTTCATATTTGAATTAGATGCAAATGACTTGCATATTATATCGATGCTGAGGATAGCTCTACAAACTCGCACATACCGCAGCGTCTTATTAGTGCGATACTAGTGGAATGAATAACATTTGCCAAGGGCAGTTTCTACTAACGGTCCTTCATCTCAAGAATGTTCACCTTAGATATACATATTTCACTAAAATTTGGGGACAGAAATCGTCAACCATTGGAAAGACGTGCTTGGCAGGTGAAGTTTAGTCATCTGTTTCTCACATGAAAGGGCGGTATTCTACAAGATCAGATAATTAAATGAGCGAATTTCGATATTAAAATTTTTGAACGAAAACCTTTTAGAAGTTCTAAATCGGTGTGAACCACCGGGAGACTATGGACAGATGACGATTAGCACTTCAGTTTCACATTAAAAGGTAGGTGGTCGTAGACAAAGTTTTTCAATATCGACGACAAATTAGTCTGGCAGCGGTTTCTATAATTTCGTCGCAAGGTTCTCTCAGACAAGTGGAACACGACCGTCTTCTTAACGGTTTCTCAAAATTTCCTGCAATCTTTTTCTGGTTACGTTTGCATCCCTCAAAAAAAGCATAAAAAATTACGATTTTGAAGCATTTGCTTATTCTTAATAAAAAATGTAACCAGACCTAATCAAAGCACGTCTATGTAACAACAAAATATTACCATATATACGGCGTTTGTCATGTATTCTGACGAAGGAAGGCCCGTCACTGTTTTATATATAACGGGCATACACACAACTTTCAAGACTCATTATCCACAATGTTTTAAAATTTTATGTTTTCGATGTAAATTATTCGTAGATATATGAAAATTGTGTGATATGTGCAATGTTGATATTCTAGGGATAATTTTTATATAATTGTTTAGATAATTGACACAAACTGAACTCAACATAATTTTGGGGCAATGCGCACATGAAGAAAAAATGGCTTGACAGTTTAGTTGATCTTTTTTATGGTAAAATGTAAGATGTTTCTACATAGGGAAGTATAATTCACATTTTAGAAAAAAAGTGTTTACTTGGTTCAGTATTTACGGAAGCACCTATTCAACAACTTTGTAATTTTATTTCTTTATAGGATAAAATATTCCTACTAGCACTATGGTCAATTTGGAGTTAAATAATAGATTATGTTTACGTGATGTTGTTCCCGTGGGATTGCCTAATCTTTATATTTATTATAGTATAAAGATGTCTAATGCTGATACGGTCGCCATAAATTTTGGTAGATAACAAGATAACTAACTGAAAAACAATTTCTTATTGTTGAAAAGATGCTTCCACAGATACTATCTAAAATAACTGACTTAGTTTTACATGAGATCTTAGTACTTTTTGCGGTGGAAGGACTGCGTAGCGAGACTTTTGATGGGATTTCACTTTTTTTGTAGGTAGTCCTCTTTCTTTCTTTTCGGGTAACGGGCACGTCAGCTACGTAGGTGCCTCTAAATCAATTATATTATATTTTGATACTGTCGAAATCAACATTAATGGAGTTGTAGCCCTGGCAGCAAATCGTTATTACAACACATGTGCGACTTTGTCTGGACCTAATGGAGTTAGAAGCTGGCAACAGAAAAAATATTTGTAATCTTTTAGTGTCTTATTTTTACCTTTAAGGGTTTTCCGCCAAATTCAAARCCTGTGCGATTCGTCACCGTTCCCAGTAACGCATTCCGCTATTGCTCCAATGCGCTGGATGCCCTGTTTGGTCGCTGTTGAAAACGCGTAAGGGCGTAAACTTTGTTTACGATTTGGTTTGAGGACGCGAGAACACTTTAAAGTCTTGTATACCGGGACGTGGCCAGATCGTTTGATTACTCGCAAATTTTATCCTAATGATGCATTAAATTGAATTATGTCTGCGATAATATATCCGCTACAAGTTAATATTTTAATTTAATATACTTTATATTTAATACAGTAAAATCGACTAACGCATCGCGTTTAACACATCTATTTGTGTGTAGTTTGTTATAAATCATAACTACGGTTGCGAGTTTGGGCAATAAAATGGCAACGCTCCTTCCACTTCAGTTTTAGAAACCTAATCTCGGCCAACTGCACTGACTTGCATGCTAGGATCACAAAATGCGCGTGGCAACATCACACAGTTACACCGAAGTAACGCACGAAGGAACGGTGACGTCACAGATTCAAACTTTAAACACTGTTAATTCTTTTAAGCATGAACTAAGCGTTTTGAAAAAAAATAAAAACACGAGTCTATTATTATTTATGCAGATTCATTTTCTGCAGTAAAAAAATTAGGGCTACAGGCCCATTAAATGAAATCCGCGCCAGTCCCTATCTAACTAGCGTAGGTACACACTATATATATGACTACAAAGGTACTTGTGTATTTCTTAAAATTAGTCGTTACTTGTTATTCGTCATAACATATCACAGATAGATTTTTAAAGAGACGTGGCGTTACTAACGGAAAAGAAAGCAGGAGTAAAATTTAGAAAACGGGACGGAAATTTAGAAATGTGTCCGTTTTTCCTTTATTTATAAGCTAAACGCTACGTGAATGCGAAATTTGAAGTTTGTTCATCTACTAGAAGTAGGTGCAGTCGTGCTTTCCAGGGCCCTCAGTGCCGTTTGGATGACGGTCATGATTCGGATCATCTTGTTATTATAAGTCTTCCGTATCATTGCGCTAACACATAGGGTGATTGTCACGACTTTAGCTTGGAAAACGGTTGCAGGACTAGGTTTATGCTTTCGCATTCCCGAACATCATACACTCCTGCCCCAATTCCATCCTTTGTTTTTCAGTCAAGGGTGTACCATGTGTCTCCCGACCTTCTAGCGTATTGTTATGATCTGCAGTTACCCCTTCAGCGATAAGTATCAAATAGCACGCTGCTTTTGTCTGACTGCATCCTCAGCACGTAGTTATCATTATATCATACCGATGAAGCTAGCTTTACCCACGAAGTAAGTAATTCACGTGCTCTCGCATTAACAAAAATACCATAATTCTAAAAAATTTAGCAATAAGGCATATAATTATCTTACTTTGAAGTTGTCGTTTCCTGTTTAGTAGATGGCCTCTGTCGTCGAACTGTGACGTATTCAGGTATTTGGGTAACACCAGGTACGTTTTCGTCAGCTTCGCCAAGCTTCTTTTTTATTTCAGCAGAACTCCTTGTTGACGTTTGAACAGTTTCTTCTGTTGTCGTTGTAGTTGTGGGACGTGTCCTCCTAATTGTTACATACTCGGGCTGCGAAGGTCGCCTGAAGGATCTTTGAGATACTGGTTCATCCTTCTCAGTAACAGTTTCTACTGTTTTGGTGTCTTCAACTTGCTTCTCTTCCTCTAAAGTTTCTGGTTTCTCAGAAGTAGATGGTCTGAAATAACATTTTTATTTGACAGGTTACGTCATCATTTCGTTTCGGAATTTACCTTCGTCGCGCTATGCTAGTGTACTGCGGTCTGCCCTTGGCGACTGTTGGTTCTTCCTTTTTCTCCAAACCTTCGTTTTGAGGTCCTCTGCTGTTGCGATTTAGGCTTGTGTATCTAAAACGTAATAATAAGCTTACGTGAAATTATTTTGAGGTAAAACACTGCTTACGATGCCCGAGTACTCTTTTTCCCTTCCGTAGTTGTTGTAGTCTGCTCGTTTGCTCTAGCGTTTGCCCGGCTGAGAACTCTTTCATAAAGACTTTTGCTGATTATGCTTCTTTGAGTAGTGGAACCTAATGTGCTATTGTGATGACCTATGGTCGCGCTACCGTCATCGTGCACTTTCAAATGTTTTTCAAGCTCTTCCAACCCACCTAAACATTTTATTTTGAAGAACACGTTGTAAAGATTCAAATTTTGCACCTACCTGCTTTCTTTATCAGTTCAATCAACTCTTTTAATACTTTGGGATCTTCTTCTGAAACTCCCTTCCTGTCTTCTTCCACTTCTTCTTCGTCTTCGTATTCGTATTCCTCCTTAAGAACAGTAATCGTTTAAATGTAATTGAGAGCCGAGGTCCTCAGCGCCATCTAGGCGAAACACTGCATACTAGGTGAGTTGCAACTATGGCAACCACTTACGGCTTAGTGCAGGTTTCTATCGATGGCACCGAAGAAGTGCCCCGAGAGTGATATATGCAAATTAATAATCATCTGCTCCGGTCAATCCACTCGAACCCCACGACTAGTTTCGCCCTTATTTCGGTTCCTCAGGTAATGATACCGAGTACATTGACCGATGCAGACTGCCACCTAGTGCAGGTTCTTATCGATGGCACCGGAGGAACGTCTCCGTGAGCGATGTATGTACATTAATAACCATCTGCTCTAATCAATCCACTCTGACCATGCGACTAGTTTCGCCCTTGTTTGGGCTCCTCAGGTAGGGATACCGAGTACATTGACCAAAGCAGACTGCCGCCTCCCTGAGGGGCCCAAATAAGGGCGAAACTGGTCGTGAGGTCCGAGTGAATTGACCAGAGCAAATGAATATTAATTTACATACTTCGCTCATGGAGACGCTTCTCCGGTGCGATCGATAGGAACCTGTAGTAGGTCGTAAGTGGTTGCCATAGTTGCAACCCATCTAGTATGCWGTGTATTGCTACCTGAGGAGCCCAAACAAGAGCAAAACTAGTCGTGGGGTCCGAGTGGACTTACCAGATGATTATTAATTTACAGTAATCGTTCACTTTCAAGTTTAATAAAATGCAGGTAGAACATACCTCGTACTCTTCAGGTGCGGCGGTAGTAGTGGTAGTTGAAAACGATGTACGGCTTGTAGCTGCCGTGATCTTTGGTGGGGGTCGCGATGTTGAGAAAAGCCTACTGAGAATAGTAGATTTCGTGGTTGTTGCTGTCGAACTTGCTTCTGTGGTGGTTGTGGTAGTAGTGGTAGTTGCTGCCTTTGTCTTTTTACTACACAAGACATTCTGAGTGTAATCACAAGAATCGGCTGCTTTGTTAAAGTACAGTCCTGCAAATAACAACAAGGTAAGTAACTATTCTGATATTATTCAAAAGCTTCGTATTACCTGACGGACACGTAAACTGGTGAGCAACAATTCCTAATTCCGAAGGGCCGCTACTCAAACACCAGAAATACTTCTTACAGTCGCGAGGGTGGGGGAAAAAGCCTTCGTCTTCACACTTGAAATCTGAAAAGAGGTCATATTATAAATAAGACAATATACAATACAGATTCCCTGTGAAACTGAAACAGGCTGTGTGTTTTATTCTGAGGTACAATGAAGTGAAATACACACCACTTCCTGGATCTGGTGTGGGTGGAGGTGCTGGAGTTGTATAACTTGGAGTAACCACAAGAGAACTCGCAGTGGTAGTTGTAGTGGTGGATGTGGGACCGCTCCTTTTCGAAGTTTCCTTTCTCCTGCTGTTTAGTCTATCCTTTTTAATCGATACCTTCGTTCGCTGGGTAGCAGAGTCATCCTGCTCTGATTTGGTTTTAATTCTGCAAAACAAATACCATGCTTAAATAATCTGCAAAGAAATGCAACAAAAAGTATTGAAAATGTTTCATCTTAGTAAAAAGCTGGTAGAAGACAACACAATTTAACATTAACATTGCAATTAATTTTTATGAAATTTTAGCTTTTGATGAGTTTTTGTTTTTTAATAGGATGTATTGCTACACTTCTTGCATCTTGTTTTGTGTTACGTTCTACAATCTACATAATAGTGAAACAGCGATAAAACCAATAGGTGTATCGATTTATTACCTAAAATGTATGCTGTCAGGTCGCTGATATCAGCGTCTGATTATTTTCAAAACTACGAATGTGATTTACCAAAATTTAAATTTGACAGATGAAGGGAATAATCAAGGAAAGATACAACTATCCAACCGATTGAAATAATTTAACGATTTTCATAACAAATTCTAGCAGTGGCGTAGCCAGAAAGGTGTCTTGGTGGGGGCAAAGCTCCATACACAAGAAAAATGTTAAGTACAAACAAGAAAAAAACAGGTGTGACTTAAATTTTAATATTTAATTTGCTAAAATGTTTATTATACAACAAACCAATAGTTTGCAACAAATTTGTACCGTTAAATGTAAAAAGCTGCTATTCCATTAGCAAATTAATTTAGTTCCTGCGGGGGGGGGGGGGGGGGGAATTGCACCTCTGCCCCCCCCCTGGCTACGCCACTGAATTCTAGTGATCGTAGTCGGCCAAGTGATCGTTAAATATCCTTCCATTCTGCAAAATCTTAACTATACTAAACCTAGAAAGCAAAAAAGTCAAGAACAAATGCCCTAATATACGAATTTGATGTTAACTGTGTTTTAATAAAGATTTGTTTTCGTTTAGTTTTAAATTAAGATATAGAAAGTAAAAAACAAGACTTTTAATATTTTTAATGGCATGAAAAACTTGTTTTAACTAAGCATAAACTAGCAACATTGTTGTGAAATACCTTTGCTAAATGTAGACTGTAACAAAACTTATTAGTGTTTATTGACCTTTGGTAAAAATTTACTGTAATGTAAGGCGATAAAGTGAATACTCACCTATTTCTTCTCCGTAGAGAACTTGTACCAGAATCTTGTCTGCCCGCACTGTTTTTAACTTTAGTGCTCTCTGTACTAGAAGCTGTAATTTTCCCACGATTACGAGGTTTAGTCTTCAATGGCTTAGCTGGTTCCGAAATTGTGTTGGCATCGGATAAGCCGTAAGCATCTACGAGGGCTTCCTTGGCGGCCTCAATCAGAGGGTAAGGTTTTCCATGGCATGTACCTCTGAAGTCATCATTGTCGATGGACCAAAACATGATACCTCCAAGTCCTTTTTCTGCGACGTATTGCGCTTTCTTCCTCGCGATTGCTTCATCGTCGTAGCCTACCCATTGATTATCTTTGTAAGCGTACGGGCCCATGGCGTCTGGATTCGGTTGAACTACTTTCCAACCTCCAGACTTTACATATTCGCATATCTGTAAAAAGTTAAATCGTGCATTTCAATAAACGTTCGCTATAGAGAGACGATAATGGTAACATTTGGACGAAATAACTATTTATGTTAGGAGGATATACTGTGAAAATTGCTTAATTTTTATCACCATAGAAATGTAATCCTATAGAGCGAGTAACAACTGCGCACTTCTTTCAGTAAGTTGCACAAATATTGTAACTTCGGCAACGCGGACTTGCACATTAAAACAGCCAATGAAACAGTTTTATTCCAATGCTAAGGGTAGATTATAAAGTGAGAAATTCTAGGACAATTAAAACCTACTTTACGGCAGTTAAACGGTGTCGATAATTACGTATTTATGAAGCAATCAAACAAGACGTACTTTTTAATACAATCTAACATCTAACGATACTTTTCTCTTCATTTATCACGATTACACTTTGTATAGGGTATTCTTGAATTACATTGATATATTCTACGTTAGAAAAGTTTTTGAAATAACTGACTGCTGAATCCTAAATAAATCAATTTTCTGACTCGTATGATCTATCAAAAGTGGACGTCCAAGCATTTTTTTAAGAACTTTACTAGTGTGGACCGTGGATTTATCGTAGCAAATATTACGTCTCAGTGTTCTGATCAAGAAAATTAAAATGTTACTTTTCTTTTAAAACTACTACTAAAAAAATTGTTAATCTACAGCAGTTACCTTACATTTAGAAAATATTGTATACAAACACTTTTTAATGTCAATAAGTGGTGAATTCCATTAAATACCATCTTCTACAAACTTATTTGAAAAATAGGATATCGTGTTATACCTAAAAGCTTTATACAGTGCGTATATAAAGTCTCCCCAACACATGGTAAACTTTAAACTCCTTAAACAAGACATTTCAAATAAAATGCGGATAAGATAGTTAAAAATCCAACGTGGCGTCACAGTCTTTGCTATTCGAATATTTTAAACAGCAAGGAGACTCGTAAGATGTTGAAAACCACTTTTATTACCTAAATCGCTCTTAGAAAATTGAATCGAACAATCCACTATAAAGTTATGGGAATGGCAACGTGAAAATTCAAATTTTTGAACGCGTTAAGCTAGAAGATTCGGATTTGAATTTATGGGATGCGATTATCTAGGTAACGAAACGTTATTAACATTTAAACTTTTAATTTTTTGTTTCATGTCTATTTAAGAACGTTGATGAAGATAATGCCTACAAAGTGCAATTGGGAGGTCCCCGTCAGAACTCTGATTTTCGTCTACGTTTATGATATAATATTGAATAACAATTTTCAAATCAAATTATAAATAAAACGAATGTTAGATATTAATTACTAACCTCGTAGTATGCCAAATATCCATTTTCTCTTGTGGCATCTCCCATATCTCCAGGTCCATCCGCAGGGGCTCCAATTTCGTTAGCTTCTGGGTTATATAGGGTATAAGATCTACCATAAGTAGGAATACCCAGCACCAATTTGCTTACATCAGCTCCAGCTTCGACGTAGTGCTTAATGGTGTAATCCTAAAACAAATTAGATTAAACTTCAGTAGCCTGTTACAAAATCTTTAGGTAATTGAACATAAGAAAGCATAGCAAATATGTGAATGGTGGACTATCGAGAAATTGTAGAAAAAAGAAATTTATTATTGGAATATTTATCTATGATTAATAAAAACTACGTTGTTACATCTAGTGTATCGCAATGGTGTATTTTGTATTTTGGGACCATTATTGTTTTTGCTTTTCGTTAAAAATCTAACGTCCTGTGAGCAATGGTAGGCACATGATTTTGATTTTTTACTTTCACGACTTGGAAGACTGGAGACGTGTGCTTTTAGTAACTTGTTTATATTTCTTGCTGCTGTATAAAATAGGTAAAATGATTTTTCTCCTGGAACATATAGATTTGCTAGTCCCTAAGTTAAACTCGTTTTGTMCCTGTTTAAATTGATACAATTTTTACAGCCCTCTGTTTGGTTATATTTTGTAAAATAAGGATGGTCATATATTGGAAATAAATTCTTGAAATAAAATTGCTAGGTACTGAATAGTACAAAAAATTATACTGTAATTAAGTCACCTAAAATGAAAATGATGGTTAATAGTTGAGTACTTTAATATTATTAAGCCTTTTTCTTTTCTTTTCCACATGGATTTTGATTTATTTCGTGCTTTGATATTCCTGTTTACTCTAAAGTAATCATAAAAATTTTCAACCTGCTGGGGCAATATCTAGTTTGATCTTCAGAACATGTTTAAACGACGTCATCTGCCTAAGCGAATAATTTTACGTCGTACTTAAAAAATCTAGTGTTAATATTTTATATTATAAAAAACGTTAGTGTAGTAATCATTTCATAAGTAACCAACACAAAATGTCTGTTTTTCTGCAGTAAGGGAAGTACCACTCATAATCACAATATTAAAAAATAAACATGTTGTATCACTTTATGTCAAATTATGAACATCATTATCTTTTAGTACTGATGCTATATATGCTTCTGTGTAAGAAATTAGTATCCAGGTAATCTTAGCCTTGAACTATTTTTAATTAACATGGAATCCAAAATTCTCCAATAGCATTCCTTGACATTTGAATTCACGATTAAGTTTTAATGAAATGTTTACACTAATTGCAGTATACCGATTCATCAAAAATTTTGCCTGAAGGTTTAGAGGGAAACGTCACTTTATTTATGAATGGTACCTATTTGTGAACGTTTAAACTGATTTAATTACTAAAATTAACACGAACCACCAATTTGTCAGATTACATCCTGTAACTATGTACTTACTTATATTTGCTCAATTACGATTTCTTCCTTTCTACGTATCTAGGTCGCTGATTTAAAAGTATGTATGTTTCTTTGCTTCCATGTAATAATTATTAAAGCTTCGGTAATTGGATCTTGCATAATACATTTTATTGATTTCATACTCAGGTGTTTTAATTACGTTAAGGTCAGCGTAGTGCGCAAAAGAGACTTTTTGATATTTATGCAGCATAATAAATTTACTTACGATGTTTAATTCGGCGTCGTAGTTGTATTCAGATTCTTCTTCTAATGCGTAAAGAGGTGCGTGGTGGTTGACTGCTGGTTCAAAGGCAGAGTGGTAATCGTAACTGAGTATATTCATCCAATCTAGATACCTATAAGAAACACAAACTTTAACACTTTTACTTGAAAGATGTGTTCAACTATGAATGGTGTTATGAATTAGTACAGTTTAACATCCTGAAACAACTTTATGATAATTTTTAGATGCTTAACATGTATTGAATTATTCCAATAATTGCATAAAAAACAATAAACGCATCAATAATTCAAAACTGCTATTTTGTCTTTATTGCGGACAAAACGGAAAAACACCCCTCCTGTGTTAAAAAAGCAATATTTAATCAATAATAATGAAATAATTTAGATAGACGAACTGAGATTAGACCATCAAACTTAAGAGGATACCAATTTTGTCATATATTTAAAGTGGAGTTTTTCTACTAAGCGATTTGGAATATTGTTATTAAACGCAATTTGGGGAATAACACCCAGCTTTTTTTAAAGCGTCCAATGAAAAAGGTACCTGTTTTAAAAAGTCTGTTAAACATGAACGATAAATGGCCATTTTATGTGATTAAGAGTATAAAGAAGAATAAGAAATAATTTTGTCTGTACATATGATTTTCAAAAAATTTCGATAGAAAAGTAAGAAAAAATCGAGTACGTAAAATTAATAAATTTGTAATTGAAGTTCTTGTAATCTATAAAAAATATGTGCCAGCGTAACCGACATGTTAGGAAATCTAAATTTAGTTGATCTATACCAAAGTACGGTATTAAAAGCACCAAAAGGAAACTAATGAGCACCAGTTAGTTTACCAGCAACCGTAACAGACTGCCAAACGTCAATGTGGATTTCTTTTTCAAACTTACTTCATAAGTTTTGGCACGTCATATCCTTTGTTTATATATTCAATCCCAGCAGGCACAGCCATGGTAAGCAGCAGTCTTGGTCTTCCGGTCTTTTCTGCCTCCCTGTCGAACTCTTCTCGCAATTCCTACAACAGTAAATTATGCATGTACTCGTTTTGTATCGTTTAGCGCAATTAAACGCTTTGCACAATGCTGCTAGCACTGTAAAGGCACTCATTGCAAAATTACAAAACGATATATCACTATTACGCTCCCGAGATGGCTAATGATTGCGTGTTGTTCTGTTACCTTGTTAATTTTACGGTAAATGGTTTTTCGAGTTTAATTGCGGCACCTGTTACGTATCTTCCACGTTGTAGTGGAGTACCGGCGGATTTAATTTTATATGATGACGGTAATTGTTACGTTTAGCCGTTAATTCTTTGTCGCGGAGTATTTGAGAGAAAGTTGTGCAACGCAAGTGCATTCTACAATTTTTTTCTTCTTATAGATATAATTGTTGTTTTAGCTTCTTGTTTTGTCATTTAGCAATGAAGTATTGGTGTCGCTTTCTTTGAGCAACACAGCTAGATGCCATAAAAAGCCTTCGCTGCTGCAACTGAGATGCATTCTGAGGATAATTTCACCATTGAAGAATCTAGTACCCTACATTTTCTAAACTTTTTTAATTGGTAGCATATAGGCCAATTTAGCGAAGGAAGAGACATATTTTTGACACCGAGAAAGTAAAAAGTAGTACTACTATTGTTGCAGTTAATCTAAACTATCTAAAAATCACCAGTGTTGGTTCTATTTTTGCTGTATTCCTAACCAAAACAAAAACTGTTTATTTAATTTACTTGCTATTTTCCACAAGTACATATGTCAAACAGGCCAACACCAAAAATGCTTTTTAAGCAACTCAAGCGTTTGACATCAATTACAAAAAAATTGTATGGTATTTTTACAAAATATACATTTTTTGATCAATACATTGTCCGTAGGTTGTAAAGTAATGCATGGTAGGTAGGATAATATTGTATGTTTTAGTATAAAAGTTTGACAATGTATTAAGAAAAATAATTACTTATTATAGAATATATAAAATGTTGATTGTTACGTGTTGGACTTAAAAACTTTGAGAGCATTTTTTAAAATCAGATTCTTACTTAAAAATAGAACGAAGCAGAAGTATCTTTTTTCATATCAAGAGAACAATACCAAATAAGCAATTATTGTACCGTGCTACAAATTTACCGCGAATTTAATTTAAAACTGTATGGATATTTAAACCTAGTTGGATTATGAAATTTCTGCAGCTTTAAACATTAGCATTAACAACAGTAAAATGTTTGCAGTTCATTGTTTTTTGCCAACGAATCTAATTAGTAAACTATAGGAATATTATTAGAAGAGATAAAACACCGACCGAATAACGGTTCCTAATCGTTATTTATTAAAACAAAATTCACGTATGTCCTTTTAAAAATATGTTTTGCTGGTTTTACATACAAACTTGTTCGCAGGCTCTTACAATGCAAATATCCTCCTTTGAGCTAGGTGATTGTTTTACTTCACTTATCAGAGGAAAGTATTTCAGATCAAGTGAAAATATATGAAAAATAGACGATTGTTTTACATGATTATCTCAATTTTGGTGTATAAATAAAAACATCCCGCTCTATTTTCGAGTGTAGGTATTGAACATCTCTATGCTTACGCGTGTTCTTCTGCAAAATTATTATCAGTGCATGGAGACTATTGCTTTGCTTTTTGTGTGGATTGTCTAAGTATACCGAAATATTTCACATATATCCTAACATAAAACATCCTAACAAATTCGAACAATGATTTGTTTACATATAAATTTGAAGTCCACTCAGACGTAGAATAATTTAATTCTCACAGAAATAAGTTTTTACTGTACTATGACTATAACTGCTAAGAAGGCACCAATGAATGGTTACACCAGTGAGTGAAAACAGAAGTAATTGAGTCCATAAAAATAGTAATGGTAATAGTTTATACAGTTTATACCCCATTTAGCTTCTGAACGCATTAAGTTAAATGCGGTTTGGTTGCCACATGTGACATCTTATTTGGAATTCAATTTCATTTTCTACATGTTCGCGTTTAGAAAATTGAAATCATACTCCATTCTAAAGTATCGGTACATCAATTTGATATCATTTCTGCAAGACTTAATTCCGTCTCCTCTACTATCCTAACTTTTCAACGCGTTAAGCAAAATATTCTTGTAAAATCCGTATAATATCCCTGAAGAATAACAACTTTTTAAAAGAGTTACATTTTACTCAAAATTGAAGATGGTGACTCAGTCGCTACAGAGTAGAAATCTATTTTATTATTTGAAAGTCATTTTTAATTATACGTACAACCTTTGATTACAATTATTCTTAGTGTATTTATATGTAGGTTTTGGCTCCTGTTTTTATTAAATTAAAGACACTTTTATCTATTAATATGACGTTTCGACCTATAATTTAGGTCTTTATCGAATACTTTTATTTTATAGACTGACAAACTAGTATGAAATTAATATGGCATTTACAATTTTGGTATTAATATAAAATGTACCTTTGAGTTTGTCCCTTGTGTATATAGGTGGATGGTAAATGTGATGGTGAGAATGTGTGTTTAAATGATAGTGTCGTTGTATGTATTACTTAGTCCTTGTATGTCAGTCCTGTCGTTTACACATGTATTTAGGCTTTTTTGTATATGTATTATTTCCAAAAATTGTCTTTTACATTTGTGTTGTTCTGTAGTAATAATTTTGGTATTATCAAAGTCAAAAGTGTAGTCAGTTTGTTCTTGATGTTTTTTTAAAGCTGTGTAGTTGTTATTATTTTTATGTTGTTGTAGTCTGTTTTTTAAGTACTGTCCTGTTTGTCCTATATATTGTTTGTTACATTATTTACATTTTATACTGTATATTGTGTGTGTTCTTGTTTCTTTTGGTGTTTTTGTGTTTAACGGTGTGTAGAATTGTTTAATCGTGTAAATTGGTTTATATGTAATTTGGAAATTATATGGTTTTAGTAGGTTTTTTTTTAGTAAGGGGTGTTATATATGGTAATGTTAAGTATGTTATGTTAGTGTTTTTTTCTTGTTGTTCAATATTATATCGAAGTAATAAACTCAATGGTACAATGAAATATGAAACCCCATTTCAAAGGTATGAGCGTTGCAACCTGAATGCGCTTCACTGTCACATTTAGGGTTACCAGCTACCCGTGTGCTATGAGGCGGGTGTAAAAAGCGGAATTTTCTGCGAAAAACATAGATGAATATAAATTTAAAATTTTCTAGTTAGCAGAGCCAGTAGCGCCGTGTGGGATTTTGAGAAAACATAATCATATGTAAGAGTAAGTCATTTTGTACGACCTTACCCGCATTTTGTTTGAGCCCTCTGATGTAACACGTTAAAAAAATTACATGTAGAGCAGACTTTAGACGTGCAATATATAGGTTTTGAGGAAATGTGCTGAAATGTGCCGTTTATATAGATATATCTTCATTATTGTTACGATGTGGACAAGCTTACGCCTGCGAATTAGGCCACTAAATCGACTAATAATTAAACTGATAGATGACGCCTGACCTTCGAGAATTATCGATCGGTCGAGAGTTCTCGAAGTTGCCTCCAGGATATGCGGGAGTGTTCGTCGTCATCGGTCGGTATAAAGAGGACCATGAATGAACGAGCGAAAAGTCTAATTTGAAAAGCGGTGAAGCATGCAAACAAAAGCGAACCGGTTGTTCTAAAGCGTTTTATGTGCGAGTGTAGTGAAGTATAGTGTTTTGAAAAGTAGTGTATTGGACTAGTTGGGTTTGGATTTCATGTATTTCGGTAATGGTGTTTAAATAAAGGAATTTATGTTAGAAATCCGTATTTTTCGAACCCATACACATAACACTGTTTTATAGGTATTTATAACCTGTGTTTCTTCCACTCATAAAATCTAAGGAGGCGTCTATTGTTCTGACAAGGAAAACTTATCTCTTTTATAAAAAAATATTAAATAAATAAAAAATGACGTCTGCGGGGTTAATATGAAATTTCTATTATTCCATCGACCGACAAAAGATTGATTCAGAACTTAACATAACTTAAACATAAAAACCTACATTTTTGTTGTTGTAGTCTCTCACGAGTTATGTAATTTTTTAATCATTAACTATACCTATAGTAAAAAATACTAATTTCGTCTTATTGAGGTAAWTTTTAGTAGGTGTAAGACATACTCCTAACCCATTTTTTAAAAGCGWCAATGTTTGTTTTTTTAGTTTTATTTGTTTTGTCGATAAATTGTTGTTAAGTGCATAAGTTCGCAGCACTTCTAAAACTGCAAACTTTAATAACTGATTCCTGGCCTATTTTCTTTTTAACGAACAGTGTTTTGGTTTTTTATAATGTCCGTTGAAACATTCATAACTTTCTTTTGAAAGAATTTTTCTCGGAGGAATAAATACTTTCAATTTTCAAATAAGGTATAAATTTACTTTTCAACAGAAAAATTTTTGCATCTTGTATCCTGCTTTCATACAATTATTACATCGTCGCACTGTCTATCGTTTTTAAATACTTGGTAGCTAATTATATTAGCAGCTAATTGGAGCAATATTTTTGCTACCAGATAATTAGACATTGCCACAAATCTTTTAGCTTTCTAATAACATTAATTCGTCGACATTCATTACCAAATCGTGCTACATCGATCAATGATTGGTTTAACACGTTTCTTTTAACCGCACTGATAAATGAAACGCATGATAAAACTACCGATCTAACATACATACCTGGACTAGGTGKGCGTAGTTATCTTTATCTCTTGGTTTGCCTCCATCCCTGAAACTTGGATACTCCCAGTCAAGGTCTAGGCCGTCAAAATGATTCTGCCTCAGAAATTTGACAACATTCTTCACCAACTCCTTTCTTCTTTCTGAGCTTGCTACCATTGGCGAAAATCGGGACGAACCCTCGTTCCATCCTCCAATGGCCAAAAGAGTTTTCAGGTTCTTGTTATACGTTTTCAGGCCAGTGAATTTAGCATAGCCTCCTACGGGCAAAACGGGATAAATCAAGTAATTATTTTGTAATGTATAAAAGTATCATTAATGTAAATTAGGGCAGCTTGTTGATGTCATTATTTTTACATGTGTGAGTTTGTTTATGAATTGGAATTGCCATCAAACTCCGAATAATTCTTGTTCTCAGGAGAACCTTGTATAGGTTGTTATTAGCTTTAAATTTAGGTAAACATCGATGACCTTTTCCCATACGCCTACACCAGCGTTAACCAAATCGTGAAATTTCGTGTTTGTATATTAAGCTGTTACAGGTAGTAGGTTAAGGTTATGAAGGAAATGTAGCCTTCCTATAGCTAAAATAAATATTGGGTCGACCGGAATGTGTTTTATTGGAGTATACTAAATGATTATGCTTTAGTTAGTTTGTAAGTTGATGGGTTCCGCTTTTACGTGTTGTGTGTTATTTAACATTAAGAGCTTTTTTTACAGTATATATACAAAACTTTCTAGACAAAAATTACTCATTACAGATTATAGAAAAACAAATTCTCTACAAGCTTTGTCTGGAACATTTCTTTTTGTAGAGTATATAGGTTTCTTCTTTTTCGTCCTTAAAGTTGGAAACCATTTCGTAAGAATCGTTGTTACCACACATGCAGCAAATGATGGAGCACTTTAAATGACATTTTCTGAAGTCATGTTTGAATGATTCTTCCGAATTTAATGAAACACCATACCAACTATGATGTGGATAGTAGTGAAGCAAGATTCAACTTATCTCATCCCGGATCTGATAAACTGTTGTCTTAGAAGGGTATGAAAGCTTTTGCTAAAAACCCCTCATTATTGACACTTTTATTAATTCGGAGTGTAGCTCCTCAATGCTATTTACAGTAACAGAGATTAATGTTTAAAAATACTCCAAAAGAAATACAGATCCGCTCCTTCTTACCCATCTACATGGAAAAGTTTGGTGTAAATGCTTTCTAACGACAGTCGAAAAATGAATTGGAGCACCGCCATGCTGGAACCACGTTTGTTGCCTTTGTTCCAAAGGAATGTCGTCAAAACGATCGCCCATTGTGTTCTGTTAATAATTCGACAAAAGCAGAACCTAGAAACCTATAGTCTACAATATCCATCCAAATGTTTAATGGAAAACGTGTCTGATGTCCAGGTTCCATTAGAACATATGGATTTTCGTCGGTCAAAACATGCGTATTGTGAAAACTAACAAATTCATTTCGTGTGAACCCGAAATATTAGTAACAAAACGGGGGTATTCAGCATCACTGTGGGTTTAAAGCCTGTACTTCTTATACATTTTTACGAATAAAGCAGCCGCTCGTGGAGTATTCAAATAAGAGGACAAGAGGAGCGCTAATTTCTACCTCGGCTAATATTCTCCATACACGTATCCCAGGATTATGCTCTTTTCCTGCTAGAATTTCTTCTTCTGCTCTAAGAGTAGATACTGACCTTGGTTTTCGCAGAATAGAAAAGGAGGGAAAAAAGAAAGAATAACTTCAATTTCTCCGCAACCGTTACTTTGTGGACCCMTATTACCTTTAGCTTTTTTTGTCCACATTATTACCTCTGTAAAAATTTTATGCTCTATTTTCAACACCCGGTAGTTATGTATAACTCTTCATAGACAACAATTGGGAATCTTCTTCCTCCAGTAAGAATGTTGTCAAAATCTACACTATCTTCCTTGAACACTCGCACAGTCTGGTTTATTTTTTCTAAATTTTTAGGCATCTCTAGGATGTCTTTCTTTTTACAAAATATGCAACTGCTAAACTACTAAATATGATTTAATATATCGAGGGAGAAGATTTATGAAAATATTGTTCAGGTTCATTTAGAAACGATTAACAATTACAGTTAGTAATAATACATCGGAAGTAAGATATACCAGACAAAGATGACGTCCCCGAGGGTCTATCCTCAGCGTAACATTATTCCTTGTTGCCAGGAATGGGATAATAGGGGTCAACCAACACGTGAAATGCCTTATGTACGCAAAAGATTTCGTAATTTTCTACAGAGGGCGGAATACCAGAACTACCTCACAAATATTACAAAAAGCGATAAGTCAATTGAAGTAATGGTCAGCTACCGCTGGATTTCAATTTTCACCTACCAAAACAAAAGCTGTCCACTTCTCCAAAAGAAATGAATCCGTAAATTTTCCACTTTACTTGAACCAACAGCGGCTCCCTCAAGAAGAAACTGTCAAGTTCCTAGGCGTGACATTCGACAGTCATTTAACATACACGCCAAGAGACTAAACATAATAAAAGTTTTAGCAAATCAAAAGTGGGTCGCAGATGAATCCATTTTAATATCCATCTATATAACAATAATTGGACCAAAAATAGATTTAGACTGGAAACAATAGACGCAATACACAATGAAGCATTACGCTTAGCTCTAGGGCATTCAGATACAGCTTACCACCCAGCTGCCGTGAAGCCGCAGAACCACCTCTCTTTCTTCGAAGAGAACAATTGTATATGACATATATGGTAACATTTTGTCAGATTGGAAGAACATCAACTATACCTACATTTCAAAGAAACCCAACGAAAGACTCTGCTTAATAAAGCGGAAAGCAACAACCTCCACTTAGAAATCCTCCTGATTATACCTTTTCAAACAGCCATAATCCCACCGTGGCTGTCCCAAACTCCTAAAATGTGATAAACAAAAGCCAGACAAACGAGACTATCTACAAAAACTTGTTCCTGGAAAAATGGAAACTAGGTATCATGGCCACCAAAWCATGTATACTAACGCATCAAAATGTTTTCAAGGAACGGGCGGAGCTGTAGTAACAACAACTGCTACCACCAACGTCCAGCATATTCAATACCGAGCTAACTGCATTACAACAGGTCCTAAACGTCTTTGAAGCCCAACCACAGAAACAGACTGCAATGCTCTCAGATTTTCACTCCAGTATCAAAGCTACCCAAAAGAAATTCAGCTCTAATAAAAGAGTAGAAGAAATCCAAGAAAAAACGAAAAAGCAGATCAAGCGGCAAAAGAAGTAGCAGAAGATAGAACGAAAGCGGAAGAAAGCATTGATATTATTACTAAAGAAGACTATATCAGAGAGAAAGTACAAGAAAAATGGACTCACGTTTGGAAGCTGAACACCAGTAAGCCTAGTGAAATAGCAACACTGTCACTCGAACTAAAAATAATTATCCACCCAGTTGAAGAGAACAAGTAATATGGAACAGACTAAGAATTGGACACACCAAAATCACCCGCCTACTCCTAATGGTAAAAACTCCTCCTCTATTTTGTAACCCATATAGTATGCCGATATCCGTGAAACACATATTTCAATGGCGAGAATTCAAACCCCACCGATTGATATCTATACAAAAGAGAACCCAATCACACCACCACCAGACCAAACACGGACTTGATGAAACTTTTGAAATCCAGAAACATATAAAATTTAGTAAATCACACCTTATTTTGTACMCGTTTTTATTGGAGCTGGTCAGAGGTCAGTACCTCTGCCGAATTTCACTCCAGCATTTTTTTTAGGTAAGGCCAAGGCYTGTTTTTAGCCTGTTCCTCAAGCTAATAATAATTACTGTTAAAACTGAAGCATTTATACGAAACATTTCAAAAAGAAATGATTAAGCAAACGTCCCGTCAACAATGATCCAGAGCAAAGAAGGTTAGCAAATTATGGTGTACATACAAGTAAACCACACATTAGAACTTTCACTGCCAGTGGCACAAACTGTCCAACAATGAACGTTTTTAACACTTAAGTGACTCAGAGTGATCGTTACGAAAAGCATGTCACAAACCACCGTAGTATTCAGAGGTAGTTACAACAAATAGTTGAATAGAAATTTGCTTCCTGTTTGCTTGTCCCTAGCAGTAACTGTTATCGATTCCTTCCGCTGTTTTTGCGGCCAGAAACGTCTCAAGTTTAAACACAAAAGTTGCTGGATGAAATCGGTGAGCAATAATTATATGGAAGAGAAAATGACATAGCGCAATTTCTCAAACGACCAGACCAAAAGAAGTGACAGTTAGCCGTCAAAGAACGTGGGAACGAGTTGAAAACGAAAGTGTTACTGTTCTTTACTTTTTCTGGAGATATCAACCACGTAAATTATATAACGTTTATGTTTTAATTTGATCGATAAAGGTGCAGTATAGAATACTCAGTTAATATACATAATCATCCAATTCAAGTAAAATGAAGTGTATCGTCTTAAACAAATAATAATTTAAATATTGGAAACGTGCAATCAAACCTACTTATAATCTTTCAGTGTCTTACCTTTTTCTATATCCTGATATTTATCAAAAGGCTTCAGCGTATTTTCCTTTGTGAATCCACCGAATGCATAAATAAGGTGCGTACATAAATAGGGATTAATATTTTGTGGACTAAATTTTGCCGTGCCCGGCCTGTACACGGACCAGTTTGTGTAGTAGCATACAACTCGAAGTTCCTTAGCATCTGCAACAAATAAATCACCATGTTATTGACCTTGTAAAGCTTGCTCAAGTGTTTGCTAAATCAAGGTAAAAATGTGGGCAGTATGATTCTCGAGGAAGAAGTAGGTGAAATTGTTTAATGTGAGTGCGCAATATTGATGTTACCTGTTATATTAAAGCATCGGCGCCGGTAGACCAGTCATGTTAATTGAATATGAGATGTCACAATCATCAATTTCGTTGAAGGGAGCAAACCACATGCAGTTACAGTGAATGTGGTGTTTGTTATTGAAAGTCGCAAAACTAAGACAGCTCTTTCAAATCGATTTGTATGCTAGTCCTCTGTAGAAATAATGTAAATTTCTTTCTTAATTCCTTATTATAATACTTGAGGATGGATGACACTTAAACGTTTAAATCTGATGATAGATTAGACTACAAGGATCGGCAAAATATAATAATAATAAGTACGAGCATACTAACTCGGATGAAGTATAATTAGAAATAAAATATTCTAAGAAGCGGGTCTCAAATGATTACACGTGGTCACATAGATATGCAAGATTGATGTTAATTGTAGGTACCTATATGTATCTACCYATAAATCATTAAATTATACTGAACTGAACCATTTTTGCCAAATAAGTATGACGCAATTCTGCCAGGCACAATAGAATAGCTCGTAGTAATTAGCAGCAAAAACTTTATCCAACTAAATCTATTAAAGAGTGGCAAATTGATTTTATCGATAATTTTCATAAGCGCCCTGGATGCATGAATCATTTATAGAAACCCTGTATAACTTCATCAGGGGGCATACAATATAAAAGTACTTGCAGAATCTGTATCAGTATAAATTAAATAGTGGATTCAGGGTAATGGGGTAGCATATATCTGTTTGGATACAAATTGCAAGGAAATTAAGATTAAGGAATATACATGTTTGCAATTGTACGAGTGGTCCAGTCCAATTATCGTGCTTACACAATTGACGACTTTATTTGAAATCTTAGAAAAAAATGTTTCGAATAAAAGTCATGGCACCCAAGGAGTACTCAATTTATACAAAGTAAGATATATATATATATACCAAGCCTTTGGTATATAGGCAAAACCAGTTCTATGCTGTGCTATCTGCATTATACCTAAACTGCACTGATGAACTATAATGATATCGAAATATATCTATCTGCAGTTGGTTGTAGTGTAGCAGGGTTGGCACGATTAAAACAAAATGTTTAAAACAGAATGTTTTAAACTTCTTTAAAACAACGCTTCTGTTTAAAACTTTGTTTTAAACAAATGTTTAAATCATTTGTTTTAAACAGTGTTTTTTACTAATGTTTTAAACAGTGTTATTTTTAAAAAGTATTGTATGTAATTCATTAATTATTACTATTAGGCTCGTTTACTCTCCACAAATAGATAAACAGGATTATTAGTAATTACATATCTACATAATGTTACCTTAAATTTGCATAGAAATGAATTGAATTCAAAACCAGGCCCAGTTTTCTATCGATACAACAGTTACAGAAATTAATAATAAACTTAACATTTTTTCTGTAACTATAAATTAGAAACATATCTGGTCCAATACAACAAAAGAATAAATAAGACGTTCATTCAACACTTACTAGATAATTATATCTTTAGCATAATAGAACAAACACTTATCAGAACTTGGGAATATAAAAAACAATTAACAAGAAATAAAATATTATTACTAGTGCAAGCATATCTTTTTTGCACTTGTTGCATCGAGCTCGCATTGTACTATTTTGCACCTTAATTTTGTCGAAGTAATTCCACACTGCATTATTCCTCCTACTGGTCATTGTAATTGTTGAATTTTAAACACATAAGGTCGGTTCCTATTCTCTTTGTTAAAGTTCAAATTAGCTAAAATCAATCCAGTAACCAGTATGTGATTGGTCTGGATTTTAAGAACAAAGTTGAGTTTCGCTTAAAATAGAAAAGAAAAACCGGCTCATAATAACTAAAATTGTCGCGTAAACGCCGTACACATCGAATACAAATGACAAATGACAACAGGCAATCGTAGTCACCTAGGGATTTTTAGACAACTGCTACGCTTTGCGTCATCTACTAGTATTTATTTTCATTAATACACATAGTACTTTGCATGAGAGTGCATGTTTAAACAGTGTTTAAAACGTTTTAAACTTGTTTTCAACTAAGTAAGAAAAAAACATGTTTAAACCAATTTAAACATGATTAAATTTAAAAAACTGTTTGTTTTGTTTAATTTAAAAAAAGCATGTTTTTGCCAACCCTGTGGTGCAGATAGCACAGCATAAATATGCATTTTAATTTCTACGAAGTGTTCGGTTTTCAAATACTTACTAAAACAAACAATTATTATGTGGGATATCAGTTCTACATCAAATTCCTACCAACAAATTGTTAAGGTTTATATGGTGTAAAATTAATGGTTTTAGAGATAGGTATACTTGGTCCAGTTATCGTGCTAACTGAATTGATGGCTTTATTTAAAATCTTAGGAAATACCGATAAAAGCTACTCCAGCCAAGGAGACCACGTATGCTTATCTCCGTTAATTATAGACCAAATAAATGTTTATAATTTTTGAAAAAAACAAGTTTGGTCTCGTACTCGAAAATGACGACCTAGTATAAATATGCTATATTACTTTGTCTAGATTCTTACAAAACTACAATCATCCCAATAAGATAATTTTCTATAAGTTAATAATGACCACAACGATTAACAAGCAAATAGTTGAAGGTAACTATTTTGTTATTAGAGCCTTTCAGGTGTATGATCTATATCTAGATCTAATAAATCCTTAAATAAATTTGTAAGAGGGCAACCAGATGCCAAACAATACCTTTTTCAGAACACCCAGTTCATAAAATCTAAAGTACTGTTCGTTGAACCACTTTAAGAGTCACCAATACCACCTACATGTCTTCCTTCTTGTAGTGTAGGTTTAAGACAATTCTCAGTTGCCGTTCTACAGGAGGCGTTGAGTCTGATTTATTTTGGCTGTGTATAGCATTATCGTAGGTTTTAAAAACTATTTTCATTCTGTTTCCGTTACAATGTCGCTTCCTTAAGCGTCATTACTTACATTCCGCCATGAAGGACTTTCTGGGAATTAGGTTATTATCTGAAATGGATGTGATTTTAACATGTATTGTTTTAAGAACAAGTTATCCAAAACTGAAAACAAAGTTGAGTAAAAGGATTTGATGATCCTGATACAATAATAAGAGCACCCAGTAATAGTAATTGTTATATTTGAATGAACTTTGGTATACATGTATATTGGAGTAAAGTAAGTAAATCATTTTAAGAAACGACGAGAATTAGCCATTAGAAATTCAAAAATAAAAAGTATGACTGTAGTCTCTACCCTGCCATATCAGATTATCGATTTCCTCCACAAACCTTTCATTCCAAGCTAGTTGTATTATATCATGGAGTGCTATTAATATGTAGAAACTGGAGGATGGGGTAAGTTTTGCTATCTTCTACCCATAACGTTCCAAGCGTATTCCAATGGTGAAAAAAAGGAAGAGGCTTGGTGGCTAAGGCAACAAACTATCGAACGAAATTCCTGAATAATAATTTTGCCAATAAGAAGTTACAGTTACACTGAAAAAATATAACTAACGTTTCAATTTATTTCTGTACCATTAATAGAAATAGAACCTCTAGAACCACTAAGCAGTGGGGAGTGGTGCAACAGGACTTTGATGACATTGATATTTATGTAACTATGAAGGCTATCACAGCCGACAATATTACTATTATTATTGTTGTTTTTCGGGCACAATGGTCCAACAGATGATAATCTTCTTGACGTTTCACCTAAAACTGTGCTAGACATCTTCAGAAGGAAAACGTTAGCGCTCGTACGCAGCTGCCGATGGATAACTGAAACTGGCTCTGCTATCTGACAGATAGCTGCGGACAAGTGCTGACCTTTCCTGCTGAATTCTCGATCTCAATCTCGAAGAATCCTAAAAATCAGTTCTCGAATCGAGAATCTCGAATTTGATGTGCGTATTGCCGATGGTCAAAACAAGCCCAATAAGAATCAATTCATTAAGGTGTCTATTCGATTCTATGTATCACACTAAAAATAGCAATGTTTACTGAAACTAGTTTATTTATGGAACACAGAAACAAATAAAACAGTTTACCTAAGTAAGAAAAAATATTACCGTACTCGACAGTTATAGGTAGGTACAAGCTTTCAGTTTAAGTTACTGTCTGTTAATCTACCCACAGCGTTACTGTTCTCTGACCTGAAGCATCAGGTTATCATAGCTGACTCATCCGCCGTATTTGAGCTATATGACGCTGCTAGGATGTAGGTTGTACGCATTTTCAGCATTTAAACATTAAAAACAAGGTAAGATTTACAGATTTCTGTATCAAACTATTAAATTCTGTCACATATATGAACGATTACACGATAAACAATAATAAGATCATAACAAATTCAATTCTTAATATCGTAAAATAGAACTGGGAATATAACAGTGACTAGATCAGAATAGTAATAATCTGCCGGTGGTTGTTTTCTAAATAGCTAAATTATTAATGGCAAAAATCATCCTAGAACAGTAAGCGAAAGTAGTGAAGGAGAGAAAATTTTGATAGATGTGTAGCACAATTCTGTATCTCTGTTGCATCCAGCAATTTAGTTGATGAATATTCAAGTTTACAAAGTTTCACCTAATTTACAATAGATTATTAAGCAAAAGCGTGTTTGACAATAATGTACTTCGATCACTCTGGTTATACACATTTCTTGTACGGTGTAATGCTACACTTTGCACTTTGCTTTTATATATTCACTTATAGATCAATGTGTTATTTTTCTGCACAATTCAGCACTCTCGTAGGTATGAAAGTTTAATCATATCCTTCATATCACTATATATTAATCGAATTTTGGAATAAATCCATTTATCAAAATGATGAACAAAATAATTGTATACTTCGTGATTCCCTGAAATGGATTCGAGATAGATGTAAAATCTCTAACTCCTTTCGCAAATTCTAGATGTAAAAATTCCAGTCTCGGCGATCTCGACCGAGACGAGACCGAGAAATATCTCGTCTTAACAACAACACTATTCTACACGCTGGCTTGGATGCAGAATAGCACTCGATTCCCCAGTCCATTTTTTTCACTAGACTTTTTTTGTACTCACATAAAATGCAATATATCAAAATGTAGTTAGATAAAAATAAAACAAGTATATATTACGAAATGTTCTTATTTCTGTGCTAGCCAGGTTACTAACCACCAGGATATAAAATCAATATTCCCCAAAAACTCATGTTCATTGTGATAGTTGGTACAATTTGCTCTCGTTAAGTTTAAAGTGAATTACAATGCAAAATATTCAAGTGATTAGTATATTGGTAGGTATACAAGTAATCATAAAAATGTCTACGATCTTCGACTAAAGAAGAAATAATTTGTTAATAAAAAAGCAGTACGAATATGGATGTTGTCAAGAAAAAAATATATTAGAAGCATGTGAAAACAGAAAATGATTAAAATATGTATGTGAGTTTCGTCTTCAATAGTTTTTCCTGCATTACTAATGAAACAAATGAAACTGAAATACATTAACGTTTGGTTTGCATTCTGTGCACGAAAATAAGAACTTCACTCAACTAGGTAAATATTCTAACTTGTTGTTTGCTGTCTTACTAGTGAGGTAATGTGCCAAATTAATAATAATAATAATAAATAAGTACAATGTATGAATTAAAGAATCGGTTCGATCAAATATAAGAAAACATAAACTGTCAAAAAAGTTGATTGGAACTAATGATTAGTACCACATGACGTTGATAGAGAGGACGAAAACTGTCAAACGAAATAAAATAATATAGAAAAATTTCAGTGTTCATATTCAAAATGAAGCAATGCTTCTAATGTAAGATAAATCAATTCATATGACTTTAAAATAGAAATTTATTGTTATGTACCTATGACTATCACTTTACTCTCGACTTTACTTTATCGTTATCTCCAGACAGTTTTAATGTGATCGATAAAAATCATCTTATTTGTTCATTTGCAGCGTCAAGCTATTGGGCGTGAGATCCCGTTCGAAGCATAAAATTCAAAACCGAGGTTGAAAATTCCCGACACGATCGGAATAATTGCTTGTTTCTTATTTGGGTGTGGGCAAGGTTGGCCGTTTCTGCTTTTAGACTGAAATAATGGCCTGCTGAAGTTGTTTGTCCAGCAAACAAATGTGGCGCTAGTCCATAAAACATTGATATGTAAAACCAGGGACGGGCAAACAGCTTTGGTGGAATTCGTGCTTTTGTCCTCTGGAGGGTTAACACTCTCTATGGTATTGCGATAAAGTTTACGAAACATTTTTGTTTTTGTTTGCTTGAAGTTGAACCTACAAGGCAGAAATGCTCATAAGAGCTTTAACCTCTCTTGACGTCAAACACTAATAAAAATTTAACTTAGTTTATTTAAACAAAATTCTTTAACTTAAAAGGAATGGTTCCTTCACTGGCTTAACAAAACTAGAAACTAAGGCAATAAAATTTAATGGTTGGGAAAGTTATTATCTTGGCAGTCTTGATAAAAGTGGGATATTTAATCTGAATGTTTATTATTTAGTATATGACCAATTGCAATATATGTGTGTGCTTTTAAGCACTTATACTGCTTATATTGTGCATCTAGTTTTAACATCTTAATGTCAGTTGTTGTTTGTCTAATGTACCTTTGTGACAGATACCATGTAATTTAATAATTTCATGTGCTTTTGTTTCTTAGATATGTATTCAAAGTTGTTGTAAACATCAAGTACTAGTTCTAGAAGAGTAAGACTGGACTATTAATAAGATGACATTTGTTTTCTTATCAGAAATCTAAAACTATCTCTGAAAATGTATTAAACAAAAATACAATTTTTGTAATACTTATTCACTTACTGTATAGTGCTACAGATAGACTTATGCTTAAAGATTCACCCTGTACGTAATTTCAATGTTAAATAATTTATATTAATTACAACGCTTCTCAACATAACTGTATCATTTTTTTAAGTAAACACGTTTCTGTTTTTAGCTATCTGTTTGTTCGGTTGCTTAGAATTTGTTAAAGAGAACATCGCCTACAACCGAATACAAATTATATGATCATATATTAAAATCGGCAAAGATAAATGTAAATTTTATTTCATTGATCTATTAAACAGCATATATCGTTTGCCGACACCTACTACATACAATAAAACATCAGTAATCACCAACAAACTTACTGTTCAATCATTTATTGCAAGTATTGAACTAGCGCCCACAATGCCTATACTAAATTACTAGGCGAGGTCGTATATTATACAACATACCTAGCCCCATAATTATTGCAACCACACAATGTACTTAATTCTTATTGTATAATATTTATCCATTTTATAGTATTATAATAAAACCTTAAGCATGTTTTGATTTTTGTCAATTAAGCAATTTATATTTATTGCCGGCTTTCTAAAGCTCAAATATGGGTACAAGTATTTATATTTAGTGATTATGTGGTGTCATATAATTTAATAGAGAAAAGGTAAGTTATTAGGCAAGTGTTTACGTATAGTTTGGTAATTTTTCATTGTAAACGTTTTCTTTTCACTGTAAAATCTCCGATTATCAAAAAAAAGTTATCCTTAATAACATCTGGGTGTCTTTTAAGATATTGACAGTAAACCTGTGTTCAACGGCTCTTGGCTGTTTGTAATGACGACACACACTTTGTAAAATCTTCATCAATATTTTGTAAAATATAAATCATATGGTAAAAATTATTGTTACCGAGCTGTTCTCAGTTATTAACAATTTATATCTGTTATAGCTAAAATAGGCACACCAATTTTAGCGATTTGAATATATGTATATAGAACAGGACTAAGTCATTGCCTACATAGAGCTTACAAATAAAACTCTATAATCTACTGACGTATGTTTATTTTTATTGAGTAATAGGTACGTCTACTGAAGAAAAGAAACGAATTTTGACTATATTGTTTGTAGATTTTGATTATAAAATTAACAATGCTCTAGGGATGTTGGTTTATATCTTACAATTGCCTTTAGTTTATCCCCTTAGAACATGTTAAATTCATGTATTACTTATTATATAACACCTAGAATATTGTTCAGTTCTTATTGTCACTATTGTATTTATTAAATTGCTCGGTGGCGTTAGTACGTTTATTGTATTCTATATACAAACCAGGGATTATCATGTTAAATAAAAAATAATTCCTTTCAACGCAGTTGAGGAATCAGATTTGTGAGATAATATTTAGGCAAACCCAAAAAATTTAAAATTCTTTGATACGAACCACAGCAACATAATTTGGTGAGAAAATTTGTACAGAGTATAAGGATATGCGTGGTGTAGGTAAGACGTCCCATTCAAAGTAAATAGTGTTTTTTCCAGACCAGCCAGAAGTCTTCCATATTTGTAAGTAGATTTAAAATGTAAACGCGTTAATTACAACTCAACTTTAATTCAATCAATTTTTCGTAATTTTAACAATAACATTGAAATGAGTTTAAACAAACTTATGATTGGAAAAATCCTATTTTATAAAACGTATTTCGCGATAGGAGAAAGGTAAGAAAGTATCAAGGTGCTCAAGGTTTAGGTGCATTTCAATAATTTCTTTGTTGTAAACACCAAATATTAATAGTTTCTGGTCATTCTATAAAAATCGCTGATCCAATAGATCATACTAAATCTGTCTCTTTTGTAAAATTTCTTTTATATTATCGATTAATAATATCCGCGAAAACGAAAAACACAACAAATTGGACAGAACAACAAAATAAGTCGTTTTGGGCTCTTTTCACCGTTTTTCTGCTACATAGCTACTGCGATGTAACAAAAACGACAAATCAAAATGGAAAATTGCTGATGCACCAACAGTCTATATATATATATTTTGCGTTTGAACATGTAAAAACTATATAGCATACTGTATTTTAAAAAAATCAAGTTATCCACGACACAACGTTAGAAAATGCATTTTGATAGAATTTTTTATGCCCTAACGAGATATTTATTCCATTTTTAATATACTGCAATTTTAAAAAACAAGGAATTCGAAAATGTAATAAAGCGTACGGTGTTCGGTTAAAAATAAAAATTTGCGTGTGGTACAGCAGAAATAGGAAAAACTGTATAAATGATAGTTAATAAATGAAAATATGTTTTACGAGTAAGTATGTTATTAAAATTAAATATATTATCAAAAATAAGATAAGGTGTGTTTATGTCTTTCTTTAGTCATAATAAAAAAGCTATAGAAAGATGCCGGATTAATGAGACGTCCTGTATATTTATTTTACACTCTACAGCACTCTTGCCCCACATAATATTATTATTAAACAGTTTAATATTATGTGTGTGAACATTGTGCTGAATGGTGTTAAATCAGATCTTGTGCAAAAGACAATATGAAAGGGAATGCAATACACTAAGAGGTTACGTTTGTAATTGTAAAATATACTAATTATGCAAGTTACTTACATGTTCGAACTGACGTATTCACTAAGAACAATAGCAAGAACAGCCACCGGTCTATAATCTGAAACAAAAGAACCAATCATTTATTGCATGTAAAAAATCTTATAGATACTAATGATAAGAGCTATATTAGATTACAAGCAGTGAAAGAAAAGAGGTATTTCTTATATATTGCCTAATTCACTACAGTCCAACGACTTAAGCATCAATTACCAATTTAATAATATTTCTTCATTCTGACAACGCCCTTCTGATTCGATAGTGTCTATTGCAGAAACATAACAAAACATCTCCCATTCTATTACATTATCTATAATCCTCGTCTGTAAAGTTTGCTGCCAATAAAAAGCAATATATAATTTCCATCCTACTGTTGATCGCAGTGAATTGCTATTACCGACCTCCTACCATTATTTTAAAAGAGTTACACAATTTCCTGAAAAATTTTAATATTGTATCGGGGAATGTTGGCGTTCATTGTTCAGTCCATTCACGGGGCCATGAGAAACGTTATATCAGATTTTTGCAACGCTAAAGCATAATGTCACAGCCCCACACAAGGTCTTAATCTGCAGGTTTCGCTAACAATAGGTTCGTAAGTGTTGGGATTTATAGTAGAAAGATGTATTTCAGATAAGCACCACATACGTACTAGGAATGTTAATAACCTACATAAACCACACACATGAAGATCAGAGCAGAGATTTGTTGCTCTAATGCATTTCAGGAAAACTAAGGTCGGAAGGTTTGTTGCGTGAAGAATTCGAATTTTTCCTGCAATTATAGTCATGTATTGTAACAACAATTGTTGTATTCGGATTTTGTATACCATAAATGCAATAAACCGTTGAATGATTTCATTTATGAACAATAAGTAAATCGCAAAATCCGTTAAGTAAAGGATGTGCATCCGTTTCAGCGCTGAATACGAATTGAAGAGTATTGTTAAACTGTCACGTTACTGGTATCCGGTACGTGTAAATCAACATTTCGGAAGACAGTACTTAACCGTTTAATGCCAAATCGAATTCTAAGAATAAACTTACTTCATAGGCGAATTCGCGAATTTAATAACAGTTTAAAATTTAGGTACCAGTCGTATCAATATATCATTTTTACTTCCACATCCAAGGGATGGGAAGTATTATATCGCGAAAAAAAAATTCAAAAATTTTTATTTGCTCATTCGCTTTAAAATGGTCGAAAATGTAAAAAAAACAAAATTTTAGCAAAAAAAATTTCTTGTCTGTGTGTCTGGTTTTGTTTGTGGATATGATAACTTTCGAAAGACTTAATATTTGAACTTGAAATTTGGCTAACGTATAGATCTCAACTACCCAAAGCGACCTATTGTTTTTGGGGGTATCGGGAAGGGGCGAAATTGGGGGGTAACTATGCTTTTTGCAAATTTTTTTTTCGTTTTAGTATGTGATTAGTAGTATAACTGTGAGTATTATTCGCCCTTATAAATTTTTGGTGCAGCAAATTGTTTAGAAGATATTAGCAAAAAAGCGTCACTTAAAGAAAACTGTTTTGCCTAAATATCTCCGAATGTATTTATTACATTCAAAAAATGAAAATACAATCAGATAGGAAATAAAATATCTCACAAAATTTTGACATTTTCGAAATATTTCCAATAAACGTATTTTGGTCCCTGTTCGAACGATTGTTTTTAAATTTTGATGTTATATAGGAAATCAAATTTCTGATCGGAAAGCACTCTTGTGTTTTTTTTAAGTTAATATTTTTCGAGATATTTGGAAAAAACAGATTTTAAAATTTTATGTATTTTTGCTAATATCACGAGGACAGTTTGTCTTAGAAAAAATGTGTAGAGAGAAAAATGCTCAAAACCTGATTACTAATCGTATAGTATAAGAAATAAAAACGTAAATATCATGTTGACAATTGGATGTGGAAGTATTGATTCAATTTGCAGCGGTTTTGTGTAGTTTGTGTAACTAAATTTAATGAAATCTTACTCATTTTCCGAATAATTCTCCAGACATAATCATTGTCGTTATGCTAGTACCACCTATTTGAATCAGTTATAATTTACACTTACATGTCAACATATGCATCAGAGTGCAGATCATATTTTAACTTTTAGTATTTATTATCTTCCCCTTGCCTCTCATTAATTTAAAACAGCCAAAAATTTGATAGATTATGAAGATATTTAAGATTAATGGGTTATTCATCCGTCATTCAGACAAAATATTAAAGCTAATACTCGCACTTACTTAAAACTTCTCTTTTAAATTCAATAAAATTATAAGCTAATAGATATTATCACTAATATAGAAAACGTATTATTGAGGTTATTCCAAACGCTCTTTTATTTATTTTTTATTTCGACAGAAGGCAATACAGTACTTACCCAATTGCACGAAATACAATTTATAGCTAAATATAAAAATTAGCCAAAACATGATTAAGAACAGCAAAGAAAGAATTAGAAAATAAAATGGAAATTAAGGAGAGAAAAAGAGAGCATTTAACGGCAAAGTTAGGTCATGTCCCTAAAGGAGCTCTGAATATAAAGACTATGATTATGTAGAGAAATAAAGATACTAGCTAAAGAACGAGGCAGCAAGCATGTGATCGATCTATATGTGGTACTTCAAAACTTAATTTGGAATCTACCACCACACCGAAGTCATTCACTGAATTTACCGTCTAATTTTTTAGGTTGTACATTTTATATTTGTCATCGTAATTAATAGTTCTTAATTATAAAATAACAAACGACTAAATTTGCCTTTCTCGACATTCAAAAAAGTTTATTGTGTTGACAATATCCATAAAAATTGGAGAGGTCATTTTGAAATTTCAAGCAAGCAACAATTGCAAGTCATCCTGACAACGGATAGTTCTTATATGTTTTAAGTCATCCACATTCTACATGTAAAGCAATTATCAATATCAATAAAAATTCTCGTAAAAATAAAAAAAGAAGTGGCCCTTAAGTGTGGGCACTGTGGGACAGCCGAACTGGAAGTTATAGCATGAGAAGTAGTATTTAAGTCGGACCTATTGAGACCCGTTCGAAACACATGACGCAAACAAGTAGTGTATCCAATGCTTTGGAAAAGTCAGTACATTCGACATCGACACAATATAATCACTCAAGACGCCTGAACCAACATAACAAGTTTAGTAAGTACCTATAATCTACTGCAAAAACTATGGTGTTTTTAACTAACTACATACAAAAAAATAAACACCTGGTAGTTGTAAATTTGAAAGTCTATCGGGAGGTTCACTATAAAATAGGTAAATTGTTGCTAACAATATCCCTTATCACAATATAACTTATGAATAGGAACAATGATGGCTCTCTTCCAACGTTGAAGGAATGTGCTTTTGCTGTTAAGGTATTTATAAAATATTAAATAAAGGGAGCGCGGAATGGAATTTTAGCACGATCTGAAGAAAGGACGGTAAATTATTGAGGCCAGCGGCTTTACTATCGTTCCATGCTTCTAACCTCCCTCATTGGGTAAATCTGTATCCATTGGACAATTTACCGCCAAAATTAGACTTCTTACAGATGCTTGTCCTGCAAGATTCGTTGGCAGATTACCGATAGAATATATGTGGGATAGCATCCGTAGAACACTTGAGCTATTGTCATAGCCACCAAGAACTTTGGCCGGTTACCACAAGAAGACTATTTGGTTCGATCTGTGCGTCGACAAGTTATTATTGTAATTATTAATTAGAATCAAATTTTGGTTACTTTTCCTTGATCAATTTGAGCTAAATTTCAATCGTTGTTGTAATATGAAAATAAAAATAAATCATACAAAAACATTTTTTCTCCTAATTGTTGCTTTACTTCTAAATTCAAGTATTTATATATCCATTAAAAAACTTTCAGGTTATATTTTGTAGTTTATACTTCGACAAACTGAAGAAATCAGCGCTTCAGTAGATCACGATGAAGCTTCTAACAATATTACAGGCAGATAAATAGATTTCTTTGAGATATAGCTAGTTACACTTCGTTACTAAAGACCTCATCCTAAGAAGTGGTAATTCAATTTAATAAGGAAAATTAACCGGAGCACTCATATTTTTAAGTAAATTCAATTAACAAATAATTTCGATATCGAGAGCTAGCTATAAATACGTGCAAATATGGGTTTTAAATACTCGCAAACAATAATAGTAAAAGCTGTTTTCAGTTTCATCTCAAAAATACCATTGCTGTGCTTGTATTAGTATCTCTTCAAGAGATCACTAAGAAATTTGTTATAGTGACTATTACCTTATTAGGACGAACTCATTAATCTCTACAGAGTGCCGCAACAAGGATAGTATGCGGCTGTATCCCCGGATTGCTTTCTCTTAAAGACTGAAGGAAACAACAAAATTCCTAAAGTTAATGGGGTACCTTAAAGTGACTGAAAATAGTTTCCAGCTTCTAACACTGCTGCTAGGGGGCGTTTTATACATTGTTAGTAATAAAATTCTTTTTTTTTTACAAAAACTTCAAATAAAGGTTTATTCAAGTTACTGAATTATTTAGACCCGAGTGGCAAAGGAAGTTTCCGTTTGTATAATCTCGTTTTACTCGTGCTTGTTTCATTGTGTTGTTAGCTTTAAAAAATGCATCGCAAAAAATGTATTTTACAGTAGATATAACTTTCTCACAGATAAGTATTTAATATTTTATCAAAATACTAGAAAATTTCAAAAAGAAGAAAGGCGTTTTTATGAAACAAAATGACTTCATTTACTTACTTTAAAACCGGTTATACTTACTACTTTAAATGTGGTTTAGTTTAAAATTAAGTTTTCCGAAATTTACGACAAGCTGGCAATTTGCTTTGATTGCATTGAAAACACAAGTATTGCTGAGCAAAACAGGATTCATTTTGACAGGCAAGGAAATAAAGAATTTTCAAGAAGCTTTCAAGAAACTATTTTGTTCAGCCAAAAACTGCTTCTAGGAGGAAACGACAAGCAAAGAACAGTAAGAGTATGATGTAAGTAAGTATACTAAGCCTTTGGTATATGGGCAAAACCAGTTCTATGCCATACTGTCTGCACTAGACCTAAACTGCACTGATGGGCTATATAATGAAAGAGAAATAGGTCTATCTGCAGTTGGTTGCAATGCAGACAGCACAGCACAGACATGCATTTTATAGTAAGAGTATTATGCTCTTGCTTATGTAGATACAAATCCAGAGCTAACCACTAAATAATTACGCTGTGCATCTTGATTTAACCAAAGATACTCCTTTAGTTAATTAGTTGACAACAAGTTACAACTGTATCATATTTCATTAGATCAAGCTCTTTCTGAACTGCACTAGGATCCAAGATTTCTGCCACTGCCAATAACCAATTTTAATTATGAAGAAGCGACATTCAGTAACGAAGTAAACCTGGACAATTCAGTTTCAAATACTTTCGGTATTTAAATTGTGTATTGTGTTTTAAATACTTTTTAGTTGTTTGCAAATACCAAATAATATTTTCAGCTCTGCTACTAAGTTACTAGGGACTGATTCAAATAAGATGTAAGTCATAAGAGATTGTATTTAAGAATACAAATACTTCGTGGTAAATAATGTTGTAAACGTACTTACGTACTTACGATGTACTTACGACATTTAATAAGATGATAGCATAGGAGAAACTAATAATAAGTAAAAAAGGCATCAAGAAATTAAAGAATATAAGATGCTAATAATAATAAGTAAAATAATCAGATTAAAGGTGCAGGCATTTTACCTTGCGAGTAACACGTTTTGTGAAATGCACCAGGCTGACATTGAACAAGTAAATATCGCGGTAACACGTGACTGACTGACTGCAAATTGATACAAGATCTTGTGTGGCGGTGAAGAATTAATTTACATTAATTGCATTAAGGGAAGTTCCATCCTAATTTTCAGTGCCCAAAGAACAGTACAATTATTACAGAACAAGGCACAAAATCATCATCATTGTGTCATATAATCGCTTATAAACAGAAAAAGTTGTCCGACAATTTAGAACATCAATGCTTATATTAACCTCCTTAAAATATCCTACGTAGAAAACAAACAGCTAACATTAAAATTTTACTTTTTGAGATGTTTCTAATTAACAATTTTTTGCCTTTCTTTACAGAAAAGTCTTCTTTAAGAAACGAAGTTAAACTGTTTGTACATTAAAGAAAAACCGAATAGGAAGAGCTAAAAGTACAAGGCGTAGGTGGAGAACCTTCGAACGCCAAGATCGTCGTCTCACGCTTTTGTTTTTAAGGCGCCGAATAAGAAGTTTTGTTCAGATATAATAATTATTATTAGCGTGTATTAATTGACAGGCGATGTTGTGCTCATGTACCGATGCAAAGGAAAACAATAAGTTTATGTAAGTAGTAAGGTAGTATTCTCTTATAACTTCAAATGGATGTTAAACAATTTAACTTTCGTTATATAAAATTTATTTTGCGATTCCGAGGATATAATGTATTTTTCAATAAAATTTTAGCGAGTCTGAACCCATAAACTAAAAAGTATGCAATACACGAATTAAGAAAAAATCTGATGAAATATTCACCTTGACGTTTTAATAAATATTGATAATTTCTGGGTACGGTCGTAAAAGTATCGCCAAATATAAACAAATCATATGTTGTTGTCCATTTCAAGGGTGGACAATAGTTTAATAAAGTATATAACATATATGCAGTGATTTGCAGAGAAAGAGTATGTACGTCTCCTTATAATAGCCAAGATTGTGTTAATATAAATGCAATAAAACTAGATTAATTGCTTTAATGCCCTCTTGTCTGAGATATGGTACAGATTCTTGGATACCCATACCCTCAGCTTTCATAGCTGCTAATAACATAGTGCGTTTTAATTGACGTTAGTCATTTTCATCCTTTCATTACCCTGAATGGCAAAATTTGCATGCTTTCCAAACGCATTTTTACACTTACTCCCAGTTCTCAAGGAAAAATGTGAAATTAGAGCCTCCTGCATATTCATGAGTTCGGCATCATTAACAATGAATTTAAACTTGCATTCTGCACATTCAAAGGTACAGTTGAATCTTACATCACCAATGAAAAATAAATTCCTAATCCGGTTGCCATACCTACCAATCGAATATCGGTCTACACTAAATCGCTTTAAAGGATGTCTGATTGTAATAAGATTAACGACCTCGTTAATGCTTGGGAATAATTACGTCATATGGCTGAAGAGAATTGTGGATACAGCTTAGGAATGCACAATTTCGCAAGCATTAAAAAAGGCAGCGGAGAAAGTGCTTCCACATTCGTAGCAGGTGCTCCACTTCAGCCCTGCTCCCATCTCGGACCACGGATGAGTTGGGTGCGGTGCTGGATTTACATCATTGTGGGTTAAGAGGAAAACGCTTATTACGCGGAAAGTTATTTAAATGCACGTCGTACAATACCGTTACTTGAAATATCATCTTCATTTAAAATTGTGAAATGTATAGTTATACAACACAATTTAATAATTAAGTATAGGCATTATAAACTAATATATAGTATTATTTTGGCAGTAACTTAGTTTAAAAAGCCAAACTGACTAAATAGCTTCACCTAAATGCATTATATAAGTAAGTTGATTTTACTAGGTAATAAAGTTTTCACTGATGCAAGAACAGCTATAAGGAAGCTTCGAAAATTTTAATAAGCAGGTATGGCATCTATATTATGTCTACGCTTGGCGAGAAACCTATAAAAATGAACTCCTAATAGTATATTATGATACAAGTGTATAAGAGGGCCTTTAAAGCACGCGCGACATATTTCAAAACACGACGCGCAGCGGAGTGTTTTGTAAGTCGCAAGGGCTTTAAAGGCCTCTTATTTATACACGCGTATCATACGCTATTTTTTATTACGAATGCATCATAAGCTCAAAAATGTTTTAAACATTAAACATTCTCTTTTACAATTTTGTAATTATTTTTAGTAGGCTTAAATCATAAAACTTGGTTGTTATAGGGATTTGTTGATTTGTTAACGTTGCTATAAATAATTTGCGTGTTTTGAGTCAAAACAATTTATTTATCGTCGTTCTCGCGAATGTGGAGTAAAAAAATGACCCAGAAGGAATCAGAGGAAGATTTAGTGTCAATTGGTGAGCTTGCAGAAAAAGCAGAGTTAAGATTGGTTCCAGAAAAATCAAGAAATTTGTATTATAAACAATATGATCAGTTACTTGCTTGGATGAAGCGGAAAAAATGTAATAATATCGATGAAACAGTGATGCTGGCGTACATGATGGAAATGGTAAGCAATATACCTTTACCTATATTATAGTATTAACAGTTTTTCAATGAGAAAAAAAGGAATAAACATAAAATTGTTTGGATATTTGGCAAGAAATGAAAATGACAATGACATTATTCAAAATTTGCTAGTGTTAGGTGGGATATACCTGAATTTTATTGTAACGCAAAACAAAATACACTATGCTCATTTTACGCTTTGTTTCAGTCTGGTATTTATAAATCCTCCTCCATGTGGTGTAAACATTCGAAGTTACAAACAATGCTAAGGATTAAACACGGAATTGACTTGGCATCCTATCATAAACTGCATGCTTTTATGAAAGGGCTAAACAAAGGAGTTGAACCAAGAAAGTCGTATGTTTTTACTGAGAAAGAGATCCAAAAGTTCTTCACTGAAGCTTCTGACGACAATTTCTTGTTCTTAAAGGTAATGTTTTGCGCTAGTTTAGAATTTTAGAAGTTTAGTAATTCGTTATGTTTCGTAGGTTGTTACTATTTGTGGCGTATTTGGTTCGTGCAGAAGAGTTGAAATGTGCAACTTACGCATGTCTGACATTAAACAAGAAGGCGCTGCGTTGTTGATTACCATACGTCCATGTAAGACTGACAAAGGACGCAAATTTGCTGTAATCGATTCGAATATTCCATATGTGCAGCTATTTAACAAATACCTGTCTTTACGTCCAGGAAATTTAGAAACAGACAGAGTGTTTTTAAAGTACTCTAATGGTAGATGTTTTCGCCAAGTTGTCGGTATCAATACCTTTGGTAAATGCCCTTACCAAGTGGCACATTATTTAAAATTGGCAAACGCTGCCAAATATACTGGGCATTCATTTAGAAGGACTTCGGTCACAATAATGGCGAACAGTGGGATGACGATGAGATGAAGCGACAAGTAGGGTGGAAATCATCAGCGGTTGCTGCCTCATACATCGAGGACTCTACTACCAACAAAGTCGAAGTTTCTAGAAAAATTGCCACATTAGTCAACGGATCAGAATCTGAGATGCTACCTTGTGCGTCTACATTACCTGCTAATGGAATAGGTAATAATTTCCGGATTCTCTCACAAAATAATGCACTTAAAAATGCGGGAATTGAAATATCTAAAAATACAAATTGTACAATCAATGTTTATTTAAAATAAGAGTATTATAGTTATTTAGAATAAAGAAATGTTGTTTTTAAAAGTGTTCGTTCATTTTGATATGGGTACAAAAGGTATACCTAGTAATTTAAACGGCAGGTAAATATCTAGGTAATAAAAAAGTAGGCGCATCATAATCATCATTTTACACACGCTGCAGCGTGCGATAATTGTTGATTATGATGCATGCGTAATAAAAATTATTGATTAATAAACCATTATGTGTTGAAATAGAGATTATCGAAACTTATTCATAATGAAAGTCTAAGTATGAAATTATCAACTCGTCTTTGACTACGTAAACTTTAAGTGCCTCGTCACAGAGATTTCAACAAAACTAACAACCATGAAAACAGACAGAAGCGTTTAACACTACGGATGCTTTAAAATTATTTTGAATTATAGGGTACCTCCAATTTTATCGAAGTTTAAGTAAATGAATACCACATGACGAGTGCCACAGTCACTCTATGGGTACCAAAAATTAATACAACTTAATGACAAACCTTATTAAAACACACAACAGAAAAAATAAGATAGTTCAATATGAAATTTTAGAAGGAATCCAATATTTTGGACGCAATCTTTTTAAAAGAATTTTTCTGATCACGCATGTTTACGAGTGAAGATAAAACTAGAGCAAACATGAATTGACGATTCGTCTGCTAAAGTTGAAAAATAAAATATTTATTCGAGTGATTGATAACTGACCACTAGTAATATAAACTAAGTTCGGAAAACTAATATTGCAATCACCCTTTTTTGATTGTGGTGACAGAATATCTCAACAAATCTTATTGATAGCGGCTAATATAGAAAGGACTATTTTATATTAAAGTCCATAAACGCGAAACTTTTGAAAAAAAAATATCGATCATTTCATTTTCAACTGCTAATGTGTGGATATAATTAAAAATAATTTTTTATATATATCACGGTGTTACAGAAAAGATAGAAGGAAAAAAATTCCAAATTTAAAAGAGGTACTCTTAGGGCAAAGTAAAAGCCAAAACGTTCATCTGCAGTGTATACCTTTTCACCAAGAACTAGATCAGTTGCCATGACAGTTGAACTGTAACTTTTGAAAGATAGTATTAATGTAGTTGTCCTCTTAATTATATTCTGTTAGTAAAGAAGTAAAAGGCATTAATGCAACTATAATATCTATATTTTGAAATCAGCAAATGCGTATTGTTTTTATTATTATTAGTATTTCTTAAAATTCACAAGTGGTATACACTCTACCCCGGTTCATTTTGGGTTTAAAAGTTATTTATTGAACTCATACAACTGAGTACATCTTAGCTTTGAAAGTTTTTCATCCAACTCCGAAATAATTGTGGTGTGAATCGCAGCGCCCATAAACGACTTGGAACAAAAAGGCTTCAGTTGGAGAGAACAAATCTTAGAGGCAACACCAGAAAGAAGGAGTAAAAGGAACCACTGCGATAGTGTGATAATTTTGTCTAGAGACCAGAAAGCCATTGAAATAAGCCCACGGCCATAAATAACCTCCAATCTATAAAATATATAAAAAATTCACACATTCAAGAATAATCCCCTAGATCATTACCTTATCTAGAGCTCCAGCAAGCGATCGGACAAACATAGATGCAATCACACAAGGGAATGTCAACATCATCATGAAAGAGAAATCTATACAAGATACAGAAACCGAACAACTATCTAATATTCTAAGAGTTTAATTCACATTGTGTTCTAGTGTTATGTACTTATGTTTGCGTTATTATTATCATTGTTGCGGGCGCTATAGTGAAGTTCCATGTATCTAGTTAAGTGTATACAAAAAATTACACAATAGTGGTACATAAAATCCTGGAAGACGGAAACAGCACCAAGAAAACATTCAAAGAATGTGAATGTTACCTATATAACCTTTCCAATTAGTCCTTATATTTCCTTAACATGCGCTAGGCAGTCGCACTACTAGCAATCAGTATGTACCCCTCCAACCCAGCATAGTCAATCGGCCCGTCGGTATATCCGGGAGTGCCAGAAATGCTGACCGTACGCTGGTTTAATCAATCAATCAATCAATTAACTCCGAAAAAATTGTGATGTAGCCCATTCTTTTCTTTTCAAAAATTTCGTAGCCAATTGCAGTGAAAATAAGAATATAAAGAAAATAAATAGGAATACTCCGCTTTTACTGAAAAACAACTGTATTAAGTATAAATCACAACGCACAATGTAGGTCAGGAATGGTTGAAACAAGAAATTAATCAATTAGGTAGCTTGGAAGCAAGCTGATTGAACGTAAGTGTGGTTTGCCTCACTATTTTTTTTATTCGTTTATGCAAAACCTATATTACAGTTAGCTCTTTAACTTCAAGTTTAGGAAGTTTTTTTTCGTTCTGACACTTGTCAATATTTAATATTCGAAATTCAAAATTTTGAGACGTATATGACTGGTAGATGAGGGTATTGAGTCTAAATTAGGAGCTTCAGTTCATCTTTATTTAGCGAAATAACACCTGAACTTTAGAACCTAGTCCTTAGCTTAGTTGTTTTATAAAACTGCTTTACAATATGTCGATGGCGGATGTAAACCATATAACCTTCCTGCTCCAATCCTTGTGATATACGCAGACGCTCTACTAGCAACAAGCCTTTCGTCTCTCCAACCCAGCGTAGATGAAGCCGGCCCTGCGGTAAATCCGAAACTAGCGGTGACTCTAGCTTTTAAGTGTTTGGGCTAGTGCCCTGGCTAAAGCTAAAAACTACAGCTAAAAATGATGTTAAGTAACTACAGTTTAAAGTAAAAACGCAAAAATAATTTAAATAGGGCTATTTGTAACCCGTCGATAGAAAGTTGAATTCTAAAACTTCATCTTCAAAAATGTTTCTGGCTACATTTTGTTTCGTGACATCCAAAATAATGGATTTTATATGTTGCCATATATTTTTGTAGTTTTTCCGGTATTTTGGCAACGCGTTATTTTTATTCACTTTCAGAGGATAGGAAGTTTCAGCAACTACTGAATTTGATTACCAGCACTGCAGATTTTTACATAAGTATTCAAATCAATACAAAATACGATGCTTCTCTATGGTATAATTGCCGAGCAGTAACTATCATTAATTTTTATTATCCTTTACTCTAAGAAAATGTTAATTCCATACAGGAGGATATCACAGAGTATGACTAATCACTCAATGCAATATTTTACTCAGACTAATCAAAAGACGTTTATTACATTCCTAATGCACTAATCCTGCATTATGCACCTCTCATTCACTAATTGCTAACGAGCACCTGTTCAATTCTAAACCTCTAGATTACACGATGTAGGCTCTACTATACCATAAATATAGGATATCACGATCGATACAAAAAGCTTATTAATCGTTGACAACTCCGAAGGTTATCCTGTCGAACCCAAACCACTTTCAGTTTCTAGAGCGTTTAAATCATCGTTCGCTCATGATTATCGAAACAAACGCGTGGCGAAGAATTCCCGACATGCCTGCGAAGGTGTGTCTTTATAAATAAATGTTACGTTAGCTGCAGACATGCGTTGTTCCCTAGAGCTATCGATAGGTTAAAGTGAAAGCCAAGATTTTCATTTCTCTGCTTTCTCTGAATGACCACATATTTTTAATCGTTGTGCATTTAATAATGTTGGGGTTTTGACAAAAGAAACCACTCGAGCACGGTATGGTTGTCTGCCAACTGTAGTACCCATTATTATTTGGTATTTCCATAGCGATACTCAAACTTTCCTTTTTGATTGATTGTTACCTAGGACCTAAGTATGCGTTTTATTGTTAGGTGACAAACGATAAACACTTCAAGCCACATTAAGCTGCACCCAACTTCTAGATTGTGAAGAACGTCTGCGTGTGATTGTTTTATTTTGTCCCAAATAGATGTCTCCTTTTGGTCGTAAATATTCGATGTTCTTGAGATTTTGCCCATTGACTTATACAAATTAGATAATTCACCTTAAAAATTCTTGACAAAATTGTGTCTTGAGCAAATACAATCTTCAGGTCGCATGCCATCATACCATGAATAGCTTGAATACGATTATTAGTTGGAGTTGGACGATGTCCTTCAAACTAGTGTTGGGATGTTTACTTGTCCCATTACATGCAAATATGTCAATTGTCGTTTAGACAGATCCTCCTTTCACAACATATTTTCATTGTAAAAATTTCTAGACTCCGTTTTTTCCTTCCAATCAAGTGAGTGAGCATTGGGATGCTTCAGGTTAGCATTTTAGGACCACTGTTATTTCTCATATGTACATTTTTAAAGAATAATAATAAATATTGCACTAAATGCACTTTACAATATAGTAACAGTTTAAATTATGGTGCGATGATAATTATATGCAATTAAATCTATTTATGCACCATATACCACCTGAAATTATGACACCGCTGTCGTTTAATTCTTAATTTTAATCGCATGCTCACCAAGTGTTTGTTACCTATATCACCTACCAACCTTAACTTCTCATAAACGCCTTTCAGCTTCCACTTGCTTAGAAACTTATGTCGTAGAATGCCATTGTAACGCCTTCAGCCTACTAAAACGGAGAGCCATCTCCTTTGTATAATATGACGGTTGCAACATTTTATAATTGTTAGCTGAATAGACGACCTTGCACATTCTCGCGAGCGATAATTGTGCTCGTCCAGGATGAAGAACGAAGAGGAGTGTTTTACAAACATTTGAGTATTTCCAGTATAGATGTTCTAAAAAATGTCTAATGTATGCAAGCAAACAATCTACGCGAAAAATGTTAAACCTAATAGAGGCACTAAATATTCCAAGGTCTTGCTCGTGGCTCATTTTATCTTTTACTACAAACAGGCAATACTAGTGCACATCTTTGTGTTTTATACCAGCTTTATTAATTATCAATATATTGTAGCATAACACAATCGAAGATACTAGAGTAGTTACTTACCGAGTAACTAAAAGCTACTCACTGTGGATACATTGGGTTGTCTCCAAGCGTTACATATGGTAACTACCTTTCTTTATTTGACTATACCAACGGGGATAACTTTACTACACTAAATATAAACATCGTCAGCTAAAATCATCCCTCCCTAATGTTAGGAAGTATGAGTATAAAACTCTCTGTCTTTTCGTTCGGTAACAAAGTAGTCCTCGTCATATTGAACCATTATTATAAATTATTTTTGGGTTATCTTTAGTAATAAACTATATGTCGAAATCTTTTGTTATTTACAAAAATTATTCCAGGGGCAAAGCAGCTTGTTTTTGTCGAAGGGTATATATTTTGACAGCCTACTGGAGTACTTCTTTGATGACGAAGCGTCGTCCGTCCCAAAATGCTTTTAATTCTCGGAAGATAAAAAATTACTGCCGCTGGACTATACGATGGATAGTCGAAATTTCCATTCCACGTTGACACAGTGTTTCCGTGCATTGTAGGGAATAAAAGCGAAGTCATGCTTCTTCGTTCATTCTACTCGTAAATCGCTCATCGCAGGCAACGTAATGTTTTACAGAAACCTCCTTTGTTATTCTTCTTCTTGAATTCATGGTTAAGCAGATAATACTTTGCCACTAACGGAAAGCTCCACAAAATGTACTTGACCGAGCCCAGTTTCTTGAAGAGAACATTTAAAAGCCTGTGTCATGATATGAAAGATGCTTCAATGGTGTTGGTGGTTTTGTAGAGAAATGAGTAAGACTTTACTCAACTATTAATGGAAAAAAATCTCAGTAGATTATGGGGAGTTCTGCTCCATCATAGCGGCCTTGGTCATTTTACTCAAACCGTATAGAATTACCAAGGTAAAGAAGCCTTCATGTAGCAGTTGTAAATAAATCAATAAGGAACACGCCACTTTCGATTATTATTATTTATACTTCATTTAACTTCCTTGACCTATTCTTTTGAAAAGCTGAAAATGTTAAATATAAGATATTCTTTGAACTGTTTTTAATGTTACAGTTTGAGTTAGATCCAAAATTCCGCAGAAAGAAAAATCGTAACAAATATTGATCAAAGCTTTTAAATAAACCGAGAAAAGACGATCAACAAATCTTTTGGAAGGAAGGACCATCAGAAAAGTATTAGAAAAATATGTACTTGAATATGTCCAAAAGAGAGAGGGAGTAGGAAGAAGGTGTTATACGTGAAGATCAGTATCGTAGCACAATCAAATAAAAACGAAGAGAGTGATCAGGGATTTCAAAAGGCAAGAAACAATAAAATAGAAAGTGTTCAACCTGTACACAATACTGGACAGCAGCTCGTCCAAGAAAGAAGAACAACGCAGTCAAACCAAGTCACTATCAAACACAGAAACATCTAGGAAGCATTCACTAGTTGGATGTGCCCTGAAAACCTTCCCATTCCAATCCTGAGCTTTCCGTAAAATGCGGTTGCGCTAGAAACAAGGATGTTACCCCTCCAACCCAGCATAGATGTAGTCGGCCTGGCGGTATATTTGGGAGCGGCTGGTTGAATCGGGCAATCAATCAGACACATTTTGTAAAACATTTCCAGCAAACGACTAATGTTTTTGTGCTATCTCTATCTGTGTCGTCAGTGTATCGCTCCGGATGTATGGATATAAAACCATGTGAAAAGAACATCTATTTCTAAATTATTTCTAAGAAATGCATTATTTACATGTAAAATGTCCTTCTATTCTTAGTAATACTAATGGCCAGTTTATCATGCTGATCTTGGCCCATACTGTAAGTTTTAATCATTACAAGGTCTTTCATATCGTTTAAGCGTATTGAATCAGTTCGTGGATAAGAACAAATATTTTTATCCTCATATGGCGCACCCTTTAAAATACTAAACCAAATCCGCTCTCTCGAAAACCCAATTTTTATTTTTTCAGGGCCACTTATGCACATGCATACCGATGTTTTCATAATGTTTCCTTTCATTACTGCAATCGCATAGCGGTCGAAGCTTGTTTTCTAAACCGTTGACCTGGAATGATGATTTAAAAGTGGAACAGTGCATTCAAGAAGTATTTGTACATATACGCGATCCCCGAACTCTGCCTCGCCATTTAGTTTGGAATTGGAGCGTTTGAAAGTAAACATTTGTAAGCCGTTTAGCTTAACAATTAGCGACTACCGTATAATGTCGTTAGTTTACATTAGAAAAAGTGGCACAATCAATTCAAATTGTTTGGTGGACACGAAGAACTTGTATTCAGGATTGTGATGAAAGGGAAGATTGGTGCATGAATGCACATTGCAACACGCCTAGAATAAAATTCGCTTTACATAAGATCCTTTCAAAGTGAACGCTATATTTATCGTCGTAAATGGTATCTGTGTGAGGAATTTGCATTCAAAACATTTTTAAACACTGTAAATGCTCAACAGTAAAAATTTCGAAAAGTAAAAATAGTATGCTGAAATAGTACCATGCCTGAAACGTCGTGGATGAACACTGCAAATCAAGAAATGCACATTCTCCTCCTTCTAAAATTAGAATTTCTTAATACTCAAGCAACGGGTCTGAAAGAGGCAGATAAAACCAACCTAGGCCTCAAATAGCCAAAGCTTCATCCAGCTTACTGAGATTTTAGAGTTTACACAATAAATGGAGCACCACTTTAAGGATTAGCTAAGTTTCTTTAGTTTCATAAAGTGCTCTTCGTGGTATTTAACATTACCACGAATACGCACAATATATATTTGTTAGCATGTGGTGCTAAGTGGGCTGCTTTTCCTAAGCCGGGAAACGATAACGCTGCTGGAATCTCCGGACGAAAGCCATGCAACTATAGGCATTTGCTTGTAGAGTATCAATCAGTGATGAGGTAAAGAAATTGCTCATTCGAGGTTGCCATTATATTTTTCAATTAGTATGATTCATCTTAACATATTATTATTCTTATGAGACCAATAACCTTTTTACCACGTGTGTCGATGAGTCTTAAGACTTTGAAATGCTTATATTATGGTGTTTGATTTGACTTGACATCCTGTCAGGAAATGTTATTTTAATTTAAGTGTTATTTAATTCTTGCTATCAACGACCTTTCGAAATAGAGAATACAAACTGCCCAGGAACTTTCTCGAATCTTGTCAGTTTTGAATAGCAAGGAACGCTATACGTTTATAAATGTATGCAAAAATTTGACATGATAAATTAATCGCTTCAAAACAATAAGTGTATGCCAACGTACTCCATTCAACACAATAAAGCCTATTCAAATACGCTGGTAGCTGTAACTATTGCAACAAATTTAATATATTCATTTTTGAAAATGCGTTATGTACAGCACAAAAACAACAAGAAACAGTTGCACAATTTGTCCACATTTGAGTGAATATTTAAAATGGTCTCAAATGTGTGTAGTATATATCTACCTCTTTTCCAGTAATATCGGTCTTCAAAAATGAGGTTGCGATACTTCCAAGGAACGTACATTATATAAAACATGTATGATGAATAGGACTTCGTATTAGATAACTGACAAATTAAAGAAAACGTTTTATGTTGTGTGAATAATTGGAAAGGGTCGCGGATTGGCTCAAAATAGTTTTGAACTAAGTAGTGACAAAGATAATGAAATCAGAAAGACTATCTGGGGCCTGAACGTCCATACGGCCGCAAGCACATTCAGAAGGATATACAGTTTCACTAATATTGAGAAATAATTCGTGGTAATGTTTCTTGCTTAAAAGTAATTAAAATGCCCCAATAAGTGTTTCTGAAAACTCTTAATTTCCGGGATGTTTAAATTTTAAAAAATGTGCAGAATTTAATCGCAATATCCAATTATTCTACTTCTTAACTCATTGATATTTTCAACTGTAGTAGTACAAACTAATTGTTTGAAAGTGAAATAGAAATAAACTGTGTCATTGCCAATGGTAGCAACAAATAAGTTCAATGCTACATCAATGTAAAGATTCTTAATGAATGACGTTTTGCTTTTCAATCAATGAAACGTTTGATATGAATTTTGCACCGTTATGCAGAGAAATATCCTAATTGTGTCATCCAGCATCATGCGATGTTTGCTTATATCAGCAACGTCTTGAAGAGTTGGAGTTTTTCAGAAACTTACGACTTGTTTCGGTCAATCTACCACCGCTGTAAATCTAGAAGCAGAAGATGTGTTTATTGATGTAGATGGCAAACTGAAAACCATCAGTGTGTAAAAAAGATTGCTGCAAAACTAAATGTTAGTCTTTTACTTTTGTACTCCTACAATCTCCAAGAATAGCTTTTATCGTTGGATGTAAAAATACAACATTAGAAGGTGGCCACCTAGACAATTTTTCATTGAATACGTAGGTCGGCATCTTGGGATTTACTTTATAAAAAAAAGGTTAACATCAGACATATAAAAAAACTCCCGATGACAAAGTGAAATCCTAACTACTTTGTCCAAAGAAGATGTCACATGCAGTTTCAAACACTAAATTAGTATGAAGTATGAATTTTTGGATATCAATACCTTGTGAAAACTGTTTCAAAATCCTTATAGTTGTAGTTCCTGCATGTATATTTCTTTAACTATATAAATGCGCAACTACCTGCAATGAAAGTATGTATGGAAGACAATAAGCAATTCATGAAAACGTCTGGTAAATAGTTATTTATTGAATAATATAATAAATGGGATTTTATCTTTGAAAGCGCTTTTTGGCGGCGTGGCGTTAGTCGATAAAAATCCTTTAATTTTATCGTCGTATATAATATTCATTTTATACGAGTAGCATTTCTATTTTTCTAAAAGGTTTTAAAATCCCGTTAGTGTGGCCATTTCTAAGATTGAACTAGAAATGGTTTATTTTGATTTGAGTGTTTTTGAGCAGTTATATTTATAATTTTTGATTGATTTCATTTCTGGATGAGCGAAAATGAAGAACCCTTGAGCCTGGAAGAAGAGGCAGTAGAGATCTGCGGAAAACTACTACCAAAATCTACGAAAAGGAATATACGTACTTCTGAAAGTATAAAACTGCAAAGAATACCTATTAGTAATGTTAGCGAAATAGTACTTCTGGCATACATAAGGGTAAAGTCAAAGAAATACAAGCCTAAACACTATGGTCTTACTACTCTATCTTCAAATCTGCGCTGCTTGTGAATCAAAATGGTGAGGTTCTAGTCCGATGAATGCGATGTCAATAACATCACTTAAATATTTGCAGATACAGCAAACTGATAATATTGCTGAAGGATTGTTTCAAACCGAAGAAATGTAAAGTTTTTTAGCCAGCGAATATAACAAAGCTTTTACAGGAAGCTAGAGATGGTGAGTTGTTGCGATAAAGGCCTTATATGTAGCTTGTAGATCTAATGAATTTTACTAGTCACAAACATCTCATGTGGGTCTTCGAAAATCGGTCGCAGTCGCCTCTCTCACTGACTGATGAGACCAAAACCATGCAAGATCGGTCGTTTTGCATTATCATCAAGGAAATATGGTGTGAGTGTTATACTAGTAAATATAGTGAGAAACTAGGCAGTTTTGCGCTCTAAAAAGTCCCTCACCAGAAGAACTATTAAGAAAGAAGATGCACATCCAACCTCGGGATAAATATATTTTATCATATTCCGAAGAAAATTGCGGAGTTTTTTAATTTAGCGAATGCAGAAAATTATGCAAGTCGTTGTCTCCGCCACTCTGTAGCCATGATGCTAGCAAATTCTAGCCCTGATCTGGTAACAGTTAAGTGTGTAGAATGTTAGGAATCATCTTCAGTTGCTGAATCTTATAGTGAAAACACAGTAGTAAAAAAAGTTGACGTATTGAAGAAAATAATCTATAGAATAGAAAACTCTTGTAGCTCTAATTGAAGTTCTAGTTCTATTTAAGTTATCTCAGGCAAAGTATTCGATTACTTGCAAATATTGAATAATTTAAGGCGTTCAAATCGAATCCCTTTTTAGTTTACTTTATGCCTGTTTGAAACGTGCTCGTAACTTTTTCGGGTAAATATCATCATCTTGAAATGATGACTTGCCTAGTCAGCTGCGCCGCCTATGTTGGATTTAGAAAACTCGATTCGCTAAGTGCATAGTTTGTCGTACAAACGAAGGTAATGTTAAGATATATCAGAAAAATCAACCGAGGTCATCTCACTACTTTCTCTAGCGAACGACGCGATGGTATTTTGAAGTTTTTAGACTTACAGCACGTGTTGGACAATTATTATCAAATGTTTTGTTCCAATTTCAATTTTATATTAATTTTATGGTCTGAGGACATTATCTACATATTTCACGCTTTTTTGCCTACTCAAATCTAGTTGACAGATAGTAGGTTTAACTTAGTAGCAATGAAGTTGTTTTATACACAGATACGTGTCCATCTTCTAATAAAATGCTTTAACGAATACAATGAATTTATCGTTTAAATCGAATATACAATGCATCGTAATAAATACATTAAACTTGTTGTCAGACTTGAATATAACATCAGCGATGCCTTTTACTCGTTTCACCAGCATTACAGAATAGCAAATACACGCATTTCACTTATCGGTTACTTACACTACCTGTGCGTATGATTAGGTGTGACAAGGCGGCAAACAATGGACTTTCTATTGGTGTTAATTCAGGAATGTGTGATGTGCGATTTCGCAATTTCGATTTCACCTGTCAAAAGTAATCCAGCGAAAAAGTCCTTGATCAAACAATTTTAAATATCGCATACTGCACGCCGGTACACGTGATTGCAGGCTCACGCCGCAAAACTAAACACGGAAGCTGTTAAAAAGCATGGTATTATAATAAGAGCTCGTAATATTGCATATATTGATACGGGGGACTTTCTTTTCTTTTTCTTGTTGGTTAGACTCCGCACGAAAAGTGAAGGTTACTTGTAAGTGAAGTAATTATTTAGGTAACATGGGTCTTAAAGACGGTGTTAGCCAAACATGACAAGATTTTAAGATAATTATGTAATTGAACATTTAAACATTTTTTTAACTTTGAAAGTATTTTAGATGTCTGTCTAGTGTATCTAGTTGTTGTAGCAGGTAAACATATTTGCTTCACGTATATATTGTAAAAATGAAAATTTTAATGATTTATAAGTACTATCAAACGTAGTATAAGATTGCTCTGACAGGTTGAAAGAGAAATGTAAAAAATTCTTTGATAATATCAATATCAGGTGTAAAGGTAAAGTTATTTGCGGAAAATTTCTTCACAGTGTCAGAACGTTTTACCTTGATTTGGGTAAGTTATATACATGTATCTTGAAAATGTAACTTTACAAAATCATTATGTCTCCTTCAAATCCAATTATTCACGCTTGTAGATAAATTAACTACTAAATTACTACCTATATTTTTAAACTTAAACAACTAAGTGACATTTTGGTTTGAAGTTTTCAGAGCTACTTCTGAGGAAGACACCGACATGAGTGTCGAAACGTCAAGGTCAAATAACCAACGTGGGAAAACAACATGTCAACTAAGTGACATACTAAACTCAAATTGTATAAAACTAGTCTACCATGCTATCGTGCAATTCTTTTTGCAATATGCAAGCACAAGTATTCGATATACGTACTATGTATATCAGGACCCTTTTATATACTAACAGAGACATGTTTGAGTTGCAGAAACCTAACCACAAATACTGCACAAGAAGCCAAGAAAGCTATGTACTAAGCAGGAAAGCACTAAAAGTTGGGCAGATGACAATTAGTTTCCTGGGTCCAAGGATCTACAACCTTGTGTCTCCAACCATCCGCCAGTGAACAACAAACCAGTTCAAGAAAAATATGGTTGCAAAAAGAAAGGTCACCCCACTATTAACAAAAAGGATAAAGCAATTCGTTTAAAAGTGGTAGTAGTGGTACTAGTAGTAACATTAAGTACACTACACAAAGCTTCCACAGTGCCATGATGTAGAGTGTAGACGTTACCACAAACCTACTATACCAATAATTATTGTAATTTCTAACCTTTGACAGAAAAATAGAACGGTAAATTGTTGGAAAATCTTTATAAATCCATTAATTTCGTGACTGTAACTTGATCTGCAACTTGCAGTACTATCGCCGTGCAACTGTAGCTTGGCAGCAGTTACAAAAAGGCGGCACAAAGAATTCAGAAATCAACGCCGCCCACGTTGCATGAATCATTAATTTATAGAAAGCCTATACAATTCCACACCTTTAATAACAAGAGTTGTTAAGGGCTTTTAAGCGTTGATGATGAATAAGATGGTGCATTTGAATCCTTTTATTATTTTCAAGAATTTTTATTTTCAGACCTTATATCGTGACCCTCATTTTTTGTGATATTAAGTACAGATGTTTAACGAGAGGTCATTTGCGCGGACGACTATGTTGTAGCTTTTGTTTAAAATTGCAATTGTAAGTATATTTGCGTAGTAATCTTACCTAATTTTCGAAAGGAGTCACACAATGATGTAAGAAATTTGCAAAATCCTAAACTTCGTTTGAATCCTTATAACCTGCAAATACTGATTTCCTGTAAGGACATAAGTGTGATCATATCGTTTGATTTAAAAAACTGTGCTATCAATGTAATGTAAACGGGGGGTTTCAGATTAACTTGATATTTATTGCAGATTGTTGGCTATTATAGATTCTTTAAAAAATAAAATTTATCTGTTCTGCAATACCCACTTAATAAAGATGGCAGACATTTCTAACAAAACAAACAAAATCTTAAAGTTGACTTGTTAGATTGTATCATAATATATCGCTATAAACTATCAATCATTACTATTTTTTTGTATTTTTAAGTAAATATATCTACAAAACGGATGGACCACATAGGTTTATTAGTCTTTGTTACGTTCTGTTGCCTTTTTATTCATTAGTGTACTGTGGTAATGTAATAGTAGTGAATTTAGTAGTATCAGTTTTGTCTTGCTACTAATGAAATTCTGTGTCGAATAACTATGTCAACGGTACATATGAGAAAGTAGTTTCACTAAGCTTATACAACGGTCACTTTCAGTATCTGTTCCGATGCCCATATCTTTACAGTTTAATTTAACTGAATTCCAATTAATGATTTCACAGAAGCACTTTTCTAGGAATTTCCTCAATAAGACGCAGTCTATTTTTATTTCAACGTAAGAACCTTTTACACAAATAAATTTTGTTATTAAAAGTTGAGTTACTCATTTTTCTACAAAATCGCCTTATACATTGCACATCTAATGTATCCCCCTCCCTAAGATTCATATGAAACCCGATTGTTGAAAAATGCAGCAGCAAATACAAAAAATTCGCCTCCGCGCGCTCGCTTTACAGGAGTAACAAAAAAGCACCATCAAAGCACAATACAACTGTCATAACAATTGACACGTACAACTGATATTGTAGACTTGACAGACATCAGTTCCGCACGCTGCAGTTAAGGCGCCGGTTTGCTGTGATCAATTAATTTGGTATTCCTGCCCGAAGAGCACCAGCAAGGACGAAACTAGTCGTAGTACCTGAATGATTGACAGTTCAGTTGTAAGGCAGTATGCTGATATTTCAGCAAATCTGAACTTCGCCGTTTGACAACATTTTTTTGGGAATCTCAAACATAATGTATCAATTTTCTGTGTATTATGTTGTCAATAAAGTCTATKATTAATATTATTAAAATTCAGGAACGAAAATAATTATACGGGTTCTGAAACTAGTATTAGACGAATGATGTAAAAAATGGGTTTTGGATGGGTAAAAACACAAACTAATGGCAAGCTGCTTATTGAAAAAACACATGTTGAACAGATGCGTCTTAATTATCTACGTAGGATAAAGGAATATCGTAAGACAAATAGACCAATAATATACATGGACGAGACATCTATCCATTCATTCCATACTCATTTGAAATCCTGGAGCAATGGTACAAACGATTTTTGCGCCAATCTGTGTCCAAGGGCTAAAGGCTAATTATTTTAAACGCAAGGAATAAAAATGGATTTATACCAAACGCTTACCTGAGGTTCAAGCCATTAAGCAAAAATTGTTACCAAATTTGCAACAAAGAAGTGTGCTGATGATCTATAATGCGCCTTACCATAATGTGGAAGTCGAAAAGTGCCCTAATATGTGTGCAAGGAAGGACGAAATGATGGAATTAGTGCACACAAGAAATAATTTATTTTGAAGGCCACGATGTTCTCCGACTTCCACCCTATCACCCCGACTTGAACCCCATTGAGATGGTTTGGGTTGCAATGAAGCACTTTGTTACAGACAGAAACATAGACTTCAATTTGAGCAAGATCGAATCACTATGTGACGAATTTTTCTATAAATTTGCTGCATAAGACTGGGAAACWTACTGCCAACATTGCCAAAACAGCTGAAGATTTTTTTGCTGGACTCTATATGTGGCAGTATAATTTGATTCGGACAGTTCCAATATTAAACATTTCTTGTAAGTGACATGGTACAGAGCATTGGTATAAGTATTTGTGCATGTATATAGGTATGTACCTCTGATGTTAATTATGCATGTGTTGAATGGTAATGGTGGTTAGGGCTAAGCCGTCTCTGTACCAGAAACGTTGTTCACTATCTCGTTTAGGTAGGTAGCCGTAAATTTCACTTGCTCAGATTTCTGACCGGTACCAATTAAATATATGATGTAAAAGATTATAATAATGTACATGAAATGCTTAAGGTAACTAACGTATTTAAGTTAATAAGTCTAAATAGCTTTCCAATTACCGCATTGTACGTGACCATTGTTAAAAGCTAGAATGGGTATAGTAAGCTATCTTTAAAAGATAGGTATAGGCCATCCCAGACTTTTTTGTATATCTATAAAAGAGGACTATCCCATCATGCATTGTTTTATTATATCTCAAAGAGACTAGGCAGCGTTTTCGATAACACTTTCAACAATTATCAATATATTTCAACCAATTTAAACAAAACCTTAGCAAATTTATATCTAAACCTTCGTTATGAATTACTCTGCCTATTGGTGAAACCCGCATGAAAATCCGTTCCGTAGTTTTTGAGTTTATAAGACAAACGCGGCGGACTTTGTTTTATAATATGTAGTGATTCCTACCTGACAAGCACCAACAAGGGCGAAACCAGTCATAGGATCCGAAACAATATTGATATTTGTCGACATGTTGATAATTTTATTATTCTCCTGTGTTAGATGTAAATATCAATTATTTAGCACCACTCGCATTGTTTAAAGTTGCAAATTTACGGATACAAACCTCAATTGCTCAACGAAATAAAGTGGCAGTCTTAGGTCTCGATACAAACAGTTTCAGTTTCTAGAGGATTACCACACGATGTGCACAAAAAATTTGTCGTTAACAGGTCATAAACAAAAGGCTTCCAGTGCATAGCACGAAGTGATTGCACTATGTGAAAGTGGAAAATAACACATGCAATGCGACACAAAATACTACCAGGTAAACGCTCGTAAACGGGCATATTCTTTTGTTTGGGATTTAGGAAACGGAATTAGATTACAGAGTAGACAACAATACACAGATGTTGCAATCCGACGTAAAATTAAAATGAGCAGCAAGCAGAACATTCAGTCAAACAAACCAATGGTAAATAAACGTGGGCATCAGACTCTCACATCCATTAATTTCCTCCATAAACTTTGACAGTTTCATCACACCATTACATCGATATTAGTCGAAATCCACGTGGAAAACTTTCCCACTAGAATTAATCAAGAGGTCATAACATGCTCGAAAACACCGGAAGCGTGAGCCACTCTTGTGTCATCAAGCTTCTACCGGCAAAACAGGTGTTTTTAGAAAAGTGAAAAGTGTTTGCAAATTTCACGTCTGTTAAACTATTTTATTGCAGAAATGAATTATGAATGAATTATCACTGGTTTTGGAACTAATTAAAATACCTGCCGGGCATATTCCGTTGATTAATAGTGAGTGGTTTCTACTCCATTTCGGATGGAACATTCATTTCAGATGGAACTGGAGTTGATTGCTGGCCTTAGCATTTAGTTTTGTTTGGCGATTTTACTAGCTTCCTGGTATGTGACATTTAAGTCGATACTTGACGTTTTTTTTCAGCAAAATTCCGAAACAACATTTATAAAGTTTTTGACAGCAAATTTTCACAAGTCGTCTTGTCTTACTTGAATCTCATAAATCCATGTATTTGCATTTTATTCGTCTAGTCGTGTGCAAGATTAAATCTAAAAGGTTAAATGCGTTTATGTATATACGTGATATTTTAATGGACTAACAGGTACATATATATTATATGAACTGAAAAAGTATTGCCAGCTTTGATCGAGATTTGAACCCGGGACATCTTGAAACGCTTTAAGCAGTGAAATATCAAAGCGCATTTGCAGCTGAATCGCATATCGCTCAGTATTTTGTAATTAGCTGCTGGTCGCCATAATCTGGCCACCGCAGCGAATTACGCTTTGAAGCTCGAAAATACTGAGCGATGGGCGATTCAGCTGCAAGTGCGCCGGATGGCGTTCAGCAGCGTTACATAGTAAACTTTGACGTACATATGCCGCTTGATAGGTCAATAGTTAGAGCATTTAACTAGTGTTCAAAAGGTCCCGGGTTCAAATCACGGTCAAGCTGGCAATACTTTTTCAGTTCATATATATGGCTTTTAACCCATATAATATCAAGCATGTTCATTAAAAATAAATTCAGGCAATAATTATCTTTCATTGCATTTATGTATATTACAAGTGGATTACCAACTTTAAAAAAAAGACGGACATACATCATATTACCTAAAGATGCAAAAATTCAGCTTGGCTTCATGGGTGTCGTTGAACGCGATTTTTCCATACGAAATGTAACATATTGCTTCATGAATGTCGTTAAATGCTATTTTTATGCTGATTATAATGATGCAGGTCATATTTTGTTTAAGATTATGACGGACATGCACAATGGCATCTAAAGGTGCAAAAGTTTTATTTTTCTTCATGCTTTATAGGTGTCGTTGAACGAGATTATTGGTGCATTTCAAATTTCTATTAAGGCTATTTATGACAAGCCCCATAGTATCTAAAGTGTGGTATAAAATACCGACCTGTGACTGGTGGGTTGATTATTTTTTTTATATTACCGGGTTCACTTTATTCATAAGTATTATGTGTTACAGTAGTATGCTTAGTATTGTTATAGCTTATCTGCTAAAACTTTTGTTTTAGTTCAGTTCAAGCAAATACGTTGATATGGTCCTCCCATGACAATCATTGATGAGTCAAGTATCTTGGATCATGCACTGCTTGTACTGTACGTAAGGTAATTTGTAATACTGTTATGAAAATTCCGAGCTTGATACAAAATCTGGAGCAGCTAGTTAAACAATAGATTAATGCACTGCCATAGAAATGTCATCATAAAACACCCAAAGGTATACAAAAACATCTTAACAGCAGTGTAACCGCCCAAAACTATTATGTATAGAATCATTCCTAATGCCACTACTAACCACGTTGTAGTACTAATGCCAGCAACTCCTTGAAATTCGAATGAAAACTGACAGATCTGTGTAAAAAGACACACTGATTAAACTTTGGTACCTACAATTAAAAAAATTCAAATAAACGTCAACTAAAAGTAGTTCGCAAAACTTCACTAATAATTGGTAGTTGAGCTGTCAACATTAGGGCTTGTTGGTAATTGTTAGTTTATTTCCTTTACAAAAAGCAATTTATTGGTTTTAGAGATTATTGTGTTTGATAATCAGCGAAGAAGAATTTTCTAGTACCTCACCAGAAATAACACAGCTGCCCACAACTTAAGAAACCTTACAAAGATGGCTGCCACAATTTTATGTCGTGGAGACAAAAAAGGTCCAGAACTCTGAATCATGAAAAAGTTCACAAATTCATGCTAGAAACATCAGTTAAAGAACACTTATTCCCGAAAGTAATTCTTTAATGCTTTATAGAAAAAACAATGTGTTTCATTCGTGTGAAAAACATTCTTCATTGCTCGTGTTATAGGCCTACGATCTCGTGCACTACTCAACTACTCGCATGAAAATAACGCTTTTCAACACCTGTAAAACAAATAACTGTTAGACTGGTTTTTATTGTTTTAATTCTATTATAGTAGGATTAAAGAGAAGTGTTATATAATTAGCACGTTTTAATAGTTAAAACAAAAATTATTTAGTACAATAAGTGGGCGAAGGAGATACTTACAAACGTGTACATACTACACCAGTATAAAGTATGCCACTAAGGCTGGCAACAGTACAAGCACTCTCCGAAATAATAAATGTATGTTTACACAAAACTTGGCATATTTAGATTGCTAGTAATATTTTGAATGATACTTCCTAAAATTTATTTCCACACTATAGCAGTTAGTAGCAAACTTGCAATTTCTATTGATTTTAAATTGTAAAAGCGGCATCAACGAGATTTATCTGGAAACTCTGGAAAAGTGGCTAATAAAAATTCGGTACTTACGTCGTAATACCATATACATTAATTAACCAAATAGAAAGTCCGCCAGTTTATGTAATGATATGGCACATATTTAAATGAACTACCTCTTATAGCTACTCTCATGCATCTGTTGGTGCCAAAAGTAGCGTGAAGTATGTAAAAGAAACAGTAGCCTTCCAAATTCATTAATTGATCCACATTTGCGCAAGTGCCAATTAAGGATGGCAATAATTGCTAGAAAGTTGATAGCTTAATAACAAAGTTGTTCGATGTAACACTGCCTTTACGTTCGTAACAATTCCAACTGTTAATACCTAATTATGGCAGCCTTTCCTTTAAATTAAGTTTATGCATTGCATGCATTACAGACTTGCGAAAGGACTTACAATCTCTGTGTTTGAATGAACAGGTTGATTACACAGCAATCTGTAAATTATTGTTGTGTACGGTCTGATCCTAAAAACGACGGCAGAAGCTATTTTTCTCTCATTTAAAGAAATGTACAGAGATGGACTTCTACTAGTTTTAAGAGGCACATGGTACATATGGCTTTACCAGGGCCATAGTTCGACATTTTGTCTATTTCTAGGCTTCATTTTTCACTTTTAACACTGGACTTAACCACCGTGTCTTTGGTCGGCTTTGTCTTGTCCTTGCCACTGTTCCTAAACCAAACACTTTCTTCACCATTCGCCTCCGCTCTTATTTTTGCATGTCCTAACCACCGTATTCGTTTATAAACTACGTTACTGACTCCTTTCCGTACATATCCGGTAGTTCAAGGTTGTTCCGTCTTTCCCATCTATTTCTTTTCTGCCACCTAATATTTTCCTATGCACTTTCCTTCCCATACCTCCAATTTGTATGTATCCTCAACATTCAATACCCAGGTTTCGCATCATATGTCACCGTTGTCGTAGTATTAATCTGTATACTTCTAATTTCGTTTTCGTGAAACAATTTTCAGCAGGTGTCCATAGTTTGTTTAATAGACTCTATTTCCAGTTCTTCTCCGATTCTGTCGTTTCTTATTCTGTCCATTCTAGTCACCCCTTTAACACCTCTTAAGTATTTCATTTCTGTTGCTTGCAGTCTACTTAAAAGTCTATCACTAAACATCCAACTTTTATTGCCATAAGTCAATATTGGTCTATAAATGGTCTGGTATACCGTCATTTTTGTCTTCTTCTTGAGAAGATCTTCCTCTTATTTCCTCCACCATATTACCTTCTCTCGTTATTAATACTCCCAAATATATGAAGCTATCCACCTTTTCTATTTTCATAATTCTACCCTTCTCTAATTCTATTTCCAATGTTCCTTCCTGGTCTCCATGTTTATTTGCATGTACTTTGTCTTATTCTTACTTATAGAAATAGGATTAGAAAATCCTATGTTTCTTGCTTCGACGTGAAATTATCTCGTTACTCTTTGCAACTCTATCTTCGATCTTTCTAGGATTATCACATCATCCGCAAATGCAAGACACTGATGGCTCTGCATATACCTGTAGTCTATTTCGGATAAGCGTTGCTAATATTTAGTACATTCTGTCCAGTAACGCGATTCCCCTACAATTGCTGCAAATCGCTTGATGTCCCCCTTTGTGAAAAGGAAATATTACACTTTCCTTCCATGTTTCTGGAATTTCTTCTTGTTGCCATATTCTTAGGATTGATTCGTAGGAATCAGCTGCTAATTGTTCTACCCCATATTTTATTATTTCAGCCGCTATTTCGCGTTTCCATCGGGACTTTTATTGTTGTTTGGCTGACTTATTACTTTACTTTATTACACTTCATTTTTTGGTGGTTCAGGAATGTATGTCGCATCCTCTTCTATATATTCCTCCTCATTGGTATAGAAATTGTTATTTTGCAAAAATCTAAGTCCTAATAATTTTGCATATACACATGCTAGAKGATGGATTCCTGCATGTTCATAAAGAAGACTGCGGGCATCATAAAAGTAAAAGCGAGAAATCAAGGCCAAGTCGCCACGTCAGACATAAAGGATAATCACGCAGCAATAACGCACGTTGCTTGTACACATCCTGACGTATGCGAGTGTGGAGTAGCAAAACCGTTAGGATGTCTGTTACCCCAAGGTCGTTTGCTTCCTAGTGAATCTATTTTTAATGAATTATAACGTTATAATAAATTATGTCATTGCGTGTAACACGTAATTGTATTGGGCATAGCTGTTTTCTAAAATGATGGCCGTAGGTGTGAGTACATTGATCGACCACCTTTAAAAGCACTGTCCTGCCACCAGTCCTATATTTTGTTGACTTATGCATCATTAATTTGCAATGTATGTTAATAAAGCTACGCTAAGAACGGATAACAAGCATTCTTCAGAATTTTGAAATGTTGTACACCTTTAGACCAATGAAAAGAGGCTGCTTCAAATACAAACAACTCTTCAAACAAATTTAAGATACTGTACATATTAATGTGTATAATTTTTGCTTTGAACTTTAAATCAATACATTTTTCAATTAATTTAGATGGATACCGTTTGAAGGAAGATCATTTCCTGAAAAACGTTTAAATAGAATGAGCCCCGTTAATAGTACCATAGCAGATCGAAGCGGAGTAATGCTTTCTGCAAAAGTGTAATTTGAAGGGACAATATTTGTTGGATTGCCAGTATAAGTTTGGCTGACTTGACAAACTGTTACAAAACGAAGCCGATTCATATGCAGCTCGTGTGGACAGCATTATAATAAACATTCATTTTATTTATACAGAAAGTTAATTATTGCCTGAAATTTGTTTTTAATTAACGTCGATGATATTTTATTGGGTTAACAGGCATAAGAAGAAATGAAAAAGTATTGCCAGCCTTAACCGAGTTTTGAACTCGAGACCTTTTGAACACTAGTCAAACGCTCTATCACTGAGCTATGACCTTGACCTCGATTCTGAATAGGGCCCTGATAGCTCAATGATAGWGCGTTTGACTAGTGTTCAAAAGGTCCTGAGTTCAAATCTCGATCAAGGCTGGCAATACTTTTTCATTCGTTTTATTTTCGGGTATTCATTTTGCTATAACTGCTTCAGAATTCTGGAATTCTGACAAATGCGTAGATTCAAGACAGCTGAAAATTTTATGTCCATTTCAATAGCAATAAACAAATTTCTTAATAATTTCTTAATTTCTTTCATCTTTCTGAGATGAAAAAGTCTACTAATATATTGAAAATCTATTATAATATCTGAAAGAATTTAGGTAGGTTAAAACTAAAAAAATCCGTTATACGAGTAAAGCTTCTTATTTGCAGAAATACTAAATATTCTTACTCTGAGGTAATATTCATGATTTCTTATACAAAAGTATGGAATAACTCGCTTATGTCTACAAATATAAACATTAGGTATAGCAAAACACCTTTAGCAAAATCTTTTTTTTTACTAGTTATCTTACGTTTCATACGTCAACGCATTACTATGGCAACGTAATGTTTTTTTATTGGTAACAAAGTTTTTTATTTATCCTTGAAATGACCTGTTTATTTTGTATGGTTTGATAATAAAATCTTTGTGAACAATTATTTTTTAATTAAACGACAAAATTAGTTATCAAAGCTTGAACGTCAATAAAAGAATCAAAAATAAAATTACGCTGCCGTGGAAATGAGTTCAGATATAAACACAAAATGTAGGCTAAGCAAAATAATGATCAAAAAGACCTTTGATAAGAACGGTTTGCTATAAAGTTCGCATTTACCCAAATAAACCTATTATTTCATACTTTAACTGGCCCTGTATAAAAAAACGAACTATGTTTTATACTTTTATACATATTTTGAATTGTTCACACATAAATGAATCTATAGTTTTACTAAAAAAATCGTTCTTTTTGAATTATACCTGGTTATTACACAGCAAGTAGTACCACTCCCGTTTATTTCTGCTTAGCCATCATTTATAACATTTCGTTTCAGTGTATTACGTAACGAATTGCGACACAATTTTAAATCACGTGTGCGTATGCAGATAAACAACAAGCACGTCTTTAAATTACCTGACGTATGACCTGAAACCACATTTATTTGAGATGACCTATCCTGCAAGAAATATTTTAAGGTGCTTACTTATGCAACAATGAAATTGAAATGGTCTGTACTCTATTAAAATCAAATATGAAACAGTAATAATCACTATTCGTTAAAAATTATTGATTTCAAATACTCTGAGAAATGATAACGAGTAGATACTAATAACAATATTTTTGAATTCATAATTTCACAGTTACTGTCTATTAGATTTCTTTGATTAAAGAATAGTTTTTTCAGAAGGAAAGAGTTTTCCTTAAGTAAACCACTAATTTGTGTCAGAATAATAAATGTTAAAGCTAGAGCTTAATACATATTTTGCTTGTTTTACAATTATTGTAAGAGTGATAATACACGCAGGATCAGCATTTTTTCAATTTCTTAAATAAAACCTCGAAAATCGGCACCCCATCTGGCGTGACTGACTTCCAATACAAACACAATTATTAAGATAAAAACTTATCGAAGTAAAAGAGTCAAGTTGAAACCCACGTACGTTATATATACGAATAGCAAAACATGTTCAAAATGTAGTCATTATTGTCTACACAAGTTTGCACTCGGCACTTCATGCAGACTCGCACTTGACATTTAATCGGATACAACTAGACAATAATCCTTGATTGGCTGTTTTTCCTTACTCTATAGACGTACGCATTTTTTCGCATTTAAACTTACAAACCATCGTAAAAATAAAAAATAACAAATCTGCCATTTTTGTTAAAATCTTCAAGTATTATGGGTTTAACTGTTTAAACAGAATATTACTGAAAATGTTGTAATCAAATCAAGATATTTTAATTACAAGCTTAACCTTATCTCAGACATAGGTTCATGGCTTTATTTATCTAGGCATTATAGATTTAAATATTCATAATTCACATTCTGAATAAGTCATCAAGCAAAATGAATCAAATTTTGCACGAGACGGATGTAGGAATATTTTCCATTCATATGACCAGCACAACTCTACTGTAATTTGTTTTACTTGTGCTTGCGTGTGATAATACTTAACAAAAATTCGTGTAGGTATGTGCATTGCAACATTAAACGTGGCTCACGGCTGTCCCTTTCAAACGCTATCTCTGCAGGCTATTCAACATAACCATTAATTATAACCTTTTCTATAAACTAAGTATTTAGAGCGGGTGATTTAAAACCCTTGTTTATAATACAGCGCTATCCTAAATTGCTCGTTCACTCTTGTGAAATGAATTGACTGACTTACGAGCAGATCACGATATTCCCAACATAACGATGGGCGTTGTAATACCAGAAGAACAATAAAATCGGAAATGAAGTCTCTTGCCAAATAATATGTAATTGAAAGCTGGCTTGCAACTTGCGAAATGACGGTAATAAAAACTCGTTGATCAGATCGCTGTGGTAATAACGAAGGCAATGTGTGGGTTGAGATTGTAGTTAACTTTTAAACGAGATACGTGTAATTTAAACAGGATCATTCGGTTTTTATCAGAGAGCATTCCGAAAATTAACAGGAAAATTCTGCTCAGAAGTAGTTCAACTGTGTGTACTGGGTAAAAGAATGCGTTATTGTCGTACCGTTCGTGTTTTCAGTAAAACGATTTATTGTTGTGATGGTAGTTTAAGTAATAAAGAATACACTTGCGAGAAAATTACAAAAATTATTTGACAAATTGTAGTGTTGTACTGAGTAGTACGTAAAATAATTGAATTAGTTTTTCTATGTTATGAGTTAACGATAATGATTACGTTGAAGATTTGAGAAATGCGTAATGGACGATTTTCGCTGATACCAATCGATATTCAAGTATCTACAGATGATCGACGTTTTTAGCATAAAATGCCTTTGTTTTAAGTGGTACGTTTGATTGTTTTATTTCCATCCACCTTTTTGTCAACCGATATTAGCTGAGCTCATATTCCTTGTAGGTAAATGAACCGCTTTGCAGTTGTAGGTTGGATCGGTGTAACATTCGATTGTTAATCTCGGGGCAGGCATAAATAATCATGCCATATACAATACGCTCCGGATCTTAGACTTTCAATTAAACAACCAGGGTCTTTTTATCTTAAGCCCTTAAGCTCCTAGAATTCACAGTCAAAATATATGTTTTAACATCAAATATTCTACAAAACCTTATTGTAATAAACCCATATTTTGGATTGTGTCTTATTGCTTATAGCCATTTGGCCATATGGGGRAAAACGGAATAAGCACCGTATAGGTACATAAACTAGACCATTTCTTCACTTGTCTTTAAAGTTCACAACTTACTAAATCTCATCTTAAGATGMAGGGAAACATTTTCCTATTCTTCAGAGCCACGACATTTTGAGCTTGGTTCGAAGGGAAAATACCGAAGAGTTTGGAACAACCATGTATACAGGTAATAGTCCTAAACCACACTTCCTATTACTCGAGACTTAAAAACCACAAGTCCCTGATGGACTAAATCACAAGTAATTAAAGGTCTAATTTAATTTACTATGATGTTTAAACTAGCAAAATATCATAAAATGTCAAAGCAGCCTTTAACATTGATTATTTGGCATCAAAATGCGGTCACAAAATTTTTAAACTGAATCTTTAGATATGGTTGTCATTGAATTTATATGTTAAAAATAAGCTGGGATGTGCTTCATTGTTTTGCTAATCCAGATTAGATCTGTACTTATATTATGATGTGCCCAATGTTGTATTTAAAAAATGTGTTCCTACTTGTAATTCTAGTTTGAGAACTACAATACAAGGCCAAAAGCAATTTTATGCAATTTTAGCAAAGTATTCGAAATTATTTTCTATAAATGTGTGGATATTTAAGTTTATAATATATTTTCTGCATGGATATGCCGAAGGCCTTTGTTCGGGTGCCAGTTTCTTGCTTTTTAAACTGGAAAAATTCAGTTTATCGGCGTACCACAGGACTCTTATCTTGGCCCCTTACTATTTGTTTCCTTTTCGTCGATTGTAGTCGATCAAACAAGCTTCTTTATGCTGATTTATGTTGCAAAACAACAATCATGCGCAGTTACATTTGAAGAACCTTGAACTCGATTTAGAATATTCAATTACCATTCAAATCAAAGTATAAATTTGCTAGTGTGTTCCAGTACTTTTATTAACTAAAATATTTTCTTTATTCTAAGCGCACGACAGTTAAAAAAATTGAGTTTCTCAGGTGCGTTGACAATGTGACTTCCGAGTGTCATCTGTCATTAGGTATTAAATCATCTACTGTTTCAGAACTAAGGTCACTAACATCACCTATGCATTTTGTTGCACTTTCCCATGAATGATAACATTCTATTTTGTGGAGCGAACGAAAAATTAAAGAAAAAATACTGTTTTAAACCGCTGTCGTTTAATTACAAGTCTAAATCCTGGAACGCATTTTATATTGAAATTTTATTTATTTACGCTGGCGATAAGATCTACGTTAGAATGTTACAGACAACCGCCCCTGGCACAAAACTGTTCTTTGCTCTCACCAAGTCAAAAAATTATATATAATTTTTAAATAGCTTTTTGGCAATATAAGTAACTGCTTCCACAAATATAACAAAATTTTACAATTTAAATAATAATTTGTTTACACAGAGTGATACATTAGAAGTCCAGGGGGTTAGTACCTATGTAAATTTATTTCCGAATTCTGTTCATGCTATCATAAGGAAAGATAATTTCGCAACGGTGGCACATTTCGTTATACCTATAACACACCCTACCAATTTCATTATTTTAAACATAATGATATGTTTTACTAGTTGGAATTATTATTTTGTGTGTTTTCTTGTCAAACACCACGCTAAAGACGTATAAGGTTTTATATTTGCGTGTCTTATATTACATTACATTTTACGAGAATGGCAGAATTAGAATTAACCCCAAAAATTTAAATAATATTGGACAAGCCATCAGCGATTTTAATCCATTACCGTTACAGCCTCAGGATTCCTCCAGAATTCAACCTTGGGTTGAAATAACTAAGTACGTACATAATGCATAGCGATTACTTTTTTAAGAATAGCTCTTCTGTTCTGCTTACCTCCAAATTTTACCCACTCATTACATTAGTCACATGCATAATTCTTAAGACCTAGTTTCTGCCACTCCTCTCCGAGAAAAAAAAAGAATGTCCTTAATGCAGTTGCAATGACGCGATATTACGCGTACTTATAAACCAGGAGATAGTCAGGTAAAAGTATCCCACCCTACATATCTGCTTATTATCGACAGGTCGGGCGGAGTAATCAAAAGAGAATAGAGTGTCTTTTTGGGTCAATGATTTATTAAAATAAATCCACTAACCAGGCCGCTCAATTAGCAGCGATAGAAGAATCACTTTCGCTATGATGCTTGAGAAGACATAAGAACGAATTGGGTACGAGTGCGAGACTGGAAAACTTGCGCTTAAACTGAAGCGTTTAATTTGTAATTACAAATCGGTTAATAATAAATGATTATGATAGTGGCCGGCTTCGTGCAAAGAGCAAACAGGTAATTTGATGAAAATGTTACACGAACAGTGTAGTTGTGTAATCTGATATGCTCCAGTTAGACTTTTTTTATTGTCGTTGCATATTTTATACTAATTAAAGCTGGTGTGCTGCGTGACTTTTCATGAAATGTTATGAAAACGCTAGTTAATTTTGTCATAAATACGAAAAGTTAGGTATTCCATAAAAAAGTAGGAATGTGAAGTAAACTAAAAACAACATTACAAGTTTAGTAGTGATTTTGTAATCATGTTTCATAATTGGGTATGTAAATTTGAGTTCATTAAAGCAGAGATGATAATATAAAGAAGAAATATATACCGGGTATTTTAACTCAGGTCCCGTCTTCTGTAGCTCAGTAGTTTGTTATTGAAATTTTGATATTCTGTAAGTTTGTTTATACTCTAGATCGCTCTTTAGAAAAGTATTTTTGATTATGCAGAAAATGGGACGTCATAATAATATATATATTTTTATGACATGCTATTATTTTATCAGCCTCTTCTTCTGATAACAGCCGTATCACAAATACTAACACATTTGGAGTTATTTGTCTAAACGACAATTTTAATAGATAAAAGTCGAAGACGATTTTGAAAAACTACTTTAAACATATATTTTGTAACTATTTAACTGTAATAACATAAATCGACATTTCTAAAATTGAAGACATAAACGAAGATGAGTAAATATTGACTCTGTTACCCTTCCTATAATAGCTCGGGAAATGCGTTTTTAATTCTTTGATAGAAAGTAACGGTCGTCAGTTGATAATTCAGATACAAATTCAAGGGAATTCGCCCGGGTGTGTGAAATAAAGAATACCCTTTCAATACAGCTGAGCTTTTAAGCGATTTTACATAAGCCACCTTCAGGGCTTCTACAACAGTATTATTTGATATGGTAGAGCGCGCTTACGCAATTTCGTAAATTGTAAATAAGAAAGGTTTTGTCATATACTGTTCAGTTAACAATGTATTAAAACTCTACTGTAGAAGTCCTGAAGATGGTGTGAGTAAGGTCGACTCTTTATCGCACTCCCTTAGTTGTGCAGTCCTGAATTAATACTTAAATTTCTAATTCTTTGTTGCATGTTTCCTGGTTTTTGCATAAAAATCGATTTGCAGAGGCCCATTCAAATGGGCGTTAAAATAATTCACATCCACACATTAATCGGCCACCTGTACTACTGATCAACTTATTTAAAAATTCCTGAATTATGGTCAATTTTATATATAACTAGCGCCCAGTTAAAAAAGATGCCTTGTTCAAAGTCTCCTTTCTTATTTGATGGTGGAACTGAATATGATGGGTATGGAAATAGTTGTCCCTCAAATCTGCTTTCGGGTTAACGAAAACAATTCGCTAACAGATCATAGCTCAGTTAATTAATGTTCTTCAGCTGGGGCCGGTCTGTTTCTAACTTAATTTAGACACCATTTGCAGAAAAAAAAACAATTTCCTTCGCATTCTTGTAATACGAAAGTCCTATTGACAAGGTCTTCTTGGTTGTATTATATGATAGATGTAGTACGGTACACAGTACGAAGAACTAATAACGCAAAGCTACCAGTGTTTCACACTTTCTTCTGTTATTTTGTCGTCAATATCGACTTTTGCACTTTAATAAACTCTAATGTTGATAAATTTTTCAATGTCACCTGCAACTTGTACCTATTCATTAAAGTAGTTAATAAAACTAGTTTTTCGAAAATAACTCGGAATGAGTTAGGTGTGCATAGGCTTGTAATTCGAAAAATTGTTCGTTTTCAGGTTCCCCGACGAATGATGCAAAAATCAAGAAAAATTCCGATTTAAAATTTAAAAAAAATAAAGCTTTTAATCTGAAAAGTTTGATAGTAAATTGAGCACACCTGTAATGATTCCGAACATGCAATAGAACTTGATTAAAAATATTGTGTGATTGTACCCAGTATTAATGTTATTAAACGTATTTTTTATTACTTTTTTTCTGTTTCTATTTTTCACAGTAGTCCCTCAACCGCTTTAAAAAAAATTGAGGAAATGTAAATAAGTGTGAAGGAATCTTAATAGGTACAAAAATAATAGGTTGCCATTAAAAAGTGTATCATTATGACATTACACTTTTTTGGGGAAATTCAGCATTATCAAAAATATTTTCCTGATATGCGCCCTGGAATATAAATAAAATCTACAATAATCACAATTTCAACAAAGGAGCTACAGAAAACGGAAGTTGAGATGAAGGACGCTGCAGATGTCTAAATTCCCAATATTTTATTTGAATAATTTCCTAAGTTTTCGAAAGTAGATGTATTCCATTTCCATTTTTAAGAAGCATATACAGTAGAACTTAAAATTATTTAAATTTAAAATTACTATTAATTGTATCTCACATTCATATGTAACTTCACATGGAAATGGTTTCACAAATCAAACTCAGCAGAGCATAATAAAAGAATTGAAGTAGTACTAGGTATTATTTAGTCCATTATCATTAAAATTTTCTTTGMAGTTTGCTTGCAGCTTATAGATTATAATTACAATGAAGACATGTTAATAATTTTAACATTATGGGTAGCTGTTTAACAATGAGAAAGTATCAAGTATCGCATATTATAGAAATTTCTACTCCGAAAGTGACTAATCTATAAACCATTAACTATAATATAGCATAATTAGGAAATACGGTGGTTACGTGTACTGAGCATCCGTATAATACAAAATAAAACTCGCATATTAATAGCATCAAGAAAAGATCGCGATGTGTCAAAAAACAATGCCAGTAATAAAATGATCACTACCTATACCATATATTGCATATCTATTTACACTAGGTATCTTGGGGGTGCGGGCATCTTCACTATGCGTTACGCAGATGATATAACCGCACTGTATGTATGATCAGAAAAGTTCGAAATGCTGATGGTGTTTACGCGGCATACGTAATAATAAAATATCATAAAGCACTTACTATTTAGTGTGGTCACAATAAAACTAACCTGGCTGACAACAATATGACAATCGATATAGTTGATTTAGGATTTATATACCTTCTAGCGAGTTTTTGTAAGAATATCAGACTAGACACATATGTGCGAGCGCTGAGCGAGTTTTTGCTGACATCAAGAATGTCGTTTAGAATAGATATTAATTTTCTTTAGGTTTTAGGTACATATAAGCATTTAATAAACTTCCTGAGAACATTTCAAGCAAGTCAATGTAGATTTGGTCACTGGGTACCCAAATAATTGAACAATATTCAAGTCTAAATCTCATCAACTAGTAAACGAGACGATGTATGCTAAGAATGTTCCTATAAGCTGATCAAACGAACAAACTGCGTTTCCTGAATTATACAATGTTGCAACGCTTGTTAGATAAAAACCGCCACCCACAGAGTGGAACAAGCCGTATGTGAAATTGATTTTTGCTTTTTACTTTGCAAAAATGTCTAAGCGTTTTACCCGCAGCTCCGATGCTAGTCATCATGGCTGGCATTTTTGCGAGAGAAAATACAGATTTCTAATTTAACAGTGTGCCTCACTCAAATGATTTTCGAGGATCATATTCGGTTCACCTTGTCGACATTTCAGGCACATTAATTATTACTTTTACCGCCAAGCTACAAATATACGACTTGACCACTAATTACGTATATCATTACGAATGTCCACTGCTTTTAGCGAACGTGAAAACGAAAACTGTTAAAACCACGCGCGACTTTCTACGCGAGAGACGGTACCAAATGATTATAGGTAAAAGCCTGGGAATGTCTTGCCAGTCGGTATACGTTTGTAGCCAGTAACCAGTGTCAAATAAATCCACAATACGCATATCTCTTATATATCGTATAAGTATAAGTGTTGTATTATCTACACCTAGTAACGTTGTGTATCTGGATGTCTTCTACTAGACAAAAAAATAATGGCATAGGCATTAAGCAAACAACGTAGAAAACAAATACGTAAATAAGTATTAAAGAGTATTCAGGAAAAGTAAACCTTATTGACAATAAAAATATTATAAAGTGTAAGAAACACCGTGTATCTATACCTATCGAATGTCTGCATTGCAAAAAGTACATTAATAATATTAATTTTTGATATGAAACGTCATATCTTGCTTTAAAAATTACATCATACTAATCTATATCAAACAAAACTTAAAATCCATTGAAACCGAAACCTTAAATATTTTCCAAACGCGTTCTGTTTAAATTTTGACAGATGTAATACTTCCTTGTAACAAAGTTTAAAAGTTTTCTGTTTATCAGTTCCTGAAAATCAAAATAAATAAAAATACTTTGGACTTGAACCATTACTACCGTCAACATGTTAACAAATTTGCTTAAACAGCTCTTAAATCAATTTTATGCTCCGAACAAATCTTGCAACATTCAGATTTTTCCAAAGTATTTGTATTCAATACAGAGCATGGTATAAGTGGAATTTTGTCACAAGGAGAATCAACACTAAACAAAAGCGAATTCATTCTAGAAGAAGACAGAAGTACCTAAGATCATAATAATCATATAGAGAAATAATCATGAGTTAGCTTGCCTTTTTAATTGCAAAAATTATTTGTTTCTATAAATTCAGCATTTCTTGTCAAAAATATACCAGAAACTATCAACGAATTTCTGCAGTACCGCTAGAGAAATAGTAAAGTGCTACAAATAGAAATTCTAAAAGAAAATATATGTTTACAAATTTTCCTAATGATTTCTTTTCTTTTAAAGAGCTCAATGAATATTATATATACCATTATAATTTGATAATTGAAATACTCTACCACGACTCCTAAAAACCCCAAAAATTAAACATTTAATTTTATTACCTTATTTTGTAAAAGAAGTATCTTCAATCTTTTGATTTCTTGAGGTGTTCTATTCATCGATTAAGTTACAAAAAGGTCACTATACAAGAAAACATAATTTCAGTCTTATATTTAAAAAAATAGTGAGAAATAAAATAATTAAAAAATATATTTTTAATGAAATATTCAAACCTTGTACGAATCGAATAGATGGAAAATAGAAACGAATACTAAAGCCATTATAGTAAATTGACTTAATTCCAAGCATATAGTAAAAATGAAGATGCGAAGATCTTAAAAGAAGACAATAGTAATTCTCTAGGTGTAAACCTTCAGGTAACGTCAGTACCCATAAAAAATGCAAATGGCTGTGTAAAAAGAAAACGGAAAATCTATCAAAATATTTCAATCCTGTCCGATTAATAAAACGCATTGACAGTCCAGTAAGGCTTGAATGGAAATGACTAAAATCATAGATATAGTAGGACCTCTGCCAAATTCTTTTTTACTCCTTTTGAAATTACTTTTGGTTATAAGACATCCAACCCAGAACTTACGATACATTTACGATGATTGTTATTCCGGTTATTTAACACTTAAATATAATAGATCCTATCATGGAAATAATAATAATATTATGAAACCAAATTAGCAAGCAAGGACAAAGAAAATCATCACCTAATTTTAAAAGTCCCTTAGGACTGTTAAAATCGATGACAACAAAACAATACAATACAATTTCAATTATCTCCTTAACTCTAATCTGTAAAATTTATGAAAATTCGTTATTTATCAATACTGGAATTGCTTAAAAAGTAAAAGCAGTTTTGCTGCTTTCCAAATATTAACACATTTTTCACCTAAGTCTAAGAACCTTTAAATACTAGAATATCTATAGTAATGACTAATGAGATTAATAATTTCACGAACTGTTTTGGGCTTTTTTACAGACTTTTAGTTAATAGCAAACGGGGTATCAAATTCGAACAGCGAAACCGTACGTCAAAAATTCCTATGCATGAAGTACCTTGAAGTAGCTTAGATATACTAATTAATAAGGAGCTAAAATAAATTAATATTTTCTATAATATGCAGTTAGTTATTGATTTTTATAAGTAAATATAACATAAATATACGTTTAGTTGGTATACAGATATAATCTAAATAAAATAAATACTTATGTAGAGTTCTCTAAAGAATTATTTAAAACCTAGTAAAGTTATTGTTCTCAAAGCAAACTGAAGCCTAAACCTCGATTAAGTATGGAAACTTTGAATGATACACATATAGAATGGAAATAGCCAGAAATATCCAAAGAACGTTAAGGTCATTTCGAAAAACAAACATCTTGTTAATGAGACATTTTTAAACTGTCCCTACAAACAAACAAGTATAGTACAATCTATAGACAAATCGTTAAGCTAGCATAGATAGTTTGATGCGACATCTGAAATACAGGTAGCTGGCAGCAAGGACAGTAGATTAGAAATTCCGCTATGAAAATATTCGAGAAAGTCCATGCAACTGCCTAATCAATGCATGTTTATCAGATGTTATAAATCAGCAACGTATTTGCTTTCCTATTACGAAAGAAAAAAAATTGGAACTTGGAAAGTTCTTTATCTTAACCTTTCTTAGAAATGAATCTTGTCTTGTATGGTGAGGTATAATGAGCAAGTAGCAGACACTTATTTAGAGAACGAACAAGTGTACAAGAAAGAGCAATTCACTGAATAGATTTGTAGGTATTGACAGGTTATTAGTGAACAAATCGCATATCCATAATATAAATATTTTACATCCTTCATACTATTATTGGATTGGGGGACAGAGCTTCGTTGTTCTTGGTGAGCCTTTTGTGAAATAGGTTTTATGTGATTTTAACATTTTAACAACGGTACGTTGCGAAATGCCAGCTTCAACTGATACTGAACGAGTTGCGAATGTTGATTTTAGGTTTACATGTAGCAAAACTTTTATTTGTGCCACTTTACCAGTTGCTAACGTTTATTTATAACTGTAAGAAACAAAGAAATTGAATGAAGAAGATTAGCCATAACTATGTTATTTTTTAATAGCCTATATAAACATAACAAAGTGAAACATAAATAAAATCATAGGTAAGGAAAGCAGATAAAAGCCAATGAAATGATAAATCTCTCCATTTATCCTCCCTCTAGTTCTAAGATCGCGATACATTGTTTTTTTATGCAAGGACATAATTATTGTTTTTAAATAGTTCTTACAATGGCAATGTATAAAACTTGTTACCTTGCATTTGTTTCAAGACTTTACCAGTTCAGTACATGTTTGCTGAACCTGAAACTCAAGTCTATGGTACCGGTTTAGGATATGTATTGTCCATACTGTTAAAACATTCTAAAACAAGCAAATAAACTTTTCTTTGGGATTCCAAAAGGTATTTAGATTCTTTCATTTTAAGTAAAACAGAAACTAATATGAAAATTAATTTTATGGAAACAAATTTAACAACAGCAGTAACCTATTTGACGTGTAAACACTGACACACTAATTTTTTCACAAAGTTAAAGTAAAATGACACACTTATCGAAATTATAAAAAAATAAATTAGGTATGGCGATAGGTTGCGGACACATACAGAAGCGTGTGGATATGTGTAAAGTAAAGTAAAATCTAACTGCTAAAATGAAAAGAATTTGGAACTATTAAAAATCTGCGGAACTTTGTTAAGATGGTTATCATCATATATGTCAGCGGCAGAACTCAAGTAAAATCGATAAATGGTTTTAAATCATCACCATAGTGGGTCACTTCAGGTGTACCACAAGGTTCGGTTTGGGGCCTCTGCTGTTCTTAATTTATATTAATGATATTAGGCATTGTTTTGAATTCTGCAATTTTCTTCTTTATGCTGATGACCTAAAAGTCTTCGCTCCCATAAGTAATATCTCCATCTGTATACTATTTCAAAACGACCTATGTCAATTCTATAATTACTGTAAAATTAACAAACTGTATTTAAATTTCAGTAAGTGCTGTTCTGTTACATTTTCTAGAAACATTATACTATTTTCCTTTGACTATAACTTTGACAACAATAAGATAAAGGCCGTTTCTCATGTCACTTTCGACCAGAAAATGACCTTTTCTGTGCATATAGATAATATAGCTTTTCATGCAAATAGTTGGAATTTATAATTCGAACAACTAAAAATTTTAGTCCTATTGAAGTTATAAAAAACCTGTACTTCGCATTTGTATATATATATACAAAACAAATTTTTAAGGTATCTTCATTTTAAAGTTGTGGGTTCCTATGAGTTAATAAATGCCACAACACTGACCCGAATGTACAACATAATGAGACTTAGAAAAAAGACGATTAGTAGCGGATTTGCTTTTTCTCCACAAAATAATCAATAGCTCAGTTGATTTACCCTCTTTGCTCTCAAGTATCTTCTTAAGCGTTCCCGTGTACAACAGTCGTTTTTTACCTTCATTTCGCGAATATCTCTTCCGAACCAATTTAGGTCGTAATGGACCTTTAGCCCGCGTTACTAGATTATATAATTCGCACTGTTCTGACTTCGATATTTTCCATAACTCTTTGAAAAAAATTACAGCTTTAGTAAAATTAAAATTCAGACAATAGTGTTTCGTTTGTAAATTTTTCTTAGCTTAGCAATGTTTCTTATATGTAGTTTGAATATTGCATAATGCTTTATAGTTTACTTATTGTATTCGAGAATACTGACCTATATGTATATACTTTTTTCTTCTTTTTTTCTGTATATTATACTTATATTATTATCACTTACTTATGCTATTTTGCTTATCATCAATAACTGTTTTTTCTTGCTAATATAGATAGACTTATTAGTTTTGTACACACTAAATTGTAACATTCACGTTTGGTTATTCTCACGTTTAGCATAACTATGTTTTTTTTTAGTGGGTGCCATTTTGGGCTTGCCTGTTCGCACCCCCTGTAATAAATAAATTAAAAAATAATAAATAAATAATAATTGTAAAAAAATTGCAATGGACGTTGGAGCAGTGAAGTCGGTAATTGTATGAACTCGTAAACATGATATAAAATTTAATACAGGATGCTAAAAAAATAATGAAAGAGTAAAATATTTAAAGATGTAGTGATAAAAAAAGTAGAAAAGTCTTATAAAACCAGGGTCCGCAAAGTAAGGGTAACAAAGGAAGCTTCAGGCAAAAACAAAAAATAAAGTTATACATGATGTTCAAAGTGCGCTCTTTCCAGTTCTATGCAGGACATCTTTGTCCGAAGGATATTCGAAGTCATTCTAAAACTCTCTCTTATGCGTGGATTTGTTAGCATTTTTAATTAAGTCGTAGCTACAGCCCCTCAAGGTTATTTACAGTAGTATCATAAACTAATATTTTCAAATATTCCTCAAAAAGAAATCCAGCATGTTTAAATCAGGAGATCTTGCAGGGTATATTACAGGCCCGCCCCTTCCTACTCAACTATGCATGCATGGTGTAAATGCGGAACCATATTTGTTGCCTTTGGCTTAACAAATGTAGTTAAAAACATCAGCCGCTGTGTTTTGCAGAATGGTTAGGTAGCGCCTGTTAATCAGTTTGGTAAAACAACAGACATAGAAACCTGTCACCTACAATGCCCATACAAATGTTTAATAAAAGAAACGTGCCTGATCAGATTCCATTACAACGTGGGTACTTTTTCGGCCTAAAAGATGCGTATTGTGAAAATTAACAGCTCCATTTTGTGTGAACCCAGCCCATCAGTGAAGAGAATATTGGCAAGAAAACGGGGATTATAAATTTTGTAGTCAATATCACGCCTGTAAAAGCTTTATATTTATTTGAAATTCAAAATGTTTTGTTGAAAATATGAGTTCTTGGACTTTATCTTCGTAATTTATTATCCTCAAACCAATTTTTAATTTCCATGTGCTCCTTACTCATAGGTGAGAATAAAGTATCAAGCTGGATGTTTAAGTGAAAATGGTCGTGTCATTTGCAAGTAATATTAAATTACCGGATCTGACTTCTGGCATTGTAAAACATTGCATTTATGTAGACTAAAAACAATAGCGGGCCCAGTACAGAACCCTGAGGTACACCGTATTTTATTGAACTTTGATAAGATCTACCGCCGTTATAGTAGGTAACCTGTTTCCTTTCAATCAAATAGTTTTCGAGCAGTTTTAAGGTTTAATTCCACATGCTCCAACTTTTTAGTGTGTCTATCTGAATAACACAATCATATGCTTTGGTTAGGTCAAAAAATTACCCAAGCATATTTGTTATTTTCCATTCCCTCAATAATTCCCCTAAACTATAGTTCGTGAATAGCGCTAATTCGGTAGATTTACCTCGTATAAAGACAAACTGACTTTTGTGCAAAATGTTTCGCAAAATTTATAAGTTACTTAAACAGGACCTTTTTTATTATCTTGCCAATAGGTAGTAGGCACAATCGATATCGGGCGATAGATTTTTGGCAAGTTTGGGTACTACTTTGACTAATTTTAAGCATTTAAGAAAAGATCCTTCCTTTATTGCTAAGTTTATTAATTTTGTCAATAGAATATTATCAGGTTCTTGATACATTTGAGGAGTTTACATTTATATCGTATTAATCTTTGGAAGTATTTTTCTTCATTTCACAAACTACGTCGCGCAGTTGATTATAATAAGTTATTTCCTCAAAATTAAATGAGATCCCATTTTGTTTTCTGCTACAAATTGGCAATGTTTATTTACTTGACGACATATTTCTTGTATTGATGTTTGCTACAGAAGCAAAATAATTGTTTAGGTCATTTGTTTAAATTTTTAGAATTTCCTCGCTTGGAGTTTATAAGAGATCAAGCTCTTTTCCTAAAGTTGGCGCCTTCAGATAAGAATTCATCACTTGCTAAATTTTTCTATTTAGATATTTCAGCTCGATAATATTTCAGATATGCAGAATGATGAAATGCAAACTCCGTACGACCATCAGGATTTGACTATTTCAATTCATCTAAAAATGTAAACATTTTATCTCATTTGCGGCAATCTGATGCCGTTAAACCAGTTAACTATATTTTACTTTTTAGATATTAATTTAGACTTCAGAGGAAACGCAGCTTGTATTTCATTAACGATGATACTTAAGAATCTATCAAATTTGCAATCGTGATTCGTCAGTGAAAGACCAGTCCACACCGCTGAGACTTATTCTGTATCCACGCTACTATATAATTTCTTCTTCTGTTTTGTCTTCTAAAAAATACAATTGTTTGGTCAATGAATTCGTATTGTTCCAAATATTCGATGTAAAGGAATCTGGCGATTTAGCGCGACCATACATGAAATTGCATGTCGGTTAACCATATCAAACGAAAACTTGTGCACTGACAACTAACAGTCAAATACCTAATATTTATTTCACAAAACATCAATCAAATATGATTAAAAAATGCAAGTGCTTGCAAAATAAAAAAGGGGTAAAAACGAAAATAATCCTCCATATCTCAGAATCCGTTACTTTGTGGACTCATATCTTTATTAAAATTATTATTATTATTATTTATTATGTATTTATTATTTGTTTCAATCCATAATACTACTACCTACTTCTTAAAATATATTTTACAATATTTTTCAACGTTCGGTATAAAATATATTAATATTTCTTCTAAAAAAACTAATCTCATATAGGTAACAAATCATAGTAAATAACGAGTAAATACGTTTTTGTTAAGGTTCCTACATACAATTAAATAAGTTATTCATTTTCTGCATTTCTGAAGTAACACATATATAATAGTGCATGTGGTGCTGTTACATCTATTGATTTCATGTATTTTTTCTACAATAAATACGAAAGACTTACCCAAAGCATGTTGCCGTTCTATCCGCTCATTAAAGTCACCAATCTCAGTAGCAATGTACACACATAGCACGTCAAAGTTCCAGTGAAAACAAGCGCGTTTTCTAAATAAACGAGCCCATCAACATTCACACCTCCGAAAGGGAAAAACTGGCATTCGAGTCACAACACAGGGCGACTGAACTTCTTGAATACTAAAATCTTCGTGCAGGATAGCACTCCTGCGCGGCGCGTAGCAACTTCTTGAACGGTACGACACCAACGAAAGTTCTTCAGACAACTATCGACTCTTTAGCGGCAGGACCGCTGATGGCCAGGTGAAAGGTGAGGCCCACGAGCGGGGGTAGGTCTGTTTGCACCTAGCGGCAATGATCCAAGTGCAGCAATTGTCTGTTTGGCCGACATGCAAATGCGGTTATGAATACTTGTGGTCATGAAACTTGCAGAGATCTGTTTAGCAAACAATGAGGATCAAAATATTGCATCTGCATTTAATACATGACCGATGGGTTGTTGACATAATGCATTCGGTGACTGAATAATTGAGAACGATAAAATAATAAAGATGTAATAATAATAATAATAATAAACAAGTTTGTTGATAGGCAGAATTTAGACTAGGATAAAAAATGGGAGGGAGTCTAATATTAACATCAAAATCATAAAAATAATTTCTCAAATAAATTTTAAGAACATTGATGTCTATTAACAGGCGTGGCAGGAGACTCGCTAAGCGGTAAAGATAAAAACTACTGTAGGTATCGCAAACTCATTTCTCGATCATAGTACAATGTCACAGATCTTGGCTAATTTGATTCGGTTTCGATATACAGGGCGTTCTGCCAATTCGACTAATTTCTTTTAACACACGTATCTCGATTACCATAATAGGTATTTTTGTATCTAGAACGCGAAATGATACTTTTGCATTCAAGAATGGAATGAGAACGCAAAAACATTTCGTGTTCGAGATATAAACAATATTATTTCGAAAACTGCAATATTATCAGATAATTGTATGTATAACAATTTAATTTATATTTAAAATCCTTTAAACTACTGTTTGAATCAAGACATTTTAGGTGCGGTGGCGTTGCCTGCCATAACAATAGCAACCTAATGAACAATATACATTGTTTGTCAGAAAAATAATTTCAGAATTATAATGTATTGTAATTTCCTAAAGAATGTTTAATTGAAAATTAGCTCGGAAAGTGAATATAGTGCAGTCATTTAAGGTTTTATCTGCGGAAAAATTCCTAGTGAGCTGAACATTTGTATACACCTTTATTACAGCGTTGTAATGAAGATGTGAAAAATCGACATTGATATAGTCCCTATAACTTTAGCCCGAATGCCTTCTTCACAATCATATGCTTTAAAATGCTTGCAGCATACCTACTATTCTTGCAGTTTTACATTTAAACTGATTTACGTTAGAATCTTTTCTTCTTCCTCGTTTTTTGTGAAGTAATGCATCCTTTAAAAACGAAAAAAGGAAAGTGATTTTCTTCACTTGGGAGAAGCTATTTTTGCAAATAGCTAAGCTACATATCATCCCTAGCATCTGAAAAAAGGCAACATTGACTTTCTTACAACGGTAGGCATCTCGTGACGTCATCTCAGTTACGAGGCCACCTTATCCTACTACTATCTATCAACATTGGCACGGCGTCATAGAAATAACGTGCCAACCCGATAAAATTTAAACCCTCCTACCTACCTACTAGATATACACGAACTACTTGATAAAAGAAAAAAAGAACTACAAAATAGCCTTCCAAATGTTACCCAACCGATAATTTCCACAACTTCTATTAGACATTTATAATATTTTTATCTAKGTAAAAGTTTTGCTTTATCAAAGTCAATCAGGGGCGGATCCACGGTGGGGGGGGGGAACTGCGGGAGTAAAAAATCAACAATTGAACATTTAACAATAAAATTATCGATAATGTTTTAAATATTAGTTACCGCATTTCCATCATAAATGACGCTCTGCGAAGAAAAGGACTTTGAGTTGCTAATTAATTTCATTTACCCTATAAGGATTCAGTTGAAAATAAGCGTATTTCCGCGTGGGCGCGTTCTCAACAAAAGAGATAGTGGTAGATTTGAAACTATGAAATACATGTTGTAATATGTATCAAAAATAAATCTATGGTTTACATTTACACATTTCTTAAATAAAGTACAAAATTATGTAGTTCCCCCCCACCCCCCCAAAAATCCTACTCTGGATCCGCCCCTGAAGTTAATCATGTGTTTAATCAAATATGAGTGTTCAGCTACGGAAGATTTATCTATCTGTTGCAGCCTAGTAGCACGTATGTGTTCTTTCAAACGCGTACATCATACTTTTCTTTTAGTTTGACATATGTAACACTTGCCGCAAGAACAAGTAATTTTGTAAACACCTTCACTTTCTAAATGTACTTCACCTTTAGTAGAAATTAAAATTTTATCTAAATTATTATATGTATTGTTGGAGTTTTTTCGTTGTTAACAAAGAAAAAAATACGCCGATACACTCGACAGGAAGGAACTTACGTTGGAATGAGCGTTCTTTGATCGTATTTTTCTGCGAGGTCTTGCTAAAAAGGCGGCGGTATGTTTTTCGGTAGAAAACCCGTGAAAACATTCAGATACGTGTAAACAGAGATTTCATGTGGTCTTTTCTCGTGACGATATGTGCTCACTTCTCCCACTAGTTCAGGATAAGGAACAAAAAAAAGGGCAAGGGAGAATGCATGTGGGCACAAATATGAAAGAATAAACAACTAAAAAATAAAGATCCAACATGCATTATATGTCAATGTAACAGTTTTATTATTTATCACGGCCAATTTGATACAAAAATGATTTACTTAAGCAGTGAAAATGTGAACTCTAACATTCAACTACAATTTTCTCGGAAAAGGTCAATTTTAGCCGCATGAACAAAGAGTACCTTTTTTTGTTTACAAATTACAAAGTATATCATCGGGTCTAAAAGATATTTTTGAAAAACTGTTTCTCTTTCCCCATGTTTTAAAATTTTATACTGTAAAATAGTGTTATTTTTGCACCAGTTGTCAGATTCCGAGAGGTTGCCCACATAATGCAGGACACCCTGTATAAGTAGTGCTACAAATCACAAGCCATGCAAGTATACTTCATTAGTATCTAGTTTATTGTTCAATCATTTATAACCGTTAGAAACCGAGATTCCAGATGAGTGCTGTAATCAGTCACGTTGAAAGAGCATGTGTTTATAAAACAGTTTTCACGTATAATATTGCTAATTTCATGAATATGTAGTCATTTTATAATACATTATCAAGAATAAATAAAAACTGCACTTTTTATAGGATTACATATGAACCTTAAGGTGTGTTATATTGTTTTTCAATAATGCTGGATATTCAAATTCACTGAATTATCAAATGTAAATTCATATAATATGTAGTGCATTAAAGCGCTACGAATACTGTGTTAGTGATAGACTACTACCCTAACCCACCCTAACTCATGGGAAATGCCAAAATTTAATTTGCAAGTACTGGAATTAAAAAAGCATGCACTTAAGTTATTCAGTACAATTTGTTCCAAAGAAGCAATACCTCTCAATTTTTTGTGCAGTTAATAGAATATCGTGTCCTTGAAAATGAAGAAACTGTTGTAAATGTGTAATTTAATTATTTTGTGAGAGCTGTTGATCTTTCTGTTTTTTAGTACTATTCAGTATGTATGCGTGTAAATATTAACACTGCCTTTATCAAATTATTTTCTTTTTTGGAAAATTTAAAAGTTAGGTATAAATAAAATATTAACAAGTGAGGATGTTTCAAAATTATTACTAAAACGTGAGACAGAATGAATGTGTTTGAAATAATCCAAAATGTCTATGTCTGACAAAGCCAATCAATGTATGACACTTTCAAAAATATATACAGATGCTTTGCAACATAAAATTAAATTTTTAAACGTCATATGCTATGGTCATTGATTTGAATTTATCTGGTGTGAGTACTGCCCCGGTGTTTATTGGTTCCGTTAGATTGCTCTGGAAGCATTCGCATGATGGTCGTTCATTCGGTAATCTCATACGATCAGTCCAAGTAAGGACGAAACTGGATCGTGGCAACAGGTTGAGTCATTCTATACAATCTTTATGAAACCGAGATGTAAATAGGATATTATAGTCTGCATAATGGTTTTGTTAGATTGCAAACGGACTAATATTTCGTTTACACCACTCAGCATCAAAAAATAATGTAATGAAGCCTTTACTAGACAGCTGTAATAAGTAGCCAGTCAGTATATTACGAACTACGAAACTCATTTCTTTATATCTCTTTTTATTTAAACAAGTAGGATGGATTTAAGCATCAAAAATGTAGACCATAAAGAAGGGGCGGGTATTTTTCTATTAATCAATTAAAATAAGAGATTACTACTTCTTTAGCCACAATATTTACGTTTCTGTTCTCTATGCACGACATTTTTTTTCAATTTCTTGACGTTCTTGTTTTTAGATTTCTTCAGGGGCAGAGTAAACGTCGCTACATTAGCTTCTGCCAGAATGTCTTAGATACAAATACATCGTTTTCTTCCTCTATTATCTCTTTATCTCATATCTCTATACACACTTTGGCAATGAAATAGTATAATTTGTTGACAAAATAATGAGAAATTAATTAAAATGCATGTCTATGCTGTGCTGTCTACACCTCAACCAACTGCAGATAGATCTATTTCGCTGTCATTACAGCTCATCAATGCAGTTTAGGTCTAGTGTAGACAGCACGGCATAGAACTGGTTTTGCTATATACCAAAGCAATGGTATGATGTAAGTAAGAATTTAGGATGACAATGCCATCTGTCAGCATTACACTGACATGATGACAAAGCCACCTAGCTGCCTTAACGGGTACTACTTCCTAAAGGAAGTGACCTGTAGCCTGACAAATTGGCATGCAACTGCATACTTCAATTTGACAGCAGGCCCCCACAGCACTTTTTGCTAGCGGGCAAGAACCACTGATCTCTAAATAACTGGCTGTCGCTTACATACCAAAATGCATGTAAATTATTTGTGATAGATTTACGCCACTTTAGCGCCTAGCCGCTGGTCCTTGTACTAAAATTTTGACAAAGGTTCGCTTCTGCGGTAAATATAACGTTAATGATTGACGGTTAAAATCATGAACTCATCATCTGTCTGCAGATTTCCAAAAGATGATCGTTGTAGTGTTTGAGTAAGAGACATGTACAGTACAAACTGGTTGTTACGTTTACTCATAACCATATTATGTAGTTAAGGATCTAACCTAAAATTTGAACGCGCCGTTAAATTAATAGTACGAGTACCAGCGGCATGGTGGCTACTTATTACAGTTTTGAATGACTTATGCGATATCCAATTATTTAGAGATCAGTGGCAAGAACTGCCATACATTAAAATGCATGTCTATGCTGTGCTATCTACACCTCAACCAACTGCAGATAGATCTATTTCGCTGTCATTACAGCTCATCCGTGCAGTTTACGTCTAGTGTAGACAGCAAAAAGTACCGTGGGGGCCTGCTGTCAAATTGAAGTATGCAGTTGCATGCCAATTTGTCAGGCTACAGGTCACTTCCTTTAGGAAGTAGTACCCGTTATGGAAGCTAGGTGGCCTTGTCATCATGTCAGTGTAATGCTGACAGATGGCATTGCCATCCTAAATTCTTACTGAGAAATGAATTGTTTGTTTGATAAGAACCACAGCAACAATTGATTAAAGGTATTTTATTGAATCTTGATAGGCAGGTTTGAACAAAATGCTGTACAGCACTCGAAGAAAACTAAATGACTTACTTGTGTGTTGTTCCACACTCCATTTCGCTCGTGCGTAAACCCATGACTGGAACTCTTAGTTTCTGCACTTGTACTATAATATACTATTCCACAAAAATTTGGGCTGTATGTTAGTCGAGATATTAAGTCTAGTAGCCTACAACCTGTCGAAGTTATTGAAGAATATGTAAAAGGCTATCCAAGGAGACTAAATAAGCAAAATAAAATTTAATATTAATTTTAGAATTTTATGGTTTACACTGATTCCTCCCAGTTTTGTCAAACCGAAATTCTAGATCCGCCGCTGTTTATCATCAAATGAAAGAAGTGCATCGCGAAGACATTATGGATGCCCAGAACGGTCGTCCTCATGGGTGTTCTTCCTCCCAAAGTTAAAATTCCGACACCAAAGGCGCACAGACGACTCAGCCATAACATTGTCTTCATACACCTGCTTCAATTAACGATGAATATCACAAAGTCACACAAATCTTGCTATGGGAAGTCTAACCACAGACCTAACTTCACAGCATCACAATTGGCGGCGTTTTCTATTTTCTTGAATACTATACACACTATATAGGGTCCGCCACCTAAAACTCCCCAGGTACGTATTTTCTTTGTTTTTTTTAGGTACAACCTTTAATTATATGTCAAATTATAGGTCTTTTTGAAGTCTTTAAAAATAGTATAGTGAGGGTCCAAAAATTTTTTTACAGATTGTGATATTTTGCAAATTAAGTTAATTTTTGTAAATATTTTTTAACATTAACCTCGTATAATAAATATTGCTTCATAGTTGGATGCCGATTTTTGTCTTCTTCAATTTCACTCCTTAGTGAAAAACAAGAAAAACTAGTCACCGCCATGTTCTGTTATAGGGTCGTTCACCATTTAGTTTCTTAGTTTATTAGCTTATTATGGAACAAATTATGCCTACATACCCATCGCTGCACACAAAACCTCAAAATTTTGAGTAACTTTTAAATAAATCGAGTACAAAGTTCGTTCTAAAGAGAGAGAGGCTAGAAAGCGAAACCCTGCGATGAGGCTAGTTTGGTTTTCTACATCGCGTACTAACAATGGGTATGTAATAGTAAGCTACTAAACTAACACTTAAAAACTCTGAACAACCCTATTTAAAGAACATGGCGGCGACTAGTTTTTCTTGTTTTTCACTAAGGAGTAAAAATTACGCATACATGGTAATGACATAAATTGAAGAAGACAAAAGTCGGCATTCAACTGTGAATCAATATTTATTATACGAGGTAAGGTTAAAAAATATTTACAAAAAATAGCTAAATGCAAAATATGATAATCTGCAAAAATTTTTTGAATACTCACCAAGTTATCTTTAAGGAGTTTAAAAAGACCTACAATTTGACATATAAATTAAGGTTGTACGTTAAAAAAATAAAGAAAATATGAGCCTGGGTAGTTTTAGATGGCGGACCCTGTATATACGGCTACTGTATTCCTCAACGCTCCATACTGAGCAAATGGATATTACTTTCGGGATGACTCTCTTAGATATAGATTGCTATCAATAGTGTTATTTATTTTAGTCTGAATTTGTATGTTAAGTATTACCTCTATTTATTCACAGATCTCCATCTTTAGCAAATTGCATGCCAATTCAAATGAAGGAAGCTGTAACGCTATTTGATTCAACAGCTTGTTAATGAGCTTTATAGGGATATATGATGGAAGGTGTGCCAGCGTTGAATTAACACTTGATTATGCTAGTACTGATCTAATGAAGCTTCATTTCACAGGTGTTTTAAACGATGCTGACCTTTTCATATAAATTTACCTGCCACATCCGTAAAACAGGAAAAGTTGTTTATTAAAAGAACATCACGATAGCAGTTATTTCTTTACACGTTCAAGAACATCCAGTGGCTTTACGAGCAGCAGATGCTTTAAAAGCGATTAGAATGCAACACGCGTTAGACAGTGCTACACCTAGAAAAAGCTGTTTCAGCCTTGTTTCACAAATTTTCCCATGGTGTGTAATAACATCCGGTGTCTTGGGATATCTAATACTTGCATCGGCCTGGAGTATATAAGCATACCGCGTGTGTCGAACTAGGGCGCACGAGTGCATACAAAATTAAAGTGATAATGACTACCCAGTGTTCTCCATCAGTACCCTCCATAATTCGTTTTTAATAGAATGTTAGAATGATGGATATTTACAATTGAATTTTCTGCAAATTAATGTTAACCGTATGAAACACAGAACAGAAATGTAATCTAATAAACGTATTGTTCTTGTGTTAAAACCACTACTTTAGATTTCGTTCTGAAAATACGATGCTGAAGTTAAATGTATAGCCACGACGCGTCGTATTATGTCCAAAGAATATAAGTAAACAAGACTGGCAACCAACGGTGGAAAAGTCCCTAGATAGATAGAATATCGCGATTACCTCCATTTTGATGTCGGAAAAACGCCAAATTTGAAACTGACGTTAAAATTAGCGCAAGACATCATTAAAAAAATTACGAAATCTCAACCAATAGAATATCAATAAGTCAAATTTCCAAGACTTAACTACAATTTTAGATAATATGTCTTCGGAAGAATCGCTGTCACTATAAAACATCCCGATTGTCTTAAGCCAATCTTCAACACCTTCATTAACACGATGGAGGGGTCCTCACATTCACAAGAAGGGTTGATAGATGGATCCCATTTATTAAGAAAACAGTTGCATTTCCCATGACCAGTGCGAAGGCGATTTAGAGTGACCCAAAACTTTCTCGGCGGGTCAGTTCCTGCTACCTTTTCTGCAGGATTGTCTATAAGCTGTTGATTGAATATATCATGTTCCTTAAGTTGCCAAGCAGAATACCATCCATCTTCAATGGTATAAGGAACACGAAGGAAATCTTCTGTTCACATAGGTTTCTGGAAGTTAGCCGAGTTGTAGGTAGCTCTTGCAGATCTCGAGAAATCAGAAACTCATTAGGAGCTAATTGATATTTTTGCCAAGCTCTATATGTAGCAAACTGTCTGCGAATCTCCCGAGGAGCAATGTTTGAAAGAATCGGAAGCCAAGGTAATGGAGTTGACTTAATTGTTCCAGTGATTGGTCGCATTGCAGTATTCAGTTAAGTGTCAATTTTTCCTGTGTGATGACTATTTTTCCAAACAGGACAGCCAGGGCCGGCGAGAGCCCGGTACAGACGATATAAATGTACCGGGTCCCGGACTAAACCAGGGGCCCGGCGGAGCCCTAAGTCATAGTCATAGTCGTGAATAAAAAAAAATGCTATGAATTTGAAAAATAGCATCATGAAGTGTGAAGATTATTGAGGCCAAAAATGACGTCACAATGTGCGTAGGCCTAACACCCATATTAAACTTTCAGTTTACTTCTCCTTTTGGGCCTAGGGCCCGCCTTGCGACCAGTACCGGGACCCGTGAATGCTCGCGCCGGCCCTGAGGACAGCAGTACTCAGCAGTGCTATAAAGCAAGGCAGTTGCAAAAGTACGGAGTACACTTGCATCTGCACCCCCAACTTGTACCAGCAAGCTTATGCAGAATGTTATTTCTCGCCTGTAATTTTTACTCATGTTTTCTAGATGTTTCTTGTACGTTAGAGGCGTATCTAGGGCCACTACAAGGTATTTGGGCGAAAAGTTATGTGTAAGAATTATGTGATTTGACATAACTTGAAGTTGTTTTGTATTTTGATGATTGTTGAGATGGAAACAAGTTACTTCTGTCTTCAACGGATTAGGGCACAAGTAATTCATAATCTCGATGTTTCTTGAAAGGTTTTGTTCAAGGACATAAAAGTCTTTACTTTGCAAAGCCAATGCCATGTCGTCTGCATACACAAATTTTCTCGGTTGAGTTACTGGAAGGTCGCTTATGTAAAGGTTGAAAAGAATAGGCGATAGAACCGATCCTTGTGGAAGACCATTATTCAAAATCCTGAATTTGCTGCTTTTATCTCCCAGAAACACTTTAAATTGACGTTGGGACAACATTCGTTCAATAAGCTTCACAATATTTCCACATTTCAGAGTATTAAATAGTTTGAGGATCAATCCATCTTTCCACATAGTATCATAGGCCGCCGATAAGTCTATGAACACTACTCCAGTTTTCAATTGTTTCTGGAAACCAAAGACCAAAGCCAAGACTTGATCGCAGCAACTTCTGTTTTTCCTAAGACCTGCTTGTTCCTTCGGGAGTGAGTCTTCAATAATAGGTCCTATTCTCTGGTAGAGTAATTTCTCTAGTATAGCTTGTAGCAAACACTCAGAAGGGCAATAGGTCGGTAACTTCCTGCTTCATTTGAAGGTTTCCCAGGCTTTAAGACAGCAATCAATTCTCAAGTGATGGCACATTTTTAATCTGTATCCCAACTACTACTAATTGAGGGCGATGTTGGCTTCGTGGAAAGTCATTCAACGGGCGCATTATAGTTGGGCCAAAAACTTTATCGCTCTTTAATCTGCCATTGAGTTGGGCCAGAAGGATGCGGACGGTGGATTATGAACCTCCCGCTGATAGTTATCGATAACGAATCCTTATCAGATCCTGCTACCTGATACTACTTAGAAAAGTAGATAATTTAAACGCAAACATTTTGTGCCTGTGGACCCAATAGATCACGAAACACAATTAAGATGGGTGGGACTTATTTGAAAATTTAAAATAATATTGTACTTGTTCATAATGTCCTAAATAATTTGTTAAAGAGGGTGGTTACCTGCTGAAATCAGTTTATAAATTCTGAAACGCAAGTCAAATTAAACAGTTTTACTAAAATTTCTAGCGCACATTGGAGGTGTACAAATAAAACATCGGAATGTCCCGCAAAAATCTACACGTCGGCTGGAAATGAGATCTTGGACTCCGAATTATCTCACAATCACAAAGAAGACATAAACCTGCACAGGCAGATTGTCAACAACAGTGTGAAAAGGAAAGCTCTGGAAAATGTACACGAAAAACCTGCCAAATTAGTGCACACGGAACTTCGGTCTAACCCTGGCATAAGCAGTAACATAACGACTTAGGATATGGAACTTGTAAGGCATAATATATGGATGTGCAGGAGGAAGTTAACTCCAAATCTACCCAAAACGCAAAAAGACGTTTTCGAAGCAGTAAACACTTTGGCACCTATGACAGATAAAGAAGAATCATTTGTCTTGACAAATATTCCAGACCAAGGTATCATAATTTTTGCTCCTTATACCAATCTTTACTTTTTATGTTGTACTGAAACTGTGTATATGGACGGCACATTTGATTTTTGTCCGAAATTTTTTACACAACTCTTTACAATTCATGGATACAAGAATGGACATTACATTCCATTGGTATTTTGTTTGCTTCCGGATAAAAAGCAATCCACATATCAAACATGTTTGAACATGTTATGTCAGAAGTGCAGTGAAAGTGACTTACAATTTTATCCTAAAAGTGTCGTGATTGATTTTGAAACTGCAATCCACAATGCTATTATGGATACGTGGGAGGAAGCTAGAGTAAGTGGATGCCGATTCCATCTTTCACAGGCATGGTATCGAAAAATTCACTCGCTTGGACTGTCACAAGATTATAAAAACCACACGGAAGTTGGAAAAATGTTAAGATATTGTTTTGGACTTCAGTTTATTGATTGTGATGAAGTGGGTGACGATTCGCATTCGATTTAATTTCAATCATGCCAAAACATTCGAATCTTCAAGAGTTTTGCGACTATTTAGTGGACAATTATATCAGCGAAAATGTCAAATTTACTCCAAATATTTGGGCAAGTTCATCTGCCTCCTCTTGCAGAACAAACAATGCGTGTTAGTCATTTCATTCAAGATTTAATAAAAGTTTTTATTCGCCTCATCCAAATATTTTTCAATTTGTTGATAGTTTGTTGAATTTTCAAAGTGAAGTTTATGTTAAAATAAACACATCCAACAAATTCCAGAAAGTTGTTAGGCGTACTGTAAAATTAAAGCAAGATTATCTTGAAGTCAAAATTAATAACTACAAACAAAATCTCATAGACAGGCTGACATTTTTAAAAGTGTTTCATTTAAATACGCGCCAAATAGGTAAATATTTTTTATACCTTATTGTACATACATATATGTTAGTATTGTGTTATTACGTATAAATATAGGTTCGTATTTTTGTAAATTTGTAAATATTTTTATACTTTACTGTACATACATACATGTTATTATTCTAACGTATAAATATAAGTTTGTATTAAAACTTGAAAATTGTTTTATTTTATTCCTTTAAGCGTGTTTTCTAAGAAAAAAAAACCGTAGCAATCACATTAATAAGTTACACACATCACATAAATTAAGGTCTTTCCTAATTTGCTAATAATGGTCCATCACCCGCTGTTCGGGCAAAGCAGATTCTTGGCCCAACTATATTGCGGGATTACTTGATCCGCTCAGTCAGAGAAGGGTTAGATAGGTAGACTGGCCCAACTATACGACTCCGCATTCAACACTTGCCGTGTCAAGCGAAGAGGCATTAAATTAGCATCACAGGAGGAGATACGGAGATCTGGATTGTAGTCACGTCTCCATCTTGCCGAATGGAAGCTCTTTTTTGCTTTTGCAGTGTAAACAAGATGCAGGTTGTGCTGTTCTACCCAGTTCATTAAAGAAAGTCCGCTCATCTTGTTATCACTGTAGCCCCATAAGTTATGATGGCTATTGAAGTCTCCAATATACAGACAAGGATGTTCGTGGTATCTAAGGAAGTTGTCTGACCAGACAGTATTCGATGACTTATAAATGTTGTAAATGGTGAGGTCTCCTACTTTAGTTTTGATCATTTCAACACTATTTACAATTTCTTTATTAACTGACCAGAAGTTGGTTAAATCAGATTTCACGTAAGTTGCAGACCCATGAATACTGCTATTTAGAGAATCGATTAGAGTATATCCCAAGATCCCCCCCTCGTCCCTCGTCTGCGGAGATCTTGAACATTGAACGCATGAGTCTCTTGAAGAAGTATCACGTCTACTTTATTGTCTTGAGCAAGTCTTGCAAGGTAGTCGGATTTATCCTTTGATATACCTTTTATATTTAACTTTAGAATTCGAAGACTGTGGTCAATATTAATGGACCCGGAGCAGCCTGTACGGTCTTCTAAGTGACATCCACTGGAGATTTCAGTTGTGCAATATCTCGGATGTTAATTTATGGGAAACTTTTTTTAAAAAAAAACGTCACAATAACAGCAACAATTCGATTAATATTAACTAATGTTTCTCCGTATCAAAATCACCAACAGGGACTCAACGGTACACAGATTTCAAACCATTCGGTTCCGTCTGTGTCCTATATGGAAAACATTGACTTAGATCAGCCGAAGTCAAAGTCTTTGATGATATACCAACGTCCCTGCCTGCTGTCATGGTTGACATCACTATTACACACGCAATATGTTCTTTCAAACGCGTACATACGTTTCTCTTAGTTTGAGCTATGCTACACTTGCCACAAGAACAAATAATTTTGTAAACACCTTTACTTTCTAAATGTACTTTATCTTTAGTAGAACTTGAAATTTTATCTAAATAATTATTATACTTACTATCAACAACTAAAATATGCTTTGTAACTATCTTCTTTGATTTATCCGAAAGGCTTGTACATAACGCAAACTCAACTTTACTTTGTCTTGGTCCTGGCTGAGAATTTATTTGATTTAGACGAACACTTTTGTTTAAAATTGACCAAATATTATTATTGCTATAACCATTTCACTTCCGCTGATTTAAGATGCTACCTATATTTCTTTTTGTAAAGAACTTTCATCTGAGATTCTTTGTGCTATATTTAAAAGCTTATAAAATACTCCAGCTTAAGAAAATATTACAAACATATATATCCATGTTGATAAAAACTGCCGGTCATCTTACACTCATAGAGTCCTTAATAAATTGACCTTTAAATTGGTAAAGGGATCTAAAAATGTAATAATATACATGTGTTACATTTAAAATAATTTAGTTAGTGTCAACTTCCGGTGTAACCGTAAGTCCGTCATCTTAAGGAATACTTTCATTCATATCGCCCCATCGTTGAATGCCAGTGTACAAAATATCACCTCATAATTATTTCAACAGAATTAAATTTCCTTATGATGTATCACTTGACCTATCTGTTTCAAACGGTTTTCGCTAAAAGGAACTGCTCATTTTGTTTTTTATTAAAACAATTGAAACATTTGAAGCTCAGTTTTATTTTGACACTTTAGTAACACCGTTTGTTTATTAAAAGAGAAAAACAAATTTTTGAATAAGAGGGAAAATGAAAGTGATTTAAGAGAAAATAGTAAATTTTATCTTACCTGCAACTGCGAAAATTTATACTTTATGATTTCAAAATTTTGTAGCCGCAACAGAGAATATACATGGATATAATTTATATATATTCTTCCACACCAAACAAAACCGTATAGCTTTGAGAAATTAAATACTTATTAAGTAGCTAAGATTACTGATGCAATATTTGTATATGTTTTAATTACTGCCTCTTGCAAAACTATTTGACTATCTTTTGAAAATTAGATATAATAGGGCAGAAGTAAAAAATATCAAGCAATTTATTTGTAAATAGCATGGATTTAATAAATTACTTATATGGGCTAATGTACACAATTCCTAAGTAGGTAATCATAGGTATGCAATTGCTTTCAAACAAGTAGACAGCACGGCAATCTGAGTCATTAAAATACATTTGCATCACCGAAGCCTTAGGCTTCTGTTATCTTTAAACGTTGTTACTGTGGAACTTGGAAAAAGAACGTGATGGAATTTGAAGTCTGTCTAATTGTAATGGAAATTTCCATACCCCTAAGACCTACAGCAGCTATCGAATAGGTACCTATTGCGCCTATGATCTCCAGTTACTAGTTCAAGCAGACAAGGTGCAGTAAATCATTAAATGCAAATTAAGATCAGATATAACAGTACATAAATATTCAGCCTGGATTTTCAGTAACACCAACCTTCAAATTGTTCACCTACATACTTCAATACCGATACTGCGGTATACTAAAGATATGAATAGGTCGTAAATAAGTTATTTCAGAAAAAAAGCAATTATTACAAAAGAAGTTGTAAATAGCTAACTGATGCTGTCAGTATTCTAACTAGAAATTACTGGCTCTAATGAAGCAATATGACATTCTCGTTTAAAAAGCTTACTATTATATGTACGATAGAATTGTATACTGTTTTGTTTAAAACCATCTACTTTAAGACTGGCAGGTAATATTTTATCATTGTGATATTTTTATTTATCAATTGTACTCGAAATTCTCAACTAATAAATTGTCACGCGCATCGTTATATTTTTTGTTAATAATACTTAATAATATTTATTTATCCAAAGCTTACTGGGAAAAGAGCATTATTAAATATTCCTATATGTAATTAATTCAATATACGAGCATAGAATTTTTGACGTATGGGATAGTTTCAGCAGAACACTTGAGCAGTTGCCACAGCCACTAAAGACTTTTTCTGTTCAGCAAGATTAAGAGTTTACTATAAGACGACATCAACCACTTTATTTGGTTTATGCCTGTTATTTAACAATTATTATAAACTAATCCATGAGCACTTCATAAAGCGTATTAACCGCTAATCTATATTTACACATGTGACGTAATGGTAGGTGCGTAAGTACTCCCAGTCCACGTTATATAATCCGTGATTATAAATTCAAGCTCTATTAGCCCTCAGTGTCACATTTCGAACATAACAATGCAACGGTTACTCATTATTAGGAAATGATACCGTAGCAAGAATTTCAAATTAGGATAAAGGAAGCTAACAGAACTTTGTACGCGATCCCTATGAAACGCTTACATACTGCACGTTACAATGCATGCAGTATGTAGCCAATCTAACGGGAAATAATTATATTTTTATATTTGTAGCGGGTCTTTCCGCGAAATAGATCCACTAGCACCTTTTGTAATTGCTAAAGAAGTACAATCTGGTTGATTACATCGTATCACTTGTTAGGCACACTAACATAAAGGAGTTAAATGTCATGGCCATCATATTCAGATGTTACGGATACTTAGCATTCTTATGGTGGAAGGTAGGTAAATAATTTGCCCGTCTGCAGGTCTGATTGTATTAGTATTAGTAAGACCTCCAACTTAGGCAATAGGTGGGACCAAGCCACAACACAGTTCAATTTGCATAGGTTATACCTATATGATAAATGCAGGCAAATTTTGTTCAAAGAGACCAAGACCTAATAAAAATAATTAAGAAGAAAGTTATAGTATATTTAAATCTTTGAACAAATTATAATGTTAAATATTACTTTAATGCAAAAAAACGTAAGTCGAAGTTGCTTTGGTCTATACAAACAACACTGGACTTCGAAGCCCTCTCTGCGTCCCACGTGAACGACCAGGAGTTTCAAAGCAGATGGCTCTAGCTTGCAGCTGAAATGTATCCTAATCCAAGGGATTGATACGCGTCTGTGGCGCGACGTCTCTACAACAACAGCCAAGCCCTTCGTCACTCCACAGTTCCGAAAGATAGCTTTTGACACTGCCCATCGCCKGTCACATCCKGATTACAGAGCAGCAGAGAAGATCGTGGCTCAAAGATAGGTATGGCCATCAATAAAAGTACCGTCAAGAATGGACTTGCAGATGTTTGGATTGCCAACGGTCAAAAATAACTCGGCACGTGTCTTCACTACCTGGAATCTTCCAACTAACATCGCAACGTTTCGAACACAGAAATATCGACATCGTCATCATGCCATCTTCTGAAGGACCCCGGTATTGCTTGACTATAGTTGATAGCTAAACCCGTTCGCCAAAAGCTACTCCCATGCGTTACCAGGAATCCACAACCGTAGCCCGTGCATGCTTGTTTTGGGATACCTTCAGGTGTAACGATAGAACAAGGTAGTCAATTGGCTATTATCACTTTTTTTTGAAAATTACGTAAAATGAATCTTGAAGTGCATATATATCGTACGCAAAAAAAATATTTGTAGATAGAGAATTTCAGGTCTGAAATTCGAATCTTAGGATTCACCGCCAAAACGCTTCTATCCAAGGTTATTCAACTCGTGACGTCAAGTGTCATGTAAACATTACCTAGGAGCGTGCTGTTTAATGGTGTAGTATCATTCTTGTATTGGAAAACCTTTGTGTGGTGTTTATTGAAAGGACGGTGTAAGAGGTCGCACCAAAAAGTGATTTATGTAGTTTTACAAGCATCTATTATGTATGGAAAACAAAACAAGTGTTGTTTTGTACATGGTTGTAAAAGTACTTCTGTCAGTACAGCTAACAAAATATTTTTGTAACCGTTCCTCGAGACTATCAACGTATGAAAAAGTTGTTTAAGGCCCCTAGACGTGATATGCCGAAATCACAAAGTTTGTTTTTCTGTTGTGAAGATCATCTTAATTCTTAATGTAAGTTTTATTATTCTTTTTGGGGTTATAGGTGTAGTTGCATACGCAACCTTGACTACTAAGGACTCTATAAGACGACGAGTTTGCAGTTTGTTATCTTTAGCAGCTCTGTTGTCCTAGGTTATAAATATAGGTTAACAATGAATAGCTTGGTTGAGAGCATATCGGACAACTCGTGTATTTTCTTCACATTTCTGTACGTAAAATAAAGTTTTTTAAAAACAAACATTCGACGTGCAAAAAAATAAATGGCGCAGTCAGTAGGATATTGTTGGAGGCTACGAGAACAAAAATCGTCTCAAGTCGTCGGTCTTAACCGTTTGCCAACAACGATCCAACCCCTGGTTCCAAGGACAAAAATCGCCGAAGAACCAACAACACCCCAGGCTCCAAGGATAAAAATCGCCGAGGACCAACCAACAACACCCCAGGCTCCAAGGATACAAATCGCCGAGGACCAACCAACAACACCCCTGGTTCCAGGGACAAAAATCGTCGAGGACCGAGCAACCTAACAGATGACACCGATCATCGCAGTACTAATCATATCGCAGTAAGTGCATATTCCATTCTTACTCTTAATCCCGTGAAAATAGGTAGGAAATACTGGATATCATATCAGAACTATTAGAAAACTTAACGATTGAAATTCCGGAAATTGCAATGGCAAATCCTAATTATCAAATGATACGCTACCAAGCCGACAATATTCCATTATTTGACGGCAACGCAAAACAGATAAACAGATTTCTAAAAGCTTGTGAAAATCTTTTAAAGAATCATCAAGATGCAAACAACCCGCGATCAGCTATAAACATTTGTTTGTTTGACACAATTCTAAGCAAATTGGTTGGAAGAGCAGCTGACTTGATAGCATCTCGTGTTGAATTAGACACATGGGCGAAAATAGAAACTGCATTGCTTAATACTTTCTCTGACCAAAGATCAATAGATTGCCTAGTACAAGATCTCATTTCTATGAGACCTGATAGAAACGAATCTCCACAAAGTTTTGGCCTAAGATTACAAGACACCCGTAGCTTTTTTGTTTCAAAATTAAACTCAGGTACTGATGCAAATGAAGTGAAATTACTAAAAATACAGCAGTATGAAGACATTACACTGAAAACTTTTATTAATGGTCTAAATTACCATATGCAATTAGTTGTACGTCTAAAGAATCCCCAAACGCTAGAACAAGCCATTTCTTTTGCTCTCGAAGAAGAAAACTTCATTCTGTACAAAACCAGAGCCCCTTCGAATAATAAAACAGTAATTAGCACACTAAAGACAAATCAACGTCCACATCAAAGTCAAACTACCGTTAGACATCAGCCCCCCAGAAATTTCATGCCACAAACACCCTACTTCAGACAAACCCCAATGTTCAGTCAACCCACCTTCTCGCCACAACAAACTTATTTTAGGCAACCCAATACATTCAGCCAGCCTTTCCCACAACCGTTTGGACAAAATCAATTTGTAAGACCACAAAATAATGCTTTTCAACAAAAGCCAGCATTCACTCAAATACCGCAGTTTCCACAAAGCCAAACTTTTAAACAAAATATCCCATTTGGCAACAAAACCTCATCTAAAATGTCTAAATTACCCAAGCCCGAGCCGATGGACACATCATCGAGCAATTTAAGATTTGCAGGTTTTGGTAAGAAAACCCAGCAAAGACAAAATCGTCCAGGCTTCATTCCCGAAGAACTTTTCAATCAAACGGTAAACACAGAATTTGACGACCCGTACGAAAATGATAATGTTTACGAGGAGTGTTCAAATTATTCCGACACAAACAGTGAACAATACGAACCCGAAAATACAAATGAATATGAATTCTCTGAACTGTACTCTGAACAGAATAATTATTATGATCTCGATAACGAGAAACAAAATTTTCAACACACCGCGTATTCACAGAACAAACGATAATATATCTTAATAACCATACAAACGTAGATTTTATTTTCATTCCCGAATTAAATGCAAAATTTCTTGTCGATACAGGCAGCGGAAAAAGTTTCGTAAAACCCGAATTAGCTTACAGCGTTTATCCAAATTTTATATATCCAGAAATGTTTACAGTTAGCACAGCTCATGCAACTTCAGTACACAATGAAGCTATGGAAATACCACTTTTTCCTTGCTTTCAAACAAATGGAATACATAAATTTTACTTATTCGACTTTTCACCAAAATTCGATGGTCTAATTGGAATTGATTTTCTAATACAAATTGGCGCGAGCATAAACCTCAAAACTGCAACTTTAGAAACCCCTAATGCAGAACTTCCTTTATATTTTCAACATGATTTATCTCAGTATAACGCACCACAAAAACCAAAATTCGTCCCAGTTCAAATAATTATTCCGCCGAGAAAAACTCAAATCGTAAAAATTACAGTCACAGAGCAACATGGTGTAGGTATTCTACATTACACAGATTTTGAAGTAGCCGAAATACCCGAAGCATTAGTCAATGTAACGGACTTTCAAGCATTAACGATGATCACTAATTCCCATGAAAACCCAGTTAAAATTAAAATTTTAGAACCACTCAAAATTGAAATGATAAACGAATCAGAAATGAACTTTGTAGACAAAATGCAAATCAATTCGGATATCGATGAACAGCATTTAGACAAACTTCATAAACAAAATTTAAAAAACCTCCGTTTAGAACATTGTAACCCCAAAGAATACGATTACGAAATTATATATAAAATAGGAAAACACAATTTGAACGCCGATGCCCTTTCTAGAGTCCGATTAAATGCAGTAGAAACACAATCCATACTCAATAATCCAGGCGACATAAATTTAGACATTGAAGAATTTTTAGATCAAAATTACGACCCAAACACGTTAGACCCAAATGAAGTTTCAGAAACACTCAAAATGATTGAACCCCCAGTGAAAGAACCAAAATTCAGAATTCTACAAAACATTCAAATTCAACCTCCAATTTCAAATACTTCTAATACCGCACGTAGTGCAAACGTCCCGGAAACTCTCGCAGACATACCGATTTTAGACGAAATCATTAATAACAAAATTCAACAATTAATAGTGACAAAATCGCCATATGACAGTTATCAAAAAATTAACCGCGAAAATTTCGATGGAAATAAAATAATTAAAGCAACCATTCCAGCTAATATTACTGCAGTTACTAAATTCATGAAAGAATATTTACAGGATAAAACCAATTACATTTATTTTGTATCAAAAGAATTACGTCCACTTTTCCAGCAATCTCTTTCGAACTATTTCCGAAATTATAAATTGAATGAATGCACAAAACTTGTGAACAATGTCCAACCAGACGAACGAGAACTACTTATTTTACACAAGCATGAAGGCAAGACAAATCATAGAGGAATTGATGAAACATACAAATTTTTAAAAGCCAATTATTATTGGAAATCCATGAAAGCAGATATCACCAAATTCATAAATAATTGCGAACTATGTCAAAGAACTAAATATGACAGAAAACCCCCCAAACAACCTCTAGTACTAACAGAAACCCCATCACGACCTTTCGAAATTATACATATAGACACTTTCGTACTCGGAAAATATAAATTCCTAACAATATTAGATAAATTCTCTAAATTTGGACACGCATTACCCTATTTTGGCACAGCAATTTCAGCTTGTCAACAGCTTGTTCACTTTTTCTCATTTCGTGGCATTCCAAAACAAATTGTACGAGATAACGGAACCGAATTCAAGAATGACGTAGTTGATTCTCTACTCAAAGTCCACGGGATAAAAATCCACTTCACGACCCCTTATCACCACGAATCGAACTCTCCAGTTGAAAGATTACATTCAACCCTGTTAGAACATATTCGGCTATTAAAAGAAAAAGACCCAAAAGCTGATACCCCCACACTAATGTCTTATGCAGTAATAGCATACAACAGTACAATCCATTCCACCACCAATGACACCCCCTTCGAATTAATTACTGGCCACACGGATTCTAAAGATCCAATGTCATTGATCCCCGCACGCGTTTTTTTCAGAATACGTAAATTCTCACCAGAAAAATACCGAAGCATTATATGAACAAATCAAGGAAGATACCAGCCGAAACAAAGAAAAAACTAATTAATAAAATCAATCAATCAAAGAAATCACAAAATTTAAGCATTGGAGCGCGAGTCTACAAGAAAACAGATAAAAGAACCGGAAAAATAAAAAATAAATTTAAAGGACCATTTATTCTTACTAAAATATTAGAAAATAACAAAATTTAAATCGAAAACTCCGTAAATCAGAACAAAGAAATTATTCACGTAAACGAAGCCAAAATTATACCCATTTTTCCAGATGGACCCGGACCCTCGCGAACGACGTAATTATACACGATTTAAATCAACAACCAGGAACACTTCCATTAAAAATTGGACATGCAAAATTAATTAATGATCATTGGAAATTTATTCAAACATTCAACTTAACCGAAATTACACTACAGTACGAAGCAATTAAATTAAGATCCAAAATTGTTAGCGAACAAATTAAAACACATGATGTATATGAAGAAGAATTCCAAAATTCACTAATTCCGATACATTTACTAGAAGACCGGATTGAAAGACAGATTGAACAGTTAAATCCAATAAAACACGCTAGGAGCAAACGAGGACTATTAAACCCATTAGGATCCATAATAAAATGCATTGAAAATCTAGATCAGTCAGATGCAGAAAAATATGACAAAGAAATTAAGGCATTGCAGGAAAATCAAGAGAAACTAAAATTAAGTGCTATTTAATCAAATATCAATTGTACAATCAACGATAACCAAATTTCAAACGCTTATGTCTAATATGACACACAACCAAATTGTTTTAGAACCGAATATATATCAAATGATATATGACGCTCTCGAAAAAATTGAAACAGCCATAAGCTTTGCTAAATTAAACATTTTACACAATTCAATAATAAACCCAAAAGATCTTTTTATTGAAATAAATAGAATGCAACATAACTTAACTACAAGCGTATTGCCCCTTGATGTAACGTTCGATAACATTTTAAGTTTCGAGAAAATAATAGAAATTAAAAGTTATATTTCAGAAWCGAATATAATATTCATTTTTGAACTACCGTTAATTGAACCAGAAATATTTCAGTATTTTCTATTGTTTCCTGTACCGATCCCAAGTGATAAACAAAACGAATTTCTCCTGCATATTCCATACAAACCTTACCTCGCACTTAGCGATACAAAGTATTTTTATATGGACCATAAATGTACACAAATTTCAAACGAAGACTTCATCTGTAAAGAAGCCCGCAAAATGATCATAGAAAACAATGCACCATGCGACATACAGCTAATTACCTACCAACGAAACATGTCAACGTGCCATGTCCATAAGGTACAACTTTTCGAAAATCAAGTAAACCAGATCACCGAAGGCAAATGGATAGTTACCGTTCCAGAAAGCACATTAATAACAACAGCCTGTCAAAATTCGAGAAATAAGCTACAAATTTATGGTTCTTACTTAATGGAAACGCCGAAAACCTGCGAAATAAAAATAAAATCGCTGATACTCCGAAGCCACCATCCAAGAAGATTGGCATACAAGATAATCGAGCTACCCACCATCAACATGACTACCTACAAGCAACACTCGGTATTCAACCCTCCAACGCTGGACTTCGATTCCATCAACATGAAGGAAACGCAAGAATTGTATGTGGACTCCTACTTGCCATCGGACTTTACTTTGCCGTTCGATTCATAAGAACCAAATTAATAAAAGCAAAAGCTGAAAATTCAAATAATATTGTAATTTAAAAATTTCAGATTTTAAATTCCAACTTAGGCGGGAGGAGTTACATACGCAACCTTGACTACTAAGGACTTTATAAGACGACAAGTTTGCAGTTTGTTATCTTTAGCAGCTCTGTTGTCCTAGGTTATAAATATAGGTTAACAATGATTAGCATTAAGAATCTAACGCGAAGCTTGGTCGAGAGCATATCGGACAACTCGTGTATTTTCTTCACATTTCTATACGTAAAATAGTTTTTTAAAAACAAACATTCGACGTGCAAGAAAATAACTGTGTTTACCATTCAGTTTCCATTTTGTTATAGCTTAAAGAGGATATGGAAAATTATATGCGTTTTAAGTTGATAGAGGGAAATGTTATAATAAAGAAAGACGTTTGTTTCCCATATATTCGACTATTAAGCCAGACTGGAAACGAACCGCAACAGCCCCGAAAATAAATGGCAATTTATATTTATTTTGACATCTAAAATAAATGTCAAGTTTAGGGTACATTTTTGATTCTTACATTTTTATGTTTACAAATAGTATGTTTCCAACAACCCACTGTGATCAAATTATCAATGCTACGTTAATTTGATAAAAAGTTCACTTATGCTGTTGCTTTTACGTTCCTCATATTCGCCGCGTTGAACCGCTCGCCGTTGTACACAAATTCCATAACAATGAGCATGCCTTCAGAAGTCATAACTATCATAAGTATTATTTCACTTTTCCTTGGCGTAATTTAGTTCGCTTGTCACAAAATGAACGCAAACAACAAACTGATAAATTGACGGGCTGAGGCTGACGCGTGACACTGACCCCAGATGTAAACAAGCGGCCATTTACAAGACACCTGACGTCACGGCCAATATGTTCGCGTTTTGGCGGTCCCTTTAAATATTCACATTTTTAATATTAAAAATACACCTTACGATCCATTTTTTCGAATTTATAAGCTGCCACAGCTGTTTTGTGGATTAGATGCTGCCTATTAATATGCAATTTAATAAAATATAAATACATGGCAAATACCCAATACAGATTACCATAGTCTTCAGTGGCTCCAATAATCTTAGAGACCTTTCAGGTCATCTGGCGCGATTACAATATGATTTTAATCTAATTCATAAAAAATGAAAAGATAAGATTATACCTGGTATCTAGAGCCGTACCAGTCATATCTACCGGTGGAATGAAGTTGTACGTAAAGAAAACAGAAAGGAAACTACAGAACAAGCTCATATATAAAGGTGTTTTAGGATTGCACACTTCTGGAACACCAAAAACTTCGAAGCAGACAAAAAGGAATTACTATTGGCCTGGAATGAAACATGCTATTACAGAATATATCAAATATTGTTCAATATGCTTAGCAGTTAAAATAGAACCTAAGAAACAAAGGCAAATGTTATCAAAGACTGTACCTGAGCCCTTGGCAATACATCTCTGCAGATGTTTTTGGTCCCTTACCTCGAGCAATAACATTCTAGCTGTTGTTGGTTCTTTAACAAAATTTATTTTATTATTGTTATTTGAACTGCCTAATCCTTATCACCCACATGCAAATCCCACCGAATGGGAGTAAATCGAATGCAAAAAACAATGTTAAGAGCCGCAGTTTTGAAAAAAGCTGAATGAAATCAAAGGAAATGGGATTAGTATCTAGCAAAGATCGGAGGTGCCTTGAGAAACTCTTGTCATGATACCGTCAGAAGCTACACTCCATTCTTTTATAATTTCGGAAGAGAGATTATACTTGGAGATCAGTATTGATCTTATCACCACTAGAATGAGCTAATACGCTAAATGATATGTTTAACGTAATGGGGTAAAGATAATGATTAATTGCAGATTGTATCTCACAGTTATTACACCCATTGTTGGCCAGACTGATGCGTAAGTGTTGCAATTCACTTTGAAATTTGCCTAGTTCAGAAATTGATAGAGCACAGTTAAGAAGTGAATTTACGATTTCTAAATAGTAAATTTCTAGCTTTCTTCAAAAAACTGATCCCTCAAAATAATTGCCTTTATCAGCATGAAAGGGTAGTCAAGGGTAATTTGCTGAATCCCAATTCAGTCTAATATGTGAGGTCTAAATACTGAATAAATAAATGAGGCTTTTATAAAAACTTTATTAATCGTTGTTACGATTTTGGTAATTTATACAAACCTCCAGAAAAAATTAATTGATGTTCACGAACCTTTCTATCTAAAAATATTTTTAATTCCTGAATGTTACATTCTATTGTTGGACCTTGGAATGCAAACATTTTTAACATTTGATGTATTCTTTCCAAGGGCAATGTGTCCAAATTCATCAACATACCAACAATGTAAGACCAAAATGTCTGAAAACATATAAATGCAAGGCAAAAATAAAACTTTGTAACCACATTTTACCTGTAATTCCTCTTCTCTTTGATCTTGGGTACTTGCCATTACACTTTCCGACTCAAAGTCTTCTACAATTTCTGCCGGTTGATTTTTCTGTTTGTTGTCCTGCTCTTCGACTAAATAAAACACATTATTCTTTTCAGCCAACAGTCCATGAGATTGCCAGAAACTAATTTTCTTTTTTAATAGTGTAGGTGGCACTTGCATCACTTTGCTCAACTCATCCAAGCTCCACTCATCTATGAAAAATATTTACATAACAATGATGATCAATAAAGTTTCATTCAAACCCACTTTTATCTTGGAAATGTTGTAAAATAGTAGCCTGGATTGGAGTGACATTCAAAGTTAATGTGCGATCTCCTAATTCAACCTCCAATTCCACTGTTCCCAAATGATTCTTCCAACACAAAGTTCGGCTTCCCTTCAAAGTTTCGAATGCCTTGGTGTATGTGTCCAACTGTTCCAGTAAAGAAGGATGAAGTTCCAGTTTCTCTTCCTTAAATGCTGGCCAAAACTGAGCAGAAACTATAACTGCCGACATGGGTGTTGTTTCTGCATAGCTTACATCTTGCTTGATGTGCTGATTTATTCGTTTAGAATCCTGAATATCTTTCAGCATAACTTCACAATAATGAAGTTGAGAATCACCAAATCTCAACTTCAGTAACTCTAAGTATCGAATCTCTTTCTCTGTATCACTTGCAAACTGAGAAAGCAGACGATCTGCAAGCAATGTTCTGTATTCGTTTACAAACAGCTCCTTGCTTCCATATACATTAACTAGCATTGAAATAATATCTGAAGTTCTTCGTACATTTGGTAACTTATCTGTAACCAGAGAGATGAATTAAAAAGAAATAATGCACTTCCGTCCACTGCATTAGTGGTCAACTACTAATAAATAATCAACACTGCAAAGTTAGAATTATAACATATTTCAAAATATCAACTTTTCATAAACTAAAAAAGCGAAGATATTGTATTGGAAATTACTGTGATGAGACACAACTACAGTCCATTGTCAGTGATTATCCCTAAATACTAAACCGATCAAAGTGTGTAAGGCCAAAAGCACGAAGATGCTAGCAACTGTATGCTGCAAGCAGAACACAAATACTATCTCCTACTATTAGTATTAAAGAGACCTTAGCAGTAGAAAATTAAATCTTTTTTTATTGTTGACAACACCACTTAACGATAAGATTTTACATTATGAGTCCTCTTTAGAAAAGTGTAGTTTGGCAACAAACCAGATAATGATTGTAGAAATCTCACTAGTGTGAGAAAAACATGAGTTACTTGCTGCTAGGATGGTCTATAGCACTAATATAAAGAATCTGCTTGTATGAGTCGCATGGTTCCTTTCTCAACATCATATATCCTAAAGCCTGCAGATCTAATTAATGCAATAGTAATGTGCAATGTTCACCTACCGAAATGCATATAGCTTAAACATAAAGATGGAAGCCCACATTCCCTGTGAAATTTCAAATCAAGTTGTCGATGCATGTGTCTTGACTCTAGACTGGTGTAACTATGTAAACTGTATAGTCACCATTGCATTTTAAGAAATACTGGCTAAATTTCTAAATCTTCTTTACAATAGGACTGCACTTAGCAACCTAGACTCTTGGCCATAAAAACATAATGCAACAATCATAATATAACTGCACACGAGCGGTCGACCATCTGGAGAAACATCCAACCAGGCCAACCACTAGCCAACTCAGTATTTCTTAAAATGTCACAAGTCAACATATATTATGAAAGTGTAAATAAAAATAAATATGAGACAATATGTAGCAAAAATGATGATTATATTAATTTTAAGAAAAAAATTACACTGCAACAACTTTCCATGTTATATTTCCGAGTGGGATAGTAGAGCAAAGGATTTGCACTGGGAAAAAGCAGACTAGCTGCTTCGAAAAAAAATGGAAGTTGGAAAAAAGAATGTTATTCTTGCTAATTTGATAGATCCTGAAAAGATATTGCTTCAAACTTGGATTGATGAAATAATTTGTCAAGGCATTACAAAAAGATGGAGACACTGATCTATGTCTGTTTATATTTTCCTTATTTATTTGATATCAGAAAACTAATTAAAAGGAATATTTTGAAAATGTTATGACTTTAGAAAGAACAACCACGGATTTCCTTTAAAAATGTCATCTTGAAATTTCTAGGCAATATTATAAAAACACAGTCAAAGAAATGTTAAACTGTTACAAAAATTCAGGTTGCAACATGAGTTTAAAAATTCATGTTTTACATTCCCACATTGACTAACAAGGGGAACGTTTTCACCAGGACATTAAAGATATGGAAAGAAGCTATCAAGGCTGTTGTGACATCAATATGATGGCTAACTATTGTTGGATGATTCACAGAGAAATAAATGAAGAACATCGGCGGAAATCAATAAAACGAAGCATTTACTCAAAAAATAGCAGTGTTTGATTCTATGTTCATTTTTAAGTGTTCACATTATTTCCTCTTATTGATTAAATAGTTAAAACATTGAATATATCTAAAGATTCTATTTCACCAGAAATGTATACATACTTTTCCTCAAATATCAAAATTACCTGTATTGGCTAAATGTGACGTGATGGGTATGGTAAAAAAAGTGTTTTATATTTAACTTAGGACTACTATAACGAACATTAACCTTAACTTTTATAAAGTTTAATTTCACAGACCTGTGTAATCATTATTCAATTACCACAAGCAGCAAAACATTCTAGTTTACCTGGTACTGTATCAACAGGGTCAGGTGTCCACGTCTCCCAGTTTTCTGCATCTTCATCACTAGGACTATTCTCATCAACTTGTACTTCTTCACCTCTGGCTAACTCCTCAGCCAAATCGTTAGAACCTTCCTCTGTTAGACTACTAACTACACATCTGAAAATTAACACGCTTTAACCTTGTTCGATAACAACCATTTCTAATTAGAGAAAGAACTCGACATTCAAACATTTGCAGCTCATTCACTGTGCATGGATTATATATATACATCATGTAAAAATTTAATTATGACAAACCTCACTGTATCCTCTCGCCTTCTTAAATATTGATGTATGGGTTGTGTGATAGTTTCAAGGAGCAAACCAGATGGATCCAAAACACGCATCGTTCGAATAGTTGCAATGTAAGCTGTTAAAATATCAGGCGTGCTTACTCCTGGGTGAAGAAGCCGTGTTTCCATGGCTTTCTGCAGCTTCTTAGTAAGAAGTGCACGTAGGTCTGTTTTTGGCAGTGTCAAACGGAGGTCTTCCAAAGCTGGTAACGATTCTGGAAACTCTAGAAAGAAGACTGTTTATGACAGCACTAGACACTGTATATTGCTCTATTTTGCTCCACAAATTCTGGTATAGGCATGTAAAATTTAACCAGCTGATTAAAAAACTGTTCTTGTCTTTCAAAGGAGAAACATTTAGTAACAATAACAAATGCACCTTATATGCTATGGATTCCAATAATTGCAAGTAGTGAATTCAAAAAATGGTTTATCACTACTGGCTGACATTCTAAACATTGCTTGTATTTATAAACAAAATTATCTAAAAAATATCAACTAGCATAAAATATATATAATTTATGAAAAAATCTAAAGCAAATGTTATACTAAAAAAATTAAAATGGGACAAATAATAAAAAATGTATTACAGTAAAAAATGAACAACAGAAGATTAAAAGTGTAGAATAAATAATTGCAGTAATTAACTTACCTATGATAATATTAAATAACTCATTTATCCTAATCTTTGTATACATCTCATAAAGATAACTAATGAGTTTCTTGATAAACTTGTCGATACAACTGGAAGTAGCCATATCAGGGCTAGGACAGTATATCTTCTTTAGCCATGTAATTACTACTGTATCCAACCACTACAAAGTTTCCATTATATTTCAATAATATTCAAAATGATTTATAGGTACCTTTTCTAAATTCTCGATATGAGATGTATCAAAACTATCTTTGCATGTTTTTTGTATGTGTTTTTCAATATAGGAATATATTAAATCTGTCAAAACTTGACCTATAAGAGGTTCAAGTAATCCAAGTTCAACAAGTTTCCTAAAAAGGAGAAAAAATATATAAAATATTTACAAAGAGACAATCTGATTAATCTGTCAAAAAGTACCAGTAGGGAAAAGATACAAAAAAAAGAATTCATTCTTTTGTTATTTGAGCATGATTTTAGTAATTAATTCATGTCAAGTTAAAAAAATATACATTTTTAATGCTGCTCAAAACTTTTAAGGACCAGTAAAAGATTTTGATGTGTTAGTTATAGCGATGATTTATGTTAAGTTGAAGTGAGCGGAAACACCTGTAAAAGGACCTCTAATTGAATGATTGTCAGTCTTTTAAAAGTATATTGTCATAAACACAAAACATTCACATAAACAGTTCGTTATTTGTCTATATTATAACAATACACTAATACACCCGCTGTAACCCACTTTTCATTCTTCTGTTTCTCCAATTTAAGAAAATAAATTTTTACCCACCCCAAAATAAGACAAAAACTTTAAGAAAGATTTTTCTTCTCATTTTATAAATACAAGGTGCTAAAGTGGTACTTGTCACTTCATTTTCTAATAAATCTTTCAATGAAGAAAGCTAATATTTTGTAAATAATTCATAAATAGGTGCATTCCCATGTTTGATGGCAAATAAACTCTCGAGATTAGGTGCTTATAAAATTTTACACTATCTCTTGGCTGCTAGTTCCATATGTAACTAAGTAACACTTTAATGTATATCACAAACATATGGTCTTTAAAAAACTTTATGATTATGATTTTAGCTCAAATTTTAAAAATTGAAAACTGATCCATCTTCTCTAAGTGGAGTTATTAATTAATATTTTCTTTTGAAGAATTACTCAAATTTTAATCTTACTCTGACTTAATAATTCAACAATCTCAATAATTCGAAAACATTTAAAAGATAGGTAGATTTTGTCACTAGAAACTGCTATATCAAGCCATAATTTTCAATCAGCAATTTAAAAAATTTAACAATGTTTAAAAAATTTATTCAATAGCAAAAAATAGCTGAAACTCAAACAATCTTTTATACTTATCAACTGTAGAAATTGAACTATCGCTTAAATTATACATCTAAAGATGAAGAAATGCAATCATCAAAAATATAACTAATGCAAAAATTCATAAACCTAAAAAGGATGCAGATACATGTTTAATTTTAAGATTATTTTGAATATATTTAAATATTCATTTCATAATTTGTATTCCCCTTTGTATAAATGTATGAACCCTGGAATAATAAAGTATCTAAAATATACAATCAACTACTTATAACGAACATTCCAAGTCTGAAACCTATTTAAAAACATTATTTGTTATTCTCTTTATTTATCATGTTAGTTTAATTTTTTTATACTTTATAATATTTGGAAACAAAAAGTAAAAAGGTGTTCTATAACATGTTCTTGAGCAAATTAATTAATTTTTTTACTTCTTGAGAACTATTTCTTAATTCAGATAAAACATTCTCATATTATCTCCTAATTTTGTGACCAACTGTTTACTGATTTTTCAACTTTGAGATCTTTTTCTGACTAGAGAATGTTCACACATAATGCGTTTCTTGTTCTAAAACTTACAGAAATATTCTCACAAGCATTTTAAAAACATTCCCCTCTCCTTGTTATTGCCCAAAACCCACCCTTCCATAATAAAAGCAGTGATGAATATCTCTTCTTCTATTAGCAACAAATATGAGCTTTTTAAGTGTAAAAGCAAATTATTTAACGATCATCCAAATATACCAATAGCAAAAGTGTGATGTTGGCGAAATAAATATGATTTGTCAGATTTTTACACTGCATTCTATATATACAAATGAGCACTTATCTTAAATCCCACAATACCTAAAATGTACCATGCTATTCACCTTTCTGTTACATATAAGCAGAAATATCAATATGCCGAGGTTTGCTAGTAGGATTAAGAAATGTGTTTATTTAGAAAACTATGTTAGCTTTTAAGGAGAAAATAAAGTTGGCAACACAGTATCAACGGCAAAATCTCATCATCATGGTAATTGTTGACAATGATACTTGAAAGTTACTATGTACAAAAAAAGTTCTTAATTAAAGTGTTTATTACGCTTGGTCGCAACTCACAACATTTAGAACAGAGGACAGCAATGATCAGGTATGTTGCACATCACAATTATTATAAACTACGGAATAAAATAATTGCAATTAAGAAATCTAGGAAATAAATGGTGCAAAGTAAGTGAAAAAATTAGAATATTGCACAATCATGAAGTTTAGTAGTAATTAAGTAGAACTTCCTATCATAATTTATATAATATGTACCTAATAAAACCTACCTGTTTGTGTTGGCAAAGCATTGTGTACAACTACACTTCGAGATATCTGCTGCACAAACTGTACACCGAACTTCTGAACCACTACCATTCCTCTGTTCTTCTAATCTTAAAGCAAGTTCGTAAAAGTTTTCGATTACGGATTTGTGGTCTAACGGCAATTGGGATAAAATAGTCGCCCTTATTATCACCTTTAAAGACTCAACTGCATCACATTCATTATATATGTTCACCCGATGATTATTGCATTCTCTCATTAGATTTATTTTTGTCGCAACAGTTGACAAGTGAATATAATATGTATGCAACAATTCAACAGCCTCAGAAAACTTTTGAAATCCATTGTATTCAGAACTTGGCTTTGTAAAGAAAGACCAGAACCTCGGTGCAACTTCATCTCGTGAAAACTTTTCGATTTGAGTAATAGTTAATGTCTGCACGATGGCAGTGATGTTCAAACTGTTGATCACGTTAACCGCATTATAAAAGTCATCACTGGCTGTTTCGTTAAAAGGCTAAAAATGAAATACACACCATTAACATCCTTGTAGCTACCTACTTTCTTACCAATGCAACTGGTTCCTGAAGTATTGGAAACACTGACTTAATTAAGTTCCAAGCATTTTTCATATCGCAAGCCATATTTGCATCTTTTGTTTTTCAATCAATCGAGTCAAAATTTGCTATGAGTAATAAGGTTTTTAATGTAGATAAAAATAGATATCAAACGATTGATGATCATAATACATAACCTATATCCACAAAATAAAAATTCATAAGGGGCCAGTAGACCTACAGCCTGCAGATTATCTACAAACAACCCAATGACGAACAGGCTGTTTTAAAAAATTTGTGTTACCATAGAAAATCTTGTGATACCAAGATAAAACTGTTTGATTAAGATGATAGGTAGATGTTTATGTATGATTTTAATACTGAAATGCCAAAAACTTCAGAATGCCTACCAATTGATAACATATGTTTAAATGCTATGAGTTTATTCAGTTTTATCTAAATTTTAATGTTACAATACAGTTTAGTGATGTTTATGTTGCGGCAGCATGTCACCTTTTCGGCAGCTTCTTTAGTTTCGTTTATCAGAATTCTATGAAGCATGAAGCTAGTTATCGCCACTTATCGCTTTGAAAACCGAGAAACTGACCTGAAACTGCCAAACAAAACGTCAAATGAAATGTTTGCTTCCTATTATCTGTACGCGTTTCCATGGTAGCGTGCCAATATTTAGATATTTCTTTTATAATTTATTTTAAATGTTCAATATATTAATCGTGCATAGTTTTGTATGCAGCATTGCGGGCGTAACTTATTTTTATGGTCCTACAGCGCTTTTTAGTGGCGCCCCGGACCATAAAAATTTTATTATGCCCTTAATACATATATAACTACTAAAGCAGCTTTTGTTTGCATTAATAGAATATAACACGTTTCCTCTAACATAACAACGTAAACGACCTATGGTAAAAGTAGTCTTTTCTTGGTAGTTCTTTTGCAAAATTATAGTTCTTAGAACAAGATGGTAGTTAAAATGTCGTGTGCTGTATGTAGCATGTGGCTTCCTTAACCTATAATTTTAATCAATGTTCGTTAGTCGTTACCAGTTAAAAAGTAAATACTTGCCTTCTTATATGATTATAAGACAAATATAATACATATGGATTGTAATTTGCATACTTTTAATGTATACAGCTTATATAAAAAAGGTATTAAGTGCAATTATGTCCAATAACAACATCGCAGAGGAAGAGGAATGTTTTTCTGAGGTACCTATACATTAAGAAAGACTTACTGAATGAATGTTACTTATAAAGACTAGTCGCCCAGTGTTGTAAGTTACAAACCATTTCTAATTTATAAACCTTACCATGCTTAGACTAAAACATTTTCTGTTTGCATAGTCCTATTTTTTTATTGCTTACAGTTTTGGTAAAACACAATTTCTTCTGTCTCTTTGATTTTTTAACATTAGTGCAAGCACCTATTTAGGAAAATGCATATTAGTATGCTGATCCTTTGTAATTATTTTGTTCTTCTGTTATCTTTTTACAGAATGTCATTGTAACAGACACCCAATAAGATCACTGTATCATCAACGTGCATGTCATGTGCGTCAGCCTTCTGCGTTTAGTTGCAATATTTCTTTTTACCGTCTGTATCTTGGTCGCTATTTTTGTGTATGTATTTTTAATATGTCTGTGTGTAATTTGAGCAACAAGAAATCTATAACTGTCGAGTCTGTTACTTCKKGTATTTGTCGATAATCAGTCCACGTAACTTGCTGCGGTTTATCACAGATCAAAGTGTAGTGTATCTGTTCGATTAATCTTAGAATTAAGTACTACTGCTATAAATGTGATATTGTTAACACATTCAAGAAATTAAAGGATGAAATTGATGAATTAAAAGCTGAAGTCCAAGAGCGGAAAAATCAACAAATGTATGCAGAGACATGTGACCCTGACCATGGGCACGGTAAGAACTTATCAACTAGATGTAAGAAAGAAACAATTGTGCATATAATTTGATTTTGTTTAATTTACTTGAATCGAATGAGGAAGCAGAAGTCAAAAATAGAGAGAACGATGCAAGCCAAGCAAAGGCAGTCACTTAGGCACGTTCAATAAAGACAAMACTCGCCCGTTACATTTAATATTCGCAAGCCTGTGTTTTATCCGAACACAAAAGCTAATGTATTTTATCCGAATGCTGAAGTGTCTGACTATGGTTTAATTGCCATAACTGAAACATGGTTGCGTCACGATGTATTGTCAACAGAACATTTCAGTTCGTCTTACGAGGCGTTTAGAACGCATAGCTTGAAAAGGGGAAGGAGAGTTTTGTTCCTGTAAGTCTGATGAACATGCTGAATTATGTGTAATTTTGCAAAGTTGTTAAATCGATCTTAGATTACTATCTCTACAACCCTGTTGCTAGCTATATCTCTGATAATCAACATGGTTTTGTAAAAATAAATCCACGGCTACTAGTCTTTGCGAATTTGTGCAGTATATTTCTGATAGTCTAGACTCAAAAAAATAAATAGATGTTATATATACAATATGCCAAAATTGTTCGACATTGTCAATCATGCTATCTTGTTGGAGAAACTTCTTAAGATGGGTTTGTCTAGGGTTAGTAGTAGGGTTATTTGAATCGTTGCTTTTCAGTAGAATACACCACCTACAGTGGTGTGAATCCAATTTGAGTCCAATATGATTTGTTTTGTGTTTTAATGATACTTTGTGCCAACTTAATTGCCAGTGTTATGTTTATGTTGACGACTTGAAAATAGCCACTTGTATAACATCAGTAGAAGATTGTTGCAATACGATTTAAAGAGGTTTAATGATTGGTATGTTAAAAACAAACTCAAAATAAATTCTGCAAAATGTAAAATGATAAGATTTTAAGAAAAATTGCTAACAGAATACAAATATACACTACAAAATATTGAAATGGATAAAGTTTATCAAATTAGGGATTTAGGTGTGATTATGGACAGTCAGTTTACTTTTCTGCCCCACATAAATTATATRTGGACTTGGGGAACAAAATTGATAGGATTTTTATATAGAAACACCTCAAACTTTAAATTGAATAAGGCTAGTCATATTTGTTACTCTGCAGTTGTTAAATTTGAATTAATGTATTGTTCTTTTGTTTGGAATCCTTATTATAATAATCATATATTAACCAATGAATGCACAAATTATGTAGATGTTTGTATTTTATCAMTTTGGTTATTTCCTAACAGGCAATACCCTACTAGTGATCTGTTGCATGAATTTAATGTGTTCTCTTAAAATACAGTGTCATATATCTTGTATTGTGTTTCTATACAAATTAATCCATAATCATTATATTATGCGCCAGTTTTTTAAATCAGTTATGTTTTCGTATCCCACGATCCGTTAGTAGATATAAGTTTATTTTTGTTGTTAGCCAGTCATGAATCACCTTCAATTTTTATTTTCCACTGAACAATATATACTATAACTTAATTTCATCTGATCTTGATATATTCCAATCTAATGTTAAAATTTTTGTAAGTCGATGCATAAGTATATAAGTATATTTAAAGGCACTTAGAATCTATAATTTTATGAGCTTATTTTTTTGTATGTTTGCATGCACCCATATACAATTTCGGACACTTATCTGTGCTCATTCATACATAGGTACTGGGCCAATAAGTCATGGAAATGTTACAACTATGGCGGATAAAGTTTGCATACAGTTTGTGAACTGTCACAGAATGGCCATGTCCTTATGTTTTGTTTTTATTTTGACTCCTTGTTCAGACATTTAACAATTCCTTTGACTAGTGTGACAGTGTGCATTTTCCCGACAAAAATTGCTGTCATATTTTGAATATATTTTTTTGTTGTCTGATGTTTTTTATTATCTAAATGCATATTGTTTGACACAGTTGAATGTTGTAAAAAAATTTGTATGAAAGTACATGTACAACAGTGGATTTTAATTATGAAACCATATAGGAAGGTTTTGTACATGAGATAATTTATTTCCTATTAATATAACTATTAGTCGAACAAATATTGCTGCCTCGTAATAATACCTTTCTGTTATTAAAAACATTACCTACTCGTAGTTTTATATGTTTTGTCGCTAATCCAGCAAAATTTTACTGTGAATCCAGAAAGTTGTCTTAGATCATTTCATTTTTAAAATCCAGTGTGGTAGGTACTTATATCATACATGCATATAAATACTCTGAATCTGGTTTCAGTAATGGACTCCAATAATCTATTTACTTATTTCTAATTTTGCTTTCAGACACCCAAGAAGATTTGTTCTTCAGTGAGAAATAGTTTTATTACAAGTGATAGCATTGTGAAAAAGGTTAAAGAAATACTGGGTAATACTAAATCTTATAGTGTTAACCTTGGTATCACATTTTATGCAGAACCACTCAATCAGGAAGAACATATTTTAAAAAGTGAAGGCAAGGATACACCAATACATGTAAGTTAATTTTCACTAATACAATCAAGGTATGTAGAACATTCTAGAACATGTGAAAAAGCAATGGATCAACAAGTAAAGTTGCATGCGCTGCAACTTGCAACTAAAAAAGATTTGTAAATAGATTACTTTGTACTGTTGGAATAATTGGCCTATACCATTGATCTTATCCTTCAGATTTGTTTATATCCAATTATGCCATAATTATGTACCTCGATTCTGTAATCTAAACAATAAATAATAATAACATGTGTTTACAAAATATAAAATAAAGAACATATACTTTATGTCCATTTACTGTGCCTCACTATTAGGATATCAAAACGGTAAGAAATTAGAAAGTCACTTAAACAAGCAAAGTGTGCAGTCTTCTACCCTCTGTAATATGCAGCTGTAAGGCCAAATGGATTATGAATAATTGTAGATTCATTAACAAAAAACCTGAAATACATGTATATCATTCTCAATAATTTGCTGTAACTATTTTATTTAGTTGAGAATTTTTTAATTTTACTTCCACATCCAACGGATGGGAAGTATTGTATCGTGAAAAAAAATTTCAAACATTTTTATTTGCTCATTTGCTTTTAAAATGGTCGAAAACGTAAAAAAAACAAATTCGAGCAAAAATAAAATTTCTTGTCTGTGTGTCTGTGATTTTATTTGTGGACACGATAACTTTCGAAAGACTTAATATATGAACTTGAAATTTGGCAAACGTATAGATCTCAACTACCCAAAGCGACCTATTGTTTTTGGGGTAAGTAGGTTATCAGGAAGGGGAAGAGAGAAAAAATGCTCAAAACCTGATTACTAATCGTATAGTATAAGAAATAAAAACGTAAATATCATTTTGACAATCAGATGTGGAAGTATTGATTCAGTTTGCAGCGGTTTATTATATTTACTTTAAATTATACAGTGTAGATTTCTGACAAGGATGTGTAGCATGTTTTCATTTCCTGAAGTTGTCAGTTGTGATAGTTGGATACCTTAGAGATGGCTGATAATACTATAATCAGATTTTGTATTTCAAATAATATAAATCTTGTAATACTCTACCAAAATGTACATATAAATATACATACCATAAATAATAATAATAATAATAATAATATATAATAAGTAATAAACTGAACTAATTGCAGATGTTTCATTTTTTTTTTAGAGAAAATCATTCACTGTTACGAATGATTCCTATGAACTTATTAGAAAAATACAGGGGGAAATAAAAGAAAAAGAGACTTGTGAAATAACATTAAATGTTTTGTTTGATGTTAACACCCAGAACGAAGATAATTTTGGTCTTAACATAAAACAAAGTCAAGATTTAATGCAGAATTCCACAACAATTATGGAAAGAGTAAGTTTATTCATTTCTTAGGGTGGCAAGCATTGTTAATGATTAGCTTCTTGTTAAACACGCCTATGTATATTACTGCAAATGACAAGCTTTGATTACTATAGTAATAAATGTTTATTTTAGAACTGTATTAAGTCACTCGACTCATACTTTAAAACCTGTTCTGGAGAGGAAATAAGTTTAATAGAAAATGTAAGTGAGAAATCAAAACACAAAAAGAAATCCAAAAAATATGTCAGCGAAATTAATGAAGGTGCTGGTAATAGTTCCAGTATTATGGTAAGTAAACATTGATTTCGTAATCGCAGAAGTTATCAACAAAACTGAAAATGAGAATAATGTCAAGCAAGAAATAATGATTGCAGTGGCTTTTCTTGCAAGTGATGTATAGACAACGAATTTTTTCAGTTACCAACAAATAAATTAAATATGAATTTACACTCTATTACTGCTAAATGCTATTTTAATTTGATAATAGACTGTAGCAATTTAATACTGTGTGTCCAATAAAGTTATGTTCGCCCACCTTTTTTTTTTCTCATAGCTCGAATAATTTACATTGAAGACAGAGAAGTTTTGAATATTGTGAATAATGAGTTTTGAAAATGATATGGATAGTTTTATTGTATTATAAAAATATTTTTAAATGCAGTTATCTTACCCTTGCCACTCATTTTTTAGGAGTGTGAGCCATCATTCGAGTCAGATTATGTGAGTGAAGTAAAATATACAAAAAAACACAAACGTAAGAGCAAGAAAAATGCAGATGAAAGTACATCTGATATTGATAATCTTCATATTGCAGTAAGTCTATTAATTCCTAAATTGATAATTACTATTTACCATTACTACTGTAAACAGATTGCTGGTAAAGAGAACAGTCCTGGAAATATTCAGTGTGTCTCAGATGTACCTTCAGGAGATATTACTAATAAAAAATTTAAGCACAAAATAAAGCTGATAGACACTGAAAACTTTGTGAACAAAGATGCTGTAGCTGATGTTATAGTAAGTAATAACTATATGAAATAAGGTAATTCTTTTGTAATTATTATTTGCTGACCAAATTTTAAAACGTAGGGTACTGAAGATATGGGCAATTCACCAAAAAAACACAGGAAGAAAAAAAAGCATAAAAATGTTGATTGCAGCCCAAATCCAGTTGCCGAAATTGCTAACACAGGGGAAGAATATGAAGAAGTATTACATGATCATAGCAAGAAAAGAAAAAAGCTACATATATCTCTCTCTAGTTCAGGTTTAGATGTAGATGTTGAGGAACCAAAAACCAAACATAAGAAGATGAAAGAAGGTTATGACAACCTTATGCATAATGGTGTTATATCTGATACTTTGGTAAGTGAATTTCGTCTATTAATTTAAGAATTTAAAATGAGAAAATATTTATGTACATGCTCGCTCTTAATTAACATAAAATATTTGAAACTTGTTTTTTCCCTTAACCTTCTAAATGTTTTAACAGATTTCATATTGTTACTTAATGACATATATGTATTAATTTTAAGGAATTTGTAAATTAAATAAAAGAGAGGATGTCCTTTAATTTTTTTCATCAAGACTAGTTACATCAATCAGCACATTTTTATTTGTGAACCATGACATTTTGTCACCTTGACATTTTTTAATGCTAATAGAAGTACAATGCCAAAAGATAGTTCTAAATTCTACTATAGAGCTTAGATAAAACCTTAATTTTTTTATGTAATTAATTTCATGTTACCTTGCCTTAATATTCTACTTTTTTTCCAACATTATAACATTCATAACTGATTATGTCATTTCATTTTGTCTGGAGTTGATTGTTTGTGATCAAAGTCCTCTCCCTTTTCTAATGGCTGAGCACAAAGTCTTTCAAAAAAATTCTGACTCATAAGTTACGGGATCTAGCTTTCATCATTATTTGCCATTTTTGTTGATGCACTGGAAGATATCTACCTTTTCGTCATAAATTCCAAACAGTAGAGCCTGGTCGGTACTAGCTTGTGGCTCTATTTTCCAATGGATCCGTCAAATGACCCTTGGCACTTTTGTTCTTCATTTATTACTTATTAAACATTCTAGATCTCACAAAAATGTTAATCAAGCAGGAGTATTTTCGCTACAGAAACCTGCAATTTTTGAAGGTACTTTTGAAATAAACAAAATTCATCATTGCATTCAAGTGGCAGGATACTATGTAGAACACTGAAGTAATAAACGCTTTATCTTCACATTTCTTTAGTTTTTATTAAACCAAACTCGAAACTTTTTAGACAGACAGTGTATCTATAAAGCAAGAATACCTTAAAGACAAAAAAAGCATGCAATTGGTATTAATTCTAAAGTTCTTTTTCATGATTATAGACATCTAAGGAATTGTTAGACATTCTAAGTAAGGGCGCTGAAACAGATGATGATCAAAATTTAAAGAAAAAGAAGAAGACGAAAAAACACCAAAAGAATGACAATGATGAATCTATTAATGCTTGTGGTGATGAGGATTTAAAAGTAAGTTCTCTCTGAAACCCAAAAAGAAATTAAAAACAAATAAAAGTAGCAAATTATATTAAACATAAGGCTCTTTTATATGATTATAGAAAAGTGAAGAACTACAAGACATTCTAACTAAGATCACCGAAGCACCAGATGAAGATTATTTAGGGAAGAAAAAGAAAAAACATAAAATGAAACACAAAGAGAAATATGAATCTGTAATTGCTTCAGATGATGAACATTTAAAGGTATGTTTTATCTGTAAACTAAATATACATTAAATACAAAGAAAATAGACAATTTCTACTAATTCTAAGGTTCTTTTGCATGACTAGAAATCTGAGGAATTGTTGGACTTTCCGACTATGGATGCTGAAACCAGAGAAGAAGCTGAATATTTAAAGAAAAAAGAGAAAAAACACAAAAAGAAGCACAAAAACAGTGACGAATGTGTTAATACTGGTAATGAAGGACATTTAGAAGTAAGTTGTATTGCATATTACCTATGTTTTTTGTATGTATATTCATATTCGTTTCAGACCTACAACAGAACATGTGATGTGTTAGAATCAGATATGCCAAGAAAAGAAGCTAATGATGTAGCTTGTGAAGATGATATTAATTTATCACTAGAAATCACACAAAAAAATAGGGATAGTAAAAGAAAGAAACACAAACATAGCAACAGAGAAGAAAGCACATCAAGGGAAAATACTCAGGTATCACAACTTTCAGATAAAAGAAAAAGTGACAATTTTGGAAACGTGAATGATTTACCATACATTGTAAGTACATTATTATTTTATAAAAAACCTCTTACTATGCTGAATGTAGGTGCCATTTTTCAACATTTCTGGAATTATCACGATTTTCATTTAAAGTAATTGTTTTCTACACATATCCGTATATATAATTTCAACTAAAAATGTGCACCTAGCTGCAGCTATTGCACATTCTAGCTTAAAGTTCTTAAATATGGAGAATATGTTTAACATTTGACAACATTGCATGACAGCTGTTTCTGACGTTTAACAGATGATAATAATTCCATGGTTTTGCAAGATTTCATGAATTATCACATTATCAGAAGCTTATTGTTAAAAACAAGGAAAAGCCAGTGAACTACGTTGTGTGTAGGGATTGGAGATTAAAAACCATTTTGGACTAGCMTAAGGTGAAAATTTGTTTTGCAAATCTGTCATTTAATCATACAGTTGGCAGCCGTGAATATCTGTAAACTAAAWTGGATAGTACTTTATGTTACGCTTTATGCTCGCTAACTACCCACCCTCGATAATTATTTAAAGTTAAATATTAGGTCGAATATAAAAATATTTTCAATCTCATCCCACTTCTGGTTACACTAGAAGTATACACAAACTATGTTATTAAAAATAAAACATCCTGTATATTGCTGCAGTTTTTTATTGTTACGGTAACATTATTAATCATACTTACTAGCTGGGGGTTTTTCATATTCATATTCCTAACAGTCCTTTGCAGCGCTCTTTTCACACCTGCCAAGCGTGTAAAGTTTAAGTGGAAGGACATCTAATGAAATATAAATGCAACATTTTCTTTTGTTTTTGAAAAGCATTACCTTCTGTTATAAAGTACAGAAAATGGGAAAATCTGTGAAACCAAATGAATATCTCGATATTGCTAATTTTAGCAAGCACCACTAATGTCATTTATTAAACAAAATGTCAAATACTACAAAATTTTAAGGCAAGAACTAAAAGTACAACAATATACAGGGTGTTTATAAAAAATAACACACTTAGTGTCTACTCCAGGTATAAATGCATATGGTAAAATTGTTTTTCCTAAATGTCTCAAAGTCTATTAGAAACCTCACTTTGCTATTTTTACTTTCATCAAAAATGCTAATTTTAAAAGCCATCACAAATGTCAGTTTTTAACGAAATATTATATATTGCCATGAGCTTTTTGTTTGTTGTCAAACTCTTCTCCTTTTTCTAATGGCTGAGCACAAACCATTTCAAATATACCCTGGCTTATGAGTTACCAGATCCAGCTTTCATCATTATTTGCCATTTTTGTTTATGAACTGGAAGGGTATCTTCCTTTTCGTCATATTTTCCTAGTTTCCTATTTTACAATGGATCCTTCAAGTGACCCTTGGAACTTTTGTTCTTCATTCATTACTTATTAAACATGCTAGGTCACACTCAAAAATGTTAATGAAGCAGGAGTATTCTCACTACTTGCACCATGTGGAAGATAGTACTTATATCTACAGAAACCTGCAATTTTTGAAGGTACATCACTGATCTGAAGTAATACTGAAGTAATAAACACTTTATCTTCACATTTCTTGAGTTCTTATTAAACCAGACTCGAAACTTTTTGGATAGACGCTGTATGAATACACTAAGAATACTTTAAAGGCAAAACAGACAATTGGTATTAATTATAAAGTTCTTTTGCATGATTATAGAAATCTGAGGAATTGCTAGACATTCCAAGTAAGGACGCTGAAACTACAGATGATGGTCAAAATTTAAAGAAGAAGAAGAAGAAAAAACACGAAAAGAAGCATGATGACAATGATGAATCTATTAATGCTTGTGATGATGAACATTTAAAAGTAAGTAGTCTCTGAAACCTAAAAATAAATTATAAACAAATAAAAGTAGCAAATTATATTAAACCTAAGGTTCTTTTGCATGATTATAGAAATGTGAAGAGCTACAAGACGTTCTAACTAAGATCACCGAAGCACCAGATGAACATTATTTACAGAAGAAAAAGAAAAAACATAAAATGAAATACAAAGAGAAATACGAATCTGTAATTACTTCAGATGATGAACAACATTTAAAGGTATGTTTTATCTGTAAACTAAAAATACATCAAATACAAAGAAAATAGACAATTTCTATTAATTCTGAGGTTCTTTTGCATGACTAGAAATCTGAGGAATTGCTAGACTTTCCGACTGTGGATGCTGAAACCAGAGAAGAAGCTGAATATTTAAAGAAGAAAAAGAAAAAACACAAAAAGAAGCACAAAAACAGTGACGAATGTGTTAATATTAGTAATGATGAACATTTAGAAGTAAGTTGTATCGCAGATTATGTTTTTTGTATTTGTACTCATATTAATTTCAGACCAACAACAAAACCTGTGATGTGTTAGAATCAGATATGACAAGAAAAGAAGCTGATGATGTAGTTTGTGAAGACGATATTAATTTAACACTAGAAATCACTCAAAAGAATAGGAATACTAAAAGAAAGAAACACAAGCATAGCAATAAAGAAGAAAGTACATCATGGGAAAATACTCAAGTATCAGAGCTACCAGACAAAAGAAAAAGTGAGAATTTTGAAAACGYGAATGATTTACAATACATTGTAAGTACATTATTATCTTATAAAAAACCTCTTGCTATGCTGAATGTAAGTGGCATTTTTGAAAATTTCTGGAGTTATAATGATCCTCATCCTATACCTATATCCAAATATATCTTAGTCATTTGCACTTGGCTGCAGGAATTGAATAAGTGATGTTCAGATATTATGAACCTCTGCAGGGTAGCTCACATACATTAATTAAGCATCATCAAACATAAACACAACAAATCCAACACCGGCACAAAATGATAACGTTTACAAAACCACGTGTGTTTACAAACATGTTGTTTGACGTCCGACATCCGACCGTGATTTGACAGCTACAAAAGAATGCAAAGTAACACTGTTGCCAAGTTGCGTATTTCTTTTTTCAGTTAAGTTGTCACATCCTTAAAAAGGTGTTTTAAAATAGCTTAACTTGAATCTCGCGGCGCGACACTGCACGATGCGTCAATTTTTGGTAGCTATTCCCACTTGTGCGGTAGTGTGCAGCAGAACCAGAAGTTTAATAAAACTTTATCATCATTATATATATTATTAATTAGATAAATATAATAAAAAATAATAATCACTATATATACAATTAATAACGTACAATGTGCACGCCAGAAGTTAATTACACGTCTACATCGTCGTCATCGGACAATTTATTGATCAGCTATCGTATGTCATGAACACGAAGAAACTGAAAAGAAAAGAAGAAAAAGGCGAAAGCATTGGGTTCACGATATATTTCATGCAAGAATGGAAGAGGGTGAATTTCAAACACTTTTTAGAAAATTCCAGGAGGATGAACGCAAATTTTATAAACATCATAGGATGTCTTCCAAAAAACTCAGTGAATTGTACAATATTGTACGCGTTCCACTAACGGGACATCACACAAAGTTTCGGTTGAGCATCCCACTTCTGTTCGGCACAAGCAGCAGCGTGCATCAATTGACGCATGGAAACATACACCGGTGAATTGAAATTTTGCTGCAGCGTACCGCGCCGTGCTGCTTAGATGGGAACGGTATCATTTAAATACATGCAAACAATTGTAAGCAGCATTTTGCTGCATCGCAACGTGCCGTGCCGCACCGTGCTGCGTAAGTGGGAATCAGCCTTTATTTGCATATATTACATTTAGTAACGAAACTGTATTGAATTCCGTAATTGTTACTTCATTGAAATACCCAATTCTAAAAGCCATCACAAATGTCTGTTTTAAACGAAATATTATATATTGCCACGAATCTGATTAATTAAGTTACCCTACAATTTATAGTGAACGACAAAAATGCAATTATAAAAATAACAAAATTTGGGCCTACTTCTGGTATAACCGAGGTGGGAAAACTGGAAATGTTTTTAGAGTTAAAGCCACCTTATACATTACCAAACTTTGAAATTTAATATCTTCCCCACAAGCTTCTAATGAACAACTTATATGAATCACCCTGAATATTATGATATGCCAATTATATTAAGCCAAACTATAATTATACTCAAATTGCTTAGTTTTTGTATAAAATGTGACAGATTTAATGTAATGAACTTTCTTTTATATCAGTGATAGCAAAATTATGATATTTTGAAATTAACAAGTACTGCTGCTTTTAATTATATTACTGTTTGTTGATACATATATATACAAGGGGTGCCCTATAAGCTTTGGCAATTCCTTATGAGTTAGAACACATAAAATAATGCAACTTTTGCATTATGCACTATACCCCTACTAAGATATTCAACCCTAAACATGTATCACATTATTAATAGATGTAAAGATTTTATTTCGAGTCGTGGCTCTTTTTTCTGCAATAACTAGTATTAAAATAGCTTAAAAAATTATGACAACCAATCCTAATCTTGTCTTAAGTCAGTTGTTGAAGCTACCTACTATATATTTTAGACTCAAAATACCATCTCAGAACTAGAACTTGAAGAACAAATTTATAGTAAGAAAGGTAAAAAGTATAATGGAACACTAGAAGGTGAGGATCATGCAAATCATTTTCATAAGGAGAAGAAACACAAGAGTGATAGTGATCTTTCAGTCAAAGCTGAAAATTCAGCAGATGTGGTACGTAAACTAGTATTATTTGTTTGTTTGTTAATAATAGATAACATGTTTTTGTCTCAATTCTAAAAGCAGGGTGAATCTAATAAGATCTTTGAAGAACTAAATACAAGTAACGAATCGCTTAAGAGAAAAAAACAAAAAAGCAGGAAGGACAAAAGTGATTCAACTGAGATAGGCAGCAGTGAACATTTAGAAGTAAGTACTAGTTTTGTAGCCTTGTAATTGATCCACATGCAAAACTCATTCCTACTGAGAATTGAATATATTATCGGTGTAAATTCTTTCGAGTTCTATAATTGACCATATGTGAATTCTAGGCCAAGCAGTATGATACGGCAGAACTAGAAGCTCTTGCCATAGAACACATAAACTCAGAGCTAAACAATATTAGCAAGGTTTCCGTTGAACATACAAAAAAATTAGTACAAATCGAAGATGACAATAGAAAACGCATTGATAGTTTTACTTATAATTGTGTAAGTAATCATTTTAGTACCCTGTATTATTTTGAAGTTTTTGTTATTAAATAAAAATAAAAGTAAAAATAAGGGCAAGATAAGCAATATAATCTTGTAGGTAGTGCAGTAATAATAGTAATCATATGTCTTTCTATTAGTCAGTATAAGTAAGGTTCCTATGATTGTGCTACATGTATGTACCACTTTTCTTTGGTAAATGGTAAATATTCCACTATCGGACTTTCTAAGTGGATTCTGACTCATGTACTCCCTAACATATTAAAATATGACCCATTACTAAACTCTTGCGGTTTTTTGTCGCCAGCTGTCAGATACTGTATATGTGCTGATGCAGCAAGATATATAAATGCATAAGTTTTGGGTCTCAAATTGATTTTACAGTAGAAATTACACATACACATACACATTTGTATTTATGATGATCAATTTACTTTGATGTAATCATTTGTTCAAACTGATACAGCATAAACTTCCTAGTTGATTATTTTATGTTTCAAAGGCAACTTATTGCCTTTAGGATGTCACTACCTCTTGGCATAGATTAATTAAGAAAGATACCCAATGTAAATGCACCGCATTGCCACAGAACCGTAGTGAATGATCTTCACTCAAGAGGGCGAAAGAATGTCCAAACCGCGCGATATTGTATCCCAAATGTTTTGTACTGTATGTCCCTCCCGCCCAGACAGCATGCGAATGGAATGTGGGCGGTAGTCACAATCCCACCACTGCACTTCTACAGCAGCTGACTGCAACACCCGTAATGCTTAACAAAATAATATTTTATGTAGCGAAGGGTCAATAGTAGAGTGCCCGATAGGACATATTTTGACTTGTGTGGGGGACTCGGGATTACAAGCTAAAACTTACACAGATGTAAGCTAATATATTGATAATTATAAATCCAGAATTATAAAAATTAGACCGAGCCGAAAGTCAATATCGTTAAAAATGCAACTAACGGTGCATTGTATTTAATTTGAAACATTTTCTGTACCGAATATTTTTAAATAAATTTTTTACTTGCAAAATACATGCCTCTTACGGCCGAAAAATAATAAAAGGTCAATTTTTCGGTTTCAACGCCGTCTACAATTAATTCAAAATTCCCTAATTTTCAGTTTACCTAGCATTATCGCGAAAACTAAGGCCTAACTCAAAAAAATATATTCAGATTAAAAGTTAGCCGTGTCCTTTTAGGTGCCATTCGTGGCAAATTCATATTTTTTGATTTACCGATAAAGGTAGTATAAAATTAAATGTAAAAGATTACATTTTTCTGGGAGACGCGACTGCTGCCGTGTTCGCGTGGCCGCATCGTCCATCTCTACTATTTCCGTAGCTCCGTCCTTCGTCCACTAGTGCAGCTCAGGGAGGGACGCGATAGATCAAAATACAATAATTAGGAAATCTGTCTAATTAATCCTATTTAAGTTTTCATATTGACAAACACGTTCGAAAGTATATTAAAAATCCTCACTAACCTATGAAAGAAAAATTAAACTAATAACTACGCATGTAGTTCATTAAACGTTTTATTATACAATTCTGCACGCAAATCATGATAAAATAAATTAATCTTTTTAGAAAATTGCACAATTTTCTTATCGAAATTTGTTCTTGAGCTGTGGTATTCCTGAGTCTTAAGACATCTTTATATGAAACGGAATGTCCTCAAGAATGTAATGTTTCAACCAATATTTTAGATCTAAATTCTTGATGTACGAAAATTCCGAGTGTTACTAGTTTAGGGCATCTTGACAAATGCTCGTTATAGCTACAGGATCTTCAGCAGTCCCCTCATTAAATGCAAGCAAACCAATTATCCCGTACAATACATCTGGTATGTGTTTCTTGGAGCCTTTTATATCTATTTACTGTCACTTAAAATACAGATATTTTATCCATTTTGCACCTTATAATGGCACATATTTTATTAATAACGGCGATTTCTACTTCCGCTACAGTATGGTGTTGCAAATCTGATAATCTGTCTGATTATACTGATATTTTACTATTAATAGAAAATAGCTACCACTATCGCAAATACTGCTAACTCTTTTACTTTTATGAAGCACATCAATATTGTGTTAAAAATCTTTCTTTATTATCGAGCAGTAATATACTATCTTTTCACTATCTTTTTTTAAACAGCCAAGAACAAAAGTATACTAATGTCGACCCGCGTCAATATTTTAATCAGAGAATAAAAAAAACTTGTTCTTTGTTAAAGTGTGCATAAATTGTATGTAAAATGTATCCACAAATACAACGGATTTGGTTGGTACCTTTAAAAACACTTGTTAAGGTGCTATACCTACGGCTTCTAGTAATTAGCCCGAATGATACGACTCTATACAGGGTGATTTTTTGAAAACTTCACACCTTAAATAACTTTAAATATAGCAAAAATTTAAAAATTTGAAAAACAGGTAAACTTTTGTTTGCAGGGGGACAACTTTTGAGATAAGTTTTTAATGGATAGCGCTTACTCTCTGAGCAGGGTAGACACCTCTTTAAAAATTTTAAATGGAACTATCCATCTTGTGATACATCATTTGAAAGCTTATTTCACAAAGAGTCTGGCCATGTAATTAGTTTTACCACGTTTAACTTATTGACGGGGTAATAGATTAATAGTGCCTACGAAACAGGTTGCTTATTAAATTGAATATTTTGGACTCTTTTCAACAAAATGTATTTTATTTTAGAGCGGAAATAAAATTTGTCCTTACGAGAACCCAAAATTTAAACAAATAACATGTAAAAAATATGACACTTAAAAAAAATTCCCAGAATACTGAAAATTTTCTTTTAACATTATTATTAACATTAAAGTATTTATCATGTAATTTTTTAGAAAGTCCATGTCCACGAAAAAGAAAAATTATTTATTTGTAACTCCAAAAACAGTGTGAACAAAACCATAGAAATTCAAACCTTACAATAGATTCTCAAAATGTGCACCACCTCTTTCCATACAATAATACAGACGGTTCTCGAACTCCTGCTGCACTTTTCGGAAAGTTTCAGGTGGAATCCTCCTGCACTCGTTAATAATTCTTTCTCGCAGATCGTCCAGGCTAGTAGGTTGTGTTTTGTAAACCACAGATTTTAAATGACCCCATAAAAAGAAATCTAAAGCAGTCAAATCGGGTGATCGTGGCGGCCATTCAATTGTTCCACGCCTACCAATCCAGTGAAGAGGAAATCTATGATTTAACCAATTTCGCACATTAATGGCGTAATGCGGTGGGGCTCCATCATGTTGGTAAAGCAATTCGTTGCCAAGTATTCCAGCCCAGACGTTCAGCTTCTGAGGAACTTGTGTATGACCTTCTCGAAAAATATAAGGATATTCGTCACTCCAGTACCTGACGTTATGTTTATTTACAGAGCCGTTCAAAAAAATGTGCATTCATCACTGAAGCATATATTTTTTATTAGATGAGGATTTACTATAATCTTTTCTGTCATAATTTCGCAAAATTGCAGTCTTCTATCGAAGTCATCTTCGCCGAGTTCCTGGAGAGTTTTCATCTTATAGGGATGGAATTTGTGCAGTTTTGTAACTTTCCTTACAGATGAATAAGAAAGTCCAGTGGCTGTAGAAATGTTACGCAAAGAGCTAGTTGGATCCATTGCAAAATGACCAAGTACTTCAAGTTGGGCCATTTCATCAACGACTCTATTCCCTGCCCTTTTTTGTTTACTACATATCCAGTGTCTTGAAATTTCTGCACGAGATCGAGAATGTACCTAGCGTCAACATTTTTATCGGGGTGCCGTTCGTTAAACACCCTTGCTGATGCACGAGCACAGCTATGCTCAGCACCGTAAATAAAAATTATTCTACCCTTTCGGCAGTTGAATAAACCATTATCACTTGGACTGTCACTTTAAAATTTCACGCGATTTATAAAAAGGAATGTGAACAAAAAGATGGTCGTGCCAAAGAAGTAGCCAAAAAGTTGAAACAAAAAATTGGAAACACAAAGTAGATAATTATTTAGCCAATTCAGTATGAACTGTCGAGTTGCAATATCAAGCAATGTCGAAAGAAAATTTTAAGTATTTTTGGAATTTTGCTTAGGTGTAACAATTATTTTTTAACAAGTTTTTTTAGGCTTAAGTAAGGACAATTTTTATTGTAACTGCAGGACAATAAATTTTGTTAAAAAAAGTCCAAAATATTCCATTTTATAAGCCACTTGCTACAATGCACTTTTTGACCCACTACCCCGTCAATGGGTAAAAAATAGTAAAACTAATTACATGGCAAGACTCCTTGTGCAATAAGCTTTTAAATGATGTATCGTAAGATGGGTTGTTCCATTTAAAATTTTTGAAGGGGTATCTACCCCGCTAAGAGGGTAAGCGCTATCCATTAAAAACTTATCTCAAAAGTTGTCCCCCTGCAAACAAAAGTTTACCTGTTTTTGCAAAATTTTAAATATTTCCTCTATTTAAAGTTATTTAAGGTGTGAAGTTTTCAAAAAATCACCCTGTATAGTAGCTTGCCTAATAGTAGACCTTGCCAGGTATAACAAGCTTTCCAGAAATGATTTTCCATTGCAGTTTGTTGCTAAAAGCTACGACTGCCTTCAAATAATTCCTCATCGAAAAAGGAAAACAACTGTCTTAGTCGTGAATAAAGCGCGCTGTGCAGAGGGTTGTGGGGGGTAAATTTCCAAAATAAGTAAAAATTTTTGTTTGTTTTTTTTTAATATCTTTGGCACCTCACCTTTATTATATTAAGATACTACGCTTAAATGGCAAATATATTTTTTTTAAATTTCTAATAACGCCGTCACTGAGCTTTCTTATAGAGCGCCTTAATGAATTTCGTTCGCTTTAAACACTACCTAATTCGCCAGACGTTTAGCCTCAGCACAAAAACGCGTTGGTTTATTGGTGTGTGCAAATTCGCAATATAATACATAGTTTGTGGCATAATATTTTTGTGTAGCAATGTCGAATTTCACAGCGGCGTCCGTGGACATGCGAGTATGGTTCAAAATAGCCCAAAAGGTACGCGATACTCGACTTTATGCACACAGAATTGACATTTAATTGCAAATAGTTTCTGTGATTATTCGTTCCCTCTGGCAGTTATTGTCGTTTTGCTAATGTATATTTATGTAGGTATTTAGGTATCTAAATCTCTTAAGCTGTAAGCTCTGTTTTTATATATATATTGAAAATTAAAGCATGTTTGTTGCATGAATTACAGATCTATTTATAACAATACACAATAAAAGTGACAGTAGTTCGGATAGTGAGCTAGTGTCAAAAATGAAATTCATTTCAATTTAAAAATGTGCAGCGGCAGAAACAGTTTTTATTTTAATCAGCGCTTGGAATTTCAGGATTTTGGTACAAAATAAACTTTGCTTATTATGACAAACGCGCTGATTATAATGACGCCTCTAAAATGAACTATGTCCGACTTTATGCGTTTGCTGTGGCAGAAGGTCGTATATCGCGCAGCTGTACAGTTATTCTTGACCTTACTCGCATTCCTACTCTTGCCGGTTGCCGCTGTGAAGTTCGGCATTGCCAGACAAAAAAATTCTTATTCGACAAATGACGCGATTCTTTTCAAATTTTTATGCACCAAAGTAGCTGCCATCTTAAACTTTTATTTCACTTATTTTTTCGATAAACCAACGCGTTTTCGAGCTAGGAGAAAGTAAACGTTTTAGGAGTAAGGTAGTGTTCAAAACGGACGAAATTCATTAAGGCGCTGTACCTATATACGATAACATTATTAGTTGCATGGTTACTGAAAGGTGTGCTGTTTTTGGCCGCACTGTATAAACATATTATTATGAACGAAAAGTAACAACACCGGCAAGTGTTGAAATGGTGCTTAATTATTACCAAAAGTTGCAAAATTTCAAAAAGTGCTAGATTCAGTATTTGTGCTGAAACTGGCAACATGGGGCAGTCGGCACCCACTTGGGCCATGGTAATACCACACCACGCCCCAATCTAGCGCAGCACATTTTTAACTACCCATCTCTCTCTGACTCACATCAAGTAGATCTGTTGTACGTATGTCAGTGTTAGCTTGTAACGACAAAGTGCGCTACTTAAGGAGAGGGTAATTTTAGTTTCTTATTCCTTTCCACTCACGGACAAATTAGAAGAGCAAGAACTAGTTACCGACGTGATGAATATTTTAAGTGAAGTTAAGAACCAACTACTGTGGCCCTCTACAATCAAGATCTAAAAGCTAACAAATTATCGTGTACATTGGTTGGGTATCTTTCTTAATTTATCTATGCTCTTGGTCAATGGGTGAGTTTATTTTCATGATGTAGGAAATATAAAAAATTTGGTCATGAAATAACCAGAACATCTTACTTTTTGCATCGTTTCAAATCTTTTCACTGATGTTTGAATGTTTCAGCTTTAATACCTATCTATAATAAATATATTTTATCCAACTTGCATTTCCCTGTTCCTTCTTAACATAGAAGCTTTGCATGACATATATCGATTTCTACAAATTTTGGGAAGGGTCTTTAAAATGTAATCAAGTCATTCTTAGTGTGCTTATATAACAAAATAAATACTTCACCATGTCACATGAAAATTATGAAACAGCAAGAAAGTGGTAGCAGTATTATTTGTATTAATGTTATAGTATATATTTAAGTATATCATAGTCAGGAAAAAAAAGAATCACACATTTACTTTGATATGCAAATTTGATTGAATGTGTCAGGTGTACCAACAACTCCTAGAAATAAAGACAAAGTGCTGCAGCGTGACGTCATCGCCTGTCGTCCTACGAAACACATACGTTATAAGGGGTTTTTGTAGTTATTTATGTTTCAAATGACTTAATGTGGTTTTAGGGATTAATATAATAATAAAACTAAACATAAAATAAGGACACGAATATACAAAAATTAACAAACAATTTAAATGGTAGTTACGTAGATAGCGAGGTAGATAGGTAATAAATATTATACGAGTATGCACTTAACTGTTCGAAACACACTAGTAGAGAATATAAATAATTATTAAACGATGATTAATTTTGGAAGTCTGATGAAAAAAGGAGTCTACATTAATTACTTCTACAGTTAATAATTGACCATATAAATATGTATGTACCTCTAGGTTATTGGCAATTGCAACAGCCCAAGTAATTGTAGGCCCTGGCATGTGTTCTACTTTGATTATGGTTAAGCCATTGTCGTCAAAAATAAAAAAAAACAAGTTTTATTCAAATTAAAAGACTGAAATAGTTCCTCAAAAGTTGTATAACTTGTAAGTGTCTTATGTGTCAAATATTTTTGTTTGCTTTCTTCAATTGCTTGTTGAATTTCATCTAATTCTTTAAAGTTTTCGTCTTTGCTTTTCCGGTATATCATTTTTTTCGATAAATATTTGGGACAGTTCGGAAATTTACTTGGTGCGCTTGTTTCTTTTAATCGTGGCAAAGTTAATGAAACTGAAACAATCTTACCGGTTTTTGTATCATGTTGAGAAATTTTACAGATAAAATCCTCCTTTTCAAAGTGGCACTCACACACTCGACACTATTGTCATCACACTATTAAAGACTGTTAAAAGTATAATACACGCATTAAACAAACCGTTTAAATGTTTAATAATCTATAAAATCGAGCAAATTCATTCACCCAACAGAAACGAGAGAACATTTTAGGTTATAAAATATTTCTGTTTTTTTATTTTAATATTATATTAAAACAACTGACAGTATCAAGATTTGTAGAAATTATTTTAGGCAGTAGTGCGTTTCATCTGAATATGAAACCTTATTTATGGCACATTCTGGCAATAACGCTCCACGAAAGGCCGCCTATGTACCGTGACGTGCAGTTCGCCATATTGTTTAGAAATGTTAGGTTATAACCGCTAGGACGACGGAGCGTGACGTCAGCATCAGTTTTTACTGGAGCACTTTGTCTGTGGTATTATAGGAGTTCTCGGGTGTACTCATATTGCTTATAGAAAGCTACTAGCGCAGACGAAACGAAAAGCGTTAATAGATTTTAAATTGTTCTATCATAAAGTTTGCATGGCCAGCAGAGGCTAGGCATGTGACGTAGAAGTTCATAGGATATCATAAGTAATCGCTGCTGCTAGAAACATTAAATTATTCATTTTTAAGGCATTAAAACATGCAATAGTTGCTTCTTGACTGATTAAATGAAATGACAAGGGTCAGTTTCATCCGATTTCATTGAAAACTGCAAGTTTTATACTTAATCCACTTTGGTTTTCTACGTCACACACTAGCCTCATCACGGGGTATTGTTTTCTAGGCTCTCCCTTTAGAACGAACTTTGTATTATTATATTATTTATTTTAATATATATTATTAATATGTATTACAATATTTAAGCCACTTTCTGAAATTTTTGTTTTCTAAATTGTGATTACTAAACCTGAATATTGATTGCGCAAGCAATTTTTGTAATAGTATAAATTAAAAATAAATCTGAACTTAAACTTTTTCTGTTACCATGTTTACCGTTCACTTGAATAGTTACCAAATAATTTATAAATCATACCGTTTTGGACACTAACAGAATTGTTACGCTACTGTAATATGTATACAATATGCATTAAAACCCAATAATAATAATTATTTATTCATTTACAGAATTTTGAGAAATTTTTGGATCAGCAGCTTATAACACAAACAGAAAGTGAAGATGAAAATAGTGAGCAAAAGGTACAGTCTATAGTAGATGCATATAACAAGTATTCTTAACTGTTATGCTGTATTGATTATAAACATTTATCATTAGTAAGTATCCTATGATTAAATGCTTTAATTAAAATCCTTGAGGTGTGATTAAGTTGTGTCTGTTACATGCATTAAACAAAAAAAATTTTTGTGCTTTTGCACAGTAGAATAAATTACTTTTATCATTTCATTTTGATGTAATAAGTTGCTTAACCTATAGCATTATTAACATTATATAATCCATATCATGACTACCAGTTGTATGCTGCCTCATGCAAATTTAAAAATTTAAATTTACAGCAAACCAAAAAAAGCTCAAAAATGAAAGGATCTGAAAGCCCTAGTGACACTGGTAAGTTACATCAATATACTTATAGTAGTCAATTGGCATTCATAGCTTAATAATTGTTTTGTTTTGTAGATATGGATACAGAGCAAGATAAAAAGAATGAGGTAAGAGTTCAACAGTTGTAAAAGGAAACAATGCCAAATGTAGTGTGATGTGATTGATATAAATGATTTTATCTACTTTACATTACTGCTGGACTTATTATAAAAACAAACGTCTAAAGGCGGTTTAATGATGACCCATATTATTAAACTGTTTTTGGTGAAATTAGTACAGCAAAGTAGATGAAATTGTATACTGTATCTTACTAAACATGTATGTATAAAGTACTGTTATTTGTTCGTACCCTCAAAACTGTAATATAATATTCAGAGGTAGTTAATTTCAGGTATTACAGTAAAAAAGCAGTTTTCTGTTTGATACATTTGTATTTAAATCGTTAGCATGCATGGGTTTCAAGATACAGTGGCTCTGTAACCTTAGTGAATCACCCTGTATATTAAATGAATTGTTATTTGGACTGTACGGCGTTAGTGGGAGTGGTAGGAGAACACCAATTTGCCAAAATCCCATGAAATGCTGTGCAGCATTCTGTAAACCTTCTTTATGGACTTCAGACCAACATCCGACCCCTCTTAACACCTTTGTTAAACAATTGCAAAATCATAGCTTAAATAAAATATGTGACTTTATAAGTAGAGGTACTCTTACTGTAATACTTGAAATTAAACATCTTCCAATTCTCAACAAGACAGTAGCTCTTCCACCTGCTTTCGAGAAACTAATATTGTTTTTTAGATTTTGGGAAATCTGAATATTTTGATTTCTTGGGAAATTTTACCACTGCATGCATTACACACTACTCCAAATACTTTATCTTGTTCAAACGAAAAAGTAAAGAATATGGGCTTAGAAATAAACAACGGACCATATAGTAAAGTCGAAGATGATATTATTAAAAACAACTGGTTGGATTTCTGTAAAGTAAGTTACTATATTCATATGAAAATCAATTAGCTTGGCGTTTTTAGGTACACGACCTGCCAAATGATCCATCATTATTTTTCAAATTCAAGGATAATGGAAAAATGTTATTGAATCGAAGCGAACGCCTGAAATTTTGTCAATTTATGGGACGAAATCTACCCAATAGACTATTATTTTCAGTTCACGGCAGATTTCAGAAGTTATTTATGGAAAAGATCTATAAAAAGGGCAGGTAAGGTTAGACTACTTTTGCAAAATTTTATTACTACATTATATCAGAGAGCATAACTTTATAGCCATTAGCAATAGTCAAAAGGAATTATAACATAATTATACAGTGTATATCAGCCTAATCTAATAAATAAGTGGGGCCATGTTAGAAACAATGCTTGGACACCTCGATTGGTATTTTTAGTTGCACATTTTTTTTTGAACAAAAACTTTTTATTCTGGACATATTTCACACATATTAGTTTTCAGATTTATTGCAAAGAATAACACAGAGTGTATTAAATAGTTGTTTTCGATCCAAATAGCATAAAAAACTACCTTCTGGTCTCAAAATAGAATAACAATTTTACAGATGATTGGTTATGGAGATAACACATGGACAGAAATGGAAGTTGCTCGCTTATTTCATGAAAAAAAAAATTGCCAAATTTGCCAACTATATCTCAAGGGACAATAATTAGTAAAGTTTGAGGAAAACCCACATAATTTTAGTCAGCAAGCAGCCGCAATGTTCGCTGTTAGCTATTCATCGATTATTCAAACATTAAAAGAAAATAAAATGCATTCCTATAGAGAGATACCAACTCAGGAGCTCATGGAAGATGATTGTGATAGAAGAATTTATTTTTGGGAACAAATGATAGTAATGTTAGATTAATTCATCAGTTCTGATGAACACACTTTTACACTTCACGGTCGTGTTAGTTATTAAAATTGTGACTATTGATCTAGGCAAAATCTTTACTGGATGAGAGAAAAAAGGTTAATGTTTGGGCAGTAATGGGGTCATTCACTCAATTTTTTTTAATTCGGAATATCAATCTACATGGAAACTAAAGGAACCCGTATTTTTCCATTTTTCTATGGTATGTATATTAAGGCAGAAAAAAATTATTAAAGATTAGGAATTTACAAGCGTAACGTCAGATGGCACAGCCCCCACCAGTCACACACCGCACGCTTTGCACTAATGCACTGCAGCTTCATGTTGATGTGTGCGGCATATTTATTGTTTATATCTTGGAGGTTGAAAGCAGTGTTGTCAGCTATACGTTCTTTATGTACACAAACATACTATGCTAACCGGATATGCTATATTCAAGGGTTCTTAGGCAAGCAGTATGCAATAAACAAAAACAGTGTTGCATGCTCTTCGAACAAATGGTGCACCGTAAAAGTCTTCACGGTTCAAATATATAATATTTCTGATTTATCTGAGATACATAACTAGCTCTGTTAAACCAATATAGATCATACTTCATTTAAAAAAATAACCGAAATTGTGATATGCTCGTTTGGTACAATAAACGCAAATTTTGTTTCAAAATTTCTGAAACACTGCAATATAACACACAATCTGGCTACACTGCGCAGAAGAATAATTGTTTCTGTGTGAATTTAGGAACAGGAACTTCAGGGTTGGTTCAAAATGACAACACAATGGCTTAAAACTTCAGCTAGCTTCAACCAATCTTGCTTTTGATTGGCTTGCGGGTTGTGAAGCGTCGTCTTTGGGATTTAAAATTTTAATAATTTATTTTGTCGTAGCAAAAATAAGTTTTACGAAATTAGATGTTGTGTGATGCATAAAAAGTGGCAAAGATTCGGAATTTTGCGTCGATAGGCATTGTTTCTACAGGTGTGAACGTTAGAGATCCAATCATAGGTCCATTTTTCATTGATGGCAATTTGAGTGGGGATAATTATTTAGCACTGCTTTGAAAGAATGTTGTGCCAACCTCGACAAACACCGCCTCATTACCAAATCAATGTCCAGCAGTACCTTAACAGTGTATTTCGAAATCGGTGGATAGGGAGGTAAGGATCGATGGAATAGCTAGCATGATCTGCTGATCTGACGTCATGATAGTTCTTATGGGGTTATGTCAAAAATATTATGTATAAAAGTAAACACCTTGACTTACCTAACTTAAGAAAATGAATAATGCTTGTGATTGTCATGCCTGCGATGTTGAGTAATGTTAGAAGAAATTTGGAAAATTAGGATGTTGCCAAGACATTCGTGGCGAGCATTTTGAACATCTACATTGACATTAATGTTTTTTATACGTTATTAAGAAATGATCAGTATTAGTTATTAGTTTTTGAGTATGTTGTAGTGAATTTCTTTAATCATATCATTTCATTTTTTAAAGTTATTTTTTACTATAAATTTGAAAACGCTTAATATTTCCGAACCATTTGAAGATGTAGCACATTGTACATGAAATGTGAAGAATCCAAATATTGAGTAATATATAGGGTGTTGGATTTAAACTAACAAAGTTGATACTGGACACTGTTACATGACACACCGTGTGTAAAAAGTTTTTCTTGAAAAAATAAGCAACTAAGAATACCAACCAATGTGTCCAAACGTTGTTTTGAACATGGCCCCACTTTTTTGTTACCAAATTTACTCCATTTGACTCATTCAACTGTATGAAATAAAGCACATGAGTATATTTATCTTCATGTTCTTAAATTACAAAACAATAAATAAATACCAATTAAGAACGGGCTAATATACTCTTCTTTTTTTATCTGCATTTCAAGTTATTAATAGCAACAGCAACAAGTAATGATCTTTGCAGGAGGAAATCCTTTGGTACTTTATACTTAATATGAAGTTTCTACCAGTTACCATTATTGGAAAGATACCATCTAAAAACATGAAATAAACTTTGTCATTTGTATATGTAGCTTATGTAGTCTTTTCACTTACATTTTTGAGTAGTGCAGAATGTTGCTAGAGTTTGTGAAACACAGCTGTATTACTCGTTTTTAATGTTATATGAGAAGTTAATGTAACCATAATGTTTCTTTCAATCTGTTTGTTGTGTTCCACTTTAGCTGTCCTCACTGGGTATCTAATGGTTGGTACTTTTTTATATAATTGGGGAAAATGGATTTTCAATTTTTTCTATGTATTTTTTTAGTTATGGCCCAAATTATTGTGGTAAGGTAGATTTTTAAAGCAGAATACATTGGCAAACTCGATTTTTTAAATGAAGAGTTTATTTCTATTGTATTGATGACTGTGTCTTTTTTTAATGGAAACTATAATTGGTCATGTCTTGAAAACAGGTATTTTTTTCTCCATAAAAAATAGATTACTAGATTTATTTTAATGAATAGAAGATTTATTTCATTTTAATACAATTTTTCTCATTCAAATTACATTTTCATTCATTACTTTTTAAGAAACTTGCAAATCTCATAGTAGCAAATGCAAATGGCTGCAGTGTATCATCCATCATTTGTCTGCAAAATAAACTAATAACGCCAGAGCTCATATCCTGTTATATTGTAGGTCATCTTTACTGTTACTATTCGAACTATTATGCATATTGAATGTGTCTTTCGTTTAGGTTCACAAAAGAAGAAGATGAAATAATACTTAAGATGGGTAAAAGAAAAGTGCATCAATGGGCAGCTCTTGAAAAGGAATTAAAAAGATCAAGAAAATATATTCAATCTCGGTATAATACATTGATGAAATTACAAGGTAAATGAATGATTGATCTTCCCATGTGAATTACTGACTGACAAATTATTGGCTATATGCATAACAATCAATAGGCAGTGGATTTTTTTAATCTTGCATTCTTGCATGTATCTAAGGCTGGTTAGAATTTGTCCTAGTTCCTGTATGGAATGTTTTGGGTGAGAGAGAGAGAGCTTCACTTCACTGGTGCAATTATTATTATTTATTACTAGTAGGAAGCTTTAAGGAGTATAGGTATAGACTAGTACAAAAATTTACAAAATGTGCTAGAACTGGAATCGACCAGGAATACGTGACTGTAGTGGTAGGAGCATGACAGCAGTAGAGTGCAATCAAAAATGGACCCTATTAAGGAGACGTTTTGACTCAACAACGAGAGAGATGTAGCTGGTATTTAAATAAGCTGCAGTATCACCATAGTTTATTCAAATAGTAGCTACTTCACTCTCGGCGTTGTCACATGCTATTTATGTTATAGTTATGATAACAATTTACTTACCCAAAGTCTATGTCTGCCTGCATTCGTCTGCAATCTTATTCCGACCACTACAGTCGCCGATGCCATTCTTATGGGAAGAGGCTAGGGTCAATGCGGATTTCTCCCTAATTGTGTCTTCAGCGGCAAGTTCTCTGAGAGTACTTGAACAGTTTGTATTTCATTGTGGTATAAAACGAATCCTTTTCTTCTCCTTCTACAACTGATGCATTATGCCACTGCGCACATTGGTATCATACAAATGATGAAAAAGTTGCTACCAGCTAGCAGAAATACGATTCAAAACCACACAGAAACACAACAATTAATATTAATGTTCGCCCAAGTTTTGCATTCTGCGCCCATCAAGGCGTCATACGCAGTAAATCCGTAAAATATGTCAGCTACTTGGCATAACATACTTTATTCCTGCCACACTTGTATCTGTCAAAAGTAATTGTAAAAGTTCCTTTTTATATTAATTGATTCTGGTACTGACAATGGCTTTTAGATAGCAGAAAGCTCTTTACCGTAGTATTAATAAAGTGAATATAACTTTAGGTCTGGTTCTTAAAGATTTTTACTTTATCCCTTTAGCATAGTGTGCAATATTTTGTAATTATTACTGTACTGTACTGTTTTGATATCATTATTTGGTTGTARCTTGTTCAGCTATCTTGAATTGTTCTCCTGTTCCATCTTGCTTGTACCATTATGAAATTTTGTAGATATAATTTATAAACTTTCAGCTATTTTTGGAGTGGCTTAGGGGAAAATTGAAAATTGGTTAAAATTTTTGGAAATTTAAAATTATAAATTTATTTACCATTTTTCTATGAAACAAAATTCAAACCTAAAATCAAACATATTTTTTTTCTATATCTTAAACCAAGTAATCCATCGTACTTCACGAGCTTATTGCTAAGCAGCCATGTGTTTTGGCGTTATAAATGTAATTTCAAGATATCCAGATAAAAACGAATTTGAAAAACTAAAATTTATTTGGGTGCCTACTTCTTGTGAGATGTCCCAATGTAAACAACAATCATTAAAGACATTATCAATCAAGTTACTGATATTTTATATGGACTTTCTGAAACAAATATGGCAGTAGATATTTCAACAATTTTCCCTTAGACGTCTCTATAAAAATGTTTACACGGTCAAGTAGGTAGTTTGTATTAATATTCTTTATTTTAATGAACTACTAAAAACACAAATGATAAAAAGGTAGTAAACTTGATTTCTTGAAATGTCTTCTCTAAAGTATAAGTTACTTATACAATTATTAACTATTTCCAATCATACAATTTTATTCATTACTTATGCCTGCAATAATTATTTTATCTTTTTCATTTTTTATGTTAAATATATATCAAATGTGTCTTTTAGAACATAAAAAGGCATTTGCAATGTAAAATTTAACAAAAAGTATTTTATTCTTTTCACACTATAAAAACGGCAACAAAAAGTTGGCTCAAGGTTCTCACTGATTATTATTAACTATCTCAAAGTGTAAAAAAAATCCCTGGTGGCTGTATTTTTATACACCTGTAAGTTTGACATGGATACGTTTATCTTAAATATTTGATAGAGAAGGTAGTTAACTTTAACCTCATCTGAATATGGCAAACATTAGTCATTCAAGGTAATTTTATTTTACTGCGATGTGTTTTTGCCTGACTGGGATGTAGGTTTCTGTACCTACCAGCAGTAATAATCTACATCTTAGTTTGTAAAGCTACCGCTAGATGACAATATAACCAATTTTCACTAAATGACCGGGCAACCAGCAATGTAGGTCTCTGTACTTACTTGTCCTAGTTTGTGAAGCAACCACTAGGTGACTGGCAAGCGATCCCCAAAGTCAGCATAAGATATGTCCACATCAGAATTTGTAATGAAATAGAATGGCCTACTAAAGAGGTTTAAAAGGAAAGAAAACAACTAACTGTAATTTTATAAATGAATTACGGTTATATTGGGGGTTCCTTTGTGTAGAAATCAGTAGCTGTCACACGGGGTTTACGGTAGACATGTGCCCCTACCATAAATTTGCATAATTAGGGTCATCTACAAACAGTTCCAGTCCCATATTAACATTTAGAACAGTTATAGATATTAGTTTTAATCATATTTGTTACACATATTTTTTTTCCCACCTGCATAAGTACCTGTTTATTAGGATTTACTTAAGTGAGCTACTGAGCTGAATCTCTCTTTTTGTTTATCTTTTTTGGGTGAGGTTTTTGTTTGGTGTTTCTTGTTGTAAAATGGTCAGATTCGCGTTGTCCACCGTGCGAGAAGTACATCCTTCTGCAGCCTTTTAGGTATTATTTTGTGTATCAAAATTAGTTTGCATTTTGAAGACATTAGCGGCCTGGTGCAGGTAGGAAACCCCTTAGTTATAAGTATTATGCTTATCTTATATTATTTTGTTATATGCAGAAAGTTAGTGTACTACTGGTGATAACCGCACAGAGTTGGCAAATAAATTTCATTGAAGGGACACGCTATTGTTTTTTTCAACATCTGGTGGAATCAACTAGAATCTACACTGAGTTCAAAATACGTCTCAGCACACTACATCATACATATGATCAGTTTGCCAGTATTTTTTAAAGGAACCCGAAGTGGTACTTAATCTCTCATTATTGGAGTTAAAATATGTTACTGTGGCAATTTAACCTTAGAAGATTTGGAGAACTATAATTAGCTTATTGCACAAGATAACACAAATGTATTGTAGCTAAAAGGAAACCTATAAAATATACAGTTTTTTTGCAATATTTAAGTTTTACTGTCAAATTTGTTATTTATCAATTCGTTATCAGCTCAGATTTTTTAAACTACTGTTCTGTCCATTGATAATTAGAAGCGAAACCATGTGAGTCAGTAATTTGTATGGAAACACCAACACTTTCCTTTATTCTAAATATAGCTTTACTTCAGCTTCAGCAGAAGAATCGGTGGAGTTGAGCATTCAAAAGCAAGAATTCATACAAACCATGATGGAAGTTACATTATCTGTCAGCATAGAGGAATTGGAGCATAAAAAAATAAAAGATGAAGAATGGTCTGCTATAGCAAATAGAATGAAACTTAATGTGGGATTGGCACGGCGATTTTGGTATGCGAAGCTGTATCCTCATTTTTTCATAGAGGATACATCTGAAGAAGGTATCCGAGGGGTTATGTTAGATGTGATTGCCAGGTAAAGGAATAGGAGAGTTTATCGACCGTTGGTGGCGCTAGTGTGTCTTTGCAAATGGCGGAAATAAACAGTACTTGCTATTATAATATACTCGTCTGTATCGCAAAATGAAACACAGATGAGTTCGCAACCGAGTATATGCAATATAATTATTACAAAGGAACTGGTAATGGTAACGAAAACACACTCGCGGCAATAAACTATGTGATAACCGCTTAATCACATAACCACATATTATTATTGTAATATAATATCACACATGCTTTTTGTGTTTACATGTATCCCCTTTTTCTTAATAATATTCACTGCCCACAATTTAAAAATGCTAATACGATATAACAAAACAGCACTATTACACGATAATTCCGCCTTTTTCCGACATTAAAGTACTGTTCTTAATAGTTTATGTATCTGCCGCCAAATGTCATGTCACTATTCTAAACTTGCCTATAGCTAGGGATCGATAATAGTATAATACCGATACTTGCAATTTAATACTTTTGATATTTAAAATCTACATTCTTTTATAATTACTATGTTTTATTGGTTCCTGTTGTTACATGATACATGCAATGCAGGACGTTTCTAAATTCTTTGTGCTTTGAAGGTTGCAGATAAAGTTATAGCTACAGTATTGATAGTTTTATAAAGATTTTCCAACAGTTTTCTATTCTATTTTCCTCTCAAAGATAAGTAATAACAAAACTACACAACATTAATGTTCACAACTACGTCCGTCTTAACCCCATTTTGTTGCAGTCACAGACATGGCTTTATAAATGAAATTATTTTAAGCTAATTTGAAAGCCTACAAAGTCAATGCAGTCCTTTTCCCAATGTTAATCATTGTACTTTTATTATAACTAGCATTTCACCACCACATTTAATCCGTTTACTAATTCTAAGTTAGGAAATTTCCCCTTAAAATACCCGGTAATGCAGCACGCCACTGCCACTTACCTACTATAGATCCTAATTCCTAACTGTGAATTTTACCATTGTGGTAGGCAAAAAACATCTTTTAGTTCCTCACAGTTGAATTTAACAGGTTTACTGTAGGTTAACCGCACAATTACAATGCATAAGCTAAAAGTTATATGAAACTGTGTCACACTGCAGCTCCAAAATCTGAGCCCTCTCCAACCTTTTAAAGTTAATTATCCTACAAAACACTGCAGTATAAAGTGCGCACTAGGAAAGAAGTCACACAATTTGAATGTAACGAACCGCATGGGTGGTCCGACTTAATAAAATTTATTTGCCGTCCTAGCCTGAAATTGCGACCATGAATAATGGCGAAAACGCCAATGATTTAAATGTCTCGTGACAATTTTTCTCCCCACCACGCCTGCTTCTATCCTGACGCGCACATTATGTTGAAGGTACACCCTCCCACATGCTTTTTTATATTCAAATATATCAAATAATTCGGCAGTCAACAGACAACATGACAAAGTATCTGTCAAAGCAATAGTTGTGTTCACTTTCCTGAGGGGCGGCAATTGATTTAATTGATAATTTCCATAAGTGCCCTGATGCATGAATCATTTATTGAAACCCTGTATTTGTCGCAAAAATATTTCCCTCTTTCCTAAGTTTAATTCATACTTTCTGTCAATAGCAGACAACATGACAGTTTGTATGTATAGGCAACAACCAGAGTTTAATGTTTTTACAACCTTGTCAGTGATGAGGATATTGCAACTATTTAAATTACCATTGGAGATTTATTTTTTATTTATTTTCTGATTCTTGACCTTGAATATCTATACCTGCGTACACAAAATTTTACAGGGTTTCTATAAATGATTCATGCAACGTGGGCGGCATTGATTTCTTAATTTTTTCATATATATCAATAATTCAACAATCGACAGATGACAGTTAATATGTCAAGGCAATTGTTGTGTTCACCTTCCTAAGAGGCGGCAAACTGATTTAATCAATCATTTTCATAAGTGCCCTGGATGCATGAATCATTTATAGAAACCCTGTATGAGACTTTTGAGCTGTTATAAAATGTAAAAATACAGATTTATGCAAGTTTATAGCTTATTATCTTTCATTCCTAGGTTTAATCCTTATATACTGGACTAATCATAATAAAAAATTTGACACTTTGCAGGCTTAAAAGCAAAAACGTGGACGACTGGAAACTTATTAATTGGAATGAAATTGCTGCCAAGTACAAAGGATGGAGTGGTATATATATGTACTACAGATTTAAAAGTTTGGTATCACGCAATGTACCTGAAAGACGTCAGAGTGATCTAAAAGGTATATAATATTTAAATAGATGTTGAGCCAAATAATTTTTATCTATATTTGTAGCATGCTTAGACATATTGGAAGTTGTCATCCACAACTGTCATTTTCGAGTGGCTCATTATAGTTATATAAATAATGAGCTAATATGTGAGAATGTAAGCTACATTGGACATAGCCTTTCAGGTTGATACCCTCTTAACCATTTTACATGTAAAATATATTTTTTTGTTTTTCACCTTGGGGCTTTATTTGACCTTTATCTATAACTCAGTATTTCTAATTTCACACACACCCTGGCGTTGTTTCTAGTAACCATTCTAAGTTTTTTTTGCAGTTATTGTAAGCTTTACAATGATTATTCATGAATTTATAGTGAATTTTGTGAATCTAATAATACAATGTATGTCCCTACAACTGAAAGTCTAAAAAGAGTAAATCAAAAGTATTTTGTTGTTGGTACAGTATTAACAGCAAGTGGTTCCATACTTCACACATATAATTTGATCACTTACCGCCACAAAGTTCCAGAAAGTAAATATTTATAAATTAGGCCAACTGAACAATATAAGGTAATATGTTTTCGGGAAGATAGCTGTCTGTTTCATATTTATTCGTTCAACACAAGCTCTTATTCCAATTCCCTTGTCCTATGATCCTCATCTTAATTCTTGCAACTATTTCATTGACATTTTGCATAATAGTTAACTATGTTTGGGACTAAGTGTCTGCAAACTTTAGCCTTATCATAAGTGCTGATAAAATAACTTAAAATTACCTGATCCTCTTTACTTTATTTTCAGCTTATAATAATAATATCTCACTTCAATTTTTCTTTTTTTGTATTTTCTTACATTTTAATCTACTAATAAAGTTCCGCTTCCTAGGCTAATGTTTCTCATTCAATTCGCATTATCAACTCTAATTTCATTACTTCCACATCCAACGGATGAGAAGTACTGAATCGGGAAAAAAATTTTCAAAAATTTTTATTTGCTCAATCGCTAAAACTTAAAAACAAATTTGAGCAAAAAAAATTCTTGTCTGTGGTTCTGTGTGTAGATGCAATAATATGAACTTGAAACTACTAATGTTTTTGGGGTAAGTAGGGTATAGGGAAGGGGGTGAAATTGGGGGTAACTACCCTTTTTGCAAATTTTCATTTTTTTTAATTTTTTTCGATTTAGTTTGTGATTAATAGTATAATTGCGAATATTGTTCGTCGCTATAAATTTTCGGTTCAGCAAACAGTTTAGAAGATATTAGCAAATAATGGTTTTTCCTAAATATCTCCGAAAATACTTAATACAGTGGAATATCGATTGTCCGAGTCTCAGTTATCCGAGCCCAAGTTCAAATTAGATTTGTCCGCAATAACCGAGCTGTCATCGGAATGAATCAGTGTTCACGAACCCGGAATCACAGAATTCTGTTCAGCTAGTGCACTCGCAAACTCGTATATGCGACAGCTGTCTTTCAAGGTAATCTGTATGTGTTTGCATCTCGCAGTCAAGTCGTCTTACAATGGCAACGAAAGAAAGCTTTAAAAGAAAACGCGTTGTTGTGTTCCTTCAAGATAAGTTAAAAGCCATTCAAAGATCAGACAACGGTAGACTGATTAAAACGATGGCGGTTTGTTCTTGAAGAGATGGCGAGATTTAGCCGCAAATAAAAAGAGAGACACATTGAAACAATCGCGAATTGATACCTATTTTTCGTTGTTGTAGTACAAATGTAGTTATTTGTAGTACGTACCTGTGTACATTTAAGTTCTTAATAAATAGTTTTGTGCCGTTTATTACATGAAAAGCAACTCTTACGTTGTTAAACAAATATATTTAGGTAATGCGCGTTATCCGAGTTTTTCTGTAACCTAGGTTACGACCGCCCACGTTACCTCGGTTAATCGAGACTCCACTGCATATTCAAAAAGTGAAAATACCATCAGATAGGAAATTAAATTTCTCACATAAAGTGTTTTAAAGAATTTTTCCCAAAAATTTATATTTCGAAATATTTCCATAAACTGGATTTTAGACTCTGTACAGATGATTTTTTTTAAATTTTGCTATTATATTATAGGAAGTCAAATTTCTGATAGAAAAGCACTCTTGCAATTTTTTAATTAAGTTAATAATTTTCGAGTTTTAAAAAATTGTATTTTTGCTAATATTACGAGAACTGTTTATAGTATAATGTAAGAAATAAAAGCGTAGATGTCATTTTGACAATTGGACGTTGAAGTATTGATTCAATTTGCAGCGGTTTTTTTAGTTTAATTCCTGTATTCCTGTAATAAATAAAAAATTGAATAATAATTAACAAAAATATTGTTAACAACTGTTGCTTAGGCACAAGTACTTAATTTTTGGAGGGCCTTTAACAATATTAAGCACAACCAATTTTACCACATATTTTATGCAATTACATGATTTATTTACTATATTAACAAAGATGTAACATTAATTTGATTTCCTTTTCTTATAATATTCTTCCAGCCAGTCAGCCAAAGGAAGGCTGGAAGACTTCAATTTACGTTTCTTGTCTTTACGCTTCTGTTGCTTGGTTAGGAGCGCGATCTGATTTTCTATCTTCCTTAATTCATATGACAAATCGTCGTTAATTTTGTCAAGATCCTTGTTGGTTTCGTCCATTTTATCAGTTTCTTTCAAAAGCGTTAATAGTTTGCTCTTCATTGTTTCAGTTTGTTCACTGATCAATGCTTGTTGTTTCAGAACATGATTCATTTGTTCTTCTACATCTTTATCTACACATGTGATTTCCTGAATTTCAACCGAAAGTTTATCAACTTCTGCTTGCATTCGTTTCTCTTCTTCAAGTTGTTCTCCTGACTGTTTTCGAAATGTGGACTCTAGTTCTTGAAATTCAACATTGGCCAGTTCAAAACCTGTTTGAATTATTTTAGTATTCTCCGTCATCTCACTAATACTAGTCAGAAGCATCTGCTTTTTCTGCAACATATTTCTTAGGTTGTCGTCATAATTTTTGCTGATAGATTCCATCTCTGTTTTTTTAGAGACAATTATGTTTACTTCATCCTTTATACATTCAGTGATCTGTAAAAAGTTGTTATATGTTTAATGTGTACTATAATTAGGATTTTACCATTTTATGTGCATTTATTATTTTAAATCAACGTAACAGTGAAAGTGAACAGTTTTAACTAATTTTCTTTGTTTCCACGAGTCCTCAGCAACAATGTTATATTGTTTTTTTTTTTTAAGATTATAGAGGAAAAACTAACTTTTGTACAGACATACACAATATCAATGTAAGAAACAAGGGACCCAATACGATATCCAGGCATACCACTTTGCTTCATGAACGTTCTTTTAGTTACAATGCATACAAAACCTAGAACTCTGCCGAAAGATTAAAAAAAATTATGTAGTTCATAATCTTTTAAACGATGTGTGTGCCTCTAACTGCAAACTATCAGAGTTTGCTTTGCCCTCTATCGTTTACCCATCTTGCAGTTGATAAAAGTAACATTTTTCTCTCTCCCTCATCTCTGTGTATCATCGTTCTTTATGTGTGTTGAAGCCACCTAATTACTGGGACCTTAATAAGAATTTCAGAGCCCTCCTAAGAGCATACTAATACTAAAAGTTAATTTGTTTTTTTTCTTATCTACATACTGGCAGAAGTTATCTTATTGGTTATTGCATTATATTACATGATTTGTGCCGTTGTGCGAAAGAGCACAATATACCGACTTAGTTAACGCGGCTCAATCTGAGCACATCTTTTTCAGTGATATCGATTTTTAATTTATTTTGTTTTGTTTACTATTATGTTGTGTAATTGAAATAAACATAATCTTGGCAAAAGATGACCCTAATGGAAACAAACAGATTGGATAAAAATTGATGATAGTCAACTGTGTTATAAACAGCTTTCTGTCTATGAATACAGATTCTACAATATTATATATATAACATGGGTACAGCCTTGATACACACTATCATTGACTTCGGACAACTGCATGAGCACCTTTATGAGTTTTGAATATGTATGCAGGTAGGTGTATATTCTTTTTACTAGATTAACATTATTGCTAAAGAACAAATATTATCTTGCTTAGTCATTTGTTTTTATTACCAAAAATTGTAATGACACCAGAATTATTGAAAATAAACCTAACAGTGTAAGTATAAACATACACTCTTAAACAGATAAAATAGGTCTTTTCAACCATAGCAAAGCCAACTGTGATTTCCACTGACACTGACACACCAGTGGATAMAAAATAAAGATAACTATCAAAAATATCTTTACGGTTTTTAAGCGGGATAGAGTAAAAAAAAATGTAAGGTTATTCAAAATTTAGCTGTAGCTTTAAAACAAAAAAAAAGATATAAAAATGACAATGGTATACTTCCACTCGCAACAAAAAAAATAAGGCAGTAATGTCTAAACCGCAACTCATTAGTGTTAATAATTACGGAGATACCCTAAAATTACAGAGAAAATGGGACACTGTGCAGATATTTTTTTTTTGTAAATAGGGACATGTTTCTCTTATTAATAGACTAATAAAGAGTTATAAGCTACCATTATAAGTTTAATGTTAAATCATTAAAAATCCTAGATTTTTTTATCTKCCATGGAATTGAGCAAATCTCATCTGGCAACCGTATCCTAAGATGAAAATCACTTTGATCACATTAAATTTTCACCTCTATGAACTTTAGGCCTTCTGTCTAAACTCTGTCAGGCTTCATTGCTTAAGCTTAAGGCTGGAATCCTGGAGAGAAAGGAAAGATCCATCCCAGATAACAATAGAAAAAGAACCATAATTATTTTACAAAACAGGACCCCTCCATAATTACTGCACCCATATTTTTGAAGATAGTCTTATTCCAAAGCTTGTGATTCGCATTTTCATGTAAGTTATTTTTTATGTGCAAATTAAGAAGTGCAATAACCAAAATTCGTGAAATTGTAGGCTAAAAATAATCTGAAAAGTAGACCTCAGAATTAGCAATTATTTTAGCAAAAAATATTAAGTATATTTGTTTGAGAAACATCTTAAGCTCTGGCTAAGTCTTTTATCCCTAAAAATTCAATTTTTAGTTGGTGCTGTTTTGTAAAAGTAGATGGTTCTCTTTCTATCATTAGCTTGAATATATATATCTCCAGGATTCCAGCCTTAATGAGAACAAATTAAAGTACTTCATTTTGGAAGAAATAACCCCAGGATAAACTATTTTATTGGGGACACGCCATTAAGCAGTTGTCAAAGATGCTGAAATAGTAGAATGAGTTTAACACTGCATAACCAAGCAGCGTAAGTATTACGAAGACTTACAGATGAAGCGAACTTCGAAATCTCTTTAGACAAAGTATTAGTAAATTATTTCAGAGGTCATTCTGAAATTTAAAGAAAGACAGTTGCAAGTAAATAAATATATGTATAATAATTATTTGCTGTTCATGCAAGAACAACTATACTACACTTTTTTATCCTAACCCTTGCTTAAGGTAAAATTTTGAGCAATAGCCCACAGATCTGAATAGATCAACTAGACAATAATAAATTATGTGAATGCAATAAATAATTTGTTATGATTATTGTTTAAAGCAAAGTTTTAAAAATGCATCTAAACTTTTTATAGTATGCAAATGACTGTACAGAATGTTTTCTAAAAATAACCTTTGGTTAAATAGCAATGACTAGATGTTTGATAATTTTTGACTTTTTTTTCAGAAATTACGATATGTCTCAGATGAAAATGGTATCTACCTTATTTATATCTTCTAGATCTTTCCAACTGCCGGGTCCTAATTCTTCCTCCACGCCTTTCAGAACATCCTGACGTTTTCCTAATAACGCTTGCAGGTTGCTGCAATTAATTTTGTACTGAAGATTTAGCAAAAATTGTTCCTGTTCAACTGTCCTAACATCTATTTGTAAATGCTGGTCGCGCTGGTCTGTTTGAGTTTTTTGTAAGACTTGTAGTTGTTCCGAATGAAGCTTGGCCCTGGAATAGAGTATGTAAGCAAGTCTTTTGTTGGATGATGGTTAATTATACTTTGCCGTCATTTCACAGAGTGCTTGCTGAATATTTTTAAACCCGTCTGAATGTCCAGTGTTCTTGTTGTTAATAGCCGATGTTAGTTCCTGGTATTTGGTCTGTGCCTTCTCAAATTTATTATCTAGTTCTGTTATGCTTTCCTTAATAGAGGCAATTTCCAATTCGTTATTTTTTATTTCTTGTTGTAAAACTTTATGTTTTATATTCAAACTTTGCAAATCTTGCTCTTGCAAACAACTTTTAGCATCTGAAATCTGATTCTCCAAATCTAATAAACTTTCCTTCCATATGATGTCTTGTGTGGTTATTTCTCGTCTGATTTCTTTCTCTGTGTTATCAAATTTCTTTTGCGTTGATTTTAATGTAGCATTGAGTGTGTCAAAATTCTGTAATGAGGTGAGAGTCTGCTCAATGTTATGTACCTGTTCACATAACGTATTGTGGTCAATTCTTTCTAGCATGGCAATTACAGCCCGAGATTCTGATCTTAACTCATCGTTTTTACTGAGAAATTCCACACAATTGTTGGCAAGATTTTCAACTGCCTGTTTTCTTGCAGTTTGGGCAGATAATGTTTCATTAATGTCTCTCTGTTGATTGCTGACAGCAGTCTGCATGCATCTTTTATTTTTTTGAAGGTTGCCTATAAGCCCCTCACAATGGATCTAGATAAAGGAACAAACATTACTTTCAATAAAAGTCACAAGATTTTTGTAATTAAGAAATACTAGCAATTACCAGTAACTAAATTTGATTGCCTATAGCATTTTAATAAGATTCAAACAATGCAAACTTTACAAGTGCACTTGTAAATTTTGATAAATAATGAATCTTTATACTTCAATTTTAGTGTAATATAATGGTGAATTGCTACCCCTACTAAAAATATTTTAATTATACATAATGTTATATATAGCGTAGCCCTAATCAACCTGTTTTGGTTTCCCCATTTAATTCTAAAATGAGTATATAAATCATTTGTGGCTCAAATTAGTCGTTTTTTTTTAAGTTGGGTTCTCATTTGTATCTATGCAAAGCAAAAAACGAATAATGTGGTTTAAACTGCTGCCTCTTTTTTGTAGAATGTGACAATAAACATACAGTCTGTTCAAGTTTGGCAATGTCAAACATGCTCAACTTATGTTTTTTCAAATGAATACCAGATTTTTTGTTAGGTACATTTTGAGTTTATGGAGTAGATTATCTATTAAATATACCCACATTTCTTATGTTTATGGGAATTACTGTTTAAGCTAACTATATATTACTTACCAAATTGAACGGCCATAGTTACACAAACAAAAGAAACTGCTCAGGATTGAGTAAGGCGGTAAAGGATGGAATAAATGGATTAGCGAGCGAGAACTTTAACTCGAAACGTTAGCGATATATGGCGATCTCGAACTAACTGACTGGCTATGCTGTGTTGTGCCTACTTTCCTTGTCTAAGTGATAAAAAAGGTCTAACAAACAGTATTGTTTTTGAACTGGCTTCTCCAAATTTCCCCCGGCTTAAAAATAGCGAATTAAAATAACAAAAAAAAATACTTTTCTATTTGTTTTCTCTAAAATTAATTGAAATCCGACTATTTAACAAATTAAATTTTATAATCAAATAATCAACTAAATAAATTTATAATTAAGTACAAATTCTATACTACTCTTTTTTATTGGGTCGGTAACGGGCAAAGACGTACGACTGGACGTTTATAACGACCCGTTTTTGTTTTAATAATGGCAACGCGTGCTACACCATCTTTGCCTGGAAGCAGAGTATCTATGACTCCTAGAGGCCATTGAAATGGAGGTGCATTATTTTCTTTGATTAATACCAACATGCCTTCATAAACTGGACAGTCGGGAGTGTTCCATTTTTGCCGTGTCTGCAAGGAGTGTAAATATTCTAACCTCCACCTATTCCAATAAGATTGCACCATATGATCGAGCATCTGCTTACGCGTTAAAATGTTTATTTTTCTATCTGTTACCTCTTCAGAAGGCAAAGATTGTAGAGGCGTTAAATTCAAAAAATGCGCTGGTGTTAATGTCTGAGGTTCCGTAGGATCGGAACTAAGCCAGCAAAGAGGTCGAGAATTAAGAAGCGCTTCTATCTGCACTAAAACTGTTGTTAATTCTTCATAAGTAAGAATCTGTTGGCCAATAACCTTATATAGGTGGGATTTTACGCTTTTTATGTTTGCTTCCCATATACCTCCAAAGTGAGGAGCATGTGGGGGATTGAATTTCCAAATGATATTTTGCGCAGCAAATTCGTTATTTAAAGTTTCAACATATTCCTTCGATTTTAATATAGTATACACGTCATCGAGTTCGGATTTAGCTCCAATGAAGTTTGTGCCACAATCTGAATGAATGACTTTACAAGGACCTCGTCTGGATAGAAAACGTTTTAAACAATTAAGAAATGTGGTTGTAGTTAAGTCCGAAGCAAGTTCTAAATGTACTGCTTTTGTAGCTAAACAAATAAAAAGGCAGAGATATGCCTTTTGGCTTTTGACTCCTCTATGTTTGCTTATTGTTATATAAAAAGGGCCCGCGTAATCTACACCTGTTTCTACAAATGGTTTCACTTCACTTACTCTGTATGCAGGTAAATCTGACATGATGGGCGTTAATGCTTTTGGACGAAACTTGAAACAGAAATTGCACATCTTTATCCGTTTGCGAACAAGATTACGTGCCGATAATATCCAATATTTTTGTCTCAAAATAGAAAGAAGTAAGTGAGGACCAGTGTGTAAATTATTGCAGTGCGTGTAATCTATTAATAAATCGACAAAATGCTCTTTGTTAGGTAGCAAGTAGGGATGTTGCTGATCAAATTCTAGATTAGCGTGCTTTAAGCGACCACCTACTCGTATGCAATTGTTTTTATCCAAGAATGGATTTAATTGACGTAAATGTGCTGAACATTGTTTGCCACTTCGATTTGACTGAATCTCTTTATCAAAATGAATATTTTGAACACATCTTATCAAAGCTTGTTCGGCCTTTTCCAAATCGAGCGAAGTGATGATTTCTTGGCGAGGTAAAAGCTTTACGAATCGAAGAACGTAAACAGTTACACGTAATAATTTTTTCCATGAAGAACAACGACTAATGTAATCATAAAGCCAATCGTTTGGTTCGTTAACTGTAACCAATGTATGAGTTGTTTTCTTCTGCTCTTCACAGCATTCGGGTACACTGAAATCATTTATTGTATGAACAGGCCACTCGTTGCGTTCCGAGTAAAGCCACTGTGGACCAGTAATCCAAGGTGAAAACCGAACCAATTCCGCAGGTGTTAGGCCGCGAGATAAACCATCTGCGGGATTACACTTTCCATCTACATGATACCAAACAACTGTAGGGAGCAAAGCTTGGATTTGGGATACACGGTGTGCTACAAATGTTGACCATCTATTAGGAGAACTGTTTATCCAATGCAATGTAACAGATGAATCAGTAAAGGCAAAAATGGCATCGAAATCAATTCGAGTAATCAAGCAATCCATAATGTACTTAAGCAACTTAGCTAGAAGAAGAGCAGCACAGAGTTCTAGTCTTGCTATCGATACAACTTTTAACGGAGCGACTTTAGATTTAGAACACAGAAGATTAACGAATCTGCGATTCTCTTTTGTAACTACTAATGCATAAACCACAGCGCCATAACTACTTTTGCAGGCATCTGCAAAACCAAACAGAGATATTTTAGCAGCTTTATCAAAACCGATAAAACGAGAAATTCGAAGATCTTGCAGCAATGGTAATTCGTTATGAAATTTAAGCCACAATTTTTTTATTTCTTCTGGAGGAACCTCGTCCCACCCTATCTTTGCATTCCACAATTCTTTGATAAGTAATTTTGCGAAAACAGTAACTGGTGACAAGAACCCCAGTGGATCCCAGATGCGCGATACAGATGACAGAATATTGCGCTTCGTGCACTTTTTATCGGGAACGAGAAATTTGAACGAAAATTCATCAGTGATAGGGTCCCACTGTAATCCCAAAACTTTCAATGATGTAATTTTAGAAACATCATCAAATTCAACAGTTTGAGCAATTCTTATATCAGTAGGAATTTTTTCCCAAAGCTCTTTAGAATTCGTAGACCACTTGACTAAACTGAAACCCCCGGCTTTGAATAAACCTAGTAAATCGTTATACAAATTTTCAGCTTCGTTTATGTCAGAAATACTACTAGTTACATCATCAATGTAAATATCGGTTTCAACAACCTTAGATGCCAAAGGAAATTTCGAAGCTTCATCCTTACAAAGTTGTTGTACTGTACGCAAGGCTAAATACGGTGCTGGTTTTACACCAAACGTAACGGTATTTAATTCGAAAGTTTGAATAGGTTCCTCTGGTGAGCTCCTCCACAAAACACGTTGATACTGCCTATGCTCCGGGCAGATCCAAATATTACGATACATTTGACGCACGTCAGACATTATTCCAATTGCAAATACTCTAAAATTTAGCAATATTTTTACCAAATCAGTTTGTAATTTTGGACCTGCCTCCAAGACATCGTTTAACGATTTTCCATTAGAAGTTTTGGTACTAGCATCAAATACCACCCTAAGAGGGGTACTTACACTATCCTTTAAAACAGCAAAGTGGGGTAGGTAATAAGAAGAACCTGTTTTTTTGTTGTCAAGGACTGGCGACATATGTCCCTGTTTTAGATAATCTCCAATGACATCACCATAGCGACCACGAAATTCTGGTGAAGCCTGAAATTTCTTTTCTAGCGAATTAAAGCGATTTAAAGCAACATCGAAAGAATCACCTAGAGGAGGCGGAAAATTCTCAAAAGGTAAAGCTACTATATAACGACCTCATGAATCTCGCTGTACTGTTGATTTATAGAAATTTTCGACTTTTATATCCGCTTGGTTCGTCAACGAATTTGCAGGTACATCTTCAATCTCAAAAAATCTTTCCAACATTGAATCTAAGGTTGGTTGCAATATACTACAAAATGATTGAGCACATTGATCTTGGCGAGCTACTGGAGCTTTTCCCATTATGACAAACCCTAATTTACTTTGTACAGCTACCGGCATACCCTGAGGACCCACTACCTTAGCCGTACCTAAAAGCTCCGGAACAAGCTCCGCACCAATGATACCATCAATTTCACTCGGCATATGAAATGTATCATCTGCTAAACGCAAGCCTCTAAGATATTGTAAGGCGTTAACATCTATTGGCATAGAAGGGAGTTTATCTGTTATTTTATCAACTACTAAAGCACTAAATTCAAATTTTATGCTTGAATCGAAACGTGAACTAGCAAATAGCCGAATAACTTCGCCTCTAACAGGACGAGTAGTCTCACCAATACCAACAACTGTCAATTGTTTAGGAAAAATAGACAACTGTAGTTTCTTACAGCAATTTACCGTTATAAAGTTAGACTGACTTGCTGTGTCTAATAATACACGAATGGGAATTGTTTTTCCTGTTATCGATTCAGCATTAATGATGGCAGTACATAACAACGTTGTTAAACTTTTGTCAAATTTAAATTCAGTTGAGCATAACGACAATGTGTTGTTGTCATGTTCAACCTTTTCAACTTTAAATTCATTAGTCGCTGTAGTAAGTGACTGATCCGGTACGGCAGCTTTAGTACTAATATCTTTAATAAAATGCAGCATGGTGTGATGCTTTCCACTACATATTCTACATGCATTCGACGATGTACAATTTGAAACTTTGTGTCTAGGGTTAAGACAATTTAAACACAGACTTCTCTCTTTGGCCATTTGATAACGCTCAAAAGGTTCCAACTTTACAAACTGATCGCATTTAAACAAAGAATGTATATCTTTTTTGCATATAGAACAACAATCTATTAAACCACTGGCTTTTGCATTAGTATTGGCAACAAACGACTGAGAAAACTTTGCCTTGGCATTACTAGTTACACCTTGTTGTTTATATGTAGTAACTAAGCTAGATTTCGTATGTGATGAAGTATTAGTTTTCGCAGTATGGCTTAGGGTTTTAGATTGACTTTTAACAAATTGAACAACTTCCATGTATGACGGCATAGATGCAGAATCTCGTTTCATTTCAAAATATTTGTGTGACTGCGGATCTAGTTTAGAAAGAGCAATATATGTTAAAATATAATCGGCTAGATCGTTCAATTTTAAGTTTTTTAAAGCATTGACAGCAGTGTCGAATTTTTCTAAAAATGCATGTAAACAATTAACATTTTCATTTTGTGCAGGTTTAAAATCTAATATCTGCGATAAGTACGTATTAGCTAATAAACGCTTATCTTCAAATCTTTCTTTCAACGTATCCAAAATTAATTTATAATTTGCAGCAGTCGGTAATATACCAACGCATATATCTAATGCTTTGCCTTCTAAAGCTGCTAACAAATAATGCGCTTTGCTACTGTCGTCTAATTCTCGATTGTGGTGCACCAAACTACAAAAAGATTCGTAAAACAGAGGCCATTGCTTCTTATCTCCATGGAACTTTATGATATCTATTTTCGGTAAACGCGCGACTGCTTTCGGCGAGAACTGAACAGATTCCATCTTTGTCAAAACAACGGATTTATACGATTCTTCAATATGACCTATTAACTGATCGGCTGTATCTATGGTCTGGAAATTTGGGATAAAGTCTTCATTTAATTTCAAATTGACATCATTAATGTTATCAACAACGATCTTTAACTCTTCTAGTGACTTATGCACAGTGTTGTATTCAGCTTTAAAACGTTTTAAAATAGCTTCATCATCTAAAGCAGCAGTATAATCAAAGACGCGTTGTATTTTCGAATAATACATTTCTTTTTTGGCAATCAAACCGCGAAGCTCGCGTTCCATACCCGCATTATCCAATTTTGGAGGCATTTGGTCAAAAATATGTACCTTTATCAGTTAGCGTGGGAAATCGTACTCTCATATATGATAATAACGAGTAGTAAATAAACGAAATAGAGCTATTAACGATACTAATAAAGACGAAAGTAGGCAAAACAGAGCAATCAACAAAACAAATCTATAGCGAATCCGGCTCGTTAAGGACCAAAAATGTTTAAGCTAACTATATATTACTTACCAAATTGAACGGCCATAGTTACACAAACAAAAGAAACTGCTCAGGATTGAGTAAGGCGGTAAAGGATGGAATAAATGGATTAGCGAGCGAGAACTTTAACTCGAAGCGTTAGCGATATATGGCGATCTCGAACTAACTGACTGGCTATGCTGTGTTGTGCCTACTTTCCTTGTCTAAGTGATAAAAAAGGTCTAACAAACAGTATTGTTTTTGAACTGGCTTCTCCAATTACTTTTACTGATATTCTACTGCTAAAGATAATGATTTTGCCCTGCCACTTGGTTAATATTTGTGATATTAAAATTTTTAGTTATTACTTTGTATGTAACAAATACAACAAAGGTTTTTTGCTTATACCTCTGTAACTGTCGATCTTATGGAAAAGGAATTTAACATACACAAAATTAAAATAGACACAATGTACTACAAAAAAATACCTACTATTGTTTTTTTCATTTGTAGTAATACTTTAAAAGTTATATGTTAGTTAAAACGATAACTATTTATTGCCATTTCTTGGGTAATTTAAATAAGAAATGTGTTTAAAAACTTTACAGTAAGAAGTTAAGTATTTATTATGGTAGAATATTACTCTTACTACTTGTCATCAAAATGCTATGTTTCTGAAAATAGGGAAGATATTGATACAACCAGAACTGAGAGGGATAGCAAAGCACGATGTGAGAGCAAGATAGCAATCATGGGTAATGATCTCGATTTACTTCTATTGCTAATCGCACTAGCTCCACCTGAAACTGATACACCTACTCTTTATGAAAATAGGAAGAGGAAAAGGTGACTTAATTATATACGGAATATGTTCTTTCTTTGGAATTACAAAACCATGGGTGAGTGAAAAACATCCTGTTCATTCATATATTGAGCAAATGTGACACCACCTTATTATCCATTAACAGAAAAGGCAAAGCAATGATAGAGAAATTGTTCCATAAAAGCAAAGTCTCAAGGCCACTGCAAATGTCTTTTGTAATATTCATGAACAGAGGCAGTTTAAGAAGTAGGAAAGCAGTGCTCAAGAATCCAACTCTACTTTCTCAAAGCCTGCATATATCAACAAGGTTAAACCAGACAGTGTGGCATTATCACCTTCCTTTATCTGCAGATATAGTTGGGTAAAGAGCTGATACCAGAGATATGGAGTTCTCAAACCTACAAAAATCATAATCCTGCGGCTCCAGATTCATTCATGAAAACCGCATCCTGCAGGTATGCATCTGGTGGTGGCTTACAATGTGGTTGTCATAAGGCTAGAGTAATGTGAACAGCAACTGTGAAGGAAGCTTGCCCACCACCGGAAGACGAAGATGAAAAAGATATTTACCTGTACTTTTCAATAATTGATTTGATGCCAATGTTTTATTCATTTCATTTTTTCAGTACTCGGTTACACTACCCAATAAATGTTTTTTATTAAGTTGACCGTTTTAAGGAATTTTATATACGGATTAAATTTTCTGTGTGTTACAGAGTACAGAGTTACAGAGATGTAAGCAAAAAGCCAAAAAAAGTTTTAAACTATTGTCCTAACCTCTAGATATCCATCATAATATTTTATTTACTTTTTTAACCGGGCTAATAAAACAAATAAAACGAAAGAAGAATGGAAAGTTTACCCCTGATTACAGTGCATTCTAATTTGTCATTTTATAATATGTATTTGTTATTTATTTATAGGTATATTGTTATACAGGGTCGGCCGCCTAAAACTTCCCACGCTCGTATTTTCTTTATTTTTGTTTTAGGTACAACCTTAAGTGATATGTCATACTGAAGGTATTTTTTAACTCTTTAAAAAATGCATTGTGGGTGACCAAAAAAATATTTGCAGATGATTATATTTCAAAAATAAAGTGAATTTTTGTAAAAAAAAGTCATTTTTTAAAATAATTTTTAATTAGTACAAAAATTTTTTTATTGTTTATTGGTTTATTCGTTTTTATTGTTAATAGATTAATTAATTATTAAAAAATTCACTAAATTTTGTTTTTCATTAAGGAGTAAAAATAAGGCATACATAGTAATAAAACAAATTGAAGGTATAAGTTGGCATCCATCTATGAAGCAAATCTTTATTGTATGGGTTAAGGTAAAAAATATTTACAAAAATTGCCTTTATTTTATTTTATGAAATATCATCTACAAATATTTTTATTGGACATCCGCTGCGCCATTTTTAAAGAGTTTATAAAGACCTGCAATTGACATAACACTTAGGCCCAGTTGCACATAGCGTGATTAACCAAACCCCCTGGTTAATACACGGTTAACCAGCTGTTGTCACGGGCAGCATCAATGAAGAACGCTTAAAAAGAAACTTTTCCGTGCCAACTGTCTGTTAACCGCACGTTAACCAGTAGGGTCTGGTGCTTTGTGCAATGGGGCCTTAAGGTTGTACCTAAAAGAAATAAAGAAACTATTAGTCTGGATAGTTTTAAGTGGTGTATGCATATTATAATGATCATGCCATAGCAGGACATACAAGTAGGAATATTTATTACACGCTTTCAATATACTCTAAGCAGTTACAACACAGAATACGTTAGGTGCTCTATTTTTTAAATTAAGTATTATTTCACAAGCTTCAACTGTTTTTGAATTTATTTTAGTTGGAGTTTTGCTAAATTCTTCGTTTCGTTCTTCGATGTGACAAACAACAAATGTCTGGTAGTATATAAAGCTTCCTAATTATTATACTATGATACGTGTTCGTACTGTATAGTAATTTTATACTTATAACAATTGACTCAATGTATTATTTGTGGTTTTATTATTTGAAATTAAAATAAAACCTAACGTTTACCCAGTAAACAGGAAATTGTGTCACATTGTGCTTATTCAAAAATCATATTTTTAACATGGGGCGCCGCCTATCGGCAATCCATAAGAACTTCAATTCGCTGGCAAATACTACCGAATCGTTTGTCGTTTGTTCGGTATCTTTAGTTATATGTAATCACTTTGTACCTACTCCTACTATATGGTAAAAGGCAGTCTTTCCCATAAACGTATTAATATGTAATACGCATATGGTCTCCCCCTAGTCCAGTATTATAGTTATACCGATATGGACAAACAGCTTCATCATGTCTAATATGTTTTTGTATATATTAGTCGTAGTTATGGATGTAGATTACAGTTAAGTTATTATGAATCATGTCTACATTGACAAACGTTTTTTCTAATTCTAATACTTACGTTATTTGCACGCAGTCTTTGTAGTTCATGTTTGACTTCATCGATATCTTTATCCATTTTGAAGATAAGTACTAACTGTTGTCTCAATAACACTAAAAAAAATCGTAAGTTTACCAAGCAAGATCAAAACCTAAATATATTCACAACAACGGCATATTGGAAATTCTGAGTACAGATTTATAAAGGCGCTTCCTATTCTATTTTTTAAACTTACCTTATCTACGTGCAGTAGTTCATAGTCGATTAAATCAATGTCTGTGATACTACCAACTACCAACGACAACAGTACTGTGGGCTGTACGTATTACAATTGCAACTTATTAGAACTTTATCACGATTCAAGAAATAACAAAAGCTACAGTATTCACATAAATGACAAAACCCTTAACGCCTGACGAAATAAAAACCATTAGAGCACGAAACGATTAGATGTTGTTTCACTGCTTTGTGGTTATTAGCTAACTTGATGATACGCATTGCCAATGCAATGTTGCCGTGCATTCTATGCAAGCTAAATAAATAAATAAAGCGTTTATGATTCACAACTATGTTATTTTTATATTTGTTATTAGACCTGATACAAGAATTTTTCTTTTCATTCTTTATTAATTAAAAATTCTTAGCAATTATCTTTATAAGTATTATGTACCTACTTGCCTACATATAATACAAACTCGAACTAGGTGACATTTGAATGTATAATGTATATGGACAAAAAATGAAAAATTGCATTGTACCTATTTTTGATATGTGGTTTTCTCAGCGAAAATTGTTAGATTCTATACAGCAAATGTAATTGCAGAAGCCTTTCCTTCTTCAGCTTACAAGCTTACATGTGTCTGATCCAATGTTGCACCCTTTTACTGACGTTCAAACTTATAAATTTTGGATCACCAGCGTTCTCTAAATAGCAAATGAATATTTATATCGAGACTATGAAGAAAAAATTGGATACTTATGTACCTCGATATATTAATTCCAATAGGTATATGTTTAAAAAAATATCCTATTACCTTCACTATAATCACATAAAACTGGAAGCTTGGAACTAAGCTTGTTATTAACCTTATTGTAGCCAATACTGGTCAACTAAAGTTTGCAGTTTGTGTGTAAAACTTGGCGAACTGTTTTTAGATTATAAGTGGCTAGTTATAAAATGTTACATAGAATCTGAAGGATTTTATTAATCCTAATCAATAAAAACTTGCCCTTGAAGGAATGTTTTCCATGCCTGGTAAGTTATTAGCTTACTTTAACAATTAACACACCACAAATACTTTACGTTCCTTTTTTTGTGTGTTAAAAATGTATTTTTATGTATAGATACTACATATAAATATATGTACCTAAATAAAAAAATACTTTACGGATTTTGGTAAAATACAAGCTTTATTAAGTGAAATAAGTATAGGGTAAACAAATATGATGTTATAATGTTCATATAGTTGAAGGTGGTGTATCAAGAGAACTGCTGCCTGACAAATAAGTTTTAATTGTCCAATGGGAAAATGAATAATGAATAGAACTGCCTACAATTCATACTTAGAATCTGTAGGATTAATAATTTGGCTCTACAGAAGTGAAGCAGCATTTAAAATATTTTTTCGGCTAATGCATTCAAAAGTACAACTTTATCCTACTCATCAAACGCGAAAAAGTGGCTTTTTACCTGCATAGTAACTAAGCCAATGCTCCTAAATGTCATACAATTTATCGTAATGCAAATGTCAAATGTTACACACCACAAAAAAGTGCCAGTTTACTGCCTTGCTATATAAATAGCTATTATTGTATATTATCAATAAAATATTTCTTTTAAAATTAACTGTAGTTTAACGATCCAATATTTTGTATCTTAGAAATTTTGAAAAAATCACAATCCCCAGAAATGTAGTAAATCTTTTGATGTACATATTGTCTAAAAAACATCTACCACACCACACATTTATTCAACGCTACATAGTTAATTGAACAATTGTTATTCTTTGAGTAAATCATATCTTCTTTTATCCCTTCTCATTGCCCACTATCTGGGTCATTTTGATTCAAGTGCTGCCCTTCTCTCACCTACAGCAGAACAAGCTTATATGCACTATGTTAGGCATTATGGGTGTACCAACATGCTTTTGCTCTTCCAATATTGTTTTTTTTTAATCTTATCAAAAATGCTTTAATTAGCTCTTTAGTTTAAAATACCTGTTTTCAGTAATTTAAGTTCGTGAAATTCAATAACGAATATTCAATCCTTATAAAGAAAAACATTCAAAGTCAGACTATTGACCTCTGATCACTTATGTAAGCCAGTGTAACACAAGAGCTCATATATTGAAAAATGGAATACACAATAGGAGCAAAAATAACAAAATTATGTACTTAAAAATTGATTTTATTCAAAAATACAAATATCTCAAGATGAAATTTTCGCTTTTTGCTTCTTCAAAGAACTCTCCTTCGCTTTCTCATACAATGGCATGAGTTTACCTTCTTTAGCTAGAATCTTGAGGATCTCTACAATAAGTGGTAAGTAGTTGTGTTTTCTCCTAATGTTTTCAATGCGGTAACGGCGCATCTTCAGCTCCTCTTCTTCAATTAGGTGCTGAAGCCTTGCAATTTCAGCCTGCTGACTATCAGTCTCCATGCCGCTTTCATCAATTTGCTTCCGTATAGCTTGCACCTGCTTTTCATACAGGGACTTCCTATCACTAACTATCGCCATAAGATTGAAGTGAATTTCACCTTCATTATACCTAAAAACAGTGGTTAATGACAAACCTTTATATATACTTTTAAAACCATAGGAGGTTAATTTTGTAGAATATATTGGGAAAAATGTAACAAAATAAGAAAAATAATAACTAGCAGAAGCTATTAACAACAGAAGAAACTATTTATTGTATGCTACCGATCATTGAGTATTTTTTGCTGTCAAATATGTGGTATYGTGAAATATTTGTTCATTTTGACCAGAAAACAGTCTGTGTACAGCTGTGACACAGGCGTATATGCTAACACGAAAAAATTTCTTCAATTTTCGGAAAATTAAGAAATAAACAACTCTCAAACAGAGTAATTAAGTAAAATTGTAGGGTGATGTCTTTGCTATGCCGTAACCAATCATACAAAAGGCAGTTTTACACCAATCCCAAATCAACTATGATAGGTGCATTATTTAAAAATGCAACAATTGGATATTATGTACAACCCTGGCCGTTGAAAATGTCCCAGCCTTCTCAGGTTAGGTTTGTCAAACATCACCTACAAATTTATTTATTTATTGTTCGAACATTCCTAAGCTCCCACAACGGTAAATTTTGACAGCTCGTGTTACATGGGACCAATTTATTTACAATATAAACCTGAGCAACACATACAAATTAACATAACTATTTTTTTCGTAACTTTGTATTTTTCGAATTTGAGTTGAAAGTGGCATGAATTTGAATCGAACTGCATGTACTAAATAGGTAATTATACCCGTTCTGTCAAGACCAGATTTTTTTGCAAATGGGATGTTCTAATCCGGTTAAAGTTACAAGTGATTTAACAAAAGTACCTCATATCTCCATTTAAAAGATTATACAAAAAGACAGTTACAAGACAAAAAAAATAGTTCACAAAATTCAGTGAAAGTTTAGGTAACGAAATAAAGGTTATATACAATATGAATAAGGAAAATATGGTGCCTACAGCAGCCTCATTGAAACAAAAATTAAATGATTCAGAATATGATATTGAAAGTTGTGACAAAACATTTAGGCTATACTTAAGAAGTATTGGTTTTAATTACAAAACGCTTAACAAAAGAATGAACATTATGGAATCACCACGTTTGAAATAATTGAGATCCGAATATGTGACTCAGATCGATATGAAGGGCGCAACATAGTTTATCTCGACGAAACATGGTTGGATTCGCATGAAGTTGTGAAAAAAGGTCTTATTGATGGTACAATAAATTGCTCAGCAAGGAATATAAACAATTGTTCTGCTGACTATCATCAGGACATGGATGCTTTACTGTTTGAAACTTGGTTTACAAAACAGTTATTGCCATTTCCACCTCCTAACAGGGTAATAGTAATAAATAATGCAGAATATCATTCAAAACATTTGAATAGCTACTAGAAAACAGGACATTATCGACTATATGACGAGAAATCATATCGAAGTATGTAACAAGGCCACCAAAAAAAGACTTGTTAAACAAAATTAAAAATCTTAATATTCCTGATCAATACAGGATTGATGAAATTGCGAAGAAAGGACACACATTGTTGAGACTACCTCCTTACTAGTCCGCTCTCAATCCAATTGAACTAATTTGGAGTGATCTAAAACAAGGAATTAGAAGACAAATAATTCTCCTAATTTAAGTGGTAGTGTGGTTGACGTTATTAGGAACGAAGTTGACAAGATTAGTGCTGAAAAATGGGTAAACTGTGAAAAACATGTTATCCACATTGAAAACTCGTACCTGTCTCCAAGTGTGAACAGTTTGATCATTGATTTAAATTCTGATTTAGACAGTAACATTGAATTTTTTGAATAATAAGAATAATTATAAAATTATTCTCCATGCGGCAACTTTTTAATGTGCAAGTCCGGTTCTGAAGCGATGCCTGTTCTCTGTCTTTGGGAATGATTTATGAGCTCTGTTCCGGCATCTGCTAAAAGGACCTCAAGTAATCCCTCATTACTGGAGTTAAAATTTTTTACTTAGGTCATATAACCTTAATAAACTGAGAATACAATAAACACTTAAACTGAAAATGTGTTAAAAGAAGGCAGTGGTGATATATAAGTGGTTGTTTTTATATTTTTTTCGTGTTGCTAATGCAGAAATCCTACGCCATAATCTGGACAATTATGACACTACTCCCCCCACAGAGTTGTATATATTCAAAATTTACTTAGAATTAAATCCGTAATGAAGGCAGTTGAATTAATTAATAAAAATCAGTGATATAAAATCTTACTTCTGTATCCTCCTCTCTATAATTGGTCGCACCACATCCGTCCAGTCAGCATCAGGCGAAACTGGACCCAAGTCAATGGGGCCCGATTTAAGACCATCCAGCTCATACAATCTTCCATCTATAGGTATGTAACCAACAAAATGGAAAACGTCTTCGTTTTTACTCGCAACTGATGGGTCAAATTCAAACAATGTTTGTCTTGCAAATGAGTTATGCACAGACCTAATAACAGGTGAATTACTTATCGTTAATCCTTTCATGTAGGCATCAAAACCTTGACAGAAATCTCTTAATTCTGTTAAGTTTGGACCGAGTTTAACATCAGGGTGACGGGTATTTAATAATATGCTAAGAATGGCCTGAGTGGCACATGCATTCTCAATAACCTGTCTCGCAAAAAATATCTTGTCCAGTCTACTGTCTTGTACAATACTTCCACTTGGTTCATCATCCTTCACCCATTTAAACAAAAATATCAGTCCATGGATTGGTCTGGAATAAATAACTGTAATAATTATAAAAAATTGATTTTAAAGACTTACTGTAGTTCTTTAAATTCAGCCGCATCCAGAGTCCATAACTCTTCTACCTGAACACCTTCAACACCTGTAATAAAAATAAGACCATTCATATCGTAAAGCATGAAACCGTACCATCTGGATAGTGTATTGGAATCTTAATCGAGATGTGTTCTTCACATAAGATATACCACAGGTATATAAGTGACGTTACAAATAGCATTACTTACATTCCTATTATTTGTCTACCTGCAAGCATCTCTTCCACAATAGCTTCATTAACACCATGTTATTAAGTTTAGTTGTAATAGCAGAAAATTACTTATTTTCCATCTAAGATGCTCACAGTTTAATGTCCGTTTTTGAAAAATACTTACCAAAATCCCGTATAAGTTCAGTAAATACACCAGGGTCACTCTCTATCAAGCACCAGTTGCCTGCGTTTTCTGTCATTATGGAAAAATATGTGATGCAGAAGGTATTATTTATATCTTATGCTTATGCAGTACTTAAATTATTATAATATTATATTTATGTGCATCTAGCTAACGCAAATGTTAATTTATAACCTCAAATTATACACATCTGGTCAAGTACAGCTTGCAAAATAAAGCTGACATATGACAAGTTGACATTTGATTTGACTTTGACTTGACAATTGGATTTGACATGAGCATGATGAACGATCGATTGTTGCAGGTTTTATAATTTGTAAACTGTAAAGCTGTTTTTTCTGCTGTCTGTGTAATAATACACGTCATTTAATAGTACTACTTAATTTGTGTTTTACGTTTATGTATATGAATCAGAATGGCTGAGCTGCAAGATCCTCTACCAGCCGGATGGGAAAGTAAATTTGATAAACACACGGGAACTACGTGAGGCACCTTATTGGATTTTTGTTCCATTGAATAACGAATTCTATTTATAGCTACTACGTTAATCACATTACAAAAATTACGACAACAAACGATCCAAGGGTTTCATATAGTTACAGAGCATTAGACGAATCGCGACATTTCCCCAATATGCCAGTTGAACACATTCCACTCCAGGTGATTCTAAATATATTTAGTCGTCAACACAGGTCGGAAAAGCAGTCTGTTACTTATATGTTGCTTTTATTCATTCATGCTGCTTTGGATTTTACTGCAACAGAATGGTTCACCTGATTTACGCAGGAATTATGTGTATCCCACGCAGAAATCTCCTATGCCAGCTTTTCAAATGTCGATGCATCATAGTCCAAAAACATCTACATTTCAGGTATTTGCTGTATTATTTTGAGCATTAAATTAAGTATGTCGTTTAATTTTTAATTTAAGTATTCTATTGAAATTCTTGTTTAAAATTCATTTTGGAGAGCATTTATCCCTTTACGAAAAAAATAGAAATTACCTAAATACAAAACGAGCATTAGATCAGAATCACTAATTTGAAATGATTAAAGAAATATAATTTTATGATCTGATAATTTCCATTATCTGCAAAAATCTGTAACTAAGCTTCGGTAAAATTATGTGCTATATGCTACATTGATATTTATTTATCTTATTTTTGTTTCGCTTGTTTAATAGTCCAATTAAATGGTAATTTTGCTAAACCTTGTGAGTGTTCGGGTCTAAGTATCTATCAAAATATGTATGCCAATGAAGGCGTTAGAAAAAGGCTAGTTTCCTTCATCAAAAAATTTCATAATGATGGCAAACATATTTGTTGCCCAGACATGGCAACAGCTCATTATAGCGCTCAAACAATTGTGACTTTTCACCAAGAGCATATAAAATATATTCCGTGTGTAGATAATGTTCCTAATGCACTTAAATTGAACCGAACAAAAGGTATACGACGGAGGATGGGAAGCAAAAACAAATGAAGAACTCTAAGCAAACTTCCCCATAATGAAAAAAGAAATTAAAACAACGGTTAGAATTTTTCAAAAGTGACATTAGTGGCTGATTATGGGGCGCATTATGTTTTAAAATAATTAACCTTTTTGTAAATGCTTTTTTTAATCAGTTTCCTAACCAGTATAAACCATAAACCAAGAATAAATTTACTGCATTTGTACGGATTTTTTGTTTACACACCTTTATTTTGTTTTTTAGTTCGAATGACCTCTGAGGAGTATCAAAACATATTAGATGTTTGTTTAGTACCATTTCTTAAACAACACTAGGAAGTGACGTTTGTCTGTCGACAAGACAACGCACCAGTACTTGTTTTGCCAAGTACACGTGCCTGGTTCACATAGCTACCCTTGAACAACTGGCTCACATACTCTCCTGATGTAACTGTTATCGAAAATGTTTGGCCGAGACATCGTATTTATGCAAAAAATCACCAATTTGGAAAAATTGTTCTTTATTGTAGGTTTTATTTGCCGTTAATTAGCTAAATATAAAAAAACAAAAAAGTAGGGTGGCAAATTTTTTTGTGGAGGCATAAAATCAGACTTTCTACTATAACTGGTGTACCTACTGTAAATATAAGCAATATGCAATTTGTTGGGTACCTGTTATTTTTTGTGCTATAAACGAGTAAATACATAAAATATGAAATAAAGCTAATAAAATGAAAAAGAAATCCCAAAAAATCAGGGGTGGGGTATCATTTTGTGGAGAAGCGTAGAAAGACAATCCAATACCCTTATTACTGATTTAGATCTTTGTACTATAGGACTGTGATTAAGCTTTGTAAAGTACTGTAATGAATTATCCACTATAGCTAAGTTTCCCAGCTGTTTTAAACTATTGTGAAATTTATTTATTGGTGGTTTCTATTGTAGGAAATCCGAACTATATCCAAATGTAGCCCTATCTCCATGAGAGGAGCAAAGGTGCAAGATAGTTCTTTAATTATCCTCCCGGATAAGTCGGACACAGAAGAATCCGTTAATAAAATACGTGCTATGTTCCCTACAGTATCGGACACCCACATCAAAATGCTGCTAAAGAAGTAAGTTGCGTTTTATTCAGGTTAATAAATGAAGCCTACAATACAGGGTTCCTTTTAGAATTGAGTAATTCAGATATTTTGAATTAAAGTGTCCTTTCTTACATTGGAATACCTTGTTGCCTTATATTGTAGTACTTGCAAGACCTAGCAGTACTAACATACTTAACAATGCTTTGAGTGTTCCCATCACCATTTACTAACCACCCTTATACACTGTTCTAACATTTTAGGTATCACGGTAGGGAGGTGCTCGTCATAAGTGCCTTGCAAGTGGAAAAATATCCCATTGCCACACCAGGGCCTTTTGCGACACCTCCCCCTACACGAAACATGCATCATCATGGTATACATGCTCCAATACAGATGACGCCCCCTTTAAGCTTTCGCACAGGCTCTAGGGGGGACAGTCCCAAAGCTGGGTCAGGAACCAGCAGTAATTACACTGGTTCTCCGTGTATCGGGGAACTTTATAGAAATTCTCCACGGCCTCATTCTTCACCAAAACTCAAATTAAGGTTCTTTATTCCATACATTCAGATAGAATGTTAGCTTCATGTGATTTTGTTTTTTAGTAAGGTAGCATGTGTTGCATGTGAAATTGTTATTTTGGTCCTTTAGTTGACAAGTAGTGCACAAACCATGTTAGGTAAAAATTCAGTGATTGGCTCGAATTTTAATTAGTTCCATTCTTGCAGATTATTATTTATACTTTAGATTGCTTTCGAAGCCTATAGACGGTATGTCTACAAGGGTTATTTCTCTTGCAGTCCATATTATTTTTTGTTGTCTAATATGAATCTACATGAAAAAAAATTACACCTGTTTTTTATGTGATCCGAATTGCTTAGTTAATGCAACTGGTTCACCAATGTTCAACAGCTATTAAATGTACGAGGGTATATTGATATGTATCTGGCCTACCATATAAAACATCACAGTTTAGTATTTAGTATTTCTTTCCCAGAAAATAAAAATGAACAAGAACATTTCCTACACAGGTAGATGTATATAGGTCTGGTACTATACTACTAACTTATAGCAACAGCAGTCTCAGCTCCATACATAAGAACAGAAACACATATAATCCATAACTCTTAAAAATATTAACATTACTAGCAATCCATCTCTTCAATTTTATTTTAATAGTTATTTTGCTATTTTCTAAAGCTTTTAGGGCATTAGGCAGTGCATTAAATACTCTTATAGCTACTACATAACTATTCTTGTTTATAGTTTTAATAATTTTACCTAGTGGTATATTTTGATTCCTAGTCTAGGTTTAAAAAAGCATTTTTCAGATCTTGGTAATAATACAAAGTGACTCAAAAGCAAACATTTGTTCTATATTATAGATCGTTTTTCAAATATAACAGAATTTTTATATATTATCTTAAGGATACTGTTTTGCAGCTTCTGGAGTAGACTCAGATTACCCATATATGGACCACCCCAAGCAGTGCCGCATAACTGATAATACTATAAATAATAATAAATAGTCATAAGAATCTTTGTTTGCATAGGCCTAGAGAAGTTTAATTTAGAGAAAACAAAAGTTAAATACTTAGTTTTGTTTATTATTCTTTCGATATGTTTATTCCACTTCATGTTGCAATCAATAACAATCCCCAAATACTTGCATAATTCCACCCTCTTTAGACAATTCTTTTTTATTTTATATCTAAAGCTATTGATACACTATCTCTATAGTTTCCAAAGGTCATGTATTCAGTTTTGCAACATTTAGGTACAATCTATTTAATTCTAGCCAATTGTGAGCAAAGTTAGGATGTTCATTCATTTTATTTTGTGTAGAAGWCCAAGAATCCTCAGCAGAAACAATAGCAGTGTCATCAGCATAATATGACACAATTGAATCCACTGGCAGACCACTTAGTAAGTCATTCACATAAAGAATGGAAAGTAAAGGACCCAAAATCATTCCTTGTGGTACTCCTGTAACTATACCTCCCTAGTCACTCATGATCTCTTGGATTTTGACCCTCTGTTGTCTATTAGACAAATAACTAGCAAGCAAAACATTAGCCTTTCCTCTGATAATTAAAAAGTTCATCTGAAAGTATTCCGTGATCAACCGTGTCAAAGGCTTTTGCCAAATCTAAAAAACTTACAATTATAGGTCTACTTCTATCCAGTTCATTGTAAATTAAATTAGTTATAATAAATTGTAAAGTATCTTTTGTGTCCCTTCCCTTAACAAAACCAAATTGCCGAGGGCTTATTGTGTCTACCAACAAAACTATAAATTCGATCATAAATTAGTTTCTCCCATATTTTTGCAATATTCGAAAGCTTTGTAAACAGAAATCACATCTGCTTTTTTAAGTGCATTTAGCCAGACAGACTGCTATATTTATAGATTAAACACATAAGTTAATGGTTCTACAATAAAGTCAGACATAATTTTTTTTGATTTTACATTTGTTATCAACTCCGCCAGATTTATTTTGCATGTTATAAATTATTCTTTTTATTTCTACAGAATTTGTGGGTTTAAAAAAATTGTACTATTATTCATTTTTGGTAGAGTTGGTCTACTATTAGTAAGTAGATTTAACTTCTGGCTCAGTTTTGTACCAATTTCACAATTATGAGCGTTCATAAAATTTGCTATTTGCCTAGGTTCTTCTATTTTAATATTACTACCATCATAAATGAAATGTACGAGGGTCATGTCAAAATTCCTGCACACAAAAACACAGCTCGCAAATGACGTATATTTTTAAAACTTTCAATAAAGTTATTCAATATAATCCCCTTGCATATCCAAAACACGTTGCCATTGCTTCTGCAGTAATGTAATGTCGTTAAATACACTATTTTTGTCAAAATGTTTCATCAGTTGGAACCCATACGCTATTGCAGGGCTTTTATCCTTCCAAGGCAATAAATTGGACTTCACGAAATAATTCTCCTTTCCATTAGAAGAACAGAACGAAATCGGGAGGATTCATTTCAGGGCTGCACGGGGTATGTGGGAGAATTTCATAACAGTTCTTCTCGCATTTAAATTTTCTACAAAGAAGACAGATACATTTGTCTTCTGGTATTTGTCTATTACTTGTTTGTCCATTCAGCCTTCTTCCATAGCAGCACAAGTGTTGACGGTAGCAGAATAAGGTCTCCAACTTCTGTGGTCGTCTTTAACACTAGTCCAATGCTCAGGAAAGCTTACTCCATCAAGTTCCTGTTGAACTATCCACACACGACTCCTGGCAAACTTCTTGCAACGCAGCGTGAATTTCGGCATCCGTTTTTTTATGTACTGTTTGAATTTTGATATATGCATATTAATCAGCTACAGTGACGCGTCCATTGCATTAAACTACTACTTTTGCTGGGACGTCCCGTCCTGTCATCGTCCTCGAGTGACATATTTCTTTAAAACGTCTAAACCGTTCAAATACTCGTGCACGACTTAAACAATCATCCCTGTAAGCTTTTTTCATCGACTCGAAGGTGTCAGTAGATGTTTTCCCGGGTAAAATTTGAAAGCAGATCATGTTGTTCTATCGCGACTTCATCACACATTGACACTTTAGTTTGCACGGCTGCTGCTTAACAGTGGCTGATCTGAACTGATTGACAGACTACAGCTACGATGTTTACACTTGTTAGTTTAAGGTATTACTGTCATTAAACAGCTGGAGCTGCTCATACGTTGGCAAACAAATCAGTCTCGGAATTTTTTGGACAGACGATGTTTGACTCTTATAATAAAGTTATCCAGAGTTCTCTATATTGCAAATTTAATAGAAGAGTTTAGCTCACTCTTTATTGTTTTATTATTTACTGGGCTTCATTGGCAAAGTMTTAMCTATGGCTGTTGCCGACATGAACAGTATTTTACACAGTTGGTTTTTATTTTGAGCAGTAAGTTTCAGTAAAAAAWAAACAACTGATATGCACCTTTTCCTCGCCAAAAACATTATTAATAAATAAAGTAAAGTATATTTTTAACTGTATTAAATAAAGTCATGTTGAAAGAAGTAGATTTATTTTGAGTAAGTTAAGAAATATCATCCTAATGATCCATTACATGTAAAAGCTTGCTTTATACCATTTATATTTTTTTCAATATAATAACTGTAGATATTAATAATKCATTGTTTGCATGTTGTCGTCCAATATGTATATTCCTAACAGCATGCCGTTTGCATTGGTATAAGTAGCTCTTCATGTACTTTCAGTATTTTATATCCATAAAGTACGCATGATAAATTACTGTATCATAACTGTTGTCAGAACTTAACAAGTATGAATCAGTCGGCTGTCGATTTTGGTGCTGTAATTAATGAGAATCAGTTACAGGTATATGAAATCCATATTTCCCGCTCCTGATGAAACTGTCATCTTGGATGTGTTGGCCAGCAACGATAACAATATTCAGAAGGCATCTGAGGCATTAACTGAAATGGGATTTGAAAGAAGAAATACTGTTAAGATAGCCCAACAGCAAGCTGAAGCTAAAGTTGAAGAGGAACGTATGAAAGAAGAAATCATAAATAAGCCACTCACCCCTCTTCCAAAATTCAAAACAAAAGCAGAAAGAGATGCCAGTGAGTATAAACAGAAAATTTCTGATTGAACTTAAGGCTGGATTCTTGGAGAGAGAGAGAGAGAGAGAAAAGGKCCATCCGAGATAACAGTAAAAAGAGAACAATTTTTTTTTTTACAAAACAGTACMAATGAATAATTACTGCATGAATATGCTTGAAAATGGTCTTATTCAGGAGCTTGACATTTTCKTGTAAGATATTTGGTAKGTGCAATAACTAAGATTCATAAAAATGTAGGCTCAAAGGMTGAAAGGTAGAGCTCGCAATTARCAATTATTATTTTAAMACAGTATAATATTAAGTAMATTTGTTTGAAAAACACCTAACGGTCTAGGTGAATCTTTTATATTTTAGAAAAGCATTCGTTTATCTCTGATAATTCAGTTCTTTTTAAAAGGTTCTATATATATTTTTTAATAGGTAGAGATTTTTTTTCGTTATCTCGATCCCAGCCTTAAGATACAAGTTCTCTTGTTGTGTAGACACTGTATATTTTCCAGCCGTGTTGTAAATTTATATTGAGTGCAGTTTCACTATAAGTAAGATTATGTAGAATTATGAGTTTCTAGGCACAGTACGTTTCATTTAAAAGCAAATTCCGTAGGTGCTTGGCGTTCCCCCACATGTGTTCATTTTTTTTAATTTTCCAGTTAAAAAATCACTCTCAGAGAAATACAAAGACACTCCAGAGCACCTTTTGTCTATTGCTCTGGAAAGTGTAAATTTCGATGAAGATAGAGCCACTCAGATTTTGCAGATTATGATGCAGGATGAACAAAAACCTGAAACTATTGTGCAAGAAGTTAAAAGGTAATTAAGCATAACTATCAGTTATTCAATTAAAAAAATTGTGTATTTGGTTTTAGTGTGGGCGAAGAAGTATCAGAAGTGGAAGCAGTACCAGTAAGTGTAACTACTTCACAAAGTCGCCAATCTTTAAAGTCTCTATTAAAGTCGGATAAACCGGAAGTAAACATTTTCTGTCGGTGAGTGTGATTTTTTTTATCAAACCAATATTGGAAATTATTATAAAAACTGAATTACCAGAAACAAGTGATAATTTTATTGAACTATTGTGGCATATAAATTAATATGTTTTCCACAAAAATTATTCTAAAAATTCGGGGATAACACCAATTTTTGGTAATTCAGTTTTTATCATAATTTCCAAATATTGGTTTGCAACATGGTATATTGGAGTTTTTGGAATCCTTGTATGTTTTTACGTGATTATTTTTTTTATAAAGTTTTTGTTTTTTTTTGCTCTTATAAATAATGTTAAAAAAGATTAATATAAGAACATTTGCAGCAGTACAAATATGCCGAAAGATCTCCTTATGCCTATTTTTGTGTTTCTGCATTTATAACAACTGAAGGAATACATAAAAATTATTAAAGTATAACAAAAAGTTTATTTCATATATATGAACTGGTACATTTTAATTTTAATCACTTCATACTTTTATGACAGGAAAGATGGCACAAACATGATTTTTGGAATTTAGAGATACTCTAGTGCCATCTGACAGTTATTCTACAAACTTGAAAATAATTCTGAGCATTTTCCTTGGCCATATTAGTCAGTAATGTTAAATTTATTTCACATTGTGAAATTAATTACAATTACATGCTTCAATGTAGTTTCAAATAATCAGTTACATGTACTCTGCATAGGAGGAGGTAAAAAGTTGGAAAAAGTTTTAAATCAGTAATATGTTATTACGTTACTCGTACTCTCACTCATACCTAGTTGTTTTGACCATAAAAAATTATAGTTTTTATTACATAAAACAAAACTCAAAAACATATGTCTAATCGAGTAGGACTAATTATCAAAATTATTTTATATGCAAACATATAAACTAGTCACTCATAATCTATCTTATATTACTATTAATTTTATTAATGTACATTACAATTGTTCAAAATTTTTCTTGCAAAAAATCTAATTTAACCAATTTAAGTTGATTGCACCGCAAATGAAATCCAAATCTGAATCTTGTAGGGTATGGTACATTCAATTTTGGATGCTTTAGTCGATCTACTGTCACCAATACAAATAACTTAAGTTTTGTTAAAGAACTGTAATGAATTTTATGTAAAATAGTTTTGCTTGTGGAAACGGTCTTTTTAATAGCTACCTGCCTACTGATTTGCAATAGTCTCGAAACTTTCGAGAGACTGAAAATATCAAAAATAATTCTGTCGAATGTAATTGTAACAAAATGAGTAATTCAATTACAAATGAATTACAATTGTAGAGCAAGTAATTAATTACTGCTTCAATTATAATGAACCTAATTCAGTTTTTCAAGTAATTCTAATTAATTACTTGACAACACTGCTTAAAGTTCTAAGGCTACTGGTATATGAAATAAGGCCACTTCTCTTAATTGCTTATATTGTGCAACTTCCCTACATAATATTAAATATATCATTTCCATGAATATTTTTATTCCATTTATATTCCTCATGTTTGATTGATTTCCAGTGTTGTTGAAGAAACCAATGGTAGTATCGAATACAGAAGTCCATATTTGTCAAACACTAATGGACCTGATCCTGCTAATATTAAAGGTGCAAATGACAGTTTGCTAATGTAAGTATTTCTTTGTTATTCGTTTAACGCCTATCATGAGTTTTTTTTTGTTATCAGCAAAGACTATCTAGAATGGAAGGGGCCCGACCAAAATTTAAAAAAAGGTTCCAGTAATTTGGCGAAAGGTCCAAATCCTTCCCTGAGATCGAGCAAGAAGTACCACGCTTTGGGGCCGAACCCTAATTTACGTAAAGGACCCAACTGTGGATTGGCTAAGGGCAGCATCTTTGCTCAGTTGAGAAATGTTGTTGTTGGGGAATCCCGTGGAAAATAACATAAAGCCTGTATAATCCTCTAAGCAATAACAACATTAGTTCTCATTCTAGCCAAGTGCACTTTATTTAAGTATTTTCTTTCGGTAGTAGTCACAGGAATTTCCTTGAATACATTAGTGTACAATATAGACTATATCGATATTATGTAATGGAAAGGCGGTTAGAAACATCAGTAAATTGGAAATTCACTATTTGCTTAGTTAAGTCATAAATATAATGTTGATAGCAGAAGAGAAGGTACTGCACATTTTTGAACTATTCAGTTTCTGTATGATTTATGCTTGCATTCAGTAATCAGAATGGAAACACATATGTTAGTAGTAACATCCCTTTTATGTGCTGTCTTCGTTCATCAACCAAGCAACTTGATGACTTTTTTTTAACTGAATACCTGGTATTACGTATTAAACTGAATAGCTTAAAAAGAAAGAAAATCAGTATTATCCTATAAAGATTAAACATTGTCTACAATTTTGATTAAATAAGAGCTTCTTAACACAAGAAAAGAACGTTTAAAAAACGGAATGGGTCAGCTTCCATTAAGTTTGGTGTACAAATATCCTTTATAAAGTTATTTTACCATGTTGTAGATGAAAATCATAGAGGGACATAATAACATCAAGAATATCTTAAATTTGCTAAGAATAAATGGTCATTTGAAGCTATGATTAAGTAGTAAATCCTTGTCAGATCTTTATTTATGTGCAATTTTCCCAAAAACAACTGATAATGATGGTAAGAGGCCTTTATTGCATAATAAAAATAAAATCACCTTTAAAAAAATACTCATCCCTAAACACCCCAAGTAAGTTTTCAAAACCACTTTAATGGCATCAACATAAATTGTTTTCAAAATGTGAGACTTATTTTAAAAAATAGCTTTTTCTCTCTATACCTTTAGGGCTCAATATCTTTCGAGGATGTCAGTGACCTTGTAAATGTATTCATACATAATATACCAGAATTGTTTAAAAACCTTACATATAAAGTAGTTGCAAACTATATATGACGTGTTAGCATATCACTAGGATGTGCTGAATGTAGTTTGCCAGCCACAACAAATAGAACTGGAAATTTTTTTTTTTTCGAAAAATGGTAAATCACTGTTTAGCTGGAATATAGAAACCTGTTTTGGCTAAATTAATCATGCTCATAGTTGTTAAAAACTCATACAATGACGTGTTTTAGATGTAGGGCTTTTCATATAATTAAATGGACATTTACCTTCTAATCTAATGTTGATCTTGTTTCACTATTTAGACTAAAAACTTTTAACATTGCACATTGTTATTGGAAATCTCAAGTAAGTTATCAGATTTAATGATTGTACACTTATGGCATCATACATTTTCATGGTTTTGGCAATCAATTAAGAGTATTTATTGCTCTATTTATTATTACTTTAGTCAAAGTGTGATCGCCTTTCAGGTTCTCTTCAATCAATACTAGACGTCACATTTATGCCATTATTTATTAAAACCAGCAGTTACTACTTGTCCTTGTTATTAATGTGCATAATCTTTTACTGCAACATTGTTTTTTATGACACAGTACCTGAGCAGTATGGTACTTTTATTCTACATATTAGTAAATTCTGATGCTAAACTCAACAGAAAAGTAATGTCTAAGTATAGTGAATAATTTAGATGAACTTTTAGTTGCTGTAGTTGACAATTTGTTAGAGTAAATTTGGCAGCCTGCTGATATTAATTTAAAATTCTAGAAGTAATGCACTATTCGATGAGAATTATGTATGAATCATTAATTAAATGTCAAATGGCACACTGTTACATACTCATAATGTAAAAATGCATACACAATAATTTGTTACTTTTAACTTGTGTTTCCGAGTTTATGAATAAAAACTGGTAGCATGTGCAAAAGCTATTTATAAAAACAATTTAGGAATACAATACTTGCTTATGCAATTTTTATATTTTGTAATGCATCTTTTTTTTCAACTTATACTTCTAAATAATAATTATAATATGACAATTACTTTATATTTTATGAATTTATGAATCTTTACATTAAATATGAATGTGTGTATTCCTACATTAAAAAAACAAAAATTAATTTGAAATCCATTTTATAATTAAAATATAAGAAAGGGGGAATTGAATTTCCAAGAAATTAATGAAAATGAAATATGATACCAATTTAAAAATATTTAGTAGCAATAATTAAAGACAATCACTGAGTCAGAACTTCAAATTAAGCATTTAATATTCGCAGGTTGCAAGTAAATTTACCAGATGGTATTAATTTTGAAACGAATAATGGTGGCTGTGGCTTGAAATATGTACCGCCCATTTTTCGTCAGCCTAAAACTGATGTAGTAAATTTATTAGATGTCAGTGTCACTACATTATATAGGCTAATAATAAATATCATTCGTCCATATTATCACAAACACTTGCTGTATTTTAATCATACTTGTGTCGATGTTCTATATGTAGCACTGTTATTGTATTGAACACTTTTAGGTGGATTGCCATTGTTGATAAACTACAATATAAAAAGATATGTGGCATATTTTGACTGCAAATATTTTTATAATGGTGCAAAGGATCTGGTATTAAATGATAAACTAAACAATGTGCGTTTGATGAGTGCTGTATATTGAGTATGTCTTTTAGGTACTTGTAGTTAAAATATTGTATAATTAGTTTTGTTAATGTAGCCAAAGTATGTATTCTTCTGTTAAGTTGATCTTCTATTTGAATACTATTTACTTATCTATATATTTGGCACTGTAATATCCAGAGTTACCAGATACCTACTATAATAAATAATAAACTGAAACTAGGTGTTTTTTCTTTTTATGACTGTGGTAATCAACTAGAGGGCAAAATTGTTAAATTTTCTTGTGTAAAATACAACAACTGTAATAACTTATTTCTTTATACCATATACAAGGTGGCCTCAGTGAACATACAAGTATTGCTTCTGTAAATCCTTGAAAATACACAAAAATTGTTTTATATAAAGGTCTTGAATTTTTAAGCATTATAACCTAAAAAAAATATCAAAGAAAATCAATTTTTAGTTATACTGAAATTGCTCAATTACTATACCCATGAAATACTTTTTATAGTAAAAAAGATAGTGCCATAGGTTTGTTGCTGTTTTAAAAAGCATAAAAAAAATAAAATTTATATGTCAAAGCAGTACTTGTGTTCACTTTCTGAGAGGTGACAAATTGATTTAATCGATAATTTCCATAATTTTCCATTTATAGAAACCCTGTATAAGGTAACACCTTGAGGCTTGATCTGAGAACACAAAAGACTGGTTGATACTTTTCCCTATAATGCAAGGGAGAAATGCAATATGCAAGCAAGTATAGCTGGATTTCAATTTCGCCTAGCAACCATCGCAGTTAATTCCAGCAGTAACAAAAATGGAATTATCAGAAACAATACGGATCGCAACCGTTGTCCCTACCTTTCCAGTATACACTTAATATGGGGCGCCACCTATCGCCATAGCTGGTGGCGACAATAGATGGTAATGACAGGGTGGCTACCGAATCGTTTGGTGTACTCACTACTCAGTGTAGTTATCCATACACATGAAAAACAAAAACTAGCAGCAGAGGGCCTGCGCACAAACTATTTGGCTGCGTTTTCCCACCATATATTGCAAGGAGGAAGAATAACAGGAGGGAGCGCAGCCGTAAGCCCAATGTAAAATATTTTGCACCACGCCAGACACCTTTTATTACTCTGTTACGACTTGCGCAGTCGGGATTCTCTACAAACCGCTGGCACACGAGCACACGACGCTTGTTTTCAACAACCACAGGCCGTAATCGTAGTCGCGAAACACCTTTTATTGCCCTAAACTTTGTGGCGCGCGTGACCAGTTTTTCAAACCGACGCTCCCTCCTGTTATTCTTCCTCCTTGATATATTGTTTGTGCTGTGTTATTACTACGTGATACAAAATAAAATTGTGAAGCATGCGTATGACGTCACATCCGTTTTGTTTAACTTCTTTACGCGAATGCTGTCCACAAACATTCATCTCTGTCAAAATCTAGTGACCGACCGTCCGACCCGACAGTTAACGAAAACTGAAAACCCTACGTATGCTCGAGGTGTTATTGTTGACGCCATATCATCTTTAGTAATATTTCTCGTTTKTTGGTGTTCACTTTTGGTTACTAGGTACTACAAATCGGCGCGTGAAATGGAAAGTGACCCCGACGAGGAACCTAGGGAAACACGATTATTGAACTGTGGTGTTGTTGCTGTGAGAGTTCAAGAAAATTACGAAGACACAGAAGATAATTCATCTGCAAATAGTGGAACTGGTGTCCTTAAGGGAAAGTATTACAAACAAACGTACAGAACAGCATGGGAACAAATGCCKGATTTTAAAGGTATTATTAAAAGAACTTTGATTTGTGTATAAGAATTATATTCTTTATATGTTTTCTCAGGCTGGTTACGTGGTGTACATGGCCAGCCCACTAGAGCTTACTGCATTTACTGCCAGAAAACACTCCATGCCCATCGATTAAGTTTGTTAAAACACACTTGCACAATAAGGCATCAGAAAGCGGCTCAACTCTTTGGTTCAAATAAGGTAACCTCTTGACTTATTTATCTTATTTGTTTAGAATTTTTACTTTTAAGTTTTAGTCTGATTAGTGTTTGATTTTACTTTTGGTAGCAGCCATCATCAGAACTACTAATGTCCAAGAAACAACAAAACTAATTTTTGTGGAAATTTACAAATAACGGGCGCACCAATAAAAATAATAAAACAAATGACAGTTGTAAGTTAATAATTCTTCCTCTGTTTTGTTTAATTTTGAACTGTTCAATTGTATAAGACACTGGGCGGGTTGCCTATACGTGTATCAAATTTGAACCGAGTTTAGGACGTTCACATTATCATAGATAAGAGAGTTAGTTGTTTTTGGTTGTATATAGATCGGCAACTCGAGATACACGGTTAACAGCGCCTTTCGTGACTGGCCACTCAACTAAAAAGAAAAGCGCACGCAATTTGAATACCATATTATTTCACCACTTACTGTTATCTTTTTTATTACATTCTAATGCAATAAAGGACCAATTTGTTACACAACTTTATTACTGAAAAAGGAACCTGGCTGACAAACATGTCTTAGTTGGTAAGCGAGCCACAGGTTTATCAGTTTCTATTCCTTCCACGTGTTAAAACTGCTAACCAGAAATGGCTTCAGCTTTCAAATTTGTCGAGTTGCTGTGGGCTGCAAAGGTCTGTTCCTCGCTAAAGTGCCATTCACAAATTCTTCACTTCCTCTTAATACAGCCAAATCCATGTTGATAACGGCATGCCCTTTGATACGCTCCAATTATCTCCTGGCCCGCTGCGAACGTTAAAAGCTATAGCATTGTTTTTAATAAATAAAGTTGAAAGTAATACTTCTTCATATTTGGGAATCTATGGAAAGTAATTTTTTTTTCGCCCTCTCATCTACAACCAGGAATCATACATGTACGAACCATAAATGATGATTTTATTTACAATAACAGGTGTGATTTAATATAAATTAAATCAGTACTTAACACTGTATATTATACTTAACAGTACACCAACATCACAACGGCTCTAAGTCGTACAATTCACCGTCAAAATTTGACACACTACAGCAAAAAAAGCGCCAACTACTTGGCATCAATGGAAAAACGACGGCAACGCTACTCACGACTGGTCACTAAACTACTACAGAGTTGCCAGGGTATGCACATTATTGCCTAGTAACGCTTTGAAACTGGTGTTCTGATTGGTGTTGCTACAGCAATAATCGGGGTTAAACTCGGTTCAAAGGCAAAAGGGGGAAAAAAGTGCACCCGCTGGATACAACCCCCTTTCAGGGGTGATTTTCTAATAGGGTTTTTTGAGTAACTCCTTTCTTTTCTCTATTAAAATAATGACTTGTAGTAGTAGTACAAATTTTAATACTCTCACTCCCGATTCGCTAGCTCCTGTTGTCCTTTACCTCGTTGGGTAAACTTTACATACTACAAACATTGCAAATACAAATTGTCAAATACATTTTTGCTTTCTAGTCCCAGGTAATGGAGCAAGAAGGAACTACTTCTGAAAAAACACCTCCAATGCAGTCACAACAAAGTGAAGAAGAGGGGGAATCTGGTGATGTTTTAGTACAATATGGCCAGGGCTTAACAGTAGCAGTTGCTCGTCAGAAGGATACCGATGTGGAACAGGACCCTGAACTAGAAAATGATGAGGAAGACGAGGATGACGAAGAAGATATCACTACCATAGAGCCGTTGCCAGTGCAGTTTCAAAAGGTAGGCAGATTAGGATGTTGCCACTGCTCGTGTTATTTCTAGATTGGAGTTGGATTAACTTGTTTTTGATTTTTATGTAAATAAACATATTAGTTTTTGCTGTGTTGATAATTTTAACCTAAATGCTAATAGGAAAATATGATCGCAAAATGTAGTGTGTGATATTAATGTTTTTGTGAAGTAAACTCTAATATTACAAGGGTAAGAGTTTATGATTCTTTTAATCTCAGTTACTGGTCTATAAGCGAATGACAAGAACCACAGACTATTAATTTCCTACATTGAGAACTCTATACTGTCAAAACCTGCATTCAGACTCTGACAGATGGGCAGCACTCAGCATAGTATTAGTATATTACAAGATCTAATGATATACAAATAAAACAGGTACAGATTAATCATTGAATTTTCATTGCCAAATATCGTTTCTGTCCTGACTTTGAGACTTGGTAGTGAGATAATGCACTGTAATAGCTTTTACAAGAGGTTGCTGTAGCTGCTATAAAATAAATCAGTCGTCTCAACTCTCTACCTTGGAGGACCAGAAGAAGCCTTTGTTTAGATACTCATTCTGAGCTTTTTTCATATTTCTTCAGGTTGCTGTATTTCTGGCATCCGGGCACCTATAAACTACCATAAAATTTTAGTGGTCACAAGTAGGTTATTTAAGTAGCAATGCATTACTCGATTATCTATAAGAATATTCCACATCAGCATTAAAAAGTTTTTCCCAACATTTCACCAAAAAATTTTTCATCTGACAAAATTCCAAACTCATATTGATACATGGCATTTAAAAATGCAAAAAAATCCCTGTGAGAAGCAGTACGGCTAGTTTCAAATTCTTTGGGAAAKGAATATAAAGATAATGATTTATTCTTATAACTATCGAATAACATCCAAATATACCAAATTTATTTATTTTTGTTTGGTTGTAATTATTAAATTATAAACAAAAGAGTGTACAAAATATGCTATTAAAATATTAAATAAGTCATATGTGTTCAATTACCTAGTCTCACTATTGGGGTCTTGAAAATGGTGAGAGATAGAAAGTCGGTTAAATGGACCAAGTTGCACAGTTTTATGCCTTCTGCAATATGCAACTTGAAAAACAAATGAATTACAAATCATGTGGTGACAAAATGGCGCCTTATGAAACTAGTTTTTTAATATACTATTATTAGACTAACAACTTTATTGGTTTTTGTCTAAATAATTAGTACTTTCCCATTATGTTTTTAAATGTATGGATACTCAGTATAACATGTCAAAAATTGTTTTCAACAAGCATAACTGTATAAAGAAATACTGTGCGTTTCTTAAGTCCTGGCCCCGGATTGGAATGTAATATAGTTCAGAATGTTAACAGAGCACAGGACCTTCCTTGCACCTGAAACTGTGGACAGACTAGTAATGTATAGCCAAATGATGATCTGAACTATTTGTTGGGATAAATATTGCACTTCAGCCTGGAAAGGCACGAGAACATAATACTAATCAGTGCCATGTGCGTAGTTCGGTTATTTCAGGGGTATTTTGTGTGTTAGTTACTAATATGTAAGAGATGGGAACATTGCTTTTAAAATAATATGAAAAAATATTTGTTCATTCTGTTAGAATGATTTATTTGTGAACATAACCAGAGATTTGGGAATTCAAAATTTAATTTCTCTGACGCATCGAGCATTTGACCAAATTTCTCTTCACAATTGGGAGCCATTTGTAGGCCATGTTATCAAAGCGCGAGGCGAATATTAAAAAACTGATGGTTTAATCGAGGAGCAAGTTGACAAGATTATAATCACTATGGGTAGTAATAGTGACAACTCAGATAGTTCAGACAGTGATTCGTCCTCTTCTGAAAACGATGACTTTGAGAATAAAATGGATGGTGTCTGTAGTTTGCAAAATGATGACGGAATGACGGAGTGATCCCGTACGGGAAATTTTATTACTTCAGAGTTTAATTTCTGTTTTATGGTATTATTAAAGAAATCAAGTGCAGATTGCTTTCATGCTGTTTTCAACCATTTTAATTGTTTTAATTAAGCAAATCATTAAGCAATCATCAAATGCAAAAGTTTAAAGTAAAGAGATAAGCATAAATTTCTGTGTATTTTATTTATACATTTATTTGCTGGGTGTTATTTTAGGGCATCTAAGAGTTGTAATCTATACTATACTCCTCTTTTCTTTGTCAGAGATCATGTATATCCTTTTTTTTTAAATTGGTAACTTTAATATACAGTCTCCTGGTTGCTTTTTTCTCTCTGTTGTGTACTGTTATTATTTATTATTATATCCAGTGAGTAACAACATGACCATTAAGAAAGTTTTATCATTCTTATAAGTTGATTAGCCCGGGCCTTACATATTTACACAGACAAATCAATAGATAACACTTGACCTGTTCTCTAAACATTTATTATGGACCCCAGCATTATAGCAAACAGAATAAATGTGGTTAGATCACATATTTCTTTTGTTAATGTAAGTAAGTGAAGCTTAATCTTGGTAAAATGACTTCAGTCTCTTGTAAGGAGTTTCTCTTATGGACATCATTTTTTACAGCAATTCAGCCAACAGTTTGTCACTATGAGTTCCAAACCCCCAATTTCAACGCACGTCCTCGACACTGCCAAAGGTCAACCGGTTACCGGCTTGCAAGTTAGTTTATACAAACTCATCGATGGAAGATGGACATACATAAATGAAGGTGTCACGAGTACTGATGGGCGGTACACAAACTTCGTAGAAAGAACCCACTTTACTCCTGGAAGGTACAAGTTGCACTATGATGTGGATAGGTACTTTGAATCCCGTAAAATGGATTCACTTTACCCATTCATAGAGGTCAGTATAAAAGTTCTGATTTGGTACTTTCATTTAATAATTTTGTTCATTTGTGTAATAAATGTTTTAACTTTGTTAGATTTGAAATAATAATTAATATGCCATCATGCTTATGAAGCCATTTGTATAGGGGTTAGCATGCTGTTGTCATAAAAAATTGATGCCTTCCTATAGTAAATCGTTAATCCAAATTGTCGGGAACTTGAATAATTTTTGTCATTTTACTTTTTTTCACATGTGAACCATAATGAAGCACCGAGAGTGTTTTCATAGTGTCATGTCATTGTAACATATTGCAAACAAGATTTTTCAAATTGTAAATTATTCTAATAAGAAACAGTTAACTATTAAACTATTGAAGATCTACCCAAAAAAATCAGCTGTATTTTTTTTTACTTCAGCCAAACTTTTCTACAAGTAGTTGTACATATTAGTTTCCCACAATGCGCATAGTTAGTCCAACCAAATGGCTAGACGATTGTCAGAAAAAATGTTAAGAGTTATTAAAATTTTACTGACATTCTGGCAGCGACATCGGGACGTGACATGTGGTGTAAATCATTAAAAAGTTTCAAAAGCTTTTTAATGGAAAATGCAATAGTACTTTGTAGGATCAAAATGGCTGTGAAATCAAATTTCAAGTGTGGATACAAATATTTTAGTGTTTATCCCTAACATCTTGACGACCTATGATATAGCATCAGGTTGGTTATGTTAAATTATTTTATAAAATTCACTGTTTCGCATCATTTTAATATTTGTAGCTTAAAAATACGAAGGTACTTTCTATACTGTGCTTATTTTTATTTTAGTCTTACCTTTGTATGATTGCTTATTTTAAAAGGTTTTGTGTTACGTTTACTTTTATTGTATCCCGTCGAATTTTGAGTATCCAAATCTCTCCTAACCTTGGATTTTTGGTGAAATTTTGTAAAGACACATTCAGCGTATAAGCTTGATTTTTGCACAAAGGCGTGCAACACTTTAATACCATTACTTTCCACATGGTATTGCTGAGATAAACGAGCTTTTTTGTTGACAACTGTCAACTGTTGACAGTTTACAAGCCATCGTCGCCATTTAACTTATTATGCGCAAATACCTATGGCCCAGGAGTCCACTGTTAGAGAGAGATATTCTTCAACTGAAAAGGTTAATTGCACAGATACTTTCTGTATTGTTGTTGGAAAAAATATACAGTTGTGAAGTATGCTTTCCATTAATTGCACTTCTACTGAAATAAATACTTAGATAATATTTGTGTATTTACATATATTTACCTAAAAAAACTTAATAATTCAAACTTTCTCTAGTCGGTTCACCTTGTTCAAGTGCAACTCTTTATGAATTTAAATATGAGTTTGTTACCTCAAAATATTAATACCTATCAAATTTATATTTTCAAAATACATGGATCATATTGAATAAAATTTTTGGTTAAACGTTTAAAAAAACCAAATAAATCAACGAGTGTATACTTATTATGAAGGGGTTACTTGCAAAGTTACTTGTATTGTTTTGCTATTTAGTTTTGCTTTGTGTATTTCTCTTGTATTTGGTGAATAATATAAGGGTATACTTCAACATCTGTTTTTTTTTTCATGCTTTTTACTTGTAAATGGATCTTTTAATCTCCTTTGCAATAACCATTGTACTTATTTATTTCAGATAGTTTTTGACTGCCGAGCTACATCGGAGCACTACCACATACCTCTGCTACTCAGTCCTTATGGATATACAACATACAGAGGATCATAACAAAACAAGATAAATAATTCAATTTTTACATGCTAATTAGGTAATTTGGTGGAATATATATTAAGCTTATAAATAAAGCGTTCGTGTGTGAGTTTATAATGTTACTGGACTTAATTAATACATATTTAAACACAGATGGTACGAGATAGACTCTTTATTGTCTGTACTCGTTGGATTTTGCTTTTTAATAATCAACAAATAGTTACTATGGTAGTATGCTTAAAATGTAGAACTTTAAATTTGAACCTTTCCCAATTAAAGTATCGTAATCATCAATATCTTCATTTTGATATTTCCTCATTTGAAAAGTGTATTATCAATCAAATATTCTGCACACAGTGTCGGAAGTCTGTAATTTTGCAAAATCCCAAAAGTTAATTGTCGCCAACAAGAAAATGAAGCTAATGGTATTGGATGCTTCATACAGATCTGCATGCCAGAATCAACAAAACAAAAATTGATATTGTTGAATTTCATTACTTAAGGGTTGTAATAGAACAAAAAAGTAGTTTTCAAAAGCATGTGAATGATATATGCGACATAGATAAGAATATACTGATGTCCCTGAAAAATTAGGTAAAAGTAAAATGTGACATACTTGCAATTTTATCTAATGCTTCTGAAATATGGTGTGATCAAATAAAATCTGAACTTCTCGCGTTATCTGGCTTAGCTGCTTGATGTGCCAGGGGTTGCTAGTCTTCTGTTTCTAACAATGCTGCCGTCATAGCTGGTTTTCCTCCATTGAACCTAGAAATTAGTAGTATAAATTACTGCAAATTATTAAAGGAGAATAGTTGCACTTACCTGAATACACTTATAGAGAAAGACGATTTTACCTCAATAAAGCACATTACAGAATACCTAATAATACTTGAACATAATATCTGGCAAGAAAGGTGGGATACGTCTGTCAAAGGTAGAATCACGAACAAGTTTCTTCCGCAGGTCCAAGCTAACTGACTCTTGAATCTGTCGTACAAAGCCTGCCAAGTCATAACAGGACATGGCCACTGTATAAGCCATCTCTATAGGATTCGAAAATCAGAAGGTGATGTTTGTGGAGTGGGATGATCCCATCCATCGTATGTCTAAATGCATATACACCGAGTATTATGAGTATCTGCTCTAAAGCCATTCAAATGTTGGGTTTTATAAAAAGAAACGCCCCAGATTTTACCATCCTTGATACTTTTGCGTGTCTTTTCTGTGCTTTTGTTGTATCCAGACTCTAATATTATTCGGTAGTATGGAATCCATGTTACAAAAAATATGTTCATCAAATTGAGTTAATTAAGAAGAAATTAAAAAATACAGAATATACTCTTTTAACATTTGATATGACGTCTATGAGAATTCAAAGGATAGTGATCTTGTTAGGTTTACTATTTAAATGGTGATATCAACTGTTCAGAACTGTTGTGGTAGCTCAGCTTTAGAGTGTCTCATCCAGGTATTAAACAGAGCCATTATTTTAACTTGCCTAATTTCAGCACCAATGTGCTACAGAAGTCACCTTTGTTTCAAGACTGTGCACAGCCAGTTTTTTCCAAATTTCTCAAGAAGTATTAGTAACACCTAGAGGTACCCTTATATCAACTGAAACGAAATTAGAAGATGCATTTGATGACGTAGAAATCAATATACCGTTCTATTTAAAAAAATCAAGTTAGCCATGTTCGAATTTATCTAAATTAAAGGCACTGTGTTTTCACAATTGTTAAATAAAATAATCGAGCTTTACCTTGTGAGATAATATTAAATCTGCCTTATAAAACTGCGAAAACCCCATCTCTCTATCGTTTTTAGTTTTAGAAATATTATTTATTTTCGAGAGCCCTGCAAACGTCATTTTTTTCACAAAATGCCAAAGTGGCCTATCTTAGACTACATGTATACTCAATAAAGTCACCTTAGTATTTGATGTAGAAGCCAAAAATGCAATAATATATAGGGTGTTCCATTTAAAAAATCAGAGTAATGTGCTGTACCAAGTAAATGGAACACCCTGTATATGTCTGGATAATTTTAGGTTATGTAGTTTTTTACCAGGAACATTTTGTTTAAACTTTGTTTCTCTAACTTAAATAATAAACAAGTTATTTTACGTTATCACACTAATTGGCCACCCTGTATATGTGAGCTMACAATTGGAAATCACAAAAAAATAAGGTGCTGTGTGKCTGAGCAATCCATACCTTTGTTGCAAAGTTAATCTAAAAGAAGAAATAAAGCATAATTTAGTACAGCATAAGAAGTTGGAAATATATCCATTAACTTCTTCGCATCTCGGGGAATATTAATTTAGCCTCCCTGGCAACATAACTTCAAGCATAAAAGTTCATTGATATCAGTGGTAGAAGGTTCGAAAGCATCTGAGGAAACATGATTTTTCGATTTAAAACTTTAACACATTCAATGACAAGAGTTAGAAAAACATCGAATAGGAAAAAGATCAGGTCCCAAGATGAATTAAAAAAAAATCTAGAAATTTCCAGACTATTTGAAGCCATGTATGGAGTAGGAATATAGCTATTATTTTTCAAAACAAATGTGTTTTACATTGTTTTAAAATTAATGTACTCCAGTACTCCAACTGTTCGTAGATCACCCACCATCTATGAAACAAAAAATATTGTGAATTGCTAGGGTTCCAACCAGGTAGACGTTTTTTTTACCCCTTGTCGTTGATTCTGTTCTTCGATGCTCTATTTGTAACAATAACCACAATAACTGGTCTCGGTGATGGGCTAGCCTGCTGTGGGCCATGAAATAGTAGGTTCGGGTCCTGCCCAGGGCATGGACGTTATGTATGAGTGTATTTCTATCCTTTGCAGTAACCTAATAAGCTGGTTAATTGTCCAAAACATGGTAAATAATAATAATAAACATAATAAATAAAAAATAAAACCACAATCATTAGTAGTTCTCTACATTACCGATAACTGTTTGCTTGAAGCGTTCCCGCCGTAGTGTGAAGTTGCCTGCGACAAAATTTAGAAAGTTGCTGATATTTCAGAAACGGATAGTGCTGACAAAATTGTAATGTTGCTATTGTGAAGCACTAACGAAGCACTAAATAAAGTAGCAGTTTCAAGGTTGATTAATTAATAAATGTAAAGTTAGCGGCTAAGTTGGACATGTGCTTATTTTTCGAAAACGGCTGGTGCTGTTGATATGGCAAAAGGGGCAGCCAAGTGCTAGCGTGAAGTTGGCAGGTAATTTAGAAAGTCGTTATATCTCGGAAACGGCTGATGCTGTTAATGTTATATCTGAAGCACTAAGGAAATACTAAAAGACTATATTTAAACTCTAGTGCTTCCGATGTGTTTGCCAAGTTTACGCGGCCAAACTCTCCACAAGGGTTATTTCCACTTCTTAGGTTGGTAATAGGAATAATGCACATTGCACACCGTTGGTTTCTAATTCGAAAGTGTTAGCCGGTTATTTAAACACGTAATTACTATGTAATAAGTTTAAAATTGCAGGTATTTGAACATTTGAGTGCATTTCTTGTTACGCTGTTCAGTAATAGCATATAGGAATTTTTTGTTATTTTTTTCAGGTGTCTCCGTTTTTATTGCGCCGAACACATAAGACGTAACCTCAAATTATAAAAATGTCGTTGGTTTACACCGTACATTCTTGTGTACCTATTTCACATTCATCGCTCAAGCAGTCAGGAACAGAAGACCATGGTAAGCAAATCAGCAATAACGTAAACTAGTGTTAACACGGTCACTTTCAGATCTTTCAGTTACGGGTGGGGTTCTCTCGACATCTGATTACATTTGGTTCGCGTCCGGACCTCATATAGAGATAATCCACACAAGAACAGGAAACTTAGTATCCTCATGGACTTTTGGTTCAATTTTCAAGGATACTTCTACTAAAATAGTATGTGTAGAAGAAATTAAGTGTGTGGGTTACAAACTGCCATTGCTGGCTATTGGACTGGAATGTACGATTAAAGGGATGGTGTGCATTTTTGATATAATAAGATCAAAAGTATTGAGAGTGATAGAACTGGAAAATAAGGTAGGTTTTCGAAACGTGACTTTCGAATTGGCGATCAAGGGGCATCCATAAAAACAATACAKCTTCTTACATGCTGTCATAGAWACCCCATTATTTAATGCTAACGTCAGTCACTAGAGCTGGGACATTCAATTCAATTAAAATTGTTCAATCAATCGCATGGATTCGGATCATTCACGAATCATTAACTGGTTGCTAGATATGCTTAAAGATAGCTGTAATGTGTGTCCCGTAACACTAAGTACTGTTGCAGTGTCAATTGTAGCCTTTTTAAGACATGTGACCATATGCAATGATAAAATAGCACTTGAAGGGTAAACAAATTGTTTATTTTTCATTGCCCATGGAGGTTGCGATTATAACATAGAATTTGAGTTAGTTACTGCTGTCTGCTGACATTGACATATAAAACATGTATAATTAATTCCGTTTTTATAAAACCAGTGTTTAAAATGCAAGGTTGGAAAGCCTTTGCGATCCTAACCATGATTCAGGACTTCTCAAACCCCACAGATTGGTTGTTTAGAATTTTTTTAAGGTTGTTCTTATGGATCATGAATTAGGCTTTTTAGAACACGTGACTTTTGAGCGACTGCCAGGGGGCAAATTTCAAAACGATGCAGCTTCTAGCGCGCTGTCATAGAAACACCATTACTTAATGCCAACGTCAGTCGCTAGAGCTGGGACATTCGATTAAATTCACATCGTTCAATCAATCGCGTAGATTCGGATCATTCAAGTCGTTCATAAAGATCGTGAATTGAAAGTGACAGCGGTGTCTCCTGTCTCGCCACAGCATATAAATATGCTGTCATGCTGTTTTCTCGTCGTGTGCTGTCGTTAGCCGTTAACCATGTACGACGCACGWACGACGCTGATTCATTAGCTGTGAGCCAAATCAAGGCATGAGTCATTCAATTTGAACGACTTGGTCATGAAGGACCCAACTCTATCAGCCACGCGTCCCTTTCCAGGGTTTCGCAGGCGCGTCCCATGCGTGCGCTTTTTGCCCCCTGGACGCCATATTGGATGACGTAATCTTAAAAAGCCTAATTAAAAGTGACAGCAGTCTCTCTTCATAKCATATAAAATATGCTGTGCTGTCATCGTGTCATTTCGTCAAGCATGAACGACCCACGAACGATGTTGATTCATTAGCTGTAAGCAGAATCAATCGAATCAAGGCATGAGTTATTCAATTTGAAAAACTTGGTTATGAACGACCCAACTCATATCAGCCACATGTCAGCTTCCACAATGTCATATGCAAACCCGATGTTCGCACTGGGTGCCATATTGGATGATGTAATCCTAAAAAGCCTATTTGAGGATTACGTTTTGATTTGTAGGTTACGCATCTGCATTTTATCAGCGAGGTTGCCAACTCCATGGCATTGGAGTATTTCGATGGCATTTTAGTGACTGGACTGGGTGGTGGTGATGTTTTATTGATAGACCTGTGCAGAGAAGTGATCTGTGATGGTAGGTTAGGTCAGGTTAAACCGGATCATTTTTAAGCTAGGTTAATATTTTCACAGTTGCTCCAGAAGATGTCAGAGATGAAGCCCGCCCTTCCGATGTTATTTTACTTACAAAAAGAAGTTTTAGCAAGTTGGAATATTTTAAGAAACGTAGTTTGGAAAATGACCAACACCTTGCGATTCACTTAAATTGTAAGCATACAGTGAGCTTGTGGTTTTTCATATTTTAAGGTTACTTTCAGCACTTGGTGGGAGCGATGTTTCGCCGCATTTCTCACTGAGACATCCAAGTGGAGAAACGATGCTCTTTGTCAACAAAACCGAAGCTGCTGTTAGTGCCATTTGTTATTGCCCGCAGCTATGTACTGTATTAGTGGGTTATAATTTCGGTGCGTTCCAGATGTGGAACTTATCGACTATGAGTTTAGTTTACACTTCGCCTGTATTTGAATCGCACACTCCGATATTATACTTTGCATTTCAGGTAAGGAATTTGTAGCTAGTTATTAGTTTAGTCAAATTAGACATAAAAACGAAGTGAACCATATATCAAATCAGGTAATTTTGTTTTTTTGATTGTCAAAAATAAAGAAGACCTCCAAATTTTCTATCTTTCTTCAGTTTTAGTCATTTTTGATACCAAAAGGACTGGTTTTTTGGCAATGACAGTGTTATTTTTTTTAAGTAGATAAATAATCAACAATAGCACCAGTAGTTTAGGAAATAAAGCTTTTCAAAGTTAGACCAATTTTTCAAATTACAAGATTTTTGGCAAAATTTCATCATTCTCAGCATCATTTACCTCTCTAAAGGCTCAGTACATTATTCAAAAACCTCCTCCCACCCTACTAATGGCCTACACTGGAGTTTCAGAGGATGCCAAAGTGACCCCCCTCCACAGTTCCTCAGAAACTAAATGTTTGCGCTGCTATTATTGGGAAACATATTAGTCCATACTTCATAAATGGAAATGTAACAGATACTTACCTGAACCTACTGCGTAATAGTATTCTATCTGATGAAGATCAATGAAGAGAGCCAAACTGCAATGTTCACCTACTGTATCTTGGTAACATCTTCCTTGGTCAGTAGATAGGACATTGGAAAGTTATTGTCTCCTGATTTAAATCCTTTGGATTTTTTCTTGGATCATTTAAAAAGTCAGATGTACAAATAAAAACCACAAAATTTTCGAGCAGGACGTCAGAATTGAGCATGAAATTAAAACTAACTGGCAGCAAAATTCCTTGTGCAGTTTCTGTGATAAGACCATAGATCTTTGCAAAGCTCCAGGAGATTTTTATTTTGAAGATTTAATTTGATGTAAAGATTTATTTAAATAAATAAAGGCTCCGTTGCACAAAGCGTGGTTAACCAGACCTCCTGGTTAACACGCGGTCAACGGGCGATTGTCATGGAAACAGTTCTTTTTAAGCGTTCTTCATTGGTGCTGCCTATGGCAACGGCTGGTTAACCGCGTGTTAACCAGGGGGTCTGGTTAACCACGCTTTGTGCAACGGAGCCAAAGTATCACAGACATTAAATCTATCATAAATGCTCTGATAATGCTTTTTGTGGTTTTTTAGCAAATACGATTTTTTTCAAACATTTTATTATCATACTGCATAAAATAAACACTAGGTCATTTCAGAGATAAAAAGGGCAATACAATCATGCAAAAATTGCTTGGTTGCCTTTAAAAAAAAAATGTTGTCAAGGAAATGCATTGATCTACAAAAACAAACGTTATATATTTGCATATAATTATGTACTTTCGCTAGTCTGCAGGAATCAAGCATAAAACAGGCAGGTTGTGAATTGATTTTGAAAAATACTGTTATATAAAATTGTTTTTCATTATATGAATTTGCAGAAAAAAGCTTGTTATTCCATACCTTGACTAATGCTGTATAGTTTTCAATAAAATTGTTTTGTTATTGATAACTTGTTTCTAATACCATAAATAATTATTGCTGCGCATCCAATACAAGGTCATGTGCATGCCTATCGAGAGTAGAGTAACTTTGACGTTCTTTGTGATTCCAGCAGTGTTGTCAATATCTGAAAAAAGTCGAAAATTTTGAGGTTTTTTTGACTATTGTAGTGACACGGTCATCTGCCAAGGTCGAAAACTTGGATTTAACATTACCTTTGCATCGTAAACAACATATCAAATAAGCACAATACCTGATTTGATGCATGGTTCGTTGTCTAACTTGACTGGACTATATGTTTTTGCTGTTTTTGGTACACAGGAACCGTCTGATGATCCAAGAGCCTTTTGTTACATTTGGGCGGTATATAGCCACCCTGCTCCCATTGAAAATGATTATCCGATAGCCGTGTTGTATTCGCTCAGCTATAATCGTAAACAGTCTATCGAGGGGAGCACTTTCTTGTATCAGGTAATAAAATAATCATTTTGATTAGGCTGTGAGGGGTGATCAACAAGTTCCAGGACTAATGCTTAAAAACTTTATTTAAAAATATAATGTTTATTGACAATTTGAAGAGCAGATTTCAGGTATAGACATTTACTTAAAAGTATAAAACTAAATGCTTATTAGTATTTAAACATTTTTTTAACTATTTTGTATTTATAATACCTTAATGTGCTTGTAATAAAAGTATTTAAATACATTTGACAAGTATTTTATGCAGCTCTGCTTTTAACATGCCCTTCATCAGTAGAAGCGTTGTAGGTTGATGACGTTTAGCCTTCTTGGAATCTCCTGAGCCACTCATGAAACTGTGACCGACTCAGACATTCATCCACAAATATCTCTTGCAGCATTTGAAAATTTTAGGTAAATCTATTACCTAATATACACAAACAAGTTATTTCTCTGTTCAAATTCATCGTCCAAAACGTGTTCTTGGGCATCAGAAAAAAAAAACAGCAGTGCTAAACAACGCTGCATTCTGTTGCGACATAGCCACACAATTCAAAAAGTTCTGGAACTTAATAATCAGTCCTTGTATGTCGTAACTATTATTACACAGAAGGGTTGCCAACTGTCCCAATTTTTCATATTGTTACGTGAAAACCATTTATTTAGTAGCGAATAAGTACGTTCTAGTCGTCAAACTCTAAATAATTCCAGTTAAATTTAATATTCCTTTTGAACGTCACCGAGCCCGTCTGTTTTTCCGTCATCCGTATCTGTCAAACTWCCMCGTCCCTCTCGATAATTCCTGACTGTCGMAGTCCGCTATTTTTTTTTTGTTGACAATATGGTCTTAAGTTTCTAAATGCAGCATTACAGAATTTTTAATAATTGACCATGTAAACTCGGGAGAAAAGAAAACTGTAGTTGCGGAGGTAACAAAAGTGTATAGGCAAGTTTACAATAGTGACGCGACATCTGGGGGCAGATACATAAACTATTAAGAACAGTACTTTAATGCTGGAAAAAGGCAGAATTATTGTGTAATAGTGCTGTTTTTGTTATATCGTATTAGCATTTTTAAATTGTGGGCAGTGAATACTATTAAGAAAAAGGGGATACATGTAAATACAAAAAGTATGTGTGATATTATACTATAATAGTAATGTGTGGTTATGTGATTAAGCGATTATCACATAGGTTATTGCCACGAGTGTATTTTGGTTACCATTACCAGTTCCTTTGTAATAATTATATTGAATATTTGGTTGCGAACCCATCTGTGTTTCATTTTGCGATGAAGACGAGTATATTATAATAGCATGTACTGTTTATTTCCGCCATTTGCAAAGACACACTAACGCCACCAACGGTTGATAAACTCTCGTATTGTTCCATAAGACACATACACTCTTGCAATTTTTTTGACTGTGATGCTACACATTTCCACGGTACATAATATATCCTGATTCAATCATATCCACCAAAATCACTTTGGTTAGAACTAAATTAGGATCGACTGTGCAGTGTTTATATTATATGTAGAATGAATATAGAATATACAGGGTTTCTATAAATGATTCATGCAACGCGGGCGGCATTGATTTCTGAATTCTTTGTGCCGCCTTTTTGTAACTGCTACCAAGCTAAAGTAATGCACGGTGATAGTACTGAATGTTGCAGATCAATGTCATCCCACAGCTCCCAAATCTGAGCTTTCTGCAACTTTAAAGTTAATTATCCCACAAAACACACTCCCAGGCATTTACTTATTTTAAAATATATCAAATAATTCAATAATCGACAGATGACAAGTAAGTAACCTTCCCGAGAGGCAGTAAATAGATCTAGTCCATAATTTCTATAAGCGCCCTGGATGCATGAATCATTTATAGAAACCCCGTAGATGCAACGAGCCGTGGTAATTCAAAGTTGTTTCCAATTTTAGTCAGATTTTTTACTCCTACAGTTAATACAAAATTACATTTACTTTATTTTTATAAGGATTCAAACAAAACATCATCTGCCACATACAAAAATTTAAAGGGTAGATTTTACATTTTTGGTCTTTCCACTTCCAAAATTAGTAGTTATACCGACGATCTTGCAAGCATAAATTTTAGAAAGCAAAGGTCCTGGTTCCAATGTCTAAAAAAAAACATAAATCTTGCAAGCTGGTTACTGGTTATCCAGTCCGTTTACTGCATAATGCTGAAAAATATTCAGTAGACATTTGAATTTAATGTGGAAATTTGGTTTTAAAGACTTACTCTCAATGGGGAAGTTGCACATATTTTTTTAATATGTTACAGTTGAAGAATAAAGAGATAGAAACACATTACCATTTAAACCAGTCAGTCTGACGGGAAATAAGGTCAGACATTAAAATTGAAAATTACATTTAATCACGCCCCCTAAAAATGATGTGTTACATCGCAATTGGGTATTTGCCATGTATTTATATTTTATTAAACTGCATATTAATAGGTAGCATCTAATCCACAAAACAGCTGTAACGGCTTATAAATTCGAAAAAATGGATTGTAAGGTGTATTTTTAATATTAAAAATGTGAATATTTAAAGGGACCGCCAAAACGCGAACATATTGGCCGTGACGTCAGGTGTCTTGTAAATGGCCGCTTGTTTACATCTGGGGTTAGCGCGTCACGCGTCAGCCTCAGCCCGTCAATTTATCAGTTTGTTGTTTGCGTTCATTTTGTGACAAGCGAATTAAAATACGCTAAGAAAAAGTGAAATACTTATGAGTTATGACTTCTGAAGCCATGTTCATTGTTATGGAATTTGTGCACAGCGACGAGCGGTTCAACGCGGCAGAGATAAGGAACGTAAAAGCAACAGCATAAGTGAACCTTTTATCAAATTAACGTGGCATTGATAAATTGATCATAGTGGGTTGTTGGAAACATACTATTTGTAAACATAAAAATGCGAGAATAAAAAATGTACCCTAAACCTGACATTTGTTTTAGAGATCAGAATAAATATAAATTGCCATTTATTTCCGGGCCCTTGTGGCTCGTTTCCAGTCTGGCTAACAGTCGAATATATGGGGAACAACGTCGTTCTTTATTATAATATTTCCCTCTATCAACTTAAAACGCATATAATTTTTCATATCCTCTTCAAGTTATAACAAAATGGAAACTGAATGGTAAACAAAAAGAATAATAAAACTTACAGTAAGAATTAAGATGATCTTCACAACAGAAAAACAAACTTTGCGATTTCGGCATATCACATCTAAGGGCGTTAAACAACTTTTTCATACGTTGATAATCTCGAGGAACGGTTATAAAAATTTTGTTAGCTGTACTGACTGAAGTACTTATATAACCATGTACAAAACAACACTTGTTTTGTTTTCCATACATAATAGATACTTGTAAAACTACACAAATCACTTTTTGGTGCGACCTCTTACACCGTCCTTTCAATAAACACAACACAAAAGCTTTTCCAATACAAGACTGATACTATACCATTAAACAGCACTCTTCTCGGTAATGTTTACATGACACTTGACGTCACTAGCTGAATAACCTTGGATAGAAGCGTTTTCAAAAAAAGTGATAATACAGTGATAATACCCAATTCATTCTGGATGTGCGTGCGTTTGTCATTTCATGTGAATCGTCTGATGCATTATGTAGTGTTTTTGTGCAAATCTTTCTTTGTGGGTGTTAATAGTTTAATATGATTGTCAAACATTCTTTTGATAGCAGAAAATTTAAAAATTAGTCTGCTTTCAGCTGGTGCATGAAAATGGAATGTTACAGCAGCCCGCTATAGCATTTCAGTCACGTGATATTGTTTACATTTTTGCATACATATTCTCCACAAAACTGTAGTTTTTCACTTCCTGACTGGTAGGACATTAATTTCAGCACCTAAATGTTGATATTTAAAAATCATGCAATTTCTCCAATCTGGATGCTATACCCAGCCAACAAATGAATTAAAATATTCCTTTGAATTTGTTAATTTGTTAAAAGATATGTCAACTATATGGCTTAGCTGATATCCGGCAGTCGATAGATTCTATTTTTTTAATACACTTAGACACAGTGCTAGCTCTTGAAAAGGACAGCTTTGTGTGTCCAAAAATGTATCAAGCCTTTTACAAATGAAGATCGGAACTGAATCAAAGACTTATGGATGAATGGAGAATAATATTTTAAATTTAAAGTAACAAACCACTTTATGCCCTTTTCATAAACATCTTAAAGTAGTATAATGAAGATCGATTTGAGTTTAGCGAAAGATACCCAGCCAAATTTAGTCTTCTCTTTATTAAGTCAAATTTTTAAACTTACAACAGCATGCAACGTCCAATTTACCGGGAATTGAGGTGGATGCTTTGTATGAAGAACACTGCTAAATTTGAGAGGCTCTTTTGAAGGCTGTAGTACTATCTGCAGTTGGTTGAGGTGTAGACAGCACAGCATAGACATGCATTTTAAAGAAGATAAAAGTTGCTTATAAAAATGGGTGTCAATTTCAAAGGTAATATATGTCTTAAGAACTTCTTATCTCTATTTCTACTTTTTGCATGAATTTGATCGGAAATAAATAAGTACAATTAACATGGATTATGGATGGAAGTACAAAGAATTAATGAAATATATTTGTGGAGTTGGCAACCCTACCACCCTGTAATATTAATGTCATAGCATCATAGATTATTGTTGAACAGTTCAGTAGCATGATAGTTTCAGGAGTTCATATCTTGTCGGATATGTTTTGAAATGGATCTGGCCATCCCTGGCCATCAGGACAAGCCGAAGGCTGCTGTTTGTTTAGGTTTAAACTCGTTAACTAGAAATGTGAATTTGTCTATTGATGGTGCAGAAGATAACCTGGTCGTTTGCAGTTTTGCTTGGAAAGTTTTTGGTAGTGGAAATGAAACCGTTACTTATCATGGATTGTTTGATCTTAACCAGTGGTATAAAGAACAAATGCCAAGTAATAATTTTTCTGCTGTTGTTGTTTTGTTTTTAATGTCCATTTATTGCCAGGAGAGCTGAATTGGGACAATTATTTGAGCTACTTTGCTCATACTTGCATTTCTGATCTGGATGACATCAAATCTGAAATATTAGATGTAAAGATACGACCGACGAGCGTCACTCAATACATTGGAGTGCAAAGATTGGAGGAACACTATTGCCCATGCTCACTCTCTTACGGTATTTTAAAAAGATACAGTTTTAGTGTCTGTGTTATCCCAAAATCTTCCAGATGGTTGTATACTCCGCACAGAAAACGTTCTTCTTTTCCGACACAGGGGCATCCAGAAAGAATTCCTCTTCAAGTTGAAGTCCACCGGACCCTTGGCTTTGTTAAAACCTCAAGAGGTGGTAAGGAAAGCTATCGAACTAGGTTTGATGCCACTATTCGTCGACGTGCCTTCTCATCTGAACATGTCAACGGTGAGCTTAGACATGAAATTCTTATTCTCAGACCTATTTGACATTGATCTTCTCCAGGACGAATTAAGGAAGGTGCTCTTGAATATTGCGCTTGAACAGCAGCTCGTTGATTGGTTGTTTATCTGCGCTGCAGAGTTCAGCAATGGTAGCTACTCGTCTGTGGGTTGCACGCTGGATTTTTTGCTGGGCTGGGCGTTCGAAAGAGCAGCAACTCTGAAAAATAAGGCGGACGAGCTTTGTAAGTAGCTAATTGGTGTTTTTATGTACTGAACTGTTGTTTGGGAATTTAGCAGTAAATGTTACTTACAGTCAACTCAAAAGTAATGCTCTCCCCCTTATTGTTGCTTTTAAACTAATTTAACTGCTAAACTAGATCTTTTGAATAATATCATATTTATTGCTTATATTATTTTACATTACCCAAAAATAGACAGATTTTCACATTTTTAATGTGATTTATTAACTACTGATCTTTTTTTTAGTATACAGTAAATTTTGTAGAGGCTTCAGTGATTTTTTGCAAAATAATTCATTTTAATCTGCCTTGAATCCAAATTAAGTACAATTAGTCAATTGAGATGTTTACTTTATATTTAATATCTATTTTGCATGTGTGAAGAAATCATCATAAAGAAAAACGTAAACGTAAAAATGTTTTGATACTGCATGATAGATACATTTGTCTTTACATGAAATTGATTTGTTTTTAGGAGTGAAGTGTAAGGCGCCTAACCCCCCCCCATAATGGTTTGTTTCTAAATATTCTGCCTAGGAGCTAATAGTTTGTGTGGTTACACAGTTAGCTTGTCATTGCTTTCTTTTTTGCAACAAAACTAAAATTTCACATTTTTTATACAAAACTAACCGATTGTAATTCTAGCTCAGGTATTTAAACATAAATTTTTGATTGTAAATCAATTAACCAGTCTAGAGCTGCTAGAAGTCCAATTTCTTTCAAGTTCAATACAGTTAAGCTTTCTTTTTCTTGCTTTAGTCTGAATTTGGCAGTTTCATCTTTATCTTTTAGCCCCAAAATGGAGTTGACAAAAACTATTTTTGCCTATCAGCCACTTAATGTGATCTATCGTCACCGTCAGTAGCTAATAGGAAAGTAAAAAACTATCATGTCAAATTAATCAAATTAATCTAAACAAGCAACACAAAAATTAGCATTCAAATAAAACACTTTGATGACTTAAAATTTTGTGCATGTCTAAAATTTCTAAATAGTATAATTTTCATGATTTTTTTTTTATTTGCCAACGAAGAATTTGATTATACAATCGCTGTATTTTTATACTTATTAAATAGTTTTAGATTTTCATTACCAGGATCCGTTACTCTAATATAAACAGAATTACGGTCGTTACAAAGAAAACTGTATAGCCTGAATTATTTAAAACTAAAATTTTATCTTTGGAAAGAGGAATTTGTGATTTAAAACGGTTAAAATAATTTAAAGTCAGTTCAACCCTCTCTAAAAGTTCTTAACCATTTCGAAATCTGTTATCTAAGATAACTTAAGTAATCATTTTTGTCTAAAATTAGCTTACAATTATCTTTATCAACTTAAAAAATAGTTTTTTTACTATCTTGAAATTTGTACCTTCAATTAAATTATTGGTGCTAGAATATAAGTAATACCTTTGTTTATAATATTCTTAAAATATGTATACACAGTGGTTATACTTTTTGTTGAATATGGAAGACATGGTAAATATTATTAATAGATTTTTGTAATATTAAATTATACATGGTATTAAAGTTTTTTTAACTTCATAATTTAAGTTGGCTAAAATTACTTCATAATCAAATAACCAAAATTGTACAATTCTGAATGATTCTTGTAATTTCAGTTGTCCCATTTTTAAATTTAATTCATTGCTAATTATTGTATTGTATTGTCTCACGAAAAAAAATTTCAAAAATTTTTATTTGCTCATTCGCTTTAAAATGGTCGAAAACGCAAAAAAACAAAATTTGAGCAAAAAAAAATTTCTTATCTGTGTCTGTGGTATTGTTTGTGGACACGATAACTTTCGAAAGACTTGTATATGAACTTGAAATTTGGCAAACATATAAATGTCAACTACCCAAAGCGACCTATTGTCTGTGGGGTAAGTAGGGTTCAGGAAGGGGGCGAAATTGGGGGGTAACTACCCTTTTTGCAAATTTTTATTTTTTTATATGTTTTTCGCTTAAGTATGTGATTAGTATTATAACTGTGAGTATTATTATCTCTTATAAATTTTCGGTACAGCAAACTGTTTGGTTTTTCTTAAATATCTCCGAATATATTTAATATATTCAAAAAATGAAAATGCCATCAGATAGGAAATAAAATTTCTCACAAAAAGTCTCTTAAAAAATTTATCCAAAATTTTGACATTTTCGAAATATTTCCAAAAAACCTATTTTGGACCTTGCTCGTACGATATTTTTTAAATTTTGGTATTATATAGAAAATCAAATTTCTGATCAGAAAGCGCTCTTGTAATTTTTTTGTTAAGTTAATAATTTTCGAGTTATTTGGAAAAACAGATTTTAAAAATGTATATATTTTTGCTAATATCACAAGGACCGTTTGTCTTAGAAAAAATGTGTAGAGAGAAAAAATGCTCAAAACCTGATTACTAATCGTGTAGTATAAGAAATAAAAACGTAATTTCATTTTGACAATTGGATGTGGAAGTATTGATTCAATTTGCAGCGGTTTTTTTTGTGGTGCTCGTTTGCAAGTTGCTTTTTATTTTTAGCCAAAATAGCTCATTTAGATTCATTTTTATCAATTTAAAAACATCATAATCTCTTACCTTTGTATTTGGTTCTCATTGATCATTAGATCAAAGCATTTTGATATTCTGATTTAATAAAATAAGACGTAATGCACAAGCTGTTGTTTCAGGTACTTCTCTCTTTGACTTTTCCGGTCTAAAATTGGATACAAATTCCAACAAACATTTGAACTCGTGCAAAATGCAGTTGAAACAGCTGCATTCATTCTACTCCTACGTCCACAGTCGTTTTGGTAGTTATCTTTTGAACTCAGGTGCGTGTTGAATTTTGAAATACTTGAATTACTGACATATCAGATGATTTCAGAGGTTGTCCTTTGGCAAACTGAATCTTTGCACATGGTTTCTACATATTTCGAAGTGTTGCGGTGGTTTTTAAACGTCCATCTCTTGCCTGAGGTAGCACCTGGCTGTTTGGAGTCTGAACAAGTCAGCGTTCCATATCCTGTGGATATTCTGTCGGAGTATTATGATAAAAGGTTGTATTTACCTTTAATTTCCAGTGAAGGTTCTCATTTGTTTTTGCTTCAGGAGGGTTAGTCTGAGGCAGTTAAGCAGTGATACTTTCGCAACTAAAGACAGCTTGCTTTTCATCGACAACCTGATTGATTTGAATTGCGGACGTGCTGTTTTGCAGAAGTAAGTAATTCTTTTCACCTTAAATTTTTTAATTCTGCTTTCCTGAAGACTTTGGCAGGATGATGGAGGCTCCGGAATGTATCCACCTCCTTCCTTGCAAGCTCTGCTTCATGCTTATTTGATCGAGAATGTCAACATGATCCACAAACATTCTTTGGTGGTATATTTCGTGCTGGATCTTGCCATGGTGTTGGACCAAGAAACGTGAGTTAATCAAAGGGTATATTTGATTTTTTTTTTGGATTTGAATAATTTTAGTCACATGACGACCATTACTCAGTTCATTAAGTTCCCTGCTGTTTTTAAACTGAGCCAGAGCATTATAAAGATCACACAGGCGTTTTGGCAGCTGGATCATGAAGATTTCTCGGTAAGTTGTACATATAAAATTTTAAGTTTATGTGAAATTAAAGCAAAATGTATTTTGGTTGTAAGTTATACAAAATTTACACAAAAAGCAAAATTCAAATCGGTTTTAAATATAGCAGTCTTTAAAACTATGTTTGAATATAAATACTGCAAAAGATTAACAGCTGAAAACAAAGTCTAGCCATGATTTGAATCACATTTGTATACTAGAACACAAGACTGATCATTTAAAAAAAAAAAAAAACTGTTAAGGCGTATTATACAAGAAGTGGATAGTAGAAGCTGTATCCTACAGGAAACGTAAGTCACACTACTTTTTTTTTTCTACCAAAGACGGCGATGGAATTGTTAATTGACCCATTAGTATCCCAGGAAGACTTAAAACCATGGCACCACAAGATCATCTTGAAGTCTCTGTTGATCCAAAAGCAGCACAGTCTCGCTCTGCTATATTTGCAGGTAAACACGACATCTGTTACTCTAGTTTTCCTTGTGTATGGTGTCATATTTTTAATTTTGCAATGTTGATTGTCATTTTTAGATACGGAAACCTCAGATTATCGATGATGAGGACATCTTGTTGGGAATAAGCCTTTACGTGTCAAATAATATGCTGGATGAGGCATTCTATTTCCGACAGCATCATCAGAACGAGAAGAATAAGGATGTGGTGTACAAACATCTTTACAGAGGTAAGAAATATTGTGGTCTTTTTATGTTTTAGAAAACGTCTAAATTAGATTTTTTCCTGGTCTGAATTGTTTTTTGTTAAAATAATTGTTTATTTTTCTATTTTTTTGAATCACTAGCAAACTGTCAGTTTGTATTTATTATATAAACTACCAATTTATCAATAATTGCTAATTTGTTACAGTAAATAACATAAATACAGTTTGCATTTGCTATTGTAAACGAAATCTCAATTTCTAAGTTACATAATTTTATGTTTGTGGATTTTGAAGCTTCATATGTCTTTTTTGCCCAAGGATGGATATAATACAGGAAACTATAGTTTTTTTTGTAATCCAAATATATATGATCTATTTTTTCTTAAAAATGTTTTTTAATAACAAAATCTTTCACACTTTTAGCTAACTTAGGATTCCTGCTTGGTTTAAATATAGTCGAACCTCCAAATTATGAACCTTTAAATAATGAATTTTTGTATTTAGCGAAATTTTGTTGAGAAATTTTAGATGTTCGTATGTACAGGGTTAAATAATAATAGAGGTGACAGGTCGTACTTAATATACCAGTAGTTCTAGAGTTTTGAGGAAAAAATACTTAATAAAACGGCCAAGAAAATTGCTAAAAATTATTTTCAAGTTCCCAAAATCATTACTACTCTTAATTCACGAAAATCATATTTGATCCATTTTTTTTAAATAAAGGTTATCAATAACTGATATTATAAGGTACTCTGAACTAACCTCTATAATTTTTATACCAAACATTATTTCGCAAAATTTCAAATAAACGAGTGTACAGTGTACAGAACACTTAGTTCGTTTGTTTGCGTACTTCCCACCACATCTAGTTGCTGTGTTTTGTAAGATATAGGGCCGGTTACACAAACGTGGATCAAAGTTAATTGGAGTCATAAAGTCGGTGTTCTGATTGGTGGTGCTATAGCAACGACCGCGGATTAAACTCGGATTAACTTTGACCTGCGTTTGTGCAACCGGGCCATGGTGACTAATGAATTGGATGCTATAGCGCCATCTAGCGGTGATTCTAGGAACTTAAAAATAATTTCCAGTAACTCCTTATGGCCATGTAATTTTTTTCCTCAAAGCTCTAGGACTCTGCCAATATGCGAGATAAGGCTGGTCACCTATAAAGTTGGCTACCATGGAAACGAAATAAGTGCCTCCTAAAAAAAAACGTCACCAAAAAGTGCAAAAAAAATAGATGAATAACTTTTGTCTACATTTTTTAAACAGTGTTTTTATAAACTATTAGCATTATTCCATGAACTCCGATGTTATTTTCTAATGAACTGGTTAGAATTGTAATCAAGGGACTGAAAACTTTTGCTTGCAGTATTGATTGTGTGTAAAAAGAACAGTTTTTATTTTTGTTAGAGTTCTACATTTTTATGTCAATATCTATTGACATTTTCTAAGAGCATAGGTCGTGTTTAATTTGTAAATGCAGGCCAATATTAAACTAAACCAAAAATTCCTATTCTTGGATTAATAATGTTTTGTGAAAATTTTTAATTTTTGTTCTTGATATACTTATCTAAATGGAGATTTGCTTTTGGGGTGACTTCGATTCTTTTATTGCCTGAATGTTAAATATTTTATTGAACACGCTTGTCATTTGTATCCTAAATAAAATTAAATAACTGAATAGATCAGTAATTCACATTAAAAAATTTTTCAGAATGTGACAAACATAACGTCCTCCAGACAGTAACCAACCGTCGTTTAACCCAAGAAGAAGAAACCATGCTGTTCAAGTACCTGTCTGATGTGAATCACCCGAAAATGGCCAACTACAAAGTTTTCTACTTCATCAGTCGCTCGCGCTACGCAGACGCTTTTGAGTTCAATGAGACGTACAACAGAAACATCCCCCAGACTGCAAGGAGGGATGCCAACAACTTTTTGAGGAACCTTGTCATATCGTCTTACAAGAAGATGTTGCCGAAAATAAACAAACAAATCATCAACGTTTGTAATCGGGACAGGAGCCACCGTTGCCAGAAAGGTAAGTGAAAATTTATGTTCAGGGAGGGTTTTATCGTGTTGTGAAGTCGTCAGACCGCAGCCCATGTCCGTCTTCGTCCACAACACCGCTGAACAGATCAAGTACAAATCTGACCTCATCTATGCCAGCATGAGAAAGGCGAAAGAAATATGGGCAGATCCTGAATTGAACAGAACAGAAGTGCTAGAAAAAACCGAGAATACACCTTTTCTTTGCACCCCCACCATCTTTCAAGACCACAGCAGGTATTTGCAATATTTTTTTGCAATTTTCTTTTTTTGATTGAGGCAATTTTAGGTCCTGTACTCCAATAGTTACGCCGAAATACATATCAACAGATTCGGACGATTCTGAAATGTCAGTTGTTAAAAAGATGCGACTGAGTTCGAGGCTTACTACTTCCAAAACCAACTCTTCAATGCTTACAGTGAGCTCTACCACACACATGGTTCAACTGAAGACACCACTGGTGAAAAGAAAGACTCCGAAAAAAGACGGGTCTTTTAGGGAAAGTTTCGTGTGTACCCCGCAGAGTATCTTAAAAGTGAGTTATAATTCGTTTCTCTTGCAGACGGGTAAAAAAACTTGATGTTTCCGATTTCAGTAATATTTGAGTATGTTCTACCTTGATACGTGTACCAAATATTTTTGTAATATAATGACTGGTTAAGGAGTTAAGGGACTTGAAATTTTGACCAACTGGTGGGCATGCAGTTCTTCAAAGCCGATTACCTAGTCATACATTTATAGATTAAAATAATTAAACTACTGGATTTAGTACTTCATGTAATGAGCTTTTTAATTGAATTTTTGGAAACGAAAAATTTTTTTTATTAAAAAAATGAGATTTAATTTTTTTTACTGTAAGTCCGGGATGAACTATATCACACCCCGGTATGTAATGTCCTACAGTTAAAAACGACTTTTTCCACAAAATAAACTTTATTAATGTCCCTGCTTACATAAACCAACCAACATTGCATAATCCACATAACCTTCTTCTCTCTCCTAACCTAACCATAACCTCTTTCCGTTTCTGCGCCAAATTCAAATGTTTTCGTAATTTCTACCACATTACCTTGAATTTCACAAAGTTAGACCATTTCGATTTTTTTATTTTTTTTTCTGAAAATAGCTAATATTGTATAGAACATCCGTGCTAAGATTTAAAATGGGCGTGGAAGTGGATTAGGAGCTAGACTGGACATACTGCCGAAGCGTGGCGTCAGGTGCCGCACTGCCGTGCCTAACATTCACAACTTGCATGACTTCGGCAGTATTTCCAGTATACAATATTAGCCATTTTCAGAAAAAAAAATAAAAAAATCGAAATTGTATAACTTTGTGAAATTCAAACTAAAACTATTAAATCTCATTCTTTTAATGAAAAAAAATTTTAGTCGTTTCAAAAAATACAGTTAAAAAGCTCATTAAATGAAGTAATAAATCCAGCGGTTTAATATTTTAATCTATAATGTTATGACTTGGTAATCGGGTTTGATGTACTGCATGCCCACCTGTTGGTCAAAATTTAAAAGTCCCGTAACTTCCTTAACCAGTCATTATATTACAAACATATTTGGTACACATACTGTCTATGTCTAATTAAAGCACCAACCCAGTCATTGTCTAGAAGATAGTTGCAGATTCTAGTATAGTTGGCTTAACTAAAGACATAATTCATTTCTTGCTGTTGGAAATAACATGTTGACTGCAATTATTAAGCTTAATTGCAAAGACAGCATGATAGCTATTTAGTCATAATGCATAAGACCAACTCTATGTAACTGCAATTAGAGAAACGTAAATCACGGACAAAGCGCAAAGTGACCATCACAGGTTTATTATTTCTTGAGTGGTAGATGATGCTGATGGCAAAAAGCCTGCTGATTCATCATCACATGTCTACCGAATTTCTGTCAAATTGAAAGTCATCGATTACAATAATATCTGAATATGCATACTGCTTATAAACATAACGTGACTCTCGTATTTCATTGTGTCACTGCCTACATTTCTTATTTTCTAAACACTGTTTGTATGTATTTTTTGTAAAATTTGTATTCCCAACTTTTTGACAACATGCTATTTTACTATTTCATCTTCACAAACATTGTAGGTCCGAAACTTGGTGTTCAGGGCAGACTCCCCAGTGAGATCAATCCCCCCAAGGGGCGATTCAAAAACACCAGAGAACCTTGAAGACATCGTTGAAACAGAAAGCACAGCAGAAAGTACCCCAATAAAGGTAGACACTTACCTCTTTAATTCTGCTAGACATTAATTATGCCTTTGAAATTTTAGAAAACTTACAGCCTTACTCCTAGGAGACCATTGTCTTCATCAGTCCGGTTCCTAGAATCAGAATCACCAAAATCTTCGAATGATTCGCCCCACAAAATCTCCACGTCCAGTGATTCAAAAGAGGAGACTTTCTTTTCTCCCGACTCTTCCATGGAGCTGGAGCAGGTTGATTCTTCAATAGAAAGGTTACACCAAGCACTTAATGTGCTGAACGAAACTTCTGAGATGGAGAGCACTGATGAGGAAAGGAGTAAAGATGCAGAACTGGATAGAAATGAAAAAGAGGTGACGCTTGAATCGCCAAAGGCACGAAAAAGCTATAGAAAGAGCGAAGTACATACTCCAGTACGTTCTAGTCTGAGGTTGTCTAGCCAAACTCCAAAGTCTTCAAAAGCTCGACCAAGACTGTCCCTCTCTCAGCAGGTCTTGACCAACAATGCTATCCAAAAATTGAGAGAACTACGGGAAAGCACTCCCAGGAGTTTTAGTAGGGAGACTTCATTTTCGAAAAAGGAAACGAAAAAGACAGTAACAAAGACTGCTGACACTATAGAAACCACAGAATCCATCTCAGAAATGGAAATTACAGATGTTTCTAACATTGAAAAGAGTAAAGAAGAACGGAAGTCTCTTGTGCACAGTGAGAGACAGAGCTTCAAGACTAATACGACCTTGGAAGAAACAGATTATAATTTTTCGTTCGAAAATTATAGCCCTTACAAAGAGATGACTTTATTTTCTTCCACTGATTCTGAAGAAAAAGGCAAGGAAGATTCTAATTCACATATTAATGAAGAAGTAGTTGTAGATGAAATCCACAAAAATTTGGAAAATGGAGGAATCACGGAATATTCACAAGATCAGAATATTTCTAAAGAAACTAAAGAGGAGACCCATGCACCTAAAGAATTTGCACAAGAAAATATTGTCCATCTAATAGAAGATTCTCTCTGTGAAGGATCTCTGCAGCAAACGACAGAATCCTTCCAATCAGAAGAAGAAGTAATCTGTGAGAAAGGAGAATCTCTTGAGCAAGAAGAGGCTCCACAACAAAACGAAGAAAAAGAAGAATCTGTCTATCAAAGTGAAGAGTGCGAGCACCAAGAAACTGTTGAAGATTACACGAGTCAAACCAGCGACCCAGTGCTGAACATGCAAGATCCTTCTGCGGATTTTAGCCTTAACAATGCCATGTTCGTTGAATCCAACATAACTTCTGAAGATACCCAAGAAGAACTCCATTTGTATAGCGAAGACCCGATAGAACTCGAATCAATGGAAGAAGTCGAAAGTCACCAGCCTTTGAATACAGGTTTCCAAGTCAACATAGCCGGGGATGAAATCATCGAGATCAATAGTAGCAGTGAAGGGGACAGTTCTTATGAGGAAGGGGTACAAACAAGCGAAGAAGACTCCAGCGAATCAAATGATTCTAACAAGGAAGTATCTGGTAAATCATCTTCTGAAGATGTTCGGGGGGATAAATCCAACGAACAAGAATTGAGAGGGGTATTAGAAGAAAAGAGCCTTTCTTCTCCGCAACGAATTATTGAAGTAAGTTCTTCATTTAAGACTAACGATGTCCACACTTCAGCACAAAAGACTGGCATTTCTTCAGTAGCAAATGGAGATCAGGGAAAACAATCAGCAAAGGAAAGTGGTGCTCCATCATTGCTAAACGATGATGCTAAAGAGGAACAAAAGGCACAAAACAATAGCGAAGACAAAATAGAGCAAGAGTGTTCCGAAAAATGTTCAAATGAGCTTTCCGCACCAACACAAAATGTGCCGATCGAAATTTTAGAAAACAAAACTGAAGATTTTCTATCAAAGAAAAGTATTGATGTGGAACAACAAAAAACTGAATGTGATGTTCACTATAGTTCACCATTGAAAACCGCTGAAAATGAAGAAGCAGCCCCCATGGAAATTCAACAAAGTGAAATTGAAGAATGTCCTTCCCTAATGGCTGGTGATGTTGCTGCTTCAACTTTAGAAGAAGAAAGGTCAGAATTTGAACACCTAGAAAAAACTGAAGAAATTATAAAAGATATTGTTGTTATTTCACCAACAAAAGATGTGTTGATGGAAAAAGAGGTGGCTGCCCTTTCTTCATCGATAGAAAAAGCTGGAGAAGTGGATAATAAAAGTAACAGAAATGTTGTTTCAATTGTTACTTCACCACCAAAAGAGGTGGCTACCATTTCTTCATCCATAGAAAAAACTGAAGAAGTGGAAAATAAAAGTAACAGAAATGTTCCTTTAATTGTTGTTTCACCAACAAAAGATGTGTCGATGGGAAAAGAGGTGGCTGCCCTGTCTTCATCGATAGAGAAAGCTGGTGAAGTGGAAAATAAAAGCAGCAGAACTGTTCCTTCACCAGGCGAGAAGATTGATGACATTCCAATGGAAGAAATAGAACATGAAGAGCTTGAAAACGTACCGGTTGATCTAGCAGCTCATCCAACCCCAGATCGAGAAGACAGCACAGAAATTAGGAGCCGAAACAGACCTTCACCATCAAAATCTTTAACTAAAATATCTGAAAAACCTTCGGAAATTGCAGAGAAAGTTGAAGATGTCCAAGGTGCCCACAAGAGAAGAAGCATGAAAAGATTTTCTTCCAGATTATCTTCATTACGCCACGAACACGACATGGACGTTTCACAACGGGAGAAGAGTGACTTGAATTACTCTTTATTGTCTACATCTGCTACATCTTTTGGGAAAAGTATGGACGATATGGGGGATAGTGATTTGAATTATTCGTTGGTGTCTTCAGATGAGAGTTGTCATTTAAAGAATTCTATTGATGAAGGTACACCAGGTAAGTTATTGATGTATTGCAATAGAAAGTGTTTTTTTTGCATTCATTCATTGGTTTGCACAAAGATACGATCCATAAAATAATACTAACTAAATTATTTACATATTTTGACAGACTGTGGATGAAAAGGAATGGAGGTCTTTTTTAGCTTATGCTGAAAAGCAGTCTTCAAAATTTCTTAATTAACTTTTTACAAGTAAATGTTTTCCCATAGCTGGTCTATATTCTTTTAGTGACCAAACTTCCATTTGCTGTTTAAAAATGTATGAGTTAAGGTTTTATCTGTGTGAGACTTTATCAAATAATTTGATAAAACTGACGAATGTGACGTCACCAGTAACATTAAAAACATGTTATTGATAGTTCGCATCAAAATCTTATTTACACTGTAGTAGTCTAAACATTAATATGCACGAGTTACTATTTACGAGCAGTTGATGGTTGACAGCTTTAATTTAGTTTTAATGTTATATGCTGTTTTAAAATTGTTTTTGTGTAAAATGCCCTCACAAAAGAAGTAATTACCAGTTTTGCAATTACTTATTGTACAATAACGTGTCAGGTAATAAGTGCAATAAATAATAACAACTTCATTTTGAAGACTCCTTCAGTTTTAAAAATTTCTAAAGAATGTATGAAAGCTGTTTTAGAAAACTTAAATCTTATCAAGCCAAGAGTTGAAAAAAAACTACTTATTTTCGATAATACATCTTTAAAATTCAAATATCAAGAGCTTTTCGCAAATATAATTAATAATTTGTAGGTTTAGTTTGACCATGCGATTTTTAGTAGCTGGTAACACTTAAAGGGACTTGCCACAGCATAACACAAACACCTTAAGTAACATAGTTGCAAAAACACATTTAGCAGACTGTATTGGGAACAGGTAGAGATTATCAATTTTGCTATTTCCAGTTTTACATCAAAATCATTTTACTTCCTATTATTTATTTTGATCCACCTGGTTTGTATTCAATAACTATTATTATTAACCAACAAATTATAAGATTAGTAATTTACGAGCAGTAAATATTCCCATACTAGTCTACATAGTCAGTAAAATAAAAAGTAACTAGTAAAGGGTATAGCCGGATATATATGGGAAATCTGCCCCCGCGGCTATTTTTGTTGCGATTTGGGGGATCGTTTTGGTGCTAAATAAAAATTATACAGTCAAATTTTCAGTTCTTAATATCAAGCAGTTTTCAAGTTTTTCAAAAAACTTTTTTTTCGGTTTTATAATTTTTTTATTCGTAATATTAAAATTTAGTGATTTATGAATTCTTACGAGCAAAAGGCATGAAAAAATATTTTTTTTATGATTTCTATATTAACAGCCGATTTTTAGCGAAAGAAATAAAATTTAAATCTTTTGTTCGAAAACCTTTTTGAAAAGTGTCACTCACCAAATTTTGTCAAAAAATGTCCTTTATACTCCTCTATACTCAGGAATTTTTTAGATTTTTTTAAAGTGCTGGAACAATACGAAAAAAATTAAAAAGTATTTTTTTTTGTAATCTTGCCTTTATATTTTTTATGGTAAAAAAATGTCTAAAAATTATTTTTCCCAAAAAACAAAAATTAAGACATACCTTACTTAAAATAGTTAAGAGTATGAAAAATGTTTAGAGACAATAAATAAATGTTGTTTTTTCATACTATTGGTAATTTTTTTTTCAGTTTTAGTATCATAAAAACAAAAAGTTCGATTACAAAAGATATATTGTAATACTGATATTGTTGAACAAAATTATTATAAATTATTGACATTGGCAAGTGTAATAATTTCAAACGAAATAGATTGAAGACTACTCTGAGTAACGTCAGTCTTCGTCACTGTCTTCATTCACTACAACATTACCTTTTGATCAATAAACAGACGACTCAATATTTCAGCAGGTTTTACTATCATGTGAGCATTAATTCAAAAACATATCGTTGTTTTGTTGACTATCAGCCAAATAAGAATGACAACTCTGGAATTAGTCAATATTGTTGTAATTGTGTATGCTGCTCACACATTGCAGCTATCATATATTATTTATCTCATGCTAGATACTTGGCAAAAGTAGTAAAACATGATGACATATTGAGTCGTCTGTTTATTAATCAAAAGTTTAATGTTGTAATGAAGTCAGTGACGAAGACTAACATTACTCAGAGCAGTCTTCAATCTATTTTGTTTGAAATTATTACATTTACCAATGTCAATAATTTACAATAATTTTGTTCAACAATATCAATATTATAATATAACTTTTATAATCGAACTTCTTGTTTTTATGCTACTAAAACTGAAAAAAATGCCAATAGCATGAAAAAGCAAAATTTATTTATTGCCACTTTAAACATTTTTCAAACTCTTAACTATTTTAAGTAAAGTATGTCTTAATTTTCTGTTTCTTTTCTAGTGAGGATGTATTTTCTGTAAAAAAATATTTTTCATAAAATTTTTACCATAAAAAATATAAGCTCAAGATTACAGCAAAATAAATACTTTTTAATTTTTTTCGTATTTTTCTACCACTTTAAAAAAATCTAAAAAATTCCTGATTATAGAGGAGAATAAAAGGTATTTTTTGACAAAATTTGGTGTGACACTTTTCAAAAAGGTTTTCGAACAAAAGATTTAAATTTTATTTCTCTCGCTAAAAATTAGCTGTTACTACAGAAACCATAAAAAAGATATTTTTTCATGCCTTTTACTCGTAAGAATTTATAAAAAAATCGCCGTTCACTAATTTTCAATTTTAAAATAAAAAATAATATGAAACCGAAAATAAAGTTTTTTTCTGAAAAACTTGGAAACTATTTCAGATAGAGAGCTGAAAATTTGACTGAATAATTTTTATTTGGCACCCAAATGATCCCCCAAGCCCCAATAAAAATGCTGCGGGGGCAGATTTCCCATATATATCTGGCTATACCCTTTTATAATCATCCACTATTTTATTGAGTTTCACCATCTTCTTCTTGTATATCTTACAGAATATGTGTAATATTTGTATGTTTATACATTATACAGTTTGATTAAACTATTTGATAGACATTAGACGATGTAATCTGTATATCAATTAAGTTCGTTACTTTTGAACTCAGGTACACGAACACGATCTTCAGCAAAACTTAGCTTCATATCTTCCCCACGCAAACGTCTGTTAGAACAAAGCTTGTTCAAAAATACAACTCCCCTACGTCCAAGGAGTAAAAGCGTCGATGTTGTTGTACAAACGACTCCAAACCTGTGTTCATCGTCAACTCCCATAAAGGAAACAGCAGAGCCTCCGAAACTTAGAAAAAGAAGTGTCAGTGTCGATGTGCCTCCGCCCCAGGTGGAGAGATCGTCGCCCAGAAAGCTAAGGAAACGAGCTACTTCAAACACCACTCTTCCGGCCATAGAAGAAGAACCCAAGAAAGCAGAATTGACCTTACAAACAATTCCCGAGGTGAAAAAAACCAGGAGCAGGAAAGTGAAATCTTCTGTGGGTTCATTAAGGGAACAGCCTACCGTGGGTACAAGGAGAGTCACTAGGAGCTTGAGGAGCCTGATGGAAAAGTCGGAAACCGTAGGGAGCGCATCAGAAGAATCAGAAGACGAAGAAAGAGGACCCAAATTACAACCACTGGACAGGTTGCAGTTATTGGACAAGTCTCCATTCAAAGGTGAGTTATTCTTTTCCAACTTAGTTATCATCATCATTATCAAAATCCGAAACAGTTTATTTGAGTATTGAATTACTTAGTATTTCATCGAGATAAGATTGAAATACTATGTCCAAAAAATGAGGTGAATGCTTATTGACCTAACATTTAGTAGTTAGTATCCATAAAGCGGCACTTTAAAATACTAGTACTTTTTACTTTACAGACATTCATGGCTGCCAACTGTATGATTACATGTCAGATTTGCAGAACAAGTTTTTATTTCAGGCCAGCTCACGACACGTTTTTAACTTCCGGTTATGCATACACACATTGACATATTATTAAATGGACACGACATCTCATTCATAAATACGGTTGGAACTGACGCCAAGACCAATGAGGGTGAGGGGGAGATACAGTTTTCCTCCAAGTACATTGCCGTACTGTTATAAAAGGGTCAACAGTGAGATAATTTAACTTCCAGCTAAAAACAAAAGCGGAGCGTGCATCAATAATATTTCGAACAATCTTTCAGTTAAAGCAAAGAAACATCTTTTTGTACAACAAACACTAATTTAATTTCGTTACAAGCGGGAAAAAGGTTTTAGCCGAATGAAAAGCATCAACACAGTTCTAGCATTAGTATTCATTAATCAACACTTAACGAGAAAACACTCGACATTCTTCACATAGAAATATAAGGAAAAAAAATTCAGAAACTGCGAAAATGAAATTTATTGTCAAATAAAAAGAATCACAATCTGCATCAGGCATCACTGAAGTACTTACTCCGAACACATCGGCTCTCTTCTTCTACCTACAAATATTTATTTTTAAAACGTCTACCACTAACAGTAATATTTTACATATGTATTAATCCTTCACTATCAACTTCATTGCATTTTATAAAAATATTCCTCTATAAAGTAACTAATTTCGCTAAATTTATCAAACGATGCCTACGACAACAAATATAAACATAATCTAAACAATGCTTAACGGTGAAATGATACGGTTTTCTCCTTAGAGCCCACCTTTTTGCATACTTGACACATTTGCACCATTGCCTGGAGTTATTTTTTTTACGACTTGTGCTTAAACGGCTCGCAATAAGCTCTTTTTAACCAAAAATTTGCACCTCACTACTCAACACATACAGAACATTCTAAACACCAGTAGCACAGTGGACCATCTAATGCGCGTGAAGACGGGTAATCGCACGATGCATTGAGTATTGCTCTGGTCAACTGTACGTTTCTGTTTTCCTCCAATTCCACCGTAGAATGTTAGACACCTCGATGCATACACACCATAGTTCAGTAGTTTTTTTTTGTTCTGAACAATAATTTTAAGGGTTTACAGGCATATGAATTCAGGCAGTAATTAACTTTCGCTATATAAACTGGTGAGCATAACTATAGCCCCACCCCAAATTTTGGCTGTATCTACCATAAACTTTACGTGAATTAATTATGCGTTTGGGAACTCAGAATACAAGGTAATAGAACGCTAAAAAATAAATTTTACACCAATTGCAAACAATTTATATTATTTATTCAACAATATTGCATAAATCATGGGTGCATAACTATAGCCCCTACTGTCTTTCCGTTATTTTCCGCAAAAAATAATATTTGGGTGGCTTTGATTTTTGTTGTCAACATAAACAAATGCCACTATTTGACAGTATTAAAGTCACAAATTGTATCAATTAGTGCAAAATGCCCCGCGGATCCTACTTATCGGAGATTGAGAAGGGTAAAATTTTGGCTTTCCAAGACGAAGGTCTAAGTCGACGAGAAATTTCCAGAAGAATTAACCGCTCGCGTAAAGTTGTTACAAATTATCTAAGAAACCCTGGAGAGTATGGGACACATAAAACAGGAGGTCCAAAAAAGAAAGTTTCACCTAGGACGGCAAGAAGAATTGTCTCTACTGCAAGTAACAGCTTAAAAAGCTGTAAACGAATCGGTGAAGAATGTGGAGCAAACGTTTCACGATGGACTGTAGGCAGAATCATACGTGGAAGTGAGCATATTGTGCGACAGAAGTTGAAAAAAGCACCAAGGCTTCTCCCGCGCCACATAATTCAAAGAGTAGAATTTGCTCGGCGGAATATGGACCGAATCTGGGACCATGTAATTTTAATTTAATTTGTMTTTCTTTCCGAATTTTTCCTAGACTCCAAACATCTTTCAGGTAATTTTTTCCGATGAAAAAAAGTTCCGTCTAGATGGTCCAGATGGTTTTAATTCTTACTGGAGAGATCTGCGTAAAGAGCCTAAATTTCTTAGTAAACGAAATTTTGGTGGAGGCACTCTCATGGTGTGGGGAGCTTTTACCAAAGGAGGAACTTTGAATTTGGCTTTTCCGACAACACGGATGAATACAAGAGAGTACCTTGATGTCCTGGAAAGCCGCTTATTGCCATTTTTAAACGAGAACAACCAAAATCGATTCATATTCCAGCAAGATAATGCGCGAATACACGTGAGCAGAGAGGCGATGGCATTTTTTAGGGATGAAAATATCGATTTGTTGGAATGGCCTGCATGCTCCCCGGATATGAATCCCATCGAAAACCTTTGGGGAGTCGTAGTTCGGCGGCTATACCAAGACAACAAGCAATATGCTACCGTTAACGAATTGAAACATTCTTTAGAGGAAGTTTGGAGAAATTTGGAGCCTGAAATACTCGTAAACTTCGTTAACAGTATGCGTTCTAGAGTTTTCGAGTTAATTAGAAAAAATGGTAAAGAAACCCATTATTAAATTATCGATAAGTAAATATTATTAAAGTTATGTATTATAGGGGCTATAGTTATGCACCCATGATTTATGGAATATTTTTGAATAAATAAAAAAAATTGTATGCAATTGGTGTAAAAATTATTTTTTAGCGTTCTTTTATCTTGTATTCTGAGTTCCCAAACGCATAATTAATTTACGTAAAGTTTATGGTAGATACACCCAAAATTTTGGGTGGGGCTATAGTTATGCTCACCAGTTTATAATAATAATTTTAAGCTTCTTTTATGGTATTTCACGAAATCTTGCAAAAACACGGAATTTTCATCATCTGCCAAATGTTAGAAGCAGCAGTTATGCAATGTTGTCAGATGTTAAAAGTATTCTTCATGTTTAAGCACTTTAAGCTGATAATGTGCAATATCAATTTTTTTCAAGTCGAAGATAAATCTTTGTATGCAACTGTCTGTAACTGAACTTTCATGGACTCATCTTGTTTATTGTGATCAGCCATATAATAAAAACATTTTCGTGACGAATTTCATAAGTATGTTAAAGTAGGTAACAGTGGACTAATGTCATGTAAAATTTGCTATTTTTAAAATTTTTGATTAAGGTCCTCAAAATTTTTAAATCTGAAACAATTCACAAGAATAATAGATAAACGACTAGAGGTGGGCATTCTAGTTCATTTTGGTGAATAGTTCAATTTTATTGTTCAAAATGAACTATAGTTCAAATTTGCTGGCCGCTTCCCTATTTTGTAGTCCTGCAGTTGATATATGTATTATGTACTTGCAGACTTGTGCCATACAACATACAATAGCTGATTACCGTTTAGTTGTATGATAGCTGCACATGTGTGTATTTGAGATACGAAATGTAATAGCTACTTTAATAATTGTTAATAAAACTGGCATTATGAAATATATTTAAATTTGTAATTACCTTAATGGCTTGGGAAATATTATACCTACAATAGGTATAGCAAAAGTAATAATTAATAACTTGACTAATACATAATAATACAACTACAATCAAAATAATTGCCGGTAAAAACAACTAGATAACTACTACKGTGCAAGCGAGCGGGACTTTGGTGTTTATCAATAATCAGCTGCACACCAATAATTATGCATTTGTAAATGTTAACTTGTAAATAGCACTAATAATTAGCTATTTTATAAAAAAAATAACATTTATAAGGCATAACTTATTGTCTTCTAATGTTTGTCAAATTTAATATTATTTTTGTATATTACATAATTGTACGAGGCATGTTTTTTAAGTAAGTACCGTTTTGCGATTCCGCCGCCGCAGCGCTACGGTCGGCGTTCCGCGCATGCGCGCTGGTTACCTACATCTCTTGTCTACGGACTGACGCCATTACAGTTTTATTCTTCATTGTATACGTTGTTTACTGAGTGTTTAAGATGCCTCCGACAATCGTGAGTCCCGCCGATTGTGAAGTACGGGCTGTTATACGATTTTTTAGTGCTAAAGGCGTAAAACCGATCGATATTCATCGTGAGATCTGTGAAGTTTACGGACAAAACATTATGAGTGATGGAATGGTAAGGAAATGGGTGAGAGCATTTAAAGATGGCCGCACAAATGTGCATGATGAAGAACGGAATGGGCGTCCTTCGGTCGTTAATGAAGATTTGGTGCAGAAAGTGAACGAAAAGGTGAGAGAAAACAGACGCTTTACAATTTCATCATTGTGCGACTGCTTTCCTCAATATTCTCGTAGTGTTTTGTATCGCATTGTGACCGAGAACTTGAATTACCGGAAATTGTGTTCACGTTGGGTTCCGAAAATGTTGACGGATTTGCACAAAACCCAACGTTTAGGCAGTGCATTGACTTTCCTTGAGCGGTACCACAATGAAGGTGAAGATTTTTTAGACCAAATTGTTACTGGTGACGAAACATGGGTGGCCTACGTCACACCAGAATCGAAACAACAATCCATGGAATGGCGACATTCATCATCACCCAAAAAAGTGAAGTTTAAGCAAACAATTTCTGCCCGGAAAATCATGTGCACAGTTTTTTGGGACAGAAAAGGAGTATTGCTAGTGGAGTTTCTGCCTTGTAATGAAACAATCAATGCAGCGTCTTATTGTAAGACATTGAACAATCTGCGTCGTGCAATCCAGAGCAAAAGACGTGGCAAGTTGACTAAGGGTATCGTTTTGCTGCATGACAATGCCCGTCCACATGTGGCTAATCGGACCAAAGATCTCATCAAATCTTTTAAATGGGAAACTCTAGATCATCCTCCATACAGCCCTGATCTGGCGCCCAGCGACTACCATTTGTTCCTGCACTTGAAGAAACACCTGGGTGGTCAGCGTCTTCAAGACGATAACGAAGTCGAAACATTTGTGATACAGTGGTTAACAAGTCAGGCGGGAGAATTTTATGAGGAGGGTATTAAAAAACTGGTGCCACGTTATGACAAGTGCCTCAATATTCACGGAAATTATGTAGAAAAGTAGATTAAGGTACAGGCTTTCATGCAAGATAAAATTATTGCGATATCTTTGCACGTCTTTTTTTAATTCCAAAACGGTACTTACTTAAAAAACATGCCTCGTACTACTTACTTCTACTTGTCCTGATCTTAAACATACCATGATACCTATTACTGAGATGCTTAAGGCCATTTTAAATGTGTACCAGCAATATTAAGGTCAGTTATATTTGGTATATACTGTTTTATTCCAACATTCTAGCTTGTGACAAAATGTACGTTATACATTCCGAACTAACATTATGTATATATATCATTTACCCGGCCGCACATAGTAAATTGCATGTCCGTTCACAAAAAGATACATATTAGATTGTACGTTATTCACATAAATCACTCGCGGTTGTTCAATCGTTCAATTCGAACTCTGCATCTGTTTCAGTCCAGTATCATACAAGTCATTTGCGTCATTCAAAACGAACTAGTTCATTTTATCCTAACGAACTAGATCGTTCAGTGTGGCACTACTGAATAGTACACTTCCTTCGTTTGATTACGAACTTTCCTCCTCTATAAACGACTATTCTGTAGAAAAAAACTAACACAGTACAAATGTTTTATCACATAAGAAAATTTATTGATCTTAGAATTTCCCGCCAAAAAAAAAATTGTGCACGTTTTAGAAGTACATAGCTATATTTTTTTAAATAGAAATTTAGAAAAATATATATACGATAATAGATGTTTCCCCCTGTAACTCAACCAAGGCCATATCACTAATATGTGGTAACAACTGTTAAGAAAACATCACTATGCAGAAGGTGTAAATAGTCATTTTATGGTTGCTTTATTAATGACTAGGTGAACCAGATCCGGAAGAACAGCAGTTAATCAACAAGAGATCTCCAGCTGCTTCGGAGGTATCTGTTGAAGTCACGCAACCAAAGAGAAGACTGAGAAGAACGACCAGTACCACTTCTCAACAGTCCGAACCTGGTAATACCGATTTGTGAGTGTTGAAAATGTGTWTGCTAACAATTTTTTTTTCAGCTATTAAATCAAGATTGAGGAAGTATTCATGTGACGAACAATCAGTTGCATCGAAAAAGCCGCAGATAAAATCGAAAGTGAGCATTTGGAATTTTGTGTGAATGTTTATTAATTGTTTTTTCAACAGGTTGAAGTCGAAGGCCCTGTAACTAGACGAAGGACAAGATCAGTGAAATCAGGTGGGTTTTCGTGAAGATATGTTATTCAGCCAATTCATTTTGCGATATTTTCAGATGTTGAAGCAACAATGAAGAAGAAATGTTGAAATTTTAATTTTATTGTGTATTTGTAAGGGAAATAATTTAATTGTATTAAATCTTTCCACTGCCTGTTGCAAATTTTCTTTTTTTATTATCCTTATCATAGAATGGCGACCAACTGGACAAATTGGTTTGGTTTTGAGCGAAATTTTATCCTTGCATCATCATTGCATTTTACATACATCTTTGTCCCAGCTTAAGATGGTGCCGAAAGGGCAGTAGCTGCCCACTGATTCGGCATTCAGATGTGTCAGTGCGGATGGCATCTGAAACCGAAAAGTTGCCAGATTTATATTATGTATATACATATTCCCATTCCCATGGTACATCCTTATAGGATCATTAAAATGTGTTTCACTCTGAATAAGATGATAGAAAAGAGGAAAAAATGTAAACTTAGTGTTTTTGAGTTTTGCTAAATTCTTTGTTTAACATTCGATTTGGCGAAATTTAAGGTCGCTTAGAGCAGACAAACAAATAAATGTGTAGTGGTACATAGCTTCTTAATTGTTATATTACGATTAGCATTGTTATTATATGGTAATTTTATACTTATGGCGATAAACTGAATGGTTGATATTTGTAGTTTTGTAAATTGAAATGAAAATAAAACTGAACGTTTAACCAGTAAAAAGGAAATTGTGTCACATTGTGGTTAACTTATTCAAAAATTATCACTTGACAAAGGTTTAAAGTGTAATTTGCAACGCAGCATTATTATGCCTACCTATGTGTTCCTGTAGTTTCTGTGTGTTAAGACATCATTAATCAGTTGCTACTTCTATGTTGTTTCATTCAAGAACATTCGATTAGCAGATATTATAGGTATGAATTGTTATATCACATATTTGCAAATTTTGTGTTCTCTAGTTAATTGACTTTGCAACTAATTTTGGCAACTCGTTTTAGGCATTCGTTATTCGTTTCCACCATCCGAACAATAGATCAAATTACAGTAGTTTTTATCTAGCTTGGTAGGTGTCATCAACGTACCACCTATAAAGTAGGGTTATGTAATGTATTATTTTATGTTTTATCTTGAACATTGAGTAAATATTTACACGGATTTTTAAACATTGTTTGGGTACAAGTAAATTAATTTATTTTGGTAGGAAACCAATTGGCGATGAAACTCCTTACTCATAATTTTTTAACTTCGAAGTGCATGAAAGGTGTAACACAAGGTTATCCGTTAGGCATAAATGTAAGTTACTCACTAGTAAAGTATAAATACCTACTTCTATCACCTAAATATTGATATAGCACTTTTATTTTTCGCTGTCATGATTTATCTTGGTTATAGGCTATCGACATAAAGGTCTCTGAAGTAGATTTCAATCCCGAGTTTATCACACGAATGATACCTAGGCTAGATTGGTCTGTACTGTATAGCGCTGCCGAAGGCATTGGAAAAGTGGAAGATTTGCCAAAAGAATTAGCACAGGATTATGAAAGTAACACAGATTTCTTGAAAAAGGTTCATCATGTTTTATTGGAGATAGATATAATTAATGGAGAATTGACATGTCCAGAGACAGGGAGGAAGTTCCCAATTAATAATGGCATCCCTAATATGCTGCTAAATGAAGATGAAGTTTAAATAAAAGTAGTTTTATTTTATTGCTTGTATTTTATTTTATAAGATATGTAGTTGCTACCTTTATTGTTAGGCTTTCTTACTCTGATGCTAAAATATTTTTTTAAAAGTCAGCATAAACCTCAGTTGTTGATATAATTCATATATTTCACATTTGGTTTTAATAGAATTTATATCAATAAAAATTATTAGATCGACTTTTATGTCAAATATGTACATGTATTGCTATACACCCGCAATTGACAAAATTCCTATGGGGTTATTTTAATAAGATGGTCTAGTAAATGTTTGAAAACAGTGTTATAATGGTTATTGTACTTTAAGTGTAACTAGGGTTACCATATGTCCTTTTTTTCACGGATATGTCCAATTTTTTCAACCCTTAAATTTCAGTTCTGCTGGATTTAAAAAAAGAAACCTTTTTAGTCAAATTATTATTATATTAAAGTATTACAGAAATAACAACTTAAAGTGTATTAAACATCAACTACGGCCACCTAGAGAAATAATTAGGATGCAAAACACTACAAGCTACTAATATTTGGTTGCCAATGCCGACAGTTCTAAGCTAAGCTAGAGTTACAGATCTGTATCTGTTTCATGTCTGTATTGGTGAAGTAGACATGAGTAGGAAAAATTGGCAATTATTAGATCATACAAATGCCCTGATGAAATAACCCAAAATTCGCAAATAAATTTCGAACCAACATCAATAATAAACAGTCTTTTGAAAGTTTAGCGTTCAGGTGGCAATGAAAAAATTGTTAATGTAAAAATGACATTACCATTGTAAGTTCCATTAATTTGTATTTTTTCGTATTTATATGTATGTGCTTTAATTTTGTAGCCTGGTCTGTTGATGAGGTTACATTAAACTTTGAAACCAGTAACCGAGTTAATAAAGGAATTTTGGAGTAAGTAATACGATTTCAGTTATTGTAATTTATTTATAAAGAGCTTAAGGTAAAAGACGTAATGTTTATTTAATATTTATTTTTGCAAGAACTAAAACTATTTCGTTTTAAGGCTATTTATAACTTAATTTCACAGGAATTTCAAAGATGTATTCAAAAATTCTTGGCAGTTCTCTTTAAAATTGAAGTAAATCAAATAATCTAAACAAATTGCAGCGACAGACTGACTATTTTCGCAAAAATAAAAGATCTAATATTTGTATATCCAAAACAATGGCACAATATCAATTTATAAAAAGGACAATTGAAAGCTAAGAAAAATCACAAGAACATTTTGCCCTTGTCAAAAAAGGGCAAGAACAAGATTATTCTAGTAATTTTCCTTTATAATCGTGTACTGAAGAAAATGGTGTATGGCAGAAACAGAAATTCATAGCGTGTTAAAAATTTATAAATTGACTTACTGTTTGTAGAAAGTTCATTAATATAGTCTAAAAGGACAGCAAGACATTTGCGGGTTATAGAAAGTGAACAATTACAAAATTAAAAAGATTCTACCTAGATTAATCAACATCCCGTTGATTTATTGCATAAGAGAAATGTTAACTAAAAATATCAATGACAAGCTTGTTTTATATCTCTAATAAGAAGATGTAGTTTTGACGCGTTTATATAGTGTATAATTCAAAATGAACATCCAGTTAAACTTCATTAAACGACTTTAAAGTGGCTGTAAAGTTTGGCAAAAAAGCCATTAGGAAATATTCTTTTTATATATTACGGCATCATTCTGCTACTAGGTGACGATTAGTGCTATGCAGTCTGAAAGTAACCTGCCCATACTTTGATATTTTTCCATTTATTTTTGCTATTTGTTACTGACTGATCTAACCATTAATTTTCCTCTCATATATTATTTTTTGACTGTTCTGTTTCTTACTGTTACTGCCTTGTCCTTTACTTTATCAAGTCTTGCTATGTTTCTGTGACATTTCTATATTTTTTTGTCATCAGGTACCCTTCAGATTGTCCCAATGTGATACACTGCAGTCATCACCCTACATTTTGCGGCCATTAAATTTTGCCTCCAACTCTGCACCTTTAATAAGTTTTTTTTGTTCATCCTGTATTATTTCAATACTACTACTCACTTATTTGTCACATTATTCTTTTCTATTCAAATGGAATTTACAACTTTCAAATTATGATTTTAAAATAATCCACACAGAAGTTACAAAACATGAAAATGTGGATGCACTTTGACATTCATTTTCTTTAGTGTCTAAAAATTCAAATAAATGTTTGGCTTCATCCAAGAACTAAAAGGTCAAAAGAACGACATAGGTAGTTTCATTACTAGAGAGAGAGAGAGAGAGAAATACAATGCCAGTAGGGAAAAGAAAAATTTCTTGAAAAAGTAGAGCTATCAATATGACAAGAACTAAAGTTAGGAAGTTTATTTAGGCCAACTTGTTTATCTACATGATCCTGCTATTGGAACGGAACTAACTAAAAAGTTAACGAAGTCATGGAAATCAAAAACCATATTATTCAAATTAAGGTCTGGTGACACACTGGTTAAGAGAAAATTTAGTTAGTTAGATCTCCGAGTGGTCCAGGAAAGTCTGCAAATAATTCGAATTTACATGATATTTTCAAATAGAATATGTATTGTTACTTTGCTATTTTGTTTAGAGGTTTGTGTGTATTAAAAAAAATGCCTTTTGGAAGGAATTTTTTCTTGTTTTACCCCTTGTGTATCTCAAATTTTGGATGTTTAGTAATAAATATAATAGTAGCAAATTACTAGTAGCCTATGTATGTAGGCTACATCGTACCGCTGACCGAATAATGCAAAATAGCAAGGTATTGTAATTTAAGTAAGTCAATCGACGTCCACTGTTTTGACGTCTCAAAATTTACGGTACCGACTGAAACACCTGAATCCTAGTCCAATCGTGGTAAGGCAAGCATTAAAGCTCCTTTTATAACTTTGAGGGGCTTCCCAGCTATCAAGAATCCTTTCGTTTGGTAAGTTTTTGAACAAGATATATCCGTCAGCTTTCGTGTAATCTTTCTACATAATAATTCACTTAAATTTTAAATATCCTCACTTTCTTGTTAGAAACAGCCTATCTCAATTAAGCATTACAGCTTCCGAATGTTCATCTTTCAGCTGGATTTTTGTAATGAAAAAAAGGAATGGTTATTTAAACTTACCTAAAATTTTTGTAAGTTAGGTATTTTGTTATCGAGTCAGCAAGCCAGAATCTTTTCTGAAGAGGAACATCCTTGGAAATTGGCCATTTTCTCATTAAGTAACTCGATAGGATTTCCTCACCTTATGAGGGTGGTTGCAGCATTACCCAATGTTACCTAATAGAGTGGTTTGTAACAATGTGCATGTGAATTTTATTGCTTTTGAACAGAATCTGTCATTACATGATTTGGTTTGTATAAATAAAGGGAAATGTATCTTGAAAGTTATATTAAATAGATCATAACATTTACAAAGTTAAAGTGATTATAAAAACTTGAATACAAAACAAACATTTACAGCATATCCTAATATATAAAACTGAATAGTGCAGCATACAGAATATTAAAAACAATTAAAGCGCATACTTTGATGCTAGTGCCGAATTACCCTTAAATACTACATCACCTTGGAATGAATCTTGTGCTTCACATACAGAATTAAACACTTCTTTATTTGGTTGTGTATAACTTCTAGACAGTCTAGCACTGCGCCGTACTGGAGTAATAAGTTTTTTGTCTGTTTCTTCTTGATTTGTGGTTTTGTGCGCCCTGTGAAAATTAATTTTTGTAAAGTAGCGCAATAAAAATTTCAACAAATTAAGCATATGTTTACCAGTGTTAATGTAAGAAGCGTTAATTACCTCTACTTAAGCATATTAGTGCATGAAATTAAAACACTGATATTTACTTTTTGATCTTCCTTTCCTGAACGGCAAACTGTATAATAGAAGATTTAAAAGCATTTCTGGCATCTAGGATGATCCTTTCACGATCATTTTTTGATTTATCATTGTTGTCAGTGATAGAACTACTTATATTAAGCAAGCTGAATTTTTCCAGGAGATGCTCCAGACATTCATCTACAGAATTCACCTGTAAGCAATAAAATTTATAAGGGACAATTTGAGATAACAACTAATAAATTACCTCGGCTCCATGTACTATAGCTGCTTTATAATACTCTACAGCAGATCCAATATTGCCTTTTGTCTCTTCAAGTGCAGCCAAACATTCCCAGTAGTAAGGTTCATCCTCCATTTCTTTGTATTTTGATCTAATTGTTCCAAGCCAGGCTTCACATTGTTCTTTGGGGTATCCCTGTTAAAGTATTAACTTTGTTCAAACACAGTTTTTCTCGAACAAATGTTTTATGTAATCCAAACGCCTCTATTTTTCATTTAAGATACTGTGTTATTTGTAACTGTACAGGGTGAGCAATTAAGAGAGGTAGTCTGCTTTGGCCTATAGGCGCTGAGTGAATTTTCAAGTGGCGCCACCATCCGCAAAACTTGGCATTTTTAATGGGTAAACAATTCACATTAGTTGCCAGTTGCTGTTAGCTGTATGGTGTATTCTGCAATTACCATAACCTTAACTTAATTAATTCTCTTATTTATACCTGTCTAGTGATCAAAAAATTACACCAGTAGATTTATTCTTTGATAGTAATTAACATGAGTGCTGAAAAATATGTATGCTCTTTGCGTGTAAGTAAAAAAAAAAATTGCTTGTTGTGGACTGTAACAGTTATGCAAGCACAGACAAATTGTGGATTAGTAGCATTCACAGACAAAATGAGTAGGACAATGCTGAAAACTCAATTTTAATATGTTCGAGTCATTCAAAAATCATAAAAGTTAAAAAAAATCCATTACTTTAGTGCAAAAGTTATATATTAGTAGTAGAGATAGTAGCTATAATTGGCCTGGTGTAGGCAATATGGCACAGTAATTTAGATAAAGTATCAGCATGCTTGAGTCATAATAATGTGCAAAGAATAATTTCGGTGATATCGCCATTTTGAAATAAGAAACAAATTAATATTTTTAAAAATAATACCTCTGACATTAACTTGCGGAGGTCTTTTAAAGCATCCCTAGCTATCTGTCGCAAGTCCATTTCCAAATGGTTTTTATCTGTCTCCTTAGGTTCAGCTGGTGGTGTGATTCTTAAATCTTCATAGCTGCCTTCTGCATCAGCATTATTCCTTTCTATGTTTTCCTTATTCTCTTCATTTTTTGTCAATATGTCATGATTAATTCCGAAGCATTTCAAATGATCATATCCCCCTAAAGATTTTCCTCGTGATTTTAACCATTTCTCCAATCGTATTTTCAAATCATCCGGATTGGGTCCCGGGGTTGAAGTGAGGGGAGTATAAGATACCTTGTGTGTCGTATTTGGCGTAAAGAAAGCAATACTTCTTCTTTTGTAGGCGAGTGGAGTTTTGAAGACAGTATTTGTGTTGGCTTCACTTACATCATTACCCTGCACTTCACTATCCTGTAAAATATTTGGTTTATCTTACAAATATAATTCAATTAATGATAAGAAAGTGAATGCAAAGAACATATAGCAGGAGTTTTTCCTACAAATACACTTTATTTAATAAAAACAACTCTTATGTCCAATCATGTATAAAACAAAATTTACTGCTGACTTTCGTTGCTGTTAAAGTCCACTCAAAAAGTGTAGCAGCTCAAGTAGCCTTAAGAACAGCACAGAAAACGTGGATGAAGACTGACACGAAGGCACACTACAAACACCTTAATTCAATCAACATTTATTTAAAACTTTTGTACTTTAAACTTATTGCTTCATCATAATGAATTTCAAAATTTACAGCATACGCTACGAGATATTGTTTCAACACTTTCAAAAAAATCTTCATTCTAAATTAAAAGGTAAGTTACGTAGTTTGCACTGTCCCCAATACTATTCTAAATCTTCAAGGTATGGTTTCAATCATTCATTATCTTGAAATAATTAGAATATACATTTTTCCAATTACAATAAAGACAATTTGTAACACATACAGATTTCGTAAACTACATAAATAAACCTTTATTTAGAGTTCACTCTAGTTCACACAAAATATTTGGCAATCTCCAATTTTTTAATTTTCATTCTACGGTTTTAAATTTGTCAAAATCTAGTTTTTCCGAGGAAAAAAATTATTAAATGAAGGACTGAAATCTATTCCAGCCAAAAAAACTAACATTAATGATTTATTTTTGGTTGATTGTGATGCTATTCTTGAAAATCTAAATCATGAAGTTAACATCTGTTCAATACCACGAATAAATTCAGTTTTAAATGAAAATGTCAAAATAAATACAACCAAGTCAAATATACAACCTCACTCCCAATCAGCTACTTCTAAATTCTTCTAAATTTTGTCAAAATCCTGATTTTGCTTTACTTCATAAAAATAACTTAATTTTGTTTACTAATTTTTCTTAAATCAAAATTTCTTTTCTTTTAATAATCAAAATTTTATTCAAAATTCAGAATTAGCTACGGGTTTTTCCTTTAGTCTTTTTTTTGGTAGAACTGTTTATGAACAAACTTAAAGAAGATTTATCTAAGGATACCTGCTTTCTGTCTATGTACATTTTTGCTTTCATACATATTTTGTAGGTACCTCTTTAAAGGAAAACAAGTGGATATCAATAATTTTTTTTCTTTTATTAATCCATTACATCCTCCTATAAATTTCAKTCATGAAAAAGAAATAAACAACATCTCTTTCCTGGATTTGTTAATTAAACTTAATGAATCATATCCACATTTTGTTTAATATTCAATCATAATGCTGGTGACTTCCTGCAACTGCATAACCCACACTTATAACTTGTCCAGATTTCATTTTTGACTTCTATCAAAATTAATTTCTGCTTCCCCATGGTTTATATTTTTTATAATAGTTGTATAAAGCACTGATGATGGCCATTTAAAGCCGAAAGCACTGTCAATTTGTATTTAATAAAGTGGAGCAGACATTGATTTTTGAATAATTTCTATTAAATCAAAACTCCACATTGATGGATCTTCACTGTTGAAATAAATAAATAAATAAACACATTTCTGCACGATTTATATGACAAAGTTATTTTGTAATCTGTGTTTGACACAAGTTTATGTTCAATTTAGTTATATAATTTTTCATTATTTATATAAAATCCTTTATTTTACCAATTCTTTCGTAATAGGTAATAGAGATACTTATATATATAAGTATATATATAAGTGATGGATTCAGAGTATTGTATATTTTGCGCACTTGCCCTGTACAATGATGAGAAGCACCAAAATAGAAAGATATAGGCCTAAAATGGTAAAATGCACTTGACCAATACCCAGAGGTAATATTGCATTCATGTGAAACTAATAATACTTAATTTATTGTAAACGAACCTTTCAAATTGCAATAATTTAATGCTGTAAACTCATTAGGTATGCTTAAATAATTTTTTATGATAATTTTGGGTTTTTAAAGTCAACATTGCAATTGAGGTTATGCACTTTCCCGAGTGGACTTTATAAGAAACATTTAGTTCTTCATAAAAGAAACAAAACATTATCTGATGAAGAATAGAAATAGAAGAGATACAAGAAGTTAGGATGCTTACAACGGGTTTCTTTGGTGTCTGAGCTTCATTCACATTGTTATAGTCAATTGCATTTAATGGTTGAAGGTGGACTCTCTCCTTGATAAGTTCTTTCATAATTGTGGCTGTAGCAGTTTTCTTATTTGTCCCTGTATCCTGTAAAATGTTGCATAATTAATAAGTAATAATTAAATAAAAATATTTTGTTCACCTTGGTTGTTTGCGGTTTTGAAGTTATCTTAGCTTTATTTTCAAAAGTTCTTGCATTATTCCTTTTACCATTATTGTGAAAATTCTTCATTGTACTGCTTGCAGCAACTCCACTGCTTACCATAGGCTTGCTCCTGCTTGGCAACTTTAGTGACTGAGAACGCTGAATTTTCTCAAGTGGTAATTTATCTTTTATAGATGAGCCATCACCTTGTGCTAGCAATGGATTTACCTTAACCATACGAAGTAAGCTTGTTAGTGTATGTTTCACTGGTCTGGTTCTTAATTTATGTGATTTAAGATTTTGATCCATCGTTGTACAAATTATGTTATGCTGGTGTGGAGCCTTTTTAAAATAATTCTTCTCTCTTCCTTCTTTAGAAACTTCGATTTGTTTTTTGTGTTCTGAATTTGAATGTATTAGGATATTAACGGTCGTTGGTCGTTGTACGTGTGTCACACATTCATAAGAACATCAAGCTGTCTCGCCTCTACACCTCTGCTGCTTTTTTCATATTTAAAAGATTTCGGTTTGAAATCCAGCTGCTTGATTGGAGCATGCGAATAGAGTAGGTAATCATTACGTGGTGTTGCCGTCTACGCCAATACATCTTCTAATAAAATTGTCAACTTACAGACTTACACCTTATTTATTATATGAATATTACAAATAATTTACAGAATAAGACTCATATATTAGCTTCTAAACAGTAGTGGCTGAATGGTTACTTCAAATTAGATAGTATCTTTTCAAAATAGAGCCATTCCCAGACAAAACCTTCCCTCGTATACCTATATTCTTGACAACAGCGTACGATATGCAACTTGCAACCAGTGCTGCCATTTCGTTATTCATTTCTGTTGCTATTGAAGAATTAGCGCAGTCACTGACCGTTTGGTGTTTGGTGTCGTTTCACTGCTGTCTCGTCATACGAACTTATCGTTCAGAATTCTTGATTAGCCAACGTACAACACCGCAAAGAATTGCAACTTGAACTGAGGCATATGAGTGTAAGAAATTGTAGAAAATGGCGTAATAGGTTCCACCACATGTCAAATATATCCGGTGAGAAAATGAACTTTCATAGTGCTTGTTTTGGTGCAAAAATACTTTAGAAGGTGCGTCGGTTTTTGAAAAATACTTAACAGAATAATAATGTTCGGGTGTAAAAAATATATTATGATTTAGCAATTCCTCTGACGTGACGTAAACAATAATTTATCTGCAGAGAATTTGTTTGGTGTTGTCATTTTATTCTATGTTTATAACAGAAATTTCAACATCAACCAGTTCTTATATGAAATCTTTAGCAGTACACCTTACTATAAAATTATTTACGTACACATACGCTTTAGGTTTGGATTATACTAAGTATTATTTCTATTGCAGGATTAGACCTTTGGTATTAGATAGGCTGAAACATTTGTGTTATAATAGACTCGGTGAGTTAAATAAACCATATTAATAGATTTGTTTTGCTGTATATCCTGTGTTTTATTTTTTGCATACACGTTCTTCTAAAATTAGCTTTTGGAAAGTGTCCAACCTCTTTTTTATGCCCAAGTAGAGTTGTGTAGGATATAGGTATCTTACTTTTCCATTTTACTCATCTTTTAAGTTGTAGTGTTACTAATTATAGGAATATCATTTAGAAACGCTGCTCAATAAATTACTTATAGCGTTAACATGTTGGTCACAAGGTGTTTAAATTAAGCCGTTTGTATCAGGTTAATTTTAGTTTTCTGATCAGTTCTAACTAAAAAAAACATATTTATTGGCTTTTCAGGTAATAGATAAGGTTTTCTGTACTTACACTTATGGAACTTAGATATGTTTGTGTGAACCTTTTGTATGTAAATTTCACTAACGCATTTATCGTAACATACTTCTAATTATGCACACATAGGTAGAGTTTGATTAAATGATCGCGCAAATGGGTTAAATATTGTTCAAGTGACATATTTTCTCCTTTACTAAGCTTGATTTCTAACTAATAGCGTGTAGTGGAGTTAATTTAGGTTTGAAAAGAGGTGGTACTTCTCTGTTTTAGGAAATGGTTTGGGTGTCTGATGAAATGACAGTTGATGCTATTATTACTGGTAGTATCACTAACGGAAAAAAACGATGCACAATTCAGCTCAGTCCATCAAAAGAAGTTGAAAGCATTTTCTCGGAAGCTGCTCGTGACTTTCAGTGTCAGTCTGAAGATATTAATTTTGTTTTACAGATTAATGATAATTTGGTGAGTAGCTTTTTCTTGTTTTATTATTTAAAAGTATGCTTTTTGAGGTATGTGCTATTTTAATTGATAAAGAATGCACGGTTGCAATTTTTGGTTGCGTAGATATAAGTATACAGAGCTTGTTCGGAAAGTAGAGACTGCGTTCGTAAATAAGTGTAATTTGAATATAGAATTCTGGAAATATCATTCTGCACCTTTCCTGTTTATTAAAATAAATGTAAATCATGGGGTTGATTTAACGAAATAATCGTATGAATGAAGGCGGCATTCTCCAGTCAAGAGAATGTTAACTCACATAAAGGAGATGTGTTAATAGGAGCCATTTTTCGCCTTCACACTCATGAAAAAAATTTCGACTACTTAGTATTKTTTAATGCATTTGTATAGTTAAAGATACAAAATTTTATTTTACGAGATTTATGTGATAAATTATATAGTGACTTATAGAAATTATTGCCCAAAAAGAAAGTTGTTTGCCTTTTTTTTACAAAATTGTCATTATTTTAAGAAGCTTTTCATGAACCACAATAATTTTGATGCACATTTATACTACTCTTTATCAGCTTGTATACAAGTACTATTTTATTTTGATTCACTGTGCACTTCTACCTAATATGAAAAAAAAATTTGGGACAAGAGAGGGTGACCGATGACATACAGCTCGACTGACGAGAAGTTGCAGCTGAGTTTGCCCCATCTACGATTTCGCACTGGACATAGCGATAGTAGCTTCACTCTTTCACTTGTTCTTGTTCGTTTCTTACTCCAATCTCAGTCGTAAGTTTTCATTAGTCAAGCTGCAAGTGGTAAAGCGCTTGACGTAGTGCTGTCATCACGTGAGTGGAGACAACGAGCCCAGCCAGCACCTCTAGAGTTTTTCAGAAATAAAAAACAAATATTCGGTGTGCTTAGGAATAGTCGTGACTGGAGGTTTTCTGCAGTTTTACCCGGTCCTCGGCAAATGTGGTACAGTAAGTTAAAGTCAGCTGCATATGCAGGGACGGGGCGCATGGTTTCTCCCCTCCTCTTCCCATACGCCTCCCTAGGGTAATGGATAGGTGATTTGAGATTCATAAGAAGCGATACATTATCTTGCGGCGGCAACTTGTACTATTTTCTTGTACATTGGTTGCCGTCATAGTATTTGTTTTGGTTAGCAGTTTTCCAATTCTGAGTGCTATTTAAACTGTTATTATTGCTACTTTTTACTTGTTTTTGGTTCTTTGCTTTTGTTGCTATTACTCAGTTCAACATTGTTGAAACTACCTATTGAGCTTAGTTTTCGTAATTTTCCACAAGAAAGTTAGGCAAGGTTTATTATGAATATGGTATGGGAAGGCAGCTAGTGAAGGAAAGCCGGTATAATATAGCTTTGTGGCCCATGAACGGTTGTGTCTGAAACTTTGTGATTATTTTGGATTATTTATTATTTCCCATATTTCAAATATTAAAATAATGGTGGTAATAAACTCCTTTTATCCTTATCTTGTATTTAGTGTTCTAATGGCAGTTAATTTTTATTGGTAAAACAAATGGCAGAAGTGTATTATCAATAAATGTTTATAATACCTATTTAACTATTTCTTTTATTTATTCCATCAATTACAGAAATTTCATTTAAAATAATTGCTTTTCTTATTTGTCATGATGCTAAATAAAATATATATCACATCGAGGCCGGTTGCACAAACATGGATCAATTTGATCATGGTGTTAACCTTGGATCAAACCATGGTATCCACGTATTTTAAGAGTTTTAATACTGCGATCAAATTGATTATGTTTGTGCAATCGGCCCTAAGTGGCTGATGGGCGAAAAATGGGCCTTATCAACCCACCTCCTTTCCATGGCCAAACGACTTCTGACATCTTGTGTCAGTGAGAAAATGCATCCTGTGATTAAAAAAAAAATTCTGTTAAGAATCTAATCATAATGAAAAAAATTTGAAGTTTGAACATGACATGCCCGTAACTGTTACTATGCTGTCTTAGTTTGTCTGTCTTAATTTGTACCACTCTAAAGAATTCACGTCTTTTTTTACTGTTATCATTTACAAGGCAGTTTGAATTTATTTCACCTCTTCCTTAGTTATTGTGGTCGCTATAATTTTGCTTGATTCTTTTGTGCTAACTAAGCACAACAAAAATCAGCTGGGATCAGGTACTATGAATTTGACTGTATAATATATATTTTTTATGAAGGAAAAAGTATTCCCATTTAAAAGAAAACACCTTTCATTCATGTATCTTTTGATGCTGGTTAACTAGAAAGGCTTTGTACAAAACATTCTTGTTCTACCATTATTTCAGCATTCAGACAAACTTTATGAATTATATCACTAACATCACTCAAAGTAAGAGAATTTCTTACTGCTTGTTATTAAGTACATGTGATGAAGTTTTTAAATTAAACTCTTACAACATTTGCTTCAGCTAAGAAAATAATAAACAACTTTAATGAGAATGCCTTTTTTGGATGAAATAATACTTCATGTGATGAGCATTATACCTACTGTAGTATCCTAGTAGGAGTTTAGATGTATAATTGTGTTCCTAATGTCTGTTAACTGTTTAGGCTGACTTTCACACAGCCGATTTATAATCAGGTAGTTTGAATAGCAGTAGTTTCTTTTACTAAAAAGCTGTAATACAAAGTTATTACAAATAACATCCGGACATATTGCAAGACTGTCCTATCCTAAACTGATAACTGATATCCCAAAACTTCACATTACAAGATTGAGCTCCGCCTCATTGGCATAAGAAGTGAACTTTGACTAGGACATGCTTAAACCTATATTATGTTGAACCTGACTACCATATTACGTTTGTCATGTAACATGAGGAGAGTATGTAGAACATTTGTAATGATGTGTAAGAAACCTGCAAAATATCTACATTAATTCAAAACCCAATGAATTATATGTAATCACTCTGTATTAGAGGATTTTAATTTAAGAAGAATTAATATTGTTCAAACTACCTGACTAGAAATCGAGTACGCTTACTTAAAATAAATATCAATCTAATCAAAATCATTAGAGGTAAGTTTTTCAGTGTGATTTGTGGTAAAAGCAAATTCAGAGGAAGATTTAAAGTTTAAACCTTTAGAACAATGATGTACCTAGCACCTAAACCCCTATGTATCTGTCAGAAGAAATTATTTACTGTTTTCAGTGTTCAAATGAATGTTCTCTGTTGCCGAGTTGCAATTGCATCTTCAAAGTCTTGCAAATAGAATATGTCTAGAGATAAACTTTATCTTTACTTCTTCTTCATAATCATCTATAGACAGTAACATTAAATGTCCATATTTCTTACTTAATGATTGCCATGCTTTAGTAATTACCATAGAACACACTTCTGCATGGCAGATAGTATGCTAAGTACAGTAGTTGCTTTGAAGCCATTTTCTACTATGGCACACCAATTGTAATGCAGCGTTTTATATACACTGGAATCATCATGAAATTGAGTATAATATATGTTTTTTTCCAAAGTAGTTTTCTTGGGATAACATGCAAAAAATATATTAATCATTAAAAATGATATAATTTTTTATGTGTACCGCTTTCAAAGGCAGACGAAAAAATGCTACTTGTGGAGATTAATGAATGTTGTTGTTTACATGAATTTTGTCTCCCCAAAACATACTAAGTAGTTTTGGAGAAAAAAAAACTATTTTTTTCTGTTATTTTTAATAGTGGGGTTTGTAACTCTAAAATACTACCAGCAATCAAATACTACTACTAAATTCTATTTAATGTACACACTCAATAAAAGTTAGCCTTAGGGGGGCACCATAGTAGTCTTATCCGTACCCTTTATTGAAAATATCAATGCATGTATATTCTCCCTGCTTAAGTTAAAAAAAAGAGAAGCTGTCAACGACTTTCATGTCTTGTTTCCGTTGTTTCCCATAATTTTGGTAAAAGGAAACAGTCCACTATTATATATATTGTTCTAAGCATTATTATGAACACATAAAAAAATTTGTCTTGACTAATTTTTATAACAATTTTCACCACCATATATCAGGAATGAGGCAGTCTTCAACATACATTCTATATACCTGTACTTTTTTCATATTACGAACTTATAAAGTTCCTCCTGATTTGTGCTATGCAGTTTTCAATATGACGTGTATGAATTTAAACATTGCAGGATTAGTATTTTTACATGTTTGTAAGTCATGTAAGTGCAATGCAATCTGCTACCGTCTATAGATTATGAAATATCGTATTTCACTGTTTTGCTATGCTTATCTGTATTTGGTATTTTATAAGTATACAGCTAAACCCAACAGGCATACATACTTATGCACTCTTATAGTTCATTAGTGCTTCACTGCCAGTCCAGTAGTTTCAAATAATTAGCCTTATCTTAATCTCTTTATTTTTATCGGTCTATCTAGGTACCTACTCGCAGCAGTCAACAACTATTTGTGTGTGATTAAATATAGATCCTTAACTAATTGAACATCTTTTTATGCCAGTAGGTTATACAACCCCATTTAAATCACATTGCATCACCAATTGAATTTCTTCTTTTCATTTATGTAATGTACAACTGCTTGTTCTAGGTGTTCTTGGATAACTATAGGGACAAGAGATTAAATGATATAGGCGTAGTTTTGGAACCAAACAGCCGTCCTGTACTGGTAGGGTCTGTAAATATCAGGAACAAAACAATTGTAGCAGGTGACTCATCAACCTCCGAAGATGCCCTTGCACTTGGAGCGTCTGCAAGCCCAACATCCGGCTGTGGAATGAACGTCAACTCGGATTCCTGTTCTGATATTTTCTGTTACACCAGCGATGATGATTTTCAACAGTGGCGTACACTAGGACAGTCGAAAACAAACCAATCCACCATGAAACCGTACGTTAAGGATACAGATGTTCCATTGTTGGAGTTGCCATGCAACTACGTGGGACTAGTGAATCAAGCTATGACATGTTACCTTAACAGCTTGCTGCAAGCTTTGTATATGACACCGGAATTTCGTAATGCTCTGTACAATTGGGAGTTTGATGGACAAAACGAAACTCGCTCTATACCGTTCCAACTACAGAAGCTGTTTTTGAATTTGCAGGTGAGTTTAGTTTGCAAGCATCACTATTACGTTATTATATAAGGGAAGATGTAGTGAAAGATCTTAAATATATAATTTTGTGGATTTCTGGGTTACAATATATTGGTTGTGTGGCACTTCTATTGTGCCTACTTACTGATTGTAATATTTGTGGGTATAAAATAACACACATGCGTAATCAAACTACTAGTTTATTTGTCATAAAAATAAGTTTATACCTCCTTAAAATAGAATATAAGCCAGGAGCTATTTATAAAGCAACTTCTTTTTTTTTRCATTGGCACGCTTAACCTTTATAAACTTAAACACTAAACTGATGAAATTGATATCAAGCAGAATTATTAACTTCCAACTGTAAGTTTTAATTGGCACTTGTTATAAGATACACTTTATATATCTCTATGGTCAGCCAACATTAACTTACTAGAGAATGTTTATTAATTAAACAAGATCGTGAGTTCTACTAATCGTTTGGAAACTAATTCTCTGTAATTTAATCTGATTGAATTACCACAAAACCTAATTAAAGTGTCTGACTTACCTTTAGTCTAATATTTTTACCAAAACTTGTGCACGAAACACAACTAACTATTTTACACAAGAATAAATGAAGAACTTTCTAATAACAAATATATGTACTTAACAATTAATGAAGAAAATAGTGGACAAATGAAAATAATCAAATCAGAATCATGAAACCAAATATTTCAAATATGTTAAGACATAATATGACTAATTTGCCCGAAACTGTATGCACCTTACCAGAATGGGGTTGTAGACCATATTTTTTTTATTGCAGAATATGAATCTACATAAAAAATAACAGACCCCTGTTAACTTATCTTTTTACCATATCGCTTAAATAAACGTCAAAAAAAAATGGTAAAGTTTAAATATTTGAATGTGTGACGTAGGTTGACCCTGCCGCTTGTGATTGGCAGTAGCTGTGTGTTGTTGCCAGAGCACAATAATTTTCAGCGTTCCAGTTGCCTATGCGTGTTTTTCGCTGTCAACTGCCGACGAACGAACGAAGAGCGTCATTCATAACCTCTCAGTAACAGTAACCCTCGAGTGTTTTTTTGCTTTTGTTTATCGATCACGATTATATCGTTCAAAACGCGGACGAAATGGCTGCTGAAAAGAAATGTTTTGTGCCAACATGCGCAAATACTAGTATTGTTGGTCTAGAGAAGAAATTTTTAATTGTACCCGAAGAAAAATTGAGACGAAAATTGTGGTGCTATTCAGTAGATGCAGCACTAACAGCAAGTCGCTTGTGTTAAAGAAAATCCTCGCAAAATCAAGCCAAACGCAAATGTAAACAAACAGATCATCTGTGTATCCGTACAGTGTTGCCACTGGGGCTGATAGAAATTCCGCTAGATTGCCGCATCGAATCCGCTAAAATTTTTGACAGGGTAATCTGTTGATATACAAGGGGATTTATTATTTATTTTACATAAATAATTATTAGTTTCCTACAATTATGCTATAACGTTAAATATATCGTTGTCGAGATCGTGTTCCTTCCAGAAATATGTTTCTTTGCTTTTTACTTGGTTTAAGATAATAATATCTGCCTCAACTGACAGTCTGAGCTGCAACGTGAAACACACAAGCACTATTGAGACGTTGGTAAAATTTTGGATTGTTAGGTAAAAAAAGCAGGAAATATAATATTTCCCAGGCAAGGAATACAGTAATCATCAAGTCACCTTAGCATAAATAAATCGATTGTAGATACTTCATATCTTCATATTCATTCCCATATTTATATGCCAAAGTGAAACATTAATATTAATTAAAAACTTTCTTATTCCGTTAAAATATCTGCTAACCGCTAAAACTTATATTTTTCGGTTGAGCGAGAATTTTATCCGCTAAGTTGGCAACACTGAACAGATGTCTCTTCTATGAGTCAAACGCGAAATCACGGTAGGTTTACCGTGGCGAAATGCCATCCCACCACACTCCCCACTCTAGCCGGGTCAACTGACGTTGGCAATATTTGAATTTGGCGGAAAAGTTTAGAAGGCAAAAATAAGACAATATAACATTAGAAATATTTTGTTGTTGCTAGTATCTCACTTCATTGGGTCTAGGAAAACCTACAAATGTGTTGCAATAACGATTTGTGACCGAGGGCTACAACCCCATTACGCATACTCTAGCTAACACTTACGAACAATGTAAGCAATTTACGGTTTAGAACCAAAATTGACTTTAACTTAATCAACACAACTTTCAAATTTATGTCAAAACACTTTCTAATGGACTTTGCAAAATTTACTCATAATCAATAATAATAAGCATAGTAAAATTACTTTTATGTAGCTCCATATTCTTTTTAATTATTTGTGACAGGTTTTGAGGTTAATTGTTATCTTCAGAGCCAGGAACAACTTCGTCATTTTTAATTTTCAAATTGTGCTTATTATTGTAGACTCAAAAGTTTGGTCAAAATTATTATTTACTCTTAATCACTTACTCTACATCATAAATTGGAGCACAACAACATGACTTCCGACTGTGAGAAAGTTGAAACAAAACTAAAGACTTTGACTTTTACAAAAATACATTATATTGCACCATGATTTTCTTAAACTTGAATCTTCAGATAGAGTTTACCGACCCCCAATAGGTTGGCCAGACATCTCAGATTTTGTAGGTCAGTCCCGCATTCCAGGTTCATGTCCCGTGTAGCACATAGAATCCCTAATGTCCTGCGTCAACATTTATGGTTTAAAAAATTGCTAAATCAAGAATTCTTGAAATATTGGAAAACATACAAGAAAAAGCAATTTTTTTTGAAGAATTTATTTACTAGCACAGATTTCTTAAACCAAATTCATATAATAAATATTTCAAGTTACCTTGTGATAACAACTGACCATTTTTTAAAACTATATATTGTCATAACCCTATTCAAATGCACATAATTCTAAATGCAGGGGGAAAGAAATGAAACTGTTGATTAGCACTTTAGAAGAAGTTTTACAATCTATTATCAACTACCAAATTATCCAAAATCTAACTCAAAGTTAACCAAAACTAAACAAAGTTCAGTATATAGCTAGCTTGTGTATCTCCCAAAACTGGAGTTAGTGTACTATATGTATTTGGCAACGAATTATTTGATTGCTAATTTCTCATATGTTTGTAGAGGAACCCCCCAAAGAAAAAAACCTTTATAATTTAACTCGTTCTTAACCTAATATTCACAGATATACAAATATCAACACAGGTTTAATCAACTATGTATTGAGGAATCTGGGCTTAAAATTAAGGGGTTTCTCATTTTAAGAATCATAGTCTCCAAAGACATATCTCAAGCCCACAAAAAGGTCATTAACTTTAACGACCACAACCTTGCTAGAAACAACACAATAAAAGGGTCTACTTTTTCATGATCCGTACAATGAATAATATGTGGAAGGAAGTATCAGGAATAATTTTAAAAGGTGGTAACTGTGATGTTTCTTTTGCTTAACTGTCATGGTTTTGTATGTGTAGGTAGTTTATCTTTTTTTGTTGTAGACATCATCTAAATCAGCTGTGGAAACAACAGACTTAACCACAAGTTTCGGTTGGCAAGGAAGTGAGGCGTGGCATCAACATGACATTCAAGAACTGTGCCGTGTTATGTTTGATGCTTTGGAACAGAAGTTTAAGGACACCAAGCAGGCAAATCTCATTAACGACTTGTACGAGGGGAAAATGTTGGATTACGTCAAATGCTTGGAATGTGGTACTGAAAAATCTAGGGAAGATGCCTTTCTTGATATTCCCTTACCAGTGAGGCCTTTTGGAAGTATCGTTGCCTATAATAGTGTGGAGGAAGCATTACGTGCTTTCGTGCAGTACGAAACTTTGGAAGGTAGCAACCAGTATTATTGCGAGAAATGTAACAAGAAGTGTGATGCACACAAAGGATTGAAATTTATTAAGTTTCCATATTTGTTGACTCTGCATTTGAAGAGGTTCGATTTCGATTATAATACGATGCTGCGAATTAAATTGAATGACAAGTAAGTACTCTAGGTTAGTATGTATAGACTAATTTATAGTTCATTGTTGAAATATCAGTTCTTAATTGCTGTTAGTTACAAGACATTTATGTCTTATCAGGATTAGCAGTATTTTTTTTTTAGTTGTGGAATATTGTGCCACTTTCATATTACTGAGTAATTTAGTTTTGAATAACTAGGAAAATTTTTTAGTAAAAAAGAAAATGTTTTATTTGCTAGAGTAGGCTATAATGATCAGTAAATTTATGTGGGTCTGTAAAAAATTTTCAAAATACCCAAAAAAAATCCTGCATGGCCACTATTTGCATATTTCTTTATAAAAGGACTTAAAATGAAGGTATTCCATAAGATTATATTAGTGTACTGATAAAGTTCAATCAATATAAAGTGTATGTTTCAATGTAATATTTATGCATCATAAATGTATTTACAATATACAACATGTATTTACAGAGTGGTGCAAATAGTGCAAAAGCTTAGAAAAAGTTAATAACCTTAGACCATACAATTAGGGCCCAATGTAATTGTAATGATATCCAAAAATGTTGTAATATACAGGTGTTGGATTTGAAAGATTTGAAAGTATTTTAATCTTATTTTTCTTCAAATTTTCTGTAACATTTATTTGATAAACTTTGTCACTATGTTCATTTATCTTTACAATTTAGTTTTAGTAACTAAAAAAGAATGACATTTCATAAACTTTTGCTTAGAGACTTATTATAATTATTATTCTGAACTCTTCACAAAAACATATTCTTTGTGTTAGTTTTGAAAGCATAATAACTGACATGTCTTTTAATCGATGAAACTTTAATGTATATTCTGGATTGTTAAGTGTATACTTCAATGAATGTTATGGACAGATTTTTAAGCAACATTCAGTATCAATATTGGCATCAGTATCGGATTACTATTATAGCTGTATAATTTTTGTTATCTTAAATTACAGACCCCACTATAAACACATTGACATTAACTTGAAAGTACTAATACTGTTTGTACATTGATAAAACTTACTAGCTGCTCACACACCACATATGCGGCTATATTTTACTGCGTTATTAATATTTTGTTTATTTCAGGGTAGTGTTCCCAGCAGTGCTAAACTTAAATTATTTTATACCAGTTACAAATTTGGAAAATGAGGTATCAGAAGACAGGGAAACTGTAGTTAAATGTGATGATTGCAGTACAACAGATTCAGGGTCAGCCTTGGATGATGAGAGTTGTCATGGTACTGATACCTCGTGCACTGTTAATGGACAAGATGTAAACAGCCAAGATGAAGACGAAGGTATAATGTTGTTTGAGTTATTTATCAAAAACTTTGTTACACTTGCACTTCTTTATATTATATAACATAATTTTATACTTCATTGATGGGTCCACATGTGGACCTCTCCTGGAATAGTTTTTTTTTTCGTATTTTATAAATTTTTTAGAGGAAAAGCAAGTGTATTCTTAATTTTGCATAGTGATGTCTGTTGATATAAATGTTTAATGCCTGCAGGTATAGACATGGGTATGGGTGGCCAAGAAAATGAGAAAAACAGAAATCATGAGCCTAAAGGCCCTTATGTTTATGAATTATTCAGCATTATGATACATTCTGGTAGTGCATCAGGTGGGCATTATTATGCTTACATTAAGGATTTCCAGAGCAACATGTGGTATTGTTTCAACGACCAGAGTGTTAGTCGGGTAAGAAAATTGAATACTATGATATATGAGTTAAGTGCCAATATTTCCTGCCCTGGCTATGAATCAGCCCAAATTAGCAGTTCATTTTGTATTTTTGTTTCTATGTCCATAAAAGTTATTTGGGATTCTGTCTTTGAAAATTATTTACTAAATTGCCAAACAGTTAATACTCAGTGGAGAACATATCTGCACTACAGTAAGAATAATATTAATAGGTAGCATCTAATCCACAAAACAGCTGTGACAGCTTATAAATTCGAAAAAATGGATCGTAAGGTGTATTTTTCATATTAAAAATGTGAATATTTAAAGGGACCGCCAAAACGCGAACATATTGGCCGTGACGTCATGTGTCTTGTAAATGGCCGCTTGTTTACATCTGGGGTCAGCACGTTACGCGTCGACCTCGGCCCATCAATTGATCAGTTTGTTGTTTACGTTCATTTTGTGACAAGCGAATTAAAATACGCTAAGAAAAAGTAAAATACTTATGAGTTATGACTTCTGAAGGCATGTTCTTTGTTATGGAATTTGTGTACAGCGACGAGCGGTTCAACGCGGCGGAGATGAAGAACGTAAAAGCAAAAGCAATAGCATAAGTGAACTTTTATCAAATTAACGTAGCATTGATAACTTGATCACAGTGTTGTTAGAAACATACTATTTGTAAACATAAAAATGTAAGAATCAAAAATGTACCCTAAACTTGACATTTATTATAGAGGTCAGAATAAATAAATATAAATTGCCATTTATTTTCGGGGCTCTGGCAGCTCGTTTCCGGTCTGGCTAACAGTCGAATATATGGGGTACAACGTCGTTCTTTATTATAACATTTCTCTCTATCAACTTAAAACGCATAAAATTTTTCATATCCTCTTCAAGCTATAACAAAATGGAAACTGAATGGTAAACACTTATAACTACAAAAAGAATAATAAAACTTACAGTAAGAATTAAGATGATCTTCACAACAGAAAAACAAATTTTGTGATTTCGGCATATCACGTGTAGGGGCCTTAAAAAACTTTTTCATACGTTAATAATCTCGAGGAATGGTTACAAAAATTTTGTTAGCTGTACTAACTAACTGAAGTACTTTTACAACCATGTACAAAACAACATTTGTTTTATTTTCCATACATAATAGATGCTTGTAAAACTACACAAATCACTTTTTGGTGCGACTTCTTACACCGTCCTTTCTACAAACACCACACAAAAGCTATTCCAATACAAGAATGATACTACACCATTAAACAGCACGCTCTTCGGTAATGTTTACATAACACTTGACGTCACGAGTTGAATAACCTTGGATACAAGCGTTTTAGCGGTGACTCCTAAGATTCGAATTTCAGACCTGAAATTCTTTACCTATTAATATTTTTTTTGTTTTTTTAACATGGCGTATGATATATATGCACTTCAAGATTCATTTTACGTAATTTTCAAAAAAAGTGATAATACCCAATTGTATCTTATGTTATCACATATATATGTATATGTACTCATTTTCTCATCATCTTGTCTTTATTGGCAGAATACTCATTAAAAAAAAATGATGAATTTGTTCATTAAATAATTATTTAAAATTGATGAATWGTCTTCAGTAATTAATTTTCAATAAATTCTTGTTAAATAACTTCACCAAGTATAATCCACAATACATTTATTCAGGTAAAGCGCTTTCGGTTAATATGCCATCGTCTGTACCCTATTACAAATTATTGGAAAAAATTATGACATTGTCAAAATTGTAAAATGAAACAAAAAATCTAAACAAGCAATCTTGACTAAAAATGGAAAACTACTTTCAAACCAGCAACATAAAAATTAGCTATATACACCTGAATGATTTAAAACTGAAATTTTACCTTTATTATGGACAAAACGGGAACATACACTGCCTACAGTAGAAAAAGCAATATTTATGTCTTTAGATGCAAATAATTTAGAAAGGTAAATGGAGACTTGATCAATAAATTAAGGGGGTACCAAATTTTAAGTTTTTTATCACATGTGTTAAAACTTAAATTTTGTCAGGTATTCTAAATTTCTTAATAGAAAAATTGTACTGTAAATACCTGACAAAATTTAAGTTTTCTTTTAACACGATCACATGTGATAAAAAAGTTAATGGTACCCCCTTGGGTTTATTGGTCAAGTCTCAATGTATCTTTCTAAATTATTTGCATCTAAAGACATAAATATTGCTTTTTCTACTGTAGGCAGTGTATGTTCCTGKTTTGTCCATAATAAAGATAAAATTTCAGTTTTAAATAATTCAAGTGTATATAGCTTTACATGTAATTACTGTAACTCTGTTTATATTGTTTTTTCCTTTCTTATTAGGGGAAATGAGCATCTAAAACAATTTGATAAGTATAAAAATACAGACATTGTAATTACAAATTTTTCGTTAGCGAATCACTTATTATCATTTAAAGAAATTTTAGAGATATACAAAATTTTAAAAGATTTTTGCAATTTCAGTTGTCCCATTCTAAATTTTTTATTTGAATGCTAATTTTTTTTTATATTGCTGGTTTGAAAGTAGTTTTCCATTTTTAGTCAAGATTGCTTGTTTAGATTTTTAGTTTCATTTTACAATTTTTACAATGTCATAATTTTTTCCACTAATTTTTAAATGGTACTGACGATAGATCAGCAAAAATGTTTGTCATATATCCACTGAGTGACAGGATATGATAAATGTCAATGTCAACGTAATTTTGTATTTTTTTTAAGTCTCTGATATATGTATTCATTGCTGGCATTGTGACGTGTCCTACAAAATGTATTATAATTTTCTTTGGACAAATAAAAATCTAATCTAATCTAATCTAATCCAAAATAAACTTGCTTACCAATTGTGAATAAAATATCTTGCAAACAAAAATAGCAGTCAAAAGAAACCAAGTAAAGAATAATGACTTAGAAGGACTATAAGTTCGTAAAGAGACAAAGTTGTACTAAGGTAAGCAATGTAATACACGGAGCTAGTATAAAGAAATTCATACTTTAAAAAATAGTAGGAAGCAGTGTCTCTAAGTTGTATGATACAGGAAACTTTCTGGAACACCTTTTTTCTTCATTTACTTTACAGCTAAGACAATAGTTTGTATAGGTCAGTTTCTATTGTTATCAGCTTCCAAACACAGACAAAAAGAAATTAGTGATATTTTAAATCACATTCAAAGTTAAAAGTGCACACTGCAAATCAAATTATTTTCACAATGTTTACTCTTATTAATAAGTCATAATAGGATATTTCATAAGCTACAAATATGATAATTGTTTTAAACTTCATTTAATATATTTAGCAGTATTCACATCAAGATTTTTGACTATATCGAGGTTCGTACCAAAATTCAGTTTTTCCATTGTTTATTCAGTTTCAATTTTATTTTGTTGTGTATCACAATTTTCTTCTGTTCTTCTGCTAAGCATTCCTGATCCATTTGAAAGTTTTTTGATTAATATCGGAATCCATATATTATTTTGAATATATGATAATGGACTGACATACTATACTATATTTGTTATGCTTTCACTTTCAATTCATGATCGATACAAACAATCCTAAATCAATTACAAACAACCCACTCGGTAATGATTCAGGAATGATTTGAATGATCCGAATCTACGCTATTGATTAAAGGATTTGAATAAAATCGAATGTCCCAGCTTTAGTGGCTGACAGTATTAAATAGCGGAGTTCCTATGAGAGAGCATTAGAAGCTGCATAGTTTTATATGCCTGCCCTTCGACTGCTGTTCGAAAGTGGCATGTTCTAAAAAAGCTAATCTGTTATATTAATAATAGAAACAAGAAATAGTAGAGCCGATGAACTGGCAGTTACAAAAACTATCAGTGAATTCTTTCTGTCCACTTTACATTAAAAGTACATTATTTGTGTTTATTTAATAACACGGTATTCATTACTAATTGTTTATTTGGGGAAGATTGTATAGGTTTCTTGGAAATTTGGGGATCCCTCTCCACTATGAGGTAGAAATGTATGTTTTAATTTAATATTAAATTGAGATGGCTCGTCTATTTATGGAAATATTCTGTCTGTGTGCTAAACATGAAAAATTGAGAATACTTCCATTGTTAATGTATTTGTAAATTTTAGATAACAGAAGATGACATAAAAAAGACTTACGGAGGTAGTTCAACAAGGAGCCATTATTCTGGTGCCTACAGCACAAATGCATATATGTTGATGTACCGTCAGATTGATAAAGAAAGAAACTGCTTGCCAATGTCAGTAGAAGACTTCCCTCCTCACATCAAAAAATTATTGAAAGATATGAAGGAAAAGGAAGAAAGTGATCGGATAAATAAAGAAAAAGAAAATGATATGGTGACACTTAGAGTATATTGTTATCATCCAATCAAGAATAGACTGGTAGACGTAAAGGTCGTTACTTTCATCGACTCAGATTTACAGGAAGCCGTAAAGGATGTGTATGACAGGCTTAAATTAGATGGGGTAGTGAAACTCGAAGATTGTCGACTTGTCAGCTATAACAAGAGCATAGATTGTATTGAATGCAGTTTTGATGACGAACTGATAAAGTTCTGCGATCTTGGACGAAAACTCAACCTGATCAGTAATGATTGGTTGTTAGAAATAAAGAAGCCAGGTGAGTATTAGGCTTTATAGGAGCAATAGACTGATGTGTTAGTGCTGAGAAGTAGGGGACTGAGAGTGCAGCTCAGGCAACCGGAGGTGACAAAGTCATAATACAGTGACATATGAACATGAAATTTTGTTATTACTTGACTGCATATACTGTGGTGTAGAAAACCAAACTAGCCTCATCGCAGGGTATCGTTTTCTAACCTCTCTCTCTTTAGAATGAACTTTGTAGTTGATTTATTTAAAAGTTACTTAAATTTTTGGGGTTTTTTCTGCAGCGATGGGTATCTAGGCATAATTTGCATCGTAATAAGCTGTTAAACTAACACTAAATTGTGAACAGCCCTATTAACAGAATATGGCGGTGACAAGTTTTTGTTTTTATTCATTAAGAAGGAGTAAAAATTATGCATACATTGTAATGACACAAATTGAAGAAGACAAAAGTCGACCTCCAACTATGAAGCAATATTTATTATACAGTGTAAAAGGGGGGGGTAAAAACTTATTTTTTTTTTAAATGACGAAATAGCTAAGAAATTGTGAATAATCAATGAAACTACAGGTATGTAAAATTCTCCATAAAATTTGATTTTTGAGTTGGTCCTTTAGAAAAAATACATCCCATTTACGGAATGTTTGCAAGAATGGTATGAAAAGGAGAAAAAAAGGTTTTTTTGTCGAGGAAATAGCAATATAGCTAAAAAACAATTTGACCAGTATACATCTATGTATGTAAAATTTTCACTAGTTACTTTCTTGCGTCCTGGTCACAAAAATGCATCTCATTGGTATAAAAGTGGTGAAGAAAGTTGAAAATTCAGTTTTCTTATTCTTAGTGAAAAGAATCTAAAAAGAATAAATTGATTAATAAAATTTCTATTACATAGGGGTTCAGAACTATCTAGAGGATTTTATTAATATTAATTTTTTTCCTGAGGGGACAGCGTAATGGGGGAAAATTTCCATCGAAGGACACCATTGTTACCTGTATTCCTGCATTTTTTAGATTTTTTCGTCAATTAGATGTAAAAAAAATAAATCCAAAGGAGTTGATTTTTTGACCCTTCCCCAGCTAGGAGAGCGGGAGGGTCGTTTTTGTTATGTAACTACTTTAATAATAATTTATTTTGACAAAAACTGTTGATTTAAAGACCTGTAATCCGTTTCTTGCAGGAACACACTTTAAGGTTCACAAAAGAGGGGGTGTGAAGATGAAAGTCTATATGGTTAATCTAGATACTGAAGATTTGGATGGACCTGTTATTCTACGTGTTAATCCTGAAGAAACTGTTGGAGAATTTAAACAAGTATTAGCAGACATGTTGGATTTAGTTGCATCTACGGTGAAGGTTAGTAGCTTCAAACACAGTCAGCTAGATCAGTAGAAATTTTTTTTATTGTTTCAGCTGGCTCAAGAAATGTTAAACAACCCGCCACAATATTTGGACGATGATTCAGAACCCCTGAAGTTTGATCCAAATTTTCCAAACTGCTATAAGATGTATGTCACGACAGCGCTATTAGACAATGATCCTGATAAGGAGTGCCTATTTTCTAATCAATTTCTGAAAGTCGTGGAGCGGTTTGCTAATGTGATTTGTTTAAATGTTACATTACCTGAGACGGATATAGGTGAGTGGTTGAATGTTACAAATAATGTTGTAATTTGTGTTGAAATTAGCCCACATTCTATTTCCTTGTACTGAATTTCCATACTTCGTGTTAAAACTGCGCAGATCGATGCACACTAACCTGTTTTACCGTTTATGAACAAAACGTTCACAGAACCTACTTTTCGAACCTAGGCAATAAGCAGGATTGTGAGATTAGGCAGCTTTTGTACCGATATCGGCGAAATAAACTTTTGAATAGAGGCTATCTGTTATTTTGGGCTGACTTCCTACTACCAGCTAACTAATACATCAACATGAAATGCAGTTTTAGGCCTCTTACAATATGTATATTGGTGTGAGTAAACTTTTGACAACCCCGGGAACGTGATGTGTTTATGCTTTCATGGAATTGTGTACCTTGTTTCCCTATTTTGTTATGGACAAGTTCAAACAATTTTTCAAATGAAGCATTGTTCATTTGTAGAAAATTTTTATATGCTGCTGGATCTTCTATTAGTAGCAGCTCTTCTTTCAGCACATTTAAGAATCCATGAACATTCATTCTCCTTGCAATATCATTGTTAGTATCAACGCTGATGCATTTAATATTTTTTTTTCAGTCAACAGGCATTTTTTTACTTTTAAAAACAAATTGTGGTAATTCAGGGTGACCACAAACACAAACAACAGTAAAAGTAATTGTTTATGAGTGGGTTACGTCTAAGATCTACTTTTTTTTTCTAGCACTAGAATAGGCCTTACGTTGCATTTGCCATTGTATAAAGACGGAATTTAATAGATTACGGTTAGATTAGCTTTAGGTTAAGAAAATCACGAATAGAACTACAAAATGGCGCACGCGTACGTATTGAAATACTTACTGAAAAGAATTTGTAATTACAAATTGAGAACAAAACCCAAAAATTTTCAGTATAATAATTTTAAGAACTTATTTCAATACTTAAATAAGTATAGTGGCAAACGGCTCCTTGTATTGGTAAAAAATAAGTTTTTTTTTTTATTTTTCAAAATAATCTTGAATCTGTCTATTTTATTATTATGAAAATGATGGCAATATTTGATGGTCTACATAGCTTTGTTGGATCACGGCAAAACATTTGGAAAAATGTCACCATCAGATAAAACTGGTCATAAATTTTTCCAAAATACCCTGTCAGTATAGACAGTAGTGTGGTTCTTAAGGATAATAATAATAATAAACCGCTTTATTAATCCTGCAAAATGAATCAACTACATATTACACCATAATCTGCAACACATATTCTTTGTACAATTTCTTAAATTCTTATGGCGTATTTGCTGCTTTCATGTTATTTGGCAAAAGCCGAAAACCATTCTTTGCTATCACATTTTGACTGAACGGTGATCTAGAAAACTCTACATGTAAATTATCTGCACCATGTGTATAGTGGCTGTGTGTCTGTCTAACTGTAACTACATCACATTTTTTTTATTTACTAAACAGTTCAAAATGTTTTATACAAATATAAGGACATTATAATACAAACGTTGCTTAACACTCATGAATTACAAGGTATTTAACATTGCCTGTACACTATTGTATCTATTACATCTTAAAATTAGGCATAACATTTGTTTTTTTGTTTTTGTAGTAAATTTAGCTCAGCCTGCTTTACCATAAATAATACTGTACCACAATAGTGAATAGCAGGTTCTATTAAGCTTTTATACAACTGTCTTTTTGTTTTCCTATTGTCTTGCCATTTTTTTTTGTTACAAAAGTCAAATGTGACTTAAATTTAATCTTATGAACAGTTTCCAATCCTGTTCTGTTTATATTAATATTAGCATTTATATCATTAACTTCCCTATTTAACACTTTGTTTAAGAGAAACATTACCTTTGATTTATTTATATTGATACTCTCTGTTTCTACTGAGCCAATCGGCTAGTGTACCTACTTCTACCTGCAATATCCCAACAACTCTTTTAACACTATTATCCACTACATAAATTAGCAAATAACTGTATTTTACAATTTTTTGGTAGTGTTAACATTATCATTAATATAAACTAAGAACAGTAACGGCCCCAATAGTGATCCCTATGGTACACCACTTGCTGTTTCAATCTTTAGGAAAGTACATTTCCCAAATCGCAATAATCGTCTTTTTTTCTAATACACCCTTCCGTTATTTACTTTAAGATAATCTAATAATTGTTTTTTCACCACTAATTCTAGCAGACGTACATTCACAGGCAACATATTTATTGGCCTAAACGCTTCACCTGTCACTGCATTAGGTTTTTTGCAAGGTATTATAAAGAGGTTTTCCATTCACTTGGAAATGTTCCCTTTTCTAAAGAGCTGTTAATAACATTTGGGTACTTTTCACCTATAACTTCAAAAGCTAGTTTTAAAATTCATCAATGCTACTTTGTGTATTAGGTAATTCTTTAGCTACTTTTTGTAATTCAGCAAATTCTAGCAATTAAAACCTGCTCCATTTCACATCTGAATTGACATTGTTAAGTGTATTCGGTTCATCTATCACTATTTCATCAAAAGTATGCAAGATCTCCCCTATAATGTCTGCAAAATATTTGTTTAATTTTTCTGCAATTTCAGCCTCATTTGCAACACCACTTCATCAATTATCACTTCTGAACTTGTTGTATTCTGTCCCGTAACCAGCTTTTTCAGCCTTCCACATTTTTTGTTATTGTTTCTGTTTTTTCGCTCTTCTAATAGTTGCTACCTCTCTGTTTCATTTATTTTTATATTCCTCCCAGGTGTGAGCAGTCTTAGTTACAACCGCCTTCTTATAGCTATCATCTCTTTCCCTCATTGTTTTCTTAATCTCCTCCTTTATCCACTTATTCTTCTTCATTCTAGAACCGCATTTGTTAGTTGTGCTGCACTTTTAATCACTCCTTCGTATTTTATCTGAAACAGTATCTATAAATTTTTTCATTTTAATATTTTCTAAAAATATTGGTATTGTCCACATTTATCAACCAAAAATATACTTCAGAAATGAAATATTTTAAGGCATTTATGTATCTATCAACAAATCAATAAGTTTTTGTCGAGTTTAAACTGAACGATTTTAAACATTACCTTATTCTTAAATATTGTATTCACCAAGTTCTTTCTTCTGCAGTTACCCTAGAAAACCTGTCTATACCACCACTGGATTTAAATCAGAATTTGGATAAAGTCGATATGGGTGCAGGGGATAGACTGACTAATTCACCAAATTTGACAGTGTCACCTCGGCCAGGAAGTACTGGTTGCATGGAAGGTTTTGGTGACCAGAGCAATAGTGAAGACAGTAGTTTATCAGACAGTGATCGAACTCTTGTGGGTGATGCTCCAGGTAGGAAACTTTTGTGCTTTCTGTATATTACTGTAACATTTTGGAAGTACGTTTATAAATTTAACTCAGGAGACAGTGCATGATGTGTATATCTGGTGTAGGATCGGGGTTATTGGCATTAAGAATGGTGGCTGTGTGTGTACGTGTATGAAGTCTGAACCGTTAATAAATTTATAAAGTTGTTTTTTCTTTTGCCTGTTGATTTTAAAATATCCCATTATTAGACATGCTCAAATAGTATGCCCTTACTAACAAGTTTTTTTGTGTGTTTGGGTAGATGTACACCAAAAAAACATGTAGCTTAAAATTCTTAACTTTGATTGTGCAGTGTATAGCTTCATTCATTGCATTGTGTAAGTGGGTTGGACTGCCTTTTCCAATACTTAACCATTTATCCCCCTGTATAAGACTTGCTCCTCTGTAATTTGCATTTAATACAGTTCCATTTTTTTCTGTGTTATTGGCCAGTCTCTGCCCCTTATGTCTTTCTTGTTTTTAGTTTCTACAATTAGTTTTATTTGAATGTTATTATTTTCAATATAATCATTTATAACGGGTATCCTTGGTCTATAACTGTTAATGTTGGCATTAACTATTTTAAAGTTAGTCATTGGTAAGTCGGTATTGTGCATTATTAGCAGTTTCTATTTTCCGTCAATGTTATCAATTTTGTAGTTTTGTATGAATCTTTTCTTTAATTTTATGAGGAATTCTTCTGCCTATATATTTTGGATTGTTTATTTTATTTGACTGGAGAATAGATATGGTTTTTCTTGTGATTTGTTACTTAATGTCACTTACTTTTTGGTTAACACTTTTATTTGTACATTTTGTATACCTTTTATTGGCTTATTTGGTCAGCTTTTTCTATGACACTGCTAGATTTCAGCTGAGTGCACAATTGTTTCTTGTACATGTATATTGGAAAAATCTATTGCAGGGTATTGGTGGTGGATCATCAGGGTAAACTACATAATGTTTGTGTTTGAAGAATATTCGCTCATTTATTTTCTTAAAGGAATTCTCATCCCCAGTAATCACTCTTATATAAGAAGATACTTTTTTAGTCACTTTCGTGACCATTCTCTTACAAAATCTGTGACTGATTTGATTATCTTGGATTTCTTCTTCTACTGAAGTCATGACTGCACAGTATTTAGGCTGATGTCTCTTTATATGAAACTATAGTTCTTTCTTTTATCAAGTTATTTAAGCTGTTCTTTATTTCATTTTTAGTGGTATCTGTTGTAAATAGTAGTCCTATTTCGATTTGTATTATTACATCTATTGAATGCTGATATATTTTGTCCTAAATGTCAGTTATTTGAAATATATTTATATGTATTGTTTGGAGCAATGTAAAACTTTCTTATATACTTTAGAGGTGATTTCTTACTTCCACATCCCATAGATGGGAAGATTAAATAGCGAATAAAATTTTCAAAATTTTTTATTTGCTCAATTGCTTTAAAATGCTTGGAAACGTCCAAAAACAAAATTTGAGCAAAAAATTTATTGTCTGTGTGTCAGTCTGTCTGTCTGTCTGTGTTTGGACATGATAACTTTCTAAAGACTACATATGAGCTTGAAATTTGACATACATATAAATCTTAACTACCCAAAGCGACCTATTGTTTTTGGGGTAAGTAGGGTATAGGGAAGGGAATGAAATTGGGGGGTAACGTTTTGCAAATTTTAATTTTTTTCTTCTTTTAGTATGTAATTATTAGTATAATTGCTAGTATTATTCGTCCCTATAAATTTTCGGTGCAGCAAACTGTTTAGAAAATATTAGCAAAAAAGCATCACTTAAAAAAACTGTTTTTCCTAAATATCTCAGAAAATACCTAATGTATTCAAAAAGTGCAAATACAATAAAGAAATTTACTTATCTTGGATTTATGTAATTTTTTTCTTTTTGAAGTGTTTAGTCATGATTTCATATAAATGTTTGTAACATTTTAGTGATATATGTTATTACTTTACTTCTTGTATACTTCTTTCTTAAATAAATAAAAATGAATAACCCTCGTACTTACTAATTTGCTGTGTTACTGTTAGTATATATAAATAAGGATATTTTTTGTCTCTGCCTGTAGGTGACTGCTTGGCATTACTTTCAAGCAGTTCCGATTCACCTGCTGATCAACACATGGCTTCACCTTCAGATCCTGCTGAAGACACCTACAATCATGAAATATTCTCATCCTCATATGGAGAGATGCATTGGGACAACGAGGAGGCACAAGACATTTCGCACAATTCTTCCAGATGTTACTTCAAGGCTGTGCCAATAACGACCTACAGTAGTGAGGATGTTGATACGGATGCTCCGAGATTGTATAAAGTACTCTTAGATAAATACATGACGTTGGGTCAATTTAAGAAACATATTGAGCCTATAGTTGGAGTTCCTGTAGAATATTTCAAATTCTTTAGGAGGTACAACAGTCAGGATAGTGACATCGAATGGACCAGCCTAACGGACAACTTCGTCACGTGTAAGGATGGAGATTGTGTGATGATCAAATTGGGTCGCGTTTTGAAAAAGGACGAGTTCATCGGTAAAGTTTTCCTTTTGGCACCCAACAACTCCTCCGAGCCTTTCAAGTTTCTCTTCGAACACATCTTCTCGAAAGGACAAACGGTTGGATCCGCCAGGAAGGAAATAATCCTGCAGGCTAAGAAACAACACATGCTCGATGTGCCATACAATCGAAGCAGGTTGAGGAAAAAGTGCTGGAAGATGGCGGCCAAAGTTCTTTTGGACGATCAGAAATTCGACGACATCAGCGTCGGCAGCAACTTTGAGGTGTGCCTGCAGGAGCTGCCCGGTCCGGAGAAGGTCACCAGCATCAACCAGCTGGTGCTGTTCGTCAGACGGTGGCGTCCCTCTACGCTGACCTTGGATCCCGTGCATGAAGTTGTGCTGGACGAATGCCTGGTGTCAGATTTGTATCGTAAAATATCGGAAGAGTCGGGTATACCGGTGGTGAACCTCGAGATCGCCTATCAGAAAAACTCATTTCCTTGTGATATAAATGTACTGAGTGTTAATGAACTTGAGTGGGATCCCACTGTGTACAGTTTAAGAGATTGTCCTTTTCAAGTGTATGATGATGGACATATATTTTTATACAGGTGAGTTTTTTTTACTAGAAAATGAAGGTGAATGCTTTTAGCATCCATAATGTTAGATAATATGTTTTCGAAAGGATCGCTGTCACTATAAAACACTGACAAAAAATTATTAATTTGACGTTTTGATTACGACTGTAATCTTTGTCAAAGAAGAGAACCTTAAAATATCGTCTGACATGAGTTCAAACAAAATTTTGAAAGTAAATAAACAAATCACCAAGGAAGCCTAACTCTTCTATACTCTTGTATTCAAAATTTTCCACAAACAAATTGGCCAGTATAGGAGTTAGAGGAGAATCCATTGCACAACTTGAACCTGTTTCTAAATTGTATTATTTGTCCAAAATCCATAAAACTAATGTTCCGTTAAGACCTATAATCAATGAGATTGGCAAAAGAAGATGATATTTTAATTAGTTGTGATGTGGTTTCTTTATTTACAAAAGTACCTATACCGGAAATGATGATATAATTAAATCTGAATTTAATAGAGATCCCGTAGGTGACACGATAGCCAGATCATCTGAACACTGTTTAAAGTCATCTTATTTTTTATGGAACGGTGATTTTTATGAACAAAAATCAGGTTGTGCAATGGGTTCACCTTTAAGTCCTATAGTGGCCAATTTGTTTATGGAAAATTATGAAGAGGTAGCGATCAACAGTTTTCAGTTTAAGCTAAAATGTTGGTATAGTAGTGCAATCTCCTACCGTTTTTACAGCCCTGCAATATTATTTACCTTTCATTTACAGGCACAGTTTCACGGCCTTCATAAATCAAACTCTCTCTTTATAATTTTGGGAATTTCCAGTGCCATCCTCAAAAAATCGGACTTAAATTTATGGTAATAGGATTATTTGCGGCAATTTATGGGGGACAGCCTGCTGTTCGAGATGATTGATAAATTTTATTGCAGGGTTGTAATAACGGTACGAGAATTGCATTACTATATATGTATGTAGATAATACTATAGAAGAGTTAGGTTTCTAAATCATTCGAACAGTTAAAATCATTACATAAAATTTATTATGGAATTAGTAAGCAATGGTAGTTTAAATTGGATATCCAAATTTACGGAGTAAACACTGAACAGTTAGGATACAAGGTTTACAGAAAACCAACACACACAGATGGATATTTACATGCCACATCTCACCACCCTCCCCCTCGAAAAACAGTCTTATAAGGATGTTATTTGTTAACAAAAAGATATTGATCATCTCAAATCAGTGCTAGTGAGAAATGGTTATAGCAATAAGAATATTTCGTAAATTGTTAATAAAAGTGTAAATCAAGTAAATTCTCAGCCAGAACAAAGTAAATTAAAGTTGTTTTTCTTATGTACAAGGCCTTTCGAAAAAATTAAAGACAATGCTTAGAAAACATATTTTGGTTGTTGTTAGTAGGTATAATAATTTATATAAAATTTTAAGTTCTACTAAACATAAAGTAGATTTAGAAAGTGAAGGTGTTTACAAAATCACTTGTTCTTGGTCACCCTAAATGCTCTTATTCCGTTCTTGTAAACCGTTCCGTCCCATTGGTTAAAATATCCTTTGTGGCAGCGATCACATCGGGCTTGTACTTCTTTGCCAGCATGAAATTTTTTCAAGAAAAGTAAAAATAAAGTAAAAGCAAAGTAAGAGGGGGCTAAGCCAGGCGAGTATAGGGCAAGGGTACCAATTCAATCTGCAACTCATTAATTTTTGTCAGCAATAATTGCAGGCGAAGAAAAAATTTTTATTTGGTAATTGGGTCTTTTTTTTAATGTATTTTTTTTAGTTTATTAAGTTGGGTTTTGTATCACCTGTTTTAAGACAATCAACTAATAGGATGCCTTTGGCATCCCAAAAAACTGAAATTAAAACCTTTCTGGCCGACGAAGCTGTTTTGGCCCTTTTCAGAGCAGGTTCTCCTTCAGCCCTTTAGGGCCGGTTGCACAAACGCGGATCAAAGTTAATCCGGGTTTAATCCGAGGTCATTGCCTGGCAATGTCATGAATTCGGTGTTCTGATTGGTGTTGATAAAGCAATGACCGCGAATTAAACCCGGATTAACTTTGATCTGCGTTTGTGCAACCAAGCCTTACTGTTTCAATCGCTGCTTTGCTTCTGGGTATAGTGGTTAATCCACACATCGTCCATTGTAATAAATCGTCATTGTACAGTTTTGCTTTTAAACAAGCCTAAACACTCTTCCGAAACAGTTTTGCTCCAGTGTGAGATGTCATGGCGGCACCCATTGCACAGATAACTTCCTCATCCCCACAACTTGACAACAAATTGAAATTAATAATTAATTCAGCTTTTTTTGAACAACATTTATTATAAATTTATTTGCAAATTTAAACTATCTTTTAATATTTCATTTCCAAATCCTCAGTTACCACTCTAAGCTTCCATCCAGCAACTTTCTTCCAACTTGAAACAGGTTTTTACCTTAATTTTAAAGATAGCTGGAGGTTTGCTTCAAGATTGGCAACAATCGTCATTCCTTTTAAGTATACCCCTACCGTGTCAAAATCTGGAATATATAAATTCAACTATATGTGTTGCAATGCGGTCTACATAGGCCAAATTGGCAGAAAATTAAGCACACATATGCGTGAACATGTAAGACATCAATGCTAAACTCAGTTGTGATACACGACGCACCTTCATTCTTCGCGAATCATATTATTAGATTAAAACACTGTTTTAGTCCAACTACTGATTTATACTATTCTACCGTTGCAATACAGGCTGCACGCTAAATCTTTTCGAGATCTTAGAAATGCTTGTTGTTATCATGTGATCCTTCAAGTGCAAGTGCAGTTCAATGTTACTAAAAAATTTTCCCATTCACAGCTCCCAAACGTAATTAGTAGTTACATTTTGTTTTGTATCACAATTTTTGATTTCAATTAACATGAATCTTTAATTCTTCTTTATGAAAAATATACTTGAAGTGTAATCCACTTTATTCTTTTAATTGTATGTTTTTCGTATGTTGCATATGGCCTTGTTTGATTTATATCTTCCTTTTTTTTTGTTTCTTACTATAAAACTTATTGCCTCAAATAAATATTGATGTATTGTCTTGTAATATACTATTACATGAGAGTTGTAAGAAGCATATTACACTGAAGTGGAAAGTTTGTCTTACAACTCCAGTAATGTACTATACTTTTTCTATGATGCCTATATTATTATAATATTGCCCTTTTTTCTGCAAATACGAATAGGTTAATGACAGTAAGTGTGACAGTAAATGACTGTAATAACAAAATATTGACAGACATCAGATCAACGTTGAGAATGGGGTTCATTGGATATAGTTTCTTACAATCGCTTACAATAATTGGAACGTTTTAATTTTCATTTATTGTTATTTTATATAAGTAAATACCTTTTGAGTGGCAGAAATATCACCCAAAAGTCTGCACATTTAGAAAAATTTTGTACAAACATAACTAACGAATTATTTCCTGTGATATTTCTAATTACCGGAAATGGCATAACAACATGTGATCACTTTGTCAAAGTTGAGACTGTAACGTAATAAAAAAAAAAATTACGTGCTTGTAATTATTTAACAGTGTGTGCAATAACGAATGTACTAATCAAGTATATTATGAGCAATTTACTAATAAAGGGTAAAAAATATTTCAAGCAGGGCAGATAAATTCTGTTTTAACCCATCCATGTAGTAAAATTTCTATATGTGTATATTCATACATTTCTTCATTTCAGGGATAGCCGGGAAGAATTAAAAGAACTGACACCCGAGGAAAGGAAAGAAATCCAACAAAGGGAAAATTCACGGTTGGGTGTATATAACTATAGMGATAACCGCCTGTCTAGAAGAGAGAGGGCACTAGTAATTCATGTAKATGATAATTCGCCTAGTAAATCAAACGATACTTCTGGAGACTGACATGCCATTAATAAAAATCAGTATAATTCGTGGCTGTATTGCGTTTTGAGCTAACATGCCGTCAATATCATCAACCAAATATTGAGTGTGGACTGTTTGTAATTTCATCAGTATCAGCTAAGTTTTATTTTTTATGTTTTTTGTTACAGATTTATTATAGTTAAAGTATGTTTTGTTTTGTATACTGTTTCCATTATTACTCGTCTCTTTCATAAAGTTTCTCTGATTTACTATGAGCGGTGGTGCATTGTTGCCATCACTTGTCAAGCTTATCAACCTCTTAGATAGTTACTTTAATCTTTTCACTTTTATGTCATTGGTGTGATGCAGTTTTTGATACAATATTCAAAGAAAGCGGTACTTTATATGCCATGTTTCATTACCACGAAAACTTCAGCAAAAGAGTCTTGTATTGGTATTGCATTTGCATTAAGTAATGGTTACATATTTGAAGAAAGGTTACCTTTTTAACATATCATGGAGATATTTATTTTTGAAACTCAGAGCAATTCTTTTGTTACTTTTAAAAAAATATGTACTGTGTATATTGTACTGTCTAATGATAGTTTTTTGGACTTTATGTTATTGTAATAACTTTTTCATTGTATCTGAAACTTGTATTCTTAAATGATTTTAAATTGTAATTTGATTTATGCATGCACATATTCTGGAGGTATTTGCTGGAACATGTAACTATTAAAAATAAAAATATTTTGGACAAATTTTGTGTCAGAAACTGTTACATCTTCATTTACCATGTGATTGTTGATAAATGGATATCTAAGTGAGCCCTATTTGATGACCTAATTGGCCTGTGGCCTATTGCTATTGCATTTCTTTTATATTGGGAGTTCATCCTGGCCTTGCTTCATCTACCAGTTTGTAAAAACGATCAATTTATTTATGACTGAAAATAAATTGTTTACCTATAAAACTTTTTTGTATTTCTTTATCATTGTACAACCATTTACTATCCTATTCACATATTTGACATCGAATGCCTTTACATCAAAATACAGTATCAAAACAATAAATATATCACGAAATTTGTAATACATTAAAAACTATTTCATTGCGACAATAGTACGAACATTTACAGTTACAGTGTAGATCATACAGAAGCAGTAAATGCTGGTTGTTGTTTCCTGGAAACTAAAGTATGAATTGCACGCTGTAATAAAAAATACTCAGGAAGATCTTGGAGGGATGTTGGAATTCATCACATACATCAAAAGCACAAATATCAACTTTCTCAAAAGGTAGGTAACATCTTTTGTTCTTCAAACATTTGAGGACATGATCAGTGCTAATTTTCTATCACCATTTGTATATGACTAATGGCACATGATGTTTTACTTTGAGGTATGTTATTACTGTCCAGTCAATTTGAGTTCCCAATTCAACCCTATCGTCAGGTTTTTACCATTCATCCTTGAACTTTAATCATTTTGGTTCTCAAAAATTATCAGAGATAAAAATTGGACTAATTTATTTTGATGATATAATATACAATAAAAAGCCTGTAGTAATTGAAGTCTAATGTAATTTATAAACAGGCATTACATGAACAGAGGCGGAACGAATCATTTAATTAAATTTTTTGATCTGTCACGTTGATAGTCGGGGGTAGATCAATTACTCTGTTACTCCCGTGCGGGGTTGACTGCTTTATTAGAGATAGGACACACATCACATAATTGGGTAGAGTTCAGTACTACATGTTACAAAGGTTTATTGTCACTTATARTCTCTTARGAGCTTTAATTATTCCCRGGATTTTTTTGAGTGCATCCAACATCATATTAATTTGTCCTAGTGTGATGCAAACTTTTAAAAATTTTTTTAGATTCATTAAAAAGGTTTCTTTGTTTATAGTTTAAGTGATCAAACTTTGCAGTTTCTTATCGGCGGAAGTATTGTTATACTATGATACCACCACAACCAACGTTTTAGATAGCCGTGCTCAGCATAATTTGGTAACAATGCTGAGACCGAATTTCCATTTATTTTTAGACAGGAAAGCAGACGATTATATATAAAGGGTTTACCATTTACACTTGTATAGATAGTGTTGACAGTAAGTAATATTACAGTGATCCTATGAAGTGAAAATAGTGTTGTCCTCTGGAAAATTGTTGTGAAATACCACAACTTACCGGTCTACCAGCTGTGCAAATCAAAGCAGAATTGAAGACCTTGCAGCAATAAGGAGGCAACTCCACCTTTGGCAAGAATGAGTTAGTTGCGTAGTTTGATGGGCTTGTTCCAGCTCCATTGATTGGTGCGACAACAGGAGAGTATCCACAATGCACAACTGTGTAGTTTATAAGATTTAAATTTTCCACCCATTTCAACAAACCTCAAAGCATAAATCTGTTTTGTGTTGCTTCTGTAAAGTTATCGAAAACGGAACTGCCTCCTTGTTGCTGCAAGGTCTTCAATTACGATTGGTGAATGTAAGTACCATTTACAGCGTCAAGGATGAATTATACATATAGCTGATATTTACATAAGCTACCGCTGTATTGCAGCTTACTCAGATACCAGTTCTGCAACTCGAAGCAAAATTAAGGTTTGCCCACAGGAGACTGGTATAGGCCAGGCTTCGGTGACTGCAGTGGTTGGGCAGAATGGTAGAAGAATGCAAGGTAAAATATACTTTATGTAAGCGACCACATTTCGACAGTTGTATTTCCAACCACTGCAGTCACCAATGCCAGTCTGTTGGTAAGAGACTGCACAGTCTCGAATGGTTATATGTGCAAACTGTAATTCTGCTTCGAGGTGCACAGCTGGTATTCGAGTAGGTTCTTATATATTGCAACAATTTTCCAGATGATAACATTATTTTCAGTTACCTAATAGGATCGCAATAATATTGCTTACTATTAACACCATGTATTTCAACGCCATACAAGCGTAAAACATTGTTATGTCTAATGTAGGTTGTAGATACCACATATATGTCAAAAAACCATAATTTTAAGGTCACAGTTTGACAAAATATGTTTGAAACATAGTAAGCGCTGGCTACTTTCTTGTTGTAAGGACTTTTCATATTAGGCTACGAAAAACCTTTTTCTATTTGCAACCTGCTGTCAAAAGTATTTATTTATTTTGTAAATCAAAACAGTGTACCTTTTGAGCACTTTAAAAAAAAGAAAGTGAATTTATAAATATTTGTATTCCATGAGTTCATATTTCAATATAATATGTTCAGTTGAATCTTTTACGTGCTCTAAAATATACAGCATCTCTTTACTGTTGAATTTCTTTTACCACTACCTCTCGAAGACTGTTGATGTTATTTAATTTAATATGGTCTACTTTATTTTCAATATTACTCCAAAGTAAAAAGTTGAGTGGTGTAAGGCCAGGAGATCTTGCTGGGCAAAGTACAGTACTGTTCATTCCAATCCACCTGTGTAAAGCTTCAATTTAAGTATCTGTTTACTATCTTTGCATTATGCGCAGGCACACCATCGTGTTGAAATCAACAGCCCACTGCTTTTAAAGTTGGCAAATTATCGCCTCTTCGATCTCAATCTGCAACAACCTCAACTAACTGCCTGATGTAAAAGATTCTCCATAAAGTACTAGACCCCAAATCATTGTTCCTAAGATTCCTCATCAAACATTAAATCCAAATAAGCAATGTTGGAATTTTGTCTTTAGAACAAAATTTCAGATCTGTATCATATTTTCTTGTAAATCCTTCACAAAATTGCACATATCTGTTAGCATCACATTGGCTAATAACTAAAGGAATAAATTTTAGAATTCTGTGAATTGTAGACGTTGGCACATCAAAATTTTGTGCTTTTCCACCACGCTTTGTATTACTTACATCGGTCACTTTGTTCTCATTAATGGCTCTTAAAGGATTTTGTTTTTAGTTTATTGAATGCACCGTATGCTTTCAAATTCACTTTCAATCTCCTAAATACAGATTTCTTTAGTTGCCTTCTTTCTGGAAATTTGTACAAGCCTGGCTTCGATGCACAATATCCATTTTAGACAATATAAAACAGAAGTATTTTAAACATGCAGAAGCACTGCTGTATTTTATGAAATAAAAAAGAAAAACAGTTTTTGCATAGTCTACTATGAGAACAGTACTAAAAATAGCCAGCATTTACAATGTTTCACACATTTTGGTCGAATTTCAACATTAAAATTAAGATTTTTTTTGTCACATATTTGCTAATAAGTAAAGCACATAAAATACCCATATCTGATGAATACTTCAGTAATACTTTGCATATTGTAAAGTTAAGTATCATAAATTTGATACCAAAATAAATATTTAAAAAAATAAGCTACAATCCATGAATTCGCATTTGAAAAGGGTCTTAACAATGTGAAAATTACAACCTTGAAAAATATATAACGTTTAACTATTTAGCTTGGTAATGAATCTTGTACATTTCATCCCATTTCTATCATTTACTGCCTTAGAGATACACATCTTGTACATTATTCAGTGGATACACTGTATATTTTATTAGCTGGTGCAGATTTTATTTTTTATTTTATTTTATTTTTGTAAATCTAAAATACTGAAAGATTGAGAAAAAAAAGATCAAAGCCTTGCCAAAAAATTAATAACACTGCTCTCTTGCTTATTTATTTATTTCATGTTTTTAAGCATGAATCGTCATTATACCCCGTGAAATTCACTTTGTCTCTTCCAAATAATTTTATGAGTTGATTCTGTCTGAACAATCCAGCAATTCACCGCTTCATTCTAAAAGGTAGACCATTTTGAATTTGTAAAATAATCAATGCCACATTTTAAATGCTTCCCTCATTAATGTTTCAATATTGCACTCCAATTTCGCTGCATGCGTTAAGGTACAATAACCAAATGGCCTAAATTGCCAGTGCAACGCAAAGAACCTAAAACATAACACGCGTATCATACATAGTCCGAAGGAACATTAGTATTTTCACTAATTGCTGCTAGCCTCGTGGTGTGTTTTTTGTTTTCCGTTCCACTAGAGTCCCACACCGGAAGAGTAGATAAGCCGACCACTTCGTATGCTCGTTCAGGCATTGTAGTCACTGATAAGTCAGAATAGTATGCACTACTTGGCGCACTGGACACTGGAGCGTCAGGATCCGCGTAGGCTGAATTTTGATACGCTGGACTATGGTTGCCATCTCCGGCTGCACTCTCCCGGTCTAGCTCTGCATATAAAGCTTCTTCGACAGCGTTGTACGGTTCCTCCATGTGCGTGTAGTGGTTCTCAGCTGCAGATGGAGGAGCACTGGCCAACTGTGATGGCACTGAAGTGGAGCGACGGGACAGCCACGACCAAACTCCTGTGCTGCTGCTAGATGGATTGGATGGTCTGGGTCGCATGAAAGGAGCTGAAGATGATCCGTTGATGGCTTTGTTGTCAGGGGTGTTGATAGGCGGGCGATTCATAACTGATCTGTTCAAGTTTGTTTCATGACTTCCTTCTCCTCTTGGTTCTGCAAAGTATAAATCAGTATTATTGTTGTTAGTCATTGTTTCAAAATCTCTTATAATAGCAAAACAAGCGAAACACATAGGGCCACAAAGTTGCTGATAAAGTTGTTGATAAAGGAGCGGACAAATTATTTGAATAAATGGGTGAATCTCAGAAAATGGCTTTTAAATAGCTTTATGATTATTGCCGCTCTTAGAGCGATCCTTTGGCCCGTGCAGCTTTGGGAATCCAAAAACGTCTAAGCAGGTCCGTATTCTGAAAATTTTATTTATTTATTAAACACATATCTTTCGTATGTGATATTTATTTTTGGCACAAAGTATTTGACAAAACATTTCGAACAATTTTGTTTTTTTTTCTTTTTGACTCATCAGGTTAGACATGTTATAAATTTCAGCTGCGTCAAGTCCAATAACGGTCATGAAGATTGCAGCTTGCACTTCTGGACACTTGTTGGCTACGCTGATGGCGGTTGCGTACCATTCAAATTGCTAAAATCATCGTTCCTATTATTTCATCAAGTTTAACTAATTGTTTATACAGCTAAGTGTTTAGATTTGAAACTAACGCATCTTTTGCGTCTATGTACGTGTCGCTTATATCCCTTCATCTTGATTTTCATCGGTGTTCAGCATTTTGCAGCAACATTAGAGATGGCTTTGTTTTTGATATTTTCTTTTTTGCCTGGCTTGTTAAGTTGATTTTGGCATCATGTAAGGTAGTTAAGTCTATATACAGAGAGCCCTAAGCATGAAGGATGGGAACGATCGTTATCCTTATAGTAGTCTTTGGAGAGTTATCATAGTCTTTAGTCTTCAGTATCTTATTTCAAGATGATAAATGGCGCTCAGGGACTTAACGGAAAACATTATGTGACATCACTATATAAATAACTTTATTCAAATTTTTATCGTTGGTTAATGGATGACGGTACTATCGTACTCAAAGAAATCTACACTACACGAAAGGTAAAATTCCCTCCATATTTCTAATGGGCATAATAATCACAAAAAACTGCTTCAAAGGCTTCATCCTTCACGTCTATGTGAATAGAAGCGTTGTAGTGTTGCTTGATGCCAGTACATTTAAATTAAATTAAATTTTTATTCAAATTCAACTTATTGATCACAAAATCACTGTATCACACTAGAGCACCTAGATGATCTGCTATACCTGTATATGCACTTTCCTATGTGCAAACGCATAATACATAATAACTATAACAACAATAAGTATTAACATAAATATTGACTCGGTTAATATTTGGTACATATAGAACAATTGTTATCCTTTAAGATTCTACTGCATAAGGCAAGTAAAAATAAAAATAACAGCAACAAAACAGCAAGGAAATAATACTACATTAATTATTGCATCGCTTATAATGTTTATATACACAGGGTCGCTACAAAGTATGGAACCAGTAGGATATTTCAGGTTCATTTCCGAGATATGGGCGCAAGTTGCATGTTTTTAAATGGGAAGGGGGTCAAAAGGCATATAATTGAAAAGGTTATTTGTTTCTGATCTCAAAAATGTATCATACTTGTACAATTTATTGCTTCTCTATTGACAAAAGTGTAAATACAATAATTGAGCCTGAAAAAGAACACACAGAATGAAAACAATTTTCTTTATCGCTAAAATGGACAAAAAAACCAGGTATTACTATTTTTCCTTGACTGGTGATAATTTTCGTCTAGATTGATAAATGTATTGCAAATCGGGTACCCAAAAAGTAAAAAAGAAAAACGATTCCGTGATAAAGGCAGTATTTTTTCAGATTTAAATTACAGAAGATGCTCAAAATGTTTCCCATTTACTCTTCCTGCCAGTAATGCAGCCTTGAGTAAAAGTTTGCGAATGTTCTTTGTAGCATATTTGGAGGTATGTTCTGAAGTTCTGAACTGATTCGTCCTTTTAAATCTTCTGCATTATGTGGCCGATCAGCATAAATACGTGTTTTCAAATAACCCCACATGAAAAAATCAAGTGGCGTCAGATCACGGGAACATGCTGGCCATTCTATCGCTCCGCGCCTACCAATCCATCTGTCTGGAAATATCGAATTAAAATATCCACGACCGTTGACTGCAAAATAGGTCGATGAACCATCTTGCTGAAACCATATCTGTTCAGAAGGATGCACAGCATTTTCACAGGCGAATAAGTTCTGGTATAATGTGTTCGCGCAAGAGCTGCATGTAAATACTTGATCGCATTCAAATTTCCATTGATGAAAAAAGGCTCAATAATATGCTCACCGATAATACCACACCAGACATTAATTTTCTGAGGATGTTGTGCGTGGACTTGTTCCTAGTTTCATCCAATGTGGATTTGTGTCCGACCAATATCTGCAATTATGTCTATTCACATTACCATTGAGACAAAAAGTCGCTTCATCAGAAAACGTAATCCAATTTAAAATTTTTCTATCTTCATCTATCATGTTCATAGCAGTTTCGCAAAATTCTATCCTACACTCGTAGCAACCTTTGGACGTCCTGGTTTTTGACGATTTTTAACACCGCCCATTTCGTCAAAACCTCTAATAACTGTTGATCTGGCAATTGGTTCACGATCTTCATCCATTGGATTGTAGACTGCAACTACTTCCGAATAACTTCGCCTTCTATCTCCATAACCAATCATCATCAAAATTTCGATGCGATCATGTTCAGTTTGAGAAACTGCGATTGCAAATAACAAAGTGAATGAAAATTATCACCAGTCACGAGGAAAATGGAGACACCTGGAGTTTTTGTTCTTACTTAGCGATAACGAATATGGTTTTTATTTTTTTTAAGACCCAAATTTGTTATCACACTTTTCTAAACTCAAAAGCCATAAATTGTACAAATGTGATACATTTTTGAAATCAGGAAAAACATCCTTTTCAATGACGTGCCTTTTGATCCACCTTCCCATTTAAAAAATGGAACTTGCGCCCATATCTCGGAAACGAGAGCTGACACGAAGTTGAAAAAAATCCCAGAAAATGCATTTTAGTTACTCATAGGTTCATGCACAATTTCAGAAAAATCGGTCGGACAGAACCTGAAATATCATGCTGGTTCYATACTTTTAATTTAGCTATTAAATATGTTTACTGAAAGGTCAGGTCAGGTCAGGATTTTCGTCGGATAAAAAATAATGTTGCATATCTTATAATCGTAAATTCACATTAATGGAAACCTGTAGAAGTCTGGTAATTTTCTAATTTGATTTGAATTTTGTATTTAAAGCAAAATAAGTCTTCAAAAATTTGTGTATTTTAATAATTTGGAAACGGTGAATTAAAAAATTATGTTATTTACAGTAAATCATTTCCTTAGTAGAGTGTCCCTGCATACCAAATTTTCAATGTTCAGACAAACCTTAAACGCTAGATTCACCTTAAACTGACAACCTAAACATTTTGGGCCGGTTTCTCTTCTCTATTTTAAGCTAAAATCAACTCCGTATTTAAAATCTAAACCAATCACATACCTCATCTTAGGGTGTTGTCATGATTACTGGGTTTATTTTAGTTAACATTTAATAAAGAGAAGTGAAACCGACCCAATAAATCTGCATATGTTGAATAGCAAAGCTAATATTTTTTGTAAACAAATTATAGAAATTAAATGTAAAACACATTAACAAAAATGCTAACAAATTTGAGTGAATTTATCAAATTCTACGAGGCTGAAGAGGAAGCCATAAAAAAATTTAAAGTCCATTTTAAAAAAGGCCTTGAAAACCTATCAATTGAATAAGAACAACAATAATATCAGAATTCACACTATTTGGAGCAATCAAGAGAATTTACTTATAAATCGACGTTTGAGTTTTGCACAGGCGTCGATAACGAATTTTCTGTTTTGCGGGCCAAATTGTTTTTTATTGTTTGATTTTGTGAATTCAGTTGTTTATATACATAAAATATATACATAGATTGAGTAACGCTGATGCCGTGGTATAATTTTGTATGGCTTTTAAAGGATTTTCAGATTAACAGTTAAACTGTTTTTACTTTTTAAGTGGTATTGCGTAGTAGTAGAAGTTCTTTATTTGCAGAGGTTCTTAGGTAAAGTCAAAAACTGTATTGTAGTCTATTTATTTTACCAATATATAAGAAATTAAATAACAGTACTTACCACCTAATCCCGCACTTTTCATTCTGCTGAAACAAAACAACGGGTAAGAATTACTTGAACAACGAACGTAGTGTTAATCCGTGTAATTGTTTACAAAATGAAACGTACCTTTTGCAGTGTAGCACGATGATCATGACGATGGCACCGACGACGGCGGATATTAAAGAAACTATTACCAGTGTTAAAACCCATCCTAATTCGCCCGGAGCTTCTGGAACGAATGAGGCAATTAAAATACATTCAGACCTGCAACACCAAATTGCTTGCTTAATCGCGTTTAGAAAATGCTCCTTTTAAAATCCATGTGTTAACATTTTGATGATGTTCGGGGCTTCATTATTTTTGTAATGTGCACTCTATAACCCTGCTCAGTGGACAATGTTGAATAATAGGATGATACACATATATGTATTTAATGTGCATCGAATATAATAATGCTGTAGAAATTCAAAAGTTTGTAAATTATAAATAGGTACATATAGTTTAATTACATTTTGTTCTTGGACCACTAGAAAACTAAAAGCTTTAAGTTCTAATAAGATGCCTAAAACACTGGTATATCAGCTCGCTGCCATTTTGTGTCAAAAATCTACTGCAAAATTGTAGTTCGACAAACTGCCGTTAAATGCCAATACTAATCCAAGGTAGTCACCTAAACGTTAACATTTTGATCTTTAAATATTTCCTAGCTTTATTTCAGGCAATTTACATAAAATTACACCAAATTCCACTCCAATTCGATTTCCTGAAGCCGTTTCCACGTGTGCTGTGTTTGGTTCAACGTTAGTTGTTTAACGTTAACTTTTATTGTCTAACTAAGTGAAACATTTGTTATTTCTGTTGAATAATTACATCAGTCGTTCGATCTGCCGTTTTTCCACTGCCACCTACTGGGGCCTTTCTCCAACAGCTCGTGATACACCACTACACATCTCCTCTTTCCTTTGTTAAATGCCCAACCGCACTGGAGGACGAATATGCCGCTGACTCCTTTGCAAGGTAACAGGAGTTTCTTCCGGTGGATTCGCTAGACATGGAGTATGTTTGAGGCCTGGCATGACCACTTCAGTTTTGGATGCAGGAATTTTCTATTCCCACGATACAGACCACAAGGATTTCTTACGATAAAAAATCTAGGAGATTCATGGATCTTTTCCACTTTTCTCTGTTATCGAAGATCCGAAATCCAGACAGTTTGGCCGATGGGAAGATTAGGCAATAATTTTACCCTATGACTTCGATCGAAATCAACTTTTTTTTTATTTTTCGTTGTTTCTTCTTTATTTAATACTACTTTATAATCAGGTAGAGAGGGCAGCAGTAGGTACTTTGAGAGCGACGGGAACCAGTCCTCGATGTTTATGACCCATTAGGAGTATATCCACATTGCAGAGGAGTTGAACGAAGAGCAAGCATTAACATTTAAGGATCTGCTGAACTTTTGTAATGCATTTTTAAGTTTTTGATTTCTGATTCGATAAAACCATTGCCTTGAGGGTATCTAGGGCTAGAGGTCACTATCGAAAACCCATATTCAGTAGCAAATTCTCGATATACAGATCAAAAATATCAGAAAATAGATTTCATGTGCATAATCGCACATTCATTCACATTCCAAGTTTAGTCACTTCAAAGTAGCGTGCGTAATAGTCAGCTACTATGATAAACCAGTGGTTTTCTAATTTGAATAGGTCAACTCCGGTAGTTCTGATGGCATTAGAGGTTCGACTGGATTTGGTTGATCTCGAATGCAGATACACAGTTCTTAATCACCTCGGCTAATTGCGTTGACAGTCCAAGCCACAGACTAATAGCAAATGTACAACACTTAATCCATCGATGGCCAGAGTGAAGACTATCTAATACATCTTTTCTTAAAGACTAAGGAATGATTAGACGAGAATCCTTCATTCAATTCATTTCAATTCATTCATTCAAGATGTCATTATTATTAGTTATTCATTTCCTGTGGGGGTAGTACGGAACGCACTCCTGGGAAATTTTATGAAGATCAGGCCATCCATCTAAGCAATACCTTATTAGTTAGCAGCAGACAGGATCTTCTCCCTGATCAGCCATAATTTCAGTTAATCGACGGACTGTTGAGGGAAATCCTTTTATTACAGCTTGAACATAAGCTGACATTTCTCTAGATAACTCTTCACCATCGTCCGGAACGAAAGAGCATCAGCCGGGATTAACTATTTTCCAGGTGTATACTTTACCACAAATGAATTTCGCATCAAACGCAGCTTCATATAAGAGCTGTAGTCTTGGAGTCAATTTGTCGAGATCTATCTCACTGAATATGGTAACTAGGGGTTTATGATCAGTTTCGAAAACAATAGTATTACCCACTGTGTAGAATGCAAACTTTTCACTTCCCCACACTATGGTGAGAGCCTCTTCCTTAATTTGCATATAGAGTTTTTCGCTGCCAGACATAGTTCGCGAAGCCAACGCTACTGGCTTATAATGTTCTCCTTTACCACATTGCATTAATCTTAAGGGGGGAATTCGCGTCCTAATTTGTAGAGGTTTGGGAAAATACATATCATGGACCCAATTTTGCTCATACTTCAACGAACTAAGTTTTGTTATGTAGATAAAAGGTTGCTCCAGTGGGGTACGTAGCCGTTTTTTTGAAAATTATGTTTAATTATTTTTTATAATTGGCCGAATATAGTCCAATTTCGACAGCTGCGTTCTAGTAAACGAAAAGCTAAAGGTTAAATACGGCACGTACCCCCCTAGACAGAACCTTTTAGATTACAGAGTTGCTTCGAAATACGAATTACGATGAACAGTAAAAAAATTACGTGTCATAAAAAACGCATGCTTTGCAGGAATTTAGCATACAATTTCCTATATTGCAGGCGTTCGCTTTAAATTACTTTAGACCGTGTCACATGTCTCAAGAGCTGACTCAAGATACATTGTAAAAACTTTAATCACTGGCTCTTATTTATTTATTTATTTTAACTTTTGTTAGCGTTAGCGCGATTTTTACTGTAAACTAGACAACACAACAGAGAATTTAAATAATCACATATTACACGTTTAGATGTTAAACAATGGTTGTAGGAAATAAAAATAAATTTATATTAACAGGTTTTTTAGTCACATTAATGGTATTGTAATAAAATGGATACTAATAACACTCGTTACACAACATAGTATATAATGGAAAACTTTATAAACACATGCATATTTACAACAAAATAAATACATTATGTACACTAATAATTCTGATCTATGATTTTCCAGCACACAAATATTTTATTTTGCGATTTTGAAGAAGTTGCGGGTTAATTATTTCTGGTAACAAACAGTTAAAATAGAAATCCTCCAGTTTAGTATTAATTTTTTCTTTCCAGAAATCATCGTCTCGTTATATCTTATATACACTTAAACGGCGTTCAGTAAGTCCTTTGTTACGCGGATACTTTGGCATGTTTACAATTAGTAAAAATAAAAACAATTTTATTCACAAGCACAAATTTCCCGAACGAGAGCAAAGATTACACTGAAGAATTAGTAGTTTTTGTCATTCAAAAAACTCCCAATCCGTAGAAACACCCCCAGAGTGGGCGGTGCACCTTGTTATTGTTTCTTTCTTATCACAGACAGTGCCGAAAAGTAGTTATTGGTTGCACAGCGCAGTAGAAAGGGATGGAATACTATGATTATATCTGGTATCCTAATGATTGTTTACAGAAATGAACCACTCCACTGTTTATGGATGCTGTAATTTCTTTTTGCGGAAATATTTATAACCCCTAAGCAGCCATCTGGTGTTTATTGAATAAGTGTATTTCTAAACAGTGTAGCAAAGCTGGAACCTAATCGTCACTTCTGGATTTCAAAGCTGATAAAGAAACAGATTTAGGGGTTCGAATATAACAGATATAACAGATTTGTTTTAAGAAAAATTACTAAGTTACTTATAATGTAATATTATTATTTTATTTACGTGCTTGTAATTTACAACATCAAAAATGTCTAAATTTTATTCCATTACTCATTTTACTATGCAGAGCTTACCTATATGTGTCGTATTATGCAATCAATTTGAGTTCTATTGGTACAACTATCAGTATTCAAAATGTTTATTAACCGGTTATATGTGACATCTAAAATCTGAAATAAAATTATAACATAATGGAGGCAGGTGCGCAAGACGCGAGTCATTTTAAATTATTTCTCTTATTTTAATAAGAAATGCCAACGATTTCGGCTTTATTTTGTCATTTTCAGCACCATATGATACTGTTTCATTTAAAGAATTTTAACTTCAATGTACTTAATAAATCTATTACAGTCATAGTGATGATTATCGAGAACGTAAGAGCACGGGTGTTATTACTTGTTTGCACTAGTTTTTTAGTTGTTTTTAAGACATTATAGTATTATATGGTGCGGTATAAATACTGATAAACTGCATAAGTTTGTGACCGCTACTTTAAGCTCCGCAATTTAGATTTGTTTTTTGGAGATTATCAGAACACATTAAGTTCCATTGTTTGTAAATACCTATGTATCGTCAATATGAGAACGTTTTCCAAAATCAAGCCCCACCGTGGGTTTAGTAGTACCTGCCTAACTAAAAAACATTAGAGTTAATTTGAGCATAATGTTCCTTTCTTGAGCAGGTGTGTATCATATCGTGGTACCCTTTTTCTGGCGTTCTGCATAACAGTGTAAAAGCAATAAATCGCTCCTCGTTCGCTAACCCAATGACAGTTATAGTGCACTTTTATTATAGACACGACCGCATATATTTGGGTACACGCCCTCTTAAAGAATCGCATTTAGCATTTTGTGGGTTTCATCAACAATAATTTTTAAGTTTGCGAGACCCCCGATAACGTGATAGAATACGAGGATTGCTAATTATGTTTTACAGCTTTTCTAATGCTTCAGCTTGCCCCAAAACCCAAAACCATTCAACGTCTGAACAATTGATTCTTAGTAATGCAGAAGACATTTACTATACCACTCTTAATACGAACATTAATTAGGTACAATTGCGGCCGTTAAAAATGTCCCGGTCTCTACGGGTTAGAGTTGTCGAATATCACCTGAAAATTAGGCAACCACTATAACGTGCGTAAGCATGTGATTATTTTATCGCTCGAGCATGTCTAAGCTCCCATACGGTAAATTTGGACGGCTCGTGTTACGTGGGACCACTTTATTTACAGTTTGCACCTTAGGAATGCATACAAATGAACATAACTATATTTTTGGTAACTTCGTATCTTTCGGATTTGAGTTAATAGTGGAATGAATTTGAATCGAACATCGTTTAATAAATAAGTATGTAATCAGTTTTGTGAAGGCCAGTACCTAATTATTTTAAGCTAACTATTATAAATAAATTAGCGAATTGTGATACATTTTGAGTTGCAAACGAGAGATAATAAAACCGTGTAGATGACTGGTATTGTATACAGAATTTTTAGCCAAGTGCGTTCATTCGGTGTGACAATAGAGAAAATTCAAATTCGTTCTAAAGTAAAAAAAAACAATACGACGACTTCTTTCTGTTTAATTAGTAAGAAATGTAAACTTTGTATTGGTAAAAAATAAGTAACATGATCGTATCTGGCAACCGCATGATGATACAAATGCGAGTTGTGAAAATTTTGAGTTGCAAACGAGATGTATTAAAACCTTCCAGATGGCTGGTATAGTTACGGAATTTTAGACAAGTATGCTTATTCGATGTTTCGATACAGAAAATTCAAATTGGTAAATTCGTTGTAAAGTAAAATAATCAAAATGACGAATTTTTTCTGCATTGAAACATCGAATAAGCATACTTGTCTAAAAATTCCGTAACTATCCCAGTCATCTGGAAGGTTTTAATAAATCTCGTTTGCAACTCAAAATCTATCACAATTCGTATTTGTATCATTATGCGGTTGCCAGATACGATCATGTTACTTATTTTTTGCCAATACAAGGTTTACATTTCTTACTAATCAAACAAAAAGAAGTTTTTTTATTTTAGAACGAATTCGAATTTTCTCTATTGTCACACCGAATGAATACACTTGGCTAATAATTCTGTATACTATACCAGTCATCTGCACGTTTTTATTATCTCTCGTCTGCAAATCTCAAAATTTATCACAATTCGCTAATTTATTAGGTACTGGCCTTCACAAAACTGATTAAATACTTATTAATTAAAAGGTGGTTGATTCAAATTCATACCACTATTGACTCAAATCCGAAAGATACGAAGGTATCAACAATAAAGTTATGTTCATTTGTATGTATTCCTAAGATGCATGCTGTAAATAAAGTGGTCCCACGTAACACGAGCCGTCCAAATTTACCGTATGGGAGCTTAGACATGCTCGAGCGATAAAATAATCACATGCTTACGCACGTTATAGTGGTTGCCTAATTTTCAGATGATATTTGACAACCCTAACCCATGGAGACCGGGACATTTTTAACGGCCGCAATTGTACTCATCACTCAGCTAATGTGTAATAAATAGAATAGGAACAGTTATGGTTCCCTGCGGCGCAACCAGCCTTATAACCATAAACAGAACACATGTTAATTCGAACACGATAACTTTTGAGTACTATATAAGCGCACTAACATGTTAATGTCAGAAATGAGATGATTAAACACTAAACGCCAGGTGAACGTTTTTATTGTGATAGTAACTCCTAACACGAACCAGCGGGTGCTATTGTTAATGCATGCAGCTAGGAGGCAGTTAGTCTTCGCTGCGAAATATCTTTGTACCTCTTTTGCCACAACATTACGTAGGTAAGTAGTATTTTCTTGCTAGATGTCTGACTGGTAGTCTGTTATTTAGAGTCTTGCTGCTGTCTGCTGCTGGTATCAGTGCATTACTCTGCGCATTCCAAACACCCACGGTGCATTTTCTCCGTTATTGATGACCACTGTATATCTAACGATAGATAATGAAACATCTTGAGTCATGCCTTTTGACGCAAATGTCTTTGTAGTTAATTGTTTTGAAGTTATTTTCTGGTATATGAATTCTGCAGATAGCTTTAGCTGTAACAGTATTGTATTTGCGTTTCACCCGTCTTATGGAAATTTACTACAGCAACATTATGAGTTAAGTAGATGGATTGGATGCTCAGTTTAATACAATGCGGAGCATAACTATGGCCTCACCTTGAATAAGGTCGTCCCGCACATTAAAATTTGATAGTTTTAACCTATGCCTTTTATTGCTTACATCATGAATACTAGTGCCACGCATCTATTTTGCTTTCAGATTAATTCAACTCGTAACAAACGGCGGTAGAAAAATTACCCTGTTTCAAACATTTTTTTAAATCCGCMAACAACTACGCAAAAGGTTCCTAATTTCCGTCATGCGCACTGTTACAGCTCCCTAGGTAACCAGGTGCTCACTGTTGTCAGTTTTATAAATAGCCAGAGAAATACAAATAATGCAATGGGAGTGAGAGAGAGGGGCGAAGGTATAAGTATAACCGTCAACGTCAATATTATAATGTAAACATATGAATAACCTGCAACTGTTCATCAGCAGTAGTATTCATACAACACGGAACAAAACACTTCTTAACGTAAGCCATTCTAACATTAACAAAACAACAGATTAGCCAAATACTTCGACAACATCTTCCTTCACCACTTAATCTAACAAATACGAAACTCGAAAGTTTGACCAAACTATGTAAACAAAAACGCATGGCTAGAGTTGTTAGGGTTTTTCGTTACACACGTGACACATGCAGCACGTGCGAACGTGCGATGTTGTCAGCGGTATTTACCGTTTTCTTCCTAACGACGGCCAGAGATCGTCCTGACAGTTTCAAAATTTATCATATCGTTGTCATACGAAAGTATACAAACTAAACATTATCAAGCTTCAAGCGTCGTTTAATTCCTCATAATAAAAACATTAGTTTTAAAGCAGGTTCGATGGTTAAAGTGCTTTCGTATTTCAGCAAAAGKCCAGTGAATGCGCTTATATTATTGAACTGTTCATTATAGAATAAACTGACTGAAGGATGATTTAAGTTACTTTCACAAATACGCCTTAAGTTGACCTAGGTATTAATGCCACAATGCCAGTTTACGAGTACATTCCTCACGGTATCGCGAAAATTKGCCCACATTGGCAACGCGACGCAGCTAAAAAAATGTAAACAAATATTGCTTGCAATGCCGCTAGAGCACTGGCTATTATTGGCGTTTCTCGCTTTCGTCAGCATGCGAACCTTTTACGTCAYCTCCGTGGCGGAATATCGAGGCATTGAAACGGATATTGAAATATCCATACCTTCACATTTTTTTTTCTCGGCAAAGAAGAACCGGAAAAAATCGCAAAAAAATCTCCTTGCGCTTCGATTTTTATATACATTTTAAATGTAAAATAAAAAAAATTGTGGGACGACCCCATTATCAGTTCTTGGCAAAATGCAAACGTAACTTAATGTAACTTACAAGAAGGATAAAAGAAATAAAAATAATAGAAAATGGACTATTTACAGTAATTTATTAATAATTTCCATAATTTAATGAAATAATGTCTAGAATTTGCGAGGTGTATAACTATAGCCCCACTTAAAAAAACTTAGGTGGCTGTGATCGAACGTCAAAAACATGTTTATATTTTGTTGTTATTCATTAACTGTCACTGTGTTGTAACAATTGTGTTAAAAATGCCTCGTGGAAGGTATCTAAGTGACATGGAAAAATGTGGGCTTGATGTTTCAAAATGGATTATAGGGAGGGTTCCGAAGAAGAGTGAACACATTGTACGCCTAAAACTAAGAAAATGTCCGATACTTCTTCTGCACCATAAATGAGCTCGTGAGAATATGAATAGAAATTGGGAAAACTTTACAATTCCAATTAAACCATGTAATTAAAAAAATCAGATTATCTTTTCTGATGAAAAAAATAATCTTGATGGTCCAGAAGGTTCCAATTGTTATTGGCGAGATTTAATGAGAGAACCTGAGTATCTTTCAAAACGAAACTCTAGAGGTGGTACGTTAATGGTATAGGGCACCTTTACAAAAATAGGGGTTTTAATATTGGCTTACCCATCAACACGAATGAACAGTTGAGAGTACATTGAAGTTCGTGAGACAAATTTGATGCCTTTTTAAAATAACAATTACGAACGAGATTTCGGTTTCCAACCAAACAAATGTCGAATTGTTAGAGTGCCTCTCTTTTTCACTTGACATGAACCCAATTGAAAACCTCAGTATGCCACCATAAATGAACTAAAAAATTAATTAGAAGAGGTTTGGTCAATTTGGAACCAATATAGTTTACGAATGCTTTGTTAAAATTTGTCCAATTCTGTGTGAAATTTAGATGGGGCTATAGTTGTGCACCAGTCCAATTTAAAAGATATTTTATTAAAATACTATTAATAAATGCCTCTGAATAGTCTACTTCTTATTATTTACGTTTCTTTAATCCCTCTTGTTAGTGACATTAATTTACGTTTGCATTTGACGAATGAAAAGTTATAATTCAGGATGGGGCTATAGTTAGATTTTCTTAATACAAACTTCATTTCCAGTATTTACCCGCAAATCGTTAAAAAAGTTCGTACAAGTTTTTTAAACGTTTAGTAATTGCTAGGCAACCAAAGGTGGCTATTAGGAAATACTCATTTTTCTATTTTGAAACGTATCTTTAATGAGAGCAATTATGAAACGGAATATTTTATTTTTACAATTTGGTGTTAGTAAAATGAATGAGTAAACATTAAACGGGCTTCAACTATCATAGAATATAATAAAACAACAAAACCTTAAATGAATTAATCTACAAAAATTTAAATAAAACTAAGATTTTACATTGGCAACTACTTATCAAAATAGCATCTGATATCATAATACCATCTTTCAAATTGTATCTCATTCATGTACGCCGCGCGAGAAATATGTTTTGGCTTTATGTCAGCTTTACTCAGTAGCACTATTGATGGCTGACAATGCTCTGTAAAGTTGCATTAAAAATTCAAACACTTCTATAAAAGCTTGTAATTAAAACAATCGAAATGAAACACGACGTACTAATAAAAAGGATGTGAAATAGAATAAATGGATTAAATCTACAGTGGTTGCAAAGCTACATACATAAGTAACAGAATGCAATACGTAACATTCAATGGAACTAAAGGACAGCAGATTGAGGTTCAATGGGGCACAGCCAACTAAATGAACAACTAAAGCTTTTTGCTGATACGCATATATTTTACGAAGTGGATGATGTAAACCCGCTATTAAACAAATGTAAGAACTTCTCACTCTAGCACACTGACGACAAACCCATAAAGAACAAATTACGTTATATTTAATAGGAGAGAAGTACGGATAACTACATTAAGGATACCGCAGAAACGATTTGGTAGCGTTCCTGTTTTTGTCGGCGAATTCAAGTTTTTTACGGATTGCCGATAGGTGGGGCCCCATGTTAGGCGTATAATTTCTTAATACGTACTATGATAAGTTCAAAGACACTTAAAAGGTAAATCAAACTTGTGAAATACTACTTAATTTAAAAAATAGAGCATCTACCCCATCCCTTGTTGTAACTGTTCAGAGCATATTGAAAGTTTTATTACATATTTCTATGTCACGTGTTCGTATTTTATAATAATTACTGTTTGTTTCACTCTGAATAAGGTGATAAAAAAGAGCAAAATATGTAAATCTCTTGTGCTTCTAAGTTGCTCCTTCTACTGGTGACGTTTCAAACCTCTACCCATCCTCTTCTAAAGAGGGCCATTTTTGTAGCTTGACAGATGGCAAAGATCGTTATCGTTATCCGTAGAGAAAAAAAGTAATATAAAACCTAGATATTACAATGAATAGTGTAAATGTCAACACCCGAGAATGCTTTTGATTGTCAAAATTATTTTTATTTTATTATTTCCTGGATATTCAATCTTTTTTTCATTTACTACTTTTTGGGACGCCACCATAAAAGCATTATTAAAAAATATTTTATATACTTCTTATTTTATGATTATGCTGTATAATCCTTGACGAAACAAAATTGAATCAATTATTTATGATTATTAAGTAGGGAATACAAATTGTAATTGGTTGTCTTATTTGCAATTTATGTCTAATTTTTTATGTTCGAGTGAATTGATAGATATAACAATTGTTTTTTCTTTATCATATTAAGTTAGAGTGCGATAATTTACACATCTACCAAGTAAAACTCAAGTATTGGTCCTATGTTCATGATAATAATAATAATAATAATAATAATAATAATAATAATAATAATAATAATAGCCATTTATTTCAATACATGCACAGAGGCGTAAAACAAGTCAAACATTACAACCATGTATGATTAGAACAATATGGACAAATGGTTACATTAAATGAATAATATGTTAAAATGACACATTAAAATAATCCTCTAACGAATATAAACAAAACTTGTGCAAATGATTTTTCAGGCATTTTTGAAACTGTATTGCTGGTAGATTACGAATCCCATTTGGAATCACGTTGTAAATCCTGGCTGCTTGGTGTACTGCATTTCTTTGGATTCTGGATGTCGTTGCTTGAGGTAATTTAAGGTAGCCATCCTTCAGGCCACGCGTCCAGTAGGAGTGATCGTGTTCGTTATTACCTACTAGATTCATCTTAGCGAAAACCGCACACTCAAGCACATAAATAGCGTATACGGTAAGTATTTTATAATTTTTGAATATTTCTCTACATGACTCAGTCTGTTTCAGGTTGAAGACACTACGTATGCATCGCTTCTGCAGAATGAAAATACGTTCAACCTCCACACTTCGTCCCCAGAACAGGATGCCATAACGTAAACGGGAATGTACGTAAGCGAAATAGGCACTTAGTCCAGCCTGGATGCTAATCTCCGACGCCACAGTGCGAAGAGCATAATTAAATGGACCTACTTTTTTAATGAGATATTCTATATGGGGTTTCCAGGTACAGAGACTATCAAGCATTATTCCCAGGAAAATGGTGCTTTCTGTTGAGGTAAGTGATTTCTCTTGCATGCCTACGACCAGTTGTTCGGTTTTAGACACTGAGAATTGCATCAAAATTTGTTTTATTAACATTGAATACTAAGTTGTTGGATTCATACGACTTATGTAATACGTTCAAATTATCTCTAATTTTTACTTGAAGTTCGTGTTTTCCTGGTGCCGTGATAATTACGCTCGTGTCATCCGCAAACTGCGCAATAAATTCACCCACAGCATTTGGTAGATCATTGGTGTACAGCAAAAACAGAAGCGGGCCAAGTATTGAACCTTGAGGTACCCCTCTAAGCACCACCCTAGTGTCCGATGTGATAATTGTACCATTGCCTCCTCTTGCTACCACCTGCTGCTTACGGTTTGTTAAATACGATTCTGAGTTTTAACGTAACATCTCTAAATCTCATCAGTTCCATCTTAGAGAGAAGTATTTTATGGTCTACTCTGTCAAAAGCCTTCGACAAATTTAGAAACATTCCCACTACTGTCTGTTTGCCATTCATAGCATCCAGTATCCTGGACAGAAGCTGGTAAATTGTGGTAGCTGTAGAACGGCCTTTTCTATATCCACTTTGACTGTTACTTAATAGATTATTGGCTTCAATAAATCCATTTAGTCTGGCAAATACAATTTTCTCAAATATTTTGGAAAATATTGACAATAAAGCGATCGGTCTGTAGTTAGATATATCTGTCTTATTGCCTTTCTTGTGTACAGGCTTTATCGTAGTAATCTTCATGTTGGTTGGAAATACTCCCTCTGACATTGCCAGGTTGCAAATGTGAGACAGAGGCTCAGATATGACACTAGCAAGCGCCTTAACCACCTTCACCGGCACACCATCATACCCAACAGCTGATGTAACATGTAGTTGTTTTATAATGTTTAAAATTTCTGTTTGATCGGTAGGATGTAAGAAACAGGTGTGATTGCAGATTTCTATTGTTTTATTATTGTAGAATTTAGACTGATTCTTGCTTTCACAGATGTTAGTAAGATAATTATTTATGTAGTTTAAAGTATCTACCTTCACATCCGCTCCAATATGTTTTCCTATCGATATATCGATATGTAATAGATAAAATAAATAAAAGCTTGTGCTTGTGTTTTGTCAAAATTATCATGTTGGCAAGTTGACACTAGATAGTCTTATATTAGTCTAATAAGGTTTTTTGTTTCTTTTAACAGGCGTTGCAGTGCTGTTGTATTTTATAAACATGATTACATTTACCTGGTTAATTTAGGTGCAACGTTATTTTTTGTAGACTAGTTGCGTACTGGATGTGTATTCTGTCTGAAAATTGAAGGTGCTAGTGAGCGTTGCGAGAAGTATAATTGCTTCATTGTCTCTAGTAGTGCTTTAACAAAACGGGTGTGATAATAACGGGTTTCATCTCGGGTCTTAATGCGATTTTAAACATATGCGTGATTTTTAGATCACCCTAATCACGTTAGAGCGAACAGTTATTAGAGTCGGCGCGGACGTAAGTATCTGTAGGAAGCACAATTGATTATTGCAGCGCTCTCAGCGTTATCCGTACTATCTGATGTCTACCCTTTCTAGAGAAACTAATTAAAGCTTTTGAAAGAATGTCTACGTCGTAATTATGTTGGAAAGCCATTGTTTTCTGAACAGCTTCACCTTATATGAGTAATAAATCACATGGCTGTGCATGTAGGAACAATTGGGATAAGTTCCCATTGCGCATAGCAGACTAGCATGCACCGAAACACAGTTAATTTCGATGAAACGACGTAAGTTCATGTCATTTGACATGCAGTTGATAATTATGTGCCACATTTTACTTTATATAATTATATAGCTATGCGGTGTGCTGTTAGGTATGGGTACTTAACATTTAATTGCTGAGAAATTCTCGTACCAATTGAAATCGGATTCAGCTTGTAACGAAGATGACGAAGTTGGCTGCGATAAAATAGTTTGTCTTAACGTTCCAGCTGATGTTTAGATTTGTTTCCTTTGAAAATAATCTGCATGCATTGGATATATTGTATATCCTTAATACTCCTTAATATAGATATTCACCTGATTATTGATTTGATTTGATTGAACTCGCGTACGGTCTGATATACCGCTGGGCCGGCCGTCTACGCTGGGTTAGAGGGGTGCATGCTGATTGCTAGTAGTGCGACTGCCTAGCGCATGTTACGGACATATGTATAAAGACTCGAGTGGGAAGGTTATAAGGTGCATTCATATTCTTTCAATGTTTTCTTAGTGTCTATTTGAGAGTAGCTGGTTTCCGATATGTCGTATAACCTGAGGGATTCTTCGTTGATTAATTTTTTTGTCTTTTGCCATTTCTATACATCTTTCTTCATTCTTTTCTAATTTCTGGATTATCCTTTCTATAGTTGATTTCCATGTATAGCACGGTGTACTTTTTGTTTGTGCGTCTCCGCTTAGCTACCAGGCCTCTCTTAATATGCGGTCTACATCTCTTCTTTGGACGTGTCCCTAGTATTTCATCACGTATGTCTATTCCTTTTATGATCATTTTGCCATCTATGAGTTCTGTTGTTGGGTTTTCTCGTTTTCATTTATTGTCTTAGCTAAAAGTTGCTAAGCTGCCTTTCTCAAAATTTTCATATTTTCCTCTGTTGTTGCGTCATGACTGGCATAATAGTTGCTGTATATAGAATCTTTATCAATTTCAAGTGTATTATCATTATTATTATCAGGTCATCTACATATGTAAAGACTATAGGTAGTACTATTTCATTTTCTTGTTTGTTAAGGTTTTTCTTGTTGATTCTGGATTGATTGAAGAGCTTTCTTAATACACCTGAAGAAATATTCCAGACAAAACATCTAAAGTACAAAGAATATATAAAATAAAAAAAGTATCTGATTGCTCTGCTACTACAAAAATTAGGCAGTTTTCTTAGAAATATTAGGATAGTAAACATTTATAAAAATGTAATTATCATGATTATTGAAAATTGTCTAGTGGGATTCATTTATGTAAAATCATAATAAAGAGGCTGTCATTAAAAAATATAAAAGAAGTTCAAAGTATTTCTCAGTATCATGCAGAGCGTTTCTCATGTTTTTTTCAATGTTAACCTAAGTTAGAATTTTCAGGTAAAATGCGGGTAAAATATTTGGAAATCAAGGAGCAAGGGTGGTCATTTAACACTCCATTTGAAAACCATTTTCATTATCTACATATTCAAATTTAGCAAACTCAATTCGTACAATTCATTCTAAAGTTATGAGGGTTCGGAATGTGATACTAAAGAGTTTTTAGATTGAAACCCTTATAGAAGAGATTGTTCGGTTTTAATTCACGAAACGCGATTATGCAGATATCAAATGCGGCTTTACTTTTAAAACGTTAGGGTTGGTAGCGAAGAGGAGTCATTATAAGTTTTGAGATGAGTTGAGGTAAACGCACTTTCTTACAGTGTATTACATAAAAAAAGACTAAAAGTAAATCTAGGGTCATGTTTTCTCGTTACTGCCGCAAAACACTGTAAAGAAAAATAAATAAGATTTCATAGTTTTATCTGCGACGGCTTAGCCCACAATGTTTTGCCGTGTTTTTTTTGTATTAAATGGGGCTTCCACAACGGTTTTCCAGAAAGATTATCTCCCAATATGGATGACAGTAGCAGCGATATTCCGGAAGATGTATTGAAAGAAGCCAATGAAGCATTTCTGGATTTATTACGGTATGGTACGAAGAGGAATGTTCTGCTTTTAAATAGTGGATAGCCCAGCGATGTGTTGAAGGAATGAGCTACTTATTAAATATATTTGACCACGAACACAATTGTTAAAGATTGCTTATGGACCTTTAAATTTTATGGGACGGCAAAACGAATTACCGTTGGTCTACGTCAGTTCTGTGGACAAAGTACCGCCCACTCTGTTGTTTACAGCAGTGTGTAGGTATAAAGCACGTGGATACAGTAGAGCTGTGTATCGAGTAGCACGTGTTGAATGTTGTGCGTAACTAGCTACATAAATACCCAATACCAAACTAATATTCTATATGAAAAGCGACATTTTTTCCCTTGTTTATTTTTATTGTAATAAGTAGATCTACTTTTATTAATATCCATTTTATTTTATTTTCTTTATTGATTTGTACCCATATGGACTTAAAGTTCGATTATAAGATTATTTTGACTGTATGTTTATTAAGTCGAGAATGTACCGACAGTTCAGATGAGTTATGTCTTGTTTACAAGAAAGAAACCTCTGGGCGAGACCCTTTTCGGAGCAGCGCGACAGTAGTATGAGCGGAGTTTTGGAATGTGATAGTTGGTTAATTCTTAGAGATGATTGTTTCCTTTGTTTTGTGGCTGGACCAGAGTTGATGGACAATTGGAGTATTACCGGATTAAAAGTACTAAAGTCGTGAGTACTGAAATGTATTTTGATTGTTGTCTCTTTGAGAGATTCAAAGGGTAGCATTTTTGTTATTGAAAGTCCTGACGTCAGGTTTTTATGTTGCTACCAAACTGGGACAGTTTTTGAGATTGTTGTATGATTCTGGTATCTGGGTGCCCTGCCAGCAACGGGGGAACCGATGGTATTTGGTATACCGTCGGTCCAGTTAATGTCCGATACGCAAATCGACAACTGGTGTGCCTGGGGTTAAGGATAACCCCTTGACGCATCGCAGTGTATGACCATCGATGTTGATCTCAGAATGGGCACTTCTGAGGAGACCTTGTGATGGTCAGAAACTCACATGCATGCGCTATCGCTTGCCGATGCGGCTGCTTGGTAGAATAGTTAGTAGTTGTTGAAAACTATTGTTTTTTGTTTAATAACCTAGGAAATTAGGCCAAAGGTGGAAATAAGAAGAGGGGGGCCCAGGCGAGAAGACACTTTGTGACTAGCCTGGGGGAATTGTTGCCCCCCCGGTGAGTTATCTAAATTTGGTTGTGCAATTCAGTACAGTAAAAGAATGTTCTGTTTGTTTCCGGTGTTTACTGAGTGAACGAATACTCGATTTGGTCCATAAAAAGCCACTGATTGATTAATTTCTGGATGTCATGAACGAGGTGGAGGGAGTGTATTGGATTTCTTTGTTTTTGTATGTTATTTACTGGTATTCTTATGCAAATACGTCCCATGTTTATTTAATAAACAGCAATTAATTATTTATTAATCAATGAACATTTATTACCCTTTACATTTAAATAAATGATTAGAAGCTCCTATTGCCAGTAATGTTTTACAGAATTTATACACTCAACTTTCAATAAAATGATCGGAAGTCTAGTTTTTCTTTGTAGCAAACCAAAGTGCTTTAGATAATTAAAGGTGATGGTGTATAGTTTGCTTATTTTTTGCTCCCGCAAAAAAGTTATCCTTTAGAAAAACTGATGCAGATGCAGTAGCTCACTACTTCGCTTCATCATGCCCAGATCGCACACACCTTATAAGCACAGCAAGCATAAATAATAGAATTTCATTTAGCAGTTGCTTCTATAGCAAATACCACGCAAAATGACAAACTTATCAGATACTAACCCATAGCAGCGTCTAATGTAAAAGAATTGCTACTTTTCCAAGCCCATGTGCAGAGATCACAGGTTGTAAGGCCATCAGGGGTAGCGCCATCGTCCAGGAATATCGGTCTCGGTGGAGGAGGTACAAAGTTGCCGTTCCATAAACCGTACTCGCTACCGTCCAGAGGCAATGAGGATGCAACCTCTTCTTCGGAGACGTCGTTCCACCAGTCTGTGCCACTGTCGCTAAGGTTGTTGTTTGTACTTCCCGGTATTACCACAGACGCCTGCAAAGGAAAGCTGCGTTGTAAAACAATTTCTGTGATTTAACATTGGAAATGTTTAAGGGACGCAAGGTTCTTTGAGTTATATAATAGTTATTTATGTAGGTATACCAAGGGCATTAGATGTTTATTCCCTACAAGAGTGACGAGTTTACAAAGACCGATTTTTTATTTTGATCTTAACTATATCTATGACTACAGGACAATTTGTTTATTTGTGAATACAAACAGTGAGGCATAGATTACTGAAAATTCAAGAAATATACTTGCGTGGGCAGAAAAAGCTCATGGCCTAAAAACATCTCTAGATTAGTATGAGAAAGAATTCAATAACTTTCAACGAAGGAATAARAAAAACGCTATAAKAAAAGGTCAGTTAGACAATTATGGCATATTTTCATTATGATGTGGAGAAACCAGCTTCCACGGGTCAGGCAACCAGATCGACGCTCGCGCAGTTGCCTAAGATTTCTTGGTAATGTCGGTATAAAAGCGCGACGAAAAACGCGCGGAGGCAATCTGATGATTTGATTACCCAGCGGTGAAGCACGCAAACCTAGCGATCCAAGTGTTCCCAAGTGTAGTGGTCTGAATAACGGTTATTTGTTTTTGTAGTGTTGTAATAGTAGGATATCTTACTAGCTGTGTTTTAATTTAGTGTATGGTGTACTAGTACATAAATGAATGAATTTAAGTAAAAAATTGCCTTTTTGAGATCGTATGTCTAACAGTAGTTTAAAGTTAATACTGCTTTTTACTAATTTGATGATGTATAACGTTCTTAATGCTTTATCCACTTGATTTACCTCAAATTAATGTTCAAACTGAATGTTTCTGTAGCTTGGCATAACCTAGTCTATTCCAAAAATTGCTGTATGGATTTGTAACAGAGAACGAAATGCGCACAATAAAAAACAATATTGCCGAGGTTAACAAACTACATAAGAGCTATACTGCCGGACATGAAGTAATTTTAATTTGAAAATCAATGCTTGTTACTTATATTTTAAGTTAAGACTATGTTTTACTACTGAATATTATAATAGCTTAACATTTTTTTCGGTTAAAGCGGCAACACCATGCGAAAGACGTGTTTCGACATCTGAGATTGTTTGTTTTGACGTTTCCCACACATTTGGATATTGATGAAGCATGGTACATAAGATTTGAAAGCTCTGTAGTCGGAACGCTACCTACCTCAATTCAACACCCAAGATATACATACAAATTTTGGCGATTTTCAAGTAAAATGATCAGGTAAATCCAAATTTTGAGGTCGCGACTAGATCTGAAATTGCAAAAATGCTTAAAAGTCCGATTTTTCACAATTTTTGGACACCTATTACGATTTAGACAGTTTTTTTAAACATTTCAATCGTTTTCTCGTTAACGGTAGAACCCAAAGAGTTGATTTTTTTACTAGTTATCCTTTGATATACAGTATATTCATAAGTAGCCCTAAGTATTGCATTTGCCCTTGCACAAACAATAAATTAAACATTGTACGTTACACGTGCATCGAAATGAACATGTAGAGTTTTTGCATTTGCAGAAAGGAATTATTGCACTATATGTGGACTATTGGCAAATAAAATTGGTTACAGTTCTTCATCTATCCGAATTCCAACATGCATATTGACGTCTTTATTTGCTAAGCTGTTTTGTAAACCGCACACTGCATGTAGGACCTTCTAACGTGAAACTTAAAATTTTTTGTCATCAGAGGACTTACGGTTTTCTCTTTCTGTCTTAAAAAGTTTAGTCTTGTGGTAACAGTTTCACTGCAGTCTGTAGTGAGATACTTTGGCAAAACTGATTCCATCCGATTATTCTAATAAATTTACAATTTTTGTTGCCGAACATATATACTCAACTTTTGTCCAGTCCTCTTAACAGTAACAATAATTTAATAATATATAATAAATAAAGCGATGGTAAATTTTCTCCATAATGTCTTTCGTAAATGGGTATTGAGGTTTTCGAGCAATATTATTTAATTCGCATTCTGCGTGTTCCATAACCAACTTTTTGTGGAGGTTTAGTAAAATTTTGAGAAAATGTCGCTAAACTGTGGGTTTTGTTTTTGTAGAGCTTCGCTAGTACTGACAGGTTTCAGTAAATAACGCATAATCCGTGATATTTAAAATCGTTAACAATCATATCAAAACAGCTTACCAAACCTTTGAATTTTATATAACTTGTCGGTATCATTGAGTAATTTCTGCCTTTCAAAAGTAGCAGTGATTAAAAGTTCATGATTGCCTTTTGAAACACATAAACAAAACAAAAGTGTGGGGTCTGACTTTTGGAACGACTGATTTTTGCTGTTGGAACTTCTGCTGCTTGCAAACCGACATTATAAAAACCTGTCATGTATGATCTTCTGCATTGAGAGTGCCACAGCGGATTCTTTTCATAAAAGCCAACTTTTTTATCGAGTGCTTTTTTAGCGCCACATATAAACGTGATTCGTAGCGCTCTTCTGTTATCCCTTGCAGACTTTTGTTGGTACTACATTGACATTGACACACAACAATATATAAATTATCTGCAACATAATAATACCTTCCTTAACCTTACTTAACTGAAATGCAACAACAAACAAAATAGGTAACTTACGAGATCGTTTCATTTTCACAAATTTGCTTATTTAAAAAATTTAAAAATAATGTTGACAGGATACAAGAAGAATAAAAACCCAATATGTGATCACAACGTAACTACACATTTATAATACCGTATACCTACGCAGACGTAGTATTGCGGTTGCCAGAGCACGCTAAAAAGGCGAGCGCGCTCAAAAACTTTTTAATTTAATTCGTCGTAACTTTTTTATCTTACAATATTTTGTGTTCCTTTTTTCACTAAAAATAAATTTGAACCATCATTTCCATTTGTCTCGCTGATGCATCGACAAATTATGCAAAATAAGTATAGTTGTCCGGGATGTGAAATTTTCTTCACCTAAATATGTCGCTAATGCTTATATAATTTTTTTCGCACATTGGTTTTAAATATTGAAATGTTTCTGACGGACCGTCATTATCTGCACATTTCAATGTATATGTGTTTAAAAAATCAGATCTTTAGGTTTTGCCATTATCGAGAAAACAATTAAAACGTTTTAAAAAATGCACAAATTGTTACAAAAATTATGAAAAAACCTAATTTTAGGCAATTTTACAATTTCGGATTTAATCGCGACCTCGAAATTCTAATTCAGCTGATCAGCTTACGTGATAATTGCCCAAATTTGTTTATATATGTTTAAGTCGTACAGAGGGTCCTTAAAACGCTTAATTTTGGGGTTCTGCGCTCGGACTACTGTGACAACAAAGTTTAAAGTAAATGTAAATTCTGAAACAGTTTAAAGAAACAACGTAAAGTATAATATATTGTCAAACCATACTTTATAATGCGATATTGAATAATTAGTTCGAGCTTCCAGCTAATATGTGTACAAAACTAAATACGTTGGCTAACGTTAAGGAAGAATATTGGTGTTGAATAACTTTCTACAAATTTTACGTGGGTTGGTGATCCATTAGTTGAAAGTACAAGAGAAGCTTTTACTTCTTCGCTATAATTGATTGAATGCGTTATTGATAAGTTATGTAAAGAGAAAAGTGAAAATCAGTAGCGGATAATCCGTGTATGCATAAAATCTGTGCTGTCATAAACCATTTACAGCCTAAGGGCATCGTAGAACATGCACATGAACATGATTTTATCCGTTAAAGGAATTCCGCTTTCCAGCGCGCGGCGGTAGAATACGCGTCATTTTTCATTTAATCGCGAATAAAGTCGATAAATACTATGTACGCATTAATAATTAATAAATCCAGATAAACAGAACTCCCGCATATTTATTAGTTTGATCAGGGATCTCCGGTAGGCACTTTGCTACTAGAGATCTTTATGATAATGACCGTAAGAGACAAAGCCGTAGGGACCTACAATCTATCTAGACAATTAATAATATGAATTCGAAGCGTTGTTATTTTGCTATCTGGTTGTAAACAAAAACAACTGCTATTTTTGAGAAGTATCAGATTAATAAGATGAATAAGTGATGCTCTGATTTCGATAAAAGTGGACTGGTTATCGATCCTAGCGGAAAATATAATCAGCTTTCATACTTTGAATATATTAGTCATTCGCGGCAGTTTTTATAGTATTTTAAGAATTTAAAACGAAATCTGTCGTAACTTGTCCAATGAATCAAATATACCATAATTGCGAACTTGGCGCAATTAAATGCTGTTACACTTCTTCTTCCACCTATTGTAGGTCTTAGGGCTGCAATTTTCAATTTATGAAGCCTTCTTTGGAGGTCCTCCTAGAGGTCCTTCATGTCTTCATGTTTGCGTCCCCAGCTGACTATATCTTCAACTTTACATTCGTGGCTTATGACTATGTTCCTTTTCATGTGTCTTAGTGTGTACTCTAAGATTTTAATTTCTGTGGTTACAAGGATTCTCTTCGTTCTTTTGTTGTCTGCTCTTGTTTCTATAGCGTATGTTGTGAGTCTGACAAATATTTTATATATTTTAACCTTTGTCCTTTTGTTCATAATGGTATTATTCTAGATAATGTCTTAGTACGCCTGATATTTGGGTGGCCTTTTTGGTTGGTCTTTTACTACATTTATTCTATTTTGACATGAGGTGATTTGTATGCCTAGGGCCTAGGTAGTTAAATGACATAACTTGTATTATTATTTTGTTTTCCAGAGCAAGTTTGCATCTCACTGGTTCTTTTAAAACGATGAGGGTTTTGGATTTTGCGGTGGATACTTGCTTGTTGAAGACTTTAGTGAATATCTATTTTCCATATTCTCGACATGATTTATTATTTCGTCCATTATACGGATGAATAGTTGTGAGCTTAAGGACTCCCCTTATCGAATTCCTGGTTGGCGTTTGTATTTCATCTGTTAGTCTTTGATTAACCAATATGTGAGTAGATGTATTGAGGCTTAGTTATCTTATGATATCTATTATGGTTCTCGCCACATTTTTCCATTTTTGGATATCCACTACGTCGCTTAATATTACCCTATCGAACTCTTTAGTGAGGTGAGGCACATATATGTGGGTTTTTCATACTCTATGGCCTTCTTATTACTTGCCTACCCTAATTGTAGAATATGAATGGTGCGTTTAATGCTGTTGTACAATTGTAAAACATGGAGTTTTGTTCAAAACATATTCTATATTTGTTGAGCCAGTTACAGAACGTGAGTTGGTATCAATTGTAAAAAATCTCAAAAACAAGCAATCTGCAGGGTATGGTGAACTTCCTCTCCCGATAATTAAATTTTGCATTCCAGAATTAACAAGCATTTTATGTTACTTGATCAACAACGTGTTTCAGTATGGCATCTTTCCTGATGTATTAAAACCAGCAATAATAAAGCCCTTACACAAAAAAGATGACCCAGCAAAGTTTGAAAACTATCGCCCAATCTAAAAAACTCTAAAAAATTATCGAAACAGCAATATGTAAAAGGATCACTAAATTCTTTTCAGATTTTGGTTTGTTTAGCTTCTATCAACATGGATATATGAGGAATAGGTCTGTTGAAACTGCAATTTTTGAGTTTCTACAGAAAGTGTATTCCAGTATTGATGACAGTAATATATGTCTTCGTATGTTCTTAGATTAATGAAAAGCATATGACACTTTGGATTATAATATTTTAGCACAAGAATTATACAGATGCGGAATCAGAGGCATACCGCTGCAGTGGATTCAGACCTATCTTTCAGGTACATCCCAAAAAGCGTTAATTAATCAATGCTATTCTGACTCAAAGAACTTTTATGTTGGGATATCATATCAAGGTAGTATCGCTGGCCCGTTACTATTCGTTATTTATATTAACGAATATAACGATTTTTGTTTCTGGCTGGTTCAATAAAAATAAGCAAAGTTTAAATGATAAAAAGTCTACTTTTTTTTTGTTTAAATCTCCAAATGGGTCTGTCTATCCAAATGAAGCGATGGTTGGTGATATTTTGATTAATTTTAGTGAAAATAGTAAATTTTTAGGTCTGTATGTGAACGAGTCTCCAAAATGGCGTTGTCATATTGAATATGTATGCAAAAAATTAAATTCAGTGACATATTCATTTAGAGTTATTCGGAATTATGTAGAATTGAGCATTTTAAACACTCTATATGTTTCAAACTTTGAAAGTGTTGTCAGGTTTTGTATTGTTTTTCGGGGGATCAGCAGTCTAATTCAACGGGTGTCTATTATTCAAAAAAAGGATAATACGTTTAATGTGTGGTATGAATATCCATTCAAGTTGAAGAAATAAATTTCGAGAATTAGGTATTCTGCCAATTCCTGCATTGTACATTTATCAATGTCTTGTTTTTCTGTATAAAAATCCGTCACAATTTAGTTGTTATAAAAGTACAAATACTTATATAATACCCGTTTCCAAAACTTAATGTATCCAAAATATAAACTATCTATGTATGAAAAAAGCACTATTTATGTATGTATTAAATGTTATAATGTATTGCCGTCAAGTATTAAATCACTAATTTATAGTAAAAATTTCAAATCTGTGATATTTAACTACCTGATTAACATGGAACCTTATGCCCTTCAAGAGTATCTTCAAGCTACTTACACCTGATTGCATATTTAATTATAGATTTGTATATGACACTATTTTCTTTATACCTACATTTGAATTTGTATCAATGGAAATAAAAATATATTATTATTATTATGGTTATTACTAACGTTATTATTTTTATGCTGTAGTTTTAGTAAATCTGACAAATATATAATGTAGTTAGCACTGTTATTAAATACACGAGATAACATAAATAAACAAATAACATTTATATATTCCCCTAAAACTGGAATGTGACAAAGAAAATGCTCAGTATTATTACTCACAATACCTGTGGCTCAACGAAATGGTAAAATGTTAACATTAGATAAGTGACCAAGGCAAGTGTTTATCAAAAATTTCTTGGTTGTCGCGATATCAACGGCGACCGTTTCCAGGTGGACAGTTGGATACACATGTAATTCATCTATTGTTAAATGTCTATTTTTGTATCTACGTTGTTATTAAAATAAAAGGTGTTTTTGTGCGTTTATTAATTTCTTGCTATGTTTAGAATCGCTGTTAATAAGATAAATACTAAAATCGAAGCGAATGCGTATGCGTGCGATTAATTGTTTTGGAGAGAAATATCAGCGTCGCGAGGAGATGCAAAAGTAGGCAATGAGTATGGATGTGTCATTTTTGACAGATAGAAATATTCTTGATTTTGGCTCAGTGAGAGCGAGGTCTTTGGCCATGTTGTGCCTCAGGCAGAGAGAGTAAGGTCTTTGGCCATGTTGTGCCTCAGGCAGAGAGAGTAAGGTCTTTGGCCATGATGTGCCTCAGGCAGTTTGAAACCCCTAGAGCAGAGTGCCCGATTAACAGCTGTGGTTCCTTCGAGTGGAGGACTTGCATTCCGGGGGGTAATGCAGGGTATCTCGAATGACATAGTTCTGGTGGAGAGGGTAGCCTTATTAGGTGCCCCCGATCCGGGCTATTGGAATGCGACCCTATAGGCCTTAGGGTGAGCGTTCGGGGAAGCCTCTACTATTTCAGGTTGACACTAGCTAGTTGTTGAAGAGAGAAAACCAACAAGGTATTCATAACCACCATTGACTAATGATGTAATCTCAGGGATGAAGCCATGGACAGTATAAGGATGATGCCCTGGGGTGAAAACCCCTCTGTGAGTCTTAAATGTATCTGTTTGAGTTTAACGGATGAGTAACTTATGTTTTGTTTTTGCATCTCCCGCGCGTATGTGAAACCGCCTTGTCTGTCCACCGGAGTGACCGCATTGTTATGACCCACGGATGAAGGCGGCGATAATGTAAGTCCTTCTTGATTATTTCCGCATTAGTTTTTCTATGTTTTTCATTCAGGTGTGGGGTCAAACAATCGGTTCACAGATTCGGTGAGATGAATTCAAAAAGTTTACGCACGTTTTATCGCAGCGCAGTGGTTTGACAAATTATAGTTTGTCGTAATTATAATTGGTGGTCAAACAATCGGTTCACAGATTCGGTGAGATGAATTCAAAAAGTTTACGCACGTTTTATCGCAGCGCAGTGGTTTGACAAATTATAGTTTGTCGTAATTATAATTGGTGGTCAAACAATCGGTTCACTGATTCGATGAGATTAATAATAACGTATTCAACATTTTTAGCACGTTTTGTCGCAGCGCAGTGGTATGACAAGTTATCGTTTGTCGTAATTATAATTAGTGGTTAAGCGGCGGCTGACAGTTTTTGAGCAAAATACGTTTATTCAGCAAAGTTCTTGGCCTTAACAGGATCTCTTTTGTTTCGGCGTGATTATTGGTAGATCTAATACCTCTATCATACATGTTTTGCATATTCTTCATGTTCATACAAATATGGGTACCCATCATCATCATCAACATCATCATCATCACTATCATTTTTCTTCATTTCTTGATGTTTAATAACATTTTATGATAACATCATACAGGTAGTTGCCCGATCGAGTAATTATCAAGCGCTGTTGACCTTTCTGAAATCTTGCGATGAGAATCAACCAAGTACATTTCTTATTTTCTATTTAAAGATAAGGTAATGCACAGCGAGTAGACGTGATCCAGCGATTCTCCGGTTATTTGTGTTTTAAGTGCCCAGTTTATGTGATTTAAATTTTTATTTGGAAGCCATAGATGACTTTCATCGGATGGTAAGTGTGAATACTGGAAGAGATCGATCTAGAATCGTCAGATTCTACTCAAGGAAGGATAGGCAGCTCATATTTCGCTACAAGAAGTTGTTGAGAGGAACCAATATTTCCATAAGATCATAAGATCTCACGAGGAAGCGCCTAGAATTACTAAAACTCTGTAGCTCTGAATTTGGTGCTTGTAACTTATGGACTTACCAGGGTTACGTCAAAGTAATAGTTAATGGTCGTAAATACTCTGTAAATTCTGTTGACGATGTAGTCAATATACAGAACAGTATTGGTAGCAGTTAATTGGCAACGTTATCTTTTTATTATTTGTGGCGCAGATTTGTTGCTACCGTAAAATGTAATGCTTTTCCGGGAGCTACTGCCGATTGTTAAGTATTAATTTTGCTTTTCTTTAATTTAACAATTAAACAGACTTCAATACAATTTAGTTTAAATTAAGTCAGGTTGTATTTGTTCTCATTTAGAGGTAATAGATATCCTATATAAGTTTAGCTTATAATTATTATAAAGGTTGCATATTTTAATGTAAGATCGCTCTTAGCACATTTTCAAGATTTTATAATTTAGTTCAAAGTGCAAACCATGTTGTTGTTATGGTTAGCGAGACATGGTTGTCTAATAATGTAGATCTATCTATATTAGCAATACCTGGTTACAATCTTCGTTATACGCATCGTGCTGAGGGACGAAGTGGCGGCATATAACAAGTCGACTTTTTGTATCTCGTTAATAGAGTTCGCATCCGCGTAGGGACTGTAAATTATGCATTCGGCGTATACTATCGTCCGTCTAACTCCAACTTGGGCAATTTTGTTGAAACCCTTGATAATATATTTGGTTTTGTTTGCGATATGTATGATTAATTTGTCTGTCTGGGTGATTTCAACATTAATTTCTTAAATATTTCTAACCATATGAGTGCACATTTAGAGACGTAAAACTTGGTGCAAGGCTTGGATGAATGGACTATAGTGACTGGTAACTCAAGCTTACTGATTGATTCTTTATTCGTATTCCATTTTCTGAATGTTACAAGATACGGTACGAAGAACTGTGACGATATTTCTGACCACAGATTGGTTTAATGTGAATTTAGTTCACCTAAGGTTAAATGTGAGCCCAAATATGTTACTTATGTGTAGATCTTTCAGACGCTTTGATGTCAGTGAGTTTCGAAAAAGTTTGGAATCTATTGAATGGACTGATGTGATACGTGAAACCAATATTCATAAGAAACTTGAAAATTTCAACACCTTAATTATTTCTCTCTGATCGGCATGCCCTGATGGTAACGTCTAGAGTAACAAAGCCCAATGCAATGTGGTGTTGCCCTAAACTCAAATGTCTCATGAGTAAACGTGGTGCATCCTTACGTAAATACAAACGAAGTAAACTTCCTGAAAATTTTGCTGTATACAAGAGGTTGAGGAACTTGACTATGAACTCTGTTAGGATGGAAAAACGTCGTTACATAGGTTCAGTTGCTTCTAGTGGAGATATACACACTATTTGGTCGGCTCTGCGCAATTTAAAAATTGGTACTATCAAAATCAGTTCTAAACTGCCTTCTAATCTGTCTAATAGCAATTCTATTAATGCGAATATTTTTCAGAAAAAAAAATGATATCGTCTCTAATCATAAAATGCAATATTGTGAGAATGCTAGATTCCCATCCCTATACAAGAATTTTCCTTAAGAATGGTTACTTTAGAAGAGGTACACTCCGCACTCTTTAACGTAAAAAAGATAATTGTGGCACAAACAACATCTCATTGAAAAGGTTGCACTTATGTAGTTCCATTATTGATTTATACCTATTACACGTCTTCAATTATTGTTATATGGAAAAAGCTTATTTCCCTACAATGTGGAAGAAAATAATCGCAATACCTCTACTTAAAAAGTCTAACCCTGAAAACTTGTCGAATTTATGTTTGATTAGTATCTTACCTGCAGCTTTAAATTTGTTTGAATCTCTAGTCTACGAACAGATATCTGACTTTGTCTTGTCTAGGAAAATCATTCCGATGTTCAGTGCGGATTTAGACGCGGTTGAAGCACTCCTTCTGCACTAGTTTCAGTCGTGGATGATCTCATTTTAGCTTATGATAAAGGTTTACGCAGTGCTTTGGTTTTGCTCGATTTTTCAAAAACGTTCGATACTATTAATCATGGTCTGTTATGCACCAAACTAAAGTCTTACGGTTTCAGCAGTTTGTAGGTACAGTTTATTAGATCTTATTTGAGCGATAGAACCCAAGTGGTAAAATAAATATAGTGTCTGCTCTGAATTATCAGTTAGATCTGGTGTTCTGCAAGGCTCCATATTAGGACCTCTACTTTTCATAGTATATACATCTGATATAGTGAACTCAGTTCTTCATTGTAAAGTAATAACTTACGCCGACTATACACAGTTGTATTTTAGTTTCGATAAGCATGATTTCGCAAGGGCTGACAAAATTCTGAACAAAGAACTTGAAAAATTAAGAAAACTGTCTGCTGAACATGGCCTTCAATTGAATTTGTCTAAGTCGCAGTTGATGGTCTTTGATTATAAAGGTAGTATAAAATTTCTTATACGGTCTTTTAATATTTATATAGATGGCATAAGATTAAATGTTGTTGATCATACTTTGATCTCATTATGGACACTCAGATCCGGTTTAAGCTGCATGTAACTAAGTTAATACAAAAATCATTTTTAACCTTAAGCTTTTTTATGCTTGTAGGCATTTTTAACTGTTAATTTGAAAAGGCAATTATGTGATTCACTCGTTCTCGTCCATTTTAATTATTTCAATTTTTATATGGCCCCTGTTTGGATTGTGTTTATAGAAACAGGGTTCAGAAGGCTCAGAATGCATGCTGCCGCTTGGTTTTTGGCTTAGGGACCATGTATCTCGCAGAATTAACTCTTTGAATTGGCTACGCGTAAATTACCGCTGGAATTTTCATTTGAGTTGTTTCGTCCATGCTTTGCCAAATTCTCCTCATGCAATTGAAAATTTGAGGTCTAAGTTTTTCACTCATGTGATACAGAAATAAAGCTAAATATTTGTTGCCCGCCATCGCTCTGTTATGTTCGTTCGCTGCTTCTCATACAACGCTATAAGGCTGTAAGGCTCGCCCTTCCGAGCGAGTTTAAATAAAACTAAATATTAACATATTTAAATATAAACTGAGACAGTTCTTTTTCGATCGACAGATTTCATGATAACCATGACTTTCTTAGCTCGTTTGGTCTCAATGAGGTTCGTTGACTGCTATTCAACTAATATTCAACTAACGGGTTGTTTAATATCGCTTTTGAACTTGTGCTCTATTTTGTTTATTATTGATTCTATTTTTTTGCTGTCCTGAATAAAATAAGTAGTTGAGTTTACTCTAAAGATTAAGTAGAATAGCTTCTGCTAGACTTTGCCTTTATTGATCATGTATTACTCTCAGTATCTGCTCTTGATTAATAAAATCTATTTATTATTATCAAATCTATTTATTAGATCAGATACATCGATGAGGACAGTGGCTTAGATGAAGTATCATTGTCTAATTTATCCTAATCAAGTAGAGATACCGAATAATTATGTCGTGAGGACACGACCCTGTTAGGTTGGCCGAATGTTAAATGTCAATTTTTGTATCTACGTTATTATTAAAATAAAAGGTGTTTTTGTGCGTTTATTAATTTCTTGCTATGTTTAGAATCGCTGTTAATAAGATAAATACTAATATCAAAGCGAATGCGTATGCATGCGATTAATTGTTTTGGCGAGAAATATCAGAGTCGCGAGGAGATGCAAAAGTAGGCAATGAGTATGGATGTGTCATTTTTGACAGAGAGAAATATTCTTGATTTTGGCTCAGTGAGAGCGAGGTCTTTGGCCATGTTGTGCCTCAGGCAGAGAGAGTAAGGTCTTTGGCCATGTTGTGCCTCAGGCAGAGAGAGTAAGGTCTTTGGCCATGATGTGCCTCAGGCAGTTTGAAACCCCTAGAGCAGAGTGCCCGGTTAACAGCTGTGGTTCCTTCGAGTGGAGGACTTGCATTCCGGGGGGTAATGCAGGGTATCTCGAATGACATAGTTCTGGTGGAGAGGGTAGCCTTATTAGGTGCCCCCGATCCGGGCTATTGGAATGCGACCCTATAGGCCTTAGGGTGAGCGTTCGGGGAAGCCTCTACTATTTCAGGTTGACACTAGCTAGTTGTTGAAGAGAGAAAACTAACAAGGTATTCATAACCACCATTGATAAAGATGTAATCTCAGGGATGAAGCCATAGACAGGACAAGGATGAGGCCCTGGGGTGAAAACCCCTCTGTGAGTCTTAACTGTATCTTTTTGAGTTTAACGGATGAGTAACTTATGTTTTGTTTTTGCATCTCCCGCGCGTATGTGAAACCGCCTTGTCTGTCCACCGGAGTGACCGTATTGTTATGACCCACGGATGAAGGCGGCGATAATGTAAGTTTTTCTTGATTATTCCCGCATTAGTTTTTCTATGTTTTTCACTATGAAGGTTAAATGATTGAGTACCGTACCTACGTGATATTGCTAGTTTCCAACGCCAACTCTCCTAGTTAGCATCATCAACAACGCCGCAAGTGCAGTGCATTAGAAATGTTGTTAGGAGCGTTGTTTTTATATGTTTTTGCGGCCACGGAAGGTGCGCGGATACTCGCTGTTTTTCCAGCTATTGGGTATAGTCAGTTTATATTAGCAGAGCAAATGATAAAGGGGCTACTAAACAGAGGACACGAACTGACGGTAATAACTACCCTTTCGCCCAAAACAAAATTAAACAATTACACCGAGATAAACGTGAACCATGCTAAGGGAGACTTATTTGCAGGTAAATGTATATTTCGGCTACAAAGGTATTTTTCTTTTCTATACCAGTTCATATAAAAGGTTAGACTATTAATGTCGCGATTCTTGCTATTATTTTGCAAATGATGACTACTAACATATCTTTCGATTTTTCCTATTTGATGTAGAAGGATCACACATAAACACTTATACAGGGTATTCACGGTAATAGTTTTACTTAATCACAATACTGTTTCGAACGTTTTGCACCTTCCAGGATGGCCACCACAGCCAGATTTAAACAATTATTAAATTGTGGTTTTCGTTCCCAACCTGTTTGTGTATTTGTGTAGAGTTGGACATTATCGAACGAAAACTATTGAATTATTTGATAGTTTGCAAGTATTTGATTTATTCTATAGTTAAGGAAGCATTTGAATGATTAAAAGTGAATGAATGACAGTACTATCGAATGAAAACTATCTATTTGTTCGATAGTTTGCAAGTATTCGAATGATTGCAAATTAATGAAGTATTTTGAATAACACAAGTCCTATTGAATGAACACTATCGATTTATTCCGTACCTATTTAAGTTCGAATGACCGAAAAAGTTGAAATGTTGTGAATAACACGATTACTATCAAATAAAAACTACCGATTTATTCCATTGATGCAGGTATTGGAATGATGGAATGAAGGAATATGAATGATTGGAAAGGATTGAATTTGGGAGACATATTCTCGAATGAAAGCTATCAGAATAAGGGGTTGTGTACTTCCGAATAAATTTTTTATTTAAAATAAAGTAGATTACGGTAAATAACAAGCAGCACAAAAATATTTGCCTGCAGCAAATGCCACTGACCAAAAAAGTTAATTTATTTTAACAAACCTTCAAAAATGGCAGTATTGCATTGGGTACTATAGGCACGTATGTTATGCAAGTTGAAATATTACAAGAAAAACACTTTTTTGCAACTCCATTCCTAAAAGCTAGTGGCATGAAATAAATCATAGTGACTTATTCGATAGTAAATCGCCTAAATAGTGGGCAACACTAATTTGTAACACTATTTATATTATCTAGATTCAGTAAGTCAAAATGCCCTGAAGAAGAACAAGAATATTGAAACAGTACTGTAACTGTTTAATAATTTCTGGGAAAAAATGTTACACCAAAAATAGCACACTGGCAAAGTGAATTCTTTATTTGGTCTTAAATTAGTGGTTTGAATGGGGAATGTTTAGCATCAACTAACTGAGTTCTCGACTTCAATTTCGTCATTTTTAATGGAATGACCAAATTTTTGAAATGCGCATTGGATAGAGTTAAAAATAGAATATTACCGGAATTAGAATTAATTTGTTAACACGAGTTCGCACAAAAATTGTGTTTTAAAATCATACAGAATAAAACCAGATCATATAGTATGTAGTATAAACCAATACAAATCTGCAAAAAAATCGCTCGCTTTCATTAAAAAAGACTTTTTTTTGCTATTAAGTTCATATTTACAGAAATAAACAGGTTATCCTATCAAAAGCGTCAACACAAGTGGTTGGTGGTGACTTCTCAATTGTCATTTACTTAATGAAAGTCATCATCCATTAGTGCAACTCCCAAAAAAAATCTATTTGACCTTTAATTTGCAAGTAATTTAAGCAATGATAAATGAGATGGGGTGAAAATTTGAAATTTAATAATTACGTATAACTCGATAAGTACTTAAAAATAGCCAATAAATAAGCACTGTATAAACATAATAGGCCGGTTTCTCTTCTCTATTTTAAGCTAAAATCAACTCTATTTTTAACATCTAAACCAATCACATACCCCAATTTAAGGCGTTGTCATGGTTACTGTGTTGATTTTACTTAACATCAACTTTAACAAAGAGAATAGGAACCTACCCTATACATCTTTCCAATAAAAAAGACTGCTAGTTAAAATACTTCTACGACGTGAATTTATCCTTGGTGTATGAAATATATCATTATGGAGAATACAGACTATTTTTTTACAATTGTAATAGCTGTAGATTAAAGCGGACTCTTTTTTTAAATACCGCATGTATAGATAGTGCCTAGGAGTAATTATTAACTAGCTTATATGTGATATTACTAACAAGTTACTTTTTACACACTTTAAGCACTTCTTTTTGTTTAAGAAAGATAATTTCAACTACAAAGTACTATACGAGAATGTAATCAAAAGTGTCTTTCAGTTGATGGATTAATGGAATTGCACACAAAAACAAAGTTTAAAGGAATACTGGAATTTACACAGATGGCCTGTGCCTTTACGGATGCCATTTTATCAGATAGTGAAGTGCAGGAACTCATACATTCAGATGCATCTTTCGACCTCGTTTTAGTTGACAATGTCATGAACGACGCATTATTGGGTCTAGCTGTTCGATTCAACACTCCTTTAGTAACTTTTCACAGTATGGCTACTTGTGATTGGATCACCGATTATGTAGGGAATCCTCTACCACCCAGTTATGCTCCAAACATAGTAACGCCTTACTCTTCGATCATGAGTCTGCCGCAAAGGGTTTATAATTTAGCAATTTCTTCTTACAGTTTGCTAATTAAATATTATTATCAATACCCAAAACAGAACGAGATCCTAAAGCGACGTATTTCTTCTGAGCTTAATTTGGACGAAGTTATTAATAATGTGTCGTTGGCGTTTGTGAATTCACATCCCAGTGTGACCGAACCGCTCCCTTTAGTTTCTAACATAATCGAGATTGCTGGTTTTCACATTGTACCTGAGAAGTTACCGGATGATGTTCAAACGTTTTTGGATGATGCGACGGAAGGGGCCATACTCTTCAGTATGGGAAGCAACGTTCGTAGCAAAGATTTTTCTGACGAAAAGAAGCAAGAAATCTTAGCGGCGTTTTCAAAACTTCGACAAAGAGTTTTATGGAAGTTTGAAGATAATGAGCTTCCTGGTAGGCCAAATAACCTAAAAATATGGAAATGGTTGCCGCAAAGAGCTGTATTAGGTAAGTGCTAAGAAATTACTGGCTGAATGAAAAATGAATGTATAAAATCTTCACCACGCCAAATACTTGTGACGTCACAAGTGGTGGAATTTTCTCTGAAGAAAATGTGCACAAATTGGCAATTATGTAAGTGTGCATAGAAGGTTGGCAGGATGGCTGATGGCTGTCGGGTCAGGTGTCACAAAGACATATGTGAGACAGAATCTCATATTTCGAAGTGGTGAAAGGTACAATCAATATAATCCATGTTTATGGTCAAGTTCTGATTATTTTTGAAACTTACATTATATTTAAATACAATTTAATAGAATTTTTATATTTCTGAAAATAATTTTACAGTTGTTTAGTTTTCTTTAGTGCAGTTATAGACTTTTTATTCTCTCAGCATTTTTCTGACGTAAAAGATGCACATTCTTCTTTTAAGAACGTAGAGAATTTTGTACGCATTATATCATTTATAAGTAGAAAATTAGAGTGCAATGCCACCTGTCAGCATTATACTGCCACCAACGGCAGCTAGGTGGCTTTGCCATCGTGTCAGTGTAATGCTGACAAATGACATTTGTATCTAATTTACTACTTATCTGGATATCATGCATTTTAATACCATTAATATTCAGCATTCCTTCTACAACTGCTTATGTAGGATGTATCCTTTAAATAATCATTAATAAATGGACCGACGTAAAGAAATAAAGCTAATGTTGAAATAAATTGTTATTCACACTTAATTCTGATTTAACATATACAGAATTCCTTAATTATATAAAATGGAAAAAGTTCTAAACTATTGTAGAGATATATTTAAAAATAAAAGGTACATACAAAAAAAAACAACTTTTATTTACTTTTAATGGTTAAAATTATTACTTTCGTATATAATAAGATCAAAAATGATCTGCATTATAGCAGCTTGATCGATCTAAACAATTCAATGCAAATCAATTATTCATAGACTAAATTACATTTTCATATACATATCGTATGTATTATCTGGCAACCCTGTACGCACGCGTGCGTTGCAGCGTGCAATATTATTACCACATCCTCGTGTTGCTGACCCGCCAACTATAAAATCTGTCCACTTTTATTAGTGCTTTTCTTAAAAAAAATATTCAAAAGTTTTAGTTTACATAATACGTATATATTACAAAAAAGTGGAGGATTAACGAAAAAATTTCACGGTAGCAAATTCTTTTCATCATGGTTCTTTTGCGTAGAAAAAAAAGGTTATAAATGTTTACTGATGCTTGTACGCTGCCTAAAATGGAGGAATTAAGGAAAAAAATTCCTGTTGCCTCGTAGCCCTGCCCGTATCGAATCCACTCCAAGACTGCGATTTATTTGTCACGGGGCTTTTATTTAGAAATTGGGACACGTATGTGATGAGTTTGATCATTTCAAAACGACAGTTACCGGTTCCTACCACAACAAAGTGTTTACGAAAAAACTGCATTCCTTATACGCACTTGTATGTATGTATCTGTTAGTACCTAATCTTGTGAAGCGAAATACTACTGTTCTAATTTTATCCTTATAGTAAACTTCAAAGTGCAGTTTAATTCCATACTAATGATTTTCCGTTGTCTTTACATTGCAGGTCATCGGAATGTAAAACTTTTTATATCACATTGTGGCCTCATAAGCACAATAGAGTCAATATATTTTGCAGTGCCTATTATTTGTATACCAATATTTGCTGATCAGAATATGAACGCCGCTGTTTCAACGAAAAATGGTGTTGCTCTTACTCTACGACTTCCAGATTTGTCTCAAACGATATTACTTAGTGCCATCAGTACTGTATTGGGAGACGACAGGTAAGTAAGAACTAGTTATTAAGATTAATGTGCTGTCACCAAGCAACAGAGATTTCCTTTCTACTAATAATATAATAAAAAATCGATTTGCCGGTATCTACTTGCGAGTTTTCTTAAGGAAGTCTAAAATGAAAATTTTAATACTTATATGGTGTAATTTATTTACTTAGTTGTCCAGTAATATGGTGCAAGGGAACTATTAGGATTTCTTTTTTGCCGAGCTACCAGTTATGTATGCAAGTTACTGCTAAAGCGGCTATTTGGCTATTATGTATAAACTGCTCAGTTACTGTATAGGTATACTAACTAAACAGCCCGTTATTTTAACATTAATCAGTTTTTCTATCACAATAGCAAGTTTCCTTTGGATGGTTTGCAAACAAATTATCTAGTATATAAAATAACCAAAAGCAGCTGTTAATACATGAACTGCATCGGGTATGTACGAAATAACCTTCTGGGTAGCATGCAAATACGCTATATTGGTGATGACGTAGACGTCGACCATTTTGTTGCGGCACGTCAAGATCCTGGATCCAAACAAACCGAGATGTCATGCGTTATGTAAGGGAGCTCAGTATTCTGAGCACAAATATGGTAAAAAATATTTTGAAACTGGGCGATTCCCAGTGGGCTCTCGAGCCAAGGGCGCTCTTGCCAAAACTAAAATAGTCCAATTAAATGAATTCATAAGTGGTACCATCTTCAGTGCTTCAAGCAACCAGTTAGGAGTGGCGTGAAAGCCTAAACATAATTATTCCAGTCAAATGATAATTTTGCAAAACATTTAGTATAGGCAGCGATTTCATTTTTTCATTCTATAGGAGGGTGGAGAATATAAAACTCAGTTTCCGGGACTGCAACCTTGCCCATTTGACCGCCGAAAATAAGGGCAACCTATTTTTTTAAGGAAATCTTAGTCAGTCAATCTTAAACAGTATTACATTCATCGCCACATATAGACGTTTAACAGTTATTACAGTGATGGCAAAAATACTAAAGTAGTATGATAGTCAAAGAAAACAGCAACTGGTTTAGTGTAATGCGTTACAAATAAACAGAAAATGCAACTATTTCGAGTTTGGAGCTGTTAAAGTTTTAGAGAGTAGCAATTTTTCAGTTAATTTTGGGTGCTTTGTCTCTGCTTTTAATTTCTAAAAGTTGTGCATTTTCCTCCATCTTGGCCAACAAGTGTTTAAAGAAGGAAAAACTGAATTTTACATTTAAAATAATATGTGATTGAATAATTCACTCCATTGTGCCATTTCCAAGTATTTACAAAACATTTCAAAAATTACATAAAACACTGTTTGTAATATAAGTTATCTCGATTTACCTATACTGCCTTAATTAAGATAAATAGCCTATCGTACAGTTTAAGTGTATTTATATGTTGTTATCTTCAATGTTTATGTTGTTCAGTTAAGGTAAATCTGTTTAATAGTTACAGGTCAAACATTCAAAGGAGGTCAGAATGGTTAAAAGATCGCCCCGCGTCTGCGTTGGACACATTTACGTACTGGATAGAATTTGCGATAAGACACGGTGGCGCTCCTCATTTGCAATCAACAGCTGCTGTCAATATAACCTTAGTGCAATATTTCTACTTGGATGCAATTTTAATACTAGTAGTTATTTGTTTAAGTATATATAGTATTCCAAAATATTTGTGGAAAAGACGTGTGATTGTAGATAGGCAGAAAATTGAAAAAAGGAAGAAGCAATAAATAATTTGTAAAAAATTCTAAAATATAAGTTTTTGTTAGAGTTAAATTAAAATAAAAATTACATATACTAAAAGTACCTACATCATTATACTTTATACCATATTGAATACTGATTGCAGTACTCTAGTGCTCAAATCTCCAGTATAATTAGAATTTTAAGTAATAGGTTTAGATATGCATATGCCTGATGTTATTTAGTTATTTAAGTAGATGAAGTTGGTAATTATTACTTGTGCTAAGGCGTTGCATGCGCGAATTGTACAGGGTTAGCAATTAAGAAAGGTGACCTGCCACCAAAAACGTATAAAAATGCGGGTTCACAAGTTAAATCTGCATTTAATTTTCCTTTTAATTACGTAGAAAGTCTTATCGTTGTTTTAAAAAATACCGAAGAAAACGCCACCTTGCGGTCAGTGCACAACCTACTTTTGCTAGCATTTAAGATTGTATTTTATTGAGGACAAATATTCTTGTAACTGATACCTTGCCCATTAAAATCGCATAAGCCAAACCATAGGTAGGTATGAGCTAATTCCTATTACAATATTCACCTGCCCCCACTCCTTTATTTGAAATTAAAACAAATGCTTGGTACAAAAATTAGAGTTTAGTTCAGAGAATATTATAATATTAATTAGTGTCTACTTTTATTACAGAAAAAATGGCACAAATAAGATTTTCGTGAATTGAAGATACTGCCGCACACTCTAGGGGTGATTCTAGGAACTTGAAACTAATTTTCAGGACCTTCTCTTGGCCATTTTGGTTGAGTATTTTTTTTCCTCAAAGTTGTAAGACTCCTGGTATGTGAGTTAAGGCAGGTCACTTCTCCTCATTGCTCACGCTGTATATAGTTGTGTTTGTGCTTCTGCACGACTGAAAATAACAGTCTGTGATTACTAACACGAATTATGTTTTATGGTTAATAGAATGTACAGGGTCTCCATAAATGATTGATGCATCCAGGGCGCTTATGGAAATTATCGATTAAATCAATTTTCCGCCTCTCAGGAAAGTGACGTAATCTGTCAACTGTTGATTTTAAAATTATTTGATATATTTTAATATAAGAAAACCCCCGGGAGTGTGTATTTTCAGCATATATTCTGTAGTTTTTTGTGGTATAATTAACTTTAAGGTTGCAGAAAGCTCACATTTAGGAGCTGTGGTGTGACATTCATCTGCAACCTTCAACTACCATCGCCGTGCATATTGTAGCTTGGCAGCAGTTACAAAAAGGCGGCAAAAAGTATTCAGAAATCAACACCGCCTGCGTTGCATAAATCATTTATAGAAGGCCTATTATTTATTTTTCTAGCTCCTGCATATCATAGCAACGGGGTGCTAAAACAAATTTACTGGTCTTTGTAGTAAAAGTAACTTGCTTGGACAAAATATGTATCATATATGCCAAGGATGGCCAAACTTTTGATAACCATGGCCTGTTTTTTGTATAAGATTTGGTTGGAGGGCTACCAATATTTTTTGAGATTTTAAACAAATAAGAGTGTCGACCAAACTTTTTTGTGATTTATGGTGACCACTGGTCTGTACGCCTTGGTGAGCTTATGTTTTTCTATTCCTATACAATCTGCGTAGAATACTGTTGTGTTCCTTTAGCCTGGTTCCTGTGTTATGGCTATCAAATTATTGAGTAACAATTGTATAAGCAGCTCACTTGTATCGTTGAGTTGTACGATTTTTCTTGATCTTTTATCTTACATTCTTTAAATTACATTTACTTATTTATAAGAGTGCTGTGTAAAAATTAGAATTAGGTATTTGTATAAAATTGTGTGAAAACGTGCTTTGCCATGTACCTCCATTGTATACCAACTACGGCTTATAAGGGAGGACTGCCTCCAATTTCCCTTCCTTAATCGTAAAATATTAATGATTTAATGCTTTTGTATAATTGCAAAACATGGAGCTTTGTGCAAAAAAAGTTCTCTTATTTGTGATATACGAGTATATTCTTTTTTGAAAAATATTAATAGTTTCTCTAATACTGGTCCGCCAGTTTTGAATGCTACTATTATTATTATTGTTATTACGAACGTTATTATTATTACGCTGTAGTTTTAGTAAATCTGACAAATATATAATACAGTTAGCACTGTCACTAAATACACGAGATAACATAAATAAGCAAATAACATTTATATATAGCTTTAAAACTGGGAATTGATAAACAGTGTGCTAAGTATTACTTGCAATACCTGTGGTTCAATGGAATTGTAAAAGGTTAACATTAGATAAGTGGCGAAGCAAAGTGTTTATCAAAAATTTCTTGGTTGTCACGATATCAACCGCGACTGTTTCGGGATGGATAGTTGGATACACATGTAATTTATCTATGAAGGTTAAATGATTGAGTTCCATACGTATTATTGTTAGTTTGCAACGCGAGCTATGCTGATTAGCACCATCAACAACGTAGCAAGTGCAGTATACTAAAAATGTTGTTAGGAGCGTTGTTTCTATCTGTTTTGGCGGCCACGGAGAGTGCGCGGATACTCGCTGTTTTTCCAGCTATCGGATATAGTCAATTTATTTTAGCAGAGCAACTTATAAAGGGGCTACTAAACAGAGGACACGAACTGACGGTAATAACTACCTTTTCGCCAAAAACAAAATTAAACAATTACACCGAGATAAACGTGAACCATGCTAAGGGAGACTTATTTGCAGGTAAATGTATATTTCGGCTACAAAGGTATAACTCTTTAAGTAACATCTAACTCATATAAAACGTTAGGTTATCCTTGTTATTATTTTGCCTATTTAATGCAGAAGGATTACGCATAAGCAATTATATAAGTGTTCACAGTTATAGTCTTTCTTGAATGGCTACCTAACTTTTTAATTTGAAGTACAGAGTAGCAGTTTAAAAGAGATTGTTTGTTATAGTGCTGAAGACAAAAAAGGCAACAACGACAAAAACTGATTAAGATTTACTATTACTTTATTATTTTAAATAATCATTAGTTTTTTAGATATTTCATGTAGAACAATCATTGTTCATAAAACAGTCTTCAATGGCTAACTTTTTTTGATAAATAAAATAAAAGCACTTGGTTGTTTTACAACCTTTCACCCTTCAAAGGTGGCCACCACAGCCAGATGTAAACAGTTCGTTCCCCACCTGTTTGTGTATTTGTAAAGTTGTTTTACTTTATGTAGATTCACTATGTTTTAATAATACCCTATTTATAATATAAAAGAACCGGAATATTGAAACAGTGCTGTAACTGATTAATAAATTCTTGTAAACAAGTGTCACACAGAGTGTCAAAGTAAGTTCTTTATCTGGTTTCAAATTAGTGGTTTAAATTGGGAACATCGAGCATCAAATAATTGAGATTTTGACCACAACTTCGTTATTTATAACGAAATGGACAAATATTGAATTGAGCGTTGAAAGAAGTTACAAGCAAAAGAGAAATATTACCTGCATTATAATTACGATTAAATGAATCGTTCATTAGTGAACACAAATTTTCACAAAAATTTATTTAATAATAAAAAAGTAATAAAGCAATATATGGCTCGCTTACCATTATGAAAAAGACAAAATAGTAGGCAGTAATGGAATGCATTGACATACAAAAAGTATAAAAGATACTTTAGGAAATGAAGAATAATCAGTAAAATTTTTTTTGAGAACAATAAACATACAAAAATATACTTTGATTACCTTATATATACTATTGATGGCGTAATTATGACTTTATAACTACAGGTGCATTTACTTCAGAGTGTCAAAAGCGTCAACGTTTTTAAACAAGTGGTTGCCCGTGACTTCATGTTTAGGGTGATTAACATAAGTATAATGTATCGATTTTCGCTCTCAAAAACATGCAAACATCAGTGAAAGCCGAATACTCTACATAAGACAGAAGAGAGAGAGAGAGAGAGATAGAGAGAGAGAGAGAGAGAGAGAGAGAGAGAGAGAGAGAGAGAGAGAGAGAGAGAGAGAGAGAGAGAGAAAAGGAATTTGGAGATTAAAATACCGCTGCAAATTGAATCAATACTTCCACATCCAATTGTCAAAATGACATTTACGTTTTTATTTCGTATACTATATGATTAGTAATCAGATTTTGAGCATTCTTTCTCTCTAGACATTCTTTCTAAGACAAACAGTCCTCGTGATATTAGCAAAAATATATAAATTTTAAAATCGGTTTATTCCAAGTAACTCGAAAATTATTAACTTAACAAAAAATTACAAGATCAGAAATTTGATTTTCTATATAATATCAAAATTAAAAAAAAATGTACGAGCAGGATCCAAAATAGGTTTTTTGGAAATATTTCGAAACTTTTTGTGAGAAATTTTATTTCTTGTCTGATGGTATTTTAATTTTTTGAATATATTAAATGTATTCGGAGAACCGTTTTCTTTAAGTGACGCTTCTTTGCTAATATCTTCTAAACAGTTTGCTGCACCGAAAATTTTATAAGAGCGAATAATACTCGCAGTTATACTACTAATCACATACTAAAACGAAAAAAAAATAAAAACATAAAAATTTGAAAAAAGGGTAGTTTTCGACCATTCGAATTCATTCGAATGAGCAAATAAACATTTTTGAAAATTCTTTTCGCGATACAATTCTTCCCATCCGTTGGATGTGGAAGTAATTTATTTGTACACGAAGGTTTATAAAGTAACTAACATAGTTCACGCAATAGTATCACTAAMATTCACCGTCCATAAGAGTGAATTGAAATCATATTTGACATTTCTGCGACTGCCAAAAAATTCTATTTGATCTTTTACTTGCAAGTAATTTTGAATGGTTGATTAATAGCAATAATAACATAAAACCTCCGGCAAATACAAATATAAAAAATGTCTTTGCGTAGATGCAAAAGTATGGAACAAAAACAAATGCGAACGTAGTTTACAGCTTATGATACACTCATTGTGGAGAAGATTTTGATTTTTTGACAGTTAATAACCTCTGATTAATGGATACCTCTTTTGTGAAACATTCCATGTAGATAGTGATTAGTAATCTTATCACGCTTATATATGATACTACACACACACACACACACACACACACACACACACACACTTTATGCATTTTATTTTGTTTTCTTTTTTAATTTATTTCAGCTACAGTGTATAATTCGAGAAAGTAATCGGAAGTGTCTTTCAGTTGATGAGTTAATGGAATCGCACACAAAAACCGAGTTTGCAGGAATACTAGAATTTACTAACATAGCCTGTGCCTTCACCGATGCCATTTTATCAGACAGTGAAGTCCAGGAACTAATACATTCGGACGCATCTTTCGACCTCGTTTTAGTTGAGAATGTCATGAACGACGCATTATTGGGTCTAGCTGTTCGATTCAACGCCACCTTAGTAACTTTTCACAGTATGGCTACTTGTGATTGGATCACCGATTATGTAGGGAATCCTCTACCACCCAGTTATGCTCCAAACATAGCAACGCCTTACTCTTCGATCATGAGTCTGCCGCAAAGGGTTTATAATTTAGCAATTTCTTCTTACAGTTTGCTAATTAAATATTATTATCAATACCCAAAACAGAACGAGATCCTAAAGCGACGTGTTTCCTCTGAGCTTAATTTGGACGAAGTCATTTATAATGTGTCGTTGGCGTTTGTGAATTCACATCCCAGTGTGACCGAACCGCTCCCTTTAGTTCCTAACATAATCGAGATTGCTGGTTTTCACATTGTACCTGAGAAGTTACCGGATGATGTTCAAACATTTTTGGATGAGGCGTCGGAAGGGGCCATACTTTTCAGTATGGGAAGCAACGTTCGTAGCAAAGATTTTTCTGACGAAAAGAAGCGAGAAATCTTGGCGGCGTTTTCAAAACTTCGACAAAAAGTTTTATGGAAGTTTGAAGATGATGAGCTTCCTGGTAGACCAAAGAACTTAAAAATATCGAAATGGTTGCCGCAAAGAGCTGTATTAGGTAAGTGCTAAAAATTAATGGCTGAGTGAATGTATGAAATGTTCACTACATATAAAAAAAGAATATAGCTAATAGTGAAATTACGACTACTTTTTACAAAGCACCCCCTGAATATGAGTAGCATTTGTGACAGTGAWATACGGTAGAAGATTCTAGTTCCAGCTCTAGTGACTGACGGTAGTAATGTAATGGGGTTCATACCAGTGGCGGCTGGTGACAAATTCTATTGGGTCGGCAGTAAAAATTTTGGTCCACTCTAGTTAGTCAATATTATTTATTTATAAATTAGTAAATAATTTTGTATATACTCGTAGTAATTGTTGTTTATTACTTGCTACTTCTGTAAATTTTCATATCGCCGCAAGTTAAAAAGATAGTTCATTTGGTAACAAATAGCCTAATCTAGCAACTAGCTACATAATTTCAACGTTAAGCGTGCACCTGTACTGCACCGGAGAGGAGAAGTCGATATATGTCGACCCAATCCGAAGATGTATTCGGAAGTCCGGCAGACAGCATTAAGCGATTATATGGGTATTGGCGCTTACTTTTTTTGTTATTTTCTTTTTGTGTGAAATTCTTCAATAATTTCAGATTGACTAAATTTATAACATGTATTTAATAAATTCTGTTAAACGTTTGAATGTATCTACTTAAAATTGTTTATTTAAGAGGATAGCTCTTACAATAATCTTGGGAAAATGAAAAATTTCGTAAAACATTCGGGTAGTTTTTCGTGATTTCAGTATTGAAATATATATAATTGTTGTTCAATGCACATGTCAAAATTAATTTTCGGAATCCGACGATTATGAATGCCGGGCCTCCTTTATTAACTTCAATAAAAACATATATACGTAAAATTAAATTATGATTATAAAAAAACTGTAAGCATATAAAGGGTGTCAATCAGATAATTTGTAATACTCAGTAGAAAACAGAACTATAATTGGTTGATAAAAAAACTTGAAATAATTGAAATAAATGATGAAGTCCGTTTTAACGTTTTATGCTGTCTGCCGGCCCCAGGCATTGCAGAGTCTCGATTTTCGCCTCAGGATTCAATATGCGCGCAGGGTTGCGTCTTTGTTCAGCTCATAGGAAAACGATGCTATTGCTTCCTTATACGATGCGGTCTGCCGACCCAGCGCTTGGATCACGGGCTTGGATGACAAACACATACACGGCCCAGTCACGGTTGCCGAGTAGCGTAAATTTTTCGGGATAACCCGTAAAAATGTGATTTTGGCTAATTATTAATTTGATGGTAATGTAAAAAAATACGCTCCAACTGTTTCAAGATATCTGAACATAATAAAACAAAATATACATAAAAATACGAGAAAAAATAATTTCTTCGATCAAAATTCTGGGTGCCGACGCGGACGAGCCGCCACTGGTTCATACGACAGCGCGTTAGAAGCTGCATTGTTTTTATTGATGCCTCTCAACAGCCACCTCGMAGGTCACATGTTCTAAAAACCTAATTGTAAAAACTCCCAAAATTGAGTGAAATCCCCCAAAATAACAGGAATGTTGATATATTTGAAATTTACATTACATTTATACAATTGAATCATATTTATATATTTCTCAAAATAATTTTGCAGTTGCTTCATTTTCCTGTGTGCAATTACAGACGTTTTTGGAATTAAATGCTTGTAGCATTTTTGCTGTCGGTTGAAAAAATGCATATCCTTTCTTTAAAACGTAGAGATGCCATTTTGTCCGCATTAAGTATGGCGACTGTGCTTAAAACGAAATGTCAAATGTTTTCCAAATAATATACTTTGCTTATGACTAAAAAGTAATAAATAAAAAATATTTTGTAAAGATAATGATTTTATAATGACGTCCTAAAAAGTAGTAAAGAAGTTCAAAGTGCAGTCCAATTCCATACTAATAACTTTTTTGTCTTTGTATTACAGCTCATCGAAATGTGAAACTTTTTATATCACATTGTGGCCTCATAAGCACAATAGAGTCAATACATTTTGCAGTGCCTATTATTTGTATACCAATATTTGCTGATCAACATATGAACGCTGCCGTTTCAACAAAAAATGGTGTCGCCCTTACTCTGCGCTTTCCAGATTTGTCACAAACGACATTACTTAATGCCATCAGTACTGTATTAGGAGACGATAGGTAAGTAAGATACTGTAGAGAGGAGATTTCATTATTACTAGTTCCATAAATTAATATAATAAAAAAATCTAATTGCCAGTATCTACTTGCGAAGTATGTTAAGGATGTCAAAAATGAAAATTTTGATTCTTATATTGAGTAATTTATTTACTTAGTTATCCAGTAATGTGCTGCAAGGGAACTAGTAGGGTTTCGTTTCCTTTCCGAATTACCAGTTATGTATATAAGTTACTGCCAAAGCTGCTTTTTCGCTATTATGTAAATTGCCCAATTGTTGTATAGGTATACTACGTAAACAGTCCGTTATTTTAACATTAATAAGTTTTTCTATCACAATAGCAGATTCACTTTGGGTGGTTTGCAAACAAATGATCTAGTATATAAAATAAGCAAAATCATCTGTTAATACATGAACTGCATCGGGTATGTACCAAATAACCTCCTGCGTAGCATGAAAATACTCGATAACAGTGCTGACGTAGATGTTGGTCAGGTCAGGTCAGGTCAGGTATATTTTAAAGTGGTAGTGTTTGTGTTTAAGTAGTTTACATTATAGATAAGAGATTAAGTTGTAGTAGGTTTACATTCCTCTGCATTATTTTGTACCTAGTATTGACATTACAAACCAAAATTACATTTGCTATGCACTTGCAATCTGTTCTTGAAAAACAGCCTAATATATTTAAATATATTGAAACCTACAATTTTGCACTGAATACTGAGCTTCCCTACATACGGTATGGCAACTTGGTTTAATTGGCTCCAAGTCTTTGACGTACCACAGTAAAATGACCGAAATCTACGTCACACTAATATAGCGTATTAGCAAAATACACTGAGGTTACAGGTTATTGCATTAATATAAAATAACGATTAGGTGCGCTGATTGATTTACAAGTATTTTTTTACTACGAGCTTAGGTAAATAAAACAGCTACTAGTATATATCTGCTGATATATAATTTTGAAGGTCCTTGCAACAGTAAACATCTGCTAACAAATTAAACACAATAATTATTTGTTTTATCTTTGATGAGCTGTAATGACAGCGAAATAGTACTATCTGCAGTTGGTTGAGGTGTAGACAGCACAGCATAGACATGCATTTTAGTAGTTATTTCTGTTTATTATGATATTAAGTTTATATAGATACAACTGTGTTCTATCATGTATTTACGTTTGTTTGTTTTAATAACATATTTTGGATAGCTGGTTGTCATCGTCTTTAAATGGCATTTATACATTTTATATTAGAACTATTTTCTACTATACTCCTGTTCAAATTAATGGGTTTTTTCAAAATATCTACGTTGTTATACGGCACATCAGAATTAGTTAGCTATCAGGGAAGATATCTACCAATTGCGTTTTATTTAACTAAGTACGTAGTAAACAAATAAATTAATTAAAATGTATGTTATCACAGAACGTTGACAATTTTTATACTCCACTTTAGTAAATTAGCACATTAAAAAGTAAGGTTATTATGCAAACAACCGATGCAATTTCGTATAATGAGCTTGCTTCCTTTGGATTTTTCTATTGCATATACGCATTATTAAGCTAACATGGTGATATACACTCTTAAAAGACGAACTTTAAATACAACTAAGAATAATAGAAGTAAACGGAGTAAATTCTGAAAACATCGACGTAGAGCAGTCTTCGGCACTTCAAAGCGTTAAGAATGTCATTGATAAACATCATAAAAATAAAGGACCTAAAGTTGATTCCTAAGGGGCACCAGAAGTCCTGATAAATCTAGTAACTTGATTTAAAGTTGCAGAAGCTGAGTAAATGCTGTCTGTTGTTCGGGCAGGTTGTAATTTGGAAGAAGTACCTCCTAATACAGGAGAGAATCCAAATTTTTCAAGCGTAGATAATAGAATATTATGACTAACAGTTCCCATGCATTTTGTAAGTCGGTGTAAGTTACATCCACCGGCGGAGCTGTGAATTGAGTGAAGCAAACAAGATTTGAAAGTGTACATTTTTTTCTTTTCGACAAAACCGGGTTAGTGTAGAGAAATTAATTGTTTAACCTGTAAAAAAGGTGGTTTTCAATTTTGTCACCGCCATATCTATCAATGATCATGAATGATTGACTTTTGTAAAAATGACAGAGCAGTGTTACTGGGGCGAGAGAGAATTGAGAATTAAAATAATGACAATAATAGACAATAAACGTCAGAATTTTATCTTTTAGTGTTAAGTAGGTATTTTCCCAATATGTAAACATTGTTTTTAAGAGATGCGGGGTATAATAGAAATCTTAGTTTAGTATACAGAGATAACATATCTGGATCTTATTTGCATCAGCAGTAATTCTGAACCTTAATAACTTAAAGCTAGGAATAAGATTCCAACAGATACAAAATTGCCTGTAAATGCCAACTTGACAGATACAGCTGACTAACTTTAAGAAGTAGTTCTTGTGTCAAGGCGGTTAGGTGGCTGTATCACCACTTTGATAGGTTGCTGATAGATGGCAGTGTCATCTAAGTTGTCACTTACATATTGCAATTAGCTTTGCTATATGGGCAAAATGTGTTCTATGCAACAGCACAGATATAACATGTTTGATATCTATTTCAAGTTTACAGACATTAAAGATAAAGTTTTCTGCTCTCTAGACAGATAGGAGTTGCTAATATTGACAATTTGTATTTTGTAATATCCGTTTACACAGTTTACTGTTTACTCTAATTACTATAAAGAAGTTAATTTTGTTATCTTTAACCAAGCTATTGAGTTTACTAAGCGGGCACAGTTTCTTTATTTTGATGTTATATCCTGTATAAAACGAGACCAAGGCACCTTTAACAGATAAATCCAACGTCATTCGTAGCTTGTGTTGCACTGATTGTGACAATCAATAAGTATATAGGACCAGCTTCTCGTCTATAGGCATCAAAAACAGGTAGCCTTACTTAAGAATGATATTCTTAAATGGGACAGATGTAAGTGACAGTGTAAAGATTCTGTATATAGCAAACAAACAAACACAATTAAACCGATACGCAAAATTCAAGCTACATCTATGAATATATACTGACACAATGTGGATCTATAATTTTTATTATGTTACTGTTTTTATTAAATAGCAACATATCATAATTATAAATGAAATAATCATTGCTTCTTAAGAGGTGTATTTTTTAGTAATCTAAGCTATCACAACCTACCATACTTGTGTTAAATGTCAATTTTTGTATCTGCGTTATTATTAAAATAAAAGGTGTTTTTGTACGTTTATTAATTTCTAGCTATGTTTAGAATCGCTGTTAATAAGATAAAAACTAAAATCGAAGCGAATGCGTATGTGTGCGATTAATTGTTTTGGCGAGAAAATATCAGAGTCGCGAGGAGATGCAAAAGTAGGCAAGGGGTATTGATGTGTCATTTTTGACAGAGAGAGATGTTCTTGATTTTGGCTCTGAGAGAGCGAGGTCTTTGGCCATGATGTGCCTCAGGCAGTGAGAGTAAGGTCTTTGGCCATGATGTGCCTCAGGCAGTTTGAAACCCCTAGCGCAGAGTGCCCGGTTAACAGCCGTGGTTCCTTCGAGTGGAGGACTTGCATTCCGGGGGGTAATGCAGGATATCTCGAATGACATAGTTCTGGTGGAGAGGGTAGCCTTATTAGGTGCCCCCGATCCGGGCTATTGGAATGCGACCCTATAGGCCTTAGGGTGAGCGTTCGGGGAAGCCTCTACTATTTCAGGTTGACACTAGCTAGTTGTTGAAGAGAGAAAACTAACAAGGTATTCATAACCACCATTGACTAATGATGTAATCTCAGGGATGAAGCCATGGACAGTATAAGGATGATGCCCTGGGGTGAAAACCCCTCTGTGAGTCTTAACTGTATCTTTTTGAGTTTAACGGATGAGTAACTTATGTTTTGTTTTTGCATCTCCCGCGCGTATGTGAAACCGCCTTGTCTGTCCACCGGAGTGACCGCATTGTTATGACCCACGGATGAAGGCGGCGATAATGTAAGTTTTTCTTAGATATTCCCGCATTAGTTTTTCTATGTTTTTCATTCAGGTGTGGGGTCAAACAATCGGTTCACAGATTCGGTGAGATGAATTCAAAAAGTTTAAGCACGTTTTATCGCAGCGCAGTGGTTTGACAAATTATAGTTTGTCGTAATTATAATTGGAGGTCAAACAATCGGCTCACTGATTCGGTGAGATGAATTCAAAAATTTTAAGCACGTTTTATCGCAGCGCAGTGGTTTGACAAATTATCGTTTGTCGTAATTATAATTGGTGGTCAAACAATCGGTTCACAGATTCGGTGAGATGAATTCAAAAAGTTTAAGCACGTTTTATCGCAGCGCAGTGGTTTGACAAATTATAGTTTGTCGTAATTATRAWTGGTGGTCAAACAATCGGTTCACAGATTCGGTGAGATGAATTCAAAAAGTTTAAGCACGTTTTATCGCAGCGCAGTGGTTTGACAAATTATAGTTTGTCGTAATTATAATTGGTGATCAAACAATCGGTTCACTGATTCGATGAGATTAATAATAATGTTAGGGTGGCTTCAATTTAGTGGACTGTATTACTTGGTTTTTTAATATTACTACTGTGCTAGAAGCATTAATTGAATAGACTTGACAGTTTCATCAGTTTCTAATTTATTGCTGTTCGTTTACATACTTTTATTGTTTTTTCTACTTGGCAACAAAATGTCATTGTAGTGTTTGCCAAGTTTTCAAAATTAAGGAAATATCCGAACATACTCCCCGCGTTGAACTACGTTCAAATTCTTATTAATTAATCAGGTTTTCTTTCAGGCTGTTCTTCAGTAATGGGAAGGGGACACAACTTTACAACTGCTCGCTTATAAATTCCTTTGGATGTTCGCACGCTTGCTACACGAACGACACCTTCACTGTCGGGATGCACCTCTGTGATTCTACCTAGAATCCATTGGCTCGGTGGAAGGTTTTCTTGTTTAATCAGTACAAGAGCTCCTATCTGAAGGTGTTGCCCTGGATGCTTCCATTTATTTCGTTGTTGAAGAATAGACAGATACTCCGTAGACCATCTTTTCCAAAAACTTTGGTACAATGACTGCAGAAACTGAACTCGAGACAACCGATTAATTGGTACTGGTTGCAGATTTATTTCTGGTAGAGTAGTTAATGGTCTTCCAATCAACAAGTGAGATGGAGTTAAAGGAGTGAGATCATTGGGATCGGATGAGAGTGGATATAATGGTCTTGAATTCAGTACTGATTCAATCTGAGTTAATACAGTGTATAATTCTTCGTAGGTAAGTTTAGTTTCTTGTAATACTCTTTTTAAATGGAATTTAACAGTTTTAATCCCAGACTCCCACAATCCACCAAAATGTGGAGAATTTGGGGGTATAAATTTCCACGTAAATGACTCCATAGCACAATGGCTAACAATATCATGTTTATGAGCCTTGAAAAATTGAAACAAATCATACAATTCTTTTTGAGCACCCTTAAAGTTTGTGCCATTATCAGACCATATTTGTGTTGGTTTACCTCGTCTTGATATAAAGCGCTTGAGAGAAGCCAAAAATGATTGTGTGCTCAAATCAGAGCTTAATTCTAAATGGACAGCTTTACTCACAAAGCAGACAAACAGACAAATGTAACCTTTTGAAACTTTTGATCCACGACCTCTTCTGTCTTTAATTAAAATAGGGCCGGCATAATCAACACCAACTATGCTAAATGCAGGAGTTTCTGTAACTCTCTCTCGAGGAAGATTAGCCATAATCGGGTTAATTGCATGGGGTTTTGATTTGAAACAAGTAACACATGAGCGTGTAACCCTTTTAGCAGTGTTCATTCCAGATGTAGGCCAATAATTTTGTCTAACAGTGCTTAGAAGTAATTGTGGGCCTGCATGTAATAGTGATAGATGAACATGCTCAAAAATCAATCTAGTTAAGCTATGTTTTCCACTTAACAGTAATGGATGTTTGTTATCAAAATTTAAAGTAGAATTTTTTAATCTACCTCCTACTCTTAACAACCCATCTTGATCTAAAAATGGTGTTAAACTTGATAACCGATTTTTCAAATCTAAAGAATTCTTATTTCGAAGAATAGTTATCTCCATTTCAAAGTCTTTAGCCTGAGCTATTCTGACCAATCTTTTTACACCTTCATTTAATTCAGATGCAGTTAAATCACCTGATAATCTTTCACATTTTGGCATTTTCGAGTTATTTATGAAACGAAGACAGTAAGCCATAACACGCTTAATTCGATTAAATTTAGAGAATCTTTCAAATGGAAAAGACAAGTTCTTAGCTTCGGTTGTTAGAAGACAATGTTTTCTTAATTCTGGATCTTCTTTAGGAGTAAATTCAGATGGTTGTTGTGGCCATTTAGGAAAAGGTTGTTTTAACCATGAAGGTCCGTGCCACCAAAGCAGAGAACTTAGAAGGACTTTTGGTTGAACGCCTCTAGATAACAAATCTGCTGGATTCTCTTTTGTGTTTATGTAATGCCATAATTCAATGTTGGTTAATTGTTGAATCTCTGACACACGATTTCCTACAAAACATTGAGAACATGTGGTGGAGTTCTAATCCAGTGCAATACTATTTGAGAATCACACCATAAAAAATATTGAGCCTCGATATTAAGGGATTTTTTTACGATTTTAACTAATCTAGCAAGCATTAATGCTCCACATAATTCTAGTCTCGGAATAGTAAGTATCTTTAGTGGTGCAACACGAGTTTTAGCACATAATAAGTTAACATGAATGTTACCAAAGTTGTCAATACTTCGAATGTAAATAGAACTTCCATACGCAGAGTTAGATGAATCACAAAATCCATGAATTTCAACTGAAACTGGGTTGGAACAAGTAACATGACGTGGAATCTGAATACTATTAAGCACATGAAGTTGTTCTCTGAAATTAATCCACTTTTCATATAAATCTATTGGAACGGTATCATCCCAATCTAAATGCAAAGTCCATAGCTGTTGTATTATGATTTTTGCCCAAAATAATGCAGGGGCTTACCAGGCCAAGGGGGTCGAAGACCTTTGATATTTCTGACAAAATAATTCTTTTTGTTATAGGAGAAATGGAAGAATTAGCAGAAATCTGGTAAGAAAATGTGTCTGAAATATTATTCCATACAACACCTAAGGTTTTAATTTGCTTGTCATGACTAAAACTTATTACACTAGTTGGATCATTTTCATCCTTAAAAAATTGTGAAACATTACTACTATTTGAAATCCATTTCCTCAACGGAAAACATGCTTGCTGTAAAATCATTTTTAAAGTCTTGCAAGTAGCAATAGCATCTTCTTCAGAAGTGAAACTGATAATTAAATCATCTACATAAAAACGATTATTAATAATGTTAGAGATGACAGGATATTCATTTTCAACCTCATGAGCAAGTTGCTTTAAGCATCTAATGGCAAGATAGGGAGCTGAAGCTGTACCGTAAGTAATAGTATTTAGTGAATAAGTATCTATTTCTAGATCAGAATCGAATCTCCACACAATATTTTGCAGGTGTCTATCATCAGGATGCACAAGGATCTGTCTATACATTTTTTCTATATCTGCACAAACAGCAATGGGATGTTGTCTGAACTGTAATAATATAGAAAATAATTGTGTGTGCACTGGTGGACCTACATGCTGAAGATCATTTACAGACCAACCTGACGATGATTGCGCTGAGCCATTAAATACTACTCTTAATTTGGTTGTTAAGCTGCTTTTCCTTACAACTCCATGGTGAGGAAGAAAATAATCATTGGAGGATGTTTCCTTTATTTTAGTCATATGTCCCAAGTCTAAATACTCTTGCATAAATCTTGAATATTCTTCCTTCAAAATTGGGTCAGAAATAAATCTGTGTTCTAATTGCAACAGTCTTTTAATTGCTGACTGCTTCGAATCACCCAATTGAGAAGAAGGATATTTCAATGGAATTCTAACTATAAATCTACCATCATCTTGACGAGTAATGGTTTCTTTAAAAAATCTTTCACAATCTGCATCATCTTTCGATAATTGTGTGGGACATTCATGCTCTTCAATTTCCCAGAATTGGCGAAGATCAAAGGAAATATTCTGTGAAAAATAACAGTGCAACTGAGAAGCATTTTTTGGAACCAAACCTGAAGCAATCCATCCGAATTTAGTGTTCTGGAGAACAGGTAAGTGTTTTGATAATTGTAATTGCCCTCTTTCTAGAAATTCCCAAAAGTGACTAGCTCCTAGGAGTAAATCAACTTCAGARGGTTTAGAAAAATCAGGATCCGCTAATTGAATGGTAGAAGGAATTTTCCAATCTACGGTATCAATTTCATAGGCAGGAAGATTACCAGCAATCTGCGGAATAACCAAACAGGTAAGTTTTACACTATAATCGTTATAAATAGATTTCATTTTAATCTGACATTTGTGATTAAATGTTGATCCAGAATCATTTATTCCAGCAATAGAAACATATGTAGGTTCCGTATTTAAACCTAATTTGTTGCACATTTTTGCAGATATAAAATTGGATTGGGAACCGCTATCTAAAACGGCCTTAACTAAATGCATCGAACCATTTGCATCGTAAACATACAACCGAACTGTAGGTAGAAGAACACTACTTTGTTTGTCATGGCTAGACATAACTACTGAAGAATCTGGTACGACCGCTGTTTCCTTAACTTGATGAAGTAAACTACTGTGCCTATTTTTACAGATTTTACAGGATCGTAACTTACATTTATTTACTGAATGACCTGTACAAAGACAATTTTCACAGAGCTTCAAATCTTTCACTTTTTCAATCCTTTCTGGAACTGTTAATTGTAGAAAATCAGGACATGAATAAATTAAATGTTGTTTTTTACAGAAATTGCATTTATGATTTGTAGAAATCAAAGAATAATGCTTGTTTGTTCCATAATTGTTATTCTTAATAGATTTGGAACCATGGTTTAATTCAAAGGTTTCCAAGAAATCTGCTCTTTTATATAAGAAATCTTTGATATCATCTAGTTTTAATGAATTGCATGACATTTTAAATCGTTCCCACTCTTGGGCAGTAGACCTATCAAGCTTTGATGAAATTAAGAAGACTAATAGAGCATCCCAATGTATGGTTGGTTGCTTGAGTACTTCTAGTGCACGCAAATGCTTGTATAAATTGTCTACTAATCTACGCAAAGCGACTGATGACTCTTTGGTTATGGGTTCTAATTCAAATATTGATTTTATGTGATTGTGCACTAATAACTTTGAGTTGTTATACCTACTACATAATAATTCCCATGCAACATCATAATTTTCACTCGTAAATTCTAAAGATTGAATGATTTTTGCTGCATCAAGCTCTAAAGAAGCTTTTAAATAGTGGAATTTTTGAATTTTGCTAATAGATTGATTTGAATTAATCAGACTTTCAAAAAGGTCCTTAAATTCCAACCATGAATCATAGTTACCTTGAAATTTAGGCAAATTAATTGTAGGTAATTTCACACCTTGAATATGTGGTAGCATATTGGGTGACTCAACTTTAATCTGAGAATGAACACTAATGCAAGAATCTAAAATCACTTGTGCCTGGGCCAACACATTAGAAATTGTATCAAAGAAGTTGCTTCGTTGATCAAATTCTTCTGTTAAATTTGATTCATCGCAAATGTTTTCAATTTTTGTTTGAATCTGTTCAAAATCTGTGTGAACCAAACGCAAGTTTTCAACTCTAAATTTTAAATCCGCAATCTGAACATCATTTAGAGCTTCTCTCTCAGCATACATTTTTTTTAATGGATTGAGGAATGACACAAAATTAGTCAGTTTGTGTTTTATGGCACCTCGTTGTCGGTGTAACAACTTTATTTCATCATCCATAGCTTAATTGTTAGTCACAAAATCAAATAATTAATTGTACGAATAGCAAATCAAATAATCAATTATACAAATAGTAAATTATGTAATCAAGAAATCAAACTGTATGAATCACAAATCAAATTAATAAAGAAATGAAATTGTGAGAATAGCACATCAAATGATAGAAATAGCAAATCAAGCTAATCAAAATCAAAATTGTATTGACAGCAAAATCAAGAAATTAAATCGTATGATTAGTAAATCAGGCTAATCAAAATCAAATTGAATGAATAGCAAATGGAAACTAATCAAGAATCAAACACTGTATTGTGTTTATAATCAGTAATGAATCAGTTTTGTTAATCAGGAGGAAAATTGACAGAATTTTGACAAATAATCTTAATGAAATCAGGTCTCACACCTCACTTGCAATCGTTGTCTTCTTGCATCCGTCAATCTGTACATCTACCATGTGCCTTCTGCTCGTAATTGTGGTAATGCTGACCTTCAAATCTGAACTGATGGCTGACCAACTCTGCTTCAAACACAGCAAATCCGGCCCGAAGGACCAATGTTAGGGTGGCTTCAATTTAGTGGACTGTATTACTTGGTTTTTTAATATTACTACTGTGCTAGAAGCATTAATTGAATAGACTTGACAGTTTCATCAGTTTCTAATTTATTGCTGTTCGTTTACATACTTTTATTGTTTTTTCTACTTGGCAACAAAATGTCATTGTAGTGTTTGCCAAGTTTTCAAAATTAAGGAAATATCCGAACAAATAACGTATTCAACATTTTTAGCACGTTTTGTCGCAGCGCAGTGGTATGACAAGTTATCGTTTGTCGTAATTATAATTAGTGGTTAAGCGGCGGCTGACAGTTTTTGTGCAAAATACGTTTATTCAGCAAAGTTCTTGGCCTTAACAGGATCTCTTTTGTTTCGGCGTGATTATTGGTAGATCTAATACCTCTATCATACATGTTTTGCATATTCTTCATGTTCATACAAATATGGGTACCCATCATCAACATCATCAACATCATCAACATCATCAACATCATCATCATCACTATCATTTTTCTTCATTTCTTGATGTTTAATAACATTTTATGATAACATCATACAGGCAGTTGCCCGATCGAGTAATTATCAAGCGCTGTTGACCTTTCTGAAATCTTGCGATGATAATCAACGAAGTACATTTCCTATTTCTTATTTAAAGCTAAGGTAATGCACAGCGAGTAGACGTGATCCAGCGATGCTCCGGTTATTTGTGTTTTAAGTGCCCAGTTTATGTGATTTAAATTTGTATTTTGAAGCCATAGATGACTGTCATCGGGTGGTAAGTGTGAATACTGGAAGAGATCGATCTAGAATCGTCAGATTCTGCTCAAGGAAGGATAGGCAGCTCATATTTCGCTACAAGAAGTTGTTGAGAGGAACCAATATTTCCATAAAAAGAGATCTCACGAGGAAGCGCCTAGAATTACTAAAACTCTGCAGCTCTGAATTTGGTGCTTGTAACTTATGGATTTACCAGGGTTACGTCAAAGTAATAGTAAATGGTCGCAAATACTGTGTAAATTCTGTTGACGATATAGTCAATATACAGAACAGTATTGGTAGCAGTTAATTGGCAACGTTATCCTTTTATTATGTGTGGCGCGGATCTGTTGCTAGCGTAAAATGTAATGCTTTTCCAGAAGCTACCGCCGGTTGTTAAGTATTAATTTTGCTTTTATTTAATTTAACAATTAAACAGACTTCAATACAATTTAGTTTAATTAAGTCAGGTTGTATTTGTTCTCATTTAGAGGTAATAGATATCCTGTATTGTGTATTAGTTTAGCTTATAATTTTTATGAAGGTTGCACATCTTATGTAAGATCGCTCTTAGTACATTTTCAAGATGTTATCAATTTAGTTCAAAGTGCAAACAATGTTGTTGTTATGGTTAGCGAGACATGGTTGTCTAATAATGTAGATCTATCTATTTTAGCAATACCTTGTTACAATCTTCTTTATACGCATCGTGCTGAGGGTCGAAGTGGCGGCATATATCAAGTCGACTTTTTGTAACTCGTTAATAGAGTTCGTTTTTAAGATTAATTCCTTTATTGACTGTTTGTTTTTTTAGCATCCGCGTAGGGACTGTAAATTATGGGCGTATGCTATCGTCCGTCTAGCTCCACCTTGGGCAATTTTGTTGAAACCCTTGATAATATATTTGTTTTTGTTTGTGGTATGTATGATTAATTTGTCTGTCTGGGTGATTTCAACATTAATTTCCTAAATATTTCTAACCCTGTGTGTGCATGTTTGGAGGCATACAACTTGGTGTAAGTCTTGGATGAACCGAATAGAGTGACTGGTAACTCAAGCTTACTGATTGATCCTTTATTCGTATTCCATTCTCTGAATGTTACAAGATACGGTACGAAGAACTGTGACGATATTTCTGACCACAGATTGGTTTATTGTGAATTTAGTTCACCTAAGGTTAAATGTGAGCCCAAATATGTTACTTATGTGTAGATCTTTCAGACGCTTTGATGTCAGTGAGTTTCGAGAAAGTTTGGAATCTATTGAATGGACTGATGTGATACGTGAAACCAATATTGATAAGAAACTTGAAAATTTCAACACCCTAATTATTTATCTTTGATCGGCATGCCCTGGTGGTAACGTCTAGGGTACTAAAGTCCAATGCAATGTAGTGTTGCCCTGAACTCAAATGTCTCATGAAAGAACGTGGTGCATCCTTACGTAAATACAAACGAAGTAAACTTCCTGAAAATTTTGCTGTATACAAGAGGTTGAGGAACTTGACTCTGAACTCTGTTAGGATAGAAAAAACGTCGTTACATAGGTTCAGTTGCTTCTAGTTGAGATATACACACTACTTGGTTGGCTCTGCGCAAATTAAACATTGGTACTATCAAAGTGAGATCTGAACTGCCTTCTAATCTGTCTAATAGCAATTCTATTAATGCACATATTTTCCAGTTAAAAAAAAAATGATCTCGTCTCTAATCATAGAATGCAATATTGTGAGAATGCTAGATTCCCATCCCTACAAGAATTTTCTTTAAGAATGGTTACTTTAGAAGAGGTACACTCCGCACTCTTTAACGTAAAAAAGATAATTGTGGCACAAACAACATCTCATTGAAAAGGTTGCACTTATGTAGTTCCATTATTGATTTATACCTATTACACGTCTTCAATTATTGTTGTATGGAAAAAGCTTATTTCCCTACAATGTGGAAGAAAGTCATCGCAATACCTCTGCTTAAAAAGTCTAACCCTGAAAACTAGTCGGATTTACGTTCGATTAGCATCTTACCTGCAGCTTCAAAACTGTTTGAATCTCTAGTCTACGAACAGATATCTGACTTTGTCTTTTCTAGGAAAATCATTCTCGATGCTCAGTGCGGATTCAGACGCGGTCGGTGCACTCCTACTGCACTAGTTTCAGTCATGGATGATTTTATTGCAGCTTATGATAAGGTTTACTCAGTGCTTTGGTTTTGCTCGATTTTTCAAAAGCGTTCGATACTATTAATCATGGTCTGTTATATCCCAAACTAAAGTCTTACTGTTTCAGCACTTTGTCGGTACAGTTTATAGATCTTATTTGAGCGATAGAACTCAAGTAGTAAAATAAATAGAGTGTCTCCTCTGAATTGTCAGTTAGATCTGGTGTTCTCTAAGGCTCCACATTAGGATCTCTGCTTTTCATAATATGTACGTCTGATATAGTGAACTTAGTTCTACATTGTAAAGTAATAACTTACGCCGACTATACACAGTTGTATTTTAGTTTCGATAAGCATGATTTCACAAGGGCTGACAAAATTCTGGGCAAAGAACTTGAAAAATTAAGAAAATTGTCTGCTGAACATGGCCTTCAATTGAATTTGTCTAAGTCGTAGCTGATGGTCTTTGGTAATAAAAGTAGTCTGAAATTTCTTAAACAGTCTTTCAATGTTTGTATAGATGGTACAAAGTTAAATTTTGTTGATCATACTTTGATCTCATTATGGACACTCAGATCTGGTTTAAGCTGCATGTAACTAAGTCAATACAAAAATCATTTTAACCTTAAGTTATTTTATGCTTGTAGACATTTTTTTTTACCGTTAATTTGAAAAGGCAATTATGTGATTTACTCGTTCTCGTCCTCTTTAATTATTGCAATTTTTTATATTACCCCTGTTTGGATTCGGTTGATAGAAACAGGATTCAGAATGTTTAGAATGCATGGTGTCGCTTATTTTTTGGCTTGCAACGCGGGGACCATGTATCTCACAGAATTAACTCTGAACTGGCTACGCATGGACTTTTGCTGGAATCTTCATTTGAGTTGTTTCGTCCATGCTGTACTAAATTCTTCTCATGCATGTGAAAACTTGAGGTCTAAGCTTGCTCCTCATTCAACTACGCACTCACGTGATACACGAAATAAAGCTAAGTATTCACATACAACGCTGTAAGGCGGTAAGGCTGTAAAGCTGTAAGGCTCACCCTTCGGAGCGAGTTTAAAAAAAAAAACTAAATATTAACAGATTTAAATTTAAACTAAGACAGTTATTTTTCGATCGTCAGATTTCATGATGACCATGACTTACTTCGTTCGTTCGGACTCGATGAGGTTTCAAGCAATAGCTTACTATCCCCAAAGACCACACATGAAGGCTAACCTAAGGAGATAAGACACCTGTTGATAATAATAACTGAAGCGTAAGACGTATAATCAATTAACAATAGGGGTATTCATAAATTATACCATAATAAACATAATTTAAGTTTCTTTTCGAAGGATAAGTAGAATAGCTTCTGCTAGACTTTGCCTTTATTGATCATGTATTACTCTCAGTATCTGCTCTTGTTTTAATAAAATCTATTTATTGTTATCAAATCCATTTATTACATCAGATACCATCGATGAGGACAGTGGCTCAGATGAAGTACCATTGACTAATTTATCCAAATCAAGTAGGGATACCGAATAATTATGTCGTGAGGACACGACCCTGTTAGGTTGGCCGAATGTTAAATGTCAATTTTTGTATCTGCGTTATTATTAAAATAAAAGGTGTTTTTGTACGTTTATTAATTTCTAGCTATGTTTAGAATCGCTGTTAATAAGATAAAAACTAAAATCGAAGCGAATGCGTATGTGTGCGATTAATTGTTTTGGCGAGAAAATATCAGAGTCGCGAGGAGATGCAAAAGTAGGCAAGGGGTATTGATGTGTCATTTTTGACAGAGAGAGATGTTCTTGATTTTGGCTCTGAGAGAGCGAGGTCTTTGGCCATGATGTGCCTCAGGCAGTGAGAGTAAGGTCTTTGGCCATGATGTGCCTCAGGCAGTTTGAAACCCCTAGCGCAGAGTGCCCGGTTAACAGCCGTGGTTCCTTCGAGTGGAGGACTTGCATTCCGGGGGGTAATGCAGGATATCTCGAATGACATAGTTCTGGTGGAGAGGGTAGCCTTATTAGGTGCCCCCGATCCGGGCTATTGGAATGCGACCCTATAGGCCTTAGGGTGAGCGTTCGGGGAAGCCTCTACTATTTCAGGTTGACACTAGCTAGTTGTTGAAGAGAGAAAACTAACAAGGTATTCATAACCACCATTGACTAATGATGTAATCTCAGGGATGAAGCCATGGACAGTATAAGGATGATGCCCTGGGGTGAAAACCCCTCTGTGAGTCTTAACTGTATCTTTTTGAGTTTAACGGATGAGTAACTTATGTTTTGTTTTTGCATCTCCCGCGCGTATGTGAAACCGCCTTGTCTGTCCACCGGAGTGACCGCATTGTTATGACCCACGGATGAAGGCGGCGATAATGTAAGTTTTTCTTAGATATTCCCGCATTAGTTTTTCTATGTTTTTCACTTGGTTGATTATACATGTTTAATTGGTCGGCTTTGGTACTCCAAGGTGTAGCTCATCTGCCTCAAGTGTTAGGGGTTGCAGGTTCGAGTTTTGCCCGGATGTTGTGAATGTTGCATAATATATACATATGTAAACCATTTAATATCACAATAAATTAAATACCTTGTTGCTCCTTGTAATCGGCCTAATAAAGATTTAAATAAAATCTAACCTTGCAAATGAAAATCGAATACACTAAAATTTACTCCCCGGGTCGAGTCCCCAAACAGTTGACAATGGGTCACGAGCCGCCACTGCTAATACTAATTAATAATGTCAGTATTTGTTTCTGTTAGATACAACTAATATTATTTCTGCATCCATCTCGCCACATCAATATTTGGTAATTTTAATATAGCTCTCGGTGTTCGGGTCTAGATAAGCTTAGAGAGAAATACTTTTCAAGGTCACTGCAATTGAGTTTTATTAACAAATAAAGAAGTTGCTAGTTGGCTTGGCAGGTCAATAAGTTTATCACTTACGTAATTGAATATGAACGTGCAAAGTTTGAATTAAACACAAATAACGGAATGAAAAGAAAATAAATCAAGAAGCAGTAATCCTTTCTTGCCCTATCCAACATTAGTTACTGGTTTCTGTAGTTTTTATTTTTTGGCCACCTGTACAAACGCAGTGTTACACTCTACACTGTGATAAACTATTAAAAGTAAAATTAACGTAGTCAATCTTATACAGTATTACATTCGTCTACATTTTGTACACGTTACTACAGTGGTGGTAAAAATACTTAATTGGTATGATACTGAAAGAAAAAAGAAACTGGTTTATCATAATGCATTACAATTAAACAGAAAAAGCAACTTTTTTGAGTTTGGGGTAGCTAAAGTTTTAGAGACGTGGTTGTAATAAGATCAATTTTTTCAGTTAATTTCAGGTGCTCTGTGCCTGTTTCTAATTCTTCCAAAAATTACACAAAACATTAGCTATAATATGACAATATGAGTAATTTTGATTTACGCTGCTTCCTTAATTTAAATAAGCTGCTTTTGCCTGGAATAAATTGAAAATTAATCTATCGCACAGTTTAACTCTATGAGATCTTATGCTAAGGTACATCTGTTCAATAGTTACAGGTCAAACATCCAAAGGAGGTCGGAATGGTTAAGRGATCGTCCAGTGTCTGCATTGGACACATTTACGTACTGGATAGAATTTGTGATAAGACATGGCGGCGCTCCTCATTTGCAATCAAAAGCTGCTGTGAATATGACCTTAGTGCAATATTTGTACTTAGATGCAATTTCAATACTAGTAGTTATTTGTTTAAGTATATATAGTATTCTGAAATATTTTTGGAAAAGACGTGTGATTGTAGATAGGCAGAAAGTTGAAAAGAGAAAGAAGCAATGAATGATTTGTAAAAATGTTAAATTATAAGTTTTTGTTATAACTGAATTAATATAAAAATTACATATACCTAAGTTCATCATACTTTATAATATATTGAATACTGATTACAGTGCTCCAGTATTAGTAGAATTTTATGTAATAGTCATTTAGTTTTAAGTGATAGATTATATAACCAGGCAGATCTTAACATGAAACTCACAATATCGCGTTAGTGTGCTTTTTCTTAACATGAGCCCATACCGTATGCTTGATTTTATTTGGTAATTTAATCGATGAAGTTAGTAACTGATATCTACATGTGAAAAGGCGTTACATGCGCGAATTGTAGAGGTTGAGCAATTAAGGAACGTGACCGGCCATCAAAAACATTTTTTGGTACAAAAAATATAGAGTTCAGTTCAGAAAATCTTATAATATTAATTACAGCATACTTTTATTACATAAAAAATAAGAGTTCCATGAATTAGAGATACTCCAGCGCCTTTTAGCGGTGATTCTTTGAACTTGAAACTAGTTTCTAGCAACTTCTCTTGGCCACTTGAGAATAAAGTCTTTAGTTAAGTATTTTTTTTTCCTGAAAGCTCTAGGACTACTGGTATATGAGATAAGGCCGATCATCTCTTTTAATTGCTCACCCTGTATATAGTTCTGTTGGTGTTTTTGCACGACCGAACTGATTAATAACACGAACTAAGTTTTATGGTTGAAAGAATGTATAACATTTAGTTTTCATGTATGACAGAGGTAGCCCAAATTTTTGATCACTATGGGTTGCTTTTTGCATAAAATTTAAGAGGCTACCAATATTTTTTAGATTTTAAACAAATAAAAGTGTTCATCACTACTCAGTTTACTAAATGTTGTTAATTTAATATGTATCAGTGCAGACCAAACGTTTGGCTACTTATGGTGACTTTTGGATAGAATTAGGCAAGGTGTGCATCTATGATTGTTTAAATCAGAGATCAGAGGTTCGCAAAACCTGTTCCGTAAGGCATTCATTTGTCAACTACTGTAATGAAATGTTCCGCGATGTTTTAGAAACTCACACCCCGAAAGAGAGAAAAGTTCCTCTGGTCTATGTTAACAGAACTTTAATTTGTGTTGGATCCTATACGAGGGTAAATGCTTTCAGCGTCCATAATATTAGATGATATTATGTTTTCGGAAAGATCGCTGTCACTATGAAACACTGACAAAAAATTATTATCTACTATTATAAATTAAGTTAGCAAAAGGCTATGTTTTAGACACTAAAATGGTCAGGTGCACTTGATGTCTTGTTTAAACATTATAATGGGTACCGTGGACACGATTAACTTATAATAAGCTATTTGCCTACGTTATATCAGTATAAAACTAGATATTTATTTCCGCGAGTGTAAGAACATGTGGTCTGGGGTTTGTAATACGAATATATTTATTTGGGTATCCTAAGTCCACCTTGACAAAAGAGCAGAAGCCCTGTGACATTTTTGTCTATCTTTACTGAAGATATCTCCGTAATTTCACTCTCAATGAAGATCGCCAGATGATGAAGAAGATTAAAACAAAAATGCTTCAAAGGTTTGCTGAATTCCTCACCTAAAAATAATGCGTTTTTCTATCCTGAGAAATTTATTCCAAAATTTATTATACATATGTAAATTTGCAAACCTTTATTGTCATTTAAACAAAAACTATTCTGTTCTTCAACGATTGTCATTGTTTTGGAAAATACTTTTATCGTTATATTAGGGTTGGCGGCCCACCCAAAATGATCTCGTGGGCATAACGTTACCGCCATTTAAAAAGGTATTAAGAAATAGATCCTATATTTTGCATTCCCTATGTCAAAATATTAAGAAACATAATACAACGGGTATCTACTATGGTAAATCCGTTAATACGCTTTTAGTTTTATTGCTCTATATTTCGTAGTGCTGATAATGTTGTTTATTAATCGGGACGATAAGCTATATTATTACGTGAAGGACCTGAATAGGTTAACAAACAACAAATATGTAAGAAAAATAATCAATCATTCAAAGGAGTCCACCAAGTGATGTTCAACCTTGATTATATGAAGCACTGCGCTCGAGATGATGGGTTTAGTACAGCGCACAGATTTCAAAGCAATTTTTCCTCCTCTCACCTCACACCATCTTTCGATATGAGGGCGCAACAAAGATGATGAAGGGATGGGCTGGGAGGGCGAAGTGCTTTGTATAATGAAGATGAATCAATGATCAGTGTAGATGTTTAAAGAAGTTGCTTTATTCGGAAATCTGACAAACAATACAAAATAACAACAAAAATAACCTTTCGTCCCTATTGATCGCTTATGAAATCGAGCGAAGGACACGAGGACACGATCAGTCTGACCAGCCTGCAGGCATGCCAAACACGTTTCAACTAACACCCTTACAGTACGCTGCAGAAGTCGCCGCTTAACATGTTCTGTACAACCAAGATACAACTGAGTTCTACAATTGGGTATTTGCCATGTATTTATATTTTATTAAATTGCATATTATTAGGTAGCATCTAATCCACAAAACAACTGTGACAGCTTATAGATTCGAAAAAGTGGATCGTAAGGTGTATTTTCAATATTAAAAATGTGAATATTTAAAGGGACCGCCAAAACGCGAACATATTGGCCGTGACGTCAGGTGTCTTGTAAATGGCCGCTTGTTTACATCTGTTGACAGCGCGTCACGCCTCAGCCTCAGCCCGTCAATTTATCAGTTTGTTGTTTGCGTTCATTTTGTGACGAGCGAATTAAAATACGCCAAGAAAAAGTGAAATACTTATGCGTTATGACCTCTGAATACATGTTCATTGTTATGGAATTTGTGTAGAAACGTAAAAGCAACAGCATAAGTGAATTTTTTATCAAATTAACGTAGCATTAATAATTTGATCACAGTGGGTTGTTGGAAACATACTATTTGTAAACATAAAAATGTAAGAATCACAAATGTACCCTAAACTTGACATTTATTTTAGAGGTCAGAATAAATATAAATTGCCATTTATTTTCGGGGCGGTAGCGGCTTGTTTCCGGTCAGCCTAACAGTCGAATATATGGGAAACAAACGTCTTTCTTTATTATAACATAACCTTCTATCAACTTAAAACGCATATAGTTTTCGGTATCCTCTTTAAGCTATAACAAAATGGAAACTGAAAGGTAAACACTTATAACCCCAAAAAGGATAATAAAACTTACAGTAAGAATTAAGATGATCTTCACAACAAAAAACAAACTTTGCGATTTCGGCATATCACGTCTAGGGGCCTTAAACAACTTTTTCATACGCTGATAATCTCGAGGAACGGTTACAAAAATTTTGTTAGCTGTACTGACTGAAGTACTTTTATAAACATGTACAAAACAACACTTGTTTTGTTTTCCATACATAACAGATGCTTGTAAAAGTACACAAATCACTTTTTGGTGCGACCTCTTACACCGTCCTTTCAATAAACACCACACAAAAGCTTTTCCAATACAAGACTGATACTACAACATTAAACAGCACGCTCCTTGGTAATGTTTACATGACACTTGACGTCACGAATTGAATAACTTTGGATAGAAGCGTTTTGGCGGTGACTCCTAAGATTCGAATTTCAGACMTGAAATTGTCTACCTACAAATACTTTTTTGTTTTTTTTTAACATGGCGTACGATATATATGCACTTCAAGATTCATTTTGCGTAATTTTCAAAAAAAGTGATAATATAATTTGCGGTTATAGGTAAATGATAACATATTAAAAGTAAAAATATTTAATAAACCTAACGGTCACTGTCAAAATTTGCCAACCTGCTAAAAACGCTTTTCTTTCCAAATCAAAATAAAAACCTTTCAGACAGGAAAATAAACTCCAGTCAAAAAGAAGAATCATTTATTAGTGAGATGTGTAAACTTTCTTCTTCAATTGCATCGTCCGAAATCTCTCTTTTCTTCCCATTTCTTCTCCATCTTCACTAAGAAATTGAATATGATGTTCATCCTTTCAACATCAGTTTTAAAATTCATTGTATAATTGTGTTTGACAAAATCCACCATCTCTAAAAATCCCCTTTTCCTTCTATTTGGTTCAGTCTCTAAAATCTTGGTTTCTTCCCACTTTTAGCGGCGCTAAATCTCTATGCAATGCTGTGCAAGTGCACACCCTTTTTGTTTAGTTTCACGTCGTTCCTGTACTCTGAAACCCTGACGTGGTGTGGTCTACCAGTATTACTCACATATACCTTTCCACAACCAAGCTAAGAAATCTCGTACACAACAAAAAGCTGCTTTATACCATACCCCTGGTCTTTCAGTTTCGTAAACGTTTTCTCACCGTAAACTACGAATAAAAGACCGATTTGGAATCTTCTTCAGTGTTGTAGTTACATTTCTGTTTCTACTAAAGCTTTCAATATAAGGTATGTATTTCAGGAATATATTATTGAGTTGATAGCGGTTGTGGGTTACCAAATTCAGTGATATCAAGTACAACATGGCTTTGTCTGACGTTTGGAGGTGTTTTAAACAAGAAATGAGATAGTAAGTTCCTTGGATAAACATTTTTTACCAGGATGTCATGGAGCTTCTCCAGATTGCTATTTCTCAAGGTAGAATCTGCCTTGTTTTTAAGTCCAAGAACTTTTGATTTTTGCATTAATTAATTAAAGTTCAAATATTTCCCCAACGACATGGGTTTCATGTCAATATCAATCCAACATTATCCCAGCTCAGTAGTGCATACATACAACTCTGGTATCAAGGAAGGTTATGCCATAATATTTTATGCAGTAATTCGTCACTCACACGAACTGGTATTGTTAAAATAAAATATTATTTACATATTTATTATATTATACAGGGTTTCTATAAATGATTTAAGCAACGCGGGCGGCGTTGATTTCTGAATTGTTTGTGCCGCCTTTTTATAACTGCGGCCAAGCTACAATATGATCACATCAACGAGCACGATAGCACTGAAGGTTCCAGATCAAATTACAGTCACGAAATTGATGGCTTTATAAAGATTTCTCAACAATTTACTGTTCTATTTTTCTTTCAAACGTAAGAAATAACAATAATTATTGCTATAGTAGGCTTGTGGTAACTTTTACAGTCTACACCCTTGCATTGTGAAGACTTTGTATAGTGTAGCTAGCGTTAAGGCATTAGTTTGTGAATTTTATCATTGCGGCAGGCTAAAAAACATCTTTCAATCCATCATAGTATAATTATTTAACATGCTTATTATATAGCAGCAATCTTACAGATACGATACATAACCTAAAAGTTATACGAAACCGTGTCACCCCACAGATCCGAAATGTGAGCTTCCTGCAACCTTAAAGTTGATTACACTACAGAGCGTGTTGAAAGTATAAACTCCCACGCGTTTTCTCATATTATAATATATCAAATAATTTAACAGTCGACAGATGACAAGTAAACGTCAAAGCAATTTTTGTGTTCACCTTGCTGACAGGCGGCAAACTGATTTAATCGACAATTTCCATAAGCACCCTGGATGCATGAATCCTTTATAGAAACCCTGTATTTATTATATTATAATTATTTATTTAAGAAGGCAAGAGCAAACAACAACCTGGGTGTGCAATCTATGCAGTCATTCAACACCTTTTGTTACAATTACTACTATTATTATGTTGTAGTTTTCATAAATCTGACAATTATATAATACAGTTATCACTGTCACTAAATACACGAGATAACATAAATAAACAAATAACATTTATATATTCTTTTAAAAGTGGGAACTGACAGAGTGCTGAGTATTATTACTTGCAATACCTATGATTCAATGAGATTGTAAAAGGTTAACATTAGATAAGTGACCAAGCAAAGTGTTTATCAGAAGTTTCTTGGTTGTCATGATATCAACACCCCACCGTTTCTGGATAGAAGTTGAATACACATGTAATTTATCTAAGAAGGTTAAATGGTTGAGTTCCTTGCGTATTATTGTTAGTTTGTAACGCGAGTTTTACTGGTTAGCATCATCAACAGCGCCGCAAGTGCAGTGCATTAGAAATGTTGTTAGGAGCGTTAGTTTTAACTATTTTGTCGGTCACGGAAAGTGCGCGGATACTCGCTGTTTTTCCAGCTGTTGGGTATAGTCAGTTCATTTTAGCAGAGCAACTGATAAAAGGGTTACTAAACAGAGGACATGAGCTGACGGTAATAACCACGTACTCACCAAAAACTAAATTAAACAATTACACTGAGATAAACGTGAAAAGTGCTTTAGCAGGCGTATTCGAAGGTAAATGTATACTTCGAGGTATAACTGTAAGAAGCAGGTAATATAAAAAGATTTAGCCACACTATCTAACGCATTTATTGTTCTTCTCTATTTAAACGGGAAAATTTGTGAGCATATTTAAGGAAGAGAAAAACAACCGAGCATCAGTTGATTGGGATCTTGATTAGGACCTTGTTATTTTAAATGAAATGACCCTATTCTGAACAGCAAATTTACTGGAGATTATCGAATTAAACTAAAAAGTACTGCAATAATATCACCCTACTTGTTTTTTAGATGTTCCATATTGAATAATCACTGTTCACCCAACAGTTTACAATCGTTGACTTTATTATTCGGGTAATTAAAAATAAAAGCACTTGGCTGTTTTACATAATTTAATAATCACTTAAGTTAAATCTGAGTAGCTGCAAGCAGATACTGTGCGAAATTGACATCAATATAAAGTTAGTATGCAAACAAAAAGCAGAGTTAATAAGTGCTTAAATTAAGATTGCTTGCAAGATTGTCAATAGACTGATATAAATCCAAAGAAAAATAGGTATTTAAAGACAAAGGGAAAATGTACAAAATGAGTGGGAGCTGGCTTAACCCGTTTAGATCTTGGCGTCAAGAAATATGTTCAGAGTAATTATGCAAACAAAAACGAGCGCGTTTTTATTGAAAATACCGACTTTTGAAGCGAAGAACTATGTAATTGTCTCACTCTGTGACATGATGTTACTATCACTTTTGATCAGAAACAAACACTTTCGGCGTTAACTCCAATTGCCCATCGGGAGAGCCAGTCTTCTAGATCATCGGCGGCTTTCTGAAATCGTCGAGTGATCAGACGTGTATCAACTGATTTTCTGAAGATAACGGTGTCGGTGTTGAGGACCTTGTATCGCCGAGCTTCACAAGGAAGTATCTCTCCCTCAGGAACGATGACGTCAAACAGACGAGTCCGTTTGGGATGTCGGCATGTGATAGTTTGAGTATCAATCCCTCATGACATACCTTGTCGAACGCTTGCGCACATCCAGAAAGATAGCTCCGATTGACTCCTTGACGTTGAAGCCTTCGGTGGCGTACTCCACGAGCCTAAGCACCTGGTGCGTGGTTGAATGGTCCGCCCGTTCTTCTTCTCGACGGCGACAGATAGACGATTTAAAATGGTCTTTTCGAAAATATTTCCCATTGTCGGTAGCAGGCTGATAGGGCGGTAGTTTTGTGGAAACATACCCCTCTGTCAAGGGCGGATCCAGCTTTCAAATCAGCGGGAGGGTCACCTAGTCAGGAGAGGCTACAATTTTATTAAAATAATCTAATCGAAAAAGAAATAGTATTTTATTGTTATAAGTCGAAATAATTTTAATCAAATAGCAAAATTAATTTTTCGTTTTTTCTTCTCGAAAAACGAATTGTGACTTTAATCCACTTCAGTCGGTATGTTTCTCTAAACGCGGAGTCCAGTTCAAAAAATCAGAAATTCATTGAGTGCACAAATGAAACTGACAATCACGTGTTGTTTTTATCTCATTAAAGAAATGAATTCGAATTTTAGTAATGGTGAAAACAATCAATGGTAAAAAAATAAAATCGTCACAGGTAAGGCACTAAGGGTTGACATTCACTAATTATTAGCTGTGCTTTCGTTTTTATCAGCAAATTTACAAAAACAAGTCATCTTTTATACAAAGAACGCGATATCAAAGCACTACGTGACACACGATAGATTAAAATATAACCTCCTTTAGACTTTTTAGGATTACATCATTCAATATGGCTTCCGACGGGCAGGCAATGCGCGCATAGGAAACCATAGAAACTTAAAACGTACTGCTAAAGTTGGGTCGTTCTTGAGCGAATCGTTCGATTTTAACGATTCATGCCTTTATTCGTTTGATTCGACCCACAGCTAATGAATCAATCTTTTAAACTTGAATTACGGTTGATGCATAATGCACAAAAAAACCATAAATCAATTAAGAACAACCTAGTTGTGCCGTTTGAGAAATGCGGAATGTAAGACTTGTTTACCTGTTTTCTACGAGAATAATGTGGTTTGCAACTGTACTCTCAACTAATGTAAACGGCGATTGAAATCAAGTTGTCATGGACGGAAAGACGTCGAAACATATGTTTTACCTTTTGTGTCCCAAAGAAGTAGGAAAATCGTTTGGTTACCCCGATTAATATATGTTAAACAAGTATGTGATCCAGATATCAAAAAATGTTCGACTAATGGAAAAGTCAACAAGATGGAGAAATTAGAAACAAATTAATTACTATTTTAGTTTTAGCATGTACCTAATAGACTTTAGCCATAATATACTCATCTATATTTTCTACTCAAAAATCTACGCCAAAGTGCTTTATCTAGAAAATTAGATATTACGCGTAAATACCCATCACTGAAACAAAGGTGGAATAATTATCAGCAAATACCAAACCATTATAATTCTACTATACATACTGATTTGTTAGGTATGATTTTTTTATCGTTAAAGCAATAGTAAATAAAAAAAATCAAAAAGTTAACTCTGCTGCAGTTACTGCTTACGCTACCCACTTTGCAACTCTCTTTAACAAGGTCTTACAGCTCGGTAACTCGTTTTTGGTAATGATTCATGAACGATTTGAATGATTCGAATCTACGCGATTGAAGGAATGATTTGATTCGAATCAAAAGTCTCAGCTCTATTGATTGACATTAATATTCAGTAATGGGATTTCTATGACAGAGCTTCAGAAGTAGCATTGTTTTAATGTATACCCTTCCATCGACATTTCGAAAGTCACGTGTTCTAAACAGCTAAACTGTCAAAAATCCAACGCTATCATACAATTTTCCCCCAAAATTATGTTGCCACTCGTTACTCTGGGAATGAATTGCGACGTTGTAATTTTTTATTGAAACGGATAATAGTGGGTGTTATTGGTGGATGTAGGCACTCGCCATCATAGAAAGTACTACACAGGTGGGGGTCATGACCCCCATGACTCCCCCCTGGATCCGCCCTTGCCTTCTGTCCCGGCTTTGGAATCATCACGACGTCGGCAATTTTCCAGACAGATGCCTCAACCTCAGTGAGCTGCCCTCGATCTGATGCGGAACACCTTGAGGGCCTGTTGGAAATGCCGCCGGGACCTTGTGCCTTCCTCCCGTTGGTTATTTGGATGCGTTTCTTGATTTCCGCCAGTTTTTAATTCTCCTTGAAAACTATATTTATATTTGTTTATTAGCAATATAACCTTTACTCGCTGACTGTGTATTGTTGACTTCTTCATACTTTTGTTCATAAAACTTTTATATTAAAAAATTATAAACGACACACTGATACTCTGACACTGAGATATTACTGCTGGATTACCTTCCATATACAAAAACAGGGTACGTAATTAGAGGTAGATATGTGTGAGTTTGGAAGCAGGAATCAGACTGGACGACTTTACATACAGGATTTATGAGAATTGTTTCGAAACGGTAGGATTAAAGTGACCAGATTATAAACCTTCCAAAGAGGGACGGAATTCCACACGGACATACCTATTATTAGGTATACATCTAGCAGGAAAAAGCTCAATCAAAATTGTTATATTTTTATTGATTTTAAACAAGGTTATGATTTCTCACAAATTTTTGCCATTTATCACGTATGTTATAACGGTATAAGTTAAATTACAGGTCATTGTTACTGGCTTCTCGTTCTGAGACATCCAGAGACCGACGTGTATAATTAGCTGCTATACTATGTTTTTTACGGATATTTAGCGGGTATTGGTTGACCACGTAAAGATACTGAAACCAAAACTAAAGCATATCGAATAGCGAATAGCAAAAGCATCGTTTTTATTTTTCTCAAACAGAAAATATTGTATGCTTAAAAAAGAAGCGAAAAGAGGGACATTAATTGAGGAGGGACGATAGTTTAAAATGGGGGACTGTCCCTCCAAATGAGGGACGTATGGTCACTTTAGGTAGGATAGAAGACAATTTGAACTCGCACTTAGGTCTCCAGATCTCACTTCCTTTAACTACTTTTTATGGGGTACATGAAAAGCAAAATTTTTAAGATGAGCATTTGTTGAAGTGAAAGTATTAAAGCGTACTGTTCCGTCTTCGTTTTTAAATACATCGCTTATGTTTAACATTAAGTAAATGACAAAGAGTGTAGATGTGAGCTTGCATTTGTAATTTGTATTAGATTTGTTGTATCGGATATTAAACCAAGTTACTCTTACAGTCTTTATGAAGGATTTTTGTTTGTCTTTTAATTTGTTATTTTAACTACAGTTTACTATTCGAGAAACTAATAAGAAATGTCTTTCAGATGAATTAGTGGAATGGCACACGAAAACCGTGTTTGCCGGAATAGTGGAATTTGCACAGATCGGCAGTGATTTCGCCGATGCCATTTTATCGCACACTGAAGTGGAGGAACTCATACATTCAGACGCATCTTTCGACCTCGTTTTAGTTGAGAATGTCATGAACGATGCACTGTTGGGCCTAGCTGCTCGCTTCAACGCCCCTCTAGTAACTTTCCTCAGTATGGGTACTTGTGACTGGATTACTGATTATGTAGGGAACCCACTACCACCTAGTTACATTCCAAACGTATTCACGTCTTACTCTTCGATAATGAATCTGCCTCAACGGGTTTATAATTTAGCGGTTTCTTCTTTCAGTTTGCTAGTTAAATATTATTATCAAAATCCAAAACAGAACGCGATCCTAAAGCGACGTATTTCTTCTGAGCTTAATTTGGATGACGTGATTCGTAATGTGTCGCTGGCATTTGTCAATTCACATCCTAGTGTAACCGAACCGCTCCCTCTATTTCCTAACATAATCGAGATTGCCGGTTTTCACATTGTACCTGAGAAGTTACCGGATGACGTACAAACATTTTTGGACGAGGCGGCGGAAGGGGCCATACTCTTCAGTATGGGAAGCAACGTGCGTAGCAAAGATTTTTCTGACGAAAAGAAGCACGAAATCTTGGCGGCGTTTTCAAAACTTCGACAAAGAGTTTTATGGAAGTTTGAAGATGATGAGCTTCCTGGTAGACCAAACAACTTAAAAATATCAAAATGGTTGCCACAAAGAGCTGTATTAGGTAAGTGTCAGTTATGTGTGATTACTGATATAATTGATCAAGGTCAATTCCTTCTGGTCATTCAAAAATAGCTAATGATTGAATTATGACTACCATTTTACAAAGTACCTAAAGAATATGAGTTGCATTTGTGACATTCATGAAACAATCCGTATGTATTTTTTAAAATATTTTAATAAATAGCTTCATATATACTCAATACTTTTAGTTACTAGAATCATTTCATGACTTCCAATTAATTTTTCGTTACAGTTACAATCAATGTTGATTTACTATTTTCTTATGAGAAACCGGCAATTAAAGATTAGTTCTCAGCGAGGTTCTCAGTCAGGAAAAGAAAGCGACTAAAACTAAGCTGCTTATGGAACTGACAACTACAGAGACTACCTACTTTATTGTTAAATAAAAAAGTTTACTATATTTTTTATAAGAATATTGTTTTGCTATTTACATCTGTTGCGGTGTTCAATTATAATCTAGTTGCTTATGCTATACTGTCGGATGAAGACAAGCTACTAACGTCAATGTCATTTATCAAAATTTCACTTGAGAAATTCAAGATAGCAAGTTCTGTTCATCATGGTTCTTTTGCGTGGACGAAAGCTCTCAAACGAGCCGTACGCTAAAATGGAGGAAAAAAATTCTGTTGCTTTGTAGCCCCGCATCGAATCCACTCCAAGACAGCGATTTTTTGATATGGCGTTTTTCTTTCTTTGACACGTATTATCTCACATCGACCAAGCTTTTGCTGCTGTTATTGTATTCTTGTTACATACTTTAAAATTTTATGTCCAAGTCATAAGCGACTTGATTACTTTTCTAAATGAACACCTGTTCTAATTTTATTCTTATAGTAAAAAGAGCAGTCTAACTCCATAATAATTTTCCGTTTTCTTTGTATTGCAGGTCATCGAAATGTAAAACTTTTTATATCACATTGTGGCCTTATAAGCACAATAGAGTCAATACATTTTGCAGTGCCCATTATTTGTATACCAATATTCGCTGATCAGAATATGAACGCCGCCGTGTCAACGAAAAATGGTATTGCACTCACTCTAAGCTTTCCAGATTTGTCACAAACGACATTACTTAATGCCATCAGGACTGTATTAGGAGACGATAGGTAAGATACTAGTTATTAATATTAATATGACAGTATGACACTATCAGGTAATAGAGGGTTTTATTTGTATTTGTTCGATAAATACTGGATAGCCCCTTGCCACTTACGAGGATTTTTAAGAATGTAAAAAGTGAAAATTTTAATACTTATATGACATGGCACACTGAAATCAATAGGGTCTCATTTGTTGCCGAAAGCTGTAATTTCGTTATTAGGTAAACTATTTTGATACAGTATCTATATACCAACTAAAAATCCCTTCATTTTCATAGAAATTAGAAGTTATATCAAAACAGCAGGTCGCATTTGGATGGTTTGCAAAGAAATTATTCAGTATATAAGATGACCAAAAGCTAATGTTAATACATGAACTGCATAGGGTATGTAGGAAATAACCATATAATTTCTAGGAAGCTTGCAAACTAGCAAAACACACTGTGGTTACTGGCTATTGTATTAATATAAATTAACGGTTGCACTGGTAGATTTGCACTATATAATTTTACATATTGTTGACTGCGATCCTTGGCAAATGAAATATCTACCAGCAGATATCCGCTAATACATAACTATATAATTTTCAAGATCCTTGCAACAGTAAATACCTGTTAATAAAATAAACAAAAGAATTATTCTTTTCATGTTTGTCAGTCATAGTTTCAATTTATTACGAATGTAAGGTTTTTTTATAGACAAGTGTTCTACATGTATTTACTTTTGCCTTTTTTTATAAAATATTATAGAGAGGTGTTTGCCATGGTCTTTAAATGGCACTTATATGTTTTTTTTAATATTACGAGAATTATTTTCTATTGTTTTTATATCAAAATTAGATAGATAGTCTTCTTTAGTTTTTAAAATTATCCTCATCTTTATGTAGCAAACCAGAATTATTTATGTTGCCACAACCGAACTTTCACATTTTTCACATTACTCTGGTGCTAAGGTTATTATGCAAACCACCGATGCACTTCGTATATTAGCTAACTTCCTTTGGATATTTTCTATTGTATATAAGCATGTACGCTTGCGGCATTTAAAAGACGACCTTTAGAAGTAACGAAGAAAATTAAAAGAAAACGCAGTAAATTTTTAAAGATCGGCGTAGAGAAGCTTTCAGCATTTCGAAATATCAGCAATGTGATTGACAAACTTCACGAAAATAAAGGTTCTAAAGTTTGTCACTGAGGGACACCAGAAGTATTGATAAATGTAGTAGATTAAAAGTTGCACTAGCTGACCAAATTGTGCCTCTTGATAAGGGAATATTGTGACTGACAGTGTCGAATTCCTTTTACAAGTCGGTGTAAATTACATCGACTGGTAAGAAGCAGTTCAAGGCGTGAGTTGTCAATAGATTGAAGCAAACAAGATGTGAAGGTGTCTACCTTCTTTCGACAAAACCTGGTTGACATAGAGAAATCATTTTTTTAATGTATTTTCAAATAGTTACTGATATAAAATATGTTATTAGGTGATGTCTTTTGTAATATAAATCTTAGCTAAATATGTAGCCGTAAAAGTCAATTTTTATGGTTTTAGAAAAATATCGTATTTGAATTTTTTCTTGCGTCACCAGTAAAGGTAATTGTAAACCTTAATAATTTAAAGCTGGCAATAAGATTCCAGTAGTCAGAAAAATAACTCTTTAGAGTCTTCTCGAATACTGCACTGCGTGTACATGCTAACTTGACAGATGCCTGGTCATTCATCTTTAGGCAGGCAGATCTTGTCATATATTTTAATATGTTTCTGATAGATTGTCACGTACGTCGTTGATTTATAGACATTATTTAAATATAATGTTTTATACATTAGAACACAGAAAGAATTAAACAAAAAATCAAACTACAGGGTTTCTATAAATAATTCATGCATCCAGGGTGCTTATGGAAATTATCGATTAAATCAATTTGCCGCCTCTCATGAAAGTGACGCATACTTGTCATTTGTCGATTTTTGAATTATTTGATATATTTTAATAAGAGAAAACGTCTGGGAGTGTGTATTTTCAACATATTCTGTAGTGTTTTGTGGGATAATTAACTTTAAGGTTGCAGAAAGCTCACATTTCGGAGCTGTGGGAACATTGATCTGCAACCTTCAGTACTATTGTCGCTTGCTATCGCCGTGCATATTGTAGCTTGGCACCAGTTACAAAAAGGTGGCACAAAGAATTCAGAAATCTACGACACCCGCGTTGCATGAATCATTTATAGAAACGCCGTATATTAATAAAATATTAAGTAATAAATGTGATGCAAGAAATTCAGTTCTAGATATAATATTAAAGACAATAAAGCTCGACAAAGGTGGGTGTCGCTTAAATCGAAATAACCAGCAAAAATACCTATATACATCAGATGTAATGATTTATTCTGGCTTACATTGCTTCCTTAATTTAGATAAGCAGCTTTTGCTTGGAATAAATTAAATATGGAAATCAGATAATGAAACAAAATTTTATGTATTCAAATTCTATTACCTTTAATTTTTATGTTCTTATGCTAAAGTACACCTGTTCAATAGTTACAGGTCAAACATTCAAAGGAGGTCAGAATGGTTAAGAGATCGTCCAGTGTCTGCGTTGGACACTTTTACGTACTGGATAGAATTTGTGATAAGACACGGAGGCGCTCCTCATTTGAAATCCACAGCTGCTGTGAATATGACCTTAGTACAATATTTGTACTTAGATGCGACTTTAATACTAGTAGTTATTTATTTAAGTATATATAGTGTTGTAAAATATTTCTCGAAAACACGTGTGATTTTAGATAAGCAGAAAATTGAAAAGAAAAAGAAGCAATGAATAATTTGTAAAAATATTGTAAAAAATATAAACTATAAGTTTTTGTTATAGTTAAATAGATAAAAAAAAACAATATACAGCAATTTACTCTATACAATACTGAATAATGATTACAGGCTATTAAATAACTTTGTGCTATATAGTACTCTAATCACTAAAATTTTTAGTAATAGTTATTTAATTTTAAACGATAAGACTATAAAACAGGGAAGATTTGCACTTGAAGCATATACCTAGTTAGCGTGTCGTTTCTTTATATGAGCGTGTTCCTGATCTTACCTGATAATATAAGTAGATGAAGTCACTACTAACTAATGGGGCAAGCGCGAACTGTACATAGTTCTGTTAGTACTACTGTACGCTTTGAAATAACAGGCTCTAAGCCTGATACTTTATAGTTGAAGAAATGTATACCATATACTTTCTAAGCAGTGGGGTGCTAAAGTGGATTTCCTGGTCACATTTACCATATATAATATTACCACCATTTAAAAAGACATCGGTTGTTATTAAGTAATCTTTTACTCTAGTCAAGGGATTAAAAAACGTAATACAGAGGGTACTTACTATGATAAATGCGTTAATACGCTTTTAAGCTTCATTGAAATATTAGTCATTCTTTGACGAGTGATAAGCTTACTATATTACTTTGTGAAGGACGCAGGTGAGCTGACAACAACAAGAAGTTCAATACAATTTACTACTGTTTTGCTATTTTGGATATCACGGATTATTTCGTGTTTATCCTCGATGTCATTGTTACCTTTAAACGTTACTATAAAAGCTATCATCTTGAATCACAAAATTTAAGTCATATCTGATTATTAATAAAGTGCCGCCCTTCATCCGTTGCTATGTGTTTCTGTTTCTCTCCTATTTATTCTGCAATGTCAATTATTTAAATATGATGACAGTGTTCATAGCTTGCCAATTCTGCAAGCTAGTTTTTTTATATTTCTGATAGAAGTAGAGACAAGTATTTAGTATAAACTTAGTTTAACTTTCGGTTACATTATTATAGATATCATAATCTAAGGAGGTTTGGAGGAGAATAGCAATCCAATGGATTGAACCCCATACCTTTGATGACATAGACACTGTATAAAATTCTATGGATATATAGGCATGTTTATGTGCATCAATAAAATTTATTATTTTAACCTGCCATGCTTAAGCTGGCTAAGTGTCAGTTTTGACAAGACCCATGACAGTTGCGTCGTTACGAGGTGGAGTTTGTTTAATGTTCCCTCAGTTTTTCAGTCATATCAACACTGAAAAATAAAAGAATTCGTTTCATAATGGCTCTATTACGAAACACAATTGCTTTTCGTAATGGCTTCATTATGAACGCAATTGTGAATTTGTGTTTTTTATTTTATGAGGATAAGTGCTCACTTCTTTATTTACAATGTGTTTGTATGCAGGATAATTCAGGAGGAAATGACAATATTTTGGGAAATGGTAGTATTTACAATTTTGAAAAAAAAAAACTGGTATTGACTTATACCCTAAATCGCTCCGTTTCAGAGATACAACCTTTAGAAGCTGCAATTAAACAACCACTTTTTAAAATATCTAAGTAATATAAAAATATCCAAATTTGAAATTCCGGCATTTTGATGCTATATGACCGTATCGACATTATTTAAAATATTTTGAGACGCTAATAAATTCGTACACTGTGTAGCTCGCCCATGTGTATACAATGGATATTTGGACACCAGGTACTTAAATATTTCTACTGACACTTGTAATATGACTGTCTTAGATTTATTTGAGTTTGGTTTATACTGTAAACAAGCGTGATGTCTATCTTATCAATATCTCTCTCAAGCTTTTTTAATTGTTCGTATATTCTTTTTCTTCTTCTTTATCCTCATTCGAGTTAGGTATTGGCCTTTTACTTTTACTCCTTTTACTCCTCATGCCTCTTTTCTTCTGATCTCCACCATTCCTTCCATATTGTACCAGCCTTCCTTGAGTTCTCTTCCGCGTTGGTTTTACTGTTTTTGTTTGCTTTCCTAGTTTACTTTCCTTCATTCTTTCGATATGTTGGTTCCAATATTTTCTTTTGTCTCTTGCAAATTTATATATATCCTGGATGTCACTCAATCCCTGTATGTCTTCATTTTTGTACATATCTTTTTGTGTTCACTTAGGTAAGCTATTAATTCTACAGTCTGTTAACAAACTAAACAGAAATGGACTTAAGGATCCTCCTTGTCTTACCCCGCTAATTACTTTCATGTCCGAACTGGTTTACTCACATATCTTGATTTTAGCGGAACAATTTTTATTTATCTCTTCCATAACGTTTATCAATTGTGAGACAGATTAGACAAATGCTTGTGACATATCGGTAATGCACATAATGTATGCTGGTATATTGATTTTAATTTTCAATTATTTGATGTATTACATATGTATGGTATTGTCGTAAAGCGATTCTGTCAGAAACCTTGCTGTTCCTCTGAGATATTTATATGAATGTTTAATTCCTTAAAGATGGTGTTAAGTAAAGTGACACCTGTATAGTTGTCTTGTCTTTTTTGCCCTTTTTAAACATGGGGAATAGTTATACTTGTTTTCCTGCTTTCTGGTATGGTCTGTTGTATTATTGTTCAATGTAATCTTGCCCAATATGTACATTATAACCTTTAGCAAGTAAAACACTAGCGCATGCCGCAATGTTTAGAGATGATGTAAATTTTGATATTCGATTTGAAATTACTTACTGGAACACACAGACAACAACCAGAATCCCAAAAAGTATCAGAAGAGTTCCACGAACCAAACCAAACAAAGAACACTCGGAGTTATTTGAATGACATTTACCTCACCCCTTAGATTATTTTTCCGTGGTTATTTGAAAAATAAGGTGTAGTTTAACGCGTTGGCTACTATCAAGGCATTAAAGGAACTAATGCGCAATGAAATTAGAGCAATTAACGCAGAGATGCTGAGAAATGTCAGGTAAGAGTTAATTCATCGACTTGATTAAAGCAAGAAATATGTGGGATTTTGTATTGTTCTGTTTGTTCGCCAATTCGTGCATCCGTTATACATTTTCTTGAGATAAACGTCATTATTGATCTTACCTTTCGCAATTAATATCTCGGGAACCGCTAGTGCTTTATATTAAAATTACCATATAATGTAGAGAATAATATTTATTGCACCGAGAAAAGAAAAGAAAATCAGGGTTAATGTCATATACCTACATTCATTAATATTAGTAATTGTTCCACTAGTTTGAGCTTCTGACCGACCTCATTTCATTCACCTGACCAATAAAACGTCCACTAATTGTATTCATTTAGATTAACCAGCTGATTCGACGCTTGACAATAAGTAAATCAAGATCGGTTTCGCAGATAGTTGCGTTTTGTGGTACCATAAAATTAATATTACGGATCCTTTTTTAATTCCATCCTGTGTTGCTGCTAGATTGCCATTGTTACCTAGCAGCTGGAGCCTTTCAATTAGCCCGTCATTACACTAAACCTAACAGGTATACTGAACGGTTGGTTTGTTCATAATTTCAGACGCTATTATGCACACAACTTGCACTAAATGACACTCATTATATTATTACTGTTCTTTTAGTTACGCGTCGTCCGCTCTGAAAAGAATACTTAAAGTCACAACGGAAGCTGAGTGTGGAAGGATAAAAAAATGCCGGTACGACTCTTTGATGAAATTTTTTTGTTAGATTAGAGATTCATGTCTGTAATTACACAAAGAGAGCGTGCAGTGGATCCCTCAATAATAATATATGATAAAAATATTTAATTTATTGCATAACATTTTTCTAAAGAAAATAAAAACTCTGATATAATCGTTAATTATTTTTTAATAAGTATAAGACAGATACAAAAGATTTTTGAGAACGATACACAAAACATATATAAACTTTTATACATAATGGCATTACGATTGTTAGTGCTTATTACGGGACATCCTTTATATTATATTTAAGATGTGAATGTCTGTTTTTTGTTAATACTGTATTAAAATTTTGTTGAAAACTTAGTATTGTTCTTATTAATGTGACTCATTTCTATGAATAAACCTTTTTGGTACTTTTCATTGTCCTACAGTAGCAGATAAGGGATATCTAATATACATATGTTGCGCTAATGCGCAATTATTATTAAGTAGACGAACATTTTTACATCTAGTTACGGGATGAAAAGTATGGCCTACGTAGACATGTTTAACAATTCAATCTGTATACAAATTTAGAAATTAACAACCAAAGTGTTTGGTCTTGCTGAAATAGGATCTCACTGTTTTTGTGTTTTATTATCTTCATTGTTCAACAGCTTTATTAAGCTATTTGTTAACCGACATCGTCTTTTATTACGGTTTGTGAAATGTTATATGAGTGATCGTTATTTCTATTATTAAAGCCTTTGATTGGGTATACATTGTCATGGAGTAGTGCTTCTAAGATTTTCATATTTTTATATAATTTTTTTCATGTTTGCGTGTTTTTTTGCTAAACAAAGTTTTAATTTTGATGACTAAACCTGCATGTAGTTGATGTAAAATGGTGCAAATGAGTTTTCTGTCCCTATTAAATTTTACAACGTTCCTCTTTGGTATTTTTCAATTGTAAACTGCATAGTTAAAGAGAGTATTTTACTGTGTTAAATAATACAGTACAGCAGTACATGGTGTCTCATTTTCTTTTTAATTGTAGGGTATCTCGCTAACTATAAATGCTAGACGGTTGCGGTTTCGACATTATATTATATCGTCTTTTGTTTTAAAGCTACCGTCAACTTTTGAATAATGTACTATTTCTTTGGAAACTACAGTTGCCCTTGCTATGGTTGAAAAGACCAATTTTCTCTGACTAAAAATTTATACATTATTAGGTTTATTTTTACCTCGATTTTTACTAACTTTGGAGTTATTCAATATTTTTTTTTTAGTAATTTAATCGGATTTTACGTTTACATCCAGGAGGCTATGAAATTAGAAAACACACAATATAATAATTTATATTATTAAGTAAAAATCTTAATCCATTAAAAATAATATATGCATATTTGAATACATACATATACCTAAGGCTCCTAAGAGCGCTCATGTAGTCTTTTATCGGTAACTAGGAGGCCATGTAAATAATGATAATTATTGTTTATTTGGAGATAAGTACCTGTGTATTGTTTAGTGTCAATTGCTTACATTTATTATTGTGACGAAAAACGTAAAATTGCATTAAATTATTACAAAAATACCAGAATTAGTAAAAATCAACCTAACAATGTATACATTTTCTGAATCAGAAAAAATAGTACTTTTCAACCATAGCAATGCAAACTATGGTTTCTATTAAAGATGCAAGTTTGTGTTATATCTCTAAAATGTGACGCCACTGGATTCAAAATAGACATATTTATAAAAAATATTTATACAGTTTTTTGTATCTACATACCCAAACGAGATATTGAGAACTGAAGAAATGTTACATTTTTCAAAAGTTGGCTATAGTTTTAAAACAAAAGACGATACGTTGAATGGATTCAAAGGTGCATTCATTGTGAAACATTCTGAATCTATTAGGTAGCTTGGAAACAAGCTGACTGAACGTGTGTGCTTTGTCTCACTTGATTTATCAGATAACTCTAACAATTTCGAAAAGAAGCTTTTTGCAGAGAAGAATGAAATTATTAAGAATGTATTATTCTGGACCAGATATGTTGACAATATATTTTGTATTTGGACGGGAACTGACAGGCAGTTGGATGTATTCTTGGAATACTTAAATACAATAAATAAAAGGATTCAATTCACCTTAGMAAAAGAAAAAGATGGAGTTCTTCATTTTCTGGACTTATCTATGTCGGTAAAGAATAGTAAAATTGACTTCGAAATTCATAGAAAACCAACACAGTCAGATGTTATAATCCCGGCTTGCTCAAATCAATCATTACAAATTCATCATTCCGTGTTTTATAGTTTAATAAATAGACTAATAAATATACCATACTTAGAAAAGAAGATATCGAAAAAGAATTCACAATAATTACACAAATAGCTTTTAACAATGGGTATGACACAAAAATTGCATGCATATGACAATCAGGTAGAGCTATTAAAAATTGAATTAAAGAACATGTTGCGAACACAAATTCAAACAAAAGCACAACTGGTTTTGCTGACCATTGCATAAGAAATAACCATCACTTAGATGAAAGCGACGTCAAAGTTTTACATTGTGAAAGAAAAGGTAAAAACTGAACCCTTTAGAACTTTTCGAAATTAAGGAAGCTCAGCATAAGAAAAAACATTTGACAAATACGCAAATACAAATTCCCACGTCCAGTACGCCTTTGATATGGCCGAAATTATAAAGTCGGCCTTCAAAACCCAGGCGAGAGAATTTTACAATTGCACTTTACAATCCTGTAGAAAAGGAGACGTAAACAAAATTCTGCATATCTGAGTTTATTATAACGCTGTTATCTCTTTGACAATGACCGTGAGGTCGAAATGATCGTCAGAGTTATCTGATAAATCTAGTGAGTCAAAGCACATACGTTCAATCTGTTTGTTTCCAAGCTACCTAATTGAAAAGACGATACAAAAATGACGATGGTCAACTCACAACAAGAAAGTAATACAGTAACGTAGAAAACGCAATGCTTTAGTATTAATAGTTACTGAGACCCTACAATTACAACGAAAATGGGACACCCTGTACATCGATGGTGTTAGTTATAAATTTTTAATTGTTAACGTTATATTAGTGTATACTCTTTACATGTTATAAACAACAATAACACTGAGAGCGTATCAATAAGGTTAAATAGTTAGCAGCGTTTTTTTCAGTTAGGAAAGTTATGAAAAGTATGACGATTTGCTATTTGTATGCAGATTTTTGTGAAATGCGTACATTTCTAATTATCTTGTTATATGGAACTCTTCTTTAGCAGCTTATAGAGTGAGCGCATGCAAGTTTGTGAGATCGGGTATCAAATCAAATAAATGAAATAAATACAAATACGTAGGTTGTAATAAAGAAATGAAAGGAAATGCATATCGTATGGTAATTTGTAAAAAACGAGTTTGAATCCTGGGGGGACTGTACTGTTGGGTTGGCCGCATTATAACTGAGTTCACAATTTTAATTCCATGCAGTGAAACGTAAGGATAGTTGTCTCTTTTTTTCGATACCCATTTACTATTGCCGACAGGAGTCACCTTGTTACGTTTTCACGCTTTATGCGTTTATTTTAAATCGTTCATCAAGGAAGTTAAGTATGTTTCAAACTAGTTCCTTTGAATGTCGGTCGCACTTGATCGGAGTGGATACGCCAACCCATCACTCAATGAATGAAGCTAATTTGTGTTGACTTGATAATGAGTTACTGGTTTAATCTACTTCGTTATTTTCTAATGATTCGCTACAGTTGTCCAGTTTCTGTAGCGTGAATGGTTTAAATTACAACGCCTCGATCCTGCCTTTTGTGAAGAACTTCCAGTATTGTGCGTTATTATTGATCCGCATCGTGGTTTTCGATGTCTGTTCAAATCGGACGACTCAAGCTGAATTTACTGAATGTAAGACGCCCTATGATAGTAATGCAATACAGATTGCATTATGGGCATGAGATGGAAATAGAACTGAGTTTAATTCATATAGTACTTTATTTGTTTGCTTTCTGCATAAAGGGAATCATTACGTGTTTATTACATAGGTACTATTTTAATCAGTATTAAAAAATACGGAATAAGAAGTTTTGTGAAATGAGTTGTGGTAATCTTATCTGTGTATATAAATTTAGTGGTAGTTTAGTTTCGCTTTTATTGATTGTTCTTGTGTTTGATTAATAATATCTAGCTTAAAAGTGAGACATTGTTGTTTTTGTCTGTATATGAAAGCATGCAAAAATAGACAATTTGTAACCATTAGTATAACCTATACAACAAATTGCGAAATATTTGCAGTAAATTTAGCTTTACAAACATTACCAGAATTGTATGGATCTTTCATTGATAGAGGTTTCTTGTGTGTCGGTTACCATAAAAGAACATAAAAATGTATTTATGTGTGCCAAGTGTTGTAAATTCGGCCATACACAGAAAGATTGTAAAAGTAACTAGTTTGGTGCCCTGAGTGTTCAAGATACATAAAAAAAATACTAGATCGGATAACAAATGCTATGCTAATTGTATGTTCTTAAATGTTAGAGACATTTAACCCATAATGCACATCACGTAAGCATAAAATCTCACAGCTGAAAACAAATATTAATTATAGTGGTATATTGACGTGGTTCTTGAAAATTATTTTGATATAGTTTGCGTTTCAGACTTTCAGAGACGCGGTTGACAGATGGACTTCACTTGTGCCTGAATATACATTATATTTCGAGCATAGAAACAGATAATTTATAAAAAAAACAAAAGTTCAACTTACTAATTTTTGTTGTTTTTTATACATCATTTGTTGGACAATTGTATCAATTATAGAAATATACACGAAAATATTTGCGCATTTAAAAATTGTGCTCACGAACATTTATACAATCCTCACACTTCATTACAGACCTATATAAATTACATCATATTATAATTGATACACATGTATCCCAATACTATACTCTCATATTCCTTTAATATATATTTGTTAAGAAAAGAAGAAGCAATTATAAGAATGTAACAATAAAACTGACAGTCGAGTATATTAAAAAAAACTCTTGAAAAGAGGGCTATTTCAGAATGGCCTTACCAGAAGTTGCTGATTCTAAAGATTTTACTGACCTAAGGAAGGTGAGTATAGCCTTAAGCTAAGTTTTAGAGAAAGTGGTTCACACTGAAATGCTAAGTTACACGAAAACAAATAGTTATGCCTAGCAAACAAAAGATCCCGGGTTCAGTTACCGGTCCAAGCTAAGCAATTCTTTTTCACAAGCATATTTACCTGCAAACATCTAACTAAACCTTATTATAATCATTATTAATCATACAGGTAATAAATAGCTTTGGTAATACAAACTTATCTTGCCACTTACAAAGTCAGGTTTCAGAAAGGGATATAGTGCAACACTTACCTTATGAACGCTTAGATTTGTTAGATTTTCTGTCTAAGCTTTTGATACGATCCATCATAAACTATCTGGATTTCGAAAAAGCAGTTGTACAGTTTTTTCTTCCTACTTGCATGATCGCTATAAACGAGTTCCCTATGATCATCAGTTATCATATTCCGAACTACTTTGCTATTTTTGCATATTATTTTGGTGACAAGAGGATTGAAACTGCGAAGAAAAGCTTGACTGATACCCTACGAGTGTTTAAAATTTAAAATTAAATTTAAGTAAACGCCCGATAATTCATTTATCTTCAAACAAAACTGGTGAACATATATTGATTTGAAAATTAATGCAAATGCACAAATTTCTGTAGAGAGAAAAAAACTGATCCTTGATAGCAACTTATGTTTTGAGGCCCCATTGTCATGTTCCCAAGAAAAAAAACTGTTGTTTAGTTTTGAGATTATTTTACAGCAATAATCACGTCATTATTTATAGACAGAGAGAAAAAATTATGTAAGATTAATTATTTCAGCACTAAACTATTGCTTAATTTGTATTTTATCCTTGTTCAAGTGCACTCCTAAAATATCACCTTAAAATACAGAATTCTTATTGTCGTTTACTTTAAGATTACCAGAATTTTAATACGTAACAAGATATTTTAAATAACTGCAATGATTAAAAGTAGACTCTCTTTATACCTTTTTGTTGCTAGTTGCTATACATTCGACATTAACATTTATATAACATTTATATAACTATCCCCAAGAAGCCAAATGCATAATATCCATGTTGGGACCGTAAATTCTTTGCCATTGCTACTTTTCCAGACTGCTTGTTTACAAAGGCTTTTACCTGCAATGCGGTTAAAAAAGTATATAACGCGTTGCCTCTTTCAGCTAAACTGAAACCAGTGATTGCATTTCGAAGAGACGTGCAGAGTAGAATAATGGTTGCACAGTATTGTTGATTACATCATTCTCATTTTGCATATAAAATATTCCTGTCGCATATACGTAATTTTGTAATTTTTGCAATTTTACAGTGGCTTAGTTAGTAGAACTGATTTTGTTTTTGTTATTAATAAGGTTAAGCATTGAGTAGTGGGAGCTACAATACTGTATCAAACTTTTACGCAATTACACTTATATAGTCTAGACCCACCATAACAAGATGATACAATAAGACATAGTTTATCCTGAGTATACATGTTTTGTAAGTAGAGATGATAGCTAAATATTACATGTAGTGTAGATGAGGTAAAAGCTTTTGTTAACTAAAGGAGTGTACCTATTGCGGTCTATAATCCAACCCACGTTGATTAAAAGTCTATTGATGTAAGCCTAATGCAGGAGTCAACTTTTACAACCAATATAGGTATCGTGTTCACAAGAGAGTGTGTAGGCGGCTGTGCATTTAACCTCCTTTGTAAAATCGTCAGATACGTGTGTACAACAAAAACTACAATCCGTGAATAACTATCAACGCCATATACGGAGAATTACAATAAACGGACGCTATGCATACAGTTCCGCTTAGATATTTAACAGCCTGACGTCTTCTGTGTGTACGGTTAACTTACAAATCTATTTTCGCCTTTCCTTATGCAAGCGAACAATCGTTCATTCTAGATAGTTAATTCAAATAGATCTTTGTTCACGTTTCCTCAATGTAGCCAATTTGTGTACTCAAAAACGTCTGTCTTTTGAGGGCTCTTTTGTGGGACAGGCTGGGAAAGGATGCCATGAATTCGCGTCGTCAGATTGTGCGGGTTTATCAAAGGGGTCCATTGTCTTCATCTCAGTACTGAGCATGCTGAGATCACGACGGAACATTCGGCATACGAAAGACAAATTAAGTCATTAACTGCCATTGGAAAATATGATTGATCACGCGGATATGATTTATGTTGTATAATTACTATATCTTTATCGGGGAATCTCACAAAAATTGATGGTCTAAACAAGCGCTTGAAAAATGGGAACCACTAACGCTGAACACAGAGGACGTAATTTTCTTGCACGAAAATTTTGCACTTCGTTAACAAAACTCGATGGACCACAGCAGACACAGGTTGTCAACGTTATTAATAGATTCTTCTGGAAAAACATTAAACGTGGACGTCAACTGCTAATTTTGTAATAATGGTTTTAACGTAAGATATTTGAAAAAGACTTTTACTAATACGTTTCTAAAATCTGTATCTCAAAATTAGCAATTACCAAAGCTGTGCATCAAAGGGTGCATGGGCGTACCCAGCTTTTGGTCTGGGGGGGGGGGGGGGGGGGGGGAGCAGAGTAGAAACGTCCTGTAGAGTATAATTCCATGAATAATCTTCGTGGATTTTTTGCAAGGTGACTTAAAATATCTTCTGTGAAATAAAGACTCAAATTATTTATATGTTTTCTATGTACATTTGATCATACAAAGCCCCTTTATTACTAATTCCGTTATTGATGAACTCAGGTGAGGCGCATTCAGTTGCATCGCTCTCGCGTTTAACAAAAAATGAGTTGATACATTTTATTTGGGAGAATAAAGATCCGTGATTCACATAATGTATAATGATATCATACGAATTACCAAAGGAACATAAATTTCACCTTAAAAGTTCTACAAATAGGAGCACGATTTCTGATTCAGAATTAACAGATATCAAAGACTAATGCATTAACCGATGCGCTTTTAGTACAGTTTCAACTTCTCACACCAGAAGCTTTGAAATTTAAGCTGGGAGTTCATATGTATAGGAGATAAAGAAACAATTGTAGTAATTTTTACTCCCCAGGGAAAGAGACTCGATGGATAACTAACATTATTAAAACAAATGCCTCAGCATTATGCGTCAAGCTAACCTTCTTAGATCGCTAGTGCATTGCTCTCAAAAATTAACCGACTACTTAATATTTTAACCAAATTAAGCTTCATTTAAATAAACTGAAATATATTTAATTGCATTTTTAACAACAAACTGGGCAATAATGCTTTTAATGGATTCTTAAAACTTATATTAAATAAATTGACTTTTGTAAATGTCAGTTAGGATGGATTTTTAGTTTTTTTTGTATTAATTGTTAAAATATAATGTGTATTTAGAAATTTGGTACAAAAGTTAATTATCACCGAATATATAACAGATTCTGATGTGATTCCATATAACAGTAGTTAGTTGAACAATCTTTATAGGAAAAGGTAGAAGAGCTGTACTAAGCAGAAATCGTGTTATGACTCATCCTGACCAAGATAGCCTTTTAAAACTATATCCGCCCTCAGACGATTTTGTAAAATTGTAGTTTTAAACTACAGATTTTGTTTATTCATACTCCGGATATTTTTGTAGCGTTTTTTCTGCTGACACTAGACAATCTAAAAAATCTTAAAGGAGCGTTCTAAAGTAACCTGGTATTCCATCATCAAATTTCTTATTATGCAAATATATATTTAATAAAAATAAGAGATCAGTTAATAATAAATATTTTTATTGTGGTAAACGACACATTCCTTGGAAACATATATCTCTTACCACAACAAAATTGGGCACAATTGATACCGATTTCACTATTATTTTATTTTATGAACTCTTGACGTTAATGTTTATATTTGTGTCAGTTTTGGGAAGGATAGGGGTTTGGAACGTACGAGGAAGTAGGTTCTTAGGCAGTAGTCTGTATGTATGTTTATGAAATAGTGTTACTTTATTGTATTATATATTATTTATTTTAAAACATTAAAAGGGATGGGCTTCAGTTTTCATGTGTTCCTTGAACCGTTCACGCATCGGTAAAACTTTTGTAGTTTGTTTTGCTTTTATGCTTGAATACAAAATAGTCTTGCTAACCAGTTCTAAAAACTGCTTCTTCATGCTTTGCCACTATCGGTACGCAAATGTTAAATTTTGCCATTTGCTTTGTTTAAATGCCTATTTTCTGCCGTTTGATTAAAACATCATCTGGTAAAAAATAAGCAAACTACCGAACCCGCAACTTTGACTCTTGACCCACACTATACTCCATTAAGCTTAACAGTAACATGGTTCGCAAGAAAACAGCTGCCAGTAGGCTTCATGCGTAAATCAATTTACATATCCAACTATTTACCAGAAGAAAGGCGAATAATCGGTTAGGCAGCAGATTTATATTTGTGCAAAGGAATTTCACCAGTTTGGGTGCCCATCATTAGTATATTTTTCACAAGTCTGTATTTATTTAGTTTCGTGTGATGAAATTGAACTTTTTGCTATTTTAATTAAATTTACGGCCGCGACAGGTACGCGACTTAATTTGTTTTTAGGAACGCTCCGAGAATCTTGTTATATTCTGCAATATTGTTTTTAGTTGGTAAGCATGAAGTATTCCATGTTTTTAACAATGTAAATTTTACACCTGTTCGTTTTCAGTTTTTAGAGCAAGCGGTTAAAATTGACAGACGTAACAAATGGATATATATTGTGTTATTTTGTGCTATTCAATATTATAGAAGGCATCAGAGATATGTGGGTGTCACAATACTGGTCTAATGAGCGTTTTACAGTTATGCAGTTATAATACTGCATATCAAACAGAGACGTACTACCTACCAGTCGTTGGAATACAACATATAATCATAGAAACGGATGTATAGTAAAAGAATGGGCTATAAATTATTTTGGAAAACGAACATCCTCGTGCTCGATATGCCACGTAGTATGGACAGCCTGTAATCAAGTCATTAATTATTTTAATGTAACACGACTGAACATATCCTGTTCCTTGCCCGTTACACATACTGTCATATTTCTTCTAAGATTTTAAATTAGGCTTACTAATCAACTGCTAGAGCCGCTATAGCTCTCTGCTGCTGTAGTGAAAATTAGTTTAGCTGTCCGGTTTACAACATGGTATTTGGTACACAAAAATAATTTTTACTAACAATAGAAATATTGCTGATTAAGGCATTTTCTACGTAAAATGACTAACTGCACCTAAATTTAGATGCCGCGTAGCTTTTAATATGCAAAAAACTGCGTTTTCGGTTAAATTTGTATGGTAGAAACTAATTCCCTCTTACTTCATTTTAATAACATGAAAAATTTCTTTAAGAACATCGCAAGTCTGATTACGAGAACATGTTGTCAAAACCACAAAAAAAAACTGATGAAATGTTCAAGTCAATACATTGTAGCGTTCAAATTTCTGATACAGCTCGATAAGTGGCATGGTAGCCTATTTTTGCTAGCCGAATACTACACTTTGCTGTTTAGCCTCATTAATCTTTTTTTTATAAACATTATTAACGAAAACTTAGTATATTTCTCTTGCAAACTGAAACATTTATGGTAAAGTGTCTTCATATACTAGATTTTGTTCACCATTCACGGAATTACATGAATCGTACGAATTAGATCATACCGGGACTAGAACAGTGTCTTAGATTATTTTTTTGTCATCGATATCAATTTTATACTCTGCATGCGTATCCAAAACATTAGACAGTACAGTAGTTTAGATTCATTACCTTTCTTTTTTTAATCTGTGTTCCTTACTTTACAGGAATAAATCGTTTGATATTAATGATAGGTGGCATCCTTAAATAGGATTGCAATAGATGAATTTAAACCTGGGCGTCCCGACGAAGAGCTGATGCCGTCCGCTGTAGCGGTTACAACTTTGGTAATATACCGGAGTATTGGTAAAGAAACACATAATTCAAAATAAAAACATTCAAAATAAGGATAATCTGCAAAAATTCGTAAATAATTATCGAAACAGAATATTTTTTGGGAAAGTAACGTGGGTTGAACCTGTTGGTACTTTATCTTCCTTCCCACTGTAGTATAAGTACTTCTTCAAATCTTCAATTGAGGAAGACAGTTCCAAAACGTAGTATCCAAAATATCAATGTGTGCGCAATGTAAAATTGTAAACTAAATGCGATCAGAAAGTTTGGATGTGTAAAGTGTTTTTTATTGCTAATTCTAAACACTGTTAATCCATTAAATGTGAAGACCAAAATCACTTGATGATGTGAATTTCAATTTATGCACATGTTGAATAAACATTTTCTCATTTTTAATGCCAAATGACATAATGGTCCAATCCTAAGATATTAAGGACTTGAATGACACAGTGCATATGGTTCTATACAGCTGTTCAAAGTAAAACGCTTTCTAAATCTTAAGTTACGTGTTCAGCATTTTTTAGAACTTTTGCAAGTAACACTTACGAGTAGATAATCATGACCGGAATATAGTGTTAGGTAAAGATCATTTATCCCACTTCGCTTAAAGACGATATTTCTTTTCTTGAAATTTTTGCTCGAGTAGAGTCATTTAGGCTTACATTTCATTTTAGCTTTCTAGTAGAAGACCTCTAATGTTTCTGCAGGCGGTAGAAGTAAGTGAATTGCAAGTCTACTAAAGAGCAAACCTAACAAAATAGAAGATAAAAAAATCTTTATTGAAGTATATGGGGAGTGATTTTGTAAATGCTGTATCGTATGAGAGCTGGTATTGATTTAGTATATTTCTTAGCCCTGTTACACAACCAGGTGATAGTCAGGCAATCGTTTATAGAATAATTTTTTATAAAACAATGGCATTCCTATAAACACTGTCACAAAATTGATAGAATGCTTAGACGCAAATTAAGCGCATTTTTATAACGCATTTTAACTCTATACAATATTATAATGACTTTAGTAGGTGTTATAGCACAGTTTTTGTGAATAATTACAGAGGTGTTGTAAATATTATTTTATACAGCAGTTATAAAATGAATTTATAGCAATTAATTATAAAATAGTTTTATATAAATATTACTTATTAAGCAACAATTCTGTTGCATTCAACAACTTCAAAGGGATTTGGCGGAGAATGTTTATTTCTTAATGCTCGTTAACGATGCAACCCATACCTTTTATGTAAAATAAAATATGTCCGCAGACCGAGAAATATTCCACACTATATGCCATCAAAATAGGCGTAGTATTGATTTCATATTTTGTTTATCTTGTAGTCGCATAAAACTACCATCAAACAAAGTTTTCTATGAAACATAAGCATATATGTACATAAAATACCTAAAATCTTTTTAATCCTGTGGCATTTTAAACTTTTCTGGACTGTTTGTAAACATCATTTTATAATCAAATTCCTCCATAAACAAAACTTTTGTACATTTTTCGTTGGATTTACACAATGGCGGCCATATATGTAATTAAAATCGCGACATCAACATGGCTTCCGTTTTTATAAAACTCATTTATCTTTAAAGAAATATATATACAACAACACTACTTAAATCAAGGCTTACCATAATAGTTTTAAAGATGTTGAGAAGATGATCATTCAGTTTGATAAACACATTTTAAACCCTGTTAAATAATTTGCCCCAATGGAAAAATTGCTCTTATAAAAAGTTCTGTAAACGTTTATAAAATTAGTATAAAACAATTCTTCCATCGTAAAAGTAAAAATGGAACGGATTAAAGCATTTTCTAAATTTTGAATTTGTGTTTTATATGCATGTAGTAGAAAGCAGTTTTGTTTCATTTTAGCCGTAACTGACAAATATTTGGACAATTATAGTTATTTTAAGAAAAGGTAGAGAAAGACAAAGGTAAATATGCAACCAGTTTGGAAATTATTTTAAAAAGAGCAAGATATGGAGAAAAACACTGGGTACAGGTAGAGTCCTAAAACAGTGGGACTAAACAATTTTGTAATAATCTTACAGCAATCATACGGTTTCAATTAAGAATTACTAAATCTTTTGACAAAATTCGTTATCCTTTACAAGTTGTTTTTATTAGAGGTTTTGTTCAAGTTTATTGTCAGCAAAAGTTCTCTGAGACTTATTCTACTTTTTATCCGTGCAATAACACAAGTTTAATTAACTATTAAATGTACCATTTTTCGATAAACAGTAGTTTACTTTTAATATTTTAATTTTTAAGCAAATATTGTTAACAATTTTAACAAAGTATATAACAATGTGAACATTATATTGTTAAAAATCTTTTGATATTTCTTCCAATATTCTCCGCTATGCCAATGGTAGTAAAATTTTGAAATTTGGCGACTTCTACTAAATTCCATGTTAATAAAAAGATCACTTACGGTAATGTAAATTACAATACTGTTGAAACCAGTATAGAATGCCCATGATAAAACCTTTTTTGTTCTTCTTCTAACGGAAAACGTACCATTCGCATGTTTGCCAATTAGGATATTATTAACGCAACAAATCTCCTGCCATTAAAAGATTTACGATCTATATTACAGTTGCAGATAACTCCAGAATGCGGAAAGTTGGGATAAAAAACAGGAACGTTGTTGGCATTAACGTATCTAATATAAAATAACATATACCTGTAGAATTTATTGAGATATTAATTCCTACAAAAATACCAATCAGCATCTTACTTGGAGGAAACGCCGTGTATTCCTTCCTTATCTTAATTCAACAGAAAACCAGTTCACTCCCGGTGTTATAATCGTGATGGGCGCTGCCCCTCAAAAGGCTTATACTTATTAATGTTCATAATGAGGATTATTACGATGGGCTTTTTATTTTAATTACGGTATTGTTGGTTGCGCGCTTAATTTCGGAGGTATGCCATTAAAATGTATAACCTGGAATTAAACAGATTGACGTCATTATTAACTTCTTTGTTTTAATGCGTTGGCGATGGCGTGAACTGCAGATTAAACTTTTTGAAGAGCAAGGTAAGTTGACTGCGTGTTGGTCATCTCACAGAACTATGGCTGTGAATGCTTGGCCTTATTAGTTACTTGCAAAATAACACCATAAAAATTTTGGAGGTATAAAATATACGTAGTGTTGGTAAAGCAACTCATGAAAATCAAAATAAGGGTTATTTGAAAAATATAAGACGTCATCAATGTTGTTTTTAACTAAAACCATATGCATTTCTTGTCATTCGAGCCCGTGTTATCTGAGAAATTCAGTCATTTTGTCCTCGATTTTGTCGTTAGGCATAAAAACAATCAAATTGGGAACAATTGGAAAAATGGTTATTCAACATGTGCATAAATTGTAGTTCACAAATAGCACTAAAAACGGCAACAAGTGTCTTTGACTTTCATATTTAATGAATTAAGAAGGCCTAGAATTAACAGAAAAAAAACATTTTACCCGCTCAAATATTCAAAATGCAATGCATTTACAACTTGACGTTAAATTAAATTAAACTGTCGTTTATTTCTTTTTCATGAGTGAAATTTATAGACGGATGTTATGAATTAATAAAAGAAATAAAATTTATAACGTTCTTTTGTTTTCCTTTATAAAAGAACAAAATATCATCTTCATAACGAAACCAAAAATGAACATTAGGCAAAAAGCAGGTATTCTTAGATATATCTTTTTAAGTATATTCATAAACACTGACATTTGTTTAATTAAGTGAAGAAGTGGACATTTGCATAATTTATCTTTAAAAGTTATCATATATGTGTATGTATGTAGATTCGGAATTTTTGCAGCCGCATTGGAATCTACGGATGACAACTTTTTGTTTACTTACTAGTCGAAGCTTCTGTTATTTCTGGAACTGTCTTCCTTAATTCAAGATATTTAACAGGAAGGAACATAAAGTATCAGCAGGTTCAACCCACGTTATACGTGCACATGGACGACTAGGTATTTCAAATTGTAAATTGACTGATTAGACTTTAAACATTTGCTTGCCCATATCTCTATGTAATTTTTTTAAACATCATTTAATATGCGTGTTAAATAGCCGTTTATAGAAAGATGCCGTCATATCTTCGTCAACGTAACAGAATGTTCTGTTTCAATTGTGTCAAAATATTTTTCTTAAATTCTTAAGTTAACTTTTTTAGCGTTTTTTTTCCGAATTTTTCAAATAGCCCTTATTTTGTGTTTATGCTTTACTTTATCGGCACTACGTTTAAAATATAATGAGGTTACGTGTACGTTACTTTTTCACTGACCCCACTACGTGTGTACGAAGCAAAATAAAGCATCGGAACGAAGATAATATTTGAAGTTATCAACCGTGTAGTATATGTATAATACGCTTTTGTTTGAAATGCGTAACACTAACAGAAAAACTCGCCATGGTGTGTTAGCCAGTTATTTCTCGGTTCTTTATAAATCCGTATCTCCCAATGTAATCCGCCTAGAGCCTAAAGTCTTTGATAGACATCGTTACGGGCTGTTGCTTTGCAAACTATTGTGTTAAATGATTAAGCATTTTTCGTAATACTTAAACAGTTATAGCTCAATTGCAGTATGTTATGTTGCAKCTAGTACGTGATCAGTGCACATAAAGTGCATTATTGTCATTATTATTGCAATTACTAAACTGTTATATGATCAAGAGGTCACATGGGGAGATACTGTAAACAATGCTATTGAGTAAAATAATCAACAACTGCCATCATGTATAAATCACTTAACCTGACATTTGATGCTTGTTAGCAATATTCAAATAAGTTACAGTAACCTTATGTAACCCGTAAAGGAATAAACATTTAGCTTAAAGGGTACAGTGTACAGTGTACGCCTCCCGTCTCTATGCATGGGTAACTTTTTTTTGAAGTGCTGCAAATTAAGTTAAATAAAAACAAAGCTCTTAAATTTGATGCTTAAAAATAATGCGTTTGCAAATTTAAGCTATTTGGAACAGTTTTTGATACATTCAGAAAAAAATATCGATTTTCTTACACGCAACTTCTTTTAGTGTTAATTACTAGTTAGAAAGTAGTTATTTATTGTATAAGTGTTTTAGATAGCATTTTATCCCCTCAAGATGTTAAGACGCCAGAGCGAAGCTATAGAAGGTTACATTTTCTTAAGTGGATAAAACGCGACTAAAACACGAATGCAATTTAGAACCAAACTTCCTGGAATGATCCTGAAGGAAGCTGCAGAAGCAACTCTACAATTATTGCCTGCGAAGACCAAGGGACATTATGAAAAAGTATTTTCCGAATTTAACGAATGGAATGAAAAACGGGGTTTATCTACCATAAATTATGAATTAAGGTTATGATATTTCTTAAATTTGATGAAGAAACATGCAATTTCATTCATGTGGTTGAAATATTCGACGCTGAAGGCTGCAATAAAGGTTTATAGAAACATAGACATTGGAAAATATAGTAAGTTCACTGGCTACCTGAAGAGTGTGTCGAGGAGAAAGCTGCAGTATTGGAAAAAGCGCATGTGGAAGAATTTTTGCGAAAGGCGGGCCATAAAGAGTATTTAATGATCAAGGTAACATCTCATAACCTTCTAGAGTTTTAGATGTTATAGATAATAAATTTTGAAATATTTTAGACTGCGCATATCTGCTTGTTTCGATACCAGATACCAAGACGGGCATTTCATTAAAATTCACAATAGGTAATGGAAGAAGGATTCTCTATCAATGCTGTAGAGACGTGTAGAAAATACATGTCCTTACGTCCACAGAATTTATCCAATGACAGAGTCTTTTTACGATACACCAATCAAAAGTGTACTTCACAACCTGTTGAAATCAACAATCTGTCGAAAGTCTCTCCAAGAGTTACTTTATTTTTGAATCTGGCAAATGCAGAAGTTTTTTTGCTGGCAAATAAAGGTGCTGACCTCACAACAATTAAACGACATGGTGAGTGGAGAAGCCCCGCTACAGCAGAAAGCTGTATCGAGGATTCCATTTCTAATAAGCGGGACATTGTAAGGAAAACCCAAGGTTCTGATAGTACCATTCACTCGTTGCAAGAAGAGACATTTGGAGATTTAACTAGAACTTCGACAGGCATGCGTTCTGAAACCGATGATAGCTACAGACTTAATGTTAATGGAAAAAAGTAAAATTTGATAACAATAATAATGAAATTTTTATAAATATAAATGTTAGTAATAAATAATAAAATGTGATTGACTTACGATTTTTTTTTATTTCACTAGTGGAATAAAGTGGTACATTATACGGTTCTTAAGTGTGGATAAAACTTCAATATTATAAAGTGATCATGGATAAAGGTAAGCCAGTACAGAATAGGGTTCATGATTTCTCGAGAGTTCTTGAGGCTTCTCGGGTTGTCGAGAAATTTACATTTACGTATGTTTTCTCATATTATTTGCTTACAATAACGTCAACAAATTCAGTGGTTTTCCTCTCAAATAAAAGTATCAAATTAATTATAAAACTTTTATTGACTATATTAAAAAACATTAATAATATGAATAAGCTGATTAACTTTTTTTTAAAAAAGTACAGAAATAATATTATCCAGACTTATAATTATGACAGCATCATTTTTGTCTGGTTATTTATAACTTATAAACAAAAGAAGCTTCTATTAAACTAAACAAAAAATCAACATGAAAGATAACGTTAATGTCTTAACTTATAATTAAATTACAATCACAGCACCATTTTTGGCTGGTTAATTAGAAAAAAATCAACTTAAAACTTGTAAACAAAAATAGCTTCTATAAAACAAAAAAAATAACATGAGGAGCTGAACATACAGACAGACAGATACATAACAATTAGGTCAGTTTACTCTGTCTGATGAAATATGCCTTTAGAAAAACTAAAGCAAACGGCGATATAGGTACATGATTTCTTGAGTTCTCGACTTTTCGCGAGCTGGATTTCCCGGGAACAAAGCCCAACGATTTCCCGGGAATTCTCGGTTCGAGAACATGAACCCTAGTGCAGAAGGACCTATATAACACGAAATAACAAATTAAAAAAAGACTACTCCTTACCTTCAATAAAAGCTAAGTTAACGCAATAAAATATTCAGATGTTCCCTTCATTCAAATGATGTGCAAGCGTAGAATGTTTTAATTTGTGTATTTTTAGTTGTCTTTTAGAACGGAGTTTAAGTTAAAAGAATAACTGAAAATGCGCTGGATGGCGTTCAGCATCATTACATAAAAGAATAACGTCTGAAGTTACTGACGCATCCTGTTAAAAAATCCTTTGTCTCCAAAACTGCACACTAAAAACCGACCCGGTGATAATTGTTTCAAGTGCCCCACAATAACATATTAAATTAAAACGCAGGCAAGTGTGACGCTATGAGCAAACATGTTGAACAAAAAGTTCCATCTTGTCTTTTTTTCATATTTCTACATCCTTTCATTAAATCGGAATCATCATTATATTATTCTCTGGCGTAGCGGCACAAGTGGATCATCTCCATTAAAATCGCTTAATCCGTACTATAATTAGTTAATGCAACCGTGGTAGTTTAGTACGCTATTCGCAGTTCATGCTGCATTTTGCCGTATTAAACCAGAAACAGCTGCATGATGTTATTAAGAGAGGCGGATGTGCAATATACATGTAGCTCAAAGTTTTGTTGGTTCTGAAGTAAAAACGATTACATGTTAAGCCGTATCTTGCCACTTTTTGTTAACAAGTAATAATAATGTTGTGAGTTAGTACCTGGCATCGAGCTGCATGTATTCTGTGTGGCATAGAGCATGCTGTGTCTTGCCAACAAGGAAAGTGTTAGATGCCACACTGATGATCACTTAATCCTTAATATGTAGTCAATGGTTTTTATATTACTCGTATATCTGCAATTCAATAACGTTAGAAATCAGTAAAGGAATCTCTCAGTGCGTTCTAAACACTGAAACGTACTTATTAAAATGAGTTATGGGGAGGAGCTCTGGAATATAGAAGATATTGCCCCTTAATATGTGTAAAGACTCAATGTGCAATCAGACAAATTTGAAAATCATATGGTTATTAGACACATATAAGGGTGATTTTTTGAAAACTTCACACCTTAAATAACTTTAAATATAGCAAAAATTTAAAAATTTGCAAAAACAGGTAAACTTTTGTTTGCAGGGAGACAACTTTTGAGATAAGTTTTTAATGGATAGCGCTTACTCTCTGAGCAGGGTAGACACCCCTTTAAAAATTTTAAATGGAACTATCCATCTTGTGATACATCATTTGAAAGCTTATTTCACAAAGAGTCTGGCCATGTAATTAGTTTTACCACGTTTAACTTATTGATAGATATTGATAGATTAATAGTGCCTACGAAACAGGTTGCTTATTAAATTGAATATTTTGGACTCTTTTCAACAAAATGTATTTTATTTTAGAGCGGAAATAAAATTTGTCCTTACGAGAACCCAAAATTTAAACAAACAACTTGTAAAAAATATGACACTTAAAAACTCCCAGAATACTGAAAATTTTCTTTTAACATTATTATTAACATTAAAGTATTTATCATGTAATTTTTTAGAAAGTCCATGTCCACGAAAAAGAAAAATTATTTATTTGTAACTCCAAAAACAGTGTGAACAAAAGCATAGAAATTCAAACCTTACAATAGATTCTCAAAATGTGCACCACCTCTTTCCATACAATAATACAGACGGTTCTCGAACTCCTGCTGCACTTTTCGGAAAGTTTCAGGTGGAATCCTCCTGCACTCGTTAATAATTCTTTCTCGCAGATCGTCCAGGCTAGTAGGTTGTGTTTTGTAAACCACAGATTTTAAATGACCCCATAGAAAGAAATCTAAAGCAGTCAAATCGGGTGATCGTGGCKGGCATTCAATTGTTCCCCGCCTACCAATCCAGTGAAGAGGAAATCTATGATTTAACCAATTTCGCACATTAATGGCGTAATGCGGTGGGGCTCCATCATGTTGGTAAAACAATTCGTATTCATCCAACATTGGATTTCCTTCAGGGTCACGTTGGTTTTCTAATTGCTCTGTGATTAAAGGATCAATAACGTTATCAAGTAACTCTAAATACATTCCCCCATTTAGCGTCCCATCAATGAAAATTGGACCTACAATTGCGTTGCCAAGTATTCCAGCCCAGACGTTCAGCTTCTGAGGAACTTGTGTATGACCTTCTCGAAAAATATAAGGATTTTCGGCACTCCAGTACCTTATGTTTATTTACAGAGCCGTTCAAAAAAATTGCATTCATCACTGAAGCAGATATTTTTTATTAGATTTGGATTTACTATAATCTTTTCTGTCATAATTTCGCAAAATTGCAGTCTTCTATCGAAGTCATCTTCGCCGAGTTCCTGGAGAGTTTTCATCTTATAGGGATGGAATTTGTGCAGTTTTGTAACTTTCCTTACAGATGAATAAGAAAGTCCAGTGGCTGTAGAAATGTTACGCAAAGAGCTAGTTGGATCCATTGCAAAATGACCAAGTACTTCAAGTTGGGCCATTTCATCAACGACTCTATTCCCTGCCCTTTTTTTGTTTACTACAGATCCAGTGTCTTGAAATTTCTGTACGAGATCGAGAATGTGCCTAGCGTCAACATTTTTATCGGGGTGCTGTTCGTTAAACACCCTTGGTGACGCACGAGCACAGCTATGCTCAGCACAGTAAACAAAAATTATTTCTACCCTTTCGGCAGTTGAATAAACCATTATCACTTGGACTCTCACTTTAAAATTTCACGCGATTTATAAAAAGGAATGTGAACAAAAAGATGGTCGTGCCAAAGAAGTAGCCAAAAAGTTGAAACAAAAAATTGGAAACACAAAGTAGATAATTATTTAGCCAATTCAGTATAAACTGTCGAGTTGCAATATCATGTAATGTCGAAAGAAAATTTTAAGTATTTTTAACATTTTGCTTAGGTGTAACAATTATTTTTTAACAAGTTTTTTTAGGCTTAAGTAAGGACAATTTTTATTGTAACTGCAAGACAATAAATTTTGTTAAAAAAAGTCCAAAATATTCCATTTTATAAGCCACTTGCTACAATGCACTTTTTGACCCACTAGCCCGTCAATGGGTAAAAAATAGTAAAACTAATTACATGGCAAGACTCCTTGTGTAATAAGCTTTTAAATGATGTATCGTAAGATGGGTAGTTTCATTTAAAATTTTTGAAGGGGTATCTACCCCGCTAAGAGGGTAAGCGCTATCCATTAAAAACTTATCTCAAAAGTTGTCCCCCTGCAAACAAAAGTTTACCTGTTTTTGCAAAATTTTAAATTTTTCCTCTATTTCAAGTTATTTAAGGTGTGAAGTTTTCAAAAAATCACCTGTTATGTCACTTCAGTGATTTTAAACTTGGCAAAATTTATCTGCATACTTTAGAATGCAAGAAAAAACTAAATTAATTTTGTTTTAATTTTATCTGACTTTCCAGTTTCCCGTTTCTTCGTGTCATAGCACACATCATGTTCACAATTCCGCGTGACTGCATAGTCATCTTCATTTGTGCGTACGAGTCTAGGTTTCATATCTAATCAGAAACTTGACCTATGTGTGTAATGCTATTTATTGCGCGAACGAGAGACGATCTTATATAAGCTGATATCAAGAATACTTACTTACTCTCTACTGCTATTTTACTGTTTATTTATTTTTCTATTCTCCGGTGGTTGAATTATCCGGCAATGATGATTTTCTTGTAGGTGATGCTGCTGCTATCGGGCTGATTAGAATGGTTTTAAAGAGCAATTTTTACTGTTCGTGTATCTAGAGTATGAGTTATATCTTTATATGTTAATTTGGACACAGATGTTCCGAAATCAGCTGCCTTAAAAATAATAAATAAACAAAAGAACTATTTTGGTGTGCGCAGTATTATTAGTAAAACCTGTTTTCTAATAGATAACCGGAATGGTATACAAGCTAAAGAGCAAACGTGTTGCTCTTATCATGTACATAGTTTCACTTTGTCCTCTGCCAAAAGTGGTATATAACATTTGTGGCTCTCAGAGGAAAGGTTCAGAATAACTATCACCACTCACAGTAATATAAGATGTCCCGAGAGATCACGAGACACTGTACCACTGCAGTTCTTCCCCTGGTCTTACCTGTAATGTAAAACATATGGTTTAGTTGGGTACCCAAAAGTTCAAGAACTATTTAATGCATTTTTAGAATAATAATAATAATAATAATAATAATATTTATTCAATAGACCGGGTAGGTATAGAACACGTCACATATACCTATATAATATACATACACGTTACAATTAATATTCAAAATCAGCTAAGGAGTACAAAACCTGACTTTGAAGGCTGCGTCTTAGTGCTACCTTAAATTTAGAGGTAGGCAAGTCTTTCAGAGTTTTCGGGAGTTTGTTGTATATCTTTATCGTCTGGTGAAGCACGCCCTTCTGAATACAAGATAAAGTCGTTTGGGGTGCTCGTAAAAAACCCTTCTTCATGGTTTGATAGTTATTGGTTTGTTCGTGACTTCCCACTAGGTTTTCTCTAGCGAAGAGAGCACATTCATATATGTACAAACGGTAGGTATCTTGTACTCGAGGAACTTCTGTCTGCAGGAGTCTCTTCGTTTCAGACCAAAGATGCTTCTGATACAGCGCTTTTGAAACAACAGAACGCGATCCGCTTCCACAGAATTGTCCCAGAAGAGCACACCATACCGCAGACGCAACCGAACACAAGCGTGATAAGCAGCCCGAGCACCAACAGTTCCCGAACAGTTATGCGAAGTGCATAAGTGAAGCTAGAAAGCTTGCCGAGAAGATAGTCCACATGAGTCCTCCAGGTGCAGCGGGAGTCAACCATAATCCCCAAAAGAGTGTCTCATCTGTGGAGGTGAGTGTACGTCCGGCACAATTAATATTCACTACCATTTCAGCTCTTGTAGATGTGAAAGTTACAAGTTTTGTTTTTTGGACATTTAACTTTAGATTATTTGCTTCATACCAGGAGCACACATTACTCAGGCTGTTCTCTGCCTTTACTTTAAGAATTTCAGTTGTGTCTGCCATAACTGCCACTGAGGTGTCATCGGCAAACTGTGCAATGGTGTCACAATCCGTCGCCGCTGCAAGATCATCGGTGTACAACAAGAACAATAATGGTCCCAGTATGGATCCTTGCGGCACTCCCAGATTTACATGTTCTGCATCTGAATAAATGACATCCCCACCCCTACCGATAGTCGCCACCATCTGAGTGCGATTGGCCAGGTAAGAACTCATCAGCCTCAAGGATACCCCTCTTATTCCCATCTTTTTCATTTTTGCAAGGAGTGTAGGATGATATACACGGTAAAATGCCTTAGAAAGATCCAAGAACATTGTTTATAGCATCTAATACTGCAGTCATAAACCGAAAAATCGCTGTTGTTGTCGACTTTCATTTCCTGTAGCCGCTTTGATGACTTCCGATCAAGTTATTTTTCTCAATGAAGAGATTTAATCGGTTTAGTGTAATTTTTTCAAAGATCTAGGATATATTTGACAGTAAAGCAATTGGTCGATAATTAGAAATATGCGTTTTATCTCCTTTGTTATAAATAGGCTATATTATAGTCAGCTTTAGCTTTTTTTTTGGAAATTTTTTTTGTGATAGTGACATATTTACTATTCTGGAAAAGGGCTCTGCGATAAGTGCAACCAACTTCTTCAACACTCTTACTACTATCTCATCAAAATCCACAGATATAATAGTTGCATCAAGTAAGAGGTAAGTAAAGTCTTAGGACGAGAAGTCAATGGGATATTTTTTAAACTTATAAGTAGGTTTTTATAAGAATAATGCATAAGTTGTTTGGTAACAGGACATAATATTAATTAGTTCATGGGAATGGAGCGGGTTATATTCGTACCTACAGGTAATTATTAAAGGTTTAAGAATTTTATAAAAATTAATTTTTGCCAGCTTAGTTTTCGTTCGATACCTTAGTTAATATACTATACTCCGATCACCGAACAGATGGAGTGATTGTGATGCGTGTTCTTCACGTAATTTTTTAAACCATAATCATTTCATAATTTTTTAGTTAATTGTTCAGTAGTAAAATTTTTGTTATATGGATTAGGTCGGACTTAAATAAACAGCATCAAATTCGATAACTCCATCTATTCGGTGATCGGAGTCTAACAAACTTAATGAGATCTTTTACCAGAAAATAAACGACGTTTGCTTTAAACGAAGAAAGCAAAAATGAGTATCTGACCTTTTTGTCATATAATCGTATATAAAAAATATACAACTCGCAAATAAAATCATCGAGAAGAAAAGTATGGTAAAAATTGTTTGTTAGGTCATTTTTTATATAAAGGGGATTTACCTGTTTAAAAAAATGCCGTACCTAAATTAAATAAAAATAAACTGACTGAAATTATTATACATATAGCTGTTACAAAGCAACTGTGATCTACTCTTTTAAATACTATAATTCATCTCGAAATGCGATGGCCTGTCAGATATTTAGGCACTTATACACCCGGAAAATGTCAATTACCTAAATGCATGTTTCGGCGAAATTATGCAGATTATGAAACAAGTAATTTGTATCTTAATTAACTGGAAGCAATTTTGACACCGTTACCGGGCTTTTGTTTCTGAAACAAAATATATTCTTTTCCGAATACGTTGTTCCATAGCCCAACCGATAAGCGAATAAATTACTATAATTACGGGCATAATTTTTGAAGCCGCAGCGGCAGTGTTACAGAAGAGCAGTCTTGGAATTTGAGAGCGTCTACAGTAGCAAAAACGTAAAAATGTCGGAAATGCGCGCTGATTAGCATAAAAAACAATGGACCCAGCGATGCCTTCAATTAAGAGAGAACAAAAGCTGCAGGAGCCTGCATTGTGCAGTTGTTTGCTTTTATTGTGCAACTAATACTTTATGCACCAGAAAAAAGGAGATGGAGCTGTTCACGAACCATTTATTGTTTCAGGTCGGGGGATTAGAGAATGCGCTCGTAATGAAGACATTGCACTGTTGCTTGAGTAAGTTTTAATTAGGCAAAAACCAGGAGTGCAGTTATTCTCCTAGTAATTGTTCCCGCATAAAGTCTTATATTTCTCTTCCTTGCCTCTAATATCTTTTGACTTTATGATGTACCCTTAGGTGAGCAATTTTCGTTTCTGTGAAAATTGCGCAAATTATTGAAGGTAATATCTGAAACTGTAGTAATGATAATCTTTATAAACGGGTTTCAGCAGCTTATGCTTTTGTTATAGTCCTCGGGTATTCCAAATTTTTGTATTTTTCTAAATTATCGATGTAATACTAGCAGGAAGTTAAGAAATGCTTACGACAGTCGTTGGAGCGGATGGACATAGCCCGGTACCGCCAAAACGCTAAATCGTCAGATCTAGCTGTTTTTATGTAGGTCGGTCGACGTCCGCCGATTTGACGACGTCTTCAAAATTTTGCGTTAACAAAAAACTTCCCAACCGGAAAACGGGAGAGTCCTGGTTCATTCGCAGTCGCGCCAACATCAAAATTTTCATACAGTAAAAGTTTTAGCTAATTGAATTTTCTCGTGCGCTATTATTTATTCATTCTTCAAAGGTAAATCAAAACTACCGAGGGGCTCCCCAAGAAAGACGTGACATTTGGGTTGGTAAGTTTTTGAACAGATTAGCGCTGCAAGCTTTTATCGGTTTTTTTTAATAACAATATATTAATTTTCACAATTCATTCATTTTAAAGTCAAACAATCTACTCCTGTTTCCGAATGTTCATTTCCATATACTCTTTTTTTTTGTAACAAGCCACTTACTTTTTGACGTTAATGTATACATCTATTTATCTATTAATTGCAGACTCAATATACGGGCTAAAATTAAAGTTAGCCTTTTTAATTAGTCACAACTTAGTTCCCAAACACTAACAGCGACCCACTAATCTCCGAAGAGTACAGCGTTGGAAATCGTCCATTTTAACAGGAATTAGGATACGAATTCAGGTTCCCTCACCTTACGAGGGTGGTGGCAGCGTTACCCGGCCTTACCTAAGAAAGGGGGTCGTAACATTTTATAATATCTAACGGAATGGAAATATATAAAAAATAATTTGTATTCATCTGAATTGCTTCTTTTGTGGAACTCCTCCTAGTATATGGCTTTGTAGGTTTTTGTGGGACTCGGTTCCAAAAATGAAGCCAAGATGATAGAGTGTGCAGGCTACATGAACGGTTAAGACAGAAAATAAAAACAACACGACTGAGGAAGGCCCAACAAGAAGGACCGAAACGTAGTAGATAAAAAAAACATATGAGTTATAATTTGGAACGAGTCCCGCAAAAACATACATAGGCATTAATTTATACTAATGATAACGATTAAGCTTTCTCTATAGCAAAGTCTTCTGCTGCTGTATATCATAATCCATTATCCTATACTAAGAGCTGTTAGGTAAGGTTGTGATTCGATACACACACTTTCTCTTTATTATATAATCCAAAAGAATGGGTATGAAGTTGAAACATTGTGTATGTAGGTATTTTAATCAGAAAATAGGTACTAAATACAGTTATCTTCTATTATTTATAAATAAAAACTGTTCCATATTTTCAAAGTGGAATTATAATCAATGAATTCTTCTTTAACGAAATTATTCTTGAAGTGTAATCCAATTTATTCTGTTATTTACGACATTGTCAAACGAATTGTAAAAGTTCATTTTTCTTTATTTTTACCTTTGATTGTACTGACGACGGCTACCTTGTAGTCGATCGCGCTCTACAATAACAGAATTAAGTGGAATACACTTAAAGAATAATTTTCTTAAAGAAGAATTCATTTATAATTTATTGTGAGCAAATCTGATTACAAGAAACTTGCAACAGTAGGGTGCATTTTATTTTAGTATGTTCACACCTAACTTCGTCGTAGGCTCATATCAACAAAACTGTTTGTACTATATCACTCTTTATTTATGTATTTACTATTGTAAACTTAAATACGGCCTAAGATGCTTTCAAATTAAAACAAACAAGTGCTTGGCGAAATATTGACATTGAAAAGTTTTTGGCTGTCTTAAAAATTCTCAAACTGGCAATGCTTACATGTATACTTGTACTGTTACAATTTAACAAATTAAAACATTGTATATTTTAAAAATAAATTTATGTGGATTACAATCAATGAAAATTTTTAAAACATATTTTGGGTCCTGCTTACGCCTGATGGGTATTCCATTCCAGATTGACTTGTATGTTGAATATCCAGAATTCCATATGATAGATTACATTAAGTAATGATCTTTGAAAATGTTAGAAAAAATTAGTACAGGGAGTCTCATTTTCGTTGTTTATTAACAACAATTTTGGTATAATTTTAATCTTTTAAAAATGACATATGCCTATTTGGAATATTTGGATACATACTTAAGACTGGTAAAGGCGCTTATGCAGTTCTCTTGTCGGTAACCAGTGATGCCATGTAATATGTAACTAATGAAAATCATTGTTTATTTGGTGATAAGTAGCTAGATACGCATTGTTTAGAGTCGCATTATTTATGTCCATTTTTGTGAAAAACAAAATCTCATGAAATAATATGGAAATAAAAATATCGAAAAACGTGACCTCCTAAAAAATTCTGAGCACGTCACTAGATTGAAAAAATATATATATATATAAAAAATATCACCACAGTTTTTGTATCCACAAACCCAAGTGGCATACTGAAAACTGAAGTCAAACATATTAATCAATACTTGGCTACCGCTTTAGACAAAGGACAAATAGAAATGGTAATGGTACAGTTTAGCTCGCAGCAAAATTAAGACAGKAAAGTACAAACCACAACTAACCAGKTTTAATGGTTACCTGCAATTACAACAAAAATGGGCCACKCTGTACATGACTCCGACCTGTGCTGTGAAAAATTAATTTAAAAAAATGCAATTAAATTTAATGATATGTATGAATATAAAAACTAGTAAAATGTATTTAGGGTTCGATTTAGGGGGATTTCGACATTAGAACAGAAATTATTAAACTCTTTTTTATATTGCCAAGCTTTCGTATCTTTTTAATACATCATCAGGGCTTACTATAACAACAAGGTATAGCTTAAATTAATTTCTTAAAAATAAATTCTTACAGAAATTTGAGATTATATTTTTGAACAGCAAAACCAATTTAACATGCGCTAAAATGTCAATTTTTATGTTCTCAGATATACCCTAAATACATTTTACTTGTTTCACAAATATAACGACCGCTACTTCCCAAAGAATTCATCATGAACATAAAAACTATGTGTATATAAGAATCAGCTTTTTACTCAGAAGAAAAGCTGTTTGGGTTCCATCCTTTTACGAGTGATATGTTTCTCAAAACCTAAGATTTTAATTAACGACTGAAATCATGTGTTTTGAAACGACGCTAATCATTTTCGACCCTTTTTGGCGGCTCTAACCGTTACTTGACTTATAAGTAAAAAGTAAAAAGGGCTTTCTTAGAGCACTTTCAAGCTCTTCAAGTTGCTCTATTTATACTTTGCGGAAAACGTTTTTTTTCCGAAGAAACCATCACCAGGCTTATTCTTTATTATGGCAGCGTAATGGATTTTTACAGATTTAAACTGATATGTTGTCGTGTCTTGGATATGACCAAATGTGTAACAAAAGTGAAACAAAAGAGAGGCTTTCAAAATTCCCGGGCAAAACTGGCGATACTTTATCAGAAATATATTGGCCGGCCAGCTCAATTAGGGACTTTTTATAACCGTTATTAATACATTGGGGCAATAAATAACTATGATGATATGCACCGTAAAAACTTTTCCCCATTTAACTGGATCTCCACCCCATGTTATGCCACTTTAACTGGTACACCCTATATACCCTATTTAATAGCCACTTTTATTCTCTACATGTACGAATTAAAAAAAATGAAATCTGTTTTAAGTGTTTCTATCTGAAAGCACTTTTGCACGTCAAAAGTAATAAAATATAATGATGATGTGGCCATATTGAAACACGCACCTATACGAGCATAGGTAATCCAGTATAAAATATTCACCAAAATAGTTCTTAGAGTTATATTTTAAGTAAGTACATAAAAGATTTCTTACACATGAAAAGTTCAGAACCTCCGTGTCGACTTTGTATTGTTTACGTCTATACATGTAGACTAATGGAGACAATAAATACTATTCGTAGACAATGTAGGCTATGCGTATACAATGTATAGAATGGGATATTGGGGGTTATGTTTGCCAGTTGACTTTTCTTGTAAGTGTATATGTGTAATGTTACCGTGATTCCATATAAACTGTGGAAACGAATGGACGCAAGCTTAAAATTTACTGTACTGTACTGTAACTGTAAGTTGTTCCTTAGCAACTGAATTTGTTCTTTTGAGTGGTATTGATATAGCAGCGATCTGAAGTTGAACATACAATCGAGGCTATAGGGCTCCTGAGGATTATTATAAAATTTGTTTTTATGCTATTAAAAATTTGCATTTTTTTTATTTTAATGCATAAGAATGTCGTTTTTGTTTGTAATGTGTGTAATAGAGGTTAATGAAAACATTTTGGGCCTGTTTCTGTTTCTTTGAGTTGTCTACATTGTCTACATTCGACTGCATCCTACCTATAAGTACTCCATCTCCACACCATATTGTCTACGTGTCGAATAATACAGTCTACATTACGTTGTTTACATCGTCGTCCAGAACTTATAGAAAGGAATGTCCTTCTTTTGCCTACCTATGATTCCCTGTAGTACCTATGTTGTGCTGTGATTTATCCTGATTTAAAGCAGTTTTGCTGTTTTTAATAGTTGTGATATTACATTAACGTTCTTTCATAAAGGAAAGCTAGAATTCGACGAATTAAAAATCATTCTGGCTCCATTTTCTCAACTACTTCTCACCCAGATTATTTACATCTTGTAGCACAAAACTCATCGTTGCACTGTATGCAGGAACAAAATAACAACATTATTTAGACAAATAAAGGTATCGTTGTTTTGAAAAATGTGTCTCGAAATCTTTAGTGGATTTGGTATCATTTCCTTTCACACGACAACATGCATTCCGCGTTTATCACCAGTCCAAAGCTGGTTGGACAATCACCTCCCAGCCAACCATTTACTGCATGGGGTTGGAAGAAATTGCAAAATGATCTGTTTCCAGTAACCACTACCCACTCCTAAGGAATTGCTGAAAATAATCAGCTGCAAATGGACCCAGCGCTGTTTCGGAAACAGGAGTTGTTACATTATAATGTTTGTGAATTTGGGTTCAATGTGAGGGGTGTAATTGTATCAGTACTACTGAAAGTAACCTGCAGTAAGACAATGACGAAGTTGCGGGCATTTATATGCACAATGATCTGCCAGAACAAATATATAGAGGCAGAAAAAGAATCAGATGTTCAAGTGCAAACACACCGGTGATGACCGATTCAAACATGTACAAATTTCATTAATTTATTTTTAATATATTTGACATTAATAAAAATAAAGTAGTAAGCAAAAGTATCACAAATTACAATTATTAATTTAATTCATTTCTTGCTGTAAATAATGAAGAAGAAACAAGAACGCATGATTTTGAGTGTAAACATAATATGTGGAGGAAGGCGGAGTAAAGGAACCGAAATTTGGCAATTAATTGCTCAATAAAAAATTGCTTACACCCATACCTACGTTCATTACTTATAGTTTTCCGAAACAACGATGACTGAAAATTCGTCGAGTGCTTCTTAATTTTTGTACAAACGTTCATACATAATGCTTTTTAAACCAAACCGGTTGCGTGCCGGTATTTTTTAACCTCAGTCACAAGCTTTACATAACAAAAATTAATAAAATATTTTATATTCCTGTAAGAAAAGTTGTTTTTAGCCGCAGACGAGGCCCTCAGCTCGCGCAACAGTGCGTTTGAGTGTTGGTTATGGGGAATGATAGTCCGAGCTCTGATGAAGACATTTCTTGTGCGGTTGGCACCTCAAGGACGTCGGCATTAGACTCCACCTTTTACCACCGACCGGCTAAAATAATAGGTTTCGAATCTCCGCGGGTCGCACCGTCGACCTGCTCTTCGACCGGCACTTAATGAACAAGAGTAGGCATTGAACGAAACTATTGATCGCACGGGACGGATGATTACACCGGCGATGTTTTGTTTTCTTTTCCCCCCACAGATAATCAGGCTCCTCGTTGTTTTATTGTCATGGAAAACGACTTCATAATTTATTGTGCGGACGTACGGTGGTATTCATCGTGAACGGATTGTGTAATCTTCGGCCGAAAAAGAAATACGTGGATGACTTATTGTGTTGGCCGGAGACCAATTTTGTTCGGGGCGAAACGGCGTGGTGAAAAATGGATCTATGGTCGATGGGCTATTATTAGGTGATCGGAGATGTACTTTAAGCCGTGGAGCAATAATTTGGCAAAAAAGGTTTGATTGCTGCAATCAAGTGGTTTTCCCTAAATGCTTATGCGGTTTTGAGTGCTTAATCAAGAAGTACTTGAGCATGTGCAGTACACATTACATAGAGCAGCACTGTTATTTATAAAGTGCAACATGCTTCACGACGATAATAGGATAATCTTTGAATAAATTACGTAGGCAGAATTCAGTAACTTCTCTACTTTAAGAAACTAAACAAATATTTCCTTTTTCCTCTTCAGTGCCATATATGAAATTAAGTTGCAATTATACTATAGTGATATATATAGGATTATTATAGGAACTTAACTTTGATTTACGAAATAATGAAACAAAAATTAAATTCTAACAAAAGTAAACAGTGAAGATAAACAAATTAATAAGAAAATAACCAACAAAGGATGTTTCTGAATTGGAATCTCCTTAAATCTATCGGAGGGGTTAGAACAGAAAAAAATGATTTGCTTTTTTTACCTCAGAAACATCTCTAACACTAGAATAAACAAACATCAATTTTTGTACTGTTTGGTCTTAAGAAATCTACTTTGAAAGTGTCATTTTGTTGTGTCGTTATTAAAACGTCTTTCACTAAGCAGGTTTATAAAGGACTACAATCATTTAGAATAGGGTCGTCCCGCACATTAAAATTTGATAGTTTTAACCTATGCCTTTTATTGCTTACATCATGAATACTAGTGCCACGCATCTATTTTGCTTTCAGATTAATTCAACTCGTAACAAACGGCGGTAGAAAAATTACCCTGTTTCAAACATTTTCTTAAATTCGCCAACAACTACGCAAAAGGTTCCTAATTTCCGTCATGCGCACTGTTACAGCTCCCTAGGTAACTAGGTGCTCACTGTTGTCAGTTTTATAAATAGCCAGAGAAATACAAATAATGCAATGGGAGTGAGAGAGAGGGGCGAAGGTATAAGTATAATCGTCAACGTCAATATTATAATGTAAACATAGGAATAATCTGCAAATGTTCATCAGCAGTAGTATTCTTACAACACGGAACAAAAGACTTCTTATCGTAAGCCATTCTGACATTAAAAAAAACAACAGATTACCCAAATACTTCGACAACATCTTATCCACCACTTAATCTGACAAAAAAACTCGAAAGTTTGACCAAACTATGTAAACAAAAACACATGGCTAGAGTTGTTAGGGTTATTCGTTACACATGTGGCACATGCAGCACGTGCGAACGTACGACGTTGTCAGCGGTACTTTACCGTTTTCTTCATAACCACGGACAGGGATCGTCCTGACATTTTCAAAATTTATCATATCGTTGCATACGGAAGTATACAAACTACACATTTTCAAGCTTCAAGCGTCGTTTAATTCCTCATAATAAAAACATTAGTTCTAAAGCAGGTTAGATGGTTAAGTTCTTTCGTATTTCAGCAAAAGGCCAGTGAATGCGCTTATTATATTAAACTGTTCATTATAGAATAAACTGACTGAAGGATGATTTAAGTTATTTTCATAAATACGCCTTAAGTTGACCTAGGTATCAATGTCACAATGCCAGTTTACGAATACATTCTTCATGGTACCGCGAAAATTTGCCCACATTGACAACGCGATGCAGCTCAAAAAATGTAAACAAATATTACTTGCAATGCCGCTAGACCACTGGCTATTATTGGTGTTTCTCGCTTTCGTCAGCATGCGAACCTTTTACGTCATCTCCGTGGCGGAATATCGAGGCATTTGAAACGGATATTGAAAAATCCATACTTTCACATTTTTTCTCGGCAAAGAAGAACCGGAAAAATCGCAAACAACTGTATTTGTGCTTCAATTTTTATGTACATTTTAAATGTAAAATAAAAAAAAAATTGTGGGACGACCCCATTATCTTCTCCATCAGGTATTTTATCAAATGAATCAAGTGGCAATATTCCTGTAGCGGCAAAGCCTGCCTTCAAGTTGTTACCTTCCCCCCTATTATTTTCATGAAGCTTTTGTGAGGTTTCTTCTAATAGTCTTGGGAAAACGTCTTTAGGTAAAACACCTTCATTTTTGGATTTCCAAATAGATAGTGTTTGTCGCTACACACATTTTAAAGGCTTAAACTAGGCCGCATTTAAAGCCGTAACAGGTGAACAAGTGTGTACTGTTGGGGGGCAGGAGAACAAAATCAACGTTGTTTTTCCTACATTCACTTACAACATGTAGTGACATATGTGACGATAAGTTAACACAAATGATGACTTCCCTCCCTGATTTGTTTTTAATTGTTGAAAGTAACAGTGAAAAGAACCAATCCTCAAAAATGCATTGGCTACACTTTTTGTCCTGTTGTATCCAGTCCATTTTGTGTCCAGGTATTCCACAACTGCTCGGCGTTATAACAATTATAAGGTGGTAATAATCCTCCTGATTCATTAACTTCAAACATTACAGATACCGAGGATTTGGCCAATCAGTTATATTTAAAGCATGTTTGGACGATCTTCTCATCACGACTTTTAACACCCAGGGTCGTTAGAAAAACTAGATTAATCAAAATCGTATATATTTTCGGGAGGAACACCTTCTAAAGAATTTCTCAATTCATTCAGATAATTAGACACATTAATTCGAGAAACTTGAGCTCTGACTCTCTTCACATTCTCACCTAGACGAACTAACAACCATTTACCATATCTCTTCAAGAAATGATGAAACCATTCCGATTCCCGCATGTTGTCCTTAAAACTTTTGTCTCTAATACCTTCTCGTCAATCAAGATTATTAATAATCGAATTTTTACCGAGACCTAGAAGTTTTAAAGAAGAAAATGAAGCGCTTATTTACATTTAATAGTATTTACGCTTGCTTACGATCACTGTTTAGGGGAATAGCTTTTGAATGCTGACCATTTGTGTTATTATGCTTGCAGATACTGGACCTTTCGGCAAATCCTCAGGAATTCTCAATCACAGATAATTTAAAGACAACACAACATAGCAATTTGACATGCAACTTAGAGGGAAATGCAAATACATTAAGCCTGCCTTTCTGTTTTACAATTTTACATTTTACAATTGCTCCTGCGACATCAAAAGCAAAACGCTTTTGACTTGCTCTTTTTACTGTCTTCTTTGTAGTAAATTTCATTGTTATTATTCACGAAATTTACTATAACTTCATAAAAAATACGTGGTTTTACAGAGCTGAAAGAAAGCTGAAAAACATTACCAAAAACATCCACATGCGTGTTGCTAAGCTCACTTGGAATAGTTGCCAAAATAGGTCACTTTGTATAGCATTGTGAAATGGTGCTACAGTCTGTGAAGAATGTTGGTACACTTTGCAATTCCGACGTGTTCGATAAGTGAAAGATCAGGAAAATGAGTGGGCAACAAAGCAACAAATTGACGTTTTATTAAAAAATACCTTGAGATTGCCATGATTGGCTTGTGGTCGTTGATGAAGATCAAAGATGACCTGCTGCCATGAGCAATAGCTCCCCTATGCCATTACTCCAACGGGCTGCATGCATATGCTTTTTTGTTCGAAACTTGTTTCACCATTATATCCAGATAGGATCTAAATTTACCGCTAAAGGTAACACGGCATGAAAAGAAGCCAAAAATTATTTGGAGAGAGAGGTATGTATTCCATGTTTAGTAAACAGCTAGTCTGCAAGTGAAACGTTCCCTTATAAGCAAAAGACGACGGTCTTGGAGACCTGATGTTTTTTTTTCGCTGATACCTTGTACATACATCATGTTCAGCCGTCGTTGATCTACTATTGACAACGATCAACTGCTGAGGTTAGCGGTTATTCGTTCTAGTATCATTTTCCTAAAGGATAAAGTGGCTCGTCTTCTCTCTAGACCTGTTAACTGACAAATTATAAATAAACTTGTAGAGATGTCACATCAGCCAACCACAAAGTGTAATTTTTGCCTATTATGTAAAACGAAATAAAAAACCGGTCAGAAAAACGGATGCATCGATATTTGTTTTAATAAAAACAAACGTGTGTGTGCTTCTTAAGTTGTTGGTCCGGTCTCACTTAGTTTTTCCAAATTGTTTTTCTCACATGGGATATGTATTGATTTTTATACGGTAGAAAGTTTGTTTTCACGTTTTGTTCGCAATAAAGACAAAATTCCAGTTCTGAACCATTCATGGATTTTTCATGCACTAATTGCAATTATATTTATATGGGACAAAAGGGAGACACTTTTTAATTAGAGGCATCTAACATTTAAAACAATTTTATAAATACAAAATTCTAAGATTTTGAATGATTTTAGTAATTTTAGTTGTTCTATTCTAAATCGATCATTGAAATCATGTATGTGTTGCAGGCATTCAAGCTACTTTTTGTTTAAAGTCAAGACTACTTTTTTTCAATTTGACGTCACTTTCAATTCAAATACTCTTTGTCATTCTTTTACTTTTTATCAGGAACTCATGATGGCTATTATTAGCTGAAAGTGCTTTGCATGGTAGTTGGATTTCGTGAAGTTGTACTTTTAGAAAAGTTACATACCTAAGTATCCACTTCCACTTAATGGATCAGTTTTCAATATGCTTACCCAAACCTATTCAGATAAAACATTACTGGGTGTTCTTACTTCTATGTCAGCCAGTATCTTTTAAGAAACTTTGCACGCGTTTTCATTTCCATTCAAATTGAATTTTCGCACGGGATTAAAACCCAATACGTTATGTCTGAAAGTTGAAACTGCTTTTCCATGATGGTAATCAGATAGGAAGTATTTAAGTAAAATTCATACTAATAAACGAGTTTTCAAAGCCATTAAGTATTTTGGAGAAGTTTACAAATATTGTAAGTAGAATATCAGAGACACATCTTAATTTACTAGTATAGGTAGTTTTCTTTTCATTCAGAACATTTTTTCGGTAATACAGCTCGCTTTCAAGCTCATTGGTATTAGTGCTCCCGTGGTACTCAAGAAGGTAACTTTTTCATATAAGAAAACCAACCTGTGTCAAATGGCGTCTTTAAAAGAAACAAGAACTGATTCCGAAGGATAACATGTACATTCACATGTCCCCATGCAGTCATTAGGTACATCACATTACAGTTTCTTTGAAGCAATTTACCTTCGAGAGAAGCAACGGTAGTATCGTCGCTTCTCACCACAGTTGCATACTAATAACTTCTAATGATATCGAACAAGGCATCTTCATTACTTGGGAAGATATTATAAAAAGTGGGTTATATACGATGGCCCGGAGCGGTCTTTACTAAAGTAGTTAACGGCTTGATCCGTAAGGTTGTCAGTCAGGGCTGTTAATAGCTATCGTGGCGACACTATCGACAATTATGTACCTAAATGGACGAAACAAGCGCCATTTACAATTCCCCTGCTTACATTATAGGTACCTACTCAAGTTAAAATGAAGTTTCTGCAAAAAGATTACTGTTTTACAACCACGAATAGCTATTCCGAGTAGTATGTTTTTGAGGGAGCTCTACCAAATAAATAAATAAGAATATTGCCGATCTTGTATAATATTCAGTAATACCGAAACTAGGCACTAATTTCGTTATTTAAAGTGCATCGTAATAATAATATGGGGTTTCTGTTTAAGAAAGTCCAGGTTGATATAAGAATTGATTTTTTAAGATTGGATTATGAAAATGTTCAATGCAGCAAAGGCAATGGTGATACCGAAAAAACATATCTTCCCCACCAGAAACCAGACATAAATTATATTTTGATAGAAGTGAGATTTCAGGTACTAGAGCAACAAAATGAAGAGAGAAATGGGTGACGTAATTCATATCAAGATGCGGTCAACTTTAAAACAGATAAACATGTTGAACAAGCTATATAACTTTATTTGAACAAATTTAACGATTAATTAACACTAATTATAATAGATTCAACAATATTTGTGATGCTTACTTATTGACTGATTTGAATCTACAATAGCTTGCTTTTTGATTTTTGAATTTGTAACGATTGATTTTAATTTTTTCTATGGCGCGGTATTATCAGTTCTTGATTTTTTCTAAACGTTATAATTGTCGTAAACCTTGTAACGTTTCAAGTTAGTTTGTGTAAGCGGGCTTTAGAGCATATCGGAATTCGTAAAATTGAAAACTCAAAAAAATTAGGTTAGATTTTATAAATCATGCGGTTGCCCATGTCATAGCCTAATACATAAAATTCTTTAATGTGTCGAAATATTTCTTTAAAATAAGGTATACACTATCATTTTTCTATGATATAGAAGGGGATTAATTATATATTTATTAGCGACAAGGGTGGTACTACTATGTTCTTGCAGACAGCGGGAATGATGTCAATACATATATTTTGAATTTAAATAACGTGATACCAACTTATTGATAATTTGGTTTAAACCCATAAAAACCCCAGCGAAAACCTTTGATGACGCAAGAATAAGTAAACTCTAGCGATTTTTTCACCGCGAAGGTCCATTCCAACCGGTACTACCAGTTAAATTGTGTAGTTGCCTACCCTCTTCGTTTTAGTGACGACCTAAGTTGGAAAACGATAGGAATATTATTGTGACATGTAAAATAGCCCGATCTGTTCCTAATGGTCGTTCGCAAAAAATGTTTGACTGGTAAAATTACTATTAAGAGTGCATGTGTGTTTGTGATTTATTTATTTATTTTAACAAACTACCCAGACGGGTTGGGAGCCCAATTAAGGGAAAGAAAGAGCACAAAAACAATCTAATCACTAAAAATCGTTTAAATACAATTAATTGAAACAACATAATCAGTCACTCCGAAATAGAAAAATATATCTATACAATACACTTAGTGAAACATGATCAAATATTGAACCTATAATTTTGTTTCAACCTAATACAGTGTTTTAATTTTTTTAATGCTACAATTGAATATGTCAAGACTGTCTTGAAAAAAGGAATGTTGAGAGCACATATTGTAAATATGTGCTGGAGATCCAAAACACCACTCACATACTCCAGCTTAGGTCTAACAAAAAAGTCGAATAAAGGTATTAAAGTTGGTATATCATAAAAATTCCTTGTGTATTTAAGCACACAACCAAGACTTTGTACACTTTACTGACAATGCTATACACATGATCGCTGAAGCTTAACTAGCATCAAAAGTCACTCTTAAGTCTCTCATCTTTCAAAACATGTATAGGCACGTATATTTGTTTTTGGTATTTAAATTTGATTTACGAAGTCGCTTTTTGCACAAATATTTGATCATAAATTGGTAAAAATTTCGTTGTGCTTTATATTATATTATTTGATTAATAACAAACGAATTAAAAGGAGAAGACAACTTCAAAACTTATCCCTAAATTTCTGAATTCATGTGAGAACTATAGACGAATTTATCGTGTCTTATCAGTCACTATTTTTAATTGTACTATGTTATTTAGGTACAGATTGTCATGTTTGATATTTTAATTTTATCTGCATGCATCCAGCAGGTAACAATCTCAAAACATAAGAACTGCATTCGCTCGAAACACGCAAAATGTCTGGTTCGCTCAGAGCACGTTCGCTAAACGCACGTAGTCCTTAAGAACTTATGTTTTAAGTGAAATATGATACTTGTTTCTTTACTTTGGTATGATTTCCTTCTAAATTTTGACAGTGTAAGGATCCAATTCTTCAAGAAATTTTTAATTGTCCAGAAAACCATAGTTTCTGAAGCTAACAAAGCATCAAACATATCCGGCAACTATGCCGACAGAAAACCAATACGATCGACAAAAAGATGACGGTGGAGGATGCTGGTCCGCACAATAAAAAACAAAGGCCGAACGAAATAATGATGGCTGGTAGCGGAGGCGCTGAGAACTGGGTAATATTTATCTAAGCAGACAATACTAGATATCTTCTGTTTTTCAACAAAGATAGCGCACAGTCACCGTCCATTGTCGCAACTTGAATGCAACTGCTTATTGGATAACTTCTCGCGGCTATTGTATGCGCCATCGGATAAAAATCAAAGATAGCTCTGAGGCTGCTGTAGCAACTTACATGCTGAATACGACGCTTTAGAGGCACAAAAAGCCTTCTAAATGTGCTTTACGCAGCGTTGAAAGCAGCATAATCACGAATAAACCATATTAAATTGGACCGACATCGGTTGGACGTCTGCGCTCGAGTCGTGAACGGAATTTTCACTGCGGAACACAATGGCTTTTCTGGCGTATTTTTACGTTCCCTCTGGCTGCGTATTCTCGTATAAATTGCGACTCTGTTTGCAAATTGCTTTGCATGCGCTTATACCGGTTTTGTGGACATCGTAACGACCAATGGAATTCAAAAGCTGATGTTTTGGCTAATGCACCTGAATGGAGATTTAATTATCTGCACTCGAAACGTTTGAAGTACAGCCTTTCATATACACCCGAGTAGGATTGTCTTCCACTCCGTTCTACAGCTGTTGCTGGCTTCGAATACTTGCAAGCCAAAATTACCCAAATGATGCTCCAATATCGTAGCCMGATACGTTATTATGGAATTTTAGACAGTATTTACAAAAAGTTATTTTCACCGTTTTTGCAACTACACACAGAAAAATAAGATTTTGAATCAAATAAGTATAGTCATAATCCACAGGTATACATATTCTTAATTCAAAAAAGTATTTCTTTCGCAATTGACATTCTTKGTTCAAATGTAATAATGATAAGAATCTACAATGATTAAGTGGTATACTTATAGACTGGTGGAAATGACCAAACCATTTAAAATATTTTCCAAATATCTTCCAAGATTTCTTATAGATTAATTTTTTAATCCATAATAATAACTCTCATTTTGCTAAGCTCTTGAAGGTCCGCAAATTATTTATCGTATCATTGAAAATTAAAGTTCCTTAAAGTTAAATCTTTATTGATTAATACCATAACATTATAGCAGCTTCACAATAGCTTAGTAACACAAAATACGTTAGTTGTCATATCGTAGCCTAGATACGAATGTTATTTCAAAACTATTATTTCTGAACATTGACGTGAACATTTTGATAGTTTTCAAATTTTATAGATACACTTAATACACCATTCGTGCCAAGGATAATAGACATATATATTGAATTTTGACAAGTAGCAATCTTTTTCTGTTCGATAGTCTCTTTAGCACATAATGCAGTGTTTACAGAGACGTCTGCAACTTAACTTTTTCGCGCAATGGAAACCTTCTAAATGCCCTGTTGCAACATTACTCGATTCCCAACCATCAAGTTCTTGTAAATCTAATATGTCTCCACCAGCATTAACAAGAAAAGTTGCTGAAGATCTTCTAATGCAGAGAGCATTGGATTTTCAAGTTTGATATACATAACAATTTTAAAAAAGAAATGGATGTCATAAAGCCTGAAGGTGCATTTTCCGTTTCTATATGACACGAACAATCTTCTATGCGGCATATAAGTTGGACGTAATCCTATACATTTTTAATATAAAGCCACAGGATTAACGTCTCCATTAGCTATCACAGCAAAAAAAACGTTTTCTTGAGGGTTTTTGAGTCTGGAATAGTGATTACTAACTTGCTGTCTAAAATCTAACATCTTCCGTGGACATTTTCGTTAATTCATTGGTTCTACAAGCTCCACCAATTCCAATTAAAAAGGCTACTTTCATCATTACAAATTTCCCGTCTGGGGTAGTACAAACAAATTCATTAACCTGCTCTTTCGTGAACTTTTTTGATTTTTTTAGCTCTATACCCCACATTCTATTTCTTAATGAATCGTATCAAAGCTCCGTACTTGTCGATTTCTACTGTTTCCTTTAACATCAAGCAAGCTCCTAATAGAATATTTAGGTTACAAAGATGATGGGGAGAATTCGTTTGAGGGTTTCACAAAATAAGCAAGTATTACTGTTTCTCCAGCACCTTGAACCCGTTGTCTATCTGGCCACACACAAAAATAAAGTTATTCTTTTTCGTAATGAATTTTTGATTTATGGGGAAGTTTTTATGGCACGCTAAAGTGACAACTAAAGTTGTTGATTTTATTTTTTGTCATCGTTATCAATGATAGAGCTGAAGAGCAACATGAAATTAGGATAACATTTAAAAAAAATGAGAAACCTGTAAAATATATTCTAACAAAAATCGATAATATTATGTCTTGATAATCTTTGCTACGACTTGTAAGACTGCTTGAAAAACCTACTATCTGGATACGACCAATCACTAATAGCTACGTCGCTATTGTCTTATTTTCACACTTGGTTATTCCCGATTATTGGTATAGCGGCGTGCAAGAAAACTGTCTGTGGAAATTCTCTTCACGATGGACAACTCAAACGGAAGCGCAAGTTTTTGTTTTATTTATGTAAAGACATTAAATGGTACTCAGAAAACACAACCACGTCTATTAAATGTACATTTTACATTACTCAACTTATCTATCTTCCGTATAGGTATCGTGCCTTTTGGATAACTATATGTCCGGGTAAATCATTGTATATTTGTAGTTAAGTTTAGATGCTTTTTGTAGATGTCTACCCTACGTTGCTTGTAACATTGAAATAGATGTCTGCTATATGCGTTGTTTATACATCTATCGCAGCAATATAAAATGTATTAATCATAGACATCAAATGCACGTACACTGATTCGTGTTAAAGACGTTTAATTTAAGTATATAATATGTTTATTGAACAATTACAGGACTGAGCAGCGAATATGTATATATGTTGCCAACTTTAGATGGCTATTCTTAGATGCATATATAACGTTAATTATAATGGTAGAATAAACGATAGCTATATCCGTAGTTTTATACATCTATCGCGGTAATATAAAAATAGATTTACTATTTACATCAAATATATGTATATTAAGCTAATATAAAATACGTTTATTGTATATGAATTAGAGACATTAGAGTATTAATTAATTAATTACTAAAATTCCAAAAAAAATGCTGTAAAATTTTTTCTAATGGAACTAGATCTTTGATACTTCGAGTCTACTATTAAATTTAATTTTGAAAAGGTTATCAGGCCAAAGAAATCCAGAGTATTAAATTTAATTTTTAAAAATAATGCTTTTATGTTGATGTCCTGTTTGTAAATCTTACATGTTTACTTACCAAATTGAACAGCCATGGTTACAGAAAACAAAGAAACTGCTCAGGATTGAATGAAGCGATAAAGGATGGGATAAAGGGATTAGCGAGCGAGAACTTCAATTCGAAACGTTAGTGACATTTGGCGATCTCGACCTAACTGACTAGCTATGCTGTGTTGTGTCTACTTTCTTTGTCTATGTCGATAAAAAGTAATGTTTTGAACTGGCTTCACCACACCTTAAAAAATAATAAATAACAAAAATATTTGAATACCCAGGAAATAATAAAACATAAATAACATTTTACTATCAAAAGGATTCTCGGGTGTTGACATTTACACCCGGAAATGTTTTTAATTGTAAAAAGTTATTTTTATTTTATTGTTTCATGCATATCCAAATTTTTTTATTTACTATTTTTTAGAACGCAAATATAAAAACATTCTTTAAAAAAATATTTTATATACTTTGTATTTATTGTTTTTAGTCATAAGCAAAATGAGAGACGGCAGTATCGTTTGTCAATTACTGCTATATTTTCCCTTCAATATAAACCTTTTACACGTTTACTGTTTAAATGCTTGATGAAACTAATAACTTATTTAAATATTTATTTATGTAAGATTTCTTTCGAGGTGCTTTCAGAGTAGACGATTCTGCAATCAAAAAACTTAAAAGAGGGGTACAATTTTTTCACGTCTTCATACGAAGTACAAAGACTAAAGTACTGTCAGAAGCATCGAAGGAGTGCACATGGTTGTTGCTGTTCATGGAAGGTTTTTTGTCAGTTACAGAATAGGTAATTGCATAAAGCTTTCCGTTGGTATAAACACATTTAGTGCATTACCAAAAATTTGTTAACTTTATTAATTTTCCACAAGCTTAAGAATACACAGGACATTGTTTTTGAAGAAGATTCACTTCACTCTTGGCAAATACGAGAGCAGATCTATTAACAATAAAGCGGGGTTCCTTTGATACTTCAGTTGAAAACAGGAAAACAGCTTCAAAAATTCTTGGAGGAGATATTATTGACTATGAGGCAACAAGTGCATATAACACTTCCCAAAAACGTTTTAGCCTTCACGCAAGTCAGCTTGCTATATCTCAAGCTATAAGACATTTCCCAACAAAATTTAAATATCAGTAGCATGTGACTTCATAAGCCTATGACTAAAAAAATGTATTCCATATTTATAAAAAATAAAAGATATTTAGTACTTCAGTATTATTGCGTGTCTTTCATTAAAAAAATTGTTAATTAAAAATTAATAACTCTTTATCGGACTGGTAACCTAATGTGTCATTTTCCGGACTTATTGACGTAAAGTTTATTACGTTTCGTATATAATATCAGTTAGTGTGCGATAGGAGAAAAGATTTAAAATACACGGCGTTTTAATTTTCATTTCATGAATCTGCGATATACTGCTAGGCAACACTTCCCGGCCTAGTAAATAAACACGAATTATTATATTCAGCTTGGCGCAAGCAGTTTTTTTGCTTCGTTAATTTAAGCGCTGTTTTATACCTTCATTCACATTCGTAATTGCCGAACATCCTTTCCGCCTATTTATCTCTAAATTTATTCTCCACGCGTTTCCTGCGGTCTGCTTTCGCGCTCATAAACAGTGCACAGGTAATAAATGTTTATTGCTGCTAAGCAAACATAAAGATTTCTCAGTCCACAATTTAAGGTTTGGTCTGTCGGTCCTGATATATTCGTTATTTAGCCATCCGTTTTGTAAAAGTTAGTTTGCATTTTTAAATTACTTTCTCGATACCAATCTTAAGCATGAGCTCCGCTGATACGTGGTATAAACAATGGGCCAGCTTAGCGTTCGTGCAACATCAGGGCCACTTAATTTGCCTGGGCAAATTCAACGAAACGTAATCTAAAATATAAATGGACGCCGTCGTGAGTGAATAATTTAGCCAAACAATAAAAGTGATTTCTTTTAACATGGCCGAGAGGAAAACCCGTTCCGTGAAATTAAACGAGGATGCATGTTACAATAAAACACGAAAACAACCATTTGTATACAGGAGATACCCGAAGAAGATAGATAACACCGTAGAATTAAATTAAATGATAAGACATTATAAATAAGATACATCAATTCGGGACCCGTTCGGGTCGCATGATGCTGAAATGTTCTTCGTTATCTACCAAATTTTCATTTTACGTGGCAGATAAGGAACAGGAGTAGGTGTAACGGAATTTTTCAATAATGCCGAACAGTAGTATATTCAAGTCACGATCAACATACGAATTGCTGTCGCTATCTAATTCTTAATATCATTTGCATAATGATTTGTTAGTGCTGGAAGGTAGCGCACGGTTATAGATTAAAGTAAAAAAATATATTTTAAATAACAGCTAAATCTTTGGAAGATCAATAGATTTCTGGGTAGTTATATAAGTAGAGATAAAGCTAGAGCTGAAAATTAGCAAGACACATGAAGATGGTACATTTATCTATATTTATTTGATTTAACTACGCGCATTTTCAAATTTCACATTTCAGCTCCTTTTTGTTGGAAATGTTTATAATGTAAGTATTAGAATTCAGCACTCTCAAAATATTCGAAAATATGGCAGTCTGCAAGTCGAAATACATCCAAAATGATGAAAAATGCTTTTATTTTAGAGCACATTAATAAATAAATATATTATAATTACATTAAATAAATTCATTCCAATAGATTCAAATTATACTTAACGCTGGATGGCCGCGATGGATGTGTTCTTCTTCTTCTTCTGCCCTTCCCAGAGGTTTCGCTTACTACTGTGGTAGGCATCTTCAGTGCATCACTGAATATGTCTGTCACAGTAGTAGTCGAGACAGAAGTAGACAGAAGAAAAAGACGTCGACCATGGCCATCCAGCCCGGAAGCTTCACATCATCATGCCGTTTCTTAGGATATAGTTATTTTGTCCGAGAACAAATGTTGGTCATTTTGAGATTCTGAGAATTCCTTAATAATATACTCCGCTTAGCTTTTCTGATCAGCAATGTAATTTCATTCTTGAGCATCTTGTACCTTTCATTTCTGGATTTCTAAAGTCTGTTCCTTTATTTTCCGAAAGATGTTTTTTTGTAGCTGTTAAGAGTGTTTGTGACAACCAGTTGTGTCCTCTAGTTCTTATTTAGTGATTGTTAGTATAATTATCTATTGCTGCTTTTATAACTGCAGAAAGCTCCCTCATAATGGCAACACCGTATAGTTTTGTCTGTAGGTGCTTTTTTACTTCTGAGTAATTTATCTTCTTATCACATGGTATTCCATCTTCTTCTTTTCTATCATCACGTCTACATTTATGGCAATGGTGTTATGACCTAAAAATGTGTTATTCCTTACCATGGGCGTAGCCAACTCTAAACAGAAAGTGGGTCAAATAAAACAAATAATTTTTGAACAATAGTTTGCGAGGATTTGGTGCGAATCTTTCTACTACACCTTCCATTAATTTCTCCTTATTTGAAAAAACCTGTTGATGGCGAATGCTTAGCATTGCTAACCCATTCAATCTATTTTCATAAATAGTTGACCTTAGCCGTGTTTTAATTCAGCGATGAGAACTTGAGTGAATGACATAAGACGCCAGCTATCGGCAATCCGTAAAAGTTTGAAATCGACGGCAAAATAGGGCCGCTATAGCAAATCGTTTGTTCGGTATCCTTAGTGGAGTTCTTCGTAGTTTTTCTAATTAGTTGTTATGACTTCCTATTCGTAGATAGAGCGAGGGTCTATTTCAATGTCAGTTTGAAATATCAACGACCATTCTTCAGAAATGTGTATTTTCATATTTAATTTTTTTAAAGCTCAAAGGTGGGTAACTGCCTCACCGTGCCCCACTCTTGCTACGCCCCTGTCCCTTACGTCATATGTTATACGTTTTGTTAAATTTGTTATAATATGATCAATTATCGTTACTGCCGTACCTATTCTTCTGGTGGCTGCGTTTTCAAATATTTCGTTGATCAGATCAGCAAATTAACGGCGACATACCACACACAATGATATAAAAATCGGAAAAGCTGACCAAACTTTGAAAGTGTACCAAAAAAACTTTAACTGGTCGATTTCAAAAGCCACAAATGAATTCTACCAATAAATCTGTGTATAATTCAATTTTGAAACTATTTGACTTTACTAATAAACTTAACATATGGCAGAAGGTAATCATTATGTAGTATTCTGCCTAATAAAAGGTGCATAATATCCAAAATACGTTTTTTTTTACAAATTTGTGAAAAAAACAATAATAGGGCACCTGCACCATCCATCATCGTCATGTCAGGAGCAATGGTCAGAAAATGGGAAAAGCTGGCCAAAATATAAAGATGTTATTGGAAATCCAAAATTTTCAGTACGTTTATGTTTTTGACGTTGTTGATTACGATACTGAAATCATATTTGCTAAATTCAAAATGGAAAAAAGTCTTACAATATTTCTGAAACTCTGTATTTGAGAGCTTTTAGGTAGCTGGTTACAAACAGCGATGAACAGGGTAAACGGTTCCATCAAGATGTAAGAACAATGGAAATACATTACGAAAGACGATGGAGTTCAGGCATGATGGGTGATTATTGATGGTTTTTAAAGGAAGAAGATGTAACCCCTTCATAARAGGAAAAAAGATTTAAAAAGCACTTTCGGTAAAAGAGACTTTATCGTGTTTGACTTGTATCGTAGCGTTGTATTTAATTTCAGTTCTTATAGAAGCAAAAAGGAGTATATGTGGATCATTGTGAGGCCAAGACCTGTACATTTAGCTCCGTGGAGATGTAGGCATAAGATTGATAAAAGTGCACACAATGAAAAAAAATGTGTTAACATAGAATTAGCATATTTCAAATAAATATTTTTGATGATTGTTTTCTCTTAAATGTCAACTCAATATAAATTATATTATATATAGTCGGTATATGGTGTTAAAAAACTGTGAAATCACTTTTCAATAGATTTTAAATTTTACTGTTTTCTACGTGGTTGTAATGCAACAAGAAAACCGTTGACGTGTAAGAATTTGTTTTTGCTATATCCAGGTTTAGATAGGGTATTTTGAATTTTAATTATAATCCGTGTTAAGTAACTGTCAATAAATGAAGACAGTACAGGAAAGATATAAAAATACATAATATAAATTTTCATTGATATATCACTGACAGATTAACAGTAAGACAAGCAGAATAGTAAACCTTGTATCGCTGTATCCGCTTTTAATGTCACAGTTTTAGGCTCAGGGTTTTGAATAACTTTTTAGCGTTGCTCCTTGCATTTAGATAATTTGGCGTAGCTTCTTTAAAAAAAATTGCTATAATTAACTACCAAATTATTAATTCTAAGAAACATATCGATTGCTAAGCAAGAATTGCTTTAACATAGGTTTACTGTTTTTATGTTGTTTGACTTTTACGGCCTTTATCAGCAATCAACAAACAGCCGAAGCGCAAGGCTGCAATGAAGATCTGTCACAATATAATTTAAATTCAGTGGTCAATAAGGCAAAACTTCTTGAAACTTAGAATTGGGCAACATTAACATATCGCATTTGGTAACATCATTCATGAATCCACTTTTGTTATTCAATAAGAATTAATGCAGTCTTCTTAAAATACGTTTACACACCACTGACTTGGATAGTAACTAAATGCAAATTTTCCTAGTATTTTTTATATTTTCAGCTGCATTTTACATTTGTGCAATAATATGCAATTATGAGGCTCTTAACCAAACTATTTTTGCAAGAAATACCTGACAGGAATGTAGTACACAATTTCATCGGTGAAAATTAAAATCGTATTATTTCAAAGCGGCCCCGATGGCGTAAGCCTTTTTGCAACACTTGGATGAGCGTTTAATCGAATACGTGTTGGCAAAAATACCGAACCGTGTTATAAAATCAATTTAGCCTCCCGTCTGTTTGGGTAAAACGCTTTTTTCAACTGATTAAATATTTTGCTAGCGGTATCATCTTGCCATTTTAGGAGACGCATTAATGTTTCTCTCCATAAATAGTTGCGTCCATTATTTCTGTAATGCAATAAGGAGGAGGCAATTTATGTTTCTTGTAAAAAATGAGGTAGTACAAGATTTTTTCATTGAACGCCTGTTGAGACTTTTGGTCTGCATGCAACTACATTGTTAGGTTTGTATCTCGACATTAAATGCGTTAAAATGTATATGTTTTGGATACAGTTTTGCAAATAGATCTTAAAAAACTTCCAATTATTTTGATACAAACAATACATGCTGAAATATAAGAAAAAAGTTTTTAATTCCTTACACTTGAAGGTAGGTAATTATTAAAATTATTTTCCTTAGCTTTTTTCCCAACTAGCTTGCATTTAAAATTTTACACAATTGAACTAAATGGTACCTCATGATAAATTTGTTCAGAGCTATAAAAGCACCTTTAGGTTTCTGATATGTAGTTTTGATTATAAATATTGAATAGGTATCATTTTATAAAGTTTCACGTAAAACTTCATTATTCCGTCATAATTATTATGTTAGTCTTTGTTTATTATTTTTAGCCCTTGAAGTTAGCTTTCTTGTTCCATTTTTTGGAGTAAACTATAGAGTAGAAGAATTAATGCTTTTCTAATAAAATCTTTTATGATTCAATATAATATGGCACTATACAATATCTCCATATACATTTGTACATACATAAAGAGCGTGTTTAAACTGTTGGACGCGTTAAGTTAGAATGAAGTGCAAGCAAGGTCTTCCTTTTACAAAGTGATATGATGTTATTAAAATCCAACATTGCTACAAATTAGAAAATTTTAAATAGCAATGGAGATCATGTTATACTTAGTTCGTAAGCCACTTTTATTATGTAAGTACCTAAAGGCTCGGATTTAGAAACTGTGTATATAGTTAGATATTATGCACTAAATATTTTTGATTGAGATTTTTTTTGCATTCTTGCTCATCTGCTGATTATAAAGGATGTGATGTCATCTTTATCAGTAACATACTGTATCTATTTGAGATAGAGGAGAAAACTCCCAATAAGTATATATAATCTAAAAAAACTATACTAAGTACCCATATAGGTAGGCACATTTATAAATATACACAAAAGGTTTTTTCCTTTTTAGTATATTAGCTACCTCATTTTAGTTCTTTGTATTTTGAAACTAAGGAGTTACAGTACACGTCAAAAATATTCTGAAAAATACGATTATAGTTGCTTATTTCTAGATGTAAAACCTAATGTTATACCTACCTAACCTAAATATAATTAAAGGAAATGCAGCTGTTTTTACATACTTGCCGGAAACGGAATAGCGACTAAACGAAGAATTGACCAGTTGCTATACCGTATACTACATATATAGTAAGTAGTGCTGTTTATTTGTATCGAATATATTCGTTATTAGAATACGGTAGAATGAATACTAGTTCAAAATTGCCCCGAATAATATTCGATACGAATAAACGTATATTAGTATTCGTTGATTCGGAAACAATAATCGAATAGTCGCATTCGTTTTATTAGGAAACGAATAAACAAATATTCGTATTCGTTTTATTCAGAAACGAATAAACGAATATTGCTATTGGTTTTATTAGGAATCAAAAAACGAATATTAGTACCTTGTCTGTTCCTAAACGAATAAACGATTGAAAACGAAATGTTTGTATCCGTTTTATTCGGAATGCATTGAATAGGTATATTTCCAATGAAACGCGTTTTTTGGTCCTTTTTAACTCCTATATTTTTATATATTAACGGTTAATATAATAAACATCGAGACCACGAAACAAATCAATTTTTACATGCATTGAATAAATTTATTCGGTTTTAAATGTTATTCGTTTTCTGATTGTATTCGTTTACGAACCTATGCATAGTGAACAATATCAGTCTTCGACCAATTTTGATAGCGAAGAAAGGAAATAGATTTATGTAGTTTGGAGTTTGAAGCTTGCACAGCAGCTGCTTTCGTTTTATTCCGACAACGAATAAACAAATAATCATTCTCGAATAAAACGAATACGAATATTCGTTTTCGAATAAAACGAATACGAGTATTCGTTTTCGAATAAAACGATTACACATATTCCGTTTATTCGATACGAATAAACGGTTTGCTCTATATTTATGAATATCGAATACATGGTTTCCAAATTCTGACAGTACTAATAGTAGGTAAACAATAATAGGTAGGTACTGCATATGCTCCAGAATGGCAAATTATTCGAAACAAAGGGTTGAAAAATGCTTCTAAAAATCTGTGCATAAGAAATCGACTGACGGTTGGAAATTTTGTATTTGATGGCTATCAACACTGCACGGAACAGTATGCACCAGTATTAGAAGAAAAACGCTGTTGAGAGTTTGCAAAAGTCTATTTTCATACTACTGCAACGAATTTCTTGGCTAGGTCTGTTTACAACATGATACATACTTTGCATGCACGGTTTCAATAGTTGCTCCAAAACAGTCAATAACCACAGCTTATCAGTATCAAATATCAAACCGAGGTATATTGGCAAGTACAAATATTATTTTTTTATTGTATAGTCAAGTGTAATAATAGCAACAGCAATAAAATGCAATAAGCAGAGGTAATCCTTTATTATTGCCTATCTTTTGGGATTATACATGGTGATGCATTCTACGAAAATAAGCTTCTTAGTAGACTACGTTGAAATAAATAACATCCCGTTGTTTACGACGTGTTGGGATACGGCATCTAACAGTAAATTACATAAAAATCCGTATTTATGAAATGCGTACGCTTAATACAAGCACGCGGTCCTAACAGGAAGTATATAGGTACCGCAGGTGTACATATAAAGAAATGCCGACGGTTGACAGTAAGCTAATATTTACGTTGTACTTAAAAGCGCTAAAGCGTCAATGAAATGAATATTAATCTTATTTACTCTTCAAATTTACAGTTCTCTGTATAGTGTAAGTGACAAAAGGCAACACCACTTCTACTGCATTAACAGAATCTGAAGTGCGTCGTACCTTCTTATTTTGTTTAGTACGACAGGTGTATGAAGGAAGCCTGTAGACGTATCTATCTGCAAGTGTGATCTGATGAAATGTGAAGATGTTTATTCCCGCATGGCTTGGGAACTAGCTAAGTGGAAAAAGTATAGGTAATCTTGTTTCCTATGGGTGTATTTGCAAGTAAGGCATATGCTAATCAACCCTCCACTTTCGATTAACACGAAGACAATATTCGTAATGAAATTGCTACATTTCCGAAGACCATGCTTGAAAATGTTATGCATCCTCGCTTGTTAAACAGACGATAATTTTTAATTCAAAACAAACTTAAGAGCCTTTTGGCCAAACATAAGTAAGTAAATTTTATTGCTATATAACAAGAATACATTGTTGGAGCATACGTCAAGAACATGGTATAAAGACAGATAAGATACAAATAAAATGAATATACAAACATGTATCATTCTAAAATTTAAGTAATCAGATACTGAGTAAAAAGTGTCGCAGCAAGTATTGCTAAAGGTAAAGCTAAATGCGCTTGTGAGACTTTTTACAAATATTGCTAATTTATTGTATATTTCAGTACAGGAATAAGAAGGTTGTTTTTTATATTTAGCTGAGCGGCGTTTTACATTGCTAAAATCGTTGTAGAAACAATACAAAAAAATGTTTATTTTTAAGAAAAACATACATGAAACCTTTTTAAATAAATATGCATGGTAATGTCATGAGAAAATTAGATCTAAAAGTATTTCTACACGGCTCTCTGGGTTTGAAGTTATAGATTAGGCGAATGAGCCTTTTTGCAATACAAAAATTCAACTCACCACTTCAGCTTTACCCCACAGATTAATGCTTTAGCTTAAGTGGATGCATGCTAGGGCGCAATATATATCCCAACAAGCAAAATTATTTTATAATTTCTAAATAACGAGGCATATTTGCTTTATTCTTGTTTTATTATTATTCTTCCATGCCTATTTTATTTTCGAGTATTCAGCTTCAGTACATGAAATTATTATACATATAGTTTAGTGTTAGGAACGTTTTCACAGGAAAATTATAAAACAGTGTTAAGCCCGTTTTATATGTACTTATTTTTTTAAACATTTACAGAACTTTTTATAGAACATTATTTTGCGTTATTCATCACCGAACTGTCATCTTGTGAACATCTATAAAACTATTATATTAATAAGTCTTAATTCAACCGTGTAAAAACAGTGTTGATATATAGCCATTCCTTCTGTGATAAATGTGTTTTATAAAGAGGAAGCCCTATTATTATCCTGACTTTAATCACATATATGGCCGCCATTGTGTAAAGCCCACTAAAAATTATTATGTTACAATAACGTAATGTACAAAAGTTATATTTATAAAAAATGAGGTTTATAAACAGTGCAGATAGGTTTAAGATGCCACATGATTAAAAATATTTTATGTATTTTGTAAGTATTTATTTTAAATTGATGAAATACTTATTATTTTTGAAGCGCTTAAAATTTTTGTACGCATATGCATATATTTAGTTTGGTAGTAATTTCATGTGACTACAGTTCAATACTACGCATATGGTACAGTATATATCTCAGTCTGAAGACATGTTTTATTTTACAGAAGAGGAATAAGTTGCAACTTTACCCAATCGTTAAGAAATATCATTCTCCACCAAATCAGTTATAATACCGAAGCATCTCTTTGTTTTTTTTTTGCATAGATAGATAATTTGTAATAGGTACTATTAGATAGATAATAAATTGCTATAAGACCATATTGTAACTGCTTTATAGTAATTTTTATACCACCTCTGCAACTGTTTATAATACTGTTCTATAACACCTACTAAAACCACTATAATACTGTATAGAATTAAAATGTTTTGTATATATGTTTTCTTATACTGATCTTGATTGCTTGACCTTATTGTGCAACATATTTATACAAGGAACGGATATGGCAATGGAAGCATTATCTGCGAAATTTACAAGACCGTCAGTTATGAAGTCTGACAGGTCATTCATAAACAAGAAAATCAGCGGCCCAATACAGATCCCTGAGACACCCTCATACGTAGCTCACTATAAATCTCAGTCCTTTAATTTGAACATAGTGTACAATCACTATTATAGAAGATGAAGACTATATTGCAGAGAACCATGGAAAAATAATAATTATTAACAACAAAATAGCCAATTAAAATGAGATTTCGGAACTATTCAATATTAATCGTGTGAAAATAATCGTATTTCTGAAACGAAAAGTGTAACATAACAGTATATTATGTACTGTATTATAGTAACAGATTTCTCGCTGTCCGTTATACGTAATGTGTAGTACTTCACCGTTATTAGGACTGAAAACAAACTTATGATTTACCAGAACTTTATTCCCGCATATAGCTAGATGCAAATTGCTTTTATCACCAAAGCGAGTCATACTGAAAGGTCCAAATGTCATTTAGCTACTGTGCTTTGACTAATTACTATGAATTATTTCATCATGTCTATCAATTGATGCAAATTCAGACTGTCTAGTCCTATCGATATTTGTTTAAGCATGTTAGATGCTAACGTGGAATTTTTTAGAAGTATCATGCTATGATATGTCATATGTTTACAAGAAATCCGGTCTAGTTCTACGAAAGGCTTAATTAACAACTAATACCTGACTAATGTCATATAGCACACGATCCCTCTTCCTACACGCAGCATGTGACAGTTCCCGGGAATATTTTAATTCAGTCTATTGTACTCGATCAAGACCACCAACATTGAGCAACCCGCAGTGGTGGGTACAGCGAAGACGGAGTTAAAGTGACATTTCCAGGGAAATTTACGGTATCGCTGCGCCGAAAGACGTAAATAATTAGTTTGTTCCAAGCGGGTAAAACGAATGCCAAGATTTCAGGTCAAAGGTACGGCATGCTCAGAGAGTACCGGTGATTTATTATAACGTCTCATTTAAGGAGCGGTGCGTCTTTATCTTTCGAGCATCGATAGAGTTCAATGCTGGGTCGCGAGGGAAGCCGAGATTCTTCAGCAATTAAGGAATTAACGGCTGCTATCTTCATCGGGTAAACCGCACGTGAAGCAAATTATGTTAATCGATTGTACCTCATTCATTTTCAGGTTTTCCTTATCAGAGGCATGTGGTCGACGTCCACCAGGGCTCCCTTAATCCTCACGACACACTGGACACACTTCACCTCATGACACAGTCATGCCACTCTATCACTGTCATCGGCGTAAATACCTGCGATCTTTGGCGTGTGTGGTGCACCCGATGCGCCAAAGTGTACCCCGTTCGAATCGGAGGCACCGGACGTCTGTCTCAATGGTACGTACGCCGCTGATGTTTCACCTTAGCGAACGCTCCGTGACGTCACCAACAGGTTGTTTCTCTGGAGGTGGTCGCTACGATGGAGGCCTGAAAAGAGATGCGCAAGAACGAAAGAAATTCGTCTTTCTTTTGCTGGTTGCTTTCTGGAGATTCGTCGCGGACCAGAAGGTGCAAAAGTGCAATCTCTGAGTGGTTGGGGTAGAGTGGTGCCTAACCCGTGCAGAGCGCGGATTTTTACTAAAACAGTTCCCATGCAGTTTTAATGGTGTGGGTGCGTGTGTGGGCGGTCTTTCCCGGAGATTTGCTGGTTGAGGTGCACAAGGTTGCGATTACTTCCTTCTTCAACTGTGTTTATCGTTTGCTTCATCGTAGCTGAGTGCCACGATCGACAGTTTTTACCGCATGATCAATAGATACCGACAAGTCCACGTATCAATACAAAAAATTTAGCATCTACATTCCGATTTTCAACCACACGTCGATTTTCAGAAATTTTTATTTATGGATGTAAAGGTTTCTTTATTTTTTTTATAATAGGGTGCTACAGTTGGTAAATAGATTGTATTTCTGCTTTAAGAAAACGAAAACGTATCGCTGGATCTCTAATCTATTGAAAGCTGAAACAACTTAGTCTGTAATTGTGAATTTATTTACACAAATAACGAATGTGCTAAACTGATGCTCGCCGGTTCATTGAATGGCAATGACATAAACCTGTCCACGAATACATTTTGAAACTTACTATACAGGGTCACTACAAAGTATGGAACCAGCAGGATAATTCAGGTTTTGTTCCACCGATTTTTCTAAAATTGTGCACGGGCCTATGGGTAATTGAAATGCATTTTCTGGTCAAAAGGTACATCATTGAAAATGACATTTTTTCCTGATTTCAAAAATGTATCACACTTTTACAATTTATTGCTTCTGGGTTGAGAAAAGTGTGAAAACAAACTTGGGTCTTGCAAAAAACTTCAGGATAAACACCTTATTCGTTATCGCTAACTACGAACAAAACTCCAGGTGTCTCCATTTTCCTTGTGACTGGTCATAATTTTCATTCACTTTATTATTTGTAATCGCAATACCTCAGTTAACTGAACATGATCGCATCGAAATGGTTATGGAGATAGAAGCCGAAACTATTCGAAAGTAGTTGCACTCTACAATGCGATTCATGAAGATCGTGAACGGCGGTGTTAAAAATCGTCAAAAAGCAGGAAGTCCAAAGGTTGCTACGAGTGAGGACAGTAGCTCGAATGTCTTTTTAGATGTGCAAGCGAATCCCAAGGGTTCCGTACAACAGCGTGCTCTCACTCACCGTATTAGCAGAAGATCTGTTCAGAAAATTTTGAAAAAAAAAGAATTTCTATCCATACAGAATTCACTTATTACAAGAACTAAGCGAAGATGATTTCGATCGTAGGATAGAATTTTGCGAAATTGCTATGAACATGATAGATGAAGATAAAAACATTTTAAATTGGATTATGTTTTCTGATGAACCAACTTTTTGCCTAAATGGTAATGTGAATAGACATAATTGCAGATATCGATCGGACACCAATCCACATCGGATGGAACAAGTCCACACACGACACCCTCAGAAAGTGAATGTCTGGTGTGGTATTATCGGTGAGAACATTATTGAGCCTTTTTTCATCGATGGAAATTTGAATACGGTCAAGTATTTACAGCTCTTGCGCGAACACATTATACCAGCACTTATTCGCCTGTTCCCTAATCGTGAAAATCCTGCGCGTTTTTCTGAACAGATATGGTTTCAGCAACATGGTGCACCGCCACATTTTACTGTCACCGTTCGTGGATATTTGAATGCGATATTTTCAGATAGATGGATCGGTAGGTGCGGAGCGATAGAATGCACAGGAGGTTCCCCTGATCTGACGACGTTTGATTTTTTCCTATGGGGTTATCTGAAAAATTGTATTTATGCTGTTCAGCCACATAATGCAAAGGATTTAAAAGGGCGAATCAGGACAAGCAAATATGCTACAAAGAACATTAGAAAACTTTTACTCAAGACTGCATTACTACCAGGAAATAAATGGGGAACATATTGAGCATCTTCTGTAATGTGAATCTGAAGAAATACTGCATTTTTCACGGAATCATCTTTTTCTTTTTTACTTTTTGGGTAACCGATTCGTTTTGAACGTTTTTTGTTTTTCTACAGAATTGGTGCTACTAAGTAGTTGCTAACTAAGTAACTAACAACTGTTAAACGATTTTTATTAGTAGTAAGCTTGAATGAAATGTTTTTTCGTGTTTATTTGGTGTATCGAGTACTGTATCATTAAATAGCTGTAACATAATGACAGAAGGTATAGTTAAAAAAACAGCGATAGCCACCAAATTGCTGTGAGGCATTGACTTGGCAGTTTTTAAATTTAATTTCTAATAAGAGTACTTTATTTTAAGATAAACGATTAACATTTCTTAAACCAAATTCTAATTCTACCTAAAATCTATGCCAGCTCGTAATTTACTTGTATTGATCTAATTTTATAATAATGTTGTGTTGCGAAATTTTGCTTAAACTTACGTTTATAGAGACATCATATTCAACATGCTAGTTTCATTTAAAAATGTATTTTAATTGAAAAGTGTTTAGTGTCTGTCCTGTCTCACTCTTCCGAAGATGTTTTCAAACTTAAATAATTTAGTTTTTGTATTTACGTGTAAATCATATCTGCTCTCTTTGTACCTGTCTAACAGCTTTTTGATCGGCTTCTATCAATTCATGTCGTCCATTAATAGGGCACTAATAATTTAATAAGCATAACTGAAATAGATTAGTTAATTAAAGGATGTGATTATTCAAATTTTGCGATGGCAATAAATTTTTGCGTTCTTTTCACATGTGGAGTTGATAGACCTGTTGATGCAATAAATATGTATGACCTTCTACGTTGTGGATAAAGCACTTTGAAGCAAAATCATATAATGCAAATTCACGGTGAACTTTGGTAATATTCCAACTGGTAAGTGTAAATGCATCTGCTGGAGCATCATGTACAATTCAGCAAAGCGAATTGTGTGTTTAAGGTACGACCAGCATTGTAATAATGAGTTCAGACTAGGATTTGTAAGGCACTAATTCAAGTCCATCACTAATTACTTACAAATGGTTTCGAGTCCGAACAAAAGTAAACAATTACTCATTTTAGACTAGTAAACTGTAAACTTTAATTCCACATCTCCACACGTCATCATTCATTAAGCAAAATATTGATGTTCAAATTACTTTGGGCTTATGGCTGTTTGGTCTTGCCTAACTACGGAAATTTTATTATTAGACCAGTCGGTTAGAGTGTATACTGATATTGGTATATACTGAATACCTCTAATTTAAGAAAAAACGAAAAAAAATGTACTTAATATGCTACATTCCTTTTATTATTTTAGATTCATCGTAGCACAAAAAGAAGAATAATCTGGGTAAAATATGTATGTATACATATACATATAGTTTTTAGCTTTCATCTGCATTGCAGAAATATAACGGCATTTATAACACTTAATATCAGGTTTATCTACTGCTCAGGTGAAACGATAACACCAGCCTAAGGGTGTGAACAAAGAGTTTTAGTTTTGTCTGTTGTCATTAGAGAAATATKAAGAGGTAACKTTGAATTGATGTGTATCTACTAATTAGAGGCGTATTGCAAAGTGTTAATGAATATGTATGACAAACACAAGAAATGGAAATCAGTGTAAAGGTAACTCCTAACAGCTAGTACGTTTCTTAAGGATGCCATTTTTAAAACTTTGTTTTCGTATTGTTTAGAAGTTGTTTAACAAAAACGTTTTATTTTCAAAATGAAAATAAAACATTTCATTTTAATCCTTCTACTGCAATGTTTTGCAGATCGTTAGCCTACATTAATATCTTTATATTCACATTTGCCAATATCGTTTTAAAAGTTTGCCTTTCTAGTATTTTTATAAAAAAGCAGCCCAAAAAAGTAAGTTTTAGAGACCTGGATGGGGATTTAAATAGTTTCCCTCTACCAATCCATCTGCCAGGAAATGCTGCATCCAGGTAATCAGTGCTCGTCACAATTTTGATTCAATTTTTACATTTCGCAAAGTTTACATCAATTAATGATGTTATTTCTAATACCACGCAAAAAATGTGCTAACTAAATACTGTAAATATTACAACATACTGTCAGGTAGCAGAGCCAGTTCCAGTTGTTCATCGGCCAGCTGCGAACGACCGCCTAGTTTTTCTTTTCTTCTCCTTCTGATGATGCCCAACACAGTTTTGGGTTTTGGGAAGTTTATTTTCTCTTGGACCACGGCCATTATGCATGGAAAGAAACAATAATAATGGTACTATTGCCGGCCGTGAAACCCTTCATAGTTACGTTGAAATAGTACTTTAGTAAAAAAGAGCGCTGACTTATTGCAAATTCAAAAACAACGGCAGTGCTATATATCTATTGACATGGCCCTCATATTTTGCGTTCTCTCCATTTTCCATCTAACATGCGCCTTACCATGAACGTATTACCATATGTATAAGTTAGCACCTGCGAATTATGCAACAAGACCGACGTTCTCGTAATTGTCTAAGGGCATGTTCTGGTATCGAGCATTATCGATCGGTCTCGAAAGTTCTCGAAGATGCTTCCAGAGAATTCGCTCGATATGTTTGAAAAGGATCATGACCGCGATGGTGAGAAGTCTCATTAAAAAGGGGGTGAAGCAACGGAACGAATAAAGCCTTTTAAAGTGCCGCTCAGTGAGTGTTATAATAGTAGTGTTTTGAACTAGATTTAGTGGCCCAAATCTATAAATAAAGTAAGTTAGAAATCCGCAATTTTGGAACTTGTACACGTAACAATATGATCGTCTACTGATCTGTTCTTGACACTTTAGGCATTTCTGGAATGTATTTCTCTAAACTCTGCGAAAGGGTAAAATGTGCGTTGTATTTATACCCACGCTACAAATGCGTTGTGCTTCAATAAAGATTTTCTATACCAATTTAGTCAACAATTATTTGCATCACAATTGATGTAATGAAATAAGACATTTATGAAGAGTGTGACGTTTCTAAACATCAAAATGTATTTAAAATTTGATGATTATGGATTTTATTAAATTGATATTAGTTAAAATCAACACAGTAACCATGATAACATCTTAGTAGATTAGTTTAGATGCCAACTAATGAGTCGATATTAACTTGAAATGGAGAAACGAACAGGCCCAGTGTTATTATTATACTTCAAGAAAATTAATTGTGAATCGAAAATTACAATGAATATATTTAAAAACTACTGACTGTTACAATATAACAACTTTTTACTCAAGATAATCACTCCTGTAGTGTTGTAGTATTGGTATGTAGAAAATAGAGCATAAACTGATTTATTTTATCAAAGCTTGTACAATCAAAGTTGTAAGTAGCAAATGCTTTATTTTTAAACTTGAAAGGTACTGAAGAAAACATTGCTAAGAGGAAGTACAGTACTATCAACCGATAGAGGTAACTGATAAAATTATCTTCTACCGACTACCAACACTGTTTCACTGTTTTTTGCGGAGTAAGATTTTTTCTAATTACTTAATATCATTTCAACCATAATGATTTTCTTTCCACCCATCACTTAATGCTACTGCTTAAAAGTTTTCATTTGATTTGTGTTTTTGTGCATATCTTTACGCTATGATGATTTATTTCAACATTAAAAAGACAGTAATCGAACTCAAGCATAATTACTGGAATTAAAATTACCCTTTAGGGTGACAAAAGCTCGGTTTTTGCAGCAGTCCAATAGCTGGCATAAAATATATTTTAAMACCAGGCCATATCTTTCGAAACAGTGACCCTAATTTAGATTTAGACAGCACTCAGAACTGAGAGCAATTAATTATCTTTTTAGACGCGATGTTCCGATGAAGTTAATATAAATTAGCCAGGGGCACGAAACAATGCGCGGTAGTTTTTGTAACGGCCACGGTAGTGCTTGTCAATTTTTGTAGCATTCAGTCAAGAGATTACACATTTTAATGTACCTCCCGCGAGCCAATGATATACTGACATCGCCTAATCGGAAACCGACTTAGAAGTATTCTACACTTTCCAGTTTTTATGTCACGTATAAATCTTGTCTCCATTTATTAAAGATAGATTATCTGGGCGGGTTGCTCAGGTTACATTTCTGTAGAGGACAGGGATAAGATAGGTTTATTTAGTGGGTACATTTTGTTTCGTACGACTGCACATAACAGTACATAGCGTGTTCCACATAATTCATGTAATGACAATGGTGGAATCCAAAGAGGTAAGTACCTGTGCGTGAGCCTGGACGATGGTCGCGGCATTCTGTGCCGCGATCAGATCGCAGATAAGACGATAGCGTATTCTATCACATTTCAAACCGGGCGCTATCGTCTCCTACGGGAGAATTTGTGTAATTGTTACTTCGTGCCGTTATACAAACTTTATGTACAGATAAGGCTTTTAAGCTATTGGTTGTTGGGTGTTATGGGAAATAGGTATTTGGAACGGTATATCACACTAGAAAGTCTATTTTATGAGTACCGATTTAAATCGTACAGTATATGGGTACATTAGTGGGTTAGATTATATTATACATTTAGCTTGGGCGTTATATGTACGAAGTTAGAAAGGATACACTTACGTACCTGTGCATAATGGCAATGCTTCAGATTATTAAAGCAGTTTATTACTAAGAAGTGTGTTCGCTTAAGTTTCAATCAAGCCGTTAAAGTTCGATCTTTTGCCTTAATGAGTTCTCCAAACAGCAGAATTAAATAGCAGGATTGACAAACATTTTTATTATACAAAATGTTTAATTAGGAACACATTATGGCAATAAAATATATGGCGTTTAATGCCACCGATTAAACTTTGTTTAGTACACAACAGCAATCTATCAAATGCGGTAAAATATACAGGGTGATTTTTTGAAAACTTCACATCTTAAATAACTTTAAATAGAGGAACAATTTAAAATTTTGCAAAAACAGGTAAACTTTTGTTTGCAAGAGAACAACTTTTGAGATAAGTTTTTAATGGATAGCGCTTACCCTCTTAGCGGGGTAGATACCCCTTCAAAAATTTTTAATGAAACTACCCATCTTACGATACATCACTTAAAAGCTTATTACACAAGGAGTCTTGCCATGTAATTAGTTTTACTATTTTTTACCCATTGACGGGGTAGTGGGTCAAAAAGTGCATTATAGCAAGTGGCTTATAAAATGGAATATTTTGGACTTTTTTTAACAAAATTTATTGTCTTGCAGTTACAATAAAAATTGTCCTTACTTAAGCCTAAAAAAACTTGTTAAAAATAATTGTTACACCTAAGCAAAATGCCAAAAATACTTAAAATTTTCTTTCGACATTGCTTGATATTGCAACTCGACAGTTTATACTGAATTGGCTAAATAATTATCTACTTTGTGTTTCCAATTTTTTGTTTCAACTTTTTGGCTACTTCTTTGGCACGACCATCTTTTTGTTCACATTCCTTTTTATAAATCGCGTGAAATTTTAAAGTGAGAGTCCAAGTGATAATGGTTGCCGAAAGGGTAGAAATAACTTTTATTTACGGTGCTGAGCATAGCTGTGCTCGTGCGTCAGCAAGGGTGTTTAACGAACGGCACCCCGATAAAAATGTTTACGCTAGGTACATTCTCGATCTCGTGCAGAAATTTCAAGACACTGGATCTGTAGTAAACAAAAAAAGGGCAGGGAATAGAGTCGTTGATGAAATGGCCCAACTTGAAGTACTTGGTCATTTTGCAATGGATCCAACTAGCTCTTTGCGTAACATTTCTACAGCCACTGGACTTTCTTATTCGTCTGTAAGGAAAGTTACAAAACTGCACAAATTCCATCTCTATAAGATGAAAACTCTCCAGGAAYTCGGCGAAGATGACTTCGATAGAAGACTGCAATTTTGCGAAATTATGACAGAAAAGATTATAGTAAATCCAAATCTAATAAAAAATATCTGCTTCAGTGATGAATGCACATTTTTTTTGAACGGCTCTGTAAATAAACATAACGTCAGGTACTGGAGTGACGAAAATCCTTATATTTTTCGAGAAGGTCATACACAAGTTCCTCAGAAGCTGAACGTCTGGGCTGGAATACTTGGCAACGCAATAATAGGTCCAATTTTCATTGATGGGACGCTAAATGGGGGAATGTATTTAGAATTACTTGATAACGTTATTGATCCTTTAATCACAGAGCAATTAGAAAACCAACGTGACCCTGAAGGAAATCCAATGTTGGATGAATACGAATTGTTTTACCAACATGATGGAGCCCCACCGCATTACGCCATTAATGTGCGAAATTGGTTAAATCATAGATTTCCTCTTCACTGGATTGGTAGGCGTGGAACAATTGAATGGCCGCCACGATCACCTGATTTGACTGCTTTAGATTTCTTTCTATGGGGTCATTTAAAATCTGTGGTTTACAAAACACAACCTACTAGCCTGGACGATCTGCGAGAAAGAATTATTAACGAGTGCAGGAGGATTCCACCTGAAACTTTCCGAAAAGTGCAGCAGGAGTTCGAGAACCGTCTGTATTATTGTATGGAAAGAGGTGGTGCACATTTTGAGAATCTATTGTAAGGTTTGAATTTCTATGGTTTTGTTCACACTGTTTTTGGAGTTACAAATAAATAATTTTTCTTTTTCGTGGACATGGACTTTCTAAAAAATGACATGATAAATACTTTAATGTTAATAATAATGTTAAAAGAAAATTTTCAGTATTCTGGGAGTTTTTTAAGTTTCATACTTTTTACAAGTTGTTTGTTTAAATTTTGGGTTCTCGTAAGGACAAATTTTATTTCCGCTCTAAAATAAAATACATTTTGTTGAAAAGAGTCCAAAATATTCAATTTAATAAGCAACCTGTTTCGTAGGCACTATTAATCTATTACCCCGTCAATAAGTTAAACGTGGTAAAACTAATTACATGGCCAGACTCTTTGTGAAATAAGCTTTCAAATGATGTATCACAAGATGGATAGTTCTATTTAAATTTTTTAAAGGGGTGTCTACCCTGCTCAGAGAGTAAGCGCTATCCATTAAAAACTTATCTCAAAAGTTGTCCCCCTGCAAACAAAAGTTTACCTGTATTTGCAAATTTTTAAATTTTTGCTACATTTAAAGTTATTTAAGGTGTGAAGTTTTCAGAAAATCACCCTGTATAGTTGTACTGCACTGTAATTCGTCAGTGCATTTTGTGCCTAAAAATGTTGGTTCTTATATAACACATACAAGTATCATGGCATAGTGCTCAGAATTTTAATGAAATTTGATAAAGAAAAACATGTATAGTTAGAAGAAGTTTATAAACTAGCACCGCAACCCTTCTTGTTGAAAGGGATCTAAGTGATAAGTAATTAAAGCACAGTATTCGTATTGCAAAATGACAAAAAAATGGCAAAAAACGATGATAGTGACTTGCCAGCCAATACAGACAGATCCCTCTAAGTACGAAATCGTACAATTAGTATAAGTAGTAATGAAAGCACAATAGTGTAGAGTCCAATCTGATACACTGCAAAATAGAGCTACGAGCTATGATGTATAAATGGAAGAAACCTTCCAAAGCATTAGCAAATTGACAAATAACGCTAAATGAAAGCTATCAGTCGTGGTTGGCAAGCCGGACCCAATGACTGATAGGTTTCGCTGTTTTTTCGGCTCATCACACGGAGATACCGACTTTCCAATCTGCACAGGCAAACCACTCTAAGTATAAAATTGTAAAAACCATATAAGTAGATCAGATAGATTGCATTTTGCAGTATTGTGCTTTCATTACTCTGTGAAAAAACAGCGAAACTTATGAGTCACGGGGTCCCAGCTTACCAACCAAGACAGATGACTTTTGCCATTATCTGTCATTTTGCAATATTGCGCTTTAATTACTTATCACTTAGATCTCTTTCAAACAGAAAGGTGTAAGGATGTATTTACATCGAAAATAAAAACTATTACTCAAGTAAAGCAGAAGTCTTTATGAAATTATCCCATTTCCTTAGTTCTAGCGCTTATCTTATTTCCTTCCAACCACAACTTTCTCTTCTCCTCTAAAATATCTGCTACTGTATCATTTCTTGTCAACTTTTGCCTTTCTCGCTTCAGCTTACTTTGGGTTTTTTACTTCCATCAACATCCTCTTGAGTTGTACCGTACTATTCATGTAAGTGTCCCCACCAACCAAGTTGTCTATGTTCGTCATAAACTTCTATTGTTTATATATTATTTTCTTCTCTTATTTTCTCATTTCTTATAGCCTGTTTGCTTTTGTAGCGTCGCAGACGATTCACAGCCATAGGTAAGTACAGGTCTGTAAATAGTATAGCAGAATCTCATTTTTGTTTGTCTGATTTTTGTTGTTGTTTATAACACTTCTGCTCATTACATAGAAATTAAGTTTGCGTCTGCAATAAATTCTAGTGTTAATTGTATTTATTTTTTCTAGACTCTTCCAGTGTCATTTCCAGGTACCGAATAATGTTGACCTGTTGAATATTTTTTCATTCCAGAGTAATTATTATGACTTTTTCTCAGGTGCAATTATAGTCACCTTAGTTTCTGCTTTGTTCAATTTTAAGCTATTCCTTACCAGGCCTTGATAGATAGTAAAGAGTTCAACCTACCACCTTGCCTTACACCCTGGTTTGATGGAAGCGTGTCAGATTGTACATTTTTTGTTTATAACCTCATTCCATGTATTTTTATAAAGGCCAATTTGTTGTCTATATTTCTTTTATTGAAATAATCATATATTTTTCTTCTTGGTACACTATCGAATGCCTTTTCTGTGTCCATAAATGCTAGATAGATTGTCTCATTTCAGGCTAAGCTTCTGTATACAATTTGTTTAATGTAAAAATGTTGTCTTGTGTACTTCTAACCGCCGGGATCTACTTTAGGCTTCTGCTAATGTTGACTCAGCTCCTGTTTTGCGACTTTCTTAAATAAAATGCAACGTTATTTCACTGACGTTATAATAGTTTTCTTCCAATCTGCAGGAACACTTTCTCTTTTCCAAATTTTATTGATGATTTCCAGTAATATTTTGGTTTTGTCTTTTTCCATTTCAAAATTTCGGTTGTTATTTTATCCATTCCAGGTGCTTTCCTACTTTTTGGTTTCTTATTGCTTTTATTATCTTTTCAACATTTAAATTAAAACAATTAAAAAATAAAGATCGATATATGTTAAAGCACTTTTGGCAAAAACATTACCTATAACTAATTGTATGTTTTCTCTGAACTTAATGATCACTCGGTACACAGTCTACGCTGGTAATTATAGATATATTTTTATTGCCTAGATATGACCATTTATTAGATAGTCACACACGATTTCCATCCTAGCTATTTATTAATTACCTCTTAAATAAATAAACGAATTTAGAATTTAACACGCAAAAGCCGGTTTTTGTGGATTAGGTTCCTGTGAAAAGTTACCGGCGCGATTAATTCTCAGTGTGTTGACCGCAAGCCATACTATTGCAGAGGTTAAGCGTTTGTCACCAAGGTGTAGTGTAGGTACTAGACATTAAAGTAAAATATCTTCGTATAAATTTCAGCGTTTGGTAAATATGCGCATATCTAATGTAATATCTTCACATACCCGCAAAACAGTGAAGGCAAGCTTGGAGTAAATAATCGTGGTTTAATCTACCACAGGGTTTGAAGATATTTTCATTGTCGCATCTTTTGTTTCTGTCATTCCCTTATGCCAAGAAGGAATATAATAGTTGTTTTCTTTTAACTCGTTATAAAGCAAATATTGTTTTTAAATTGAAGGTTGATGTGAAATTTGTAGTGAATTTTTATCACTTCAATGATGTATTGTGTATTGATTATTAATATCTCTTTTCATGTAAGTACCTCAAATGATTTTATTGTTGCCAATAAAGATATATTAATGTGATTTGATAAAAAGTCTTGCCACATAAAATATTAGCTGTAACAACTGCAAGTTTGAAAAATGCCCATTTTTATAACTTCTAGCCACCTATCACGGATAGGATACAAATTTTCTTTATAATTTTATTAAGGAAGATATTGAATATTTATGGCAAGAAGATACATCAACTTAGAAATAATAGGTACTGAGTTATACGAGTATCTCTCGTGTAAGATAAAAGTTACCCCATGTGTGGTTCTGTGTTTTATTATATTGTAATTATTACAATGTGTAAACGATTATAATATCTATCTAATAAAATTACTTTCCTGAATTAAGTTCTTAAGCGAAGACAAAAAAGCTTGCTTTCGGGTCCTGCCATAAAAATCCATATTGGTCCGACGTGATTGTGGACATTCTTTCCATAATTCTTTTCTGGACCAAACTACATTTACAAGAGATGAAATCAACAATTTCCACAGCGAACATGCGTGGGCTTTTTGGAGAACGATCAACCTCTACTATATCTACTTGAGGATATTCATCTTCAAGTCCGAAGGATCTTTTCCATGATGGCGCTCCGATCCATTATAGAAGAGGTATCACTACAATTCGCTCAATGAAGAGTCTTCAAATCAATGGATGGTGGTATCATTGCTTGCTCACCACGATCTCCGGATATCAACCCACAAGACTTTTTCATGTGGAAACATGTGAAAACACTTACCTATTTAATGAAAAAGCTGTAAAATAGGGAGCAACGCATCCAGTAGGTGGAGAATGTGGAGGACTACAACACAACTTGCGTCAGCTTCAAACCATGATATTTCATGAACCGTTAGAAATCGGGGAAAAGCGAACACAATCACTTTTGTTTAAAATTATCCGTAGAACTTATATATTAGGTATCTCGGATAACTCGGAGGCAGCCCTGTATTAAAACCGATACAATTTATATAACATCTGTCATCATTCGTCAACTGTTTTCGAAATAAAGGCAATTGGTTTCTGGATTCTGTATAATCTTCCTAGTGTGCTATTTAATTACGCAGTTTCGAAAATCAGTTACGTTCAATACTTCCACCAAAGTGTTTATATTATATAGAGCAGTTTCAGTTTATTAAACAATAATAGCAGCTTTTATTCGTAGTGTAAATATAAATATCTATTATTATTGCGTGAAGATACTGTTTATTGCAATATAACAAAGATTTGCGTGTCATTCGCATAAATAAGGCTTTCTACATGTTTTACAACTGAATTAAACAAAGTAAAAATCAAAGGACCCAAGATTGACACAACAAGATACATTTCACGATTGTGATAAAGCATTACATATTTGAATTCTTTGTAATCTGCCTGAGAAGCCGTCCTTAAACCTCAGTATGGAGTTACCTTCCACTGCAATAGTTTTACCATTATTCTTAAATATTAATAAAAACCTATAATAAAGCATTTCGTTTTCTACTAATTTATTAGAAAAAATAATAAGATTTTTTTATTGCTTTTGATTTGTTTTGCCTTTGGCCTCTAAGCACAATGACAAGCATACCAGGTGCATAATAAGTTAATTCGCATAAAACTTACCGTTGATGTTTATTTTTCTGTCTGTTAAAAATAAAATCTTGAATTAAATAAATATGGTAAGTTCGTATACCCACAAGTATATAATGGTGAAGTCGTATATGCTTAAGCCAAGTGTACGGATACGCCATTTGTAAATATACGATAGGCTCATATTAACTAAATAATATATTTAGAAACAATACAGCTAAAACTTGATTAGGTTTATCATTTTCTCAAACTTAAAAAACTGTATTTTTAACTATATATATATATAGGGAATAGGGAAATACATTTAATTATTGTAATAATCAACATAAACATGTAATCGGCTCAATTTAAAACTAAAGTGAGAACAAATAAAGATAATTACTTACCTGCAGCAAACGTTAAAACGCAATTAGACAACCCAAATCATAGTTGAAGCTTAAAACATTTATACGTATATTCAAAATACTGAACTGTTTTAGAAGAGGTGTAAAAAAATTATGGTCTTTTAAGCGACACGTGTTGCACATATTATGCTTAAATATTGTTTAAAACTCTTTTGCAGACGTTAGTTTTATGTATTAAGTACTGAACATATAACATCTTTTTTAAAAGTCCTATTAAATTTAAAAAGAAGCTTATTTGCAACCAGTTTTATCTTATTAACTATAAAAAATGAACAAAAAGTAAGCGCTACCATTACTTCAACAACTGGTACTAATATATTATCCTAAACTACATAAATGTAAAAGTTAGTTTTTTTAAAAACTTATGCGTTGGTGGGTATACTAGTAAGTATTTTATCTATCTTTTGCTTTTGCCTTCACCACTGTGCTGTTCTAAATAAAACGTGTACAATATAAATGCGTTTAAATTAAAACCATCGTAAAAAAGAGTATTGACTTAAAAAATAATCTGTTTATTTATTATATATTTGGTAATGCTACAAATAAATTTTAAATTACTCTTTGAATTCAACTGTATTGGAGCTCGCAATGCTTGTATTGAGCCCCTCAGAATGTTATATACTAAAACTACAGTTTTATAGAGCAATTAATTTCGTTTGTGAGATAACTACTTACGATATCCAAACTTAAGGATTTCCTTGGCAGTATTAGTTTTTTAAAGATTCCGAGACTCCCTTGTCTATTGATGGAATGAATCAATTCTTTCATATATTCACCCATTAAACTAAAGATGTTTTCTGTCTCCAAGTCAAGTCAAGTCTACAACAAAACTTTAATTTTTGATGATGTAAAACGAAATTGAATACATCCTATATACATTATTTTACTTATCTTTAGGACCTGAACGATTCAACGGTAATGTTCACTAACCAACATAAGGTAATTCATTGAACATGGTTATCGTCAATGATCTCGATATTGGATGAGATGCAGGAAACATATTATTTCATCGGCTTGAATGCGAACATGTTTAAAACGATAATATATGCTTATATGAAGCATTTGCCATAATAAATTACACAAAAAAACTAGTTCAAGTTAACCACATTAATCACTGTTAAACTACAATACTACAGCTTGGAAAGAATAAGAGATAATTTTGTTTTTAGAGAGTATAGGAGCGCATTCAGAGATATAGAGTTTTGAGTACAAATAATTCAATATACGTACCATATATTGCTTGTTTTTAATCTATACTCAAATAAAAATAAATTCTCTTCAGGAACATTTCATTAATATCAAATGAAGAATCTATATTCAAGTAAAACATACACTTGTTTTAAACAAATAATAGCTAATATTTCAGTAGTTTCATTTGAAGAAACACTTTTTATGTATGTACACAATAAGGAGTGCGGAACTTGAAATGCTTTATTTAAGCTATATACCTATCTGAATGCATTAGTTCTGCTTACCTATAAGCTGTTTTTGATTCATGTTAATCGTATTCTAAAAACGCACTGGCGGTGAACGAATTTTGCACCTTGAGTTATGCTCCACATCGACCCAAAGTTTATTCTCGCAGTAGGTGATTAAACATTTAATCATAATTTAATAKAGGTTCTTTTGCCTCCAACATCGACAGAGAGATACGACTCGGCCCTTGAGCATTCGATTGCCGACATGCACAGTTTGTAATTAATTAAGAAGCTGATGCGATTGCTATTAGCAGAAGCAATCAAAAAGTAATTATGGCTCCCTGAGTAAATATTTGCGCACCTTCACGGTAATGAACATATTCATGCGTGTATGATGTATTGTTGCCTATTACGGTACCTTGTGTAACACCGCAAGTCGGACACAAAGCTTGAAATTTATCCATTGGATAGAGCCATGCACGCAGTTCACAAAATACTTGGCCTGTGACGCGTCATTTTTGGCATGCACAGGTTTGCACTTATTGAAAAATAACTTACTAGAAATCCATTAGTTTGGCAGATATTGGACGTGGAAGTAATAAAACGCAGACGTGCTTCCCAAGCTTTATTCGAACCCAAATCAATTCAACTGCTATGTATACAGATACCTTTCATTTCTGACATGTACCTGCGTTTTTATAATATAGAAAAGGACCGTGATGATAAATTTGTCCCAACCTAATATGAAGCATACATAACTAGAACTAGAATTGTGGGCAATATTTTGTGGCACTTTTGTCTTTCTTTAATACACATTGGTATAGTGACAAAATTGCTTATTTGTCCTTCTGGCATAAATGGTCTATTACTGTCACCTAAACCGATTTTTGTGGAGGACAAACTTGTTTCTGAACGTTCAAAGTTTGATAGGTCTTTATCAATTCCATTTTTACTATTATTACTGTTAATATCGAACATTTCTTTTTCATTTTCACATGTAATCTAAAAACTGAATTAGATTTATCAATTTCCGTTATATAAACAAAGTATGATTTCCCTATGATGTCTTTTATCTATGGATACCTCCACTTAAAAGGATAACGATTTGTCATCTTTCATGCTGCAAAATGGCGCTCTTTAGAACAAGGATGATAGATGTAGAGGTGGGAAGTTCTCGAACTAATTCAGTACGAAGTATTCACCAAGATGAACTAGAACGCCATTCTCTAATTCCAATCAAGGCGTCAATTTTGAAATCTCATTAAATATTAATATTGACTGAAAATATTGTAGATGTAATAACTATGACTCCGAAACCTTCGTCATATTTTATCGTTTCATAAAAGCTAGTAATTAAAAAATACGGGTAATATTGAGCAGGAAATTAACTAGTGAAAATGTTTTTGAATGAAGTAATGAAGACGATGCAAGTTGTAATGATTTATTTGCCATTACAATAAAAGTATAACTTAATAAATTAGTTGTATGTATTTGTAGATTTTGTTTTCTTTAAATTATAATATCAAGTTTTGTAAGCGTTTCGGGCGGCTCAGAAAATATTTTCTAAATACGCATTTTTACATTTTGTATATAAAGAAACACTTGTTCAAAACATGAGTTTCGTGATGATGGAAAATTTTTATCGAGAGCATCAACTAAGATTTGAAACACATCATTTATTGTTTCTACTTCATAACCAATTACAGCTCCAGGTAATTTAAACGCAAACTTTTGTTGTTGTAGAGTTCGCAAATGTAAAATCAATCTTAACTGCATCTAAGACTTTCTTAGCGTCGAATTATAGCTTTACAAAACGGACATAATTTCTACATCCTCCTGCCAATGATGCCATGTTCAACTGAACTACAGGCAAGACGATATATGAATGACTGATTCATATATAAGGAAGTATGTTTTGTGACTATTTCACAGATACTTATTTGCAGTACATTAGCTCACCTCACTGGGCGGTTATTTAATAGAATTTAATCCACCCTTGTCTTTTCTCAGAATACGTTAACTATAGCTGAAACTATGGCAGAACTTAATCAATCACCCACTTATGGATCGATAGTAGGATTTAACCCATTTGCAGTTTCGGTAGAAAGTTGAATTTAACATGATGTGTAGAATCCTTTAATGAGATTATTTTTTTAGGTCGGTATTTTCATATTAGCTAAACGTATTGCTTCAGTATTTTCCTCCTCGCCAATGGTGGTGAGCCAAAATTATTTGAAAATATAATAATACACTTTTAGTAATTTAAGTCATATTGACAGTATCCTGTCGTGCGATCAGGATCAGACGCGTAAAATCAAAAAGGCGGCAGCCATTTTTTCTTTCTCTTATTCAGAGTGAAACAAAATAACAGTCAGGACGTGACATCCTTATGCGACATTAACTGTCAATATGTTGCAATATGGATAAGCTTAAGTGCTCAATTTTTTAAATTAAGTGCTGTTTCACAAGTTTCATTTAGCTTTTAATTCTTTGTGTTCTTGAGCTTATAATAGTTTGAGTTTTGCTAAATTCGTTGTTTATTCGATTTGGCGAAATTTAAGGTAGCTTAGAGCAGACAAAGAAATAAATGTGCGGTAGTACATAGCTTCTTTATTGTTATATTACGATAAGTATTATTATTATACGGCAATTTTATACCTTTGTCGATAAATTGAATGGTTGGTTTCTGTAGTTTTATCACTTGAAATGAAAATAAAACCTAACGTTTAACCAGTAAAAAGGAAATTGTCACACTGTGCCCAACTCATTTAAAAATTATAGACATAACATGGAGCGCCACCTATCGACAATCCGTTAAAGCTTGAATTCGCCGGCAAAAACAGGGACGCTTCCGAATCGTTTGTTTGGCATCTTTAGTGGAGTACAATAATCTATGTGGGCTTTGCAAAACGGTAATACTTACAACAATCCTTTTGTTTACCGCAAAATATCTTAAACGTTTTGCTGTATATTTTTGCTTTTGTCGGTTCTTACTTAAAATATTTTCCCTTATTCCCTCAAATTGCTCTGAACGTTTATCATTATATAATATATTATAATAATGTAAGGTACTCAACGCTGGCGTACACAAGCATTACCTATTAATTTCAATCTCGATTTCAATTCTTATTTTCGCCTACTATACATATTAATGGGGTAAGCCCTTAGCTACGCTTAACTTATTTTACACTTTGCTGGCGAACCCTTATGAATAGACTTATTTGTTTAAGAAAATGATCTTTCAACGTATCACCTCGCAATGTATTATCCGTCGAATCAGAATTTTAAAAAATATTTAAATAAGGGTGTTTGCCTTCTGATTCTATAAAAGATTCCTCTACAGGCAACCTAGACAAAGGATCAACACAATCATTTTCGGGCTTAACATATTTAGTTTCATAACCATAGTTTTCCAAAATTAAAGCCCATCGTTGCAGCCGATTTACGGCTAACACAGGGATCTCCTTTTTGTATCGAAAATAAACAGCAATGTCGGTTACTAAAATATGTTTTAGACCAAGTAAATACTGATGGAAATATTGAACTCGAAAAGATTGGCAGTGCGAGTGTTTTCTCTGAGTACCCAAAAGTAATCGTGATGCGTAAGCTAAAGCCTTTTTTGTCTCACCGTCGCAAAAATATGCGAAATTACTGCAGCGATTCCGTAATCTGATGCATCAATGGTTAAGTTAATCGGACGCTTTGGGTCGTAATGAGCCAACACCTTGGAAGAAGACAATATCATTTACTTTCTTAAACGCTGCATTGCAATTTCTAACCACTATAAAAAAAACAACCTTTTCGTAAAAGACTGTACATACAAAGCTTGCAATATGTCGCGCTGAAATCAGCTTGTGATAATAATTTACAAGCCGCAAAAAGACTGCAATTGTTTAACATTTTTAGGGAGCTTCAGAGAGACGTTCAAAGACGCGAGCTTAAAGATAAACTCTTCCTGCTTTTTTGTTATTCGTTTCTACGTTCGTCTTTTTTTCTTTTTATTGGTTGGCCAATGGCAGGCTATTTGATTGTTATAGTTTTCTGATTTTATAAACCAAAACTAATTGATTGCTACAGCCTTTGTGGTAACGGCGATAAAAGTGATGCAATAAAAGAATATTTTAGCAGCTCTTGGATGTTCACAGGTCTATGGGAGAATGCCGCTTCGCGCACGGCCGCATATAAAAAATTGCAGGCATATTTGGAACCGTGGAATTCTCGTGATGGTCTTGAAGCACATAACAAGCTCGTAAAAAACGACTATGAGATTTTGTGGAATTCTTCAGATAAGGCGCTCGTTAAAAATTGTGTTAATTTATAAAATACTTCTAAATACTTGTTGTAACAGGTTGTAAATTTTGTTATACGAGGATCGACGACTCTGGAGATAAATGTTCTATGTCCACAGAGAAATTGAAGACTTGACTATTAATGATCGCATTTGTCTGTTCATTCCAAACATTTTACGAATATTACATTAACTAATTACCAAATCGGCTCTTTAACTGCTTCTATAATTTCACAGCGAAAAATTAACAGCATACCTATTGCATAATTCTTACAAGGCGTATTTATTTTTAATGTGATTTGCATTTGACCACGAGTTGAACAGGACGTTGCCGCTATGTTTTAACATAAAATTTTGGAATTGAACTTAAATAGTACATGTTCATATAGTGAGTATAGCTTTATTTGCTATTAATAAACATTACGAAGAATTTATTTAGTAATAGTTGTTCTTTTACAACGCATAACTCGCGTGATATCTAAAACAAGGTGTGCTTATTAATTTGAAGCATCTAGTCTACTCAAATAAGGTGAACCCTCGAAATGAAAAAACAAAGCAGAATATTTGCAATTTGTGAAATTAGCGTTCTTAAGCCGATATGAAAGTCATCGTTCCAGTTAGTTAAAAGATCAAAGGTCAGTGGTCACGAAAACAGTTCTTTATCGTTAGAGATTATATCAATTTTGTAGGGTGTACAATTCTGTACAAGTTTTGTTGTGAGCCTTTCCTTTCCTTTTCTTTCACAGGATTAATCGTTCTTGAGATATAGCGCGAATAGTGGGAAGCGCTCGTTTATTTATACTGAGAGTTGGTTTTTTAATGACCCTTAGAATTAATCAGCTCTTACGCTTTTCTGATATTTCATGCATTATAACTGGATACCTCTGCCATGGAAATATCCGTCACTCAGTTCACTGACAACTGTGTGTAAAGCAATATGGATTTTTCTCACATATTTGCTGTGTTTTTTTGCATACAATAATATCTCCATCAAAAATTGAAAACTGATCCATCTTCTCTAAGTGGAGTTATTAATTAATTATTCTAAAGAAAATAATTCTTAAAGTGAACTTCTACTTTATTTTTACAATTGTAAAGCGCTTTCGGCTACATGTTAGCCATCGTCAGTAATAAAGACCAAATTTCAGTTTTAAATAATTCAGGCGTTTATAGTTTTTCATGCAATGATTGCAATTCAGTTTATATTGGACAAACCGGAAGATCCTTTTTAACTAGAGGTAAAGAACATTTGAAACAATTTGAAAAGTATAAAAATACAGATATTGTTACAACAAATTCTTCGTTAGCCAACCATTTATTAGTAAATAAACACACTGCCACGCTAGACAATCTAAATTCATTACATTTGTGTAGTAAATCATCTAAATTAAATTATTTTAGAGATTTATAAAATTATTAACGAACAAAATTTTACTACTCCAAATGATTTTTGTAATTTCGATTGTCCTATTCTAAATTCTTTGTTCGATCTAAATTAATGTTTCGTTTGAGTTACTGGCATGTGCGTTGCATTTCAGTTTGTAGTCAAGTTTGCTTGTTTCTGATTTTTGACTTTGTCAAAGTGTTAGTTTCCTTTCATAAATAATTTTTGTACTGACGATGGCTAACATGTAGCCGAAAGCGCTTTATAATTGTAAAAATAAAGTGGAAGTTCACTTTAAGAATGATTTTCTTTAGAATAAATAATATCTCCAGTACATAGGTTAAGATGACGGAACAAAACGTTATTAACGCAGGGAACAAGTTTATAATATAAGAAGGTTCTTGAAAACATTGCGTTGTGATTTGATAAGAAACAAGCTAAAGGATGCCAACGAAATTGTCGGCAACTAAGCTTAAGGTTTGTATATTATTTTAGTCAATAAAAGTAACAATCGCCCATTTAAAATCTATTTAAAATATACGTTCCTTTTTTGTTATCAGGAAGGCAACACCATCTAACTAACCCATTTATATCTTATTCCTTATTGCAGTGTTTGATATTATACATTAATCTATAATACATTCTACATTAGCAGTGGATATTGTTTGTAGCAAGAACGCAGTTCTTTGCGAAAACAAAGTGCGAATCTCGGCGCTAATAAAGGCTAAGGTGTACCGCGACCCATTATGAAGATTGCATGTCAGGTGTTTTTGCCAAGTTACTACTTATTGTAGACTTTGCGTTAATAACACGGCAGGTAAGTAATGATGAACGTGCAACTTTGCTTCATTTCCTGTGACATTTGGTTCAATGTGCACCAAAAAGGAACAAAGCGCCCTTGGAAGTATGCCGTATCAAAGTATGTGTATGCAGGACAATACATAAAATTGAACCTTTTATGAACATAAACTAATACAGTACTAAGCGAGTGTACGTATTATTGATCAAAAGCTTGAGTGCGAAGATAACATAACGTTTTTGCTTAGAATTGTTTAAGTAGGTGGCTAAAACACTAAAATAGCCAAAGGTACAGTAAAAAACCTCTTATTCATTCAAAGTATTTTTTGTGTCTCATTTTCCTTCCAATATAGTTAATAATAAACAATTAAAACGTGTATGTTTTCATCACTCATAACACCTGTATTGTGCTGTTCAATTCTTTGCAGTGGAAGAAAAAGCTGTTTAATCTCAGAACAAATACATATGTTTAATAACGAATTAATATTTTTACCTTAACTTGACGTGAGGATGACAAATTATTTTATTAACTAAATCTAGTAATGCACTCTGAGTAGCTGCGATGAAACGTGTGTGCAGTGATGGGCGCGTAGAATACTCCATGTAGATTACGCCATTATCTACGCGTAAACTATGTAATATTTTACTTTAAAAGTCTACTGTAGAAAATAATATTATGTAGATGAACAGCAAACTAGTAAAATTTAGTACTTTTAACAGCTCCAAATGCCTCAAATGACAGTATTATTTTGTATATTATTATTTGTGTTGCTTCCTAACTAAACAAAATACTACTTCGTTGTAATTAAAATAACTAGACACACTTGCTTCGGCATACAGTTGTTACGGCCAGAAGACACAAGCGAGCTTTGGAGCCCTCAATCGGTCAATGGGTTCCTAAATGACTGTAAACTGTGATTTTATTATCTATTTTGTCTATAAACGGAAGAAGACGGGCTATTTCATATGCTACCTATTATACCTAATATACTCGTAGAAGAAAAGACTTCGAAACGCATGTTTTGTCCCAAAGAAGTAATAAAACCGTTTGAGTATTCTGATGACTTACTAAAATAAATAAATAAAAAATAAAATATGTAAATTTGTAATATAAATATTAACAGGGAAATTGGAACAAAATAATTTGCACAATACACTTAATATACAATAGCCATAATATACTCGTCTCATATTTTCTACTCAAAATCTACGCCAAAATGCTTTATCTACATTTTCTACGCGGGTAATGTAGAAAATTATAATTTACGCGTAAACGCCCATCACTGCGTGTGTGCCACCTATATGACGGGGAGAGCTCAGAATAATTGTGGAAGCTGTCGCCACATTACCCCCTCCCATTTATGGAATTCCTAGCCTTGAAACGTGAATCGATCAGAAAGTCTGACTGGTCGCTCGCTTTTTGTTGGATCGAACTTCTCTGAGTTCGCCAGCTGCCGCAGGAAAGCTGATTTGTGTCGACTGAAGCATTAGAAATTTCACTGCCTACTTTGATTTTGAATGCTGTATTTTATAGTCTTCTGACCACTTCATGTGGACCTGTACACGGCAACTGACTGTATCGTCTCGAAGAAAATCATGGCCTGCAGCCGATGTTCCGGATGGACAAAAATTTTCAGAGCTACTTCTGAGGAAGACACCGACATGAGTKTCGAAACGCTAAGGTTAAATATGCAATGTGGGAACCAGCACAGAAAGAAGAAAACATCTGATGACGTCATATCTTCGTCATCGTAATAGACGTTTTCAGCGTATACTAAAATTTTTGAAAGTAACCATTATTTTAAATTTTATGCGTTATTTTAGCTACACTCTGTATATTTCAAACTACTATATTTATTTCTCAGTGTAAATCTTCGTTGTGGTGCTTCACCTGGTGCTAGTAGCCGTACGAGAAAAAACGCTGCTCTCATTTATACGCGCTCTGTTTATTCTATAAGGCATGTATGAAAACATTGTACCTACACGTTGGACCCTCCTAATTTTACTGAAAGAATCCGGTGTTTTAGTTTTTTCATATAATTTGTGGATACTTCTGCATTTTAATAACACTTTTCAGTACTTCTAGTTACTTAGCTTATTTTAGGAACGTAGCTGAGTCTTCACATTTTTCGACTTCTTCTGATGTGGAGCGCGAGAGAATTATAGATTTTCAATATTTTATCGATCATAACTCTTTTTTAATTGCAGTTTTGAAAATATAAAATTTGGGTGAAATGGCCTTTCTTTCGTTTATTATGTATTGCTATTGTTATACCCCTAGGGTATTCCAAATTTTTGTATTTGTCTAAATTATCGATGTAGTACTAGCAGGAAGTTAAGAAATGCTTACGACAGTCGTTGGAGCGGATGGCCATAGCCCGCTACCGCCAAAACGCTAAATCGTCAGATCTAGCTGTTTTTAAGTAGGTCGGTCGACGTGCGCCGATTTGACGACGTCTTCAAAATTTCGCGTTAACGAAAAACTTCCCAACCGGAAAACGGGAGAGTCCTGGTTCATTCGCGGTCGCGCCAACATCAAAATTTTCATACAGTAGAGTTTAGCTAATTGAATTTTCTCGTGCGCTATTATTATTTATTCGTCAAAGATAAATCAAAACTACCGAGGGGCTCCCCAAGAAAGACGGAACATTTGGGTTGGTAAGTTTTTGAACAGATTAACGCCGCAAGCTTTTATCGGTTTTTTCTAATAACAATATATTAATTTTCACAATTCATTCATTTTAAATTCAAACCATCGACTCCTGCTTCCGAATGTTCATTTCCGTATATCCTTTTTTTGTAACAAGTCACTTACTCTTTGATGTTAGTGTAAACATCTAGTTATCTATTATTCGAAGACTCAATATACGTGCTGAAAGTAAAGTTAGCCTTTTTAATTAGTAACAACTTAGTTCCCAAACATTAACAGCGACCCACTAATCTCCGAAGAGTACAGCGTTGGAAATCGTCCATTTTCTCAGGAATTAGGATAAGAATTCAGGTTCCCCACCTTACGAGGGTGGTGGCAGCGTTACCCGGCCTTATCTAGGTATAGGGGGTCGTAATACTATAAATTGTTTCGCAACTTTTGACCATTCCTTTAATAATGTTTATGACTGGTTTCAAATTATTTATTTTCACAGGCATAAAAGCGATTCACTTATGACACATGAAACTTGGAAAGCAAGACTTCTAATAAAAGATGATGGTCTTGGTCACATAAAATCCAAAATTATTTTATTAAGATCGTAAAGTAACAAAAAATTGCTTTGGTATATAAGCAAAATCAGTTCTATGCCATGTTGTCTACACTAGACCTAAACTGCACTGATGAGCTGTAATGACAGCGAAATAATACTATCTGCAGTTGGTTGAGGTGTAGACAGCACAGCATAGACATGCATTTTAATAAATTGTTTAGTTTAAAGCCATAGTGAATTATTGAATCGAATAAAAACCTTCATAACAAGTTCTTAGCAATATATAAATTGGGTGAAGTAATAAATTGTTTGGTTACACAAAAAGTATATGATTTTGTAAGATCAATAAGAAACACACGTCTTTACCCCTTAGAAATTAAGTGTCGCACCGGTATACCCCCTTAAACATCAATTGAAGTACGTTAATTATAACAATGCTTAGTGCCAATGCTCTTAAATAATAATAATAATAATGATAATAATAATAATAATAATAATAATAATAATGATAATAATAATAATAATAATAATAATAATAATAATAATAATAATAAATCTCAAGAAAAGTTACAGTCGATAGCTATCTATGGTACGGCGCATATACTGAGAAGAACATTAGGAAATTAGTATAGCTAGTGGTTTGTGCCCTGAGGTGACTTGTTGACACTTGGACACAGCCAAAAGAACCAGTGAAAGAACTGTGTATTATTTTAAAAACCAATAAATAATAATAATAATAATAATAATAATAATGTCTTTATTATTGCAGCAGCAATACAGGGCGAAGTCTAGCTTTCGCTACTTAATACTTAACCCTTAACCCTAAAACCAGAATCGTTATATTAAGTAATTGCACTAATCCTAGTGAAATTATATATAATATGACAATATTTTATACATAAAGAAACAGTTATTTAAGTGGTGCAATCRCTCATTTTGTGCAGCCAACCCCGCAACTTACTGGTTTCAGCTTAGTTGAAAGAGGCTACGCATTTATACAATTTAACCGCATTGTAGGTAAAAGATTTCGTAAACAAAGTAGTGCAGAAACGTGGCAGTGACAAAGAATTAGCCTGCCTAACATTGATACTATGCATGCCGCTTCTCGAGATGAGTTTATTATACAAATAAGATGGCGTGATCGATGCGAAGATAATATCGAATGTACGAAAACTAACAACGAAAAGGTATAAACTGAGTCTATTTTTAACCATTGAAGTTGTTTAAAATGTGCAGTTATGTGATCATATTTTCTTAGACTGAAAATAAATTTACAACAAGTATTCTGTATTTTTTGCAGATGGTATTTTAATGATGTACTTAGACAAGGATAAAAAACAATTAAGCAATAATTCAAAACCGAAAAAATTAGTTTCACGCAGTTTTCTCCGCAACTTAAAATTTATGACGTGATAATTGTTGTAAAATAGCCTCAAAACTAAATAACATTTTTTTGTTTTTGTTAGCATTTATTTAAATTTAATTTTAGATTGTGCTTTACAGAAAACGAATAGATTGCTTAGTCTTCATTCAAGTTTTTCTCTGCAATTTTAATCGACTTGTCAAAAAAATATGCAATTTGGGTATCGTCCGCATAGCAGAAGGCTGAGCTGTACTTGAGGCAAGAAGTTATATCATGTGTGTAAATTAAATATAGCAAAGGACCAAATATGGTGCCTTGAGGCACCCCTGACAAAAGTGGTCCGGAAAATGATAACTTTATTGTTATACGGAACTCTTTGATAACGATCATGCAAGTAGGAGGAAAAAAACTTCACAGATACTTCGTCGAAACGTAAAGAGCCATTGTATCAAAAGCTTTAGAGAAATCTAACAAAACTAAAGCTACGTTTAAGCCCTTATCTCTGGCGTTCAGAACATAGTCCAAAAGGTGCATAAGAGAAGTTGTTGTACTGTGTCCCTTTCTGAGGCCTGACTGTGTATGTGACAAGATATTTTATTATTTGTATTCACATAACCTAGCATTTGATTGTGAAGTACTTTCTCTAAAACTTTAGAAAGTGTATAGATCACTGAAATCCTTAGGATCAACAGATTTTGGTAACGGGGTGACGATTTTTGTTTTCCGTTTTGAGGAAAAGTAACCAGATTCAAAACATGAATTAATAATATGCGTGACATACTTGGCAATATACGGACAACTCAGTTTAAGCATTTTGGCATTTATGCCATCTTGTCCAGTAGCATTAGATCTTTTTTTTCTACTTCATCTATTGAAGGCAATCTAAAATTAAAAGTAATTTCTTTGTTAAGTTTTTTTCGGAATATTGCTTTAACGTCTCAGGACAAACATTTGCTGATCTAAATACGGATAAGAAATAATCATTAATTATGTTTACGTCGTTTAGAGTTTTAGGTATGCTTTTTTGCGTTTTTGTTGTATATTTAAACGTTTCAATGCGTTCCACAAATTCTTATTGTCATTATTATTAAGATAGTGCATGACACTAGTATTGCAAACACCTCACATTTCTGGATTTTTTAGCCGTGGTGTCTCATCCTGAAGTACCTGGGTTGTTCATGGGTCTTGGAATATCTACATTCAACTAAGCCTCCATATTCATTCGGACAAGCCTTACACTCAACGCATTTAATCAGCCACTTACGCTGTCCGCTGTAATTATGCAAATAATACCTATATATCAGTGGAGATGATGTTATATTGAATAAATGTCGGCGTGTGTATGTCGTCACAGATAAATTGATAGATGGTTGGCACCTCGTCTGTGCTATCCAGCCACTGAATAATCGTGTCACTTATCACAGTAAGAAACTGCGAGTGGATAGCAACGGCTTTTCGTACATGCGGCCACCAAAGAAGAAGCGGCTGAAGAATTTAGGCGATTGAATAATGTCTCTCTGGGTGGATGGTCCTTTGGTGCCAGCTTTCACTTGAGATGCGTAGAAAATTTGAGTTATAGCAATGGAACTAGGCTGGTTGGTGGATCATAAATCCATTGCATCTGCTGACACCAAAGTTCAGAGTTGGACTCCGAATGTAGTTTCCAGTTAATCATACGTTCCATGGGAGTTCAAAGACTGCGCATGAGAATATAATACCGCAAAATTTAATTAGTAATCAATGTTGGATTTTTACGTTACAAAAGGAAAATGTTGTAAAGCTACGCTTGAATTATACCTATCCCATACTAACCAGCACTTTCATTCGCCGATAAATAATATGAGCATACGATACAATGAAATATGTAATGATATTGATTATTGAATGCAGTATTGCGTCTTTTGTTAAGAGTTGTTCCGTTGTATTAGCAAGTAGATTGTAATATTTATTTTGCTGTACTTTTGAGTTAATAATTATAGTTCTTTTTCTTTACATTAATCTCAATTTAATTCATTGTTATCATGCATAATATGTAACAGATGTTAATTAATTATCCTTGTGGACCACTATGGTCTGTTGGGTCAATAAATATTATTATTATTATTATTATTATTATTATTATTATTATTATTATTAAGTTAGTGATTCCATTTAGGCGTCAACTGACGTGAAATACATACTTCTGGGTCTATTTCGGTTTGTGGGGTTCTTTTATTTGTCGCTTGTTGTGGTGGGATTTTTGGTTCCGCAATAATACGGGGTTTCTATAAATGACTCATGCTTTCAGGACGCTTTTGGAAATTTATCGATTAAACTAATTTGCCGCCTCTCAGGAAAGTGACGTATACTTGTCATCTGTCGATTTTTGTATTAAGAAAACGGTTGGGAGTGTGTATTTTCAAGATATTCTGTAGGGTTGCAGAAAGCTGACGTTTTGAAACTGTGGGGTGACATTGATCTGCAACCTTCACTACTATCGCCGTGCATATTGTAACTTGGCAGCAGTTACAAAAGGGCGGCACAAAGAATTCAGAAATCAACGCCGCCTACGTTGCAAGAATCATTTATAGAAGCCCTGTAAAACTCGTATTTTTTGTTCATACGTTTCAGCTATCTTTACAACTTTTTTCAAAGTTTAATTGTTGCTGGGGGTTCATCTACATCATACTGTAGAAGTCCTGACAAAGACTTGAATATAGTCGAAAGCTTGACATTGAAAAAAAGAGCATTCTTTCAATTAATATAAGGTCGAATAAACCCCAAAATAACTAGAAACATATTAAATAGAATGTCAAAAATGGCCATATAAATAGTCTAAAGTATAAATATGTTACATAATATTCTTGTACAATATTTACTACAATACAATATTATATTAAAAGTAGTAACAAATTTACATTGCGTAATATAAAAGGTTCATACCTATCTGCAAAGATGTTCAGGATTTATTTCCATTTTCTGATTTGGTCTGTTTCTTGTGTTTCTGCTTGTTTATTGGGCGTCATCTTGGCTTGGCCATGTCATCATAATATATGTGTAGTTATATGATGTTGTATGTGGCGCCTAAGTTCTGTATGTTAGTTGTAGTTTACAAATTGGTTTATGTCTTTTGTATATGTATCATTTCTATTATTGTTTTTTTGTATGTGGTCTGTTCTGTTGTTAATATTATACTGTTGCTGTAACTGAACTGGTGGTGTGTTTTCTGTGGATAGTGTTTTATTTTGTTTTTTAGGTATAAAGATGATTGCCCAATGTAATATTGTTTGTAGCAGTTTTTTAATAGGATGCTGTATACTGTGTGTGTGGTGTTATCTTTTAACGTTTCAGTTTTTAGCTGTGTGTAGAATTCATTCAGTTGGTCTGTGAGCTATTTGTATGTTTTAGTATGCTGTGTAGTTTGTGGGAGAGCGGTAGGATGTATGGTAGCGTTGTGTAAGTGATGCCAGCATGAATGTTGTTGTTTTCATTTTGTCTAGTGGTGTGTTTATTTCGTTAATTGTCTTTGCGATGTCTTTTATTAGTTTTATAGAGTAGTTGTTTTGCGTGAGAAACGCGGTATCGAAGTATCCAAAGTACCTAAAGTATCGAATGTATCAGGGGTAACAAAGTTACTTATTCACTATATATAGGTGCTATAAATCAATGAATCAATTGAAATAGGAATAGTTTGGAATATGCTGAGGCGCATTTACTATGTAGGAATCAAATGTTAAATCCAGTTATAACTACTAACTATTTACATATTTAATTAACCTAATATAAAACTAATCCAAGCAAAATTATCTACACTTTTTATTTATTTTATGCTTGTGGTGTATTTTTTATGCCAGTCTCCAGTGTCTACCTACTTCTTTATGTAGATGTAAGTGGTAGCAAATCATAGCACTTAAAAAATAATAACTAGTAACATCCTAACTGCATCTAAATACAATGGAAGCCCATACATCACACAATCACAATCTTTATTTATCTTTTAAAATTCTTTATAATAGGAGTTAACAGAGCATTTATTACTCTTTATAATTTTTGAACAGTAGATAACAGGTTATATATATGGGTTATCGTTGTATTGAGTAAGTTCTATTCTATCGATTTTTGTTGAAAATATCGATTACGCCAAATCTCACAAAACAATTCGATAGGTAAGTCATTCTCATGCTAGGTAAACTTTCTAAAAAAATAACGATATATAATAAGAATTTACCAGCGTTTTTGTTTAAAGCTAACCAGTATTTTTTATACAATTGTGTTTACACGTTTTCAAACCCCGTTTATGCAGGTCAGGAATGTAAGAAATACATAAATGAACTAAATAGTACTATTAAAATTAAATATATCTATAATAATAATATACAAGGTGAATCTAACCTAACCTAAAATAGAACACTTGTTCCTTGAATCCCTCAAAACTTTTGGGCAAATCTTGCTTTCGATACTTCGATACTTTTAAACACTTTCCATACTTCGACAAATTTTTAATTAGATGTGTTTGACCTCTGTAGATATTTTTGCTGTGTTGAAGAATAAAAGCATTATGCTTGTAGTGGAACCTACATTCTTCTAACCTAACACGATCAAATATTAACATGTATAGCAAAGCTCGCAATATACATATATGGTTCAATTAATAACCTTTAAACAGTACATTTTTATTTAAAAAGTTTAGGAATGGACCTCAATGAGAACGTATGTACGATATGGTTATCGTTAATATAAATGACGATATGTATCTCATTCCTATTTTATAATAAAGTGAAGCTTAATTTGAGTCCTTGCCACTGGAATGTCTGTTCTTGACAGTTTTATTGTTGTGTCGGGGTACACCATAGTTTGCAAGGGTATATATTGTTCACATTGTTCTATAGTAAGAAAATACTGCTGTAAGACTCTTTTCAGGCACGCTATTTGCATATTCGCCTGCTAGGTATTGTACTCCCAGGACGTGTTCATTATGGTCATGTTAGAGGTCGTTAATGTCCTACTGTATCTCCCACTACATTGTCCTCTGGTTCTTGTGGTATTCTATCGTCACACCGTTGCCAAACTTTTAAAATTGCGGGTTATAAATTACCGTGAAAAAGAATGAGAAATATTTATTTACTGAGCGTTGGATTACTTTTAAATTTTAAATTGGAATAGTAAATCTCAACTTTACAATTTTCAATTTACATCGACATATCTAGTAAAAGTAAATTAACTGTTTATGTTATGTAAAACCTCTCGTACTATTTATGAAGGTATACCAGAAATTTGTGCTGCAGACTCTGCGAAAGCTCAGATTGGATTACAAGGATCAAAAAATCTAATAAGATATAACAAAATATGAACACTCTATTTGATTACAGGGTAGGCCGTACCTTAAAAACATTTGTCGTAATAATTCTGTTGTTATTAGTATAGACCTTAGTGAAAGTGCAGTAAATTAATTAGTTTTAGGTAAATGTTCTATAATATATATTCAAATCACTGTTCCGTAGAACATCATATAGGCTTATTTGTTTATCTTTTAAGCTCTCATTATCATCAGTTTGTTTGTTTGTTGTGTATTTGCCGATTTCTTTTTGTGCTGTTCGTTTATTGCTGTTCCCAATAGCAAATAAATTAGTTCTTATCGGAACTAGATCAATTACAGTTTTTTGAGATTTTTCTGATTTTGGATATTATGGATATGATGATATTAATCTATCAATTGGACTCCAATAGGCATAGTACGTTAGATGTTAGATGAGAGTTATCTTATCCAGAAAAAAATGGACATATTATACTTAATATGTTCCTGATGATAAATTTGCTTTGGAGCCTGCCAAACTTTTTCCTAAAATAGTAACTGACGGATTATTACCTACACTTCCAAATTATTATTTATTATTTATTGATTTATTTTTTATTTCTAAATATAATGGTAGTCCTCAAACAAAATAATGAATTAAGAAGTCGACAGCATTTGCCACAATGTCACGTTCATCATTATTTAAATTTATAAAAGAAAATAATTTCAGTTAAATATGAAAAACATCGACAAATGCAAAGTGATTATCTTTGCAGATATTTAAGGCGAAGCTATAAAAGTTTCTTCTATTAAGAGATGGAGCCTCGGATATTTATATTCTGTTAAGAATTGCAGACATTAAGGTCTACCTATTAATTACTAATATTAAACATTGGTAAAACATACGAATAATTATTTTTTCGCGCTTTTGCTTGAAAGAAAGTAGTATAACCAAAATATTAGGTATTTGTCTATTTGACATGATTTTAAGCATATTTTACTATGGTATCGTTACAATGTTAATTTATTAATTTACACTAATTTGTTGACGTAGCTGCCAAAATTATCTGGTGCATTTTCTGGTTTCTTCTGCACTGTAAACGCATCTTTCATATGCATTCCTTCTAATTTAAAAATGGAGTTTAGCCAGCGTTGTCAACACAAGCCATAAAATAAACTTGGCAATCGTGTATCCTATCAAGAAGAGTTACGCAGGGAGGCCGGTGAACGCGAGGAGGGAAACAATGCTCTAAATAGTCCCAGGGCAAAAGGCAACAATTTCCGAGATGAAAAAAGAGCAGATACGGGTGTGTCCCTGCCTCTAGCCCATTCGATTTGTCTTCTGTAAAAAAGGAATCATATATGTGGTGCAGGGCAACTTATCATCTTGGAATAATGCGACAAGGCTTTATTATTGTTCGAATCCCACGCCTGCAAACAGACGCTCTTTGCATCGCTACTTCACCACGATCTATGTAGGCGACCGGGGAATTATGATGACTGTTCATTTGCCACATAGTCGTTATGTCGTTAATGTTAATACTTCTACTAGGAAGGTATGCAGAAATTTTAGAAATTAATTTGCCAGCAACTGCAAGTGTTACAAACGCAAAAAGTATGATGAAATAAGCGGTAGGGGCGGGGAAAGACCTAAATTTGATGTGGGCAAGATAAAATTCGTGACGCCCTCTGATGGCGTAAGAGGATAGATTTTGAAGAGTATTTTATACAATAAATAAATTTTTTAATTTATTTATGATAAATCAGTCTGATTTGAAAAGCGGTGAAGCAAACGAACCAGACAAAACGAGTGTTATGAAGTGTTTTAGAGTGAATGTAATGTTTTGAATAGTAGTGTAGAGAGCTAGTGGTTATTTCGTAACTAGTGCGTCAATAAAGGAAGCTAGTCAAAAATCCGCTTTTATAAAATCATGCACGTAACAGGCTGTTGGTCTAAACCAAAATTCTATTGCAATCTATACCGTACACGTGGACACGGATTTACACTAGGCATTACCTGGTCAACTGGTTATCTATCATTTATTATGAATCGACTGGCGATTAAATAACTAGAAAGTGACAGTGACAACAAATTATGTGGATAAGTGTGAAATTAATTCCATCAGTGTCACACTAATGAATTAACCATTCTGCTTGTTGTACAGCCAATTATCGCACGGCACATTGAAGTGACAATTCAAGTTCGAGACAGTTTTGCTTACTTATAAAGAAAATATGTGAAATTTTTTCAAGTTAAACTGGTGTCTAACAATGGATCTGTACATTTCAAATCAACATCACCTAAAAAAAGCACGAATTGACTAAACGTAACGGAGTTAGTAGTTCATGTTGCATCGACGCTAGGTGAGCAATCTGGGCATTTGCCTGCGGCGCAAAGATATGAGGGCGGCATTTTCGCTATAAATGTGAGAAATATATAAATGTGCTAAATACCCAACCAATAGAAAATTTGAATAATAATTTTTTTGTGCACTAAAAATTTTCAATTCGTTTAAGGGCCTTTAATTGTTCTGTTTAATAGCATTTAAAAATGTAAAAGTCTATATGGTTAAAAATTTTTGGTTGGGAACTAGAAGTAAGCTGCTTCTTATCTTAGCTGTGGTCAGGAGCAGCCAGATGACGGCATTAAGGACGGATTTGCCGCAGTTATTACACGAGATAGAAAAGGGCATTTAAATACAACTTGGTATAGAATTAATCCAGGAGTGAAGCCAGTAATTACCGATAATTATATATGTAGAGAGGAAACTTCAGTTTTGCATCAAGGATAAAATTAATTTAATCGAAGTGTCCAAGTTAAATAACAAGGAACCCGAATGATTACAGTTTTCGTTATGTATATCAGAACTAATTAATGCTGAATTTTCGCCACAAGGAATAGTTTCAAATAGTAAAATTTTTTAGAAATTATTATTAATATTACTAATCTGACATTTCGATTATCTACACCTGTAATTTTTAATATTTTTTGTTAGCGTTTTATAGTGACAGCGATCCTTCCGAAGACATATTATCTAATTATTGCAATTGTTTATGTGATATCTTTCTATTTAAGGATTCTATTGATTTAAGTAATGCAAAATTAATTTCACAGGAAGTATATGAAGAACTATTATCCTTAGAGCAGGATTGGTCCTGTGTGTGATGGAATTCCCAATGTTTTGTTAAAACAATGCGCTACAAGTTTGTTTAAGCCTCTACTTATAATTTTCAACAAATGGCTGAGTTATTAGGTTTTTTTAAGTATTGGAAGTTATTCTACTTGACCATAGGGATGTTTGCACATCTGAGTGAAATGCAAAGCTATCTGGGTGAATCATTTCTAAATGCTTGTCTGTTTTTTTGTCGCCAAATTGTTATCAGAGAACAGCATGGGTAATAAGGGTTTCTATAAATGATTTATGCATCCAGGGCGATATGGAAATTATCGATTAAATCAGTTTGCCGCCTCTCAGGAAGGTGAACACAACAATTGATTTCATATATACACTTGTCATCTGTCGGTTGTTGAAATATTTGATATATTTTCTGAGGTTGTGGCTACAGTAAGCCTGTTAAATAACTGTACTATGCTGGACTGAAAGATGTTCCCTGCCGCTATGATAAAATTCACAAACTAAATCGTAGTAACGTTAGCTGCACTACACAAAGCTTCCACAGTGCAATGATGTAGACTGTAGAGGTTACCACAAGACTACTATACAATAATTATTGTTATTTCTTACCTTTGAAAGAAAAACAGATCTGTAAATTGTTGGAAAATCTTTAGAAAGCCGTCGATTTTGTGACTGTAACTTTATCATCGACCTTCAGTACTATCGTGCTCATTGATTTTCAGTGATCGCCTTGCATATTGCAGCTTGGCAGCAGTTATAAAAAGGCGGCACAAAGAATTCAGAAATCAACGCCGCCCGCGTTGCATTATTCATTTATAGAAACCCATAAATAACTCTTTAGTACTAGGAAACAGTATTGATTGTATCTGCATTGATACTATACAAAAGTTTTTAATAGAGTTAATATTAACAAATAGGTATTTCTATTACAATAATATGTATACATTCTTAAGAGGCAGCAATTTGTTTTTTTTGTCTGTGGCGACGTGACCGCTAAAGCGGGTGCTGGTGGTATGTTGAGTACATTTACATTGATAACGTATGATAAAATGCATATAAAATATTTCGGCTCAATAAAGAATATTTTATATTTATTTCACTGTAATTTTATGGATACAGTTTCAGTTTTATTGGTCCGTTCGTGCGCGATAGCAATCAAAGTTGCTTAATTCTTATAAGCACCTCAAGCTCGCCTAAAATTTTTAAAAATAAAGTATTTTCTCTAGTCAGGGACCAAGAGATTCAAACATTTAAGTTTGCCATTTCTGGTATAGACATTTCGTGTTGTGCTACCTACATGCCATGAAGAATCGTCAAAACACGAATGATTAAACATAGGAAATAAAATAGGCCTTGAGGGCTAACAGCGAAAATCTGGAAATGCTTCAGACTGGGAAATAAAGTTGCTTGTAATATAACTAAAAGTTTTTGATTTTATTATCTAATATAACTGATGCATTATAGCTGAAGTATTTGAAACATAATTGTGGTTAATCTTACAGGAATTGCAAATTCGATCTGAGATTAAAAATACGTTTGAACATATCAATGCTGGCATGTCTTGCAGGATGTTTCTTCGAATGCATCAGCTGTAGTGAACTACTACGTGAAATTAATGAAATGCAGATTCATGTCTGAATATTATTAGATTGCGTTATCTCCCGAAGTATTTTAAGCGGCAAACTAAAATGTAGTATGCAAATGCTTTGAGCTCGTGGGCAGACATTTTACTCTTATTTTGAAGATTTTATTTGCAGGCGAGATTCTTGCCTGCTGATTTTGATTATTTTAACTGTTAAAAAAGCACAATTTATTACAGGTGCCAAATAAGGTGTGTTGGTCGCGGTCAAGTCATACATTTTATTGCGGTTGGGAAAGGAATATGCAACTAGTGTTATCGTTAAACACGGCCTTTTGGTTTGTCCCTAAATAAATTATGAAGCCATTTCCGACCTGAGGCGGGCAACTATCGCGTTGAAACTGTGTGTGCGGCGTGTGCGGTTTTATTTTTGTCGGCAGTCAACGATAATTTGCAAATTAAGTTAAAATAATGCTAAATTTTGAATTAAACCTGTTCAGAACATGAATTATGCCTAGTTTAGCATTGTTAATTTAGGTTATACGTAATTGTAATAGTTTCTGCTTAGTATTCAGTTTGAGTAAATGATTCACGGTATAATGGAATTTAGATCCTTTGCATGTCCCAGAAACCATCACAATTATGGTATATATATGTTCCAAAATATTCTTTTTTATGTTTTGAAGGGACTATATATTAATATATATTATAATAGACAAATTGTATACTTCTGTGGGTATCGGATATTACACCTAATTTGATAGCATACATGTGAGGAATTGTAAAAATAATTGCTGTTTATGTTAAATAATATAAGCTGGTCCATTTGCACTAAGTGGAATATAGTAATGTTACTGTTTATGTTTCTTTCTCGCCTGTTAATTAATTAATCAAATTAAAATAACTGCAAAGTTCGAATTTTTTTTATTCATCTTTTTTTGGGCTAATACAAGACTGGTATACTTACAATGATGTAACAAAGTTATAAGGCGTTCTTTATTATACATGAATTGTGGGAACATGACAGCGATGTAACAAATACCGAAATAAGGACAGATATAGGTGTTTTTTTGTGGAGTTTTTATTACTGCTCGTGTTTATTTTTATAGGTTTAGGCTTCTAATAATTATATTAAATTAAACAAGCTTTGTGTTTTTCTTTATTTAGATCTTTTTCAAATATTAAACTTTTTATATCATAAAAACACAAAGTTTATTTAATTTGATATAATTATTAGGAGCCTAAACGTACCAAAATAAACACGAGATATGAACAGAAAATTCACGGTAACTAAAAAATATGAAAAATTGGCATTTTAGATATGTACAGGGTGATCCGATGTCAGGTACCTATAAGGAGTGAACGCACATCATACATCAAAACCGTTTTCGTAGTCCTCAGTCAATTTTTAAAACAACCTAAAATGAGAGCTGGAAAGTTTACATGTTTCTCTCTCATTATAACGAGAACATCTAGAGAACCAGTAAATTACCATTTTCTGGTACAACATGTAAACTGTAATGCTGTTAAGCTTCTTAACAATAATGTAATGTAAGAAACTGTAATACGAGGCATTTTTTTTAAGTAAGTACCGTTTTGGAATTAAAAAAAAACGTGCAACGATATCGCAATAATTTTATCCTACATGAAAGCCTGTACCTTAATCTACCTTTCTACATAATTTCCGTGAATATTGAGGCACTTGTCATAACGTGGCACCAGTTTTTGAATACCCTCCTCATTAAATTCTGCCGCCTGACTTGTTAACCACTGTATCACAAATGTTTCGACTTCGTTATCGTCTTGAAGACGCTGACCACAGGTGTTTCTTCAAGTGCAGGAACAAATGGTAGTCGCTGGGCGCCAGATCAGGGCTGTATGGAGGATGATCTAGAGATTCCCATTTAAAAGATTTGATGAGATCTTTGGTCCGATTAGCCACATGTGGACGGGCATTGTCATGCAGCAAAACGATACCCTTACTCAACTTGCCACGTCTTTTGTTCTGGATTGCACGACGCAGATTGTTCAATGTCTTACAATAAGACGCTGCATTGATTGTCTCATTACGGGGCAGAAACTCCACTAGCAATACTCCTTTTCTGTCCCAAAAAACTGTGCACATGATTTTCCGGGCAGAAATTGTTTGCTTAAACTTCACTTTTTTGGGTGATGATGAATGTCGCCATTCCATGGATTGTTGTTTCGATTCTGGTGTGACGTAGGCCACCCATGTTTCGTCACCAGTAACAATTTGGTCTAAAAAATCTTCACCTTCATTGTGGTACCGCTCAAGGAAAGTCAATGCACTGCCTAAACGTTGGGTTTTGTGCAAATCCGTCAACATTTTCGGAACCCAACGTGAACACAATTTCCGGTAATTCAAGTTCTCGGTCACAATGCGATACAAAACACTACGAGAATATTGAGGAAAGCAGTCGCACAATGATGAAATTGTAAAGCGTCTGTTTTCTCTCACCTTTTCGTTCACTTTCTGCACCAAATCTTCATTAACGACCGAAGGACGCCCACTCCGTTCTTCATCATGCACATTTGTGCGGCCATCTTTAAATGCTCTCACCCATTTCCTTACCATTCCATCACTCATAATGTTTTGTCCGTAAACTTCACAGATCTCACGATGAATATCGATCGGTTTTACGCACTTTAGCACAATCGGCGGGACTCTTAAACACTCAGTAAACAACGTATACAATGAAGAATCAAACTGTAATGGCGTCAGTGCGTAGACAAGAGATGCGCGGAACGCCGACCGTAGCGCTGCGGCGGCGGAATCGCAAAACGGTACTTACTTAAAAAACATGCCTCGTACTTGCTAAGTAAAGCGAAAGAGTGTAAGCTATTCAAATATAAACAGTAACACTGCAAAATATTCTTTTAAAGCTTCAAATTTGAACCCAAAACTGAGCTCCGTTACGCACGCTTATGGCAACTTGGTTTATTTCGATCCAGGATCATGACGTATCACAGAAAAATGGCCGACACCACGTGCTGACCAAAGAATATCAGTAAACAAGAATGGCCAGTGTTGATAAATTTTGTGGAATGAGTTACAGCGCCATCTGTGAATGTTGTATGTGAACTACATTAATGAAACGACCAGCAGGTGTAGCCGATAAATCAGAAACTCCGAGTCATACAAATGTCATTTATTTTGACGTTTATTACTTGTCTTAATTTTAAAACCTGGTATCTACTTTGCCCACTATTTTACAGGAAATTAAGCAAAAAATCTTTTTAATTTATGTAAGCATGTCTAACTTAACTTTTTTATATTATGCTGACTTTGTACGCAAATGTGTACTTCATAAAAAGTTAAGTCAGAAAGGTTTACTTTAAATAACAACTAATAGGGTTGTTTTCTTCGTTTCATGTAAAATAGTGGCAAAGGAAATGCGAGGTTTTAAAAAACTGCGAATTATTTGAATTGTCGTAAATGTAATTACCAGAAATAAGATTCGAAAACAATGTTTATCTTGCACCATTGTTTATTATTTATAGTGTGGGAACTACTCTTCTATTTAGTTTATTTTGCTCTGGCATTTAAAAGCAATTAGCTAGAAAAGTATTCTCCACATACCACAAATGCTGCTCGAATGGATGTAAGGCTGCGAGACTGCACGTCCAAATTGTTTGTCCGTTTTACCTGTTCTTCACACATGGCACCTTCTCTTGGGAAGTGGTGAAATGTGATATTTGAGTTTGTTAAATATTTATTACTACAGTTCTTTACCGCACAGTTTTTCTGTGTGATACCTTCGGCATTTTCGAAACTAACAATTTTAACACTTTACAAGGTACAAAATTAAAGCAAATGTCTTACCTTCTTCGTATTCAACTTCAATGTCACAATATACTACATACCTGTAACTTTAAACATAAAAATACCACCAAAAAGGTTAACAGGTTGCAAAATAATAATAACTACTCGTATAACATATTAAAATATCGTATAAGTAGGTACGTTGGGAACTTGCGACAATTTTTTGCTAGATATCAAAGCGTGACATCAACTTGATTTGAACATACCTTGATTTAAACGCAATCCCGCGCGCATGTGTTAGCCGTGCTTCACACACAGCACAGAGTGCCATCTATGAATGTTGTATCCATAACAGTAATCGTGTATAGTTGGTTGCAGCAATAGCGTTTACGGTTATCTAATATGAGAGTGTCCACTACCTGGTGCTGACCATTCAGCAATAATATGTATGGAGTGTAGAATAACAACGCTTTATTTGACGTTTCGCTGTAATTGTCACTACGTCATGACTTGACATTATGGTGCTCATACCTCCCAAATATGAATTTTTTTAACGTAAAAGACATGAAAATGCTTTTAATATATTTTAAGTCTGATCAAAACTAAGTTTTGGTAAGACAGTTATGTTAAATTTGCTGACATACCCAGAACGAAAACATTGAATAGACTGGTCAACAATCCTTCGTGAAACCCAGATGGCTCATGTAGAGGCAAATCATTTATATAGTAGAACCGGAAACTGGATTTCAAAAACCCAAGTTGTGAAGTGTTTAATTAGCTATTAACGCTAATTTGGTATATTGTCAAATAATTGAACTTACTCTAAATTCATTTAACTAGATCGTTCCATATTCTAGAATAGAACGTTTACTATTTGTCATTGTGTCATTGCACTTCCCGCTAGCACCGAGTATAATGCTAGTGAAGCATTATGACGTATTAGCGAGTTGGTTATAAATACGCGGATAAATCTARCTTGAATAACTGGGGAATAAGTAATGTAAAAGTAAAACGTTGTCCATCTGGCAGGAGCTAGCCTTTCTAGCACAATGTAAGTAACAAGGTAAACTATTCAATTGCCATACTAATAGATTTCTGTGTGCTACAATTATTAATGTTACCTGTTTTACAGATCTCTATATTAAAAAATAGTTGTATAGAACCTAAGTCGTATCTCTCCTGCCTTTGCCCCTAGTTCTTTTTTCAGGTGATCTCTAGCACAACGGCGCACAACTAAGTCCGAGGGTTGTGACAATATCATACGCAACGATTACTTTTGTGTTATGTATATTTAATACTTTAACCAAAAACATTACATTCTCTGATAGTTAGTAGTTAAATAAGTGGGAGAACTCTATTTTTTCATATCCGTACGCTGCTACCTACAGTTTCGCTACGAGACACTTGTTTCAATAGAATTAAAATGACGCAATTTTGTTGGTACCACTTAATAACCGCAACACAGGTAAATAGGCAGCAGTAGCAGTAGACCGGCAGTCAATAAACCGAGTAATATCAATTCGACAAATGGTGTTAAAATTTTGATCTGCTGGATAAAGTTTCGATTGCTTCCTTTATAATAAGATATTTCTTTTACATGAGGTCCTAAGGCACCATTAAACTATTATTCTTCTACTGCAGCTGCAAAAAGAAAAAGATCTTGAAGATAAAAGAGGGAAGGTTGTATGCGTCGCGTCGTGGTGCCCGTATATTTAACAAGGTAGCTGTACTGTAATACAGGTTCTTAAATAACGTGTAATACGTATCTAAGTACAGCGATATATCCACTTGTTGTTCTTGTTTTGTGTCTGTTTAATGTGGTAGGATTTGCTTCCTTTAACCATCTAAACGTCATGCATTACTGCAAAACCACGTGCAATTAAATGCAAAAATTTCCATTTCTTACGCTTGAAATAAATGACGTCTCATTAGAGTAATTCTCGTGTGCGGTTGTTTTTGCTTGACGATACGTGAAATACACAATGAATCATAGTGGGTACGGGTTGTTTGGATATGTTGTGCAGTGGTTAGTAACAAATGCTTACATGGCATTAGGGAATGAAAACAATAAGATTTGGAGTCATTGTAATATTAAGTGCGTGTGAAACTTTTGAGCAAAATTTTTAACAAGCGTTTAATAGTTAGTACAGTTAGATAAAATGTTCGTGAGTATTTCATGATTTTAATAATTGCGCAAGAATTAAGAAAAAAATATAAATATGGGTAAGCTGAGCATCAACATCTTTAGGAAACGTCTTTGTAGGGATGCTATTGTATTGTATCGGTGTTCTCGCCAACAAGCGCAATATCATCTGCTGCTGCAGTCTGCACACCCACGTATAATTAAACTAAGGGATGTGCTGATTTTTCTTTATAAGCTACCATCAGCTACGATGGGGTTTGCGTTTCTTTTTTTTTTAATTTTGTGCGCTATTTTCATCACGTTCATTTACTTGAGGGAGTCGATTGTTTCATAAGTAAATTAACTTTTACAAAGAATAGATCTTTCGAAGTAAGTTTCTTAATAAAGTTTTTTCCTTTAGTTTATACATTTTATCCTTGTTCTAAAAATTGTAATATCTATATACATTGTCAACATATTTCTTAATTGGGAGTTAATACTTAGATGAAATTCAACAAGATTGTTAAATTATTTATATTGCAACAATGTGTGACCTAGGCATTTTAAGTATCACTGGACTATTCACCGAATAGCGGACGTTTTCACTGATAATTCAGGGCTTCTATAAATTATTCATGCAACGCGGCCGGCGTTGATTACTGAATTCTTTGTGCCGCCTTTTTATAACTGCTGCCAAGCTACAATATGCACGGCGATAGTACTGAAGGTTGCAGATCAGTGTCACCCCACAGCTTCCGAAATTTGACCTTTCTACAACCTTAGAGTTAATTATCCCACAAAACACTACAGAATATGTTGAAAATATACACTACCAGGCGTTTTCTAGTATTAAAATATACCAAATAATTCAAATCGACAGATGACAAGTATACGTCACTTTCCTGAGAGGCGGCAAATTGATTTAATCGATAACTTCCATAACCGCCCTCGATGCATGAATCAGAAATCCTGTACTTTTAGAGGACAAATAGGTGCCATATGTCTTGGTTATTCAGTCGAATTTCGTAACTCATGAGTACGGACAATTACGGATAACTTCACTAAGGAAACGATTTTTTTGCTATCTGTGGCATTACAAAAATGGGTCTCTGGTTCAGATCTGTCCGGTAGATAGTCTTACAGTCTTATGAAAAAGTTGACTTAATAAATCATTATTTTCTAATTTAAAACGATATAGATGCTGTTTTCGTATTGAAAATGTTGCATCGTTATTTATATAGTTGAAAAAGACGACAAAGGAAAAAACGGCATTACTTTCCAGAAGGAAGAATATAATAAATACTAGTTTCATATGTGATTCTTCCTTTTTTTGTCATCTTATTCAGAATGAAGCAGATATAATGATCATGCGATAGGAGGACGTGACATATGAATATTTAATATAAACTCTCAATATGCTCTGCGCAGTTACAACACGAAATTGGTTAGGCGCTCTATTGTTTAAATTAAGTACTGTTTCACAAGTTTCATGAACCTTTTAAATGTATTTCAATAGTTTTCAGTTTTGCTAAATTCGTTGTTTAACATTTTACTTGACTAAATTTAAAATCGCTTAGAGCAGACAGATAAATAAATGTGCGGTAGTATATAAGCTTCTTAGTTGTATTACGACATGTGTTCTTATAATAGTAATAATAATAATAATACTTAATAATAATAATATTAATAATGTTTATTAATATCAGTGACATATTACATAATTTGTACACATAACACTACAAAACAGTCAAAAAAACACAGATTAAAGTTACAGAAAAACATTTTTTGAAAACTCATTCAGTGAATAGAGTTATGCGTCGACAAGTTTTACTTTAATTTATATTTTAAATAGGATAGTAGGCATTTTTTTATATTTAGATGGCAAAGAATCGTAAAATCTAAGGCATTGATWAGAMCATCCGCTCTCAAGTAGAGCTGTTCTGTGTAMTGAGTAAGTATAGGTATTAACTTTACGTGTTACCTTAAAGTTTTTAGTTTCAAAATTTTTTAACATGTTTTTGTGTTGTTGTACAAAGCAAACGTACTCATATATGTACAAGCTTATAACAGTAGGAAGTTTGTTTTTTAAAAATTCCTTTACATGAATCAAGTGGTTTCAAATTATCCATTATTCTTATCGCCCTTTTTTGCAACACAAAAATTTCATTGTTATATGTTAATCTCCCTCAAAAAATTTCATGATGTTATGAAAATTTCCATTGTAAGCACTTAGTAAAGTAGTTTTGTCAACTACCTTGTTTAATTGCTTCAGTAGATAGCAAGCAGTACTCAGTTTCTTGATTAATATATCAAGTTGGGAATTCCATGTTACGTTATCATCCAAAGTGATGCCTAAAAATTTTATATTACTATCCAATTTTACAGTAGTGTTAATCGAATTATCGYTAATAATTTTACTTTTATTATTATAAAACAACATATACTTAGTTTTGTCCAAGTTTAAGCATAACTTATGCATCTGAAACCAATTTTGCAAACTTGAGGTGAGATTAACTGCGTTTTCAACAACTTCTTTTTTCGTGCTAGCTGAAATTAGAAGACTGGTATCATCAGCATAATTTACAATTTTTGTAGAGGTGTATATCTATACCATAATTTTATACTTATGACAATAAATTGAATGGTTCGTGTTTGGAGTTTTATTACATGTAGTTACAGTGTGCTTACTGATTAAAAAATCGTACACTTAATATGGAGTGCCGCCTGTCGATAATCCGTAAAAATTTGAATTCGCTGGCAAAAACAAGAACGCTACAGAATCTTTTGTTCGGTATCTTTAGTGGAGTTATCCATACCCATGAGTCTCTGTTATGCTGAATAGCAAATGTATTGGCGATTGGGCAAAAGCAATTATAAAACATTTGGTTTTTTTATTGCTGCTAGACTAAGGCAGAATTACAAAAATAGGTTGTTTTCATTACATTCTTATGAGGACACATTAGTAGATTCAAGGACCGATAAACTAGATAAGTCGCAAAAAAATTTATATACATATACATCGCCTGAATGGAAAAACAGAAAAAAAGGGAGTTACCGAATAGTTACATAGAAGTTAGGAGCAAAGTACTACTGAAGCCTTGTTATCTTTGTAGCGACCTTAATAATGCTAGATTTAATAATGAAATCTTCGGGACCAACTAAATTCTCTCACAGATGCAGAAACTAGATGTGAAGAGTAAAAAATATATTTTTTTAAAATTAAATCACAATATTTTTTATATTACCGTTGATATTGTTAGAGAGTATCCTTACGGACATGTAAACGCATACTAGTTGACTGTACTAGTGACTGTGCATGTGTGTATGTACAGGAAATGTATAGTCACTGACTGTACTAAGCTGTGGGTTGTAGGTTTCATGTCAAAAAAGGAAGAGAAACATTGTCGAATTCACAATATTGCTTCAATGATTTTCAAAATAAGATAGTTGTCTAAAGTTGCCTTAAAGTATTTATTTAGAAAGTATATTACTTTCATAAGTAAAGCCTTCAGCGGTAAGGCACATGCCATAAAGCATTTTTTGAATTAGGCGATTTTATTTTTTTAATGGCAGTTGGTAGAAGGCAGTCTTTCAGTGCTCCATACCTCACTCCATCGTATAAGTATTTTTAACATGAAGTAACCAGAAATGTTAAACTAAGTATTTTTTTTTCTTATAGCAACATGTTATACACTTCTGACAAACCACGCTCAGATGACTGCTATACAAGTGTGTAATATAATTATTGTAATCAGATCAACTGACACGCATATGTTGTGCAAACATTTTTGTTTTTCCTGTATCATAAACAAAGTCGAGCGCACCAGTGTTTCTATGCTTCGCAGAGGATGTAATAGTTCGCACCTATCTGACAACGATGAATAGAGATGTAGTCAGAGCGCGTTAACTGTGTCGCTAATTTATTTGCATTTCTCATATGCTAATTTTATGGCACATAACGTTAATGCGCATCCGATTATGTATTGAGAGAGCAGTGTGTGTTGTTCCACTTCAACGGGTTAAAGTCGTAAAGATGTTTTGATTTTCTGTTTATAGTTGGTGTATCTTTACGTGAAATGGAGCAATGATAGATGGCTATCTAATATTGATATATAGGAAATTTTTGGAAAACAGCGCACCTTAAATTACGGGATCCTGATAATTTAAAATGTCCAAACCCTTTGTTTTCAGATAAGTTTTTAATGGATAGCGAGGTAGACAATCCTTCAAAAACTTTAAATAGAACGACACATCCTAAGACGCAAACATGTTTTTTTTTTTTAAATTTGAACAATTTTTTAAATCTCGAGATTGTCTAAGGCTCATTAAAATTTTCACAATTGTTATTCTGTACACTCTTGTTCAAATTGTAAACAAGACTAGACTCTTCAATCAAAAAATAGTTTAATTGCGAAATTTAAAGAAACGGGCTGTCACAAACAAAAAACGTGCCCGTGAGCGTTCTATTCGAAATGACGTTGTTGAAGTTGCTGTTTCTATATAACACAAAAATTTAAAAAAAATCGTACGAGCAGGGTTCAAAATAGGTTTTTTGGAAATATTTCGAAAATGTCAAAATTTTGGATAAATTTTCTAAGACACTTTTAGTGAGAAATTTTATTTCCTATCTGATGGTATTTTCATTTTTTGAATATATTAAATACATTCGAAGATATTTAGGAAAAACCGTTTTCTTTAAGTGACGCTTTTTTGCTATCTTCTAAACAGTTTGTTGCACCGAAAATTTATAAAAGCGAATAACACTCGCAGTTATACTACTAATCACATACTAAACTGAAATAAAATAAAAAATAAAAATTTGCAAAAAGGGTAGTTACCCCCCAATTTTGCCCCTTTCCTGATACCCTACTCACCCCACAAACAATAGGTCGCTTTGGGTAGTTGAGATTCATACGTTTGCCAAATTTCAAGTTCATATATTAAGTCTTTCGAAAGTTCTTGTGTCCACAAGCAAAACCACAGACACACACGCAGACACAGACAAGAAATTTTTTTGCTCAAATTTTGTTTTCTTTTGCGTTTTCGACCATTTTAAAGCGAATGAGCAAATAAAAATTTTTGAAAATTTTTTTCGCTATACAATATTTTCCATCCGTTGGATGTGGAAGTAATTAACAGACAATGATCCCGATCGATGTCTACAATTTTAAAGGTAATGGGTAATGACCTAGGCTTACGTTGCAACATTTGTTTCTCTGATTGTGGTATGTTTATGTTTAACTGTGAAGTGAACTGTGCAGTCATATAAAACCAGACATTTTCAGTGAAAGTCATACCAAAATGCCTCAAAAATTGAACATTTCGGGAGGCATTCTGGGTAACGACGCTATCGGACCGCTTTTTTAAGGCAATTTGAATGGTGATAGCTATTTGTAGCTATTAAAAGTCCTTATTGATTTCTTAATTACTCAAGCATTGGAAGAAGACCTAAATTTTCAATTTTCATACGCGAACGTATGTGATTGTCTCGTCGCTTGTTTGTGGTTTTGCAAACATTTAACATTTCATCCAACCTTTAGTGAGTGTAGTTTATAATAAAAGAACTTGTGTAAGTTGGCGTACTCACCCATCCAACGAAAGTTGTTTATGTATATAGGAACTTGGGTATTTCAAAACGGTGAAGCATATAACTACTGCATGAACCAAGACACGGRTCCATGAGTGGTTGGAGATGCGTGGCATCCTCGTGACCAGCACTTTACTTAAGGCCAAGCTGCTGGCTTTGGTCAAAGAACATGTTTCGGCTAAGCAATATGTAGTAGATGAGTACCTACCTTATTAGAGAGCGCAAGCTGCTTTGCCTGGCGCCATACCACTAGCAGACAATGATATTTAGCTAATCTGCGCACAGGTAAGACAACGGGTTAATTGTTGTTTGTACCGTAAGCTGATGGAATGTTGTTCATAGGCAAAACAATATTATGATAAACACATTGGCGAAGAGGGCAATGCCAAAGCAGATGTGTTGGCCATGAGGGCGCTTGCACTGAAGGAGTGCACCCCCGAACGCTGATGTCCAAGGAACTGCTTAACTCTCGGTACCAACAACTGGTGCGAATAATCGATGAAGTATCACCGCTGAGGAAGATGACAGCGACTCTGATTTCGGAGATATTGAAAATGTGGACTAATAAACAGCGTAAGAATTGAAAAGGTTTAAAAATTAAAATTGTGTGATATAATATCTGCGCCTTACACATGTGCCACCAGCAGCATATATCATGTATAAAATATAGCCCACTAAAAAGCACGCCACTGAATAAATCTGACTGTGACGTTCAATCCATTTGCACCATGCATACCAGATAAAACTTTAAATTTTTGACGAAAGGCTCACCATAATCCATGAGGATTATACCTCCATCTATAACATAGTATAATTATGAAGGTAATGATCTAACAAGTGAGTTGCACATTGTAGCACAGCAGCAGACGGCTATGATTGTAGCCGTATTTATAAATTAAATGTTGGTACCTCAAATGCTGCTATAATTAATAGATAGTTTAGATATTTAAATTAACCAAGCTAATATAGCACAAACCAGTTTTATTTTGGTCATGTAAATGAAAAATATTTGTTGTATAGGAAACTCTCACACAGCTTGAAGTATAGAAATCTAGGATGAAGTACATATGACAGGCTAGTAGCCCACGGCTACTGACAAGTATCGGAAATATAGTGAAATGTGAAAGGTTGTAAATTCCGTGGTAGTGAACCAGTCTCTTGAAGTTTCAATGAAGATAAATTTATTGTTTAGGTAAGTCTTTCTACTTGTAGATCTCTACTGTACTTAAAATGCCGCTAAACAAAGAATGTATAAAATGCAGCGATGGAAATAGTACTTAGGGAAGGATGTTGAGGTATTTTAGAAAAGATTTGGTATAATATCTTTTATAGTTAAAGAGTTCATATAAAATAGCTTATAGTTAACACCTTTAATTGGAATGCTATAAAATTAAGGTACTGTGTGCAAATATTTGGTTGACCTTTTTATACGTGTTATGTCGTGAATAATCTCCACTATAAATTAGTAGACTAATCTCACTACAATTGCTGTTGCAGGATAGTTAAAATAAAACTCCAGGCTAAACACATCCTTTTACTTGCCACTCCCAAACCATATTGATGCCGTTTTACAAAAAGCTCACAAAAAGTTATCGTTCCCGCGACCTTATTACCATATCATATACGGAACACCTCCCTCCTTAAATTTTACAATAATTTACAATATTAAGTTACAAATTAAATTTAGTAAGTACAATATTTTTTACAGTATAAATAAAAATATAAATAAAAGAGTTTAWATTAACTTTTTACAATTTTTACARCTGTTTTATAACATAACTAAAATGATTCATATTGTAATCTATCTGGTATTTTGATTACACGTTTAGGTCTAACACTGCCTATATTTACATGAACATTATCCTGATCCATCGACTCTTCCCCAGGAGTATTTACAGACGTTAATCTAGAACTACCTCTTAGTTGATTGACATGGCGTTTAATTACTAGATTTTCTTCTATTAATTTTACTAAATACACATTTTTCCCTATTTTATTAACTATTATGCCATTACGCCAGAATGTTGAATTATTTCTGTAACAACGAACCAAGACTTTCCTTCCGGACTTATACATTGTTCTTCTCGCTCCGTGAAAATTTTTAATTTGTTTATTTTGTTGCTGAAACACTCTGTGTTTTACCACATTATTCGAAGGAGATAGCAAACTGAATCGATTAGCCACTTTATGCCTGAACATGAGCTCCACAGGTGCAACACCCGTAGTAGAATGAGGTGAATTTCGATAATCAAAAAGAAAATTACTCAACACATAATCGATATCAGCATCCTTATTCGCGTACAACACTTTCTTTAACCCGTTTTTTACAATTTTAACGGTAGCTTCAGCAGCCCCATTGGATTGGGCGTGATAAGGGGGAGTTAAAATATGTCGTATTCCATTATTTTCCAGAAATGCTGCAAACTCCTCGGATTTGAAAACTGTTGCATTATCAGACACTAAAATTCTTGGCAAACCAAATCGAGCAAATATATCCCTTAAAATTTTTATAGTTGCATGAGATGTGGAGGATTTTGTGCAGTACGTTTCCACCCACTTAGAATGAGCATCTACTAGTACTAAAAACATTTTGTTCAAAAATGGTCCGCAATAATCGATGTGAACTCTCTCAAACGCTTTTTCAGGCCATGGCCACGGCGTTAATAAAGCTTTTGGAGGATTTTGACTGTGCATAGCACATGAATTGCAATTTTTAATAAAATGTTCGATATCGGAGTCAATTTTTGGCCACCAAAAATAACTTCTCGCGATACCTTTCATTTTCATCATACCTAAATGAGATGCAGAATGTATTTGCTTTAATACTTCCAATTGTAGGGTTTTAGGTATAACAATTCTATTATTCCAAACTAAACAACCACCCTCAATTGACAATTCGTATCTTTTATCGAAGTAAGCTTTGTATTGATCCAATTTTTTAACAAATTCTGGCCATATACCTGAACTAACAAAACAGATAACCTTCTTTAAGAATTTATCTTTCTTAGTTGCTATTTGAACATCGTTAAATCGAATTTGATATTCGCTTGCATCGTGAAAATAATTAATAAGATCTGCATCTTCAATTTCCATTTTTCGTTCCTCCCTAAGAGGTAAACGCGACAAACAATCAGCCTTATTCGCATCAGACTTAATATATTCGATAGTGTAATTATAATTTGATAAAATGAGTGCCCATCTGCGTAATCGATTTGCCGTAAATTCTGGTATGCCCTTTGTAGGACTAAAAATAGTTATTAACGGCTTATGATCCGTTGATAAAATAAACATGTTTCCATATAAATACTGATGAAATTTGTATAAGCCATACACAATAGCCAGTGCCTCCTTTTCAATTTGTGAATACTGTGTTTCCGCTTTTGTTAACGTGCGCGAACTATATGCTATTGGTTTCTCTACCTGATTCTCAAATACGTGACACAGTATAGCTCCTACCCCGTAAGATGAAGCATCCACTATTAATTTTATAGGAACGTTTGGCTGAAAATGAACCAGCACGTCCTTAGATGYTAATTTCTGCTTCGCCAACTCGAAAGCTTGCTGACAATCTTTTGACCAAGTGAATTTAACTGATTTTTTTAATAGCTGATATAAAGGATGTAACAGTGTTGCCATATCTTTAATAAATTTCCCGTAATAATTTAATAAACCCAAAAAAGATTTCAACTGAGTTACGTTAGTTGGAACAGGAGCCTTTTTAATGGCTTCAATTTTGTCTTTACATGGATGAATACCTTCTTTGGAAATTGTATAACCTAAATATGATATTTCCTTTTGAAACAGTTTACATTTTTCCTGAGATATTTTAAATCCTGACTCTTGTAAAATGTTTAAAACCTGCTCCAACCGTTCGAGATGTTCAGCACGCGATTTTCCCGTAATTACAATATCGTCAATGAAACAAACTACTCCCTCTAAATTTTGAAATAAACTTTCCATAATTTTTTGAAAAATTGCTGGCCCTGAAGAAACGCCAAAGGGTAGTCTGTTATAAGAAAAAAAACCTTTATGTGTTGCAATAGTAACCAATCGTTTTGAATTATCATTCAACAAAACTTGCTGATACGCATTTTTTAAATCTAACTTACTAAATTCTATCCCCCCTGCCAATTTCGCAAATAACTCCTCCGGACGTGGTAAGGGATACTGATAGACGATTAAGTGTGGATTAATAGTGGTCTTGAAATCACCACAAATGCGAATTTGTCCATCTGGTTTGATAACTGGTACTACTGGTGCTGCCCATTCAGGATATTCAACCGGGAAGATGACCTTTTGATCTAGCAATCGATTCAATTCGTTTTCCACCTTCTCCTTTAGAGCGTATGGTAATGGCCTGGCCCTGCAAAGTTTTGGCACAACATTAGTGTCCTTTAACATTAGTGTTGCTTTAGATTTATTAAACGTACCTAAACCAGGACTAAATAGTTCCTTGTACTTTTCCAATAACTGATTGTTAAGATTTTCCTCGCAGTAATTAATCTCTGTCAAGCCTAAATTATAAAGTGATAAAAAATCACGACCTAAAATCGGTGGTCCACCATCTTTGATAACATAAAATGTTAATTGCTTACAGACTTCTTTAAATACAATATCTAATTTTATAGATCCCACTGGTTTAATTTTGCAGCCATTGTACAAATAAAAAATACGATTGGTTTCGCAAATGGGAATTTGTGAAAAATTTTTCAAGTAAAACTGCTCTGAAAAACAGGAACAAGAGGCCCCAGTGTCTAGTTGAAAACACAAATCTTTTTCATTTACTTTTAACACAATTTTTAAACCCTCTTGTTCTTTTGTAATTTTATCCCCTAAGTTGAATAACGTATTTTCACCATTAACAAAGTTAATTTCATTGTCCTCATTACTTAAATAATAATTTCTTAATTGTTTATTTCCACCGGGTTTCCGTGGTTGATAAACATTTGTTTTCTGATTACACACCGTAGCGATGTGACCTTTCCTGTTGCAAACGTGACAAATGCTAGAACGATACATACACTTATCACCTGTATGACCTTTCCATCCACAAACCGTACACCACACCTTCGGAAGATTCCTCGATGAGGATGGTGATGACGTATGTCGCTCTTCCAACTTGCGTGCCCCGCTGCTGCCAGGATGACCCTTGGATGATKACGCAGGCCGCTCTGTTGCCCTGCGCACTTGGTAGATTGGCTCTTCTTTGATTCTCAATGAACGACCATCCGCTTCGGAATTTTTCAAGGCTGCTTCTTTGCTGGATGCAATTCGAATTGCGTTTTCGAAACTTATCTCGTGTGATTCTTCAAATAGTCGATCCATGATTTTTCCTTTCTGTAGGCCCATTACAAAACGATCTCTTAAGAATACGTCGATTTCATTTCCAAATTTGCAATTAATTGCCAGACTACGTACTCGTGCCGCCCATTCATTTATAGATTCGCTTGCCCGTTGATAAGCTTCATAAAATTTGTGTCGTTCGGCGAAAACCGACACTTGCGTCACAAAATGAGTATCGAAAATGAATAACAGTTGATCAAATGTCTTTTCTTCAGGTTTATTTGGCACACACAGATTAAATATTAATCTGTAGGAATTTTCCGATAGCAAATTCAAGAAAATGGCGCGCTTCTTTTCCTCATCGGTTACGCCGTTAGCATTGAAGTAATTCTTCAATCGCGGGACAAAAATCGCCCAATCATCGCTAACTGCATCGAATTCTCTTAAATGCCCAATTAAACCTGAATTGCTGGTTGCACTTGCCTGCGTTGGATTCGGCATTTCACACGTGGTTCTTCTTTCTTCCAGTTAATGCTTTAGAAATACCTCGTCGCCACTTGTTATGTCGTGAATAATCTCCACTATAAATTAGTAGACTAATCTCACTACAATTGCTGTTGCAGGATAGTTAAAATAAAACTCCAGGCTAAACACATCCTTTTACTTGCCACTCCCAAACCATATTGATGCCGTTTTACAAAAAGCTCACAAAAAGTTATCGTTCCCGCGACCTTATTACCATATCATATACGGAACAATACGCTTTTAACTTACCTTAAGAATCAATTTGGGTAGATAGGTACCATTAAATTACTAGGCTTGTATTATCCAGTTAGATCCTACTAAAATATTTTAGAATTGAAAATTACTTACCTGGTCTATAACCTTTCGTTTATCTTGTACCTATGACATTTKTTTATGAATAGACACATACTAACAAGTAACAACCAAAGCAAACGGATCGGATCCTCAGATGATAGGTATATTTTTCCCAAATAGCAAAATAAATAAAAAACAGTTTTTTAAGATAAAGGTGGAATCTTTTTTATGAGAATAGTAAATGATGATTATTGAACTATGTATCCTACCAGATATCGGAACCAGACTAAAACTACAGGAAGGTCTTGTACAGTTAATCATGAAATTGGAGTTATTATGATATTCAGGATTTATATTTGCTTGTTAATTAAAGTATTTCTAGAATGTTAAGGGTAGGTATATATGTATTGTGCATGATTTAGATAATTAATGCAGAAATAATATTGTGTAGATTTTATTGGGTTGTAATGTTAGAATTATTTATTCTCGCATAATATAACATTTCCGACTGTTCTTTTTTGTAATTAAAATAGTTTGTGCCCATCCGCATCTATTAAAACTTCTACATAAAATAAACAAGAAATTTAAAATGAAAGACCATTTGGTTTTAATGTAACATATTATAATAGCATTAAGGTAAAAGGACATGAATGTGACATAAAACTTTGCTAGCGTTTTAAATTACCTGTTTTTTTTCATTAGAAATACATCTATAATAAATTGTTATTTGCATGTCCTTTTTTTGGGTGTGAGACCGTTCTACAATATCTGTGCATGATTCTTTTCTATCTGTAGTTTCCTTTTGTCCTCGTTTACACATTCAAATCATCTTATCTTCGGTTTGCCTTTTCTTCTTGTGCCCTTCATTATTGTTGCCAGCATATGCTCTCAAGCTTTATTTCCCACACAAGAAGCTTTTTCTTCTTTTGTGTTCAGGACCCCTGTCTCACTTGCATATATAACAGTGAACCTAATTGCTGCTTCGTTCAGATGTCCCCTATATATCTCCCTTTGTCATATTGGCTTCTATTTCCTGCTTTTTGGTAACAGCTCTCTGTTATCCCGACGCCCAAAAATAAGAAACTGTGCACAATCTCAAATTTCATCTTTCTCTCTCCTTCATATCACTGTACATTTAAATCAAAACGATCTCCCCTCATKTATTCCTATAAGAAAAAAATCGAGTAAAATCTTGAAACAGGTCGATTTTATTTCGGAAGGCACATGGTGTGGCGCAAAATTTTGCTACTGGTAGCTCTAACCATTAATTTTTGAATAGAAAAGTGGAGTCGAGTAATACCTCATTTTGAACAGCTTCCTAACCCTTTTTAAATGTATATGAGGAAGACGATAAACCATGTCGAAAAATTTAATTTTTAGCAAGAGCTGTTTGTGAGATAAGACATAATAGTTTCAATTGATTAAATTTTCCATATAAAATATACTGTTGCGACTCAAATGCTTGCCTGAAGTTTCTGAAGACCTGTGAGCATTCAAACACAATTATTTAACGTAATTACCTCAAGAATGTTGGAAATTGTCATCAACGAATGGCCTAACAGGACCAGCATAATGAGGAAGTGCCTCGTTCTGCTAGGAAACTAGTTGATTATCATTCAGCTCCTCATCTTGTACCATGTCAATGATATGGGCATAGATTACTGTGTCTAGCATATTGAAATAAAGCTGACCATTGAGATTTTCCTCAATACAGACAGGACTAACGATATAATCATCTAATATCCTAGCCTTTTGGATACTGATTGTGTATTTTACGCAATAAGTATAAGGATGTAACATTGCCCCTTTAAGAAAAACCAGAATGATCTGAAATTTAAATAGTGTAAAAGAAACGTTGATTATTGTTGATGTGTTCCCTAAAGTTTCAACAGAATCGTTTTCGTTTAATTCATGCATCAAGTGAATTTTGCAAGGACGAAACTTACGTTTGTGGAGAATCCTGAAGACTGATGACATGATGATTCCAGAAACTGGCGATATCTTTCGAACGGACGCAATTCACTGAAGCTACAAGCAGCAGCTTAAGTTAATTTTTAAATAAATAATATCTACACGTTCTTGTACTATAAACACAATTCTGGGGTGTATTTTTAACGTTAGTTTGTAATCAAATACAAAATTGAAACTGGCAATGCAATGCAGATTATTCAGAAAGACAGTTTAATTTTTACGGTGTAAAAAAGTAAGCAAAGTGCAAAACGCGATACCGCTTCAGTTGTTTCAGTTCTTAACGTACTAGAGATACAATGATGCGCTTTCGTTTTCTTAAAATAACAAAATCTATCATCTGCACCCAAATTAAAAAAAACAATTAATTGGGTGATTTGAACTTCTAGAATGGTAAAATTTCGAACTTAAAATGTTTTAACATTCCCTGGAAAAGAATTAAGAAATGGTAGTCTTATATCACAAGATGTCTTCTTCCAAAATAAAATCGATCTATATTTCAGGATTTTACTCGAATGTCTCCCATAGGAATTGAAGGTAGATCTTTTTCATTTTCATTCGTTTATATTAACACGCAAACCTGCTATTTTTGTCTATTTGATATTATTCCAAATACAAATTGCAGCTGATTCTTTGCTATTGCTGATAGAATAATATCGTCAGCATAGGTTGTATATTAGTGGCGTGGCATGCTGATTTCCTAGATGCAATCGCTAGGCGTTAGATAAATTCTCGTCGGGATCACGATAAAGGCAAAAAATGTCAAAATGAATTTGTATATAAGCTCAACACGTCTAGTTTTTCGAGTAAAAATGTTTAAGCGGGAAGGAAAATGATAACTACCCACTACAATGTTCATGCAACCCAATGCAATCGTTTGCTCTGGCAATTACACTACAGCTTCAGAGCGCGCAGCATTTGAGACGTGAGTAGAGGAGGTAAGGTCGCTCGACAAGCCGCTGTAAATAATATAACAGTGATTATGTGTAACCACATATTAATCGCATGTGCTTTGATTGAGAAATTGTGCGGACTTATAAATAGGACCCGGTCAAAAACCCAAAAGTCCAAAACTATTTGATTTCATTTGTTTTTCTTTGTACGACTTAGGACAAAAAGTTTTATCGTTTGCTGCTGCAATCGGCGATTATAGCGTTTACACGACACTATTGTACATTGATTGCCCTTTATGAATAATATTGTGTCCTCCCTGTTTATTCTACTGTACCTTACTAACGGCTAAAAGAGTCCGCTTGTTAAAACAGACTATTAAAATAGCCTTTCCACTTTGATCATAATAAGACTAAATTTATCTGAATTTTTGTCCTTACCTTTTGCATTATTACATAACAGCTGAGTAACGTTCATTTAGCCTAATTTAAATTCCACAATGGCGTATACAAGAATTTATTACGTTAGTTTAGGCTAAATACCGACACTCTATTTCAATGAACTTATTCCATTAACTTACTGCCCATTTTTTTTCAAGGATTAGGTGATTTGAAATTGTTTACTTGTTTATTCCTGCAGTACAGCAGGTATTTAGCTAGCGAACTGTAAGACATATCAAACACCTAAGTACTTTGTAAGCATTCCTAGTAATGGATAAGATGATTTTCTAGGAGTTTGCTAGTTGCGCTTGACAAAGAAAAGCTATAATGAAGTATACATATAGTCAAACTAACAGAATTCTTTATGTGAAGATTAGTATAATAGGAACAAATATGTTCAGCATAAACAAGCAGAATTATTTCAAATTATGAATATTATAAACACAAACAAAACACTTGACCCGTTTCGAATACGCGACACTGTAAACAGTACTTTGTCTAGCTGACATTAAATTTTGTTCACTATTTTGACTGAAGTATTTACTCAGGTACAAATCCGTCTAAATTTACTTAATATTAGTAGTATTCATTGCTTTTGCAGACGTTGACAAATGAACCATGCTGCTAGAACAACCAGTTTCGATTTTTTATCAACTGAAAACTAGCCATATAAATTAGGATAGCGCATCCGGAATTAGGAGACTGTGACAATAATCGCCGATCGGCTTTTTTCTGTATAGTTTTCGATGTACGTAAATCATTGTTAGCGTCCGATATCCACGATACGGCTAGAAGCGAACGTAGGAATGCGACATTACACCACGAACCCACACAAATAGATTAATAAATTACCTTGTCCCAGCACTACACAGAATGAGGTTTTGTGTTGTACCACACTGCAGTTACTTAAGGAACAAAAACTATTAGACTTTTAGAATTAATTATTTAAAAAAAAACAATCCACACTTTTTCCAGGCCAATAACATTTTTACAACAAATTTCCCCACTACCCCTGTACGATCAAAGTCCGCATACCACCACCAAGTTTTCATTTTGTTTGTTTTGTTAGTTTGGTGGAGTTACAGTCGTCAACAACACGTACCTAACAATCCTTTACCTTTGAAACTATTCTTTTTTTGAGTTTTGGGGAGATCAAGCAATTCTGCTCCTCAAGTTTGTTCATCCCAAATCAATTCTTTTGTGTAAGGTAGTTAGTAAGTTATAATTATTTATAAGCAATAAATAATACTTTGTAAGCAATCTTTTCAAAATCTTAAGTTAAGGGCTACCCGAGAATTAGAATGTGGATAACCGCTTACCTTAGTGTATATAAGGGACAAACAACTATCAGAACTAGGCAATTATTGTTCCACAAAAGTGATGCAAGAATCTCGTCTGAACATATCACTGTTCGTGTAATGGAGAAATCTTCCACTGTTTGGATTGTTATTAACCCTTTGGTCGACCCACGTTTGGGGTGCTTATTTACCCCGTCCAATTCGGAATACTCAAACAGTTGTAAACTATGTAAAGTTTAGAGAAAATATACAATGTTCTCGTGGGAAAAATCAATGTTCGCAGAAATAACGTTTTGAAACTGCGTAACAGCTTCGGCTCTTGAGAAATTTAGAGTCAGTGAGGAGCCCTGTCCTTTGCTATTCTTCTAGCTTCGTACCAGGTGAGGTTTCTCTTCCTCAAGGCCTCGGCCACTGTCATGTTCCATGTCTTCTGCGGTCTTCCTCTTCCTTTATTTCTTTATACTTTTGCCTCCCACACTAGTTTTGCTGGTCTTTCCTCGTTCATTCTCACCAAGTGCCCGAACCACTTTTATTTATCCTCTTCCATAGTTTGTTTAATCGATTCTATTTCCAGTTCTTCTCTGATTATGTCGTTTCTTATTCTGTCCATTCTAGTCACCCCTTTAACACGCCTCAAGTATTTTATGTCTGCTGCCTGCAGTCTAATTAAAAGTCTATCACTTAATACCCAACTTTCACTACCATATGTCAGTATTGGTCTATAAATGGTCTTGTACACCGTCATTTTTGTCTTCTCACTTACTTCCTTTTTACTTATTAACGCTCTGTTTAGTGAGTGGTACACCTTTGTTGCACTAAAGATTCTTTCATTTATTTCTTCATCCATACTTCCATTGTTTTGTATTGTAACTCCTAGGTACTTAAAACTTTTAACCTATTTGTTTCCCATTTATTGTTATGTCTATCTTTTTGTTCTCTTTTCCTATGACCATTGTTTTAGTCTTGCTTGCATTTATTAACATTTATTTATTAACATTTTCTGCACAGATCATCAGGTCATCTACAAATGCGCATTCTGCTAGCTTTATCACCTTTAATTTTCTATACCCTAATTTGACTTCATTGGCCTTGTTGTGTAGTTCCCACAATGTATCGATGATGATGATAAACAGTGTTGGGCTTAACACCCCCCCTTGCCTTAATTCATCCACTACTTGAAAATTTTTTGTGTCACTGTATAAACTCTCTATGCTTTTTCTGAGCTTATTATTTATACCTCTTTTTTTCATACTTGCCCGGACCACTTTTCTAGGGATGTTATCAAATAACGTTTTGAAACTGCGTAACAGCTTCGGCTCTTGAGAAATTTAGAGTCAGTGAGGACCATTGCTTCATATTATGGAAGACCATGGCGAGTATATTTAATTTTAACTATTTAAATTTACTTAGATGTTAATACCCTTCAACATGTCACCACAAGGGAATATTAAATAATTTATATAAAGTATAATATTGCAATCTCACATCGATTGAGTTTTCTTTGTAACCTGGTTTTTAGCAACTAACATAGGAAAATAGAGCTTTTTGATCTTTTCAATTCGTGCAGCAATTTATTTTGCATAAATGGTTTATGTCTGCATTTTCGACATCCATTAAAATTTTAGAGGTTCCTGTAGTTGTACTGAGTATTCATATATCAAAATCTGCGATTGCATGCAGGTGCAGATATTCACGCAAATTGCTTACGAGTTGGGATTTTAATTGCCCGTGTATGGAATGCATTTACAGTATCAGATTGTGCACTAATCGTCCAGCTAATCATTAAAATTAACGATTCCATGTTTAAAGCTCGTGAATATATGGAATATCTACGTTTTTAAATCTGTAATCGATACAGGGTAAAATAATACCGGACAGGTAAAAATACTGTGTATGATTAGCGGTGATACTTTTGCGTAACTTTAACCGCAAACTTGTTGAACGTGTTGTCGTGGTACTGATGGTAATAAACACATGCAATTTATGGATATTTCCGCTGTATCATTTGCGTGACACCACGGTTCTTAGAGAAGGAGTCACCGCACTTTTTTAAACGTTGTCTTTAGATTCGCATATGGTCCTTGATCTTCGTGGTATCTAACATAGAAAATATAATAATAAATCACCTACGGAAAGACTGCATCTAAAATGTCGTACAAACTGCCAAAAACATAATGAAAAGAAAATGATTTGAAGAATAGAGTATATATTTCCGTTTGCTTCTGCTTATCAGTCCTGTAAGTCGCCAGATCACTGTGTACATTTTGCGATTTTGATGTAAATGACATGAAAGAGACCTGGAGAAACAATAGGAAATCAAATAGATAACAATTGAAATCAAGGAAACACAAGTCATTGATTGAAGACGTAAAAACTTATAAAGGAGCTAATGCAGATACGGACCACTACATGGTAATGGTAAAACTTCAAAAAATAAGTAAGAGTGACCCCAGCAAGAAAAACAAAAGACCTTTTAACTTAGAAAGACTCAGAAACGAAATAGGACAAAAATATGCGGAAGGAAGAACAGCATGAATTGAAGGGAAGAGAGAAGGATTGTTGTGTCGAAGAGAAATGGAAGCATATTAAGGAATGCATTGAAAAACAGCGAAAGTACGTAATACGACACAAATATGAAAATGACTGGTGGAATGAGGAATGTAGTAAAGTGGTAAAAGAAAAAATCGATGCTCGAATCACTTGGATAAGAACAACAAAGAGGAACATAGAATAATATATCAGGAGAAAGAGAAAAAAGCAATAAAGTAGCATATAAATAAGAAGAGATAGAAGAAGAGGGAACAAACCAAAACCCAAAGAAATTTTATTAGAAAATAACTCAGAAAAACCGATATAGAAGTTGAAAAGTACATATCCGGAATAAAACAGGAGAACTTACGACTGATGAAACAAAGATTATGCGAATATGGAAAAATATTTTCAAGAAATATTGGCATATGAGGAAGAATATGGCATAGATAAGACAAATAATTAGCTGAACCTACAATGGAAGAAATAACAGAAATAATAAAGCGAAGTAAGAATGGAAAGGCGCCCGGAAGCGACAATATAAATGCTGAACTTGTAAAGTATGGAGGAGAGAAATTGCATGAGAAAATGTACGAATTAATAAAATGCCAAAATAATGGGTAGAAGGAATAATACTAATGATACACAAGAAGGAAGACTATGCAGACTGCCAAAATTATAGAGGTGTGACATTACTGCCCGCAGCTTATAAAATATTGTCAGCACTGATACAAAAAAGCTTAGCGCAAAACGCAAAAGATACCTATGTGGATATGTAAAAGGGAGATCAACAGTAGACGCAGTGCATTTGTTAAAGCAGATTATCGAAAAAGTTTACGAATATAATATAGATCTAGAAATAACGTCAGTTGACTTTCAAAGGGCCTTCAATTCAATTAAGAGAAACAAATTAATAAGTGTACTGGTAGATATGGAAATCGCATCTAAATTAATCCGGTTAATCAATATGACAATGAAATTAACAAGAACAACAATATAGCATAGCATATGCTGATGACATAGTTATTATAACTAAACAGAAGAAGGATATGAAAGAAATACTAATCGAAATAATCAAAGATGGAGAAGACATGGGACTGAAGATAAATACAGAAAAAAGAAAAAAAATGATAAGGTATAAAAAGATAATAGGAAATATAAGGATTGGACCATATGAATTTGAACAAGTCGATAAATTTAAATATTTAGAAATTATAATTAATAATGATGGGGAAAGATAAACCGAGGTACAGGAAAAAAAAGAAAAAAGCGAACAGAGCATACTATATTGCTAAAAAAGTTAAAATGTAATAACGAAGACTATAATTTATTTAGTAAAATATGCTCCACAAAGTTTTAAGAAACAAAATTTTGTAGGTATAGTCATTAGTCATTAGTACTAGGTACCTACTTATTGTGTTTTCACTTGTTCATTTTTATTTTTTATGTTAAACTAAGTTATGTTTGTAGGTACTTTTGAATTGTTTGTAATAGCTACACTACACTCTGCCAATATGTTTAGTTAAATAAAGACATTATTATTATTATTATTATTAACATTATTATTATTATTATTATTGTTGTTGTTCTTTGCATATCTGATTTTATCATAAACTTTATATTTATTTTACCTTTGCAGCTGCGAAGATGATGACCTCAACTGTAAAGGCCCTTTTAACACATACCACTCCTCCATCTTCAGCCTCAACTGCTACGCGTAATAATAAAGTTAGTGTAATTGGAGCAGGATCAGTAGGAACAGCTATAGCGTTTGCCTTCCTAGCACAAGTAAGACAATAGTAGATAAGAATTATAATAGTTTGTTTCAAATCAGATCTATTGCACTATTCAGCCATGTTGCGAACAGCATCCATGTTTTGTGCGAATCGTGAAAGAAAATTAGTTAAAAATTATAACACAACAGTGATGCAAGTAAGTTAATTTGTGAAATAAGTGTATGAAACCATGTAGTACTTCTACTACTTAACCCCAGGACTGCATATAGCTCATAAGTGTTTTTAAATATCTTTTGGTTTGTCGTTTAATCGCCTTACAAACAGTTAGTATTAGGCTGCTTCAGAAGATCTATGCCTTATGTTAATTTTATCTAGTCTTTTACTAATTATTAATCTTTCTAGAACATCATCTTTGTTGACCGCGCCATGATATATAAGACCAGAGTTTTTTTTGTAACGTTTCATTTTGAATCCATTTTTCCGAATCAATGATACTTTGCTACAATATATTTTATATTCCATTCTAACCAAATCCATATTCCGTAAAGCACATACACAAATTAACATTTGTCACAGTCTACACAAGACTTGATCTAGATAGCTTTAATTTTATAATTTATATTATTAGTCCAAGCATGTTTTTTATATAGCTGTACAAATGATTTATTATATGACAAGCAACAAAAGCTAACATAAATATCATGTAATTAAAGAATTTAAATGGTTAATTATTGTTCGTAACGACAACTAATAAATAAAAAAGCAAAGAGTTGGAAATAGCCCTTTCATTTCATTACTTAGTAGGTTGTAATGTCGCTTAATTAACGAGAACGAATACAAATATCTATAATTTGCTATACGTATTTGCTCGTAATCAGGCAACAACAACTATTCCATGGAAGACTTTATAGCCACTGTGATATTATCGCTTAGATGAGCTGATTTGGAATAAACCCGGACTTTATATACAACTTTATTGCACTTATAAATATCCATCAGATGTTATCTTTGTTAAGATCCACAGTAACGGATGTAGCCACCGTGAAAAAAGCACCACGTGATATTTATTGGTAGCACAAAGTTCAACAGTTTTGAATGGGTAACCACTGTATACGCGAATAGCGGCAATATTTTAAAACTTCAGCTCACCGCAGGTACAACTGGTGCAAATGATACCAGAACAATACGTGATTCTACATATGCATTATTTACTTGACACTTAACAACACGCTTACACAAAACACCAAAAGCGCTTCCTTTTGTGCGTGGGGGCGTTACAAATGAACCAACCGCTATTGGCCAATTGCTTGTACGTTATATCATTGAATATAAAAAGGTTATAATTTGAAGCAATGATTTATTTAAGGTTTCCCTGCACTACTGTGATATCAAACAAATATTTATTTTGTCACTTGGATAGTTTCTATTGGACGGACGCAAAGATTAATTCCATACTTGCATTTAGGATTTGTATTTGCTGATCCCCAAAGATGACTAACATACATTTTTTAAGTTTTGTTGTAAAAATGAACAGATATGAAATCATTTATTCTAGTTTTAGCATCCTAAAGTATAGATTAAACAGTTTTCTTAAGGAAAGCTGCCCTTATAGGTATAATGAGGTGTCGGTTTTCCGTATTTTAATTCTTTAAAGCCATTAATAGTCTTGTATCCTAAATCCTATTGTCTATAAAACTGAATTTAATAATGKTAACAATTCCTCAATTGTACATCAAATGACATCTTTAGCGCGAATGAGWATCAAMTAWATCGTTATAGTCCAGAAAATCCATCACGGAATAAGGGTTTGCTGTAGAAAGTGTTGAGGAGTTTTAGTTTTTCAATATGGTGTTGTAGTGCTAAGCCTGAATTGAAAAATCTAAGTTTTTAAACTTGATGCGCCACTGCATTCCTTTTGGTATTTAGAAAATGCAAAACTTTAWCCATTTTTATTCCTTATTTATAAAATTTTTCTGTTTGTTTAATGTCTCCTAAACTAAGTCCAATAAGACCTTAGCAATAACAATATTAAAAAATTAAAATAAAGGCTTTGGAAACACACTTACTGCGTTTCTAAATGACATATATCACTATAATTTTTTAGTTCTTAAATACAAACCGATAAAATTAGCGAATATAAAACTTAATCTTTGGTTATTTGATATAAAATACCAACATGCTTTTTTCAGTTCTTGCCGTTTAAAGAGGTAAGGAATCAGGATGGAGATATGCTTGTTCTTTCTGTTTCTCTTTGTCATTCGTCATTTACCCAAGATCTGTATATCTTTTATATTTTCGTACATATATTCGTTTGTGGAGGATGGCATATCGTCTTCATCTTCATACAAGAAAATTTACCTTCACAAGGTTATAGAATAAAAAGCACAGAGAGACATTTATATCTGCCAAAAAAGTATATACGGGGGCGCAAAAAAGTTCACATTTTAACCCGCGTGAAGTTCGGAAGATGGCGCCACATGCAACATAATTAAAAAAAACCCGTATACCAAACTTTATGCAAATACTACAATTTTATTACTATATTTATTATTTATTATATTATATTAAATCTTAACATTTTTTGCGCAAAGAATATGCGGTGTGTACCATTACTTATGGACCACCCCGTATAACATTTTTTTGCAGCCATATATTCATTAAATAGTAGTTTAACTTCTTCATTACTTTTAAAACTTGATTCCGTTTTCTTTAGTTTTTCCAATAAATTATCTACTGATTCCACTCTCAGAAGCAAACCGGTTATTTGCAATGTTTGTTGCTCTTTATTTATAGGTACCCGACACTACCCTGTACTACCACTAGATTATTAGCCTGTAGAGTGGCAACAATTGTTCTCGGGTCTTGTAGCTCCTTCGAAAAAAAAACTTGCACTTCTTCCTCCTCTGCATTCATCTTACTTATCTTGACTGCTAAGCTTTGTCATTATTACACATGACATCACGTAACGTGTTTAATATTAATGTACTATACGTTAATAGGGGTGGATATTAATATAAATATTCAAAACACGAATATCTGCTGTCAACTCAATCTATTATTGTCAGCTTGACATATGTTACAGTTACCATTTTTGTAATTTATTTCATATTTTCTCCACTAAGCCAATATCCGTTGTTTTGCCAAATAAGTTTTATTCTGAAAGCTAAAATATTATGTTTCAGCATCTTTTGAACTTTTATTACAGTTCTTATACTTAGCTGCGGCACAGTTCGTTATTGTACATATATAATTAATTACACACTCACATGTAAGAACAAACACACAAAAATTCCGACATCCTATACACTCAAAATATTAAAATATTTTTTTTCGCATTTTAAAATAATGGATATCAATCAGTTAAATAAGTGTTTCGAGAGTTACTAAATTGACAGAGAAACAATTCGTTTTGCTTAAAAGCTTTAGGGTATGGACTTCCAGCTTCCAGTTTTACTTTACATGCCTATAAGTTGCTGGTTTCTTGAGCCCAACCACTTTTTGTGCATACTAGTTTTAGAAAAAAATACCTTTTGATCACATAAAACTTTTTCACGTGTGCTACACATTGAATTCAACTGACAAATAAAAGCCAAAATGAAGAATGGTAGAAAGTTGAAATTATGCTATCGCGGTTCCTAGAATTAATATTCGTACTTCCCTGGGGCATGAGAGATTTTACTTGTTTATCTGATTTATTACGTGTTAAGTACATATAAAGTGAAAAGTGAGTATTAATTTTACCCGTTACACATGTAAATAAAGTTGCATTAGAGTGTTTTAGCATTTTTATGGCCCCCTGCTTTATTTAAAAAGTTTGTATTACTTATTGTAATTCAAATTTTACGTATCTTAGAAACTTTTAATTATTTACAATCAAAGACAAGTGTGTAAAGAATTAATGGTTGATATGTAAAAATTAAGTAAAGAATTGGTGTAAATTATACTGCAAATCGTTAGTTCAAGCCCATTGTTACGTACAAAATTTCTGAGCATAGTCTGTACAGCAATACTTTTGCTCTGTCGTTAGAAATAATCTCATCTCACATCTGCACTGAACTGACGTACATAAAACAAGAATGCAGATTAGCTTTAAAACCGCAAACCAGGTGTTTTGCGTTTGTTCATTACCATTACTATATCCATTTATTTGCAGAAGATAACATCAGAATTAGTACTGATAGACAAGGAKGAATCTTTGGCTCGAGGCGAGATGTTGGACATACAACATGCTACGATGTACCTGGATAGCCCGTTAATTACATCTAGTAAAGGTGCGTAACACTTTTTCTATAAGCATTTTAATTAACATGAAGGATTGTACGTCTGTCATGTACTGTAGCGACTTCATTTAAAAATTATGAATCTCGGCTGCCCTGGTGGTTCGCAATTAACGTTCTAAAAGTTCTGTTAGATTATTATTATGCAGTACGTGTTGGTAACGGTAGCCAAAAGTTATTAGATGGCAGGTTGTCTACGTGCTCCTTTAAGAATAAAAGTCGTACGTGAGATTAAATATTCCAGATTTTTAGCGAAGTCAAACTGTATACTTCGTAAAAGTACAAGTAATTTCGCAAGAATACAGCAGAATTTAGGTAGTTTCGCGGTAACTGCCTTCAAGTGACGGGATAAAGTACTACTACTACTTCTGTCAAGTTTTGACAAGTAAATATTATACTCTGGAAGAGCAAAGCTTGTTATGAGAACTAGATCTTCTACTTGCAAAACAATGATATCTTTAAACAGTGAGGATTTCTAAATTACCCAAGAAACTCTCTGTCTTCTTTTAAAAACAGAAGTATGGTGTAAAATAAGATGTTAATGTATTTTTACACTTTTGAAAAATGACCCTTTTTTAAAGCTCCGTAGCTCTGTTGCAAGTAAGTTAAAAATGACTTTCTAGACATGATTTGCAGCAAATTTTTGTTAAAATCTCGTCCGTTGTTGCGCTACCAAATTCTAGCACTGTGGATTATTGGCAAGACTAAAAATGTTAAATACATGTACTGTTAGCTCCACTTTACCCCTAAAACCACCACAAAATAAAAAAAAAAGATTTTAGTGAGCTAGAATGTGGTAGCATGCAAGAGAAATATTACGATGCTGTAGAAGCGTTTTCGTCTTCTAAAACATCAAAACAGAAAAAAAATTGACATCAAAAGTATAAGATAATATTTTGTCGGATAGATCGCTGTCTCTTGAAAACACTGACAAAAAGTTAATAGTCTGACGTTTTGATTACACCTGTAATCTTTGTCAAAGACGAAGAACCTCAAAATTTGCCTGATATTTGGAAGGCTATTTTGTAGTTATCTTTTATCAAGTAGCTCGTGTATATCTAGTAGGTAGGTAGTTCCTTTTTCATCGTTAGGTTCCTTTTTTATCAGGTTGGCACGTTGTTTCTATGACGTCTCGCATCCTTGGTGATTTGTTTATTTACTTTCAAAATTTTGTTTGAACTTGTGTCAGGCAAATTTTGACAAAGATTACAGGTGTAATCGAAACGTCAGACTATTAACTTTTTGTCAGTGTTTTCAAGAGACAGCGATCTATCCGACAAAATATTATCTTATATTTATGGGCGCTGAAAGCATTCACCCTCGTATATCAAAAGTATAATTTCACACGTTTTCGTAGTATCTACCCATTTGCGTTTGCTTCCTTGTTAACATTACTGTTGATCGGAAGCAAAAGAGTTACAATATCTCTCCATACTTTCTAATAGATTTCCTCTAAGAAATAACCAGTAAACTTAGTTGTGTCAAGTCGGGACTATAGGCTGGATGCAGTAAGACTGCTTTCACCGAATTCATCCCATTTCTGCAAAGTTCTTTGAACCGCGGCTGGTTTCTCATTATCAAAAATCGTCTTTCAGTTGTTCATGGATGAATACCGTTGTTACCCATCACCTGTAAAGATCTTGAATCACACGCCCGTAGTAATACCAGATGCAACATATAAATTGAGGCTCGAATCTTTTATGTCTACTGCAATGTAAGAAACATTGTTTGATAAAGCTATAATTTCATGTATACATCGCTGGAAACATGGTAACAATTTAGCTAACAAAATAAGGACCCTGCACTGTCTTTGACCTTTGCTAGCTTATGTAAATAACAGATTATTACTTACTCAGAAGCCAGATGGTCTAAGTTCATATATCCATGAATGCTCTTGACGAAAACAGCGCAGGTTCTACGTCCAATTTTAAGTCGACTTAAAGGTCCATTATTATCCATTATTAAATATACTTTTTAACGAGGTTTTTATTAGTATCCCTGTAATTTGTAAAAATAAATAACATGAATTTACTACAAACGTTTATGACAAACAAGGTACTGTGTTGGCCATCTTGAGATTCTATTTAGAAACATGTAAAATTTGACTTGACGTGTGTAAAACATACGTCTAGTTGTTTTGAACTAACTATTCAACTTTTGCACTGGAACTTAAAAACTTAAAATTCACCGTATATTTTTGGATTTTGCATGGGAGGAATCTGAAAACTAAAGAGCTTATTCACAATTAACATAATACGAATAAAGCTTAGTTGACTGTCACAAAAAAATCATCGCTATTTCATCGAAAAGTAACGAAATACGGTAAGCTCTGAAGTACAATCGGTTACACAATGACGAAAAACTTATACAATGGACAGTTAGTTTGTTTTGATATCACTATTTCATTGCAGTAGAAATCAAAATATAAATAAAACATCCTGGGTTCTTTGTGTCTTAAACTTGAGAATGTAACCGCATGGTTCCAAGTCGATTGCATTCCAGGAACATATAACACATTTTCAGCATATCACCGATGTAATGCCGATACAATTAATTTTGCATGTCAAATTTCCCATTGGCGTATTTCTGGATGTACTCCTTAACAAACTGCCCGAACAATTAGATATACATGGTCACGATCGTTAATGTACATTTGCAATAGCTTTTTGCAAATTAAAAAAAATATCACAAAATGTTCTAAACCAAATTAGATATACTGCACTATTTTCTAGCAACATGATACATTGTCCCGGCAACAAAATAAGCACTAACCTAACGAACGCCAATCGCATTTTATGAAGACATAACAATTGTAAAAAAGAGTTTCCGCGAACTCTCATTACCGGTTTCAAACATGAATGGCAGGAACAAAAGGTTGGTACACTGTGGGGTGTATAAGGGGTTTTAAATTAATTTTACTCGAGAATGGCGTATTCTACCAATGTCTGGTAAAAATATATTTATACACGGAACAATTTTTTTCGAATATAATCTTGAAAAGGCTATCATTTACATTTATATTTTATTTAAATACCTCGACAACTTTTAGAGAAACCATATACGAAACTGCGTTTTCAATGGCCTGTAACTTAGGAAGTACGTTAGGATATAGATATTTTAATTTAGCTTGACCTAAAATTGTCCCTAGACTCAATGGTTTTATTTTGTCAGGAGAGTTGTTGGACACCTTGCTTATTGCAGGTATTTGCAAACAGGAAAATTTCAACAGCTTAAAATAAAGCTTCTTGGTACACCACGGATCAGCCGAAACTTTAGTAACATCACATTCAAATGAGAAACAAAACAAAGTGTGTTTTGCAAAACACGCGACTTAATTTTATATAACTCACTAACTTCTCGCTATTATCCCCTGATCCCGCTAATCCCACGTGCCTAACTGGTTGAATGATAGTTCTCGCTTGCTAACTTTTATATGCTCCTGACCCTGACCTTATAGAATGAGATCGGACGTTCATGAATTGGTTGTTTAGCACTGGAGACTACTAATAAGATATTGTCCAGTTGTGCAGATTATCCCTCTGGCTAGAGTATAATACTTTTGGCATCTTCTCTCTAGCAATAGTTTATCCTTACAGAACTGATAAGAAGAACCTAGTTATAATATAATATTATGGCCAGTATATTATATGCCTATGAATATATCTCAAGCTGGCTAGCGCGGCGAATTCCATCTAAAGCTCAAAAATACTGAGCGACGAGTGATACAGCTGCAAATGCGCTGGATGGTGTTCCGTAGCGTTACACGTTGTATACTTTGATGTATATATGCAACTTTGACCTGGAATTTGAATAGGGCTTTGACGGTGCAGTGGTTAACACGTTTGATTAGTAATAAGAAGGTCCCGTTACTTATCGTTGCCTACTTCTTCATTACTTATAATATTCAGTGTGAACATTTTCTGCAACATTACACTTGTATGGATTCGTTTCATGGATCTCTCTTTACAAGGAAGTCATTCATGTTCTTGTGAGGAAGTATTATACGCTCCCGCATGATATTTCCTGTCCTTCACATTCTCTATTTTTAACTACTGCATTACTTTTTGTGCTCCAGCGATATCAATGATTAAAATAGTCTAGAATAAGTTGTAAATATTTCGAACAGTTTGTATGGTTGCTTTCTTTTGTACTAATATCAATTTTCATTCAATTTTATATCCACACCCTGATCGTAATTATTATTGTATTTTAATTTCCTATCGTTGGCTTAGAGCAACTTACCAATTATAAAAGCAACATCGTTCCCCCTCTGGCACATTCCTTGTTTTCGCACGGTTACTCTCGCAGATGCGCCAAATCTTAAATTCAAATGCACTTAGGGGTTCCGAAAAAATATTATTGGATTTAAATATCTCGAACAGCTTCGGATGCACGACGCAACATGGAATTAATGCTAACTATATGCGGTAATCTGTACAAAGAATAATATCCAATTCAAATGAAGTGAGTGCTAACCCTGCAAACAAGGCAATCGTGTTGAAATAAGAAAAGGGGCATGCAGGTGTGGCTAGGACCGAACGATTGGTAAGCTACAGTACAGGACTACCAAGCCATTCTAGAAACATTAGTGTTTCTCTGCTTTTATCTGCACCAGTTATCGAGGTCTCTTTAGATTTACGTTTTCAGTACATTGTGATACCAAGGGTAAAGATATTTTATTTTGTCTTGCTAGCTCCGATTGTTGGAATAAATAATGTTTCTTTGACTCAGATTGAATGGGCTGGAATTACATTTGAATAACTATAGAAGACGTGCGTCGTAGGGTCTGTTATTAATATAAATTGATTAAACCTACCAACAATGGAAAAGCTAGCCGCCATAGATTGCACATCAATTAGTTCTTCTTAGCTGTGCATTACTTGGGTTAGGACAATGGTGCTATTTAAATGGTTGAATTATGAGCATAACCAAGTTAGAGCTGTGTGTGAAACCCCACAAGGCTTAATTCTGGGACCATTGCTTTTTACTTTATGTACCTCTGTCTAATAATTAGTAGTGATTTATATTAATTTATTAAGTGTTTCTTGCTATAAATCCTGATAAATCAAATTAACACTTTTTGATAAACCTTCAGAATGTGTGAATAAAAGCTATAAATGATGTATAATTCCTAATGAAAGACTGCAATTTGTTGACCATATGAGAAATTCTAAACGAATTTACTTGAATGTGTCTCGGTTGATTCATATAGCTGTCATGAATTTGAAAGCAATTTATGACTTTCTGTTTTCTTTTTATAATATGGATGTCCGGGAAGGATATGTATGATTGGTATCTTGTGTATTATTGCGTTATGAGTTGCTGTATTGTAAGTGATTTATATTGTGTTTGTGATGTGTTTGTAATATTTTGTATGACTCACGGTTTTTAGTTAATGATATTTATGCTTTTTTAACAGATACGGCTGTATTGTGCCTGATGAGTTTTATACTCAAAAGTAAAAAAAAAGTAATTTGTACCGTAATAAGCTACTTACTAAACTGACACTTAAAAAGTTCTAAACCACCCTATTAACAGAACATGGCGGTGACTTGTTCTTGTTTTTTCACTAAGAAGGAGTAAAAATTACGGATACCTAGATAGTAATTACACAAATTGAAGAAGACAAAAGTCGGCATTCAACTATGAAGCAATATTTATTATACGGTGAAAGGTTAAAAAACTCCATTTGCAAAATATTATAATCTGTAAATAAATTTTTTGGACTCCTACTGTGCAATTTTTAAAGAATTTAAAAATGTCTACAATTTGACATATAACTAAAGGTTGTACCTAAAAATAAAGAAAATACGGGCCTGGGGAGTTTTAGGTGGTGGACGCTGTATACCACATAAGGTAATAGAGATAGGGTTACTCATTGCCACTCCTTTTTTTCGTAAAAGGTGTTTTCGAATTGGAAATAATTTGTGTTTAAAAATAAATTGTGAAGCTTTAAGTATTTCTCGCAAAGTTAGATCTGTATACATATTTTCAACTTCCGGTTTTTATTTATCATGAGTTTTATTTGGTCTATTGTGGTGTTAGTGTATAGCGATATTACACCTAAGGATGCCATTATGTGAGCAACTTAATAAACTGATGAACTGATTTTGATTTCCCCGTGTTGCGCACTTCAACAAATACTTCAACAAAGAAAAAAGTTTTAGACGAATTCTTTGCAATCATTTTGTACTAATAAATTGATTATTATTATATATAGTCGCAGATCCTTTTGGCAGATCAGCGCCTTTAGCGTGTTGATTAAAGCTTATTGGAGAGTAATCCTTGCGATTGTATCGAATAGAATTATTGTCACAAGGCGATAACAACTGCCGGAATGGATAGCAAGACAGTATCCTTCCTAATACTACTATACTATGACTTCTTCCTAGCAATTTACTTATTTCGGAAATTGACGATTGTTCAAAGATTCAGACGCAGTCGGAGCACTACTGCACTCGCTTCAGTCATGGACGACAATCGGCTTATGATAAGGGTTTCAACAGTATGTCGGTACAGTTTATTAGATCTTATTTGAGCAACGGAACTTAAGTGTTAAAAATAAAGATAGTGTCTCCTCTGATTTGTCGGCTAGATCTGATGTTCCGCAGGGCTCCATGTTAGGACCTTTGCATGCTTTTCATATTATATACGTCAGGTATAGTGAGCTTACGCCGACGATATACAGTTGTATTTTAGTATCGATAAGCATAATTTCGTAAAGGCCGGTAATATTCTGAATGAGGAAGTTTCTTAGTCTTTCAATATTTATATAGATGGTACAAGGTTAAATTTTGTTGATCATAGTACAAAATTAGGTCTCATTATGGACACTCACTTCCGATTTTTTCTAACCTACTAACTCACTTTAATTATTGCGATTTTTCGATTTTTCAGTATGCATGCTGTCGCTTGATTTTTGGCATGCAAGGCGGTAACCATGTATTTCACAGCATTAACTCTTTAAACTGGCTACGCATGGGAGTCCCGCTGGAATTTTTATTTGGGTTGTTTCGTCCATATTATGCTAAATTCTCCTCATGCATGTGAGGTCAGGTCTAAGTTTGCCCCTCATTCATCTATATACGTATTCACGTGATACACGAAATAACGCTAAATATTTGTTGCCTCGCTATCGCTCTCCTATGTTCGTTCGTTGCTTTCCATACAACGCTGTAAGGCTGTATAATTATAAAAACTAACTATAAAAATAACAAATTTAAATTTAAACTAAGACAGTTCTTTTTTATCCGTCTCTCTTAACTCGTTCGGAGGTTCATTGGCTGTTTTTCAATTAGTAGGTTGTCGGATATTGCTTTTGAACTTGTGCTCTATTTTGGTTATTATTGATTCTATTATTATTATTGTGCTAACTAATATAAATAGTTAAGTTTGCTCTGAAGGTTAAGTAAAATAAGTACTTGTAGAATTCGCCTTTATTTCTTATGTAATTACTTTTTTATCTTTGGTGAGCCTGTGCTTGGTATATTCGAATTTTTATTTATTGCTGTGCTAATATATACAGGGTGTCCCGCATTATATGGGCAATCTCTCGGAATCTCAAAACTGGTGCAAACATAATACTATTTTAGAGTATAACTGTTTTTGATAAACAGATAAACAGTTTTTCAGAAATAACTCTTAGGCCGGTTGATATATAATTTCATCAAATTAAGGGTACTATTATTTGAAGTGGAAGCCGTTAAAATGATGTGCGCAATTTTTTCATAAACATTTTGGGGGGCCGGAAGGGGGCCAACCCACACATTTTAACCCTTAACTTTAAAACCGTGAGGTATTTTTCTCAAATGTGTTTCTATTTTAAGTTTATATAGAATAGCTTGTGCTAGACTTTGCCTTTATTGCTGATGTATTACTCTCTATTATATCTACTCTTGTTTCAATAAAAATCGATTTATTATTATAAATCAATAAATTTTACGCATATTTGTGGCCCAAAAAATTATTTTTTTGCTAGCAGCTTAAACTAAAAGCCAGAATTACTTCAAATTGACATTTTTCATATATTCTATATATCTCTATCTCTGGAAAACTTCAGTGCTGTTGTTCGGCAATTTTTCTAGCGGGTATTACTATCCATACTACCATGGCCTTCTGCCGACCCCGCTGTTATGTAATAAACCTCTCGGTGTCGGATGTTGCATCAAGCCGATGTACGAAAAATTTCAAACGCCGTTCCTCGATATCAGCCTCAACAATAATAATTTATTGCAGTTAATGCTTGCCGAGCTAAATGAATTCTGCATCTAGAAAGATCGCAGCTTTAATTATGTACTGCATGCCCCTCAAGTTGATGCCGCCCACTGCACAAAGTTGTTCAGTTGGAATCAACGTTAAGACGCGTATCTCTCCATCGATTTCAGTTTCAGCCCAACCTGGCCGTTAATGCAGCCGTACTTCCGTGTTATTTTAAACATACGGTATGCCATTAATTTATTCAGCCGCTACGCCTTCGCTAACAGTTCATCGATTTCCGCACTGTGCAACTCTCGTAGTGAGCAATTATTGATATATTGTTCATAATGATGATAAGCTGTAACAGCCATGAATCTGCATACCGCACTTGAAGCGTGAAATAGTTAATAGATTTGAGCTTGCGTTTTTATATGGAGAATGTAGATGTCGTAGGCATATTGCAAAAGTAGGCGATTTATGAAGTGCCTAGGCTCTTTGAAAATGACTGGGCTAAATGTAAAATGATTTGACGTTGCGCCTGATACATTTAGGCGTTTTGCCATACGTCTAGGCGTTTTACAAAACGCGTATGCGTGTTTCGACATACTTTAAAACAATGCCACTCTCCGCTGCCGAAAGATTCTACTAAAGATATAATTACAAAAGAAGATTTAGAAGAAGTAATTGGCCCACCACATAATGCTATAGACACAAACGCCATTCCACCAGAGAATGAAGAAATCGATGTATCTGATCTTACTAAAATTGACGACGTAACGCTTTCAACTGTCACTATATCTACCCCGGAAAATGTTGACAGTCAAGTATTAAATCTTGAAGAAGTTCCCATCCTTACGTTTTGCATGTTTTTGAGACATAGATATTTCATATTCTGTTTTACACTTACGTCTTTGTATTGTGTTTAAATATAAACTTATGTAAACGGATTCCTAAATTTTTGATCGCGTTTGTGAGAATAACATTTTGCATTTGTTTAGAAAAATATTTTGTCTTTTTACATATAAGTACCTATGTATTTTTATTGTGTTTAAATATAGGTAGGTACCTAAACAGATGCCCACATTTTTCATTATCAGAATGACAACATTTTTTTGGAAACGTGTATTTCTTGTTTTGCATTAACTTAATGTATTTTCGTTTAAATAAATACGTCAACAGATAAATTGTCGATAAATTGTCAGAAATATTTTTGCGCTCTTTTTATAGAGCGCCTGATTAAGATTGGCTCATTATATAAAAGAGTGCTTGAGAGTGGCATTGTTTTAAAATACGCTCTTTGTAAAACGCCAAGGCGTATGGCAAGACGCCTAAATGTATCAGGCGCAACGTCAAATCATGCTGCTTATTGCTTCATTTTACATTTAGCCCAGTCATTTTCGAAAAGTCTAGGCGCCTGCTTTTGCAATATGCCTACGACATAGATAAATCTGAAATTAATTCTTTTATTATTTTGTGTAATTTGACAGGTTCAGAAAACAAGTCAGGAGAAACAACAGGTTAAAGACATTTGTAATATATATGTTACGTATACAAGAAACAGCAAAAAAAGTAAAGAACGGTGCCGTTATTATGAGTTTTTTTATAACAAGCTCATTCATTTTCTTCACTTTTATTAAAGTATGAACACTAGAGTCTCGGTGCGTTGTCATGTAATCTTTGACGGGTAGAACAAAAACTGATGTCATAATCAATTTTTAAAAACACTCCTGTTTGTGTCCGGCTTCCAATGGACAACGTTGACGTTTCGACCAGAGTCGTTATCATCAACTTTATTTTTTATGGGCGCCTTATTAGAAAAGAGCAATATTATGTACACACCTGGATAATTTCCACACAAATAATTGTAAAGACGCCGGAAACTGTTTGAAATAAGAATATGCAGTTTTTCTCAAAATGTTATATCAAGATTGTTCCTTCCAGATTATGCAAGTTCGGCCAATTCAAAAATTTGCATTATAACTGCTGGCTGTGGAGCCATGGACGAGAATCAAAAGGAGGAAGCGGTCAGAAAGAACACTGCGATATTTAAGGAAATCATTCCATCAGTAGTCCGGCATAGCCAAGACTGCATTTTGATAATTGTATCAAATCCAGGTAGGTATGACTAAAGTATTTTAATTCTCTGAATTTTAACCTGTCGATTTAGGGTAGGGATTGGTATTTTGTCAACTTGGGAAGTTTGTAATAAGTAAATTGAAAAATATATAAAAAAGTATTTTTAAAAAAGAATGCTTTTATATTGGCATTGTCGGGCGTTGAAATTCACACAACACACGCACACGTGCGCGTGCAATCACACACAGACTAGGCAGTCTACAACACCGAAATAATTTTTCTCTATGTCCAATGCAAGAAGAGACATTTCAGATATTAGTAGATAGTCCTCAAAAATGCGCAACCTACTTCATATATCCCGTAGTTTAGGTACGAGATATTCGAAGTCGCCCGCATACGACAAACACCATCAAAGTTAGTTTTGCCAATATGAATTACTAGTCATTATAGGACGTACTTGATTGGGTTTGCAGGGCAATATATTTCTGAAAAAATATTGCTTTGACCGGGAGTCGAACCCGGTACATTTTGATTGCTACTCAAAAGCTAGTCAAACGTGCTACAACAACACCTCTGCACTACAGAAGCCATATTCAGATTCGAGGTCAAAGTAGCATAGACATTTTAAAGTTTACCATATACGTAATGCTACTAAATGCCATCTGACGCTTTTGTACCTTAGTCGCTCGTTATTTGCCAACGATTCCTATTCAAAGCTAGCAATACTTTTTCAGAAATATATTGGCTTGCAAACTAGCGCTTTTATCCGTATCGAATATATTCGTCATTTGAATGCGGTAGAGCAAATATTCAACGGTAATATCCCAAGATCTTGATCTTGTCATCAATTTTTTGAGAGTGCGCGACTGTCAATTTGATGAGACCAAACTGGCATTAATGATATGACAAGTGCCCAAGTATTTTAGTACGAGGGCTTATCTCTACAATTGTTAATGCCAATTCGGCCTAGTCAAATTTTGGAGTACTGTCCTCAAGAAAAACTGAAAAAAGGTAAATAGTCGCTAATCTATAAAGATCAAATTGTATTTGTTCGGATTATTTTTGAACCAATTTTTAGATTTCGTCAGAGACGTTACCAGATCGRTTGGATCTTTGTGTCTCTGATATTTTTATTTATTTGACATAACAAGAAGGACATAATGATATACTCGATTTGAGTTACCTTTTAAATTAGTCGATTCTGATATTCGATTTGTTTAATTTAATTTAATTTAAATTTGACAGGTGAAAGAAATAATCGTTCAAAATTGTTACCAATAATATTCGATACGAATAAACGAATATTCGTATTCGTTTGATTTGGAATCGAATAAACGAATATTGGTATTGGCTTTATCCGGAATCAAATAAACGAGCGAAAACGAAATGTATGTATTCGTTTTATTGGAATATTCGGAATGCATTGAATCAATTTATTAGGTTAAATGTTATTAGTTTTCGAACTTAATATACATATTCGGTTTGCTCCATATTCGAATACCGAATACAAGGATTACAGCACTACTGCAAACCCAATTAACTATGTAATTCTTATAATCAATACCATGTTTACGATCTATGCAATACTGTTATCAAGGACTTACAGACACCATTCTTGCTATCACTCTTTAAGATAAAAAGAATATTATTCAGTTTTAAGTAAATTGCGTAAGAAAATGCTGAAAAGTGCCTTAAAAAGCTTGCAAAATGTGCAATGCATTACAAGACTTCTAAAGTCATTAATTGCAACATAGTACACTGATAAAATTACTTTTGACTTAGCTGATAATCGGACAAATTTAGAATTGCTTGTAAAACCAAGAAAACATTCAAAATGATAAAAGTTTTCAAATAATGGCGAATGCATCGAGGGCCGTTGAATACCAAAACAAAACTGCCCTGTATGTCTCCTTGATAGTGCTGAATTAATAACATTTTGCTTTGAAATATTGTAGCTTATGAAATGGTAGCACTTTTGTTATAAAGCAGAGTCACAACTAGTCTCAAATGGTCTAGAGTAGCATTTACTAAGAATGAGGGCAATTCCTATAATAGTCAATGTTACCTTAATATATCAGCCAGCATGAAAAAAAAAGTTAAATGGAACTTCCGCAATAAGTTTGCGGCATCACGTTCGTCCAATTATCCTACTAATTCGGCTTCCCCGTAGATTTTGCAATCTCGATTACGAGAGGAATATGTACATGCTTCCGGCGTTGTAGATTAATTAAATGCAGTTATGTTTGTGTTTTATTCTAGTTGATATACTTACGTACGTGGCCTGGAAGTTGAGCGGGTTTCCGCCGCACAGAGTTATTGGCTCAGGAACGATACTGGAATCTGCTAGGTTTCGCTATCTCATTTCACAAAGGTTGGGTGTGTCAACGGGATGCGTACAGGCCTTCATCATCGGTGAACAAGGAGACAGTTCCGGTAATAGTTTTGTTAAATGTTAGTTAGGAAAAAGTAGCTGCTAGTAATTATTATTGTTTTTGCTTTGATACAACAATAAACAACATATTCTAATTACTTTATTGTGAATTCAGTCAAATGGCTGGAAAAACCCAAGGCCTTACTGAATATTTTGGATAGACAAACGATTTTATTATTTGAGTCCTCTATTTTGAAAATAAGGGCGCGTGCAATAATTTAATTTTTTAGATTTAAATACTTTCCTTGCGTAAGATTAATACGTAATGAACAAGTTAAAAGGTGTAAAATGCTAAAAGTATTTATTAAAAAAATTTCGAATGCTTTAACGTTTTTATAACAAAAATACAAGTAGGTATATGTGCACGCTAGGTAACGTCGGTAGTTGCATTTGTTGTTTTTTTTTCTGTAACACTTGTTTATAGGTATTTACTTGCAGTCTCTCACAACGTTGTTGATAATGTTTAATATATCACCTTGTTTTACGGAAACTTAGGCGGTGGTAAATACCTAGGTTTCATGATATTGTAAACGATTATCTAAAGTTTTGGAAATGAGTTGTATAAATTCAATTGATGTAGATGCAGAAAATTTGCCGCTTATGGAGGTATGCTGCTCAGGATCTATTTTGATAATTTCATTTAAATGAATCAGATACATTTGATAAAATACATTCAAAGAGTTTTTGCAAAATTACATAGGAGCACAATGTGCCTATAACTCTCAAGATTGAATTGAATAACCCGACTCAATTTTCCCATTGTCGAGTAAACAGTGGTACGTAATATTAATCTAAATAAGTGACAGATTGAAACTAGCAGACTGGCAAGCTTACCACTAAAAAATCAGGCCTTCGGGCACTATTAGGTTTTTTTCTCATTTTATTAATATAAAGTCATTGACGGCTGATGACTATTAGTCCAGGGGGAAATGTTGAGAAATGCGTCCCGCTCGGTTTTTTTTTGTGTAAGAAGTGATCTGTTTACGGGAAGTTGTTAAATATAGCTAGGATAATAAAAAATTCCTTATTACCATTTTTTTCTTCTCCCCTCCCGGCCGCAATGGTTCCAAAACTGCTGTCAATAACTTCTTTTTTATTAGATAATATTTTGTCGGATAGATCGCTGTCTCTTGAAAACACTGACAAAAAGTTAATAGTCTGACGTTTCGATTACACCTGTAATCCTTGTCAAAGACGAAGAACCTCAAAATTTGCCTGACACAAGTTCAAACAAAATTTTGAAAGTAAATAAACAAATCACCAAGGATGCGAGACGTCATAGAAACAACGTGCCAACCTGATAAAAAGGAACCTAACGATGAAAAAGGAACTACCTGCCTATTAGATATACACGAACTACTCGATAAAAGATAACTACGAAATAGCCTTCCAAATGTCACCTAACTCATAATTTCCACAATCCCTATTAAAATTATTAGTATTCCTACAAATTTCTATAGCTTCTTTTAACACCTTCACTCTCTAAATGTACTTTATCTTTAGTAGAATTTAAAATTTTATCTAAATTATTATATGTACTATCACCAACTACAATATCGTGTTTTCTAAGCATCCTCTTTAATTTTTCCGAAAGGCCTTGTACATAAGGGAAAATCAACTTCAATTTACTTTGTCGTGGCTGAGAATTTACTTGATTTGGATGAGCACTTTTATTAAAAACTGACCAAATATTCTTACTACTATAATATATTTCTTTTTGTACAGAACTTGCGTCTGATATCCTTTGTGCTCTAACAAATGACGTCCTAATAAGACTATTCTTTTGAGAAGGAGGGTGGTGAGATGTGGCATGTAAATATCTGTCTGTGTGTGTTGGTTTTCTGTAAACCTTGTGTCCTAACTGTCCAGTGTTTGTTCTGTAAATTTGGACATCCAAGAAAGGTAAACTACCATTGCCTTCTAATTCCATAGTAAATTTTATGTCGGGATTTTGACTGTTCAAATGAGTTAGAAACCTACCCAGCTCTTCTATACCGTGGGGCCAAATAACAAAAGTGTCACCTACGTACCTATACCAACATTTTGGTTTAAGCTGAAAACTGTTTATCGCTACATGTTCAAAATTTTCCATAAACAAATTGCCTACTACAGGACTACAGGACATAACCTGATTTTTGTTCATAAAAATTATCGTTCCATAAGAAATAAGTAGATTTTAAACAATGTTCGGATAATCTGGCTATCGTGTCACCTAAGGGATCGCTATTAAGCTTGGATTTGATGATATCTATCGTTTTAGGAATGGGTACTTTCGTAAATAAAGAAACCACGTCAAAACTAACCAAAATATCACCTTCTGAAATACTTAAACTTTTTATAATATCAAAAAAGTCTGAAGTTTTTTGATGAAACTACTGGTATTTCCTACATAAGGTTTTAAATAGTTGGCACAAAATTTTGCCAATCTGTAACAAGGACTGCCAATCGTATTGACTGTGGGTCTTAACGGGACATTGGTTTTGTGGATTTTGGGCAAACCATACAATTTAGGTACCTTGCAATCGGAAACAGTTAAAAGAGACTTCTCCTCATTAGAAAGATTTGAACTTTTGATAAGATCATTGGTAATTTTGGAAATTTTTGAGGTAGGATCTCCGGATAATTTTTGATATGTTTCCTCATCTAACAACTCTCTAACTTTATTCTTTTTTATTGTTTTGAAAACGTTAGGTGTTCAGAAATAAATTAAACAAAGTTTGCAGAGAATTAAATTTGCAACAAAAAAACCAATTTACCAGTTTTTTTATATCTGTGACCATTGACTCGGAAAACGCGTTGAAAAGTCCGCCCGCCCGCCTTAGCAATGCTGGAATAGTTTATAGCACGACGGTAGTGATAATGGTCACGTAGCTGTAGTTGCGTCGGAAGATGTGGAGGCAAAAATATGATTTTGGCAGACATGGTTCCCGCATCCACACTGCTTAGTGCATATTAACGCGTGCTTTACACAGCTGCAGCCCTTTTTGCATTAATCAATCTATTAAGTGGAGGCATGTAACTCGGTACACTTGACCGAAACAATCTTCCCTTTTTCGATGATCTAGCTAGAATTGAACGCCGAAAGAAATGGTGGATGACTTTCTGAGGTGCGTACAAGAAAACGTAGAACATATTGAGCTCGCCCGCCGTGTCATCTGTACCTAAGATAAAAGTGTTTATACTCTTTTTGGCAAACAGTTGCCAACGGAGAGACTTCACGATGTCGTATTTCCGGCTTTTATGAAGCAGCCCTAAGAATTTTTGGATCAAGTTCTTTTGTAGGAGGACAAGATGATTTTCCTAAGTCGCTTAATGCTTACTATACATATTATTTGCATTCCAAAATCACCTTCCATCAGATATCTTTCATTTTTTCTGCTCGCGACCGTCCTATTGTTTATACTTTTCCTCTTCCATTTAAAAATTGGGTGCTTTCAGGCAACAATTGCTAGTGAACGAGAAAGATCAGCACGTTCGTTTCAGAAGATAAAGCAGCGTTTTTTCTAATTTATATTGCATGGAGTAACAGGTAGGAGTGTTTGCTTTTTCCTAGCTGTGCTGTGCCAGATTATAAGGCACATCAACATTGCCTTTTGGAACTGTTCCGAAAGTTACCATTGTATTCTGACTATGTGGGTTTTCTGCTAAGATCTTCAGAAGGCTCTTGGAGAGATAAGAAGTAATTCCTGCTTTCGTTTACGATGGCTTAGCAAGCTCACATAACTGTTTATTACTGTTCCATACTTTTTTCTTCCTCATATTTTCTTTAAGAGATGTCTCAACGTATCGGTTAAATACTAATCTGGTTTCGTTGTAGTTCTTCATCACTTCGTGTAGTTCTCATACTGACGGTTTTTCAGGCTCATAATAAGGCAGCGGCACTTACCTACCTCATACGGTAGGCGTACCTTTCAATGCGTTTCCAAGTCAACGGCCCATAGTTTTTTTGTTGCTAATTCTATACAGAACCTCTTGGAAGTATTTCTTAACGTCTACGAGTACAACAGTTTTCAAAATAACTAAAAAATAAGAACTGTCTTTGATAGGCGTGTTTTTCTACCAACGCGGCAGGAAGGGCAGGAGAAAAAAAATGGCAACAGAGCATGTTTTATGGTCCTGGGTTTAACAACTTCTCGCAAACACATCATTTTTTTTAGAAATAAAATCGAACGGAAATAATCGGTTGTCAAAATTAAATCCAATAAAGCTCTGTTGTTGAATTAACTATCGTATTGTAATTTTTCAAATTATGCAATGATAAGAGTTGTAAATGTTACGTTTCAGTTCCCGTATGGTCAGGAGTAAGTATTTCCGGAGTCCGCCTGCGGGAGGTTAACCAAGAGCTCGGTACCGATGACGACCCGGAAGATTGGAATGAAATCTTCAAACAAGTCATCGAAAGGTAAGCAGATTTTAATCGGCGTTTAAGCCACTCGCGTTTACGTTCTCTGGAGGTGTTCCACTATTACGTCTGGGTCGGTCCATCTATGAGATGCCATCGTAAATCACAATATTCCCCGCTGAGTAAATATCTTCATGCCGTTCTGGCCGTTAATTGACACGATCTTGTTTTGTTCAGTTTGGTTTCTTTCGCGCAGAAATTCCGTTTCTTTTTGCGCACCCTGCGAATTTCTCGGTAACATTTCTGATAAATTGTTTGAATATATCTTTGTCCGGAGATCCAATCCTGATAATGCCGCATAAAAGGCGGCACTGTTTCTGTCTGCATGGGATATATGGCCGGGACTGGACAAAATTTGTCAGCGCGCGACGTGAAAATACTGAAACTTTCGAAAGCAATGCTTGGTTAATAGAAAGTAGCAATTAGTGCACATGCGGGGAAATAGTAATATGATCAACAGTTACTGATTCTATCGCAGGACACAGTTTATTTATATTTAGTTCTAGTGACACATAATACTTGACACAGTTTGGCTTAGGATTGCCAGCTGTAATATTTTTTGGCAAGACGGTCTTACGTTGATATAAGACTGAATGTTGAATGTTGTAAATGTTGAACTAGTTTGCATATTTACTTAAGTTTATTTCATTTTGAAACAATGAATTTTTTTATTGCAGTGCCAAAGAAGTCGAACGCTTGAAGGACTGCGCATCCTGGGGGATAGCACTGAGTGTAGTTCGGATTGCTAATGCGATATTCAAAGATTCAATGGAGTGTTTTCCTGTATCTACTCATATTACGGTAATAACAAAACTTACAGACCATACAACCTACGTCGTAGTTCCTTAAGCCACCGCTAGATAGCGTATGTGTCCTCACAAAATGACTCCCAAAGTGCGGTGTAAGGCATGTCCCCGTCAAAACAATTAAGTATAAGCGCTATTCAATATATTATATGTTTGAGATTCTATTGGAGTTACCCTAATATGTATGTTGTTCTTGGTTCATGTAAGAACAATTTGCAACACGATTAATATTCTAGTTAACGCCTCCAACCCCATCTACCTTTTATGTAGGTATTTTGAAAATATGATGAGCGAGATGATGAGGCAAAGGTGCAATTTTTTAGACTAGCTAAATATAATTTTTAATTTTTAATTCGAGACAATGATAAATGGAAATGTATGCTTTCCTTTTCTGGTATGGCTGTAATGATGTCATTTACAAAATTCTTTATGAACACTGGTGGAATTTCCATCTTCTCTGTACATTTCTAAAACAAATCTTCCATAAATGGATTGTGTAGACTTACTGGACCAGTGGCCTGCAATTTAACAAAACATATGGTTAAACATATTTTAATCGATTTTCAACGTTTATTATCACTCGAAATTGAAAAATTTAAAATAAAAAATAATAAATATTTTAAGGTGTCCTGACTCTCCTTTAACACTGTATATTACACAATTGTCGCGTGATGTCGCAGTTTCTAGTATTCAAAGCTAAAGTATAATTTTTGTTTTCGAGTTTTTGTAAAGAAAACATGATCCTTCATGGTCTTGGGGGAAGGGGTTCTAACAATTCCCCTCCCATTTTGCCCAAAGAACTTATTTTTGTATCTAATCTATCTATATCTCCATTACCGCAACCACGGCACCAATAAAATCATTTTTCTCTGTTCGTGTGCTTGCTTAAAGCTTGTCATTTTCCTCAACCAACTTTTTACCTAATATTTAAAGTATGTTTGTAAAAAAGAGTTTTTATAGAGCTTTGAAAATCTCAAGAACTCTTGGACATAATCCTATGATGCCGGGAATTCTGTTTATAGTTTTTACTGCATATCTCGATAATCTTTGAGTTGAAGCATTACATGTACCTATTACTGGTCATTCCTGCTTAAGGATTTTAGGTATATCGTACATGGTGTTATATTATTCCTTATTTTATTTCCCTCCCCCTTCTCCTATTTTGTATCCTTGCAAATAGCGACCTCTAGTTGTGAAACCATGGTTATTATCAGTTTTTGGTAAGTTTCTGCTATGTTGAATGAATGTTTTTTTTTTAATTTTGCGCCTGTAATTAATTCAAGCATATAATTAAATCTTAAGTGGATACGAATTAGATTTATGCATGAAAATATTTTGTACTACCATGCTTATAGTGGTAACCAAACACTTTAAGAACTTAATGAAAAGTAAGACTAGAAAGCAAACGTTATGTAAAACAAAGTGAAATTATTTAACCTTTCAAATTTTCGCTAGTATTCTAATATTCACCTCTCAGCTTAATTCATACATATGTACATTAAGCAAACTATTTGCGAAGATGCAAACTTGTTTCGGTATATATTACTTTGAAATCAATTCGGTTCGATACATATTTATACATATAAGCACTATGTCGTCAACATATGCAATAAGGTGGAAAAGATGGCCTAGTATAAAGCACCAGAGAATTTATAGCGCCATTCAGTTCTTTTACATTCTGTAACTGGTCATTTACATAACTGCTACATAACACGGCCCAATTAGAATAATTGGCTATGTCTAGCATGCAGGGAATTCAGGCAGATACTTTGAAGAGCTACTAACTAACGCTTAATAAAAGTTAAAACTTGAACTGGCTTGATAAATCGACATTTTTCAGTTAGGATGTACACGGCATTAAATTCCTATTAAATGGTCGTTTTCTTTATTTGAATAGATATTAGTCGAACTGAAAGTTTATATGTTGCTGTTCTACGTGAATTATGCAGGTGCCTGTCTCTGTTTAGCTCACAACTTAAAATTATTATTTGTCGGTGTCATTATATTTACTTATATATTATGAGATGCATAAATGGGTTTTAATGGTCTAAACAATAAATCGTAACACACACGGTGTAAGTAAAAGTAAGTAAAACAAAGTGTTTACATAATTAATTGTTTTTTCCGAAAATGTTTCTTAAATCAAGAAGGAAGAAGGAAGCTTGAGGGAGCAATACGTACAACAAACACATTAATCTTCCGTAACCGATTTTTGCACAGATAAAGTTACTATTTAAGGGCTCGATGAAAGAATATTGCTAGAAGTCAAAGCAATTTTAGTAATGCTATGGAAATTTGAAAAAGCTGATACTTGCAATATAATATTGTGGTTGTCTCTTATCGTATAGGTCACTTTCATGTATACTAGTAGATAGGGTCTTAGATATTTAACGTTATAACAATTAAATTTTTAAAATGTCTTATTAATGCGTTAACTAGTTTGTAACATAATCATTTATTGAAATCTGCGTAATATTTGACTTTAGCTGTTTTATTTGTTCATTTAAATCTAGTCTAATTAATGCTTCACTTCGCACATATTTTTAGTCTAAAATGAAAAACGGTTGAGAGGTAGGTAATGCGATATTTTGTTAAGTAGAGGGTATAACAAACCAGTTTTTTTAAATTGTTTAAACATTGGAGTACTGCTTCCATTTTGTCATAATGTAGTATTGTCAACGTATAATTTAATAAAAGGTTGTCCAAAGAGCAAATTATTCAAGGCGAATAAATCTGGGCTGCCTGGATTACCCATTGCATTTTCGTTAAACTTTTAATAAATAATTGCCAATCAGAAAAAAAATTGTGCCAAGGACTATTTCGATAAGCAAATTTTTTTATATAGGTATTTGTGTGGCATGTATGCTTGTAATTAGCATTTGGATTATTAATGTCTTACATGGGTACGCTAATAAACACAGAAACAACATCATTCCCAATTTTAATTGGCCTAAAATTAATGCGTTTTCTAATAGCGTACATTATTGATGCAACCATTTTATGTATTTTTAATCGCTGACATATGATAAATATGTACATAAATAAGTTACTTTAAACAAAATATGTGTGCTTCTTTTCTGAAATTTATTTATTGGATCCATTCGTTATATTTTGATTAATTATTTAAAGGAGGTTGGCGTAAGTTCTACGAGGCATGTTTTTTAAGTAAGTACCGTTTTGCGATTCCGCCGCCGCAGCGCTACGGTCAGCGTTCCGCGCATGCGCGCTGGTTACCTACATCTCTTGTCTACGCACTGACGCCATTACAGTTTGATTCTTCGTTGTATACGTTGTTAACTGAGTGTTTAAGATGCCTCCGACAATCGGGAGTCCCGCCGATTGTGAAGTATGGGCTGTTATACGATTTCCTAGTGCTAAAGGCGTAAAACCGATCGATATTCATCGTGAGATCTGTGAAGTTTACGGACGAAACATTATGAGTGATGGAATGGTAAGGAAATGGGTGAGAGCATTTAAAGATGGCCGCACAAATGTGCATGATGAAGAACGGAGTGGGCGTCCTTCGGTCGTTAATGAAGATTTGGTGCAGAAAGTGAACGAAAAGGTGAGAGAAAACAGACGCTTTACAATTTCATCATTGTGCGACTGCTTTCCTCAATATTCTCGTAGTGTTTTGTATCGCATTGTGACTGAGAACTTGAATTACCGGAAATTGTGGTCACGTTGGGTTCCGAAAATGTTGACGGATTTGCATAAAACCCAACGTTTAGGCAGTGCATTGACTTTCCTTGAGCGGTACCACAATGAAGGTGAAGATTTTTTTAGACCAAATTGTTACTGGTGACGAAACATGGGTGGCCTACGTCACACCAGAATCGAAACAACAATCCATGGAATGGCGACATTCATCATCACCCAAAAAAGTGAAGTTTAAGCAAACAATTTCTGCCCGGAAAATTATGTGCACAGTTTATTGGGACAGAAAAGGAGTATTGCTAGTGGAGTTTCTGCCTCGTAATGAGACAATCAATGCAGCGTCTTATTGTAAGACATTGAACAATCTGCGTCGTGCAATCCAGAACAAAAGACGTGGCAAGTTGAGCAAGGGTATCGTTTTGCTGCATGACAATGCCCGTCCACATGTGGCTAATCGGACCAAAGATCTCATCAAATCTTTTAAATGGGAAACTCTAGATCATCCTCCATACAGCCCTGATATGGCGCCCAGCGACTACTATTTGTTCCTGCACTTGAAGAAACACCTGGGTGGTCAGCGTCTTCAAGACGATAACGAAGTCGAAGCATTTGTGATACAGTTGTTAACAAGTCAGGCGGCAGAATTTTATGAGGAGGGTATTCAAAAACTGGTGCCACGTTATGACAAGTGCCTCAATATTCACTCAAATTATGTAGAAAAGTAGATTAAGGTACAGGCTTTCATGTAAGATAAAATTATTGCGATATCTTTGCACGTCTTTTTTTAATTCCAAAACGGTACTTACTTAAAAAACATGCCTCGTATAGTCGTGTACAGTATAATTGTAGAGTCACCTGTGTTTGATTTCCTTGCAATTAATTCAGGTATTTTTTTGTTTGAGAAAATTAGAAAAAGATCTTTGAAAAGCTGGCAATGGATATTTGCCACTATCCATTTGAACCTTTATTTTCATTATACTATTCAGTAATTCAACAGAATGTGTATCTCTAATAATAAGTTGTGTATTTCTTCATACACTGGTGGTGTTGGGAAAAATGATCAAAACATGTATAATTTACAGAGGTGCGTAGTAATGCATTAGAGCTGTAATTAATTACTAATGGCATTATTTTTTCAAGTATTGTAATGGTATTGGTTGAACTAGTACGTTAAAAAATTTTAAATTATTTTTACCTTGAATAAAATTCTCGTAGAAGCATAAGGTATTCTTAGCTATATATGCTTTAAATCTATTTATTTTTTCAAGTATGCCGCAAATGTTAAAATAAAAAAAACTTTAGATAGGACCGAAACGATTAGTCTGAGACCTTGTGTCATTAACAAAGTCATAACTAAATTTTGGAAGATTACAAAAATGTTAATGTACAGGATGTTCCATTTAAATCAACAAACTTGACAATTACAAGATTTGAAAATATTTTAAATGGAATGGACTGTAACCTACCAGATGAATCTGACTGAAACACTTCTCGATGTTTACCATTATTTCAATTTTACTGTTATTTGACAGACATTTAGTAGCGTGGCACCTAACTGTTACAAGTAGAAATTAAATCCAGATACTTAAGACAATTTATCTGCTATTAAAACTAAATTCCGTTAAACAAATATCAGATATCTCCATCGTCTATGTAAATTCCAGTATTGCCTGTCTGGCGTAATTGTAAAGTGTTTAATTCACATGTACACTGAGGAATGCCAGAAGAATTAAATTTCCGCTCCTGCAAGTCGTAAACTGCAAAATGATATATCCGGCAGTTCCTTCTGTCTTGCTTTTGATTATTCGCCTTATTATTATCACACCTGCATCATTTATGCGTAGCAAACATCCACGTCATGCATCATGTAATGTGGGATGAAGGCAACTTGCTATAGTTTTGCGAGGCATATGCTGCAAATGTGCCGCATGGTAGATTGCTCAGACAACCACGTTTAAAATAGCGTTTCATTTATTATTTCAAAATAAGGATCGACATGGCGTGAGCAGTGCGTTCATGGAAACTGACACATAACACAAAGAACGTGCACTGACGGATCGTGCATAAACAACATACGGCATTTTTCTGTCCCAGTCAAACTTGGATACGTAAGTACGTTACCTGTTCGCTTGGAGAAGTGGACCAAAGAAAGGATTAATCTGAATATCAGCAGACATATTTGTCAATGCACAGAGTTTCCTAATATACGGATGTTTGACGAATGATAAAGACCCTGACGAAATTAAAAATTCAACGCAAAATACATTTGCAGAGGTAATATTGATAATTGTTCATCGTCTTAAAAAATATAAAACACAGAGAGCTGTATAAATTCGTAAATTTTGACATCAACTTCAATCATATGCTTTAAGTAAATTCGGTATTGTAAAACAAATTTTATAGTTGAAAAATGTTTATTCAATAACATTAATGTAATAAATGCTCAAAATGTCGCCCTCCGCTGTTTTCACAAGCTTGAATTCGTGCCAAAACGATCTTTTAACATGCATTAACATTTCTGGAGTGATGGATCTACAATGCATCACGTATTTTATTTTCTAAATGTTCTTTCTACACTTTCAATTGGTGTTTGGTATACTTGCTCTTTTACCATTCCCCACAGAAAAAAATCCAATGGAGTAAGGTCCGAGCTTCTCGGTGGCCAAGTATTAATTGAACCTCTTCCTATCCATCGGTTAGGCAAAACCAAATCAAGATGATTTCACACTATTCTGTCATAATGCGCAGGTGCCCCATCTTGTTGGAACCAAAGATCTTGTCTTATTTGTAAATTTACATTTTGGAGAAGTTCCGGTAAAATTTTCTTAAAAAATTTAGATAAGTATTGCCGTTTGCAACTACCGCGAAAAAATAAGGCCCAACAATTTGATTCCCCAATACTCCGCACCAGACGTTCGTCGAGTAGATAGTTTGAAAATGTCCTTCTCGAATCAAACGCGGATTTTCTTGCGCATAATAATGAATGTTGTGTTTGTTAACTCCACCAATATTAGAAAATCTTGCTTCATCTGAGAAGCAAATGTTGTCATAAAACCTTATATTCAAATTTTGGTGTTCCCGAAAGTTATAAACAGCCAGTCTTTTAGGATAATCTGTCTCCTTTAAGGCCTGAACCAATTGCAAGTGATACGGATGAAATTGATTGCCTTTAATTATTCGGTGTACTGAAGACAGACTAATACCGGTTGCTCTTGAGACTACCCTTTGACTAATATGAGGATTTTCGTCAATCATTTCCAATACTCTAATTTCATTGTCAGGGCCTGTTGCTGTTCTTTCTCTTGACTTCTTCAGTGGTGGCCAGTTTGTCCTTAAAGTTAACTCAAATCTCTTGAAAATTGTATCGGCAGGAGCTCTTCTATTTGGAAAACGTTGTCTGTATAAACGGGCAGCAGCAGAAGCATTTTTCTTGCATTCACCATAAATCAAAATCATATCTGTTTTTTCATCATGTGAATACATTTTGACTTTTAATAAATACAGTGACAGGAACCATAGCGCATATAGCCGTCATGGATTCCCAATTTATTTTTAAAATAATACCATTATGCAAAATAACCATATTGGCTATGAGAATCTATTTTGGGTTGCATTTTTAATTTCGTCAGGGTCATTAATATCCGTGAAACATCCTGTATGTGTTATGTATATAGCAAAGTGATATAGTTATGCGGGGGATCTATCAGTACCACCTCGAATTATGTCTTTATCTATAATATTGTTAGCTACCTGTATGGGTTCGTAAAATGAGGGTTTCTAACTTAACTTCCTTTGTTTACTCACACACGTGCCGTAATGCACTAAATACAAATACGATTAGTGCGATTAACCACTATTAAAAAGATTACGCTATATTTAGTAGCGCATAAAACACTTTATCGTCCGAGTCGCTATTCAATATCCAACTCCGCGCGCTTTTCGATGTGCTGACCCACAAATAATATGCTCAAATGTTCTAGAGCTATTTCCCTGTCTAGTATGGAACTCCACCAATGTCAGTAAGAATGGTTGCCTAATTCGCAGGCGCTGATCTCTGCACAATGATGTGGCAGTATTGCTATGAAGCAATACTGCGTGCATATTTTTTAATATATTGTCCAAAAGAATAAGGACACATTTTCGATTTTCTTAAGCACTGCAAAATATATATTTTTCACATAATGACAGGTAACGTCTAAATGGATCAAGATAGGCTGTATGGGCTACATATGCATACTACGCGACTGGAAAGTGATGTCTCTGCTTAAACCGATGAGACTTCATAACATTTTAGGGAAAACGGAAGATTTCGTTTTTTATTCTCACAATGGTTTGTAACTTTAAAGAGACAGTATTTGTACCTACTCGAAAATGTACGTACGTCTAAGAAGTAATGAATAATATCCAGGCGCCTGGCGATATATCGATCATTTAAAAGAAACCTATTTTTACAGCACTAGATTATTGTTCGATTATATCCGATGAACGCTTAAGTGCGAGTCTCCATGATGCGTCGAGTGAAAGCTTGTCTGGACAATAATGGACTAAATTTTGAACATCTTTCGTGAAGAAACTTGTTTTTTTGTGTTATCTCGTATTGACCTATTCCAACGTACGTGCGTTTGAACTTGGCTTTTTACTTATGTACCTTATCTTAATGACTGCTTATATTGGAAGTCAGTAACGCCGAATGGGGTCCGGATAATGTGGGTGGTGATTCTAGCAACAGATGGAGAGCGTCAATCTCGAGACACTCCAGTAAATTCTATCAATAGAATTTAAGCGAAGTTTCGATAACGTCTGGGAGGTGTCGCTTCTAGAATTTTCAATTGAGGTGTAAATAGCCCGACGGAGAGAGCGCGGGCGGATATGAATTGGAAAAGTGGTTTTCGAGCAAGATCTAAGCAATGCTAGTGTGTGCAAGTACCTATAGTGGTTTTGTGAATTAGCTCTGTTGAAATAGTAGTGTTTTAAACTAATTGTATGGAATTTAGTGTACTTCGATCCAAGTGATTGAATAAAAGAAAGTTTTTTCGAACTCGTACGCCGTAACAGTATTTTATTTAGCATTATTTATTCTACCCAACAGTCTTCCTCACCTATCTAGCAATCACTGAATGTATGTTAGGAACCCCGAAAATGCTTGACAACTTGTTGTCTTGTAAGTTACCCTACACGTATGGTTAGTTAGTTTAAACTTTAGGTAGGTTGTTGTAAAAACGTAAAAAACTAAATGTTTGGAATTTCAATTAAATATTCGATACGTTCTTACAGGGTTGCCGGCACGGTGTTGAAAAAGATGTATTTATGTCACTACCGTGTGTAATTGGAGGAAATGGTGTAGTGTACATTGTTCGCCAAGGTCTCAATGAGAAAGAGAAGGACTTACTACAACAGAGTGCGGATAGAATGAATGAAATACAAAAGAGCTTAAAAATTAGCTAATTCAACGAAGAAATGCCTACCTGTTTTGTTGCGGAATAAATTTTTGTGCATTTCATCGTTATGCGAATGCAGTCAGAGTTACAGAGATGTCCAAAAAAATAATCCTTGTTTATATCTTCTAATTGATATCAATAAAGGAGTGTATTTCGTCTTAATAATTTCAATATAAATTTTTGAAGTGGTGTCCCTACTAGGTTTCATTTGTTGTGAAATATCAAAGGAAGTACTTGTTATGATGGTCCAATACTTACCTGTAGTGCCTGCAGGAACTCCAGGAATCATTTTGTAAGTTCATATGTGTTGATACAAAGGTGGTAAGGAGGAAAAGGGCGCATACATCAAGAGCCGTTTAGTTAAGAGAAACTGCATTTACGAAATCCACCAGGTGACCGCTGGTTACTTGTATTTAATGATTTTATATATGCAAGTCACGTGTTCAAGATTAAAAAAATGGGGAAAACTACATATTATAATTTAATTGTGTGTTAATCGAAATGCATGTATTATACAATAAAAATAGACAATAGAAAAGCAAGATAATTAATGTGTATAAGAGAACCCATTAAACTCAGCAAACACCATAATTTAGGTAGCTTCAACGTTGTGCACCTTTTCCATTAATCAATTTCAACTTGTGTCAAAACTGGTATGCGTTTCTGTAAAATTTATCCATTACTATTAAAAGTTTTGAATCGCACCCTTCTTGTGCATTTTAATATATGTCTGCGTTAAATAAAAGTATTAATTATTCATCAATGTATATTGCGCCTTTAAATGTGGCATAATTTCAGACAAGTCCAAATTATATAAAAACCTCAATATATAGGCGTTAAAATAGTAACGTTGGTTGACGTATGCGTGTGTAAATAAAAAATCCGTACGCATGCTTTTATGTTATTGTTAAAGCTTAATAGGCTATGAAAAATCTGTCATTACTGTTTCAAGGTTGACATTTTTTGTGTCAGTTTGAGCTATTACAAAATTCACATAATTTCTTGAAGAAAAATGGACTCGTTGAAAGAAAATGATCGACGTCAAGTAACTGGTGAATTTTACAAGGAGCATATTTCGCAAGGAAATTTTATGAAATGGGGATCCCACGGCAAACAGTGTATGGTATTATTAGCAAACAGCAGCTTTCCTAAAATTGTGACAACATTCTAACAATATTAGAACGTACTAATTTAAATTTTAGACTCATCCTTGCAAGTTGTACATGTTGTATCGCCCTGAAGAAGGAGTAAAATATTCCGAAGGTTTGACTTCATTAACCTGATAACTACTTTTCATTTTAAAATATTAAGTTTGAACGTAGACAGTGCATTTGCCCTTAACATTGTAATCCCAGTTACCGCTGCAAAAGCAGAAAGATTTTGCTTAAAATTGAAAATAATCATAAATTATCTAAGAACTACCATGGGACGAGATAGATGCAGTGCTCTAGCTTTAATTAAGTTGAAAATGACGTAGACGAGAAATTTAATATTCGGAATTTAGTGACAGTATTGTGAATGCTAGAACTCGAAAAAACTTCATCAAATCATTAAAACTGTAATGTTACTAAACGTAAATCTATAACAATCTACTGGAATCACTTCTTTTTGCCTTGTATCAATGACAAGTGCAAGTGAGAAATCAATGTCATGGTAATCACAAATGACAAAATTTAAAGATAATTTGGATCAATATACCTAAATCACTACTGGTGACGTCGATTTTTATATTGTGTTGATTATTGTCTGATAATGGCATAATGTCGAAATACATGTAAGAGCTTTTTGAATATACGTTACTCATTAGTTAAACCAAGTAGTAATCTATATTTTTAATCAAAATGAAATTATTTAACAGAATAAAATTTGTATTTCTTGATGCCTCTCTTTTCCTTCCAAATACAAGTTACACACAACTGTTTTCATTTCAACTATAATGTAAGCAACATACCTAAAGTTCTAGGTATCTTGAATGTAAGTAATAAATAATAAGTCCACAAATTATTGAATTAAGGTATAATGCAGTCTTCTGCTGTACCAATGACAATATTGTTGAATCTAATCAGCCGAAACCTAATTTATCACGTGCCTTTCTTCATTAATTGGGCATTTATAACGGGGCCGGCGTCGGAAAATATAAAACATTTAACTAAATTTACTTATATAACTTAAAGAGTGTATTAGAAACGATCAATACATCTTGGTGTAGCATTCAAGTACAAACTTTAGAAGGCCTGTCAGATTTGACGTTTCTGATCACATAGTCACTGTCATTTCAATGTGATGCGACGATACCAGCAGATACCAGTTTATTTTATATTATGTGGCCACACTTTAAATATGAATCTAAACTCAACCTAATTCGGTATTCTTTAGCTTTCGTACCATCAAGATGCGACACTTCATGTCAAACCATCACTGAAGTGGGCACTAATACATATATCATTTTTAGAGTTTATATTATAAACATCAATTAGCGCTGATCACTCCAATCTGAACATCAAAAGACTTTCAATTAGGACATGTTCAGTCAAACCTCCTGTCTTGCTATATGGGCGGATAACGCATTTTCGATCTTATTTACATACTTGCTCCTGATGAACTATAACCACTTTATTTTGCTTGCTGGTGAATCTCCTGCGTGGGGTCTCTTAAATATTTTGTAGCTCCCTTCGCGCGGAGTTGCTGATTCGTCCGACGTTCCATTCGATAACTTAAAAAGAGGCGCCGATATTTATTCTTTTTGCTGGCGTATTTTCGCCTCCACTGCGAATGTGTATTTTATCGCTTTTTAATGCAAAGCTTTACATCGACTGTTATTTATACTTCTTTACATATTAATTAACATCATTAAAGCATTTAATTATTTGACACTATTCGTTAATTAACTGAAATGGCGAGACGTGTCTGCTGGATATCCACATTCGCTGTCGACTCGTTTAAAATATTTAAACGCTTTTTTACGAGGGATAGGTACACTGCATGGCCGTAGCAAGTGTACTTACTTGCTTGCGGCGATTACAGCATAGGTACTGACTGCTACCATTCTTCTGCAACGACAAAGCACGGATAATTATACCTTAAGCTGGGGTTTTAAATGTAGTTTATGTGTATCCTTGGGTATAATATTTAATAAGCAGTTACCTAAAAGTGGAATACATTCGAAGAAAGGTAATTTTTCCTACACGGGGGAGTAATCAAATCAAAAACATTTACTGCAGATAGTAATTTGAACAACGAATTAAACATGTATTCATAAGAATGACATAATGCTCCTTCCTTTGTCATAACGCACTTTATAAATATTTCTGTATTTCATTTATGTAACGATTGATTGATTTCTATACAATGTATAAAATAAAGTTCCTTAATAATAACATAATTACGTCTTACATCACAGGTTCTACGCAAAGACGGGTGGATAATGCCGTTAATTGCCACTAGATTGTGGTATTATCCACATTATTATATAAAGTTCCTTAATTAAGGTGTTCAGTCAAATTTTGAATTCACTCAAATGTTTATTCAAGTATTCTGACTTGTATTGGGCACAGAATGACTCCTGTTTAAAACAAATTACTTCAAAGATATTTGGTGACGTAGCTAATGCACTGATTACTTATGTACCAATAAATATATACTTGAAAAACACTGACTCGAAGGAATTAATAAGTGTCTTGTAAACTAAACTTATTAGCCATCGAATATATAATTAACTATAGTATCGCGTATTGCGTTTGTACATTTTAGGAGCATCACGAATTAGCACGTTAGAATGCTGTCGATTTTAATTACAATTTTTACCACGTACTGTCTGTCGTTTACGTAGAGTGATCCAGTGCAGTTACATCCACAAGTTGAATGGTTTCCAAGGTGCACTCATTGTGAAACGGTCTGAATTAATCGAATGTTTCACAGTGAGTGCACTTTCGAAAGCATTCGGTTATTTTATAGCGCCAGTACGGGCAAGCTAACGATTGTTTTCAGAAAGGCTATTATTTAAACTCAAGATGTGCTCATATATATTTGGTTTAATAAGCAGTGTAAGTTCTACGGTATCATWTTCATATTAAGTGTAATCACGATATAGAAGTGTAATAATCACTCGTGGAAAGCAAATTATCATTCGTGGAAAGCAAAAAAAGGGCATAAAAGAAGCAACAACTATTACGATTTATTTAGAAACAAGAAAGTGGCACACAGATCAGCAAAACTTGGGTCAGCATTTAAAATTATTCAACACAAAATTACATAAGAAATTGCTTACCATTATTTTTATGAAAAACGATATCTACAATGAAGTTCAACTCTACTTTATGACCAATATCTCACTCAACTTAAAAAATTAAAAAATCGATGTAACAATCRAATAGAAAATAGGTTCAGTTAAAATCAACTCAGTTAACTCTCGGTAAGAATTTAAATTCAAGGATCGTTTAGTTAGTTTTACAAATATAAATTTTACATAGACAGAACAAAAATTATTAAGTTAAGGCTTAAAATATAACCCAAATTTACCACTATCCAAAAAGACTTTGATCTATTAGGTATAATACGTGTGCATACATTTTATACAACAAATACAAACAAAAACGACATTTATATTTATATAACCACCATTTGAAATTTAAAAAAACATAAAACAGAAACACGCAGATAATTGACGAACTACTTGTACAACCGATAAAGGCAATTATTATCTAAGCAAAAACGCTTTTCCCACAAGGGCAGTTTCAGAAAGATATTACCTACATACATTTCAAAATCTTCATAACAAACAAACAAACGTACAAATCAAGAATAACGGACCCACGGCTCCAATTCTATACCTACGGCCGACAAAAAAATTAATAAAAATAGAATACTTACCTTTGAGATCAGTCGCTTCTTAATTAATGTTGCATGGTATAAATTATGCAACACATTTTCTTTTCTTCTCCCTAAGTGAGTTTTTAGCCATCCTTAAATATAAATTAACGCTCTTCTATCAAATACAAAAAAGGAAACTATTAAATATTGTGTAATTGTGTACAGATCAAAGTTATTTTATCTTTAATGGCATATTCTACAAACAAGACCAATGGGTTCACCTTTGTCTCCAGTCTTGGCCAAAATTTTCACGTCGGATTTTCAAGAAAAACTTTTTTAATTTAGACGGGAACTGATAGGCAGTTAGAATTATTCTTCAATACACTAAACAATGAAGTCCAATTTTCACGGTAGAGAAAGAATACAATGAAGTTTTTAATTTCCTGAAATTGATAGAAGATGGACACAGCCAGATATCATACCGATAATAACCGCGACATACTCAAATTATTCAGTACAAGTTAAGCACTTTGTGTCCTATATATGTACAGTTTAACAAATACACCACTTAAAAAGAAAAATCAGAAACCGTATTAATAACCATGAAAGCCTTAATCACTGTATTAAACAATTGGCTTTTAAAAATTACGGACGAATATTTAAATGCCAAAAGCTAGAATACTAAGAATGCTGTACAAAGCTAACATAGGTTAAAAAGAACATATTTTCAACTCAGTAAAGCAGACAAAGGTAAAAGACATGCAGTATATTATAAAGCCATTAAAATATTAAACAACATATTGAAAGTATAAACTCAAATAATAGGGATGACAGAACTGTAAACATTGTTTAGATCGAAACAGCACCAAAGTCTTACATTGGGAAAGAAAAATGCGAAAAAATAAATGTTTTGGAACAGTCAAAGATTAAAAAGCACAACATCAGAAAGAAGATTTGGCAAATACACAAAAAGGAATTCCCAAATTCTATAGGCCTTTGGTGCTTCCGAAATGGTATAGTGAATCTTCAAAGCACATTCAAACAATCAGTTTTTTCAAGCTAATTAATTAACAGTTATATCCCTCGTTTCCAAGGTTACCTTTGTAAAACGTCTAACAGCATCGTGTGTATTTTTAGCACTGTATTGTAGAAATATAAAGTAAAAGTATAATTTTTATTTGACCACAGGAAACTCATGAATTTATTTATTGTTATTTAGGCAACACTTTTCAGGTAAAAATGAGGCTTTCCGTAAGTTTAGAATTAGGGTTTAGGATTGCGGTGCAAGTACAGATAATAATATTTACAATGTGCTAAATAATTTGAAGACAAAAACAGTTTTGGAGGCATTAAGGAAACAGAAACTAAGCTATAACTCGCGGCTGGAAAAAACAAAAAACGGTGCACATTAGTAACATGTTTTAAAATGGTAGAAAGGTACTAAAAAACATACTATTGATTAAACATGGAAGATGATCTACGGAAAATTTTTTGTATTTATACGTGCGAAAGAGTGGATATTTTTGTAATCAATCTAATAACTTGTACTGAAATTAAACAAAAATTCGAGTAGGAACCGGATTTTAGAAGATCCTTACATCAGCAATTAAGTATCAGTACTAATGAGTCAAGTTTATTTTCTAGAGCATAAATTAGTGTACCATAATACAGTTCTAAAACGTTATGCAACATCTGCAGACCACTGGCTGATTTATTGGTGGAAAAGGTAAGCTAGTTTAGTAGCAAATTGAGTGAATATCGCGAAATTTATATTTTAGCCCAACTGTTCCTTTCATAAATGCTTGTGCCATCTGTTGCGCAGCGCTATAAGCGAGGCTAATGTTACTACAGAAGGCCGACTACTCAAAGTATGGAAGGCACCTGCGTTGAAAGCAAAGCTGACCCGTTTGTTTTCCGATAAACAGGATGATCACTGTTAATATTAACTTATACACCAAAACTTTTTTTAAAATCTGTTGATATCATGGGTCATCGATGATTTTTGCAGGTGCTTATTCTGCCGATGAATGTTTTCGTTTAGATCTGCTAGGGTTCAAAAGAGTGAGGTATAAGTGTTTTTTTAAGATTATTTTATCCCAAAATCGCTACTTAAATTACATCCAAGTTAATAGCCATTTCACTACATCAATTTTAATACATGTCGTGCGTGGGATGTCACAGATGATATTCGATATTCTAATATATCTTTAGGTTTTATTTCACCTCTAAAGCAAAACCCCTTTTTCTGGTCCTAACTGCTAAATCTTGAATCACAGTCCTACCAAGAGACTATTAATGTCTAGATACTAAGTTAAAGTGTATTATTATTATATGTTGCTTGCTACCGTCCTATAACATAAAATATAATGTTGCTTACTTAAAATTATTTAAACATGTTAATAATTTGTTGATTCCTTGATATGCAGGATAATTATGGACATTTACCAAAACGCTCCGTAAAAGTAATGGGATATAATTAGATTAAATATATATATATATATATATATATATATATATATATATATATATATATATATATATATATATATATATATATTATAATTAGATAATTAGAATTCAACATGATAATTTGCTTTGACTAATATCTTAATTAAATAATAGCTTACTTTGACAAAGAATTATATATTCCTCAAATTAGGATTATATAAAGCTGTAAAACCAAGTGGTTGAACAATCTATAAGTTTTCAAATAAAGTTTTGCGGCCTATATACAGTAACACTTCGGCACAACTTCAAGGTGACGAATATACACTAATTATTGACAGTTTACTAATGACACAATTTGTAGCAATATAGGAAAGTTGGCCAGGCACATTGGTTTTATATTTAGACACAAAGTATTTTTTCCTGTTACCAGTTTTAAATTAAAATTCTTTGAAAGGTGATTCTCGGAACTATGTTGTATGAAGAAAATATTTGGCACTTGACTGTGCCAAATGCACGTAACATAAACGGTGACGCCGGACAATAACCTCGTTCGTTTAAAAATAGGGTAACCCAGATTGAAGGTAATCAAATTACGGCAATTCGTGGCGCTTCAACGTATTTACACTAAGAGCAACATCCAGCAAACATTAATCTGCAGATTTAATTTTTGTGTAACAAAGCATAAACGTACAAACACAAATTCGTACCATGTGACGTTATTTTATTTTAGATACAATCGTGAATGATTACCGTATGCAAGTATACTCTGATCATTGTGGTAACTTTTTAGGTATATAATTATATATATAAGAACCTAATACTAAACTGTGCTATAGTTACTAAAATTTATTGTTTAATAAGAATTTAGATGACAATGCCATCTGTCAGCATTACACTGACATGATGACAAAGCCACCTAGCTGCCATAATGGGATCTACTTCCTAAAGAAAGTGACCTGACCTGTCACTTCCTTTGGGCGTCATGTCAGTGTAATGCAGACATATGGCATTGCCATCTAAATTTTTACTTACATCATACCAAGCCTTTGGTATATAGGCATAACCAGTTCTATGCCGTGCTGTCTGCGCTATACCTAAACTGCACTGATGAGCTTTGAGCTATGATGATAGCGAAATAGATCTATCTGTAGTTGGTTGCAGTGCACAGCATAGACATGCATTTTATTGTTTAATATTATGATTATTTCTGCTAAGGTATATTCAAAATTGATTATCTTCTTATTCTAACCACAATTAACACTACATGTGTTTTCTTTAGAAAGCTAATGATCACTACAGTTCTTAAACAAAGTAAGTTGTTTAATATACCATATTTTAAAATAAATATGATCCTTATACAAAATACATACACTTTTATGGGTGGCTAATATAAAATGTTTAATAATGTAATCTAATCGTAAAAACTACTAATAGAAAATCTTGCATTGTTGAAAATTTTAATTTTCTATACATCCACGTTCTTGTAATCTATGGCTATGGAAAAACTGTTTCTCGAAATGCGAAATTGACGAAATCAGGTCAATTGTTAAGAGAAAACACATTATGATCGTGGGCACCACAAACTAATTTACACAGCAAATGTTTCAAATAATCGGAAGAAGAAATATTTGGGATAGGAACACCGGCGCCAAAGTTTTGCTACGGTTTGTGTCCTTATAATTTTGAATATATATTCTTTTTAATTAATTAATTAATGTTTTGAAGATTGCATTCAATATCTGATAGTTAATAACTATAATTGACTTCATAATACATATCTTCTTTTTTCCGGTGTACATTATGGGGAATGTCTAATTTTAGAGAAGTCGCAAGAGCTGTAATTAAAAAATGCATATTCAACATTTCTGGTTTGGTCATCTTGCATTGTATAGCCCTTGAATGTGCAATTATAATTAATTTATAAGCGGATCCTTTCCTATGGTATAACCCACAATGCTCTATAACCATACCTATATTAAAATATTAAGTAAATCTGTTATATTTGTTCGAGCATTTAGATGTCTTCTGAATAAAGATTAATATTATATGGTGTACAAGATTATAATAATGTGCATGGAATGCTCAAGGTAACTAACGTTTTTGAGTTGAAGGAGTATAGTAAGCTATCCTGAAAAGATAGGTACTTTTTCGTAGATCTATAAAAGAGGAATATCCCATCATGCATTGTTTTGGTATATCTCAATGGGATTAGGCAGAGTTTTCGATGAAAGCTTCCAGACTTTTTCCGACACTTCCAACAATAATCGTTATATTTTAACCAAATACATAATACAAAGCGTTCCAACAAGAATACCGTATTTAATGAGTCCCAAAAAGTAACTATTTTTTTTTCAAAATTGAAAACATTTACATAACTCAAGCAGGTAAATATTCATATTCAAGAATGAAAAGTAATGTCTGAGATAGTATGTTCTCTACGACTTACTCAGCAACGTTGCATTACCTTGATGAAATTAATAATCACTTTTTCACACATTTGGCTACAGAAACTACTAACGAACAGTTCGTTTCCTGTTTAAGTTCTTGCACTGTCTTGGATTTGTTTGCATCAACCCGTGATTTCAAGAACTCTCTAAGAAAATATTTGCAAGGAATAACACCATATGACTTTGCTGGGCTGTTATCATCACCATTACGAGCGAGCATTACGAGTTCTTGACTTGAGAACTTGTAGGTAATATCAATTTCTTGCAAAAGTGGCTGCAGTAATCATAAATGCGCTTCCGTCCCTCATTTTTTTTACCCTTGTCTTGAAAGAAATAAAGCTTTTTCGATCTACTAATATAAAATCCACGCTAATTTATAACCGCGTATGCAGCGGTGGTGTGCCGCTCAAGGTAACAATTATGTTTTGTGGACAACAAAGTGTTAATCTGTCGAGGACAAACTCCGTTCATTCGTGGACAAAGGGCTTCGAAATGCCCATTAATGTACCTGATTATCCAAATCTGTCATTCTACGCCGTCTAAAATGGAGGAATTAACGAATCAATCAATTTAAGTAAGTGATTTTTTAATTTTGACACGGAGCTTTCTTCTAAAAACTTGGGCGCTTACCTATTCACCAGTTTTATCATTTCTATAAGACGGGGACCTGCTTAAACCATACACAAAGCGTTTTCGAAACAATGGAGTTTTTAAAGAGCGCTTGCATATACATGTTGAAGAGAACCGACACAGAATACGTTAAAATGTATGTCAAATCAGAGCAAATAAGATGTACATTTTTTGTCGAAGGTATTCAGCGATAAAGGCAGCAAATTACATCTTATTCCTTATCTGCCACAATGATTACCCGTATGACCTTCTGAAGTCTAGTCAAATATATTATCTGATTATGTTGTTGTTTAAACAGTACATCAATGTTGCCATATTAATAGGGCAAGATCAAAATTCCTCTTCTTGAGGAAGCTAGAAGTTAGAAGCTGCAAATAGACGGGAAAAATATTCACCTTCACCACCCGCACTTGAAGTCATATAAATATTTGTTATTCGTTCCTTAAAAATTATACAGTCCTAATATACAAAAAAAACAATCCACCACGGATGAAACATTTGACAAAATGCTTCTAGTCTTACCAACAATCGTTTAAAGTGACGCAAGAGTTACGTCATAACTGAAACTAATCGATATTTCTCGCTTTCTCTGTTCACTCCTTCCATTTGATGGCAAGCTTGATTTCAGATTTTGCCCAAACGGAAGTTTACTATTGCATCGTTGATACTGGAATAATCCCAAATGCTCCATCGTTACAACTCAGCTATACGTTTAGCTCACATCGTTTACTTTAACATCACCGTGAAGTTTATTTTTATCAGTTGTGACACACACGTTGTTCGGAATTAACGACCTAGACCTGTGGTTAGAAGTGCATTGTTGCGAATATTATCATCATGATTGGACAATTACTTCATAATTTGGCCAATGGTAAGATTTGCCGCTAGATACCAGCAAAGATACATGTTTAGCTAATTAGGCTGTAGCGCAGTGTCCTTGGTTATTTTACCGCGAATTACTATAACATAAAGTGCAAATTAACTTGCTTGAGTGTTTTTAGAATTTTAGTTGCTGCACAGTATCAGCCAGTTGCTGCTAACCTATCTGTATTACATTCATAATTTAGAATGGAGATGCTGTATCTATCAGTTCTGTAGCTCACTTTCATACGTAGTAGTAGTAGTATAGTATATATCTTATCGGAATACGGTTCTAGCAATGTTATGTGAGAGTTAACGAGACCTGTCACTTGAATATTTGCTGCTTTCTGTAACAGTTGAGTGATCTTATGATGGTATAGTGGTAGTGAGGGCAGTAGCGCTGCTATTGGAAGTATTTGTACATTATACAGTGTGTCTAAACTGAAATTTGAGTTAGGACTGTTTAAGGAAATTGGAGTGGTATTTAATAATTTGTAAAGATACCTCAATTGTAAGGACCACTTCAACTAAAATATTTTTGTATTTATATTACTTCCGGTTATAACGGGAAAGGTCTATTCTTTATAATTCTTAATGGCATTTTTTAATTCTTTAATAAATTCCATAACCATTTCGAATTAATATTTTTTTTGGATTCTTTCTGGTTCTAAATATATATATTGATTTTTGTAGAAAATACATAATTCGCAGGCATTGGCATAAAATTTAATATCCGAACCACTACACTTTACCAGCTATTGGCATTTAAAATTTTATCATAATTTGAATAGGGTGTTTAAAAATTATTGCACAATTTACTAAACCTCAGTAAGTTTACTTCAAATAGAATTTGATTCTGATTCAACTGATATGAGGTTGTCCGTAGCTAAAACTAACACTTTAAAAAAATCAAGTTTTCTAAAAATATGCATATATCTTCTTCTCATGTAATAATGGTGTAGGCTATGGAAATAATTGTGTTTAATCATCTGCTGTGGTGACCGGATCTGCGTAAACTTTTTGTTTTATATAACCCTATATAGAACAGTCAAACGGCGTTATATCCGGCAATCGCGTAGGACAATGCCACGGATTCAGACAATCGCTAATTAGTCTAGTATGAGGCTCAGCGCCATCATGCTGATAACAGGCGTGCACGGCTTCCATCTGAGACATATTATTAACAGGTTCTGTAAATTGATTGTTTAAATAGTTCTCTCATTTAGATTTTCATCGTACGTAAGTACAAATAATATCTTGTTATTTCTAGTAGCACAAAAGACATTGAAGTGTCAAGACGTTCGCAAAATAACAAATTTACAATAATTTACTATATTTTGTGAGTCTCTTGGATGCAGGTGTTGAACCTGTGGGTAAACAATGGTTTCCAGTAAAAATGACATGGACAGATGAGCGTGATATCCTTAAATTCACTTCGGAATCCCGCAAGGGTGTCTTAAGGTGTGCACTAAAAGAGCCTTTTGTTAATCTTCTGATTGACTAAAAGTTTGTAGTTTTTTTTTGTCGAAATCGCCTGTAGGCACTACAATTGTGCAGGAGGCATCTATTGTCGGTCTTGCTCTTTTAAGGTATATTTCTTCAAATATGCTGTACCTTCTGCTGCTTTGACAGTTTACACAAAAAATCATCGTTATTTCTAACGATGTGTGGAACGATGTATACCAATTTTCAGAAAACTTTCCTTCAAAACTGCTTGTTTTATACCAAACAATCATCATCAAATTTTTATTGCAATTATTGCATTTGAAATAAAAAAGTCGTTACCTACTCGTAATGAAATTTGGTAACTTGTGCAATAATTTTGAAACATATTGTACAAATTATGACCAACAATTCTTTGACAAGCAACATACCTTTGAAATCAATAGGAATTCAAAAATGCCAAAGGCTATTTCATGCTATTTAAAATAATAAATTCAACGCTGAAACCACATAAATACGAGAATATTTTCGTTCAGTTTCCCCCTACAATTGAGTGGTATCTACGAAAAAATGTTTAAATAAATACTAACTACAATTCCCTGGAATACTTTTCACTCAAGTTTAAATTTGGACATACGTAATGTCATTGGGATTCCTAAATAATATGCATTCTTATTTCTTATTTATCTTCACGTATTATCTATTGAGTGAAGGCCTGTATTTTCCGAACAAACCATTTAAAGATATGCAAGGAAAATATTACGTTTAATGACTTTCGGTGAAAATACATATATTTAATTTCTTTTACATAGCCATTTTAATAAATAAAGTTTGGACATGGTTCTTAATTCACATATGGTTTTAGTCATTAGCGACATTTCTTACATAACTATATAGTAAACAAAAAACTAATAAACATACAAGTAATGATAAGGGAGAACAACTACCACTAGAACGGCATTAAATGTTAAATGTGATGTAGATGTACCTTTGGATATTATTGTATTTTGTTTACACCACAGTTTGTTGAAGAATTACTAGGAATACACCCACTTAAGTGAAATAATGCACTTCATAACGTCGATAGTGATAGTATTACTGGGAATCAGCTTGTTGACATTGCCGGCTATGCATTCTAGAAATACTTATCAGATCGAACCCCACCCTTGCTAAATAAGTTTTAATAGTGTTGCTTATGTTATAAGGTATTATTATATCATTATAAGAACCATTCACTTGTAGACTTGTTGTATAATTAGTGAAAAAATGTATGATCCGTATAAATACATAAACGACGATTGCGATCGGAAAAGAAAAATTTAGGTGCGATATATAAATATTGTCAATTTTTCAATTTGACTGGGTTTCGGCGTTTGCAGTTTTGCATCCAAATAGTGAAAATGTAAATTCTGACGAAACGAATCACTGCCCCATTTTATTGGTGCTGCAGTTCGACAGTATTTAGATAGTACTTTTCTAAGTAGGTGGATGTGATTACGAAGACCTTTTTGCATTTTCGAACCCTTGACCTGACCTGTTGCCTAAGCGACTTAAAACAGGCCGTATATCTCCTAATTATGAAGTGGTGCCCCGGTGCTATTTGTCCTGAGGATTTTTATTTGGCCCTTAAAATGGGATCTTGGCTTCGTTTCCGTCCCTAACCTCTGGGACATCTGGTGGACCAATCTTGCCCCGTTTTTTAACCAATTCAACAATCCCTGTTATTGCATGTACATTTCTCTTTTAACTAGTTTTTACTATAATTACTTGCTAGTGGTTAGTGGTTATTTATGTCCTAATCCTCCATATTGTTGCTAAATTGAATACTATTAGCATAGATTAGCATAGATAAATTAATTAATCTATGCTATTAGCCTTTCCCGGTGGTAGTCCGGCTATTCGTGAGCACTACTGTCTATCAGCAGTTGTCCCCGGTCGTTTCGTTTCGTTCTATAATGTTTGCTACCACTTTGGAAGAGGCCGAGGAGTTAGTTAATGGTTTTAAAAATAATGAAAAATTTATGGAATGTCCACGTTTAGAAAAACATATAGACGCACTCTGGCAGCGGAGGGAAGAGTGGTGTTTGTGTTACCGAGCTTCCTTAATCACAAGGGGAAATAATACCAACAATTATGTAGAGGCGTCTATCCGAATATTTAAGGACATTGTTTTGCAAAGATGCAAGGCATTCAACTTATGTGCTTTAGTGGATTTTATATCGAACGTCTTTGAATCTTATCACAGAAGACACTTGCTGTTATTTGCTAGTAGTCGATCTTCCAAAAATGAAACACTTTATCTTCAATTTTCTGAAAAGGCCAAAAAACTTTCTTGTGAAAAAATTTCAGAAAATACTTACTGTGTAACAAGTAGTGATGAGATGTTGTTATATACCGTGGATGCCGCTTTAGGAATATGCGACTGTCCTTTTGGTATGGGCGGTAAATTTTGCAAACATCTGTGTGCCGTCCAACAAACTTTTGGAGTACTTCTTCCGAACGCCCCTTTACTTACTCCGTCCGATAAGAAAATGTTAGCAAAGTTAGCTCTCGGTTATGACGCCTCACATGATTTTTTCCAAAATATGGACTTAGACGAATCTGAAAGTCTTTTCGACAGCACACCCATTAATGAAAGTCCACAAGGAAATATTCAACAGTTAGTTGATACTGAGGTTGATTCTATTTTAGAAACAGAGAAAAAGGAATCAGACGTTAACAGAAAACACACTTCAGCAGTAGAAAGAAAATTTTCAGAACCTAATAGAAATTGCATCAGAAAATATCACCGCAGATTTTACGAATTGCATCATTAAAGCTAATGTTGAATTAAAAAAAATAAAAACATCAACACAACTCGCAAGTTTCCTTTGCAATTTAAGGAAAGGACGTTCTTCAAAACAAATAGGGGTTCAACCTACAGATATTAGCAGAAGAAAGATCCGAAATGGACTTACATCTGGAAAGAAACGGATTCAGTCAGGTAGACCATCTAATTCGGAATTGAAAACAACAGCCAAACGGAAGCATAATTTGATAGAAAATATTTTTAGAAACCAACCAAATGCAAAAAGTCATTAACGTTTTTTTTTATATTAGGTATATAAATAAACCCAGTTGTTCAATCACAAAAATGTGTTTTTTATGAAATATATGACAGCACTAGTCAAAAAAATATCAGCAATATTAATTATGTAACAAATACCTTGCGGTAACTTATATGATACAGATTGTTCAAACAGCAACGCAAATTATTTAAATCCATTATATACTGCGTTTCAGCACGTTAAAACAAACTCGTGCTCTGAATCGCGGTACATATTATCTTTTGAAATTACGCGTAACATAAACCCATAGTACACTGCGATTCAGATTACGACTGCTCTGAATAATAGTACATTATGCCTTTACGCCCCCGGTCCATGGATTCGTCATGCCGTTTTCCGAGGCAGCTCCAGTTCCCGGCGCCATTCCATCCTCGGCCCGGTACCATATTATCGTCCTTGCTCAAACTTCTGCTTCTCTATGCTTGATATTGTTTCTACCAGTCTGACCAAGGCTTTGGCCTTCCTGGGCCGCGAAGCATCCCAGCAGTATCGGTGTCTCCGAGCCTTCTTCTTAGGTTCGCTATCTCAGGATCTACCAGTGGACACAGATACGACATTATGCTCATACACTACCAGGACTAATATAATGCCTCGCACCTTTGAATATAGAATGTACATTCTATATTCAAAGCTTCGCACTATAACCACACTTGACACATTTGGATTACATTTTGTGAAAAATTTGTTGAAGAATTAAAACAGAGGATCCTCATTGAAATACAAAACTAGATGGATCCTATTATTATTATTATTATTATTTGCGTTTATAGTACTATTAATGCAATTAAGTGTTGCAGTTTGAAAGCTCTGAATTAAWTTGACATTTCGAAAGCATATTTATAACTTTGTTTTGATAAAAATACATAGTTGGATAATTTTATCAAAAAAAGACGTATATTGAACAAATTTGCAATCATTGTATTCAGGGAAAAATATGCAGACCGTAAAAAATGTATTTATTCAAATTACAATATTACAATTGTAAGTATAACACCTCCAATAGACAGACTGTTATGGTTCCGAACTAGTGAGGCTATAATTATCGTGGATACCTTTAAAATTTCTTAAGATGTACCTGTTGACAGCATGTTTAGTAATTTAACCAGTACTGGAGCTAATATATTTAATCGAATCATCGAATCCTGTATTCGTATCGCTTAAATTTATTAGGGACTACTCTTGATCAGTGAAGTTTCKACTACAATAAAAATTATTTCCTTTGGCATTTTATACACCTGGTTGTTTTGTACATTCCTGTTTGGCGCTTCTATTTTAGACTTATTCATAATATGATTAATTATGTTCCACGGATTCAGCAAAATTTGTACTATTATATTTTTTTGGCTTTCCTACAAAGGTTCTGTAGTAACCATCTCATGTATTCAATGCAGATTTTTTTCACGTGAAATCCAGGTGCTCTATTTCTTTCTCATTAACTTTTTAAACTAACATTCTTGTTTTGTCGCCCGCTATGCTGCTGGCTACGATCTATCAAGTGAATTAGTCTCTTTTCGCAAGGTCAGTTCTGTTGCTCACTGTATATACTTTTCTATATTATTGATAAAAGTTATCAATATTCATTGGTGACAAGAGTTTGGTTTAGTTTCCAGATTGAATAAAAGGTTCCTCTCAGAGTGAGACAGTGTGAGACCTTGCAGTTAGAAAAAAAACAATATATTATAATAAATATTTCGTTGTTTTGGTCAACTCGCGTTGCGCCTTCCAAATATACTACATTTAGGATTGTATATTTATACAAATATATGCCGGGAATACTCAGTAGTGTTACTCTTTATGTAACCAAAAGCAGAACTACATGTATGCATGTAGCAAGCACTGCTTTTTAGGAAGCCACAGAAGTCCTTGTTTCCTGTGAAGAAGTTCTGTAGATAAAAAGCAGCTTGACACCACACACAGACATGCTAAAGCAGTATACAGCTCCTGCGCATTCATTCTATATCTCCGCCAAAATAACATACTGTAATAATGAGGCTGTATAGTTCTATTATTAAACTTATTGCATACTGTGCAAGATTCTTATGTTTAAATAAAATATTGTGACTGCCATTGGTTTGGCTCAACACTTGTTGCATCCAGTAGATGATACATTAGTTTTGTGTACATTCTTTTTAACGTATATGATTCCATTTTCATACAATCTGTATATATCTAACATTGGCGTCTACACTTGTCTAACTAAAAAATCCAAATCTAAAGATTGCAGATGCCTGTTTAGGTCGGTCTTCTATATAACATTCCCGTTCTCAGAGGTGGTTCTTCTTTCTCTGTTCGGCAGGAACCTAATTCCTTGCCCCCAATTGAAGGTTCTAATCAAATACTAGTATATAAATTCAAACATTGCACCAATCTCTCTGGCCTGGTTAATTAATTCCTTTGAAACCTCAAGTTTATCAAATATTTTCAACATTCTTTTAAGATTCAAATTTTGGAAGAACGCCCAATTTATCCTCACTATCTCTCCTACTAACGTATAGTTATTAGTTGTACAATACCCTGCCTCAAAATTTGATTTTCTCTCTTGATTATTAATGACTGTAGCTTCTATTACTGGTTTCTTCTCCCTGGTCGATAATACTGGTCAAGTCAATTCATTTTCTTTTTTTATTTTGAAACTATTACCTTTATGTCGTTTTCTAATTTCACCATAGTCTAATCCACATCCATTCGGGGATTACTGTCTTTATTACATGTAGGTCTTTTATGTCTTTTATGTAGAACACTTGATATTTCATTAGTAAACAGAAATTGCATTGAAGCAATATGTAATATCACCATTTTATCTCAGAGTATTCCTTCACATTATGTTTAGTACTATTGCGATTTACGTGGTCCCAATACTCCTTTGTGTGGAACCAACAACAACTTAAATCAATTCAGAGTAAAGTTCGGAGTAGCAAGCATGCTCTCCTTTAATACTGGTTTTGTTATGTGCTTTTGAATATCTATTCTTCATTATACCCTTGGATGTAGAATATTCTATCGGACCTTTAAAACCACTCTCGAAGTATTTATACCTGAATGTGAATGTTGAACACCTTCCCACTAGTATTCAATGTCTTCATAACAAGACGGGCATTTGTAAGTTGTCATAGTAACATAGTAGTCTATCTAACAAAAGCATACATTTATCGATAGAGGTTCCAATTCTGGACTTAGCCTACTCATTGCTGTGAACTTCTCTGGCCTCAATTCATTTAAGCTTTAATTTTTTATATCCATTTTAGTAGGTCTTTCATAATCTGGCCCGTTCAGTCTTTCCATTCTCCAATCTCCGATTTTAATTAAAATCTTGCCCGGTCCTAACCAACTCGATAAATGGGATTTGATGTATCTTATAATATTAATTCGGATTTACATTTCCTTTTATAGCCTTAGAATTTTCCTCAACATCGTCCTTTCCTGCATTTTCCATCGTTAAAATCCGTTGCTAATTGACCATCTTCTTGTCTCGTCTCACGCATACTTCAGTTTCGATGTTCTTTCTGACGCCACCATTTAGATTGATTTTTGATGACCATCTGTGCATCGTGTGTTAAATATTCGCAATCCCAATAAGGGCTTAACGGTCTTCTGAGTCAATCGACGCTTTTCTTGCATTTCATCACGAACCCTCGAACCGGTCCTGCAGGTGCAAGAACCTCCAGCACTTCATGGCGCACATGCGTATCGTCACGGAGTGTGTTCGAGCCGTCAGTCAGGTGAATCACCATGGTGTTGCGCCTAGAACAGCTGACGTCCATTGATTGTTGTGAAACGTGTCGTATGTCTTTCGTTATGGGCAGCATATGTGTAATGCTTCTCGGTCAATGCCTGTTGCGTCAAGATGAGAAATGTTGTGAAAGGATTGCCAACGTGACTTGAACCTCGGAATCCCCAGTAATTTCGTGAATTGAGGATGGGGGAAGCATGCGCGAGAGGGGCAATTCAACAGTATATTCGTGCGAAGGAAAGGTCACCTTGACCGCAGTCTATAGTGAGCTTTGATTTGTTATCCTTCGAGCGAGTTATCAGCCGGTAAGTGAGCTTTCGAATTTGACACTTAGAAACTGTCAATGATTACTATTTGATAACATTGCGGGAGCTAATGGGGTAATCTGATGGAAGCAATAAATTAATAATTAAATGTGAATTGGCCAATATTACTAATTTTCTCGACACAATAATCTTTCGTGCATAATTTTTTAGAATTTGAAATCTAGTGTTTCTAGAATTTTTCAACAAGTGGGACTTGAAAACAAGCGAGGCACGTGGGTTTATTTCTACTAGTTTTAATATTTGCCAGATCATTAAACTTCTCGTAAAATTCTGTTGAGGCAAAGAAATGAGGTATTGTAATCTACTACTATATATACTTATACCAACCGCGTAATACGGCAAAAACAATCGATTTTGCACTTTCATTCACGATCTAATAATTTTTACTGGAAAGTGAATTTAATGTATGGGTACTATAAAATTTGGTACCTTTTGTTCGTATAGTATTTTATGGGATGCTTGTTTAAAATTCGCTAGTCGCCGGTGATAATAACCAAACTTAATACGTCCTTGACGTACTGCATGTTATTTATAGATAGCAAAGTAGGTAATATACGCCTGTTACATCTATTATCTATGTGTCACTGTTTCAATTGATGCAAATATATTCACTTGTAACACTATAAAGTAAAAATGTGCTGGGACCGCCGCATCTACCTTAATTTTTAAAAAGTTTCAAGTACTTACAGATGTAGCTAGTAATATGATAAAATTATAAACCAGATGACAATGTAGTTAGGGGTTAATATTTATAAAAGTACTTAAAAATTGAAGATAATGTGAGTTATGTATAAATATTCTGGCTATAATGGTGTATAATTGTATATCAGGGATTTCTAAAATGTATGCTTAGTTCCGCCCATGCACACCATATTTTAAAAACACTAGAAACTCTCGGGTAATTAAAGTATTTTATAATAAACTTTTATATGAATTTGTAAAAAATATTTGTAATTCGATAACATTTCCATCCGAAGAATTAATCATACGATTAAAAAAATTATTTTCGAATTCTGAGTGTTAGATGATACTCGTAAACAATTTTAATTAAAATTTGTAGTTAAGATACACATAAAAAATGTACCAAAGACGTGAGTAGCAGTATGTACAAAATGATGATTTAGGTAAGCAATCACAGAATAAAGCAAAAATGTTATATCTTGAGTACAAACAGAGTGTATTATTATATTAGTTGGAAAAAGTAGTTTTGTTTTTTATTCACTTCTTTAGGTACTTCATACTTTTTATTTTTTCCATACATAATTATTTAATTAATTGTTTAAAACTCGCTTAAAGTTAAACATAATGCAGTGCTGTGTATTTATAGTAGTTATTAAATATCATCATGTTTCAACACATTTCATATCATTGCATACAGAAGAAGAAGTGCCCACTACTCAGGTTACATAATATTTAACACTGAACATTATACCGCAACAGCAGCAAGATAAAAGCCAAATGTATAATTTTGTAAAGCTTAATTATTAACTTTTAAATATTTTATACGTAACATTTGGATTAATGTGTTGTTACATGCATCGAAAAGCACTACTCGTACCATCGATAAAATCTAAGCAATTTTTTTAACCAAAATTGTCAATTATCAGCCAGTGACGTGTATGCATCTGTTTTTAATGAATATTTTTTTGGAGAAAGTAGGATGGGCAAATTTAAAGCAAAATAATAAAAAAATTAAAATCTAACGGCAAAACAAGAAATTAAATGGAACAAAAAGTGATATTCTTTTAAACTTTAGAAATAATATGACGTAAGAAAAATAAATCAGAAATTAAACAATTTTACCGCGACGTCAATGCTACAAATATATTTTCAATTTCCATAAGATTTTTTTATTCAACGATTTTCACAAGCGAGCATAAACTTTGTAAGTATAATCGACATGCTGAATATTCTGTATATTCTATTTTACAATTGATTAGTACGCTTACAGCCTCGTTTCTAGAATTTTGTCGTAAACAGGTCTCTTGGTAATAGTCACGTTCCAAAGGGTGCTTTATTATCGTTGGCAGCTTTGTACTTTAACAGGTAAAATGTATTCAAAATGCAGTTTCTACGTCTGTCGGTACCCACAGGTAAAAGTTGAACGTCGCTCATTATATTGCTTTGCCATTTTTGTTGGTTTGCTGGTTGGATAAATACGTTTGTTTGTTGTATTCCTTTACATTGTTAGTAGAAAATAGTGTCTGTTCCTTTGTAATTAAAATACATAACGTGGAAAATTTAGCTTACATGACAATATACCTACATATTCCTTTTAGCTCTTATTTATTTAAGCTACTGGTCACTTATACAATACTCTAATTTTTAGTTTAATAAATGTATTATCCTACCAAAGTACATGTTAAAAATAATTTTAGAGCCTATATTTCCAAAATCAGCCTAAGAACCTGTTACTTCGAATACAAAAGGTCTCATATTCGTTAAACAGAGCCAGCAGGTTGAAATAGCAGTTGCATAGATGATTCCACACCGTCATATTATTTTTAACCGCCGTGGAATATTCAGTCTGTATGTAAATATAAGAAACCTCAATAAAACATGCGCGCTTACGGCGCWTCGGAAGGATGTGCTTTAATTCAAGGAAAGGTCACCTTGACCGCAGTCTACACTGAGCTTTCGTCCGTCCTTCAAGTTAGCACAGTTCGGTAAGTCACTTTTTGAGTTCGTAACCGTTGATGTTACCGACTTATTCAGTTAATGATTTACATTTTGACCAATACTTAAAAATGAAGAAGGGCATCTCGTAGTGTAGATATTATGGTGCATCCTGCATATAATCACGGGTATTATACTTAAAAAGTGTGATACTAATATTAATTTCGAAGGTGCACTCACTGCGAACAATTTTAATCAATGATTAAATTAATATGGTATCAAGCTGATTGATTGTGCTTTGGTTCAAGATTTTATCAGATAGCTCTGACAATCCTTTTAAAGGGAATGAGAACTATATGGACGTCAGATATACATATCTCACAATGGTCAATGAAACCTGATCTGCTTTTACTTGAATTTATATCTGCAAAGTGTGTTTTTGTCCTTTTTTTAATTCTAAACACAAGTTTTGCCTCACGCATTGGCTTTAAACTTTTTGTCAATGACTTGGAAACATTTTTATATAATTATGTTAACGTTGTACATGCTTGAATTCTAGATTAATTTTTTAGGCATACAGTCTACAATTTTCGTGTCGCATAAATTGTTAAGCGCTAATTGTTTGATATTTGTTAATTATTTTTCAGATATACTGTTTATTAAACTATAGAACACGATTTGCTTAATTTGTTATAATTAGTTTCAAAGACGATTGTATTATTCTGCACCGACACATGTAGGTAAGTCCAGAAAATCGAGAAATCCGTCCTTTACCTTTTCTAACTTAAATTGGATTATTTTGTATTGCATTTCGTATTTTAAGAATATTTCCAACACCCTCAAATACAAAAAGTATAACCAACACGGTCTAGAAGAAAACGTTTTCCATAATTTAGTTTATTGTGGCAGAGTTTTTTTTTGTCTTCCGTTTTGTAGAATACGCCATTAAACATAAAATAACTTTGATCGGTGCATATCTCCACAATATTTAACAGCTTCATTTTTACTCTGCTTGATGGGAGATAACCCTTAATATATTTTTGAAAGTTCATTTAGGGGATAGAAGTAAAAGTTTAAAAATATACGGAACTTTTTACGCTGTAGATTGTGTTTTAAAAATATTCAGTTTAGTCCGGTCGTCATCCGATTTCAAAGTGACAATGGCAGCGTACTTTCAGTGGTCATGGTCAGGTTAGGTCAGGTGTTTGCGTTAAAATAGTCTTAATATATAAACAAACCTAATTTGAGACGTCTTCTCTTTTACCAGCCTAAAGAGAGTACGTTAAACACAAGCAGCGTTTGTGAATTAAAATCTTATGTAATGTGATGTTGTATACTCGTATATACATAGATCAGTCAGGTTGAACTGTTAAGAATAGGATTAAAGAACATGTGGCAAATATAAACTCAAATAAAGGAACAGATATAGCTGATTATTGCATTATAAATAACAAAACAACATTAAAAAAAGCAAATATTGTAACTTTCTAAATATTCACACAAGTAGCTCATTATTGTCAAAACTTCTAAAAATTAAAAATTTGTTTTGACATAATTGAATGTAGCAATATTTTTTGTTAAAATGATTAAAAATACTGAACTACTATTTAAGTTACTCAATGTCTGGCGTATTTTGTGTTTCAAATAATAAATGAATGGTATAAGCTTCAATCATATGCTTGAATGCATACTCTGAGAAATTATATAGATGGTAGGTTGGTTACGGATACGAAGTTCTGGGTTGTAAAATACTCACGTGGCACTGGCGATGGTTCTTACCACACGTTGATGCAAACGAGGTTTCTGAACGTGAGTTGGACTTAGTGTCGAATTATCCAATTCCAATAGATTCGAATGACATTTGCCACGTATTTTTACATTCTGCGTATACTACTCGTACATTCTGCGAATAAATACTATTCTTCTGCACTAGTGTAAATATCCGAAAGTCAAAGCAAATATACAGGTATCTTTTACAGTAAAGGAGTATACCTGAGTTGATACTCCTATTTTGTAATCCACATTGTTGGAATTGCTCGCTTTCTCGGGTGATTACGTAGTTACGCTCAGTAATTACAACTGTGTAGTAGTGACCGTTAGGCGTTTATCTGTTAGCTATGAAACTGTTACGTTTGTGCGACTTCTTCACCTAAACGCAATTTGGTTAGGTAGTAATAATAACTTGGGTCTTTTGTACCCTCATATATTAATATGTTGATGGCCATCATTGTATTAATATACGAGATGCCCATGAATATATTAATACATGAGAGTACAAAGGATCCACGTTATTATTATTACCTAACCTAATACCGTTTAATACTGATACTTTCACAATTGCATAAACGCAACTTGATATTCGTTCGTCTAAGAATTTGCAACAAATTATGGCTATCTTAAAGATACTTGTTTGCTCGAAAGCGCTAGTAGGCACTAAAATCTCTCTTTCCAGAAGCTTGTAACTAGGAAACTGCGGATTACCTGCTGTCCACAATTTTCGCATTTATTATATCTTTGTACATTTTTGACAGGCTTATACTTTTCTTTACGATAAATACTTAACTTTGGATCAGAAGTTTCGGTGTACGACATAATTTATAGAGAATTTACTGGGTCAACGTTCTGTTATGGAAAACTCGTTTTAATACTTATTTTAAAGAAATAAGATTATACGAATACACATGGAAAATAATTTTTGAATTTTGAAGAAAACCCTTGTTGATCATATTTTACACTCATCAACTAGTTCGAATACAATGCAGCTATAAAATCGTTAAAAATAGCTTCAATTTACATGAGATATCGTTTTCTGATAATCCAAGATGGGCCAATAGTCGCTACAAAACTAACTCAACATGTTTTCGTATGGAAAATTGAAAGCAGATACACCATTTTAAAACTATGGCCTTTTCAATCTGAAAACATTTGTACTAACTTTTGAATGCGTTAAGATAGAAGGTTCGGTTAAAATCCCGGTAGGATTGCTGAAGCATAACTTTTTCTCAAAATTCAATATATCGCACTATATAAGTTTGTATTTCGCTACCATAGTAAAATATGAGACGTGCATATAGCCTAATAAGTATCCACCGGCTAAATTATGGAGTATAAGTATCATTAATACATATGGGAAACTTATAACGCCTCTGTGCAAAACTATACAATTCCTATATCTGAATCAAGCATTATTTGATGACAATACGTATATTTTTCCAATTTTACAAAGGTATCTAACACTGTCTATTGTGAAATCCAGTTTTGAAATAGAATGTGTACTTTAAGCCTTTTAACTGCATATTATCTGATCTTAAGGGAAATATCATGCATTTAAAATAATAGTTTAGAACTTAGACAAAGCTAACGATATGATGCTGGTACTTAAAACTGTTACAGAAATGGGGATTAATAACCTGAAAACTGCCGCGAAAAGTACGAAAAGGATAACAATTGAAGATTATTAATTATAGTATTTTCTTTATATTAATAGAGATCGACTGTGTCGTACACAGTAGTGTAATTATTGCTGGTTTTAGATGCAATTCATTTATGATTATAGTTTTTTCAACGATTGTCTACTGAAAATCTCAATTTCACCAGCGCTGGATTGATAACTGTCTTTAATAATGTAAAAAATATTAAATAAAATATATTAAAAATAGAACGATGGTTATTAAACATTCTTGGACGTGTAAATAATCACATCTCAGCTTGTATGAAAAACGAAACAGGAAATTTTAGGGTATATTGCATTGTATTGCCTCATAAACAATACCCTTGTAGTGAGTATATTAATCCAGCAGAAAAGAAAACAATGCAGTTATTTCAAAACGTTAAGTACTCCATAGAAAAAACGTTCTACGTAACCGGCATACGATTTATAAAATAGATATAAAATTTTTTATGAAATTTAAAAATTTTTGTCAGTTTAAGGAGCCTTGGATAAATAATGTTTTACAAAATTTATTGTCTTTACAATTGGATTTTAGCACTGTGGTAATTGTTTTAGCTGAATTACAATACGCTTTTTATCGTCCAATTAAGAATTAAATGAAATATGAAATATTGCTGGACATTGATTTATAAATGCCACACAAGAAGCATATTTATAAATGAATTATAGGTTTTTAATTCTGTGTTGGTTAGAGCCATAGTACTTCATTAAACATACTAGTATATAAAAGTTCGCTATTTTTTATATGTTTGCAAAATTATGTTATTTCATGAGAAGACCTGAACTGTTATAGTCTGGTTCCCATTTACTATGCTTCCGAAACGGTGCTCTATAGAATGAGAAAGTTATAAAGGGCATTATTTAATTTTAAAACTGGCAACGAAATCCAGTATGCGAAAGCTCTTAACAAACAAATTATATTTTTGTTGTCTGCACAGTATATACCATAGTGAAAAGCAAGAATAAGAATAATTACTGACGAAGAGAGTAGCATCATATATTAGGCAAAATTATATGAGTTGTTAAAACGGAACATAATTTATTTTTCTTTTAAATTATATCTGTTGTTATCTGTATGTATATTCATTAGATATCAGGATAAACCCGGAAATTTGCGAATAATATGTTGCAAATTGTTTATAGTAATTTAAACGAACATAGAATAAAATAAGATTGCCTTGATTTACTCCATCACACTCTTAACAAGCTTGAATGATTTTAAAAACAAAAAAATGATTAGCGTTGATTCAGTTTGTTCTGTTGCAAAAAAATGAAAGTTGCGCGTATTTCATTTTTTATTTTTATGAGAAAGATATGTATTCATAAAAAGTAGGTCTTGTTAAATAGTAAAAAAATATTTATAATTGGCTTCCAACATACCTTAGGTACAATGACACACCTCTGTAGAGAGGATCCGACGTGTCCCTTTTAACCATTTGCCAACAAATTATTGCTAATTATTCTGCAGTATTATGTTACCTTCTATTAGATTCTTTCTTACTGCCCTCATGATTTTTTTCCTGCTGTATTTTGCAAACGGCAGCCTTCAGATTCATTCTCTAGTGAGAATGATTCAGTACTAATCTTAAAGAACAAATGATAGCAAACTGGGTTTAGCAACTTGGTTAGATAATTGTGCGTGATTACCTGTAAATATTTTTTTCATGAAGATTGCTTATGAATTGCTGAAGGAGGAAGTATATATTGCTTGAGAACTGTATAGAAGTTTTATTTCATCAGTGCCATGTACAATCGTACCTTCTGATATGATTTTTATTAGAGTTTTACGTGCGGTTTGCCGCCGAMAACATGCGCTACTGGAAGTGCATTCGCCGCTAGTATTTCTGTCCAAAAACAAAGGTGTGGTTGCGCGGGGACTTGTTCTAACGTGTAGCTTTTTTAGATTATTCAGGTATAATTTTTCTGATAATGGAATTATTTTTTGCAGGAATGTCACCAGTGAAGGAAAAGCTGCTGACGACGGTGTCAGAACCGGCCAGCGTTTCTGGTAATAAGGTGACCGTCGTTGGGGTTGGTCAAGTTGGAATGGCATGTGCATTTAGCATCCTTACACAGGTATTTTTTTTAATTTTTTTATTGTTCATTTATACAAAAATTTTCCCACAAAACCCCCACAAGAGACACTGGTAGAATTTAAAAATACATTGACTATTTGGTTTTTAATTCTCTGCTTTTTAAGAAAACACACAACCTTTAATATTTATTATATAAGGGCCAAAAATGACTCTTTGTAAAAGCACTGTTAGTACTATAACGTACATTTTTTTTCCTACAAACACCATTATCAGCACAAATCAGCGCATTTCTCATAAACAAATTTTGATTATGTTAAGATGAATTGGAAAATTTACCCATCCATACACACTTTGCGTTGGATAAAGTAAAGAAACAAAAAAAAGTAAGTTTATATACACACAAAATTGGACCTCCGGTGCCCTGCGCGTTGTGATTTTATTACGAACTTTTGCATTTCGAACATTCGCAGTTGATTTTGTATAGGTATATAATGTAGGTTTTTTTAGTGAAACTGCGTAGTTTTGTCTTGTTACAAAAATTAAAGTATGCATGGCTATTAGATGCGTATCCTAAAAGGAGCCTATTAAAAATAGGATGACTACTAAAAGCTTTCACCTAAACTGCTTGTATACCAAATGATAGCTTCAGATACTTCTTGGCATGGGTTCAAGCGTTCAAGCATTGCAAATTATTACCAGAAGTTTACTTTGAGACGCGTTCAAAACAAATATGTTATTTTTAAGTTTATCTATAGTGTTTTCCAACTGATTGATGGAAACTTCAATGCATATGTGTATAAGATGATAAAAACCTTGAATGGGTCAAAAAATGTACTCACCTCTTGTCAGTCCATATCTCGTAACAAATTTATTGACTTGACGTGACATTTCTTGGCTATACGAGAGGGTTATGGTGTTTCTAGGATTTTTTACGTAGTTTGTCAATTCTTGCTGATTTTTGTCAATACACGTCATTCTTGACGACCCCCAGAGGTAGAGGTCTAGAGATGTCAAATCAGAAGAGCCAAGTGGGTACTCAACATTATCTGTTCGATGCATTACACAATATTACTGTTAACCTCAACAATTTGTTGTGTCTACTGGGCTTCTGAAAATCCTCACGTTCATGTGAACATGTTAGTTATTGTATGGAGGTTGTTGTCTGGTGCGGCATATCAGTGCCTGGTTTGACTTTTTTTTGAGGGCAGGCAAGCATTTTTTCAGCCATTTAAAACCTGCATGGTGAGATTTTTTATATGCAACAAGAGAAAGTCTCGTCGCTCTCGATATCAGATTGTTTCTTGATGAAACTCTACCAGGATGGTGATTCGGTCGAAGAGGTGCTATTAAGTACATACCTCGGTTCCTTCTTCACTTCTACCTCCAAGGGACAGCCAAGAATGACGTGACAAAATCGACGAACTGCATGAAAGATTGTAGTTATAGGCTGCCATTACGCTAGATACTCAGATAGCTGAAGTTCGATGTGCAGTTCGCTGCCATAGGTGTTGTACAGTTGTTGCTGGTGGTCATTACCAACACAATACCATACCTCTTTCGAAGCCACCTTAAACCGAATTATCATAAGTTATTTATTCACTAATACATTTGTGTACCCTCCTGTATATTATAAAATTATTGTAAAAATTATAGCTAACGCGTTGTTGAAATACATATATAAAATTCAAATTAAAATATTTGCATTTTCTCACTGAACCCAAAGATTTTCTTGTAGTTATCCAGTATATACATTTTTTAATAACAATATACTTATCCAGAATGCCTTTATTTATTGTTATTATGCGTTGTTTCAGAATGTTTCCAGTGAAGTCGTACTCATAGATTGTATGGCAGATAAACTTCAGGGAGAGATGCTTGACCTTCAGCATGGTTCCACGTTCCTTAAAAATGCAAAGGTCCATGCTAGCACAGGTATGTTACATCATCTTAAATTGTTACAAATTATTTAAATTAAACCAATCCTTACAAGCTTTTTAAGTACATACTGCGTCTTTCAATGAAAATGAGTAACCCCTAATAATTCCTATCGGAGATAAATTCGAGTAAAATCCTGAAGCATATCGATTTTATTTAGAAGGGCCACATCTTTTGATATACAAGTAACTATTCAAGTTTCATAACAACCCTTTCTACCTCCGGCAGCTCATATCGTTAAGTTCTGAATAGAGAAGGGGGGTCGAAGAATTAATAGCTATTTGTCATGGTCTTTCCTTTTCTGAAAATTGTTAAGGGGAAATCAATATGTTTTTTCAAGGGACTAAATTTTCAAAATAACCAAACTTCTGCAGGTCTTTTGAAGTCAACACGACTCTTGAATGTTATTTTCCCAAAATATGCTGGTTGCGATTCAAAAAACCTTGGACTTTAAGTGTTTGCAAATGAATAGATTTAGGGGTGTAAGATCTGGGGACGTTGCACGATATTTAATAGGTCCCCGATATTCAATCCATTTGTCATCAAGAAGTTGCCTAACAGGAACAGCATAATAAGGAGGTGCCTATCCTGCTGAAAGATTATTCATTTTCATTCAGCTCCTCATTCTTAATTATATGGAAATAGTAAGACTAGCATATCGAGATAAATCTGACGGTTGAGATTTTCTTCAAGGAAGAAAGGTCCTATGATATGATCTCCTAATAGTCGATTCGTAGCGAAATTAAAACCACAGTGAAAATCAAATGTTCCATTACCCTTCTCATAGAAGACAGCCGCCAGTGTTACAGCCAATTCTACACGCTGGTATGCGGCTCGTTGACTGTGCCAAAATGCTGTCTTGCTAGTCAACAAAAGGTGATAATCAAGGGGAGCCAAGTACAGGCTGTATTCGTATAGTAGTGGGTGCTCGAACGCCCATCGAAAACGATGCAGCTTTAGGGTGTGGCGGAGCAGTGTCATGAAGGACATTGCCTGATGGCTACATTTTTCTTCGTTTGTTCTGATTTGGCCTTCGTGGATATTGAAGAGTCACTCCGTATGAGGCTGCCACGTTCTATGAAATCACCAGGAGAATACATTTTCGGTTCCAGAAGACCTTAGTGTCTTCTACGACGAGGATACTGGAAAGCTGGTATCACGACAAATGTCAGAATGGCGATTGTGGAGAGAAGTAGCTGAAAGGTGTAGCCTAGCTAAATGTTGCATATAAAACATTTCTTATTTTCACTGAGATTTCAATTCTCCGACAGACCAGAAAAAACTTCTTGTACCAGCCCGAACAGTTCTCATCGCTCCAATGTCTTCAGTTTTATGCCAAATATTATATGGCCATCAAAAAATGACTCATCTGAGAAGCAAATACGCAAATCTTCACTACGTCGGTTTATCTTTGAAGGTTAACATACACGTATATAAAATGGGACGAGCAAAACGTATTGACATACGGATACGTTGTACGTATACGGATAAACAGTTTGTCCTATTGTAAAGGAAACGTGGATTATCAACGGCAATATCACAAGATCTTGATAAATAGTCGACTATTTACATTGTCATTATTTTTTCGTGATTGTGCGACTGTCAATTTGACGAGACCAAACAGGTCCTCGTGCTAAAACACTCAGGCATTTGTTAAATTATTAATTTGGTCAAGAATTTTGGAGCACTGCACCTGAGAAAAATTCATACAATGTCAGTAGTCGCTAATTTATCAAGATCGTATTGTATTTGTTAGGATTATTTCTTGAATCAAATTTTGGAAAAGATTGTCGATCTTTTGGTCAAAGACGTTACCGAATCGACTGGATCCTTTTGTCTGTGGCATTTTTATTTATAAGACATAATAGCGTACTTCTCTCAAAATAGTCTTCATGCTTCAAGTGAATTTTGAAAGGATGGAACTTATGGTTATGGAGAAGCTTGGACACTGATTACTCCCTGACTTCCGATATCCTTTAAACAGATGGCGTATTTTCCATAAAAGCAAAATGACCCAAAACGAGAACAGCGGTAGCTWTATATTTATTTTTACGATTCTGAATCGAAATATAAAGTGGCTATGCAATGCAAATAATTCAGGAAGATAATTCTTCTTGTGCGACCTGTAAAAAACGAAGAGATAAAAACAAGACAAAATTATTGAAATCTTAGTTTTTTGGGGTTAGACCGCGTCTGATTTAGGAATAAGGTCGACGTTTCGCCCGCACTTGTAAGGGGCATCATCAGGACAGGAATCAGGTGTATGGAGTATGGTGCAAATTTGACGTGAGCAACACGCCCGAACTGAACCAAATCCCAAGGAAGAAAAAGTATGTAAACAATAARTWTCGTTTTACCTGGCGCTATGAGGAGGGTGGGGATGCTTGGACGGCATAGGTGAGAGATTGTGAAGGTGGGGATATCCGTCGCGTGGGTACCAAATGGTGGAGAGATGAAAACCGTCCTCGCGGTTTAGATTATTGGGATATTTGGAAATTTTTATGGCTTCTAGAAATTTTCGGGTTGTGAAAAAGGGACTATCGCTAGAACTGACACATTGTCAAACTAAATATTGTGCCCCGTTTCATGTTGATGCTGTTTGACAATGTGTCAGTTCTAGCGAAAGTGTCCTTTTTCACAACTCGAAAATTCCGAGAATCCATAGCAATTTCGGTTTTCATCTCTCCACCATTTGGTACCCAATTAACCGAAGACCATCCCCACCTTCACAATCTCCCATCTATGCCGTCCAAGCATCCCCACCCCCTTGTAACGCCATATCTATTGTTTACATACTCTTTCTTCCTTAGGATTTGGTTGAGTTTGGACGTGTTTCTCGCGTCAGGTTTGCACCACATTCCATACACCTTATTCCTGTCCTGATGATGCCCCTTACAAGTGCGGGCGAAACGTCGACCTTATTCCTAAATCAGACGCGGTCTAATTGCAAAAGACTAAGATTTTAATCTAACTCTGGCCGCGAAAGCCTACGTAAGATAAAATTAATTAAAATTAAGAACGAACCAATATTTATTTTTTATTTTTCTGTTTTCGCATTTTTGTTAGACCTCTAAAATGAGATACTACTTGACCCATCGACATCTCTTCGAATGTGCGACCTGTTTCAGGATTTACTCACAGATCATACAATGGTCTGTGATTTTACTCGAATTCGTCTTCCAAAAGAACAACTATTTAGAGTGGCTCGTTTTTACTCAAGCACCCAGTAGATGCAGTAATATTCACACAGCGGTATTAGCAGTATAGTTTAAGATAGATAACTTCTTTTAACAAAAGTTATCTGTTTATTTGTTACAGAATACTCAGTATCGGCAGGCTCACGTTTATGCATCGTTACCGCCGGTGCCCGACAGAGGGAAGGAGAGTCTCGATTGGATCTCGTACAAAGGAACACAGACATTTTCAAATTTATTATACCCCAATTAGTCAAATATTCTCCAAATACACTTTTGCTTATCGTCAGCAATCCTGTTGATATCCTTACACACGTGGCATGGAAATTAAGTGGACTCCCAAAAAATAGAGTAATGGGATCTGGAACGAATTTGGATTCATCCAGATTTCGGTTTCTGATGTCTCAGAAATTGGGGGTTGCACCAACTAGTTGTCATGGATGGATAATCGGAGAACATGGTGACTCAAGTGGTAAGTATATGATTCTGCTAGAGAATGTTGAACTTTTTAGAACCAAAAATATGTTTATTCTATTACCTACTCTATATTTCTAAATTAATTATTATGGTTGGCTGGTAATACCGCACACAACACTACAGATCGCTAGATCCTTGAAATAGAAGGGCCGTAATCGGTGAAGTGATACGACAGACATCGGATGTAACGCATTTATTGTAGCTAATATGAAGAAAAACTAAACACCGAAACAAAAATTATATAAAACAGTAAATTAGATAATTACTATGTATTAGTCCGAAAGGATATTTTTAAGCACAAGGACTTCTTTAGAAGTCTGTCTAAAACTGCCTAACAATTATTATATTATTTATATGGTTATCAGGTTAGCTCACGTTCTCGGAAAATTCTGAACGAACCCCAACCTATTTAGCAGGAGGAGCCCTTTTTCAAAATTAATTTCTATGATGCAGCTCCTCAGTTTGTGAAACAATATCTTAATAAAATAGCAAACAATAACGTAACATAAGTAAATAGTTTCTCAGTTTTAGTGTGTCATTTGCGGTTGCATATTTTTACACAATTCTGTGTTATTTGCGGTTTAATTGACGGCATTGGTAGGCGTATGCTCGTTTCTGTATTTAAGCGATCTCAGCTCTCTTCATTTTGATGCTAGCATATGCGGAGAATCCGGCCTCACAGAGATACGTTGTTGAGAAAAGCAGCAATATTTGTTTGGCTTTCTATAAAACAATTGCCACGCAGTTTGGTTTTCGAATACAAATTTTAATTTTCTCTCAGTTTTCAAATCTAGCAGTATCTCATTCTCCGCCGAGTTTAAACTCTCTGGCTCACATGCATACTTATCGACTATCTCATCTTGTTCTGTTGAGAAATAGTATCTAAATGAGTTTGTTTTAACTTCAAGATATATAAGATGCATTTCTGCAGATTTTCTTTAATTGTTAGTTCGTTTCCGCTCAAGAAACTGTCGACAGGAGAAAAACAAACAACCAATACATAATATTCCTCTCATATGAAGACACCTTAGCTCATGCACAAAAAATGTGACAGTTAATTTCGTTCATTTTACTACAAGTGTCTACTAAATACGCTAACTTGCACACCTAGTCGTCATTATTTGAAACTGCAGCCAGTGAGTGCAACATTGTGGTCCATGAAAAATGCTGCTACCTATGTTCTTATAGTTTAATCAAGCGTGTCAACATTTTCACCAGAACAACCATCTTCCCACATACTCACACGTTACTTTGAAGAGCTTGCTTGGAGAGATTGTGATTTTGTCCTATCTTCTCAAAACTTTTGCGTCATTGGTGCATATATACAAAATTATTCCATGGCATTTCATTTGATGAGTCTAATACGTTAAATATATTTCACTCCCCCTTGTATGTCCTCCGGGTAGCTCTGCAAATGGACATAACGGACAAATTAGTATACTATTAAACCCGCCAACCCGCCATCATTACTGAATTTGTAAAGAAGTATGACAGAGTAATCTAACAGCTTTTTCATCACTCAAACATTTGGCAATATCAGTTATTGTGCTTCACGGTAACTTCTTATGTAGGAAACCTCTAGTAGTTTTTCACTATTGGTTTTAGTAAGTGCTCTCATAGACTCCTGAGTTGCCAAAATTTTGTTGCATTTTCTCTTGAAAACTGGTGATACTTTTCTTCCAAATAGCGCCGCAATCAAGCAGGATATGTGGAACTGTTGGCTAACACTTTTCTGCAGATCACACAAAAAGGTTGACCCCAATTAATTTATGGATTCCATAATCAAGTACGCTTATTCCTATTTTTGTTTTTTTCTTATTTGGAGCTTTCCTCCCCACCGTCTCATTTATATCGAGCTTAGCAAAGACTGATTGAGATGACGCCGCAAATTCGGAGACAGTTTCTGATAATAAAAGCTCTTTTGACAAAAGAATGCCAGAGTCCATTGCCAGCGACCCCATGGCTGAAAGAAAACACTTGAGGACCGAATTATTTTCCATAAACCAAAATAACTGATAAAGTAAGTAAGTAATAAGTAATTAAAAAGTGAATTTAGAAAAAGATCTGTATTTTGGCAATGTTTAAGAAACTTTAAGGGTTGTAGTAATGGCGAAAGTATACCAATATCTAATAAACAACAAAACTTCATTAATCGTCATGTACACATATTTTTTTTAACATTCACTTAGAGTCTTTCGGGTTTTCATATCATATAAAATTCTTATTAACATTTAACCCAAAATCATGTTGGACATTTTAAAATGTTTTACACCCATTTATAATAAGGAAAAATCGGTGAGGTGTATGGTGAGAACTGACAATTTTTCCAGCTAGAGCACCATATATTTCTTATACCAATTCATCTGGACCAAGGAAGCTGATGAAAACAGTGACGATTTAGTAGCTTCACCACCAGTATAAGGGATGACTTATTTTCTAAAGATTCAGCAACGTAGGTTGAATTCCTAATTTCGAAAATTATTTTATTTGTTCATTTTTGGCGGCAGATTCGTTTGGCTTACAAATCCATTTTGATCATATCCTGTTTTTCTGGGTTGATCACTCCTCAGTACGTATGGTTCCTAAAGACTATATTGTCAAGAGTTCGATCTCAGCTCATAATCATACTATCAGAAAATCGAATCTTATAATCGAGACCTTTGTCAATAGTAAAATGAATATTTTTATAAATGGCTAACAACATCAACGATGGGAGAAATGTTTCAAAATATGTTCCCTAAAAATCTCCAAGTAGTTGCTCTTTCGGGTGAAGCTCTCCGATTTCATTTGTTTGTTCAAAGTACGGGCTCTCCATTTATTAATTCTTAGGCTTTCCGGGCCGCTGTCCGATGAACTGGTTGAAGCTTTCGGTACGAAGTGTAATTTATTGAGATTTTCAATACAATGGAATGTTTCGCATATTATCCAGGTATCCCATCTTCATGATCGCAGAATAGATTAAAGTATAGAGGGTAGCACAGGGTAGTAACCATTAGGTAGCTATTTATTTGTTTTTATTTTCCCAAATTTGGTTAACCCTAACCCCTAACTTAATTTTATTTCGTTGTTGCAGTTGCAGTGTGGTCGGGAGTTAACATAGCGGGCGTTCGATTGCGTGAACTGAATCCTGAGGTCGGTACTGAAGACGACCCTGAAAAATGGGGTGAACTTCATAGGCAGGTTGTGCAGAGCGCTTATGAAGTTATAAGACTGAAGGGATATACTTCATGGGCCATAGGGCTGAGTGTTGCTCATCTAGCGTCAGCAATTCTTAGGAATACTGGAAACATACATGCTGTCTCTGTTCACGTTCAGGTAAGCATTGCTATTGAGGAAAGTTTTTTTTATAAAATATGTGTTCAAGTTTTACTGTTAGTTTATGTTTAACAAATATGAGACTAATTTTGTAAAAAAAAATCTTTCTCAGAAAAATAGTCCCCCTCAGGGACCGGAAAGTAATGTCGTTTCTGCGCATGTCAATACTTAAGAGCCATTTGTCAGCTCATTGTTTGGTTCATAGGCGTCCCAAAGACATTGTGAGGTTATAGTGACTTCTTTACTTATAGACAATTAAATTATAATTTGTTTTTGTAAGTTTGGATAAAATGAACAGCCAAATACCAAAAGAGGAACACATTCGGCATTGCATGCTCTTTGAGTTTCGCAAGGGAAGTAACGCAACAGTTGCTACCAAAAACATTTGCAATGTTTATCCAAAAGCATTGGACATTCGTAAATGCCAAAGGTGATTTTCCAAGTTCAAATCGGGTAATTTTGATCTTTCCGACTCGCATCGATCAGGAAGACCATCAACCTTAGACAACGACGTGCTAAGGGCGGAAGTGGAAGCAAATCCATGTCAGACGATCGAGGAATTGTCAAACAGTCTTACCAACCTTGGTCGACTATCCAAGAACATTTAAAACAGATTGGAAAAGTAAGCAGAGAAGGTGTTTGGATCCCGCATAATCTGTCTGAACAGAACAAGGCTAACCGGTCAATCACACGCAACTTATTGCTTCAACGCCACAACACAGAAGCGTTTTTTGATCGGTTGATCACAGGAGATGAGAAATGGGTCTTGTATGATAACCCAAAACGCAAAAGGCAGTGGCTCTCTCCAAATCAAATCCCTCGGAGTACAGCTAAGCCAGGTTTACATCCCAAAAAAGCACTTTTGAGTGTTTGGTGGAGTATTCGCGGCATTGTTAATTTTGAATTGCTGAAACCTGGACAAACTGGTGATGCAGACCTCTACAGCGAACAATTGCAGCGAGTCAATCAAGCTTTAATTGAAAAGTGGCCAGCGATTGTCAACCGAAAAGGTGTCATTCTCCAACATGACAATTCAAGACCGCACTGCGCAAGGCAAACCCTAGAAAAAATTAATGAATTAGGGTGGGAGGTGCTGCCTTATCCACCATATTCGCCCGATGTTGCACCATCGGATTTCCGCTTATTCCGAGCGCTGCAGCACTTTTTAAGTGGCAAAACATTTGCGGACTTGGATGATATCCAAAATGCCATCTCTAGATATTTTGCCGAAAAAACCAATTAATTTTTATCGATCAGGGATTGAAAATTTACCCACTAGATGGCAAAAGGTTATTGACAATTATGGGGAATACATCATTGATTAAAAATAAAGACTCTTTAAAAATGTATGTGTTTGTATTTAGCATAAGAAAATGACATTACTTTCCGGTCCCCCTAATATATAAAAAATGTATATTAGAGGCAACATAAATTGTTATGAGATAAATATGAGAGAGATAAATCATTTAAAGCAATTTCACTTCACCGGGATCCTTTTCTATCTGGGCTTCTGCGATGGTCTAAAACGCTTAGTGGGTAATCGGTAATGTAATTTTCTATACACATGATCGMACAATCAGCAATGTACTTGCAGACTTAGCAGGATTTATAGATATGTATAAAATCCATCGCTAATACAACGCTTTTACCAAGATTCGCAACTTGTCAAATTCTTTGTTGTATCAAATAAGTGTCTTTGAATGTTGTCTAACTTTATTATCTAGACATGTACGACTTCTTCTGCACACGATTTGTTTTAACTGGGGTGTTTAGCAACTTTGCATGACAGCTTAGAGAGTTTACTGATGTGCCGAATGGAAGCCTCTATGAACAACTTTTATAACGAACTGCACAAGTTAAGGATATGGAACAAATAATTTGTACTCCGCACACACACATTTAATGTACATAGTGTTTTATGAAGTATCATATAGTTCAGTTACTACTTTCATCGCTACTTTCAGGGACTACATGGCATTGAAGAAGACGTCTTCCTTTCGTTGCCGGCAGTGTTAGGCGAGAACGGCGTAACTGACATTGTCAAACAGCCGCTGACTGAGGAGGAGAGGGCCAGACTCCAGAAATCTGCGGCGCTTATGGCGCAAGTTCAAGAAGGACTGAAGTTTTAAAGCATTTTTTCTTAGGAGCATTTTTTAGATAATGGCACCCAACAACATTTTGCACACTTTTATCAAATGGAACGACTTATTTTTGGAATTCTTTTTAATGATATTTAGCCAAACGAGAATGACAGTATTAATTTAAATTTATAAGTTAAAGGGTCATACCTTCAGGTATGGTGGGGATTTGACAGGGACGAATGTGCCTATTAGATCAATATAGATATAAGTGGGTACATTCAAATTTGAATGTATTCAAAGTGAAATTTTGCAGTCTTCTTTAGAAGACTTGCTATTTTGAGGCTGAATTGATTATGTAAGATAATATATATTTATGGTGTGACCTTTTCTGTCACTTGTAAGTTAAGTACAAAGGCAAAATCTCTTGTGCTACTACTTTTTACATTTGAAAACTGTCTTTATTATTTATTCGAATGTGTTTTGTTTATGTGTATTTGTGAACTATTTATGTATTTACTGGACAAAAATCACTATTAAAGTATTTACCTCAAACTGCTTTTCAATGACTAAATATCCTGTATATACAAACCCTTTAGGTAATCAATCAAAGACTGTTTCATAGTCTTAGTTTTAGGAAAAAACGTTGTGTAGTGCTATGACCTATATTTCCTATTTTGGTTTATAATGCATACAATTATTTTCCTCGGTTCTATTTTAGCCTATTTTCAATAACCATTATGTTCAGTCAACGACATGAGGTTTAGGCTGATGATAAACACAAAATGAACCGAACAAGGTAATATAATATTAAATTTTAAAAATAAAATTACCTAACACAAGCTGGATACATGTTTACATTAAAAGTTTAAGAGTCTATTTTAGAACTTTACCAGTTCAATGTCGTATCTGTTACTTTGAATTTATATAGAAATTGCCAAAGCAAATAGCAAATAAATAAAAAAAATAAAACCTAGTTTGACTAGATCATCTATACATGAATACATATAATATTGTCAGATGCGTTAAATCATATCATATTTTATGGCATTTACCGTTTCTACAAAATAAACTAAAGTGCGTTCCTAGTTCTGAAGTGGTGTCAACTCAGATAAAGTACCTGTTGGGTCAGGTAATTGTAGCTACATAGCGGAAGACCAGCTGCGTCTGTTAATTTTATCATTCATTGCATAATATAGAACCATTTACTATATAATTCGAAATAACTATGTTAGCTATTTTTTATATGCAGCTTTATATAGATAGATAACTCCCTACCTGTACACCACACGTATGTGCATTACTTCCGGTGCACAACAGATGGCAGAAGCATCATCAACTGGCTCAAAGAAATACTGGTGGCTTCAAACAGATCGTTTAGGCATATAATAATGCCGGTTTCAGCAAAGTCATCTAATAGTTCAATAAATTTTGTAAGGTCCTGGAAAAATATTTTGAGATAATTAAACAGATAAGCAAGAAATAGTTAAACATGATGCAATAGTTCAATACTCTAGTGTATTGTCGAATCAGCCAATCAGCGCACTCTTTCGTTGGTGTGAAGAAACGACCATCATCTTTTATGGCTCCACTTGCGCAATCAAGAGATACCACAATTTCTTGCGATTTGAGTCAATTTTGGCGAAAACTGTCACTGGGGCTTCGGTCCTTATAAATTTTGAAGACAAATTTCTTTTAGTCTTTGGATTACAGAAACCTACTTAAGAACAGCTTCTTTTAGTTAAGCATTACAATGATAGTTATTTTCCAAATACTTTAGGTAAGGTAAAAAAGTCAAAGTGTGGATACCAAATCAGTAAGAAAAAGCACATTTAAATTTAAAATGAATTTATTCTTCAGCAAGACACCGATTAAAAGATAAGCACTGCTTCATCCCTAACTAACTTAAAATCTTATTTGTTTTATCAAATGAATCAAACGAATAATACTGTTAATGGTCAGTTGAACTATAACTAGTCTTTAATTCTAGAAAATGTTTAATCGCCTCACTACTTGCTTTATTAAAAAAAAACAAAATTATCATTATCGAATTATTTAAGTTTCTTGTGACTGATTACGCGTGATTTGTAAAGCTTCTTTGATTTGTCAATATGTATAGAACAAGAAGTGCAGCGCATCTCTTATTAAAACTTTCGTTCTAAGGGACCAGCAGTACGAAACATGGGAGTTGGGGTTCGAACCGTTTACCACCGAATAAAAAGTTTGGCTTGTTTTCAGTAATCAGCTGGTGCTGCCCGTAACCATTGATTGGGGTGGTATAATTTTGTTTGTAGGGAGAAATTTAGATTTGTCTGGTTGCGAATAAATGTAAGGAGAGCGACATCTAGAATTTTGGGCAAAAGTTTAAGACCACCTACAGAAATGTCAATTATTTTACTTTTTGCTAATATATTTGACTGGTTTATTCAATTGGTCTCAATAAACTTACATGTTGTATATACACAAATCTTCTTATTAAGAGAATTTCCATTTTTTAAATAAATAAATAAGATGTTTTTCATCAAAATGTTTTTCCTTTGCTTTTATGATAGCCGCACAAATTCCAGGAATCCTTTCAACCAACTTTTTTTTGTTGCAGCTGTACCATAGCCCTGTATCTGTATAATTTTTTTACAAAGAATTTAATGTATAATAAAATGCGACATAAAAGCGGGTGGTTCTGTATAAAAAAATGCAGGTTTGGTTCAGTACTTGAAAACTGGCAGTGCTGTATAAATATGATATATCGCGTTATCGAGTACTCCTTGGTTGCTACCATTTTTATTTGATTAGTTTTTTTTTTGCAAAACTTCAAATAATGCCGCCAATTGGATGAGCACGTTAATTGGACCACCCTGTACATATGGACTGCACCATTGCAGTGATGGTGTGGGGTACTTTTCGTCTTCATTAGAGAGCCGTTGTTTTACTCTACCTCAAGACACTGCCTAATCCACTTTTTCAACAAGGCAAAACAACTTGCTGCCTGGCGCACCAAAGCCTCTTGATCTTTTACCTATCCAACAGTTATGTGTATAACGTTTTTATAATTTAAAATGCATGTCTATGTTATTCTGTGCTGTCTGCACCGCAACGAACTGCATATATATCTATATCGCTATCATTATAGCTCATCAGTGCAGTTCAGGTCTAGTGCAGACAACATGGCACAGAACTAATTTTGCCTATATACTAAAGGCTTGGTAGGATGTTAGCAGAAAATTAGAAGGCAATGCCATCTGTTAGCATTACACTGGACACGATGACACAGCCACCTAGCTGAGATTATGGGAACTACTTCCTAAAGGAAATGACCTATAGCCTGACAATCTGGCATGCACCTGCATACATCAACTTGACAGCAGGCCCCCACGGCATTTTTTGTTCCAGAAGGCATACACGGTCTTTTAGGAATTTTTATTTGCAAATCTGTAATTTCACAGAAACAAAAGTAAGTCGGTATAGTTACTAGAATAGCACATTTGTTAATAGTAGATCGCACTAAATAGGTACCACGGAGCACTTTCTACTAAGAGGTATATCCTTATTATTTATCCTAAATCAAATTTCAGAAACAAATATCGACTAGGGGTTATGAAATTACTTCCAAACAAAAGTTACTACAGTAGTCATTCTTCTACTCTGTGCTGCAATAGTCGTATTTCGCTTGATGTTTTGCTGACCATGTGACCATACTTTTTTTAGGCTAGTGGGACCATTTTCATCTTGCTTTTATACATTCTTCGGCTGCGTGTTCTATTAAGCAGTTCCTGTAAAACAGACCAAACAGATTTGGAAGCTAATACAACTTTTCTACTATAGTAGTAGCGTTGTCTGAATTTTGCTAAGCAACTAACCCTCCAGGTCACCATCATTATCGCCTTTATCTTTTTAATGTATTTTTGACCAATCATGCAAAGTTATTAAAAAGACCAGACAAAAGGTCATGTAGGTATGTACAGCAGACGTCAAAATAAACGTTATGTAAAAGTTTACATAATATTTTAGTTATTATAATAATATCGTAATTCTATAAAAGATATCAAAAAGAAAATGGATCAAATAAAGCATTTCCAGTTGTTAAATATAGATAGAGAAACTATTCACCTGGAGAAAAAACACCTAACATTACATAACGTTCTATTGGTGGAAACAAACAACAAAACGCTTATTACATTTTTAACGAGTTGATCAATCAGGCAATTAATGATTACTATAGATTGCGTAGCGAGATTCAATTATTGACATTGATGTTTATTTCAGGGATTGCACGACATCGAGTAAGGTTTCTTCGTTACAAGCTGTACTGTCTCAATACAGCTTGTAATGATGGTGTCACTGACTAAGGAGGAAAACGTTTACTAGTTGCATAATAAGGCTGCGGTCTTATCACAAAAATAAGAAGGTACTAAGTATATTTTGGCTAGAAGGTTATTGTACAAAATTGCAAATTGTTTTTCCGCGACAGGCTAGTCACATATCCGTTTTTATATAAATAAAAATAGAGATAATGTTATGAATTTGTACGTATAGCTGTCATTTACCTTCCATGTCCATGCAACAACTTAACGAAACAACCAACACTGAAAAAATGACACTGGTTAAATATGTAGTGCTATTGCTGTTGCCTTGTCATTCATTTTTGTAGGAAACTGTAAATACTATCAGTACTCGTTGACGCAGGCAGTAAAGCAACAAGAATCATTTAATTATATAATATAATGCATATAGTTATAACTAGGTAAGTCACATAAATACTAATTCACATGGTATTAATAGTTGAACGCAAGTAATGTTTACGACCTRAGTACACTAAAATGTCGTAGTATGGTGTCAAGGACCGGACATTGTYTGTAAATCTATTGTTTTACAATGTCGACGTGATTTGTTTTACAGTATTATCCTCAAGTAGCGACTCAATTTTGGTTAACCTATAATTTTGTGTGGTCTGCCTTGGTATTGTTTACCAAACTGAATTACGACTGTAACGCTCAGTTATTTCGTTATAAATAGACCAAGAAATCGATTGAAATATCGATACTTTGACAAAGAGTTGGTTGCTAGCGTGATATTTTCAACTTGCGAACTACCTATGTATTTGTAATTTTAAGGAATTACAAGAATAGCATCACTGCTAGCTAGGTCGATGTCATATAATTTAATAAACACCATAGACCCCTTCAAAAGTGCCATTGCATAAATACAAGCATGACTACCAGCTCCTTAAATCTTCGTTTCATGCATAAACTGTATATATGTTTTCTATCTATATATCTTGGGTTTTGGTAATAAGATTGTGATTAGACTTTTTATGCATTTATGCAAACTTTAATAATGCATTTGCAACAAATTTTCTTCGTTTCAAAATTATTTCTGCATTCTTCTAGAGCCAAACCTCTAAAAATTTAAATAGCAAGAGGGATTTTATTGTTTGTGCAACTATGTTTTATTTTTATTCGAATTTAACAATTTTTTAGTAAAACGAAATTATTTAAGGCTCATTGAAATTTTTAATTTTTAATCAGAAACACTCTTGTTCAAATTGTAAACAAGTTTTTTGTAGTATCTTGCCTGTACTTCTACTCGGTTCCATTAATTATTGTCACCCAGTTAAAATAAAAACTCGTAGTTTTTAAAACGGTTCATTGTACAGAACAAAACAATTAACTAGCATAAGTGTTCTCATCCGAACAACACGCACGGTTTCACTGCTAGATTCTTTATTCTTTAACGGGCTCTATTACAAACAAAACAACATGACCGTAGCGTCCTATGCGAAATAACGGTTGACTCCTTGGACATTCTGTTCGAGACTGTTCAAAAAGATGGCGACTCAAAAAGTACTATTCATATTTTTGCAAAAATCGTATGTTTTATCCATACAAGATAAAACTTTTCCAAGAATTAAACGACGATGACCACAGGCTTACTTAACAACTTTATTTGCAGTTCTTAGAAGACCTTATACCTCTTACATGAACCAAGCACTGAATGAAGATGTAAATCTCTAAGAAAACCAACTTCTCCCAACGAATGCTCAGCTACGTCTCCGGATTTAACCCCTTTAACCTTTAAAACCACCGAAATCAGGTGCTTCGAAAAGGAACCGACTGTTGTTTGATCACGCCGGAAATATCGCAAAACGTCAGAGAGATTTTGAAAGTCGATTGTACTATTGTATGAAAGTTAAAGTTGATAATTTTGAGTAGTATATTTGTTTACTTGCATATCTTTCACAACCATTTTTGAAACAAAACGTAGTTGCATATGTAATAAGTACCACCTGGGTAATTACTAAATTTATATTCATTCAGATTCAAACATCCGCTCAACTGGAACACGTTTATTCGAATGGTCACAAATTCTGTACCTGGCCATCTTTTTTAATTACCGGTACAATAGCACTAGCCCATTCACTATGATCAATTGGACTTAAAATATCATCCGCACAAAGTCTTTCCAGCTCCTTTTCTACCTTCACTTTCATAGAAAATGGAAGTGGACGAGCTTTGCAAAACACAGGCATTGCATTTTGTTTTAGATACAACTTGGCTTTAAAGTTACGCAACTTTCCTAAATCTTTGCTGAATACCGATTGAAATTCTGAAATTAATGCTTCCGCAGTTGAGCTTTTATCTGTATTGTTAATAACAGTTTTACAATAATTAATTTTATTGACGTCCGCGCCACTTGAAATACAAACTCCAAGTTCTCTTAACCAATCTCTTCCTAAAAGACAAGGTCCTCCACCTGGTATTATACACAACTTTAATATTTTACGGGTGTTTCTGTATTGCACATTTACTCTTACATAACCTGATAGTTTAATTTCGTTACCAGTATAAGAAAACAGTTTTAATTTTGACGGTTGAATCGAAATTTCCTTAAAATTTAGCTTATAAACAGAGTCTGAAATTCGTATCAACCTCCATTTTCAAATCTACATTCTCAATTTTTACCATTATATCTATAGGAGAATTGCCTTTATTACCTTTAGAAATAACCGTGAATAAATTGGAACTTGCATCGGAGTCGTCATCATTATTATAATTAACATGGTCGTAAGAATTTTTACCAACATGATTTACATTCTCGACATCATTCATGTAATGGTTTTTATTCATTCTAGAACTTTAGATGTCCCTTTCTACCGCAAAAATTACAATGTGCGTTTTTATGAAAACATTCACTGCTCGTATGATTAAAACGACCAAGCACGGACAAATTTTCCGATTTGCCATCTCTCTCCCACCTGTTGCGCCTCTTTGTCGCTCATTCCGTTCATACCTTGGACCATTATCGCTTGCCTKCCTTGATTTTGGTTTCCTGGACTTCGAACCCATCACCAGATTAACGTTCTGCACGGTTGACGCCTCGACCAAACTTGTGTTKCWTTCAGCTGCTTCCATTGCCCTCGCTAAATCGAAAGCCTTGGAAAACGTTAGCTTCTCTTCGGAAAATAACCTTTGCTTGATTATGTCGCTGGACAAACCTGAAACGAGCTGATCGCGTAAATTGTCGTTCAACGTCTCTTTGAAGTCGCAAGTTTTAGCTAAGCTTTTTAAAACCGTCGTATATTGAGTTACACTTTCGCCCTTTTCCTGTCGCCTTAGCCGGAACTTGTGCCTCTCAGCTATTACCGATGGTTGTGGTTGTAAATGATTTCTCACAATTTCCACCAGCTGTAGATAGGTTTTGTCTTCGGGCTTCTGGGGACTACACAAATCCATCATTAGCTCATACGTCTCATCACCTACCACAGTGATTAACGTGGCCACTTTTAATCCTTCTTCTATTTTATTCGCTTTAAAAAACTGCTCCAAACGGGATATATAAGTATTCCAGTTCTTAACACCTGGCTCGAACTGACCAATCTTCCCAATAGGCATCTTCTATACTTTTTGTATATCCTCGTCGCCAGTGTAAAACTACCACCTGGGTAATTACTAATTTATATTCATTCAGATTCATATTTTAAGTCCAATTGATCATAGTGAATGGGCTAGTGCTATTGTACCGGTAATTAAAAAAGATGGCCAGGTACAGAATTTGTGACCATTCGAATAAACGTGTTGAGTTGAGCGGATGTTTGAATCTGAATGAATATAAATTAGTAATTACCCAGGTGGTAGTTATTACAGCATAGACTATATAAAATTGACCTGTATGAGCATTTTTCCAAACAATATCGGAGATTTTAGGAAATGAAAATTTTAGTTGTGACACCCTGTATATTAGGTACAAAATGTATGTTTCGTTAATCGGTCAACTACATTCGTTTGATGTTTGCATAGTAGCATTTATTACGCTTGTTGATCAAATTTGTTTTTTATTTCAATAGCACAAACGTGGAGCTTCATATCAACGCTTTGCKCTTTTKTCAACGATTATGKTATGGCTACACATTATATGTGTAGCTTGGCTAAATGACCTATTTATTGTAGAAGGAGGATAGCTACCAAGTTTCCTGGCTGACACAAAGTCAAAAACTAAATAAGGCATCTAACCGCTTATGATTTGTTGACTACTGAAGACCTGCTTAGCGATTTATTCTGTACTACTAACATAATCTGTCAATTTCAGCAACTTAAACCGTCGCTGACAAATTCCATCGATGACGAGCATTATCCGCGGACAGAAGGTTTCGAAATGGCTATCGTTGGACGCAAATTTTCAAACGAGTTGTCTTTTGTTGTCAAGTATAGGAATTTGCAGCCCCACAATACACGTAATTTGAGGCAGCATTTTTTTTTATTTTAATATGAAGCTTTTTCAAAACAACAGTGACTAGTTTCGACTATACAGGATGTATTTCGAAAAAGTATGTTTTTTTAACGGGCGCCTACATGCATTAATGTTTATGAGAACACAGACGTTAAAATGTAATGTCAACGTAATAAACGACTTGAAGCCTTCTTTTAAATAAACACTCCTTACATTAATAATAGTTCAATTCCTATAACTACTGGAAATTGACCCGCTATGAATTTCTTTACTCGCAAAAATCTTTCTGCGCAAAGCTACACCTGTCCGGTACTTCATCAATAAATTTTACCACCTGATTTTATGGCAAAAAGATAAAAATATGAATTTTTATTTGTGCATAAAATTTTGGGAAAATAATTTAAGGAATTCAAAATTTACTCTTCAGAAATGCTTCTGCGGCATGAGCGCACATACTCCAAAACACACTACTGAACTGCATAAGTTAAAGACTGTGTTTTCGAATAAATATATTAGACTCCATATGGCCCACTGGTATCTGTTTGGAAATAAAAAAAAAGATTTTTGGTTACTATTTAAGTGACTGCAATGAGGTGAATGATGTGCTTATAAGATCACTGTCACTATAAAACACTAACAAAAAATTAATTATCTGACGTTTCGATTACGCCTGTAATCATTGACAAAGAACCTCAAAATATCGTCTTTGAGAAAGATTACAGGCGTAATGGAAAGATATATCCAATATATCCTAAATCATATTGTATTATCATACATTATGGACGCTGAAAGCATTCACCCTCGTAGTACGTACTTACCCTGTTTTATTTTCAAATTAGGCTAGTTTGTAGACTTGATCCACTGATTACGTACATCTCTTTACATCAACTCTTTGGATTGCTCCAGTTTTGTCTGAATATGCATTAAGTGGCATTTCTTACATCCTGAAAATATCTACCTCTGATGAATCACTGATGTTGTTAGCTCAATGCAAAATGTAATGATCATCCACCCTTAAAGACCAAATAAAGAGTGTCTTTCTAACGGCACATCTTTTTATATATTAATTTATTTCTCTCACTTTTTTACGTGAGTGCGTATGATCTGTTTTTCGATATTGAAATGCTGTGATTCGGGTCAATTAGGCAATTTATCTTCGAACGAACATATACGTAGGTGGTTTCGTCTAGATGTATACTTAAAAATTAACAAGTGTGTAACCTCAACACGCCTAATTTAAAATTATATTCAAGTTACATGGAGTACATATCCGTGAAAACTGGCCTTCTGAATTCGTGTGCCTAATTAAAGTTAACTAAAGACACCCGAATCACGCTGCACGTGTTGCGGTGCATAAAATCCCAAACGACATTGATTGTTATTGTGATTACGAAATTACCACGGACATCACAACGTAGTTCCGGTGCATCTCTGCACAACTGTTGTTGCTATTTATCACAAATCAACTGCATTTCCACTTTCCGCTGCCATATCGCCGGAATAATGGAATCTGGTATCAAATATTTCAGCAAACACAATTCCAATCTCTTAAATTTATTTGTTCTTGCGGTTACCACAATTAATACAGACCGCGAACAATCGAACATTTAAGTTTTTAGATTAGCACTTAGTCATAGCGTTTATTATTATTTACCTCCTCTAATTGAAGAAAAAACGTGACACGTGTGCGTATAAAAAGGTATATTTTGCTATAATTTACCACAATTCGTTTAATCGATTTAGATGAAGACGTTAACAGTTTCAGGTTGCTTTAAGTGTAAACAAGCTATTACGTTCGAGAGTTTTCAATTCTCATTTATAACGCAATGATTTAAATTAGAGCGACGTCCAAACAAGCACGGATCTGTGAATTTTTATTTTTAGCTGAGAATCCTTCAAACTAATTTTAATGTGTACAGAGTGACCCAAAAAAGGTACTACATAACTGTTCATTATTGTAATGCAATGCGGCTACTGTTTTATCTAGCTTTTGGATTCTATCTATCTGACGTGTAGATTAAGTTGCTTTAAAAAACAGTAATATTTAAATTTACTTAATCCTAATTAAATTGTTGAATGGCAAACAGGTATAAATTGCCATCACCAATCTGGCAATATCCGTAAAGATTTTGGAATTCTTGCAAAATATTAAGCATTGAGTTTCTATAGGTAAGTACTTAATTTTAATTTCTTGCATTCTTTGGGACTTAAGTTCAACAATATCGTTCAATCTGTTGATATACACCTTCGACTTTAAGGTAGCCCGATATGAAATAATCTTACCTCAAGAATTTATTTTTGGGGGTATTGCTTGTAACACTCCATTATCGAATGCTCTTTTTTCTAGCCCTAATAAAAATTTAAAGCAATCCTATCTCATTGTAATTTTTTGAGCTTTTAATGTACTCGGTACATGGCGTAGTTGGTAAAACCGGCGCTAGATAACCCATATCCTTGCCCATATACATTTTGCACAAAATGACCGTTCAATCGGCAATGTAGGTCTCTGTACTGAAAGGTGCTAAAAACCTACGTCGTAATTCGTAAAGCCACGGCTAGATAACCAGATGGAGATTTTCATTACGCCGTAAGACATGTCAATGTCAAAAGGGGTGCAGTTTAGTGACCTGCGATTTAGAATGATTTCCCACGTTACATAGGATGATTAAAATTTGTGGAATACAGCATATACATGAATTTGTCATCATTTTATTCTTTTTCAACAATTTTGACATTAGCAAAGTGCATCTTAGTTGCGCAAAAGCACAGTTGTTACGATCACGCCGAATGTCACTTTTATAGTTACCTGTAAAATTCTTCRATATCTGACATGTTTGGTCTATATAAATATTATTGTATGATGAACAAATTAACTTACGTATTAAATATGAATTTATTAATAAAAGTGTTCTTTTCGATCCGCTGAAAAGTAAACCAAGGGTTTTGATCTTAGCTATTCTATTCATTGTTGAACACTATGATTAGTTAAATTATAAGGCAAAACGAAGTCCTCTCAAGTTATCTTAAATTTGTGATGTTTGTCACGGTAATGATGAGTTGTTGGTAAACACGTTGTAGAGTAAGCTTTATTTGCATCATACCCGACAAAAATTAACGATTGTAATTCTGTTTATATTGGCCAAACCGGAAGATCACTTTTAATTAGATGCACTGAACATTTAAAACAATATGAGAAATATGCAAAATACTGATATTGTTACCACAAATTCTTCGTTAGAAATTCATTTATTGCCATATAAACACAACGTCACTTTTTATTGAAGCTTATGCTCATTGAGTGACTTGATATATCTTCCAGATGTAGTTGCCTTCCTGTACCAAACTAGTTTTATGACATTATTATTATCTCTAATTACTTGGGTAAGAAAGAATACTGCTCCCTGAGTTTGCTTTTTCACATATTAATTTTGCAGCCATGGGTAGTAGTTATTCAATAGTGAGAATTTGCTCTATCTTCTGCATATTATTTTGTAATCCACCAAATTTTAACATTTGGTATATTTAAGTAATAAGTAATATACCGGTTTATGATATTATTAGTGCATGAAAGTGCAACATATTTATTATAGACCACTAGTCGTGGCACTGCGTCTATGGAACTGATTTTAGCAATGCTTCGTAGGTTACGATTTTCTTTGGCTGATACAGTTGGCTACGACTTTCGAAGTGTAAGGGGCTGTACCCGATGAAGAAAATGGGAAAAACCTGCTTTTTCGTCAGTTTCCATGCTAGTAAGTGCCGCATGAAAGCGCAAAGTCGCTTGATTGAATGGTGTTATACGATATACTAAAATGAACCCAACAACACTGGGGAAGACATTATCGCTTTTAACGCATGATGATGAGGGACCTGAATCGATCTTAGGTGAAGAGAAGGGGTAGCTTGCAGGGGCAATCAGTTTGTCCAGGTACTTACGTAACCACAAAAGGTCGTGTCAGGTGGCTTTTACAAGAGGATGGCCAACTCCAGGTGGTACCAGCAGGAAATAATGTGATCAGATTCTTGGGTAGAAAATTCGCGTTGCCCAGGTGCCTAGGTACTGGGAAAGGTTTACACCAGATGCTTTGGACCCAATGACGGCTAGTACAAATTAGTATCGTTATACAGAATGTGCGCTAGGCATGCCTCGGTAGAACTGCCATGGGGCCTAGGTCGTTCTTATTACTGGAGTCGTAATTCAAGATGACAAGCTACCTTCTTTCTTCTCAGAAGATGGTGGCTTCTGAGAAGAAAGAAGGTAGCTTGTCATCTTGAATTACGAGATGCGTTGCTTCCGAATAAGGCTTCTGCTTCCACTCGTGAAGCGTGCGAAGCGCCATCAGTGTGAGCTTCACCCTAAACTTCAAGAACTTCAAGAGGCCGAACACTTCGTGTACCCTATAATCAAAACATGATTGTCGGGAGAATGACCACGTTTACAGAATCGTGGAATCGTTGCAAAGTTCCCAAGGACAGCAGCACAAAGCTGATTTAATTTTGGGCACGCTTCAAGCCAGTAGATGTGTCGGTCATTAGTCTAAATGCCTATGTCACAGGAGAGGCGTCTTTCAGAATGTTTACTATCCTATCAGGGAAAATTCTATATACCTTCCCTGAGGGTGTTATGTGATGTAGGCCCCCTGGCGAATCGGACATGTAGTTCAGATGTAGACGGGGGATATTTGCACCAGGTAGTGAATACTTTTGGACATAATTTAATTCAAAGCAGCCTGCTTATCACAAGTAAAGTGTGTTATAGGAAGGTTCGAGACTAAGTCATAGTTTAAGTCTAAAGGCTTGAATTCCTTACTTTTAAATTTCGCATTTTATTACTTTCGCGGTCCAAAGCTTTTATATCACGGACGTCTAGGAAAATCGACATACTGTTATTCGCTTGATATTCTTCTTTTGGGCTTAGCCTACGCTTCAAGGGATAGAGTGTCCACGGGCCTTTGCAACTTCTATTGTTGTTCATACATCCGCCAGTCAGCGTTTTCAGATTGGTATAGGAGAAAATATAACTGCTGCAACTAGTTTCATTTCCATTGTGTTTCAACTGTGCTTGCTGATGGCTGTATTTTTTATATTAAGGGTTGTGTATTTTGAGTTGCATTTTTCGGACAAGCAGCATAGACGAAATACAGCGAGTGATGGGAACAAGACGTGCAGTTTTATGTGTTAAATCCCTCCCAGAGCTGTATATCAGTGGCTATTAAGAAGCACAAATTACAAAACAGACTATAAACTAATTATTATAAACTTATTAGGGGATCAATGATTACATCTACATTATTTACTAACTTGTAAATTAAAAGTTAGATGATACTTTGTAAAATATAAAATAAATTAAAATAAAATAAATAAAGTGTCTGCTGCTGCCGTCCGAATCAGTACGGCTACTGCTACTCTCTCTTAGGCTCAATATAAGGGACTACACTTTACTGAAGTCTGGGAATACTTTAATTTTGTTAACCTAATTGTGGCATTTTATTATTGGAGTCTCAAATGGTTTGGGTGAAATTCATATTTCTGTCATTAAGCTAATTAATCATATCAGCTGTCTTAGATTTCGATGCTGGATTTGTTTGTACATTATGGTATAAAGTGCATTATCAACATTATGCGCTTATCCTTCAGCCATTTTCCATTTTTTGAATTCATTTCGCAGTGATAGTCGCCGGGTTTAGTGCTAGATTTATATTTAAATAGCCATCCAGGTGCAAATCCCTTCTTTTGCCCAACTTGTACTCTAATATTCACAAATACATTTTCGTTTAATCGTCTCTCCATTAGCTCAGGAAAGTAAGTGCATTTTCGTCAGGTATTTTGACCAAAATGGTATGGAATTAATTCTAAGTGAAAAATGTAAAATTATATAATCTCATGTTTCTCAATAAGTAATTATTGTTCGTTTCTACTGCGTTCTACTCCATGTTAACCGCATATGACTCAAAGAACTCTTAATGCCTCGTTCTAAAAATTCTGTGTTTGAAATTGATAAATCCGCGGTTAAACTGCTTTTCTTTGGCGTTTGCTTTCTAGGCGATTTGAAGACTGGAATTTTCGGATACACTAAGACAACCTTCATTAACAATTCCATCAATAGTTGTAAGCGAGACTCTCGTTGCACCCGGCGTCTTTTGTTTTAACACTTCGTAAATTATTCGAAGTGCACTTTTTATTTTTGAAGTAGTTTTAAACCGATATACTAGTCCCTGGTTTGACCCTGCAAGACCCTTTTCTTTTTATTTATGGTATACTAACATAATTATTTAATTTAATACCACCGTACACCACTAACTCCCACTGCTAAAGACTAGAACACTTTCTTAGGGGTGTGCCGGAGCGTAATACGCATCTCGTATCTGTTCAACCCCTACCACTCGCAGCACCTCAGTTGTGAGTTAGTGCTACTTAGTTGTTTGAAATTGTAAAAGCGCTGACGATCGTTCAAGTGAAATGTCATTTATATCATTTGTCATGTTGAGTTCCCCTAAATCGTAAGCTTGAACTATTAAAAAGTGACACCATTATTTTTCTGAAATTAACTATACAGCAATGGGATATTAGCACTAACTAACCGCAAGATATTAAATTCAAGTTAGAAGCAGATTATTAGTCTTACACTGAAGAGTTTTTCTGTTGGAATGCAACAGATCACGTCAGGATCTACAAACAAAATATCTTAAATTTTCGGTACTAAATTATCAGAAACAATTACTCAAACATTTTAGAAATAGATATTTGTAGCGATAAAAAAGCTAGGTGGAATGTTTTATTTTATTGAATTTATTAGTTATCTTGTTATATATAATAAGGAACTCTCGTTACCAGTGAGGCAGTATGGCGACTCGAACTCTTTCGTTCGTATGTTAACATGACCAAAATCATGTTTATGCGATAGATTGATTTACTATAGGGTAAATCACACTAATCCCGGAAACGTCTTTTAATTGAATAAGTATGTTGGAAGGATTTACGGCAATAATTATCGCTTGTAACTTGCGAGATGAAACTTTCAAAATAAAAATTAATAACAACTGAACAATCGTGTTGCATAACTTCATAATGTCACGAGGAAGCGAGCTACAACAAGGAAATGCAATTCAGTTTCAGCACACCAGATTTCAAGCAGGAAGTGTTCTTTTTGTCCCCCTGGACTCCATCACACAACTCGTCCTTTTCAGCTGGCGTTATCGAATCAGTTTTGAGCAACAGCTGAATGAAATTTGGTGTTCTAGTCGATGCACAATAATTATTTATAACAAGAATCAATCGGCATTGGAAATCGGTGGTCTCGACAGCGGTCGATGTAGCACTTTCATTCGTACGGCAACGTTGCGAGCCAGCAGGTCGGTGTGTGCTGGTAATGTAAAACACCAACACAGAAGTAGTTAGTTTTAACAAAGTCGTCGTACTGGTGCGGTGTTGCTGGTTGTTGAACGTATGGTATACGCGGCAGTTCCAAATGTTCGTGCGATGCGTGGTGATCCTGTGAAGTGTGTGAGTGTGCCTTGATGTAATTTGGGTTCGTGCCCTCTGTGATCATGACAGTCACTTATACTGGCGAAGTTCCTAACGGGAGCACATTCGGCTGCTTCTACAAAAATATTGTGCAAGTAAGTGACTCCWTCGCTCTTTCGCTTACTGCTATGCACAGATAAAGAGGTTGCGAAATCCATGTAACTATTGGCGAAACTGTGTCGGAGTGTTAGTATGTGCAATATGTGCAATAACAGGTCAACTGTTTACAAGTAACAGTAAAACAGGTCGCAATGTTAGATTTAGTGCTTTGATTTGTTTGCTGTCACTTATTTCTGTTAAATTGAATGCTTGAGGTATTCTGAGTTACGTAATTTACATGGGACATGTTCTGAAAATGAAATTAGGGAAAAGCTGTTCTCGATATGACCTTTCCGTTCTAGTTTACTTTTGCGTTCTGTAACAAAGGGGTGACGTAAATTTCAGGTGACAAATTCTGTTCGATTTAGAACACGTATAAAAATTATTCTGTTCAGTGTTAGTAATTCACAACAAATATCTTGAACTAAGTTTATTATGTTTGTATAATAAAAAGTATAGATATACGAAATCTATATTTAGGAATTGATTTCTTTCTTCATACTTTTTCTAACAATATATTTACTTATACCTAATATAACATAATTTTGCAAACGATTCAGAAAAACTTTTACAAGTTTTTGCTCACATTCTGTAGATACTTATGGCGAGATGGAAAAAATAAACTCTATATATCTTTTAAACGTGATCGCGTTCTTTCTACTGCTAACACTGTTATAATACAACTTTTTGTTTTCTTATTTTTGCATTGCTCTTCTTTAGGTTGCTGTTTCTGAATATCGATTTGTGACGATTTTGCTTATAATCGTTTTCCAAATTGCTTTTTAACATTATCAGTTCCAATGTTTCAATTATAGATTATAGGTTTTAGAATGAATATATCGCTACTTGCTCAGTGGGCAGCATTTTTCTTGTTTAGAACTAGCTATAGGAAAGGTTAGGGAATTAGAAGGAAGAAGCTTTTTAAATTGAGCATCAGCGAAAGATTATTAGAAATACGATGAATTGCAAATATCAATAGGCATGGGTACTATAATATTTTCTTTAGGAGTTCCTTAAAAATATGAAAAGGATTAATTGGCCCATCCTTCGCAGCTCTAGTCTGTTTTAAACGCTTTATTAGTAAATTATGGCGTCCTTACTAGAAGACCTGGCTGTTGATATTTTCCAATTTCTGAAGTTAAGTTAATCTGTAACCATAGTACCTATGTTGCAAAAAACTTATCTCTTAAAATAACGTATGATAGCTTATAGAAAACCCAAACTTATTCAAAATCGTTAGGGTATACTTAGGATGACAACCAAGAAAATGTTTACTACACAACGCCTGTAGATGCGTTGTGTAGAGTTAGTATATTATAATATTTTTGTCTTCTACATACCTAAAACTACATTTGAAAATTTGATAAAAATTGATAAACTTGGATTCATTTTACACAGCACTCTTATACCTATTTAATTTGTCAGCACCGTCACAATAGCCACCCATAAGTGATTTTTTTCTGAAGTATGTACCGAAGTTTACAAATACATAAGCGGTTCTAAGAAATTGCAGGCTTCACTTGGTTGATGTTAAAAAGTTGCAAGAAACCAATAGTTTAACTATATGTTAAGTTCGTTAACGAATCTCTTTTTTACCAGAATGCGTATTAATAAAAAACATTTTTGTTAATGTTAAGCAATGCTGCGCCATGTATGTGTACGAGCAGGACAAAATTTAAAAATATTTTTTCCAAACTTAATATATGCAACTTGTTTGGAAAATGCGTTAAATCCAGTAGCTGAAGTATAGTAAGGACATAATTTCCAATTGTAAATAATCATGTTTCAAATATAAAAATGTGTTTTTGAAATCCCCACTTAGAGTACAAGTATATAATGTGCCTTTACCACCAGAACCTGTGTTTACAAGTGGGGAACGTGGTTAAACTGTGTAGATTTTTTAACAGATAATTTTGAGGGAACTAAATATGTGATATGCAATTTCGACGTAGAGGGTTCTAATGCGATAAAAAATGTGTTGATGTTTTCAAAAATACATTATTGAAACGCTACCTGGCACATATTCAACAAAATTTCGTTCTATAGCTTCATCAGTTACTACATTGGAACAACGAAATATTTCACTAGATCAGAGTATCGAAATACTATTTAATTCAGTAGATAATAAAATTTCATTTGTTAAAATCAAAATAAAACAAAAACAATGACTCTTATATTTTTAAATAATCTTAAGTTAAAGATGGTCGACCTTTTGAAGCCATATCCAATTATGGTTTGTTTATAAAAGGCAAAATCTAATTTTTGCGATATTTAAAATTACTTGCAAAATTGAGGGACATTATCTAATTTGGGACATCATTTTAATCAATTTTTGTAATTACACTTTTTGTGTGTTGGAAGAATAAGAAGATATAGCCAAAATTTGTTTCTTTTTCAAAATATTTTTCCCCGTTTAATCTTTATTCTATCTGCGTTATTAGCTTCCGAAATCCCCACATTAAACATCAAAAGAAGCATCTCGTAGATATAAGAGTTAGCCCTTTTGTTTACATTTTTGTATTAATGATCTCTGTATCTTTTAGGCTAACGCATAATTATTTATGAATAACATCTAATTTTTTGAGTACGAAACGTAAATTCTACCGACGTAATTTCTTTCAAGCTTGCGTTGTTTAAGTTCGTAAAAAAACCGTTCTATCTTTAGTCCAGCAACAACGCAATCCAACTTAATAAGTCCAATTGCGTTCGTAATTCGCTAGAAATATTACGTGGCGTAACAGCAAGAAGCCCAACGAAAAAACATAGCTTTTTTTATAAAACAACAAATTTAAGCGGCATTTTCCCGCAAGGTTAAGAGGTAGCGCAACACACGCGGGTTCGATCACACCGATACACCGATGTGTTTTTCTCGAAAACAAAAAATTGCACTGTTACGGCAGAAGTGAAATTTAATTGGTTCGTTGCGTGATATTTTGCTGTATTTGTGCACGTAATGATAAAGACTTCGCAAAACTGCATTTCGAAGCACAATGGAAGGCTTCCGCATATTTTAAAGGTAACCGAGCAACAATAAGCTTTGACCTGCTCAAACTGTTTCGAAATAACGAGCCGATCGACGAAGATATGGATAAATGAAACTGGTGTTATTAGTGTTACTCATACTGAAAATTAGACTTCGGCACTGACGTGCAGTAGCGATTAGCTGCAGTCAAATGGCAAAGTACGTAATTAGAAACTACGCCAGGTATTTAAATATATCACGTTTTGTACTTTATAAGGCAGCCATATTATTGATTTCATTTCGTACCGTTTGCGTCACGTACTTGAAACGAATTTGTTTTTATGCACGAGCATTGTTACCGCATTATCGATGTGGGTTTCGTCGATTATGAATTTAAAACAAAGGACAATCAGATGGACCAGGCTTCAACTTGTGGAACATTTTCTGCAGTTCCTGCTTGAAGTGGTCTTGGTATACCTTGCCCATACACAGCCATTGTACGTATGACCATTTACTCAAATTTTAGGCCTTTTTTTGATAATTAATTTTTCAACATAAACTGCTTCGCTGAAGAGTTCAGTCTGAACTGTTATAGGTAAATATACGATTTTTAACTTAACTTGAGCAACTTTCTACTGATAACAACAAATAATATTATCGGGTTAATTTTACTGAAAGTAACATTTTTGTATTTATAATTTTGGATTATAAATTTAATTATTTTATTTCTCGGCGTAAATTGCGAAACCAAAATATTTTGTAATTCTGTAATGCACAAAATACATTAAAAATTAAACGTTGCTGAAAATTGCATTCTTTTGCGTGGTTACGGTATATTATGCCTATTGAATTGAATTTTCACCTTTTAGTTTTGACTCAGGTCATATTACTTCTAACATTAAGTTCCGCCCTTCCTTTACTCTCACAAAATCCAAATTATCTTTTAATGTCCATCCCTTTTAAATGTTGCACTAGTTTTTTTTCAATAGAATGTACCTCAATAATCCATCTTCGCTTTATTTATTGATTTCTGTGATTATGCATAAAAACTGTCAATGATATTTGCTTTCACGTCCTCATTCTTTTCGGATCACATGACATTTTTTAATGTCTCTGTGCATTGGGCGAATACGTTGTGTCCATGATTCTCTGGCATCGATTATCCACTAACAATAAATCTATAAATAATCAACGTTCGTAAATATTAAAGAACGCGGCTATCTTTATTACACGTAAAAATTTTCTACGCAAGAAAAAGTGCAATCAACCGACAAATTGGAACACCTATCTACGTCATGAACAAAGTTCGGAGTTTCACAATCACAACAGTTTATAATTCACTTTTAGCGTTAGTCATTTATTATAAATCTCAAATAACCCAAAATCGGTTACATATTATTGCAATTGCACTCTTGCCGTATATTTAACGGGTTGGCCATGTCAAAAATATGGCTTTATCTTTGATAAACCCATAAGTTTGATGTGGAAATGTATACAGGGTCCGCCACCTAAAACTGCCCAGGCTCATATTTTCTTTGTCTTTTTAGATACAACCTTAAGTTATATGTAAAATTGTAGGTCTTTTTGAACCCTTTAAAAATAGCAAATAAAGTTCGTTTTTGTAAATATTTTTTAACCTTACCCCGTATAATAAATATTGCTTCATAGTTGGATGCCGATTTTTGTCTTCTTCAATTTGTGTCATTACCATGTATGCGTAATTTTTACTACTTCTTAGTGAAAAACAAGAAAAACTAGTCGCCGCCATGTTCTGTTATAGGGCTGTTCACAATTTTTTAAGTGTTAGTTTAGTAGCTTATTATGGTACAAATTATGCCTAGATACCCATCGCTGCACACAAAACCCCAAAATTTTAAGTAACTTTGAAATAAATCAAGTACAAAGTTCGTTCTAAAGAGAGAGAGGCTAGAAAACGAAACCCTGCGATGAGGCTAGTTTGGTTTTTTACATCGCGCACTAGCCTCGTCGCAGGGTTTCGTTTCCTAGCCTCTCTCTCTTTAGAACGAACTTTGTACCTGATCTATTTAAAAGTTACTTAAAATTTTGGGGTTTTATGTGCACCGATGGGTATGTAGGCACAATTTGTATCATAATAAGCTACTAAACTAACAATTAAAAATTCTAAACCACCCTTACTGAACATGGCGGCGATTAGTGTTTCTTATTTTTCACTAAGAAGGAGTAAAAATTACGCATACATGGTAATAGCAATATTTATTATACGGTAATTATAATTAACTTTAAATACAAAATATGGTAATCTGATTTATTTTTTTGAACACCCACTAGCTATCTTTAAAGAGTTGAAAAAGACCTACAATTTGACATATAACTTAAGGTTGTACCTAAAAAAATAAAGAAAATACGAGCCTGGGGAGTTTTAGGTGGCGGATCCTGTATATGTATTAAATACATGTTAGAGGAGGTAGTTAACTTTGATCTCAAAGGAATATGGCAAAGAATAATTTTATTTAACTGGTTTCTTCTATATTTACTGACTGTTACAAACAGATTTTAAAAAATGGCCGAGCAATCGGCAATTGGGTATCTATTTATAAACCGTAAAAACCTAAGTCGTAAAGCAACCCGTAGATGGCATGTAGGCATTCACAGAAATTGACCTTCAAAGTGGTGTAAGATGGCTCAAAGACAAAGAAGCAGTCCTTTTTTAACAGGTTTTGAGAAACGTATAATGCATATAAGAAACAGCCAATTTGATATTATCATATATCAAAAATATTACCTGAGATTACAAATTGTTGCAAATTTTAGACTCCTCGGTATATTAGGCGAAATGCTATTAATGCAGAATATGCTGTTGCAAAATATAGCCCAATTTGGTTTAATGCTCGTTTGTTCCCGGTTATATAATATTTATTACATGTTATGTATTACACTAAATCTTTTCTATTACAACCGGTTTTACTTTACCTTATAATACAAGTTAAAGAAATCAGGCCTGCTATTATAGTTTAATCAGTTTTGTTAGATGTAGTTTTCACGTAGACAATGTTTCTACTTGGTTTGCAGAAAATTTTATTGAAATCCTTTATATAGGCCATCACAAATACTAGAAACTGGTAAACCTCATATACAAATAAATACCATTTATAAACAAATATCTTCACAAGTGTTTATCCACGAGCTTATAGTCTCAGAGTGTACGATTTGTTTTTTCCTCTTATTTGAGCGGAAGGCTCTATATCTACTACAAATTAGTTGTTCAAGTTCAATATACAATGATTGCGTTTTCTCTGGATGAATGTGAGAGGTACTGGGGAGGCCTATTATACGTATTCAAAAATTTGATTCATTTATTGCCAAACACGGGGGCCACTCTTTAGCTGATTATACGTACATAATTTCCCACTGTTTGTTTACTATCTTGTAAAATACTCTACATGTTCTAATTCTATGGTATTCTACTGTAAATATATACATAGACATATAATAACGTCAACTATACGTCGTATTCCGCACTGTTCACTCTTAACCTTTGAATTTGAAAACGAAACACACAGAACACAAGCTCTTATAAACCTTTGAAGTTTGCAATTATCTACTTTATTATTGCTTCCTTATATTCATTTTTAATTATCATGTTTTATTTTAAATTACTGACTGTTTTAAACAATGCAAGAAGCAAGAAAAATATAACAGATGCAACTTCCAAATAAACACTGAAGACATAGCTCAACAAGTTAAATGAAATAGGCGACATTAAAATTCTCTAAGGTATCTCTACTAAAGAATAATTAAAAGGGAAAACAAATCTTACTTAAAGGGAGCACACATGCGCATTATTTTACATATATACTTCTATACAAGAATTATATTTAATACTAAACTGTCACCCAACACTCTTAAATTATGTTGCCCAAATGGGTAGTTAACAATCTACACGCTTTTATGCTTGACCTCAACTGGAGGCTAAAAGACCGATTTGATTCGAAAACGCTGTAAATTAGCTAAGCTGTCGCCATAAATTCGAATAATTCGCGATTACACTATTTGATACGAAAGGACAAGTTTCCAGACAGCTAGGCTCATGCTCATCTGTGTTTACACCTGACCACTTACAGTTTATCTTTTTTTGACAAGTCTAGATACACCTGTATTCAACTTCATTAATTCGAATGAGAAAATGTTTTGGGTTAATGCGGCTACCCGATTGCTAAAAGAGCGGTAACCAATATAAGTCAATTAATTTGCGCGATTTTAGTTGATAATAAGGAAATGTGCTTAATATGGTAGGGGGCAGCATGTTTAACAGAACGAGCTAGAAACATAAAATTACAAATTTAATTTAACTTTCACCGCATATAGGTATAAAAGTAATAATTGGGTATTTGCCATGTATTTATATTTTATTCAATTGCATATTAATAGGTTGCATCTAGTCCACAAAACAGCTGTGACAGCTAATAAATTCGAAAAAAATGAATCGTAAGGTGCATTTTTAATATTAAAAATGTGAATATTTGAAGGGACCGCTAAAGCGCGAACATATTGGCCGTGACGTCAGGTGTCTTCTAAATGGCCGCTTGTTTACATCTGGGGTCAGCGCGTCAAGTGTCAGCCTCAGCCTGTCAATTTATCAGTTTGTTATTTGCCTTCATTTTGTGACAAGCGAATTAAAATACGCCAAAAAGTGAAATACTTATGAATTATGACTTCTGAAGGCATGTTCATTGGTATGGAATTTGTGTACAGCGACGAGCGGTTCAACGCGACGGAGATGAGGAACGTAAATGCAACATCATAAGTGAACTTTTTATCAAACTAACGTAGCATTGATAATTTGATCACAGTGGGTTGTTGGACACATACTATATGTAAACATAAAAATGTAAGATTAAAAAATGTACCCTAAACTTGACATTTATTTTAGAGGTCAGAATAAATTATCATTTATTTTCGGGGCTGTTGCGGCTCGTTTCCGGTCTGGCTAACAGTCGAATATATGAGAAACAAACGTCTTTCTTTATTATAACATTTCCTTTTATAATCTTAAAACGCATATAACTTTCCATATCCGCTTAAGCTATAACAAAATGGAAACTGAATGGTAAACACCTGTAACCCCAAAAAGAATAATGAAACTTACATTAAGAATTAAGATGATCTTCACAACAGAAAAACAAACTTTGCAATTTCGGCATATCACGTCTAGGCGCCTAAAATAACTTTTTCATACATTGATAATCTTAGCTGTACTGATTGAAGTACTTTTATAACCATGTACAAAAACTTGTTTTGTTTTCCATACATAATAGATGCTTGTAAAACTACACAAATCACTTTTTGGTGCGACCTCTTACACCGTCCTTTCAATAAACACCACACAAAAGCTTTTCCAATACAAGAATGATACTACACCATTAAACAGCACGCTCCTCGGTAATGTTTACATGACACTTGACGTCACGAGTTGAATAACCTTGGATAGAAGCGTTTTGGCGGTGACTCCTAAGATTCTAATTTCAGACCTGAAAATCTCTCCCTGCAAATATTTTTTTTTGTTTTTTTTAACATGGTGTACAATATATATGCACTTCAAGATTCATTTTACGTAATTTTCAAAAAAGTGATAATACCCAATTGTAAACAATGAGTTAGGTAGCCAGTATACTTGGGACAGAAGTTTTTGTAAGTTTAGCTAAAATGCTTTCGGGCAACAAACTTAATTTATTTTAATCTTTCTCTATCGATGTTAAATGCTTTAGTATAAACGGATTTTTGTATAGAGACTCTTAGATTAATATTCTACGATAATGAAATCCTGGAAAGGATGGACACATACAAACAGCCTTCACGCCTACTGCTGACCAATTGGGTGTGTGAAGTGTGCATAACGAGCTCACAAAATTGCAGTTTCGATGTTATTCTGGAACGCCTCTTTCAATTGTTAATGCTTATAGCATTGAGAGTTAATGCGCATTTTATTGCTGGGCAATAAGGCAAAGAAACCAACCTAAAGCAACCTACAATTGCAAAATTGTTTTCGCTCTAAATCATCATTATTTATGCCTTTTTTCGCAATTATTTATGCTCTTTTAGTACACACGGTAAAGAGAAGGGTCAAGTATATCTATTGTTGCCAATTTCAAAACTTCAAATGTTATGGACTTTTAACGTCTTTAGAGCGTATGTGGCTCAAGGCATATTGCACCATGGAATATATTTCTTTCTTTGCAGTATCAATGCAGTTGCAAATTCGTTTAGATTGCCAATAGTTGTTGCGATACAGTAACATTTATCTAATTTGTTAACGATTTATTACAAATGTATTATACAAATCGATAAATGTATAGTGTTACATATTAAAACTAAGATAGCGCTTATGTATAATTTCCTTCTATTCGTGTTTATGAATAGTACTGACTTCGTTTCTTAACCACCTTATACGCTTTGCTTTCAGTAGTTTTGTGTTTATAAGCTTATTATTGCCACCTAAGTAATGCACATGCAGAAATAAAACATTATTTACGAAAATCTACCAGGATAGCTAGGAGCAATATAAATGACGCAAACGATACAAACTTCTTTCGTAAGGGTGTTACTAATTTAATCTCTAGGGAAATTTCCCTAAAATAACATAAATAGTGGTAGAACTTTAGATGGCAATGCCATCTGTCAGCATTACATTGACATGATGACAAAGCCACCTCGCTGCCTTAATGGGTACTACTTCCTAAAGGAAGTGACCTGTAGCCTGACAAGTTGGTTCATTAAGGTAGCTAGCTGGCGTTGTCATCATGTCATTGTAATGCTGACAGATGGCATTGTCATCTAAATGTCTACTACATCATACCAAACCTTTGGTATATAGGCAAAACCAGTTCTGCGTCGTGCTGTCTGGACTAGACCTAAACTGCACTGATGAGCTATAGTAATAGCGGAATAGATCTATCTGCAGTTGCAGCACAGCATAAACATGCATTGTAATAAATAGTGGTGTTTTCCTGACGCGATAAAGCTATATTTTGTGGAAAACTACTGTTAAACAAAGAAGTGATATGGCTACTAAATAATCTCTATATAGTTGTTTAATGTAAGTTGGAAAGTTTTCTATATTTGCGTATCTTATTTCAAGTGTAACTATTAGTAGCAGATATACTTCATTCCAAAAAGATGTCGTACGAATAGTATAGAAACATCTTTTTTCTTTGTTTAAGCGCAGTTTTCTGGAATGAGCTTACCTGCATGAATAGATAAGAGTATTTTCGTTTTGTGTAGTTCCTTAAAGCATTTTCACTTAAATACATTATCAATTACAATTTCCTAATTGTATATTACACGAAATGAAATTTTAACGCAGTGTCGTTTTATTAACTCGAAACCAATAAGAAGCTCAATACATTAATGTGAAAAAGGCAAGGAATATTTTTGTCAAAATCATTTACTGCACATAACAGTTATACAAACTGTAGTATATTTAAGTGATTTATAAATATACATAATTAAACGTTTTTCTTAGAAGTGCGATTAGCATAGATCAAAGTATATTCTATGGTTCCTTATCCTAAGAAACGGTGATTTTTTTTATAAAATATTGGGTAAATGACCTCCTTTGCAACCTTTGCAGCAAATAAAGAAAAAGATTCGTAATCTAGTTAGCATAGTATAAGTTTTGGTTTCTGGTTTCCAAATTCTTTATCCTAGTGTACTCCTACAGACTCGTTAGTTCCTTTTCCTGGTCATTACTTTTCGTTTTGAACCCATGCTTTAACAGATGTACCTCATTCTAATATTTACATATTTCTGAAAGCTAAATTTTATAATTATTTTTTAGTAGTATTTTACTTAAAAAAACTTGGATCTATGATATCCTTAATTTGTATTTAGTGAATATATTTAAAATATTTTAATATTAGATTTCAACCAAAAATATGTTTCTTCATTTGATAATTTGATGGTATATAGAAAATACATGTATACGTCTTTCTACGTAATTTATATTTCAGTTGATAATAAGGAACCTACTGAAGTTTGAGCAAAACTCGTAGCTACCACGTACCAAGGTTGCCGAGTATACAATCTAAAGCGATAAGTTGAACTTACTTGAATTATGTTAGCGAACAAGACAAAAAAACAGGATCAACTGGTCTTGCGTAATATGCTCTAGGTAACAGAAGGTGCATGCAGAATTATTAGGTACATTAAAGCGGCAAATTTTCAGTAATATAGGTGCGGTCAACCTTGAATGGGTATTAAATTATGATAAAACACTTTTGGCGTTTGTGTGTCACTTCCTTGCACAATTATATTTAGCAAATCTCGCATACATTGTACAGGCATTTGTAGACATCAAATGAAATTCAAGCAAATTCTATACAAATTATACAAAGAATTATTATTGCATTGCAATGAAAAGACTGGCATGTTTAAAACCATGTTGATGATCATTGCGAAACTGCCTGTTTATATGAAAGATATATTCATATTTAATTGTTTCTATTGTAATAATATAAATTCTCTTAGTATAGGTAATAATCTTCATTAGTAGGTTGAACGAAGCAGTGGTGTTTATCTTATATAGCACGAACTTTTTAAAGAGCAGAGTAATGTAGTTTTTGAATTAATAATAATACACAAAAGTGCATAGAACACAACGGAAGAGCAGTTAGAGTTAGTTTACACTATTTTGAACAATATAACATCATTTTTTGCGCAAACTATCAAAAGTTACCGATCTTTCACCCATCGAACACGGGTGGCTAGAAGATTGCAATACTTACCTTTTCTTCCAAGGCTCTAGCGGATTTTCATGATGCTGTAAAAGTAGTATGGAATGAGACACCTCATGAGGAAATCGATCATCTAATTTTTTCGGATACTTACTGTCCAATTCTTGTCAGTGCACACTAAAGCTTATTTAAGTAGAACAATGTTTAGTACTGGATATTCTTATTCCTATATCACTCAGTGTATAGGTAAAATCACAAAAATAGCAACCGATTTTAATCAGTTACATCACATAAAATCTGGTAATCACTCTATTGTTAGGTAGCCTTCCTCAACTCAAAACGACCTTTCAAAATTAGTGCGTTCACCGTAACAAGTACCTCTTAAAATAACCTTCTCGTCAGGCATCACCTATGACTTTTTATGTTTTGATAATAGTTCTGTAATGTGTTGCTAAAACAGTATTTGTCTCACAGTTTTATACTGCAGTGTACACGGTAAATCCCATATTACATTCATGGAATTGCATTCACGCATAAGGAGCTTGAAGTAAGCAGAGAGGTGAACTATTCAAAATGAATCATTCTGCTTTATTCATGGGCACACAATTGTGTTCCCCATGCCTCTCGCTTGGTATGAAAGACTCTCATGTAGTATGAAATAAGGATAGGTCTATGATACTTCCAAAAGCAGATACTAAGTGCACTTCAGTTGCTGTGAATGACCACTCAAATTATACGCTTTTACATTCTTATAAGCTATGTCTTTTGTTTTTTTTTTTGTTAATTTTATGTACTAGACCAAAGTAAATACATCTTTTAGAATTGGAAACGATAAGTATGTCTTAATGTACTACAAGCGTCATTTTCCTTTGTTGTACGCTTTCTTAGTAATAGTAGAGTTATTAAAATGCTTAAGCGAATTCTTACACATCAGGCTATCGTTAGACCATTGTTCTCAACTAACACATTAATTAGAAAGCACGTAGGGGATGCGAGAATGTGATATGCTCAACTATGTGATATGCGTCGGTAATTTCCTTCTTCTAACACGGCTAGCCTTGAGAAGATTTATTTGATTGCATAGGTGCTGCTGTTAGAAATGTCATTCGCCTTCGGGAGCCTAACGCGATAAAAAGCACATTAGGTATCATTGGTATTGTGACGGTGGAATTATACAAGGTATAAAGTAATCGTACAAACATCTTTATGATATGTTGTTTAGCATAAACGACAAAAACAATAAGTGCTGTCGTAGTCTGTAAAATTAAAAAATAAAAAACACAGAGAACAATAATGGTTCCTTGATTAAGTTTAGTTGTGACCAAAAAAAATAATTTCATATAGATTATATATGTGAAGGAAGGAAGTATATATTGTGTGGTTCCCTCTATCTTAAAAGCATTCAGAAATCAAAACCTTTCTTGTGAAGTGTCTTCATATTTGGGTGTTCTGTATTTCTGCGTCTAATAAGTAAATTTATGAAAAATATGTTTACAGTAATGTAGTAAAAAATAATTGCAGAAATATGCATATGCATTTATTATTAAGGGACGAGGAAAGCAATTCATTGATTAACTACTTGTCAGCGAAGGGTTAAAATTGCCTTATTCATGCAACCCTTAGCAAGCAGCAAACATTCACCATTACGTCACTATAACTTATTGCATAATATGCTATGCACTGACAAAATAATGCTAATGTGTATCTCACGTCATTTATCACTTCTTTGCTGTATTATTTAGTCCTAGTTAAAGACATATTTTCTGGCACGATGATCTACATTTGTTAACTTTTTCTAACACAATACTATTATTTTTTTAAATTTTAAATCGTTTTAAAGGTGCACTAATTTTGAAACAATTTAGAATCAATTAGATAGCTGGTTAACTGAATTATTTTTTGTACTAAATGCTAAAGTTTATGATTATAAATTTTGGGTATAAAACAGGTTCATTTCTGGGAGAATAGTAGGAGAGAATGCTTATGAAATATTTGGAAATCCCAAACTCTTCAAATTTATGGCTGAAGGAATCCTGGTGATTCCGGCCAGATGATGTATTGGTAAAATTACCTGCAATCATTTTTATTATGGAAGATAAAAGCTTTAACTGGCTGATGGTGTATGCATATGATAATATCATCAATGTGCACAAGTAACTCGTATGACAATTTAAGTCTCTATTTATGAAGTCAGGTATAATAGTGTAGTGATACCACTTCTAAAGAGGGAAAATAATCACAAAGCAGCCTGAATTTGATGAACTGCGGTATTTGATCCTATAGAGCTTAGCGACTTTCATGTACATAAACTATTAGCATAGGCTTACTGTATAACAAATTTTCAGAAACAKTTGTAGTAATGAAACAGACGSAATTGAGAATTGCTTAAACAGTGATAGAAGTAGAAAATGCTTACTAGCTGTTTATAACTTTACCTCGAAATAGGTTCAATAAAAAAGAAAGCTGGAAGAGCGTTATACAACCGACTATTACCTTTTTATGCAGGTACTACATTTGTTAAGTTCACAGAAGTATTAAGTTTACAAGTTTTAGACAACTGCATTATAATATACTTTTCATTGATGGAATCTTGATACAAAATAACTCTTCGGATTGTGGATAAAACCTGTTCTTCCCATTTGGTTCTCCTAAATAACGATGCGATCTTTTAAAGTTTCTTTATTGCGGGCATCCGTTAGAACATGCACTTTACAAATTTCGCACTTTAGAGACTCTTTTATATGCACATAGTTTGTTAAATATTACAATCTTTTTCAGGCAGTGAGATGTATACAACATGATAGCAGTTGCAGCAGTTTGAGCTTTGAGCATTTATACTGATTAAAAAAAACGTCATCCAGTGAGACCTAACGATAATACCATCAATGTTGAATTACAAATATGCTGAACCGTATATTAGCATAAGAAAAGTTAAATATGTCTTTTAGGTTTTTTCATTTCTTTCTTTTAGGAAAGTCTAAAAAATTCTTACAAACACTCGACCTACAATAAACACAACTTACACCTTTACTTTTTCTCTCCCAATCTTATGCTAACCACAGGTTAATACCGAACGCAGTTTTACTAAGATGCCATTAATAGGCATATTATTATTTTTTAATAAGTTTTCAATATTGCTAATTATATAAATCATTAAAAGAGATAATAAAATTGAATAAATCAGGTAACTCTTATTGTATGTTATACTATTTTGACAATAATTTCAAAGTGAAGAAAGCTATTTACGTAGGACCTTCCCTGCTATGGTAATAAATAAGAAGAGCGAAATTTTTAGATTGTGCTCTTCGCTACTATATAAAAAAGTCAATTTGGAATAGTTTTAGTCACATTCGTTAAGGTGTTTAAAATATATAGTATCCCTACTGCTGTCCGCAGAATCTTAAATTTATGGCATCAATGACGTATTTAAATTATCATTCTAAGATACCCGTGAGCATAGCACAGAAAATGACAGCGGCATGAACTGATGTTCTTCAGTAAAGGATTTATAAAATATATACATATAAAATACGAGTACATCTTTAGACCATTGCTGTTCCTATATACTGTGCAAGAAATACAACAACTGGTTATTTTATGTACGAGAGTCATGTCCTAATTCCTGCACATATCAAGCTGGTGCTGAACTGTCAATGGTGAAAAAAACAAGTTCTGTTAAATTATAAAAGTCTATCACTGGGACATCATTTATTTATATATATAGAGTGCGGGTAGTTCACTTAGTTTATGGGTAAAAAAACTCTCAAATCTGGATAATTTGATGCAATTAAACGCGTCATTGTGGCGGATTAATGTGCGTATATCTAAGAATTGTAATTGGAAGATAAAGAATGGGTTCGCGTAAAATTCGATTGTGGATGTGAAACAGAGAAGGTGAATTCAGAAAAAGATGCCGATACTATGTAGTTCAAATAAAAAACTAGGGCGATGAGGCTTTTGCATTGGCAATGATAAGAATTACCTGCAAGGGATTCTTTTGTCGCGTGTGACATCAAGAAGACCACATCGTGACATACTTGCGCTGAAGGAAGACTAACTCAAAGTGGACAAAGAAATAACTTAAAAAAATCAGTAACTCAATATTCATTTTACAGACAAAAATATTGGAAATATCATGGTAATGACGCAATGTTCTGCACGTGTGCCCACTTCATAAAACATGTGAGCCGACGTCGCGTTCTAATGTGTAATAATGTTTCCTAGCGTTGCGTTTTGCTAATGGTCGTTGTCATTTCTGCGCCTTTATTGTGCAATAGTGTTTATACTAAAATATCTGCTAGTGATATTGAATACTTTTAGATTAGAGCAAGAAAGTTAATTATGCTTAATCGCAATCGAAAATAGTTCCCATAATAACGTTGATAATATCTGTTTCCTCACCGTTCACAAACTATTTTAGTAAATTAAGAAATCCTTGGGTTATAACAGACGTTTCATAAGTACACTGACCTAACAGTTATGAAAATATTGATTTAAATTGTACGTAAAATATCGACATGCATCTTTAACGCAATGAAGTATTTTTTTGCTTGTCTAAGAAGTAATAATGTTGCCACCACAACTTCCTTTCGTCATTTTTGAAATAATGATAGTATTGATAACCCAGTAAACATGTAAATTAGGTAATTTGCCTGATTACAGAGCAGCGACACTTTATGGAAGGTAACCTTGCTTCTTACCTTGTGTGATTGAGTGAATGTTCATGTAACGGTTACCCGAGAACGACAATTCCATCAAATTAGAGACCTAATCGGAGCTAAAATCGGAGGCCCGGTGTTGTCCTAAGTTGAATAGCCGACAGCAAGGCGATTTTCGATAGGCACCACTATTTTCCAGTGCCAATATATAATAGCTCCTCTTGCAGCTGTAGAACCGAGGCCAACAAGTATAACATTTGTTCTACATCTACAAGAGAACGTGAGATGCATAAGAACCAATTGGCAATGCCATTGAGACTCATACTGAGTTCGTCTGTTCCGACGACTCATTGATTATGCCAAAACAGATCATCTTAAAGAAGGAAATACCATTACAATTTTATTACTATACGTATATTGTATTCGCAGTAGTTCAGTTTAGACTTTAGACAAATGTGATAGTTCTGATTTGTAACAACTAGGTCTTTCCACATTACAACGTTCTCTCTATATTTCTATTCTGGTTTTTCATTTTTCGCTGTTACCGGTACATGAGAAAGGTAATTTCATTTTCTCTTTCCTCTTTATTAAATTGAGACGAGCCTGAAGTCTGCTTGCCTTCATAATACCGTTCAGCTGAGAAGGCTATTTAACTTTTTATAGATATCCTGATATTTTCTTCAGTTAACATAACCAGACCACAAACATCAACCAATAATCATAAATAGACAGTGAAAGTCTAACAAGTACTGAAGTACTACGAACATTTGTATTTCGTAACGCTAACACAACGCGTCTGAAAATTATGGTGTGTATAATTTTGCAAGAAATGATTTTATAATTGCCACGTATTCCAAAATTTGATCATATATACTAGATGTTTTACTACAAAAGTTTAAGCAAATAACAGTCAGCTTTTCACTAATCCATAACACTCCTCAACGCTGACAAACCGATATCAGTTTAGAGGCGTAATTAAAGGACCCAATCATACAACTGCACATCTTGATTGCCAACCGTTGCGAGTTTTTCAATGAAACTGATCATAGACTTTATAGCATTAATTTAAAAAACCTTTGAGTAATTAAGTAATTGGAAATCTTCGTGATCAGCGGTTCGCTTTTAGGATTTTCACTAGTAATTAGTAGCAGTAGTAGTAATCATATACAACTATCAAACATAGCAAGCTGTGTTAAGAAGTACTTTCTCAAAGTGTTTGTCTAATAGCACTTTCGATAAGCCAATATACAGCATAGCCGAAAATGCAAGACGCGTTTAGTAAGGAATATAAATTAAGCGAGGTGTATATATTATACGACTACAATGGTTTTATTTTTTTGTTTTTCTGTTCTTACGATAATAGGTATTTCAGGTAGCCGTGCGTATGAAGAGTGACCAATATTTTATCATAATACTTACTTGGTGTGTAGTTATTAAATCCTTTTATGCACTTCCAGGATTGCAGTTGGTACTTATCTAGTTCTGATTTGCACGGACTAAAGTGGGTCATCAATACTGACTGAATTCCCTTGAGAATTTATCGACAAATTAAAAAAAATAATTTTGTTTATGATGTTGAGCAAAAATATTTCTTAAGTTACTGCAATTAATAAATAATAGTTGATTATTTTTATCAGTGATGTTTCATGCAATTCCAGAAGATAATTCGGTGAACGGTTCAGATTTATAAAAGGTATGTATGTGGTCAACTCCAAAAACTTTTGTTGGAAACGGTTTTCTTGTTATTCAGGGAGCTTATGACATATCCCTAAGCAACAGTTGCTGACTTTCGTTCCACATGTCGTTTTAAAATATTTACAGTCCTATCGGATAGATTTAAATATTCTGCAGCTTAAGGACGCAGTTTGCCAAATATATTCTTGTCTGCAGATTGCATTCTACATCATCATTAATAAGCAATTCGACTAATTTAACTCCTCTGCAAGTAACCTACACAAATAAATGTAGCCTATTAATCTGCTTTGCATTTAGTTCCTTTGATTTTTCGTTTTGTAACTAATCTTTTTTTTAGAAAATTCGTTAATTAGTAGAATTTACTGTATCCATATTATGTTTTGCACTCGTTTTTACCTTATAAGCATGATTTTTAACAGGAAGAAGGCAGTAGCCCTTCCAACACCATTGCGGTGGCTTTTTATAAATCACATTCTTCGCTCTTTTCAGTCACTTTGCGCTCATTATATAATATGCTATTATTCCATACAATATCTCCTCACCTCCTCACAACACAGTCAAAATACAATACAGCACGAAAAAGACAACTATATAGGTGTATATCTTGATTTATTGCCAAGAACAATAAAATAGAACTTGTCTATACCATTTATTGTTTATTTTAGACGTAAGAGGTAATTAAGAGACCTTGGACTTGTCAAGATATGCACTCATATTTTATTCGTCTGAAAGCAGTAACTAAAGCTGAAAGAATGCTGCTGGAATATGTATGTGGTTAGATTAATTAGCGACTCGGAAAAACCCAAACAGCGACCAAACTGAATAGCCTACATTATTACGTATGCTATTGTCTGGTTCTTCTATGTGTCAGTAGTTCCACGGAAATAATAATAAACATGTATATTACTGTACGCACAACATACATATTTAGATTGCTTCTGTACAACGACGTCCCAAGTAAGCTGAGGACAGCGGAATATGGTAGAATTCCAGATTTATTGTTGCATATGAACTGTAAATAAAACAATAGATTAGTTTTTAGTATTTATTAAGGGATGACGGAGAGAGAGTTTGTTACATCTAAACCTTTTAAAACTAAGAAGTTTGACGAGCTTTTTAAGCCAATAAAAAAAGCATAAAGGACTCTATGCCTCTTATTCCATTCGATTCATATATCTAACCGTGTTTCTTTTAATAATATCATTTGGTATCATTCCATGTAGTTAAGCGACTACACGTAATTTTAGACTGTATAAATAATACAGATTTTTAACCGACGGAATAGATTAGAATAGGAAAAACATTGTTAAAGAAAAATGGTGCGTTTGTTTTAGGGAATTGATAACTTCTACAATTCAAAATAAATAAAAAAAGTATAAGAACATGCATATATAATTACGTCTTATAAAGGTTTGCTTTTGCATTACCATCACACTTAACAGTAACTATTATTTACTGGTTGCAGTGGTGGTAACAACTAATTCCGTCAAGTTATTACTGTTGTTTTCTGGTAATGTATTGCCTAGCACTTGGTAGAGACGTGCATTTAATGCAAGATTTTGGACGCCGTAATAGACCTAAAGTTAGATGCTTTTTTCACAACCGTTAAACTGAGAACGAGACAGAACATGAATTGAACGAATGAAGAATTGCAGCCACAGTGTATGTCGTCATATGACTCCAATTCGAGAGGGTTACTGCGCAGGATTCTTCGATATAAGCACAGTCGATCACCCCGTTTTACCATGTGTGTAAGTTTTTACAATTTACAGCTGTCAAGAAGGGAATGTTCACGCTATTATTCAGTTTGGTCAACAATAAAAAAGGAATGTAATTCATGCAAGATGGTGCACCAGCTCACTTTATTTCTAAACGTATTACACTCTGAAACGTGGATTGATCGTGGTGGACCAGCGCAATGGGCTGCATATTCTGCTGATTTAAAACTAATCGACTTCTACATATGGGAACATTTAAAAGCAGCAGAGGGGAAGACGGGTGCCAAGAAACTCGAAATGTAGCACGAATTCTTAGGCACATGGGGTAATCTATGATCTGAACACTTATATAATATATAATACAGTTCAAACAGGCCTACTTTTCCATGACTTTGCTCACAAATGTTTTTCATATCTGTTCACCGGTTACTTTTTATTTCCTTCCATTCTCCATGGCTGTCAAGTCTGATGCCACTTCTTTTTGCCAGTCTTCCTCCCTTTTTCGTGTTCTCCATCCTATTGTTCAACAACCTTTTTGGAATTCTATTGTTAGCCTTTCTCAGTACATGTCTCATTTATCTTGCTCTTTTTGAACCCAAGGCGCACCTCTTAGGACCACCTCTTGGTAAAGTTGCAATACTCTTCGTTTGTCCTGCCCTTTCAAATATCATCTGCTTTCTTTCCACCGCAAATATCTTCCTCAGCATCCTTTTTTTCTCATATTAACAGTTCTCTGTCTTCCATTTTAGTTAATGTCAACACTTCACTACTATACCACTTTGTTTTTCTTACAATTTGTTTGTTTTTAATTATCTTCCCTATTCTGTACAAAGCCCATATACCCTTACTCTGCAGTCAACATTGATATTATCTTTTCCAAAAAACCTTGTCTTTTCTTGCCTCCCATCCAGTCGCTGACCATCTTCGGGCTGCTGATTTACCGATACCAAAAACTTTGTTTCGCCTTCGTTTATGTTTACTCCCACTTTTACCGTTTCTCTCTGCAACGCATTAATTATTCTTGTTAGTTCTTCCTTCGATCTTCTCACTGATGACGATACACTTGTGCATGCCTTACTACTGTTTCTAAGGCAACATTGAACAAAACTGGAGACGATGGATCTCCCTGCCTCAATCCATTTTTTACCACGAAAGCCCGCGAAACACCTCTTCCAACCTTTGTTTTACTTTCAGTATTTTAGGCGTCAATTTCACCATGTTTATTAGCTTGGGTATCTCTTGTAGCAATATAAAGCTGGTCTTCTTCAAGCCTGGCGAAAACATACTTTGAACACGAATTTCTAGCTTTTTGCCAAAATCTCTTTCGACAAAAATAAATAATATGTCACCGACTCTCTCCTAAACCATTCAAAATGCTTTTCTATACTTTTTTGATGTGCTTGATAATATCTTATATGCGGTGCATACGGGTGATATACCTGCTTCTATATGCTTTTCATTTTGTCGCCTTTCTATGTACAGGGCTAATAATTGCATCTGACCATCAGTTCCTCAAAGAACTCTGTTTTCCTTTGTTTCATCATTTAATTTCCTAGGTTTCTCTCTGAGAGTTCTGTTCTTTTTTTATCTCTTTTACATTTCCCATTATTTCCAGGCGCTTTTCATTTTTTTTCTGCCTTTGTTAGAGCTTCTATTATATTAGCACACACTTCTTCAACCCCACTCTAATCTCCTAATTCTACAGCCACTACATTCTTTTACTTTCTTTTAAATTTGAATCTCTTTCATTAAACTATCCATACCTTTCTTCTGTAGATGCCTTGCTCTTTTGTCCTGTGTCGGTATTACCTGCTGCAGTTTTTCTCTAACTATAAAGTATTTAGAATCTGCATCTGATCCTCTGTATGTCCATACATTTCTTACTGCTTTTTGATGTATATCCTCGACTAACACATGATCTGTCGGGTTGCATGCCTACCGTTCGGTACCATCCACCTACCTGCATGAATTATTTTTATTCAAACTGTGCTCTCATGGCAGAAAAGCCATGGCTCCTTACAAACTCCATCAGAATTTTGCCGTTTTCATTATTGCTCTCATACTTATTATGATTACTATCATACCTATTATAGTTATATAAACTTGAAAAACAGAAGACTGAAAAACTCGTAGTGGTGGTAACTCAGCAGGAAGATATGTTTATATAAACTTTTTTCTTCTTTTTATTCGTAAAAATTGCCAGTGTCCCACATTTATTACAGTATATTTTTTAATGTAAATATTACAGTGCTTACATTATTGTCCCACTTATTAACCATTTATTATTGAACCTTTCGTGCTAGTTTAACTACATTATCAAGTTATACAAAAATTAGGTTAACAGGGAATGAAGTAATTTAACTACCAGCTATGCCGGAAAACCACAAACATCAAATGGGATTAAAATGCATGTCTATTCTGTGCTGTCTACACCTCAACCAATTGCAGATAGTACTATTTCGCTGTCATTACAGCTCATCAGTGCAGTTTAGGTCTAGTGTAGACAACACGGCATAGAACTGGTTTTGCTTATATACCAAAGCAATGGTATGATGAAAGTAGGAATCTAGGATGGCAATGCCATCTGTCAGTATTACACTGACATGATGACAAAGCCACCTAGCTGCCTTAACGGGAACTACTTCCTAAAGGAAGTGACCTGTAGCCTGACAAATTGGCATGCAACTGCATACTTCAATTTGACAGCAGACCCCCACGGCACTTTTTGCTGACAGCACAGCATAGACATGCATTTTAATGTATGTTGGTTCTTGCCCGCTAGCAAAAAGTGCCGTGGGGCCTGCTGTCAAATTGAAGTATGCAGTTGCATGCCAATTTGTCAGGCTACAGGTCACTTCCTTTAGGAAGTAGTTCCCGTTAAGGCAGCTAGGTGGCTTTGTCATCATGTCAGTGTAATACTGACAGATGGCATTGCCATCCTAAATTCTTACAATCAAATGGGATTATTTAAAAAAATTAATAAAGCTTTAAAACGCAAGACTATTTTCAATTCCTATTCATTTAGTGTTGAAATGCGTACAGCAATGCTTTACCCTGTCTTAGTTAATTTCAGTTTTCTCATAAATTTTCACATAAAATAAAATTTCGTAGCAACTTCTATTTTCTTGACGGAATTGACGATAATGCTTAATTTAAAAAATATTCTAAAAACTACTAAATGATGCTCCGTTTACGAATCAAAAATATGAACATAATCCATCATATAGTGCTGTCGTACCCTAGTCTGAAATTATTGATCTAGTACTTTTATATTCCCCATAATTATTTCTATATTTTTACTAGAATTAAAATTACATTTGTCTGATATTCTAGGAACTGCGACACCAAAACTCTGTCTGTCAATATTTTGTCGATACTGTTCGAAGTGTGTATGTTCTTACTACATTGCAACCGAAAAAGGCGCAGATAGGAAGCAGGGATAACTTTTATAAAGCAAATCAGATTTGGATGAATAAAAAAATATCAATTTATTCACAATTTTATGTACCAAGTGCGACAAGAATTCTTGCGAAAACGTACGTATTTGTAACTAGTATACCAAATGCGGAATCCTACAAGATGAAAAAGTAGGTAAGACGTCATATTCGAATAATCCTACCTAGGCCTCAGCCTTGTGCGTTCAGAGTCATGTTGCAAATCCCTATTGACAAACAGCGTGCGTCTCGGTTGAATGAATCTATTTATGTTAACATTGTTTGTGGTAGTTATTCACCTGACTCATATTTCAGGAAGCGGCTAATGAAACGGTAGAAAGCGGGTGCGCCCAATGGTAAACACTCGTAAAATGGAGCCTCGCGACGTTCAAATTTAAAAAATAAACATAAATTTCGCGACACGATCGTGCCGTATACCGTGGGTTATATTTAGCGTCCGAGTATCGAGTTATATGAAGCACGTAATATTTGCGCTCACCTGTCGTTCCACATAGGCAAGTTAAATCCCGGATGGGTTGATGAACTGTCAGCCTACAGGTAACGCAACAATGTAGATTATAAGTTGCACTTAATCTAATTGATTGATGGATAGCGCAGGAATAGCATTGGTCTCGGATAAAGACCGATGGTCGAGGTCAACCTGATGTTAAGCTGAGTTCCTTTACACAGCTTTATGGTGTCAGCAGTAAAATAAGCAAAAAATGCTGTTAATGAATTGTGGTCGTTTCGCTGCAAGTTATTACGTTTTATTAATCACCTGTTTACTTATAAACTTATTCAGAAAATTTGCAGTTGATGGTAGTTTCCTGAAGCTATTTCAACCGAAGTGTTGTTGCTTTGTCTTTAAGTAAATGTATATATAGTAGATCTAGTCTATTTAGACCGATTTTAGTAAATTCTTAGTTATTTATCGTTTATTATTAGGGAATATTTGTTCGAATTCAGGCTAAGCAAAATTACCTATCAGCTCCTTAAGAGACGCKTTATTGACCTTGTAGAAAGTTCGGCGTAATTATTATGAAGATTAAAATTTGACATTTCTGTTCTAAGCTCCGAAGCTCCGTCTCGCATAAATAAAGCTTTAAAAAAAGTTAAATATCTAATATAATATACATATATAAAAATAGACTTTTATATAGTTCTTAAAAAAGAAATGCTGCAAAGGGCCCATGCTACAAGGGGTGGGCCGTTTATGGCAGTTTTAATCCGGGATTTTAAACAAGCAAACTCAAACTATACACAACAACCCGACCAGACAGGTTTTTATTCCTAAAATGCAAAGTGCAGGTACAAAATGTTTCCAGGAGCTGTCTGGTCGTATCGTCTGTGTTTGTCTGCTCGCAGCATGGCTCCTTTGTAGCACATCTTTATCATATAAGCCGTTTTCTCATTTTCAGTTCTTAGAACTATATGCATATATTTCACCTTGCAGCGAAAACCAGCCACCACCAGGGTTGGCAAAAAACATGTTTTTTTAAATTAAACAAAACAAACAAGTTTTTTTTACTTTAATCATGTTTAAATTGTTTTAAACATGTTTTTTCTTACTTATTTGAAAACATGTTTAAAACGTTTTAAACACTGTTTTAAACATGCACTCTCTTGCAAATTACTATGTGTATTAGTGAAAATAAATACGAGTACATGACGCAAAGCGTAGCAGTTGTCTACAAATCCCTAGGTGACTACGATTGCCTGTTGTCATTTGTATTCGATGTGTACGGCGTTTACGCGACAATTTTAGTTATTACGAACCAGTTTTTCTTTTCTATTTTAAGTGAATATCAACTCTGTTCTTAAAATCTAGACCAATCACATACTGGTTACTGGGTTGATTTTAACTAATATCAACTTTAACAAAGAGAATAGGAACCGACCTTGTATGTTTAAAGTTTAAAGTTCAACAATTACATTGACGAGTAGGATGAATAATGCAGTGTGGAATTACTTAGACAAAAAACCGCTGCAAATTGAATCAATACTTCCACATCCAATTGACAAAATCACATTTACGTTTTTATTTCTTATGCTATACGATTAGTAATCAGATTTTGAGCATTTTGTCTCTCTATATATTTTTTCTAAGACAAAGTCCTCGTGATAGCAAAAATATATAAATTTTAAAATCGTTTTTTTCCAAATAACTCGAAAATTATTAACTTGACGAAAAAAGTACAAGAGTTCTTTCTGATCAGAAATTTTATTTTATATATAATACCAAAATTTAAAAAAATCGTACGAGCAGGGACCAAAATAGGTTTTTTGGAAATATTTCGAAAATGTCAAAATTTTGAATAAATTTTCCAAGAAACTTTTTGTGAGAAATTCTATTTCCTATCTGAGGGCATTTTCATTTTTTGAATATATTAAGTATATTCCGAGATATTTAGGAAAAACCGTTTTCTTTAAATGACGCTTTTTTGTTAATATCTTGTAAACAGTGTGCTGCACAGAAAATTTATAAGAATGAATAATACTCACAGTTATACTACTAATCACATACTAAAACGAAAAAAATATAAAAAAATAAAAATKTGCAAAAAGGGTAGTTACCCCTCAGTTTTGTCCTCTTCCCGATACCGTACTTACCCCACAAACAATAGGTCGCTTTGGGTAGTTGAGATTTAKACGTTTGCCAAATTTCAAGTTCATATATTAAGTCTTTCGAAAGTTACCGCGTATATAAACAAAACCACAGACACACACACAGACAAGAAATTTTTTTTGCTTAAATTTTGTTCTTTTGCGTTTTCGACCATTTTAAAGCGATTGAACATATAAAAATTTTTGAAAATTTTTTTCGCGATACAATACTTTCCATCCGTTGGATGTGGAAGTAATTAAGGTGCAAAATAGTACAATGCGAGCTCGATGCAAGAAGTGCAAAAAAGATATGCTTGCACTAGTAAAAATATTTTATTTCTTGTTCATTGTATTTTATATTCCCAAGTTCTGATAACTATTTGTTCTATTATGCTAAATATATAATTATCCAGTAAGTGTTGAATGAACGTCTTATTTATTGTTTTGTTGTATTGGACCAGAAATACAAATTTTTATGTTATGATAAGGTTAAGATTTTTATTTGTTGTTTTAAAATTTTTGTAATTTATAGCTACAGAAAAAATGTTAAGTTTATTATTAATTTCTATAACTGTTATGTCGATAAAAAATTGGGCCTGGTTTTGAATTCAATTCATTTTTATGCAAATGTCAGGTGACATTATGTAGATATGTAATTACTAATAATCTTGCTTATATATTTGTGGAGGGTAAACGAGCCTAATAGTAATAATTAATAAATCACATACAATAGTCGTAAAAGACACTGTTTATGCAATTGATTTAAACATTTGTTTAAAACAAAGTTTTAAACAGAAGAATTGTTTTAAACAAGTTTAAAACATTCTGTTTTAAACATTTTGTTGTAATCATGCCAACCCTGGCCACCACGACCAATGGTATTTATGTGAGGTGGCAGGCTCGWSTCTCCGTGCACTATGGTGGTTGCTTGTCGGTGACTGCAGTGGTTTTGAGAGATAAGGGGGTTGAAAGGAATCAACCTGCATACAAAATTAATAAAATATTTAACCTTGCAGCTAAACTGTCCTCTAAAGACCACTGGTAATTAGGTGTAGAGGTAGCCTCTAGTCGTCGGTAACTGCAGAATTATATGAGATATGAAGTTGAAAGAGACTAACCTCAGGTACCTGTATACTTTTCACCTCGTAGCCAAACTGCCCATTGCAGAGCACAGCTGTTTATGTATAATAGTAGCTTCCGGTTGCCTACAGTGCACCCTGGTGGATGCTTAGCAGTAGCTGCAGGATTATAGGAGATATGGATGATGAGAGAGGGGTCAAGCTCGTGTACTTGCATACAAAGCGTGTAAAATATTTCACCTTGCAGCCAAACTATCAATTGCTAGCAGTTTGGTGAAACTGCCTCACGGTGTTGAATTGAAAAATGCGTGTTTCGAGAGAGCCCAAGCATATTCTTGGACCCCTAAGTGTAACATATTGCAGAAACTATCTCGCGATAGAAAAATCGAAAATCGGCGTTTCGAGAAGCCATAGAACATTCTGAGGGATTCATAGCGGAGGGGAAGTGAAATGTTTGACGTTTTGAGAATATCATAGAATATTCTGGAAGATTCGATAGAAGACGAGGGAATCCTCAAGTGTGGCAGTTTGCTGAAACCGTGAACAGAAAAGTCGATATTTAGAGGTCACAGAACATTATAGAAACTTTGACGAAGACCACAGGAGTTCCAAATGTGGCACAGTGCCGAAACTGTCTAACAACAGAAAAATTGAAAATCGATGTTTCGAAAATGTAATACAACATTCTGGAAAACTCATCAGCGAACGAAGGAACTAGTGATGTCAGAAAAGTAACTACCCGTTACAAAGTACCCGTTACTTTCAAGGATCCGAAGTGCCCGGTACCAGTTTGAAAAAGTATTCGTTATTCGGTACTTGCACTTATTGAAGAACCGTGGATAAAATGTATTGTCAAGCTTAAGGGTATTGATTCCGATTCTAATCACTACTGGAAGTGTCTGGCACACAGAACATACTAGCAGCTGTGTACTGAGAGCAACGAACCGACTGACTGTTGGCGGCACTGAGTTGAATATGAATATAGGTACAGTCGTTGGTCAGTTTATGCAGCTTAAGTGTTACTTATTTGTTTTGCGGCGCAGAAGGCACGCCAAAAAAAGCAGACCGGAACAATTCAAAATAACTTTGAATGGATCTTGGTTGATTGAACTGCTTTAAAGGAAATAATAAGTGTGTAATTATCAAATTAACATCGAATTATTTATTAAACCAAAATATTTAGCTATACATTGCTCACAAATAAACAAAAATAAACCCTTGAATACAAAAAATACGTAACTATAGTATGAACACATACATTGCACGTAAGGATATAAAAATAAACTATGTAAACGAAATGCAGCTTAGGATACATTTTCTTCAAGTATTAAAAACACAAAGATGTTCAAAAACTATTTTTTGATATTCAATAAATCTTCGTTAAAATGTAGGAACAAGATCTTAATTACATATTTAGGTTTAAGACGATTTCGCCTCTCGGTTATTATTTGGCCGGCTTCCGTAAAAGCTCCTTCGCTCGGTACAGAGGTAGCCAAAATTGACAAATATTGTCTTGCTAACTTAGCTAGTGTTGGGTATAGCATTTTTTTCCACCATTCTAATAGATTGTCCTTTCGAAAAATATATGGTTCCTTCAAATATAATCTAAATTCAGTAATGGTAGTTGCAGTAGGACTTAATGTTGTTACTTGACACCTGACTGCCTCGTCAAATTCTTGCCAAATCATATTGGTTTCTGATTCTGCTTTCTCCTCGTTGCTCTCGACCATTGCAACTTCATCATTTGTATTTTTCTGTCTTTCTTCGATTATTAGGGCAACTATTTCTTCTTGCAGCCTATCTTTTGATTTTATATACGCTTTCTCATCAGAAAATGATTTTTCCTTAAATCTAGGATCAAGTAAGGACGTCCTCCCTAGCGTTGAATTGTTTTCTAAATTATCGATTTCGTTATATTGAGCTTTTAGTTGCGCAATTAATTTTTTTTGTAATATTAGACGAGGTTAACATTTCTTTTTCAAATTTGTTCAACGCTGTTGTTTGTTGTTTGTCCACGAATTAATACTATAACTTTTGATAAAGTAACAGTTTTTGCAGCACTCATTTCCGTTCTTATCTGCTCAAAGGGTTGTAGTATTTTGCAAATTTCCTTCAATATTTTCTATTCGTCTTCAGACAATGTATCAACTGGGTTATGTAATAAACCAATTGTTACCGTAAGTGGTTCTTCCAACTGAAGGATGCGCTCAAACATAAAAAAATGTTGAACTCCACCTTGTGGATACATCATTTTTCAGTTTTAAAGGGGTGGAAGTTGCGTTCAACCTATTTTGGGTCGATTTTAATTTTGCATTAGCTTGCGAACTTTTGTGAAAATACCCAACAATTTTTTTGACTTGATCGGGTACAGGAGATCGAGGTGTTGTTATTCCTGTTTCACTTCCTAATGCTGATTGAGATTCTTGTGAGTGTGAAGTGGATGGTTGTGGATCTGTCGAAAAAAAAGTGTGACGTGTGTCTATGTCTGGGTGCGTAAAGTATGTGTAACTTACCATTTTCATTTTGCTGTGTTGGAGGTGGCACTATATTTCCGGTATTTAGCGGGTTATTGCTGAGCTCTTCTAACAGTAGAGTGGGATGCTTTATACGTAAATGTTTACGTAAATTCCCTGTTGTACCGCCTTTATAGGAATATGTATTGTGGCATACATTGAACTTTGCCTTTTCTCCGGGTAGTTTTGTGAAGTGTAACCAAACAAAACTTATTTGTGTAGAGGGCACTTCAGAACTCATATTTATCATATACTTATACCTAAATTTTTGTTTATTTAGTTGCGGCTAATGATAAAAAAGAAATATACATCTACTCTACTCCAATATATCGGTGCTCTATGAACGCAACATTGGCAAATTGTGTGTATCAATAAATTATACAAGAACGAAACTACTCTTTTAATTTCCATCTGCATTTGCCAGTTTTGTTTTTCCACTTACCCTATATCACATAATTTAATTTATGAACTGTTCGTCTCATTCCTAAACTGACTTCAGTCAAAACATAAACAATGATCTTTTCAATCATTACCGCCGTACGCATCGACGTAGTGAGATACCGGTATTGCAAACATGGCAACATGACATAGCCATCAAACCATCAGCTGGGTTAGTAATAATTGCCCACCTACATAATATATTTACGCAGTGCCTACTGCGGGTAATGGTAACGGTAACGTGTACTCAGTACCGGGTACTCGTTACAAAAGTACCCGGTACCGGTAATACAAAAAAGTAACGACAATTGGCATTACTAGAAGGAACCCCTAAGTACGGCGCATTGCCGTAACCGTTGCTCCGTGGAACTGTCGACGTTTAGAGAAGTTCATAGAACATTCAAAAACATTTAATAGAAAAAATATCCAGGAAAATTTTTTGCAGGGGGAAGTAAAATGTCTGACGTTTCGAGAATATCATAGAATATTCTGGAAAGTTCCATAGAAGACGAGATAATATTATGCAACCGTCCACTATTTGCAAAAACATATTCAATAGTGTTTTAAATATCCCAACTAAACAAGCGCAGCTGGTCTACATGAGCTTGTATGGTTTATGCTAATGCGTCTCTTACCGTTCATTACCGTCATTTAGATTGCTTTAATTCACAAACGTCACAAATGCAGTTGTAAATAAGAACGATACACGCTTAATCTACTTTAATAACAAGTTAAGACAATGTGAGGTAACATTGAATGCTGAATACAGCTAGCAATCCAAGTATATAGAAGGTTTTTTTTACACTTCCGAAGGAGTAATGCAAACTGATATCGGCAATTATAGACGATCCACACGCTGTTGAATACTGATTGGTACAGTGTCAAGTATATTAAGTATCATTCAAATGTCTAGAAATATTTTCTCTATCAATATTACCATATCCATTTATTAAATGGTAGTTGCCCTTTAACCGTTTCAAATATTCTTCACTAAGGTTCTTTATTAGGTACCTTAGCACAATGTGCAGTGGCTATTGCAGATACATGTGCGTGGAGTTGAATCATTCCGTAATGATCATGTACAAAGGAACATGCAAGTCCCTAGAAGGATATAATTAATTACGGTACGCATGTACTTGTTAAGTATACATTTGTGTTAACGTTCAAAGTTCTGTGTTAAATAAAATTATTGCTGTTAAACTGCTATATTTGCTCATGATTATGTGGTATATTGCTGTATGTATAACATGATTTTAGTTTTAAAACCTTTTAATTGGGGACTAGGAATGTGAATTGAGTAGATAAAACGACTTTATTATCATATAAATAAAAATTTTGAACATAAGTACGTAAAAACCATACACTAGATCGCAATTAGTGTCAAAACTGAGAAAATGTGTGTAAAATAAACATAAAACTCCAATTTTTTAAACCTGTATTGTTAATGTACAAGTATAAGTATACAATGCTGACAAACAATAATTCCGGCTTATAAATCTAATGTTCGTTGCGGACTAGCTTAATTTTTCATTTTTCCTACAGTTTCAGATTAAATATGTGCCCGATTTAAAGGGATGAAAATTAGATAAAACAACAGTTAATGGAACTGAGCACTCCGGCTCTCCAAGGCCAAAAATATTTCGGTTCTTGCTTCAGTTTTTTGGAATAGGCGTGCTTTCGTCTTCATTAATTATGTGGATGAGGGGAAAATAACAGGAAAAATTTATTGACAATTGTTAACAAAATTGCGCGACAATACTGGAGAAAAAACGCAAAATGGTCGAAAAAGGCGTGTTTTTCTTAAAGGACAGTGTGCCTGCACACAAGTCCTCCATATTAACCTGACCTGGCTTCATGTGGCTACTGTCTATTTTCCAAACTGAAAAACAGTTTAAAAGGGCGCAAGTTTTTTTCCATCATAGAAGTTCTGGAAGCTGTGGAAAACTGGATAGCAGACAGGGAAGAAAACTTTTATTGAAAGGCTTGGAGGCAGTACTGCTGCCTATAAAGTGTATTCATGTAAAATTCTTAAGGCTTTACGTTTTAAGCTAACAATTTGTCTCAATCTGTTACGGGAATAACTGGAAGAACAGAATTTTGAGTGAATTTTCCAACTCAGTTATGTAGAAAAGGCGTTATTGCCTGCACTTTATCCCTCTGTCTGATATCTGATGTCTACCACACTCGCACTTTGAGAGCGCCTCAACGAATCGGCCCCGTTGGATAGGTCTTGGCCTAACGATCATCAGTACGCACTTTTGTTCTTGTGTGCGCTAAAGTTTCTTTCCCAGAAAAAGCTATCATGCTTGTTTTGGTTTGCCTGCCTAATTTTGTGGTACAACGCGCTATTCACGTGCTTTCATGATTTGGGTTGTTCATTCACCTTTAACTTTCATACATCAACTTGGGTTGGTTTTGTGGATATAGATATCCTAGCTTTCGCTGCTATCTATTTCTTGTATATTAAATATACCTTAATGCATGTGTAGGTACACTCCGTTTGCTTGCAGATGCACATCAGATCAAGATGAGCAGCGTTTGTTAGCTATGCTCTACTACCTTTTGTTGCAATACATATAATTTGCCTTTGCTAAATATGTACAATGAGTTTCTTCCAAATATTATCTCATCATCGGCATAGACTAATCTGGAATTTTGTATTGGTGTATATTAAATTTCCATAATCAATTAGCAACTCGGTTCTTTGTATTTTTTTACCTGATAACATCCTCAAAGACCTTCATAACGTAATTCGACCTTTCTCGGAGATAATTTCGAGTAAATTTATCATCCTGCAGTTACTAAAGTTGAATATGGCCTCATTCTAATACAAAACCTATACTGTATTAAACCGTTTCCATTATCTCAGTTGGATCTGGCTGATCTTTCTCGTCTTGTATTTCTTCTATGCCTATTTTCTTTGATCGAGGTCGCTAGTTAGTTCATCTTTTCCTCCAAATAATTGCTCTTTATGTTTTAACAGTTTTTCCAAATGTTCATTTCATTGATCTATATATACATTTGTGTATCTTTGGTTTGTTTTGTATCATTGTTCTTTCCTTCCACAAAGCTTTTAATACTCTGTAGAATAGTTTCCTTTCTCCCGCTGACTAGCAATGCATTAATACACTTACTTCTACTATTTGATTTTGTATCAAGTTATATTATATGATAAGTATAATAAAAGTTATGTTTACAAAGTATTTATTGGAAGTAATAATGTGTTGCAGACGCGTATTTATTGTAAAACTTGCCCCCCTAGTCATTACAAGATACAAGAAGAAGGTTGCAGGTTACCAAATGTTACAACTGAATGTCTCAGACATTTCGTCAGTGAATCTCTATAACGGATTTTCAACAAGATTTCTCCGTCCGGCTCGTTCCCATGATAATTAATTGTCAACGGAACCGCAAACTGCTGGTGAAACACCTGTTTTCAAAACCAACACTGTTCCTTCCCGAGTCGGCGTCAAAGTCAGGTGTGTACAAGGCAAATGTGCGTTCTCAACTTTCCTAAACCTGTTCCTCCACATGACCTTTCAAGGTTTCTTGCGAGCGCTCCTAGGCGACTGCTGTAACGTAATTTATTGTGGCACGCTCAAGACGGTGATGTTCATGATTTGAATAACTGTTGTTCGGGCGCGGCTGAAAATATTTCTGCTCCACGTGGATGGACTGAAATGGCAATCGGTTTGTCGTTGTCACCTATTAATCTGGTTTGACCAATTGCTTTGCAAAATAAACAATAATAACTGTACATAGTCATTTAAAAATATATAATATGTATTATACAGATATACAATTATAAAGATGATAAATTTACAAATTTACGTAGTTCTATAGGTATTAACACACATACCAGAACAAAATGCAATTCGAAAACTCATTGGACTTATAAATGGTTTTTTATAAGCAGCATTTAAATTGCTTGTATGCAGATTTTTATATTTTGTAGAATTTTAGACATCTAAAATTAAACTCTCTTTGTCTTTTGACAGGTTTGATAATACCGTAACAATAATTCATGATAGTTCCCATTGTTACGCTTGTGTGAATTGGGTGTAATCCACTAATCCCAGTAATCTGCGTAATCATTACTATATTAGTTTAATATTCTCATCATGAGAATCTCATGAACCACTCAAATAGAATTTTAGGACTGTGGCACTCCGTTCTGGATCCGCAATTTCTTTGAGAATGATTATTCAACTTAGTTATTTGGAAATTTAATTTTGACTGTAGTTGCTTTCAAAGATTCTGTATATGAGCAGAACTTAACACAGTTGCCATTCGTTAGTTTCTAGTATTATTCCAATAAAATCATCCCTTAAGAAGCGCATTCCATCATTACTCTTCTATTTTGTTTCTCATTTTTTGAAATCAATTTTTTAGATGTCCCAGTGTGGGGGAAGTTCGTTATGTGTTTGATCTAAAATTATTTCAGCATATTAAAGACCATTTGAATGGCTTAATAAAATTAGTAAGAATAACATCATTTGTATCGAATATGACATCGGATGTGTACTTACATGTTAACAAACAATACTGTCACTAATAAAACTCTTATTAGTCACTGTTGTCGGAAAACACATATTGGTGAAGAATGTTTTCCATGAAACTCCCTATATATAAATAATGTAAATACTTTGTTTAGAGCCACTATTGTGTCAAATTTGCCGTTTACCACTAGACCAATTACTGTCATTAATGATTAAGCAGTTGGACGAGTTAATGAGCTTCTTCTAGAAAACATACTGATATGAACTAGCCAAATGGCTGATCTGCGATTAAAATAAAACACACAGTCTGACTAAATGAACCGCACATTTTAGCACCCTTTAAAACACTGATTGCCCGATTCCGCCAATATCTACATACACCACTTTATACTATCAAACCCCAGCGTGTACTTCTGTAACCATCTTACCATTGAAACTACGACAAGATAAGTTGTCCAGATTAGCTGCGTATTCAAAAAAGTATCTTATACAGAGCAAATTTCCTGTTATAAAAATGCACTGCAGCTTTGGTTTTGTCATTTTTTCATAAAAATTGCCATGATTTATAACTTGCAATCTAGATAAATCTAAATAAGGATAACTTGATTGTATTTTTGACAGCAGACATGAAATACTTGACAGTCAGTGAGTGCTGCTATTACAAAAAGACAAGCTGATGAATAATACTTCTAATTTTTAAAATGTAACAACAACAGCCCTTGGTGAAAGGCTTGTAGATTCTCTTCACTCCAAATGGAGCAGTTTTGTTTATTGTTTGCGATAGAACAATGTATTTTATTTTCAATACTCTTGCTAGACATACGACTAAATCTATTATCACTTAATTTCAATTTTTGAACAAGTTGAATCCTGTAAGGTTTTAAACCAAAATTTTTACGTAAGTTCTATGACAGAGGTTTAATTGTTGAATTTGGTGCAGGATCGAGATTTTTTGATCTGCATGATACCTTGATCGATATTACAGCTGGTACCGCTTCAAGATGAACTGTTTATCGCCTTAGGATGACTTCGAACAGTGTAAATGACGGGAAAGCAATTATTTGTTCAGACCACGGTGATATTGGTCATACATTGGTCGCAGCATTGTAAATTTTGTGAACATTTTTATGACAGATTGTAGCATTTGCAATCGTACTATGATGCTAACATCTACATGAGGAAATGACAAACATCAATGAATAAAAATGACTCATGTCAGACTATACGACTAAGAGTGTGATGCGATTAACAGAATGATACGGCGTACGTACAACACCTAAATTAGCTTTACATTCACCATTTTGACCTCAGCATTTAGGTCTCATTCTTTTCTATAGTATCACGCAAGGATCTAAATGTGAAGAGAAGTCTTACCTCATTCACTATGAATTTTTTTGTCAAGAGATTGAATAAGGAAGAGGAAATGAAAGCTGTATAAATCTGGCTAAGAAACAGTTAATATGATTTCTTTATAGTGATATTTGTGTGTTATTCGAGCATCAAATTCATAACAAAGCAAGAACATTAATAATTGGAATAAAAAATATATTTTTGTTCTTTACTATGGACCCACACTAGTGGTCTAAGTGACACCTATAAAAAGTTCACCTATTTGCGAAGACTTTTAATTGCTAGCGGAGAAAATTGCCTAAGCAGATGTCAAATGGTTTATGAGTTGGATAATATTACCAATGAGTTTTGCTTACTTTACTTTGCCAGACGGCGGAGGATTCCGCAAATAGGATAGGTCGCAGGATCCTACTGCGCAGTGTGATTCCACCAATTGTTAGTACTGCGGTTGTCGCGCAGAATGGCGCGGAAAAAGGTGAAAAAATAAAAGTCTGTGACCTGCAATTTTTTTTACAGTAAATGCATTACTGATAGCCATATGCGCAAGAAATCGAGCATTAATGACAACTGATATTTGTCAATAATTTTGTATTTTAGTACATTATTGTATTTTGGTATCAGCAAAATTTTGTACTCATTGGATTGCAGAAGAGAACATAATTGCACAATATTGTTTTTGTAGCTACTACTATTACTACTTTTATTTTGACTGCTAATACCCTAAGCGCATTGGGATACCACTATTTTTGACGTATTAGGTGTCCATGCGCTTTTCTTGAAGAGATGCATTGTAATCTTTGAAATTGAACATTGCTAAAGGCTCCCGATATCAAAATTACTAAGTAAAGAAACCTGTTATATTTGAATGATTTCTATTCTAAAGGGTTTGAATATATTAGATAGCAATTATTAGATATTAATGTATTCCATGTATATGGGATTGGTCATAACGAGTGATCTATATAACAAGCAGAATCCTTAATCTAAAAATTCAACTACTTTGCTAACTACAGTTTAGTTAAAATACAAACAATCCCATGTCCTTGACATGCCTATCTATGAATTTTGTTTGGTGCTTTTCATCCATTAACTTCTCATTTTGAACATACGTTTGTTAGAAATCAATAATATAGTAACGTGACGATAAAAAGTGATCTCATTTTATGTATAAGAAAGTTGAATATAAAAAACGAAAATTCAGTTCGGTAAAAACGCTGTTTCTTCTGCGGCGATTTCTAGTCTACTTCATTTTTTAAAAACATCAGTTCTGTAGTTGTTCTTTTTAATTTCTAACACCCTGTCTCACTCAGACTGAATTGACTGGCGCATGACGGTGACTAGTGATAAGTGATTAGTACAGTGCAAAAACATTAAAAACGACATGCGCATTTGAAGTTTTAAAAAAGAAATCAGAACATCGCTCAATACAAATTGAAGATTTTTGTCTTATATTTCAAACATTCCAAAATTTCTTACTGAACATTCAATTTTTAAATAACCTATCTGAAATAGCAGTGTTACCGTTCTGTAAATAAAGAAATGCGTTATTCTCGTTAAATATATTAGGAAGCGAAAGAGACCAACCACACACAGATGTTTACTCATCTAGGTGATTATTATAAAATAATTTAGTGACAGTAATGCAATAGTGATGATGTAATAATATTACCAGTTGTTTATTATACTAAATATAATATAAAAACAGATATATACTTGCATCTGTTCAAGTAATTGAACCATGAGAATTGATCTTTTCATTGGAATGTAAATAAAAAATGCAAACAACCTAGTTAATTAGAGAAATACTTATTGCAATCAAAATACCATATTCTGCCTTTTCACTATCCAACCAAGGCGCATTCAACAAATTTATACTGTCATTAACACGTCTTGAATGTCGCCGACCTGTATATTTCCTTAATATCCACCAACTACAATAATTACTTATAACACGCTTATAAAATATACCTGTTAACAATCTTTATCGATAATGCCTAAATAAAATAAAATAAGGCTCTGGCAACACTGCCTGTGACGCAATATTCATTGTATTATTGTGCATTGAATGTTCGGGATAGGCTTGGAAATAATGAGTGTGATTCAGTGCCATGTAAATTTCATGAATGTTGCTGCTGTGCCCTACCTGGCGATGCGTGACTTTAGCACATCCATTTCTTTGAACTGAAGCACGTGCAGTTTGTGCATATTAAGTTGCTGTGGTTGGTTCTTGTATATTAGTCATATGGTGCGCTACCACATTCAAGTTTTGTTGGAAATTGAGTCTTTTAAAAAAATCGCATTGTATGTGAAAGAGGTATGTGCTTTTGTGAAAGGACTTTGGAACTAATGGAAATACAATCATGGAATCTTTTGGGGTACGATTATAGTATTTAGTTATACAAGTAACGTAGCCGAAGAACTGTCTAGATGTCCAAAATATGAGATTGCATGATACAATTTAAAAAAAAGAACATTCTTCAAGCACTGTGTACGATCCCTATGAATAGACAATCGTCCAGGGTTTGAAATATTAAGATTATGAGCGTACGGTGGAATTTTGCTTTTGTTTATACATGAAAATTAAGAAAATAATAGCTTAAAAAAGGGACTCCGAATAACGAATTTATAGTAGATATTTTATATTATTTTGAAATTCAAAATTCCATGATTCATAGGGATCGCAATTTTTAAGACAAATTCAGTTCCAGTGTGTGATGCAGAATACCAGGTTCGATGTTCTATGTTTTATTAAGAGTGTCGATAAAGTAACGGTACATAAAATTAAAAAAAGGGATAATTGCAAAAATTCAAAAAAAAGACACGCTGAAACGGATAACTTAAAATTGAAAAAGAGCTTTATTTTGCGACGTTTGAAAGAGAACAGTGTGTTATAACGACGACGGTATAACGCCATCATTTCTTTTTTTAATAGAACTACATGAGCATTTGTTTGAGTACTTCAAGCACATATTATCTAAGCAATTGAACCATTATGCTATTTGACATAAAATCAAAACAGGCGCAATTGAAAAATATTTATTCAACATGTGCACAAATAAGACAAAATACGTCGTCAAGTGACCTTGGCTCCTCATTTAATAATTTAACAAGATTTAGAATTGGCACATGTCATTGTCAAAATCGTCCATAGTCAGTGCCTTCAACAACGTCGGCTTTTGCTTACTTTATCGTACATTGATACAACTGATTTGTTGAACATCAACAATCGACAAAAATAGTAAAAACGTTGGTATCCACATGCAGAAAGTTAACACCAGATTCCAGTATTTGAATTATTTCAGTTGAATCTAATATGCGATGATAATCTTTGTCAATTGATGCTAGTCGACGTTTTTGTTATTTTGTTTGTTTACTGCAGTTGGAAGGAACAAAAACTTTGAAATTTGGCTTGTACAATTTTCTATATAATATTTGGATGTCATTTTATGCAAGAGTTAACAATTTTTTCATTTGTTCCGGTTTTAATTGGTTTTTATGCCAAATGAATTCCTTAGATTCGTTAGAATTCCTCGAACTGCACAAAAATGCATATGGTTCTATTAAAAAACTTTTAATGTAGTCATATCTTTGTCACCGTAGTGGACTGCTCTGTTTCAGTAATTTTAAAATAAACTCTCGTTAAATCTTAATTTACTTGTAGAATAATATGCGTTACTTTATCGACATTCGGGGTGCCTGTGACCTTAATACTGTACTACGAATATTTTTATTTCTACCTTATTTAATCAATTTAAACTAATTTTTATACGAATTACTTTTCCAAGCCGCATAATCGATGATTTAAGCACAAAATGCAGTCCCTCTTAATAACCCAAGTGACACTAACATAATAATATTATCGTCAATGACGAATTCGGCACGATTGCAGTTGTTACATTTTCATTTGTTGCCGGGTTTTGGCGTTTTGGGTCAAAACGTTACGCAATGTTTTGCGAACCTACAATATTATTGTCGCATTAGTTCCGTCTTTCTTTGTCTACCCGTCGCATAAGAAACGGTGATTTCGTTCGCTTAACCGCAAACAAAAAGAAAGTGCGACTGACGCTGACACTAAACATAAAATGCAACGTGTCAGTCACTCTGAAAGGCTGTCGGGGGACCTTGATGTGGCCGAAGACATTATTTTTTGTCGCCCATCGGCATCAGCTTGGCGAATCTGATTTAGTAATGCCACAATTATTAGTTTATTGAATATGGGTGCCTGCAGAATTTTTATTAGTTAGATAATAGAATAGTTTTATGGATATGGTTACTTTTCGTAATGATTAAAATGACTATAAGAAGATTTTATGCAGGTGAATATATCTAAGAAAAAGCATTGCGAGCTTTGACCAGGATTTGAACCCGGGACCTTTTGATTACTAGTCAAACGTGTTAACCACTGCACCATCAAAGCTCTAATCAAATTGCAGGATAAAGTGCCATATAACATCAAAGGTTACGATATGTACCGCTACAGAGTGCCACCTGGCGCTTTTGTAGCTTAGTCAGAGTGGACTGCTGCTAAGGTGGCCAGATTTTGGCGACCACAAGCTAGTTACAACCGAAATTATTATAATGACAAAGTTATTATTAGCCGTATGATTTATAACGATTATAAGAAGATTTTAATTGGGTTTTATGCAGATAAATATATTTATGAAAAATACTAGTCGGTTCTGAAGCTTGCAAATAACGAGCGACAAGCGACATAGCTACGAAAGCGCCCGAAGGCGTATAGTAGTGTTACATATCGTAAACATAGGGCTTTGATGCCACATTGGTTGTCACGTTCGACTGGTTACCAAAAGCTCCCGGGTTCAAATCCTGGTCAAAGCTGTCGATACTTTTTCACAAAAATTGAACAGCAGTAGCGGTCGTAGTTGAAACTACTCTTTTTTTATTTTGGGGCTATTCGGCGTTGTATTATTCAATAAAGAACACTCTTTTATCCAATATCGAGCTTTCGATCTTTATTTGAGATCTTTGTCAGGACTACTACAATACAATATAAGACAATTTCTTTACCAGGAAACTTAACTTAACTTAAAGATATTGTCTTGTATTGTATTAGTCCTGACGAAGATCTCAAATAAAGATCGGAAGCTCGGCATTGGAGAAAAGGGCGTTCTTTATTGGTTGAATAGTTTCAAAATAAAAAAGTAACTTTTTTATGAATATATTTACTTGAATTTAAAATGTTCTCATAAGCACTATAAAACATACAGGTAATAATAACTTTATCATAATGATTAAGCTCTCAAAACTAGTGCAATGGTAAAGTACACTGTCGAACAGAACACATAATTTATTTATTAATAAACGTGACATAAAGTACTCGTATCCAATACTAGGTACTATAACTACAACATTTATTTCTACAGGTATTGTCTACAATTTACCATGCACACATAAAGATCCGGCTGAATAACCAAAGCAGACATATTTTATTTATGAAATTTTACAGATGATAGTTATGTTTTGTACTTACGGATACTCACATTTGACTATAGAGTAACTGTAATGCTTTACTGATAGCTAAAATCTATGAACTGACAGTACGATTAAGAGCCGCGTTAACTGGATGCATTTAAATCCTTTTTTCATAGGTTTACACAGTAATTCACGAACGTCGCGAACATTTTTAATAAAAGAGAATGCTTTCTCAATACTCTTGTTATTAATTTGCACAATCTTCATATGCCTGTGTTACAATTATTTCAGAACCAACCACAACGATTTCACGGTATACATTGATGCACCTTTGGTAGTCTCTGATACAATATAGGTAAATAACAAATAATATTGGAGTATTATTTCTTTCAATACAGAAGTAACCATGGAAGACGATTATTTAGGAATTTTGGAAATATATTTAGCAAGTAAAGCAAAGAAGCATTCCTTCTGAAAACATTTTTACATCTTGTTCTCCCAATAGCTAAGTAATATGCAGCAATATTTCAGTAATTGAACTAATTCAACTTTTGAGCCAACCTGTAGCTATAACTTGTCAAATTCTGATATTATGTCGTATTCCATACTGTTATTAATCAGCATTACTTTGTATATACTGTTATTTTAAAACGTTTGAGAGCCAACGAACTGGGAACAGTTACAAAATATATCTATTTGTCAAATGGCTTTGAGTGAAAAGCAAAAATTTGTTTCTGTACATAATAGTACTAGTACCCACAGTGATTTGATATTTATAAATGGTGTGTAACTTGTAGGTGTCACTTTCTCATGTACAAACAAGATTTATGAATCTGAACTTCTCTATACGAGATTCAACTTTATTGTACCCCTAGAAGCGCCGTCACTAAAGTGAACGTCTGCAGCCCAAAGTAGTTGCATAATGCCTGTTTCTGTAAACACTTTGAACATTGGCGCTTGCAGTCGTGCATGCAACGTTGTTTCTCAGAATCACACATGACAGAATTGTTTTCTTGTAGCTTTCACCCAGAAATATTTTCTCCGTCTCGTTCAGATAGTTTACCTCCGTGGGATGATATGGACCATCCAATTAATTTATGAAACGTTAATTTCTTTTTGTTTAATGAGCATATTTTCTGGGTTTCTAAAAACTTTCGGATTGCTCAAGAAAATAAACGTTTATTTATGTACGTGGAGTGATGGTGAACTTTGAGCAGATAATTATAAGTTTATAGAGTGATATTTCTTGTTTTCTGGCGAACGTTTTATTGCAACAATTAACTTGTGCGAGGCTTAAATACTACAAGGACTGTTTTACATTACGCATCTGTTTAATAGCTTTTAGTTGTTTGGAAACATAGTGAACTATCTTTCCATCGTACTCAAATTGTGGTGTATGTTGATTATATTTTATTGGCGCAATAGTGCGAATTCGAGTATAACCTTTCATTTATAAGTGCGATGGTTGGGCATTTGAACCAATGGAAGTTTCGCTTTCTTTACATTTCTAATGTGCAATGTTTTGCTTATTCCCATATTAGAGCTGGGTTCGCTATGATGAACATAACAAGGCATCGACTTACGATTAATATGTAAACGAAAGGTCACATTGAAGTCCTTGAACATGATAGCCGTCACTAAAGACCGTTTTTCAATTTTGTTTTATCATAAATTTTGAGATTAAATTAGGGAAGTAAACTTTGAAAAAAGCTTTATCTTAAAATATTTGTACATTAAAACTTGCTGTGTTATAACAACTGCTAGTGTTTCAAAAACTATAACTGGCAATAAAAATCACATCGAAATCTTATTACTAAATAATCGTAAACAAAAGTATCTCTTTTCTTTATGGCAACCATTTCTTTACGAAAACAAAATTAACAATTTACTTTACTTGTTGGAATAGATAGTAAACTTACAATTATTAACATTTAGCTTTCTCAGCTCTTCATGGCGACATGCACTATATAGACTAAAAATTAATGCCATTTTAATTAGTACAAATGACTGATAAGGCGCTTCTGTCAAAAAGTTTTGACACATTATCCAGCGATACAATTTTTTATTTTTTGCTTCCCTCATTTTGGTGCTTTAAATATATCTGTAGCTTTCCGCACTTTCATTCGTCGATGTTTTCTTTCACTCTCAACTTTTCAACATGGAATATGTTGATCATAGCGTGGAAGATTTCAGTCTTTCAGCCTACAATTAAATATAACGACAATAGTTGAAAATTTTTCTGTTTAGCTGGTGGTGTCTTTGTCATTGTACGATGCAATTCCTAATATATGTCTTCCCAACTAAGTTGTGATTTATCGAACAGAAATGTGAATTTATAAAAATGCATACACAAAAATTGTAGGTATTGGATATAAAAATGGTTTATAACTGTTTACTTAAAAATGCATAACATTCTTTAATCGCTGGAATACAACTGAGCAGTATTGAAATAAGTTTTTGTAATATTCTATACATAGTAGTCATTCCATATATGTATAAATTCTGCGTGCACAAAGCAAAATTATTTGCTGTATCTGATACACTAGTGGGTATGTCGTTTTTTTTTTAGCTGGAAAAATGCATTGTGTTAGCATATGATTTATTATCATATAAACACACTCCTAGACATGCGTGTTTGTAGAAAATTGTCAAAAATAAATTACTTAGAATTTTAGAATATAAAGGTTTCTAATTGGCCAAAAAGTTCACTGCTTTAAATGATTACTCTAATTCAGTTACTCCGTTCTAAAGTTTTTAAGAATCATTAATTTGTTAGGTTGGAAGATTGCTTTTCGTATGAGGTGAAGTCTGTTTAATTTGACAGTGTTAGAACTGTTTTTTTAATTAAAAATTTTGTATATTACGGCACTGGTGATAACTCGTTAATCGAATGCGCTTTGTCATTTAAATTTAATAAAACGGATACAAACTGAGTTGATTCGATTTTGAAAGAATCACAAATGCATTGTCTGGCACTGCTAGCAATTACTCGCTATTTCCATTATATGGTGTCTAGATTTACTCTTATTTAAGTTATTACACGAAAACACCTTGCTGGTGAGCCATGTTTAAACAAAGTTGTGGCATGATGAGTTGACGAATTAGCTCAACACCTAAATTGCGTTGAATGATGAGATGATAAATTGTAGTTACTTGAAGGTCAGTGCAAATAGCGTCTGCTTTAGTTTTTCCTTCACTATTATAAATAAACACTGTTTTGTTAGACTATGGTTACGTTACGATTTCCATATAATTCAGGACTTAAGGGATTCCGCAAGTACCGCGTAATGTATGTATCAATTTCTTCATATGGTTAGTTATTGCCGCGGTTCATACATGACCAGAATTATGATTATGCGGACACCAATTCTGAGCAGTACCTACGTGGTACCTAATGCGTAACTGCTGTTGATAATGAAGCCGACCGAGCGGATCCGTCACGATACAAACAACTGACAAACACACATTGCACTTTCATGTAATTTCACGAAACGTGTAAAATATTGTCAAGCACGTGCGGCCTGTTTGCACCACCTCCACACATAATTCTGCAATTCACTCAATGGCACATGTTTAGTTTGCGAAAAAAAAAAGCGTTATAATTTATACTTCGGCTTGTTGCAACGTATTCAATTATTCATAACAATTTAAATACTTAATCGCATACCTCAAGAGGGCTTGTTGTAATGTCTCGTTTTCCTTTTGTTTCAGATGGAGAGGGAGCGTGTACAAACTAGTGTGGAGAGAACTTTTAGCTTATTTATGTGTATACTATTCAATTAATTTTTTATATAGATTTGGATTAAATGAGCACCAGCAGAGGTGAGTAGATATACAATAAAATTCTTGTTAATTATGATCTGTTTTGAAGGTCATGTTCGGTTGTTTCGTATTTTAAACACAAGCATAATTAATTAGATATATCCTGTGTATTCGTGCAGTATTATTGTAGGCTGTGATTACTGGTCCTTTTTACATTAATAAAGCTTCCATGTTGTAGAACTTTACTGTAAGAACTTGATATAAATGTACTCCGGGCAACATAGAAGTAGATTCAACGCATGGAAACATAAATAACGGTGTGTTATCAAGTTACAATCAATGTCATTAATTACTTCCAAGGAAATGAAATTCCTATGACCTTTTTCTTGATGTAATGAAATTCCTCGACATAGTTTCCTACTTCCTTTTTCTTAGCTATAACTCATATCAGAGAGGTACATAAACTCTACCATTTGTAAAGTTTATTAAGTTTTTAAACAAGCGCTGTTGTTGTTGTCAAGTATCGACAGAAAATCTTATCGCTAGAAAACATCTGTCACACCGTTCAAATAATTTTTTATAAAGCAAGTAAAATAACTGCCAAAGAAGTTTTAGTAATTTATGTAGATATAATGCTACATGTGGTGTCGTCTAGACAAAATCATACCAGGGGTTTTAGGAACGATTTACAAGGTCCTTAAGGTGCATGAAGGCTATATATTTAATATATTTTTTTATCACATATACTAGTTATTTATTGTATAAGTGTTTCAGAGCATTTTAACCATGCCAGGATGTTTAGACGCGAGAGCGAAGCTCGACCGTTTAATTTTGTTAAGTGGATAAAATGCGATTGAAACACGAATGAAATACAACATTTTATCCATAATCACAGGCATTTAGAACCAAAATCGTCGGAATTTAATCTGATTTCCTAAAAAAATAATTTCCAACCCCAGAAATCATAAAAAATAACTTAAGAAATATCGGGAGGTGTTGAATTGTTGTTATTTATTTTCGATTGGTTATCAACTTCATTTCCAAAAATTTGTGAAGTTGGTGATAAATGGAAGAAAGTATTTCTGGGATAATCCTGAAGGAAGCAGCAGAAGCAACTCTACAATAAAATGTGATTGATTAATCTGCATTTTTTTTATCGCGCTAGTAGAAGTAATTTCATTATTCCAATAGTGGATAAAGTTTTATCTTATATAGTTCTTAAGTGTGGATAAAACTTCAAGTATATAGTGATTATGGATAAAATAACATTAACGTCATTTCAAGATTTTAATCGCAAACGTGTTAATAATTTGCGTAGGTGGGAGCAGACCATGCTGTTTTCGTATACCGTGATAAGGAATGGTGAAAAATGCTTTTTTTGGAACATCTTTTGTAAATTTAAAAATCTTTGGCGTATAGGATCCCTGATTAATAATAGTTTCTACCGACTTTTGTGTCTATCTTTCCTAATATCTATAATGAATGTTGATCTACTCTATCTAAAATAATTGTTGCTGGGCAATTATCTGCTATAGCGACAATGAGAGATTTATTTTTTGATCAGACGTCACACTGAGTTTTGGTATTCTCGCGCTTCTAATAGCGTAAAATACCTCCATCCTATTTTCTGATATGTTTATCACTGTTTTGTCGATGTTCTTAATAATTATTTTGTAACTTAAACTGTCTGTGAATAGAGGTAAAATTCAAGTATATTTTGTCTGACGCTGGAAACATTCACAGTTGCAGGTTTTAGGTTACATAAAAAAATTAGTGTCGTTTTCGATATCACTAAAAAGTTTGATTAATATTAGCTAAAATAATATTCTATGAGATATTTTGCAGTAGTTGTAATTAGCATTAAACAGGGTTTTTCATATAATATAAGGCTTAATTTATAACAATAAGGAGAGCTTCAGTGAATGTGTTTCCCAAAAAGCTTAATCGGTAAGATACATGGTGTGGATTTGCGAGATTGTTTTTAATATCCGATTATTCCATTTTTTTAAAATGACGACATTACGTATAAACTAATTGTTTTAAAAACAAAGTTTTATTTAAGTGTTCTTGGTGAATGACGTTCTACTTTTCAAAATGAATTACTCGGTTAGTGAAATGACTGAAGTGTACTTTGCTCATTAGCGCGGTTAGGCGCCTTTATTCAGAGAAACACCCTAATACTGTCATATAGTGTCATGTGCTGTTTGATTGTTTCTATCTACGTCTTACGCAAAGCTACTTAGCACAATTGCGAATCCGAATATACAGGGTCCGCCACTTAAAACTCCCCAGGCTCGTATTTTCTTTATTTTTTTAGGTGCAACCTTAAGTTATGTATGAAATTGCAAGTCTTTTTAAGCTATTTATAAATAGAATATGGGGTGTCCAAAAATTTTTTTTGTTAATTATAATATTTTGCAAATAAACTTAATTTTTGTAAATATTTTTTAAGCTTACCCTGTATAATAAATATTGCTTTATAGTTGGATGCCGCCTTTTATTTTCTTCAATTTGTGTGTTTACATGTATGCGTAATTTTTACTCCTTCTTAGTGAAAAATAAGAAAAACTATTCGCCGCCATTTTTGTTAATATTGTTGTTGCTAGAAAACGAAACCCTGCGAGGAGGCTAGTTTGGTTTTCTACATCACGCACTAGCCTCATCGCAGGGTTTCGTTTCCTAGCCTCTCTCACTGTAGAACGAACTTTTGTACTTTATTTATTTAAAAGTTACTCAAATTTTGGGGTTTTGTGTGCAGCGATGGGTATGTAGGCATAATTTGTACCGTAATAAGCTACTAAAGTAACACTTAAAAAATTCTGAACAATCCTATTAACAAAAATGGCGGCGACTAGTTTTTCTTGTTTTTCACTAAGAAGGAGTAAAAATTACGCATACATGGTGAAAACACAAACTGAAGAAAATAAAAGCCGGCATCCAACTATAAAGCAATATTTATTATACGGGGTAAGGTTAAAAAATAGTTACAAAAATTAACTTTATTTGCAAAATATGATAATCTGCAAAAAAATTTTTGGACACCCAATATTCTATTTTTAAAGAGTTTAAAAAGACCTACATATAACTTAAGGTTGTACCTAAAAAATAAAGAAAATACGAGCCTGGGGAGTTTTAGGTGGCGGACCCTGTATAGAAGAGGTGCTTCACCAAGTAGATGACAGTACCACAACCAGTATAAGAAAAAAATAAGAACAAAGAATTTACCTATAAATGTTACACCAACAATAGTTTGAGAGAATTTGGTAATACCATTGGACGACGTTCTATTGTCGTTATGACTGGAAATGTATTTCAAGCTTGATGGCGCTTCAGCTTACTTCAGTGTTCGAGAATACCTGAACACAGTGTATCCAAGTCATTGGATAGGTCGTGGAGTGTTTATATACTACTCCAATAGCAAATGTCAACGAATTATGAAAACGGATGTGGCGAAACCTCCATCAAAATTTTTGAACGTGTTTGCCAGTCATTGCGCCTAAGATAGATGTCCGCGTTGAAGCTGGGGGTATACAATCACTGACAGCAACTCTTATAACATCAGCAGATTGATGGTTAAAAATGTTACTTAAAATGAAAACGAAACAAAGATTACCCGCTTTACTTTTAAAAGTTTGTTAAATGTTAAACAAAATACGAGTAAAAAAGAATCACACCCTAGAAGTATTTTCGAATTTACAATTAGTAACGACAAAAACCGACATAAATTATTTTTATTTGTAGTTCAATACTTAATGCCCCCATAATAAAGTTATAAATTAGTAAAGTCCAAAAATGGGTTATTTTTTAATAAAAATACATTTTTATTGTAGACAAGAGCCCGCATCGAAAAAATTATTTTTAGATATTACGAAAATACGATTTTTCTTCAACACCGTGTATTTCATAAATCGGATACATCTTTACTAGGATTTTTTCAATTTTTGACGCTAATTGATTTTGCAATATTAATAAAACACAATGTTTTTAAGTAGGTACAATAAGTTTCCTATTTTCACGAAAGCTTTAYAAATTTTCGGGATAGCGGCKAGCACAGGATATAATTCAGAATAATTCTTCGTAACCAGCCTCGTATATCTAACCACTTTTTTTTGCTTGCAGGATATTTGAAAAAATTCGACTTTATTTTAGTCAACAGAGTGAGACGATACCCATGTCGTTCGTCATGGGATTCTACGTGAGTTTAGTTGTTAAGAGGTGGTGGGAGCAGTACAAACTCCTACCATGGCCCGACACCCTCGCCCTCTTTTTGAATGCGGGCATTCCTGGCGGGGTACGTAGCTTACTTTGAAGACGAGCAGGAGCGGAACTAATATAATTTACGTTTCAGGACGAAAGACAAAGACTGATGAGAAGAAACATAGTTAGATATGCAGTTTTAGCTTATGTAATTACCTTGCAGAGGGTATCACTTAGGGTTAAGAAGAGATTTCCTACGTGGCAACATGTTGTGGATTCAGGTGAGTTGCTTAAAGCTAACAATAATATGGCTTGTCGAAAATATGGACTTTAAAAGTCTGCGCAATAGCAGTCGAGTTGCCAGTGGTTTTGGCGCTTTAGTTCGCTTCTTCTTGTCTAACTTCAATAATGAATATGAAAGTTATGTGTAGATCTAGTATACTAGTTTTATAACCTGCATGCAACTGTAATGTTATTACTCGTAGATGACGATGAACGTGTATAAAAGATGCTAATAACGCACCATGCTACATTAAGAATGACGGCAACGTTAGCACGTTAGTTGCTGACGTAAATGAAACAAGTGATTAACCTATAGCAAAGAGACCTGAKCATGTTGCTGGTAATTTAATTGTAAAYATAAGTGACTCAGTATTTATGCTAATCCCATAGAGATGATAGAAAAACGCTTCTGACGGAAGAAATGTTTTGATATTGTCTGCTTAAGACAGATTCAAGCAAAAAATTAGTAACAGATAAAAATTAGAGTCATCAGATGCTGCTGGTGTTTAATCGTCATTTGATGACCATAACCCTTCTACAAGTACTACTTTCATTAAAAATCTATATAAATCTCATTTTTGCTCTTCTCATAATACGAACCTGAGTGTCCAGGATACTAAAAATATTAAACCTAACCTTTGAAGAAAAAATATATGGCGAATACGAGTTCAGTTCACTCGGCTCGCAGCAGATATTGACAGTTCTGACAATATCGTTGGGGGTTTTGCTTAAATTGAAGATCACTGAAAACAAAAGCAACAATACTGGTAAAGACTAAGGAACTCAGAATAGTGGTCAACGAAGTGACGTAGTTAACATCAAGTTTTCCTCTCCACATATAGAATTTTCAATCAGATGGCATTTGATCTAGCAAATGATGCTCTGTGCCATAATACTTAATCAAGTTTTATTAAAACTAAAGTTAGTGGAACACGATTTTTTAAACCTACGAAATTAACAAATAATAAAATCCTTGAATGAAAACGTAGAACAATACAAGGCAGGTGAAAATATTTTGCAGGCTTTTGGATAAGAAGAGATAGAGTTTTCAAACTGTAAGTACATAAGAAAGAATTGGGTAGGTATACTGTGTAAGACTAATGCTAGATCTCAAACACAAAACAGCAACATTTTCACTAACAGTGGGAGTTGAACGGGATGTACTTTTTTCAAATTTGTATTTAATATAGAATCTTTATTAAAAATGTCTGTGTTTCTTAATCTAGCTACAATGGCTAGAGAAGCTACCAGCGTCCAAGTAGGTAGAGCAAAACAGATCATCTGTCACGGTGCTTCTTTATTTACATGCCTGGAACAATTGGGAAAATGTATACGTCAAAATAGCTGAATGTAGGCTTGTTGCGTTTTGCGTTCGAGAATTTCGTCAAAAAATTGAGATACTTCCAGTCTTATTTCGTTTCAGCAATACTTTTCAATGATGTAATTGGTATGGTCTTCCAATCTTTGGAGCGTTTTTTTTCACAACTTTATTCAATCATGAACCCATATCAATCAATCAGTCAAACTTTCTGTTTGCCTTTAAAATTTTCCAGAACTGGCTTTCATGGGTATCTGTCATAAACTGACGTCTCTCCATCTAATCTTTCGGTTTAGGTTTAGTAACAGTCTCTTTGATTTCAGTGTAGTACATAAAGTAAGCTTAAAGCGTCTATAAAATGAAATTATTACTAGATCTATATTATTTTCAATAAGATCAGTGAGTGCCTATCTCTAAGTCAAACGATTTATTGACATGGAAATGTTAATTACAGCTAATAATTTTTGATATTACTAAAAGAATCAGGTTTTTCTTGGTGTATTTTACTCATACTGTTTTCTCACACTGTCTGGCTCATATTATAGTATTAAGTCTAGAGTACGTTAAGTGGCTGTTAAAGATATTTGCCTTGGTTATTAATATGTGTGAATGAGTCATGTAATTTGTATTCATAATGTGCTGCAGCCTGCAATCGGATATTTACACGTAACAAAATTCTGATATCTACATTAAACCGACTATTGTTTCACAAACGCACGTGATCATGTTTACAAATGTTCGCTGCTGGCATACTCAGGCGTTTGCACATAATTATGTGTTGCCGTTTCAAAAACGTCAGGCAGATGTTTTTTATAACCGTTAAGGAAAGTAAAAAAATAAAGATGAGAAAGAGCAATTCAAATATTTTATGCCACAACTTTTTAATCATTTTAATGGCTCACACCAATACTTACGTAGTTAAATACTTGAGATACCGCATCATCTGACGCCAGATTGCGATAAAGTAAATCTGGACAGAAGCCTAGTATCTGGTAGCTACACCAGCAACGGTAAAAGTCAAATGTATTAGAAAGTATTATTAAGTAATTACACATAACAGGGTGTACATTAATTTTGCCATAAATATAGTGAGAGTTATTATAGACATTTAAGGAGCGTCGGTGTTTTCTACGTGTGTTTGTTCGTAATTATCTGTGTAATTGTATAATTGCCAAGTCCTGAAAGTTAGACAAATGTGTAGATTTTTATTTGTGAGTTGATAATTGGGATCATGAAACCTGTAGGAACTGGCTCTAATATTTTGTGGTCCAGCTATTCTACCCTAATAGGGCTAAGAAAGCTCGCAATATGAATGTTAAATGCGTTATTAAATTACGTCAAGAAAATGAAATAAACCAGCCAATAAAATCAGCTGTCTGCAAAGTTAATATAAGCTTAGATTGGCACGTGAGCAACTACTGTTAGATCATTGTAGTAAAAAAGACTATCGACAAACGTGGTTGAAAACTTTTCTCTACGGATATCTAATGATACCTAATAATGACGCTTGAAGATAGTTCAGATTCTATGTGTACAATCATTTGCAAATTTTACGGTATCTACGATTACGGACCAGTTTAATTTTATTCAATAGTAGTAAAGAATGACTTATTCGCAAATGATTGAAAATATACAGACCTCTTATGACAGAGGGAAATTGTTTGTTTCAATCAGCATGCGTTATTATTTCAATTTTACCAAAGACACTATACTTCAGGTTGCTAATAAAAAAAGAACAGGACAAAAAAAACACAAAGTGTTGTTTTGTTATGACATACGATGCTCATCTTCCATAAATAGTTTCTTTTAAATTGTTTTCATTGTAAAATTGGTATTGAGAATTGGATATTTATTTCTGCAATTGCAGTTAAAAAATTATTGTTTATCCAAGTTTTCCAGATTTCTATCTGTCTGCATGTCGTGAGATATTTGTTGAAGATTATTATAATATTGTCCAACGCTTCACTTGGTAGTGAACTTTTATAGATGTTATTCCACTTTACAGCCCTTTCGCAAAGTAAAAATTTTGGATAGCAGTGTTCTGATTTAGATACTTTGTCAGTATCCTTTTGAATTTATAAAATTGTGGGTAATGGTCATTTAAATTATTTTTTCATTACCATAAGGTTTTACGCTGCCGAAGTTATAATTCATTCACTATCTACTGAGCGGTATACGAGTGCGTAAGGTCTGTAATTAAATTCTTTATCTAATATTAAATTAATCGTTACCAGCTAGTGGCTTAACTTACATATATTTGTTTTTAATGTAGACCAGAGTGCCATCATTTCGAAATATCTTGCTGGTACTATAGGCAGTGTCATAACCAGGTACACTGAAGAAATCTGTATTTTGTAGATTCCTGATTTTGGTTACCACAATAATGTCAAAGATATACAGGTATGTATAGAATTATCAAAAACGAGGAAAGCATATAACTCCTATTTCTGACTTTGTTATTTGCCGACGATTCTTGGGATTTTTTTTTCCACCAACTGAAATAAATGCACGAGTAAAAAATACAAAAGTTATATGGTTTACCTCTCACATACATCCCCTTCAAATGTAAACTCTTTAACTATTGTATGTGACTTGTGCATTTGTATCAGGATATTCTAGTCATGTTTCAGTCTTGAAAGAGTGGAAATAACCCCAAAAATGTCGGCTAATAATAAAGCTGGAAGAAGAAGCACGGTTTCTAATTTTTGATTAGTCGTAAAACCAATAATTAATTACAAAAATGATAGAGAACAACCAGACGTCAAAACTCAATGAGCACCTCTAGTTCTGAAAAATGTTTGTCTACGCTTCTAACATAAACACGCAAGAGAGTATAAGCAAAATTATTTTGATCACCAACAGACTTTGATTACATTCTTAATTTATATTKGTTCAAGTGCTTCTATTGTAGTTCTKTCAAGTTTTGTATGAAAATATCTATTATGGTCATAATTTATTTTTGCAATTACCCCTTCCTTTTAAAAGTTATAGGTCTGGCAGTTGTTTTCTTTGAAGGGTGTGTGATTTACATCCTACATTTTACAAAATGTTTCATTACTCTTCACGGAGCTCGGACATATCTTTAAGGCTGGGATCTTGGAGAGAGAGAGAGAGAGAGAGAGAGAGAGAGAGAGAGAGAGAGAAAAGATCCATTTAAAATAACGGTCGAAAGAAAACCACAATAATTTTACAAGACAGAACCACTCCATAATTACTGCACCGATATTTTTGAAAATGGTTTTATTCGAAAGCTTTTAAACAACATTTTCACGTAAGCTATTTTTTATATGCGAAATAATTGGTGCAATAACCAAAATTCGTGCAAGCGTATGCTAAAAATAATCTGAACATTAGACCTCGTAATTAACAATTATTTTAGCAAAAAATATTAAGTATACCCATTTGTCTGAGAAATACCTTAGGCTCCAGCTAAATCTTCATTTATCCATAATATTCAGTAGTTTTTAACCTAGACCAATTTTGTAACAATAGGTTGTTCTCTTTCTATCGTTAGTTCGTATATATATTTTTCTCCCTCCCGGATCCCAGCCTTAACAATTGCAGCAAGCAGTCGCATGATCCACTCAACAAATTGGAAAACACAAGTATTTTTGTATGAGTAATTTGATACACAGTTTTAGTGTCGCACCAGACGAATAATATCTAATTCAAGTTGAACGGGGAAAAATAACCAGAATTTAATGTGTTTTATTGTTCCGCTGCAGAAATGTATGGGCTTCTCTGAACTTGTTTCCAAATCACATCCCATCTAGCAATTTACAGTTTTACAGCAATCAGGCAAACGTTTTGCAAATAGTTACAGAGATGTCATACAAAATAATATAAACCAATGGCTTTACCTATAGCAATTTATTATAAAGCAGTTTTATAAATGTTGCGGTATTACTTAATGCGCAACAATTCTGTTGCATTCAGCAACTTCAAAGGGATTTTTTTAGTGTTATAACTGGTTTCACGTAAAAGCAATTCTATTCCTTTTCTCTAAAAGAGAATGTCCACAGATCGAGATATATATACGGTACTGTTGTAAAGGTTTATAAAATGAATATAAAAAGATTCTTAACACTGTTTTATAATTTTGTTGTGAAAATGTTCTTGACACACAATTTAGTATAATGGAGCTGTTTTTTGTAAGGAAAAACGGAAGACCTTATAAAATAGGCGTCGGGGAACTATAATAAACAATACAGCATAAATATGTTTTGTTATTTAGAAATTATAAAATAGGTAATTATTGGGATATGTTTATGGTAAAGCTTACAGTTCAATTCTCTTGTGTCGACTTTTTTGTGCAGGAATGTAAACCGCCGCTTAATATTATATAGTTGTAAACAAAATGTCAATTTTGAATGCACTAAATAAAAAAATAGGCAAAGTAGGAGTTTAATTTGTATCCAGAAGTATTTAAAAAGTGCTTTGCTTCTCCTTCGTATCGAATGCCAAATTTTTACGAGCGATGATTATAGCTGTAGAGATATGTAGGTCATGCAAAAAGCTATATCTGCGTACAGTTGATCATTGAACTTTTATAAAATTGGAACCCCGTAATTTTCCGTTCGACCATCGCGATTTCCGCGCGTTTCTATTGTGAGTCTAAACTTGCGCATATCCGCCAAATCGTTGCAAGTGGAAGTGGAACGGTTCAACATGTCATCTCGAATGTAATTTCAATGCTGAGTGAGAACGGAAGCCCGGGATATTGTTAGCAGTTGCAAGAATTGTATGATTGAGAATTAAATGCCTGTCGGATTTGAATTGTTAATCACTTTATGTAAACGGAATCATTACGTTGGAGTGCTGCTGTAATATTTGTTATTCCAGGTAGTGGTTTTTGTATTATGCAAAATCATTATTAGTTCCACTGTGTTCACACTGAGGACCTGGCATTGCAAATCGCCGATACTTAGAAATATAATTTCCACTACGTATTATAGCAAATGAAATGAGCATATCATACTTTTTTAATGTTTTGATGTCAATACCAATACTTGTATGACTTCTCACTATAGCGCAACTATATCGAATTCGGAGAAGAGTGGATCAGAGCACTTCAGTGTAATTATAAACGATTCTAATGTTAAATTTGAATTATTAACGGTATGAGTAGGGACGCTAACGATATTTCTATATGTAGTATCCAAATATCGACTGACGTGACTCTATAAGTCACTGAAGTACCCGTAGCTCATGGCGCCATCTATGCCTTACAAGTTAGAAAGACGAAAATGCCAATATTACATAGGTTATAAATGTAAACTGTATTACAGCATACACACACTCTCTTTCAAGTGACGTAGTGGACATCTATAAATTTAATGGTACAATTTGGGATAAAAAAATACTCCAGTTTTAGTAATGGCAGATAGGTAGTTTCTTCTATAGCAGCATGGGATTGAGAAAGCAGTAGATCTGCCCACTTGAATAAAAAAATTGGTATAGTAGAAGTTAGATAACCAAAATAAAATACCAAACAACTAAATAATAAATTAAAATCCACAAATCCTAATTTACATAGACATGCAAATATTGAACCGAACATTGGTGACATTGTGTGGGGAATACAGTAAAAAAGCAAGTTAAATTTATTATGATTCAGAATATGTCAGTTCTGATAGTTTTTTATTCATTTATGAAATGTAAGTAAATAAAAACACGGTAATAATATATTAAGCGTAAGAAACAGGAGACTTTATGTTATAACGGGAGATCTGGCAAAAGTTTTTATGTCTACTTGACACTTTATATATCGAATAATAATATTGCTGCTCCAGCAGGTACTATTTTCACTTTAACGTGTCCTTAGTAGTTAATCCCTGCGCATGACTGATAATGACACCTTTTCAAATTTAAGGAGACATTAAAATATCAATTTTTTTCACTCGCTTGTAACTTTTTTGGGGCACTTTTTTATTTAGCTTTTGATGAGGAAACCGATATATAAGAGACCTGATCCCCTCAGTGCCATCTAAGCGGAACCCTGCGAGCTAATAGGTGATCTATAACTGTGATAGATATTGACCTAGTGCAGGTTCTTGTCGATGGCATCGGAGAAGCTACTCCGTCACCAGGATGAAATAAATCATCTGCCCTAGTCAATCCACTCTGACCCTACGACTCGTTTTGCCCTATTGGGGCTCATTAGGTAGAAACCAATGTTTTTTCTAAGGGGCTTCGAAAAAGTAACCATCATAAAGTTTATTTTTGTTATAGAGTATTACCTTATGTAAACTTAAAGAAAATGATTTTTTTCTGAGTTCTGAGAACAATATGTAACATTTAGTATTTTACTTAGCGTATTGGGAGTACGGAAAGGAAGAGGGAAAAACAAATTTTTGAACTTTACTGATATGGTAGCTCTAATGTGCGCATTCTTAGGTAAAATGTGAAAAGCACTGGAATCTGTAGATTTGCTAGATAGTGTATAAATTATCGACTTTCCAGCTTTAAAGGCAAAATATCGATATTTTGTTAAATAGTACAGTTCGGTTTCGAAAGTGACAATCAAAATATCGACACTTCAAGTCATTTTTTAGAAACCCTTGGTATGAGTTGATACAAGATTCAGATGCTCCAATTTTATTTTAATTTTATTTATTGCTTTTTCACTTTCATGTAACTCCTTACTGGGAAATGAGTCTATATAATACCTACAACGCAATACGGAAATTTATAATACATCAAGTATGATTTTCATGGCGTACTATAGATACCAAACGTCATAAAGATGATATTAGTAATGGAAAAGAAACACGTGCATTTCTTTCACAACGTACAGGGTGTTCCTTTTAAAATAACAAAGCTCTATGCATTTAAATCTGACACCTGAGCAAAAGGGACTTTGCGTTAGGTGGTGTCAGGAAATGCTGAAGGGGTTTCAGTCTGGGAACTCGGTGTAGTAGTGAGCGTCGTAACAAGTGATGAGTTGGCTTTAAAGCCATGACGTTCCATCAAATCCCAAAAATAAAATATGGTTATTTGAAAATGACATTTGAGAAGAGAAAGATTGCGGTAATATAGTGCTAAAATGGGTCTCAACTCATGACTCAGTTAAAAATTTGTTGGTAATAAACGAACATAAAACAATTCTTAAGCACACGTCAGATAAATAAAACAGAAATCACTCTTAAAACAAAGTCGGATACAAATCACTAATATTTACACATACTTGTTATCTTCTGACATGTTTCAAAATTCACTAGTAAGTTTGTTCTTCAGATTTTGGTATAGACCAGTTTAGGAAATTATACAGTTGCAGTGTGTTTTGACGAAGGAAATCATTTGACAGATATTGTTTTAGTACAAGGTGTGTAAATTTTCTTGGAAAAATTAGATAAAGCCAAAAGAAGCAACTGACCGATTAATAAATAACCTCAGAATTTATAAGTTTAATGTCAAACTTAGTTCTGGATTGTGTATAATGGCTACTATTTTGAATTGACGTTTGTAGAAGCCCTGAAGACTTAAATAAAGTCGAAAGCTTGGTAAAGATTAAAAGTACACCTTATTATCTATTAGATCGATTACCTCCTAAGTTTGGAACCTATTTGCAAAAAATGTATTTTCGTAAGGTGTCTCAGATGGTGTCACAAATTTTTGTATTGTAATAATTAAGGTCTTGTGATGTACCGATAACAGGTAAAGTGTTATATTTCTAGAGTAAATATTGCAGTATTTGAGTACTACGGATGGATTCCAATATATTAGGATTGGTTGCTACTTTACACAGAAAAGAATCAAACAATGCATTCTTAGTATTCCATCCAATTTCATTGCAATTTGTTAGCAGAACTGCTAACAGGCCTTTCATCCATATGCTTACTAGAATACTAAATGAAATGAATACGCTATTGATATTCGCTGAGGATATGGAGTTTTCGTTGAACGTATGTAATGTGGCAATAATATAAATGAGGTATAACGATATATGAAATATTAGTATCGTTGCATGATTACACTGCATAGTTCATTATTAATACAGTGCTAATAATGTCGTGTTTCCCACATGTTAATTTATGCACGCGGTAAATTAGAAGGTTTTGATATATTTCTGGTAAAATAGTTGAAATGTAGTGAACACGCCTTTCTTAAAATCCAAGATGGCATGACAGACGCTATCAATCCAAAAAATTTATCATTTGAAAGGCTTGTTCATTCTCTACATGATCGCTTTTAGAAAACTGAAATCACTTAATACATTGTAAAGTTGCAGGTGCTTTGATTTAAAAGGATTTTTTAAATTTAAATGGTTTATATCCGAACGAGATCGCTGAAGAATGACCTTTTTGAAGCACCTATGTTTTTCTTTCAAAATCTACGATGACGTCACAGCGTTTGCAAATAACGAGATTGGTCGCCTTACACATCTTTCAAAGCCATTCATTATCTAGGTAATCGCGTTTAAAAAGCTTTTCATGCAGATTGCTTCGAATACGTATTGTGATGGACCCTCTAATATCACCAGCGTGTTTATCTGTGAGACTATACTACTACATCTTTCAAGATGATATTGTTCATTCAAATTGTTTTTCCACAGCGCTCCTGTATGGATGGCTTTTCAACTGCCAACTATGCTTCATGGTTTGTTAATGTCGTTCAGTTCATCTAGTGCACTGGAAATAAATCAACGCATCGTATCGTCTAAAATGCGCCTCCGACAAGAAAACGCCTATGTAAAACACGTTTTGCTAAATGCCATTGCGTTTCTAACGCAGCGTACTGAGTTCAACAACTTGCACTATTTGCTCTTAATACTTAATGAGTTTAATGCCGCTATATTTAGAACTAAGTCTATTAATATTTACAGCAGTAAGTAGAACTCGAAAGCAGCATAGATAATTGACAGTAAAAGGCGCCGTTAGACGTTTTGTTACATGGCGCCAAACCCTGCTTCCTGTAATCCATCATTTTCATCTTTGATGGACAGGTGAAATGGGAACATTCACAACAATTTTTAGGAATGCCGGATTCTTGTTAAGTAACCATAGGATCGAGAACGTTCTAGAAGGAATTGCAGTGTTTATTAAATTTATTATTGTGTTGTGTTTTAAGCTTTGTATCTCTACGATAAGCTTTTGGCTTGTTACTATCTTTTGTTCGTTACTATTTTCATAAACAGGATAATAGTATGCGGTTTTTAATAGATTTATTTTTTTAGAAAAAGTAAGTGGTACTTAGTACACCTTTTTTAATATCTGACATAATTACGCTTGAAAAGTAAGGTTTGATGCTAAAGGATGCCATTCGTGAATAAAAGAAAACAGTCATTTAGATTTTACAGAACGTCTAAGTTAGAAATTAGATCAAACTCTGTAGTTACCTTTTTAAATAATACGAAGAAAAGTCTAATTACTTGAATAAAAGCTACTTTCTTGCAAATAACCACCATTTATGGTAATTAATAATAACTGTAACTTGTGAAGTTACAATCGTGAGTAGTAGTACTTTTAACCAATCTTAATAGTTGTTCTTATGCTAAATATGTCACAATGCTATAAACTGAGAACCGAGATCACTTCCGCGTTATATAAACTTCAAGCCGTTATATTTTATAAAAATCTATAGATTAAATAATAAAAAAAACTTAATGCTTAAGATTTATACCTAAATTTAAAACTTGTTCAAAAACCATCCGAAAAAATCAGATCAATAATTACTATAGATATTATCGAGTTATTGTGTTCGATCTGAATGTGAAAAACAATAACTAAATGGTTTAATACTACTTTCGTTGGTATTTTTACATAATATGCTCAGTCAATCAAAATAAAACATAAAGTGTTTAGCAGATACGAAGACGTAATAAGGCAGTGTTATATTATACATATTATGCTTGTGCAGAGATGTAATTTTCTTTAAGCAAGTATTTTTATGCTAGATAAACAAAAAATTCACAGGAAGTAGAATTGAACTAGAATTAGAAGCTTATTTTCTTTTTCTGTAGGTATGAAGAGATTATTAAGTTAGTTAGTTTATATATTAATATTAACAGTTGATAACTTTTTATACAAAACACTGTAGTTGTCTGTAATGTCGCTGCATTCAAGTAAGATGTGCTGAATACTACCCACTTCTCCATATGAGCAAAGATGTTTAGGAGCAAGGGCAACTAGATCTTAGTCTGTTTAAGGTTACTATTTGACTACGACTTTACATTTTAGGACTCGAAAACCAAAGTTTTATTTGTGCAAATAGTGCACTTCCTGATAACTTTTGCCCTAGTTTTACTAGTGTTTAGCCATTTTTCTTCCAACAGTTTCCGCAGATCATTAGTCCACTTTGGATTGGAATATGATTTGCAATATGAAGTTTTTCATATTAAATTAGTTGTATATCTGATTCGACGTTAGCCAGCTCATTTATGTGAGCAGGTATCCATACAAACTCGATGTCCATACCTCTATTTATTGCTTTTCTCAATTCATCCTAATTTTTAATGTACATCTGCGAGCATCTGCGTTTTCCTATTATATTTATATTTTGAATTGTGCTTTGTCAGTTCGTATTAAATACCACTTTTAGATATTTGCTGTCAGTTATTTTTTATTGCCCTTTTACTAAAAAATACTTCTGCTGTGCACATTGAACTGTATTTATTAATGGGTTCAACTGTTTAACTTGACAAGTTTCTTGAACAAATTCCTATTCCCTCTTTCCTGTCCACTTCTTTTTAATTTTTTTTAGTGATGTATCAGTAAATATTCCTTTCTGGCCCGTGAAGTTTTCTTCCATGAAAACTTTGAAAATCATTTCATTAATTACGTCATATCTCAAATTTGGCATCTGTTGTATACACTTCTTAAATACAATAAGGCCACTTACATCAAATATTGCCGTCTTTTCCTTGACCTATATTTTTCTCCTTCCCAACCTGTAATTTCTAGTAATTCATAATAAATATTCGTTTTGCACTTATTTATTGTATTTCTTTTTAAAACTCATTTAGCAGTTGAGAAAAAGTCCCAAGGTTTTGTTTATTTTATGTTTTACTCAAACGGGCCGATGCAATACCTCTACGAGTGACAGATATATACTTCCTTATTTCTTGCAACATAGGATGTGAAACTGTTTATTCGTCAATAAAAACGTCGTTGCTCACCTACTGACCTTGCTATAAATAGGCATGAATTGGAGTTAATCACTTGCACAAAAACAATCGATCATCTTTCTTGAATTACGCCGGAATCGTATTGTTACACCTGACTGATCTACGGTTTAATTATAGCAAACCCTCTTTAGAATGGAATTCAGCATTACTTCCGAGCTTTTTACAAGAATGTACAATACCTCGTTATTACAGATGACGTCAAATACTTTTAGCTTCGCAAAACTCAAAAGAGCTAAACTTGTTTCGTAGGTCTGCTCGAGTAAAGGCCAGCACTGGAAATTTTAAGATGTTATTACATAATTGATCCATTATGACGTTGATGTTAGTGGGAATGGAATAGTACACTTGCATAAAAACAGGGGAGCGATTGTTCTAATAATATTTGCATTTTATTTTTCTTGCAGTTATCATTTGAATATATGATTGTATTGCAATTAATAATTTTCCCATGATGTGTAATTTCAAAACAAGCAATTTAAATTATAATGTTATAGAGCTATCAATGCTTTACAGGGTGCTGTAGAGTAGTATACGTACTGGACTGATCTAGAAGTTCTCTTTATTTCATGATAAAGTTAGTAAATTTTTTTATTATATTTTGTTCGATGAAGTTTTTGGCTAAGGTACTGGCTCAGTCTGGTGATGAACGTATGGTGAAAGAACCAGTAGGTTTAAAAAATCACTGTGAATCTTTTGACCAATATTTTCAAGAATTTATCTACTCTTTCAAGTTGTTCTGTCACAATCAGCCTTAACCGGTGCATCGAGGCACCAATTTTATAAAACTTTATAAATCACTTGTTTACGCCACATGGAATTCTCAACGACACTTTCATCGTACAMAGTGTTCACAATTTTTGGGTCGCAAAGCATTCTCACCTTTTGGATATAATTGAAAATAAAACCATAGATACTTGCTATTTTATGTCATTTCCAATGTTTAACGGTATTAATAAAACAAACAACAGCATTTATTTTCTCGAAGATAGTAGATGCAAAGCCATAAAAAGGGGAAGAAATTTTATATCTGCCCATTATAGTACAGTCCTGATAATAGTACTTAAACAGAATTGTTAAAATGGGCATTTTTTATAATCCGTCATTCTTCCTCTTGGTTACTCTTTGTTTAATCGATGGTGTTTGGATAAGCGTCAGTCTGTTTAAAAGTAGGTGTCGTAATTAAAAAAAAAGAAAAGGCAAGTGATTTCAGACAATAGCGCATCGAATAATTGTCTCAGTCGAATGAATACAATGGGACGCTCATTACTAAAATTCTATTGTGTTATGTCGCAGATTCGTTACCACTTTCTTCTTCATTGCCAAAATCGCGTGATGGTTTATAGCGATGAGCCCGTATGGAATACGCCACGTATATTACGCTACTATGCAATATGCAATATTCTACTTTTAAATTGTACTATAAAAATAGCCATCACCAGTACTGCCAAAAACGCCCCAATTGCCAGTACTGTTTTGTATTTTATAATTCTTATTCCTTGTTAACCAAAAGAAGTACTACCTTGTAATTAAGTTTTCTAAACAAATGTCTAAACAGTAATAACATGTTTAGGCATACGTTAGTTATGGCCGGAAAACCCGACTAAACAGGACGAGAGTGCTGTCAAAAGCACTTTGAAGCCCTCAGTCGGTCAAATCACTGTAAACTGTGATTTTATTAGAGCTTCTGACGATACCGAGATTAGTAAATAGCACTTTAGTTGTTTTTGAGGGTTACCTAGATAATTTTAACATCGCCTTTGATGACATTCTTGTAAAAAACATATGGGGATTTCAAATATATTATAATTACCATCACTTATCAGAAACTCTCGTCACGAGACCGAGGCTAAGTAGACCGATACCGAGATCGATACCAAAGAAATTGTGCATTTCCGAGACCGAGACCACGCAAATTTTGGTCTCGTAGCCCCAAGATTTGACTTTCTTTCTTCTCTATAAACGAACATTTCATAAGCTAGTTCTGTTCTTTTATCGCAACCTCTGTAACAGCAGATCAATTTTATTGTGCTATATTGACAGGGTGCACAAGCAATCCTTGTTGCTGAGCTATATACATTGATCTAAAGAAGCAAGAAACGATGATCAATACTTATAGTAAATACCATTCTTCGGAGAAAAATCAAGTTGTAAGTGCGGTTCCAAACTTAGTAGCGTGTTGGGAATTCAACCTAATATAGTCGGGGAAGGAAAGACTTCGAAAATTATAATTTACGCGTAGACGCCCATCACTGATTACACTGTCGCGATTGATAAAGGACAGGACACATCAGTGCGTATTCTAAAGTATTATCCATATTGACTTTCGAATAAGTATGTCGGAAGGTTGCAATAAAATGCAGTTAAGATTGTTGAAGGGTGACCTTCTTTTACAGCTAAAATGTTTTTTTTTGTTTCAAAATCCACAACAGTACTATAGTCGCTATCGAAGATTTTTTTTTATATAACAAGGGGTGATGAAAGCCGCTTTTATTATTTGCATAACCGCGTTTAGAGAATTGAAAAATCCGACAATATGTTCTAAAGTTATGGGGGTTTCAATTTGAAAATTTAAATTATTTCGACTGCTTTGATGTGTTCTTTTATTACCCATGCTGATATTATATCCTTATTCTGTTTCACTTACATTTATTTAATTCAAAATAGTTTGAGTGCTAAGTCAGATAATTGCTATAGCTGGTTACTATCTTTAATTGCGGCGAAATTGTCATGTATCGTGTGTATCGGTATCACTGTGGTCTACATGCTGAGGTGAATCCAGAGTTGAGAGCTGTATATCCGGTTGAAGGAATTCTTTTTTCGGTTTGGTAGATGTGCCTGCTTTCTGAATAAAACCTTCCTTATATAAATAGGTACCTAGTTTACAGTCACTATGCACTACTTTTATACACATTTATACGACCATATATATTTTATACATTCTTTAGAAGGAGTGAATTTTTGAAAGCTGCTTTGTTGCAGGGTTGATGATGGAAAGCGAGAGGAAAATTTTCGAAATGATGGATGCGAAGACGCCGATGTCAAAGTACTGGATGCCTCTAGTCTGGGCCACGAATATTATTAATAGGGCTAGGAAAGAATCTCTGATAACTAGTGATCATATTGTTCAAACTCTACTAATGGAACTATCCGATATAAGGAGAAGACTGGGTTCATTGATAGGATATGACACAGTATGTGTACCGCTAGTGTACACACAGGTAAGTCCACCTATTTAGATTGCTTGTAAATCTTTTCTCATTTTCTGTTTGTATGCATACTATGCGGTAATCGTATACAAACCTTTAGTACTATTTCTTGTATTGTATGTACGTCTAGAATTAGTGTGTGGCAAATTTAAAATGAAATGTAGCGCTTTTCTGTTATGACGTGGACACTTACCATGCACTTTGGTAGTAATTTTGTTAAAATCAGTAATGAGTCATCTAGCGATGGTTTTATGAATGTAAGTAAGAACCGTTGGTAAACACAGTGACCTACTTTGTCGATTGTCCAGTAAGCGTTTCAGCCCATTGGAAAGGTCCCCTCAAATAAAATTATTTTAAATAGTTTATCTTTGTCATTTTTTAACGATATATTTGTCTTGCTTAATCCAACTTTAATACGAAAAACAAGCAGTGTACGTCGTAAAGATACATTTGCTTCACCATGGTCAAAGCTGTTTTAAGTATTATTACCTAATACTTAGATAATCGGAAATATTAATGTAGGACTTAAGTGTCATCTCACAAATGCTGAAGGCCATGTACTATGCTTTACTGCGCCTTAAGCAACCGCTATGCAAATAATAAATACATCTTAGTTGACAGTAACTAATATTGCAGAAGAGATCTTATTTTCATAATATTGGAATCATATCAGGTGTTCAGTGGCTATCATAATGCCACTGTCGTAGACAATCTATCCTAATCTATCGCATTCTCATATAGACACATTTTTCATTTAAAACCCTGTATGCTTATAATTGCTTAATGGAGACGAGTCCTTAGAAATATAATTATCAAATTGGCAGGAAAGATATGTTAATAGTGCTAATAAGTAGCTATTGTACGTAACTAGCCGTATGTGACGAATTTATTATGGCGCATCGGCTTTTGTGTTTCTGTGCTTTGTTTGCAAATAAAGTTCTTCATTTAAACATTCATGAATTTTGTCTATTACACTGATACATAATCATGAGTACTAAATAAATGGGTCTATCAAAATAAGAACAGCTTTTATTTCGTCACTTCCTATTGCACAGACCGGGCCTAAGTAATGTATCAACAAATTTAAAATAGTAATATACTACAATAAAATAAAAAATTAGATAACTTGACCCTATTGCAAATGTTGATATTAACCGAAGTACAATAACTGTCGAAGTAATAATTTTAAGTTATGTTCTAGTATTGATTTTCTTAAATCTGGATCATAATGTAAGCGTTCAGTTAAATTAAACGATTTTCTAAGCAAAATATTTGACGTCAAAACGTCGTACTTGTGAAAAAAATTGTGGAAATCGGTAGTGAGTTATCTATTAGTGGCTTTATTAATTCCGAAGTAGGTTGATACAGTCTGTAAGCAAAGAGATCTGCATTGCCGATTGCCCGGTCACTTTGCGGAAATCGGTGGTGCGTCATCTAACGGTGATTATACGAACAACGACGACGGAAGAAAAACCCAGCGAAAAAGAAACTGACTAACCTCTATATATTCAGAAGCAATTTAATTAGGAATAGCATCTTCTATAAATTTATTGAGTAATAACGACGACCTGTTTCGGTATACAAAACCATAAGGTCCATTTAGTCAAAGAAAAAAAAACATTCAGAATATAAATTTAACATGAAGATACAACAATTCTAGCAAGAAAACGCAACTAGTGTCACATACTACACACTGTTTCACGATACAAATTGTGCGGTTATTTACTGTACGTGAAAGAGTGCTAAGAGTTGCGTTTTTTGCTGCTTTGACCAAAATGGACCTGATGATGATGTAAACCGAAACCGATCGTCGTTATTACTCAATAAATTTGTGGAAGAAGTCGAATTAATTAAGTTGGTTTTGCGTATACCACGACAACCATAAGTTACGGAATTTGTATACACATTTTAGTTCAAAGTAAACTACTCCTAGTCAAACTATTCTGTTTCGTTCCTAGTTGGGAAAAAATAAGGAAAGTCATAGGGGTTGTTAGAATGTAGCCCCCCAGCATAAGGTTTTCCTCAAAATCCAGGATGGCACCACAACCGTTAACTTAAATTTTATGTACCTAAATATCGCTTTTAGAAGATTGAAATCCGACAATTCATTCTAAAGCTATTGGTGTTTCAATCCGAAAACACCTATTTATATTTTAAGTCCTTCATCCCACCCTAACTTTTGAACTAGCGTAAGCTAGAAGGTCGGATGACACATTATTCTCAAAATTCAAGAAGACGGCTTGTTTGTAAAGAACTCCAAGATTTTAAATATCGAGGGGGTTCGAGTTAACTTCATTCAAAAGCTACTTACATTATCTGCATAATCACGATTAGCAAATTTGAATACTATAATCCATTAGGGTTAGGAGGGTTTCAATCAGAAAACCCTTCAGTATTTGATTTGTAACTCTCATAACTTTAAAATGAATTCTCTAAATGAAATCGTTTAGGTAATGAAAGTAGCTTTTGGAAAGAACGTAACTTGTACATTTATTCAATGATTTTATTTCAATTTTATTCGAACCTTCAGATTCAGATTTGATCAATAGTTAACACTGGGGGGAGGTTATCTTTATTTATTTTCTCCCAGGTGTGTGCAAGGGGTCCTAGTGTTATGGTCAAAATGAATGTATTAATGTATAATTTTAGCTGAGCGGTAGAAACAAATCACTTGCCCGTAATAACTGCGAGATAACAACATGAAAGTAAACTGCAAATTTTCGAGAATTGTATGCTTAATCTTTGTTTCCAGTTTTAGTCCATTTATGATGTGGTTAAACATTAAACACTAATATTATCGTTTTGAGGTCCCGATTATTTTACATTGTACAAGTCAAGTATCAGAATTCGTGCCGTTTATGCCCATACGGTTGTGAGTGTAATCATGTTTATTGGTAAATGAATTATTCTAGAATGTAATGCAATAAGCAAGCATAGCAACCTAAGTATGTAATTTCCGTGTGCTTATCACGCTTTGCGGAAAAACACGCTTCAGTATTAACATTCTTTTATAACTGGTTTTTTATAGACTATACAACCAAGTTTTGTTCGCTTTAAAGTCATGAAGCAAGATGATCATGCATATATGAGTAAATGTAGCTAGCTATAAGATGTTCCCTAGCCTTAAAGACAACCAATGACATTAAAATCCTGGAGCTAATATTTGTTGTCTAAACAAAGACTAACTTTGTGTATCTTTTTCGATACATTTTTCAGTTCTCTATTCAACAGTAATACAGCGATATCAAGTTTATCAAAAACAAATTTCTCGCGAAAACATTATTTGGTGGCAGCTAGACGGAGTACCACCCCACTACGGCGTTGCGGTTCGTAAACACCTTGTTACGCATTTCGAGGACTTGTGTGCAATAACACCGTCTTCGCCTGACTTAGCCCCCCACATTTRWTTTGTGGGGTTGCCGATAATAATAACAATAGACAAGATAATTTTAACGATACACGAGTACGAGTCATACAATGTTGCAGACCCGTCCCGAAGTGATTGAATGTGTACAAAGCGAAAATTGAAAACTGAGGATGACATAGTTTAATAACAGATGACTAAAACAATTTTCTTCAGAACTCTACCATCACCTTTTATAATCCATACTAATATGACGTAAGACCAATGGCATTTTGGTTTTTTCTAGTATATGCATATTCTTCACAAAATTTTCAAATGTAAATTATTGATTAAATACGACCTACTTGAGCTTTTGTTTAATTTGACGTCATATTTGAATAAATTTTATCTTATGTTGAAGCGACGATACTTACGATACGATATTTAATATTTTTATGCGGGCGTCTGATATTTGTTTTTGATTCGCGATTCGTTAATTGTTTGCACAAAAAATAAAAAATTACATTGAAATGCGTATCAAGCTGCTTGGCAATTGTGAATAAGTAGCGAACAATGTCTACCTGGGCTCAACATTAATGCAATTATTAGACAACATGCTTACTATATTACGCTTGATATACAGCAAAATTATTGAAGACGAAGGAATTTTCCAGCGGATCTGATGCATTATAAGCCTGCAAGGAACAGCAAGCATTGTCGAACAGGATGGTAATTGGTAATTGGCGTGTCTGTTAAATAACGTCTGATATGAAGCAAAACAATTTTTCAAGGTCTGTAGGGAAAACAAGTCAAAATAGCAAATTATAGAGTGATTAATGCGAATGTGAAAAAATTTCCGTGCGCGCTTTTTATGCACAAGCGCTCGAAAAATGTTACTGCACTGCTTCCGTTTTATAATAAAACGACCTGTAACGGTCCATAATGACACTATTTTATATAATGTGTCTCGATATGGACGGTTTTTATTATTCCATATTGGTTGTCGTGTACAACGATGTTGTAATAGAACAGTTCTCACTATTTATACGTACTTTTGCTTCAGATTAGTAGATACTGGTAACTATCACTGAATGATTGTTGATCGTTTACGTATCAGTGAGGGAGAAATGTACTCGTGTATGTGTATGTGTAGGTATGTGTATATTGTCAATAAATTTTGTTTAAAACTTGACATTACCGTTGAGCTATTAAAAATATCTCGTATTGGAACGTCAGGTTTTGCAAAAAATTTATTGACAATAACTATATGTATCACATTCATTGGTGAATGTTCTAGCTTATAAGTGCAAGCAAAAAAAAATCTAACGTGAATACAATAACAATAGCCACTTTTAAATTTAGAATAATAAGTAATAGTTATGCTATTGAAATATAAAAATTGTGTGCACTTATACCATTGACACATTCAAATACATTTATTATGAACAAGCTTTCAAGCAAATTACGATAATGCGAAGATGCAAAGTAAAATACCTAACAAGCATTATTACTGTATACACCATACTACGCATCAAAAGTTTTCTTGCTATCCATAGATATGTTTACTTATGAAATAGCATCTCGCAACATTTGCGTTATTGAGATTTTGGTTGTAAAGCGTAAGGTCAAGGTGTGTTTATGCTAATTTACTAGCAAAAAATCTATCTCTTTATTCTTTTTAATCTGATCGAATTTTTCCTTTCAATTTGAAGTCTTATATAATCAGAGATGTTTGACATTCTGCGAAAGATATTTGAAAAAAATGTTAGAACCACTCGATGCAAAATATTTGTTTCCTAGCAAAATTATAATGTCAGTCATGAACTTTTTCTTAGCTTGAAGTACGCACTTTAGGTGTCGTGTGTATCTAAAATTACTTCCTGCATAGCACACTACTATTTTAACCAATATTTGCCACCTGGTTATTTATTATAGGTTCGGGAGGCCTACTTATATTAAGTAAGTGTTTGCGCACACTAATAAAACTCTTTATGTTTGCAATTAAAACACTAAAAATGATCTATTTTGACCGCTTTGGCAACACTACTTATCCCTTGTAGAGGGCAACCTACAGGGGTCATAATGAAATAAAATATTATCTCAGTCTTGTCATATTACTAGGGAAATTAATCTGATAAGAATGCCGTTTTTTCTGCGGAATCTTGATGTGATGTGAGTTACAGTCACAGCATTCGTTAATGCAATTTCATTAAGTCTCAAGGAGTACTTATAATTTAGCAACACCAAGTGTCATTGTATTTAATAGCTATGATATAGAAAGTAGGAATTGCTGATGCCTAGTGAATATTTACTTTCCTGTTTGTTGGAGTTTTTGCAACTTTTGACGACGAACGTTTGCTGCCACAAAAGTTTTGCACAACACTTCTTTAACTCCATTTTTGCACCACAGTTTTAAACAACGCCAACGTTATAACGAACTATCCAACTGACTCTGAACTTTTTTTTTAATCTGGCTTTATACTTTGTGTTTTCAAGTGTTAATCCATTTCAAACTGCTGTTTATAGGTAATCTGAACTAAAAGAAAGAAGGCAACTGAAATATACAGATGTAAAAAACTTAAATGTTAACGTGACTATTTTGCTTTCAAACCTAATTAAAACAAAATTTCGACTTTCGTCTTTTAGATATTTCTGGCTTAAGGGGCGTAACATAAATGCAATAATAAGTAATTTGTTCTTTTAGTATGAATATCATTATTTGCACGAGTATTATGATTATGCATCTTATTATTATATTAAATAAAAACACCAAAATAGCATGGAGTTAATCCCTAAAAATTGCAGTCGTACATTCACATTTTGCCATTCGAAAACTTCCAACTTGGATAATATGTTCACTTTCAAAATTAACCTTATGTCCTCTATTCTGCAGTTTCTGGCGAGAACACTTCCAGTTTAAATCAAGCAAATACAGTATGCTAGCGCAAAAACCAACATGTTGTGGTTGTATAATATTGTTTTATAAATAGTTATTCTAGTTGAAAGTGACACAGCCGGACTGTCTTGAAAAAAAATTCTTTCTAATTTTGTTATAATAAATGCATATGAAGTGAGGTTTAAAACAAAGCGTATTATCAAACAAAACCTAAATACTTAATTTCCTTATTTCTTTTAAGAATCGTGGCCTTAGTTTTACTTACAAGTATATTGGATATCACTTAAATAAATTATAAAAGGCTGATGAACTACGCCACTGCACACGTTGGTATCGCACAAATGATGACATTTAGAAGTATGGTACTACCAGCTAACAGAAGTGCGATTCAAAACCACACAGAAACCCAACAGTTAACAATAATGTTTGCCGAAGACAAATGTCAGTTTTGAATTTTGAAAGCTTACGTCATGCGCAGTAGATCCATAAAACCTGTCACCTACTTGGCATACCATATACTTTATTTCCGTCCGTTTGTAGGAATTTATTAAAAAATACTACCGCTGCGTCCAGTCGGAAATCAGTTCGTCAGTTTTTATATCGTCCAGTTCAGAATTCTACCATTACCCATAATGTAAAATCATACAACATTCAAGCTTTTAATAATATAAGTGAAATACGTTTTCAACTTGCAGGAATTTAACTCCACGGTCGGCAAGCCTTATCCTAATATCTAATGTATTCATCTTAAGCATTTATATAGCTACTTTTAAAATGCTAATCAAACTCTATGTGATTGAAAACTGATGTTCTATTTACTGCTTGCATTAAAAGCATTATATAGACAGGAACTCATACTTCATTCATAATATAAAGAAATAATGTATACTCATCAGACCGGTCTGATCACCAATTGATCCGTGGACAATTACGGGTTCACCTTGAGGACAGCCTGGTACGACAAGTAGGATGCAAAACGTCACAGCAATTAATCACAAAGGTTCATAACACCGTAATGTGCGGTGTATAAAACAACGCACACATGCCGCAACTATATTTATCCTTGAAAATTAAAACAAGAACTTGATGACACATCCGGAATCTCTATTTCGGTTCCCCCCTATTATAAATGTATTATATAGCTAGCATTGGGTTCCCTTCCTCATACTTGTGAGACAATTGTACGTTATGGTTAAATACCAAGAGAGGTGGAGATATTTACAGATGTGATACGAAGGACACTTATTTGCAAAGGGAGTGTAGTGGTGATTGGCGATTATTGTCTGAAATCGGTAATAGCTAATGTTAGTGATGCAAGACCTTGAACTACAGATGAAGAATATATTGAAACTTCCCGACAGCAAAAATAAAGCGTTTTGGAAAGCATGTAATTGAGTAACCCGCATTATTTAATTCAACATCAAGGAAAGCCAAAAACACTGAGAACCTTTCAGAATTAGCCATTCAAATTAAGTTTCATTGCTAATAATAATTAAACAAGGGCAGATAACGATGTAAAGAATTATATGTCAAGTTTTATTATTATTATTATTTTATTTGTTGGTATTATAATTATTTGAATGTGGTGTGGAACAACTTTATACTCGACCATATCTGACCGCAAAAAAGCAGTTTTTCTTGTAGTCAAATGGATATATATTTGACATATTAACGGTATTATTCACTTAGATATCATATTTCACAACTTTATTTTCCATTTGCGTTATTGAAGAACCCTTACTATACCAACACCTATAATATTAATAATGGTGTTATAGTCCATATTTTCTTATATAGCAGACTATGAATCTACATGAAAAAATAATATATTTACCAGTGTTTTTTTTTATTTTTCCAAATCGCTTAGTTGAGACTAAAAACGATAAAGTTAAGCGTTAGAATCCATGACGTTATAAGCTCCGGTCCCAACTAATTCGCTATGGCTGTGTGTTGTTGCCATTACACAAACAGTAAACAAAGCGAACAGGTATTCAACAGCAGCTGTTTAAATACTCAACGGCGAAGTGCATTTCCTGCCGTACTGTCTACTTGGAAAACTTTTACGGGTTAAAATAAGGCCTTGGAACATTACAAATATTTTTTCTAATGTTAGCATCTTGCTCCACTGGGTCTAGGCAAGGCATCACGTATGTTGTAATAACGATTTGCGGTCAGGGGCTACAACCCTATTAAAGACTTATGCCTATATTAATATTGTGAGGCTGTAAGTAAGTAAGTGTTTCCTATAATTACCAAACAAGGGATGTATGTGGAAATTATAAGTGGTCTTTTCTAGGTCTAAGTAGTCTTAAACTGAAAGATATTTTCACCGTGTAATACCCAACTCATAATGATAATATTAAACATAACCTTTTAATAGTTTCCTTTAGGTATCATAATTGTAAATTTCGTCGTAGTATCTAAGATATTTTTATAATATTATCATTCTCACTACGTTTTGTGACTTAGGTTTGCTAACTATTTCTCATAATACTGTCATATCCAGTTTCACTTCATCGAGCCACTTTCTCATTAACTTCGAAGAATCCTCTCTTTATACGCAGCTCTCGACATTGCTTGTTTCGTCATTCTGTACTCCGTTCTGCACGTTAGTAGCCTGAAATATCTTCATCACTTCCTTGTATGTGTTTTGTCTCCACCTATGTTTCCATATTTTTGCTTAGCCCTTTGCATACTATTTATATGATTTGAGCTGGGGTTATAGGAAAACACGTTTTCTTTTCTGTTCTGCATAATGCTTCGGCATGCGTTGCTCCTTATACGCGATTAAGTACATAATAAATATCTTTTGAGCATCCTTTTCCGTCACTTTTCCCATCGAAATGCAATTTTTGATGCTGTTGCTCATTATCTCTTCAACATATCAATCCTTCTCAAAGAGAGCTCCATCAAGCGGCTCCTTGAGGGACCCAAACAATTGGAAGCTGTACTGCTCAAAATCGGGTCTCTACGGAGGGCGTTTAAGGGCAGTCAAGTTCATTTCCCATAACTTTTGAGTAGTTTGACCTGACCTGACCTGACCTGACCTGGTACTTTTCGTATTTCTAGATTATTTTGTTAACGGAGAGTAGGTACATTTCCAGCATTGATCCCCAATTTCTCATTAATTTTTGCTATAGTGCGACGACGATTACCTTAAATGACACGGTCCTTATCGAATTCGGCATTCCAATTTTTTTCAGTTTAAAGCCTTCATTGGCAACAAATTTGATAATAATGTGTTGTGACACTGCGGGTTGTACATTTCTCTCTCTCACTGAGAGGACAACTAAACATATTTAAATGCAATCAAAGTGGTTAAGATTTACTTCTGGGGGATTCCCGCTACAGCGCCAAAAGCCCCAACCCGCGCGCGGTCTCTATAGTTTCCTTTCATTTGGTAGAGGGTAGAGGTTCCTTTATATTTGAAACACCCTCATTTAGTATAGATGTTACAATACTAAGTTGTTGTGCTTACTACGTTGTTACGTACTTGGCATGTATACTTTCTCTTTCTCTCTCCTTTTTTTTAGTATTTACTGCTCGTACAACTCTTCGTGTCATATGTGGGAGTCTCCAGTTAGCTCTTTGTAATATCTACTATTGTTTGGCCTGGTTGCCTTTTCCTTTTCCTGGTGCATGAATGTTCGGTTTGTTACCTTTTGTTATTTGTACACTGTCCACCGTCTTTGATATCTGACTGAAATTCACCTTCTTGCTACCTTTATACAATAAGAATGCCACTCCAAACTTTTTATCGTCACGGCCACTATATATTTCTTTTCTTCATATGATACCAATACCTTTTTCTAGTTCCCTTAGTGTTACAATGTTTATCAAGTTTTAGTGCTCTTTCCGCATCAGTATCCACAAGTCTATGCTTTATGTCACTAATAGGAGTTTAATTTGCATGCTACATTTTTACTTTGTCACTGCCCTTCACCGTCTTCTGGTTCACTGTCACCTTCCACGTAAGTATTTTGGTATCTGTTGGCTCTCATACTTTCCAAGTTCCATCATTTACCGTCACACTGTAAGTCTTTATCTGTTTTACCTACAATCACCTTATTTATACTAAACCTGACAGGTTTCCATCTTGTTTTTCTTTGGCAACCATACTCCCGATCTTCTCTTATTGTCCATTCCCTTTTTATTAAATCGCTGTCAAGTTATGCGTTTTCAAATTGTCAGTGTCCTTAAGATACAGATTTGTTTCCACTTGAACAGTGTTAGGAGTTCCTTTCTTAAAGAGTGGCGACAGGGTTTGAGGGGTGTAACCTCAAAATTTAATATTGGTTTATACGTTAGTTACGCCTTTTCATTTCTCATATATGCGACATAAACACATCGGTTTTTTTTGCAGGTAGTAACTTTAGCGCTGTATACATACTTCATAGCGGCCTTGTTGGGAAGGCAATTTGTACCTGATGCAATTGGACCAGTTGGTAAATTCGAGGAACCGGATGTTTATTTTCCGTTTTTCACCGCTTTGCAGGTATGTTAAAATCGTTCATTTATTATAGAATTAAAAAAAAAGTATTGTAGATAAAACTCATTTGTGTATATTAAATTATGCACAATTTGCAATAATTTTGCTACATGAACTTACATCATTACCTATMGAGATTCATTATTTAAATAATAACTTCAAACAGGTGCAATATTTATTACATTTTCGCATCACAAGAAAAAAGTGTATACGGTAACTGATGGATCAATTAATTACTTCCACCCACAAAAACTAAAGCTTGCGGGTGGTTTGTGGTTTAAACATTGTGGCGAGCTGTTTTTGTTTATACTAGTCATCGCTGGCACTGAAATTGTTTCCTCCAAAAGAGACTACCGAACTCCGTTCAGCTTTCACGCAACGTAAAACAAATACTTGATTTTTGGTGTATAGGTAAAACCGTTATTTAACAATGTTTCCTCTCTTTACAGTTTTGCTTTTATGTGGGATGGCTGAAAGTGGCAGAGGTGCTAATAAATCCTTTTGGTGAGGATGATGACGATATAGAACTGAATTGGCTGATTGACAGGCATATCAAGGTACGTATTCACGAAACACTAACCTTTAATATGACGTGTTCCATTTGGTATACATTTAAAGAAAGTGAAATTATAACTACCTACTTCCTAATACTTAATTTAGGAAGAATGAAAATTTAATCGTGTTTTCCAGGAATAAATATAGGAGAAAGCTGTTTGCTGCAAATTTACAATGCTAACTACAAGTTGAATACTATGATTAGCACGATTAGATCATTATCCCGGATTATCATCGGAATGATACACACGATCCACTTTAAATCCTAGATCAATAACCTCCTAATGAATTAATAACGTACTAATCAGAATGTATGTGTTAGTCAAGGATTTCAAATCTGGTACTCGTTACTATAATAACATCCGGTGACAGTGGGATACAAACACCCTTGGTTTCTAATAGATAGCATTAGCTATATTGCACTCGATCGCATTAGCCTAAATATTTGCAAGTATCCTGAGTGAACCTGATAGTATACCAATAGATAGAATGAAACAATCACCCGGATTTAGTTTGATGTTGACGTTATCGCGTGACTGCATGAGTGAATGAGGCACAAACAAATGAGATTTTGCTGCATTTCAAATAATGGCATATAAACGTTATTAAAACCGAATATTGACACTAAAAATATAGTTTGTGATTGATTTTGGTGATTAATTGAAACCAGCGTGCTGTAGCTATTTCCGCCGCTCCCGTTTTTACCACGGAGCCGGTTACTTCTACTTTGGGTTAGAGGGCTGACACGCTCAGCGCAAGTGATGTGAATCTGAGGATTCGAATGGGAAGGTTTGCAAGGTATTTGATGGTGGCTATTCTACTTCGTTGGATGAGCTGCTATTTGGAATTGTGTACAGATTTAGGAGCTCGTTATTTATTATAGGTATCAGGTTTGCGGGCATTAGGTACTTCTATCGAGGATTTTTTATGGTTTCCATACATTCCTAGGTCATAATGATACCTTACGTTTCCTCTTCCCCCTTTTAGGAGTGCMGGGATTATATAAGCACATTCCACTGAATTTCATTTTTCTTGTAGTTATCGTGTATTTTAATTGCATACTACCCTTATAGTAGGAATAAACAGTAAATTACACTACACCTGATGCAGATTTAGGTCGTTAAGTCAAAAAGGTAGTTAGATTTTGAACGATAAATTCGCTAGACTCAAATCTATCGGTCTAGCATCACTATAACTCTAGTCTTCTGTTCATTAACATAAGGCCGCGCACTATCCATCAGGTATATAGTTTTGGTGATTGTATAAATTAATAATTTATAAAAATGAGCACATTTCGGTAGCATGCGTTCGGTACGACGGTTTGTAACCGAACTGGTACAACAACACTTAAGAAAGTGCAAAGCAGTAAAGACTTGAGCTACAATTGCGCATTTGTAATATTTCCTTGCTTTCAGGCTGCCTACATGATTGTGGATGAAATGCACGAGGAGCACCCAGAACTTCTTAAAGACCAATATTGGGACGAAGTTGTGCCAAAGGAATTACCTTATACAGTAGCTTCAGAGCATTATCGAAGAGAGGAACCAAAAGGATCAGCCGAGCTTTACAAGGTCAAAGCTTCTGATGCCCTCTACGCCAATTTAGTAACAACTCGAAAAATTGTTGTTGACGACATGTACGCCGATTATGTAAGTTTAGTTATCTAGTGAATACAGTGTGAAGTCCCCTTTTATATATAAAAGGGATTTACTGGCATTTCAAGCAGGCTGATTCCCTAAATATCTGGGACGTTTTGTGTGTTTTGAAGAATAGCGTAAAGTGTTGGATAATACAATATTAATTCTTTTAAGCAGAATAAATTATTAATTATTTTCAGTTAAATTAGGCACAATATATTCTTTTACTATGTTTAGTGAATATATGTCACATAAAGTAGCAAGTTGATTGATGTATAGTGTATACATTGCAACAGGTTGAAATCGAGCTCGACTATCGTTTTGCAATTAATTATCAACGCCACTTTTACAATTGAACAGGCAGTAATTAGTAATACTGCAGAACTTAAACAGCGTCACTGTTTATAAGTGCCGATGTTACATAACGCGAGTAATGGTGCCTGCTCATCTTTGTATATAATCTTCAGACGATAGCAAGTCCATAATTTATATGGAAATGTGGGATGAGGCGAATCGACCATGAAATAGGCTACCGTTGAATAAAAAAGCACTATAACCACGTCTTAATGTTGTTTAGCTGAAATATGGGCAAGATGTTGCAGACCGTAATTACATTCATTTCCATTTGTCGTAGACTATAAACTTTTATTTGCATAAAAGATGAAAGCATTTTGTAACAGTGGCATGTTAGAAACAGCGATAAATGAGTATATTCAATTATTATTAAGCTGTTTTGGTAAAGAATGGATCGAAGTAGAAGAAACAAACCTTATTTTCGTATATTTGGAAATATATATAGTGCGCAAAGAAGGATTACTAAAGTCATTGCATACACAGTTTCGAGGAAAAAGTTTTTCATCACAAATAAAAAAAACTGCAGTTCAAAATGGGTGGAATATATTCTGGTTACTATTTTGATTTTAATGTTATATTTAGACTTCTACGGTATACATTGTATTTTAGTCGACATCACATACAAAAATCTGTTTATTTCTATTGCACACATTAAAAAGTAAAACATTTATACAATGCCTAAAATATAAAGTTGTGATTCTGGTTACAATTTGCAAAGAATATGAGAGACTAATAAATTATATACATAAGCATCCATTTTCTAAATTTTATCAGTAAGTGTAGTTATCCAAACGGAACTGTTATCGGTCCGTTATAACCGTTTTGTCGCCTATAAAAGCAAACGCAAGTTTTTTTGCAATACAGGTAATAATGTGTAAGCATTAGACTTCCCAGATCTACACCAATATCTCTTTGTGTGACTGTCTTTCAATCATTTTTATACAATATCTTGATCATGATCTCGTTCTAGGAAAGCGTCGACACGCCCATCGTGGAACGCAGAAAAAGCATGAACTGGTTCAGCCGACAAATTTCCAGGACCAGAATGGGCTCCGTTCGTTCAGCTTCTACGGCTTATTCGTCAGGAGGATTGTTTTCCAGGCACAGGGGAAATTCTGTGTACGTCAGTCCCGAGAACGGGCAGTTGCCTGGAGTTCCCCAGCAAAAGATGTCGATGTATGATCGATTGGTTGGAAGGCGGTCGGGTAGAAATCAGAAAAATAAACAAGGTAAGTTATTTTTGGAAGAGACTGCCTACTGCAGACATTATGCTACCTTACAGAATGTTTGCGTTAGCTTGAAACCTGAGCTTATATAAATATGTTGAAGCATCTATAGGTTTCTGCGAAAAATCTTTTATATTTAGCCATCTTATGCATTAAGTAATATACAGTGTGATGGTAAAGTTGGAACGTAATTCACAATTGCGTTATTTAATGTGTTCAAGAAAAACACTCGAACACGTTATTTTTAATTAGCTAACTTATGACGTAAACATTTCCTTTATGACCTAACCTATTGTTGAACGGTGATACCATCATGAGTTTTTTTTTTAACGGCAACCCCAATTTTTCCACTGCTTTTCCATGGAACTCCTTATTACTAACATGATGATGATGTAAAAAATGTATCTTAAATAATAACTTTTTCAAAAAAAATAGTATTTGCACTACAATAAAAACACAGCTTCCAGTACAAAAAGACTGTGAACCCATTTTTACACTGCACTTAAAAATATCAGGACTAATTTACTCCATTTCAGCGCGAATTCTTAGATGTAGTTCCTTAAAATTATTTGTCGACATAAACCGAGGAGTAAACCGCAGAAGATTGTTGGTGTACAGTGAGTAGGATAGAGATTTCCGGAAATTTTCGTGGAATTCCAATGATTTCCAAGGATGTTCGATTATTTACTTTAATAAAACTGTAGTAAGCATAACTAAAGGCAGCATATAACTAAGTATACGAGATGATTCACATACGTCGTTTATGAGAAGCTATTGAAGATATTAAAAATAAACTGATAGGTACTTTCGGGTTAGTTGTCCATGGTTGTGAAGATTTCCTATTCGCTGATGTTTCGCCCACTGCTGCGGTGAACCGAGTTCATCGTGGACGTAATTGTCTTGACATGACTCAGTTCATGTTCGCTTGGAGATAATTACGTCCACGAATCCACGATGAATTTGGCTCTGAAGATGCTTAACACAACAGTGGGCGAAACGGCCACTACCATAGCAAACTAACCCGGAAGTATCTACCAGTACAGACTCCGACCGTGAAAGCCTTAATCACTATCTAAAAATTTAAGTTTAAAATTTTGATTATGTGAAAGGTGGTTTAGGAACTTTGCTTTAAAAATATTATCAGTATTTTTCTACTTCCGGTTATACCGAAAGAGGTCTCTAACTTTGTTTTTTTTTTTAATAGAACACTCAATATATTACTGTATTTTTTGCTGTTATTTGACATTTTGTCAACAAATGACATTTGCAGTGTTTACAGAAATTTATAATAACTCCGAAAATAAAAACGATAGCGAAGTGCGTAGAAGCGTTAAATAAGACTATTTTTKTTCTTAAGTATGGTGAAGATGAGACACAGTTAGATCATGGATAACTTGATTTTTTTTAAATGCAATGGTGCATTTGTTTTTACAGTGTTCAATCTTTGTTATTTATAATTTTGTAATACCCCTTTTATTTTCTGTGTTCTATCTGATATTTGTGTTTCTTGATCTCCTTTACAGTGATTGTTTACTTCGAAATACGTAGGTTTTGTACCTGTCGATTTCGGCATTCTTTAGTACGACGACGACGACAACGACAGCGCTTTTTCATACTGCAGTTCATTACTATATTATGCCGTACTAAATATCTACTTGTAAATTGTTCACTTCTTTCATCATGCCTGCCTATCTCTAAATTACAATTCCGTTTAAGCGTTCTGCGTTATGCAGTCGCATCAGTTGGCTCTGGGATAGTTGACCGTGGTCGGAACGCTTTCTTCTTTGTTGTTCTTACATAATTATAGTATATCTGTAATATTCCTTATTACACCTATTGGCTTTAGGCGTATTTCTCTACCCAATAAATAGTTATGTACTGCTCTATACATGGTGCTCGATAAAATGCTTTTTTAAAACCTATAAAGGTCATACGAGTTTATGTTCTGTATCGTGTTCCTTTCGGGGCTTCCTCTAAATCTGCTCTTAAATGCAACAGAAGGTTATTGCTCCAACATATCTTGCCAGTTGCCACTTTTGTGGCTAATATACTGTTCTTCATATAAGTTCCATTTGTGTTACGCATCTGGTTGTGGAAAATGATACTTATACTTGTTTACAACTTCTTCTGTTCTAAAAATTTCCATTACATCCTTCTTGCCACCCCTCGTTCATAGTTTTAATTGCTTTGTAAAAAACTATTTGTTTTCCTTAAAGTTTTATTTATTTTGTATTATTAAATTCTCCCCGTGCTTGTTTCTTTTCACCTTTTTACTTTCTATCTTGTATCGCAGCTTTTCAGTGTGTATTTACTTATGTATGAGTATTCTGTCCAATCCACTTTAATTTCTTCCATAGTTTTAGTATTAGTAATTGAAAAAATTCCACACTAGCTCTACATTTTGTTCTTGAAGTCATGAATATAGTGCTTGAAAAAATTCTCGACATACCTTATATACAATCTGTATTTAGTTCTTGTTGCTTATAGAMATGGATTCTATTATTAGCTGTTAGTAGGATACTATTTTAGATCTATACTTACAAGAATTTGCAAGGACCCTGAACTGGCAATGCAATATAGAAAGAAAAAATGAGTAATATTTAAATACATAATATACAGTTTTGTTTGCATTAAACGCCCAAATACAAGTAGAACAAGCTAACATTGTCCTTAATAAACCATATATTTTTTAAGAACCATACAGCAGCGTTCCGGCAGCTCTTATCATAATGTTTATAATGTCTCTTATACTTTATTTGAAACGAAAGCTGCTTTTGTCTCACTTGTTTAAAGCCAAAGTTATTTCTAGTAAGGAACCGTTATATATTATAAAGTCAATGTTCAGTAGAAGAAATTATTTGTATTCCCACAAACAATAGGAAGTGGGATAAATAATTAAATTGTTTAACAACAGTATAAATTTAAGTGTATACATTGAAAGCAGCGGTGGTATCCTTAAACCGTGTTTAGGACGCGGCCGATCAGTTCAATGGCGGTAACCGGATTGCGAAATAAGTGGTCACTGACCTTCCGCAACACAGAAAAATAAAACTGCTTGGTATTGGGTATTGTTGGTAAACTTGTTCTTTACAAGATGAATTGCAGTTTTGTTTGAATAATTTCTTTTAAAGGAATATTTTAATCTGCATTTGCATAATACAAGGAATTTCTTGTCATGTTAAGGTGGTGCTACCGAAAAAGCTTTTCGTCCAAAATTATAATACATTTCCTTGTTGAAAGCACTAGCTTTGTCGCATTAGCGTCAAAATAATCACTGTTCATTCTGTAAAATGACTAAATAGACACAAGAAAATTGTGTAAGTACTAAGACGATGAAGCAGTGGAGACACTATTCATTATTCCTATCGCTTTTGGCGTAGGCCTTAATTTATCTAGTTCAGAGAATTGCTTACTTGTCACGTGTTGATGCAGGTCTTGGTAATTTTCCAAAGTATATTGTTCAATACCTGTAACCTTCTTTAAGTCGTTAAAATGCGTAGCACTTATCTTAAGGACAGTAGCATTGCTCGTTGCTTTCCAATGGATAAAACGAATAGCAATCGATTGTACATATTTTGCGATGAAAAATGCTCTCGAAGCACAATAGCTGTTAACTGCATTAATGCTATCGTTAAAATATATTTTGTATATTTGCTTGCTTGACGCAGGTTTTGGTTTGCCATTAAAAAGTTTTGTTATCTTTGCGTGTCGTGTATCGGGTTACATTGATTATATTCCTTTTTTACACTCGTACTCGTTTATTTCCCTTGTGATAATATGGTGTCTTACTAAACGCGTGTAGTAATATACTATTCTAATGCTCCTAAACCAATAAACACATATGTTGTACATTCTTGGGATAAATTATTACTTTGATCAAAGATCCAGCAGACAATATGAAAAAAATAACATCTGAAAACTAACTTAGAAAAAAATTAAACAGAAAGCGGGGAAATGTAGATTAAATAATACTTAATAGATCAAGATTTCCTTAAGATCGATAGTGTCTAGAATTCAACGACCTAAATCAGGATAGCCAGGGTTTGAAAAAGAGGGTATAACATAGGCAAGCCCTACAAAGTAAAGATCCTGCTCATTTGCTCAAACCATAAACAACCAAGAAGGGTACTGAAGTGGTGTCTCTGGATTTTGTACACCTATTTGGCAGTACGCATACGCGAAGTCCTTAAGCTAAACTAGATTCGTTTTTCTCACGTACCCCAGAAGTAACAGCTAACAGTGAAGAAGATAGAAGGTACATTCTTTATTTTGATAAATAATGCATAATGATGATCAGATGAAGATAAAATTCAGAAAAACTTATTAATACAAGTTAAATATACAACAACTAGACTATTCTATACATTCTTCACGCAACAGAACCTGCAATTATTAAAAGCAGTACTACAGCATATTTTCGTACATAAGTTTATTTCACTGTCACCTATAAAAATCCATAAGGTAATAAAGAGGAGAGAGTAATTTACATTTCACTCGCCACAAAATTAATATACTTTTTGCAATGAAAGCATCAAAATTGCCGTGGGGGCCTGCTGTCAAATTGAAGTATGCAGTTGCATGCCAATTTGTCAGGCTTCAGGTCACTTCCTTTAGGAAGTAGTTCCCGTTAAGGCAGCTAGGTGGCTTTGTCATCATGTCAGTGTAATACTGACAGATGGCATTGCCATCCTAAATTCTTACTTACATCATGCCATTGCTTTGGTATATAAGCAAAACCAGTTCTATGCCGTGCTGTCTACACTAGACCTAAACTGCACTGATGAGCTGTAATGACAGCGAAATAGCTTTATCTGCAATTGGTTGAGGTGTAGACAGCACAGCATAGACATGCATTTTAATGTATGTCGGTTTTTGCCCGCTAGTAAAAAGTGCCGTGGGGTCTGCTGTCAAATTGAAGTATGCAGTTGCATGCCAATTTGTCAGGCTACAGGTCACTTCCTCTAGGAAGTAGTACCCGTTAAGGCAGCTGGGTGGCATTGTCATCATGTCAGTGTAATGCTGACAGATGGCATTGCCATCCTAAATTCTTACTTACATTAAGGTATTGTTATAATATTAACACACCCCGAGTTTTGACTAAGGTGGTGGATTAACTTGGAACGATGTATATTAGGCATACTGCAATTGTTATCATCTAATGTGTAACATTTTAATTTGAAGCTTCGAACTCTTTACTAAAAATAGTCTTTGCTTTCAGGCAATCCAAAACTTAACGGTGCCGTAAACATACCCGTCAAAAATCGACCTAGAATTCCTACCCCCGACGTCACTAAGGAGGTACTGGACAAAGAAGGACGTCTCAGTTCTAACCTCACGAGTATCCACAGCCAAATTGCTTCAGGTGTAGCATTGATGCCTCATCAGCTCCAGTCCGGTTATCCAGGTTACCCAGGAGGCGATGTTCCCGTTGTACAAGTTGTGCTGTCACCGATACAAGAAATGGATGGTTCCGGTTCCGTCAACAATACGCTACATGCCGGACAACCCGGAACAGCTGCGCTGGCTCAAGCTGTTCTTTCTCCCGGATTAGGGCCGGTGCTTACAACACCGATGACAGTTTCTCAACTGACCAGTATGGGACTTGCATCCGTTACGAACAGTCCTTTACTCAACAAGCACATACAAGCGGAAACAAGGAGCCCTTCATTCGTCAGCGCTTTTCACCCGGATATCCAACATATCCACAAATCGGTAACGCTCACAGAAATGTCTCCAGAGGACGATGCAGACCGACACATCTCCAGTAGGAACAGCAACACCAGTAATGCCTCTGTTACTTCTGATGCTTCGAACATCTCTAAAGACACGAAGGAATCTCTTGCCTCGAACCATTCTAATACCACTGCTTCAGTGACATCAAAGGCGTCCTTCGATACTGGCGAAGGCAACGCTTTGAAACTTACATCAGTTCTTGTCCCAAATACGACGGAATTGATGAGCTTAACTGCTAACATGTCATCTCCGTCTTCTCTAGTGTCAATGGTTTCAGGCGAAGCTAGAAGTCGTAAAACTTCAGCTACATCACAAAGCAATACCCCACCCTCTGGTTCCCAAAAGAGGGGAGAGGTTTACGTTTAACGTTTATGAATGCGTAGATTCAGAAAAAATACAAAAGAACGTTAAATAAAAGAAAGATGGAATTTGTTTAAATGGTGCAGATATAGTTAATTTTACTATAACACTTTCTGGTGTAACGAATATCTGGTCTATCTCCGACATCTCAAAATATGTGAAGTTAGGGAAAACTAGAAAGTGGATAGCGTAAAGCAAGCTGTGATTGAATATAATTTTTGTTTATATCGGTAGTGAGTGATTAACAATCGTGGAATTATGTAATCGTGATGCATGATATTATAATGCAGTCAAGTTTTACGACTTTACCAGTACTTATACTACTTCCCAAATTTACGGCAATCATGGTGCAAGTTAGATAACTGTCCTCACTAATGTGCTATAATTATTGGGCATCTGAAAATTACTTCAAAACGAACCAAAGTTGTTTTGGTTTTTGCATTTTTTTGTTACTTGGGCAAACATAGGATCATTGTTGTGATATTCTAGATACTTATATAATGTATATTTAAATACCGAACTCATCGTACACACCTTTAAAGGGTGACGCTATGTGAAAGTATTATGTGATTTAGTTAAGGTGTCGTAATTTTATTAAAATCGTAGGACTATTATGTAAATATGCTTATTAAAATGGACAATATTTTAATGACTTTAATCCACAGTTCTATTTTAATGTATCATATAGATAATATAACTTAAGGGATATGCCATAGATGTATTATTTATGTGTAATTGTTTTATAAGTGATATTATAACTGAAGGCAAATAGGGATCTTAATACAAAATCAGATCATCAGTGTTAATACTTAATCATAAAACTATATTACTTTGAAGGCATTAATCAATAATAGCTACCCTTTTCTTTCTTCAATATATTTGTCCTTTTGGCACTGATGAGCTACTGTGTATTGCTTAATGTTTTAACAATAAAGTTATTTATATCATGGGAAATATACTTTTTAGCAGTTAATGCATGCTATTGATAGGTGAACAGTAATGAATTGCATTTTAGTGCTCCTTTGCGTGATGTAAGACTATTATAGTCCTTAACTATCAACAAACACAAATACTACAGCGTTTGAAGTGACAGCGAGATTAACTTAATTAGAGTAGTTAATTTTATTCATTGCAGAATTACAGTAATGTATATTTTTTTGGAGTGGGCTGTTGTAAAATTGTGAAGAAATGCGCTACAGCTTGCAACGAATGAGATTTAAACAAACATTTGATTTGGTTATAAGGAAAGTTATCGATTTTTTTACATATACATTCTGCTAAATGATTTGCTGCAATTAAGAAGAGTTACTAGCAAAGTAAAGTAAAGGAAATAATAGGTCCATAAGGGGTTCATTATGATTCTTCAGTGTTTAGCTCACAAACCATAATCTCCTCGCTATGGGGTCCCTAACTTTAGGTCACCACTCGACCTGGCGCCTTCTCTGTTTTCCTCGTCGTTATTTCATGCCCCACTTGCGTGGTTTCAAACCACGGTGATGATGTCGAACAGCCGAGCCATAAAAGAGAGTCTTTGCTTGCAATTTTGGTCATTGAACTGTGTTTGAATAAGTATATTTGGGATTTATAAAGATGAAACGTTTATGTCTATCATATGTCTCTAAGGACCTATGTCCTCAATATCTTCTCACCTTGGACAAACGAACTATAGAGAAGGTGGCCAAATGAGGACTGAACTAAGTTATTTGATTAACCGTGCAGGAGCAGTGTATCTACGAAAGAGCTAACGAAAATATTTATAAAATTATAGAAATTATTGTTTCCTTCTACCCACTGATATCAACATTGCACTTGGAGAAAAGCTTCAGATGGCTTCAAATAAGAGCTTGACGGCAATCAATGGTAGATTATGATCTAGGGCATGTTACTATCGATTACACCGGAGAAGCTTTCCGTGAGTAAAAAGAAGTGGACAAACACATTCTGCTCTGCTCAATCCATTTGGATTCAACCACTAGTTTCGTCCTCACTGAACCCCTTAAGCAGAGTACCCAATAAATTGAGTACAGTTGACTGCCGCTTTAATCACAACAAGCAAAACTACTTGTAGTAATAAAGAGAGCAAATGACCTTAGCGGGCAGGTTGCTATTGATAGCATAGCAGAAGTTTCGTTCTTACTAGGACTCCTCAGGCAGGAATACTGAATGTGTTGATAACAGCAGACTGCATAGGCAGTTATTAATATTATTATATTAATTTCATCTTGCCTACGGAATGCTTCTCTAAAGCAAACGACAGGAAACTGCATTAGGTTATAAGTAGCTACTAGAAGTGATCGTTTTACTTTGATTATAACTATAATAGGGTAGAGAGAAAAATATTTGTTGCTGGTTTTGTACTCGTATGTTTCTCACCGCAAATTTGTTTTTAATCATGAAAGATTATATAAAAATTAGCTTTCATATTCTAGGATATCTACAATTTCATTTGGATAGCGGAAATTTGGTTTACCGAATAATTTCAGGCATGTTGCAGCAACCTTAGTACCCCCCCTCGACTATAACTCTAATCCACACTAAGTATTAGTTTTTCTTTTAATKTAAAACGATAGGCACTTATTAAGGACATTATCGCTGCTGTAAAAGGTTCTGATCGGAATGACGTAAGACCTGTCTAATAGGTTGTGGCCAAACGGAACGTAATTATTGAAAGCGAATATGCCAGCACATGATTTATATGATTTTATTGAATTGATTTTAATTTTTTCTATTTATTACCTTATAAATTTAAAATTACGACGAGCAGGTACACCATAAGGCATTTAAAAAACACGAGTGTTGGTTAGAAGATTTGTCCTATCAAATCTGTTTAAGAATAAAATATTTCAACCCTAACGAATGTGACAAAATGACAAACAGTGAAAACTGCAAGTGTTATTATTAGTTTAAAACTGCAATATTTATGTTAACTCGTTAATGAGTAGTATAAATAGATCTTTGTAAGTTTGGTTGCTGCAGTATCAGGCGAAGGTATTTTTGAGTTATAACCCAAAGTAACAGATTTTACAGTTTCCAAGATACCATTTAGCATCTCTTCTCACGTTTCTTTAATTTTTATATTTTTGTTGAATTTATTTTTCATCAAGTAAGATGCAGAAATAAACTATCTTTTGCAAATACTGACATGTTAAGTGTTATGAAAATATCGAACCCAGCTTCCAAACAATTAGATAAAACTAAATAATCTTATTAAGTACTTATAGTGAGGAATTAGTACAAGAGGGAAAATACAATGTTTAAAAGATTCAGAATCTAGAACCTTCTGAAACATTTGCAGACCAACTTTCCTGAAAGAAACTTGGTTACGATTTCTCAAGTCGTTCTTATGTCGTTAAAGTAGTAAGCATTAGATTTAACGTAGCCCTAGAAAACAATAAAAAGTAAGTATTCCGAGGTTTGGAGATTAGCACCACAACGAATGATCTACGCATATAACTGCAATAAAAATAACAAATCTTCCACTTATTCTTTCAATAATTAGAAAATATCTGACCATTGCATTGACGAAAATGATTCCTAAATCACCAGTCACGTGTCAAGAAAAGAAATAATATTGACTATTTGAGTGATAGGAAACGGATTTGCCAAAATGATATTAAAAGCAGAGAAACACATTTCAGATATATTATACATGCTGGGTCTTGATATGGAACGAATAAAAATCGATTAAGGACTCTACAGTGATTTCTTACAAATTACAATAAAATATTTTTTAAATAACCGGAAAACGGCCAATTACAACTATTATTAAAGCTATTTCACATATAATTATTATATACCGTTGCATTTATAAAGAGATTGTTATTTGCATTAATGCGTTAATGCCCGAACGTTAGTGGTTCAGTATTCTGGGATTAGGCTGCTTTACATTACACGACAACGATATTTGATTGTTTCAAATTTTTTTCACAAATAATAATTAGTTCTACATAATGCTAGTTGAGGATATGCATCATACACTGCTTTTATCCACTGCTCACGAGTTTTTTTTCATTCAGTGTCAAGTGAAAAATAGTTTTATAAGTTGTTTGTTAAGTGCTACATAAAAGTTTGCACTTGTTTGGCGTGATTATTATTTATGCGTTCCTCAAATGTTAAGCTCAAAGGTAGTTTCCTTTCCATGCATGAAAATTATGGATATGCCTTCTCCGTATCAGTACTGACTACCGATATATATATATATATATATATATATATATATATATATATATATATATATATATATATATATATATATATATATATATTGTGTTAGCGTACCAAATGGCATCCGCCCTACCGCCCGGCACTTTGGCATCCACTTATATACACGCCGTATATCCCATGTATTTTGTTGTACTGACTACGGTCCTGTTGACGTCCGGTACAGTTAGCGCGCAAGGTTGCAGCCTTCTATACATATTATACAAAAAATGGTTAGATTGGCAGCCGTATATTACAAGTTGGCATCCTACGCGCTGTTGCCGTGTAATTTTCGTAATGCGCAAAACCCGCACTAACCATATTCCAAGCAGTTTAGAGTTTCGCAATAGTTGTGGCATATAATTATTTTCATTTGGATGCTTATTTATTGCACAGAAGTATGGTATTAATTTTTGAGTCCTGTTGCCTACGTTTAAACGTGCACAGTGTCATTTTAAAGACGGCGTATCCTAAAAACGCCTGGAAGGGAAATGACCAGCGGATATTCGATAAAAATAGTTTAGATTTGCATTGTCTATCGCAAAGGGACGCAATCGCTAAAGTAAATTAAAAAGAATGCAATGTAATTAAAGGTTAAAGTATTAAGGTGGGTTAAAAACCCACTGGCTAAAATGTATGCACTATTTAACACAAATTTTGTCTGAAAGATTTTATCTACTAAGATAAAGCTCCTAATATCTTTTAAACTATTGAAACTAGGTTTACCCAACTTATTATGTCTAAAACAGAATGTTACTCAACAATTTAGTTCGTAATCATTTCACTTAGAAAAAATTCAAATAGCAGGATATGTAAATGGGAATAAATTGTACACAGATTTGATGAATATCGTTATTTTCTATCGAAAACAATATTATACAGAAAAAAACAAAACAGAGAATATATTTTCACCCTAGGATAATGGTTCTTGATATCTTTCACATTACGAAATCGATACTCTTGAAACAAGTTCCAAATCTGATGGGTAGGTGCTGGTAGCTTATATGAGAATGAGAATTATTTTTGCATACCTTTTATGGGAAAGTTGGTATATTATTTTTTTTGCACATAAAACGACTTATATGCTATTCTTGTATCAAAAAACAACATGCTATCCACAGATAAGAATGTAAATACTAGTGCTTGTGTGCATCTTTTTTTGGAACCTTATTTACATTAAAACATGTATATTGATCATGAGATAGAAAGACGAGATATAGGGGCATTTAATATAAGTTTTTAATGTGCTCTGATAAAGTTTATAACAAGGAACAAGTGGTAGATGCATTATTTTTTTTTAATTAAATACTGCTTTTCAGTTTCAATATAAATCAGATTTCCTACTTTCTTTGTGGCTGAAGAAGTCAGCTATACTTTTTGGTTCTCTATACCCTAAGAAAAATCATATTTATTGGAGCTAACAATTCTTGATTTTGTTGGTTTATATTAAAACACCTCTCCCTTCTCGCCATCTTGCCGTAAAAATAAAAGATAAAATTTGATTCGATTGCACATTACTTACAATTATGTTACATTTAGGTTATTCGAATGAAAGCGATGTTTATTAATTACAAAATTGAAATTGAAAAACATCATCCTTATCCTCTACATCACAATAATTGGATTTTCTTCTGGATCAGGCAAGTTTTCTCAAACCACTTCCAAGTTATTAAATATTAAATATACAGCAATAGCTCAAATTCATATATGTTTTAGAGGCACTAATCACCACTAAGTTCAACCTCGTCTAAGCATTCACAATCCCTTTTTAATCGTTCTAGTCCTAAATATAAAAAGTAACGTTGACGCAATTACCCCTGATTTGTGTGCAGAGTGCCGAAGCAGTTTGTTAAGCAGAACGTATATATTTTTTCTTCCAACAGCAAAAAATTGGTTTAAAAATAGATAAGCAATTAAGAAATAAATATATATATTAGACGCCAATCACGAATTTTATTATTTCTAGGATGGCATATATAACTTGTTGTACCACAAGTCTTTGTAATTGAAACGTAAATACACCTATAAACAGCGAAATAATAACATCAGCCATTATTTATAACAATGGAAAGAAGCGGTTATAATAGAATTGTGGGCATGTTTTGCCGACTTGCATGCCGTTTGCCGTAACGGATATTTAAATTCGGACTATCAACCAGTTTATGACAGGGACCGCAATGAGCCTATAAGCTCATATAGTGCTCATGTTGACAAATGGTGAATCAATTAGGTAGCTCGGAAAGAAACTGTCTCGCTCGATTTATCAGGTAATTCTAAAGATCGTTTCGACCTCAAACGATCATTATCAAAGAGATAACAGCGTTATACTAAACTCAGATGTGCAAAATTTTGCTTACGTTGCATATTTACAGGGGTTGTAAAGTAGCGTTGTAAAATCCTCTGCCCTGGATTATGAGGGCCGACTTCCTAGTTTCGGCAAAGTCAAAGGCGTACTGGACGTGGGAATTTCTATTTGCGTATTTGCCAGTTGTGTTTTCTGATGCTGACCTTTTTTATTTCTAAAAGATCTAAAAGGTTTTGTTTTTTACTTTTCCTTTCGGAACAAAAGATTTTGATGTCGTTTTCGGCAAAACCTGTTTTGCTTTTGTTTGAATATTTCGACCAAGATTAGAGACAATAGCGAACCCATTCAACGTAAAATAACTTTGATATACGCAGATTTCCACAATATCCAATAGTTCAGTTTTCTGTTTGATAGGTGGCAGTTTTCTATTGAATTTTTAATAGTACACATAGAGGTATAGAAGTGAAAAGATTAGACAGATCTGAAGACACAAGAATAACATTATTTGGTACTGATAATTCTTTTACTTTTTTCGCGAAACCTATTATGGAATTCTTTAAGCTGAATTTAGATTGGCATTCAATTGAACCTGTTAAAACATTTTTGGTAAATTTGCGTAATGGATCATTAATGTAAAAAACGACCGGTCTGAGAGTTGAATCTTTGGGAGTCCATATAGAATTGGTATACAGGGGTTCATCATTCTTAATTTGTACTTTTTTTCGTTTAATATCAAGTGTTACAAAGATTTTAAAATGCTAGTGACATCTTTTTGGATGTAGCCTGTGAGATCTGAATCAAACTTAGAAAAGCTTTTTGTATTCAACAAATCATTCAGTTTAGTTCGTATTCCTTTGTTTTTAATAAATAGTGAATTATCTGTACATTTTTGTTTTATGCTTTTTTTCGATTTCTACATTTGATCCTTTATACGAATAACAACTTTGCATTCATTTGATATCGTATCTGCATCTGCGTACTTTTCATCTTTCGTATCTTCAGTTGACTTAGTCTAACGCTAATTCTGATTTCAAATTCTTTTTTAGACACTGGTAAAGTTGAGTTACATTTTAGACCTTCATTTAATTATTTTTGTTTTGCCTGTGTAAATTTGCATTCGTAAGGTTGACTAAACGATTATTGAATTTAAATTTGCACTGGGGATTAACCGAGTTGATTTTAATTCTATTTTCTATTTGCTGAGCAAATTAGCATTTGAACATCGCTATAGATGTCGTTAGTTATCTCATAAAAATTATGTTAAGCAGTTTTTATGTAATTATGTATCAATTAATTTTAAATGTTCACACGGATTTTGCTGACGTGTGTGCCACTTTCTGATTTCCAAATCGATCCAAATGGTTGTTGCTCGCTGTATGGCCCTTCTTTTACAAGTTATTGTTACACTTAATATGCATATAGCCTACTGTAAAACCATAAAACTTGTACTGCTTATTAAACCAAATAGGATTAGATCACATTTAGTTTAAGTAAAGTATCTTTGAAGAGAAATACCAATTTACCCCACTGGCGGTTAGACTACAAAGAATGCCATACAATGCTAATATAAATGATAAATAACATATTTTCGCCCCAGCAAATTATTTAAAGGTGTTAGTGTTTGCGTTAAAAATATAATAAATATATAATATAAAAAAATATAATAATCATTATACTTACATAAAAACGACATTTCGAAAGGGAAGGTAAAAAAATAAACCTTTTGGAGCTTTTGAAAATAAAGCAGTCTGTATCAGAAAAAACATTTGGCAAATAAGGAAATAAAAATTCCCATGTCCACCACACCTTTGATCTTGCCGAAACTAGGAAGTCGGCCCTCAAAATGCAGGCCAGAGAATTTTACAACGCTACTTTACAACCCTTGTAAAATAGGGGACGTAAACAAAATTCTGCACATCTGAGTTTAGTATAACGTTGTTATCTATTTGGTAATGTCCGTTTGAGGTCGAAGCGATCGTCAGAGTTATCTGATAAATCGAATGAAGTAAAGCACATACATTTAATAGGCTTCAATCAGTTTTCAAGCTACCTAAATAGTTACGAGATAACTGCACAACAACACCTTGTAATGCTTTCCGTCCTAACATCGGAAAAAATGTGCCCTTAAATTTAAATTTTCCTACAACAATCGCCAGTATCTCATTCATTACTAGCACTTGTATTTGGACAAACGTAAAATTGCTCTTTCAGTGTTCCAACACAGACGCCAAAGAACTATTTTTACGTGCGTCTCATTGAAAGTAATGCGCCTTTGGTGCATAAAACCGAAAACTAACTTCTAAACCAGCGTTATGAAATGCTCACTCTATGTAGAACAGAATCATTAGGAAATTACTGTAAGCACTGAGCGCGTTTAATTTTGCGCTAAACGAAAAGCTTTAGATGGTGCACACGTTGAGACTTTCTAACTACTTAGATTAGAAACGAATTGAAGGTTTTACATGTAGTTTGCTTTCAGTTTAACTATTCCGCGAGTCTTCAAATTTCACCGCTACTTACTTAATAACGATGACTTAACGAATACCTATTAAGTCCACAGAAGCTCTGCTTATAATCATTTTACTAAGTTATTGTTTGTCGGTCATTTATTATTACATACAGTAGTAATTTCACAATGATTTATGCAGTGTAGTTACGCTGTTTCCACCAAATAATTCGAATGCACAGTTTTCTCATTTCAGTACTACTATACTATAGTATCAAACTAGCAAATATTTTAGTGTAATACGTGAGCATGATGTAATGTAAAAATGGCGTTCAATTCCCTTTAATTGTTCTTAAATAGCAATTTTTTCGTTTATTTTAAACAATTTTATATTAAAAAATGTTTGGATTTCAAGTTAATGCTTCGATACTTTAATTATAAAAATAAAATTATTACCCGAGACGAATAAGTGTATTCGATATGATTGCCCTTTTTTGCAAATGCCTAAAATACTGAGATCCTGTCTAAATCATCTCATAATTTTTTAACCTTTCTTCTATATAATAATGTATTTACTAAGTGATTTCGCTGTGGAAAATGAAAGCTGCAAGAGAATTCATATGCCCTCTCAAAACAACTACTGATAATATGAATCTTTGTTTTTGGGCAGCTTTTGTTTTAAACACGCTTATGCAGATGTTCTATCTGGCTGCGTATGCTTTGCGCTTTTTGATGAACTCCTATCCTATTTATGCATTACTGTTTCAGCCTCGTTTCGTGAGAAATTAAGCGCCAATTTTTTAAAATAAACTGTAGTAAAAGGCTATCGCATCATAAAAAAAACATAGCACCGAAAACACTATAAACATGTGCTACGACAAAGGCCTGCTTATTCTTTTTAATACTTCTTATACATTTTCAATCAATATTTATACAAAAATGCTTAACGCGACCCATAAAAGAGCATAAATCTCGCTAACTTTCCAAAATACAACGTAACCAGCAAGTACGCATAATTGCCAGATTTCCTGGATGCCATTCTGAGTGCAGTCTCGACCGGTCATGTATATACCGAATGCGATGGTCGCGCCAACTACAGAAGACTGCGCTGAACTAGGCAATATACAAAGAGTCGGGGTTGGTGCAAAATAACGTCCGGCTAAATTTCGCTTCATTGGATGGAGAACACCCCATAGTAGCCGACTTTAAAATATTTCATGTGAGTCAAGGTGGCATCCGTATATCGGATGCCACCTTACCACGGACGCCAACTTTACCGCGATTTTAACATGGGAGGATGCCAACTTGTGCGCGAAATATATATATATATATATATATATATATATATATATATATATATATATATATATCGCGTATTCTTACAGAGTTCTGTTTTACCGCTAAAGCTTACTGGACATAACCTATTAGCACCGCTAGACGGCACTTAGTAAGGTAGTACATCAAAAAACGCACACCAAAATTGAGAGGAAAGACGTGTTTACGTCAACAGAAAATTTCGGAGTTATGGAAGATACAGATTACATCAAATCCTCAAACTCTTTACATTTATTAAAAGCACCTTGCTTTATTACTCGAACTGTTGTGGTAGCGTTGCAATAAGAAACCAGGTGTGCAACAAATGACGTCACGCCGACGACGGATCACTTAGGGAGACACTTATGGATTTGGTAATCATCATACTATCTTCATACGAAACTCGGAAATTTTCATCTGGAGGAAGCAATATTTTGTTGTAATAAAACTTGTGTATATTTGGGTATGAACGTTACTCTTGAGCATGAGAAATGTCTTTGTTCCGCGATGTTTTCTATTCATTGGACGTCTCGTTTTTGTGAGTCTAATTTAAAAACGGTTTATCGAGACAGACAGGAAGGTTCCTCTTTTCTAGAAGGTGAATAGAGCTGACGAGGTGTAGCGTGAAATTTTCTAGTAAATATCTTCACAACCCAACAGGGGCTAAAACTACCCTCATCATCATTTTCGGATAGTCGATAGGTTGTGCTAGAGTAATACTTTCGAATTTTACCTATGACTTAGGGAGCTGCCTGCGCCTATTCCAGACCACGAGCTTGATACAAAGATTGTTGAACTCTATTTTCGATCTTTCTTGCAAGCCGCAAGAGTTCGATCATCCAGCGTGATATACTCATGAGGGTAACTTGTCGATTTATCGGTTCTTGAGGACTAGATGATTGATTCTGAACTTGAAAACCTCTCCAGGACGTGATCAATGTTAGTGCAATCGTTTTTCGATACGCGAACTGCATCTTGATAATCTAGTTTGTAAAAAACAATATGAATGTTATCTTGACAACTTGTCATCTGAATTATAAAATAGTAATAAAATACTTCTACATAAATACTGTCCTTAACTTTCAACGCCACGGACCTTCTATCTCCATCATCAGGTTATGGGCCCAGATCTCGGGAATTAAGTAGTTGAGCAAAGGAAAGGTAGATTGTGTATAATTGGTATTTTTGGAACTCTGCTGGCGGAATTATAATGGCTTTGTCTAACGCAGTAAGAGTAGAATTACTAAACAAGGAAAATTACGATACTTGGAAGATTCAGATGGAAGCACTGTTAGTGAAGAACGATACATGGTCATATGTAAGTGGACAAGAAAGCAAACCCAATGTGATTGCCGGAAATGAGTCGTTTTACATAAATGCTGAGGAATGGAAAATTGCAGATAGGAAAGCCAAATCAGATTTAATTTTATCCATCAGCCCGTCTGAACTGAAACAAATAAAAGGTTGCGATACTTTGCGTGAGGTTTGGTTAAAGCTAGAATCGATATATCAATTAAGGGACCAGCCAGAAAAGCCAGTTTGTTAAAGCAACTAACACTATACCGTATGGAAGAAAATGAAGACATAAATCCCGATTTACTTACTGTGATKCTCCTGTACAGTTTGCCATCAAGTTTTGAAAACTTTCGCTGTGCAATTGAGTCACGGGATGAATTGCCTACTCCAGAAATTTTGAGAGTGAAAATCGTGGAAGAAAATGACGCGCGGAAAAGTGACACGCGGTACATGGAATCAAATTCTAATGCGATGCTCGCGAAGAAAAATAATAATAAATGGTGGAATGCAAACAAACAGAAATTTGGTGGAGACGTACAGAAAGAGGAATTCATTTTCAAATGTCATCGTTGTCGAAAAGTTGGACACAAGGCTGCAAACTGKCCCAAATCTAAGAGGACCAAAGTTAACTGGAATAAGTTCGAAGATAACTGCAGCTTGTACGGAGTTACAGAAAATGTATCCAAACAAGAAGCGCTTGGTGTTAACAATGCGAATTGTAATAGCTTGAATTGGTGTCTGGACAGCGGTTGCACGTCACATTTATGCAAAAGTGCGGAGGATCTTGTAAAGTTAACTGAAGCTAAACCTGGAATACTAAATCTCGCAAGCAACTCAACAACGCAGATAAAGGCACGTGGAATTGCTTCGTTCACAACCAAAATTGGGAAAATAACGAGACATGTTAAATTAGAAGACGTATTACACGTTCCTGATCTTAGAATAAATCTTCTATCAGTGGGTAAGATTACTGATAAAGGATATAAGGTCGTTTTTAGGAAAGAGTCTGCTGAAGTTGTTGACAGAAGCGGAAATCAGATACTGAAAGCTGTTCGCCATAATGAATTGTACTACTTGGATGAAGGAAAACAAGAATGCAAATTTACCACGAAGGAAAAACCCAAATACAATGCGGTTATGGTATGGCATCGAAAAATGGGACATCTAAACGTTAGGGATCTCCTGGAATGCCACCGTAATGGGAATGTGAAGGGAATGGACGTGGACTCATCGATTGATGATTTTAATTGTGACATTTGTATCCAAGGAAAGATGACTAGAACTCCGTTTATACCCAAAACTAAGAGGAATACTGAATTGTTAGAAATCATTCATTCAGACGTGTGTGGTCCCATGAAGGTCGAATCAAATGGAAAGGCGAAATATTTCGTAACATTTATCGACGATTGCTCCCGCTGGTGTGAAATTCGGCTTCTGAGGAAGAAAGACGAAGTGTTCAATGCATTCAAAAGTTTTAAGGCGCTTGTCGAAAATCAAACTAGGAAAAGGATCAAATATCTACAGTCAGACAACGGCGCCGAATATAAAAACAAAATGTTTGATGAATTCTTGAAAGAAAATGGTATTGGACGAAGGCTAACTGTCACGTACACTCCACAACAAAATGGAATTGCAGAAAGAAAAAATAGAACGTTAGTGGAAACGGCAAGATGTCTACTAATCCAGTCTGGTTTGTCACCATCGTTTTGGGGCGAAGCAATCAATACTGCGAATTATATTAGGAATAGGTGTCCTTCAAAGGCTATTGGAGGGAAAACTCCTTTCGAGAAATGGACTGGGTCAATTCCAATCGTAAATGATTTTAAAGAATTTGGATCTGAAGTACATTCCTTGAACCGGGAACCTGGGAAGGATAAGTTCAAGTCGAGGTCCAAGAAAGGGATTTTTGTGGGATATTCTGAACAGTCGAAAGCATACAGAGTTTGGATTACAGAAGAAAAAAGGATCGAAATAGTAAGAGACGTAAAATTCATGGAAAGATCCGAAATAAGCTCGAAAAAACATGAAGATTTTGCGGAAGATGATACGGATGTTTCAGACCGAAAATATGTGGATTTTTCTGTTAATTGGAAACGAACTGGAAGTAAGACTAATGAAGACGATTCGCATAGTGAAAGTATCGGAAGAAATAATGTAGTAGAAGAGAGTATAGAGGGCGAAGAAATTCTTAATGAAGTTGTTCCTAATGAGGATGAAGAATCTACTCGTCAAGAATTGGACTCGGTTTTGGAACATTCAAAACAAAGAAGTTCAAGAAGAAGTCCAGGAAGATCTGGAAAGATAATTACTGGTTGCAGGGGAAAACCGGCCAAGAAATACAACATTATAAGCGATGTTAACAAAACAGGCGCATATGAGGATGCAGAATATGCATGCAACGCTGAAGTATGAATGGCTTCAAGCATTAGCATCAGAACTTAAGTCTATCATCAAGAATGATACGTGGATGATTGTCAACCGTCCTGAAGATTGGCAAGTAATTGGAAGTCGATTGGTACTGAGGAATAAGTATGATCAACACGGAAATTTGGAAAGAAGAAAAGCTCGAATCGTTGCAAGAGGATTCTCTCAGCGCCCGGGAATCGATTTTGATGAGACATTTGCATCGGTGGCGCGTATTAGCTCAATACGATTGATAACAGCTCTAGCAGTTCAACATGGGATGATAATAAATCAAATTGATGTTACCACAGCATATTTAAATGGAGAACTGGAAGAGGAAATTTTTATGGAAGTCCCGAAGCTTACAGAAGAAACATTGAAACTGATTATCAATACGGAAGGAAGAGGCGGAAAAATTGGCATAAAGGCAACAGCGATGTTAAAAGACCTAAAAGACGGTAACAAAGTGTGTCTTTTAAAGAAGGCGCTGTACGGTTTACGTCAGGCTGGACGTCGTTGGCATGTGAAATTGAGCGAAGAGCTAAAAAGTTTTGGTTTAGTGCAATCTACGGCTGATCCTTGCGTGTTCTATCAGGATCAAGGGGGAGATGGCATGTGGATTGCGGTTTACGTGGACGATATCCTGATTGTGTCTAAAAATCAGGAAGCCATCATAAATTTGACAGAATTTCTGTCAAAGAAATTTGAAATTAAGAAGTTGGGGGATGTGAAGTACTGCCTCGGAATAGAATTTTCACGTGACGAAAATGGCATTGTAATGAACCAGAGGGGCTATATTAATGACATTCTCGATCGCTTCGGAATGTTGGACTCCAGGACGATATCTACACCACTGGAACTTGGTACGAAACTTAGAAAGAACGAGAAATGGTGCGAGGAAGAAGCTCACCGAGTACCGTAGAGAGAATTGATAGGTGCTTTAATGTATTTGGCAGTCTGTACCAGACCTGATATTGCTTATGTGGTCAGTAATCTAAGTCAGTACAACTCGTGTTATGACGAAAGTCATTGGATTGCTGCAAAAAGAGTTTTAAAATATCTGAAGGGTACTGCCAACGTTGGACTGCATTTCAAGAAGAATCTGGAACCAGTTAAAGGTTATGTTGATGCCGACTGGGCGAATTGCCAAAACGACAGAAGGTCATACACCGGATACGCGTTTATCCTAGGTGGAAGTCCCATTTCTTGGGAGTCCAGAAAGCAACGTACGGTTGCTCTTTCGTCAACAGAAGCAGAATACATGGCATTATCAGAAGCAGCTAAGGAAGCCATGTACCTCGCAAGATTTCTTAGAGAAATAGGATTTGTTGAACTAGCCAATGTAAATTTATTCTGTGATAATAATGGGGCTAGAAAATTAGCTGAAAATCCAGTGTACCACAATAGAACGAAGCACATAGATGTGAGGCATCATTTCGTGCGAGAAGTTTTACAGTGTGGGTATTTGCAGGTCAATTATATTTCTACAGAAGAGATGGCTGCCGACATACTCACAAAGGGATTATCAAAAGTTAAACATGCAAAATGCCTGGAACTCTTAGGCCTTGGAAATGTTGGTTAAGAAATAGACTGTTCGCTAATCGAGGGGAAGTGTTAGTGCAATCGTTTTTCGATACGCGAACTGCATCTTGATAATCTAGTTTGTAAAAAACAATATGAATGTTATCTTGACAACTTGTCATCTGAATTATAAAATAGTAATGAAATACTTCTACATAAATACTGTCCTTAACTTTCAACGCCACGGACCTTCTATCTCCATCAATCAAGGTACTAAACTGGTAGAGGTGCGAGCTAAACCTTCCGTCTAAAGAGAGTAGCGCCAGGTCAGGCGCTTCACTGAAAGATTACTTAATAGAATAATCCTAGTATCCACGATATATCTTCTACAAGGTCAGATTAAATTTATCCGCATATCTTCTTTTGTGCCATTCTACTATGGTTCTTAGCTGATTAGAAATAAAGCAACTTTGAGAATATTTGGTGTTTTTGCTATAAAAAGATGGGTGTTCCTTTTGATCAATTCGTGGTATTCTTAGAGGTTAGAGGTCAAAATTGGATTACTTATACCTGTGAACTCTCTCAGAAAAATCATATTGTGGAATTGTAAATATTGCATCTCCATAGAATTAAGGTAAAATATGGATTATTTGTCGTGAATTATATCTCATAGATTTTGTTCATTTGTACATCTGATCACGTTACGTCGCTCCTGAACACGGTTGCTTTAGTATAGTATTTGTTTTTATTTCTTTTTTGTCTAGAATTTGTAAAACCTTTTATAATTGCCTTTATGAATTTATTAATATTTCTGTATAGTTGATTATTATTCCTGTATCTGCTAGTAGGTTAGGCCTCTTTATTTTTTAGGGATTAAAAATACTACCTGCAGCCCAAATCAAATAATCATAAATATATTATCTCGATCCCAACCTTCTCCACTTAGTAGCCGTGAGCAACCTAAGCAGTATCTCTCTCTAGAAAAAGATTAGAAGCATCTTTGCTCTACGTAGAATTAACACGTAATAATTTGTAGCACATACTTACAAATATTTACGTCCTTGCATTATAATCGTAAAACCGTTACGTTTTATCCCATTGGAAATGCAATAGCTACTGAATTTGCAGTTACACAGATAACAAAAACATTAAATCCAAAGGTAATAAAATCGAGTCGATACAGCTTCACTCAGTTATATGCAAATATCAAAATGGTCACGCAAAATTTAATGCAACCGAGCCGTCGCTACTATAAATTTAATTAATTCCGGACCTCGAAATCGGAGATGGCGAAAAAAATAAAAGATATTTGGGGTAAATGAACCCGTGAAAACGTGTCGCAACGGCCTCTTGGCAGCTTGCCCTGCATGCGATAAAGTTTATTGTCCTGTAGGTCCCAACCTTTATCGTTGAAACCTTATCAGTTTTCGAGATGGACATCCCTGCTGACAGTCGGTTTTTTAGCAAGTCAGCTTCGTTAACCACTATCAAAAGGTGCATGAAAGGCTTAAGCCGAAAAGAGAACAATTTAATAAGAATTAAAAGTACGCAGGCAATTGCAGCGATATGGACCCTATAAGAGAGTCGATTGCTCTCTCATCGTTTTAAAGCAACTGTTCTTTTACATACGCTGAAAGTAAAAAGCAATTCAACATCAAATAGATGTGGTTTAATCCATCATCAAATATGCACGTTCTTTCATGTTAGGAAGAAAAGAAGCCAATAACTGCTTTACCTCAAACTTCACTATATGTCACCTGTTCTATAGCGTTTCTATAAATGATTCATGCAACGCGGCGTAGATTTCTGAATTCTTTGTGCCGCCTTTTTGTAGCTCATGCCAAGCTAGAATAAGCACGGCGATAGTAGTGACCAAGTTACAGGCACGAAATTTATGGCTTTATAAAAATATTCCAACAACTTACTGTTCCATTTTTCTGCCAGATGTAATAAATTGCAATAATTTGGTATCGTAGGCCCGTGGTAACCTTTACAGTGTCTACACCCTTGCACTGTGGAAGCTTTGTGTAGTGCTGCTAACGTTACTACCACTCAGTTTGTGAATTTTACCGTTGCGGCAGGCCAAAAACATCTTTTAGTCAGTCATAGTACAATTATTTAACAGGCTTACTGTAGTTACAACCTCACAAATACGATACATAACCTAATAGTTATACGAAACCGTGTCACCCCACAGCTCCTAAATGTGAGATTTTTGCAACCATAAAGTTGATTTTCCTACAAAACACTACAGAGTAGGTTAAAAATACCCACGCCCACGCGTTTTCTCATATTAGAATATATCAAATAATTAAAAAATCGACGGATGACAAGTATACGTCAAAGCAATAGTTTTGTTCACTTTCCTGAGAGACAGCAAATTAATTTAATCCATAAGCGCCCTGGATGCATGAATAATTTATAGAAACCCTGTACCTTGATTTCCTAATTAGTTAATTAAGTGTTTTCAAGTACTCTAAACTACACCCTCGACAGTTTAAAGAAGATTACTATTTGGGACGGAGACATCTTTACCAGGCCAGGAGCATTCAGACTGACTAAGAATGGTACCTAAGACTGCTTGCGATAATTAGCAGCAAGTTCGAGATATCATAGCTACAGCAAAATAACATGTAACTATAGTTGCTTGGCACAGGTCTTCTGCAGTGTTGAGAAAAGATTGGCCTGAACTGTTATCAATTGATTCTGTAGATGAAGCTTGTGAACGTTTCTACCATGACTTATATGAACTATTTGACTGTTTTGTGCCGAAAAAAGTAGGTAGTTCGTTATTCTGCTTATCCAAAATGGTTTACTTCTACAATAATCAATAATATCAAACTAAAGAACCGAGTATGGAAAAAATACAAAAGAACAAAATACCAGTACTACCTTGACACAACCAATTACTACCGGAAAATAATTAAGAGAGACATTACGTGCGCGTATAGAAATTTTATCAAGTCCGCTGAAAGCAACATATGCGGAAACTCGTCGCATTTTTGGACATACATTAATATGTATGGGATCCGTATTATGTTGTTCATATCAGAGCAATTGAACGTGTGCAACGTAGATTTTGAAAATATTTACATATTATGGAACACAAAATTTATCCAGCGAGAGACTATCCGCAGTGTGAATTGCTTGCGGAATTTGGACTTGAATTGCTTCAATCTAGAAGACAACTATTCTGTGTTACATTTTTATTTAAATTAGCACATGAACGTGTATGGTGTTCCCAACTATTAGAGCAATCAAGATTTCGTGTACCCAGAGTAAGCGCACGTAATTCCAAAATGCTTGAATTATACCTATCCCGTACTAACCAGCACTTTCATTCACCGATAAATAATATGAGCATACGATACAATGAGATATGTAATGAATAATGATATTGATATATTTATTGAATGCAGTATTGCGTCTCTTGTTAAGAGTTGTTCCGTTGTATTAGCAAGTAGATTGTAATATTTATTTTGCTGTACTTTTGAGTTAATAGTTATAGTTCTTTTTCTTTACATTAATCTTAATTTAATTTATTGTTTTCAGGCATAATATGTAACAGATTAATTAATTATCCTTGTGGACCACTATGGTCTGTTGGGTCAATAAATTATTATTATTATTATTATTATTATTGTTAATATACCGTACATTTGATTACTGCGACTGATTTCTCTGCACAAAGCTCGTGCCAAGCCACATAGAATTGTAATGTAAAGTAAAACTATGTGTTTCAGTGTTAAGACAAAATTCTGTTTAGGCTTGCGTGAAGAACGTAGACTATACATACGGTTTTGCAGTGGTATGGAGCGCTATTATAACGGGTGTTCATAAAAATATACTCTAGCGTACTGTGTAATTGTTTTGAATGTCTTTTATTAGTTCATATAGACTGAAACTGTCAAAACTGGCCTAACAGATGCCAAACCAAACTAAAATCTAACCAATGCTACCAGGACTTTTTGGAGTCTCCAATGCAAATCACCCTAATCCCAACTTGTTAAGACATTATGGCTAATAGAAGTTTTTGGATCCCGGTGGAGTATTTCTTGTGCAACATGAATAACTTATTCTGTTCTTTTTCTTGGTGCTGCGCTTTCCTGTTTACCCAAACAACTTGAAATTTCAATAAACAAGCTCACATCTATAGGAAGGATGCTCGTAGACTTTTGCTAAGTAAAAATATGCTTAGAAAAAAGTCTACAACTACTTCAAGCTGGAATGATGGAGAAAACAGAAGTCTAGCTGAAAATCAACAATCGTGAGTTTATGAACGTTAATTTTTACATAAACTTGTTTATATTTGTTATTCATGTATCTATATTATATTATATATTATAATATATTTAGATTGTCTATATAAGACATAACAATTTAAGTACAAAAATATATCCAAGTGATGCAATATATCATTTGTCACGAACTATTTCAGACCAATTGCATTAATGAGAGCTTCTGCCTTGCTAATGTATTGCTGCATAGCAGAGTCCTTTGGGATTCCTTTTTTTGAACTCCAGCTGTTCCATTTGGCCCGACCCTTCATGTCTAGAACTCCAGGTTGACCTAAACAAGAAACGCGTGTAGAATATATTCATTCTCGTATTTAAATATTCAAATACTTGTGTTTACGTCTCCTACTGTTCCTTGTTTATATAGTGCGTAGATTTCTAATAAATCCTCATTCGATGGAGAAGATTTGAGGTTTTTAATATCCTCAGCAGCTTTACTGAATTTCTGAAATAAAGACAGAAATAGGTTAATTTTACAAAAAGAAAAACAACGGATGTGCTTTATATATGCTTAAAATTTTTTATGCTTGCCTTTAGGTTACCAAATTTAGACTTGTATTTGGTTTTTCATAAATGTGTACTTAATTTGTTAGCTGTTAATGAGCTCGTTCCAGGGTTAAACCTTTTTATGCCAAATAGTAGTAGCAAATGCCTGAAAAATAGATCTTCAAATGGTAAGTCCGGTACCTAGTTAGACCAGTGCCATAAATGGACCAGGGGTCTATTTGCAAAAAATGTCCTTAGTGCAATGGAAGCTGTGGCAAAGGATACAATGAGCGTTAATAATGCAACTAGTGAGTTTGAGGTTCAAAAACTGCATTGAAACGTATACGGTTTGATAATAGCATTAAAACTAGTAGCACAGGACTCATCTGACTGGCGGCTGAGATGAGAGAGATGAGAAAGAGAATCAGTAGGGGTGTGGTTGCGTGAGGATTTACAGGATATGTAAATAAATGCTTTTGTTTATTAAATAGATTATTTATAATAAAAACTTGTGCAATAAGACGAATTTTCACTGCTCCATCTCTCCCAAACCATAGGGGTCCGCCTAACCCAAGATCTACTACTACTATACTAGTACAAATAAAAGTCCCTGGTTCTCTAAATTTATAACAAAGTAGACCGGTAGAAATACCCAAAAAAACGATTCCAAATGTCTTCAAACATTTTTTCGGATTAATTTTGTAATCAAGGCAATAACTCTTAATTCTGCTAAGCTCTTGGAGGTCCGCAAATTCTTTTAAAATATGAATTTGGATAATTTATTGTTTTTTTCTGTAGAAAATTGCAAACATTTAGTAATTCTGAGAAAAATTAAGAATCTATATTTTTTAAGAATATTAACTTTGCAAACTGTTAAAATATTTTATTATTGCATAATTCGCTAAAATATTTATTGTTTGCACACAGTTTTTACCTAAAAATATGCGGAAACACTTATTTTAATTTGCAAACCGCTAAATTGTACAGAATATGTGTATATACGTAAATAAATTTTATTTAATTGGTTTATGGGGTGATATTCCCACAAAAAATTCAAAGGTTATAAATACAAGTAGCATATATTCAGAACACCCTATATATCATATTTTCAAATTTGCTAACTTCTTTGAAATTGGGATCATTTCGTACAAGTTTTTTCTGGCAGTTTAAAAAAACTTCTGATAATTTAACATTATGGCTTGTTTTGCTAAACAGGGATATTCATAATGATTTTTAACATTTTCCACTGTTATCGATTGACAATCCCCAAAAATTTAGCTTACATGAAAACATAAAAGTTTGAATTTCATAAATTTCTTATGCAAAGTAACATAAATGCATGCTAAAATATATTTTTTTTATATTTCACGTTTGCTACGACGATTTTGCCACACTATTTTATCAACAAACGTTAAATGCAACTTTGTAACAGGGTTTTTGCAAACTTTTTATACGATACAGTTACCAGCTTTAATCTGCATTCTTTAAATATTACGTTAAATGTCATCACTTATCAGTTTATCCAAAAAATGTAGGAACATTTATTAATAAAACTTAAAATTTGAAACGTAATAAAAATATAACAATAACCTCAAATAAAAATAAAATTGTATCTCACGTGTTAGGATCATGAAATATCTGATAATATTATATGAAGCGCTGCCAACATCCATTATTTAATATAATACTTATTTGACATAAATCAGATTAAAATATAACAATAAATAAAGCTCAATAGAAAAAATAATATAACAAGCTACAGAGCTCATTGTGCGTTGCAAACCTCGCCAATGTGAGGCTTGTGTCACAAACTACTCGTATCCCAATAAGTGTATTTGCAACACTTGTTTTTTAAAATACTATCATAGCTTATATATAAATTTTCAAACGTGACATTTGCGAAATTCAGGTAATTTTTAATTGCTGAAAAAATAAATTTTTATTGTTAATTTCATATTGTTGCTAGAAACAAAGAAGTAAGCAAATTTGAACATACAGTATATGCTTTAGGCATTTGCTACTTATATTTACAATGTTTGCAATTTGTTTGCAACATAAAGCGTAATAAGCAAATTAATGTTACCTGTTGTATACATGTTATCGCTTTATAAATGTGTACAATGCTTTCTGCGTATTTTTAAGCAAATTTTATCACTTTTGCAAAACATTTGAAAATAATTTATTACTAAAAACATTAATTTTAAATAATTTTTTATGTTGCCGCTTATATGGAATTTAGCACATTTAATATTTTGGGAAAACCATTGATTAAACATATCCCTGAGTTTTAAGCAATTTCTGGACATTGAAGAGTTTAGCCAAAATGAGTTTTAACTATATTGAAAACAAAATTAAGCTATAAAAAATGTTGAAATGCATTTGGAATTATTGTTAATTTATTGACTTATTATGCCTATTTCCACTGGTCTAAAGTGCGTGAAATTTTGTAAAAGCGGTCCAATTGTACCAAACTCCCATGATAGCATTGCTAAAAAGCCTAGGGAACCGAAGGTTTTTTGTCCTTTGTATTTTATCTACAAGGTCACAATTTCGGCTGCACATGTTAGCTTCAATTATACGAATGGCAAATAATAAGGCACCTAATTATTTTAATTTACGGAATTTATCAGACCGATAAAGATAATTAACAAATACTGAGTGCTTAACGAGGAAATAAAAATATTCCGAATTAATCATACAAGAGATTCTCTATAGCTTATGTTACGTGCAATACACATTTTCTTAATCTTCAGTAATATTCCACATGGACCAAAAAATATTTTATTGTACTACTCTTTCTTAATGAGTCTACTACCCACATGAGCTTCTGGAAATATATATGAATTCGAATGGTTGATGATTATTAAAAAAATTGAAAATGTTTTTAAGGATCTAGTTCTCAGTCAGGTTAGTATCTTAAGTATTTATTATAATGCAGTATTGAGTGCAGTATAAAGTTACTTAGGAAAGTCACTCGTGGTTGGTTTCATTCACACAAGATTACAATTTCTTTTTAAAAAATTTTGGAAATAGTGTGCGGTCATCTAGAGACCTTTCTCAAAGGCATTGCAAGAAACATGGCATTATTTGCAAGCAAGGCAAATTCTTCACACAACTTGAAAAAACAAACAAATAAAAAAAATCGAAAACTGATCCATCTTCTCTAAGTGGAGTTATTAATTAATTCTTCAAAAGGAAATATTCTTAAAGTGAACTTCCACTTTATTTTTCAATTGTAAAGCGCTTTCGGCTACATGTTAGCCATCGTCAGTACAAAAGTTAAAAGTAAACTAACAGTTTGACAAAGTCAAAAATCAGAAACAAGCAAACTTGACTACAAACTGAAATGTAACCCACATTCGTTTGAGTTACTGGCATGTGGATTACATTTCAGTTTGTAGTCAAGTTTGCTTGTTTCTGATTTTTGACTTTGTCAAACTGTTAGTTTACTTTTAACTTTTGTACTGACGATGGCTAACATGTAGCCGAAAGCGCTTTACAATTGAAAAATAAAGTGGAAGTTCACTTTAAGAATATTTCCTTTTGAAGAATTAAACAAACAAATACTTAGTTGCTTTCAATAACATCTTAAGAAGTTAGCATTGGATCGATATTTTTATACTACAGTCCAAAGGGATACAACGGCATTCTCCCTAATTGAAATTCGTGAATTTTCAAGTTTGGCTTCAACGATAGACTTCTTCCTACAAATGCCTCATTGTATGATTGTGTTCTTGAAATTTCCTGATTCGCGATCTGTTGCTTAATGAGAGAACATATATGTTTTGGGTGAATTCGTAGTGGAGGATTCAGTTTGAGTGTATCTTACCATCCAACTGACAATGCCTTCTGTTCACGTAATAATTGGTTCAACACCAGTTCTTCTGGAGTAATATAAAAAGTGTTTCGGTTTAGGAAAGTAGACAGGTTTTCATTGACCCTTGAAGATACACTTAGAATGGATGCTTATACCAAACCACTTGTTTTGCCGTGTGTCAGGATTGGCACTTGATAGTTGAAATCGAACGTCGAACAAGTTGGTTTTCTGAATTTTAATGTTTAGACGCATTTTGGAAAGTTCACTCATAAAGTTGGTATTGGCAGATGTGTTATTAACGGTAATGTCTTCCAGGTCATTTTCTAAATTGAGGTCTACCAAAGATTTGTGAAATATGGTGGCAATATTCTTCACGGCTCCAGTTATTCTTGCGGTCCAAGTACAGTCTTTTTATTAGTCTTGTTTTCGAAATTTTCGCAATGACGATTTCGCCTTACTTTTAAAACAGCTAATTTAAAATATTCGGTCGTGTACAGCTTTTTTGCTTGCTACTGATTACACAAATAGCCACTTAGCAATAATTAATGACTTTTTAACAATACAAGTGTTCGCTTTTTGGTTGACACATTTATTATGGTAGTTTAAATCACGGAACATACACCCTCGTCTAACCTTCAAAGTTATAATTGTACCTGCAATAATTTTTAATGCTACTAAAATATGTCTGCTTGTTTGTGTTCAAGGTTTCGCGAATTCAAAAACTCTCATATTGTACTGAGTAGTTAAATAATTCAGATGTTAGTGAGTATGAGACATTCAGTAACTACCGATAAGTGATAAAATTAATAACTTAGGTTGTCTGAAAGTCCTCTATGTGCATTATGCTCCTATTTTGCTATTGTTCTTCACATTAATCAGTAACTCGAATTTTTATAAAACCGGATGGCGATAAGAAAATTTTAGTAATATTTATTTATGTCGTGTTTTAAATGTAGTATTTAATTGTTTCTGGAGTATTTTATTTAAAGCAATTATGAAATAATAGATGCTGCATCTGCAGTTATTTTGAACATAACCCTGAAACAATCTGGTTCCAGATTTAAAAAAATTTAGAGTAAATGCAAAAAACAAGCTTTTTAACAATGTGTTTTTAAAAAGCCAGGAAGAGGAACGGCAGAGATACGAAATTTACTACAATTACAGTGATCGCTACAAGTTTGAAAAATGTGTCGGTTTCCTTCAGTCAAGGTAATAATTAATTTGCAGTTTCTAGAGCCCAGGAATTTTCCAATTAAAAAAGACATGCTTCCGTTTTGGTCAGATAGAACTCAAAAAACGACGCGATGGTTCCTTCAATCAGTTGATTTTGGCCGTAAGATTTGTAGTGGTGTAAATCGTGTTTATATTTTTGGTCAGATAAAAAACCCCATCGTGCTATCACATTAGGAACCGTTTTAAATTTAACGTGTTACATGTCTTAATTAACACAAGAATATTGGAACACGAAAATGAAAACCAGCTAACTACTGAACTAATCATAGACCGTGAAATCATAAAACATGTTATCGAACAAGATTTAGATCAGCTATCGTTATTGACAGCAATAAATTTTATCTACAATAAAATGGTGCATCACTATATAATTTAAGGACAGCTTTGTATTTGCTTAATGTAAATTTCGGAGATGAGTTGATTATGTGGCAACTGTAATAACAATTGTAAATCTATAAACTGTTTGGAACAATTGCATAACTAAGCCGTTAAGTATTGAATAATGAGCACCATTTTGAATATTAGTTATAATCACCACCCTTATTGACATATAAAGTCTTTTTTTTTGAAGGAAGGTCTATGTCCTGCTGCCTGTATATCGGCAAAAATGCTGTATTTATGACACTATAAAAGGAAAATAGTTGTTCTAGGTTACAGCTAATTAAGGTTTTTATTATATAATACAAAATTTTGTCGCAACACAAAATATTTTTTTCTATTAAAATTATGTTAACGTTATTCGGTTATATCTCAAGAAAGTACATAGAGAACGTGCTACTTTCTTGATAGTTCAGCAAATAATCGAGTAACAACATTAACAAAATAGAAATAAAGAGCATTAATTAATGTAAAAAACGAGAGCGCGTTTTTCTTTCCAGCTATAAATAACATGTTTCACGAAAAAGGAGTTCGGTACAATCCGATATAATATGTAGCACACTATAGTAAATGTATCTGAACAGCTTAATGACACAATGTTTACACCTGACATTGACAACTTAAGATGGTAAAAATCTAACCCAGTCTGATAAAATGATTTGCAGATAACCATTGAAATATTAGTATAGTGCCTAGGAATACGCCTTACCTCTTCTAACGACATTTCGAAATGCAGCTAAATTGTTAGTTCACTCACAGGCAGTCAATACAGTACTGTGAAGTTTGGTGTGCGCTTAGTATTCACAGGTAATGTTTGACAAGTCCGTAGTAATCGTACAATTTTATCAGCTCACGTAATTATACTGGAATAAAGGCAAGAAAACGTTAGCAACAGTTCCACAGCACAAGATTGATGTCAATTGGGCGACTGACCTATATTTACTTTTTACTTATCAAGGAGGGGATTAAACGTTCCTTACGGATTTATGTACTGACTATCCATCAAGCCTTCGTTTTGAGTACAAAATCAGACCTATCTAGACAAATATTTTAAGCGAGAATATCATCTGATGTTTGTCTTTGATAAATGGAATTTAAAGGTGTGCATTGGTTAGTCAATTGTATACTTCGAAGCATAGCATATGCATGACAGGGATCGATAGTCCCATGTAAATATGTGCATTTTCGATTATGATTCTCCTGAGTAAACGTTATTGATACGGCAGTATATTTCATATGATTAAAGTATATTTTACGGTGTGACAGAAAATATATCTTACACAGACCCAAACCTATAGGGTAGTGGGTTTTATAAGCTACATAATATATTACATTTAAGTAAATCTTAAACGAACACTTTGTACTATTTACTTACAACACCTACAGTAGAAATTGCTTGTTAAATGCAGTAATCAAAGTTCTTTCTTCTTTACTACGGTTACGGTTTACTAAATTATTATTCATTAGCATATAATATGCCTGATAGAAGCTTTCTGCTTCCATTTTATCTTCAATAAAATAAACAAATAAAGGTTTCCTGAAATTAGCCAATTATTTTCTTATTCTGTTTTTTTTAAGTTGATGTAGATCATAAAATGCGGCTTTATTTAATTTAATTTCTCATGGTCTGTTTATGTATGTTGTTCAGGCTTGGGGTATAATGCAGACTGATTTGTGCGTTGTAGCTTTATTTAACATTTGCTATAAAAATGTTGTTTATGCTTTAGTGTGTATGCACTCATTGTTCAAATTTAAGTACGTCGTTTAGGTTCAGCCATCCTATATTCGTGTATACAACTGTTCGTTTGGAGTAAACTAAGGTAATTTATAGACCTGCCGAAGCACTTTATTTTGGAGCCTACACAACGCTATCAAATCACCTTGTGGTCAGCACTCATCACCTAATATTCCACATTAATTTAGGGACGATGCCGATGTAACTAGTAACTCCATGTATATTGTTGCTCAGCAAGTAAATTAGTATTGATAATTTTGTTCAAGGTGGAGTATAATAATCGTATACAAACTTAGTTTCATTAATATTCAAAAGAATCTGCAGTACTTCAAAATTTTCAGTTTAAAATCACGCACCGGTATGCACTACAAGAGCTACAAGTAAATCTAGGGCTGTAATTAACTACGTTGAGTTTTAAGTCTAAAAACTTTAAAGGGTAATACGTTAATATTTTTTTTTCACATAATAATATGAATAATTGGGATAAAATAGAAACATTTGTCCGACTTATTACACATTCCAGGATTTTTTCATCGCGCGATATTGGTAAATATCTTCAATTAAATGCACTGCTGCATCCGCTATTAATTTCGAGCCAACATCTTTATTTTTTTTTATTTATCAAATATGGTAGAGATAATTATTCCATTGCCATTGTAATTGCCATGGTAATTCACTTTTGTATGTTCACATAATGGTTAACTAGATTTTGCGCACGATGGTTTATCTGGGTATATGAAACAGTCAGAGAAACTACACTGACGAGCGTACACAAGTGTAACAGATCTGTCTGCAGTTGCTTGCGGTACAGACAGCATGGCATAGATACGCAGTTTTACAATTACATATTGTATTTACTTAATAATTATGAATATTCGCAAAACATTGTGTACTATCGATAACAGCAATTAATTCCTAAGAAAGATATCGTTACACCAAAAGCCATAATATTATTTAGACTTCTAATAAAGAAACTGCATACTCGTAATAGAAATATTAAAAAAACCCGCACATTGTTTTACAAACGGGTAAGTTGTATACTGCAACTTATTACGAAAACATTTGTTAAGTACCAACTTATATCACATTTATTCAAACATTTAGTTGCATTTGGCTGCATTAACAACTATTTTTTTTATAGATTGCTAGTGATTCTTCAGTTTCTAAGAGCAAGAAGTTTTAAAACATTGTCATCCCTTTGATTAGTATATCGATTTCTTCCTTGTCCTGGTCGTCGAACATAAGATCCTATTTCGTAGAATCGTTTAACAACTGACTTATGTTAGAACGATCTTTTCCTAACACACTAGCAAGATAACGTATGGAGTATCCTTCATCCAACAAAATTGTTGCTTTTACTCTTTCCTCCATCAATAAATTTCTCTAACGATTTACCGTTTAGCTTGGAAACACTTCTAAATGGTCATTAAAATGCGTATGTGATACAGTAGATTGCAAAAATTACCTTAATACATTGTCTTTAGTAACTAATTTTTGAGTACATTTTACATCAAATTCGATCATAAGCAACTGGTTGTTGTTTACAATGTAAAATCCAGGGGTTTAGTTATATATTTACGGCAAACAAATTATTTGTTTGTATATGGCGAAGTAAATGATTTGTTTGTTTCAAACCCTCAAAATTCTTGAAGCTGCTAAAATAACATTTATTTAACATAATATATACAAAGCTTTAAATTAACTTTTGAAACTATTGAATCAAGAATAATCATTTCCTTTGTAGAACAAAGTATTTGTTTCACTAAACCATGATGATGTTTGGAATAAATATATGATTAAATTTGTCTGTAACAAATATTTGTTTGGAATCGGAGAAGAGGTAAGTGGTTCTCTGCATACTAAATAAATATTTCTTTGCAGTAAAGATATCACTGATTTAGTTCAATGAAACAGCTATTTCGTGGAATCAAACAATTGTTTGATTGAAAGAATTCATATGCTCAATTCATTATCTCTGTTATTGCAGCAAAGTGCATGTGAATTTTAATGAAATATATATTTTTTAATTAGATTGTATAAATATTACATTCTAAGCCCTTTAAACATATAGATAAAATGTTATTAAGTTAAAGAAAATAAATTTTGATTAACCCACTTCGATATGTCTATGTATTTTATGCAAGTTTATTCCTGTGGCTTCCTGTTTTTTTTATAGAGGGTATAAAAGTTGTTTCTTGTAATTAAAAATGCATTATGTCACTCACTTCATTTTCGCAAAACTGTAATTGGTTTAGTAAAAAACATCTGATTTAAATCAGCCTAACCTAGACAAGTCCATTGATAAGGTGAATTTTGCTACTTATATGTACGAATATAATACGGAAAGTATGATATTTATTTTAATTTAAAGGACAATGACAAATCTACTGGTTTCTATAGCATGATAAATGTGTTCCATTTTAGTATTACAAATATACTGAATAAATAACGCATTACTTGTAATAATAGTTTGGTACAAATAGGGCACTTCATTGAGCAGACTTTACTAACATATACCTACTTCAAGATGTAGAGAAACAACGCCGTAATTAACATCCTCACGAATCATAGGTGGTCATTTTGTAACAGAGCTTGTGTTAACGATCATGTGCTTGTTTGAATGCCTTATTTTTCACATCATATTAAGCCAATACTTTATTTAGGCTTCATATTTACTTTTAAAATCTGTGACCATCTTCCTCTTTTGTTTCACAATTTAATGAAATAAACTGACAATAATAAGAAACAAATAACGGCAGCTTTTCCCGATTTACCTTGATACATTCTGTCCAGTGTCCAACCATGGCTAAAGAAGCGGAACCCCAAAATTCCACTTTGCTAGTGGCACGCGCAAATTCAAACAATTATTTCTTTGTATCCAAAAACAGATTGTTGCATTAAAGCATTAAAGCATCATTTATTCTGTTTAAATACATGTTGTTTGCTGTAACAACAGGTGTGTTTGAGTTGAACATCTAAATAGTTGAATAATAAAAAAAACATTGATTTAACGAAAGATATATTTATTAGAAACAAGCATTTACTTTTGTTGATATAATTCTTCAAATCATTTAATTTAAATATTTGGGATTTTAACTCGTTGGAATAAATTGTTTGACCGTGAAAAATAATATTTTATTAGCTCAAATAATTATTAGGTTACCTGAACTCGCAAGTTCTGTTCGAGCTCAAATAAATGGTAATATAGTTACAAACAAACTGATATTCTTCTTACAAATAAAATTTGTTTGTTTGAAGATAAATTTGTAGGACCTAAAGAAATGTAAGTCAAACAAATTGATTTTATATATCCAAACAAACAGTTTTATCTGTGCATAAACAAATTGGATGTATAGGAATTATACTACCTTCTTCAGATAAAATTGTGTGTTTGATAAGTTAGTGATATTAATAATAAAGATCAAGATGGTTTTGACCGTTATTTTTTTACTGTCGCTCATTTATAAGCATGTGATTAACTGCAGCCTGKGTTGAAAACGAAATTGTGAAGAGTAATGTGCAAAGGTGTTCTGTTTAACAGCAAGTAATTCTACTTGAGCGTCGACATTAACAAAGCTGGTAATTCGAACGTCTTGCTCGATGTTCATTAGCAATTTCTCATCACGGCAGAGCACTTGGGGCTTAAATTATTCTTTCAATAATAACATCCCATCCACACCCTCTTATTAGTCCGTTTGGCGTAGAAGATCTATGCAAACTTGCACGAGTCCTGTATTGTGCTATCATAACCGTGTACATAAACATTTATTACAACCATTTACATAAGTCATTCGCGGGTTAGTTAAATTTACTTTTCCTCCTTGTCACACCACTAACGGTACGCACTCTAAGACATCATCCTCTTTGTGTAGTCTGCATGTCTTTACGATGCTGTACGTATGAACGACTTGACGGGACCATGAATGGCTTATTACAAGAGGTCGATGATATCAAAAGAAACTGCCTACGTCCGGAAAACTAAAAAGGAAGTCATGCCGCCATATGGTCGGGGTGAACTCGAGTGGTGCGCGAAGGAATTATGTGCAGCGTAAGCTCAGCCAATAGTAATTTTGGCCGTACAATAAACGCTTTTTGGCGTATTCTCACGGCTATGTGAACACTATAGCCGAAGTTATTTTTATACGTTTTCTATTATAATATTGCTATATCCCCTACACGTGTATATTATTAAAAAAGACCATTAAAGCTTTTATTTATTGTTTAATATTGTTAAAATGTAAAACACTAATTTATTCACAAACTTAACATCTTCCCTCCTATTTGCTTTGTAGAATATTTTATAATGATGTTAACGCACCAGTCAGTAAGAAATCGAAAAGCCATTCGGAACTTATTTTTCTGAAATGATTAATATTTTGGAAAAACGCTGTGGCTAATCAAACATTGACTTAAAATTATCGATTTGACAGAAGCTTTAAAGCCGGACGCGGTAGTCTAGTTAGTAGCGAGTCCCGCCAAGGGCATGAGTGATAAAAGAGGATTACAGCATTGTTTTCCAAATAGTTCACAATTTCCATGATATTTATTAAAGTTTTAGTGTTTCTATAAAATTTTCTATAGCGATAAGATTTACCTATTTGTTGCAGAGTAGAAGCGAATATGTTTTCGTTCAATCTCTGACCTGTGTAATATTCGCCGCAAGTCCATGTAATTTTGTAAATACCATAACTTTCAAAATGTGCTTTATCTTTAATAAAGTACAAAATTTTATCTAAATTATTATATGAAGGTACTATCAACAATAGAAATATCATGCTTCTTAAGTATCCTCTATGATTTGTTCTAGAAACCTTCTACTTTAGTCTATTTTGTGGTGATTAAAACTACTTGATTTGGACCATTCATATGATTTAGAAACCTATCTAAGTCTGGCATATTGTAGGGCCAAATAACAAATGTAACATGTACACAGCTGTCTATGGTCACTATGTATACAAGACTTGACGGCAAACCCATCGCCTAACCTGATTTTTGTTTTGGATTTTTTCTCAGAACATGCATATGGACTGAGTGTCCACCACAAAATTATTACTAAATATATAAACAACAATGATGTTTTATAAAATCCGAGCTTGGTAAGTCAGAGAGTGATGCTGTGCACATCAATCTGTTGGCCTAGTTTAAGTGGTATACGTCTATCAAATCTCATTTTGACAGAACAGATTTTGCGGCTAAGGATATAAATTTTACTTCGCATTTGAACCCAATTCCATTTCCGCTCTTTAGCAACGACATTAATCGTTGTTTTAGATCTTTGGGCTTCTTGTTGTATGCAGTTGTAAGCCAGGTCGACCACAACTGCTAAATGATATCTCCAAATTTAGCGGATCCAACCAGCTTATCGATTTTATGTACTCTTTACATACAGCCAAGGTTTCTCGACTTTACTCAAACCATCATTGTGCTTTTTCAATAGCGTGTTTTAACATGCAACTTTGAAAATCTGCTGTAGAAAATAGAGTTACGACGTACGGGTTTAATAACTGCGGATATCTGATATCTGGCAAAGACAATAAATTCAACACAACAAGTCCAAAACGCTACTTCAGAACTGCCCGCGCTCTTTCCGTCAGGCTATGTACACCGCCATGAAAAATTCCAGCATCCTATCTTCCTGTCGTTATCTAAACTTCACCGGTGTTCCATTGGTAGAATCTACTGGAGTATCTCGATATTCCCCCCACAATTTTGTTGTTTGTTGCTAAAGTCACCACCCACACTGCATACACGTGTCTGCATCTCCACAGATGGAGCTGATTCCGCTAGCACGCAACAATAGCATTGTACAGATAAACAGAAATCTAGAAATATTTAGTTTTTTAATAGGGTGCATCACCTTTATTGTTCAGAACGCATTAATTACCACTACTTGTATTTTATTATTTTTATTCTTTATTAACAAACAAAGTACTACCTTGTAATTAAGTTAACTAAACACCAAACAGCAATAACTTGTTTGAGCATACATTTGTTATGGCTAGAAGACCCGACTAAATAAGACAAGCGTGGTGTCAAAAGCACTTCGACGCCCTCCTCAATGACTGTAAAACTTCTCTATAAACGGACATAGACGTGCAATTTCATACGGCACCCTTGTAAACTTGTAAATGTAGATCAATTTTATTGTGCTGTATTGAGATGGCATACAAGCAGTTCTCGTTGCCGAACTAGGTATATTGATCTAAAGAAGCAAATAATAATGGTTATTAGTTATAGCAAAATAACTTCCTTTGCAGAATCAACTTTTAAGTGAAGTATGCGGTTCCGAATTTGATAGCGTGTTAGGAATATACCTAATATAGTCATGGAAGGGAAGACGACGAACATAACCTTTGTCTTTTTTGTGTCTCAAAGAAGTAAGAAAATTGTTTGGATACACTGATAACTTACTAAAATATGTTATACAAGTTTGTGATAAAGATATTAAAAAAACTGTACAAAATTTTATTTTTTAAGAAAGTCGATACATGGAGTAGCCGACAAAATAGTACACTTTAGCCACAATATATTCGTCTTATATTTTCAAATCACAATCTACGCCAAAGTGCTTTGTCTAAATTTTCTACGCGTGTAACGAGGAAAATTATAATTTACGCGTAAATGCGCATCACTAGGCATTTTACAAAACCTTACTAGGTTGCGTAAGCGTGCGCTTACCACCCACCACCACCGTGGTGAGCAAGCACAGCTTACAAGTTTTGTTTTTAAATATTAAGAACGTATGCACGGTAATGTAGGCAAGGAAGCGCGCATGCATCGACTAGCTAAAATCGACGATATGACAGAGGCACATGATAAAAAAAACAAGCGGAGTAATAGCATTATCTGTAATTAGTAAGCATATTCTGGACCTAGAAAAGTAGGTGCTCCTAATTTTATAGAATAGCATGTGATGGAGCAGTATTTATTCTGCGATAACGGATTTGAGACGTGACAAGATTAAGGTGGATTATTATACTTTATTTTCCTATGTAAGGTAAAGGTCAAGTATTGAAATTGTCTTATCTATATACAAGACTGGATCTGTATACTAGAATAATATTTGTCCCATAAACGTGAAGCTATTAATTATATGAGGACTATTACCCATGAATTACTAATACTTATGTTCTGGCGTTATCGTAATTATCAGTACTAACATTCGAACATATACTTAATATTGTTAGTTAGTCATAAAAGATTAATAAACTAATTCGTTGGATATAAATTAACAAATCATCTTTCCACATTCGGCTATCTCTTTTGTATATCACACTTCCTCTGCCACATCCTTCGGGTGCGCAATAAGTGTTTCATGAGTATCTAAAACATATGAGAAATTATTACACATTTATTAAAAATTGATGGAACTGTAAATCATTGTATAACTTATAAATTTGCGACTAAATTTATGAATTATTTTTAATCATAATATTGGAATTGAGATTTTTGTAACAGAAATGACAATACTTGAACATGCTATTACCGTTGATTGACGTATTCTTAAAAACGTCAATCAACGCCATTACTGTTATCAGCTTACCATGAAAATACATTCATAATGGTGCATATCGTATGGCTGAAGATGCGAGTGCTTAGCTGGCTGCAGTAGTTAAGGCGTTACAAATGATAGAAATTGCTCTAGAATAATACCAACACCATAACACGCGCTTGGAGAACAGCATACTTCATCATTGTATAATAGCAATAATATTATTGAAATAACAAAAAAATGTGAGCATATTTACACCTGCAGTTAATAGGTATAGTATTTCTAGGTAAGAATTGCGGACATACCTAAGTAGATGATTATACACTATAGTGCAGATATAGACATTATGGTCATTTTTTAAATGAGTTTAATCGTAATTACCAGTTTAAAACTAAAGATTTTCTTTGGTTTTAATGCCATAGGTGATATAGCATAGTGATTATCATCTGCAGCTTATTGGTAAAACAAATGCCCTGCGCCTACAACTTCTGATATTTATAATATTTTCATAAAATGATCTAAATAGGGCATTAAAAGAGTAAGGATGTTTGGCGCAACTTTATGTGCTATATACCAGCAACTTTAAGAAACTCGAACCTGGAATCATTGGCATTTAGAATTAAATATCGAATAGTTTTAAAAATTTAATGTTAGAAGCGTAAACGCAGACAAAACAAACGTTTCAGAATCTTTGATATGTCTGCGAACCTTTCATAAATACGTGGGCACTTTAACTGTTTAACGTTTTTGTGGAATAATTTTCACATATTATCTGAGGAAGGTAAGCGGAAACAAAATTAATAATCTAGTTTAATAAAACTATCGACAACGCAATTGTGGCATCTTTTACTACGCCCATCCAGATGATACTATTTAAATAAATTGATGATGATCTATTTTTGTGAGAGATCGTTTTCAGGCGTGTTAAATAAGGTTTAAGAAGAAAACGGTCCTTCTTTGTCAGTATCTTTTATTTTCGGTCTTTTAAATATAGATTATAACTTCAGGCCTTTCAAACATTTTGTCATCTTTTATTTTAATTACGATTGGCAGTTAGGGAGCCGTTCTCAATCATATAAAGGTATGTACAACAGTTTAAACAGATGCCGCATGATACCACAATGGACGCTTCATCAGGGCAAATAGATTCTTGTACAATTGAGTCCAAAATACCTTTCACCGTACTTGAACGCGTTCATCGTTGAATCTGGACTCATTGTGATTTTTGGAAAAAAATATTTCCGCCCAGCGGTGGGCTGCCGTCAAACTAGGGACTCTAAGCGGCATTCTAGTATCCATTAGGTATATTAAAGACACTTTGATCAGAAATTGYTCCAGTTATTGTGGTTAACTGATTTTGAAGGGCTCGTGTAGTATGTGTTCTACTAGTTTCTACCGCACGTCTTCTCGAGTAACCTTCCTCACTTAAAGTTAGGGCTGTAGCGACTTCATTTACATTTAGGTATCTTCTACCTAACCGATCTGTAATCATGTTTTTACCCTAGATTGGCACTTTAAAATGACGAAACCCTCTCAACTTGACAGGATGTTCCAATAGAGTAACAAAACAAAAGAACAAATTTTGTTTGCACTGATGTATATAAAAGACAGACAAACTATGTAAAACATAAGGGTTTAAAGAAGTTTCTCCTTCTTCGTTTTGTATAGTTCATTACCAAATATTGGTATATTATTGTAAACGCTGTGCGTAATACAATAGCGCCTCTAACAATATGTTGTCAAATTGGTTTACATTTGATACTATCACAATAGTTATTTACTAAAGCCACTAACGATGGCTTTCTAAAGCCAAAAGTGGCTCGCTAGTAGTTTATTATCAGGTATGGGCCGATAATGGCTTCCCGTATTTAATCGCAATTTACTATTTTTTTTTCTATTTTTAAAGACATCATCATCATAACGAGATAAATAAAAAATGACAGTAAACTGGATCCGAATGAAATGCTGATACTTCCTTTAAATCACTATTCCTGCCAGTTTTATCTTATCAATGAAGTGTTGTAAAATAATCGCATCCTATTGATTCAGAAGCAGGTGTACAATATCTATTGTCAGTGAATCAACATATGTTATGAAGTTATGATCTTACAATATACTAACAAATGTAAAAATAACGTTGCCACAGGGCTAAGAAGATTTTGCACTTAAAATTTCCATTGCTTTACCTACATATGTATACTCTAGATTCACTTGACTAGTCTGTAGTTAACAGATTCTCGTTGAACCTTCAAGAGCTTTAATATTCGTAGCCTGAACTCAAGACAACTTCGAGGGTCATTTATTTCGATTTGGAAAAGTATTGCAGTTTCTCTCGCCTACATACTGCAGGTATGTTGTACATTCTTTCGCATAACATCTTCCATTTGTGAAGGTGATGTCCTCCTTGCCAAATATGTAGGTGTACCATATTGGTTTTGTCCGCTCATCCGGCGATTTTGTAGTTTGCATTTAAAAAAGCAACCACACCTGTTAGCAGAAAGTATGTGCACAGAATGCCTCTCGTTTTTTTATACTATTTTTCTGGGTTTAAAATGTATTAAACATGTAAATACATTTACAAAGAATATGAAAAGCTTCTTAGACCTGCAGTACGTTAATAAAGCATTGTATAACCTATAAAGGATCGATCCATCGTTATGAGGAACTTGCACTGCAACAAATATAAATGTGTACAACATAGTTTTACTAAATAGAAAACTATACTATTAACTTCAGTGATGCAATAATATGTCGTAACCAAACCATACATTATGTGCTTACAGAGGACGAAATGTACTATAAGAATACACACTCCTAAGAAATTCTTATACTAAAGCTTGGAAGCGAACGTATTTTACTCATGGTAGTAGTATCAATTAACTTATAAATCTATTGTTACAAAGTAGCATTTAATTCGGCCCTTGAAGAACTGCCTATATATATTAGTCTTTGTTTGTAGGTTTAGGTAAATCGAAATAATGATTTGAGATTAATCCATAAATTCTATTTACTTCCCTTTCAAGCACAGACCGCTGTAAAACTATTCGCCTGTTAGGCGGTTGCCATAAGTATTACAGGACCATACTTGAAATCTTTCACCCGTTACATTGAAATTAAGGAATAAATAAACACAAAATGAAATAATAAATAACAAAGCTTACGCTATTTATTTTTTAAAGTGTCCTTTTTTACATTTTTAAATAGATTTAAGTTACTTGTTAAAATTCACCGTCATTGTTTCATCACCGTCGCCAACTTTAATTATTAACTTTTTATATAATATTTTTCAAAATATAAATACTTAGATTTTTTCAATCTGAGCAAAATGATGAGACGCATTGTCTAATACAATTACTGCATTGGCCGGAAGCTTTCGCAGCAGTTTATTCTTAAACCAATTTTCAAAAACTTCAGGGTACTTTATTGGTAATCTACCTTTGCATCCTTCATTTTAGCAGATAGAAATAATGCATCTTCCACTCATTCGTTTTAGATCCCGCATGTAGAATAATGATTCTTTTTCCCTTTGCATTTTCAATGCATTTATAAACATTCAAAACTATTTGTTCAGCTTCAGGTGATAAATGATTATGATTCCGTTTAATGAGATTTGACTCTTCGGGTGTATCATTTTTAACATTATTGTCAAAAACATCTTCCGCCATTTCAAATTCTTCAACAACGTCTATGTTTATTTCACATTCTTATGGGTGGGAAACATCCACCCCATTCCACGGTCTCCACATTTTTATAATAAGTAAGTGCTATAACAATATTTGAATTCGTAGTGTTTCCCCAAAATTTGTTGCTATTTTAAAACATACCTTACGTAACGCAAATAAAATATATAGTAGGCAATAATACGAGGCATGTTTTTTAAGTAAGTACCGTTTTGCGATTCCGCCGCCGCAGCGCTACGGTCGGCGTTCCGCGCATGCGCGCTGGTTACCTACATCTCTTGTCTACGCACTGACGCCATTACAGTTTGATTCTTCATTGTATACGTTGTTTACTGAGTGTTTAAGATGCCTCCGACAATCGTGAGCATCGCCGATTGTGAAGTACGGGCTCTTATACGATTTCTTAGTGCTAAAGGCGTAAAACCGATCGATATTCATCGTGAGATCTGTGAAGTTTACGGACAAAACATTATGAGTGATGGAATGGTAAGGAAATGGGTGAGAGCATTTAAAGATGGCCGCACAAATGTGCATGATGAAGAACGGAATGGGCGTCCTTCGGTCGTTAATGAAGATTTGGTGCAGAAAGTGAACGAAAAGGTGAGAGAAAACAGACGCTTTACAATTTCATCATTGTGCGACTGCTTTCCTCAATATTCTCGTAGTGCTTTGTATCGCATAGTGACCGAGAACTCGAATTACCGGAAATTGTGTTCACGTTGGGTTCCGAAAATGTTGACGGATTTTCACAAAACCCAACGTTTAGGCAGTGCATTGACTTTCTTTGAGCGGTACCACAAAGAAGGTGAAGATTTTTTAGACCAAATTGTTACTGGTGACGAAACATGGGTGGCCTACGTCACACCAGAATCGAAACAAAAAAGTGAAGTTTAAGCAAACAATTTCTGCCCGGAAAATCATGTGCACAGTTTTTTGGGACAGAAAAGGAGTATTGCTAGTGGAGTTTCTGCCTCGTAATGAGACAATCAATGCAGCGTATTATTGTAAGACATTGAACAATCTGCGTCGTGCAACCCAGAACAAAAGACGTGGCAAGTTGAGTAAGGGTATCGTTTTGCTGCATGACAATGCCCATCCACATGTGGTTAATCGGACCAAAGATCTCATCAAATCTTTTAAATGGGAAACTCTAGATCATCCCTACAGCCCTGATCTGGCGCCCAGCGACTACCATTTGTTCCTGCACTTGAAGAAACACCTGGGTGGTCAGCGTCTTCAAGACGATAACGAAGTCGAAACATTTGTGATACAGTGGTTAACAAGTCAGGCGGCAGAATTTTATGAGGAGGGTATTCAAAAACTGGTGCCACGTTATGACAAGTGCCTCAATATTCACGGAAATTATGTAGAAAAGTAGATTAAGGTACAGGCTTTCATGTAAGATAAAATTATTGCGATATCTTTGCACGTCTTTTTTAATTCCAAAACGGTACTTACTTAAAAAACATGCCTCGTATCACAAGAGAGTGAAAAGAAATTGAAAATAGTTTGACAGAAGAATTTGATTTTGAAACGAGAGCCCGTATAAATTGAATCACTCCCGGTAGCCTCAAATATTTACGGTAATCTTCAAAGTAGGAGCTTTAGTTTCATTCTTTTTATATTAGGTAGGTAGTAGTGATGTTTAAGGTTTAGGCTTACGAAAGCAAAACCAAAAAGGAGAAGAATTTACTGTTAAGCTGCTTGTTATTCGGCATATATATATACACTGAAAATAGTTGATTGTCAACAACAACAAATTTCCGTTTGTTACGGACAATTTTGTTGTAGTAAAGAATTATTTGTTGTAAATACCATACATTTGCTTCCTTGTTGTTTCGATTTACTAAAATCATATTGTTGCCTGTACCAAGATAAATTTTGTTACCGCAAATAATATGTATGTTAAAGCCAATAAATTAAATGAGTTACATACACAAATAAAATTGTTGTCATTTTCTAGCCGATCACAACCATTTAAATCACGCAATTACCATGTAAGGTCATAACCGAAAATGCGGCTAAAGCCATTCATTGTTGCCAGGTTGGGCGATTCATCCCCAAAGAGAAAGAATTCGTATTTGGCAACTTTGAATTTCAAAGACAAAAACTATATCTCTAGATTTGGTTTATTAAACTTTGTAACAATATAATGTAAGTGTTCTTGCAGAACTCGCTCTAAGTTGAATTTATTTTTATTGAATTTTTGTTCGTTATGTTAATCTGATTGTATGCTACGACCATCAATGACGGTTTTAGCGTGTTCGTAAAGGCGGTAGCAATCTGCATTTGATCAGTCTGGACGACATTTTGCCAAGTGTGGGGAATGGGGAACATACTGCTGAAGAATACTGGCAATTCTGTCGGCATCGGCAGCCCGATTTGCGTATAGCGGCACACCACACACCTTGCAATGAGTACGGACGCGTGCAGTGCAGCTTCATGCTGCATGTTAGTGGAATAGGATTTATCAATATTCAAGAAGTGTGTTTTAACTGGATGCATCAGTCGCGGAGGTCTTGGAAACGTAGGGTTTCCAGAATCCCGATCTAATTAGAGGTTTTCAATGTAAGTACAATTAATTCTTTATGTTATTTCTTATGAGTTTTTAGGGTAGTTTCAAATTGAAGCGTTTTTAATTACTTGTATGCCCTATAGTAGAGCTACAGAAATCCGGATCTAGACTGGACTCATCCGTGTTAGTCAAAAATCCTAATTGTTGATACCCTTTGTTACTTTGTATTATTTCCTACTTCCCAGCAAGTTAATGCTTCCTACTTTGTGCTGTTTTCTGGGCGCCATTTTGCATATTTTACCCGTTTCCAGTCCATGTTCATACAACGCTACAGTTTACTGATATCCACGATGGTCAATGGACATGTAACTTTAAGTTTTGTGTTAATAGAAATATTTATTTTTATATTTTCAGCATTCTTTCAGTTAATAAATGTTTCATGAATGAAGTCTTGTTTTATTATATTGTACCATGTTTGCAATGAAATTAGCATATGTGCGGCAGTTCAGAAATTAAATGTGAACAAAGAGTGGTAAGTAAGTATTCATTTATAAATAAACCAGATTGAAAATTAATAAATATAGCTTATTGCACCAACATGTTGTGCATTTGCCTCCATAAATATTAGGTATCTGTACATGTAAGTAATAGTGAGTGTTGGAAGAACTAACAGTTCATCAGTCGCTTTAAATACGAATGACTTGCCCGTACAACAAAATAATTATTGTAACTACTACAAACACATTGTGATTAATAAATTATAAGTTATTTTAACAAATATCGTTTTTGTTGCTACTAATAACAAATTACTTCTAATAACAAATATTTTGCGCAACAAAAATAATTCGTTGTCTTTACAAAGTTTTTATTTGAGGCTATAGCTACAAATAGAATTTGTTGACAATACTAAATTTAAAGTAAACCGAACAAATCCTTTCTTTCAGTGTATAAAAATAACTATAAATATACGGGGTGTCGGACAAACTCTCATTTGGCGGTAGAAAACGTTCAAAAGAGCTAAAAAAATTATGAAATTTGGGGTTTTAGAAATAGAATTATTTAAGTAAGAGCAGAATTGGTACAGGGGCAGATCGGCTGACTGTGGAGTCGACGCACATGATCTCCCTTACCAATCCATCTCTCCGGGTAATTTTCGTTGAGCAACATTTTGTAACTATTCTGGAGGAACATTTTTAAACCGACTTTGAAAGTCGTGTTGCAAGAAATTAAGCAAATTTACAGTTTTGCCACTAACAGGCAAGAATATGTACAATAGCGATGATTGTGCATGCTATATACGCCATCACTAGTAAAAGGCACTTCGTCTGTACGAGTAATGCGCCTTCCAAAAACCTTTGTTTGCAGCAATTTTACCCTGCATCCAATAGCAATAATGTATTTTTGGCGGTAGATTGTTTCTTCGAGAGCCTGAATTTTGTGTAATGAAATAGGTGATACCATAATAACGAAATAAATATTTTTAACAATTTGTACTTATAGCTACGGTCTATACCTCGTGTTTGTTGGTCGCTGATATTGCTAAAACTATATTTTGGTTGAACGTAACGGCTAATTAATCTTAGAAGAGAATTATTTGCATCGTAATAACTATCTAACACAAAATCTGAATATTTAAGAAGTTATAGCTCGTGAATAAATTATTCCAAAATTTTCTTTGCAATTTAGTACTAGATCGGATGCATGCTTATAATTGTATTTTTATTTGCCCAGCAAACATCAAATATTCTCCTACCCAAGGAATGCACAACTCAAAAATATATAATAAAAATTAACTTTTTCTAGACGAATGCAAGACCTATCCAGCACAAAGTAAGAGAAGGCAACTTAATTCAACAGATATTTATTTTCCTGCCGTCTACTCTACTGCACACTGCATTACGTTAACTCCAATATATAAAAAAAACATGTTTTAAGACTGTTAGCTGCTGGGTACGGTATTTTTGCCCACTTTTATGTGAAAGAAATTATATCCCGCGATACAAATAACATTGATACGGCAATTACAAGCAAATAACTATCTCCAAAGTCCTTCAGGGACAATCATTGCAAACTAGATGATTATTAAGTAATATTTCTTGTAACATTTGTTCGTACAAGTAGGTAGCTGATTTATGGATGTTTATTGAAACAATGGTGTCACTTAACATGTTTGCGTTTCTTTTTCGTAAAGTACAATAGATTTATTATTTGTAATAGCAGGTGTCCTGAACTGCCTCTGGTCAAGTCAATAATAAGACAGTAAAAGGTGCGAGTGAAACGAAAACAAAAATGTAGCAACTACTGTAACAGCAGTTGTGATTTAGCATAACAATTAGTGCACCATTTTTGAGAATTTTAAACAGCTGGCATTATTTCCTTCCTATATTCTTATTGTAGGGCCTCTGGCATTTGTGTTAGTTCTGTATAAAGTGAGAATGCAAGTTTAAATATGTTTTGTGGTGTTGCTTACTAATTTTCATGTTGTCTATATTCTTTCCTCTATTAAGAGCTTTTATTTTAATTAAGCACACTACAACAGCTAGGAATAGTGACAAGAAGTTATCACTTGGTGCAAGTAATGACTTGCTTCTTTAGTGGCGTATAATTAGTGGTCGTACCCAAAAAAGTTTGTTGGTTGGAAAAGATATATACATATTTTACATCTGTTACGGAGCATGTTCTATTGCTTTGATGTACCCAAAAACCTATATATACCCATGTACATTGAACATTGTAATCTTTATAATATTAATTGATATTGTTAAGCTTCGTTGATACTTTGGTATTTTTATCGTAAAAGATATCTTATTGTGATTAGGCTTGGTACGCTTAAAGGTTTAAGCCCTGATACGCCATCTAATGGTAAATTACATACACTCAACGAAATTTATAATTATTTATTAATTAAGTATTGAGGTACATTACTCTAACACACAACAAATTATCGAATTTTGGACTCTACTCGCCTTAATACAACAGCTTTCTTTTATCCTTCTTTTTTGTTATAAAAACACATTTAATGGTACCTGACATCCATTTGTGTTGCTTTCATTTAGATGCACAGATCAAATAATTTTTTGGAATTACAGGGCATGCAAGCTAAACGTTTCGATCATAACACATTAACGCAAGCAGATTAATTAGTTTTTGAAATATAAAGCGTTTTTCAAATTTTGGTGATTTCAATCTACGCTAGTATATCGGTTACTATAACAACATTAAAAAATGTTTATCTTTTCCTTAACATAAAACGACGTCACTCCTTTTTTCCGTTAAATCAATGGTTTTTTAAATTACGACATAAAAAATTGTATACATAGCTATAACGAAGAATTTACTACTCCTATTATTTGCTATACCTCTTTATTTTATTGTTTTTCAAACGTTATTTTGCAATAAGAAGCAAATAAGAATTTAAATGCTAGAAATAGCTATACATTTTACCTTTTAGGTATCTTGTTGCAAACGTAGCGACAAACATTATTTTACAGGTCACTTTTTAATTTGACAAGTGTCACTTTGGTTTTGTGAACTTGCACCCTTAATTTAAAAACGGAATTAAAAATCACGCACAAATATAATATGATGTAACTAGTTATAGAAATCAGCAAAGTCAAAAATATAGAAGCAAAACATCATAAGAAGGAGTTTGTGCAGAAATTTTGGTTCCTTTTATAAACCAACACGGAAGTTATATAACAAAAATAAAGATGAAGAGGAGTAGAAAATAATGTTGGAGTCAGTAATATCAAATTGCTAAGGCTACTCAGGAAGCACAAGTAACACCCTTACAAAATAACGAAGGTACATAACGTGTACCTCGGGAATCAATTAAGACCAACTGGTACATTTATTTATTATTCAAAGATGATTTGTTTTAGAAGATTATTTGAATAGACGATATATTTCAAGTAATAACTGTTCTAACAAATACAATGAATAGTTACTACTGGTCAAATCTCCACCCAAACTTTTTCCAGAAAACTGCAGCGTACAATTATAGATCTAAGAAGAAACTGCTTAAATAGACCTGTAAGATGCTCTTTAAGATCGTCTGGCCTGTGATTACTAAATCTTTATTTCTGGAGCTAAGTATACAAAAATGCGCAAAGAAATAAACAATATAAGCAACCTATTACAAATTTTGAAAACTGCCTTCAAAGTTTACCAAACATAAGTTGTTCGAAATGTCTACAATGTCAGCAAAAATGTCAATAGTTGGGCTTTTATTACGACGTGATAGCAGCTTAAGTTGGATATGTCCTAGTGGTGCTTCCTTTTTTTAATTTACCATGTGTCTCTATTATGCCAATTATTACTTACAAACTACAATTCTTTTCGCTCTTTCTTCTACTACTACAATCTATGTATATGATATAAACGTTAATCTTATATATTGAGCAATTTATTGTTACCTAAATTTTGAAACTTTTAAAATGGCGGTTACTAATGAAAGATAAATATATAAGTACAAATTGATAAATATAGAGAAATTATTGTAATGTTTGGAGTATACTACATTTATTGTTGGATAGACAAGTGGGAGAAGACTTTAATGACGCAAAAATGTACGTAATATTTCATTAAATAAAAAGGGGTTTATGGAGAATTATGTAATTTTATCCTAAGGATCAGGATATCTAGAAGTATATTGGCAACACATCAAGTTAGTCTATATCTGTTTACGTCACTGAAATATGCTTGAAAAAGGAGATCACCTGCAGTAGCTTTGTTCTCTTGCCGTTTTTGCCCTGCAGTATTAATAATCGACGTATTCCTTCCATCAATCTGTATCTGTTGTGCATTTCATTATCTGCCTTAGGAATTATTCAGTTCAGAAAATCCTGATCTATACAACAATTAAGTCGTCTCCCACGTTGCACTCCTGACAGCCATACCTATCACAGGGACGTCGTCATCAACAACGCAAATTCTTCCGTTAACAATGAAACAATTCGTGCAGTGGCCAAAGAGGCCGGGTCGTTATCGTGACTTGACTTGGGAGTATTCAATGTCCGTCCATCTTTCGTTCTTTCTTGACTGTATTCTCATCACTTCACACACTCGTTACGAGTATACGTCAAACTGCTTTATAGTTACCATCCTAGCGATTAGAAATTTATTAATGTGTACTTGTTAAAAAAGGCAACGATAACTTGTTTAGCATAATATTCGTTAGGAATGAATCCATTTATACATTATTAAGTACTGCAATTCACTTAATATTAACAGCAATCATGCATATGTAAATCTATATAAAACGTTTTCTACAATAACATATGTAGATATTAAGAAGTAGGTACATAAGGAAAATACAATAAAGTATAACAGAATTTCTAATTTACCAACTTGACTACGTAGAAGCTGTCTAAAAACTATTCATACCTGTTTTAGATACACGGGGTGTAAAATAAGAAATAATCAGTAAGATATTGCTGAATAAAACTATTGTATTGTTAGATTAGCATATAAAAATATAAGTCGTAGTATAACAGCCATGCCGACAAAGACTCAAATGCTAATTTACGTTTCCCTTCGTCTTTTGTCAAAGTTAAACAGATATGAAGAACTACTCACTCATATTGTAAACCAAAATTACCAATACCGTCTAATAAAAAGGCCGCCTGTTTTGATGAACCCCGTGACCCAGGAGTTTTGCACTTTTTGAAGCTCATCAGACGGTGACCAACATAGACATGCCAGTCTGAGAACTTACACATTCACGTACAGATGAAACAATAGATAATCACAGCGTCATCTATATAGATGAAATAAGAGCTTAGTATAGCTACTAGGTGTAGTACGAGTTGCGGTCTAGCTAATCCTTTACCTGCCTAGGGTTAGCGGTCTATATAATCCCCTGTCCGAATTGTAGTTTCTTAGCCCTAATACCTGGTTGCTTGTGATCTAGAAAATAAAACTCCAAATCCTATTTTCTAGGAATTGTTTAGGAGGCAAATCTTTATCTTTATTTGGAAAAGACAAACGAAGGAGTAAGGGGTGTATTATAAGATAATATTTTGTCGGATAGATCGCTGTCTCTTAGAGACAGCGATCTATCTATATATATTTTGTCGGATAGATCGCTGTCTCTTAGAGACAGCGATCTATCCGACAAAATATTATCTTATTATATTATGGACGCTGAAAGCATTCACCCTCGTATAAGGGGTGTATTATTTCCAATGTGCGTACCTTTCATTTAGTCAGTGTAATTTTCGTCTTGCATTAAGCAACTTCATGCAAAATGCAGATAGAAACCATGTTAAGTGAGAAGGGGAAGGTGCTGATCATAATGGACAATTATAAGTCTACGGTTGAAACGTGTTGGTGTTATACATTAATTAAAAACCTGCTCTGCGTAAGAGTACACTCTTGGAACCGAAGTATTTTTTCAAGAAAAAGTGGAGATCATGCTCATAATTCGTATTCAGTGCAGTTGTTAAACAGGCAGAGCATTAACAACGAAGTTAAACGGAAAGCTGGATCTGAAGTATCAGAGAGACCTCAGAAACTAATACATAAGGAATTAATCAATAAAAAACAGGCCCTCGAAACGCTGACCATTCAGGACATCAGGTACATCAGCAAAAATATATGTCGTGCCAAGTTACAACAATATCCTAAACTACCTGCAAACACAGTGGAAGTTCAAGACTATTTAGATGCCATCAATCTGAAAACAGTTCACGGAGATTTTTTACAAAATAAAAATAAAACGGATGGCATTGTGATGTTTTCATGCGAAACAAATCTAAAAATTTTGTGCCAACAAGATATGATTTTAGTGGATGGAACGTTCGATTGTTGCACTAAGCATTTTTTACAAATGTTTACAGTTCATGTGTATCTAAAAGACATGTATATTCCTTTAGTGTTTTGTTTGTTGAGAAACAAAAAAGTGGAAACATACAAGCTTCCTTTGTCCACACTGAAAATGGTATGCAACAAGTATGGGCTATTATTTTCTCCCAGAAAACTGGTGGTGGATTTTGAAAAAGCAATCTATACGGCTGCAACGGAATCGCTACCAGGGATAAACCCTAATTGGATGTCGATTTCATCTAACTCAAGCCTTGTAAGTTAGGGTATTCTGTTCTGCTTTAACGTAAAATGTTTGTTTTTTACAGTCAACTAATTTAACAAAAATGATTTAAAGGATTGATATAAAGTTTGGCATGTACATTAGAGGTTTATTGGTGGATTAATGTGTGTTTATAGGGGGAGAAAAATTCAAGCAGTAGGCCTCACACGCGAATATAAAGACAATGAGTCACAAATAGAGAAGTTGCTTCATTGCACATTCAGACTTATGTTCCTGCCTCCTGTAGAAGTTGGTAACGCCTTCGTTGAATTAATTGCGGAACAACCCAATGATGATAGATTAGTAGAGTTTTCCGATTATCTTGTGGACTACTACATCGATGACGACAGTAGCTTTCCGCCACATACATGGGCTGCCCCAGAATGTCAGTCATGGAGAACTACCAATGGGTGTGAGGCTTTCCATTCCAAATTCAGCAGTGCTTGTCCGTCACCACATCCCAACATTACGTTTTTGTTAAATGCATTTCTGATTTTCAAATAGATACTTATATAAAAATTAATTCAGTGAAACGCAGTATAACCAAAAAAACAGATACTTTTATTAGCAATAAAATCAAACAGTACGTTGATGGTGAAATAGATATGTTATCTTTTGCTAAATGTGTATCGTATAAGTATAATAAAATTTTTTGTAAATAAGTGTAATATTGATGTTTTTTATAGAGTAAATTTCTTTTCTGTATAAGTAACGGATACTTTATTTGTAATAAACGGCTTAAGTGTAAAATTAGCACCTTCGTCAATTAAACTATCTTTTGTGGCTATCAACTATTTCTGTGTTAAATATTAGCTTATTTGGAACCGCAACACGTACAGGGTATTAAATCGGTTGAGTCAACCTGAAATAATTGTACCGCAATTCGGACGAGAGATTAGTATTTACCCTGAACGGGACCGCATCTCGGTACCGACCAGTTACTAGCCCGTGGCTCTAATTTGCGGTGGATCAGTTAGACTCAAATTCAAGGTAGCCTTCATCCCCTATTAGAAGCAAAGTCTGTGCAAACTCTCAAGAGTATTCTCGTATTGGACATTAGCGCAAGATTTTAGACATGATCTTGCTTCACCAGTTCTTGTTCCCCCAGGTGCGACAGGCAAAGTTTGAAGTATGTAGTGAAGAGAACACATTCCATCAAACTACCGTTTTTTCAGTCTCTCAATGTTCTGATAAGAACTTCGATCCCTTCTTTATGAATCATGGTGCATGCACCAAATACTACGAGTTCGGTTTCTTTGAACACATGCGCGACTTATTACGCTGTTTTGAAATGTTGCTTACAGGCATCTCTATACATCTATAGAATTCAAGGGTAATTTAAAAGCAGGATAAGCTTGTTTCCTCCTTTCAGTAAAGTGGCTGCGAAACCGAAAGAGGCAACTGCTAAGGCTATCCTGCGATTTTTCCGTACGCTGGCTAATAATAAAAAAGAAATATTTTACCTGTGTCTCTAGGAGCATCAAAAATTATCCAACCGGTTCTATTTTTTATGCTATTTAAAAGCCATTTCAGTCCCTCAGAGGTTGAGTTAAAAAAATCTGCACCACCTAGTCATTGTCTTCAATTAACTTAGAAAATTACAATTCTCATACAAACTCTAATCCCCCAATTCATAGCCTTAAGGGTGAAATTAAAAAAAAAACGCTGGATCACGTGATTATTTATATCTAAACAAAAGTCTAAAAATAAAGTTTCATATTTCTAGCTTCAAAATCACGGAACCATCCCCTGTTTCACATCGTTAGGATTATAATTTCCAAAAGTTCTTAGTAGGTTTTACATTATCAAAATACCCTACTGGCCAAATTTCTTATATCAAGCTTCAGTACCATACACTCAGCGATTATGAATCAGCCAAGACATTTTATTTTATGATTATCAATGATATTCGCCTAGTCTGTCGCCATTTAACTGAATTTTATTTTCCACTACTTTAATGTGCAGTTACGTTAGGGTTGACTTTATAAATCTCTAATATTTTTTCAAGCCAATTTTACGGAACCGAGTTAAATGCCTTATGATAAGTCACACTCAGATTTCGTTTGCCTAGGCCTATTTCAACAGGAGTAAGTTGTTCGTCGCACACCATAGTGCTCTTTACACATCCTTTCTGTTTAGTTCTTATAATTATGTTTATTCAGTTGCAATGTTGGTAGATTTTCTGATGCAGTAATGGTCATCGTAAGTTATAAAGAACCGATAGGCAGCACTATTACTATTACTAAACACCTTTGCCAAAATATACATAATATACCCGTGCTTCAAGAACGCAAGACCATTGTTGCGGCTAAAATTTACTGTTACAATTGTCATTTCTACTAGTGTAATAACCCAAAATAAGCATTGTTCCCAGCTACAATTTCGGGACAAGACAAGGCCGGTATATAAATAACAGATATATGACAGCTTTATGGTAAAGCAGTAGAAAAGAAACAATAAATATTTTATATGTTTCAATAACACGATTGCTGCTTTCTCACCAAATTTGTTATTACACACTGCAACGCTTATTATTTAAATGAGGTATACTGCGAAATAACTGCCTTGTCATCGACATTACACAAGCGAATGAGTGCCGCGGATTTCATACTTTCCTGTAAAGTATTATAAATTGTGCAATGTACAAAAGATACAGAGCAAAATAATGTAGAAGGTCGTGTAGTAAGGCGGCAGATATAATTTACAATAGACAGGAGCAACCGTTCTGCAAGAAATGAATGTTTAATTAATTTAATAAAACCCAATAGGTTGCAATATGCGAATCGTGATTTCCTAATTGAATTGAATTACTATGATTTTAAGGTGGACTTGACGTGCCACAATGAGAACGGGCTTTCCTTTTGCTGAGTAGCATTTTTCTTGCGTTGCTAGGCCTTTGCTGCAAAGTTATGTGAGTGAACAACCTTTTTAATTGTTGATAAGATGTTTCTTTATTTATTATTCGGGTATGTWAATTACCTTCAAGGTCGATCCTTTACAGTCTCCTAAACTAGGTAGAATAATAATAACAATAGCACCTAGGGATGCGGTTGGTATGTTTCAGGACCTTTATCCTCTATGCTTCTTCAGCAAGTCGACTGTTGTTACTGGATCAGCAGATATGCGTCGTTATTTTTGTTTCGACGAATATTTTGATCGAATATTAGGCGTAAACCTGTCCTGTTTCTTTATATATATATAAAGAGAAAACAGAAAAGGTTCACATTGGGCGTAAGTATTCATGAAATTTCAGTCCTGAAATTACTTAAAGGGATGTGTTATTCTTAATACATGAAATTTTCTTAAATGACGTTTTGAGTAAAGCTGAACTAGTTTGGTAATGTAGATTAATTTTCGCCTTTACATAAATTATCAAAAACTACAAACACGAATACGTCATTTACACTTACTTACGCCGTAGTTCTACAACCCACTGTGGGTCTTGGCTGCCTTGACTATTTGCCTCCATTTGTTTCGCTCATGCACCAGATGGTCGCTATTCTTTCTACCCGTGATGTTCAGGTCATTCATGATATTGTCCCTCCAGCAGACGGATGACCTTCCTAGTAGGCTTTTGCCTTCGGGATTCTCTTCCCACACTAATCTAATGAGTCTCTCTGTATTTTGTCTTCTAATGTGACCATTTTAATGCAATCAGAGTTTCGATATTCATAACCTTTTTCCTTTGCTTAAGTCGTTTACTATAAAGGTCTATCCATTTCCGAGTCTTCGTATTGGGTTTCATAACAGTTGAGGTTTTTATAAGGGTGGATTGTTGGCCCACCACTCAACCCTCCTCCTTTATCCGGGTTCGGGACCAGCAATGGTCGTGATGTGCTACTAGATGCACTTTATCATGAACCACAGGCAGAATTACGTCATTTACATTCAGAGGAATAAAGGAATAAAGCTATAATTTCAATTTTTCATGAAATTTTCACATATTTCATATCAAGAATAGTAAGTTAATTTTCAGGAAACAAGTCAAGCACGAAATTAAAGCTACTGACGAAACGCCGGTTTACATAAAATCGTACTCGTTTGTACACAAGGCTGAAGTACAACGTCATATTTTCAAAATGTTTGACAAATAATAAGAACATTCCAAAGTATATGGAGCTTGACAATCTGGATAGTTCCTACGTTAGCGTGGAAAATAAGTGGAGAAGAGCAATGAAAGAACAATCGATGACGGTTATTCATTGTTCAAAATGACATATATATTGAATAAGTTGGGAAAATACTTCGATACTTCAGTACCATGGACGCATCGTCTGGGTTCCATCAGATCGACATGATCTGATTAGATTCCAAAAACGGCATCCAAGGTAGAAAATGGACAGTAGAAGTACGTACGAATGCCATTTGGATTGAAGAATATACACATCTGCGACATTCCAACATGTCATATACAATATTAAAGAATTTTCAGCATGCAATATGGTTTTTTCGGTATGTACACTAAGATATCCTCAACATCTCTAAGAGTACATTAAAAATTTTAAGTTCCTAACAAAATATCGAAGCGAGTCAAAAGTTTTTCATACCAAAAATCTGAAGGAAATCAGATCGTTTCTAGACTTATTAGACCGTTAGCAGCAGTTTAACAAACAAGTGTAACAGGTTTATCTTTGGGGAAGCCCGCAAGTTAAATTGATAATAAAAGCAACAACGAAACATCAGTTAATGGGTGTAAGTACTAATTTTCATTTCATCGTAACACAAAATAGATATTCTTATAAATAGCAAAAAATATCTATGCCATTACTTATTAATATTTCTATTCTGTGATTTCTTACCATAGCTATGAAAAAGCTTGTTTACAAAATTTCTAAAGGTTTATAATAATCAGCAACAACTCGGCTCATTTAAGGTATTTTTTCTCGTGTGTGGTACCGAGCATAACATTATGATCATATTAAGTATGATCCATGAATGAAGATGGCGTGTTTTAGCCGCTAATTGAACACGCAGACAATCTACTAGCTCTTTCATATGCATCGCGTTCCCTGTATCAAATGTTTATAAATAACACCTATTTGTTTCATTAGCGGCGTCCGTTTTGTGCATACATAATGTCATGGCTCAGGCAATGAATGTGCCATTATATCCCGAAAGGAAAGAAAACAAAGATCAGGTAAGAACATTGGCTGTTTTTCTCGTGTTTTGCAATGTTGCGCTTGTCTGACAATTTTCTAGCTGAAATTTATAACCCGATTTTATATACCCGCAAACGTGACTCGAACTTTATTCGTKTCGGCCGTGTCAATTATTTGTTTGCGTTAAGTTTTATGCTTTTGATGCTTGTTACGGTCTGTGACCTGTATGCTTGTTTACCGCTGTCAAACTAATTTTAGCAAAAATGCGGTGACGTGTTGGTAACAGCTGTAAAATAGCACCTTTCGTGGTTAAATTATAACTCACGTTATGTACCTACCGGATTACTTCTTACCCTTCAGCATAATTTTAGTGGAAACAGGGATAACTGAACCGACATTTGATAAAGGAATTAACGTTAATGACTATTAAATGAGCAATAAATTGTGCATAGTTACGAGTATGTAGCAGAAATCAGCAAATTGTTGTATATCAAGAAACATTTAAACGCTAAACTTGCCAGCAGCGGGGTTGCCTAGGAATACTACTTCCCATCAGGGGCATGGGCCTACTGAAGGCAAGATGGACAGCTATCCTAACCCCTAACCCCATTGAACCTAGATTGCCATCCCTGGGCCCTTATTACTTACCTTACATTTAGCTAGTTAATTATGTGGYTGTCTAAGTATCACTGTGTTTATGAAAATTACAGAATAAGTAAAATATAGGTAAGTATTGAAAATGTTTACCTAGAACTCATATTTGACTCAAGCAAATGATCTTTTAGGAGTTGATGAACGGTTTCCAAGCTGAATCGAATTTCATGTGCATTAAGAAGCTGCACCTGCAATATTTTTGTTGGTCGGTATCATTTTAGAGCGGATATCCTTAAACAGCGATTTTGTTCACAGAGAAACAGAGAAACACTGAAAAATCATTTGCAGCGTCCAAGTCATTTTGAGTAAATTTATTTAACGTAAGCACACACAGTAGTGCGTAAATTCCTTCGAGCAGAGTATATCCAAAGCTAAACGATGTCCTAATAAGCCTGCTCCATAATAAAGTTTTGATCAATCACAGATCTTCATTTTTCCGAATTGAATGTACTGCATATTACCTGGCTGATATCAATAATAATAATAATAATAATAATAATAATCTTTATTCAAATAATTAAGTTGCAGTTGCACATAGAACAAGTAAACATCTGATTTCACTTGAAAACTACACAAGTTTACATTAGATAAAGTACACAGGTTTACAATAAACAAAATTAAACAAACCGATAGAGTAAAATCCGTTAATTGTATAAAAAGCGTCGGAGGTTAGGTATGTCTTTCAAGTAGGTTTTAGGATCTTGATAGCAGCTTATTTTACTCGGAACATGATTAAATATTTTTAGTAGAATGTGCAAGACATTTTTCAATATGCTTTACTCGTATAACATTGCAAAAGGTAAGTATTGGCCACACCTCTAGTTTGGTAGTTATGTGATATTTCCAGGGACTGAAAAAACATGTTATAGTGAGATCTAGCGAACAGTATACGTTCTAAAATACTGAATGAAATTGTTTGCGGTCGTTTACTTGTCAATATTAAGCTGAAATTTCTTGGGGGAATTCGACCTGGTGGTAAAGATCAAAGGGTACTATTTATTTTGTAAAATTTCTGGATTGTGTTATATGTGTATTACATTAATCATATACTCGAGATTCCTTTCCCTAATATAGCTGCCTATTTAAAACTCAAATTAGTAAGTAACATGTTGTTGTTCCACTACTTGTAAAGTTAATGTAAACTGGATTGCTGTTGTAGTAAGCCCTGAAGAAGATTGTAATAAAGCAATTGAAAGCTTGGCCAAAATAAAGAGTACCCATTGATCTTTACCACCAGGTCGAATTTCCCCCAATATATTTCAGCTTAACGTTCTAAAATATACTCGTATATATCGGCTAAGGTAGATTTTTGTTATCTACAAATATTTTATTTTAACTATATCTTCGTTTCAGGCCGAATATACTCCTAACATCTTCCACAGACGATGCATTGCTCCAGAAAATGATGAGGCCTGCATAGTGTGTATAGTAAATAGTTTGAGTTGTCCTTCCTCAGAAACTTGTTTCAGATTGATATCTAGAATCAATAATAATAATGTTTACTATGTTTGTTAATGATTAAACTAATTTCTATAAAGTGAATGAAGCGGTTTAGCTATTGGCGATTCAATTACAGTCATTAAATGCATTTATATCGGCATTTTAGGGCAAAATAGTGGCGGAAATTTACCTATTTATAAAGGAGATGGAGAAGGGAACCAAACTATCAAACCTATCAGATATTAGGCTCTGATGATGATATATTCGGTCTATTGCGGTATTGTAATGTATTTTTTTAGTCACAGTATATTCAGTCCAAGCGATACGCAGTCTAGCGCAAGGACAGTGAACTACTCCAAAGCAGTCGCTGGGCGCTTGGCGCTTTTCCGCGTTTGTCTACGCATCGCGATAAATAAGTTTGGACTGTGATTGAATTATAAAGATAAATAAACATATGTAAAAAGAAAAGTATAAAACAACAATAAGAGACTTTTTTTCGTCTGTGGCTGATACTTTGGAGCACCTAAAGTTTTTAAAATTAAAACACAATATTTCCCATACTTCTGGTATTGCTGATGTTGTTTTGGGGAAATACCCTCACAGAAATGTAAAACAATATTGGTTGATATGTAGCCTATGTTAAGTAAAGTTGTAGGTTCCGTGGTATATTCTCCAAACAAAGCACATTCCACAAAGGCATTTTTTTAAACAAAGGAATCTTATCTCAGATAATTTCATACTGCTAATTTAAAGACAGTTTTAATTCGACGTTACGAAGGCTTAAACGACGTCCTGGTTGGTGCGAGAAAGACAGGAAATAGCCAAAAACTGTTTTAGATGGCTGTAGAAATGTGGCAACAAAAGATGTTCAATATTGAGTATGAGGACTCGAAATTGATAATAATATAAAAGGAGACCCGTTTAAAATAACAAAGTTGCTTAACCTTCTTGAAACAAGCGGCAACGTTGCATTGCTAAAGATACTTTAGCCGGATATAACAGAAAAGAAGACCTAAACAAGCATGTTATCATAACAATCCCATGGTATGTTTTTAGTAACCCTACAACCTACTAATAAATGTTCATTTAAAGTAAACAAATTGAGAATAATTGAAACGGTTAATATTTAAATCCTTAGCTTTCAAATGCATGTAGTTTTCCCATACTTCCAACAGCCCACCCAATGCAAGGAAAAGAAATACCATGAACTCTGCATGCCGCTATTAAAGTCTACCCTCAGATCGCCACCGCTCATCGTTTCATGTTAATAAAAATCCATACATGCATACTCAACTTTAAGTAGGTTATGCATTTGAGATTCCGCTGCAAACGTCCATTAAGCTCTATTACGAGTATAAGTAGCGTTCTTTGCAAGGACCTTATCTCGCATTTCTGTCGATGAAACATATTGTCGTCTACCACCTATCAGCCCTGGCTATGTCACCGGTATTCATCATACATGCATTTGCTCTCTTCTTTTTGCATAGCAGCATAATATATTCCACGCTGAATAAATTACACTTCATGAAAGGATAAATCAGACGACAATACCGGCATTAAAGATACTGCAACTTTCAAACGCTACCAGATATACCGCTGTCGATAGTATGCATGGTGGTTGCCCATCTAGATCAATTGAAAGTTAAAGCGCTGTATGACTTATGAATCCATTACGCAATATAAATAACATTACTTAACATACATGTTTCTCTCTGGCGGTATTTATCGTGCTCTGACATGGAGAATCTCCTCCATTAAGTTTTCTCCTTTGTCGCGCAGCGGAATGAGGCGAATGCCCTTTTGTCATTAGCGATGTAAGGACTAATATATTGCCAGGTATTCTAATCAATCAGCGGCTCGTTGGCACCTTCAACAAGCACGTTTCCGTATTTCTTCATGTTGCGTCTACTAACGACCTGAAATATACGTTGAGGGTAAGTTAGCTATATACGGGATTTAAAGAAATGTATGCCAGATGCGACATAAAAATTTAATTAATTGTTGTGCACTTCGCTTCAGATGAAAAAACAACCTTAACCATTTTTGGGCGCAGACACTTCAATAGTAGGTACGTAGGCATAGCGTTCCATGACTTTTAGGATATAGAGAATTTGTTTTATAGTGATTATTGATGTTCCTATCTATCCATCACAATAAATAACAATAATAATAATAATAATAATAATAATAATAGTAATACTAATAATAATAATTAATATTATAATAAATTGAGTAAATAATGCCAAATGAGGCGAAGTCTAGCAATTAGCTACTCCACTTAACCTCAAACAAGATGAGATATCTAATAAACAATAATAAAAAGAAAGAAAACAAAACCAAACCTAAGTCATAAAGTGGTGTGAAAAGTAGCATTCGAGACACTTGCCAAACCGTCTTAGAGAGGGCGTCTTTAAAGATATTGGCAGTGAATTATGCTCATATACTGCATAAAACAATAAAAGCGCTGGAGGAAAGATATCCGAAAAGAATGTATATATAATTTAATAAAATTAATGGAGATACTCGCCGGCAAAGCTAGGGCTGCTATATGTTTATATTTCAGGTCTAGTGTGACCCTTCATCGGAAACAACTACAAAGTAATAAACCAGTATTATACAAACATATAATAACTACATTATTGTAAAACTTACAGCACAAAGCCAAACTAAGATAAAGCAAATCTCGACAATGTTCTTCTATTGCAGATAAATGACAAATAATCACTAACAATCTCATAAACAACACCAGAAGGAAATAGAAACCAAAAATCCGAAAAAAGTTAGAAAATTTTTCTTTATGACATAATATTTAATATCTTACAAAAATATTGACAACTACTACAAAACGCACATTGTGAAAATGATATCTGGAAGTCAGTCTCTCCTCTCTCATATAGATAGAATGGCATGCCAGAGGTGATAAATCAGTGTGTGATTTTTAGGACTCTTAACAGTTTATCTTTGACCACTGAAGTTCTAAGATTTTGCACCATCAAACCTTTGAAGATGGAAAATAAACCAAACTCAGTTGTTTTGAGTTCGCTAGATTTTGACACGACTTATAACATCTAAACATTGAAAGAAAACCACTAATCCATAATAATTAACGATAGAGAGAACTAGAGGTTCACACAGTTTTTTTTTCTAGCTTTGCAGTTTAATACCGATAAATTTTGATGTAATTATAAAGGTACAAATGTTTTCTTTTTAAGCAGCAGGTGTAACTAGCAGTAAGGCGCTTTTTTTAGAGTCAATTCACTATACAGGGTGATCAGCAGAGGCTGGATAGCGGCTGTATCTTGGAAATCAAACTTGCTTAGAATCTTGTGGTAATTTTTTTAAACAAATATAGCCACACAGATTTCATTTAAAATATCGTTTCTGTCTCCAAAAAGTTGCAATGCAACGCTGGCTGAAAGTATACACGTTATAATTTAGATTTACTTCTTAATAGATTTTTTGCAGTTTTTAAAATAGCATAATTCAAATATGAGCCACAGGTTTACTCACAAATTACGACTTTCCTTTCATGATTTTTCTCTGTGTCCAATATTTGACACGACACGACTACGTGCGTTTAGCGAACGTGCTCTCAGCGAACCATATATTTTGCGTGTTTCGAGCGAACCAAGCGCAGGTAGGCGTATCGCACCCGCGTTCTGAGCGAACCAAATAATTAAAGAGATACGAATTCCGAATGGCATGCTAAATGCGATTCTTTAATAGGGCGTATTCATAAAATTGATGTAAATTTACCGAAGTTCATTAAAATGACTATCACAGACTTACAAAAAAAATGGTTAATTACTTCGTTAATTACATTTACTTCATTTATACACAGTTTGAATTGGGATATAAATAAATAAAAAATACATATAATGCAGATAGTGACCCATAAATCCGTTCATAATTCTCACACGAAATCGGAAATTTAGGGATAAGTTTGAAGTTTTTTTTAGTTCTAATTTGTATGTTAATAATCAAATAATATAATACAAAGCTCAACGGCATTTTTACCAATTTATGATCAAGTATTCGTGCAAAAAGTGCCTTCGTAAATTAAACTTAAATACTAAAAACAAATATTCGTGCCTACACATATTTTGAATGTTTGCTCTGTGTCATGCTATGGGTAAGTTATTTATTACTATATTTGTGATGACTGAGGGATATACTTCTATAACCAACAAAATAATGAATTTTTAAAATTATTTCATTAATTGGTTCTTGAAAGTTTGCAAAAATTTGCTCTTGGGCCAAATCTACATATAAATAATGGTGCATTTATTATCTAAACAATTGCAGTATCTATTTATTATGATGTTTGCGTTGAACTAGTAAATTGATAATGTCCTCCTTTGCATCTGAAAAATCCTCCTTTTTAATAAAGCATGTCTTCCTGTTTATTAGTAGCCGATGGCAACCCTAGTCTGGAGTACCATACATAATGAAAGTTTGTATTTGTTCTATATAAAAGAAACTCCAGCGATGTTGGAACGCGATTTTGGTGGTCGAGAGCAATTTTCTCGTTGGTTGTAAAATACAAAAAAACCGAATTCTGCATTTTGCCCCTACATTTTATTTTCTGTTCCAGCTATTTTCACTCCAGATAGAAGTGTTAATAAGAAAAATGCACACCATTATTCATAAGTTGGTGATAGTCCTCATGCTACTGAAAAAAGAAGACTAAATATTTCCCAAGATTTAATTTGGTATAAACATTTGGATAGGTCCGGTTAGCAATAATCTACTGGGGCCTGTAAGATTGCCTAGTCGTTCAAGTGAAAAAAATTACCCAAAATTTCTAGAGAATGCCTTACTAGATCTTCTATATGTCTTTAACATTAGTAAAATTTTATATTTTACACATGATGGATGTCCTGCACAACCAATCGATTGGAAGATGAAGACGAGTTGCCCGGACAAAAACGCGAAAACGAAATTATCGATTAATCACATGCAACTTTAATTATACACAATTAATTAATTATGTTAAAACTTATAAATAAAAAAAGTTCTGTTCTTAGCTAATGTGGGATTTTCATTTGGCTAAATAGAAAAGAAACTAATTACCCTGTATGAGATTAGCTCGTGCGGATGATGCTTTTGCATCAGTATATCCCTTCTATACTAGTGGATTAAAATTCTTCCGTGCCTATATTTCAAACGGATATTGTGTGTGTCTCCTATGTTTTCTACCACATGCCTTTAAAGTGCTGGAAATTTCATCTTAAAAGTATCATGTTATGTTTGTAATTACAATTTTTTATCTTCGTTTTTATAGATAACTCTTGGTCCCATATGTTTTTCTTATTTTTTTCCCTTAATTTCACATAAGTAAAATGATTATTTTGAAAGTAATATTTCTCTTATTTATCCGGGCTAACTTATAGGATAGCACAAAGCACATCTCACGTTAAAATGTAAGTTAGTAGAATTAAACCTGAGAATCAAACCGCTTTAAAATAATTCAAAAATTCGTAGTTGTAGACTTAACATGAGTTTATTAAAGTGTTTGAAAAAAAAACAGCTTTATCTTATTTATCTTCGTGTATATGAAGACCAACTTACTATACCCATTATATATTTTATTTCTTTACCGATACTGACCGTGGGGTCTCCTTATGCTGATGGCCTTGGCCATTGTTGCTATTCAAGTGTCAACATAACAGACTCAAGTGTACGCAAGACAAAATAAATAGCCTATAAAATCAATATGATAAAAATACTATTTATTATCCAGACGCGTATACAGTCCTGCAACGAGTCGGTCAAGTTGCAGCCAGAAAACCTGTTGACAGAGCCGTGGTTGAAGTACGGAACCGTAAATGATATTTAACAAGTGCAATTAAAATGGAGTGTGCAGTTCGGGAAACTACAGGCAACGAATAAGTGAAAATTTTGAATATCTCGATTTGATCCTACGTAGTCTAAGGGTTGCTAAATTATGCTGTGTCAACGCTTTTACTTAGGAAGGGTGCTTTTGTGTTCACGGAACGGATATGGTAGCTATGGATAAACAAGCGATACAATCTTTTTCCATAATTGTTGACTGTTCTGTTTTGCAACAATAAACGTCGAATGTCGACTATTCTGTTGTCATTAAATAAGTTACAAAAAAGCCGAAAACTGCAGATATACTACCAAGCAGAATGAGATCTTTACTGGGATTGTAAAATATTGGTTTATTAATCTTTACATTCACTCAAATTAGGAGGAAAATCGTTAGAAGGCGATTAACGTGCTGGTGGACGTAGCAACAATCATACTCACTACGCGTTGATTATTCTAACTTTGCAAACATATCTGGTACTCTGTTGAGACATTTAAGCAGGTTATCGACAGAATTGTCACTGGAGATGGAAAAGTCGAAGCAATCGGTACTATTGAAATGCGGTTGAAATATCATTAAACTGGAAAGAAAACAACGTTCAGACCTATAGCCTATAAAATAAAATACGGCCGTATTCACATTATTTAGAACAATATATATCAGGGATGACCTTATTAACTATTAATTATTAATTATTAAAAGTAATTTGTACAGTGATTACATTCAAGCAGGCACAAAATCAAGTACACTTATACCAGTAGTGTAGGTATATATTATAGGCCATAAATACCCCCTAGATCAGTGGTGACAAAGTGGGAAGGATTAAAGAATCGAACGCAAAGTTACCCCACCCCGAATTCTAACAAACTACAACTACAGTATATAAAGCACATCCTATTAAAAATGCTTAGGTACCCGAAAAAATTTGATTTACAGAGTTCAGCTTTTTGGAGACAATGACAGGACTACAATATTAATTGAACAAGAAGTTGCATAATTTTCAGGGACATGTCTTTAATTCGAATTTCTAATGAGGATCGATTTATTTTTTGTCTTCCGAAATTATTTATATGTCCAAATTTGATTTCCTTTCGAGCTAACAACTTTTTACCAAGATTTAAAATTCATGTAACTATCCCATTAAACAATGGCAATTTTTTTATCTATTTTATTTTATAAGATAATATTTTGTCGGATAGATCGCTGTCYCTTGAAAACACTGACAAAAAGTTAATAKTTAAATGACGTTTCGATTACACCTGTAATCTTTGTCAAAGACGAAGCACCTCAAAATTTGCCTGACACAAGTTCAAACAAAATTTTGAAAGTAAATAAACAAATCACCAAGGATGCGAGACGTCATAGAAACAACGTGCCAACCTGATAAAAAAGGAACTACCTACCTACTAGATATACACGAACTACTTGATAAAAGATAACTACAAAATAGCCTTCCAAATGTCAGCTAACTCATAATTTCCACAATCCCTATTAAAATTATTCCTACAAATTTCTATAGCTTCTTTTATTAGACGTTTGTGATAATTTTTTTCTCTATGTAAAATTTTTGTTTTATCGAAATCAATCATGTGTTTAGTCAAATATGAGTGTTCAGCTACGGAAGATTTATCTATCTGTTGCAACCTAGTAGCACGTATGTGTTCTTTCAACCGCGTACCTACTTTTCTTTTAGTTTGACAGAACACATACGTGCTACAGATAGATAAATCTTCCGTAGCTGAACACTCATATTTGACTAAACACATGATTAATTTTGATAAAACAAAAATTTTACATAGAGAAAAATATTATCGCAAACGTCTAATAAAAGAAGCTATAGAAATTTGTAGGAATACTAATAATTTTAATAGGGATTGTAGAAATTATCAGTTAGGTGACATTTGGAAGGCTATTTTGTAGTTATCTTTTATCAAGTAGTTCGTGTATATCTAGTAGGTAGGTAGTTCCTTTTTCATCGTTAGGTTCCTTTTTTATCAGGTTGGCACGTTGTTTCTATGACGTCTCGCATCCTTGGTGATTTGTTTATTTACTTTAAAAATTTTGTTTGAACTTGTGTCAGGCAAATTTTGAGGTTCTTCGTCTTTGACAAAGATTACAGGTGTAATCGAAACGTCAGACTATTAACATTTTGTCAGTGTTTTCAAGAGACAGCGATCTATCCGACAAAATATTATCTTATATTTATGGACGCTGAAAGCATTCACCCTCGTATTTTATTTTATATTTTATTTTATCCATAATCACTTTATAAGTGAAGTTAAGTACCACTTTGTCCACTAATGGAATAATAAAAGTACTTTATTCCACTACTGAGATAAAGAAAAGTACAATCTTTAATCAAACACATTTTATTCATTCATTATTAACATTCATATATATAAACATTTCGTTATTTCTGTTATCAAGTTTTACTTTTTTGCCATTAATATTAAGTTTGTGGCTGTCATCGCTTTCAGAACGCATGCCTGTCAAAGTTCTTGTTAAATCTGCAGATGTTTCTTCTTGCAAGGAGTGGCTAGTACCAGCAGAACCTTGGATTTTCCTTGCAATGTCCAGCTTATTAGAACTGGAGTCCTCGATATAGCTTTCTGCTATAGCGGAGCTTCTCCACCCACCATGTCGTTTAATTGTTGTGAGGTCAGGTCAGGCCAGTAAAGTTGTTGAGATCCGCCTCATACAATGGAGGCTATAAGCTTCTGCATTTGCCAAATTAAAAAATGAAGCAACTCGTGAGTGTTGATTCCAACAGGTTGTGAAGTTGTGTATCGTAAAAAGAATCTGTCGTTGGATAAATTCTTTGGACTTAAGGAATTGTATTTTCTACATGTCTCCACAGCATTGATAGAAAATCCTTCCATTATTGCGAATTTTGGTGAAATGCCCGTCGTGGTATCTGGTATCGAAAGAACCAGACTTGCGCATTGCTGATTTTAAAATTCGTTAATGAAATGTTACCTTGATCATCAAATATTCCTTATCGCAAGCCTTTCGCAAAAATTCTTCAACATGTGCTCTTTCCAATACTGCGGCTTTCTTCGCTTTGTATCCGACCGACACAGTCTTCAAGTAGACTATATTTTCCAATGTCTGAAAACAGTACCTTCTCATTTGTGGTAGATAAACCCCGTTTTCCATTCCATTTGTTAAATTCGTAAAATACGTTTTCATAATATTCCTTGGACTTCGCAGGCAATAATTGTAGAGTTGCTTCTGCAGCTTCCTTCGAGATCATCCCAGGAACACTTTCTTTCACTTCTCACCAACTTCACAAATTTTTTGCAAATGGAGTCGACAAACAATTGAAAATGAATAGCAACCATTCAACACCTCACGATATTTCTTTAGTTAATATCTACGATTTTTGGGGTGGCAATTTAGATAAAATCTTGGTGATTTTGGTTCTAAATGCCTATTATCATGGATAAACGTTGTATTGCATTTGTGTTTCAGTCGCATTTTATCCATTTAAGGAAATTTAACGCTTGAGCTTCGCTATCGCGTCTAAACGATCTTGCTTGGATGAAAGCTATCTGTAACACTTATACAATAAAGAACTATCGAAAACCAAAAGTTTTCAAACATTCTGAAAAGATTGCAAAAATATTGAATAATAATACCCTTATTACTACTGCATTCAGTACTGGAAGATGGAGAAGTTGCATGAATTTTTAAATTATGTATGTATGTTGTTCGTTCGATTCTATAACGAGTGGTAATTATAAAAATAATTGTATAATTAGTGAGCTATTTGCATACAGCCCTCCGCGACTTAAATAACAGAGGACATAGAATGACCGCACCCTAAGTAAAGTACGTGCATTTACTAGTGTCTTGTGATGTCACTCTGGCTATCGAAGCACACTTTTAGTGGGCAGAGCCAAGCACTTTTCAAATTGAATTTTTGAACTTATTTGAAATTGGATTAAACTCGGACGAGCGACAAGTGGTTTCCATTGATTGGTACTTTCATCCCAGCCAATTTTCTATAAAACGTGAAATTTCTCCATTATTACGTAGGAGCGTAATTCCTGTAATTAAATCACCAACATCAAAACTAAGCAATGTAAGATCCTTTGMAATGTTTGTGGCTCAGTTTATAGTGGAAAGCAAGTCGTTGTTTAAACGTTAGATTGAAAGAAGAGAGAACAGAGAAGCATTAAAATATCTATATAATTATCATTCTACTTCTGAAAAATTTCAATTTCCAAGCAAAACACATACATTTCATTCTGACCAAGTGGCAGTCGTAGRCAAATAACGTAATTATAAGTAAATGAGGTTGTTACATGGAGTCATTAGAGTAAAAAGGCACAAGCATAAAAAATATGTGAAAAGTTTGAGCAGTTCGTACAACTTTTGCTTAATAAACAAATATTTAACGGTTTAAGAAGCTTAGTCTTGTCACAGTTTTTGTTGTTTTTTTATAGTTTGCTTTGTACCAGAATAACCAGATTGTAGTTGCTCTTTAGTCGGCGTGGTAGGTTTTAGTTGTGATTTAAGAAGAAATACAGAAAAATACCAAGCTTTTGAGTTGTCTGTCTTGATTTGGTATCCAAATATAACTCTTGTGATTTTTACAAATTAGATTCAATAAGTAAATCAGATTTTTAACGTTTTTCTTCTTTCTTTGTCTACAATTATATAGAGTACTGGTTTTGTCATAAATCTTTATATTATTTTAGTGTTCCCTGATATGGTTTAATCGAAAGCTTCCTTTAATTTGACGTATCACCACCTAAAAATTCTTCTAAAATACTTCACTGTGTCTATTCTTAAAATTCTTAGCCTTGTAGCCCTTATTTTTTGTTCCTATTGTCTTCTGCTGTCTATTATTAGTGCTTTTTTTGTAACATTATTAGAGCACTGTGCAACATGAATCTCTATTGCAGATCTTATTCTTTCATTCTCTTATGTACCCTGGTTAAAAGTATAAGTTCTTTCGTTGCAGTTCTTGCGTTTTTAATTTACCCCTGCATTAAGCAATGTAGGGCTTATTAAACACATCCTAGTCTTAGTCATACATGACAGTACGGAACCTAAAAAAAATACAGTTCTACAAAGTACGGTTATAAACGTTACTTACCAATCTATCCAAGTTATGCAGTAATTAAGTAAAAATGATGTCAGTCTAGACTTGTGCCAGTTACTGACTGTAGTTCAAAGAAACAGAAAATTATCCACTTAAAAAGGTCCGTTGTCTCGTGAATCATTAAAGACTACTTTTTGTGAACGATTTATGCTTAATAGTACGATCCCCGTGTGTTCGCTAAACACCGTTTGCACCGCTAATGGTGCAGTTGTCGGTCCGTGCATTTAGTAAGAATTCTAATTATCAAGTATTAGTGCAGTGCATTCCATCAAAGTCCAGTACTGAATGGGGATATGTCCGTTTATCGATATTTTTATAGACTGGCGGGCAACAAGAAAAATAAGAAGAAATATGCGCGGCCTTGCATCATTGTCATGTTTATTGTTCAGTATCGGACAGTGGCGTAACTATTCGACCCACCGCAGACCCTTTGCGGGAGCAAACCACGAGCATTATCTTTTTAAACAGTGTTCTACAAATAATATTCGTGAAGATTAATTAAACAGAGTCATTAGCGATTAACTGTTATGCTTTAAAAGGAGGTTTTGCAATGTTAAAAGCTAATCTCAGTTTATTATAATTTTAATGTTGAAATGGAAGGAGGAATTGTCCTAGTAATAGATACAAGAAATAAGTCTTGTCTGTTATTGACCAAATATATCCTCATGTTCCAAACATTAAGAAGGTGTGCTACATCCATCTGTGAAGTTTTTGGAGGTGTATGTTTTGCTAGTTGTTTCCTCATTCGTATTGTCCGATGATTGCAAGTTGCTATGCTAGATCCTTTTATTACTTTTATCCACAAAAAACTTAAGCAAAATTAGGTTTTTTGCAAACGACAGTCGAACAAAATATCCGGGTTTCGTTTGTCGATCAAGTATAACCATAGGCTTTAGTGCCCGGCAGAAATGTTAACAGCTAAATGGTCTGTATGTATTTGCTGCGCTTATTAAACGATAAATTAAAATAATTCCAGCTACTGCGTAACAAAACGTTAGTTGAAGGTAGGTCCTGCGACTAATTGTGGGGAAAAAACTACATTTGGAGGACAAGTTTATATATTTATATCTTTGCTTTTTAATTACAGCCTACATCTTTGCTATTTTTCTATGCTCAAAATGTGGTACAACTAGCGTACACACAAAGATTAAAATAAATAATAACAGGCCACAAAAGCTCGAGCCACGAGGCTGTCGACACAGAAAGGTTCACTCACAGCGATAAGTTTTTAATATTTCGCCTTAACTCTAGACATACAAGCACCGAATCATTTTTCTTCACTGTCGTACCTAAGAGGCTGATATAGGATGTGGCAGCGGCACTAACTATGACTCCATTCGATCTAATTCTTTTTGCACCCCATCATAATGAGGAACCGGAATTGGGTACTGCTTTAACTGAAAAGGTGTGTCTTCATTTAAAACTATGTCTAGTTCGTAAACTTTAATTAATGCCGGGTTATTTGAGAACACTGGTGAGTTCCTAACCAATACTTCTTTTACGTTCAGTGTTTGCTAATCATTTTATGTTAATATCATCATTATGTGGAAGAGAATTTTGCGTTACTGATTGTGTTGATAGGTTTATGTTGAAATCTGGAATGTTCTATGTTTGGACGAAAATAATAATAATCGGCCTATCTTAAGCGTTCTAAAGCTTCTGAAATCTTCTTCGGAATAGCTATAGTGTGTTTTCCCACTTCTATTGGTGGTGGATTTCCTGTAGCACCTCCAGATTTGTCCGGCTCCATTCCGCTGCCTAAGAGTAATAAGATGCAACAAAAAGTATTAATAATCACAAAAACAATTAACAAAAAAAAACTAATAATGACAAATATAATTTGTTACTTTTATAGCACAGCCTGCGTTGCAGATTCTTTAGAAGATAGGTAGTGTAAATGCACTACATTGCTAAAGTGCAAGTATCTCGGAAAGGGGGTCACGCTAGGGACAGTTGAATAAAGTATATATATGTAGGTATTTTTTCTATGAAACGGAGAGGCAAAGGAAATTATGACCTTAGAAAGCGGTCTGAAGCATTGTAGATGCTACCGTGCGCACATAGGAACCCACCTACTAAAATATTTCAATTGTGTGGCTGAAAGAACCCTCAAATCTGCATTTTCATAGCTTTTATCTTTGTTAGTATTAACATTTCGACAAAGATAAGCTCGGTTGAACCTATAGCTATCACAAGTCGTGTCTCAGATTTTTTCGTGTGGCGTTAGTGCTCCATACATTTAAGCTAAAGCTAAAGATAAAGGTAAAGATATTCTGTTTCTGTTTTCTGGATTGTTATTATACGGAATATTTTTTTCATGCAATTTCTTACAAATCGAAAGAGGCAAGGGCGCCTGTCATTACTTTTCATTAACAGATAACATTCATTAGTTCAACTAAGTTGTTCTTCTTTTACATCAACATCAAGAAACGGTAATCTCAAACTACAGTTTGAAACATAATAAAATTAAAAATCAAAAGAAGTGTTAATATAGACTGTTTTTAAACATTTTACCTTCAACCTTTATTCTTACTACAAAATTACAGTAATTTAGGAAGCGTGGCTTTACATATGTGGAGCACTAACGTGATTTTCATTCAGCCATACATTTTCAAAAAAAAATCCTAAAACGATACAAAAGCTATTGAGAACATAATAGTAAACTAATCGACTTACCGATCAAAACATTTTTAATGTCCTTTCTTCTTTTTCTATATACATTGACATGTTTATGCCGCGTTACTTGTAAAGGAATGAAATAAAATAGGTGATGAAAATGTTTATCTAAGAGAAAACATATAGTATTAACAAGCTATTTTTTTCCAAATGGGGACACTAGCGGCAACGTTCGTCCATTGCAAATTCAGAACACTAATGATATCAATCTTAAAATCTATGCTAAATAGATCTGCAGATTTCAATTCAAGTTTTCCAATTGCTGCAATTTTAAATGAAAAGAAACTCGAGGCAAAACGTAAATCGCAAGGCTTTCTTCCTGAAATGCTGCTACTTAAGAATTACCTGTATTTGATCAAATCGTCAGATCACTATCTGGGGCAAAAACCTTTGATAATCAAGTCTGTGTTAAGTATGACGAAAAGAATTTGCAAACCAGCGTACTTAGAGTTACAAATAATTCTCTCGTAGACTGAGGTAAATGGACAGGTACAATATAAACCAAAATAAAAAAATTCTTAAACCGACTGTCTCTGAAATACTACGAAAGCATTTCTTATTTATTTATTGCATGAATACGTCTAGAAGACGTTATTCTCATAGCTCCTAGGTTGTACTGATGCTAGGCTTCTGTGACGAAACTACAAATGCATCAACAGGACGTGGAATACGTTGCAGACTGCTCCAATCCAATCTCAAAGTGCTTCGGGTAGATGTAGAATACTCTTTTTATAATACATGAGACCTACTAATTCAAGACAGTGACTATCTTCTACTATCTGGAAATAATTTTTCAAGTTTGATCCTTGTCAAAAGACGTTTGGCGTATATGGTCAATTAAAGAATGTTTCGATCAGCAATCAGACCTTATTCTTTGATCTGAAGTTTGTCAGTATACTTATCACAAGCGTAACTTGTACGTTTAAAATAGTTTAGGATGAAATAGACCTCTAAACCATTGTTGTTTAAGGACTAACATCGTTTATAAATACAACGTGTCCCTAAATAAATGCATTATTATGTTCAACAGAGGCAGAAGTATTATTGAATGTTGAAGAGGTTGCAAGTGAAAAGAATAAGTGGACAATAATTTAAAATCATAATGTTTGCCCATTGTCTGCAACAGAAATGGTATGAAATAATTTTAAAATCTTCCTTATACTATATGGTATTAGCCCTCAGTACATATGCAAGCAAAAAATCATAATTTCATAAAAATATTAAATTTGATGTCACTGCTATCGCCAGTTAACTAGCAGTATCCAAGCAGCATAGTGCTTCAGCAATCTCAAAGGGTTTTGTGTCTCTCGAACGGCTATTGTTTCTACGCCACTGGCACCAAAACAAAACAAGTGCTTGGCGCAGAGAGCAGCTTTGCTTCGGAAAGAAGATATTACTAGTCGTCGTTGCGGATTATTTACTCTGTTGCGAAAACGATGGCCTGTTCTCTCCGGTTGGATTGTTTGTTTTTCGCTTCTCTTTTTACAGTACAAATACAACTGCCGATTCGCATCAAATGGCACTTTAGTATTCACCGAGGAATAAAAATTGCTTCAAGGCATTCCTGGACTATACACGGCACAGCGGTGCGCTCCTCGGTGTATCTTGCGCTACACACGATTTCCAGGCTGCACTTCTTGCCCTTACGCAAATAAATATGGCAAAGAACGATTTTTAATGGTAAAGCTTATTTCTTCACAAAATCTTTCATTTGAGTAAGGTTAGGTATTTAACTTTAACGGAAAAGTAAATATGGTAGAACTATTTCTTTCTTAGCTATAATAGCACAGTTAATGTAAAGATGTGATAAGCCATGGTTTATAACCACTCGTATTTCCTTTTGGCTGTTACGCAAAATGCTTACTTTAAAGCTAAATGTATGGCTGTTTTACTAGTAAAACATATTGTATCCAGTTTGTGGCCGGGCCTTCTTTAGTAGAAGTCTTTAGTATTTGTAGCAGCAGATGCAGAGCATGTGCTGTGATAGCACAGCAGTAGCTTGCCAGGGTATAAAAACCAAAGACCTGGTTCAAATCTCTGTTAAAGCAAAAATTTTTTTTTCTCGAGTGCCTGAGTGATACAAAAATTTAACAATATAATTATTGTAATTTCCTATATGCATGAATACCAAAAATTTTATAAAGACCACTTGATCCTGCTTTTTTTACAGAGTTACCTACTTAGCTATATCCGCCGCGCAGCAGCTAATTGTTAAATATTCGTACGTTTCTTGTTCAACTTCAGCCGTTTGTTGCGGCAAAAAAACTAAATATGAAACTAATACAAAAATATGAAGAATTTGTTTTCTGGGTTACATAAAGTCTGCTTCCTTAGACCACCCTTTAATTGAACAATTGTCATATTTGCAGCATTACTAATCTAAGGAGTTTTTTTATATGGGAGGAGGTCTCTATGATAGTAACTAATAATCAGTTATAGAGTTTCTAAACAGGTAAACACAGAGGTGTATGATAAACACTGCGATAATAAATAAAATACGAATTTACAAAATGCAGGACAATTCCAGATTGCATGCAACTGCTTATATAAGAGCTGTCATTAAACGCAATAATTTTTATCACTTCATTAGCGTTTATTAAGCTGCCGAGTAAGGACAACGATTAGAGTTAAGTACCGTACTAATTATACGATAATATCAGTCTATTTCTGCCAAATAAACGTCAGATTTTCGCGCTTGCATAACAGAAACAAATTGCGAATCACGAATAACGTATTAAAATAACTACAGCGTGTTAAACACATTAACACGAAGTTAGATCAGTATCTCTCGTCTGAATAGTGAACTTTGCATAACATAAGATTTAGGTGAAAAGTGAAGTGAAAATGGCTTCTTGAATGAAACGTGTCGTTTGAATGGCGCGCCGTGAAGCTTGCAACATGAAATGTATAATCGCACTTTCTTAAGATGATGTATGATTGCGTTGGATTTTGTGTTCAGTTTCTAAAAAAAGGTTATTATCACATCATTGAGATCATGACGCTGTCCAATTTTATTTGACTATGATATTACCTTATTTGAACGCTTTCCGGTCCTTGATAACTTTCTGGCCTCCTATCGGATGTATTTTGTCAAATATCTGTTTCTTATTAGGGCGTTCACTTAATGTATACTGCGGAATTGGCCTTTAACTTCTATTTAGCTGCAATAGGCATATGATTTTTACAGTATTACTTAGCCTGTGCCGTTTTGCCACCATTGTGGGGGTCTTGAAATGCCATTTTTGTAGAACTTTTTGGTTGAGCCCGATGCCACACATGAAGACAGCAATTACACAATGGCCTTAAAATTTGATTCAGCAAATATCTTTTCTAGCGATCCATAGAGCTAAGAATTACCTAGTAATAACTTACTTTTAGATGTGCCTTAATATACAAAGTTTTGGAATGGATGGTCTATATGCGAACTATAAGAAGATTTGAAGCTATATGTTTCGGAGCTATGTTTTTTAAATTACATTATAATGTGGGGTTATAAAGTACTCATAGTTGTACTCCTCGTATATATAATCTGTGGCAACGAATATTACAAGAATTGTATGGGTGCCGTAAAAACAAGATATTTAGTCAGGTCGTATATTTGGTGGCCATCTATTAACACAGATGTGGAAGAATTTGCATTTAATGCAACTTACATATTGGTAACACATGCTTTTCCTAGTGATTGAAGGTGTTTTTTTTTGTAAAAGAAATGATTACCTGGGGTTTCAGGTAACGTACTTACATTAACATCTCACAAATTTGCATAATTTTTAATTTTATACGGCGAACGTTGAGTGTAAAGCTGGTGCACCATTTCATCCCGTTCTAAATATAAGGTAGCCGAGAATGCCGTAACAACAGTCAAGAAAGCATTGTAAAAGTATGATAATAGGGAACTTGCGACGGCTATACTAATATTTCATATTTTATTATAGAAATAGGGGAAAATGCCTGCAAAATTATTGCTACGAAGAAGACTACAAACAAAGTTTAATATTTTCAACTTCCTATATAAAAAGCGCAAATGTTAAAAAATAGTTAAAAGTTAACGGAAAGGTATAGTGGAAGAAGAAGCAATATGAAGTTTTATGTGGGAGAAACAGTATCTTGCAAAGATTGCCAAACCCAAAATAAAAGGCTATGGAAAAAAGGAACTATCTTGCGCAAGGTAGTCTCGCAGTCTTACGTTTTTCAAGCGTGCAATACAAAATTAACATGGAAAAGACATGGAAACAAAATTGCACGTTTCACAAGCGTTACGAATTTTAATAGAATAAGATTAGGAATTGCACATTCATATTCTGTAACAAAAATGGAAAGTCTGATAATAAAACTGGCAGCACGTATTCCTAAAATTTGTAAATGATATTAGTTTTTAAGTTACTGGAGTGAGTGAGGAATTTAATAAATCTGGGTATGATAATTTGGCACAACTTAATCTTACATTAACTGCTGTAGGAACGATGTGATATCTCAAAATGCATTATACGAGAGCTACTAGATCATCCTGCTTAAAGGATTATAACCTCTACCATGGCATCTGGCAGCTTTTTATTACCTATTTATTTTAATTGTCTTAGGTTATACAGGATATCCCATCACTTAACTTTTCTCACTATACAAAATTGCGCTTTTTACAAACGACTTGGAACTTGACCTCTAAGAGTGAGTTTGTTTCGAATTTGTCCAAGCTGCGAAACAAGTATTAATGAAATTACATTAGGCAAAAAAGTACCTACAAATGTAATAGTGAGCTCAGACCTGCATGAGTGCATAGAAAGCTGTAATGCTGAGGAGAAAAAATTTGTGGCAAAATTTCACAAGGCGATGAACCCAACCTAAAGAATGTCGCAAATTTCTTGGCGGTGCAAAACAATTTGAAGGTCGCAGAAGCTGAACTCGTGTACTGCAAAAGACTAGTAAGTAAACTGGAGAAAACCCCAAATGACAAAAATTGTATCGTAGATCTTCGAGAACAAAATCTATCAAACAAAGTACAACAGAAGTTGAATGCGACGTTGCCGAAGATCTTAGAAATGCTAGTGCAAGCGGATCGAACTTTAATTAGAATCTGCTGACGCCACCCAAAGAAAACGTCTCTAAGTCAAGTACTACTACAACTACAAACCAGAAGATACACCCCACTAGAATAACAGCAAGAATGGAATGGATATTCTGGTCTTTCTCCAGCAGCTACATTTTCAAGCGTTGCTAGGCGTACATGGATTTATGTCAGCAACCCAGGTAGTTCAGATAAAAAAAATGGAATACAAATACCCGGTACAAGATTTTTTGGTCGAACAAAACCAGACCTGATGAAGCCCATAGTTTGGTTTCAAAGGTCAGTGCAGATATTTCACTAGTTGAGGAGCTGCACAAGCAAGAGAACTAGGCAAGCAGACTATTGGTAAAACGATTAAATTCATTCAAATGGCAACAATAGTAACCAATAAGATTCACGATTTACTAAGAGACTTCAATCAGTATTTTGTCAGCATCTGCATTGCGTTCCGTCTACTAAGCAGGGGCATTTCTCATGGCAGTGTTTTAATGCATTTCACATGTTGATAGATATTGTCACTCGCAGCTACGGAGACTTGGCTTGACGGATAGGATGATAGTCACCTTTTTTTGGTATTGATGAGTACACTTTGGTTCGTGTTGATAGAAATTTAGCTGCTTACGGAAAAACCCGTGGGGTGATATAGCGCTGTTCTTGAAATCCTGCTTAAAGTTCGAGATAACCAGTAGAGATAGGATGTACTCTGGGATACAGCAACTATGATGTAAAATACGCATAATTGTGAGTTATACTTTAGGCTTAGGAATTGTATATAGACCCCATGATGTTAACTGTATGCATATAAATATTGCGTTAAAATGGAAATATGTGGGGTAAATATAGCCATATATGGCTCCATTGTAAGGGTTCCATAATGGCTGCATTCACAATGTAAATAAAATTCATACAGCTCCCAGCAAGAGGCAACGTGGCCGCCTTAGATAAACAGATATCGTGACGCTGGGTGACAAAATGATGTATACGGGTCATGCTGAAGGAGTGAGTGCCCCTACTTTAGCATTGTTTTATGGACCGACCTCCACAATTCGGTCACGGATTGGGCGATCGTGGTTTTTGCATTATGCTCTAGCCTATCAACTGGAGCAGATACGCCATAAAAGACTGATTGCCGAGAAAATACGGAAATACATGCGCCACGAAATTTGTAATAGCTTGTTCAACATTCCCTTCCGACTGTCTTCGCTGCAGGACACGACGCTGTCCTGTTATTCGGCAGATTGTATCTCCCCGATTCTATCTTGGCTATGAGAAACTGCATGATTGACGTTTCCTATCGGCTGGCCACATCAAATTTGCATTTGCGTTTTCCAACCGCAATGATGTCTGCGTGTATGGTGAATGCAAGTGGACTTTCTGCAAGTTCGTTGTTTATAAAATTAAATACAAAAACCCGGGGGTTGTACTGGATATTGGATTTTCACCCAATGTATTTGATAAAAGGTCAACGTCCATGTTATTTCTAATCGTATTTACGCTGAGCAGCTTTTGTCTCTTTTAATCGAATTTATATCTCTTACCGTTTCAATGATCTTGATAGTAAAGAAACTTAAGTGATGAGATCCACATATGTGTATTATCTTCTTAAATTCTTGACGCTGGTGAAGGTTATAAAATCCTTTATAAGTAGGACATTGTAGTAGCTCCCATACAATGCATTTAGAGACATCACATCGTTTTTCCATCGCCATTATCTCTTCAGAAGGTTTACGTTATCTGAATGTAAGTTAACGTAAGATTTAGTTGTGCCAAATTATCAAACCTTCATTTATTAAATTCCTCATACACTTCAGCAACATAAAATCTAGTATCGTCTACAAATATTAGAAATCAAACAGCATGCTGTCAGTTTAAATATCAGACTTCTTCTAATAACAAGCTGCCTCTCTTCTTGTTTTAGAATAGGAACGTGCAATTCCTAATTCTACTGATACTGATACCGTGCGTTTTTTGTCCTTTTATGAGGATGTCTAATGCCTTATCCCTTCGTTTAATGCAGTGTGTAATAAATAGTGTGTACAACTACAACCCTCCGGCGTCTTCGTCAAGTCTCCTCGCCTGATGGACCAACACGCGCTAGAAAATGATGACTTCCATCACCATAACTGGTGATGCCCACGTCATCGATGATCACCATAAGTTGTGATCACCATAGCGCAATTTTGATTACGTGCCTCTTCCATGTTAAGTTCGTATTGCACACTTGAAAAATTAAGACTGGGAACTTACTTTTCGCAAGACAGTTCTTTTTGTCCAAAGCTGATTATTTCGGATTCGATAGTCTTTGCAAAATACTGTTTCTCCTACATAAAATTTGATATTCCTTCTTTTTACGCTACCCTGTTTCTTTTACTTCTATTTGACTTCGAGAATTTTTGTAGAGGTTTCCCAACAATAATTTCGCAGGGATTTTCAGTAAAACAATGTACCGTATTTCTATAATAAGATACGAATAAATATATAGCTGTCGCAAGTTCCCTATTTTAATCCTTTTGCATGACTTTCTTGATTGTTGTTACAGCATTGTGGTGCACCAGTTTTACGCTCAACTCCGTATAAAATTAGAAATTATGTAAGTTCGTGAGATGTAAATGTAAGTACGTTTTCTGAAACTATGGCCTTTTGTAAATCTCATCTCGAAAATATTTCATTTCTTTTACAGGAGCAATTCAGCTCGCAAATTCGCTCAAATAGGGTGCGAGTAATCAAATATGAAACATAAAGAAAATAAGATAATAAATACCTCAACTTCTTTTTACAAGAACTGCTGTTATAGCAATTGCTGTTACTACCGTTTTCGCTTATATACACATATTCTCAATGCAGTCAATGCAATAGAGAAGTATGATTTAAAAATTTTGACGATTAGCTACTGAAATTAACGTCGCCACAGACAGAAGGTGAAAAAGTATGGTTTTGTGCAAAACAACCCCACAAGACTGAAATAATTGCATTGTAAAGTACGCGCATAAAGTCATGTGACTGAAAACGCTGCAGGGATGCTGACGTCAGGTTACGTTCCCAAGTGCCAGCCGCTGGTAGCCGTTCCAGCAGTCTGTATTGACTACTTGGGAGTCATCTGGGAGTACAAAAAAAGTGTGGGTATACTTTTTTGCTTGATTAGTTTTTTCCATTTTGGGCACACCGAAATAAATGTTGTTTAGACAGGTAAACACATGATTTTTTGTATTTTTTTCATATTTAATAATTAATTCACACTGACAAAAAAAACACTCCACGAGAAAAAATTGCATGAGATGAAAAACACACGAACATCCAGAACGAAATGTGACGTCACACGTCGTTTTTAGAAGGAGAGCTTAAATGCAATCCTCAATTTTAATTTCTGACCTAATTTCCCGTCTAATTTGTTTGAATCCAGAAGGCGTTTCAGATATAGCTCGAAAAGATTTTACAGAAAATGGCAGTCAGAATCAGCTTTTGTTTAGATGAAATTGATTCGCCGTCATTAACAAATTTTGCTGTCTTTTGAATCATTTTGCTACGATCGCGATCATTGCTTTTAGATATACAAGTAGACTTTTCCAGTTTCTCCACAAAGCGCGTTTAGCACCATAAAGTATGTATCGTCTAAACAATTGCTGTTCATTATGCCTTACCCGAGGTACCTGTAGTAACTAGTAAGTTTGCCATTGCGCTTTATGGCAACTGTGAGATTGTCGCTCATTTAAAATGACCAAAAAACGATATAACAGATTTGGCAACTCGGTGAAGGCGAGAATGCGTTCTGGTCACTTTTTTGGCCATTGTGTGAGGCTAACACATGCACTAAACTAACTACATTATTCATCCAAACTATAGAATATTTGCGTGACTCCGGAAACCAGCTACTTTTTTATCATTGAGGTTCACGACATATTAAGCAGCGATAATTTTCATATCTTGAAGCTGAAAACTGTACCCGAAAAAGCTTTAAGAATGAAATCAATCATTTTATTTTTATTTTGTTACGTGTTATCAAAAATTTTGGAATTAAACCATATACTAGCTAGCGTTTAGAGTATGGGATTGTCGTGGGATACTGTGTACATGTATTTTACTTAATTATGTAGATCCCATTAATGCGTTATAACTACCAGAAACAAGATAGGCGAAAGTTACGCTTATAAATCCGCAATCAATTAATTAACAGTATTGTGAAATTCAATTAATTTACTTAAACAGCCCTTCTAATTGATTTTGCCGAGCACGAGGCGCTTGCAATACCTATGAAATAAATATAAAACTTAATTTAGGATAATGTTTTGCTTTAATTGGCACTGTTAATTAAAACTGACTGAAACCATAATGCCATGGCCTGTGCAGTAATAAACGACACCATTTGTTTCGTTGTAATGCAAAAATTTTGATCACGACTATGTTGTGCATTTCAGATAGTATTACGCAAAAGCTTGATTTTCAAGTGAACTTCTAAGGCGGCGGTAGACGACATTATACTCGTATAAACCTCTGTGTACGGCTAACTGTACCTATACTGATCGACCTGGTGTGCGTGCTTGTATGCCCTGCTTTAACACAGATTCTAATGTACCTAAACCAATTATAGAGCACCTAACAAATTTTCCCATTGCAATCTTTTATTAATTGAATAATTATCATGGAGTACATATACATATACTGGGTGTAAATGAAACCTGATTCATCCCTTAAATTGCCATTAATTTTTTAGCTAGAAAAACGAAATTTGGAATATTTCATATATCAAAAAATTGACGTTTATTGACATTATGAACGCCTTTCTGTAACATCTGGTTTCACCGGAAATGACCTTAACTTTCGATTTTTAAAGCCACCTAGCTGCCTTAACGTGTACTACTTCCTAAAGGAAATTGGGATGCAACTGCATACTTCAATTTGACAGCAGGCCCTCACGGCACTTTTTGCTAACGGGCAAGAACCGACATACATTAAAATGCATGTCTATGCTGTGCTGTCTGCACCTCAACCAACTGCAGATAGATCTATTTCGCTGTCATTACCGCTCATCAGTGCAGTTTAGGTCTAGTGCAGACAGCACGGCATGGAACTGGTTTTGACTATATACCATATATACTTTGGTATATAGGCAAAACCAGTTCTATGCCGTGCCGTCTGCACTAGACCTAAACTGCACTGATGAGCGGTAATGACAGCGAAATAGATCTATCTGCAGTTGGTTGAGGTGCAGACAGCAAAGCATAGACATGCATTTTAATAAACCAATAATATCGTATTTGCCCTAGTGTGACGTACGAAATAATGTTAAAATTAAGGTAGTTTGCAACAGATGTAATAGCATTTCCGGATATATTTAATGTCTCATTATATATTTTATCACATTAAACCAACTGGGGCCGCCTGAAGCTTAAATTGAACAAAATTAAACGAGTTGGTAGATTTCTTTGTTGAAATTTTATTTAAATTACAAAGAGCTTAGCATCTCTTAAATTCGATTATATGTTTGAGATAGAGGCCCTGGTCTCTTTTCTTTACTTCGATATACATCTGATATGTTTATTTGGTACTTGCATGATGGACATCTCTTTACCATGGATTATTATTTCATGATATATTTAAGCGTTCTGAAAATTTATATTTCCAAATAATGTTTACCCACATATACGGCACGACAAAAGCTTTAAGAAAGTCGCATAAAGTACACATTCATCGATATTCATCTCATTAAAGTTCTATGGACCAATTAGGATTCAAATTAGTACCCTATAGACACGCTAGAGAAACTCTCATTGGCCATTGTAGAAGGCGAGATATCTGATGAAAAAAAGTATGGTTCGCTTTCGCAAGAATGCGAAAAATCATGCGAGATGCATAAGATATCTCAATTGTTTCACCCCAGGTAGTATTATTATAGCCGTGCTCGTCGTAATTCACAGCACCTAATTGCTTTCGTTTGGATATTACCGTCGACTAACAGTTCGATTAAGCCAGCCAACCGTATCGATATTTTAGCGAGACATTCTACGGCTCATAATGCCCTGGACTTGTATCCTCGTTGCAGAATAGAATTAATCAAAACTGCAATTACATCTATTCTTTATCGATTTATTTCTGGATAAAATGCTTTACGACTGCCCACAATAAATACTAGCGAAAATTAATGGTATCTGGATGAACCTCTAATGGCCAGTGTAATCTGCTTTAATTCCAGGTCGTGACGTTATTATTATTTATGTCTGAAAGTGGTATTATTTTCAGTAATTTATATTAATTATTTTCCACTCGCTGATTCCCAGCTGCCTGCTGATATCCGCTACAGAAAATTTGAATCCATAAACTAATATCTCGAAATGAAAGCGAAGCTGCGTGGGATATAAATAATACTGACATCCACAATCAGGTGCGGGAATCAGCAATTCCAACAAAGATCAGAAAAGAAATGGTTCGAAAGGTATCTTATTGGGATTCCAGCAAAGCGTAATTCCGCATTACCAGAGACGTGTTGAGTTTGTGCCATTAGGGATCTTGTAGCTATACATCAAGATGCCTCATTTCTGCACTTGCTTCTCTTGTGCATTCCTAAGCTTAAGTCAGAATGCGATTCCCATTTCAAGAAGCTGGCATATTTACAATTAATTTGGAAATGGCGAATAGTTTGACAAAGTGTATAACAATACAACGTGATTTTGAGAGTAGTGTCTTAAATTAAACTGCAACATTCCAACAATACGCAAGAACAATATATCAGGGTGACTATTCTGGACTTCCTAGGAAATGACAGTTCCTAGGAGAGAAATAATATTTCACTTTTTCTTGCAATTTTCCTACGGTAAAATTTGGTATTTTTGACTTGGGATGAACACCATGTCGCATGGGAGATTAATAGACAACAGTGATGGGCACGTAGAATACGCCACGTAGATTACGCTATTATCTACGCGTAAACTATGTAATATTCTACTTTGAAAGTTTACTGTAGAAAATAGCATTGTGTAGATAAACAGAAATTTTCAGTTTTTTAATGGTGTTCGTTATCATTACTGCTCAAAATGCTTCAAATATCAATACTATTTTGTATTTTATTACTGTCATTCTTTGGTCATTAAACGAAATACTACCTTAGCTAGAGAAATATCTAAACAATAACTTATTTGGGCATACGTTAATTAAGGTTAGAAGACCCGACTGTGCAGGACAAGCGTGCTGTCAAAAGCACTTTGGAGGCCTTAATCGGTGAAAGAGACTCTTCAATGATATAAACTGTGATTTTATTGTCTTCTTTCGCTATAAACGGAAATAGACTGCCAGTTTCATATGCTACCCTACTGATCTAAAGAAGCTAGTAAAAAGTGATAAGTGGTTATTAGTTAATACCTTCCTTTGAAGAATAATCAATTTGTATCTGAAGCATGCGGTTCCGAATTTGATAGCATGTCAAAGATAAGTTTCCTAGGAATACACCTAATATAGTTCTGGAAGGAAAGACTTCGAAACATAGGCTTTATTGTCTTTGTGCCCAAAGAAGTAACAAAAACCGTTTAGATATCATGATGACTCACTAAAATATGTTGTGTAAGTTTGTAATATAGATACAGAAACTGTATTAAATTTAAACATTTTTAAGGAATTCGATACATGGAGAAGCTAACAAAGCAGAAAAATTGTAAACAAAATAATTGCCATTAGTTTTAGCGTGTAGCTAATACACTTTAGCCATAATATACGCGTGTAACGTAGAAAATTATAATTTACGCGTAAACGCCCATCACTGGTAGACAACGTTGCCAATGTTAGTCAGATGCGTTATGCCTGTTGTTGGTTATCATTAACCAATCAGACTCACCAAAATAAGACGTGAGGTGGTCCGAATATGATTTTTGAAAAAGTCACCCACTCGTTATAAATTTCTGCATTGCAAAAACGTTGCACACGTCCTAAAAAACCTTACTCGCTAATGATTGATTGGCTGTAAACAAATTTGAACCAGTAATTAGCTGGTAACTTCCACATGGAAAAAAGAAAGCGTGCATAAAGCAAACTAATCATAAACATAGACAGCAATTCTGAAAAGAKTTTTTATTCTACTGGTGAGTGGAGATTTTTTGTACGTTCAACCAGGATATGTCTCACCGTTTCTATAATATAAAGTGTCAATTCGTGATTACTACGCCATCCTTTTTTGAATACCTTTGAGATTGAAACACAAGCTCGTTCTTTTAATAGTGTTAGTTATATTTGTAGCAGTAGCTAATTCTTAAAAATCCATACTTAATGTTTGTACACCTACAAGGTTTTTTATTTTATTATTTCAAATTCAGCAGTATGTTAGCACAGCAACTTACTATAATACAAATCTAATATAACATATTAAATTAATATATTCGGGCATTTTGATTATCTCACTTCTATGTTAAATACAAGTTACATCGTTTTACTCTTATTTCCTTCGCAGTATAGAATATCGCAAAATTATTGACATATAAAGAGTTCAATAATAACACTGACAGTAAACACAGCAACAGCTTCGTGAGAAATCGCTTTTCCCTTATAAAATAGTGGGAGAATTTAATTCCTAGGAAACCTGATGAAAGTGAACGTTCACGATTTCAAGAATACCAAATTTATTGTAATAGGAAAATTCCGCCCACTTTCTTATAGGAATTGAGTCCAGAATAAGTACCCAGTAGTGTAATTATTTTTTTTTAATAAAACGCCTAAAATCCGGATCCCTTTCGGCGGGGTCTAGAACTTTTCGCATCCGCCGGTTCGCGGTCGCCGATTCGCAGCCGCCGATTCGCAGCCGGCCGTTTCGAAGCCAGGCCTTTTCGCAGCCGGACCATTTCGAAGCCGGCCGTTTGGCAGTCGACTGTTTCCACGCCTAACTGATAACAATATTTAGAACAAAATTTAAAAAATTTGTTTTTCTAAGAAAGCAAGCTGTCAAGGGACTAATTTGAGTATTATAAAAGATTTTTTTCTAAAAGAAATTTTTTTCTACCTAAAAAAAACAAAATAACCTTTATTATAATAGAAGATATGCAATCACAGGAAGATTATTGGGTGCAAATATTATTTAATATGATTCTGTATTATAAATTTTTGTATAAATTTTTTACTCGCTCTAGTGCGCTTTTCCAATGCTTCTCTAATAATGTTAATAAATTTACGGATATTAGAAAGTACTTGATAAAAATTAATCTATTAACCTAAATGTTCTAGTTTACCAAGTAAAGGATAAATGGTAACAAAAACGTCTGTGACACAGAAAATCTGGATATCGATTTAAACAAAAAGCAACTGTTTTTCTAATTTTATTATTTCGGAATGTTAGTTGGATTTATAGATAGGACATGGTGAAAGTACTATCCTGCAGTGATACAAAATTAGGCCGTTGTATTACGTTTTTCCCCAATCATTAATCTATGTCAAGGCGTGTGCTGATTAGTGAAGAAAGGGCATTAGCTACCCTAAAAAGTTTTTTATATTGAATACAGATTACTTAATTACTAAAATAGTGTAATTTTGATATAAAAAATTCAGGTAATTTAGGTACCCTGTCTCCAATAAATTGTACTTTTTAAGTATATGACTAAGCAATCTGCACTACCAGTTACCGATAGTACAATTGTGATGGATTCAATAGATACTTTTTGCATAAGAATTACAGATTAACACATGATACTGTTCCGTCAAAGAAATGAGTGAAACTCAAAAACTTACTTCTTACTTCAATGCAAAATTCATTAGTATTTGGGCGAAAGAAAAGTATAATCTTCACTGTAGAAAAGAAGCCATTTTTTTGTCGTATAGAGTCTAATAAATATTTTATAATTAATTTTTATTTGCCAAATGTTATAGTGGGCAATAATAATAATTATCTCCAAATTATTTACATTGCAGTTGCTTTAAAATTTCTGCCGTAAATATTGTTTAGTTATCAGTCCTGCTTCGGAAAGGTCCGGCTGCGAATTGGCGGCTGCGAACCGGCGACCTCGAACCGGCGGCAACGAAAGGTCCCATTCCCTTTCGGCGTCACTCACAACAAAACAAACACAATCATTAAGGTAAAAACCCTACCGAAGTAAAATAGCCAAGTTCAAGCGCACGTACGTTGAAAGACGTAAGTACAGGACAAACTAAAAAAACACATAGCTTCATCACATAAGATTAAATTTCGTTTCTGCTGATTGAAAGTTGTTCGCATCAGTCAGCAATTTCAAAATAATTGCGTTATTGTTCACGAACTTAGACTCGTTCAGTTTGAAGGAGCTGCAAATATTATGAATCTCATTTACACTTCAGTTTCCGCATTTCATATATTTACTCGAGTGTTTGTCCTTGTTTGAACCTTTGTTTACAGCTTTGGCATACCGCTACCTGATCTGAAGCGATGTTAGGGTATGAAATACAAGACGTTGGGGTTAAGTGTTATATACAAAGGCCATAAGGACTAAATTCTAACCCTTTCCGTTCCAATTATATGAAGTGGCCGAAAGGCAGTAACTCAGAAGGTTAACTCGAGACTTTAGGATGGATACTTTTAGAGCATACACGAAATTAGGTCCACTTAAACCCTTCATACTAAACTCATTTTAATGCAAAATGCCTTGCAGAAACGAATTTAATAATGTACCTAGGTGTTTAAGAGGCTGTTCAGCCACCGTGCCGATAAAGTTAAATAGCATCCGTTCATGGCTGATATCTTAATAACCAAATAACTTAGAACCCTAAGGCAAAGAAAAATTGAAGAAGAAATGCTGTTGTGGGGATGCCCTTAAAGAATTTTGCATATTTTGTTTGGTAACATAATAAAAACGACACCTAGGTTAATACAAACAGGTTTATTTCACGTGTGGTTGGAGCTTTTATGAAAAGCTAATTAAAAAATCCGGCAAAGGACTGCCGTAGACTTCCTTCAAATAAAAACAACTTTGCTTTTATTATAAACTTTTTGCAATAAAATAACTTACCTATGTTAAAGAAATATATTTAATTTTTGTGTTGTTAAATTTTGCGCGTAAGATGTTCGCTTACCAATGATCGTAGTTGTTTTGAATATTGAAAAACATTAGAAATTGTTATTAACAAAAAAGTGCATAGTAGTAAACAAACAAAACCGAGGTGTATGCACACGACTTCGCTGCTACTCCGAATTGAATTTCCCGCTTCGTCGTTCTCGATTTAGTGCTCCCGCTTCCGCTTTTAGTGTTCCCGCTACAACCCCGTTCTCAGCATCGTATCTTAAGGTAAGCGAACATATACGTCTTCTTTTTCTTATATTCGACACCGCAAACGAACCAACTCCTTTAGAACATTTATTTTCTAAATTCATATCAACTTAGCCGATGAGCGGCATTGATACAAACGAATTTGCTTTGATTCTTGCTGATCGTCGTGTGGCGCCGGCACCGTGGCTCCGCTCCTTGGTGAATACGGGGGAACCGAATCTATCAGTTTATATCGTGGCGGGAATACAGTACCGTGTGCGTACGCGTAGCGTTGCGGCCGCCTGGCGTTTATCAGTGACGTTGGCGAATAGTGAATTCTTACCCTTCTTCTTCAAACATGTGTTTTAGTCTTTTTGGGTTAGATCGCGTCTGATTCTGTAAAAAGGTTGACGTTTCGTCCGCACTTTTAAGGGGCTTCATCAGGATAGGAATAAGAAGTATGGAATATGGTACGACCCTAATGCGAGAAACACGTCCGAACTGAACCAAATAGCAAGGAGGAAAGGGAATGAAAATCATAGACTACCACCAACGAGTACMAACTGSCGTTATTTTGCCATGGAGTACTGGAATCGTGATTTTTTTTGTATTAATAAGTTGTTGTACACAGTTATAAGTATAAAAACGCTAGATTTAACTCGAAAATTATTTCAAAATAGCTACATTTAAAGCCAGCCGCTAGATGACGTATTTTTAAAGCTAGAAGCATTTAAAAAAGCCAGATCTAGGGGAAAATACGCTAAATTGGCAACACTGACCATAGATAACGTAAAACTTATTACCTGGCGTTACAAGGGGGTGGGGATGCTTTGATGGCAGAAATGAGAGATTGTGAAAGTAGCGATAGCGTGATTGGTTATCAAATATAGTGAAAAGATGATAACCATCTTCACGGTTTAGATTATTGAGATGATTGGAAATTTTTTGGCTTCCCGGAATTTTCGGGTTGTAAAAAGAAAGATTCCCTAGAACTGACACATTGTCACCGGTTTGATGCTGATATTCGGATACCGCTGAGTGGGTGAAGAAACCTGATTTTATGCAGCACCTATGTTCACTAAGCCTGGTTTTAATGGATCTAACGGTTTCGCCGATATATGCGGTTTGGATTTTGGATAAAAATAACGATTAATTGCAAATAGTATTACATGGTCATTATACCCGTTGTTGGCTAGACTGATGCGTAAGTGTTACAATTCACTTCGAAGCTTGTCCGGTTCAGAAAATGATATGGCACGGTTAACAAGAGAATGTGACGTAGGGTAAAGAGAAGACGCATACAAGTACCGAACTGTGTGGGTGGCTTTGCGATAGACAGAGTGGATCAAACGACCATTCGGTAGATGAGTGACAAGGACAACAAGAAATAGGAGAAAATTATTGCTTTCGATTTGTACCGTGAATTTTATGTCGGAATGTTGGGAATTAAGGTGATCTAAGAAGGTCGTTAGGGTGTTGAAGCCTTTAAGAAGGCGAAGTAATAAAGTCAATTACCGTCACAAAACTACACTAGTATAAAATTTGCCAAACGATTCGCTTGCGGCAAGCAAATGCGACGACTAGCATTCAGGGAGAGTGGGGAGGTTCCACTTATTAGTTATTAATTAAATTAAGGCGCCACCAAAATTTTAACACGAAAGTGTCGAAGCAAAGATCAGCCGCCCTGTAAATTTTGGAAACAGGCTGAATAGTTCGCGTTCACTGAAAGGCAAAAATGGAATCATAAGTAAAAGACAACTGGTTGATTGCTACCACCTTTAATGACCAATAGCATTCAATAATTATTACAAATTCAACGGCACGAATATGTCAACGCATTCATGTACTTCAAAATGTGTAAAGTCAAATAATAAACGATGTTCCCCCGTATAGAGCTCTATGCTGGTTCACACAACATCCATATTAAATACAAACAGATGCAAATGTAAATTAATGACAACACATATAGTAAATAATGTAAACATGCATTAAAAATTCATGGCGGATTACTCGAGTAGATGATCTGACATCGGCGTTAAGAGTAAAAGAATGAGCAATAGCGGATTATTGAAAAGCACAATTAAATTAGCAGCTCTGAACGCATATCAGTTCATCCCACGCAAAAGAAATAGTTCGCTTAGCTGTAAGAAGTTTAGTAAGGGTTTACTATCGGAAGCGTCAATTTCGCAAGCCCTTGCAGAGTTTTCTCCAAAACAGATCTATGCAGTAACCATGAAAAGCAACACTTCTGAGGGATGGTGGTTAGAAGCAGTCGGCAGCAACCGGTGGTATATAAGAGCTGGGAAAATCCCTTCTGCGCTCTTTAAAACGCTTGGAAAATCCCTGCCAACGAAACCCTCTACAGGAGGGTTCTGCTTATAAAGAGCAAGCAGTGACTATGATGGTCAGCCAATTAATTCACCGAGTTTCTCAGCTCTGCAGCCAATTCAATCCCACAATATGGATACTGAGCTCAAGCCACCAATACAGCAGGCACAATATATTCAGTTTAATAACTATTAGCACTGAACTAATCCCCTTACTCAACGAGGGTAAGTATAAAAGAACTTTAATCACAGTACTAACACTGGCTACGAACGAGGTGTGAATAATGCTCTCGAAAACGGGAAACTTGCTTCTGCCGCATAGGTGGGACAGCAGAAAAACGCTCCAAAGAAAAACGGCGCGATAAGAACAACTGCGGCAAAGAGCATTTAAAATACGGGTAAATGMGATATACAAGGGATGTTGAAACAATATAATGGAAGTGTCGTTGATATAACTAAGCCATATTTTTAGTTTCAGCTCTGATGACTCTAAAGCAATTAAATAAACCACCTGCAGTTTCTCAGCCCCTTAAGCCGAATGGCCGCTTAAAATAGAACAGTTGTACAATGAGAACAGTCTATATGCAATCATGTCTCGGTGTTTGAATTTATTAAAAGTAGTGAGCATTTGCTCCGGTTGTCTAAGGAACTAGATATTAAAAAAACATTGTCTATTATTGTCATTTTTCTTGTCAGTTTGAATAGATTGTAAAAAAATAGTTAATAAAAGAGTTACTGCAATCAAGACCCATTAATCCACACCTTAGAGTAATACAGTCCATTCTACCGCAATATCATTCGGTAAGATCTATTTATTAGTCGCGATGAATCTGTCTCTAGATGCTTTGGAAACAAAGAAGCGATCCAAGACCTTCCTACAAATTGTCACACTCTTAATGCATTTGCTTGGTACGAACAGGTAAACTTTCCTATCATGTTTCATTTGTTACTAGACTGGCTTGTGTTGTAATTGATGAATATAGGTATGCTCATCCCAAGAAGTGTTTTGCAAAACTCGATGAAACGTGTAATCTAGATCTGCGATGCTTTATAGTTTAGAACGATATACGACACATTTGGAAAACATTTATTCAATTTACGATTGCGGCTTACAGGGAAGCAAACGGGTATGAATACATTCATAATTTATAGAAGTTGTGTAATATGACAAAGTTTACGCAAGATGTGGATGATATCGATATATCATTAKATCGAAAGTCACGTTTATTCGATTCTGAAAACAGAATTAGCAGTGTATCGCGATTTTGTAATATACTTTTCTCAGATTTCGTTTTAAAAGTATTGCTGAACTCAATAGAGGGTCTCAATAGCTACGCTGTAGGTATACATTATACAACACCCAGTCGTTCAGCCAACAATACATAAAAAGGACGTATCTTTAAATAATACCATTCTACTTTGACACAATGTGATATTTCCTAGTACGAACCGCAATGTTACTGAAATGACTGTTTTGCCTGTCCGTTCCAACTACAGGCTGATTATACCGCTGCTTAAAGATAGCCAAAAGTATCATTGTTACATACTGTTAGACCAATAATACATTGCCTTGTTTGGCTAATTATGCAACCCGAATATGAAGTAGCCAGAGCGTATTTAGAATGGATACAATCTACCAGTAAATGGGTGAAGAAGTTCTTCCGCCTTAAACACGTTGTTTCAGCTGTTTTACATGCTGAAGCTTCATATTAGGCTGAAAATTTTTCTTGATTGTTTGCAGCACTCGTCATGCTATTAATATGACCTTCGCCTAATGAACAAACATTAATAACAAATTTTTTTACAAAATATTTTAGGCTGCATTAAAGACCGTCTTTCCATCATCATTGTATTCTGCAAACAGGGCTTTAATAATGAAGCTGTTGCTGTAACCGCGGCTATTTAATGAGAAAAAAGGTATTTCTCTGCATTTTCAACAAATCGAATTTTTCGTTTTGCCAATCGGTGCAAGAGAAATCTAAATTTCCAACAGAAGATTCTTTTCATAGACGAGTCTGCCTTCCACCGTAACGGATTTATAAACATGCACAATTCTCATTATTATAACGGTGTAAACCCTCAACTATTTCAAGTCTGTTACAACCAACACAGATGATCAGTAATGTTTGAAGTACTATAACAGGCACATTTGTAAGTTTTTCTTTAATGGAGTTTTAAAAACATATAACTGGGTACGTTTCCACATAGCCCAGGAGGCACTACTTGCTAGGCATTCACCAACAAAAAAAAATTTCAGGTCTACATACTTCCGCATGAAACGATCCGTTTATCGGCGAACGTAATTTTTAAAGAACGTTTCAAACAAACTTCATTCATGTTCATGCAACGAATTACGGGAATAATTAAAAATTTAAATAGATACCTGTAGTCAGTTGTAACGGTTATAATCGGTTTTGTATTCTAACCTAAAACATAAGAGGCACAACAGTACTTGTTGCCTTTATCAAGCAAGGGTTTGCCGATGCTCCATCTCTATTCGTCATGTGTACCTGAACGCTTATGTCATTCGTTTTTCTTTCGGGAAACCCCAAGAAGTGGCGACTTCGTCGTCTCAGTTTGGTACGTGAATCGCGTATTATTTTACGATTACCTACAATTAGAACAAGTAAAAGGAATCTTTATATTTTGGAAACTGTCGGAGATAGAACACAATATGTTTAATGGAATGAAAGATTATCAAATTCTATATCAAATAACCTTTGAAAAGATATACCGTTTTATTAAAGAAAAAGTTTGCAATATTTTAAACTCTAAAAACTGTAATATTGTTTGTAAAGACGAAGTTTTGATATGAGGTAATCCCTTCTTAATACAACGGTGAAATTATTTTTTTTCGTTTATTTTCAAATTAGTTAAATAACATCTAAGCGATGAGACTTTGTACGAATGTTTGGCTATCAAAGAGACTTTTATTGTCAATGAAAATCTTAAAAGTGTATAACCGTGAAAAATAATTTCTGAGTATGAATGAGTTGATCTGGTGAAACTTTCATTTAAAGCAAATTTTTGTAAAACAAATAATATACACGAGATCATCAATCCTCGCACTATTGGGCCAGCCTTCCTTCTAACGTGGACACATGTTAGAATTCTTTTATATCTTAAATCCATTATGTGAATCAGTTTTGAAGCTCACATAATAAAACTTTAGTTTTTCTCTACTAGCTCAGCTGTCTGCGTAAGAGCTGACGTGATATACCTTTGTTACGTCCTAAAAAACGACAAAAACGTCGAATAATGTTATTACATTCTAAGGAAGACGCCTCAGAACTGCAACCCTTTTCAGGATACAGCCACGTTTTATATTTTTTGCATGAATATAGTAGAGCTTAAAGACAATGAATTAATGTATGAGGAGCAAKTAATTATCTTTCAATAAACAGTAACTACACTTTATTTTTCAGCAAATAGAATTTTTTAAACGTAAATATTTAGTAGATTCTTTGTATGTTTTACAATATACAGGGTGTCTCTAAATTCGATGTCATAATTTCTACTGCGTGTTCCTGACGTGAATTTATGACGAAAAGTCTATATAAACATGCATCCGAAAATGCTTCATTTTTGATATACAGAGTGTTGAAGTTAAACAAAAATTTTGTAATTTTTTTATTTTTTAGAGAAGGGTTTTTTAAACTTTACGAATTTTGGCAGAATGTTATAATAGATCACGGCTAATAATCCGGCATAAAAGATTTTTTCATATCTTTAACAGAGGCGGCGTAGGGGGAGGGGCAGAGGGATTTTCTCCTTGAAAAAAGTTGTGTGTGAAATGTCAAAAAGCTCGTTACTATTTTCAGAAAGAGCAACAAATAAGGTACAAAAAAGGATCTCTTATAGCATTTCGCTAGAACGAACCGTTTTCGAAAAAATCGAGAAAATATGAATTCCTACAGTTTGGCGCAAATAGGCCAAAAATTCACTTTTTTTATTTTCCAAAGAAATAAGCGTTTATATGGGAACAACTTTTTGAAATTAATTGAACTATACTATTGCAAATGATCAGACATAAGGATTACCTCCATATCTAAACAGTGACGGCAATTTGGGGAGGGGGAGCGCAAGAAGTATTTTTTATAAAAAGATTGTTTCCACATTTTTAAATTGTTTCAAAAATTATGAAGATCAGTTAAAAATATTAAAAAAAGAAAAATTTACTTTTTATACTGCTAAGACAAGCCATCGTTGTAAAATTAAGAAATTGCATTTTTAAAGATTTTTAATAAAGCCAAATGCAAGTTGCATATCTAGCTTTAAAAAATAATTAGTTTAATTTATTTAATTAATTAATTTAATTTTTTTATATTTTACTGGTCTTTATAATTATTGAAACGGTTTAGAAAATGTCGAAACAATATTTTTATAAAAAAGACTTCTTGCCCCCTCCAAATTACCGCCACTGTTTAGATAGAGTGGTAATCATTGTGTCTGACCATTTATCGTGATATAGTTCAATTAATTCCAAAAAAGTGTTGCCATATAAACGTTAATTTCTTTGGAAAAAAAAAGTTAATTTTTGGTCTATTTACGCCAAAATGTAGGAATTTAGGTTTTGTCGATTTTTTCGAAAGCGGTTTGTTCTAGCGAAATGCAATAAGAGGTCCTTTTTTGTACCTTATTTGTTGCACTTTCTGAAAATAGTGACGAGCTTTTTGACATCTCACACACAACTTTTTTTCAAAGAGAAAACCCTCCCCCTACGCCGCCTCTGTTACAGATATGAAAAAATGTTTTATGCCAGATTATTAGCCGTGATCTATTATAACATTCTCCCAAAATTTGTAAAGATTCAAAAAACCGTTCTGTAAAAAATAAAAGAATTCGAAACCTTGTTTTTAACTTCAACACTCTGTATATCAAAAATGAAGCATTTTCGGACACATGTTTATATAGACTTTTCGTCATGATTTCACGTCAGGAATACGCACTAGAAATTATGACATCGAATTTAGAGACACCCTGTATAATTTCATGTTCACAGTTTCAAAAAGTTTTACTTTTAATACAAGTAAGGTTTAGAAGAGGCCGAAGCACGCAGGACTATATATTTACGATTAAACAAATGGCCGAAAAGATAAGCAAAGAAAAAGGAATCTGTTTAGCATTCTTGGACTTAGAGAAAGCATTTGATAGCATCCCTAGAAAAGTGGTCTGGGAAAGTATGAAGATAAGGGGTATAAATAACGAGCCCAGAAAAAATAGAGAGCTTATGCAGTAAGACAAAAAATTGCTTCAGAGCAAGTAACATGGAAACATGGGATTTCCAGGTAGTGGATGGATTAAGGCAATGGGGGGTGTTAAGCCCAACACCGTTTATCGTAGTAATGGACGATAAATTGTGGAACTACACAATAGGGCCAAAGAAGTTAAATTAGGGTATAGAAAATTAAAGGTGGCAAAGCTAGCAGAATATGCATTTGCAGATGACCTGATGATCTGTGCAGAAAACGAAGAGAACTTACAACAAAAGGTAGAGTTGTGGGAGAAAGAACTAACAAAACGTAAAATATTAATAAATAAGAACAAGACTAAAACAATGGCCACAGCAAAGGAGGACAAAAAGATCGACATAACAATAGATGGGTGACAAATAGAACAGGTTAAGAGTTTTAAGTACCCAGGAGTTACAATACAAAACAATGGAAGTATGGATGAAGAAATAAATGAAAGAATCACTGGTGCAATAAGGGAGTACCACTCACTATAAGTAGGTCATTAATAAGTAAAATGGAAAAAAGTGAGAAGACAAAAATGATGGTATACAGGACTATTTGTAGACCAATATTGACATACGGTATAAAAGTTGGGTGTGTTAAGTAAAAGACTTTTCAGTAGACTATAAGCAACAGAGATGAAATACTTAAGTCGTGTTAAAGGGGTGACTAGAATGGACAGAATAAGAAACGCAACAGTCGGAGAAGAATTGCAAATAGAGCCGATTAAACAAACTATGGAAGAAAATAAACTAAAGTGGTTCGGACATTTGGTGAGAATGGATGAGGAAAGGGAAATAAACTACTATGGGAGGCAAAATTACAAGGAAAGAAAAGAAGAGGTAGAGCGCAGAAGACATGGAACATTACAGTGGCAGACGCGTTGAAGAAGAGAAACCTCACCTGGAACGAAGCTAGAACGACACCAAAGGACAAGACTAAGCGGAAGAAAATAGTGCAGAAGACAGTAAACGAGTCACAGACGCTGTATACCTTTACACCCAATGGCTAAAAAAAGAAACTGATTATACGTATAAGAAGGTTTGCAGGATTTTCCCTTKCCCTCAACTTTTTAATTTAGAATTGCATCTGCTACTATCGCTGGTTTCTCGCAAAAAAAACGTGTATATGACGGGCAATACACTGCAAAAGTGCTTGAAAAAGAATTAAGAAGCTTAGCTGTGTTAAAAAAAATACTCCAACTTTTAGTTCCTTTAGAATCGATTATTTACACCACTGGAAATTTATCTTCCCTTGCGCTGCAATTGGCTGTGTTCTGTAGATTCACGAAACTGTATGGTGCTTAAGCGATCGTGGGCTGTGCAATAATTTATAAATAACAATGTGTGATGCAGACGTGGATAACACTATTTAGACACGACCGGGAAGATTTTCAATATTAAATCAAACACGGGACATCGGTACATGCCGGTGCTCGGTTGAGCTGTATACAGATAAATATTCAAAGCAAAGATGCATCTTTGTGCAGTTGCGCCGTAGTAAAGTACATATCATATTGTTCGTGGTCCCACTAGGAGTCCTATTTTGCAAGCCATGATGGGTATACAGTTATGAATAAATTTAAATGTTTAAGTATAAAGAACTCCTTTTTGTATTCGAGGACCGAGACTATTGTAGTAAACGCCGTCGCCAGTTCCTTTTGCAAACATTTTAAGCTCTGCGTTCAATTATTTTTCTTGAATTTCTACTTACTATCTATCTCATTGCTGATATTTTATGGTTGACGTTTACGTCGACTCTTACTTTGTGCCTTTTGATATTTATGCATTTTAGTGTATTACATAAATGCTATAATCGGCATGACCTGAAAAACAACCTGACGTCACTATTAAACTAAAATCACCATCAGACGTTGTGGAAAGTTAGTTTTTCAAAATGCAATTCACGAATTGTATAGCAAATTGTAACCTGATGATAACAAAATTCCGTCCATGCTATGTCGCCTGCGTCAAAACGATCTGTGGACAGCTGATTTGACCTATAAAGCCTCCTCAGCGTAAGAAAGAAGGCAGACGTGGTGGGGACAAAAATTTTCCCAAGACATTTAAAKCATTGGTGTGCCCGCCTTTATTCATGCTCGCAATTTCAGGTTAGGACGGCGAATAAGTTTATTCACTCGGACCACCCACGCTGTTCGCTCATTTCACATTTTGGACGATGTTACATTCATAAGGTGTGACTCCTTTCCTGGCGCGCACTTTAGATCTTGCTTCCCTTACATTCGCCAAAGTAGGCGATGTGTATTCCCAAAAACTATTTCTGAGCAGAGTGCAGTTCTCAAGCATAATAATAAACATAGACGTAATTTTGTTATTACTGTGCTTGAGAACTGCAGTCTTTGCAAGAATCGTTTTTGAGAAGTTCTGTAGTTTTTTAAACACCCACAGCAATAAGCGACTGTTCAGTTTAGTTCCCCACAGAGAAGATTGGATAATACCGTTCAATTTTCACTAGATGGCATGGTGTTATCCCCAACCTGCGTTGGGACTATAGCTACGCTGAGGGTGCTTTATAAGCCGAAACAGCTGTCCACAGATTGTTTTGACGCATGCGACATAGCATCAACGTAATTTTGTTATTACCTAAGATACCGAAACCGTGTTTTTGAAAGATGGACCATTCGTTGTTCTACTTGATTAATCAATTATATTCTTTTCTCCTAGTACTGCTAGACTATACATAAATATGGTGCCAAATACGGAAAAAAAAACATTATAAACTTTGCGTCAAGATATTTTGGTATTTTGTAAGGCTAAGTACTTATGATGATGGTGATGGTACAAGCATTACCCTTGTGTAGTCATTTATTAATCACTCAATTGACACAACTTTATTGGTGTGATTAATTGTTTCAAAACAGTTTGTGTCCTCTGACGTTTGCTACTAGGGTACGTCAGGTTCATGTAAGCTCCTAATCACGACATTTCAAACAGAACTGGGTCAGTCGATGTGTAGGTTACCTAAGTTCTAGCAAGTCCTTAAGGTTAAATGCAATCTAAATGCGTTAGGACTATTAGCGTTGCAATATCAATATAATGCGACTTCCTTGAACAGTCAAATAGAACAATTTGAAATGTAATGCAAGGTCGCAATACATGAAACTTCTAGCACCGTGTACTTTCTGTGAGCAGGCGTTTCCGATAGGCTGAATGGCGGCGTTATTCTTTTCCTAATCTTGACCTTTAGAGAATGCATTATTTCCAGCAACCGTTCGACTGGTGCAATAAATATCAAGAACAAAGCCTTATTGCGGAAGCTATCATTTTAGTGTTGGGTTCTTTTTCGATTATGCTCAACAATGGGTACTCGTTATCTAATTCGTTGCGAACAAATACTCGTACCTGCCACCATAGGCAGCATAAGTTCAAGGATTAGCACATGAGCGTTTGTTTTTCAAATGTTGGCAAAAAATAAAATGGAATAAAAAATACAAGGTAAAGCAATTAGCTTTATAATTCTGTCTCAAATGGTCCACGCGTTGTAAAAAAGTACAATAAATTACTTTATCTTACAACTTCTGTTTTGCCTTCAAATAGAMGAATTCGGGACTAAGAGTCCTCATAAACTCGACGTTTAAGGCACAAGTGTTTTTTTTGTGCAAAACGTAGCACTGTAGTGTCCGGCATTTTAAGCAAAAATGCATTTTGTGTTACGAAAATTGTTGAATTCGTCAGAGATTTTCATATTTGCAACTTGATGAGGGGAGTGTGTAACATCCATAACCTTTTCAATTATAGGCTTATTAATAAAAAATGTTAAAGCCAAGATTACTTGCTACTAATACATTCGCACATGCTAATAATATTAGCAACGACCGAGGATCTAGATAATGAAATCACAAAATGTTTGAAAGAGTCGGAAGAGTGGTTTTCCCGCAACAACCTTAAACTAAATGTGAATAAAATCCAACTAGGTAGGTACTGGAATTTGGCTTTAGGAATCATAGAAATCTAGTAGTAAACTATGGCAATGATACACTTATATCGAGCGTCAGTACAAAGCACCTTGGAGTACTTCTGAATTCTCGGTTATCCTCGAAATCACATGTGTTAAAATTGGCTTCAAAACTAAGCTATTCTATCTATGCACTTTGCACTATTTCTAACTATGTGAACCATCAGACTGCATTGACTGCGTACTATGCATATGTTCATTGGGTGATACGCTATGGAATAATCTTTTGGGAAACTCTGCTGAAGCATTGAGGATATTTAAAGTTCAAAAATCCTGTGTACGTGGTATCTTCCACCTTAAAAAAAAATAACAGACTCGTGTAAGGATATTTTTAAAGAGAACGGGATACTTCCTTTTCGGCAAATTATGTGTATGAATCGCTGCATTCTGTTCGGAAAAATTACACTCAATTTCTTTCCAAACATGAATTTGCCCACGGTTACAATATTTCTAGATATGCTAACTTTCAAATCCCTTTGGAAGCAGGAACTACCTTTCATCGAAACGTTGAGGTGCAGTTAATAAAAATGTGTAATATACTACCGAATTCTTTCAAAAACTTAACAAAGCTGGCTTTTCAACGCAATCTAAGAAGACATCTTCAGGACATCGTTCTATATGATATTAAAGGATTGTATTTTTAACTAATTAATTATTGTTATTTTTTTCTTGACTTATTCTACACCAATGTACATTGTACAAATGAATAAATATTACATTACTATTACTATTATTTCGTTTATATTTTTGTGAAGTTTCTTATAGGCATTGCCTACGTGTTTCATTCACTTTTTGATCAAAGAGGAGGTTGCATTGCTTCGGTGTTTATTTGTAAATAAAATGCTTTGCTGTTAAAATTTGTATTACTTTTTGATATTTAGGTTGTAATGAAGGTTTATGACATCGTGGGAAATAAAACCCTTCTTTCTTAAGTTTTGTTTTATTGGTGACGAGCTCTGACCAATTAGATTGTCTTGATTCAGTCACCAACAAAATAAAACTTAAGAAGGATATTTTTTCCACGTCTTGATTTTCTTTTTCTGTTATAACTGAAATCAGCAGTTTTAAGTAGACGAGCGGGCTCTGGTAATTTTTTGTAGAAAGCTATATAGATTGGCAAAAACGTAATAAAACATATACTGATTGTCGATAAAGTAACGCATAAAATTCTAAATAAGTTATTTGAAAATATTCGAATACGAAACACGTAACTTAAGACTTAAGAGAGTCTTATTTTTTTCATCATTTTTTTAATGGTACCATCTGTATTTGTATGAATTAAAATAAAAAAGTCAAAACGGGCATAATTATAACAAATTTAACATGTACATAATTACCTATAAATTCAGGTATGTATTTTCCCAGTTCTAGTTTTTTGTTTAGATTTTGGGTTAATGGGTTTTTTTGTTCCAAATAAGATACTTTTGTTGAATCTGACGTTTCGACCGTTATTTCAGCCTTTTTCAAAGTGTAGTTATATTGTTTTTTTTTAATTTGCAAACATCTTTTAGATTTATTGTAGCAATTTAAGATTTTACCGGTCTTTCGTGTTTTTGTATATCTATTGACGGCAGCGGTAAGTCGCTCTCTTAATGACATTTTCTGCCACTAGATGGATAGGTCGCAGTTATTTTTAGAACGTCCACCCAAATCGCCAGATTTGACGCCTCTAGATCTTTTTATCAGAGACCATTTAAACAAAGTATACGTAGACCGTCCACACGTCCTAAAAGATAATTTTAGTATTCTAATGAACCTCGTATTCCAGCTGAAATGCGATTACTACACGCAAACGCCGTTGAACGCAATGTCTAAAGTGTCTATGCGCGACTTGGGCAGTGTCAAGTTGTAAGTGGACTGCATTTGAATATTTTGGTATGTAAAGTGCTCTTTTTTATTCTTCAGCTTGTACCTTTTTTATATTTTAAGTTTTTTTTTCAGTGTTTTCGTTTATGTTTAGCAAATCTGTCAATAATGCACCAAGGGAAAAATATTTTGGTGTATTGCTTCTACATAAATTTATTTTAAAAGAAAACAAAAGAAAACCTCCTGCTGCAAATTATTTCAACAGAAAACAAACGAAACCTCACGATGTATTGCATTACTTGCTGCTCATTGTTCTTAAACATCGCCTAGCATCCAATGTCATCGATCCGTGAGTGTGGGATCATGCCAAAATGTCAATGTATTAATATTTTCGAAATGTAATCGTTGCACCTTTATTAGAGCGGCGAGAACATATTTTTGTGGTTAGTTTGTTTTATACCTTAATAAGAATTTTTGCTTTTTTATCGATGGGTCAGGCTTAAGGAAAAAAGCTCTTTGTGAAAGGAATGTTAAGTTTATAAACACCTTAGTCATGTTTCCTGCATAACCCTTAAAATGAAGCCAGGGTATTTCGAAGATACAACAAATGATCTGTCGCGATATAAAAAGAGTGGGACAAGAGCTACCCTTTCAAAGCTGAATAACTGTAACAAATATGTAGAATTCCAACGAACCATCACTTAATGCGTGACTTAAAGTGGAACCCCTTCGGGAATCTTGCAAATCACGACGTCGCATTACGACTCATTACATAGAAGGCACATTTGCGTTTGCAATGCATATCAAAAAGGTGCACGCCTAGCATCAGGTCTTACATAACCAGTGGCTATTAGGCGAAATACGAAATTGTGCAAATCATTGTGATAGTATGGGAGCCTGATAATTTACTTCAATCAGCGTTTTCGTCGAAATTGGTTACCGGCAGGATATGGCCGAATTCTATTCACCTCCGCTAGAACCGTTGCTTCGCTTACTGTTTTCTTTCACGCAAGGACGTCGTACGACCTTGCCATTCGAAACACACCATTGTAAGATCATTTACCTGAGAGACTGTCTTTCTTAATGTTCTTTTGGAGACAGGCCGAGCGTTTCAAAGCATTAGACTTTTTTTAGAGAGCATCGGGTGCTGATGGTATACGGAGATGGGAAGATCGAACGTGTAAAGGAAAAAGAAACAGGTCAAGGTGTGAAATTCTATACAATTTGATGGTTAAGCCGATGTAAGAAAGTCCGTTATATATTATTTAAGGAAAGGTAACTCCACATTTCAACTTACTGACTTAGTTGGTAGTGTATATTTGAGGAGGGTTTACCTAATTCAATAAATTTTGCCAATCTTGTATTGAGTTACATTTAGGGAAACTGAATGAGCTTTGATAACATTTTATTTGAAAATCGTAATTTGAGGGGTAATCATTGTTTGAGCAATAATACTGCTTTATTTGTCTTATTTAATATAATTTAATATATATGTAATATTTGCTGCCTAAGTATAACAAGCAAAATAGCATATCCGAAAAAAGATTTTATCTTCCACATAGTGTAATACGGTATACTTACTTATTTTAATTATGAAATATGCAACCTTCTATCAATAGGGTACATAACACATAGGTAAAACAAGTTCCAAATCTACAATCCTATAATTGTATTTGTAAATGTGAGGTATAATAAAAGATACCATGTATAACCAAAGCTGACAAATCTCCGCCATCAAGCCCACTTTTAAAGTCTAGCAAGGTTTTAATAATTTAAAATACGTATTTAAGAATTATAAGCTACCATAATTTAAATCAAACAGAAAAAAGCACAAAAAAGTAGAATCGGTCTAATACAAAGTTGATAAACAGATAAACAGAACCTAATGAATTTCCTAGTTGCCTTAGTAACGACACTACAAAACAACCTAACCTCGAAACTTATGCTGCATATCTTTTAAGTACCCCAAATAAATTTAATTAACTAGGATTAATTTTACATGGATTGTCAACCAGATTAGAATTTATCGTGAACTGTTACGATCCATTTTTTAAATTAAATCAAAATTCCTCGATTTCTTAAAAAATTTGAATATGACTGTATAATTTTAGAACTTCTTATCTAAAAAGGAGAAGTGAAAACACGAGGCAGGGGCATTTTTCGTTTTGAATTGACAAAATAGTATACAGAAGCCAAAAAAATAAAATAAAGATTTTTTCTTCTTTATTTGTGGACAAAAACTTAACCAGAAGACGTGCTTTTCTCACCTTGTTCTGTAGGATGTTGTTTAAGAAAAATTGTGGTTGACAGCTTTCCTCATTTATAGCTTATTGCCAAAATAGTTCATACTACAACAATATTACAAAAGAGTAACCTCCTTGACTGTTTCCGAAGAAGAAAAAATATAAACGATAAACCTACAATTTTCATTTTTGTAGACTAGTGTTCAACAAAAATTGTGGTGAAAAATCAACCTCTGGTCCTWACCACAGTTTTTCTTAAATAATAGTCTACAATACAATGTGAAAGAAGTAGTTTTATTATGCATGACCGAAATGACTCTCCATGCGGTTCTGCCAGGATTATCGGATTATTTTGATACCATCGCCCCTGTGCTGCGCTACACATATCTTAGTCAGAGGCAAATATAAAGATTTTGGCTTTTGGCTTGGCTTTCTTATCTCATCGTTAACCATCAAGCCATTATATTTTTTCTTATTTTATACTTTTTTTTTAAGGATAATGTTCTGTAAAATATTACATAAACGTAAAGTAAAAACATTCAAATTTATGATTGAAACTGACACAATCGTTCGCACACACTCCTTCCCACGATTCGCTCGTAATGAAATTGACATAGAACTTCTTGTTTGGTCACTAAACAGCAATGCAACTTTAATGTGTAAGTATATCCCGCACTTTTCTGTTATTTATAAATGAACATAAGACGTAGATACTGGGTTGACAGGCCAACATATGTTATGAAAAAGTATTGCCACCTTTAACCGGGAATCGAACCTGGTACCTTTTGATTACTAGACAAACATGATAACCACTATAATATATATATAATCATAACCCTTTCTACCCCTAAGGGTGTAAGGGTGTAATGTCTCTTTTTTCTAGTCCTCCTTAATGAACTTTCGCCACTCTTTCCTGTTTCTAGCTAGGTTTCTCGCCTCTGTGAATGTCGTTCCCCTCCTTTCCAAGATCTTGCTGACCATTGTGTCCCATGTTTCCCTTGGTCTTCCTCTCCTTCTCCTTTGCAAAACTCTGGCTTCCCATACCTGTTTGACCGGCCTCTCATTGTCCATTCGTACCAAATGTCCAAACCATCCTAATTGTTGTTCTTCTATCTTTGTACTGATTGCCTGTATTTCAAGTTCTTCTCTCACTATCTCATTTCGTATTCGGTCTCTTCTTGTGATACCTTTTACTTTGCGAAGGTATCTCATTTCTGCTGCTTGTACCCTACTTCGTTGTCCTCTTGTTAGTACCCAGGTTTCAGATCCGAACATCAAAATTGGCCTATATATTACTTTATATATTACCATTTTGGTTTTCTTTGACACCTCTCTTCTCTGTAAGAAATTACTGTTTAGGGAGTAGAACAATTTTGCTGTTTTGTCGATTCTGTTTCCTATTTCTGTCTCGTCATTTTCCGTTCTCTCGATGAGTACTCCAAGGTATTTAAATACGTTTGTTCTTTCAATTTCTGTATCATTTATTGTTAAGTTCCTGTACTCTTCTTTGTATCCTACAACCATATGTTTTGTCTTCTCTATGTTGATTTTCATGTTTCTAGTCTTTAGAGCATTGTACCATATATTTAAATTGTGTTGAATTTCTTTCTCCGACTTGCCACATATCACTACGTCGTCGGCGAATGCGCACTCCGATATCGTTATTGGTTGTAGGTTTTTATATCCGACAGTTATTGGTTTTGTTTGGGATTTTGTCTCTTTTATAATATCATCCATCACGGTAATAAACAGCGTAGGACTTAGAACTCCTCCTTGTCGTTGGCCATCATTCACTGGAAATTCTTCTGTGCGAGTGTGGCTCAGTCTCACATAATTTCTTGTATTGTGGTACATGCTGGCTATTGATAATCTCAGTCTATTGTTGACCCCTCGTCTTTTTAGGCTCTTCCATACTACGTCTCTCTGTATTCGGTCAAATGCCTTCTCTAGATCTATGAATACCAGGTGTGTCTCTGTACTTTGTTTATGTGTTTTTTCAATAATTTGTTTAATGGTGAATATGTGATCTTGTATGCTGTATCCTTTTCTGAAACCGCTCTGTGATTTTTCTAGTTGTGGTTCTATGATGCTTCTAAGTCTGGTATCCAAAACCCTCTCAAATGTCTTTGCTGCCACACTCAGCAGAGTAATGCCTCTATAGTTGTTGCAGTTTCTTTTGTCGCCTTTTTTGTATATGGGTATGACTACCCCTAGTTCCCAGTCTTTTGGTACCTTTCCTGTCTGCCATATCTTATTATACACCAGTTGTAGTATATTGTATCCTTCTTCCCCTGAGTATTTGATCATTTCTGGTGTAATTTTATCATGTCCTGCAGATTTTCCTAGTTTAATTTTTTTGACTGCTTCCTTTATTTCATTTATTGTTATATCTCGCTCGTCTTGTTCTTCATTTTCTTCTTCTGTTACCTCGTCTTTATTATCAGCCCTTTGTGTCTGGTTGTGTAACTCTCGAAAATATTCTTCCCATCTTTGTGCTACTTCTTGTTCTTGTATCAATATTTTTCCTTCTTTGTTTCTAATCTGTTGTTTATTGTATACTTTCTCAGTTCTTAATTCCTTCATGACTTTAAAAAAACAATTTTCTGTTTTCTTTACTGTTTCTTTCTAGTTTTGTGCCAAATTCTTTCCAAGTGTTTTCTTTTTGGTTTAATACCATCTGTTTCACCTTTTTTCTTTCACTTTTATACAGTTCGTAATGTTCCGTGTCTCTAGTTTGTAAATATTGTTTCCACATTTGCTTTTTAGTCTTTATTTGGGATTTTATTTTCTCGTTCCACCATACGGTATGTTTGCCCATGCCTTGTGTTGTTACTCCACATGCCTCTTCTGCTGCTTTGAATATTATGTTCTTATATAACGCCCAGGCGTCTTCCACGTCCATTTCGTTGAATTCCACATTGCTACCTATTCTCCGTATTTCTTCCGATACTTTCTGTCTATAAATTCCCCTCGTTTCTGCGTCTCGTAGCTTATAGACTTTGATGGTTTTATATTGTTTTTTGTGTTCTACGTTTTTTTTTGCGTTTTTGTTTGGTATGTATAATTTCTTATTTATTTTTGCAACCACCATATAATGGTCACTGTATATCTCTGGACCTCTTCTTGCTTTAACATCATCAATCAATGTCCTGTCTGTCTTGTTTATGAGTATGTAGTCTAATACTGATCTTTCATTTCGGCTTGGTAGTTCTCTTGTATAAGTATGTATATCTTTATGTTTAAAAAATGTGTTCGATACTATCATGTCATTTTCTTTGCAGAATTCTATTAGTCTTCTTCCATTACCGTTTTTATGTTTTTCACCATAGGAGCCTAGCACGTGTTGTGATATTTCGTCCTTTGTTCCCACTCGTGCGTTGAAGTCCCCCAATATTAAAGTTGTGTTTGCTGTACTTTCTTTAATGTCTGTGAGGGTTTCCCAGAATATATCTTTATTATCTTTTGTATCGTCTTCATTTGGGCCATATACGACTATGATTTTTATTTTATGTGTGGGTTTTGTTTCGACATCTATTGTCATCAATCTTTCTGATATGTAGTCCCAGTTTGTCACTTTTTTGTATATATCCTTATCCATTATAATTCCTACTCCTGCTTTCGCTCTCTTTTCGTGTTCTACTCCGCTATACAAGAGAATGTAGTTTTCCTGCACATCTTGTATTCCTTGTCCTTTCTGTTTTGTTTCCGTGATCGCCAATATTCCTATTTTAGCTTGTTTGACTTCTTCAATCAGTTCTTCCTCCTTGCCGTTTATGCCTCTTATATTTCATGTCGCTATTCTGTAATATATTTTATTCTTGTTCCCATCTTGTTCTGTGTTTTTCAGGTCCTTAATCATAACCTTATTCCTTGCCTGCCCGTCATCTGTGAGCATCCGTCCTATAATTTTTCTTAGTTTTTTTGTATCTGCCACCAATGCATCTTCGTTCTTACTCCATCGGTAGTTTTCTCCCTGTATTGATATTTTCTTGTATCCGACCACTATAATACGAGAGCCCTATTTTGATTGGAGGTCAAAGCGGCATATACAAGTACAATAAAGTTTACTAAATGTAACGCTGCTGAAGGCAATCTGGCGCATTTACAGCTGAATCGCTCGTCGCTCAATATCTCTAGCTTCAAAGCGAAATTGTTTGTGATAATCCAATGTACCTACACATTACAACACAAAGAACAATAGCTGATAAGATGCCGTTGACTGGGCGTGGCAAATATACTATCGTATTATATCATATTGTACCTATATCTAAATTTTTTCCATCTAAAGCTACCTACAAATATTTTATGAAAGTTGTAACTAGCAACGTTGGGTGTACAGCTGACTCTGTTATTTCTGCGTTAGGTATTTAAAATATAAGACGTATAGTTTAGTCATTTCATATATTCACAAAAATTATTATTATTTTGGTGAAGAGCTCAATAACTTTTCGCAATACTTACCCATAATAACGTATTTGGCACATATCACCTTCAGCTTCATAGAATTATGAAGAGCCAGTAATAAGCTGTAATAGTTAAATATAAGAGATTCATTTTGCAGAAATGTCTTAAGAGCACCATAGGTTCGGTACCTTGCTTTACCTATTGAAAATCATGGTTGGCAAAAAACATGTTTTTTTTTAAATTAAACAAAACAAACAGTTTTTTTTTAATTTAATCATGTTTAAATTGTTTTAAACATGTTTTTTTAATTTAGTTAAAACATGTTTAAAACGTTTTAAACGCTGTTTTAAACATAAGGTCTCATGCAAATTTACAATATATTGTAATGAAAATAAATACGAGCAGATGGCGCGGAGCGTAGCAGTTGTCTAAAAATCCCTAGATGACTACGATTATCAGTTGTCATTTGTCTTTTTTGATTACGCAACAATTTTAGTTATTATGAGTCGGTTTCTCTTTTCTATTTTAAACTAGAATCAACATTGTTCTTAAAATCTAGACCAATCACATACCCCAATTTAAGATTACTGGGTTGATTTCAGCTAATATCAACTTTAACAAAGAGAATAGAAACCGACATTGTCTGTTTAAAAGTTTAAAGTTCAACAGTTACAATGGCGTGGTAGGAACGATGCAGTGTGGAATAACTGACAAAACTAAGGTGCAAAATGGTAGAATGCGAGCTCAATGCAAGAAGTGCAAAAAAGATATGGTTACACTAGTAAAAAAGTAAAAATGCTGTTATTTCTATTCTTTGTTTATTGTTTTTTTATATTCCCAAGTTCTGATAACTATTTGTTTTTTTTGTACTAAAGATATAATTATCTAGTAAGTGTTGAATGAACGCCTTATTTATTGTTTTGTAGTATTGGACCAGAAATACAAATGTTAAGATTAAGACTTTTAAACAATGTAAACTGGTCCATTTTCCTCTAAGTGGATATAAGAGTAATGTTTACTTCTACAACAAATCTCCCCGAAGTCTATCAAATCCACTATATTTAATGAATAGGCAAAGCGCTTTCAGCTATAATTAGCCATCATCAGTCCCTCATTGTGTAAAAAAGAATACAAAAGAATTTATAAACCTGACATTGTCAAAATCGAAACAAGCAATCTTGACTTCAAACAAAAAAGTATCTTGCATGCCAAAAGCACAAACATGAAATCAATGATCAAATAAAGAATTTAGAAAAGGACAACTAAAATTACAAAAATCATTCAAAATTGTAAAATTACCATTTTGTTCGCAATAAAGACAAAATCCCAGTTTTGAATCGTTAGGGAGTTTATAGTTTTTCTTGTAACGATTGTAATTCTGTTTATATTGGCCAAAGCGGAAGATCTTTTTCAATTAGAGGCAATGAACGCTTGAAACAATATGAAAAATATAAAAATACTGTTATAGTTAATACAAATTCTTCATTAGCAAATCATTTATTGTCATTTAAACACACCACCTCATTAAATAATTTAAATTCTTTACATGTTTGTAATAAATCCTCAAAGTTAAATTTTCTAGAAATTCTTGAAATATACAAAATTATAGATAACGGTAATTTTACAATTTTGAATGATTTTTGTCAGTCAAGTCAAGATTGCTTATTTCGATTTTGACAATGTCAGGTTTATAAATTCTTGTGTATTCTTTTTTACACAATGAGGCACTGATGATGGCTAATTATAGCTGAAAGCGCTTTGCCTATTTATTAAATATAAAAAATGTTAAAGTTAAATTGAAACTGTTGTATCAATAAAAAGTTTGAAAAAACATTTACGTATTTTCTAACTGGGTCTGGTTTTGTACTCGATTCATTTTTAATGCAAATGTGCGGTGACATTATGTAGATATGTAATTGCTAATAATCTTGTCTATCTATTTGTGGAGGATAAACGAGCTTAATAGTAATAATTAATAATGAATCACACACAATAGTCATCMAAAAACACTGTTTAAAACATTAACAAAAAAAACACTGTTTAAAACGAATGTTTTAAACATTTGTTTAAAACAAAGTTTTAAACAGAAGCTTTGTTTTAATCATGCCAACCCTGTTGAAAATACCTGCAGAATTTGAAAATTTTTCGTATTAGTCTATCAGAAACATCCGACGGACAATATATGTTACAAAAAAGTCAGCTTTAGTTATAGCACTACGAATTGAATGAGCTAATTTTTATAATTTGTATGAACTTTGTAGACCTCGATTCCACTTACATACATAACCTATAGTGTGCTTGAACTTTTGATAAACAAACATACCCGTTCGTTTTCACTGGTTATGCAGCGCACTTATCTGTTACAAAGTTATTTAGGGCAACTGGAAGTCGAAAGGTTATCACAATGAATAATAGCTTAACATTTTTATTAATAGCATAGGTGTAATTTATAAGTTATTCGCGGGGGTGTGGCTGATATTTTTTGAACACGGCGTAAACTGATATATAAAGTTAGAAATCAAACCAGCTACTGAGCAACTACCTTGTACATTACCAACGAGCCCAATTAATTCGTCAAGAGAAGGTCGATTGTTTTGCACTTAGACAGATAGGCATTTTTGGTATTAGATAATAAACAAATTTGAGGCGCGGCTACCTATTCTAATTATTTATTGATTAAGCAATGGACTAATGAAATTACATAGTGGGATATGCTATTAAAACTTTTTATGGGAAAGTCTGATTACGTTGGGGTATCGTTTTAATTGATAATATTAATAACTTATCGATTTATAATATATCGATTTTCAAATATGACGGGTGGGCAATTTAAATTACTATTCTGATATATCCTGTATCCTGTTTGTTTGTTAGATACCCTTCGTTGAATGCAATACTTTTATTGCCAGTTTAGATTTAATGAATACGATGCATTATAATTTAATAATAATTGTTCACATATTATTATGTGTTCGAAAAAGCTACTACTTCAAACTTTTCATGTGGAAAACAGATATTGCTGGATATCTGGTATCATGAGTGCTTCACCAAAATTGCGTGTTTTGTGCCATTACATAACACTAAAAATAAGGTAGGTGTAATAACAGGCCGCATATAATAATGTTATTGCTAAACGAACAGAATTCACAATTAACTTTTGCCGGGAAGTCTGGTAGAATTACATATATCAAAATTGCAAACTTTATCTGAGAGAATTTAAATATTTGAACGAAAGATAGCATGACCAAACATTTAGACTGAATTTTATTGTGTGGGGCGAAAAATAAAAAATATATACAGTTGGAATTTGAAGTGGAAGGTCTAAAAGCGATTTGTTAGGTTTTCCGCAGCATTTGCCAATTTGCCGAAATATGTTTTATTTATATATTAAAGTGGAAAGTCTGGGGAAAGTAATATCAAACCTTATTCTACCTCGGAAGTGAGCGACAAAGTTAATGCTGTTTCGTGGAAAAGCTGCAAAGAGTAACACAAAACTAACGAGACTTAGAACTGAGAACTAATTTGTTAATGGAAATTATCGATTAAATCAATTTGCCGCCTCTCATGAAAGTGACGTACATTTGTTATCTGTCAATTTTTGAACTATTTGATATATTTTAATATGTGAAAACGCCTGGAAGTGTACATTTTCAACATATTCTGTAGTGTTTAATGGGATAATTAACTTTAAAGTTGCTCACATTTCGAAGCTCTGGGGTGACATTGATCTGTAACCTTCAATTACTATCGCCGTGCATATTGTAGCTTGGCAGCAGTTACAAAAAGGCGGCACAAAGACTTGAGAAATCATCGCCGCCCGCGTTACATGAATCATTTTTAGAAACCCTGTACAAGACTGAAAAGGAACACATAAAATCAAGAGACAATTTTATACTAAGTTACAGTTCTAATTTCATTTTTACGGTTTACTTTGTTGTTTGGTATGTATACTTATACTGAATACAAAAATGTATGTCCCTCCATACTTAAGGTGTAATTATATTTATTTATCTACCATGCAGAACATATTACGGATTACCGGTTTGGCCTTGTACATGAGATATCCTTTTACTTWGTGAGGGATGAAGAGGTGTACTGGTACTATTTGGAGAAGGACAGTCGAGTTCTGATACTGAACGAGGCTGTAGAACCGCGGCTTTAGAAAATTCAATAAATCGATTACCTAGAGGTATCCACCTGGTTGGCAGTTACGGGCCCACATCTGAGCACTGGCTAGTGTTCCCCAACTGGAAGGCATCCTCGGCGTTTGGTTTAAGTGTGGCTTGGCCAGAAAACCAGTGTAGTGTGCGGACCGTACGCAATCAACTAATAAGTACCTACTACACCGTATTATTTTATTCGTATTTTGAATGCTGAAAATAAACAAAGATCAGTTGTGCCTTGTTAAGAATACAATGACGCTCTCAAGAAATTTGAGAAATCCAGCATCGAAGTGCTTGTCTTAACTTGTATAAATCCTCCTTGCGTTTATACACCTGTCTGGATTGATCATTGTAGCCTTCGCACTTCATCTATAAGACGCCCTTACAGGAGCAAGCAATAATTTTTCAGTTGCAGTTACGCTCAAAACCGATCTTACTGTGCCAAATCTGGTTACAGGGCGTAAAGGTTTCATTACAATATAGTTTGTATTTTTGTACGAAACCTCTTTGAACTGGTCTAGCTTTAAAACTACTTCTGGATTTGATTTAGTTGTCAAAACCCATTCACTACTAGTTGCTACATAAAGTACTTTTATCAAACAAAAATATTATTGTATTCCGGACAGTAAATATAGGTACTATGAGTCTTTTTTTCTCTTTGATTTAACTGTCTTGGCAGGAGCTTCTCCTCGTTAGAAATCTTCTTCATCTGCATTATCATTTTTTGCCTGTATGTTATATAAATGTGATTGCATTCGGAGTTTTATTCTTGACAGATTGCTGCACCTTTTTTGCTAGTATTGCTAATATGCTCTGATGATAGAAAACAACATTCTTGCTAAGCATAACCTATTTATGTTTATCAAGTAAATGATTTTTTGAAATATTCTGCTGGCGTTTTATTTGGTAGGCTAGTATTTATCAATACTACCTCGTGTGTCATGCAAATTGGATTACAGTGACAGTCTCAGCTCTCGTTATAGAAACAGTGATTACAATTAACCAACATGCATTCAGAAATACTCCAGCTCTAGTTAATGTCGAAGCAGCAGTCGGTGTATAAAGAATAGCTTGCTCGTAGCATATAGCGATAAATTTTCGAACAACATTTAGACATAAATTAAAAGTAGTTGTGTGTCTGTAGCTCGTTCATGTCACGACGCAGTTTATTAGATGCTAATGAATGACTTGCAACCTCCCGGTGGCTGTTTGCACTTCTTCTGTAACAGCACTGCAGTAGCATGTGTGGGCTAAAACTCGACAACTAAGGGCTGGACCGCATCCTTGAGACGGCAGCTTGCGGCTCGCTTTCCTTAAATGCAAATAAGGTGAATATTATTAATTCTATCCACTATAAATAACTTACTACAGGCGAATAACACATCTGCAACCGCATTTAGTATGAGCAAACGGGCACTGAAAGGTTAAAACAAAACTGTGAAATGAGCTTTGTGTTAACCATGTTGAGTTATTTAATGAATATTACGGCCTAAAGTACAATTTACTCGTACTTTTCACTGAATACCCGGTTAGTATGGAAAAGTAGGAAGTTTGGAAGGAATTGCTTTAAAAATCTGCAAATCCAATATAAAAACAATCAACTTTGAAAATTAGCTGTTGCAGAACTCCAGCCGAAGCAATTTCAAACTTCAGAACAAGATGGATATGATTACACGTCAACTATACCGAATATAATAACGTCGATGAGCGTCTGCGACAAGAGGATGCTAAGCGAAGTTCGTTGTTGAACCACTAACCAATGGAAGCAAATGAAAGAACTAGAACTATACATCTATGAAACTCAAGTACTATTACAGTAGGCTTTCGATTATAAATGAAGTTTCAGATAAGGAGGATGTAGGTATCTTCATCTCTAGTAACAGGATTTAGTACCTAAATATTTACAAAACATTAATCGGCAGCGGCATTTATTGCAACGTGGGTTACAGCTGATTTTTGCGGCGTTTCGTCCCTCATAAGCGTTGTGACGCGACTTTCAAGGGATTATTACCCTCACGTCTCGTACAATACGAGATAAACAAAAAAAATAAGGAAGAAAAAAATTATAGAGCGTGGCAGTGGAAAATATCTCACCAGAGTTACGGTTGCCAAACAGTACCCACCAGCACAGCGTAGAGGGGGTGGATAAACCGTCTAAACACGCGAATTTACCGAAGGGCGCCATTCATTTTCCACATAATTTAAGCAACCGATCTATCACAACACAAAACAGGAAAGATGACTTTTTAATAATAGAGAAACAAAAGTAAAACTCAAGGCTCACTTTAACAATCGGTGTAATTGGCTTCTAAATCCAACAAAAAATCTTCGGTCGTATAAACTTAATGATACAAACGCAACGTAAACAGTAACTTTTTTAACAGTAGTTATCAAGACGTTCTGGTTGTACCTGGTATAGGTGCTCACAAATTATTTATAAAGAGAAAATACAGTTCAATTTTAGCCTTCACGTAATCCTAGCAGGGTAACCCATGAATTTTTCTTAGGTCGTAACAAATACGAACAAATAGCGCGATACAAACACGCTAAGTAATAGTTAAATAAATTCAAATGTAAATGATTACAATCAAGAATTAATAGCGAACATAAAACACTACGATCTTTTCGAAACCGTATGGTTATAAAATGAAGGCAAACAACAGGATATGTCAAATTCTTATATGTTTTTGCGGTGGTCTACTCCATGGCGGGTGTAGAATGATATCCCCTAGACCTTGGTGGTGGGTAGATGGATGGTAGTCCAACCCTCTAAGAATGATGGTGTAAATACGGGAACCAAAAGTCAACTCGATTCCGGAAAGACCTTGATACGGATGCCTGACATTTTGTTTTAACGTAACCGAGGCTCAAGAGCAACACTACAAGAATTACGACGAAAAGTACGTAACAAGAAAGGCCTAAAMTTGTGAGAAACGCAATATTAACCTTGAAATTGAGCATATCTAAAATCGTACCTTTAGGTATAGCAACGGCCTGACGAGGCGATAAGAAATTCAGCTCTGTTTATAACTGAGAAAACGATGAAATCTGAAGCTCACTGCTTCTACGAAATCCCTCAATGGCTCGGTTCAATAAACAACTACACTATAGCAAGAATTTAGGATGGCAATGCCATCTGTCAGCATTACACTGACATGATGACAAAGCCACCTAGCTGCCTTAACGGGTACTATTTCCTAAAGGAAGTGACCTGTAGCGTGACAAATTGAAGTATGCACGTGCATTACCCGTTAAGGCAGCTAGGTGGCTTTGTCATCATGTCAGTGTAATGCTGACAGATGGCATTGCCATCCTAAATTCTTACTTTCATCATACCTTTGCTTTGGTATATAAACAAAACCAGTTCTATGCCGTGTTGTCTACACCAGACCTAAACTGCACTGATGGAGCTGTAATGACAGCGAAATAGTACTATCTGCAGTTGGTTGAGGTGTAGACAGCACAGCATAGACATGCATTTTAACTACACTATAATTTGTTGTAACCAGAAATTTGCAGAAAGCAAAAAGCAGAAAGTGAACTATTCCGACAACGGAAACAGAATGCCATGCGGAAGATTTTCTCGAACTTCTCAGCGCCACAAGAAAAACGACTAGATGATGAGACTACGCCCTGAATTCGTGTTTTAAACGAAGAGCTACCAGCTGTGTGAGAGCAATGACCTCAAATCCGATTTATTTATTTTTAACAATAATTTACTTGTTACAGCATGTTATCAGAAGTAGGATGGTCGGGTCGTACAATTCTGGTTTGTTTACAATTACGTATCGAAGACAGCATCAAAAATAGATGGGAATATTTCGAGGTAATACACGAAAGGTTTCAAATACATCAAATGATTGATCTGTGTAGTTAGCATCGAGTTCCAACAACCAATGGGTCCGTAAACTATAAAATGAAATTAATGTCCAGTTTGGTCACCAAATCTTGAAACGTGAAACTTACTGTATCAATGATACTGCCACCTGGGACTTTTTATGGAGGCCGTGAAAATGAGGTTTATAAAACTGTGTCAAATGGAGCCAAGGCAAAGAAATGCTGCTGCTATTCTGAGACAATGCAGATGAAGAGGAATAATAACGAGAAGAGGAGAGATCATGTCTAAGAGTGGAAAATTAACGGTTTGAACACTTTCTTCAGTTATGTTTTTATTTTTTATCATTTAGTTGTTTAGCTTTTTTAACACTAATTTCGATTTCTCTCACTAAAAATAAATATTAAGGATGTGTTTTTGAATATAGGAAAGAGTAATTGACTAAATTATAAAAATTTCAAACAACCAGATGCCATTAGTAAATTTAGTTTGTAAATCTAAATAAAACTGAACTGTTACAATTACCCTATTGTTGCAGTAAGAAATAGCAATAACAAAATAAAATATAATATGCGCATTCACACGAGAAAAAAAAGTTGATAGTCGATTTTCAATTATTATATGTCCTATGGTAATGATTCATTATTGAAATGTACCTACAACTTAACCAACCAAAAATTGATATGTAACCTTCATTTACATTATACTAGTATTCGTAATTGTGCACCTGTATATAATGTAATGGACAATCAATTATATTTCTCTTGTATTAGATACGTCATTTTTTTTCTATCTCTTGGTTAAGCATATTATGTCAATGGTTGTTGCACTTTCTATTGGTTCATGTACCTGTCAGGACTGTCTACTGCGCGGTAAATGCAGTAGCGTCTTCTTGATTTATAAGTCCGTTCTACTAATGATTTTCTCTTCTGCCTAGTTAGTTTGATTACTCTTTCCAGTACCATTCATCATGCATATCATAAGCAGAAATATATCCAAGCCTTAAATAAAACAGAAATAAAAATATTGTCTCTTCTGTTAGTTTCATCACTACCTTACAGTCTAGTCGTTTATGCTTTAATGGAAATTTGTTATCTTTAGTTTATTCAATTTTACTGCATATGCTGATATATTTGCTAGATAAGTAGACAGTTATTAGAGTCACAAAAATGGTAAAATCAAGACATTCTTGAAGTAATTCATTTTAACATACACTGTAAATACTTCCTGTAAATATATAAATGTATAATAGATTTTTTATTACTTTTTAGATTTTGTTCTCCGAAATGCTCTGAAACTATAGGCCCTACTGTTATGCCGAATGGCAATCTGATCCTGATCAAGCAAGTAACCCCATCAGCTATACAAAGGTATTACCTAACAGGCGGCTAATAATATCATTCGTTACAAGTGATGTAATGAGTTTAATTAGGTTTGCTAATTTGGCGAACTAGTTGCATCTATCAAAGGATTTGTTGGTAATTATAGACGTCTTTAAATAACATGTCTTAACCTGTCAAGTTTGATCGTACATGCGGCAGTTGGGCTTTGTTGGAAAACGCTTTCAATTTTAAAACAGCATGAGTAATAGCGATGGCTAATCTACCATAATGAATTTAGAATGTTATCTTAAAAAGGTTACCACGTTTACACCTACGTGATCTTGAGAGGGAGATGTCCTTGTAGACTAGGTTGTTAAGAGAAGACTATTATATCAAAGCAGGATGATCAGTCTTAAATGTTAGATTTTACTCAGTTTTCGGTTTATTACTGTCTCCTGTTCGGTAGTTTTGAAATTGAATGTAAACGATAGACCTGGCTGAACCCAATTGTATGTACATATACAGGGTGTCCGCGGTAACAGTCTACGATATTTTTTTTAATTTTTGTATTTGACGTAGACTAGTGCTTTAAATGCGAAAGTTTTATTAATTTTTATACGAATTTTGTGTAACAAAAAACATTTAATCATCAACTGACCGAGATATCTACTACAGGTTTGTTATTTTAAAAGTAACTTCCCCATTTTTATAGCGCATTCGATTAACGACGTCCAGTTAAACAAAAAAGCACTAAGATACCACTACCCTACAGTCATTTGATTTTCAGATAACTCGTGTTGAATAATTGAAACAGTCTACAATATCCAACTTTTTAGTTGACCTCGTAGACTAGTAGTATAAATGGATTAAATGAATTTTTGAGAAGAATTTTGTGATGTTTACAATAAAAAAGGACAATTGGTATATCTAATACAAGTTTGTCTTTATTAATGGAGTGACCCTATTTTTATATAGCATTCGATTAAGGGCGTCGAATTAAACAAAAAGGTACTAAGTTATTGCTACCCTACAGTTATTCGTTCTTGAGATATCTTATGTTAAACAATTGTTGTTCACCAAACAGTAGCAAACTTTTTTATTTGACGTAGTATGCGTGGAGAAGTTTCATCAAAAAACAATTGAACATCAACTGACCGAGATATCTACTACAGGGTTTCTCTAAACGATACATGCATCCAGGGCGCTTGCGGAAATTATTAATTAAATCAATTTGCCGCCTCTCAGGAAAGCGAACATAACTATTGCTTTGATGGCGTATTCATATAGCTATGAGGTTATGTATCGTATTTGTGAGGTTGTGGCTACAGTAAGTCTGCTAAATAATTATACTATACTAGACTGAAAAATGCTTTTAGACTTCTGCAATGGTAAAATTCACAAACTAGGTGGTAGTAAGTTAGATGCACTACACAAAGCTTCCACAGTGCAAAGGAGCAGACTGTAGAGGTTACCACAAACATACTATACCAATAATTATTGTAACTTCTTACTATTGACAAAAAAATAGAACCGTAAATTATTGGAAAATCTTTATAAAGCGATCAATTTTGTCACTGTCACTAGATCTGCATTCTTCAATACTATCGCCGTGCTTATTGTAGCTTGGCAGCAGTTACAAAAAGGTGACACAAAGAATTCAGAAATCAACGCCGCCTGCTTTGCATGAGTCATTTATAGAAATCCTGTACAAGCAACAGCATTTACCTACTTAACAAGAGATACTTCGAAAACAATTGACTATAGGGCAGTGGCACCTTACTACTTTTTAGTTTAATGTAATGCCTAAATCGAAAGCGCTATAAAAATGGAGTTGTTATTTTGAAAATAACAAATTTCTAGTGGTTATCTCAGTCAGTTGATGCTCAATTGTTTTTTTGTAAACACCACAAAATTCGTCTCAACTTCCATTTTTAAACCATTAACCTACGCCGTCAAATCAAAAAGTTACCTATTGTACTGTGAACACCCTGTATGCAGGGTGTCCCGCATTAAGTGGGCAACCTCCCGGAATCTGACAACTGGTGCAAAAATAACAGTATTTTATAGTATATTTTTTTTTGGGATTACGCCCGCCTACTAAGATATTGTTTCTTAAACATGGAGGAAGAGCAACAGTTTTTTTAAAATATCTCTTAGACCGGTTGGTATAATTTCGTCAAATTTTGGCTTTTATTATTTGAAGTGGAAGCCGTTAGAATGATGCCCACATTTTTAATAAATGTTTAGGGGGGCCGGGAGGAGGGCAACCCCCAATATTTTAACCCTTAACTTTAAAACGGTTAAGTACTTTTTCAAAAATATATGTTTTTTTTAATCTTTGGTCCTTGTAAACAAAAAAGGGTACTCTCGTTTATGCGGTTAAAATTGAACTTTTCCGAGAAAATTTTTGGCTGTGATAAATAATAAAACTGTGTTAAATGTCACTGTTACATTGATATTTTGCAAAAATTGGTAAAATTTCTAAAATAATGGTAGTGGAATATTCATATAAATGAGTACGCTATCATACTCATTTACATGAATATTCTATTATTATTATTATTATTTCAGAATTTTTGCAACTAATAATGTAAAGTGTTGTCAAAATGTCAATGTAGCAGTGACATCTAATACAGTTTTATTATTATTTATCACGGAAAATTTGATAAAAAGTTATTTAGTTAAGCAATGAAAGTGTGAGTCGTAACATTCAACTGCAATTTTCTCGGAATGGTCAATTTTAGCCGCATTAAACGAATAGTACCTTTTTTTTTGTTTATAAAGCCCAAAGACTAAAAAAACACATATTTTTGAAAAAAATACTTGATTGTTTTAAAATTAAGGTTTAAAATGTGAGGGGTTGGGCCCCTCCCGCCCCCAAAACATTTATTTAAAAAATGTGTGCATCATTTTAACGGCCGCCACTTCAAAAAATAATAGCCAAAATTTGATGAAATTATATCAACCGGTCTAAGACATATTTTTGAAAGCTGTTTCTCTCTGTTTATCGTGTTTAAGAGTGAATATCTCAGTAGGCGGACGTTATTTCAATAAAAGTTATACTGTAAAATAGTGTTATTTTTGCATCTGCTTTCAGATTCCGAGAGGGACACCCTGTATATGTTTCGGCCTCAATAAATTAAAATTGTCGACCAACCCCAAGGCAGGAATGACATGATTGTGCTATAAATCAAAAATTATGTCACCACCAAGGTGAAAAAACAATAAATTATGAAACTGAAAATGCATTTTGGCAATGGAAATATGAACGCAATTATGATTTACAGAATATATGTTAAACAGAATTAAAATAAAAATAAAAATTTTACATGATCAATTGAAAAAGAATTCAGGTCACCATCTTTGTATGAGAACACATCAAATGCATATCTTTTGTCTACATAACACAGCTGCGTTCGTCGAAGTGTCTGCAAAATTGGTTTCCTGAAATATCCAAACCATTACAAATCAGGCCACGATTCCCTCATTAAAGAAAAGCTTTTTTAGCTAATTATTACACTATTGACGCTAGCGCTATAATATGCATATGGATCTTTTTCTTGGTACTGAAACTGAAGTACTGGTAATTCTTTACTGACAAATAGCATTTATATAACCCAATGGTTATGCATGTTATAGTAAAGTTATAAGTCAGAATTTAGGATGGCAATGCCATCTGTCAGCATTACACTGACATGATGACAAAGCCACCTAGCTGCCTTAACGGGTACTAATTCCTAAAGGAAGTGACCTGTAGCCTGACAAATTGGCATGCAACTGCATACTTCAGTTTGACAGAAGGCCCCCACGGCACTTTTTGCTAACGGGCAAGAACCAACATACATTAAAATGCATGTCTATGCTGTGCTGTCTACACCTCAACCAACTGCAGATTTCGCTGTCATTACAGCTCATCAGTGCAGTTTTAAAGTTATAAGTCATTGCATCGAGAACTGATGGGCAACTGATAGCAAGGTTTATTGGATAAAGTCTTTATATCCAGTAACGCGCGATGTTCAGCTGCCAGAAAAAAGATTTTACTTTCTTAAAATCGCCTTGGTATTGTGCTTGAGCGAGCCACATAAAAACCACATGAATTCCTCGCTGCCTGTTCATCCACTTGGAGAAAACGTCTTCCATTTATTGTTTTATATTTATGGTATGTCTAACAAAATGTGTGGTAAAGTGCTTTACCAAAGTGTCGTAAAACGCTGTAACGTGAATGAATGCAGTAGTATGTAGTGTTTATTTTAGTTTTTGATCGGTCTTGGATGTGTCAGGCGTATGCGACAGTACCACTAGTTAGCTTCCAGCACGTTCCTTTTTCCTACCTTATCCGGATATCCCGTTACGTTAATTTCTGTAAAGAACGCAAAGGTATTCTTGCTAATCGCAGCGTATTGAACGCACATACCGCGGTGTAGACCATTATATGTTCTTACGGATAACTTGAACAATTAGATGCTATGTAAAATGTATTATTGCTTGAAGGTTTAAATAGAGCGTTTACGTAATACATTTCTTTGTTTTCGAGTTAGTGGAAAGCTTAAATAAAGACACAAGGATCTGCCAAAGAAAGGTTGAGGATTCTAACACAGTTATTATAATATTCAAAGGCAAGATTTTTCAATACTTAAGTAAAACAAAACGTAAAACATCACTAATAGAACAGTATAAGTTATATGATGTGCCACATTTTATTATAAACATACATATTTTGAAAAAGCGTCTCAATCTTTAATTCCAACCCGGTACTCTTACCGTTGTATTTTTGTGTTTACACGTACCATCAATTACAATAAGTACTCCATTATAGTGTATGATTGGAAATTTTACAATTTTACAACTTATTCAAAAGTAGGTCGTATTGCTACAAAACTGTTTGTTAAAACCCACGTTTCTATTGTTTATAGCACGKTGTAAACTGAAGATCTCGTTTCCTTCGTTTTTGAACTACTGCCTTACTGTTTTGTCTTGTGCTTACTTATTAGGTTACAAGCCATTCCTAGGAACCATGCCTAAGACCGATGGCAACAATCTCTTCAGATCTAACCACGATCACCTTAAGGAAACGTTAATGACACTGTGTGTTGTCTATTTAAACCATTACCGTTGGTAGGTTTCATTATATTGTGTTAGTAGGATGTAAATGCGACTCTCACATGTCATTGTACAACCGCACATCTAAGTAGTTATAGAATTCGAAATCTCGTTCCTCTTATTTCATAAACGTAAATATCAGTTTTTTATAACAAAACATTATGTCCGATTAAGTCAAAGGGCTTATTGAGATAGCAGCAAATAAGTTCTGGTTTCGGCATTTATTGCAAGCAGTTGCACTTAATATCCCTTCGAAAAGTTTTGTATATTGATTGATTGATTGATTGATTGATTGAACCAGTGTACGGTCAGCATTTCTGCCACTCCCGGATATACCGCCGGCCCGGCCGTCTACGCTGGTTTGGAGGGGTACATGCTGATTGCGAGTAGTGCGACTGCCTAGCGCATGTTAAGGACATATAGGGATTGGAGTGGGAAGGTTATATAGGTACATTCATTTTATTTGAATGTTTTCTTGGTTGGCATCATTAGTCCATTTCATTATGTCGTATAACCTGAGGGATTCTTCGTTGATTAATTTCTTGTCTTTTGCCATTTCTATCCAATGTTCTTCATTCTTCCCTGATTACTGAATTATCCTTTCTATAGTTGGTTTCCATGTATAGCATGGTCTTTTTTTAGTTTGTCTCCGCTTAGCTCCCAGGCCTTTCTTAGTATGTGGTCTACTTCTCTCCTTTGGATGTGTCCCCAGTATTTCAATACGTATGTCTCTATGCTCTTTATGATCGTTCTGCCATCTAAGAGTTCTGCTGTTGATTTTTTTCTCGTTTTCGTTTATTGCCTTAGCTAGAACTTGTACAATACCTTTCTCTGCCTTTCTCAAGCTTTTCCTATTTGCCTTTGTTGTTGCGGCATTTTTTACTCCATATGTCATGACTGACATAATGATTGATGTATATAGAATCTTTATCAATTTCCAGTGTGGTTTATGTTTCTCTATAAATGGTAATATCGCCCTGGTTACTCTATGTGCAGTTTTGATTCTTTTTCTAACCGTTTCTCTGCGGCTAAGATGACTGGTTATGTACGTACCTAGATATTTCATTTTGTTTGTTGTTCTCAAAATCCGGTTCCCTATCTTGTATTCTGTGCCCGTTTCTAGGATTGTTCTGCTGGAAGGATCCCTTACCATGATGTTGCTTTTCGTGTAGTTTATTGTTAGTCCATTTTTGTGGAGTTCGTGTTCCGCATTTTCTAAGAACTCTGCCAAGTCATTTTCGTTCTCCGGGATTATTATCATGTCATCTGCATGTGCAAGGACTATAGGTAGTGCTATTTCATTCTCCTGCTTGTTAAGATTTTCCATGTTAGTTATGGTTTTTTGGAGAGCTTCATCTAGTACGATTGTGAAAATACGGGGGGATATTGGACATCCCTGTTTCACGCCTCTGTTTTTCTGTTTCGTTGGTGTTGTTTGTCCGAACCACTGCACTGTAGTATTTTCGTTTAGGTAAGTTTTTATTATTATGTTGATTAAGTAGTGATGGACCTCTTTGTCTCTCAGGATTTGTGGAACTACCTCATGGTTTATCGTATCAAAAGCTTTCTGTAGATCTATGGCCATAATCAGTATTCTAGTGCATTCCCTCCATTTCTCCTCTAGTATTCTTCTCACTATAAACATGTGGTCATCAGTTGATCTGTTTTTCGCAAACGCTGCTTGGTACTGCGGTACTTCTGGTATGTATTTTTTTCATATCCCCTATAGTAAGAACTGGGCATAATATTTGTATCCAACACTGCATAGGGTAATTATTCGGTAGTCTTCCGTGCTTTGCGGTGTTTTGTTCGAAAAGTTTTGTTTATTGTCTTTTTAATGCTACCTCAAATAACTTTAAAACCGCAGGCAGGACAGAAACGGAACTGTATAGTTACTGTGGTCACAATGTACACCTATTACTATTGTTATGGACTTCCTTGCTGGCAACGTTAATTGGCAATATTATCGGGACAACGTGCAGTATTAGGGAAAAGGGCGCTGTCATACCGTGGACATCAAAGATGATATAACCAACTGGTTTTCGTTCTATTTCTGCTACTTATCATTTCTTTCTTGTGTAGCTTTCTCTAAATCTATCAACTCTTTAGATTCCTGGGTCACCTTAACGTAAGAGATCTAATAATTTTTGCTTCTTCACTGCACTTGTAATGCTGTCTGTTGTTACTAACACTGCCTTTCAGGAAAGTTCAGCTCTAAACAACTCAGCAACTCAATTCAACAAAAAAAATCAAATCACAAATGAACAGATGTATTAGGCGTTGGCACAACTGACAACAACAACCTAAAAAATATCGGTATTAAGCAAATAAAAAAAAACAAATTTGGGGGTGCTAACTCATGACACTAACAAGCGTGGAAACGCCTTCGAAAATCGTAGTAGAGCGTAATATTTCTATTTTTCTCACTTAGAAATGCTACCTAAAAATGACTATTCAACGGATCTTTAGATTCAACAAGATCTTGATAAATAGTCGGCTACTTACATTGTCATGAATTTTTCGGGAGCGCGCCATTATCAATTTGACGAAACCAAAACTGCCAATAATAATTCGACAAGTCCCTGAATGTTTTAGCACGAGGACTTTTGTCTAAAATTTTTAATGCCAATTTGGTCGCGTCAAATTTTGGGGCACTGTACAATCAAAATCGAGTTGTATTTGTCATTTCCTKGATCAAATTATAGACTAGATAGTCGATCATTTCGTAAGAAACTCGATCCTTTTGTCTCTGACATTTTTATTTATTTGACATAATAAAAAGGACATAATAGTGTATTTGAGGCACTTATTAAAATAGTAGATTTTGATATTCGATTTGTAATAGTCGTTGATATCCGCGTTTGATTGGTTATTTTTAATCGTAACTACGAATGTAAATTGCCGATATTTAAATTGACAGATGAGGATAATAATAAAATAATTAATTCGTCAATAACATTTTGTTGGCAGATGGACGAATAAAATTTATTATTACGTGGACAAGCTATGGACAAATAATGGCATGAAAATAAAGACAAAAATAAAAATTAGAGGTGCTAACTTACTTCACACCCATTATCACAAAACGCTCAACACTAGTTCGCCTGCCTGCCTACTCTTTTAAAATCGAAAATTGGAAGGTTTGTTTACTGTTATTACTGCCGATTCACCTCACTTGTATGTATATAATGGTTCGTAGTAAATTTGTATTCAGATAACGAACATAACAAATTACAAAAGATTTACAAATGCCGTAGCATTTTACTTAAGAAACTTGCACATGAGCTTAATAAACTATTGGTTTAAAATTACGAAGGGCAAGTTTAATACATTCAATTTCTGCTTTCTTATGTTCCAACTTTTAAAAATTAATTTTTCATCGGCATTCGCAAATTTGTAACTAGATAAATTCATAGGTACCGTCTAATTTAAGTCAATTATATTTGTATGCATAAAGAAGTAGTATAGTCAACAGCGATTATTCGGCGTCAGTGAAGGTTTGCCGAAAAGTATGTTTTCCTTAAAACAAAACTGCACACAATCATTCATTACCTACATCTTATAAAAAAATATGTAGGGTAGACTTAGTTGCACAATGACTTTCAGCGGCAGTCCATCAAGGCATTATTTTGGAAATTACCTGAAAGCTAGTGTATATATTGGCACGTTATAGCACTAGAGCCGAACTATTCTTATACTATACATAATCTAGGCGGTAACCAGCAATCGATTTATGCCTAGCGTTTGAGAGAAAAACTAAAGGTCCTTTACTCCCTTTTACTTTGTGTTGGTGATAAACAGAAACGAACTATTGACATCATACTAGTTGATCCTACGTTTACACTGCAGCCATGTAGTGCTAATCAGTCGCGTTCAACTGATTATGAAACTGGAAATGTTCAATCTTTTCATTTGTACTCGTACCATCATACCAAATAATAGTTTTGGGAGATTGGTTCCCCTCAATTTTGGAACAATGTAAGTTCTATACCAACACTGTATGTACAGGGTGTCCCATTTTCAATCCTTTTCAAATCTACTCAGCTTATAAATTTCAACAAGCTGTTAAACTGTTAGTATTAAAATAGTTAGGCAATGGTTACAATATATTATTATGTTTAAAATGTATTAACAAAAACATCTGAATTTTTATCATTCATCTAAATCATTGAATTGATGAATGAAAAACATACATATTTATCAGATTTTATTACATAGCAGTGGCCACAAAAATGTCAATGTTATATGTAGAAATTACAAGAAATTCTTAGATATGACGACAGTCTGCTGCGGCAAGTCTTTTTCTTAAGTTCAGTACATTTACACCATCTGCGGTTAATTGAAGATATGAAATCTTTATTAATGCCATCTTTTCCAAATTCCACATGAGTAATGTAGTGAATAGTAGTCACTTAATAAGGACTCTTCATTTTTTCAGAAACTTAATAGTTCCATAAGCATTAAAAACTAGAAACGTTACGCGTAATTTACGAATCGTTATTTTCAGCGATTTTGATGTTTACGACACTTTTTACTCTGCTGAATTCATTAAAAGCATTTATAATTACTACCCACATGGTGATTGGAGCAGGCGCTATAGATGACGGGTTCAAGGGGACGCTAAAGTTAAATAAAAAATAACGTATATAAAGTATCTATCCATTGAACTGCATACAAAATTATTACATGAGCTAAAGAATGACTGTTATAATCCGATTACTCCTACAAACTATCGTTAAAGAATGTTTAAATATGAAGTTAATTTCTTACTCGATTAGTTTTAGATAAAACCTTGATGCTTTACATGAACTTTTCATACCCCTTTTGATTGCTACAATTTCCAATTCAAACTGAAGCTGAAGTCAGCGCAATTTTTATAACGATCAGGTAATTTTACTATATTCCAGTCATATGCATCAGGCTTTGCCCAACAAACAATTTTATCACACTCGATTTATACGTTATTTGTGGTGGTGTTCTAGCAACCCCCATATTTTTAACTTAATATTGTATGATGAAGCATTGATAGATAGTTACCTAGTCTTGTTATATAGAGCACTAAATAAAAATAATATTAGGTATTTCGGAAACAAACTGATTACTTTATTGTGTTTTGCTTCGGGCGCTTTATCAGATACCTGCTCTGAAGATCTCTTCGACCTAACCGTCATTTTCATTATTATAAATACAGATTTTACACTAAACAAAAATTACTAAGTACCGCTTTAGAATACAACGCAAATTTACCAGTGTCCAAAAAATAATCTGAAATAAAGTATTTAACATAATTTTTAGGTATAGTAGGCAACCAAACAAAGTGCTCTTTTAATGGTTTCAACACAAACTAACCACTAATACCGCAGGTAGTAATCACCCTATGTACAGCCATCTAATTAAAAAAAAGGTTCAGTTCAATATTCACAGAATTAGGATGAATGTGAGTTCCCACCAAACCACACTTCTTCAAAAAATTCTTTCGGATACTTAACGCATATCTTAGAATTTGTTCTATAGAGGTTACAAATTAGTTCTAACCGAAACGTCGGCTACAATCACACCGACCGACTTCGGCAAGAAACGGAATAGAAAAATAGATCGTGCACTTCAAAAGTTTGAACGATAGCATGAAATTAGTTTGTATAATCCATTTTACCTGCCGCACCTGTATTTATACACGGACCTAATAAAAACTGCATTGATGCTCAGGCACGTATCTCCAGCGTTGGTTTTAAAACGAAGTGGAAAAATTCGAATTACATTTGTCGTGATCTTGTCTACTGCGCTTGAGTATGGAATTGTTTAGGTAACTATAGGGTACCGTAAAAAATCGCTACGTATTTAGATCAGTGTCTAGATACACGATTTTTCTGCGGGTTGTGCACGATTTTGACCTTTTGCTGCTCTGTCCCGGTAAGCTATTTCTGCTGTTTGTTAGAAAAAAAAGTTGATAACGCTTTATCTGTGTCCGCATTCAATTCGTTTGTTGCCGTATCTTGACCAATACAGTATAATGAAATAGCTCTTAAAGCTCACTTTTTTGCAAAAGGTCTAGACAGCTCTTTCGTAAACAGTATTACTTAGATACATTTTTAAACTTCCGGGATTAAAGTGGCATGTTCTCTCCTTTATGATAAGGGCGGAATTGTCACGTTTTGTCCATTCCGGATTAAATATCGAAAAATCCTGGAAGTATTTATTTATAAACAAATAATTTGTTTACTAAATATTTTTAACAGATAGGTTTTTTTTATATTGAGCTGACGCTTGTCCATAAAACGCTGCAGAAACAGGAGGCGACATTGAAGACATGGAAGTTACCAAATATTTTGTCTGTACGTTCTCTTATTTTTAACCCTCGGACACGCTAGAGAATCTTCATCATCCATGTCTTTTCAGCACGTCGATTGTTGCTCCCAAATCAGCAAATACGTACATACTACATAGCCACAAATGTGCTTCTAAAACAATGTCCTGTATAAGAGGTCCTAATTCTAAGAAAACTCCTGTCTGGCGTGAAAATGCACCAAAACATCTAGTAGGTACGTTTTGTATTAATGTATTGAACAAAAGTTTAATGGTTTCTCGCAATGTCGCGTACTATCGCACTATCTCGACAAAATTGATGGTACTGTTTTCTGAATTTTCACAAATTCCTACCAATTTTATTTTTGGGATTTTTGGCAGCAATTAGGAACGAATTGCCCCAATGTGTCACATCATCGACTTCTAAATTCCACGATAAACTCCCGCAACGCTCATAATAAACATGACCTACTAAAATTTGCTTTCTTAAAATTTATATATAAATACGTTTTCAAATAATCAAGTTTCTCTCTGTGTATTCTCCTTTGCCCATATTTTACAAATGTAAATATAGGTATAATTGCTTCTTATGTACTTCCTTAGTGTTTCTTCGAAAATATCTTCTTAAATCACCTGATAATACAAAGCTTCCCAAAGGTTTCTAATGTTTTATAACTTCATCCCTATTAGGGCATAGTTTTTCGTTGTGTTTTTTTTAAGAAACAATTACGTTTTTTTTCGCATCAAATACAAATATATGTGTACAGGCACATTTATATCTAATATTATAAAGTGCCATGCAAAAGGCATGTGGAGTACCTACACACTCTACCTTTAGTTTACCTTTAAGCTCGAATCTATTTCGTAATACGAGTTGATTTGTCTATTATTATAAGCATTAGTTAGCTGCCATAGAATTTAAGAATAAATATTTAATTAGCTCAAAGCAGGAATCAAAAAATTTCGAAAAACCGGTCATTAATTATAAACAACGTGCACTATCTAACCGATCCTTTTTTGTAATTATGAAGAACCTATATGCTGATTACCTATACGTTGACCCTCAATGCTTATTCTTTCACCTCCAAATTATCAAATATAGAAAAGTAGGAAATCTGCACACATTCATAGATACAGTTCTGCATGGTCAATTATAACCTAGAACCGCGCTTCATGGTCTGTCAAAATTCTGCGTAAGGTTGGTCCGCCACACGCTTCCATGTCAAATTTCATCAAGATCTATCACATAAAAGTTTTCGAAACAAGCGTATAAACAAGTCAACCCTAAATGTGTTTTTCGATTTTTATCATGTCGCATTCTGTAGACCAAAGAATCTACCTTAAATTTTGTGTTTTAAACTAAATATCGTGTGTTAGCGCGTTGAAAATGTTACAGAAGGCTTATGCGGATTCTCATATGTCGCAAGCCTCTGCGTACAATTGGTATAGAACGTGCAAAGAGGATCGTACAGAGCTTGAAGATTTGCCTTATAAACGCCGTCAACAAACATCGACTAACAAAGGAAACATTGCAAAAGTGAATGGTGCTCCAAAATCTTCATGTGACATTAGAGATAGCTGATGATATGGGAATATCACTTGGATCAGTGCAAAGCATTTTATATGATATTTTAGACAGGAGACGTGTCTCGGGGCGACTTGTTCCAAGAGTGTTACATTTTTACCAAAAAGAGCACCGCAAGTCTGTCGCTAAAGAAATGCTTGCTATGAGTGATATCGACATGCAACGCATCATAACTGGTGATGAGAGGTAGGTCTATGAACCGCATAACAATCACCGGAATTGCGCGCAAAATATGAGCTGAACCCAAAAACAAGCCGTCAAAGTCGCTCAAAAATCAAGACAATGTTGATTGTTTTCTTCGATTATGAAGGTGTTGTGCATTCAGAATACCTGCAGCTAATGCTGCATGGTACATGGTTCATTTAACACACGATTATTTGATCAAAAACAACGTACACGTCATTCCGCAAGCTCCGTATTCACCAGATATTTTTTCCTCTTCCCAAAACTCAAATTACCACTTCGCGGAAAGCATTTTGGAACGAAACCATAAAAGGAAATTCGAAGAGGGAGCTCCCTTTCAGCTCCCTCTTCGAATTTAAAAAGTAAAAAGAAAAGTGTTATAAGGACTGGAAAAAGCGTTGGCATATGYGTATTGCATCCAACGGGGATTATTTTGAAAGGGACAGAATAAATATTGAAGAATAAACTGAATTTTTGCGTTTTATATAAAAAAAGTCTAGGTTATATTTGATCATAGTATAGTAGATGGTTATAGTAGCTGCACTAAAACTAAAAATTAATAGGTTTAACAAAATAACCTCCGACTGAATGCTAAGATGTCCTTTTTCTCAACGGGTTGGCTCTATTGTCTACTAACGTAACGAATGCATGTAGTAGAGCCAGTGAAATCAGATAAACCGAAGAATGAACATGTGCCGTACAGGTCAAACCGTGATTTTCATATTGAATTTTAATTGAGACGATGTTTGGTGACCTACAAATGGTATCTTCCTCGAAATGGTTCCTGTTTCTGTCCCGAAGCAAGTTCTGTGACATACGATAATTGACAGAAATGCAGGTAACGTACGATGTGTTTGATATTATATTTTAAGCATCAAACTGGCTTGTAATATTAAATTACTTTGAGGCCAGACTTGCTTGTATATTTACGCTACGACCCTTTTGATAGGTAGTTCTGGTAAATGATTTTGACTACTTAGAAGATGTTGGGCACCAGAATTATGGGGCATCTTTGCTTTAAATAAATTCATTTGCTGTGTGTATTTCATTTACAACCTTATATATTATATATTGTATTCACCACATCTTGTTCAGTTAACTGGGTGAGTACCTTAATTCCATTGATCACATATATTTACTTAAAGTCGAGTCTCTCCACTTCTATTTAATTTTAGCAACATCAGATTTACCCGCTTGAATCCTTCTTTCTATTTTACGTTCTTAATTAAGTAATTATGAAAAGTAATTGCGTTTCATAGTATAACCACTATAAAATGGATGTCTGAAGTTGACAGCCCTGAGTAAAGTTTCATAACTGTCAAATATTGAACTAAAACCAGCTTTCAAATTCAAATTGTTATACTTCTACACCACGCGAAGCTTACCTATTTGGTATAGCAGTTTGTCGTTGGTGTTTCTGTTTTGTCGTCTAATAACACATTATCGCTATCACTTGTACGAGAGTTTGTAAATGAAGTTTTCGATTGTGTCTTGTCAAAACTGTCACGCTGCCTTAAATATTTATTTATATGAAAGCTTTCATATTTTCTGGTGTAGAAGATAGAAACCACACAAAATACAAGAAATAGTATAAAAACACTTTTTGTAAGGCTCTTTGTTGCACTTGTCCGTTACAAAACTCGCCTTTGACTTGTTTTGTAAACATTGAATGTGTGCAACAAAGTTGCGCTGTATGATCGTCTGAAGCTAGTTTTTTTAATGTACTATTTTAATCGGTAGCCAAAAAGTCTACCGTCAGTTTTATTAAATCGGTACAAGCATATTTKATTTACAAGAAAACTATAAAACCAACTTATTTATTTAGTGCATATTTACGTGTGATTTGCAAGGCTACCACGATAGATCTCCACACTTCTGATAACCAGATTTTCTAAATGTGAGCACGTTATTATAGGCACATTGTCATTTTACAAATAAATCTCAAACAAGACTTTTGCAAACGCTCATTGCGATATACGTCTGCTTTGGTTAAGCATGGGCCATACAAGACATCGCAATAATTCATGTGACACAAGACCGTTGCATCCGTTAGTTTTATTTTTAAGTTAGTGGGTAATATATGGCCATAAGGATACAGTTTTTTGAAGCTAACGTATGCAACATTCAATTTTTTAGTTACTAAAACGTAGTTCCGTCTCTATATCGACACCCAAACTTTTCGCTAGTTTAGAGTAGGTACTGCAAAATACTATTACCAACTTTAATCTCTAATAACACTTTTGCTAGTTCTTTGTTTTTACCGAATACCAGTACTGAGCTCTTTAAATCGTTTAAACTAAGTTGCTGCAAAGAAGTTTGTTGAAATTACTTTAAATCTTTATTTTTCATTTCATTTGCAAAATGTATACTACTAAAGAAAAACGAAAAACGGACCTGGGTGTCATCAGCATATACATACGAAGTACCGTACTGAACACAAGACAACAAGTTACATGTATATACAGAATAAAATAGGTCCAAGCACAGATCCCTGAGGTACCAGGATGTAATAATTCCCTATTCAGATGCACCGAAATCCGTCACAGTATAGTGCTTGCGGTTAGTGACATAAAATTGAACAAGACTTACTGAATTCTGCGAAAATCCGGCGTTCCCCTGAATTGAAACCAATAATTTATGTATATTTTGTAGAAAGCCTTGGAAAAGTCCACCAGTAATAAGTGCACTAATATTCTACGCATCTATTACAGCCCTTAGATGTTGGAGTGTTTGGTTGATTAAAAAAAAATTCTCTAAAAGTTTTGGACAAATGGAAACAGAAATCAAGGTGCAAGGAAGCATTTCAAAGGAACTGTTTCCTGGGTTATTTGCAAAGATTGTGGTATGGAAAGTGCTTTCCGTGCAACACTGGACTTTTTGCGTTTGACCCACAAGTGGTCCTCAATAAGCTTCCAAGGGACACGAGTGCTAGTGGTACAGTGTTAGATTGCAGCTTATTGGAATTTTTGAAAGAATCGAAAGGCCTTAATCAAGCTCTAGGTCGACAACGTAAAGGTAAAAAACTTGTAGCTAGGCCAGGATGCCAAATAACGTTAAACAATCCTAACAAAGGCTTAATTCTCTAAATGCAGCGTCAACTTCAAAAGCCAAAATAACATCAATATACCCAAAACTCGGTGACTCAAGTGATTCTTCTGAAGATATTTCGCTGAGCATAATTGCTTCCAATGTTAAAATGTAGAAAAAGGAAAAACAAAGTTGAAAATAGCAATATTTGTTTAATTTGTAAGTTGGACTATCGTTGTTACAGACATAAATGGAATGGATTTGTTGCGTTACAAGGAAGAAGTGGATGTGCGGCTTATGAAAAAAAGGATCCACAAATCCTTTCAACGCATGCCAACGTTATGAAGATGAGTTATACCTATGTATTTATGAACATATCTTCTATTTACTACTTAAATTTATGTTCATTTTATTATTCTACTAAATAACCAAGAAAATTAATTATTTAGATTGAGAGAAAATTTTTATTTTTTATGTGTGTATTTTATTTTTTGTATTTTATACGTAATATATTTTATTATTTGGTTACCAATAAAGCTTTCCTATAACATGCTTAGGCCTTGTATTTATATATATTTTGTTTTTGTAATGTTAAAGAACCCCATGCCAGCGCTACTTTGATTTTCAACGGAAACAGAAGTAATGTTAAAGTAGCCCCGGTTTGCAGCACTATTTTTTTTCGAAATATCTAACTACAAAATCAGCATACTGCAAGTTTACATTTTAGTGTATAAGAATGCAGAACGTTTCTTAAATGATCGCGAGTGTAAGTTTAATGTAACTGGTAATTTGGACAATTATTGGCTCTTCTTCGATATTAGAGACTCAATAAGGGTTTTGCAGTATTCGAAAGGTAATTACGCCTTCTACAATTAACTGAATTAGCAACACATAACGAAAAATACTATAGCAAGTATTATTATGTTTCTTTATAACCTGTCTACTTGCTGCGTCAGGTTATTGCTTCACAGACTCTTCGTTTTCTGTCGATTCAGTCTATTAATATTATTTTTACCGTCTATTACTTGGTATGTACTCCATTAGCTGAATCATCGCAAAGACTAGTTAATATGGTAGTGTGTTACTTGTTGCTGTTGCTGTCCTGTTGTTTACACTCTTGTTTCTATCAAGATTGAATTGCTTGTTCCTGTTGTATGCCACATTTCTACATGTGTCGTATGTGTTTGCATCCGACGGCGCCAACAGGGCAGTTCACTGTGATTTGACAAAGGGTACTTCAAATGGAGTTAAAAGCGTATGGAACACAAGCGCACCACAATAATGGCCTCATCTGCTGATAGGACAAACACAAAACGCACATTTGCGATTATTTGCGAGGCAACTCAGCCGCAATCTCTGACGATGCCATTTAAAGTACACGAGTGTAAGTATCGCAATTATAAGCATTAAGTGCGTAACCATCCCTTTCGCTATTTTTATAGACTTTAAAGACTGGTATTAAATAATGACCTTCCATCGCAGGCGTCGCTGGAAATGGTGTTTGTGGTGAAAATTGTGGCAGTTATGTTAAATATGGATGTAATAATGCTGCGTCCTTGATTGAATTTAATCTCGCCCAACCAATTTTCGAGAACAATAATTTTTACAGAACTTTAAATTGATTGGACTAATTGCAAAAGCGAACAAAGTACCCTAACAAACCAAAGTTCATTTGGTATCCACTTTACTAATACAAATGTAAATCTTTTTTCTAATTGTTCTAGTTTTAATGCCACTTGCCACTTGCAGGAGTTAATTTTACATCGTCCTCCAAAAATTTTCTTTTATTATTCTTTATGCACGCCGCTCTAATACAAATATAACAGAGCATTTTCAAACAACAGTTACAGCTACACATTCTTAATATCTTCCAATAGATTTKCCTGCTAATATCTTGCATTTGCTTACTGCAACTTCCTAGACAGTTCTCATGGCATTAAAAAATAATCAATCATTCTTATAGGGTTACAAATCTGTTCTTGTTTCTACTATAAGGACTTATATAGGACTGAATGTATCAGCACTGTTTCTTACTGTTGCTAATGCTAAAGCTAAGCAGATTAGCAACAAGCTACAGTCAGGAAACTACCTGCAGTAAAAGATCAACAAGGAACGAACATGGCACAACCATACCATTACCACAATTGAAACTATTTATACTGGAAACCAGTGATGGGCGTTTACGCGTAAATTATAATTTTCTACATTACCCGCGTAGAAAATGTAGATAAAGCATTTTGGCGTAGATTTTCAGTAGAAAATATGAGGGGAGTATATTATGGCTATTGTATATTAAGTGTATTGTGCAAATTATTTTATTCCATTTCCCTGTTTTATAGGTCACTTCTTAAAAATTTTTAAAGCACTGCAGTTTTTTAATATTTATATTACAAATTTGCATAACTTATTTTAGTAAGTCATTAGAATACCCGAACGGTTTTCTTACTTCTTTGGAACAAAACACGCGTTTCGAAGTCTTTTCTTCTACGAGTATATTAGGTATAATAGGTAGCATATGAAATAGCCCGTCTTCTTCCGTTTATAGACAAGAAAGATAATATAATCATAGTTTACAGTCATTTAAGAACCAATTGACCGATTGAGGGTTCCAAGGCACGCTTGTGCCTTCTGGCCCTAGCAACTGTATGCCGAAACAAGTTATTGTTGTTTAACGTGTATCTAGTTATTTTAATTACAACGAAGTAGTATTTTGTTTAGTTAGGAAGCAACAAAAATAATAATATACAAAACAATACTGTCATTTGAGGCATTTGGAGCTGTTATAGGTACTAAATATTACTAGTTTGCTGTTTATCTACATAATGTTATTTTCTACAGTAGACTTTTAAAGTAGAATATTACATAGTTTACGCGTAGATATAATGGCGTAATCTACATGGAGTATTCTACGCGCCCATCACTGCTGGAAACACCATATAGATAAAATACCACACTTAGATAAAATATAAATTGCTACAAACGTAGCATATCACAAGGTAAGTACTTCACACAAAGCAATAATTCCAGACTCTAGTCGTCATTGGTCACTTATGCAGGGTTTCTATAAATGATTCATGCATCCAGGGCGCTTATGGAAATTATTGATTAAACCAATTTGCCGCCTCTCAGGAAAGTGACGTATACCTGTCATCTGTCGATTTTTTAATTATTTGATATATTTTAATATGAGAAAACGCCTGGAAGTGTGTATTTTCAACATATTCTGTAGTGTTTTGTGGGATAATTAACTTTAAGGTTGCACACATTTCGGAACTGTGGGGTGACGTTGATCTGCAACCTTCAATTACTATCGCCGTGCATATTGTAGTTTGGCAGCAGTTACTAAAAGGCGGCACACAGAATTCGGAAATCAACGCCGTCCGCGTTGCACGAATCATTTATAGAAACTCTGTATTATAACTACGTATAGATTAGATTAGTTCTGCATCGATGCCCATATCATTTATAGAAACGCTGTACAATCTGTTGTGATTTTTTTTAGGGCAAAATTTCAATTGGTTAGTCACGACGATATAAACCGAGATACTAACGCTCGCAATCCTTGAGCTTCAGTAAGCAGATATACTTTTGCCCAACGGTGCATATGTTGTCTTGCGCCTCAAAGGGGTAGTTTTTAAATCTATGTGCTGCACAATTACAAATTTCTATACAAATTGTTGGTTTCTGTTTAAAATCTTGACTGCAGTAGTGTTATAATATGGTCTTAAATACCATAAATTCTAAAGGTATTAACAAATTACATGTTTTGCAATAACAAACATGCATGGCCATGCGCATATAAACATTTTAAGGAATACATACTATTATACAAGAATAGTTGTGCAGTAAGTAAAGAAACAACGAAGTTGTTGCATGGTTCGGAACTTTTAGCATTCAGTATATACTTATTGCAGATTTAGTCAAAATAAGGACTTGCCGCGTAGAATTACGTACCAATCCCCGGTCATAAAGCACTTGTCTTAACTATAAATCTTCCATGGAGTCACTGGGAAAGTTTTATGTGTTAATGCATCAGTTTGTCGTTTGAATTTGGGATAACGTTTAATTTCTATTAAATGGATATGTGGGGTTAGTTGGTTTTGATTTTGAAACCAGCATTATTCAGGAACGTTTTATAAAGGGATAATTTGCCGAAACAACAAATACTCATAATAAATAACTAACCAGCCAGAACATGAAAATACCAAGCCCACGCTTTACGCAACGGTTTGAGGTTGAGGTAAAACCATTATAACAACCAACCAGTATTGTTCATGTAGTTGGATGTTACCCTTAAATTTGAACATTACATCTGCCCGTTTAGTTAAGAGTAAGGTAATGTAATTAGTACAGTTAACAGGCCATTGCATTTGTAATTTTAAAACAGCGTCCCATATATGGAATATATTTTTACATGCAGATCATATAGGATTCCAGACGTTCTCGACGAGGTGGCAACATCAGCCATTAAAGCCTTTAAAGTCTAATCAGTAACTAACCAATGAGAGAATCACGCTAGGGCTATTATCAGTTTAAACGCGCATTTAATATAGGTCGAACTTTGACAATTTTTTAAACATAAACCGGCCGATTTGGAAGGAAAAATACGAGTTAACTAGTTTACACTGTAGCTTAAGAAACTGCAATAAAAAATAAGCGTGACAACCCTATTTCAGTGTTCTATTAACAATATTATTTTTCAAACGTGCTGATTTTGTTCTTATTACGCCTAATGATACGTGTCTGTATTTTGCTTTGGTTAAAGTAAAGGGTGCTTCAAAATTAGCGCCGTGATTTTGCAGTTTATTACACAGAAAATTTTTCGATTTTCCTGTTATAAAACATATAAAATTAGCATGATATAAGCTTTATTAATAAAGAATAATATTATCAAGCTATAAGATATTTCCCACATCGATTGACAAAAAAATGCTTTAATAGGTTGCCTCCTACTTTAAAGTAAAGAAATTTTCACTTGTATTCAATAGTGTGCCGGTATAGCTTCATGTTGGAACCAACAATTTAATCTAACTGCTAAGGAAACCACATCGAACAATAGCACTGTAATAATTACATTAATGTTTAATAATTCATCCCAAATGTGTGTTTACAATCGTATTGGTAAAATATATTGCGTACTAAGTGTAATATCATTCGCTTGCATACATCAGGTTTGCTAAGTGAAACTGTCTAACTTAAATTGACTTTACAGGCTCTAGTTCTATTATAAAAKAAATAGGAGAAATGGATTATTCCGTGGATTCGTATCAATAGTCTCTGTCAAGTTTATGGTGGCTCTTGAGAGGCAGTTGGGGAACTATAGTCCATTCAAAAAACCAGGACGTTTACGACATCAACTTTTGTTACTAGATGATGACGTACAAAAGCACTGCTGCGTATATATTCGCATCATCAAACGACGACTGAAAATGACACTGTCGCAGTGAACTCCGTATGAGAGGTCATTTCTGTATACGTGAAAAACATCGTAGTAGTGTTTTCTTCTTGCAAATTCCTAACTAAAGATACTTTAGCATGCGTTTATGCCCAAAAGAATTACTGTGTGTAAACGACAATAATGACATCCAGAATGCAGAAGAGAGGGAGGAGGTGGTGGAAAGATTCGAGGAACAACAGCTAGAACAAAAGATGATAACTGAAGAAGAGATTATAAACGCAATAAAAAAGACAAAAAATGGCAAAGCCCCAGGACATGACAATTTACCAGCAGAGATATACAAACAAATGGGAGATGCAGGTTTAATGCTACTACACGATATTCTCAAGAAGGTATGCAAAGTCAAGAAAATACCTGAAGACTGGAAATGTGCTATTATAGTGGCAATACATAAAAAAGAGGACATTAAAAACTGCAATAGAGGAATTACACTTCTGTGTGCCACAACCAATATATATGAACGTATACTAGAAACAAGGCTAAGAGAAGTTGTTGGTCATCAACTATGCATGTCACAAAGTGGGTTTCGTAAAGGACATAATGTACAGGATCATATATTTACCATACGGCAAGTAAAAGACAAAACCAGGAGGCAACAGAAAGAAACATATATGGCGTTTATAGATCTAGAAAAGGCTTTTGATAGAGTGCTACAAGATATGGCATCAAAGAGCTTAAGCAAAAGAGGCGTACACAATGGAGAATTTGAGGCCATAAAGAGCATATATCAAGCAAATCAAAATTACGTAAGAACACAAAACATGGTATCTAAATGGTTTAAAACTAGAACTGGACTGCAATATGCGATAATAAAACAAGTAAAATGTATATAGTGTATAGAAATTTTAAACAAGTGGGCATAAGACACTGTGCGTATGCGGACGATATGGTGCTATTGACAAATTCGGGAAAAAATTTGCAAAACTTAATAAACGTGTGGAATAGTGAACTGTCAAAGTATAATATGAAACTAAATGTAGGAAAAACTAAATTGATGGTGATGGCAAAACAGACCAAAAGCATAAATATAAGCGTCAACAATGAACGACTGGAGCAAGTGAAAGAATTTAAGTACCTGGGGGCAAACATAGAAGACACAGGAAATATAGAAATTGAAATAAATCACCGTATTGATAGCGCAGCTAGCCTATATCACACCTTAAATAGACAGTTTATTTCAAAGAAGGAGGTTACAGTAGAAATAAAGATAATAGCATTTAAGACCATATACAGACCAGTACTCACTATTGGGTGCGAGGCATGGACACTTACAAACAAATTAAAGAGTAAACTGCAGGCTGCAGAATTAAAGTACTTGCGAAGAGTGAAGGGCGTTAAAAGAATGGATAGAATAAGAAGCGATCAAATCAGAGGCAAGTTGAAGGTAGATTCGGTGCTAGACATCATAGAAAAGGGGTGGTATGGGCAGTGATGGGCGCGTAGAATACGCCACGTAGATTACGCTATTATCTACGCGTAAACTATGTAATATTCTACTTTGATAGTTTACTGTAGAAAATAGCATTGTGCAGATAAACAGAAATTTTCAGCATTTTAATGGTGTTCGTTATCATTACTGCTCGAAATGCTTCAAATATCAATACTATTTTGTATTTTATTACTGTCATTCCTTGGTGATTAAACGAAATACTACCTTAGCTAGAGAAATGTCTAAACAATTTGGGCATATGTTAATTAAGGTTAGAAGACTCGACTGTGCAGGACAAGCGTGCTGTCAAAAGCACTTTGGAGGCCTTAATCGGTGAAAGAGACTCTTCAATGATATAAACTGTGATTTTATTGTCTTCCTTTGATATAAACGGAAATAGACTGCCAGTTTTATATTCTACCCTATTGATCTAAAGAAGCTAGTAAAAAGTGATAAGTGGTTATTAGTTAATACCTTCCTTTGAAGAAAAATCAATTTGTATCTGAAACATGCGGTTTCGAATTTGATAGCATGTCAAAGATAAGTTTCCTAGGAATATACCTAATATAGTTCTGGAAGGAAAGACTTCGAAACATATGCTTTATTGTCTTTGTGCCCAAAGAAGTAACAGAAACCGTTTAGATATCATGATGACTCACTAAAATATGTTGTGTAAGTTTGTAATATAGATACAAAAACTGTATTAAATTTAAACATTTTTAAGGAATTCCACATGGAGAAGCTAACAAAGCAGAAAAATTCTAAACAAAATAATTGCCATTAGTTTTAGCGTGTAGCTAATACACTTTAGTCATAAGATACTCGTTTTGTATTTTCTACTTAAAATCTACGCCAAAGTGCTTTATCTACATTTTATACGGGTGTAACGTAGAAAATTGTAATTTACGCGTAAACGCCCATCACAGGGTATGGGCATATGCTAAGAATGAGGGACGATAGACCTGTGAAACAAATATGGGAAGCTGGAATAGTGGAGCAAAGAGGAAGAGGGAGGCCTTCGCAAACCTGGGATCAAAACATTGAAAATATACTCAGGAGAAGAGAAAAAACTGTAGCAGATGCAGGAGTGATGGCACTAGATAAGAAGAAATGGACAGAGTTTGTGCACCAAACATAAGTTTAACCCCCTACACCTTTCGGTAGAATGGGGATTTGATTATATGTATTATGCCCAAATTACGATAAAGCGTTACGAACCGATGTTTGTGGCGTAACAAGTCTACGTCTCGTTACGAAATTTTTAAAAGGAGAATACAGATTTAATAAATTACATCGTTTAAGAAAAAATGTACTAACTTTTTGATATTCTATTATATTCTATTTTTTGCGATGCGACCCCGCTGAAGGGCCGGGCTCTACACTTGGACCTTTCGATCCACTGCGTCCGCACCGTAGCTTAAAAGAGTCCTGCCTTCTTGAGCAGGGGTAGGTCCAGTGATGAAGAATGCCTAAGTTCCGGCGCGTCTTCCAAATACATACAAAACTGACAACCAAGCCACTTTGTGATCTCAGTCCTCAGCCAACGAGTGCTGTCTAATTATAAAAGCCTATCATTGGTATATCACTTAACTATATATAGGGTACAGGTAGTTCACTCAGTTTATGTGTAAAAATTCTCAAATCGGAGTAGTTTGATGCAATAGAACGCGTCACTGTGGCGGATTAATGTGCGTATATCAAAGTTCAAACACTGCGCAAAAAACCAGTTGCCGTAATTCACGGTGCGTTACAAGAAGCTTGCCGGGAGTCGTGTGTGGATAGTTCAACAGTAACTTGATGGAGGAGGCGTCCTAGAGCGTTGGAGTTGGAGACCTCATACTGCTACCGACTACACTTTTGCTGCCACTGTGGCTACAATAATGGAAGAAGACCGCATGGACAAACAAGCAATAGACAAATACCAAATGACAAATCTATTTGTCTTCTTTGTAGAAAATTTAAATGCATGACACCAAAACTGTAGACGAGATATGAAAGACAGCGGAGTAATCCTCTTGAACGATAACGCTTGATCGCATAAAGCAGTATCAGTCAAAGGAGTTTGCGAGAAGAACTGCTGTGAAATTCTCCCACATACCCAGTGCAGCTTGACATGAGTCCTCCAGATTTCGTTCTTTTCCTCCTTTGGGAAGGAGAATTTCTGAAGTCCGATTTATTGAGTTGGAAAGATGCTGAAACATCTTGACAAGAATGGCGTATTTAACGACATTACATTACTGCCGAAGCGACTGAAACGTGTTTTGGATATGCAAGGGGATTATGTTGAACGATTTTATTGCAATTTTTAAAAATATATGTTTCATTAATGAGCTGTGTTTTGTGTGCAGGAATTCTGACATGACCGTCTTAGAATTGTGTGACTACAGCTCAGTGTAATTGCCAATCAGAAAATTTAAATTAAAGCGTTTATCTTCCCTCCTTCATATTATGTAGAATGTTGAAGATGTCATTTTGTTTCGTACACAACATACAAACAGTAATAATAGAAAGTACAAAAAATATAACAAAGCTGATTCATAGTATTAATATTCATGAAGGTCTCAGTAGTTTTGGAGCTGGCAGGTTTCAAAATCAAATTCATACATTTCTCCGGTATACTATACAATCAAAATAATATGTTATTTCCTTGCATGTTCCTGTGTGGCATTATTTTTGTCCTTTTTTAATTAACAATTCATTGTCGTAGGTACTTTAACTCATGCATGACAATTCTAATTACAATGATCGTGAAACCCCATCTCACGACACTGACTCTGCTGACAGTACAAAGGCCACAGTTGTGCGTAGGACTCGGACGATGTAGTAGTAAATGGAAAGATGTCAAAAAATAACAGGTCTGTTAGGAACACGAAGCGAAAAGCTAAAAAGGCATCCAGCGAGCTGGTAGGTTGCGATACTACTAGAATGTATTGTGACTTCCTGAATGTCGTAGTGCCATGACTTCAGAGTAAAAGCAGCCTCTTAATGAGATTGATGCACTTAGAATTCCAAATGCGTCTCCTACGTTTCCTACTGGGTCATTGTCATCATGGTTGGCTTAATAGCAAAACGGCGTTTTATCTCGTTTAGATACTACCCAGATGTCACGGACAACCCTAATTTGCATTAACCTAACTCAATACGTTGTAGTCGCTGTTGGTGTTAATGACAACGATAAGTACTCGAGGGGTTAGCTACTTGTACACTTTCAATTATTCCAAGATGATGTTAGATACTTCCAACAAGAGGCATTTCTTCGCCGACCGATGTGTGCCAGCGACGTTGATTAGGCGTCTTGTACAATACAGAAATGTTCCTTTTCTCCAAGTTAAATGAGCGATTAAACACGGCGATGGCATTCCATTCCTTTTTGCGACTGACGTTCGCACGTTGGTATTTGCTTGACTTCCTCTCGACTTCGATGAAGCTGCCCGCAAAAATAGTTCAGAGGTTAGCACGTTTTCATGCCACAGTGCATTTGTATTTGGAGTGGTAACCATATAGGGTTACAATGCAGTATGGTGCACTTCCGACGGCTCAGCTTTCACGTTAGTTGCCAGTCAATGAAGTAATCAATTTGTTATACATTTACCTTTTACAGCAGTGTTCTTTTTTTGCCATCCTGGTTTACTTGGAAGAGGTTTAATCCAGTTTGCGCCCAAATGTCGTGGTTACTAATTCTCTAGAAGGCAGATGACGTTATTACAGTAATGCAAGAAGCTATAGTGTAAAATAACAGGTCTGTTAGAAATGCTATTTTTTTGAAAACACTTCGTGCATGGTCGAGACAGGTCCCTGTCGTTCAAAAGAAATCAAACAAGAAAAAAAGCCTCGTTTTTTTCTTAAATTCTTTTACCTTAGACGACATACGATGGATCCTTTGAAATCTTGCGTTCGGCAACAGACATTTCGAAAGGACAGAATTTGTCCTCTACAGTTTAACATGTAAAAACTTACAGAACTGCAAAATTGATATTTTCGCGCCGTCTTTGTATCATAAAGGGTGGCCTTTCTAATAGAATAGATAAATATATAATAGATAAAATCTTTACAAAAACAACATTAAACCTGACGAAAGAGCATTTATTTACAATTTGTCTTACAATTTCATATAACACTACAGGAATATAGAAAAATTTTTGTTGGAATTGTCGAAATTAAAAACTGAAACATTTGTATTATTACGTGACATAGGCAACACACAAAATAAATATTTTTATTAAAATCTTAGTCCTTTTGGGTTAGACCGCGTCTGATATCGGAATAAGGATAACGTTTCGCCCGCACTTGTAAAAGGCATCATCAGGACAGGAATAAGGAGTATGCAATATGGTACAAACCTAACACGAGAAACACGTCCGAATCCCAAGGAGGAAAGAGAATGAAAACAATAGGTATCGTTGTACCTGGAGCTGCGAGGGGGTGGGAACATGGAAGAATCTGTGATATTTCTGAAAGGGGCAGGAATATAGTACGGATGATGTTCAAAATTAATCCTCTTTATTCTAGAGGTATTTACAGCATCCCTTGTTCGTGCGGTGGCGTATATATCGGCGAAACAGTTATATCCATTAAAACCAGGCTTAATAAGCATAAGCGCTGCAGGTCTCTTCACCCACTCGGCAGTAACCGAACATCAACATGAAACCGGTCACATTGCGTCTTGATTTTTTGTCATTATACGAGGCATGTTTTTTAAGTAAGTACCGTTTTGCGATTCCGCCGCCGCAGTGCTACGGTCGGCGTTCCGCGCATGCGCGCTGGTTACCTACATCTCTTGTCTACGCACTGACGCCATTACAGTTTGATTCTTCATTGTATACGTTGTTTACTGAGTGTTTAAGATGCCTCCGACAATCGTGAGTCCCGCCGATTGTGAAGTACGGACTGTTATACGATTTCTTAGTGCTAAAGGCGTAAAACCGATCGATATTCATCGTGAGATCTGTGAAGTTTACGGACAAAACATTATGAGTGATGGGATGGTAAGGAAATGGGTGAGAGCATTTAAAGATGGCCGCACAAATGTGCATGATGAAGAACGGAATGGGCGTCCTTCGGTCGTTAATGAAGATTTGGTGCAGAAAGTGAACGAAAAGGTGAGAGAAAACAGACGCTTTACAATTTCATCATTGTGCGACTGCTTTCCTCGATAGTGTTTTGTATCGCATTGTGACCGAGAACTTGAATTACCGGAAATTGTGTTCACGTTGGGTTCCGAAAATGTTGACGGATTTGCACAAAACCCAACGTTTAGGAAGTGCATTGACTTTCCTTGAGCGGTACCACAATGAAGGTGAAGATTTTTTAGACCAAACTGTTACTTGTGACGAAACATGGGTGGCCTACGTCACACCAGAATCGAAACAACAGTCCATGGAATGGCGACATTCATCATCACCCAAAAAAGTGAAGTTTAAGCAAACAATTTCTGCCCGGAAAATCATGTGCACAGTTTTTTGGGACAGAAAAGGAGTATTGCTAGTGGAGTTTCTGCCTCGTAATGAGACAATCAATGCAGCGTCTTATTGTAAGACATTGAACAATATGCGTCGTGCAATCCAGGCGGTAGAATTTTATGAGGAGGGTGTTCAAAAACTGGTGCCACGTTATGACAAGTGCCTCAATATTCACGGAAATTATGTAGAAAAGTAGATTAAGGTACAGGCTTTCATCTAAGATAAAATTATTGCGATATCTTTGCACGCCTTTTTTTAATTCAAAACGGTACTTACTTAAAAAACATGCCTCGTATTATATATAGTATTGTAGGCTGGTGACTGTAGATACACTAACAAGGCCATGTGACCTGTTAAGTAACAAAGGGGTTAAAAGGTGCATGAACTTGCAGTGATTTCGCGCCTGCCATTGATCACAGCCAACTAAGGTGCACTCTAATTAAAATACCCATATATGAGAATAACCAAGAAATTTCTCCCTAATACACTTTGAGAACAAGATGCTATCACAGTTTGCCAAATACGTTTACACTTCGTGACCCACACTTGAAGCCACTAGTAAATAATTCATAAAACTGATGTCTTTATGGTAATGGACGCTATACCTTCAAGCACGTTTTCTCATAAATAACGAATCGGTAGTTCACAGTACTCACTGGAAGCGGACTTTTCTGAGTAGGCACGGATTTCAGGTTCCGTTACGCTTGCCGGAAGTCTCCTCGGTATCCAAGATCTTCAAATAGTTTCGTGAGGTTCAACGCTAAAAACTTTATTTTTGTCGTGTAATTTCTACTGTGTACACGAACAGCCAATCTTTGTTTTAGTTGTGAAAAGTGACGATAATTTCATAATTATAATAACGCTATTTATTGAGTATCAAAGACCGCAAAAGGACAATGACTCCAGCACTGCTAGCTTTCTGCCTTATCCGTACTAAGAAAAAATAACAGTAGAATGCTTCGTCCAATATTACTACATAGCTAAGTAACTAACATAATTACGATGTGGAACCTGCGAATACATACTAGTATGATATAATAATAATAGGAGATTACTTACCACTTCGGGTACCTTTAGAAAACACTGACAAGTAGTACAGTGGACATGCATTTCTTCAGTACCGGCTTCAGCCCACTTTATTATAAATTCTACTTCAATTCTAACAAACAGGACTAATTCTGCAGGTTAAAAAAACAAATTATTCATATTTATATCTAAAACTACCATTTGGTAGCATAGCTTTTTTTCCAAACATGGTATGCTAGCTGCACATGCCTGCAGTAAACCTATTCTGAGAGCTATTGATTTCTACATAAAAGGAGCCCCCAATATAACCTTATACGCATTGGAAGATTTATAGTTCGATTTCGAAAAAGCATTTAACCGAATCCCATTGTAAAAATTTTTTCGAAGCTTCTGGTACAGTTGACACATAATTTATTTTTTTTAAATAAAAAAATATGAAACAGGCTCATTGTCAACTGTATACGTGCGTATTGTAATTTTTTCTGTTATATTTATTATGTATTTTCCCTTACCCCACGATTGGCTTCGACTGTGGGGGGGGGGTAGTTATAAAAATAAGTAATTATCTTAAACTTATGTTTTTACACGCTTAATTATACGTCTTAATGTCACGCGCTGATCTGCATTTAAAGTAACATCATTATCATTAGTATAATGATAATTTTCATAACCTTCTGGCGGTGTTTGTTCATAACAGAAAAGTTTAATCTGGTTAAATTATTCTTTCCAAAGTTTGTTTTGATCTGAACCATATTGGCTAAATATTTTAACCAATACGATTTATGTATATAATATTATGGGGATTGCGATGATCGTTTACAGTTACTTTGTCAAGTGTGAAAAATTTAAAAATGTAATTCCTTTATAATTTTTTCTACTTCTATTTTCAAAAAAACATTTTTTTCTAACCTACTTCTTTAGTAATGTGTTACAGTAATAAGGACCTGGATGTTACTTTTGACTATTAACTAACGTTTAGCGAAATTGTCACAAACACTATTGTCTTAAAGCTTTTCTTTCCTTGGGTAATGTTTATAGAAAGTTTCGCGATTTTCAGAGAACCAACGCATCTCTTTATGTTTCGGCAGTTCGTTGAAAAGTTGAATATGAAGCGTTAATTTGGTTTCCCTCTTTTAGTGTTTATAATGATTTAATTAGATCGGTTAAAAAAAAATCTTAAAATTTAAGTTTAGTGGTATATATCCTGCACGGGGCTTTGACCAGGTAAAACCGTTAACCAGATTTAATTCCAATACTCTAAATACATGATTTTTTTTTCATCGGAACATAAGTAATAGAAATTGGTTATTTCAAAACGTTTAAAGAAACTTTAAAGGCTAACTACTCGCTAATTTTAACTGATTTTGATATGGTTGACATATTTTGCACTGCCTCTTTCAATATAACCAAAGTCATCCTGCACAATTCTCTAGTTATCATGTGTAGATGGTTTCGTTTGTAAAAAATTAGTCGAGAAACTCCTGAGCAGGACGCTGCGTGCTGTCTTTTTATTTAAAGTAGATCAGGCACAACCGTTAACATCAAAGTCGGCAGTTTAGATAAAGAAAGCCCTTTGATGGGTTTGATCTTCATTACCGTATAAGGATGAGTAAATTTCAATTTAGACCCAGCTCAACAAAAGAAGACAATGAAACCGTTTGACAGGCTGGAAGTTTCCGGAACCCAGTTCTACTCAGCAGCAATTAACGCGTTTAACGCTAACATGCAGAAAATTCCTATAAGGTATTGTGCTATCCGTTCGCAGTTAATAAGCTTCTCACACGTTTCTGAGTAAATTAATAGAGCGGTTCATTAACTAAACATCTGCCGGGATAATAACGTCCATTTCCTTTGAGATATTAATTCAGTTTTTGTGGGCAGCTATAAACACTTCTAGCGGCAATGTCAAATATCATTAAGGTGATCCAATTTATGCAGGCACAAGAACATAAAGGATACGCCTTATGTTTCTTACGATTTGTGTTAATATAGACAATTTACTGTGTATATTTATGCAATAGTAACACACAATCCTGTTACTGCTTTCGTCCATTTCCTTATAGATATATCAGGAAATTATCGGAATCCTTGGACAGCAACAACTAAAGTTTCAGTAAATTCTTGTCGACAGTTTTGTTGGTTTATTAATTGCCAACTTCATCAGTACTACAATATAAATACATATTATAGTCTTACACCTCCTAAACGCAAACTAATATAAAAGCTGGCATCACTATTTCTTAAAACAAAAACATCTCAAAACGTTTGTGTACCAATTATCGTTAAAGATATAATAAAATGAACAATTCTTTTATCCGAGTTTGTATGAGGGTGCATATTCAGGCACGTATACCTTGTAGACAATTAAAGTTAGCTGTAGAGGTCAATAAATTTTACCATTAATTAATGGGGCATAGGTAAACATATATAAGACGACTTAAAGCAATTAACAATTTTGATTTTTAATTTATCATTATAATCAAAAGCAAAAAGATACCCATTTATTATTTTACCAGTCAAGTGGAAGGTATTCTTATTTTTGAAGGGTCTTTACACACATTCTGGAGGTATTCATTATGTTATATATTACGACTTTTGGTAGCCAAAGTGGCTTCGCTGTTAGTTCCACATTTAATATAAAGCCCAGTAAGGCTTTTTGTTTGTAGTTCGTATCGATAAAAAATGTATTTAAATAAACAAGCACAAAAATGGACCAGTTCATATTATTGTTTGTGCATCGGTAGAAAAGCTTGTTTTTAATTTTCTTTCCGAAGATTAAACAAAAATTTTGCAGCTGGTGAACTTCATCCAATATGTGTGCTTCTATCACTTCTAATTATAAGTTTGTTGTCTCMGATTTCACCCAGTGGTCTCACAACACGGAAATTGAAATCATCTTTGTCATCTTTAATTAATCATTCACAATAAGCAATTTTAGCGCAGGAGGGCCAGAAGATCAGAGTGAATCGTGATCTTTCTGTTAGCAGAGTGTTGTCTACGAGTATCTCTCCTGCACTAGTTTTGCAGTAGAGAATGACTTGCATACCATAACCGCTTTTTGCATGAAAAATCGCATGCAAAGGATTAGAAAGTGTTACCCAATTCAAAAGCGCTGTTATTATTAACCTGGAGAGATCGACAATACCAGCTTAGCAGATGTCCAGCTGTTAAATAATTTCAAATTTATAACAAAGCAATATTATCAAAATGTTATTAAAGTAGCACATGGGGAATTGTGCACATTAGTAAATAATAAATATTAAGTAAAAAGTAATACATTTTTTCCGTTAAGCTATTTATTGTGATTTCTGTCATGTACTCATGTATATATTTGTTTTAATTATATGATAGTTCTCGGATGTTATATTAACAATTGATTCATGAGTGTGTATTGGAAGTTCCCCAAACAACCCTTTTTAAACCAATGATACAGCCCATTTAAGTGTAGTTTAATTGAACACAATTTTAGGTTGTTTACCGCCTCTGGCTAGGCAATTTTAGGCTATCCGGATATATTGTCAACAAATAAGTCGTACCACTTGTAACGGACCGGGTGAGTATTAAATAAACACGTTACATAAATAAGAATATAATAAGAAAAACGTTATAATTACAGGTAACACATGCAGCGGCATACAAATCGATAATAATAATAATAATAAATACTGGTAAGTATAATTTAGGGTTGTATAAATTTGAAAGAATATATATAAATAATAAAATCTAAAACAAMTAKTGTAGATATATGTAAGGTAAGTAAAACTGATAATGATTACGTTAAATTAGTAAATGCTGTATAAATAATTTCTATTTCAATTTAATGTAATACTACGTGGCATTGAACTATTAAATAATAAATACATATATGCAAACAATGGTGGTTTTACTCAATCGTTGGTTTATGAAAATGCAAACTCAATTAAAGAACAGATAGGTAACTGTAATATAGAGCATTCAATAAACACAATATACCGCTATATACGCAAGTTACTCGATCAAGCACCCCCGTTTAACATTTTATTTATCTCTAGATATAACATAGTTAATTGTAAAACATTTAAATATTGTAACATGAACAAAAGACACCTCCAGCGCTACTTATCTTGTTCTTTTTACTCGTTTTTCGTCAGCAAGCTATCGCATCAATGGCAGTTGTTCTCTCTCGCACCCTCGGGATGTACGGAACCTCAGTTCTGGTTGCTAAAGAATCGTTATCAATGACTACATCAATTGACCATTTCCCATGTAACAAGCTTTCCCATAGACGTTTACGTGCGGTTGTATAATTAGTCCCTTAACGATTGCCTACTGGTAAATTTAGATGTACTTTTATATCTAGATATAGATCTAGATTTAGAGCCCCTCACTGCACTGCATACATACAATGTGTTTAACTATTTTCTATCTTTCTATTTTGTTTTACATCGCAAGGAGCTCTAATAAGCACAACCTAGCGAGCCAACGTGCTACGCCGGAAGAAAGTAATTTCGTCAAAAAACATTTATCTACACCTTCAATGACACTAACCTTATTGATAAACCATGCATGCACCGCTGCACACTCCTGCGCTTGTCTCAAATTGTGTTTCAGGTACTAATCTTCGACAACGCACCCCAAACCCCAGAGTGCGACAATGTTTTAAAATGCCTATTGTAACGAAATGCGGGTTTAAGTTTTGATTAGCAACTCTGTAAAAAAATAAATTTATAGAACATTTGTGGCCAATTCCGCAATTATTGGGCTACATATTAGATGACGTAAGTGATTATTATTTTACAGTATCACAAAACCGTACAGCAAAAATGAGATACCAATATTGCGTTCTGTATATAATGTTAAAATATACCTACCAGATGCTCAAGGATTATGATTTGCCGACAAACTACATTAATGTGTTTTAAGCGTATTTTAATACACAAAACGATGCTATATGGCAAAAATATTGTATTGTTCTGATACGTTTTGGAGCTACAGTTCAATATCAAACAACAGCAAATAAATACGCTTTATTTTTGTTAGAATATAAAGAAGCTATGACGATGACATTTTTGCTACTCTGTTTCAATTTATAATCTAAGATTTTTATACTAATAAAAAAGTGAAGGAAATTTAATCATGTATTTAGTTTGTAAAACTGGTATCTGGACCATCCACCCCAGAAGAATACCCTCCAACTCTTATAACTAGAGAGAGAAAAAGGGATATGGACATCTATGCAGAACAAACGACCTGGCGTACATGTACCATATTTGCTATCTATAGGTGATTACAATATCGCCTTGCACTGGACATGTTTTGTTACTAAACAAAATGACAAAAGCGAAAGAGTTAGTAAATCAAAATATTCCCTTCAGAGCTGAAAACCTGGTCTGGGGTCGAAGTCAGAGCATGTTTCACGGTCACAATTTGTGTTATATTTTTAATGGTTATTTGTAAACTTATGCACTGACATAAATTTAGTTAGTAGTTACTAGTGCCCCCTGCACTATGCAATCTTTTTACGGCGATTAAGCAATATTATTTCCAATGAGCTTATAGTTTTCTCTAAACATTTTAATCTTTAGTTGGGATTTCACTATATACATACTGCATACTTGCTGAAGCAGATTTAGAAGCCATCTAGGTTCTACTTGCAATTTATTCATATTTTTAAGACTTACAGTTACTTAGATCACATGTAGTGATGCCTGTTAAAATTTAATTTTAGTAAGGGCTAGCAATTAATTAAACAAATTTAGGTTCCAGGTTCCAATGTACATCTTATCACGAGATAATATATTAAAATTTTTTTAGTAATATAACTTAGAAGCACGTTTACTAAAACAAGGTAAATTTATTCTAACTCAAGAATTAGTTGTTTTTCGGTAAAATACAGTCCAATTTCAACTATAGGTAAATTACCGTTGATTATTAATCAGAAATAATATTAAGCATTATATCTAACTCTTAACGCGCCAGTGCTTTATTGACTGATGTAATAAAGTAAACATGTTAAGTGATAGAGTCATGAAGAACATTTGGAATGCTTATTTTCGCATACTAAAGGGTAATCGTTTTTAGTAAATTAAAAACTGACTATAAAATTATCATCAAGCCAACCTTAACCATTCGGCTAGTAACAAGGAACGTCCTAAGACGAGCAACATTCTTTATTTAAAATTATTATTCACAGAAGAGATTAGGTTTGCCAAAGCGCATCGTACAAAGTGATACTCAAAATATAATCGTACAAATTTAGTTCAAACCATTCTAATAGATAAAGGTCTTAATTCCACATTTTTGGTACAAAGCGCGATTGGCCTTGATCAATCTTACTGTAAATTAACTGTCCATAAAATAATAACGATAGGGTTCGTTCGCGTGCATGTTGCTAGTAGAACACAAATAATTCGTATACTCCGTTCCCAAGCCCATCCTTAGGTAGGCAATCTGCTCATTTTGTTGAACACGTGTAACTAATGAGTTTTACGGCATGGCTTGAAATTCCTTAAGTATATGCGTTTAACTAGTTATGATTACAGTTGATTAATGGAAGTGCGGCGTGAATTTTCGCAATTCGTTGCATATAATTGGGAATAAGCTTTTGCGCCGCAAGAACTCACTAATTAGCTCGAGAACAACAGTTTGAAGGCAATATCTCTGCATAAAGTAACTTCAACCCAGCGATCAGTGTATACCTGTAACTCAGATATTGTCAAGAACAAAGCGTTAATCCTCATGTTAAATTGGAGAAGTGGTCTCCCCCTTCATAGAAATAATGCAATGAAGATATAAAAATAATGTACGGTGGTTTGATTCTGTTACTACAATTTTAGGATTACATTGCTTCGTGTCTCTTGGGAATAAAGAAATCAAATGTATGTGGTATATATTTTAAAATATATATGCACGTTTTTGGTAAAAATAAAGTTGTTTTTCTGAAGAAATCTGTAAATGTTGCTTTTGCGATAGAATAACACTACTTTATAAAATATGGTACTTTCCCTTTATGACCAGCGTCGCCGTTACAGTTACATATTACTACGAAATGAAGAAAATGCAACAAATAAAATACAAAACTGAATAAGGAAATTATAAGTAAATTCATGCAAATATTTATATACCGCGAGATCACTGACCAGTTTGGATGCCCAGTCACAGTTCACTGAAAAACAGCTGAACATTTGATAATTTCTTATGTAGTAGGAATGCGAGAGGACATCTAAAAGATTACTGACCCATTTAATGTTTAGTAGTAAAAAGCGTCGAGACCCCCAAATACTATTTTTTATCAGCAATGTACATCTTGTAATACGATGCTGGAAAGGGCTATTTTTTGAACATATTTATTCAAACCATTTTTCTCTGTTTTGTTCTGCAAAAAGTTATTCATCAAAAACTCTTTAGAATAGCCATATTACTTCTTAGTAATCGCGGCTACTGTAGACGCCTTGCAGCAGTCGATGAGTGTTATTAAGTTTATCTATTATCTGTCTCATCGTGACAGCACTTGTATCAATAATTGAAGTCATACAAGTATTTCCATTCCCGAAGTTTGTGAACATTGACCAATTGAATTCGGGTGAAATGGTTACGCAGAGCGAAATATTGGGTACACTTCTTATTTAGGAAGAAACAATCAAAAATTCTGCAACCTGCATGCATATTCATTATTTTTTCTCGAACAACACTCTACTAATATTCCCCTCTATAATGGAGCACCTGCTCTATACTACTGCTTCCAGAAAGAGGGATAGCTGTCGGTAGTCCTGCCTTTAGATGCTGACCAATATCACCAAATATCACACAATTAGTTATTTAGATTCGTAACTCCTACCTGGTATAAATACAATACAATGACAATCAAAAAGTAATACAAAAGGTTATTGGCGAATAACTGTTTTGAGTAACAAAATGAGTTCAGCCCAGAATTAGCTTTAAAACTAGTTCTCATCACCCGGATTACGTACTTAATAGTGTTTATCACTTTTAAGATAAAGTAACGTATGTACAAACTCATTGAGAACAAAAAAATAAACTATACATTTTGATAAATTGTAACAATGAAGTTCTTTATGATTTCTAATTCCAACATATAAAGAGCGAGACTTTTATGCGTATAAATCTGCAACTCTAATGTCCTAAATCGCGATTTAACTTCCGCCAGCAATTAGGTGCCTACTTTAACACTAAGACGATTATCCGCACCAGTAATTTATATAATATCGGCTTATGATCGAAAAGAAATCCTCGGTTCGCCTTGGTCTTCCTTGTGAAGGCGTAATCTGCGACTTATTACGTCTCTTATTATTAGAAGCCGTTATTGCATTAGTGAGATCATTGTGCAAACTTAACCTGAGAATTAGCATGCTTTGGAAATGCTAAACTATACAAACTTTCCTAATCATTAAGCACTAATTTTGTTCAAAAAAGTTTATAGGTAGGGGTCATCACCTTTGCCTGGACCAATTTGTCCTAAAAAGTACAAATATTACAACATAATGCATTTTATTTTTAATGGAATCTGGATTGTCTGATGTAATCCTCATTATTTATTTATTGTTATACAATCAACAGGCTTGTATGACCAATTGCAGATTGTAGACACGAGACAGTAATACATAAAAAAACATGAATACATTATTTCAACAGGTTGATACATAGGAACATTGGAAGAAAGTAATAACACAAATGGCTCAAAAGTAAAGCACAAAAACATTGTTACTTAAGAGTTTATAGATAAATAAAGCAACAGACATAAGCCTTCTACTCTCAGGTTTTAGTAAGTTAAACTCCTTTAACAAGACTGTATATGTTATATATAGAGGGTATATTCCGTATTTCTTGTAGTACAGATATCGCAAAAATTTCTTTAGATTTTTTCAGATTTATCTTTGTAAACTGCATATAATGGAAACCAGACTATTCCACAGTATTTCACCAGACTTTGCACACATACCCTATATATACATACGTACCCTTAAGGGTGTTGATGTTCCTAAATCGCGCTGAATTCCTGACTATAAAGCCCGTCGTTTTATACGCTTTGACAACTGTCGCATTTACGTGAGCTTTAAATGTTAGCTTTTTATCAAAGGTTACGCCAAGATCTGTGATTTCTTCTTTTGATGGTAGTAAAGTAGAACTGATTTTGTAGGGGTAAGGGGTTACATGAAATCTTCTGCTCACCGTGAACGTAAAACACTTGGCAATATTGATTCAAAGTTTGTTTTTGAGCGATCAATTGTAGACATTACTTAAGTCCTTTTGTAGCAATTCGTAGGGGCCACCGTGTTAATTTCCTTAAATATCTTAAAGTCATCGGCGAATAGGAGACAATGCGAATATTGAATAACACTCGGACTTCGAAGTCACGTGTTCTAAAAAGCCTAATTAGGATTGGCAGTCTCTGCAATAAATTAAAAACTATATAATTACTGCAGGTTAGGTGATGAATCGGAATCTGCCAGAAAGATATACGTATCAATTAAAAATAAAAGAGTGTACCGTTCTAAAAATGTTAAATAACCCTGTATACGGGATGTCTCACCCCAGTGTGTTTTCTCTGTACCTTCTATACTACTCAAAATGCTATAAAATATTCTACACTCAGCCTATCCAGATTATTTGGCTGGGCATTATAACATTATTTTCAAATATGGCGGATATTCTGTGGCTACATCTTGTATACAGCAAAATACACATCGACGCTTTTTTTGTCGTTGTCTGACATTTGGAGAAAATGGTTGACGTTTGCAGTTCTTAATAAAGTCACGAACACTTTCTAAGTTAAATAGATAGGAAAGAGCGGTTTCTACAATTTAATAGTAGAAAGAAAATGCTATTATTTTGCGGCCGACCTTTGATATTTCCTCTTTAGCGATTTATATGATAGGTATACAGATTGCAATATAGGCAGATTCAATCAAAGTTATTTTTATTATAAAACAGTAAGGATATTTTAACGTTGTCAGATGCAGAATTAAATCGCCTTTCATGAGTCACCATGTTGTGTTTATAATTTTCAAGAAATAATCGAATAACGAGTTTCTTTTTTTCAATAGAAGTCAAGTTTCCTATGAGGAACTGTGCGACTAGTTAAGTTACGTTTTGTTATACGTTTGTTGCAGATTTTTGAAAATGTCTTTTACGATTGACAAGCTGATTGGTTTGTCTTTATTCTTGTAGAATGTGATCAAAATCCATTGTTAGTTTCCAAAGTGTGTGTTGTATAGGAAATGCCCCCGGGAAATTTCCTTCCGAAAACTGTTGTTTATAGGTTTAAAAACAGTAGACACTGGTGTATTATCCTAAAACAAATTCGTACTCACACAGCGGTTAGTGAAAAAGATGAGTTTTGTTACTAGCGTCATTCGAATGTTGGTTAAATAAGTGCTATGCAAGACATTGGAATTCAACGGTACGAAGGCTAGGATCCAGAAGAAGTACCATCTTTACCAGTTACAACATTCAATTTAATCGGGAACTGTTGGGAAGAGTTTTATAATACAGGTTAATGTTTTGAATATCAGAATTTCTTTAAAAACATGCCTATTACGGTACCCAGAAGTAATTTAATCAAAATTAAGCCTATGCACAATTAACGGTTGTATGATTATTAGCAGTTGAAACAGTATTCTTGTGAAGACCCGAGGATTGTGATATAGTCTAACTGGCCAGATGGTACGTCTACCAGATGAGTCCCAATCCCAAAAGGAAGAAACGTGTGTCGTAGGCTCAAAGCCAAAGAAGACAAATTTATTTATTTACAAATAGATGTCCACAGAAAACATAAAAATTAGTTTTTGGCATGTTTCTCGAATAACCATAAGGACGGTATAAGGACAACCTAGTGTCACTTGAAAAGAATTTAAATTCTGCATCCAAAAATGGTACCCTTCTATTAAAAAAAGGTACCCCCGTTTTTGTTATCTGAACTGCAATTTGTATATCACAGCAGTTGTTAAAGATAAAAAATCAAAACTAAGTAGTAAATTAGCATTCGTCTTCTACTGTTAAACTCCGAAAACAGAGTTCTCCTATCATTGTTAGCTTAGAACATTTTCTTAAGCACTGCAAACGTCAATTCTTCACACGATGACAGATAACGCCACTACGGTTTAAGATAAACCACAGGTATATGAACAGTATGGGAGATACAGAAGGAACATGCTGAGATGGAACACCCTATATATAAGCAAGTATTAAAAAAACGTCCAATTTTTGTACATTTCGATTTGGTGTAGGTATCACTAATTTCTATTTTGTGAGTATTGGAGCCAGTAAGAGCCTATTTTGCAGTAGTCGTTCATTCCGTATGCATATTATCTATGAAGCAATATCATCCTAATGAAGTGACAAAAAAAGACTATAATGCTTTTATTACTCTGATATTTCTGAACACGTTTTAGTTAATTCTGGCACAAATTATAATTATAAGTCATATCCATCTGCACTACAGCAAGTTAGATCTAATAATGGTGCTTATCGAACGAAGTGGGTCTGTTAATAGTCGTCTTACAAACGAGTGCACCTTATTAGGCGACGAAATTATTGCTTTTTAAAACCAATCCTGTTCTTTGTGGAAGAGCAACCCGTGTCAAGTCAACCTTGAAACGTAAAAAAGCAATTTGTCAAAAGCACAAAACGCGCATCAAGAAGGACTTATATCAGGACGGAACCAGGAAGCAAGCTGGTGTAATTTTTCTTAAGTAATCCTTTTGGACAAGATAATTCAAAGTGAGTGACGTCTAGAAGGACGTTCATAAAGTAAACACGACACGCTCTCTGTCCTGTTAAATAATTAAAAGGTGAATGTCGTCAACTCGAGCGAAATCGTCTTTTTTATTGGACGATAAGGCGACTCAGTCTTCGTGAAACAACCGGAACAAAAGACTATCGAACAACGCCTGTCAGCACATTTCAGTTCGTTGTTACTTCACGCGGGTATTTGCAATTAGTAATTTTTGAACCGGTTAGACGTATGTATATCAATAAACTAGGTCGCACTTTAAAAGATTCTCTTAATAATGGCGCCAGGTATAAAAAGTAGCATCCTTAAAGCACAAGCTTAGCCTCATGAATACGTTATTCAATTAAGTAAATACGCCATTTAATCGATCTAACATTTAAGGCAAGCATAAGGCGATCAACGTGTTAAACGTAATCAACAAAATAATGAATAGATAATTACGCTGCAGAATCGGGCAGGTGACCTGCAAGAACGCGTGTTCAACTTTTATTACGATCCACATCGTGTCCATTCGTGTTTATGTTGCGTTCTTCTTAAAGATTATTATAAGTTTCCAAAACGAAGTTTTGCTAGGAGCATTCGCATTTCAGGGATCTAGTATAAGTAGGGTGGAAGTTGTTGAGAGGAGCTGTTAATACAATTTTGACTATACGTCTTAAATGCAAAATTACGGTATGCAGAATGGCACACAAAATATGCAGGAAATAATATTTTTAGACACCACCGTATTTTTTTATTAAAAAAAAGTTTTATATTATATTCTAAACAAACGAATTTGTTTTAGTTTTGACATCGAATCCAATGGTTTTGCAATATTTATTTGATTCCACTTGTAATTTGGGTATGCGGTAAGGAAGGGACAGTGCCTAGCTTTTTTAGCTAAAGCCTATATTTCGGCTCTCCATCAGGTGTAAAATAATACAATTTTTAAAAACACATAAATCTACAAACAGTTGCTCACATCCAACCGCTAAATTTACCAAAAAAACACACATGGTGGTGAGAACCACATCAATTGATGCCACTGTGTTCTCCTGACTGGAAGCACAAACATTGAAAATATTTACATTTAAAATAAGTCAAAAATAATTTTCTTCATGGGGGCTCGCAAATATTTATTGTGGTGTACGCAACTTGTCTATCTTCAGTTTCACAATCACTACTTTCGACGACAATTTTTTTGTGCTTATTAAATCTTGGGCGCGACCATTCTGCTTTTCCACAAGTTCATTTTTGCAGTAAATTTTTAATTCAATTTACAGCTAAATAAAAATTGGGTTGTCATTTAAGACAAAAAAGATAATTATGGCAAGTCCTTATACTCAAATTGTAGCTCTTGCGTCAATTATGAATAATCAAATTTACAAAAACATGATCCCTAAAGTCACATACCTACTATTGGGTAATTAATTAAAGCAAAGAAAGAGGTTCTTTACCTTAACTTAATAATTGCAATCAAAGAAAATGGGGAAAACGCCATCACCTTACATGAAAGTATGCTCGTTACATTTTCAAGACTTGGATTTTATATCTTCGAAAACTGATAAGTGGTGCATTGTGTGTTGTACTTAAACTATTTTGATGTAGAAGTAAAGAGGAGATGCCTCAAGAAAGATGCCATACCATCCCAAAATCTACCGATGGTATACTTGAGTGATATAGGCTGTGGGGTTGTTGATGTATTATATACGACAATTAATACTTACTCGTTAAAGTTTTACAACCACACACAATAAGATGGCCAGCATTTAGAACTTCTTCACCTTCCCTTATACATCTTGAAGCGGTAGTAGCTTCCAAGAACGTAAAAACTTTTATTAAACTTAGACGCATTTCGTACGGCACACCACGCGAATGGCGCCAGAAAATGACACCTGTCGAATGCTTTCTACGCGACCAGCTGATCGTGCTAGCGCGCGGAAATTTTAATTTGCATCGCCAATAGGTGCGCGATTTGCATGCCAATTGTCACTTGTCAGTCTTATTGTAAAAACCTGCCAGTTTGTTACGATAATGCTAAATACGTCTTTCAAGGTAAGTTAAAACTTAACATCTCAGCTTCTGATTAGTTGTTATAATCAACGTTACTTTTGCAGGTAGTGTGTGCCAATAACACGTTATTACCACCTGCACCTTTTGTTATTTCGTTTACCTATTTTAAAACGCATTTCAAAATGCATTTAAATAGTATCAGTTCTCGTTACAGCATTATTTTTTTATTTGAACGCAAGACATCATATAACTAAGTATACAGGATGATTCACATAAGTAGTTCAGTAGAAGCTACTGCGGAAAATATTATAATCAAAGTTAGAAATTTTGATAATATAAAAGGTGGTTAGAAACTGCTCTATTTTTTCATTTCCGGATATACAGGAAGTAGACCCTGCTAACTTTGTATTTTAAATATAACAATAAATATATTACCATTTCTTTGCGTTATTTGATATTTCATTAAAAATGACATTTACAACACCTGCAAAACTTAGTAATATCTTCGAAAAAAAAAAKTGCGACTGTCACACCGTACAGAGTAAGGATGATCTGTTATTAACAGTTTTTGAGAAAATTAGAAAGACATGTATCACTTCATGTCATGCCGGAAGTAGATGTTAATTTTGTTATTTTAAATCTCACTTCACAGCACGCTGTGTATTATGGCATTTTGGCTTCTGCTTTGAATTTTAGGATAACTTTATTTACCACAGTTATGGTGTAAGTTCTGCCATTTTAGCGGTAAATAACATTTAGTTAAAAATGACATATGGGGTGCCTTCTCATATTATAAGTATGTGCAAAAATAAACAAACATTGCAGCGGTATACTAATACAACTACAAATGTTTTTGTAGTAGTCTTCTAGGTACTATATCCACATGATTAAAATATCAGGCAGAAAAATGAAACCTTTTCATAAAAGAAATACCATTAAGTCACATTTTTTTTAAATTTTATTAAGAAATTGAACGATAAAAAATCTTGAAAACGAAAATAATTACTAAAATAAAGCTTCATAATACATTAAAAAAACGTCCAGAAATTAACTGTAACAAATGTTTGAAATGCCGCCAATTTTCATCCACACACACGTTTCCACTCCTTTTACGCATTTCTTTGCAGGGTATACCCAACCAATGGATACTTTCCTTAGATATTTCTGTATTTGATAGTAGCTTAACTCGGCTAGCACTTATCAATTTCAAATGTATCGTTTTTTATATCTAAAATGATCTAAATCTTCGCTTCCGTATCCCCCGAGAACTTAGAAAACAACCATGAGGTGGCACGTGAGTAGTCGACTTACTTACTTTCAAGTCTATAACATAACGAGAGCTGTAAGAAGCATATTACACAGAAGTAGAAAATTTGAGGACGAGCCGCGTATCGGCGTATAATTACACAATTCCACGAGAGCGTTATTGCCTTACAACTCGAATAATATGCTCTATTTCTTCTACGACGGCTGTATTATAATTGTATACTGCCTTTTTTTCAGCAAAAATGAATAGTAGGTGAGTAAGAGTGACAGTAATAACAAAATACCGACAGACGTCAGGTAGTCTTCTGTAAATATCCATCGAATGATATCAACCAAAAGTCTACACTTTAAGGAAAATGTTATACAAACATTAACTATTTCCTGTGATATTTCTACCAATTAACTGAAATGGGATAACATCATGTGGTCGTTGAAACTATAACGTAATAAAAAAATTACTTGCTAGCCATTGAGTGTAATAAAGAATTTACTAAACAAGTACATAGTGCAATATGAGCAATTTAACAATAAAGGAGTAGAAAAAGTATGTTACTTGGTATCAGCATAAACATCTTTGTTTTTTTCTCATGCTAATACGTGTATATAAGTTATGCTAGAAAATTCTGCCACTTACCTCGTATATCTTCAACCAACCTATTAGACACAAGGGCAGTTGAGCTCATTATATCGCTCCGCATTAATCTATAAAATAAAAAGCCCGGCATAACGAATATCCTGAGAACCCTTATAATGCTATCTCCTTTAACTAACCTTACTCACGTTCCTGAGATTAAGTACTTGTGCCAATCGCGTGCTCAGGCAATCGCATTCGATCCGAGCAGTTGTAAGAGCCATTATTTGCAATGAGATCCAAAATTGCAAGACATCCGGCGGACCGTAAATCATTTTTATGTTTACTGACAGACATCCTCAGCTTTTGCACTACTCGTTACTACAATCCCATTTGCTCGTTTTCTCTTGTGAGGTCAACTACATTGTTAGTCTTCTGCAGAGCACAGTGCATTGCGCACACTATGATTTTGTCGTTAATAGGCAATAAATCTGTTAAGGTATCGATGTTCTGCCAGCTGGATGACTAGGTTCCAGGATTCCTTCCACAGTAAATGACCAAGTAATCGCAAAAACCGCGGACTATAAATTCACAGTGAGCAGAATACGCAGGGAAAAACAAGGGATGTTATTACCTATACAACTTTACTGGATATCTATAAAGTGCTGCCAGTATTGCCCAAGCTGTGCGTTAGAGATAAAGTTATACATGTACAGTCCACGCCCATGCAATATTTTACTCATTGAATGCAGGCTTTGGCAAGTTCTAGCATTCACTTAAACTTACATTGCAATCCCGAAAAAACATGCATTTCAATGTGAATCAACAAAAATTATTGATTTTCACTTATTACATTTCAGTTTGTTTAACTATGCCCTCAGTAAGAATTGATTTCTAATCAAATGCGTTGCGTCCGCTTCAAGAGTTGGGCCATAATAATAATTTAATGTTCACTTAGAAAATGTGAAGACCACTGTCACGCCATCTATTGCCAATGCTATGGATACCAGAGGATTCGGATTTGAATACCTATGCCTTTTTAATCTCACAACCTCGTTTCCATTAGAGGTTGGTCTTTCTAACGTCATTCCTTTTTTCCTATTTCTTATCCATACTATTTATCTCGATGTAGACCTCTTCGTCCCATGATACCCTATGTAAGTTTACTCGTTGTCAACAGTAAGCTTTATTACATAAACAAAGGACCATTATTTTGTGTAATCTTTATTACTCTTTACATATCACATTTGTGTCCGTTTGCTGTCTATATGGGGTAATTATTTGTCATCATCAACTGAAGCAATATGCTCCTAAGGTAAAATGTTTGATGGAACTTGCTCAGGTTTTCTCCTAGTCATCAAACATTATCTGCTGCTTCGGTCTCCACTGAAATTTAGTTACCATCTTAAGGAAGATCGCAGAAGTGCTGTAAGATTCCAGATAACTTTATTTTTTTAGTCAAAAAGTTATTGGGGTTGGGACAAAAAACCTATTTGTCAGGTGCGAAACTTGTTTATTTCTGCCGACCTTTTGTGACTCTGTTTTTTTTATATATTTTCAAGGCGTACATATAACAATAAAAAGAATGTCAACATCAAACGTACAAAGTATAGTATAATCTTACCTCTACTTCGCAAACAGATTTAATACGGTTGTAGGTTGTAATAATCTTTGAGCAAGCATACTTTTCTGATGCTCCATTCTTCCTTGTGATGACATGAGTCCCAAAAATTGCAGCTAATTTGTTTTCAACCGAAAATTCTTTTCCTTGAAAACGTAATTCTTCAACACTTCCAGAATACGATGTAAATATTCAAGGTGTTCGATTTCCGATATACAATAATATCGTCTATATAATATATAATATTATTATTCCTGCATGGAGCTAGAAAGCTTTATTTTACAAACATTGGTGTTAGATTTATTTTATCGGCTCGTAAAGTTCAGATAAATTTTTAAAAGCTTGTTTGAACATTGTGTGTTTTTTACAGATTACATTTTGACAATGGCTAAAAATGTGATCAAAATATCTGTTTGATATTTGCTATCAGTGTAAGTAAGAACGTTTTTTTTTTTCGAAATCGACGAAAATTTTACATTTATCATGAACGACGAAAGCATTTCAGTCGTATAGCACTGTATCTTGGTTCCGAAATCATAATCTCGCTTGCGACAAACAAATTTCATTTATCTGTGGATAATTCCCTCAATGAATGGGCAGATCGGGCTAAAGAACCTTGTGTTATTATGGACAGCTCCACATCCTGTAATCTAATCCATACGTGGATCGCATATACTGTCCCATCCTAGCGTGTTCTTTTGTACTTCCTCCACCGTTAAAAATATGAAAGAGAGGCTCTCTACCAAACTTGTCGACTGTTCAACTGGTGATTGTAAAAAATATTTTGAAACATGGCCGACTTCTGATTATACCGAAACAGCGCACCAGCTTTGTTATATAATAAGTGTATTATTGAATTTTTGGATTCTGACCTGTGTTAACTCGTCTTGACATTATCTACCACTTTATAAAAAAATATGATTTTGTTGGGGTTATTTTTCGTAAATTTGAGTTTTTTGTTGCTATTCTACAATTAACCTTTTGATAGTAATTGATTTGTAATTGTTATAGTAAAATTTGGCCCCAAGCCTGTACAAAGGGTGAGGCAAATCCATTACGAATTTAACAATCAAAGACGTTAACTTGCATTTGAATAATAAGCATTCTTAATGAAATCACCATGTTTATGTTTTTTTGCTTTCAAAGATTTCTAGATAGTAACAAGCAACATTTGATTCATGTCTAATAATATTGATTTAGATGCGAAAATAGGTTATTTTGAAAAAATATCAAAAGTGAATGAAGATAACGAGAGGCAGTTGTCATCGAAATGTATGTTTTTGTTTCCCTTGAAGAATATTTCTAAAAGAGTACGCAGTATCGTTTAGTTTTCCGAGAAATTTATGAAAATCTGGACGAGCAACAAGTGAGAACAAATAAAATAAATATACAGGCTATTACGTGACTATACCACAAAGACCTTATCAGCCACCAAACAAACACATACTGTGGCTACGGATATCTACATTACCTTCACAATAACTCAAAGAAACCACGGCGATATACAAGAGGGTTTCGTTGGCCTCAGCTTACTATGTGGAGACGGGCTGGATTCATAGATGAAAAAATATAATGGGCGCCACACAATTTTCATACGAGCCAACGGCGAAAGAAGATGCCAAATAAAATTGCGAAATAATATTTATGCCTGTGTTTATTTTCAAAGAAAAATTAACAGGCATCAAAAATATAAAGTTAATAAAATAGGGTTGATGGTTATAATTAAAATTAGTGTAATAACTACCCTAAGACCTAGCAACCGAGCGTCGTGGCGCGAGGGATGAATAGACAAACGTACATTATTCAATGCATTTCGTATGTAGTGAATGTATTACTTAAATATCCACACCCGGGGGTGGAATATTGGCTAATACCTTCCCGAATACACAATAAATTCACTTTATCCCCGTAGCAATAGGCAAAACGCCGCTGCGACTCGCGAACCGCTATTTTATAAAAAATAACAAGCTATTCTAATTTTTGTTTAAAGGCTTACGTGGTTGTTGTCGATGACATGTTGTTTTCCGGGCTGGTTCCCAAGTTGCTCATTTGACCTTGACGTTTCGACACTCATGTCGGTGTCTTCCTCAGTTTCAGAGCTACTTTCAATAAAACAAACTCATTGCAGCACCTACTGGATTCACTTAGGTTTCAAGCTGAACTATACTAAAATGGAATGAACGCCGTGATAACGCTAAATCACTGACAATAATGCAGGAAAAGGCTTACCAAATGATAAAAATTCTGAGATTTCCGTTTAATTTACCCGTTTCCTACCCGACTGATGGTGTCCATATTGTTGTGGTTTTACAACGCACCCTGTAGACAAATTTGAAGTTCAATAGCACTGAGATCATCTTTAGATTCCTTTTCAAACGGGTCTCCACTCTATTAAGCAAAGGATGTGGGCGATACAACAGTTTCAAAGTTAAACTATTTATCAGAATTCCCACCCTTATAATTGGAGATACAGCAAAAGGTTAGAAGTCAATGAATTACGATGGAATAATGAAAATGATACCTAGTAATTGAAAGAAAAATATAGTTTTTCCTTTTGCTATGCGAATTGGTAATCTTAATATTTTCTTTAGTAATAAATTTTTTTTTCATCGAAGTTCTATTATCCATAGTTTCGGAGATATCCTACCTCGGCACCCTTAACTGGGACAGCATATATGTCTTATACGTACCATAGCATACCATAGCTACACATTTTACGCGGTGTATGAAGCTTGGCATTTCTTGCAGATCACTTTTCCGCACGTATTCCTCTTCTTAGTAGGTAATTAGATACAACGAATGCCGCGGTAGTTGTACGAGCTTAATTTGGCATCTATGAGGCTGGAATCCGGCGAATGGCGAAGGACACCAGTAATTCAAAATAAGCATGACTTATGCTTTGTGAGCAGCACATATTATTTGCAGCAGTTAAGGAATTAATGGCTAATAAGCTACCTATTCAGTCGGACGTTAAGCCGAAGGTGTGCCTTGTAAAAACATCACGATGCACTAGATACAGCTTGCATAGGGAATATGTCAAGACGAACAGTTACGCAACAGTTATGATACTTGGTCACAATCGTTTCATTTATATTTTTGTCAAATTCTGCATTCTTATTGCAAAACTAACACTATACATCTGTCATACCGGTCGATTGTTGCAACACCAGATTTAATTGTTTAAGCCGTTCTGTGAATGTTGTGACAGAAACCTGCACTGCTGTTGGGTAAGCAAATGCATGGGTGCCAGCATTTTTGCTCCCGCTGACATTCTACCTAATCGTTGGATTTAAATCGGGAGCACCGTCGAATGAACAGAGCAAAGCTTTCGGATAACACGTTAAAATAAGGAAACGGGTTGAACAAGTAGCTCTTTGTTGAGCAACTATAATCGAGCGTTGCTTCACGGCATATTGAGGTCTAATCGATTTTTGATTGGCATTTATAAATTAGTGAAAAGTGTTATTCTCAGCAATTTATATGTAAATGCCGCTCCACTTAGCATACCAAATTTCACACTGCATGTATGAACGTCAGCAATATGTAAAAATCCTATATAGATGAAGCACGCTTCGTTTAGTATCAGCTTTTACTGTTTGTCGACAAATATTATTATCTTTTTTTGTAGTGCTCTTATCAAAGTGAAAAATCATTCATTCTACACTCACCGGCACGAAAAACGGAGCAGATGAATTTATTAAAGCAAACTTAAAATTTTAACGTTTTGTGATGTTTTATTATTATAATATCTTAAACGCAAACATGACAACATGTTTTAAGTATTTTCTGACAACAATTGAACCTTTATTTGAGGAATCTCGGAAGACCGCTTTCGAAGCACATTGAATTACCAAATGTACAGTGAAACATTACCCAATAAGAACACAAAAACCGCCCAAAAAAATAAGAAGGAAAGCTGGAAGAAGAAATCATAGTGACAAGAACAGAAAGAAGCAATAAGTAAGAAAGCGCTATGACAGTGCTAAATAATTGTACAGAAACCAGGAAAACATGTAAACAAATCCAGTCACAAAAAATGGGATAGTCCTAAAGAAGCTCCACTGCATAGAAAAGAAAAAATACTAATACACAAGACAAGTGGAGTAATATCGCGCCATCTAGAGATCCAACAAGCGGATGGATGAGCACATACGAAATCACTCAAAGAGTCGATACCATCAAGAAACATCAACACAAACAGGAATCAAACAATTATTGTGAATTATAACATTTTAAGTTCATAATGTGTTCTAGTGCTACGTTCTKGCGTCAACATTGTTATTATGATTGTCGTTACAGTACAGTAGTTCGTGTATCTAGACAAGTGTATAAAATAGATCACGTGATTATGGTAAAAAAATTCAGCAAGATCAAAACTACCAAATATACGTCGAACATATTACCAACAGCAACACAAACACCTTGTAAGAGAAATAAGAAAAATCACGTTAGATCAAACTCTCTAGGAAATGAGCGGATAATCACATATGAAAACACCGAAAGAAGCATCGACATCATCACGAAAGCGCAATCAAAAATGGAAACATGAATCATGAATGCCGCTCAAAAAAGACAAGAAAATAATAATTGAAGAAGTCTTAAATCTCTACGCAACTTCAGACATCACCTCACATGAAGAGGAGATCAATGAAGCCGCGCTAAGCCAACATCAAACACGGAAGCATTTAAGAAAAGCATTCGCTGCCCGAGTGCACCCTGCGAAGCTTCCCATATACTACAAAAGGCGTGGAATACAGCAACAAGCTCAAAGTAGGATGACCGTGCTACAAGTGGAGAACGGTGGAGAGAATCATAGCAGAATAAAACGTAACTGAAGAACAGTGGTCAGAAATCGCAAAAGACAAGAAAACAATAAATAAGGAAGTCTTAAAGCTGCATACTATCTAAGACAGCAGCTCGTCCGAGGAAGAACAAGAACAATGCAGTCGAACTAAGCTACCATCCAACACGGAGGCTAATAAAAAGTATCCGATAGTTGGATGCCCTGAAAACCTTCCCATTCTAATCCCCAAAAAAATCCTGTAACTACGTGGGAGCCCACTAGCAACAAGCGTGTCACCCCTCCAACCCAGCATGGACATAGCCGGCCCGGCGGTATATCCGGAAGCGGCAGAAATGCCTACCGTACGCTGGTTCAATCAATCAATCAAACAATTTAACCTTTATTTGAAGAAAAAAATTGTTTTTAAATAAAAACAAAAATCAAAAATTTCACAGATCTTATCATTTAAAAGTGCATAGTTGGCCATGAACCCACGGTAACAATGCTTTGTTTTTATTGTTTCGAGAAATCTGACAGGTGTAAATCACATTTTAAAGTGGTGGTGTTATGGCTGTTAATCCCGAAACATCGGCTGCTATTGTTGCATTGCTTCAAGATGGAAGAACTGAGCGATGTGTTGCCCAATAGTATCACATATCCAATAGCACTGTGCACCGTATTTTTACACGTTTCTTGGAAACTGGAGCTTACACCAGACGACCTGGAACAAGTCCCCAACGAAAAACTAACGCTCATAATGATCAGTTTATCGTCTTACAAAGTCTTCGAGATCGTCGGGCTACGGCTGTAGAGATCAGAAATCGACTTCATCACGCGTTAGACGAAGACTTGAAGAAGCCAATCTTACCAGTCATAGACCTGCAACAGGCCCAGAGCTTCTTAGGCGTCATCATGTTGCGCGATTTCAGTTTGCCAGAAATCACAAGCACTGCTGGGGTGAAAATGAATGGGGGTGAAAATGAATGGGGACACGTATTGTTTACTGATGGTCGTGACAGAGTATGGCGAAGACAACAAGAGAGTTTTGCAGAATGTATCTTTAGTCCCAGGGTAGGTTACCAGGGGGCTCAGTTATCGTGTGGGCAGGAATTTCTCTGGAGGCGCACACAGAATTGTACATCCTTCTAAGAGGCTCCTTAATTGCTGCCAGGTACATTGGTGAAATTCTCCAAGATCTTGTTGTCCCGTATGTTGATTTTATTGGAAATTATTTTCTTCTGAGCTTGATAATGCCAGACCGCACACGGCGAGCATCACACAACAGTACTTAAACGAATTAAACATTCCTGTTATGGAGTGCCCAGCAATAACTCCAGATGTGAACCCAATTGAACATGTTTGAGACATGCTTGGACAAAGGATGCGAAGCGGTGTTCCTGTTCCTTTAACTTTAAATCAGATGCAACAAGCTCTTTTAGAGGAATAGAAATGTATTCTTCAAGAGGACATTCGCCATTTGATTTTAGGCATGCCAATGCAAATACATGCATTAATTCGAGCACGTGGGGCATTATTAAAAACGTGTCTTTCCAGTTTTTGATAGCAAATTGTTTCAGTTTTGATTAATTTAACGTCATTTTGCAACAACGTCAATTTGTGCTTTTTCGTCCTCATTTATTAATTTTTAACAGGCAATTTTTCTTTTCAAGTAATCGATCAATTGTTGTTAAATAATACTTAAAACATGTGATTATGTCTTTGTTTATGATATTATAATAATAATAAAACATCACAAAGCGTCTAAATTTTTAATAAGTTTTTTAAAAAATTCAGCTGCTCCGTTTTTCGTGCCGGTGATTGTAGTATCTCATGTACATTAAATTTTTTAAGTTTTAGAATTAGAGTAAAAATGAAAACATTTTTCTACTGCCGTACTACCTGCACATGACATAATAAGCCAAATAAGTATAACCTGTTTAACCACAACGACCCAGAATATCGGATTTTGTATTCTGTATACAGATGTAGTCATCCACCATGATAGGACTCCGGCACAACAGGACTATTTATCAGGATTGAGGGATGAACTTCGCGCTAGAACTGAAAACAGCGAGACAAACGTCAATAAAATATATTAAAGGCGTCCCCTCAATTAGCGTGCATTGCCACTTCTCAAACTTCATTCATGACTTTACCAAAGTTATTTATATCTAATTTTTATGTGATGTCAAAAACGACGTCTTTGAATGAATTTGAGAAGCAAGTATATCTGAAATCTATTTATGTTTGATGATGTTCAGTCATGTTTTTCTTAATGGTCAGAATTGAGCAGTATAGAACCGGTAGCGATGGTTTTATTTACTAATAATAATTTTACGCCTCGTTATTGTGTCTGTGAGAATTTAAAAGAGCAATGTTTATAAAATGAGCGACTCGTAACACTAATTCCCGACAAAACAAAGAGCAATATAAAAATACATTCAAGACTATCACAAAGGACCAACATAAGTACTAGCGAGATKGTGACGCATTTAGTCCAAAGGAATAAATAGATTAATAAAAAATGAAAGCTCCGGAAAGTTTTTGGGCAGACTATTGAATGTAAACGAGCGCAATTTTCTCGACCGTTCAAATTTTTTGATATTAATTGGCTATCTCATAAAAGGACCAGTGTATTTACTAAGAAAGACATGTACTTATTCCTAACTGAGGCGCTAGATGATAAATAAGAACTTCATATGGTAGATTTGGGTGACTTACATAATATCTAAAATATAAGCAGGTGCCAAATACATTTTTGTATTTTAGGTAGCAATACTGTTAGGAACATCATAATATGACCATTGAAAACAGTGTCTATCAAGAGACATTTATTGTTGTTAAGGTTCCGCAAACAAGAACAATTATTCAGCGAACATTTGCTGTTACAAACAGTGAGGATGAAAATATGCGTGTAGCGCAAGTATATCAACTTTCGACTAGAAGACGCAAAATCATTGGATATATTTTTAATTATTGTTATGGGAGGTACTACAAGGTAATGGGGAAAGAAAAAATTGAAAAATGATTGTTGTGTTTCGCCGTACTTCACCTACCTAATTTGCAAATAGAGGTTTGGATGTGCTCGGGTTAAAAATATATGGGATTGGAAATCGTCGACCGTCGCCGAAAGCTACATCTGTATTATATATTGGGCCATTACCTGCTGGCAAAGCTTCTACTACATAAACCCAATAGCCAATTATGTAATTTCACTTTAAAAAGAAATATACTGAAACTGAAATGAAAAGATATGTACTGTTTCAGTTTCTGTGAATCATTCAACTACAAATTTAATTTCAGTATCAATAAATAAATTTAATATTACGTCTCTCTTTAAAGTCAACTTCAGTGTACATACTGAAAATTTTAAATCGAATTTTAGAAAACCCATATAAATTATTGCGATGTCAAAAAATTACATATTTTTTATGTAGGTATTTAAGGTTCTAAAACGGTAGGGAAAATACTTACCTTCTTTTTAACCTTGTAGCATCTACCAAACAAGTGAACAAAATARGGTTGATGAAAAAAAGGTTTATTTAAAATCTCGGATTTTTTATCTGACTATATAGGTATTTGTACCGGCTATTAAGACAGAGGTGACTCGGTTATATAATTTTACTTACGGCTCCTGCTGTCGTATGTTACGCCATTGAATATATTATTAGTGATTAGAAAATGTAACCATGATTGGTATCAATAGCATAATATGAGATTTCCAACAGCAGTTTGCTTCAGAGTTCGTGATGTATTAGTATATTGCTATAGTTCCTTTTTAGTATAGACACTGAATGTTAACTACCTAATAGGGCAATTCACCTGATGTACAAAATGTTACAAGAGACAAAGTCAGTTAAAAGGTAATTACTGTTCTTTTATGCTATAAATACTTTCCTCCCGTTCCAGGGCATGTAATAAGATTGATTGACATTAATTGCACCTATACACTAAAGTTTATATTCCACATGAAGCAAGCTGCAACACGCCAGAAGAATTTTAACACCACACGCGTTGTCGGTATTCATGCATGTGCATACCACAATCTTTTAATCATTACTAGTTTTCGGTCCATAAATAATTCCTACCCTTGGAATTTTATTTTTATTTCAAAATCTTGCAATCATTACCCCAGGTGCCGTCATTAGCGCATACTCATTACTGCTGGGTATTATTCTAATGTGCAGCCGTACAAAAATATACGTACCGATACAGACGCATGCTAAAGGAACGCATTCAATTAAGCCGGTAAATAGGTTTGCATTCAGTTTGATAAATGAGACGTATAATGGCATTAACTACAAGTAATCAGAGCATTTCTGAACTAATTTATTAAACAATAGGGGAAATTTTTCAAAAGTCCAGACGACCGGACAGCCACATGCCGTCAGCGTTCTAAAAGACTTCAGGACGCTTGTCACTGAATTATTTCGCTTATTAGTGATTTGCGGACTCGCTGTCTTCGTTAAAGTGAACAGTTATATGTTTAGCATTGGTAAACAGAATTTTTCCACGGTCCGGCTTGCATGACTCTGCTTGTACAAATCATTTTTGCATACACAACGTTCATTAATCATCAGTTTTGTTCCTTAATCAGTGCATCAAATCTCCGCAAGTACCGCTGAATGGAAGCAACTAGACACTGGTGAACAAATAACGGACCCGGATTACCTTCGCCGGACGAAACCAGATTGCTTTTAAATTGCAGAATAAAAGACAAAGGAGGAAGGGAAAAATATGTGCTGTTAAAGCTGAGTTAGCGTTAAAGATCCAATTATCGTTAAGGGTGTAAGTGTAATAAGAACTAGGAATATGCCAAGATTAATAAAATATTTCTACTGAAAGACTTACACGTACAACAATACAAAAAGCATATGATGTTCGTAATTTGTGTATCAATGCGATACATTTAAAGAATAATAAATAGTTTATTGATGGTCTATATACCTTTACATTACATAGAGAAGTAAATATACTATTTATAAGTAGTTATAACAACACAGTATACATATTCTTTCAAACAATATATATATATATATATATACATCATGCTATTCTTTCTGCGTCTTTTCATGAACCTAGTGATTCTGCGTCCGACGAGTATAAACGAAAACTGCAAGCGTCTTAGATCAGTCATTCAATTTCTAACGGGCAGATGGCAGGACATGCAATGTATATTGAATATTAATCAATCTACAGGGCGGAATACATTGTGCTATCTTTCTGCGTCCGAACCATTACCTAGTTTTTGGCGTCCGGCATATACGTACCATGTTACCGATGTTTGTGCGTCATACAGCGCTGCCATTTTTTCGGTTTGAAAGAGTTCATTTTAAAGCAGGTAACTAAAAAGAAAGTCTTGCAATCATTTTGGGGGCTGTAAATGTAAACTGCGATATTACGAGAATAGTAAAATATACCCAAATTTCTAGTTGCAACTAATCATAAGGTAAGTATCAATAGCTTATTAGCTAAAAATTTTGAAACCAAAAACTGATATTAAAATACAATAATTGCGTATGAGGTTCATATTATGTTGCAGCGTATCAGAAAAATGTAGACGATCTGACTGGGAAAAACACTAAAAAGGAAATGTTTTAAATCACAGCATAACAATCTTATAAAATAAAAATATCTACAAAAAGAATTAAAAAGTATGTATGTATTAAAGCTCATCAAGTTATCACTAGTTATAGTTAAATAGCAGATAATTATATATACAAATGTAAGCTGGTTATATCCGTTGTATGTATATATTTAGCATCTTAGATTGATGCATATTATAAATGTTCTGTTATGTTTTTGTAAATGTATTAACTGTAAAAAAGAACTTTCTTTATTGCAAAAAAATGTTATGTGCTTCGCCAATCTCTGCTATTAAAGGTTGTATCTTATTTACTGTGCGGTAGGAAATTGTCAAGCTATAATAATTTGTAAATCGCCGTTTATGAAAAATACTCCCGAACACATCARTATTATTTTTCTAGCCTCCATTTAAGATACAAATAACATAAGCTTTGATGTCATTGATTATTTCTTTTGGAATACAAACCATTTTTTGCTCTTGCAGAACGTAGTAGCGAAGGTTTTTTCTGTTTATGGTGATAGGGGATAATTAATAGTTAATAATTATTTTACAAATAAAAGTCACTAATAATATACTTTCAATGATGAAGATTTTACGGTTTACAGGTATATGCTATATTAAAAATAACAGCTGAAATGTGTCAGCTGTGGCTTACTAAAGAAGGAAATAAAATTCTAAACTGACAAAAACTAATACAAATCGGTTTTCAGCATCCTTAGATTATTTATTGAAAATGTAATTATATAGTAGTTTATGGTAAATAATCTTAATGTAAAACAAATTTTAATTAATATTTTATTCAGAGAATTTAAACAACTTTTGAAATAGCATGCAATAGAGTAACCATCGAGCCATCCAAACAAATCACTCCAACAATAGCACTATATTCAGAATGCATAAATTCCTATATGGCAAGTATCAGAAGGTAACCCTATACAGTGGCGATGAAATATTTTCAAAATTATAATAATAATTTGAAAACTAGAAACAGCTTTATACCCTTAYTGTACAAGAAATTCAACCATTATGTCATTAGGCGTAAAGGAACAAGCCAAAGCAGCCCAACTTGAAAAGTGTTTATTTAGCACAAGTACAAATAATATTCAATAAATTACATGAAGAAGTAGGCAAATAAATGTTTTAAATGTGATCAATCAACTAATCTATCCATATAACACCACAAAAAAATTGTCCTTGGGAGTAATAATGCCACTTAAACCTGGGGATACTTTATGTTCCTTTAGAAAGCAGTAGAATATCTTGAATGAAGAATGGCTGTTCTAAAAATATCCAAACATAAAATATTAGTAGTATTACAATTGCCATATAGCGTGGAATTGAAAAGTGGAAACCATAAGTTATAGACTTCAATCCTGGAGAACACTAATGGCGTTTGAAGCTTCTGCTTCATCTTGGCTTTAAATTGATTTAATTTTACTTTCACTTCCAACGGATGGGAAGTACTCTATCGCGAAAAAAAATTGAGCAAAAAATTTCTTTTCTGTGTGTCTGGCAGTCTGTCGATCTGTGTGTGGACGCGATAACTTTCGAAAGATTTAACATATAAATTTGCAATTTAGTATACATATAAATCATAACTACCCAGAGCGCCCTATTTAAAATAAAATTTCTCGGAAAAAGTATTTAAAAAAAACTGACATTTTTGAAATATTTCCAATGAATTGAATTTTGGACCCTGTCCACACGATTTTTGTAAATTATTTCTATTATATAGAAAATCAAATTTATGATTAAAAAGTACTCTTGCAATTTTTTATTAAGTTAAAAATTTTCGAGTTACAAAAGAAAACGATGAATTTATAAATTTATGGATTATTGATATTGCGAGAACCGTTTGTTGTTCCAAAAAAATTTTGACAATTGTATGTGGAAGTATTGATTCAATTTGCAGCGGTTTTTTCATATATTCAGATTTATATAAAAATAATGTCAGTATGTCTAATTTGAATCAATACTTTAAATTAATACTTGAAATACAACAGCACCAAACAAAATTATAGCATTGGTTAAACACATGGAACACATTATTAATGAACCGGAAATGAACTGTTTAAAAATATGAATTCACGAATTATATACACACTACGAAAAACTACATAAAGAGACTGRCCAGTAAAAGAAAACTCAAAAATTAAAAGAACATTATTCTCCCTAGTAATACAAAATTAGTTTCTTCTAGTAAATAATTTAAGACACTTATTCTTGCAGTAAACACTCAGGTTTATATCTCTACGATTCCTTTTAATCAGACCATTTTAGTTCGCAAAAACAGAAATTACAAAAGCGCACACTTAAAGTCTGTAGTTAAGTTAAGTTAAGTTAAGGCAGCACCTCCCGAATCACCTTCTATTAAACCGATTTTCATATTTTGAATATATTAATTATATTCGGAGATATTTAGGAAAAACTGTTTTCTCTAAGTGACGCTTATTTGCTAACATCTTCTAAACAATTTGCTCCACCGAAAATTTATAAGGGCAAATAATACTCGCAGTTATACTATTAATCACATACTAAAACGAAAAAAAATAAAAATTTGCAAAAAGGGTAGTTACCTCCCAATTTCGCCCCCTTCCCGATACCATACTTACCCCAAAAACAATAGATAGCTTTGAGTAGTTGAGATTTATACGTTTGCCAAATTTCAAGTTCATATATTTAGTCTTTCGAAAGTTATCGTGTCAACAAACAAAACCACAGACACAGACACACAGAGAAGAAATTTTTTTGCTAACATTTTGCTTTTACGTTTTCGATCATTTTAAAGCGAATGAGCAAATAAAAATTGTTGAAATTTTTTTCCGTTAGATGTGGAAGTAATTTATATCATTTTCATCCTCCAGTAGATTCTCGTTAATTTTAATTATTTGTTCTGGAAGTAGTTGAATACATGTAATGGTAAATAATTTACTTTCGTTTACATCTGAAGTAGGTTATATTTATAATTATTATGGATACCTAAATTTTCAGTATTATATTTTATACTTGAGTTTAGCCTAGTATCTAGCAATACATCGTGAAACATCGCCAAAAATGCAGTATGATGCAATAAAATGCTAATCTTCAACCAATGAGGGAATTTTTCATTTGTATCCTGGGATATATAGGGAAAACATAATTCATGATAGGTAATCTGGTGCAATTAGTGGTGGATACCTGCAGAAGGTGGACACATTAAAATTTTTGAAACTTACTCTGTTGCTAGCTCCTAGTTTTTTTAGATACAAATTCCATATTGCGTAAAGAGCTTTTTTCAGCTTTACAGAGACAAAGTAAAATTTCCGCCTCGATGCGTTGTAGGGGATTATTTATAGTACAACATATTAAAAAATGAAGGCAATCGGTTCCAAAATGACGTAGATGAACGCCTAGAAGTTTTACATGTAAACAATATGGGTAATACCCTTAAACCAGTGATGAGCGTTTACACGTAAATTATAATTTTCTACGTTACACGCGTAGAAAATGTAGATAAAGCATTTTGGCGTAGATTTTGAGTAGAAAATTTAAGTAGGTACGCGATAAACCTGAATGGAAACCGTTTTGTTTTTAATTTCTCTGTTTTGCTAGCTTCTTCATGTGTCGATTTCCTCTTTATAATAGTTTTCTTTGGAACATAAAAGACAAAGCATTATGTTTTCCTTCCACAACTATATTAAGTACATTCTTAAGTAGCCTATTTTTACATGATATCAAATTAGAACAGCATGTTTCATACACAAGTTGATTTTTCTCCAGAGAAAGGTATCTACTATAATCAACTATAACCTGTTACTTGCTTCTTTAGATCAATGTACCTAGTTCAGTATACATATATATTAGGACAATCAAACTGACCTGCAATTAAAAACGTTTGGTGAAAGAACAAGGGTGGCATATAAAATTGGTCATTTATTTCAGTTTATAGAGAATAAAGATAATAAAATTCAAAGTGCGTCAAAGTGCTTTTGGACAGCACACTTAGCCTGCTTACTCAGGTGTTCTGGATATAATTGACGTTTCCCAAACAAGTTATTGTTATTTAAACATTTATCTAGTCAAACTTAATTACAACAAAGTAGTATTATGTTTAATTAAGAAAAATATTATAAAATAATTATAAAATACAAAATAATATTGGCATTTGAGGCGTTTCGAGTAGTACTGATGATGAACACCAGAACACCACTAAAAAACTATATATTTCTAGAATTCTGTTGTCTACACAATGCTGTTTTCTACAGTAGTAATTTACATGGCGTATTTTACGCGCCCATCACTGCCTTAAACGCACCACAGTTACGCAAAGCGAACCGTGCGGCTTCGCGACGAGATAAAACATTAAAATATCTGCTAGCACTGGAAATATTACTGCACCCCAGCATTGCCAAGTGATAGGACGCAGAACCATCGACATTCTGTATCAACGAGGTATACGCAGAAAGTATACGCGTTGCGATAATTGCGCCCCCACGAACAGTCTCGCGAACTACTGGCTGAAACACGAGCACAGATCGCCACCCTTCTGCGTCCACATGCATGTCTCACAGCACTCATATTATGTTGTTTACGCGAATGCTGACATTAGTAATGACAACACTGCACCTTAATAGATATGCCAAGTATGTGAGCAAATTTTTAACTGTTGTTACCAGAGAGCTAATACGCGATGTATTTTCTGCGTCCGAATATGGACGCTGAAGGGTGGTGGACGCAGAAGCAAATGTAAACGAGACAATGTACGGACGCAAAATCATGAACAAGATGTATATATATATATATATATATATATATATATATATATATATATATATATATATATAATATATATACAGAACAGCAGCAGCAGCAGCAGCAGAGAAGACCTGAAGATGGCACGTGAGACCGTGCCGAAACGTCGTCAGTTCAACGGTCAAGTGGAGGATCAACATTTGACAACGCGGAGCAGATCCCGGAAACCTAGTTTTTCATATAACGCCCGCGGAAGCCTGAAGCAAAACATATATATATATATATATATATATATATATATATATATATATATATATATATATATGTGAGGGTGAATATTTATAGCGTTTTTACATTATTTTATTTATTTACAGTCAACAACACCATTTAACATCAAAGAATTATATGGGTAAGCAGTAGAGATTGATAATATAAGAAAAATTTAATAGTCTTAATATTTATATAAATTTTTGATGGATACGTCAAATACCCGAAACCTCTCTAACATGCTTTTTAAAGTGTTTTAGTGACATAAAAGCAAATACATCAATGTTTTTGCTGTAATCATTGAATATACGCAAGATTGTATTTAGGGATGAATGTCGAGCATAATTGACTTTATCGGGTTCCAAACGGAAAACCGGGATAAGCCTGGTGGGATAACAAGGGCAATGAAAGTTCAAAGAGGCAAGAAGTTCTGGGACATTAATTTGATTGTTGACAAGCTTATATATGAAACATATCGCAAGGTATGTTCGCTTTTTTCCAAGCTAGGAAGATTAAGGTACAGCATGCTTAAGATAGGATTAGAAGTAATTTGCCTAGGAAGCCTCCATCGGATTTTTTTTAAAAACCTTTACTGTATGGATTCAATCCTGTCGCAGCGAGTCTTATATTATGGTGACCAAATTATTGTATTATATTCCATAAGTGGTCTGACTAAGGAAATGTAACGAAGTTTTATTGTGTTTAGATTGTTAAGCACTTTGCCATATCCTAAAATACACCCCAAAGCCCTATTAGCTCGGCTGATAATGTTGTTGTGATGAGTAACATAGTTTAGTTTACAGTCCAAAAGGACTCCCAGATCTTTGACAGAGGTCTGAACAGGGATGACATTTTCATTAATATTATACTGTAGAATTGATGGATGATTTCTACTAAAGTTGATAGCCTGTCATTTATAAACATTTAATGACATGTTTTCAGTGCATCACTTATGCAAATATCATCTGCGTCAGATACAACACGATATATTTTCATGTCATCAGCAAAAAGGGAGTAATGTCTGGTGAAATTCGACTCAATGTCGTTGATAAATATCGAAAACAGCAATGGTCCGAGAATAGAGCCTTGAGTGATTCCAGAAGATACATTAATAGTTTGTAAAGGCAGGTTGTGAATTTTCATTTACTGCGTCCTACCAGTCAGGTAGCTAGCAAACCATGTCAGCAAGGAAGAAAATATTCCGTAAGCACTTAGTTTTTGCAGAAGGATGGAATGATTGACCTTATCGGAAGCCTTACTGAAGTCCGTTTATACTGAGTGAACCTCGGATTCTCTACTCAACGGTCAACGAGATAGTGATAAAATTCACATACAGAAGCAAATTTGTGGCTGTTGAGTGATATTGAAAAATGCCATGCTGCTTATGGGAGAGAATATTTGTCCTAGCAGGGAATTAATTAACGGTTAGTCATGCTTACACCTCTTATCAGATTACTTGATCAGTGTTTCTTGCTTACTTAGTTTGTAAACACCTGCCGTACCTATTGTTAGAGCGAGTGTCAAATTATTCTGACATATACAGTAACTAAAGATTCCAGAGATGTAGGAATTTTTAAGACTTGTTTATAGTAGTGAAATCCGTGTCAAAAAAAACTAATATAACATTGGTATTGGAACATCAACAATAAATAAATGTTAAGGCATGCAAGTATTACGATGGTGATTGAATTTGAGCGTTGACTATAACTTAGTTATTTTTAATGGAACGCCAATTAATTAAACAAAAAAGTACTGGGGTAGAACTGCCCTACCGTTGTCTATTTTTGAGATACATCACATTTAATAATTGGTGTTCATGGAACAGTCTATAATGCCTACCTTTTTTATTTGAAATCGTAGAACGGCGGTTTAAATGGAAAGGTTTGTTTATTTTTCAAGAAAACAGAATCGAACATAAACCGACTAAGATCTTTTCTAAAACTTTATTATTATTCTATGCGGATCCACTCAATTCTGAATAGCGCACATCAAATGAAACCAAAAAGTACTGAGGTACATCTATCCAACAGCAGTTCGTCCTTCCTTTGATCTTCGTCTTCATTTTCTGTCGCACTCCAATCTGGTTTTCTTATTACATTTCTGATGCCCATGTCTTGTTCCCGTTTTCACTAGGATACAAAATTAATTGTTGTTTCACCCATACAAAGTATCCCTAAGCCCTGAAGTACTAGTACATGACTTAAGATAAGATAACCCCATGCATATGTCTAACTTAAAGTTTTTTTTCTTCTTTGTAAGCTTCTACAATGTTTTCTGGCCTTTTCAAAACCACGATATTCGGATATCTCTCTTTAAGACGATTAAGGGATAGACCAGACTTGAGGGTTATCTAACTGAAATAAGTGTTCCAAAACCTCCAAAAATTCTTTCATGTCCAGAAGGTCCTTTATGGCATCTCACTATTTTATCGTCCAGGGCGATCCCAATGATTCTTCATCTTACACCATCTCTGAAATGTTGACACGCTACAACCAGTTGATTCGTTGATTGCCAGGTGGACGACGACAATGCCAGGTTGTGGAATACCCTTCCGACGCTAGAGAATACCTTTGTTGACAGCTTTTTTTGTATCACTATCACCCGTTAAGTACTAATCGTCCATATCAGTTAGCTGGTTTCGATATAGTGCCCAATGAGCTCAAATTCATTTACCTAACGAGCTCTCGCTGAAATCTATAAGTATGTCACCTTCGTTCCTAGATAAGGGTCTTACCACGACTGCTGAAGCTTCAAACAGATTAATTCTACCCCTTGCAAATCTGACCTTCTTTTGAGTATAGCTCCACTTGCCAGTGTCCACTCGTCAAATCAGAAATCAAAAAGTGTCTGGCTTGTATTGTAAAGCAAAATATACTAACGAATATATATTTTAGTACAATAACAGTACCTATATCAGGGGTCATAATAAGTGATTAATGCGTTTTCGGAAAAACGCTGTCTAGCTTGTACAATTAATTATTATTGAGCTGACGTTTCGATTACACCTCTAACTTTTGTCAAAGAACAGAACGTTAAAAAATGCCTTACATAAGTTCAAACAGAATATTGAAAATGACATATTTTATGAAGCGACATACTTTAATATGTTATGAATAAATCTTTTATTCTAGTCAACTCACCCTATGACTAGTTTCGCCCTGTTGGGGCTCATCAGGCAGGGGTAGAGAGAAAATTGACCAAGGCAGACCGTCGGCTTATAACCGCGACGGATGGATTAGTGAATAGGAGAATGTGTCGTAAATGGTGTTTAAGAAATATCTATGTGGTAGAAGGTGATTACGAAATTAAAGGTCTCCCGATCATAAATGGGTGTGGTGTAGTCAAAATATTAGCACAAAACGGTGGCACAGATTTAACTTTTGCAGTGCCATTAACGTTATTTACATTCTTAAAAGCATTCGTTTCGTACTATACGTAGTAGATTCACGATAAAAGTTAAGTGGCGTAAAATAAAACGAAGTGTAAATTTGTTGGCGATTAATTATACAGATATTAACACGAATGTCGTGTAACTAATTACTATTTAGTGAACTGTCTGGACACACCTTTATTTGAAATGGCACAACAGTATATAATTTAAATTATCCAATAGACACTTTTCGAATCTCTGAAAGCAAATTATTTATGTCTTAGTGTGATAGGCACAAATTTAAACTCACACTTTGAATTGAGAGCAAACCATCTCGATTTGCCTGATTAATAAGTATATGAGAGTCACAAAGGTAGTCGTCTATTCACACAGCGTAAGACCATGTGAGACATCGAATTACTTCACTAGCAGGGGTTAGAGTGGTTTGATATGATTTTATTGGAGTACACAGGATTTAAAATATCTTTTGATTATTTCTGATTTGCAGTCTATTTTAAACATTAGAAGGCTATTAAGTGTAGTATAACTTATTATACTTATAATTTACTATTATTATTTATACTTATAAAAATAGTTTTAGCATACTCAGTGTTCTGGAGTAGATAGTTTACGTGAAATTTGACACTTCTGTACTCATTTCAGGTGTCTTCAACCTTCCCATACAAAAGTGACTTGCGCCGATTACTGTTAACGGGTACATTTTGCGCTCAATCAAGCATAAACTCCAAGTGCTGGCAGCATCTTTCCGGACCCTGCAGTGAAAGAATTCCGATTTGGCTGTCAGCACACAAATGGACCACAATGTCAGCTATGAGGTACATGACCCGGATTCTTATGCAACTGAATATACGAAGTGACGGACAAGCCTTCCTTGGTAAAGAATGAGTGTTTTATTTCATCATTTAAGAGATGACATATAAACTAACAATATGTACATCCTTAACCATGTTTTTATCCTATAGTCTATTATGAAGAGCTTTATTTAATTATATTCGGTGGTAGTTGATCAGATAGACACTGGCTCAGGTGAACTAATTACTTATTTTGATTTTGTGTATATAGTAAAAAAGGGTATGGCCAAAAATATTCGAGAGAAACACTAGCATAAGTGTACTCTTCCGGAACAAGTGCCTTGAAATTGGTTTATAGATACGAGTTGGTAAAAGGGGATTCGTGAAACAATTTTATATTAATAAGGCTTGCTCGTTATAATATCGTTCTGTACGATGATTCTGTGGAAATTGAAAAGGTGGTTTGCACCTTTCTTATTAAAGAAGAGTCGAACACTCACTTCTATTTATTGGTAATACAAAAGTATGTGTTATAGTTTTGTTTTCTCCTATTAACTGGTCTCATTGGTGTGCGGTAAACGTTGGACAGAGGTCAGAGAACATATTCTTGCCGCGTGTGTCATCGGGAAAACTTTTTTAAAGTCATTTCACTCATTTTGTCCGTATCTAAGTGCCGTCAACATCTCTACCCCTACATCTTACCTTGCAAGAGTTGCAGGGTAGTAATCAAATTTGAGTCGTGATTATAAATTAATTTTGAATTACTTCTTTTAAATAAAAAATTGGATGTTATACTTACTCGCACTTAACATTTTTGTATTTTGTAAACAGTAGTTTGCATTCTGTATCTTGCAATACTGAACGCCTATTATATTTGTTTTGTTAACAATTGATACTAAACAGTTCTACCGCAGTGTTTACATCGTAACTATTGCTTTTTGATGGCGTGCGAGGCGAAACGGCGCGGCATATTCTAGTMTTATAGAAAATATTTTTTTAATATATCTTCTACAAGCTGTTCGGTTAGAGGTTGGCCTGTTTTCGCCCCGATATTATATATAACTGGTTGCACGACACTTTTAATTTTTAATTAAGTATTGTAAACTGATCCATTCCTCGAAGTCAAACTGTATCTACTTTATTAACACATGTATAATGGGCAAAACGCTTTCAGTTAATAACACCCATCAGCAGGGCCTAAAACTTTTAATTTAAATCCTTTCGTAATTCTGTTCATTGTTAGGCACTGATGATGGCTGTTATTAGCTGAAGCGCTTTGCCCATTACACATGTGTTAATAAAGTGGATAGTTTGGCCCTGTTAAGCTGAATCTTTTAAAGTTATATAATTTTCATTTCTGCTCGTATTTTCGCGGTCTGACGCACTATCATTAACAAGACTACCTCAAGATTTGTTTTTTTTTCACTTTTTCGTATCAAGTTAAAAGATTTCATAGTTTACGTTCTTAAGTTTGATTGTTCTCCTAAGTTGCATATTTTTATCTTCAAATAAATATTTGGCAATGGAATATATTCTGGGCATACGTTAATTGAACTGTTAGGCGCTCGTTTCAAGAATAAACGTCCGAAAACAAACATGCATACTTAATATATGTTTACAAACATAAAAATATTGATGAATACCAGTTAGGATAATTTATATATAATGTAGATTACTAAGCCAATCATTTAATCATACCCTGTGACTCATAATCTGTTAGTTTCCAAATACACGTTTTTAGCGGAGTAGAAAAGTGATGAGTTTCTTGTCACTGTCTAAGGTACAATATTGCAATCAAAGCTTTAACACAATATATTAGTAGTTTACAAGATCCCTGGGATTTTGTCTTTCTTTTACGTTCATTTGCAACAGTAATTTTTCCAAATGAACGTACGCATTCATAATATGTATGCATGCGCTCCACATTTTTTGCCACTATTCTTTAAATACTATACTCTCTGAGTTTTGACTAATTCCTTCTTGTGACAGCACCTCTTCAAAATCTGTAAATATGTTAAGAGTTTATAAAACGTCAAACTACAGGGTGATTCGCATAAGCACCGGCACAGAGAACAGGCGTGTAGAGGAGTCCAAAATATACTAAGTTGCACGCTTGAGAAGTCATAGGCCTTCAAAGTGGGGTTTCAAATTTCGAAAAATATCAATATCTCACTTATACTTGAACTTAAAAGAAGCAAATTTGGTACACGTTGTGAGTGTACCAAGGGCAGTATTCGAAAGTAATTAGAATTCAGTTGGAATATTTTAAAGGGTTGATAAGAGATGATGCACCCTTAACATGCGGCAGAATTTTTTAACACGTTGGTGGACTTAAAAAATTGTTATTTTATTTTATTGGGGTATTCTGAAACTTTTATTACTTTTGTAATTTTGCAAAAAATCTTATCGTATGCGAGAAAAACCGGAATAACTAAGTGAGATATTGATTTTGTTTTTCGAAATATTCTACATACTGCGGTTCCAGTTTATGCACAATCCGCATACGTTTATTCAGATTGTATTGCAGAAACATACTGTACAAGTTTAAGCTATTTCCGAAGACTTTAGAGCACCGTTTATGTTTGCACAGGACTCAGCACACAGTTGTCTCAGCAAACGCGCGTGCGTAGATGATGAAATAGTTACCTTTTTTATGGCCTCTTTGCAATTCATTTAAATACAATTAAAACGTACGTAGCTATTTATTTTTTAAAATGCAAAACCAGAGCTGCAGCCATGCAACTCTTATTAACAAATCGCCACTTATACAGATCTAATCTAAATGATGAACAAGACATCATCATTGATGAAATCTGGAGATTGTCATTATACTGAACATAGACGTTACCCACCCAAATATGCAGGCGGCTAATGAAAGAACTAAATAAATATTCGCAATTTTTTTATTATATGAAAACTAATAAATTTCAGACTGCTAAAACTTTTAGTGGCTTGACCTTTATCCGATTAAAAATATCATTTAAAAAATCTGGTAAAATTCTGTTTCACTGCAAGTCAATAATTTCAATGGGTTAAAAAATTAATTGGGTTAATATTTATACAAATAAATACATGTTATCGGATAAAAATAGAAAATTAAAACTTTTAATAATTACCTAATTAACATTTCAATAATGAAATATTAAGATTTAATTTAATTGTAATTGTACTTTATTATTGACATATGATTGAACATGAAAATTTTAAAAGCCACGATCAAAAGAGCAATAAACGGTTTTTTTGCAAATATAATATTTAACAAAACCCACGCCTGAAATAAAACTTCTTGTAAAGTCATCGAATTTTGACGGTGAAATCAGAATGTGTTTTTTTCCGGTGGGTGTCCGAACCGCGGTAAAAATATGGAATACCGTGATCATCAAAGTTTTATTCCAAATACTCCAGAATACTAATGGAAGATGAAAAACTAATGTCGACGTTATTAGAAAATTAATGTTAATTTAAACATATATTATTTTTTTTTATTTTAAATCAGTCTTTTCAAATACAACCATATACCATCGTGTATTTTTGTAGTTTGTTTCATTTGTAGATTATTCTAGTAATTCAAGGAGACAAAAACTAAATTATTTATAATAGAAGGAATCATATGTTTTATATATTCACAACTACTGCTGCTTATTTATATTTTGTAGTATTTTTTTATTATTAAGAATAAAATTTTAATAATAGTGGCTGCATAATACAATAGAGCAAAACTAGATTTTTTCCTTACAGTTACTAAAAATAAAAGTTAGATTTTGTTGCATTTAGAATCTAATCCAGTATCTAATTATGCTAAAATATACAAGGTATTCCAACTGAAAATCTGAAGTGGTAATCATGTCCGGCCGAAATATATATTATAATATGAAATAACCAAGTTTCGCTCTCTTATGTAAAAAAATGATTGACATTTCATTTTTTTTATGGATAAGCCTTGTTTCATCTTCATAAGGCATATAGGTAGGAATTTGTATTAGTATACATATTAATAGTGGGCTATTTTGTCGCCGGGCAATTTTGTCGTAGACTATTTTGTCGGGACTATTTTGTCCCGGACTGTTTTGTCGGTACGCCTTACAGTCAGTATCTGCTTTTACAGTTTTACTGATGAATTTTTTTCACCTATCGCTAATTTAACAAGTGCAAGAGAATTGAAGTTTCTTTTGCTTAAGAACAAGGTTTCTTCAATGTTCTAACATTAAAACAATTTGCAAAATTTAGAAAACGAGCCAAGGTATCTTATGGCGCCGAACGGCGACTGAATTATTTGGCACGCTCACAGCATCGCCTTTAGGATCGGACCTGATCAAACTGCAATATTACAAAAGAATAATTAGTTAGGTAGCGTAAACGGCTGACTGTTTTTCAGCATATGTATGCATAAACCCTTTGTAGCAACACAACAGAGTATAACTGCAAAGCGGACCAAAACCAAACAACTTCCATCACGTTCCTTTTTGTGCTGGATTCGCGGCACAATTAATAAAAAGTCAAATGCTTTCTTTCCAGTACGCATCCGAGGAAGACGGACAAGGCAGTGACCTTCTCAAGGACACCTAGAAGATCGCGAGCCACTGCCAAGTGCACGACCGCCGGACCAAGCCAGCGGTGCTGACCAGCGATGAAGATATCCACCGGGTGCACGTGCAAGAAACGCAGCGGACAACTGTAAACTGTATATAGTAGTCCGAGCGGTCTCGTTTTTTACTCTTTACCTCGAGCGGCTTGCAGCGCAAACGTTCGGAACGGCGAATGCCATATGTCATTTGAAATGTTACGCCGGCCGGCTACTCCTATTTCTTCGCGTCCGGCCTTGACTAATTTGTTAGAGGCGGGCGGCGAGGGGGTGTCCCGAAAAGTAACGTTTTTGCTGGTGAACGAGTGCCGTCCTTCGCTGCGGTTAACCGACAATTTGCTCTTCAATGGTCTAACCCAGTGCTTCCCAACTTATCCACATGGTCATACATGCGCCATTTTAGGAGCAAGGATGGTACTTCTTCATTTGTGGATTAAGTGATGATGTTTTGTCATGTTATAATTTTACCCAAAAGGAGGGTTAAGAAACTGGATCAGTACCAAAACAAAAAGGTTTGTCTCTCTCTGTGTACATCTAGAGGTAACCTAAACGTCCAATTTCTCCGTAATGGCCTAAGTTTGGCGGACTTTCTACAATTAGTTCATTAACGTGCATAAATTTCGTGAATACCGGTATTTTAGATTTGTATTTTTTAAAACTTGTGTTCAAGTTTTCTAATAAGATTCCTCTTTACCGACATAATAGCAACCATCTACCCACAACGGTAAACTCATCTGCTTTAGAACGCAATTCATATGATTATTATTATATACTCCGAACCCAATTAGAAATACGAGGCCTGTTTCTTTCAACCGGTACTATATAGATAGGAACCTGCAATAGGTCGTGGTTGTCATAGTTGCAACCCATCTAGTACGAAGTGTTCCGCTTAGATGGCGCTGAGGGTCTTGGCTCTAACTCACATCTATACAGCCTGCTTTGGTCACTGTACTCGGTGTTCCTACCTGAGGAGCTCAGAAAAGGGCGAAACTAGTCGTTGGATCCGAGTAGATTGACCAGAGCAGATGATTATTAATTTATCGCTCAAGGAGACGCTTCTCCAGTGCCATCGATAAGAACCTGCATTAAGTTGTAAGTGGTTGTATGCAGTATATTGCCTAGATGGCGCTGAGGGCCTTGGTTCCCACTACATCTATACCGTACACGGCAGTTAAGGCGGCAGTCCACTTTGGTCAATGTACTGGGTACCCTACCTGAGGAGCCCAAACAAGGGGAAAACTAGTCGTTGGGTACGAGTAGATTGACCAGAGCAGATGATTATTAAATTACATACTATAATTCGGATCTTTCTAAACTAAAATACAAAATCTTGTAAGAAAATTAACATATGTAAATCCTCTACAGTTCCTTATGAGTCCCAAGGATCGTAGCAACTGGGCACCACTGAGTCAACATAATTTAAACATTAGCCTGTTGTCAATCTTATTCCGAAATCATTTACCGTGATACACGCATGCACACCCATAGTGTAGGAGATTATGTTTTCAGGAACAGTATCATAACTTTAACTTGGATGCATTAACTATTAATCTGTATGTATCACACTATTTAGTCACGACAATTATATAATTTGCTGGAAGTCCATACTGTTCACAGACGTAAATATTTAAACATCAACTGAAAATAGGAGTATATGCGTTATTATTAACTTTGAGAGACCATGGATAAGTATAAAAAATAACAGAGATCCAAGATTAAATCATGACATAATAATGGACTTTAAAAATGAAAGGACCTAGAATAGCCATTTTTTGGTTTCGCGGCAAACTTGCAAAACCACATAAAATTCTTCACCACAACAAGATAGGACTATTACAAGGCAGCAATATTTGTTCGATTAAAATTTAGTGTTATACTGCGAAAGCACAAATTATGTCACGTACATTCGGCTGCAAAGTAAATGTAACGTGTGTGTGTATATAAACACCGGGCTAAAACGTTATTATAGACTCAACAAATATTGTTCAACTTTTGTATACTAAATAGTAGTTATCCACAGGATTTGCACTGTAATTTTTTCTCGTAAACAATGCTGTAATTAGCTTACTGAGGAATATCTAAAGCTACTGACTGTTTCAATTGTATTGCAGACAACTGTTCACAACCCTCTTATATCGTTTCATTTTCAAACTCCACGACTGTACTTTAGATGTGGGCGTAGAGGTAGTATCTTACCACTTTTGATCTTTCTACTAAATACTATTGAAAGAGAAGCGATGGTGCATCACTTACACCAAACTGATCCAGTTTTGAAAGTAGCACGTTGCGACCAATCAGAACGAATGCTTTGCTGAAATCAATGTATACATCGTTTACCTGAGCTTGTACATCAAGTAAATAAGACGAAACAACAAGTGAAACAAGCCCATTTAGTAGGTCTTAGCAGAGCCAGGCAGTACTTCAATACAAGTACTTAATTTCCTTGGTACACAAGTACTTTCACAGATTATGTACTTGTGCTTGGGTTGATTTGTTGACTAATATAAAGTACTTAGTAGTTAAACAGTGTTTAAGTTAACCAGTTATATCTAGTATAATTTGGCGCGTGCCGGTTGGGTTGTCTACGATTCAGTATTTTTTTATTCCTTTAAAATGCTGATGTGGTACCTGATCGATTACCTACATTATACTTTCTACCATAGCACGTTATTTTACGATAGTTATATCAATTAAAGTTTCTTTTAGATAAAACATCCTATACTCTAATATTGACTAACTAACTTATTAAGAACCTTTTAAATTTTGAATATTTGAGATCATCACCTTTATTGCTAAATAAGAAATATTCAACAGAAATTGTTTGTTTAGCGCACACATTTTTTTATTTTACTTTAACAAGGGAATACGTTTTCATTCAAACAGACATTGGAATGTAACCACATAACTTAAACTGATTTAACAAAATTTGAAATTTACCTAATTCAGATTTTTATTCTTTTTTAGAAGGTATAGTAAAATATAGTGTGTTCTATATATAGTTTGCATTGATACTACTACCACAAATGAAAAAAAGTTTGTGTGTAAGTAACACAAATATAATTTGATAACCCAGAATTACAGTGGTGGCCTTAACAAACAAGGCAAACTTTATGAGTAGCTTATTATTATTATTGTTGTTGTTATTGTTGTTCTTCTTCTTATTATTATTATTATTATTACTATTATTATTGTTATTAGAATTTACATCGTTGTTATTTATGTACTGGGGTACTTGTGCTTGTTCTTAGTAATTAAGTACATTGCCAGGTTCAAATATAATATAGATATATATAAATAAATGTGGAAATGTAAAGATTTTTACCATAAGATTAAATATGTAACGCAATGGATCAAGAAATACACATGCACTCTCTTTAGAATAAAGCTGAGGCTTTTGTAGCTAAAAGTATATCCTCTCTACCATTTTCCTGGAAATGATCTCCCACAGCTTTCGAAATCTAGTTTTGATATTCTTCCTCATTTCTTGTATATTGGTACAATCCTAATGTTTTCCCACTTAAATCCATGTACTCGTATTTCATCGTTTCTAATGCGATTTGTTCTTGCCTTTTCCTTGCTTCATCTTTTGTGTCATATTTCTTATCCAGTTTTATTCATCAGATCGTTACACCTACTTTCTGGTCTTGTCGCTTTTCCATTCGTCTTAAAGGGCCCTTCCCTAAAGTATTCGCCTTTCTGGAGGCTCTGGTCCAAATACATACGTTCGATTCGACGCGACGTGTATTGAAAACAATAGTTCGGCTTTTGTGTTGCAAGTTCCACGGTTTGAGAAGCTCTGGTTAATCGATTTAAGTCCTTCTTACAAATATCAAACGAAATAACATATCATTTGGTACGTCGAGGAATGTGGGAAACTACAATGGAGTTTTCACGCTTTTATCTGACATTTAATTGAGCAACAAAAAATGCCCCAAGGCAGTTTCATATTCTACTCTCTCGTAATCTTACACCTGGGTTTTGTCCCGGGTGCAAATCATTGCAATTGTTGTTGGATGGCTAACCAATCGACAGACTGCCAGTTGCCAACGTGATTCGATACGGAACTGCAGAGTTGCCTGCTTTTTTGAGAATTCGGATTAATTCCTGATCTGGATTGATAAAACAGCAACCGTTGCGTCACGCCTAATTAGATATCTTTTGTATATGAATATTATTTGTTTCTCAGTCATTGCAGAATTTTATATTTTTCTTGCAGCGGTTATTAATCCTACGATTTCTGCGGGCACTGCGAATGTATAACGGACATTCATGAAAACCTATATACATTTTGGTTTGAAGGCTTCCGTGGTTGTTGTCGATGACATGTTGTTTTCCGGGCTGGTTCCCACGTTGGTTATGAGACCTTGACGTTTCGACACTCATGTCGGTGTCTTCCTCAGAAGTAGCTGGTATACATGGTACGTGTTCGAGAAGTTAGCTGCACATTTTTTGAATTTTATTATCGTACTTACGATAAGTATTAATGTTTATAATTATATAAAGGTTTTTGGCCTCATATTGCTTACTAGACACACCTAGATGAGTTCTACTCCACTCTAGACTACAACTGCATTGGACAACATCAGATGTTGATGGTATTAAACAGTAATCGAGGGTTAATTAGTCGGTACGTGCGATGTTACTTCGCTTAATAATTGAAATGAAAATTATTGGTATTACAGTCAAGGTTTAACGTAATACTAACAAAATTACGTCTGTGCTATGTCGCTTGCGTCAAAACTATCTGTGGACAGCTGTTTCGCCTCATAAAGCCTCCTCAGCACGGCTATGGTTCCAAAACAGACAACACGGCATAGACCTAGCTTCTCTTATATACGCMAAGGCGATGTGTACGCGAGAATTAGAATGAGGATAACACGGTGCCACTTAGTGGTCATACAGTATCATCCACTCGTCTCTGTGAAGAACAAATTTAAACGGTAGCCCACTTGGCTGTGGGCGTTCAAAAATCGGCAGATGTCTCCAACGACGATTTCTACACAAAGGCGGATCCAGCTTTCAAATCAGGGGGGGGGTCACCTAGTCAGGAGAGGCTACAATTTTATTGAAATAATCTAATTGAAAAAGAAATAGTATTTTATTATTATAAGTCGAAATAATTTTAATCAAATAGCAAAATTAATTTCTCGTTTTTTCTTCTCGAAAAACGAATTGTGACTTTAATCCACTTCAGTCGGTATGTTTCTCTAAACGCGGAGTCCAGTTCAAAAAAATCAGAAATTCATTGAGTGCACAAATGAAACTGACAATCACGTGTTGTTTTTATCTCATTAAAGAAATGAATTCGGATTTTAGTAATGGTGAAAATAATCAATGGTAAAAAAATAAAATCGTCACAGGTAAGGCATTAAGGGTTGACATTCATTAATTATTAGCTGTGCTTTCGTTTTTATTAGCAAATTTACAAAAACAAGTCATCTTTTATACAAAGAACACGATATCAAAGCACTACGTGACACACGATAGATTAAAATATAACCTCCTTTAGACTTTTTAGGATTACATAATTCAATATGGCTTCCGACGGGCAGGCAATGCGCGCATAGGAAACCGTAGAAACTTAAAACGTACTGCTAAAGTTGGGTCGTTCTTGAGCGAATCGTTCGATTTTAACAATTCATGCCTTGATTCGTTTGATTCGACTCACAGCTAATGAATCAATCGTTTAAACTTGAATTACGGTTGATGCATGATACACAAAAAAAACCCTAAATCAATTAAGAACAACCTAGTTGTGCCGTTTGAGAAATGCGGAATGTAAGACTTGTTTACCTGTTTTCTACGAGAATAATGCGGTTTGCAACTGTACTCTCAACTAATGTAAACGGCGATTGATATCAAGTTGTCATGGACGGAAAGACGTCAAAAGATATGGTTTATCTTTTGTGTCCCAAAGAAGTAGGAAAATCGTTTGGTTACCCCGATTACTTACTAATATATGTTAAACAAGTATGTGATCCAGATATCAAAATATTTTTTATGAAATTTTAAAAATTTCAAAGTATTCTACTAATGGAAAAGTCAACAAAACGGAGAAAATAGATACAAATTAATTACTATTTTAGTTTTAGCATGTACCTAATACACTTTAGCCATATAATATACTCATCTATATTTTCTACTCAAAAATCTACGCCAAAGTGCTTTATCTAGAAAATTAGATATTACGCGTAAATACCCATTACTGAAACAAAGGTATAATAATTATCAGTAAATACCAAACCATTATAATTCTACTATACATACTGATTTGTTAGGTATGATTTTTTATCGTTAGAGCAATAGTAAATAAAAAAAATCAAAAAGTTAACACTGCTACAGTTACTGGTTACGCTACGCTCTTTGCAACTCTCTTTAACAAGGTCTTACAGCTCGGTAACTCGTTTTTGGTAATGATTCATGAACGATTTGAATGATTCGAATCTACGCGATTGAAGGAATGATTTGATTCGAATCAAAAGTCTCAGCTCTATTGATTGACATTAGTATTAAGTAATGGGATTTCTATGACAGAGCGTTAGAAGATTGTTTTTATGTATACCCTTCCATCGACATTTCGAAAGTCACTTGTTCTAAACAGCTAAACTGTCCAACGCTATCATACAATTTTCCTCCAAAATTATGTTGCCACTCGTTACTCTGGGAATAAATTGCGACGTTTTAATTTTTTTATTAAAACGCATAATAGTGCGTGTTGTTGGTGGATGTAGGCACTCGCCATCATAGAAAGTACTACACCCAGCCCAGACCCAGGGGGGGTCATGACCCCCATGACCCCCCCTGGATCCGCCTTTGTTTCTACAAGCAGTACAGTTCCCAAGCAAAATAATATTATGCTACGTAGAGGAACTCTCACATTGCTATTTTGATATGTACTATCGGTACCTCAAACATTGAAAATACACATAAAACAGTCTCTGAAATACACTGGTAAACACATCCTAACGTGAATAGTCGAATTAACCTTACACCCCAAAAACGCAACAAAACAAGAACATTTTAAAATCAACTGCGGCTACACTGTAACAAACGAAAATCCTAAAGCATGCGGGAGACCAAAAGCACATAAATACCCACACAGTAATATTCATAAGTGGAACGACTAACAAACAATAAAAACAATTTATATGATTCCTCTGACAGCAAAAAGAACTCGGCACAATCGAAAAAGATATGGTAGATATATGTAAAGCACAGGAAAAGTGCGTCAAACGGTATGTACAAGAGATCACACATATACGGTATGGAAAATCATGGAAGATAAGAACGGAAAAACCTTACAAGAAAAATAAAAATTAGACACAACATACAGAAGTTCGGACTGCAATAAACTGTGAAAAATTAAAACCAAAAGGGACCTAATGGAACGGCCCAACAGAATCTCGATATTCCTCAACTATCTCAAACAAGATGACATTCGAAATCACCCGAAGCGTAGACACAATCACGCAAGAGCAACCTAGGTAAGACACATGAATCAAACAGCCTCTTACAAAAGACAAAACACAGTGAATACAGAGGTTCTAAACCTGTAGGTACACAGTTCCAGGCAACAGCTCATCCTAGGAAAAGGAATAATACAGCCGAGCTAAGCCAACATCAAACAAAAAATATTTAAGGAAAGCACCAACTAGTTGGATGCATCACGCGAATCTTCCTGTTCAAATCCTCATCAGCTTTCCGCAAAACGACACGTCTTGCAGTTCGACGGGGCAAGCTGCAGAACGTACAACTTCCTCGGAAAGCGACGACCAACACGAGGATGATTTTCCAAGGACCCAGAGCACAATCCTATGTCGAGGAACCATTTAGTGCTGACCGTTGTTGGTATCAGAGTAGCTGATGTAGGTCTCTCCCGTAGCCTGGTCCCGCGCGGAGTGTTCTACCTAGTGATCTGACACTGGAGCTGGCCATTCTTTGATAGAATCCATATGGAGCTTCTCTCCACTCATCTGGTAGGCACCTAGACCACCTATATAATTGAGGTAGGGTCTGGAGTACACCACTCACCAGAGGAAGAAACCAGGTTGTAAGTAATCGTGTCGTATCCACCTGGAGCAAATTTAGTGATGTAAGGATATATTCAAACTAAGAAAATTATTGTTTCTTTTACCTAAAATTGATTTTTTTTTCTTTTCACCACTAGCATTTACGAAAGTACAACGTAAGCAACTCACTCACGCAGTACTGTACAGGAGTCTTCGTGGTACTTATTGTGCTCGTACCAGCCTCCAAACTCAGCACTAAGCAGACCTTTCCCTCATTGTTTACCCCCTTACTCTTCAAGTATCAAAACTGCTTGCAGTCGCAACTGAACATTTGTTATACCCTCAACCCATTTTACAAGCATGACAACGGGATAACAAGCTTCTTCCTGAGGATGATGCAAAGGTCAATAAATTTATTGTAATCTAGGAGTTGCTCTTGTTTTCCTTTTCTAAAGCTATAGCTGCAGCAAATTAAAAATTTTAAGTAATGAAGCCTTTAAAAACAATCTTGTTGATTCAAGATTGGGTGTTTAACTCTGATTGTTGGCATTAATTCAAAAACATTTTTATAGCAACCATATGTTGCTAAATTGCATGTCTGTGGGATGCTGTCTGTACCACAACCAAACACAGACAGATCGGTTTCGCTTTTATTAAAGCATATTGCTGTATTTGGTTGTGATGCAAACAGCATAGTATAGACATTTTAGGTCATCTTCTTTGAGAATGTAATTCCCCTAAAAACAATTAAATGGCTTTGTCATCATATCTCATATAAAATGACTGCATTATAAGTTACCGCCAACTGTAGTTGTAGCTTTAATCCGGGAACACAAAAGACAGAATAATACGTTTTCCTGTCATACAAGCGAGAGATAATGTAGCAAGTACTGCTGGATTTCATTTTCACCATCGCTGTCAAATCCGTCAAAGAGATATTTGGCATTATTAGACTTTATTATGGAAATAAGTCGCAAGCTGTCAGTACAAGATTTAGAGACGGAAGGCTATATACATAATAGACAGCTTACTAGATTACATATTAACAAAACAGTGCATCATGTATTTAACTTGAAGGATTGGGTGCTAATAAAATTAAAGCTTGGAGAGTTTTTATATTTCGACATTATTTCAGCGGAATAAAAGTAACTTATTGCTGCAAATGGATTTGGTGGAATTTAAAGACGAAACAACAGCTGCGGATGTTCAAATGAAGCCAATTTTGAAGTTGCAGTTCTAGATATTCCCAGGTGATCATTATTGAGAAGACCTCTCTGCCTTAAGGCAATTGGTTTCTGAAAAACTACTAACTCCTTCACAGTAATATTTGGAATAACAACTGAAAATAGGAGATCGAGGTACCTTGAAAGTTGTAGAAGAAATAAAGGGACAAATGTTAAATGATGAAATGAAAGAAAATTTTAGTACAAACAAAAAAGAGGCTAACGCATATAAGAATAGATAAAAAATAATAAAATCTTAGACAGAGTAAGAGGCAATGACACTTAGGATGTAAAAAGTGAATATTCATTCAAGGCGCATAAGGTGTGGTGAGAATGTGAGGACAGAAAAGGAAAGGAGGTGTTGACTGTTTTGAATTTAGAGAAGACTGAGGCGCTGATGTGATTATATGTTATTTTAAATTTTGATGAATCGGTATAACGGCATTGTCATACGAAGTATTTAAACACCACACTTATCTATATTCCTTATTTCAAATGCTTCTTCCAGTATTCAAGCGCAAATTCTTGTAAAATAACATCGAAATGTCTATATGGCCAAAGGTGCTAATGAGATCCATTTACTGTATCGCTGTTCCGGTACAGAGATACAGTAAGCAGCGTGATGGAATGTCGTCTGCAAAAACAAAGGATTTCCTTCAAATGAAGCAAGTTGGTGCAGTGTCATTGAGAGCAATAAACTAAAAGGGCCTTGCCAAAGTCAAAGACCATGGTGTACGGATGTTCACCTTATTTTTTATTGTGTTGTTTGTGCCCAATGTGTACCAATGCAGTTCGTCTGCAGTCAAGCAAAGAGTGGTTTATGCCATCGACAACAGTTTTTTTGATACTCAGGTATCGCGTTTCAATGATCCTTGCTTAGTATTGCAGAACAAGGTTATGTAATTAGACGGATTTAATAAACCGTGAACTTCGTTGTGCCGGTAACATGTCCACCACGTTAACAAGCTGTACAAGGAGTTGTTGGATTTAATTAAGAGATCCACAGCTACTAGTGAAATTGTAAGAAATCTGGGAAACTAAGTTTTAAGCATCTTCAAAATTGATTGAACGAAATCCGCATTAGTAAGTTTTTCATATTACTTGAATAGGCTGGTCTTTAAACTAGCCGTTAACAGTTTTCACAATTTCTGTTGTTATGTTGTTACATTACTTGTTCTTCCTCCTTCTTCTTTAAATTACCCCTGTCTTTTCCATGGCTACAAGAAACGTTTGCATTTTGTTGTATTGAAACCATCATATAAATTTCCAGTACTGGATTTTCTCAGTCTTACTCTGTTTCTTTTTTCCCTATAATTGTACCTTGCGTCACCATATATTTGCCATTATATTATATACCCTGAATATTCAATTTTTATTCACAGTCAAAATAATTTCGAGTTCATTTCTATCATTCTAATTATTTCGGTTTCTTATTGTTATTTTAGTCTAAGATATATATTTTACGTAGAAAAATATTAGGTAAGGAATAACATCCATCAAGAGATACAGCGTTCTTGCATTAATGTCAATGAAATAAACTATAATCCAAAACACGTTGAAACCAAAGTTGCTAGTCGTTCAAAACAAATTTGTACAACTTTTACTTATATACTTATACATATATTGGGGTTAAGCTTATAGACATATTGTAGCATTATGTCACACTACTGCCTACTGTATGAGCCAAGTGGCTGCCACAAGAAAAGTTTCCTTGTTCCCAACAGGAAGGAGCTATAAAAGAAAAATGTATTTGCAGAACACACAGAAGCGAAGCCAATGCTTGCATAAAATATGCGTGAAGGTCTGAAGACCTCCAACAGCCATAGTTCTCTGAAAGAGCAAACTGTTTTTCAGTTGTTTATACGCAGATATCGTTTTCTAAGAATACCGCCGACCTGTTTGATTAAATTTAATGCAATAATGCCCAGTCAGTGCTTTGAAAAAGAGATCTTTGACGACCTTTCAGCTAAAGGCAGCGGATTAAAGTTAATGAAAGCGACTTGAATCCTTGGGAACACCGTATTTATGCGGATAATGTTTTGCTTAATCTCTGGAATAATTGGATGGTAAGTATATAAATCGCATTACAAGCGTATCCTCTAGACCGAGTCCCGTTTCGAATAAATAAGCGATGGTACACGCGGAGAGTATGTGGTTTAATTCTGCAAAAGCGGACATGTTTTTGTGAACATTAAGCTGTGTATTTGTATTTATTGGGCGTAAAAAGATCCGCCTCCGTGATCTAATATGTTTATTCAGTTTTTTTCACTCCAGCTTGTGATTAAAGCAACACAATTTTGTTTTTGTTAGTTCCAAAATATTAATATTTATCTTAAACAAAAAGGTCGATCAACACAGTTCTACTATGAGATTTTTTTAAATATAAATATAATATTTTCCCAAGATGAGGCGGTAATGGCTAACCGTTATCTATGTTATGTTAGTTTATGATTAATTGTGCGTAATATCATGAGGGGACGACAATACTTTATGGGTCCAGAGTACAGGTTTAAAAAGTTCATGTTGTATAAGTACTTCATTTTAGAAACATAAAAATGTAAACCTACAACACAAGTACCACTTTTTTCTATTAATAACTGAATAACCGACGAGAATTTAAGATTTATATTCGTAGTAATTATTATAGTTCATAGATGCCGTTATTAAATTTTATGACCAGGACTGAGTCAACTATTCGAAAAGGATTGTGTAGTTAGAAATCACCCCTAGTATATTCTACAATCCATTTTACGGAAAAAAATACCTATCTAGTATCTTGAATAACTTTACATTCCTGTACATTTTCTTAAGGTAGAAGCATATTTGTTTAGTAATTCAACTACTGCATGAGCTCAGCCATTCTTTTCTATAGATAAAGCGACTTTTACTCGTAATTACAACAGCCGCAACCATTATTAATGATTTGATGAAAACTCAAGTGCTAATGCTGACAAAAAGTCTTCTCAGATTATATATGGTGTTGATTTATCAAAATTCTTTACCGAGCGGTTTACTGAGCAGCGATATCTTCAGTTGCTAATTGGGGTTTCGTGGAAAAATGAAAATAGAAGTAGCTATGAAACTTTCGTTGCAGTAGTAGAGACATTTTAGAGACGGATGAGTCTCGAGCCGTTGACTAATTTAGATTATCGGTGATTAAATGTCTAGTAGACTGTATTAGAATTTTGAAATAAGTGCAGTCATGTCCATTCTAGAACTATCAGTAAATAAAGGAGATGTTAGTTGACCTGAATCGTAAGGAGATTGTCTGTTAGTGATCTTCTAGTGAGTGGCAGAGGCAATCCAATGACTATTAGCACCAGCACATGCGAGTGCATTGTAAATTTAGAAACACATACACTTCACAAATTGTTTTTTCGTTAAAAGAATGTGCAAAATTATCGACATGACGGCTTATGGCGGTCGTCCATCTATTACTCTTAAATCTGTGGGGGGAAGCACGAAACAAACTAAGAGCGGGGATGGCTGTTTGAACTTCAGTATAGAAACAGGCACAGAAATAAACATACAATAATTACATATAAATATAAATTGCACTAATAACTATCGAAATTTCAAGTAATTAGCGTCTCTTAGAAGGTTTATAACTCTTCATAACAACTTAGTAGTAGTAGTAGTAGTAACAAGATGCGGTTTGATTGATTGATTGAACCAGCGTACGGTAAACATTTCTGCCTCTCCCGGATATACCGCCGGGCCGGCTACGGCTACGCGTTGGAGTTGGGTTGGAGAGGTGACACACTTGTTGCTAGTGGGCTCCCACACAGAGCATGTTACAGGAGTTTGGGGATTGGAATCGGGAGGTTTTCAGGGTGCATTCTACTAGCGGATACTTTTCTATTAGCCTCCGTGTTGTTCGGCTGCACCATTCTTGTTCTTCCACGGACGAGCTGCTGTCTGAGATATACAGTATACAGCTTTACGGCTTTCCTTGTTTATTGTTTTCTTGTATTTTGCAATTTCTGTCCACCGTTCTTCAATTAGGTTTGATTTTGCTATGATTCCCTCCAACGTTGTTCTCCACGCGGTTTTTGTACTCTATTTCATGCTTTATCTGCGGTTGAGTTTGCTTATTAGGTAGGTCCCCAGATATTTATTTTAATTTTCAACCTATAGTTCGGCTTCCTAGTTTGTATAGGCTACCTGTCATTAACGTTTTCTCGCTAAACGGATCTCTTATCGTGAGAGTAGTTTTGTTGCAGTTTATGGTTAGCCCATTTTTTTACTACCAGGTCATCCGCATATGCCAGTATGAACAAAAGTTTTATTTTGCTTTTTTGTCTGTTATATTTTTTAGTTGTGCAACAGTTTTTTGGGTGATGTCATTCAGAACAATTGTAAATATTCTTGGTGATATGGGACTTTATTCCTCTTTTTTTTTGTTTTACTGGTGTTGTTTGGTTAAATCACTGTATCGATGTGTCTTCGTGTAGACAGGCCTTCGTTATCCTATTGATTAGGTAGTGAAGGACCTTCTTCCTTGCCAGGATTCCTGGTACAGATTGGTGATTTATCATATTGAATGCTTTCTTTAAGTCTATAGACATGAGAACATCTCAGTAACCTTCTCTCCATTTTTCTTCTACTATGCGCCTTGCTGTGAACATGTTATCGTCCACTGATCTGTTTTTAACAAAGGCTGCTTTTCTAGTTTTGAGAGCAGAAAGTCTGCGTAGTATTTATACCCCACGCTATATACAGCGTTATTCTTCGATAGTCTTCCGTGTTCTGGAGCTGGTTTACTTTAGGAATGGGTATTTGTAACATGGTGCTCCAATCTTGGGGAATTTCATTTAGTAGCTAAGCTGTTGTTATTATTTTATGTATTTCTTGTTTTATCATTTCAGGTCCACATTTTATAAGCCGTTGTTTATCCTCTCTAGGCCTGGTGTTTTATTATTTTCATGCTGTTTATGATTCGATCTAGATCCTCTAATGTGTAATGGTTCGCCTATCTGTCATTAGTCTCTTTCATCGATGAATTTTACTCCCGCTTCCTTATTATCGTCTTCCATTTTTTGTATCCATTGTTTTATGGAGATGTATTTAATGAAATTCCAGTTGCTTTCTCTGCGGTATTTTCTCAAATATTTAAACGTGTAGTTGAGTCGCTCGTCTTTTGGCCCTTCAAAAATTTTGTAGTAATGTAGTAATAAAATGGGGTTATAAGAAAACAGCATCAAATCACATTACGACAGTCGGGATGATTGACACCACAACTAGTGTCGACAATTAGACCCTTGTTTGCTTTTTTTATTATAACTGTGATTCTGACTCAACCGATTGATACCCTCATAACTTACCACGTATTTCTAAATGCGAACATGAAAATGAGAGTAGCTAGGTTGAGAAAGAATCATGACCTTTAAAAGAAGCTAGTTTTTTAGTCATCATCAGAACCTTCTAACATACCTATCCCATTTAAATTTGAAGGGGCGAGGCTTCACGCGCGCAGTTTGTGTTTTGGCAATTGATATTTTCCAAGCTTACCAATTAACATTCTTTAATATAACGCACCTAACTTTAGACAACTTGAGTGCGTAGCAGTACAGGACCACACATAAAAACAGACACTTTGTTCGCTGTTTTATGTTTTATTTCGAGAGCCATCAAGGGAGTTTAGGCTTTATCAACCTTATGCAATCTTATCTGCCAAGTTTAAGCACGCGTGGAGGTTCTTTCCTTGGAGCATCCTAATGAGACGTATTTCTTTTTTGTTAGGGGACGTTGGCCGTAAGCTATGAGGAAAAATCTTCAGCTAGAGGTGTTAATTGCATCTCATTTAGATGGTACAGGAGATACGCAGCGCGTGAGGGCGCCGGATGCGAATTCCAGTAAAATAAATCGCATGGCTTGCATATTATGTATATGCTTGTTTAATCTTCTTCCAGTGGCACCAGACTGGGATGCTTTCGTCTACACTTGGGGATTTTTTTACATCTATCACAAATACGTTAGTTCTGCATAATTATTTGCTCCGTACTTTCGTTCCGCTACGGTAAGTACTCCTAAGAGCATAGGTACACAGTTTGGTGTAATAGCAGTGTTTAATAGTCGCAGAACGTTTGTATGGGATAACATGGAATAGAAATGTGAGTTCTACGTAAATTACTTATAAATAGGTTGCAGTATTAACTAATTGTCAATCAACAAAACGTCCTTTTCGTCACCAGCTAGACTTTGATTTTTGAAACTCTTTCAAGCATTATTTTATCCATGTTTTGTCTAACAAATAGCTGCATTTATCCACCGTCCAAATTATTAGTGCATTGAATGATTGAAACAATTAGTTTTAAAATGCAATTCATTAGAAATAATCGGTACATCATCAGAATAGTAATGAATTACAATTACAAATTACTTTTTCTGGAAAGTAATGAATTACTTCAAAAAAGTAATGCATTACATTAGTTTTGCTGTGCTAAGGGAAATATACTGTTATTCCAATATACGTTTTTATTATTAACAATATTTTCACCACTTAGGAACAGCGCTAAATTAAATGAGATATTTATGAAGATTTATTTTGGGCAAGCAAGGTATTCACATACAATAAACGCCAAAAAAATATCAAAATTACAAAATAAATATCTATTTTAACAAGATAAAGTATAAATAAAAAATATTCATAAATGTTATGCTGATATTTTGAAAAAGGTATGAAAAAAGAATTAATTATTGATATCCAGTAATGCCCAAACAGAATTTTGAATTGCGCTATTTTTTTTACTTTTGACTTTGTGAGGCCCTTAACATCAAAACAACTTTGATTTTGCTTTTGCATTAAAGCAAAATTTAAGATTATAATTCCTTCAATCGTGCAATATTTAAACATCTTCTAAATTATTAGCATTAACTCTTGGTCTCAGTTAAGCCAAATTTGTGTTTTATCATATACGTACAACTTACGTGAATTCAATATACATGGATACCCTTTAGTTCCATCTATTGCTTAAGTTGTACGTCTTACTCTTACTAACACAATCAAATTATTAAATCAAAGCATGTTGTATTTACAGAATTCTTTAAATTGTATGATTCGCTTATAGACAGACTAAAACTTAGCAGACCGAATAAATAAATAGCATTGAATAGCTATTACATTGCTCACAAAAACAAAGCTTTATATAATTTTTCAACTTTTTTCCCAGAGTATGAACAGTTAGAGAAACAGAAAATTCGCTCCTCCTTGATTAACGTTATTAAACGAAAAAAAATGAAAAAATTGAAACACTAAAAATGCAATGGTTATTCGTGTAGTGAAAAGCTTAATATTTCAGAAATGTAACGCGTGCAGTAAACACACGATATTTTCAATAATTGTTCAACGATAAATCGTAACACATTTACATAAGTTCTTAGGCACAATAGTGCAAAAGGTGCTATAAATAGGATGTGCTGCACCTGTTTAATAAAAAAGGTTTTAAAAACAATATCGAATTTTAATTACCTACCACTTATTAATAATTTAAATTTTACTGTTTACTTTATTTTTATTTAAATAATTACTTTATTTATTGGTTGATATATTACAATAATTATAGATATATACCGYAAAATTAAATACAAGGTTTCCATAACGATTCATGCAYCCAGGGCGCTTATTGAAACTATCGATTGAAGCAGTTTGTCTATTGGCTTGACGTATAATTGTCATATGTCGATTTTTGGTTACTTGAAATATTTTAATATGGGAAAACGCGTGGGATTGTGTACTTTTTACATATTCTGTGATGTTTTGTGGGATAATCAACTTTAAGGCTGTAGAAAGCTCTTCTAGGTTATATATCGTATTTATGAGTTTGTGGCTACAGTAAGCCTATTAAATAGTTGTACTATGATCGACTGAAAGATGTTTTTAGCCTGCTGCACTGGTAAAATTCACAAACTAAGTGGTAGTAACGTTAGCTGCACTACAAAAGGCTTCTACAGTGCAAAGGTGTAGACTGTAGAGCTGACCACAAACCTACTATACCAATAATTATTGTAATTTCTTACCATTGCCAGAAAAATGGAACCGTAAATTGCTGGAAAATCTTCATCAAGCAATCAATTTTGTGGCTGTAACTTGATTTGCAGCCTTTAATCACTATCGCCGTGCATATTGTAGCTTGGCAGCAGTTACAAAAACGCGGCACAATAAATTCAGAAATCAGCGCCGCCCACGTTGCATGAATAATTTATAGAAACCCTGTATAATTATTGCAAAGTCATAATTTTGTATTCTAAACGGAGCGTCAAAGGTTTGTCCATCACTATCCAGATATTAGCTTCATTTGTACTGTCTTGAAACGACAAACGAGACTTTTTCTATAGGAAAAAATAAATGCATGGACTAAGGGCTGTTGCTAATGCTTATCATAATAGTGTTTACAAGTAAGATTTATATAATTATTAAACATAATTGCTGAAGGTGGTCAAACTTCTGAACACCCTGAACTCAGTATTGTTTAATGCTGTCTAAAAATGACCTTTATATGACCCGAACTAGCTAGCTATTTGGTCAAACTTGTGAACCCAAATAATTCAGAACGTTTCACAATTAAAGTCGTTCGAAACCATTTAACTTATTTACCTCAGTCCCTTGACAATATGTAGGTACTATACCGCGTTTTACAACAAACACAGTTTGTGTATTAGATAGCTATAACAGGTGATGTTCTCCAGCACGTGGAGCTGGATTAGACAAACATCAGATATTCAAATATTTTGTTGGGCAATTGGAATGGTTGGATAGAAGAAAAATATTCTCTCGACATTCAATTTGGTTGAATCGGGATTACTCACAGCTCAAAATAGAACCCCTAAAATAGTAATATCAATGGAAGAGAAGGCCGTAGGTAATAGAGGTCTGTTGTTTAAGCGCTTCTGGTACGTATCCTCGAAAACGCGAAAAAGGAAGTTACCCCATATTTCTCCCATAGTTCACGATCTAGCTGCCATCAAACAGTTGATCGATTAATTCGGATTTCTTTTCTCAAATCACTTGATCACACCAAGACTTATGTAAAACCACTTTAATTTAATTTTAGCCACCCATTTTGTGAATCAGAAGCACTTTTTTCCTGTGATTTCTGGCAAAATACATTTTTGCCTTTTGATTTTTTAAAATTTGTCTACACGAGAGCTGCTGGAGCATTCTGTGCTTTTATGTACCTAAAACAAAAGAAAACTTTGAAGTCAAGTGGCTCTTTAAGTGGGGGTGCCCATATCGTCATTTCATTCCAGCAGTCGAGCCGGCAACGTCGCCCCTAGGATTTATGTAGCGTCCTTTCGCTGGACAGTGGACACTGATAACGTACGCGGCGAATGCTGCTCCAAGGACGCTTGTGGTGTTTCTTTTCCGATATCGGTTCGCTTTTCAATTGCAGACTCTCCAGCAACAGGGCTATAAATAGATACTGAATTCCTTCGTTTGTAGGTAAACGCGGCGTAAAGGCGATATACGAGTCATCGGTTTCAATGCGAAGAGCATTAAGCTACAAACAACATGCAAATGAGCGGATTTCCTGGCGCTTGCATTTATGGCACTKGCTAGCATACGTTTGCAGACTCTACATGAATTTTCCAGGGATGCTTTCAGAATTACTGCGTTTCACTGCTTCACAAACATTAATGTAGTTGCCTACAGACAAAAATATCGAATATATACAACCCTCGGTATAAATTGTATAATTATTCCAGCCAATATGGAATATCTATATGTGGTGTGATTACTAAACGAAAACTGAAAATGTCTCACTTTTTTCGAATAAATAAATTTCCGAAAACACTTGGTTTTTGATATACCTAAAGGCGTTGAAATTTCCCGAACTAGAWAAGAGATCAATTTCAAATTTGGTGGGAATCATAAAGGCATAAGTTACAATAAAAAAAGTAATCGGGGGGTTTCTAAAGCAACAGTGGCGTGCGCTGGAGTAATGGTTTTTTATATACAGGGTAATGAAATTAAATTTAAACTGAAAACTTCAGACAGCATCTAGTAATTTTACGTTACAAAATCTCATAGCAATGAAATGTCGCCCTTTTGAAGTGGATACGACACTTACTGAGTCGTCTAGTCGTAGCTTTATGAACTACGACGTAGGTTGATACTGTCTGTAAGTATAAGAGAGAGCAACATTGCCGATTGGCCGGTCATTTGGTGAAAATCGGTAATGCGTCATCTAGCGGTCACTTAACGAATCACGTAGGTTGGTCAGCTTCTTGAGTATAGAGACCCAGCATTGCCGATTACCCTAGGAGCGTTTGTGCCCATTGGGAAAGCCCAGCGCAATAAATTCTTGGTGGCTTATCTTTGACGTCAATCTTTAAGTTTGTCGTATACCTATGAAGTAGTTAACTTTAAGTTAAAATGAATGTGACAAGAATCAATCATTCAAAGTAATTTTATTCCACTGGGTTTTTATTTACGCAAGTGAACTTTTGCCAATGTAGGCTGGTTGTGAGAATAAAAATGACAAGAATTAAAAATGAGAATAGTGCATACATTCATTCTACAGATTCGTAAAAAAAATCAACATGTTTTCTCATTTTATACGTCCACGAGAAGTTTTCTCCCGAACGTCTGAGTTGCGCAAATTCCCTCTTAACTGGAATTATAAGCTCGAATGGGAACTGTCTCTTGACATAGAATTTACGAAGTCTCGAGAACTTTCGGGAACCAGAACTCTTGAACTAGGTCTGCAGAACTTCCTTCCTAACGGAAACACTCATGGTTTTATAATAACTTTTGTCACCGGAACATTGGGTAATGAAACCAAATATGTCTACGTTCTTCTAATGATAACAGTGTCCTGTTAATACTTACATTATGACTATAAGAAATCGGTCTACGTACATCTTTAGCTTAGCATAATATAAGTTTCAAACTAGAGGTCATGTAGTTACATATTACTCATGAATAAAAATACTAGTCTACGAGGGAGCTACATATTACAAGTATTATCTGAATTATGTTTTCTCAATACCCACAACTTCAGTATACTTTCAGTCTTCTGACATGACATGACAAATAGAATTTGAGAAGACAATACCAATCATCTACTTTCTACAACTTGAAATATCAAAAGCAGAAGACAAAGACGCGACTTATAGTTCCTAACGTTCAAATGCCGAAGAAGCAATCCGCAGACAGATTTGTTTGAAGAGAATATTGTTTTTATTCTACAAATCAGATTGAATTGTTTGCTCTCTCGAAAACGCCAGTCGCCTATAAATGAGAAGAAAGAGACCGGCCTCAGTCCGACCGGTATTTGTTTTGTATTAGTTGATTGTGTAGTCAACCCTTGTACGTCCTCCAAAAGGTTGAGTGGACAGGTTTTCGGCAGACTGGCTTTTTTAACCCTTGAATCGAAAATATTCACTTCACTTTCTGCCCGGTTCCTAGTTTTTGTCCCTCCACCTCTTTAATATGGAACATGACAGCATTCCGGCCTATAATGTGCGTGTACTGCCTTATAAAGCGGACGGTAACGCTTTAGAATGGTTGTTGTGATTTACGTTATTCAAGTGGTAACTGTGCACTTGAGATTCTGACATAATTGTTGCAACAGATGCGTTGAACATGTGTGAAATGCGCTCTCGCGCTTTCCGCTAGCTGAGAATTATATAATAAAGATTAATCGTGAAGCTGCTTTTACATAACAGAATGAATGAGGATTGAAACTGGTAAATTATTCCAGAAGAGACTATAATGCAACGGTATTCTGTACTAAAGGTGCTTATTTAATATTTACATGCAAATTAATAGAAAACTGCACCAAGCGATTTACAACAAATCATATCATTCTGTTTATAGTCTTAACTGACAGCTCAACAATTGCCTGAAAGCTCATTTAAACATAGGCAACGTCGTCTCCTATTCACATCTACAGTACAAAAGCTAATGTCAACTACTGCAGTAGTTATGTTGTATGAGTCTCTATTAAGTATTGGTACGAATAACTTTTTTTATGATTTAATGGAGCTGCCAAGCCCATTACATTTAAATAACAAGTAACAAGTATATCTGTGATACACCCGTATCTTTGAGCTAAAATGGATATGTGTGTGTGTCCGCGGGTATGATGATAATGGTAATACGTCATTGATGACGTAAGTGTAAAGTTATATACAAACGCAGTAAGTAAATGTTTTCATTTGTATGAACACGTATGTTTTCCATAACCGTTAACAATTTTAATCAAACGTAGGGTTAAGTTCGGTTATGTTTAAATATAGATTTTAGGTCAGTGCATTGTTAACTCTTCTTTCATGACCTCATCTGCAAATATTGTGCCTTGCCTGGTCAGTCTATAACTATTACTAGAACAGTGTCCACACGTAAAGTAATTGTTCAAAAGGGGCCCAGTGTTTAGTTAATCATTGGTATCATTTTTATATCTAAACCAGGTATTTTGTAGTTGAGGTAGTATTGAATTTTTCTTCCTAATGTCACTTTCGATGAAGACGTTAACTGTTTCGCCAGTCAATAACGTCAGTCTTGGTGCAAGCTGCCACTATTGGCCGGTTTGTTAGAATACAGGAATTTTGTTGCCGGTTATTACTACGTTATTCAAATTGTACAGGGTGTCCTTGAATAGCGTTCAAAAATTTAGAGCTGTGGGGCGCGATATATTAATTCCAAATAGGAAAAAAGAACATCTTATAAATGCAAAGATGCCCAAAAATGTTTTTTTTTTCAATTATCGATTCTCCTGATGCTATTAAAAGTTGCATGATCTCAGTTATGGAAAAACTTTTTGCAAATTTAGACCTCCTAGTTAATTTTCTTTAGAAGGTGTCTTTGTGACTGTTCCTCTACACCATGCACCATCGAAATTAAAAACTGCGTTGGTCTTCAAAATCAAGCACCGTGGTGCTTTCCCCTAATTATTAAGGTCGATTAAGTGCCAAAATATTAAGTAGTCAACTAATTAATGAAATAAATAAAAAAATACCTTCTTTCGGTCTAGCTCATTTAGAAACAACTTTGCTTATTTTGAATCTCTTTAATTTTGAAGCGTTATAACACGAAACAATCCTGTTATATTTGTTTTCTATTGAAAAAAACAAGTCGCCGTGATGCAGGTTTTTAAAGACTTTTATGTACAGCTTGTCCCATTTTGTTGTAATTGCACATTACTTTCCTACTTTTTTTTTTGTTGTGAGTTTAACTGTAAGCACCATTGCCATATTTATATCTTCTTTTGTTTTAAAACTATAGCATTTCTTAATCTTCAATATCTCGCTCACATAAGTAGATGGGATGAAATACTATAAAGGCATTTTTAAAACATATTGCTGTTTTACATACAGTAGCGTACTCAGATATTTAGTGGGTCACTTTTTTCATATATTACATACACTTGCATTTTTTTACTTAAACCATAGTGGGCTTGACTATAGTATTTTGTAATAATTTAATAAATTTTACGTTTCTTTACAAATGGATATAAACAATGTGACACCTAGCGTTCCAGAGGTAGTTATTTCCATACAAGTAATAATTTTCATTATTTGCATGGCATCCTTGATTGCCGACAAGCGAAGTGCATATGCACCAAGATTAATATATAATATTAAATTGCGTTCTCTTGTTCCACAGCCTCCTGGATGTAAACATCAAACCTGATAAAATTATATGAAAAATGGAATAATAACCAAATTTACTGAAAATGAATCGGAAGAATAGCAAAGCCAACTGAGATTTCCATAAAAAAATGCAAATTTACCTTATAGGTATCTCAAGAATGTTTCCACGTAAAAAGTTTAAGTACGCCGTTGGATTCAGAACAAAAGTGTCTATCCAAGATGTTTTTACAGTTTCTTTTTATATCTACCTTTCTAAGCGAGATAGTGACGACTAAAGAATGTAAGTCTATTCAAAAGTTAGCTAAAAGTTCAAAACAAGGGACGAAACTATAATCCTCTAGTATTAAGAGTTACCGAGATACCCTACAAATGCTGATCAGTCTGGTCATTGAAGTAGAAACAGGAATTGCTATTGGTTAAGGGCAGACGATCATGCGATATCCGAATGTAATAATGAATGTGTTAGTTTTAAAATTTGTGGATCGTTTTGAGCAAGAATAAAGAATATTTGCCTGCATTAATTCTTCATTATGCTAATATTTAAGTTCTCCACGCGGGTGCATTAAAGTTTTTGGATACGAACTTTAGAGCTTAGTTAGTTTAAACCGGCTAACGCAAACAAAATTGATTCGTACTTCATACCAAAAGGGATAGGTCTAATACTGAGCTTGCGGCAGGTCTACTTGTCAATATAGATCATTGTTCCGTTAACCTGGATAAAAAATAAAAGACTTTTGAATTTTGTTTATAAAATATTTACCAAATACGCGGGCATCAGTTGCTCCATTTGTGAATCTATAATTGGCATAATTAATTAATTTTTACACTAAAACGAATAATAACACATGGTTTTAGTTAAAAAAAAAAGAAAGCTTAGTGTCTATTCCATATAGGTAGTATCGGCGAGGTCACCATCTAGCGGATGGTACGCGAACATATTGTAGAAGCTACACGTCACGTACACCAAAGTTTTCTGAACCCATAATTATGGCAATATTTTTAGCTAATTATTCGCGATTATTATGTAATGTGGGTGGGGTTAGTTATACCTAAGTGAGGTTCGGAGATTTGTTGATTAATTTTATCAACTTCAACGCTAGCTTTCATATTTTAGCTCTTACTATTTACCAGAAATAAAGTGTTTGTTGTAGACCTTCATGTCTACGGCGTTTGTTAATTAAAACAGTTCCGGTTAATTTATTCGCGATATCCAAGTTGTCCGTCTTCTCGTGGGAAGATCACTGATTTTGTCGCACTAATGTCGAATCACAGACGGTAAGTCATATAAATTTACGGAAATCCTTTCGGTATGTTGCCGAATAACTAACAGCGCCACAAATTACCATTTTTCAAGATTACAGTACCAAGAACAGTTCTTCTTCGACAAGTCAATACCTGTCAGCTACTTTGTGAATCGTCAAACCGGCGTTACATTAAACAATTTAAACAAAAGATTGCTTCCACAAGATGGCCGCCTTTTAGGAACGTGCTGACGTCACGCCGATATTACCTTTATTACCTTTTGGAATAATTTTAGATTATAGTACCGCATGTAAACTAAAAAAAAACACAAAGAACTTTGTGTAAATTTTCGTTATAGGAGAAATACCCTTATTTGGTCCTCCCTCTATACTTAATTATTTGTTTCATACAAATGAGTTGATTTTTTGTATAGTTTTATTAATTATACGGCGGCGACGTATGTTCCTCATTACATGCGTATTCTCAAACCGGTAGCCTTCTTTAATCGTCTGCTGCAGCAAGAAATGCATGTTCCACATTCTAGATCGGAGAGTGGCCAACAAAAAAACTTCGCGTCCTTGGTTCACATTTGCATAACACGGTTATTACTTTCGCTAGGTGCAAGACGATAAACGTTAATCACCATTTCTGACACGGGTTAGTCAATTATCACCTAATCTCGTAGGCAAATTGCGGTCTATGGACGTGCCAAGCTCAAGCCCGATGTATGACAGTAGGTACGTCAGTGCAGAAATTGATGTATAGCTACCGTAGTCGCGCAAATGTATAATGCCAGAGCTCAAAAATATTGTAAAGGCTGTTACACAATAATTTCACTGAAACGAAAGAATAATTTCCGAGGAACAAAAAATATATGTTTCATCTGTACGCTGACGTACCTTTTCACTGTGCCTCCTTTTAAAGGTTGATCCAAGCAATATACTTCATGTGCTTTTCGGCAATTTTTATTCGTAAATAAAAAATAGTATACTAGCTCCACTCTGCATTTTGGTTTTTTACATGTTACTATTCCCACTTTTAGTAGGTAGGTGTTTTGTCAATATAATGTTCATAGCGTTAGTCAAACAGCTTCGTTATGGACCTGGCAGTAAAACTAGAATATCACTAGAAACCTGTAGATATTTGACCTTTTGGCCAAATAGTCATAAAAATGTCACAACTTTTAGAAAAGTACGATCTTCTTTAACGGATTTGTCTATAATCGTATTCCGTCTTTTTTATTTACTTCAATTCACAGTTCAAGACCAGCTCCTTATTTTAATCGAAGTAAGATCAATATTGACCCATTCAGTCGCAGTATTTTGACAAAATGCGGTTAAATTGCGAGACTAGAACAATCTCTTTGATATGAGGTAAGGAGCAGTAGGCATAAAACTAACGTAAAGATTAAGTGCAAGCAAGAGATTTCAATTCTAGGTCAGAACGGATCCCCACTTAGACCTCCATGATTCCTAATGGAATAAATGGCAGGCACTAGTACCTGCATTTGTTGATTCTTACCTTTTTTCGCATTTATCGCATAATCGCATAGATATGGCTGGAAATCTACCTCCCTTCTCGCCGTGGAGCATCGTTTTTTCCGTTACCTATTGCAAACCCATTCCTGAAAAATTCAAAGTTCAAAGTAACACTTTCTATGCTTTAACTCTTTCCCTCCTTTGTGAATAGGGAAGAGGGGTGAAGTAAGTGTCTTTCAATGACCTTTTAACAATTGCGTAGGAAAAATATTTTTTATATTTATATTTATTTATAATTCAATTTTCACCAGGAAATGGTAAATCACCTTATATGCACGAAAATATTCCATTTCCTTAATATGACTCAATTCAATTGTTTCATTGTTTAAACATAAACCCGTTCGAGTTGTTACTGACAGAGCTAACCGCTATTACCAATTTGAATTAAGTTTTTCTCATAGAAAATGCGCAACCTGTTTCTGGAGTCAGCATGTCATCATTCTTCAAGATTCTCTATATCTATAACACTCATTCTTTTACAATTCACCTAACGCAAGAATTAAACGGAACAGATTTTAATAGACAACTAAAATTTGGATTGCTTTTATTTCTACGGATTTTCAGAGGGAGTTTTGAAATACCTTCAAAATGAATAGATATTAAAAATCGGATCAGTTGATAGGAGCAGACAATTTCGAATGTTACATCACAAGATATCCAAGTCTCCCTCCGAACAGGATTTTACTGGAATTTTTTCTTCCTAGTTTCAATGTTTTTTATTTTTAGTAACTTTTTAGTAACGTTTCATTTTAATTTTTTTAAGTATCGCTGATATTACATTACTTTAACAGGTGTTAGGGTATGCCTGCAATAATATGAAGAAAACACTAACCTTAATTTTATTTGCGGAAAAATGAAACAAAAATGAATCATGCTTAACATAAGTGATTTCTATTCTGTAAATCTAATGACAATGTGATCTCAAATCTGTATTTTGAGACCTAGATAGGCGTTACCGTCAATTCTAGAATAGTTACATTGAAAGTTTTTGCTGTGTTTTCCATTATAATATCGCTCCACACGAAACATATTTAATGTGTTCTTATAAAGCGCTTGTGGCTTATTCAACATAACCTACGCACATGCTGTTACACATGAGTCTGTTTAAAATAATAGAAGCCACGGTCGCGTATGCTACACACAGCTACCATGCTTTATCTAGCTCTTTAGTATATGTCATTCTATTGTAGTCGATGTACTCCAAACGCTTCCTTGTTCACTAGTAATAGTTTATTTGCCAACACCATCTAGGTGTTTTATGCGAGCTTGTCGAGCAAGACCACCATACCGATTATTATTACCTTTATGCTCTTACAATTTGTAATGTGAATGCTACGTGCATAATCCCAACAAGATTGATAACTCCCTCGCACTATAAGTAATTGAATTGTATTCCATTTTAGGATTTTACATTTGAAGTCCCTTTAAAGGTGCACCGTCGTAAATAAAGCACAATGAACTGAAATTAAAATGAGCAAGGCCGCTACTGCGTTTGGAATAAAGCAACGCTGTCAATAATTTGTATGAAATACATTCGTTGTTCGAAGACAACACAGCAAAATGATACGTCTTATTAGTTATTTAATTAATTAATTAATTCATTATTAATGGTGTAAATGTATTATTAAGTTGAAATAGATTAGCGCCGCTACATCTAACGTCCAATGATAAGAGTAATCTCCTTCAATTAAATACATTTACACAATTAATAATAAGCTCTCGTCGAGATTCGACCAGGCTCTCGTAGCGCAGATGATAGAGCGCCAGGGGCCAAATGTGGTGGCCTGGGTTCGAATCCAGTTGAGAGCTAAATTTTATCTAGGAGAATAGATGGCCCCAGTGCCATCTAAGCCGAACTCTGCGAGCTAGGTGGTTTATAACTGTGATAGACACCGACCTAGTGTAGGTTACTGTTGATGGCAACGGAGAAGCTCTCCGTATGCAAGATGAAATAAATTATTTGCCCTGGTTAATCCACTCTGACCCTATGGCTAGTTTCGCCCCTTTTGGGGCTCATCAGGTAGAGGTAGAGAGTAAATTGACCAAAGCAGACCGTAGCTTTTAAGTGCGGCGTGCGGACTGATATGTAAGAGAGCAGGTGCTAAAGTTTATTTTCATAAAATTTGCCTTTGTACCCACAACTAATGCATATCATCATAATTTACAGGCAACAACCTCTATATGGAAATAATTAGTACAACACTGAATAGAGGGATAAATTATTTATATATTAAATTATTAATTATGGAATAAACAAAAGAAGTAATCTAGAATTGACTGATAAAGTAATTTCATAGATGTACATAGGCAGTATCCACGGCTTGCTTTTTAACGCTGTATTTAAAAATTCCATTGATGCGTTGGTTTTTTCTTCCGGTCACTTATAGTAAATTATATACATAGTTTTTTCGTGGAACACTGATGGTTGTCGATATTTAAATAGGTTTCTTTCCAGACAGGTGTTTGACTCCATGTGGTAATGTAAATAGTACATGAAAAATTACACATAACAGATGTCCACATACATTTTAAAATTGGGAATTAGTGTTTTTTATGAGCTCTAAGAAGCATCCTCATTTTTGTGTTGAAGCATGTTTTCGGTTTTTGAACGCCAGACTACGTCATCATCGCGTCATTCGCCATAGTTCTCCAAGGTAAAAGTGGTGAACCTTAATAAGATTCTCCAATTTTGAACAGCAGCTACATCAGATAAGTTCCTCGTGTGGCGGACGAAATTGGCTGTGCTCCTTAAGCGTATCTGAGAGGGCCTTGGGAAAGTATCGATACACAAACCGTTCCCGAATTTCTACAGACACTCTGCAAAAATAACATCAGGCTCTGTCAAACGTAACATTGTTTACCGTTAAGATGAGTAAATACGAGCATGTTTGGAAAGTTGGACGTGTCACCGGCCAACAACTGGCAATGGTAAAAACGGACGAATACTTGGCCCTGGAAGGATATGAGTTGGCGTTGCGTCTGGCTGTTGTGCTGACGGCGTTGCCAGACGATTTTGGAACATTTCCTCCAACCTTCTTTAATCTTCATGTTTTGAAGTTGACTTATACAAAATATTAGTCGACAGTACAACAAAAAATTACCGTCAAAACCCTTACATAGAGTGTCATCTCACTTCAAAGCTTCGTTTTTATATGCGTGCAAAATTTGGCATTTCTTGCTTATTTATTAGGAAATAAGTAATTTCAATAAGAGATTTCCACATGAACACATTGAACTAAAGCTTGAGCTTTAAACTCAACAGGAAGTCATGCTTTTCCTTATGATGTGACATATTTATATTATAATATCTACAGAATATACTAAATATATATACATAGTCTTCAATTCAGTACTGACGTTTTTCACTTCATACTTACTAAATTCCATCACTTCTTCACCTAATTGAGGAATTGTATTTTTCCTTCTAACACTGATATAACTACGTCAAACTCACCGCGGATACGAACGTGAGGTTTGCGATGGTAAATTTAATCAGTATTCATATCAGATGAGTCTAAACAAGAGCGAAACCCGAGTCATGGTATTCGTAGGGATTTGCCAGAGCAGAAGCTTTCGGCTACGTTGTTAGCACACTTCTGGTTCATCCAGTGTGCAGAGGTTCCTCTAGATCGCAGGAAAGATCCCTCATTTCTACATGTCATATAGATTAAAAATACAAAATAATAGTAATGTGGTGTTCTTACAAGTTTAGATTTGTTTTTCCAAGTTTAATGTTAAAAGTGTTCCAGAACTTATTTTTGATTAATACTTTTCTATATAGTAAATCTCTCATTTATATTAAAAAATATATATTATGTAATTGGTATGGTAACTACCATTTTCCATAATATTGACACTAATGGGTATTAGGAAGACAATATTGCCTAGCCAACTTTGAAAAAGGTCAGATGTTGTATAATTGTGATGGTTTTCGGCGATAATAGTAAGCCGACAGCAAAAATTTGCAAGATCTGCATGAAGAATAGTATTTCTCTGCTTTCTTGGCGGACCCATCCATTTTCTACTATGGCGAGAAAATAAAGAGTCTTATTTTTTTAACAAATAAGATATTTAAAGTATGGAACATAAATAGCGTTTGTTAATGGTTTTATACAGTAAATTATTTTTTTAATAACCTTTACAAAAGTAGTATACGTTTGAGATATTTTTAAATTGTTCTTGATCCGAATATTTGCTTGAAAAATTTTACTTCCCCTCATTGATTGCAGACTCGTTGTTTATTTTGTTTGTCCCAATATGCGGCTTATTCAAAACATAATGTTAGACCTACGAATCACTATGAAATAGAACCCATTGAACATGTTTACAGAGATTCCTGCAATTAAAATTGTAATTTACTTTAGGTTGTCATTGTGTATATAAACTTCTAATAGTGTAAAATAGTTTAAAACTAAATGATTAAAAATTTGATTAAGTGTTGATAACAATAATTCATTTGATAAGAAACATTGCTCTAAGGAAATCCGCAGACCACTGCATATCTGAACTTCAAATGACGTAAAACGTGAATCTTTTCGGCTATACGTGTATTCACTGATCTCAAAAACAAAGTGTTAGAAGTGCACAATACATTCAAATAAAACGTATCTAATTTATTATATATGTAGGTATGTTCGCTCTTTACATAGCTAATCTTACATCAGGTAGATGTAAGCTATGTGTAATTTAGAATAGGAATTTAAGTGGAAGTAAAAGAGTATAATTTCTTGTAGGAATAGCATATGGTTCCCCATGACAGAAAATTCTTACTCTCCTTACTTGATCGCTGAAATTTGACTTAGAGAATATTTACAAACGAGTATTTCGCCAGTATTAAGAAATGAAGCATAAATCAATTATTTCCCTTGCATTCTATTTATATTCATGCTTTATAGTTTTGGGCCCATACTAATTTGAAAATTGAAGAGCAAAGGAAAATATCATTCTACTCCAGAAAATTAATAAATTTGGCAACGTCTTTCCATTGGTCACTTGAACGTGGGTGTTACAGACCGCTTGTCAGCCTCTATACTTCAGCTGCTCCTACGCAGCCAGGCCGTTCTTTATAGATACCTACATACGCAAGGAAGTACTGAGACACTATGTTGAAGTTGAGTTAATGTATCTGCACTGTTCATTAATTAAAGACTTGCGCAGGTGCAACGATAGAGGAACACATGAAGAATACTTGCTCGAACCTTGAGGATAGTTTTTCATCACATTTTATGATATTTATTCCATAGCCGCTTAACTTAAAGAAGCTATACCTAATCTGATCAATATTATATATGAAAACAAATAATGAACTACATGGTTTTATCAGTTTATTAATAGTTTTCATACATATATGGAATGCATTGAATAGCACCTGTTTGATTTCACAAGCAGCTAATGTCTGTGATGCCCTACACAAACAGCTGTTTTATTTATTGTACTTATTTTTGTTGTTAATTTTTGCGAGTAATATTGTAAAGCATTATTGAATACCTACCAGAAGTTCTCTCAATTATGTGCTTCTAGGCAGCCAGTTAGWTTACGTAAGGCTCACTAAAGGTGAGTGCGTTATTTTTTTTTAACCAGCGCGTAGTCAGTTGACATGGTTTATTCCTTGGGTGAAACAGGTTACTTTCTTCTAGAATGTATACACAAAGCTTATCAGAAGTTTGAAAACTTGTTCAGGGCATTTCTTCTTTAGCAGTTATTGGAGTATAAATAACTATAGCTATAGCTATTCGTAATTAGTATTTTATTTAGCATCAGTAGCTACTTTACAAGGCGAAAAACATTTTTTTTACGGATACATCTATAACGAAAGGTGCAAATAAAATTGAGGTCTCTTTTTAGGAATACTTGAATTTTTTATATATGAACACGGAAATAAATGACATTACTTGTTAAAAATTTTGGTGGCTAATGGCATAAAATGCAACCAACTTAAGTGACATTTGCAATTCCTTCTTAGTGAATAAGAAGGTACAGCGACCTGCGGTCGCCCTGTTAGGGCATAAGCTAATGCTCTTGCATCGGACGCACTCCACATGTTTGATAAACAAATGAACAGCAGTTATATCGTATATCTCTAATGCCCGCCATACAAAAGCTGTGTGACGCGAAAGTCACAAAATGTAGACTAAAAAGATTGGGAACCCGAGTCATTATAAAAAGTGTCGTATCGGTCGCTGGGATAAGAACACATTTTGGTTTAAAATTATAAGCAGGGCTTAACCCGTCCAAGTGTATTAACCACCTGGTGCAAGTTTCCCCGAGACGCAAGCACTTGATGCTGCTGCCTGCTGCCCTTGAAGTAACAAATACCTGGCGCAAGCCACATTGTGGCGTACTTACCTGAACTGCATACTCGTTCCCCCTAAGAAGCTAGAGCTCCCACTCTGAGGAAGATGATACTCGCCATACTGGAGTATTAACCATCAGCAACAAATATCCCTTGCGACGTCGGCACCTGACCTGACCTGACCTGACCTGAAACACACCGTTTTCCTGGTGTAGGCATCTGATCAACAGAGATCCTCAATCTAGGGGCTTAGAATAAACCAACTGTCTAGTAAGAACTTATCACCGGTACTCGTATAAGCCTCCCCTGTGACGTAGACACCCCGGGACGATAATCAACCTGTCTGCCCAAGGAAACKACATACTGCTGGTCGTTCTTGGATTCTAAACAATCAGTGCAAGTCTTCCTTGTTCCTTTTGCTAAATCTACTACTTTAAAAATTAGGTACTATTACATGCTAGCGGATATACAGGTCTATACAGGAACACAATAGCGGATAATCAGCGCGCGCCATCTGTAGACCGWAATTGCTGGCATGCAGATGAAGATATCAGTAGGACACTGCAAGTAGTTATCCTAGCAACCGACAGATGACAGGGATGCCGACCCCTGTTAATTCTGTCAATGGACTTTCGCGGAGTTTTAATAACGTCATGGAGATGTCTTCCAGAATTTTCGATGGGGGAATTAATAACCCGACGGAGAGAGTGGGGGCAGTTCTGAATTCGAATAACGGTTATTAAGCGATATCCAAGCGAAAGGATAATGAAGCAGGCGTTTTAGTGCTAGTGTGTGTGCAGTATAGTTGTTTAGAGTACTATAGGGTTTAAAATGGTAGTGTTTTGCACTAGTTGTGACGAATTTAGTGTATTTCGATACCAATGTTTAAATAAAAAGAAATTAGTTAGAAATCCACAGTCTTCGAACTCATACGTCATAACTATATGTAATAATAATAAATTCGGGAGCACATAAGTAATATAATAATGACTCCATAAAAAGGATTCCATAGCTGATTGCACGTTTTTGAGCTGACAGTAAAGTCTTATTTGACGAACGTTCGCGCTCCACCACTTATATATATTTTTGTGAATCTTTGAATTGGAAATTGCTAGTAATGCGAAGGAATGCGAACAATCTTCAAATGAGTATGTTATATAAGGCTTCTCAGTTCGTTAAATTTTATGATGCATCTAGAGGTTTCTTCTGCTACTATAACTGGCGATACTCGCAGATAATGTTTTTAAACGCAGCCAGAATGAGAAAGACCTAAAGTAAGTTTTCCTCCAGCAACAAAAAAAAAACAACCTTGTAAACTTGTTATAGCTAACGTAAACAAGTAGGTAGTTATGGAAATTTGTCCCCCAGTAAAACCTCATTTGACCCCTTTCAAGCGCAGTTAAAAAAGATAATGGTTCATTCAGTTTTTGTCGTGTCATGTTATGAGACATCAATCTCTACATGCAATTATAAAATATATACAATTTTCGAGACTGTCATGATTACTTTAAGTATTTGAAGATCGTGTTAATAAAATTGTAAATTCTTCTAGTTAAGATCGCCGCTGAAGAGGCACCCTGGCGACGATCTAGAGTTAAGTTTCGTAATCTAACAACACCGGTAAGTGTATTTTGACGTCACATGGCTGTTATATTGTGTGACGTATAAGACTTCACACTGCCAACTTTTAAAGCGATTTGTTAAAAAAAACACTTTTTCTGCTGTATTAAAAAAGTTTGCAAATTTACTGTTAATTAGCCTGGGAAAAAATTATTCTTTGTGCTTTGCTTAAATCTTTCATCGGATAGCTCTGACGATTGTTTCCACCTGACGGTCATTTTCAAAGGCATCAAAAACTAAAACAAAATTTTGCATTCCTTGTAAAACTAAGGGACGTGGACAAAATATTGCAAATCTGAGCTCAGTATAGTCTTGATTTTTTTTATTTCATTGATATCAACAGTAAATTTTTTCTAACCGACAGCAGCTGACTATACATGTTTTCAAATATTCCTCTTTGGACCATCTTTATTAATTGATAGTAGAATCTTATTTTGATGAACAGTTCTTCGAAACTACAAGTCACCGAACTGTGTTTCGGAATCCACGTCACAATGCATATTGTTGTTCACATTTTAAGCACGCCGTTCCAACTCACGAAGCCTTTTGGTAGCAGGCTATTAGTAATTTTTCACCTGAAGAATCTCTAATAGATACATTATAAAGCCCATGTATTATAGTAATTGCTCCAGAGAGGCATCAATCACCGAGAGTAAGGCCTCTTGACGCATTTTTCAGTTTTCAACGACCAACTATTACCGTACCGGCCGTCATCCCGGAGTAGTTTAATTCAGTGATGTAATGTAATAAACAGGTCATTCAATCCAGCGCGAATGTCCGAAAAGAATTAACCTAACAAAAAGCGAAAGGAATTCGCTGAACCTTAATTAGTTTAGGCTGTAACAGAGGATGATCGCGGAAAGCAGTTTCATGCCTCTATTAATGTTTTTAATGTTGAACAACAAAAACGCCGCACAGCCACGTAGATCTAAGTGAGGCTAATAAGATACTGCCATAAATTAATGCAGCGGAGAGCGTTTGCATGTTTGAATCTACCTGGGGGCCTACTGGATGCCGCCTGATATGCGCAAACTACAGCTAAAGAACTGATACACATTTTTCATGAGCCAACACTAATAGCAGTTAGCTAAGGCATAACTTTCAGAATCATAAAGTTTCTTTTGATTAACGTAAGAAGCATTATACTTTTATTTATACCAAAACGTAAGTTATGAGAATGCAAGATATATAAGATCATACAATTAAATCTTTTCCTAAAGCATACAGCAGTAATAAACAGTTGCTTCCTTCTAAGATTGAATGGTTTCGAAGGTGAAACAATCTGAATTAATTGGAAACAAGCTAATTGTTTGAATGTGCTTTGTTTCACTAATTTATCAGGTCATGTATGACGATTTCCGTTATAACGGCCATTTTCATAGAGCATCAAAGCTATACTGGGCTCAGATGTTCAAAACTTTCTCAACGTTTCTTTATCTTTTCAGGGCTAGATTTCAAGGTCGACTTGCTTATTTCGGTAATATCAAAGCCGTATCGCATATTTTTAAAGCAAAAAAACAGGTGTATTGAGGGGGAGTGGCGCTTCTCGTTAACAAGCCTAAAACACAAAGCGCTATTTACCAACTAAAAGGTAAGTAGGGTGATTTTATATACAAGGGACAATCAGGTAGAGTCAAAAATAGGATTATAGAATAGGTTGCAACTATAAACTTAAATAAAGTCAGGTTTTGCTAGCCAAAAATAATCATTGCTTAGATAAAAAAATCACATCAGAAAGAAACGAAAAATAACAGCTGTAAGAATAGGAAATGAGGACAAAATTCTGAATATCCTGAGCTCAGTATAGTTTTAACGATTTTCGAAAATTGATAGTCAAAGCTACCTAATGAAACTCATGAAACAAAGCGCATTCAATCAGCTTGTTTACAAGCTGCTACTTATTTTGAACTACTGCAAAATTATAGATTGTCGAACCGCGCGTTGGCAAGTATTTGATCTGCTGCAGAGGAAGCAGGGTTTAATTTTATTTCCACATCCAACGGATGGGAAGTATTGTATCCCAAAAAAAAATTTCCGAAATTTTTATTTTCTCATTCGCTTTTAAATGGCCGAAAACGCAAGAAAAACAAAATGTGAGCAAAAACAAATTTCTTGTCTGCGTGTCTGTAGTTTTGTTTGTGGACACGATAACTTTCGAAAGACTTAATATATGAACTTGAAATTTTGCAAACGTATAAATCTCAACTACCCAAAGCGACCTATTGTTTGTGGGTTAAGTAGGGTATCGGGAACAGGGCAAAACTACCATTTTTTATTTTTTTTTTCGTTTTAGTGTGCGATTAGTAGTACAACTGTGAATATTATTCGTTCTTATAAATTTTCGGTGCATTAGCTACTTAGAAGATATTAGCAAAGAAACGTCACTTAAAAAAAACGGTTTTTCCTAAATATCTCCGAATATATTTAATATATTCAAAAAATGAAAATACCATCAGATAGGAAATAAAATTTCTCACAAAAAGTGTTGAAAATTTATTTATTCGAAATATTTAAAAAGAAAACTATTTTGGTACCTGCTCGTACGATTTTTTTAAATGTTAGTATTATATAGAAAATCAAATTTCTGATGAGAAAGCACTCTTGCAATTTTTTGTTAAGTTAATAATTTTCGAATTATTTAGAAATAACCGATTTTAAAAGACTGTTTGTCTTAGAAAAAAAGGTCAAAACCTGATTACCAATCGTATAGTATAAGAAATAAAAACGTAAATGTCATTTGACAATTGGATGTGGAAGTATTGATTCAATTTGCAGCGGTTTTTTGTATTCACATATCACCCGGTCCAAGTGAAGCATACTATGATTTTAGAGCAGTCTTTTTATAATGATATGTACCTAACTTTACGTTCTGTAGTAATTGATACAACAGGGCATTAAAGAAAACTTGCAAATACCAGCAACACAATGAAAGTTTTAAATGACACTGCTAAAAACTTTGGGCTTTGAAGTATATTGTAGTTACTCTCACAACAAATGCATTGCATTAAAATTTAAAGTGGCAGGGGTTTATATATTTCGGATTTGCTTTTTTGGTTTTAATGAAATATTATTGATTTAATGACTAACAGGTTATATTAAACAGTTACGAATGTTGTGTGAGGTAGGTGCATTAAAGAATTTACTGGATCCGCCAAATTCCTTTTTATTGTTAAGATTTTTTGTTATAAATAATGGAGCCTATAACATCCCAACGATAAATGGATAAATTTAAGTCCTAAGTGAAACGGTCATATTCTCGTTTTCAATAGGTACCTTTAATACTCTTTTGTCCAATAAGGTTGTCGTTTTGAATTGCAGTAATGCGAAACAGCTTGAATATGAGCGTGCACAATGGGTCTTTATTTTCAAATTAGTTTTAAAAAAATTGAAAAAAAAATCACATAACCTTTTCCACTGGAAAGCTTTGGAATTTTACAAACATACCTTTAGAGAACGTTCATGGAAAGGGTGATTAGTATACAAATAATGGAAGGATTCTGTTATCCAGCATCATTGGAGTCAATGGAAAGCAAATAACCTAGAAATAAATTTATTTTATTGTATTTCTTTACTATTCAATAGTTTTCTATTAAACATCGTATTAATACCTAAAATGTGGTTAAAAGCTTTTTTTGTCACACCGACCATAATGGCTTGGAGTTTAGATGTGAGGAAGCTGCACTTTAAGAGATATAGAATACAGATGTCAGATATGTTAAGGTGAAAGATGCTGTTCAATAGATATCTAGAGTTCTTTTCCAAATATTTAGTTCTCGTCGAGACGAGAAAAATTGAGAACGAGAAATGAAAAATTTATCTTCTCGGCAATAAGATTAAGTCGAGAAACATTATTTTTAAATCTCGTCGAGACGAGAAATCATTTCGAGAATTATTGAGTTCTCAACATTTGCTGTCAGTGAAAACATAAGGAACATGAAACGACTACAACATTTTTATGAGTCTATGTAGCTAATATATTGCACATGCAGTAGCTGAAATTCCTCAATCACTTCTTTCTTCATCTTCATCTGAACTAATGGCAGCGTCTCTTGTCTCTTTAATGCGCAAGTCTAAATATCTCTCGGCGATTTTCGACCCTTCGTGTAGGTTCAATTTGTCGCAAATTCTTCGCGCCTCCCGAATACTTTGCTCATCTATTTAGAAAGAGTAAGATATTGGCCTGCAATGCAGCCAACGAAAACACGTTTTATGTATTTTTACAAGAATGAAAGATTTGAGTGTTTTAACGATTCAAAAACAATTGCAACCATTTTCGGTAGCGGAACGTAGGGGAAGTTGGGAAAGTACGTCCGTGGCGAGCGTAGCGGAGTTTCAAATCTATCGTGGCGACTTCTACTATTTTCGGGTTAGCAACGCTGCTGCTATCGGAACTGATTCCTTGTTGTGCGAAGTTGTGATATGACGATGGCGTCTTTCTGAATCGAACCTTGGTCACTGTAATACGTACCTATACTTTTAATTTTGCTTTTATTTTGATAAACTCTGTTTTACTTAAAACTATAGGTATAAGTACCTACATGTTTAGAATCATTTTTTTATGAAATCATTGTTTCGAGAAATCTCACCCCGACACGAGAAATGGCGCTTCGATAAATGTTCGAGACCAGAAAACAAAAATTTCTAGTTTCAAAATTCTAGGCGAGAACTAGAAGATGAGACGGCATCACTAGTCCTTTCTTTCGAATCGGGCGACATCCAAATAATGAATGTTGTTTTTTATGTTCTTTTATGCATAGTTGCATCTCACATGTTCACATACTTAGTAAGAAAATACATGAATGGATTACGTTCCTTTACAGCATTTGAACTTTATCACTTATAAACGATGAATTATTGGTTAATTATTTAGTTAAACACCATGTGTTAACTATGACATGTTCGTTTATAATGCATGATAGTTTGTTGTAAACTGCGAGTGTTTAGTATTGTTTCCAGCAAACTAGGAGATTGTATAACGCTCAAAATTTACTTAAAAAAAAATATAAGCTAATATTACCCTGAAGCAAAGAGGTACCCGTTAGCTAATCGTCGGAGAGGGCGTCTGGTAATAAAACGCGTTACAAAACGAATATATGACAAAATATGGCTAACTACCGACTTATTAATATTAATAAAATATTTGGGCGCTGGTAGATGAACTAAATAGCACAGGTAGATAGAATATTGGTCAACAAAGCGCAAAAAAGGTAAGTATAGCAAATAAATAAACTAGCCATATGTAGAAATACTACAATATCTATTTAAATTTAAATCATACATGAATTTATGTAACGTAAAATAAACTCGATTTAAATTCTGCAAGTTGCAAACTAATGTTCATTAAACGTAAGTATTTTCGTGTACCTAAAACAATGACTGAGATTTTATTATTTAATTTATAGTACCAATAAGGAAGATTGACACAATTGAAACTAATTTTTAATTATTAAAGAGAGCACTCGTAAATTATTTAACGACGCGAACAACAAAAATAGTCTTACAAACCCAAAAAAAAATTACAAAACGGGCATGCAAAATCACGCGACGTCACGAGCGAATAGCCATGCGCAAGCGGAAATTCTTTGCGATAAAACAAACTGGCGTATCAAATAACAACCCGAACTGCGAATTGTCTTTACAAAAGAAAATGACAGCAAAAAGTCTATATAAAATGTAAATATGTACCAATATACAACAATTAAACGAATAATTATGATTAATCTTATAATTTTCTTAATTAAGAACGCCAACGGTTTCTTTTTCCAACATCCAAAACAAAGCAATAGATAATTAAATGTTCTAATAATTTAAGACGATCCGATATTCACTTGTGTCTTTTTGAAGAGAGAATGACGTCCCACCTTTAACTGCCGAATTAAATAATGGTAAGATCTGACCTGCAGAATGAACCTTCCTGATTTTGAGCACCGTCACAAGAATGAGCTGTCCKGGAGACAAGGGGATGATATTAAGACCCTGGGTGGTGTTTCTAACTGCAATCGCAACCCCAAATCGATGAATACATACAAGAAATCCAGGCAAAAACTCGCACGGGAATTCAGGCAGAAATCCCGACAAGCGATACTCAGCGGACCCTGGTAGAAACCCTTAAAATGCAGAACTGATTTAAATATGTGAAACTAGCAAAAGTATTATATGCTCACCTCCCCGAGGGCTTCGCTTATACCTAGAATAATTAAGCAAAGCACGTTAGCACGTGCGGAACTGGCTCTCCCTCGAAATCCCAAAAGAGGGTGGTGAATTTCCAAAATCCAAAATGCAATCGTGCCCAAATTCACGATAAACCAACAACCAAATCAAGTCACCACAGTTGTGTGAATTGTTGTGAATAGTATATCCCTTAACGGATGACACTTAAATATAACATTCAACTTTCCACGACATTCGAGAACGAAGATGCCAGTTAATGAACTACTTTTTGCCAAGTCCACTTGAAAAACGCGCAAAGATACCGCTAGCCCAAACAGTTTTCTTCATGCAGAATATATTAATTCGATTTACCTACAGGTGACCCACGCTGTCCAGACCATCAAAATAATTAAATAAGGATTGAAACCCCGAAAATTTCTTTGCAATTGGGTTGGTAGTCAATATAAGTATCTAAAGTATGAGCTAACTCTTCCAGTGGATGACTAGCGGGAGCGCTTCAGAAACAATGAGCAGTGCCGAAATACTAAGGTTTCTCAGGGGTAACCGTTATATTCTTATGAATGTCTTATTACTCCGCATGAATAGCGTGCCTCGGCTATATGTCTTGTGACTTTTATAATTCCGCTTGATATGTGCGCTCTCAAGGCGGCACCACATAAACAGGAACACATCAAAAAACTCCGTACGCAGAACAATCGACTCCTATGTGTGTCCCGTGCACGAGAAGAATCTCGTGGAATGTAGAATCGAGCTAACTCCAGGTGGTCCCCGACAGCCGTACGAGTCTCGTACAGTCCAGTGATTGTCATGAACGTTTCGTTGTTTTTGCTCTTATTGCTAATCAATATTTACATGGAAGACTAATACGTCCTGTCAACGGATGGATCGGAAAAGGGCTGCGCAATAGATGTTTGTTGACAGTGCCTGTAACCCCGTGTACGACGCGAACTTCACGTCAAATTGATTGTGGCATTCATACAACGAAGTAGGAAGTATCTGCCATTACTAGCAATTTGTTTTCCTTTAAAAATTGTCCATTGCGGCTCTAAGATGGCACAGGAACGTACCTGGTGCTATTAACTTGTCCAGTGCTTCAATACAGGACAAGAATCTAGATTATATGCCCATAAAAGAAAACACTTTTTGCTAAGATGCGTAAATATAGCAGGTGTAGTAGAAATATTGCATCGTATGGTGTTGTAATCCGCACTAGAGGCGTGAAAACAACAAACAATGTACTAATCGAAGCATTTGTAAAGCAGGCATCTTCTATTTTTTTTTGTCTGTACTTATAGCTATTACTCGTAGATATATCAATAAAGTTCCCTAGATAGAGATAACCCATCAGGGCATGGGTATTGTGTATGTCTGTATATATAATGTACTACATGTAATTTTCTAATAATGAAGTAGATAAACTAATGAGCCAGCTAATTGTCATGAATTGACACCAATAAAAATCACGATGACTTGAAAACCTCTGCCCTAGCAGAAGGTTATGTTTAAAAGTTCTGGAAGAAAAAACGGAAATATTTTACACGCTTACCTCTGGGACTTATAGTTCTGGCTCACATAACAGAAGGCAATAATAATTGAAGTTCCAAATTAAAAAAAATATTCTAGAAATTCGAGAATTTGCAATTAGCTCTCCTGAAAATTGTAGCCCCGATATTAATATATAAAATAGTTGTTCGATCCGAAATAATAAACAATTAATAAAGTCCAATTCCACCATTATTATCGTTGCCCTCCGGGTATAATGGCTGTGATCCAAGAGAAGATAAACTTCTTGACGTTTCACCCAAAACTGTGCTGGGCATCTTCAGAAGGAGGAAAGCTAGGCGCTCGTCCGCAGCTAGCCGATAGACAACTACAACTGGCTCTGCTACCTGATAGGATGACAGGAACGAATATGTACCGGTGAGATCGCTCGACCGGGTTGCTGCGCGGCTTGATTTTGGCGTCTTTAAGGACAGTCAGCCACGTTCTATTTCATCGGACGGACTCTTCTTTCCTATTGAAATTGCTAGGGTGCCGTGCTACTTCAATAGCTTCCCAGTATAATCTGGGATAATAAACCGCAGTTCTAGATAGAATATCCGTGTCGTCGAAAAGTATTTCGCAGTTCAGATTAGCCATAACATGTTCTGTAAAGCCAGGCTTGTCAGAGTGACCCAGTCGGCAATGGCTTTTATGTTCTTTGATATGACTATTTATTGATCTTTTTGTAGCATCTATATAGTATTTTCCATATGTGCATGATACCCTATATATCCCTGCCGATGTTATGGAGACACGTTTGTCCTTCCGATTAAATAAAACGTGGCTGGCTATCCTTAAAGTCGCCAAAAACCAGCCGCGCAGGAACCTTGCGCACCAACCCGCCAATCAGAGAGTAGCAACCCGGTAGAGCGATCTCACCGGTACATATTACGTTCATGTCATCCTATCAGATAGCGGAGACAGTTCCAGATATCCATCTGCGGACGAGCGCCTAGCTTTTCTCCTTCTGAAGATGCCCAGCACAGTTTTGGGTAAAAAGTCAAAAAGTTTATCTTCTATTGGACCACGTCCATTATGCCTGGAAAGCAACAATAATAACGGAAATATTGCCGGCAGTCCAACTTTGTTTTAAAATGCAGGTTTAAATTCATTTTGACATCTTATTGCCTTTTCTTGTCGCCCGACAGTCTTATCAACTTCATTTCATAAAAATTTTGCAGAATCCTCGCTTTAGGTTTTTAAAACAGATTTTAATTAAAAAAACATGTGATAGATGCCTTAAAACACTGAAATAAAAGCAATAACCTGTCTACAATTCAAATTATTTTTGTGAATAAAGGATGGAATTGGAAGCCATCTAATTTAATGAAACTAAAACTACAGTAAACTATACCAGTGAATAAAAATTAGATATATGATGTAACAATTCTGGCATGTGTCAGCGTTTCGAGAGCTTAAGTTGTTACAACAGTACGTGTATACCTCCTGATTTCCTGCTGAATCTTAGATTTTTTACAACAAAGCAATAAAAATCAGTATGTTCTTGTAGAATACCAAATTTAGATGGTAATATTAAATGTGAGAAAAAATATGTTTTTACCGAATATGAAAATATAAACGAGAAGTTTTTATTCCAAGTTCAAATCGAATCAACTCACAGCAACATGGTCACTATTAGTGATGCCGCCATGAAGAGAGAGAGAGAGAGAGATCTTAAATGGGTTACTTGTAATACAGTTTTTTAATCAAACAAGCCATTGTATGTAGTCTAAATTTAATTAGTTAAGGCGGCTCTTAAAATATTTTTATAACGAGTGGTAAATTGCTCTTGCCAAAAATAAATATGCCGCACAGTTGATAACAAAAAGATTCATAAGTAATGCTTTTTGCATTGTTATCACGAGAGACAATATCGACCTCCAAGCCGTCCTCCTTAGAAGAAAGAGCAAAATTGTTATACACATTTACGTAGAAATTAGAATAAAAGCAAATGTATGCTAAAAGCGACTTATTTAAGCATCAAGTTCCGTGTCCATCCTGTTTCTGTCCATGCGGTAAAATCTTTTGTGAGTTAAAAAATATATGTATTCGGATCAAGCAGGTTTTACAATACTCAGCAATACCTACTTCCACAGCACACCACACAATTGCATGTGGTAAGACTGCTCCACGCAACAGTAAAACGAAAATTATAACACACTTCTACTCGTTTGCATATCGGAATGTTAACATCCTAATACCAGTTCAGGAGAGAGTGAACATAAATATTTTTCTTGTGCTTTCATTTTCGATTGCGCACATGCTCCCTACGTTTACGCCCTCTCATTTGCATATCTCACTTGAAGAATGCTGTCTTCACGAGAGTGAGACGTAGCATTGATGTAATAGTGCACATATAAACAGTTGAAATACAAAACAACATTTAGCGGATATTTTGAGCTTCTTTGGGTAATACTATTTTTTACGGACGTGTTTGAACTATGTCAACATTTATGTATAATACAGTTTAACCTTATAGTTCTTAACATGGTGTTATGGTGTAAGCATATGTACTCGTTCTCGTCAACATATTTATCATAAATAACTTATAAGATAGGACTGCTGCGATGAACTAATTAGGTACCTTGCAGAGCATACAAAAATAAAAACGAGTAAAATGCATGAGAGCAAAGGTTTCCTTTTGATAATTGTTATTGATAGTCTTGAAGATGCTTTAATATCGAATCGCACTTACTTATTATTACAGGTACAACAGCCCTCAACCAAAAGGCTTGCCCAGAGAACTTTGTCTTGCCTTGTCAAGCAAAAGTTAGCTTTATTCTATAAAGAAGGATCTGACTTTACTAATTTCTTTATGATAGTAATTGAATTACTAAGTTTGAAGCCCAGGTAATGATTCGCCAAGACTTGAGGCACATTAAAAAAAAGGACCTCAAGTATTTTAAAGGGCAATACAGGACATACAGGAAAGTAAGCGGCTGTAGCTTTGGTCTGGTAAGACTTTTTGTAATGTGGTGATTCGTAGAGTGGCGGAACAGGCCTTCGGATCGGAGTGTGGACGGCAGCCGTTGTACAATGCACTATAGGGAGGTAACGTAAGCGCTTACCTCGACGTCAAACAGTTTTCTCGGGCGTCAGTTTTTATATTACACTGAGGTATGCTCGTCAGTGTACTGTGCACTATCATCCTTAGTACACAGACCAGGGTAGCTACAGTGAAGAACGGCACTCCAGGGAAGAAAACCAGAGGGTGGATGCCATGTGCTTAAAAAGTTGTTAGCGGGATGTGGGCGGTGCAAGCAGTAAAACGAGTAAGAACCTAGGAACACAGTTTATTATTTTTATGTCGCAATACAAGTCAAGATTAAATAGCGATGTAAAAAACGCCCCTTATGCAATGCCTAAGCCAAGCCAAGCTACGGTTATGTAAGTAACGGTGCCGTGATGAAAGTGATCTACTATTATAACGGCTTAGTGGTTAGTTAGTTAGTTAGTGGTCGATAGTGTAGATGCGGATAGAAGAAATAGTCAGCAAAAGAATCAAGAACGGTGTAGAAGAAGAAGAAACCTGGACGGTTATGCAAGAGGCGGTTAGGGAAAAAATGGCGGATGAAAGCAACAATCAGTGTCGCTTACGGAGTATATTCTGCACGTAAAACAACCTGTACAGTAAACACTCCGCACTGGACCTCTCGATTATGTAAATGAATTAGAGGTAATACACAGAAAAATAGTACGGCGAGAGGCTGTTCGTCGGGTATATCCTGCACGAAAATGACTTGTACAGTAAACACCCCGCACGCGACTTACTTGGTTAAACGGTTAAGAGAGAGAAAAAGAAAGAAAGGAAGTGAGACGGGAGATCGGGATGGGATATGGAGGGAGGCCACCAAACAATACTATTTAATACAATAGCTCAATCWCCTAGATATGGCTGCTGGCAGACTAGAACTGTCAACTGGTCGGTCACAACTGACTAGAGAGTGGAGACGCAGGCGCGGTTTTATTTTGTCAACTTGAAGCGGAAGTGGGAGAACTAAAAACACTGGAAGGGACGAGCTTGCGTAGTTCACCCAAATTCTGCGTATCGCAGGTGCTACAAATAAGGAAAATACTTTAAATTTTTTAACACCTACCTTTAGTCATTATAATAATAATAATAATAATAGTAATAAGAATAATAGTAATAATAATAATAATAATAATAATAATAATACAATCAGAGAGTATCATGAAAAAACTTTTTCCTTCAAAGGAATTTTGTTGGGTATTGTACAACATCAGTGTTACTCATTTCGCATCCCAAAATTTATGTAATTAACGACAACGGGCATTAGAATTTTTCTTTAATGTTTTTGGTCATGCTTATATAAAGTCATAAAAAACAATTTCACTTTGCATAATTTATTTACTAAACAATATGAGCAAGTATTCACTCTTATTGTCAACTATAATATATTGAACTATTATTTGATCGATTTCATATTTTTAAAACCTCACTCAGAAGGTAATAACTTTGCTGGGCGAAATAATGGATGCATCAATCACGAATCCATTTAACAAACTGCTAGGAAAAGCTATACTTCCCATACTTTACTTACAAAATTGCCAGTATAGCTCATTATTCAAACTGTCTAGACACAGAAAAGGCATACTCATTAAAATACAGATACAAGTATTTATTAGAAATATCCACAACTATTTTGAAGGTGTTTTGTGCTCTCCTTATATAAGATTTTGACGAAAACTAAACCGGAGCAGTACTTACCTAACATTTCCAAGTACTTTGGTTTTAATAAGAGGTAATCGTTTTATTATTATTATTATTACTACCCAGAAAATGAATAATTGAATTGTAAATAGGGTACGGATTCGATACAGTACCAATTCTTATAATCCTACTATACAATTTAGCGAGTAAATAAGTAGAACCTATAAGCACAATCAAATGCCACCAATTTTTTTATATTCTGTATAAACAAATCGCAAAATTAGCTCTAATGTCGATTTTTGTTTAGTCGTTTAGCCAGTCGTTAGGTAAACTACAGTCTAGTAGCTAGGGTAACAATATCATATTTGGAAATATTTTTGACTGCTGTGCGGTGGTTTTCATAACACGGATTATTTTAGAAAGCTTCGTATCAAAAAGAAGACATACCTTGCAGGAACCCTTACAACGAAGGTGCTTGTCAAAAAATTTATAGGTGATAAATTGGTAATAAATATACAATAACAAATGCTTATCTATAATCCTAATGAATACATGAAAAATTCTTACAATTTTTAAAGAAAACAATTCATTGTCATAAGGAGCGCAACTTAACCATAAGCGAGTATAAAACAAAAAATAACAAAGTTAGCTTTACTTTACTTACTTAAAAATAAAGCAGTAAGTCAGCTAAAAGCATAACACAAACAATGGAACTAAAATAAAGCAGGTCCCATAGTAAATAGATACCTAACGAGCATATACAAGAATACAATGCATGGACATGGAACCAAATACTTTCATAAACCTGAACATTATATTCATAATTTACTGAAGTTTCTTTGTAAGGATATACAGCTTTGAGAAAAACAAGCACTTGAAAAAGTATTAGTTAGCCGTCATTTTTCTTTGTTTCTATAAACGGCACTCACTTTAACGTGTAAACATTGTGCTGAAAATCGAACGTAATCATAGGTAACCGGTTCATCCTTCCGGATATCCTAGCGATGCTTGTAGCAAACGAAATTCTCCCGAGTTGACGAGTACATTGAACTTCGGTGTTTTTGACGATTCTTTGGACACGCTTTTTCAACTGGCCACTGCCCTGTCAGATGCACAGCAGGAACGGTTCGATTCGCAGAAAACTAGAGCGCTACCGCTAGGACATCTGGTCAAGGCGTGCTGCACTTGTAAATAGAAAAACATCGTATCACGACGGCCATTTCAAAGACGAACTATTTTAGGAACGTCATGATCTAATCGCGAATCTGACGTATCTACTTTCAGGATTGCTGTGTATGTGATTTGTTTGCAGAAGCATGGTATCAATAAGGGAGACTATTTTCTCTAACTCATTTTCGACATTTGCAGGAGGCAACATATTACACGTGATAACAAAATTAAGTCTGTGCTATATCGCCTGCATCAAAACAATCTGTAGACATCTGTTTCGGCTTATAAAGCCTCATCAGCACAGCTATAGTCCCAACGCAGACAACACGGCATAGATCAGTCTTCTCTTATATGCGACAAGGTTCTCTAGTTCCCCATAGAGACGAATGGATGATACCATTAAATTGCCACTAGAAGACATAAGTTGGTGTGTATCCCTGTACGAGTATGGCGTCCAGACGTCACTTGCACTCTGTCATATATGTTTGTACAATAGAATCAGTGTTACTCGTGCCCCTGCGTACTTATACGAGAAATTACCTTTCGTACGGATATTGATAACGTAAATATACGCAGAAAAGATTTACTGAAAATTCCCTCGCTTAGGTCTGCTGCATTCAGGAAATCATTTTCGTATAACATATAAAGAGTACCTAAATACAGTGCGTTACCCACTGAGTTCAAGCCGTAAGTATCCTGTATTCCGGGAACGTTTTCGAGCCCATCTCATATGTGCAGTAAGTTCAGTAATTCCATTCTGTACCTTTGTCTTTCGATGTCGCAAGGATGATATTTGATTGTTTTTTGTTTTTCCTTATATTGTTTCATGTAACATTGTTTCTATATACTTATCAATATAGCTTGATTAAGTAAAACAGCAGTTTCCCTATGAGAACAAAAAATAGACAAAAAGTTGTGATCTGCAGATTCCAGTGAAACTGACATAATTCAGAATCTACAGGTGCTGAAATCTACAGATGATAACTTTTTGGTCTATTAACACAAAACCGTGTTTTACTATTTGTTTAAAATTGCTGGTGGTCAACACATGCTTACAGAGTTTGTCTCAAAAGTACTGCGTCGCATTTTTTACTGACGCGACTGTACGTTGCAGAACGACCGGACTGGTTGGAGTAGGCGGTTTCCAAAAGCCTCAGCAAGCTTTCGGGGAGTTTCCCTGCCGATCCCGGTCGAACACATCGCTCAGGAAACAGAGATCCGAGTGGCACACGACAACATCATCGAGTCCCAAGATGGCTCGAATAAGCAAATCGAAGGTGAAGGTCATGCTCATTGTCTTTTATGACACCAAAGGATTTGTGCATCACGAGTACGGGTCTCCTGGAAAGACCATAAAAGCAAAGTTAGACAAATCAGTACTCATGAGTGGCTTACGTCCGACTAGAGATCACGAATTCGTGGAAGCTTTACCACTACAATGCGTCGGCGCACACCAGGTTCGTCGTGGCTCTTTATTGGCCCGTCGCGTCGGTGCACTGAAACTTGGCCGCAACCGCGGTACAGTCCGGACTTGTCACCGTCAGACTTCTTTTTGTTTCCTCGTTCAAAAGGAAGATGAAAAGTGTGCATTTCGACACAATCGACATCAATGATACCTTGAGGCGGACCCACACTACAGAGGTTCACAAAATCGCGCGTGTAAGCACTCACAGAGTTGGAAAGCTTAGACCCCCCACCACCTGTTCCAACTGGTCCGGTGGGTGTGCGACATACAGTGGTTCCAGTAAATCGACGCATTTCTATTTGTCTGGCCTACATACTGCATTTAGCAGCCTAAACATGGTATTTGAAAGACGCCTTTGTTTTCAAGTGCAATCTTGTCTTTTGGAATTTTCAAATGTGAGACAATCTTGTTTCCTGCCTTATATACTTTTCTAATGTTATCTCTCTTCAAAACGGTTTCTATTTTTGTTGCATCTTCCTTTTACATAAGGAAAAACAACCGCTTTTTGTCTGTTTATTCTTTCGTTTTTTTGTGTTCTTTAGGCTTGCTGTCTAAATGATTTTGTTTTATTTCAATAACAAATTCCTTGCTGCAGTAATTTTTTGTTTTTCTGTGTTAATATTTTTCTTTTCTGTCAGTCTTAGTGAACATGTCACCAAATTATAAACAACGGAGAAAGTATGCCGAGGATGGTGGTGAGAATCTGCATTTAAGTAACGTAACATCCAAAAAAATGTGTCGTCAACATATCTTAGCCACAAAGCTGTTTTTTTGGTGCTGTTCGTAGTGCTTTTGTCTCAAACTATTCCATATATAAGTTGGCGATCACAGGTGATAATGTTGAACCCATTGGAACGCCTTGTACAGGCCTTTCCCTTCCTTTTCAAGATCTTTCTGACCATCGTGTCCCACGTTTCTCTTGGCCTTCCTCTCTCTCTCCTTTGTAGAGCTCTGTTTTCCCATACCTGTTTGAATGGTCTCTAGTTGCCCATTCGTACCAAATATCCAAACCATCCTAATTATTGTTATTCTATCTTTGTAGTGATTGCCTGCATTTGCATCAACCTATCTCATTTCCGCTTCTTGTACCATAATCTTTGTCCTCTTGCTAGTACTCAACTTTCGGATCAAAAAAAGACATTTGGCGTATATATTACTTTGTATATTATCATTTTAGTGTTTCTTGAAACCTCTCTTCCTATAGGAAATTACTGTTGAGGGCGTAAAACAACTTTACCGTTTTGTCGATCCTACTTCCTATTTCTGTCTTGTCACTTCCTGCTGTCGCGATGAATTCTCCAAGATATTTAAACATATCTGCTCTCTCAATTTCTATGCCATTTGTTGTTGCTTTGTACTCTCCTTTGTATCCTAGAGCCATGTTTTTTGTCTTCTTTATGTTAATTTTCTTGTTTCTGGTCCTAAGAGCTTTGTACCATATATTTAAAGTGTGCTGGCTTCTTTTTGCGAATTGCCGCATATTACGAAATCGTCGGCTAAAGTGCACACCAATATCGTTATTGGTTGTAGTTTTTTATATCCGACAGTTGGTTTTACTTGGGATTTTGTCCCATTTATAATATCATCCATCACAATAATAATTAGAGTAGTGCTCCTCCATGTCATATGCTTTTCTTCACTGTAAATTCTTCTGTGCGTGTGTGGCTCTGTCTCACATAATTTCTTGTGTTGCGATGAATGCTGGCTATTGATAATCACAGTCTAACGTTGACCCCTTGCTTTTTTAGGCTCTTCCATACAACGTCTCTCTGCATTCGGTCAAATGCTTTCTCTAGATCTATGTATACCAGATGGGTCTCTGTACTTTATTTTTTTTAATGATAAATATATGGTCTTGAATGCTGTACCTCTTTCTGAAACCGCTCTGGGATTTTTCAAGTTGCGGTTCTAAAAATCCCTTAATTTATTTTAATTTATTCAACCAAAAAGATCAAGATGAACTGAAAATCCAAAAATAAATCATGAAACCCATCCACAAATCAGATTTTCACTGAATACTTGTTGCGGAACATTGTATAGATAACCGAATTTTCGAAGAAAACCTAACGGGAAACGAATATCTATATTTTTTTAAACAGAACTTAAAATTATATTGATGAAATTACACTGAAGATTTTACGAAATGTCTGGTTCAACAAGAGGTTTAGGTCGTCGTGCAGTGAACGGTTCGACTTATTTAAATAAAAAGAACTCTGAGTAAGTCTAAAGTTAGTTGTCAGCACGCATATGGACTAAATTTCTGCATTTCTTTTGGTGATAAGGCATTATTGTCAAAATTTTCTCACATTTTTTTCTTCACACTTATGCCTTAATTAAGGATCCAATAAAGATCTTACAGATCAGTTTGCAATATTCTAATTTAGAATTTGCCACCATTTTATGCATACTTATATGCACACATTTCTTTGACTAAAGTAAATTATTGATGCTCAAACTACATATTCAATCGGGTGGCATCATTAATAACTAAATATAGGTTCCCACGTTTGTAAAACCAACGTTTTAATTTATTTAAACAAAGTGAAATTCGTACCAGATTACTAGAGTTAGGAATACTTTTTTTTAAATTAAATGCCGTGTGGTAATTTCTTTGTTTGTTATATTTAATGCCTTTAGGCGTCTTCTTCACCACATATCTTTGCTCTAATACCATAGAAGGCGCTGACCGGTGCGTCATACAAGAGATTCATTCAGTGTGTTAGCACTGCCACCCATCATACCTCGGAATCCTTTTTTAGTTTAGTCACCGTGCCTACGTCGTGCTGTTTTACGGCTATAATTTCATAACAAAATTGGCGTTTGCAAAAAGTGTGTTCACGGCGTTATACCGTTAGCAATTAACCCGAAAATGTTTTCTGCACATCATTCTTCAGTAGTAAGGCTTTATTGACCTACCTCAGCACATTTCGTGTTACTTGTCAGGTCTAAATTGTAGTGAACGTCAATTTGTAGCCACAAATTGTTAAATGTGTTCTTTCACTAATTACATTTTAAAGAACATCTGCGTGATGATGGAACCTTGAAGTGCCAAAACTAGAGCATGCTCTTCAGGATAACGTTCTAGTTATAATTAGAGCTGTAACTAAAATAATGCTGCTACTATTCCTATCAGACGCCATATTGATGTACCGTAATTGAAATGTCACGTTTATGTGAAGACCAAGATTACTGACATAATTATACTACTACTAGCACTAAAAACGTAGTACCTATTGAATTCCCTATACACTGATTAGTCCATTAAGTTTGTCGAAGGCCACTCTTATTACAATTAGAATCTTTGTAAGTATTGTTGTTGACCTTCTGGATGATAACCCTTCATATCCCACAAAAAAAAATTGGAGAAGAATTTTGCATAACAAATAATAACTGGAAAAATTACCAGCCAAGCCTAATTTATAAGCATGAAAACTGAAACCACCCTGTTTCCGCCCTCTACCCTGCATTAAATGTATTATACACTCATTAATTTCTAGAACTTATAAAATATAGTTTGTCCAAAGAAAAGTAGTCAATCACATTCACACACAACGAATTGTACCTATTAATTATATAATGTTATTTTATGTTCCAGCGTTTTGAAGAAATTTTGATGGTAATATACGGGGGGGGGGGGGGGTGTTTCAATGAAAACGAGTCACCCGAATAATTACTATGGAAGACCAATTCGGGTAAAATTCTGAAAGAGGTGGGGGGAAACTTGTGTCCGAAGTTATCAGAACAATTCTCTACCCCAGGCAGGCCTTACTCTTAAATTTTGAAAAGGAAAGAGAATCAAGTAATCCTAACATTATTGAGGATCTCCAGATTCAACTGCTGGCACTGATGAACAATTATTCTCTGAAGTAATTTTTCCAGGAAATATGGTTATGTCTTAAAAACTTCGTCTTCAAGTGTCTCTAAAAGAACACAAATCTGGGGAGACCTTGGTTTGTCATTTAATACGCCCTTTCCGTCCAGTTTAATCCGGCTGGAAATTATCGTCAAAGAATTGCCTGACAAGAGCAGAATAATGGAAGGTACCCCTTCAGCAGAAAAATTCTTCATTCAACCCATCATCTTGATGTCAGTGATATGGGAATATAATAGTGTACCTAATATATCGACGGCAAAAGCGATAGCAGCAATTCGTCTCTGAAACTGTCCTGCCTCCCTAAATTTTCCCATTAGTTCCAAAACGATGATGGACAGTTAAATGAAACTACAAGCAGCAGCTCTAGCACAGTCGTTAAATTCGTATAATAAGAACACAATCACTACACGTTCTTGGATAGCAAACGTAATTTTGGATGGGCAACTTTCAACGAATGTAGAGAAAGTCAAAATGATGGAATTGACACCAAACAACTTCGAGAGGCTGCAAGGAGAATGAAGACTGGCAGAGCACCAGCATATGATCGCATAACAGCAGAAATGGTGAAAAATATGGGACCTGAAAGCATGAGGATACTATTGGGTTTTTTTTAATGAAATATGGAATCAGACAGTGGCGGCTCGTCAGGGTCGGCAGAGTTTTTTTACGCTACTCGGCAACCGTTGCTGGGCCGTGTATGTGTTTGTCATCCAAGCCCGTGATCCAAGCGCTGGGTCGGCAGACCGCATCCTATAAGTAAGCAATAGCATCGTTTTTCTATGAGCTGAACAAAGACCCAACCCTGCGCGCATATTGAATCCTGAGACGAAAATCGAGACTCAGCAATGCTTGGGTCCGGCAGACAGCATAAAACGTTAAAACGGACTTCATCATTTATTTCAATTATTTCAAATTTTTTTTTAATCAACCAATTATAGTTGTGTTTTCTACTAAGTATTACAAATTATCTGATTGACACCCTTTACATGCTTACAGTTTTTTTATAATCATAATTTAATTTTATGTATATATGTTTTTATTGAAGTTAATAAAGGAGGCCCGGCATTCATAATCGTCGGATTCCGAAAATTAATTTTGACATGTACATTGAGCAACAATTATATATATATAGTTCAATACTGAAATCACCAAAAACTACCCGAATGTTTTACGAAATCTTTCATTTTCCCAAGATTACTGTAAGAGCTATCCTTTTTAGTAAACAATTTTAAGCAGATACCTTCAAATATTTAACAGAATTAATTAAATACATGTTATAAATTTAGTCAATTTGAAATCAATGAAGAATTTCAAAYAAAAAGAAAATAACAAAATAAGTAAGCGCCAATACCCATATAATCGCTTAATGCTGTCTGTCGGACTTCCGAATATATCTTCGGATTGGGCTCGACATATATCGGCTTCTCCTTTCCGGTGCAGTACAGGTGCACGTTTAACGTTGAAATTATGAAGCTAGTTGCTAGATTAGGTTATTTGTTACCAAATGAACTGTTTTTAACTTGCGGCGATATGAAAATTTACAGAAGTAGCAAGTAATAAACAACAACAAATACGAGTATATACAAAATTATTTACTAATTTGTAAATAAATAATATTGACCAACTAGAGTGGACCAAAGTTTTTACCAACGAATTGTGTAAACTACAGAGGAATTACGCTGTTGAGCACTATTGCAAAAATATACAAAAGGATTCTGGAGAAGAGACTTAGCGAAAAAATTCAAGACAATCTTATCTTATTTAGAAAGGGACACTGTACAAAATCATATTTTCACACTAAAGCAAATAATAGAAAAACTAATAATACAGAATTTGGACGCTTTTTTCTGATTCATTGATTTGGAAAAGACATTTGACCATGTAAATAAATTGGGGAATGTCTGCAAAAGAAAAGGGTTGATGTAAAATTAATAAAGACCATAAAATGCATGTATGTAAGCGCTGAAAATTATGTAAGAACTAGAAATAAACAGTCAGAGAAATCCGTCACACAAGACGGGTTAAAACAAAGAGGTGTTTTAGGCACAACACTTTTTAGTCTTATAATGGACAGAATACAGATATTGAACACTTCGTATTTAGGGGAAATTCGACTTATCTTAAAATTGTGTAGACTCTTTTTTCTTTGCCGAGCTATCGATTTAATTTTAAATCTTCATCGGGGCTTCTATAAACATTTATAACATATAAACTTATAACAATGTATGACTCGTAACCTTACTGAAATTGATGTTTATGAAAGAGGGCCAATTCTATTTACCAAATCATGCATAATATGTAAAATTTGATTTAAATTTTTGAAGTTTCATTACAGATTTGATCGATGACAAAATCTGAAAGTTGCAACATAGCTACTACATTTTTCATGAATTTATACCTGCCGTTTTACTACACATTTTTATTTTATTAACTATGATTTCAATATTTCATCTGATAACAAATGTGTAAATAATACTTAAATTTTGTGTGTCCGATTTTTTATTTATTGTGTTAATATTTTTATTCATTTGGTACATTTCTAAAATTAAAGGTTTGTTTGTGATATTCTCTTATTCTAAAATTTTGATTTCATCCCAGTTTATTTAGTCATGATTTCTTATTGCATGTTCTGCTAACGAGCATCAATCTCTATCCTTTCTTATATCGCCTTTATGAAGTGCTAGTCTGCTAGATAGCCACTGCGATGTCTGTCCCACATAAATTTTGTCACAAATATCACATTTTAAAGAATAAACAACATTGGATTGATATTGTAATGGAATTTTTGATTTTAATTTGCTGAATAAATTTGAACCTTTTTTTAAATCCTTTAATGCTATTTTAATACCCTCATTTTGAAAACTTCTAATTAATTTTGTTGTCAAATCTGTAATATTTGGAAGAGATCCAAAACCAGATACTTCTGATTGATTATTACTTTGAGAATCATGATTTTCTTGGTGCTCCACTGTATCGAAAACATTCAATGTGCTTTAATTTTGTTGATTAATCGCAAAAACGTTTTGTACATGATCAGTTGTAGAAAATAGAATTTTGTTTATCAAAGTTTGTGGGTAAGGATTTTGAAGTAACATAATTTATTTTTTTTAAATTCTTATTAATGAAATTTGGGTGTGAATTTTTTTAAATTCTATATTTCATTTGTTTAATAAAGTTATTTTTTTAACTGAGAGATTGGATAAATAAATTATATATCTGCTGATGAAGTAGGTTTCTGATACCAACCTAAAATAATCTTTTTATTTTAGCGTATTACTTTTGTATCAAGAATGGTACACCACATCCACTTCCCTTTCAACTGTAAATTTTATATGTTGGTCAAATGAATTAAAAACCGTTATAATTTCTTCTATGCCATTACTAAAATTAAATCATCCACAAATYTTTCGATAAATATTATGTTACAAGTTAACTTTGGTATACATGAATTTAGAATGGTGCAACCAAAAATTTGCTTGTAATATTTGTTCTAATAATTAAAATAATAATAATAATAATTTATTGAGTAACAAAACAAGTTACACAATAGGAAGGAGTTAGCACAATGCTATCTACAACTCCTCCCCAAATCAAAATGCATATGTAAGCACCAGAGTAAAGAAAACAATATAGCTACTGCGAAACATATAACAGCAGTTAATACGTAATTAAAATTAATTCCATATCAAAGAAAACCAACAACTGTTCATTAATAATCTACAAGTAGAAGAGATCTGACTGCCGACTTAAATTGAGATAAACTTAAATTTAAATATTCTAAAAATTTGTTAAGTAATACAGGTGCACAGTAACAAAAGCAACCTCTGAACCTGTTGGTATGGTGTGGTGGTACTGTAAAGCTGTCCGTTCTGATATTCACCGAATGAACATCAGATCTCCTCCTCAATAAAACAAACAGATAAACAGGGACACCGGTATGCAGAAGTTTGTACAAAAGTACAGCATACAAATAATACATTCGGTTATGCACCTTCATTTCACAAATATTTTTGATGTAAGGAGTGACATGATTTCGGTATGGTATATTGCAAACAAAACGTATGCAAGCGTTTTGTATGCGTTGCAATCTTAATTTATTGTATTGATGCAAAAAATCATAGTAAATAAAACCACAGTAAAAAATATGAGGGTATATAAGGGATTGGAGTAACTTTAATTTTACATCTGAAGAGAGAAATTTCTTAAAACTATACAGTGACTTTAACTCGGCAAACGTGCTGGATTTGGTCATCAAATGGCAACTTATTATCAATGACAATACCAAGATTCTTTACGGATGTAACTTACTCAATACTCTCAGTTTTTATGCATAAAGAAAGATTTAGTTGATTAGGTTGATTACTGTGTCTTCTGGAAGGGCCAATACACAATGCTTTAGTTTTGCCATGATTAAGTCTTAAGCCATGTTTCTCACAAAAATTTGAAATACTATAAAGTTCAATATTCATCAGATCTATAGACTGTTTAAAATCCTTTAACTGAAACGAATAATACACCTGGATGTCATCTGCATATAAGTGAACATCAGCACAATGCAGCATTTTATGAATATCAAATATGTAAACAGAGAAAAACAGAGAACCCAGAATGCTGCCTTGGGGAACACCGGCGAGTATAGCTTCCAAATTAGAACAGTCAGTATTTGAGATTACTACTCTTTGTTGTACTTAAGCTTTGCAATAAGCAGTTCGTGGTTAACAAGATCAAAAGCTTTGGATTGATCGAGCAAAACCATAAATGTAAGTAATGACTTGTCCGTCGCTACCACGATATAATTAAGTACTTTTAAAAGTGCCGTGTGTGTGCAATGGCTTTTACGAAAACCAGATTGTATTTCCGGCAACACATAATTAGATTCCAAATAACTCTTAATTGCTGGAAGTATTGAAATAGGTCGCAAATCGCCAAATGCGTTTGGTGATGCTACTTTTGAAATAGGTCGTATATTAAACTGAAGTTATCTTTTACATAATAGTTATTATTGGTATCATACATATATACAGATATATAGTAAAGAAGCTGCCTATAGTAAAAAGTTACAATAACAGAGTGTGTGTTAGCAGATGATGTAGTTTTTTTTTGCAAAGTATGAAGGGGATATGCAGACAAATATTTCGTGGTAGAATGAAGTGATAAAAATATACAATATGAAGATAAATATAAAAAAAAACAAAATGATGCACATAGGCAGAGAGATAAAATCTAGTAACATGCATGCAGTTCAACAAGTCATAGCAACCTTAGAACAATTTAGGTAGATATCTAGGAATCGCAACAGAGAGAGACGAAAACTATAACACCGAGATTATGAACAGAATATCAGCGGCAATTAAACTGTACCATGCAATAAACAAAAAGTATACAAGCAAGAAAGAAGTGTCTAAGCAAACGGAAATTTCTGTGTACAAGTCTATTTCTGTACCAGTACTGTTGTATGGAAGCAAAACATGGGTACAAAAACTACTTTGAAGAGTGCAGTCCAGGCAATTGAAATTAAATACCTACGACGAGTTATGGATTAATGGACTTATTATGTATTCAATACATTCAAAATGAACTTGAAGTCCTGTGAATCCTAACAACAGTCGAAATCAGTGGAAGTGGTTCGGGCATTTATGCGGAATGGAAGCTCCAACAAAAGATATTTCGGAAGCTAAAATAAATCCAAGGAGAGAAAGACCATGTGAGACATGGGATGGAACAATCCAAAAATTATTCCAAAGGAAAGGCAAGACTTATTGGCCAAAGACAGAAAAAAAAGTGAACTAAATTTGTTAGAGACTAAAATGTTACAATATATATAACTTTAACGTACGGTGCTAAAAAGTTCAGGATGGTAAAAATAGAGAAAAAAATTGAAGACTGTTTAAGTTGTTTCAGATGCATTCGAGAGATCCAGTGATATGTTATCATTTCACTAAAATAACAAAGTCTATGTAAAACCAAATCATTCGGTGTCTTTATTCAAATCTGAATTATAATTTTGCATATATACTTAATAAACAAAGTAAGATAAACAATATTTTAAAGCTTTCAGATATTTGTCAGCTTCATATGGATTTCCTATCCACGCTTAAGCTTAATCCGGTTTGTGAAAAAAGTTAGTTAACTGGCGATTTTATACTTCTGCAAGGTAAGGTAAAGTCCAAACCAAGTAAAGCATCTTCACCTAAAATGCAGACCACTAGTATGGGTTACAACATTGTTATTTTCAATCCACAAGTTCCTTGAAAAAACACAATTCGGACGCATTAACTAAGTTTATAAAGTCGATGACTTGCGATAATAATACCGACAAAAATGTTCAAATAAAGAGCCTACTTTGTGCGCATAGCGTCGAAAGGTCACAAACATTATCGCTACACGGTACCTGCATGGCTAACCTATTTGTTTTGTTCTCGTCATGTTCCACACGTCGCGTCGGCTTGAACCATTTTAGATGAATTAGTTTGAACTCTCTTACACATTCTAATGAGCCTGTCACACTTTGCGAGAAAACTAATGATGAACGCCTGCTCCGGTCAGGACTTAGCACTAACTCATCGGGACGTCCCAAAAACACCAACCAGTGCCAATTTCGTCAGCAATCGCAACAAGACTGGTTAGCGCCACATCCGGAATTCTCGGCGCCTTCAACTGTTAATAATAATCGGAGTACCTTAATGATGCAGCTGTGCACTTTCTCTTGGACGACTGTAGAGGTGAATGTCAATTGGGAATTCACGTTTGTCCTCGCTACGGAATTTCTTTGAACGCTTTATGCTCCATTGTAAAGCTTATGAAGATGATTGGGATGATGAAATACCATTTAGGATTTAAAAATAAAGGATTTAGGATAAGTGTAGTTTTAAATGCAAGTCTAATGGCGGCCTTTACCTACTAAGCTGTGAGATGAAATAGCTTCCTTTAAGAGGGCTAGGCGAGGGGCTAGGTGGATTTATCATTTTCGCTTTGAGTTGAAATTACATAAAATAACGTTTTGTAACAAAAGTTTTGGCAAATATTTATGAAGGCTAATGCAAAGAAGAAAATTAACAATACTGAAAATAATGAAATAGTATTATTTGTCAGTAATCTAGAGCACATTTCAAGAATTACATCACTGAGAAGGGTCCTCGGTCGTCGATGGCACGTAGTTTTGTCCTTACATGTCGCTTCAGCCTCTGGACAATTCCAATATCTATTTCACGCAAATAAATGCGCAACTGCTCCTCGTTTTGTGCTTCCCAACCATTATCATAAACCTTTCAACTTAGTGGACTCCAAAATTCTTCAATAGGTCGTGTTTGTGGAAGATTTGGGAATTGTCTTGTTTTGGTACAAAATGTATGCGATTTGTAACCAACAATTCACTTGTTGTTCACGCATAATCACGGGATGCCAGATCCAGACAGAACATAATCTAGCTTCCATTATGATGTGTTCTAGTAAATTTTAATAGTTTTGTAAAAATTTTCGCGTATATAGATTTGTATCTATAACTCCGCCCCTAATATATTCACAGGGGAGTGAAAGACCAGCTTCAGAAATCGCACACGATACTAATATTTTGTCGGAAATTTTGGCTTTACATTTACATCTAACTCTATCCGGAGTGTTCCCGATATCATTTGTATAAAAACCATAATTTGCTTTCATTTCCGCATTCGCCAAAGAAAAATACTTTTCGTCGTCCATAACAATATCACCTTGTTGTTTGCAAAGCGAACTGTCGGTAGCATTCGGCAACATCGCAGTATCCTTTGTAACTGGGCATTCATATATTAAGGACATTTTTGTCTTTTACGAAATTTCAAACCATTTTTAGTAATTTCCTTATTGATGGTCATATGGGAAACATGAAATCGCCGACCTAATTTCTCGCTGAAGTTCTAACTATTTTTGTACTTTCTAGCATTCTGTTGACAACTCTGGGGGCAAAACTCTTTTAGGTAGGTTTATGGAGAGAATTCATTGCCCACAATCCTTAATCGTGCGATAAATAGTTCTGATGGAAATACTTTTACTTTGAAATATGCGCATAATTTCCCTTTTGGGAAGTTGGCCAACTAACGTATAAATACTCTTACGTATATCTATTTTGTAAGACATGTTAAAGTAATTTGTAGCGAGTTATAACTAAAATGTCTATATATACGAGTATAGGGAGCGTGCACATTGACTTGTAGCGCCACCGGTGGTGAAATAACCCAAGATTTAGGTATATACAGCCATGACAATCACAAATTTCATCGGTTTACTATTTGCGCTAATATTGTGTGGGAAGTGTGTAWTACATTGAAAAATGCCTCAATCTCAAAGAAATTATTGTGTTGTAGACTATAATAATACTAAGAATTCGTGTGGCAGCAAAGCATACGCTTTTATCGATTTCCTGGACATGTTTGGAAAGCTGAACGAAAACAACGTTGGATTGATAATCAATAGAAAACAGTAATTAGATACTGCGTTATGTGTTCTGTAGTATGTAGATACGAGTAGGTATACCTAGTACAAAATTACTTGACCCGCGACAGATGATTGCGCAGAAGAACAAGATGTAGGGTGGGGCGTTCGTCTGTCGGCTACAGTTTAAACAAAAAACATCGCACTTTCGCTTGGAATTTCTTAATAGATTACAACACTGCGTCTAATACCCAAGCATGAATAATAGGTTAACAGCATGTTTTCAGGATGGTTAACACTCGTTCGGTAGGTACTACTGTACTACTGTACTACGCGATAGTTGACGATCTTCAAAACGAAGCGAAATCGTTTTGTACCAGCTTATAGATATGTTTAAGAACAACGAGCGCCCTGCAAACAGATTAGTGTTCCTATTAAAACATACAATAATTCAGCATCAGCATTGTTTATTCCTCCTACTGCAGATGCTGTAATCAAAAATACGTCGTAGGTATATGATATAAAACAAGCAATGGACAAGAAGCAAAACTAAACGTTAGTATATATAATTAGCATAACACATGGTAGTGACAATGAGAATTAAGCCATGCATCATCTCTCTTGTGTTAATTTGGAAGATAATAACCACTGGATYCCAGACCACTGCTTCGCTTGGAGAAACACTTGATGCCAACACCGTCTGACTCCTAGGTGTGCTAATATAAATTGAACTACAAAGAGATCCCCCAAAAACTAGGCAAATAATTGAAAAAAAAATCATTAAAAACATAATGTATTAATTTTTATATTTGTAATAAATAGCATTAGATTATTTTGCCCCAAAGTTTTACTAGAGTTTTACCAAAATGCAAAGAGAAGCTTAAATGATTCTGGGTGCATCCAAACCTATTCTAATTTCAGCTCCAAAATAGAGTAGCTAGTTTTCAACCACCTTCGCCTTGGAGTCTTGCGTTACCTGCAGGACCAGTGTTGCAAAAATTATTATTTTTTAAACTTGTCAAACTGTTTACTGCTTTTTGGGCTAACACTTTGTTATGGAGTTTTTGACTCATTATCTTGTAATTCCTCCGGCATGTGATGCCTAGTGGGTTTTGCTTCTACGAGGTATATGATTTTAGAGTTTTAATTATAATACATCTATAAAATGCATGTCTATGCTGTGCTGTCTACACCTCAACCAACTGCAGATAGTACTATTTCGCTGTCATTACAGCTCATCAGTGCAGTTTAGGTCTAGTGCAGACAACACGGCATAGAACTGGTTTTGCTTATATACCAAAGCAATGGAAGTAGTACCCGTTAAGGCAGCTAGGAGGCTTTGTCATCATGTCAGTGTAATGCTGACAGATGGCATTGCCATCCTAAATTCTTACTTTTATAATACATCTAATTACAAACTTGTACTCCAACGTTAGTAACCTTTGTTATGATCCTCTATGATATTTGGAAATATTTGGCAGTACGTATAGGGTTGGTTTTGGGAACAACAAAATTGTTCATCTACCTCCGGCGGTATTTACAGAAATGGTACTTTCAAGTACTGCGCAGTAAGCTGTCGGTAACCGTTTCTAGATAACGTGCGAAATAAATTAGATCTAAGTGAACTCTTATCGTGGTTTGCCACGCACCTCAACGCGCTCTATCTGCATCAAGAGCGCTGAAGTGATTGCATGATGCGTCACGTCCTAGGTAACACGGAGTTCTTATCAAAAATCTTAAAGTTCAGCGAGACATTGTAATCAGGCTGGATAGTGGTTGACATTATGACATTTAGAGCGGGCCTAGATCATTTTGTAAATGGCCGTACTTAAAGAGACATCGCTGTTATTTTTGTGTCGCGATAATGCAGCATTTAAATTGGTGAGATACTTACTGACCTTCTTCCGCAGAGCACAAAGGAATGTATGCGGGAGAAAATGCTTTAGCGCTGCCCTGTTGTGACGCTTCACGAAATCCATTATTTTTGAGATAAGAAACACGAATGTGGTATTGGAAATTTATAGTCGCAGAGTATTAATTATGTTACGGAAGCATATTTATAGGTCAGATGACGAACGCTCACAAATCATTTTTCCAAACAAGGAGCCCGTACAAATTGTCTTAATTTTGCCGGCTTCTAATATGTGGCAGCGGTTAATAATAAAAAACCTTTTTTTACAAAAGTTGCAAGCAACAATATTATTTACGGTTATAAATAAGACCGTAATCAAGGCAATAAGAAGTTTTGTGTATACAAGCCAAATGATGTGTTCTCTCTCGCACAAACGAAATCTACTGGTTCCAAAGACATTGTTAAGCTAACGTGTTTCACTGTTATAAGTTATAAGAAATCAAATATTATTATCTCTAATGAGACGGAAGCCCATGGAATTAATTTTTCTAAACACATTTACGAAATACAAGGTTTCAAACTGTTTTAGCATTGCAAACGTTTAAGGAATCGTTAATTTAGTTCGGTGATGTAGGTGAATAAAATGTTAAAGTGTATTGTTAAGTTGCTGCCACTGGCCGTTGGGGTGGGACTATATGTGTAAGATTTTGGTACTGTTTTTAGGCTGAGATTTTCGTCGTTCTATGCAGTTTCAAGTGTAACATAATGAACATTGTCCGGCAAATAATGTAGTGTTGTTTTCCATGTTACACAAAAAATACCGCATCAAGCTAAAAAATTGCCTACATTGATCTACGCTAAGTTGGAGGGGTGACACACCTGTTGCTAGTGGGCTCCCACGTAGCGCATGTTACAGGAATTTGGGGGTTAGAATGGGGAATTTTTCAGGGTGCATCCAATTAGCGGATACTTTTCTATTCGCCTCCGTGTTGGATGGTAGCTTAGTTCGGCTGCATTATTCTTATTCTTCCTCGGACGAACTCCTTTCTGAGATTGTATACAGCTTTAGAACTTCCTTATTTATTGTTTTCGTGTCTTTTGCGATTTCTGACTACTGTTTGATTTTGCTATGATTCCCTCCACCGTTGCTCTCCATGTGTAGCACGTTCGTCCTACTTTTCCATCACGTTTTTTGTAGTCTGTGGTCTTCTCTCCTTTGATTATGTCTACAATATTTCATACATATGTTTCTATCCTTTTTGTTATTGTCTTTCTCTTTAGGAGTTCTGTTGTCCCTCTATTTTTGATTTCTTTGGCAGCTTTGGCCAACAATTGCACGATATTTCCTTTTGCGTTCTCTCAAGCTTGTTCTGTTAGCTTTGGTAATAGCAGCATTCTAACTCCGTATGTCATGGTGGGCAGGATTACCGATATGTACATATTTTTTGAGATGCTTTCTTGTGGTTTTTGTTTTATCCACAAATGTATATAGCTCTGCGAGGTTTTTGTCCTCTCTTTCACTGTTTCTCTGCGGTTGAGTTTGCTTGTTATGTAGGTTCCCAGATAATTTATTTTCTTTGTCCACGTTATATTTCGACTAACTGCTTTGCATACGCTACATGTCATAATTGTTTTCTAGCTAAAGCGGTMTATGCGTATAACTACATTAWAAAATGACGAAAATATTMGATTCTGATTCTGAATTTTCAATCATTATACTTTACTCTAATTCATCGATGGGATTAATGTCATTAGATTCATACTCGATTCTATAACTACTTGTTTTGAATTCAGACAACCTTGGTCAGTGCAAAATCCACAGTAAATTGAACACTTTATACCACTTGTTTCATAACCACACACTGTTCTCAACAATCTTCTTTGCAATTGCGTAAAAATTTGAATGAGTAACTCATCAGGTGCAGATGGAATTTTATACCTAAACTGTTACTTACAGCTAAAATATGCATTAGCTTACATCACTTAGTCTGAAGGAAATTATACTTTCAACACATATCTCTTTAAGCCTTCCCTCTTTGGAACAGTGGTCATCATCAGAGTTGGCCTCAGTCGTTTGTTTTAATGGATTGTTCCATCTAGCAATACTATTTTATCATACAGAATAATACATCTGGGTAAAAAACGCTATTGCAAACTAAATCACCAAGTTTGAGTGCTTCGTGTCCGCTGTTTAATATTTTGTCCCCAGAGATGCAGTACTTCCTACTATATCTTTTATGCTAAGCACCAAGATCTCGTGTTGTCCAATTAAGGATAATTTATCAGTATTTCACGTTCAACAACGAGCGTGTGCGTGCCAATTCTAAAATATTGTTGTGTTTGGTCTAACGCGGCCTTAAATCAATTCTAAACTAGCCTGCAATAAAATCGTGTAACTCGTACCACTTATTTACGAATAATAACGTTGAAGAAATTACCTGGCGATAAAAGAGCTGATATCAGCACTCAGACGGCAAAAATGCGCATTCGGAATGCGGGGGAATTATGTTACAGAACAAGGAGAGGAGCTGGTACTGGCGCCGCTGCGTGCTTTGGAAAATGGGTTCGTTTACTCGTTTGTGGTATTTACATAGGCATATATACCGTGGTTGTGGTTAGCTATTAATACCGCAACACTTTTGAAGTTTCCCTTCCGACGCCGCGCTCTATTGTTTGTAGGTGTTAAAAGTGTTAATTTATCAAGAGTTTAAGGTAACAGAGGTGGATTTTTTTATGTCGCAGTCTGGATGTGTAGGAGCAATACGGACGACTGCTCTGGAGCAATAATACTGATAAGTTTATTTATGATGTAGCTCATTGTTTTCCATTAAGCCGATGAATCAGACACTTAAACGAGAGATCTTAATACAAGGAGAATACTGAAAATTATTCATTTTCATTTTTTGAGTTGGAAATGTCGGCTATGTAACGTTTTATAAATGGGTGTATGAATGTTAAAAGCTGATTAAGACATGATTGACACTTGCTCTAAGTAATTCCTTCAGGAAGGTTGTACGATTCAAGCCTTCAGTTGGATACGCTATCGCGCAAAGTTTACACCAGGGGACGATGTTCGCCAAATCCCGTCAGTAAGACGTGTGGTCCAGTTGTTTAAGAAATAGTGTCTACTAGAGGACAGTCACCTACAGATGGCGATATGCGCCAGATCCCCTGGTACTAGATGCGCATTATCCACGTGCCAACGATGACTAGCATCAGTTGGTACCTTCACACATGGTGTGCGCTCCGGGTTCCTATACGCGAACCTTAAATCGTTCTTGTTGAATCAATCGGCCGTTGTGCGAGACGCGGCTGTTCTCTCTTAGGATTCCTCCCATTAACCTCGATGTGTGGGCTTTACCCCGTGATACACGTACTAGCGGCCGTAGTCTATTGAAACATCTTGGTGTTATCGATAATACAAACATGCACCGAACAAGGTTGCTTTATTAGGTGGAGAATAACCACCTTTTTAAGTGTCTACAACGTAAGATAGGCTTGTACTGCAATGCATTTATTTGTAGTGATTTGATTTCCTAAGCTTTAGTCCGGTCAGGTCAGGTCGGGAAAGATAGGGGTACTCTTGCATAAATTCCCAACCAGAGGAAATTTACATGAACGTTATAGATGCCATTATAATGAAATTGCGAAAAAGCTCCAACGATCCCATGCGTGAAAAAAAATTTATGCAGGTCACAAGAATGGGTTAAATGGAACGAGAGGTCTTCTTGCTCCTGATCTTCTCTTTCTTCTCCTGCTTCTTCATCATCTTCTTGAATCAGCGTAAATTGTTGTATCAGCGATGCATAAGGTGTTTCTGCTGAAGATTCAACATTTGAACACGACTGGCCTTGACGACTGGTACATGCTGGTGAAGAAAATAAGCCTACCTTTTTGCAGTCGCAGTTTGATTACAGCCCGTCTTGCAGTTGCAAAAAATAGTATTAAGAAGCCTTTCTGGCGCAGGTGGATATAGTGTGTGGATTGAAGACAAACTAATTGTACGCGTACCTATATGTTTTCTTAAAGATAAGTAAAATAATGCAAGTAATCTTTGAAGCTCCATGTACAGGCAAAAGGAAGTGAATTCCATTGGTGATTAGAGCTTTTGGAGCAGAATTCATATATTTAAAACTTTTGTGCAAGTAATTAAATTTACTTATATTATGCGTCCAATGGTGTACATACATAGGCAGCGTAGTCGTGCATATTATGGAGAGTACAATTGTAGTAAATAGTTTTTTTTCTCAGAAATATTGGATCTTGAGAAAAAGTGTAAGGACAATTTTTGTCGATAATTGCATGATCTACAATTCCTGTCAGAACTCTTTTTATGATAAAAGAACCCTCTTGCAAATAAATTCTAGAATATAAGATTTTTCCGAAGTTTGATCTTGTATAACATTTTTTTCGTTATAATGGTATCCCTAACGTTCATGTAAATTTTCAACTGCTTGGGAATTTATGTGAAGTTTGTTTTGACCGGACTACTTTTATTACGTTTCATTATTTTATTGCTTTGACAACTTCAAGCTTTTGAGTTTCTGGCACCCGCGAATACATCATACTGCTGTCCGCCTGGCACTCTTCCTCTGTTCATTGAAAGCGCTTAACCTGCTCAGCAGACAGTGCAGGGCAGCGACAGGCTGCTGCAACATCTTGTCATATATGGTACATACAATCAATCAGTTTTAAAAAAAACAGGATGCTAGATTGTGTACTCATTACACTATACCTAATAATCACTATAATTGCATTAATTTACATGCAGTTTTGATCCGTCTACTTAAACATAGTATCCTAGGAAAAGTAGTTGTCGTAACGTTAGTGCCGCATAGAAATTTAAAACTAATATTATATTGTAAAGTTTTTATACCAGTTTAAATAAATGAACCCTTTCGAGGTTAAACTTTTTAGGTAAGGCAGTAACTTTTCTAATAGCTCTGTCATAAATACCAACAGATAGAAAAAATTAAAGTAAAATTAAGTAAGTTAAGTGTTAAGTGTGAACTTTTTCCGAGACAAATTTTATTCGTTAAAGTTAGGTAGATCTGCCGCTAGATGAAATAAATGTAGATCATAACAATAGAAGATCATACAAGCACTACACGCAGAATAGATTCCAAATACTAATACTTGAAAAAAACTACTGTAAAATCCACATCCCATTGTCAAAATGACAATTACGTTTTTATTTCTTATTCTATACGATTGGTATACAGGTTATGAGCATTTTTCTTTTTACACATTTTTTTTCTAAGACAAACAGTCCTCGTGATATTAGCAAAAATATATAAATTTTAGACTCGGTTTTTTCCAATTAACTCGAAAATTATTAACTTAACAAAAAAATACAAGAGTGCTTTCTGATCAGAAATTGGATTTTCTATATAATACCAATTTAAAAAAAATCGTACGAGCAGGGTCTAAAATAGGTTTTTTGGAAATATTTTGAAAATGTCAAAATTTTGGGTAAATTTTCTAAGCCACCTTTTGTGGGAAATTTTATTTCCTATCTGATGGTGCTTTCATTTTTTGATTATAAAATATATTCGGAGATATTTAAGTGACGCTTTTTTGCTAATATCTTCTAAACAGTTTGCTACACCGAAAACTTATAAGAACGAATAATACTCGCAGTTATACTACTAATCGCATACTAAAACTAAAAAAAAATGTAAAAATAAAAATTTGCAAAAAGGGTAGTTACCCCCAAATTTCCCCCCTTCGGTACCCTACTTACCCCACAAACAATAGGTCGCTTTGGGTAGTTGAGATTTATACGTTTGCCAAATTTCAAGTTCAGATATTAAGTCTTTCGAAAGTTATCGTGTCCACAAACAAAACCATAGACACAATCACGCAGACACAGACACGCAGACACACCGACACACAGACACAGACAAGAAAATTTTTTTGCTCAAATTGTATTTTTGCGCTTTCGACCATTTTAAAGCGAATGAGGAAATAAAAATTTTTGAAAATTTTTTTCGCGATACAATACTTCCCATCTTTTGGATGTGGAAGTAATATGTTCAAGCAAACCACTATTTATGTGATAAACGCTACCTACAGTTCTATGATATTTCCTTGCTTTAATTATTTCTCCAAAACTGCTACTATACAGGATGGTCATCCCGCACAAGACAACAACCATTTAATTGTAAGTGAGAGCTAAAATCCTCGGCGTCATCTAGGCGGAACACTGCTACTGGGTGGGTTGCAACTACTGCAACCATTTACGACCTAGTGCAGGTTCCTATCAATTGTATCGAAGAAGTGTCTCCGTGTGCGATGTATATAAGTTAATTAACTAATTATTATTATGGTTGTATCCATACTATATACTTTAATGGAACAACCTGCATATTTTTACATTTTACAGTTTGTTAACACATATGTTCCATTTTGTATGCCCTGTAGGTATAATGCAAAATGAATTTATACTGTAGAGAGCTTCAGTAGGTACAAGGTTTTTCGATATCTTTAATATTAAATGACCTACAATTCTGTCGCATTTTACGTGATATGTATATGGAAACTTCATTAATTAGCGTTATAATATTTTGCATACCACGCAGTTCTGCTATTCAAGACTAAAGAATATTAAGCCGCACTACATATATATTGTATATCTATAGTCAATGGTTATTAATAACTACAGCTAATAATCTTTGCAGTAGTTACCTTATTGGTTACTGTTACAAAGTTTTATTTGTATCTCCTGCAAAGCAGTGTTGTTAATAGGAGCACATAACGGTTACTCTATTGGTTATCGTTACAAACTGGTATTGATAACGGCGGCAAGGATTGTTTCTAGAAATTGCTTGGCAAATTTGCAAGGGTAGCTAAAACAAAATAGCAAATTCTTTTTGTTGTGAGTACAAAAAGTTTTGCTATCCCTGTTTCTAAAAAAATTGCCGTTCTTATGATATTTTTGTTTACAGTGTACACATTTTCAAAAAAGGCTTTGAAGGACCTTCAAAATGAAGTATTACTTGACTCCACTACCTATTCAAAAATTAAGGGACAGAGCTGCTAAGAGTAGTATTTTGTTCTGACAACTTTGAACGCTGCGTCACAACATACCACTTTCGAAAAGAACTACACCTGTTTCAGAATTAGTCAAATTTGTATCCGATAGTAATTATTGGGGATGGCTCGTTTTCATTGAAACATCCGTACCTGTATAAGCAAATTTAGTTCAGCTGATATTTCTTTTTTTTTCATATATGCTCTGGGGAGGAGTAGAAACAGCTTTCGAAAAATTTGCACAGGAGTGTTTGAATTTATTCTAACCGTTGACTCAATATTACTAATTTGAAAATACCCAAATGGTGCAGCTTATGGAAAACCTTGATGACTAAAACTAATTGATTTGAATACCCCTAGTTCCGACTTTCAGAGAAACGTTGCTTCAGGAAAACATGGCTCACAACTGCACTTCCAGTTTAAGGAAGCACAGCCGACGAGGTATCGAATGTAGGCTCTAGGAATAGCTACGAGCACCTTTTGCTCATACTGTCTCGGCGCAAAAACGTATTAAAGCGCTGTTAAACTTGTCTACATGATATTCTCGGAGAGCGCCATGTAAAAACGACACTCACGTAGCTGATGCAAAGTCCGCTAGTTTTTTTTAGCGGCCATAATTAATGTTAATTAATTGATTATAGGCTTGTACATGCCAGCTGAATTTTTCTTTCAAGAATATTTATGTGCTTGGCAGTCGAGAAAAATGGTAAATTGGCTTTTTAAGGTTTAATCAATTTTTTACCGGGCAATTAAAGTGCGAATAACTGATGCGCTTAACTTAGTTGCATTCTCCGCTGCAGTGCACCTCTGCATCGTAACAGGCGGAATTAAGGTACTGGCATGCATATATGGTTCGGTAATAAGTAAAGCTCGCATCAGCTTTCATATAGGCCAGTTAGATTGCTGCAAGATACAGAATTCTATCCTGGTGGTTCATATATTATGAACAGCTTATCCGATAAGATGGAGCGAAACCTGAATTTTTAGAATCGACTTTTATCTACTAAAACCTCTATAAAAATCAAAGGTTCCCCTGGCATGATGTTCTCTTCGCATTTTCTACATTTGTTGTTTGTAATTTGTGTATTGGCAACTTTAAATACTGTAGTTCGAACTATCAAATCGATCACATTTACGTGCATTTTCTATTATTATTATAATGATAGTGGGGATGACCCTATTCACCCTTAAAATGATCGTGGGTGTTGTTTTCTCCGCACCAAGTGGTAGTAGTGATAGTACTGTACCATTGTGGATGTCGCAAAATACCGGAACATGAAATAGATTTCTTGTCCGATCAAAGGACTGCAAGAAACATGATCACTGGCTCAGGTGATTTAGTTATTTTAAAATTTATAAATAACAAAGAATGCTATCAAAGAAAAAGATTGATTTAAAAACAGAATGCCAGAGAATTTATAAAATTAGTTTGCACGCCAGAAAGACAAACGATAAATAGCATCTTCTCCTGAAGTATATAATTTTGTGACAAAAGAGAGTAATAATGGATTCGCAAGAACAGTTGCTGAATCATCTACAGGTAAAAGGTAAATGCAAATTACTCTTCCCTCTGTTGATCTTGTGATCGTATTGTGCGATTTCTCCCCGGACTGCTGCAATCATACATAACACCTGTCTCTGAAGTAATCCAAGAATTCAACCACAAGAACAAAAGTGAGATATCGCATTAGGAATAAATTAGGTAATGAAAATACGCTATGTGGATAAGTCGTTGGTAATAACAAAGAAACTTGACAAATGGCATATTCAGCATAAAGGAGCACTATGTGTATTTACAAGAAGCAGACGGCTTTTATTTTTGACACGTGACATGTAAAGATGGTTCTGTGAAATGAATCAAACACGGTCTCAAACCTGAAGATCTGAGGACTAATTGGATTGCAGTTGCGAAGCTGTGACAAAATAACTAATTAAAGTGGCAATTATAACTACAATATTTCTTTTATCAAACATATACAATCTTAACTCCGACCAAATAAGCGCTATCCCCATAAGAAAAACCTGGCCTACTTATTTATTATCATTCTAAGTCAAAAACAATCTCCCTTGCTCAAACAAAGCGTTAATTTGTGGTCAACAGCACATTATAGGCGATATCTAAGCAATACTTTGAAGAACGTCATAGACTCAGTTCTGCAAAGAAATGCTTATTTTAGCACATTTGGAAAATCGATTACCAAGTTACCAAATCTTTATTGGCTATAGACTTCAGGAAAGGTAGTAAAGAACGGTTTGGGAGCAAAAGGCAACATAAGATCGTAGCCAGACTACATCCAGGCCGTTATACATTGCATTAAGTTGGTTGCTGATACTTAATAATAATACTAATAAATAAATTTATTCTCCAGGAATGTTTTAGATAAATAATTACAACAAAATACAAAAAAATATATGACATCCTGCAAGAAAAGGATCATGGTCAGATTCTGATCTTCCCCATAATCCTAAGTACATAATAAAATGAATATTCTATGAGCGTACAATTAATCACATATCCTAAATAAAAATTTGTTTTGTTTGGTGGCTTAAATCATAAAAACTAAATGTATCATTGTTGAATATACAAAATTATACTTAAATTAAGTTAAAATTGAGTGTCCCTTTAAGTAACATATCTTTAATAATAGTTAATCTAGCATTCCGTAAGTTATTTGCATGAAGTAAATTAATAACGTTTGCCGCAACATATGAGTATGAACCACAGAACTGAGCTGTATAATGTCTGGGAATTGAAAGGAGATAAGTATCTCTAACATTAAGACAATGAACATTTTTTCTGGGAACTAATTTAGTTTTTAAGTAAGAAGGATTGCCCTTCTTTACTATGTGGATACACAATTTACAATAGTGAAGGAAAGTTTGTTCGAAGACCTTTAACCAGCCGATATCATGAATAGCGCCACTTATATGATCCCTCCTTCGCAACCCGCAAATAAACCGGGCACAGGAATTTTGTATCCTTTGGAGCCTTCTATTAATTATATTTTGTAATACAGAGGTATATACTAAATTGCAGTACTTTATATAAGACATTACAAGTGCTTCCGATAAGATGCGCTTACATCTGAAGTTTAGTATATAAATTTTTTGAAGATTCTACAATAGGAAGTATTTCATTGTCAATGCTAATATTTACCTGATTTATATATTGCTTGCGGCTCTTTCTACCAAATACCATTACTTTAGATTTATTAGGTTTAAGAGATAAGCTATACTTTTTTGACATATTGAAGAGCGCTGCTAAGTCTTTATTTATGTACATATTGCTCTGCAAAAGATCATTGGCTTGGCATGAGTAGTACAATTGAGTGTCGTCCGCGTAGAAGTGAAACTTACAATATCTGAAACATTCCTCAAAACGGGAAGCGTACAAAGCAAAACGTATCGGGCCTAAAATTGAACCTTAAGGAACACCGCTAATGCATACTGCAGGTGCTGATGACAAGTTGTTATAAATGACTGATTATTGGCGATTGCACAAATAATTTTGAAGAAGTTTTACTGACAAATTTGAAAATCCAAAGAATTGTAACATTGACAACATCAATTTGTGATTAATTCTGGCGAACGCTTTAGTAAAATCAAGCAATACCAAAATTGTAAGCAAGTTTTTGCCAGTCGCAGCTATAATATCATCGGTCACAGTTAATAAGGCAGTGGTGCAACTATGTTGGGATCTGAAACCAGACTACAGGTTAGGAAGCAATTTATACTGTTTCAGATGCACTTGAATTTGTTTATACAAAATCTTCTCCATTACCTTCGAGAGTGTTGGCAGAATACACACCGGCTGCAGGTCTCCAAGGTGTTCTGGAGAATTTATTTTAGGCAATGGTTTAACATGGGTTATCTTCCAGCACTCTGGAAATTGACCTTGCTCTATACAGCAATTGATTATGTGCACTATATACTTCAATATGTATGGAAAACACAGGAGCAACATTGATTTACTAATGTTATCAGAACCTATAGCACCAGGCTTAATACTAAACAAGGTTTCACGGATGGTATCTTCATCTACCATGGTAAAATCAAGCAAACTACCAACATTAGGATGCTTATTATTAGATAAAAAATCCAATAATTCTTGATTAGGGTTATCTTGTGATTAAGACGAGTTTATAAAATATCTGTTTATATTTTCTACATTTTGAAGATGTTCTGGTATATTAGATTTATTATTTTTAGAATAAATATTTAAATTACGCAATTCATAGAACAACCTCTTATTACTCCTGTCACTGTCCACTACATAATTAATATATGCTTTTATCTCAAGTTTTATTGTTTTGCTAGATAAGTTTTTCAACAATTTGTATTATTGCCAGTGGATGGGATTACCACTCCTGCATCTGTGTGCGGAGAGGACAGACGCGATAAGCCTATTGGGTCAAGATTTACCTCTTTTAAGAATATGGCAATATTTAATTCCAAGAGCAAATACTCCCTTCAGCTTTCCTTTTTAGTTATATGTTTTATACAAATTAATGGTTGAGCAGTTTTACTTTTTCTGTTTGCATGATAGCTTTCAAAGTTTTTTTTTTATTTAATCACTATTAATAAGTTACCCATCAGATAGAATTAGCAGTGTGAACTTTAACTAATTTCCAACTCTACAATTCAAAATGTTAGGAAAATAATAGTTCCAGGGGCGCCTAAAAGAAGTAATCTGTCAAGAATAAATGTGTTGTGTATTAAGACTATTATTTGCAACTTACTATGCCACGACCGTTTTGGAGAAAGAGAATTCTCAAATACTTGCTCCACCCTGCTGTCCAACTAAGCTTCATTTACTCGTCCAGGTTTATTAATCACCTAATGCAATAAGCCTCCGTGACGTAGTCATATGATGCTTTTGCGATTAGGGTATTAAACACCTATGTAGGTAGCTAGTTCAAGCTTATGTCGTATAGTATGCCCCCCATGGACCCACTCCTTGCCCCTGTAAATAAGAAGTTACCCGGTACTTACCGTAATGGGGCAACAACTACCTGAAAGGTAGAATCCGGAACACGCCGCCCCAGTTTCGGCAGGTCCTTCCAAATGTTTCAGCTAATCCTCAATAAAGACTAAAATCTTAATAATTCAACAACATGGTACAAATACTTTGCTCCAATAACTGAAATTCAATTTACTGTTTGATGGATTTGAAAAAAAGGGAGACGGGGTAAAATACACTACCGTTCACGGTACGCCAAAATTCCGCTTTAATTTATTGGTAAGCATAATCGAACACGGAGTCAATAACAACGTGTAATAAGTGTGCCTTTGGAAACAGACATGCACAGCGTTGATAGTGTATGCTACTAATGGAAGTAGTTCACACCTTTAAGAATGGTTTTTACCTCAGTCTTCTGTGTAATATGATTTAGACGTTTCAAGAAGCAGAAGAAGTCGTAATATTCCCACGGTATAGAGTTACCTTAGGAATAGCTATCGCTGCCGACAGAGTGATAAAGTGTGAACAATTATTTGATAAAAACTAATTCAAAGGACGTGTTGAACGGCGACCGTGTCTCGCTTTAAGTTAAAGCTGAGCATCTGCAGCAAAGGTAATACTAAAAAATCATGATGCATAAAGAATATTGAGGATGCACCATTTAGTTAGTTAGAACGACAAAGATCCAATTATAACCTAACACATTTTCCTCATCTCCACTACTTCCTTCAGTGATGTTCAACAAAGGAGTATCGCGGTATCACTACAAACTAACTTACCCCGTGCATATCATTGTTAGCAGTTTTCTATCTAATCACATGATAACCCTAAATATAATAGTTATTTCCACAAAAACAAACAAAAATTTTATTCAAAAGTGGTTTAAATATAGTAAGCAAAATTTAAAGTTGAGCATAGTTTTTGTTTTTGAGATATGACGAGTAGAACTCGTTATTTGATTCATTGAATTCTTGACAGTGCGTTACTTAAGAAAGACAAGCAGTACCATTTTTAGCGTAAAATTTGCTGTTCTTTTTCTGTTGAAAATAATTAGCATTTTGCTTAGCGTCCCTCAACAATTGTTATTTTCATACTGATAGCATAACAAATCTCATTCAGGGCATCTTCTATACTTGATCTCCCTCTTTTGTTGAGTGACTATTTGGCATAAAGATTAGGCAACCTCTTTTATAATCTTTTTTTGATTAATATATTTTTTTATCTTTATCTTGCTCAGTCTTTTGTAGAGGAGCTAAGCATTTATAGCGGTAGAATAAACGAAAACACCATTTTTTGGCTGTGTAACAAATCAACGCCATCCATGTGTTTGTTGCAAATATTCACTATGTGGGGGCACTTTATATCTTTGTGTTTCTTCACTTTTTTGCCAATTCTCTATGCTCACTTCTAGTTCTATTCCGCAGAATGTAGACATCATGGTCACTATTTTGTTGTCTCTCCAAACAACTGAAGAAAGATCAACATAATCAATACTGGCAGTGAATTCTAGAGAACTTCCGCGTGGTTCCTTCTAAAAATCTTTTTCATTGAGAAATCATTCTTTGTGTAGAAAGACCAGAAGTACAGAAATTATGCAAATATAATTTATAATTTAGATGTATACTCGTAGATCTGCTCATCTTGTCCAATTTGTTTTCGTTTTTTATTATCATTTAATTGTAGAGAAGCTCGTATCTTTTCAAACTGATTTAGCGATATAACTCCTTTTATGAAATCTTTTTTTTCTTCTTCTAAATGCTGTATAATAGTGACTCATCATAATATTTTTGAAACKAGTCATCGGTAAAAAAGTATTTAAAAAAAGGCGTTTCTAAATTGATGATTTCGTCGGGCATATCGGAATTTCCAAAAATTTGTTTTTTTTTAATCATCTAAGATAAGAATGCCTGCACAGGATGTTCAATTTTGGTCTCTGAGTATTTGTTTTTTGATCTGAAGGTATTTTTAGAAGTATTTGGTTCGTCACTCAACGTATCTACGTCATCATCAGATTCATTGTTCATTATTGGGTAATTTATCGTATCCTCCATTTTCAACCTCTTCTTCTGACGATGATTCCCGAATAAACTCTCGAATTTACTGGAATATTGCTGTCATCATCTTCACTGTCATCCAGCTCAGTCCCATCTTCGCTTTCAGATGTAGGTCAAGATATTCTAGTAATTCCTTTTCAGAAAGAGGCCTTTTATTCTGAAAGTCTCTCCACCAGTTGCTCATTCTTCAGCACCTATAAAAACATCGTTCGGTGAATTTTGTGCACAGAGTTACACATTTGGTATATGACGAAACACACTTATAGTAAAACCATGACATTTTATAATTTCAGTAAATCCGTTCATAAATGCACCACAAAGAACCCTCGAATTTTATATTGCATGCAAATTATTTACCTGATTGAAAATACCACGAGGATTACAAATATTTGATGAATTCGGAGAAAAAAAAATCTGTAAATTTGTTCTCTCACTCAATGCACATTGTATCGCACATGTAGCATAGTATAGATATTGCTACTAGGCCAAATAAATTGCTGTATCATAGGTGATACACGATGCATTTGTGGGGGTTAGAGATAACGATCTAAACCTTTCCTTGAAGCTTTGTAGTAATTTATTATAAAAATTCGATTAGGTAGCTTGAAAACGAGCTGACTACTTTGATTTACGATATTTAGCACGTAACTCTGACGATCGTTTTGACCTCTAACGGCCATTCTAAGAAGTTATCGAAGTTTAAAGTATAACTTCAATTTCAATGGCTGCTAACATGACATTTTTGTTCTTCGCACATTACGTTATCGTTATAAGCGGTTCAAACGTAAAGTAAACTCTTACTAGAAAGGAAATTAATTTCTTTCCGTGCTATTTCAAATTGATTATGGAGATTCAAATAGAGCGCACGCGACGAGAAGTATTTGTCGCTCAGTATAATTTAGAACAGTTTCTTTAGTAGGTACTAAGTTACATTAAATACTATAATAGTCCTCAATTTCTTTTCACCTGACAGGCATTGCTAACAAGATAATATTGACGTATAAAAGAAGTAGCTCATATCCGACAGATCTAACAGTGACTCCGATACTGTAAGTGATCCATGTGAATAGTCCATGCCACGKCACAATACAAGTCGTTCTTACATAATGTTACGGCATTCCCCAAAGCACAATCCCTGTAGCACTCTTGACCGTTCCTAAATAGAAGAGAAACTAAGAGGAATTCGTGAACTACATTTCCAAGGACAGGTCCCCTATTCTCAGACTGTMTCCGAAGACTGCATCTAACGAACGTAACTTTATAGTAATTACGGTGTTTTACAGCTAGCCAAGCTGTTGGAAACTCATTAGTGGTACGTATCAGACAACATTACAATTAATAACGCAGGTTAGAAATAACAACTGCTCGATTCAAAACACCAATTAAATAATTGTCTGGGTGGAAGACTAGGTTAAGGTTAATTTTCGGATATATAAAGTGGTCCTCCCAGGGACCGTAAGAGCAACACGAGAAGCAGGATCTGGGCTTGGGTTAAATGGGACAGCGTCGAAAAATAATGATGCTCTCAGATTTCCTTTATAGATAAAGAAGCATAACAACAGATAGAGGTATATATTTCTTAGTCGTATAGTGTAGCGATTAATAAGCTTGTGACTTTGAACAACTTTGAACTAATTTAGTTATTTCAAATGCTATTGGTGTTTCCTGCTGTCGTTGCAAAAACCCTTCATCTTATGTAATATTGTTAATAGCGCGTACCGACAAAACAAAGTGTGACAAAACAGCCCACCACTGAAGTATGTACTAGTCACTACTGCCTATTATATACTTTATGAAAATGAAAATAGGCTAATTCATTAATCTGACATCCATTATTTAGATAGGGCAGCTAAACTTGGTTATTTGATATTGGAAATTTAGTATTTTTTTGGCAAAATAACGTTGTTTGTATTGCGTCCAGTTTCACAGGAAAAGACCCCAACTATATTCAGCTGGAATACAATATACATTTTACATTTTAGCCTAATTAGATACCAGAATAGATTCCAATTGCAACAAAATCTTACTTTACTAAGTTTAGTAAACTGAAAAAAAATTATTTTGTTGTTCAGCCACGATTACCAGAATCCAATTTCTAACGGTCAAAAACACCAGAAAAAAATTAGCAGACCTAGTTGTACTTATTTAAAAGATGTGAGTGCTTCTATAAAAACTAGTTATTTAGTTGTGGTCATCTTGAATTATACTATAATAATCCACAAAAGAAACAGTTTTCAGATTAAACCATTTGTTGACTACAAAAGTAACTAATTTACATAGTCGAGTGAGCCACTGTGGTTGCATTTGAGAAAACTGATTTAAAATAAAACAATGAATTAGTATTTCATCTTTCATTAGCATTCTAAAATGCTTGGAGTAGTATTTTGATAGTCGCAGTGCTATATGTTTTTTATTAAAATAATTTTACCATAATTAGTAAGTTTTTACGCACTTAGACTTTCGGTGAAGTCGAAAATCACAGACCTTGCTTTTTTCCTCGGCAAGCAGCAAGTATCGTTTTTCTACCGAAAAATGAATGCATTATTAAGGGGTGAGCTTGGTTTTATTTACACGCGGAGTGCGATGTAATGGCGTGATTCCAGCCATGGTTTGTCATTTCAGATTCGGAGTCCATGCACATGTTCAGACACTATATAATTTATAGGTAATGGCCTAATTCTGGTTCATTCTGTAAGAATTTGCAACCAACATGCTAAATTCTTGAAGGAAAAAGTTCAAAAAACATTTTTTTCATTGGGAATTAAGTGTTTCCCCATAAGTTTGAGGCATGCGTCAACACGAACATATATTAAGCCTAATTTTAAATATTTCGGGTGAAAAGTCAATATGCAAGTATTTTTTTTATTTATTGTTGCACGGAGTGCCGTTACCAACGGATACCTGTTTATAGTTTATGCTCGGCAGGAATTTCAAGAGCGCTCTTGCAAAGCACACTTTATCAGTATCGAAAAGTGAAAACGGTGACATGCGACATGTTTTGTCCATGTTCCAAATGTAAGTGTACGAATTGCTTGAAATTTATGGCACGATTGTTTTTTGACGATAACATCAGTGGAAAGTGCAATTACGTAAATATTGCTACAAACAGCCTTTTAAGTGCATATTGTTCCTGTAAACAATCGCTATTCCGAAAATAAAAGTCGTTTTAGGTATTGCAAGCATGTTATCTGTGAAAGTGCATATAATAATATGCAAACATTTAACCTGGACTGCATAAGAAAGCTCTACATACATATTGCGTAAGTTGGAGAGCTGTATCTAGATACTATACTATTTTCGAAAACGTGCCCAGGGCCCGGTCTAGGGGCGGGCAACCAGGACATTTGACGGGGGCTCCAAAATTTGGGGGCGGCATTTTGATTATAAGTTGGTAGAAAAATATTGATGTGTTAAATTCCCAATTAATAGTAAAATTCCCAAATCAACCTTTTCGTTCGCTAACTAACAATTTGATTGTGTGTTTTTTATTCGTATTAAAAATATAAAACACTGTATAGTTAATAATTTAGGGCTAGCTAGTAGGTATAAAACGCTTCTTGTCGGAACTGGGATCACTTCTTCTCAGGGTCAAGCAGGTGATGGCGTCGAGGACGAGATAGAAAAAAGCATTTGGATCTTACTAGAGTAAATCCTGGAGTGAAGCGAGAAACCATCCATAGTATGACAGAGTGGATGCTGCAATCTTCCTCAAGGATTAAATTAATTCACACATCGAAGTTTTCGTGTTAAATTCAAAGTACCAGAATGTTTACTCTTCTTTTAAAATAATAGCAAATTCGTTATGTAGCGCATGTTAAATGTTCTTCACTAGGAGTATAGGTTTAAGAAACTTCTCGAATCGAAAAAATTACCAAAATCACATAATTTTCCCAATCAGTCAACAGATTGCTTAAATTTAAGGTTCTGACCGTTTTGATGCAAGATATTTGTCGGAAAGGTGGATCTGCAACAACTGCAACAAGCAGTGGTTTGCGAGCGCACTAACATGTCTTATTACAGACAAGAAAATAACTAAACCTTTCAAAAGTATTACAAGTAACGACGACTATATTTTCTTTCGGGAGTTGAGTAAAAGATATAAAGCGAGCGTGGAAGCTTACAGAATAAAATATATTCGTGATATAGTTAATCGGTTAACAGGCATATAGGTGTATATGAAATGAAAAAGTATTGCTAGCTTTGATCGGGATTTGAGCCCGGGACTTTTTGAACACTAGTCAAGCGCTCTAACCAACTGAGCTATCAAAGCCCTATTCAAAATCCAGGTCGAAGCGGTGTATGTACCTTAGAGTTTACTATGTAACTCTGATGAACACCATCTGGCGAATTTGCAGCTGGAACGCTCTCTTCGCTCAGTATTTTCGAGCTTCAGATCGTAATTCGCTGCGGTTTCCAGATAATGTACATAAGATATAGTCAAAGCTGGCAATACTTTTTCACTTCATATATAAATGCCTGTTAACCCATTAACTATATCTTAGGTAAAAATTATCTTTCATAATATATTCGTGATATCAAGCATTCGTTACTTTAAAATTCATCTAAAGGATTCTGGATGTAAGGTAGTGCGAAGAGGGACGACGGAGTTTGCTAGAAACTATAGTTTATGATGATCTAACGAAGAGCAGTCCTCTTGAGATACCCATTCTTTTTACAACTTATGTTCAAAGCAGCCTATATTTCGGATCAAACTGATAGCAGCTGTTTCTATTGTCAGGATGCTTTGAGATAAAAAATGTAAAAATTACTCGTAAGCAAATCTATCAGAAGACTTTGTCTATATGTGGTTCTGAAAGAATTCCCAATATTTTCTTAAAACAATTTTCAATAAATTTGTCAGTTATGGAGTTTTTTCAGAGTGACAAAGATCTCCTACTTGATTCCAATCCATAAGCTAGTTCCAGTTAAGCAAATTGTCAATTAAAGAGGTATTTGTCAAGCTTTTTGAGGGTATTATCTCTTAATACTTACCTGTTTCTTGTTCAGTAACGTTTAGTAAAGCCAATACAGCCACTATGTGTTTTCAAAAATTTTGTATATAAACGCTTAGAATTAGCAAGCAGCATCTACAGCGATATTACAAAAACTTCTGATAAGGTTAATATGGTAGATACTATGTTTTTGTAATGATCGCTGTCACTAATGTCTAATAAAAGAAGCTATAGAAATTTGTAGGAGTACAAATAATTTTAATAGGGATTATGGAAATTATGACTTAGGTGACATTTGAAAGGCTATTTTGTAGTTATATTTTATCAAGTAGTTTGTGTATATCTAGTTAGTTCCTTTTTCGTCGTAAGGTTTAAATTTTATCAGGTTGGCACGTTTTTTCCATGACGCCTCGCTTCTTTGGTGATGTGTTTATTTACTTGCAAAATCTTGTTTGAACTCGTGTCAGACGATATTTAAGGTTCTCGTCTTTGACAAAGATTACAGGCGTAATATCAATACCAGATCAACACTTGTTTGTCAGCGTTTTATAGTGATAGCGATCATTCCGAAAACATACTATCTAACATTATGGATGTTGAAAGTATTCACTCTCCCAAGGTTAATGTGTATTTGCTACTTCGTAGGCTTGAATGCATGGATTTGATTTTTAGTGAAAATAAAAAATATAAACCTTTATTACAATAATGCATATGTATTCTCAAGCGTGCCACATATGGTTATTTTTTATGATCGTTAGATGTTAAGAATTTCCTCTTGAATCTTCTTATGATACTGCAACAACATACTGTTGTCTTATTTGTAAAATGATGTTGCAGATGTATCACAATAGACTATGAAATTACCCACAAGAAAATCAAGGTCTGGGTAAGGGAAAACTATTTTTTACATCTTGTATAAATCATTTTGATCTAAAAGCAATAGTTTTGTAGGATAATAGTGCAGAAAAGAAGCTTAGCTGCCAACGGTGGTATAGCTTTTATTTAGGCAAGCCATGCCAAAACCTCTCACTTTTTAGTCTCCGAGATCCCCTATATGGACATCAAAGTGCACCACCCTGTATGATTCTGAATCATTCTTGCAACGCTTATTATCAAAACTTAAGCCTAAAGCAATATATCGCAACACGCTTTAAATACTTACCTGCCTTTCATGCAGCAAATTAGCACCTATTCAAATTATTCCTTATATCGTTGTGTTTGACATTTCGTATGTCGGTTCGCGTTATTGTTTGAACTTGACATTCACACAATTTAAGGCATGCTTTCAACACCTTGCAACAAATGCTACAAATTTAGCAGTGCCAGATGTAAGGCATATCTGACTGACAGGTTTCAAAGACTACCCGGCCATGAAATACATACCTATATACCGATACTCTCACCTTTGTACGTTTGTAGTCTCAAGCAAAACAATACGTAAAGCAAAATCAGTGCGGTACTCTGAATCAAACTCCGAATGATTAATTAAACATTAAGGAAGAAAAACAATCGAGACAAATTGATTTTGAAGTGATTAGTGACATGACACACCTTGACATGTTCCATAAGAAAAGCATTAGGTTTATATTGTGAGAGAATATTCGTTGTTCTTGATGTCGATCACTTTTCTGAAGCTAAGCGACCATTAGAAAAGCAACCACCTTTCAGTGGGGTCATAGGACACCTTGAGTTCGATAGAAGTTGAGTTTAGCAACAAATTCTAAGCTAAATTACATACATATATAATATTTTCAGAAAAAAAAACTGCAGGTATTTAAAAAATTATCGATCTGACGTTATGTTCCGCTTTAGCAAAATTTTGTCATAACTATTTAATAATTATTATTTATACAGAAAAAACCCGTAGTTTCAGTTAAAAAAAATCTGATTTTGTCGACGTTACAACAGGATTGCGTATTTCAGAAGCTAATATTTTAGTTTGACCTGGTTTCTTGATTTACGGAAGTACCTACGCCTTAAGTGACAAATAGCCGTTATCTGTGCATTATTAAAAATGTATCTGTTTTTTATGGAACGGTAATTTTTAAGAACAAAAATCAGGAGGCTTTATAACAAACAGTAAAATGAATTTATATTAAATGAGTACTGCATATGTATGATGCCAACAGCATAAACAAAAATGTTCGACTATTGACATGTTGTTTTCCGGGCTGCCTTTCACGTTGCTTGTTTGGTCTTCACGTTTCGACACTCATGTCAGTGTGTTCTTCAGAGCTCTGAAACAGTTTAAGAGCTACTTCTGAGGAAGACGCCGAAATGAGTGTCGAAACGTCTTGACCAAACAAGCAATGTGGAAAGCAGCCAGAAAAACAACATGTCATCGACAACAACCACGTAAGCCTGCAAACCAAAAACAATTATTTTTGTTGTACAACAAGCTGTTTGCTCATTCTACCCTTTTCCCATTTTCCGGAGATCCCTTTTGACGTAAAGCTATACAGCTCACCATAAGTGCAAAATAAACTCCACCTCTTCAGCAGGTACTTCTTGATCTACTACCTCGTAGATAAGCGAAAAATAGTACTAATGACATAACGGGATTGCTTACCTATCTAATTTAAATTTTTTTAAGACGTGTCTACATCGTTTATGAGAGTAAGCGTCTTCTGTTACAATATTATTTAAAATGTTGTGCTTCGGCAAATAAAAGTTTATTAATTTACAGAAATTTTTATTTTTTTAAACGATTAAACTGCTGATTTCAAAAAATTACTCCATATTCGAAACACATATCGTTTATTACAGAGTGAAGGCAGAATACCCAGGTATGTGCAAGAGCCTCTTCTACATTTTTGCGATTTAATTATTAAACATATACATAGGTGACTAAATTATAAAATCGTTATTACGGCAGATACTTTAAATGTGAAGATGTGCAAGTTACATTTCGCAGAACCACATTCACCTGAAAACGGCAAGAGGACAAGCCCTTGTTCAGAAGACAAGTCCTGTATTGTAATGCGTCCGGTGCGAGAATGCCGCAGTCGTTTGCGCATTTGTCGATTTTTATGCAGCGCTACACTTTTGCCCAAGATGTACAGATAGTCTATTCTTCACTCTGCTTACACAAAGGACCGTTCACATTTTCATTCACTTCGTGTAAGAGAAGACCTTCTACAGATAACCCATAGTATGGATAAAGACGATAACCTACATATGGGCATGCACCACTAACAAGGGACGTTGGGCAGCAGCCGAGCGCTCCGTTCGCTTATGGTAATGCGGACGTGCTCTGGTAACCAACGACGCTCTCCGGATTATAATTTCAAGCTTACTCAAGCTTGCATTAATTATAACGTCAATTGGTAGGTGACTTAAACCTTTGAAGACATGAATGAATTACCGAATTTTCCAACCGGAATTCTGGTTCCTTGTACTCTCGGCCATAATTAGGACACTACGGTTGAAACCGGACATTAATCACTGCGGTAAAACTCATCGATGTGTCGTTCCTTGTAACGTTGTGTATGGTTTTCCCATTGTTCCTCTTTTTAATTGTAACAAGGGTTATTGTTATTCGTTCATTTGGCATCTTCGCTATAATACTCATATCCAAGCTCCAGGCTTTTGGTTTAAATGACGCGCTTATTAAATTTTTCCTTTCCTATCTCCAGGATCGAAGACTTTATGTAAACTTCAATGAATACGATTCTTATTAGTTCTCTGCTGGTTCAGGTGTCCCGCGGGGTTCAAACCTGGGGCCGCTGGTAATCCTGATGTTTATTAATGATTTGCCTAGCATCTTGAAATGCAGCAAACTCTTATTTGCTGACTACTTAAAGATGTATGCAAACATTTCTGCACTATATGACTGCATTCGACTCCAGGAGGACCGTGACTCTCTTGCCCTATGGTGTTCTGTACATTTCCTTGAACTTAATGTCTCCAAGTCTCCGCAAGCTGAACAGTATTATTTTTAATTGTAACGTCGATGGTGCTATTTTATCCCAGGTCTCTAAGGTTCAGGATTTGGGAGTTCTATTCGACAGCCGACTTAGCTGTAATGAACATGTATCATCTGCTATGAAGAACTTAGGATTTTTTATAAGAAACTGTTCATTTTCACTAATGATAGGGCTGCGTATGTCCGTAGAGTATGCGCCAGTGGTATGGTCTCCGTGTTATCAAACGTGTGTCAAGCGGTTAGAGCAGGTGCAGCGCAAACTTCTCAAGCTTTTTGCCTACAAATGCACCAGTGTGTATCCCTTGCAGGGTCCTGATCATGCATCTCTGATGACACAGTACGACTTTGAATCTTTAGGCACAAGAAGAAAGGTGTCATGTGTTATTTTTCTTTGTCGGTTGGTCAGGGGTCTCATTGACTGTTCGGAGTTATTAGGTCAATTGAACTTCCTTGTTCCACGTTCGGGTCTGCGTCAATTGTCTACCCTTTATTGTCCAAGGAGCAACGACACGATATTAGGCAACTTTGTATAAAAAGTGTTGTAKTTATAACAAAATAAGTAGAGATTGTGACCTCAACTTTAGTAGTTTCCGTGAAATTAAGCGTACTTGTTTAGAATATTGTTTATATCATCCGTTCTACCAACGTGAAATGTAAGCAGCGGCATAACAAACATGTGATATAAATATGACGCAATACTTTTACCACGATGTTCTAAAGCAGTGCTCCTCAAAGTGGGCGCTTCCGCCCCCTGGTGGGCGCTGCAGCAATCCAGGGGGGCGGTGATGGACATAGGTGCATTTGGGGGCGATGAATAACTGTTAGGGGACAGTGGATGCATAAACGAAAAAAGAAAAGTGCTACACAAGCCAGCATGTGATATTATAAAGAAAATTCGTTGAATAATAATACAGTGCAAAGAACTGATGAAATGCACAATATGAAGAACTGAAGATTTATTGTGTGGCTATTTAAAAACCTCTGGGTCTTCTATTCAACTTGAAGAGTCTCCATTGTCAGGAAATGAACTTTACCTTTAGCATACGCGCGGTTCATAAAGGAAGAACAAACTTACCAAGAATTATTATTTGCTAAATATTTGCAAACTGATATAGAGAATAGGAGAACCAATATTTCATGGATTGGATGAGTCTTTTAAAGAATAAGAAATACCTTTGGCTCAAGGGCTTTGAGTAATATCTTATCAGTAGCCACAGATGATGCTTAAGCGATGGCAGGGCGCTACAGGGGTTTACTTGCATATTTAAAAAAGAGGTGCCGAATGCATTTACAGTACACTTTATCATCCATCGTCAACTTCTAGTTAAAAGCTAAAAGTTTAAGTGCATGTCTACATAATCCATTGCAATATGTAATTGAAGCTATCAACACAATCAGAAGCAAATCATTGGATGACAGACCCACAATCGTTTGCTGCTTCGTACAGAAGTTCGTTGGTTATCAAAGGATGCCTGTTTAGATAAATTTTATAAACTGTTTGATTCGGTGCTAGAGTTTTTGAAAGATAATTTGATGCTTTACGATCCAATTTACTTCAATCCAAAAGTGACATCGCTCACTTGACCGACTTGTTTCACAAATTTAATGAAAGCAATCTTCAACTTTAAGTGATGAACTGAATTTAATAAAAACAAAATCTGTTATTTCTGCATTTGTGGCAAAACTTCTTCTGCACAAACGAAATTTTGGACGAGGAAAATTCAGCCAGTTTCCAAATTTATCAGTAGCAGAGAAAAAAAAGATGAACACATACTTTCTTATTGTGAGTACTTGGATGCTCTCCATTCAGAAATATCATCAACGATTTGATGATATTTTGAAAATGAACATATCTTATTGCATTTTGGATCCTTTTTCAAGTGCAAACACGGAAGAATCTCCACAGTTACAAGAAGATCTGATGGAAGTAACTGCAAATGATGAATTTAAATTTAAATTCAAAAACGGCTATCAACAACTGTGGCTGTAAAAAGAGATCCCTACGGCTTAGCCTGAAATATGGGGTATAATTGAAAAGACTTAAAGAACGCATTCGATATGGTAAATCACCAATCTGTATTAGAAACCCTGGCAAAACAAGAAGGGCCTCCACTACCTATCAACAAAATAACGAAGGCTTGTTTACACAAAGATACAACGATACAGTGGTTTGGCCAAAAAACTCCTGAAAAAAAAATAGACGAGTAAAGCAAGACTTCTCTATATCACCAAGAATATTTTCAGTTGCCCTAGATGAAAAAGCTATCGCACGACTATAGAAATATAACAGACAAATAAATTAAATAAAACGTCCGTTTCTACTGGTCTATGCAGATGACTTAATAGTAATAACAGGTAGTGAAGATTTGGCCGATTTTCTAAATAACGTAGAAAATAAAATAATAAAAATAAATAAATAATAATCAGAAAACCATAGACCACAACAACACCACTGTCGTGATAAGAGACCTCTTTAACGGGAAACCGTTAATGACAGGTAGCGTATGCAAACTAGAAGACCTAAATATATCCGTGTGGAAACTGTTCACCATGACATACCGAGTCAGAAGTGCCGCTAGTAGCAAAGCTAGCAATAGAAGCTTGAGAAACCCAGAAAGAAATATCGTACAAATGTTGGCTAAAGCTGTCAAGGAAACCGAATATAGACGAACAACAGAACTTCTAGAGGTGAGAACAATCACAAAAAGAATAGAAACATATGTAATGAAATATTGGGAACATATTCAAAGGAGATAAGAAGACCATATACTACAAAAAGCGTGGAAAGTAAACAGCAACAAGCTCAAAATAGGAAGAGTGGAGGAAATCATAGCAAAATCAAACATAATTGAAGAACAGTGGGCAGAAATCGCAAAAGACAAGAAAACAATTAATAAAGAAGTCATAAACCTGTATACAATCCTGAGGAAGAACAAGAATAATGCAGCCGAAATAAGCTAATATACAACACTGATGAGTAAAAAAGTGTCCACTGGATGCATGCACCCTGAAACTCCACTCCGTAACATGCACTATGTGTTACGGAAGCTGCAGAAATGCCTACCGTATGCTGGTGCTGGTTCATCCAATCAATCAATCAATCAGTCAATCAATTTAGTTACCAGGTTATTATCCATGAGTTCATTAATTAATTTTCTCCCAAACTTTTTTATATTTATAAGTAAATATGTGTTAATCTTGAATTTTATATGTAGGTCATTTGAATTCATAGTCAAACCGTAACTAGAAATATTCATAAATCTGTTATTACTATTTCATTTAACTTTTCTTCAATCGTTGTAATTTAAAACATTATCAGTTTCTGGGTTCCCTACTCACATGAAGCAGGCATGTAAGATTAACAAATACAGCCTTCTGCAATTGTGCCTTTTGTGATAAATAATTTAGATATGTCGCTATTGTATTGTATGACAACGTGCGTTCACGTCGAAAGACAGGTTTAGCGCGATGCCCGTCTGATCCCGACGACTATAGCTCATTACTCCACAAAGGTATCTTTTAAAAGGCATGAATCATAACTGCAATTCTAAATTATAGGTTCTAAGTAGAGAGTCTTAATCACATCGTACCCTTCATTACTTTACCGTTATTTAATCTCTTATTTTTATAAATGTTAATTCGATAAAACAGAAATGTTCCGTTTGTTTGTCTGTATGGTCTTTTTCCTCAGTGCCCTGGGAACAGTCAATGTTCATTCTGCTCGCCGTTTCGATTAAGCTATTAATAGTTCCATTTTAATGGAGGTCCATGCATTTGCATTACGTTCTTATGAAGAACGAGCATCAATAACGTTCGGATAATGTATTTTCCCGTACGAGAGGTATTAATTTTAGCATTGCGACTTATCTCAAAGTCAACTTGAAGAAACACAATATGAAATTAATCGCTTCGCAAGAATTAATAAACCTGGGAATAACGGGATTTCGAGATCATATTACATTGCTTGCATTACTCAAACGGATATACCAACATTGAGCGGCGTGGTTTACACCTGGGTTTGCATTCAACATTCTAATTGGGATGAAATTCTGTACTTTTTTATTGGACAGTAGAGAGTTACCTGAAGGTAAAACTGATAACCACTAACATCGAGTTAATTATAGTACTTATAAATATGTACAGTTTCATTACCTACTGACATTATCGAAATTAAATTTGTCATATAATTTACCATATTTCTTAGACACTAACTTTCCAACATCAAATGAATAAAACAGATCGAAAGCATATAATGTCACAGAAAACAGTTAATTAAATTATTGGCTATATTAAAATAATAATGATTACCAGAAATATAAGTTATGTTTTATAATGGAGCTATATTATCTACCAAAAGTCTAAGGACCAAAGGATGTTTGAAAAAAAATACTATATAGGTGAATAGCTGGAACGCTGATTTTATAAATATAACGATGGTGAAGCATTGCAGAACATTATTGCAAGTGTTTTTTTTTTTCTAATTCATCACGATTTTTCGTGTCTGGTCAATAGTTTTCCTAAATATTTTCATTTTGTTATACAGGATCACGTTTTCTTTTTCCTAACTTTGATTGTATTATTTGTTTAGCATACATACTTTTTCCCTCACATTAAATATTAAAACTAAAGTATACCTTCTGTGATACAGGTTTCTTTCTTTTTCTCACCTTATATCAAGGTTTCTTTTATGACTGAAATTAAAGCGTATTTAATACTTTCATAATGATGGTCTACATTTATCATTCCCATAAACATAATTTTCAATATGCCTTATGCTTTCGTCTAGTTTTATTATAGGTATTTTCTTGCTTAAGTCTTGTATGGCCCATACGTAATTTCTCTTATCGCCACATTTATGATATTTTTTAGTTTAGTTCTTATTCCTGACAGGGTTATGATCAGAAGGTATGTCTGCTCATTAGCATGTTTTGTTTACTATGATGAATTTAGGAAATAAAGCTGGTTCGTTTGCGGAGTCGAATATAAGAAGAAGAAAAGATATATGCTCGCTATGGTTGAACACTAAAAGCGGGAGCGGAAGTACGAAAGCGGGAATGACAGGAGCGGGATACTGAATTCGGAGCAGCAGCGAAATGCGATGCACACACTTGGGTTTTGTTTACTGTTATGCACTGTTTTTGTTCACAATAATTTCTAATTTTTTTTTTAATGTTCAGAACAACTACGAACATTTTACGCGCGAAATTAAACAACACAAATTTAATTAGATATTTTGCTTTAACATGACCCATAATTTCTATCTTTTCCTGATTTTGTTATTAGCCGCAGATCTCACAGCACATAATCCGCATTATGTAAATCTAAATAGTGTATTTGTAATTTTTAATTCATGGAGCGCTACTAGCCTATAGTCATGTCTATTTCCTTCTCTCAGGTCGTATCGTCCCACGCAATTCTCTGTTTTACCTTCACCTACTTTAGCATTAAAATGTCTCATAAAAGCTTTTTATATCATGTCTCTTAGCTATTCTTAAGCATCATCAGTTTGATTGTAGAAGGTTTTAATTTCATGGTCATCTTTATCTACTGTAGGTGCATAGATTTGGATAATATTTATTTTCATTTTTAAATTATAATTGTATGCCAGCAATATTACGCGTTTAGGGTACTACATGTTGTCTGTGGTTGGAATTCTTCCATCTGTATCTGGTTAAACTAAGTCGCAAACTATTAAAGCTCATCTAATACATTTCAGATACAGCATTATGTAGTTTTCCTGCATAGTTTTACATTCTACTTTTTAATTAGTAAGTTGAATCTAGAGAATAGGATTCAATCATCTAGAAGCAAAATGTTACATTTTTGGAGTAAATCAATCCGTTGGGATCAAAACATCATGAAATATTTGCAAAAATGTAAAGAGCAGTCTGCTTCTTTTAATTTGAGGAAAACATAAAATTTTAGCAAAAATAGTTTTAATGAAGATGTAAATAAGCAAATAAGTACTTCAAATTAAAAGTAAATGAGCTTACACCAACATTAATACAAGATCCTTGAAGAATAAACGTTGTTACATTTTTCGGATTGGTGCAGATAATTTGAAACATATGTTTGTTTATGCAATATATTTTATTTGTGTCTAATCTAGCAAATTAATTTACGTTTACAATCAAAATATAATGAAAATTTGAACCCGGGTTCAGGTGCCCGTCAAAGCTGGCAATACTTTTTCAAAACGTATATATGCCTGCTGTCCCAATAAATATCACTTATGTAAATTTAAATATATGGTAAGCATTCATGAAATTCAATTAATTAAGTTATGAAGGTTTTACAATATCTATTTGCCCCATTTTCTATTCGGGAAATCATCAGTTATATCCCAGTATGTAATCTTGTTCATTAGTTCTGACCCTATGAATAAAACAGCTAAGTCGTTTAGTTTTTCTTATCCTTAGGTAGATCGTGGATAATTTTTCACCCGTTTTAAGTAAAAAAATCTCTCACTTGAACAATTTGTCACTGGTGCACATATGTGCTATATAGCCATGCGAACTGTTATATCCCAATTTTGGATAAACGTCTTGCAAATTTTGTTTTCGCCGGAACTAAGATGGACTTTTTAACAAAACGGAATCTCGTTTCACAAAAATTCTTTCATAAGAAAGAAGGCATTGAAAATATATGCTTTCTTGACCTAAGTCAGTCTCAGTATGTACTCTAATGATTTAAAGTCAGTTTCTAAATCATTAGAGTTCTTCAAAGAAAAGGACCTTTTCCGTAAGGGTTGATGATGACAATTTACTCATTTTTATCAAAAATGAAACCTTTTCGTTAAACCTGTTGTAGCCCACTCACGTTTTTTCTAATGCTGATACGAGTGTATCAATGAGGACGAGAAATTTGTTAACCCTGAAGGTATCAGTTGCAATTATTCTCATTCCTTTTTGGTTGTCTTTTTCCCATGCCTTTTTTATACCTCTTCCACACGCTTAATTCCGTCGTCTTTTCTTCTAAATAGTTAAATTTTTCTTTCCTTGCAGAGATTCTTAAAATCTACAGTAGAAGCCCGAATTTGAACATTAACTTTGTTTATTCTTTAAATATTGTAAACTGATCCGTTCCTCTAAGTGGATAACTAGTCTAACTAATCTTTTAAAAGGTTCAACTTCATAAAGTCAAAGTTATCCACTTTATTGACAAATGTATAATTGGCAAAGCGCTTTTAGTTGATAACAGACATCATCAGCGCTTAACAATATAACAATGAAAAGAGTCACAAAATAATTTAAATTAGAGGTAACGTTGTCAAATTGAAAATGAGCAGTCTTGACTTCAGACAAACAGTAGCTTGCATGCCAGCAACACAAACATGATTTCAATTATCAAATAAAGAATTTAAAATAGGAAAACTAAAATTACAAAAATCATTCATCAAAAAATCGTCAAATTTCCGTTCTCTTTAATATTGTATATTTCAAAAAAAACCACGCAACCATTACCACTGTTTCCAGATTTTTTAAACCCAATGGTCGCTTCATTTCGCGTTACAGGCTTTTCGGTACAATCATCATAATAACATTATTACAAAGAAAAGTAATACATCGTCCTAACTAACACATTATTGCGAGCCCGAGACCAAAACGGCTGAGTTTGGTAACTGCAGCATAGGATGCAGCAGGTTACGCCCTTCCACTCAACCGAAATAACTACCAACGTAGAAGAAGATACTATAAGTATATATTTATGTATACAACATAATGTAAAATTAGCGTGCTACTTTTATAAATCACAGTAGCAAGAAAAACAAAAAGAGTGAGKGATAAAAAAAAATTAATAAAAGGCAAGAAGGAATCGGTAACTCATTATTMAATTAGCTGATTAAAAGAAGCTGTCGGAGTTTTCTCTTGAACTTAAGGGTAACTTCTTAAAATTAACTGGCATGGAGCCACTTTTCTAACCCTAAGCATTGGAATACAAATCAAATCTTTCCATCTAACATTTACATTGTTGATGTCGGTCCTGAATATAATTTTATTATATAAATATGGGGGTGTTTTATGAACAACTATACCATGTAAAAGCCATCAATAGCGAAGTTTCCTCCGTAGTTTCATATTTAGCCACCAAAGACTAATTTCAGGCAGGCATTTTGTACCACATGTATTCTGTTACTATCTCTATAAACTTAAAGATGGTCCACATACACAGCTGACATAGTCAAAAAATGACAGCACCAGACGCTCACAAAGGGTAATCTTAGAGCGAAAGTTTAAAAAATTTTGTATAAAAATTAAATAAAAAACTTAATTAAAGAATATATATAATATTCTATAATTAAGTTTTCTTTTCCGCATAACGGATGCCACATGCTCAGTAAATCCAAGATTGCTGTTTATTAACAAAACTAAATTCTTCCGCATTATGTAATTTTCAAGGCTGTACCTTTAACGTTTACATCTAAGCAACTGATCACTTCATTCCTAACACTAGGATTATTACCTCTTCCAAGAGGAATTAGTTTTTATATTCCAGGAATCAAAATTTGCAAGTCATTATTGATTTCGGCAGATACATCTGTTGCTTCAGAGATTGAAAAAGTGTATTATAGTTGAATATCGTCAGCATAAACATAGAATAATCCGTGCTTAGCAAACTTTGAGATTATTTTGTTGTTGTGAGTTGAGCTTTACCATCGCCATTTTTATATCGTCTTTTGTTTTAAAGCTATAACCAGCTTTTCAGGGTGTCACATTTTTGAGATATAACATAAACTTGCATTTACGTTTGGCTTTGCTATGCTCGACGAGAACTATTTTTCTAATTAAGAATATAAATTCATTCTTAATTGGTTCCAAATTTACGCCCCTAAAATCTGGCGCCCTAGGCCCCAGTCTACTCAGCCTGCTGGTAAATCCCCCACTGCACAGGTGCATCCTCAAAATTACTTCTAACTTCTAGATGTTGTTTTTAAGGCACAATGAGAGTAACAGTTTATAAGTGAGATTACAGTGTTGCTTTAGCTCTTCTTGGTCGTTTATGGCAAACTCGATTTCCAGTTCAGTTTACGTATATTCAAAGAGTGAAAATAAGAGGATCGTTAGGCACAGAACACAATCTCATTTGTTGAACCTGTCATCCGCGTTAGCTGTATTTTGATAATTAGCCGTTATACTGCGTGAACGACCCGATACAACGCACGATTTCCTCTCAGCCGATGACAGACCAAATCCCGAAATAGAAGTGCATTGATTCGTCGGATGCTGCTATTATTGTAGGTGTCCATTAGGCGAGATGCGGCCGAGCAGTCCGTGTTCGCGGAAGTCATTGGCTTTTTCAAGGTCGCAGCATCGAGCTGCATCTCCCCGAGGAGTGTATCGAATACCTTGGAGTTGTGAAATTACGCCTCGCTCTGCTGCACTGGCCATACAAAATGTTGATGCCAAAGAGTTCAGGACAGGAATCGCGGCCCATGGATCTCTAGCAACTATAGCCTGCAATATATTAACAGAAGCAGTTCTTTTAAAAGAAAAACGGTACATATTAGCTTGCATCAAAAGGTCTACAAATATATCTCTTAAATGGGGTACCGCAGGGACCAATGCTGGGTCCATTACTATTTGTCAATTACACTATCCTTTTCAAAGATCGTATAATTAATTGTTCTACGCCGTCGATACCCAGCTATATTATGTATTCATTTCAGGAATCCAACTATGATACTGCTGTAGCTCTAGATCTGATCTTCATTCCTTGTCTCAGATAACAAATAAGTACTGTCCCACGCTAAACCCGATAAGGTGATGTTATATGGAAACAAAAAAGCAAGAAAATATATATTATTATCTATTAAAATTGTCATTATCGGAGATTGCGTACCAGTTGTGGACGTTGTAAAATATCTTACGACTATTATTGGATACGGAGCTTATATTTGACAATAATACGTTATAAACAAAGTTTTTGTACAGCTAAAACTTATATACGGTCACTTTAAAGTGTTATTACCGAAAACAAAAATTAAACTGTGCGATGAATTTGTTCTTCCTCACGTTAATTACTGTGACATGGTGTATGGTCAATGTTTAAGAACATACAATGCTAAACGGCTTCAACGTGTTCAGAACGCATGTGTTAGGGTTATTTGCGGTTGGAGCAGGAGCAGACGTTAATCGGTGACTCCTTGTAGACGCAGGTTTCTGCATTACGCGTCTTTAGTCCATAATTTAATAATTAGTAAAACACCCGGCACTTTACAGCAAACTAAAKTTTATCCATTGAAGGCATAACTTTGACACCAGAAAAATACTCACTGCAACTATACCTAGCCACAGAACGTGGCTTTTCTTTCTATCATATTGCTTATAAGATTTTTAATTTAATTCAATTTAATTTATAGACTTATACAAGCATACACGTTGTTTCATTTAAAAAAAAAACTGTTGAAGTTTTCAAATCTGAGATTCAGTCGACCTTTGGTGCTCAAGTACTGCTCTTTCTTTATTTTATAGTGTTGTTATAGAATGTATTTCGTATGATGAAAGTAAAAATTTAGATGGCAATGCCATCTGTCAGCATTACACTGACATGATGACAAAGCCACCTAGATGCCTTAACGGGTTCTACTTCCTAAAGGAAGTGACCTGTAGCCTGACAAATTGGCATGCCACTGCATACTTCAATTTGACAGCAGGCTCCCACGGCACTTTTTGCTAACGGGCAAGAACCAACATACATTAAAATGCATGTCTAAGCTGTGCTGTCTACACCTCAACCAACTGCAGATAGTACTATTTCGCTGTCATTACAGCACATCAGTGCAGTTTAGGTCTAGTGTAGACAACACTGGCATAGAACTGGTTTTGCTTATATACCAAAGCAATGGTATGATGAAAGTAAGAATTTCGGATGGCAACGCCATCTATCAGCATTACACTGACATGATGACAAAGCCACCTAGCTGCCTTAACGGGTACTACTTCCTAAAGGAAGTGACCTGTAGCCTGACAAATTGGCATGCAACTGCATACTTCAATTTGACAGCAGGCCCCCAATTAGTACCATCTGCAGTTGGTTGAGGTGTAGACAGCACAGCATAGACATGCATTTTAATGTATGTTGTTTCTTGCCCGTTAGCAAAAAGTGCCGTGTGGGCCTGCTGTCAAATTGAAGTATGCATGCTGCATGCCAATTTGTCAGGCTACAGGTCACTTACTTTAGGAAGTAGTACCCGCTAAAGCAGCTAAAGCAGCAGTTGTCATCATGTCAGTGTAATGCTGACAGATGGCATTGCCATCCTAAATTCTTACTTTCATCATACCATTGTTTTGGTATATAAGCAAAACCAGTTCTATGCCGTGTTGTCTCCACTAGACCTAAACTGCACTGATGAGCTGTAATGACAGCGAAATAGTACTATCTGCAGTTGGATGAGGTGTAGACAGCACAGCATAGACATGCATTTTAATGTATTTAGTAGTTTCTTATTTAACTTAATGCTATTTTATCAGCTTATTGCTTGTAAATAATTCATTTTATAAGCCCTTAGAATCTACTTTCTGTTATTTGAGTGTAGGTTTTGTATTAGAATTGTGCACATAATGTTTATCTCTGTTTATTTTGAGCATGGCGATATTTCTTATTTTTCCGTTTATTGGTTGAATGGAAGATTAGTAACCACACTATTGTGGACAAGTGAATGCAGGCTTAATTACAATTAAATTCTTATACGTCATCTTTTACGCCCAGGCGATAGTCTCCAGGCCTTTCAGCTTAAAATAGTTTCTCTTAAAGACTTTGGAGAAATTAGTTGATAGGCATCGGGGACCATGATTTAAAGCACAGGTTAGGTCATATCTGGTCAGGTCAGGTCAGGTCATCTAAAACAGTTTGCTTGCCAAACGGCAAAATCCTGTAAACCTGCAGGATCGGAAAGATCTACGAGCAACAAGAATCGAAACCTTCCTTGACATTGAGGGAGCTTTTAATAATACGCCGATTAACATGATTAAGGGGACTGAATAGAGGCATAGAATGGCTCTAAGCTTGACAGAGAGGATTGGTGCTCAGGACTCCTTCTATAGGGCATATCACTACAGATATCGCAGTTAGCAAAGGTTATCCGCAGGGAGGTGTCTTGCTGCCATTACTGTGGAGCATTGTAGTAGATGACTTCCTAACAGACTACACCAGGAGGACCATGTCACCATCCTCTTATGAGGGAAGTTTGGTGATAGTGTTTACCAGAAGAAGAAACCTTCAACAGCTCAAGGGATGAAACTCTGGAGGCACCCAATCACCCGACGGCTATCCCCACTTTCACAATCTCCCACCTATGCCGCTTAGACATCCCCACCCCCTCATTGCGCCAGATACAACGATATCTATTGTTTTCATTCTCTTTCTTCCTTGGGAGTTGGTTCAGTTAGGACGTGTTTCTCGTGTTAACTTTGTACCATATTCCATACTCCCTATTCCTGTCCTGATGATGCCCCTTACAAGTGCAGGCGAAACGTCGACCTTATTACGAAATCAGGCGCGATCTAACCCAAAAAACTAAGATTTCAATCTAACTCTGACCGCCAAAGCCTATTCATTTCGTGTCATGTGCACTGTTAACACTGGTTCTTTACGCATTAGAGTTTGCTAATAAAAATTAAACATTTTAGTAGTCAAATATAAAGCTTTGTATGGAATGTACGTAAATGAACTTCATGGGACCCGTCCTACTTACTGGTGTCAATTTTTTTATTAGCTCAGCTCCTTACACATAAAGTTCCACATTAGGTCCTCTCCAAAGAAATAGCTATTCTCAGAGTGGAAACCCCAATAAATTTTTTACATGCTTCGATGCATATTTGGTATATTTACCATTATACTCGTATACAGCTTTCGGGGGTGCAAAAAGGTAACAATTGACGGTTGGAGCTGATGAGACGTATGTAGTGAAGCAGTTGGTAGTATGTGTAATTTAGTTGCGCCTACAAAATCTGTATAATAATATTTCAGCAGGGTGGTGAAGAACTCTTCTCAAGAGATGATTTAATAAACTGCTTGAAATGTTTTAATTGCTCTAGGAAAGCTTTCGTAATCCATAGTTTTTGTGAATAATTGAACTGAACATTTCTGTAGTTCTGAGTTAAAATTTATGCTGAAGATAAACATTGAAGGTTTATCCTACCTTTTCCTAGTTGGTTGCTATACCAATCCGTTTTTGTCATTTACAGCCAGTATTTTGGAATATCTATGAATTCTGTGTAGTTATCCCAGCTTTTCACACATTAGATACGCCTATTTCGTGAAAATTACATTCATTGTAAAATTCCCTGAAACTTGATTAAAAGCTGAAATTCTGTTAAAGCTTGTTCCTGCGGCCTTTTTCAAAATATTTTTTAAAGCAATCCGCCTAGACTTTTCATTGAATTTTTGTTCAATATAATCAGAGGCACATGTCTTTATTTACTGACAAGGGATACAGTATAACAATTTTGTTAATTTAAAATTTTCACCTTCTGTGAATGTTGCTGATGACAACTTCCCTATCACTCATAGTTTTTTTTTTTTGGATTTGTAATCTCTTTCACCATTGATTTCACCGTTGTAACGGAAGTAGTAATCTTATACGAATCACTCATTTTAATAACGAATTATTGATGTTGCAATATTAACGCAGCTACAGGTAAAAAAATTAAGGGCATAAAAAGCTAATAAAGCAAAAAGCTAATAAAACTAATTTACCTATTGTTAATTTATTAAAAACTGAATACCTATCGCCGAATAGTTCATATAGATTTAACGCATTGTGTGCTATCAGTTTTTTGCTTTTAATCTGTATAATTAAGCGACGTCCTGCTTAAATAATAAATACGGCCCTACATACAGCTTCTACTTTAATTGCAGCACGTACCTGATTGATAAACGCCTCGTGTATGAAGTACATATTGGTTGAACATGCCGACAAACGGAGTTTCACACAATTTATGCTAATTAGTAGTCATTACTGCGAGAACACACTCGGAAGTATTGGAAGCATCGACGTTTTCCAGTTCTAGTTGCTTGAGAATCTTCTCCCAACCTTTGGCGTTACAAGATATTGCTTATCTCGCTCTGCAAAGCGATTATTGCATTACACGTATTATAGAGTATGCAACTAGCAATTCCGAAGAAAATGTAGATGTAAGCAATAAAAAGATACAACATGCGTGTTTCATGTGCTTAAATTTTTATGTTTTCCAAATGTAAGTTCTTGCAAAAGTAGCTTGTTTAGGCTGTTTAAGGATACCCTTCCTAAATCCTGGCGTTTGATTGTATAAACAGTTAAAAACACTTTGTTTACATTACAAATTTCATCTTCAACTCCGGGGGTTAAGTTTAAGTTAAGTTCGCGTAGTATGCTTGCATTGCAATATTGTTATTTGTGTTAAAATAAACAGTGGAAAGCGGTGTATCTTGTGAATATTGCATAGTTGTGTGATCGTGAACAGGTGCTTTGTTTTGTGTATGACTGTGATAGACCGATGCGCCTCGATGTAAGTAGAGGTGTGATAAAAACGCTCCGGACCGGATAAAATACCTAAATAAGACAAGGAATCAGAGCCAGGTAAGGAAATAGCAATATCGTTGACTATTACGCATGTTGCATGTGCATGATCAGTAATAGCCCATTTCCTGTATAACCAAATCAGCAGTATATAAAATAAACACGGAAAACTTTAGCCCAAACGCTACCAGGTATAAACCGCCCTTAGCCCAGCTAGAAAAAGCCTTGAAAATAAACATTAAACATACCCCGAAATACATCGGTAGTGCGAAGGAATACATTACAGCGGGATTTAAACATAAAGCGGACAAGAAAAATAAGAAGACAAAACTTGTGGTTTCGGAAGGAGTTTGGAAGAAACTGTCCAAGGTCTATGGCCAAAATACGACTCAAAGGAGTCCTAGCACTCATATACGACTTGGAACAAAAAGGCTTCAGTTGAAGAAAAGAAATCTTAGCAGCAACATCAGCAAGCAGGGGAAATAATTGCACTAAACACTCAACTCCCTTATGGACGTTATGACAACTTAGATAGTTTTGATTCGGAATCTAAGCCAACGTAATTTCGGTTTATAATACTTGTGAAGTAAAACAAAGGAGCGTAAGTTACTCAAATATACACAGTAACACTTCTAAATATTCTTTTAAAGTCACAAAATTGCACCCAACACTATGCTCCGTTACGTACGTAATGACAACTCGGTTTGTTTTGATCCAGGACGTGCGGCAGAAAAACAGCCGACACTACGTCAGAACTAATATAGCATATTGGCAAATGCGACAAATTACGTCACACGACTGCGCAACCGCAAGAAGCTGTTTTACGCAGAATTCTTCAGTTTTGATAGTATTGTTAGTGTATGTAATTACATAAACTAAAATATTGAAAATACATGCTATGCATTTAAGACTATATACGCTTGCCCTTCGCATTATTTTCATTAATTGCGGAAATACTGAATTGTGGTGACCCAAAATTATTTGAAGATAGAATAATACACCCTTTTGGCAAGGTGCTTTTGTTCTCTCCAAAATTCCTACCTCCTTACACTGACATAACAATATAATATTAATGGTTTGTTGTTTGTAAATGGCATTGACATCTACTTTTCCACTAACTATGGAGATTGCTTTAAGTTAACAAAATTAAATCATAGATCAACAAAAATATATTTTTTGCCGAAGATACAGCTCTATTAATTTCTTTCTGAACTGTGGTTATAATAACAGGGATGTTAACAAAATTTAGAACCTGGCATTTACAAAACTGATCTAAGGTGCCAATTTTCATGAAATTCATAAAACTGTTAGGTTGAGTTTTGATATACCCTCTATATACCTATATGTTTCTGCGTACGTATATACACATTCAATGCACAACTATTCATAGGTAGAACTGATGCTGTAAAAAATGCAAAAGTCGTTTTAGATTAAGCATTTCTATTTATCTGTGCATAACCGTCTAGACGGTGTGGCATTTTACAAAACCAGCATCATCAAATCGTCGTTTGAGACGAGCATTGAAGAAATTTAGCCCACCTTGAACTTTATTGTCAACAAACATCATGTTACACCGACTCTAGCGGGGACGCTGCCCTTGTGCGTAGCCCGTATAGAACAAATTCATCGCCGTGACCTACTAATACCAACCCGTACAAAAGGGCTATTGTTCGTCTTTGACTATCGAACAGATAATCTATAAAATACTCGTACGAACATGAATTATAAAATTAATATAATGGCTGCCTGGATATCTAACTGTGACCGCATGAAATAGATTTTACGCAATCACTTTATGGCTTCGGTGCAGTCGATTAACTCCAAATCGTTATTGGAAGCCATAAAGGAAATAATCCAAAACAGTATTTTGTGTTTCATATACAGAGATGTCCATATCATTAAACTCCTCTATCTCACACACTATTTGATTACCATTTGCAATTTTGAAGTGTTTTCTAGTAATGTATACACACTTGCTGACTAATAGGGTAGAGGCGGCGGGTCCGCTTCGGGTCCCATCTTAACTAATTAAAAAATGCGATATTCCAGTAAACTCAAAAAAGCTCAGTACTAAAAACTTTATATTAAAGGAAATCATTTTTATAAGTCTAAATAATAGCATTTGGGTACGTCCAAACTCTTTCTGTTAACAAGATATTTGTTCTCACTTCAGCAACGAGTGCAAAATTTTATACTACACAGTTTGCACTATATATGTTGTTTCCTGCTGTTTAGTGTCGATTTATTATCAATGCTTGTACATTAATGACAAAACTATTCCCTGTCAAATTGTAAACAACACTGAATCATCTTTACTCTATCCGGCCGCATTTCTTCTATAACTATCTTTTATTCTATATCTTACACTATATAAAACGCAAATATAAAGAGCATTTTGCCGAATTATACAAAAGTAACTTTGATTTTGCGCAAAATTTGAGTATGTGATAAAAATTTACATTATATTAGACAGCAAATCTGATTTCTTTAAAATATTATATAAAATAGCATCGAGATTTCTGTTCTAAAGTTCGAAATTACCAGTAGCAGACTAACCTGCTCATGGAGCAATAACTACATTATATGTAGTAAAGTGCGCGCTGGGAAAGAAGTTGCATCTTAGGAATGTAACATTGTTCACAATTTGAACAGAGCGAGCCGCATGGGTGAGCCAAGTTAATAAATTTATTCGCCGCGCTGTTCGCTGTTGAGCACGGATCACACCCTCTAGATGAACGACAACAAGGTACTTGAGGGCAGAAGTCGCAAATGCTACCGTTCTTTTTAATAAACTACACCACAAATGACAGACTGCACTTAGTGTGTACAGGGTTATACGCGACTGCAAGCGGGTGAGCTTGGTGGCGGGGCCTCGTAACCGTTGCGTGACGCAATTTTGTATTCGGCCAATCACGGTACGTTTGAACTAGCGTTTCTTTCGAAAGATTTTATTTTATTATTCTTTTACAGATGAGCAATTAAAAAACAATTACTCGCCGTTTTCTAATATATGTAAAAAAATAGAATGAAAAAATCATGCAAGTTCCTTATTGTCTTCCCACCACGTTAACCTTCTTTTTTGGCGCGCATATTCATTTATATTCCATGTTTAATTAAACTATACTGCAAACTTTTACGCTAATACCTGCAGATCTTAAATTAAATTCATTGCATATGCCATAAATGCAGGACGGTTGTATAGTCTGGACTAATTACCAAAAGCTGTATAACGCCCGAGCAAATGATATTATAGTTAACTACTAAATCCGTTGTATTTGTAATTACATTTTACATAGGAAAAGGTACCAAAAGGCTGGGAACTAGGGGTAGTCATACCCATATACAAAAAAGGCGACAAAAGAAACTGCAACAACTATAGAGGCATTACTCTGCTGAGTGTGGCAGCAAAGACATTTGAGAGGGTTTTGGATACCAGACTTAGAAGCATCATAGAACCACAACTAGAAAAATCACAGAGCGGTTTCAGAAAAGGATACAGCATACAAGATCACATATTCACCATTAAACAAATTATTGAAAAAACACATAAACAAAGTACAGAGACACACCTGGTATTCATAGATCTAGAGAAGGCATTTGACCGAATACAGAGAGACGTAGCATGGAAGAGCCTAAAAAGACGAGGGGTCAACAATAGACTGAGATTATCAATAGCCAGCATGTACCACAATACAAGAAATTATGTGAGACTGAGCCACACTCGCACAGAAGAATTTCCAGTGAATGATGGCCTACGACAAGGAGGAGTTCTAAGTCCTACGCTGTTTATTACCGTGATGGATGATATTATAAAAGAGACAAAATCCCAAACAAAACCAATAACTATCGGATATAAAAACCTACAACCAATAACGATATCGGAGTGCGCATTCGCCGACGACGTAGTGATATGTGGCAAGTCGGAGAAAGAAATTCAACACAATTTAAATATATGGTACAATGCTCTAAAGACTAGAAACATGAAAATCAACATAGAGAAGACAAAATATATGGTTGTAGGATACAAAGAAGAGTACAGGAACTTAACAATAAATGATACAGAAATTGAAAGAACAAACGTATTTAAATACCTTGGAGTACTCATCGAGAGAACGGGAAATGACGAGACAGAAATAGGAAACAGAATCGACAAAACAGCAAAATTGTTCTACTCCCTAAACAGTAATTTCTTACAGAGAAGAGAGGTGTCAAAGAAAACCAAAATGGTAATATATAAAGTAATATATAGGCCAATTTTGATGTTCGGATCTGAAACCTGGGTACTAACAAGAGGACAACGAAGTAGGGTACAAGCAGCAGAAATGAGATACCTTCGCAAAGTAAAAGGTATCACAAGAAGAGACCGAATACGAAATGAGATAGTGAGAGAAGAACTTGAAATACAGGCAATCAGTACAAAGATAGAAGAACAACAGTTAGGATGGTTTGGACATTTGGTACGAATGGACAATGAGAGGCCGGTCAAACAGGTATGGGAAGCCTGAGTTTTGCAAAGGAGAAGGAGAGGAAGACCAAGGGAAACATGGGACACAATGGTCAGCAAGATCTTGGAAAGGAGGGGAACGACATTCACAGAGGCGAGAAACCTAGCTAGAAACAGGAAAGAGTGGCGAAAGTTCATTAAGGAGGACTAGAAAAAAGAGACATTACACCCTTACACCCTTAGGGGTAGAAAGGGTTATGATTATATATATATATATATATATATATATATATATATATATATATATATATATATATATATATATATAAAATTTGTTTCTTTTTCTATTATACGAATTCCAGTGGATAAGTATGATGGTTATTATCCACTTTATGCAAGACAATGGTAATATAGGGTTTCTATAAATGATTCATGCATCCAGACGCTTATGGAAATTATTGATTAAATCAGTTTATCGCCTCTCAGGAATACGAACACAACTATTGCTTTGACGTATACTTGTCATCTGTCGATTGTTGACTGATGATATATTTTAATACGAGAAAACGTGTTGGAGTGTGCATTTTTATCATATTCTATAGTGTTTTGTGGGATAATCACCTTTAAAGTTACAGAAAGCTCACATTTTGGAGCTGTGGGGTGACAAGTTTCGTATAACTTTTAGATTACGTATAAAAAATGTTTTAGGCGGCCGCAATGGTAAAATCGAGGGTAAAATTCACAAACTTAGTGGTAGCTGCACTACACAAAGCTTTCACGGTGCAAAGGCGTAGACTGCAGAGATTACCACAAGCTTACTATACAAACAATCATAGTTATTTCTTACCTTAAAAGAAAAACAGAACCGTAAATTGTTAGAAAATCTTTATATAGTCATCAATTTCGTGACTGTAGCTTGATCTGCAACCTGCAACCTTCAGTACAGTGCAGGTAGATGTGACCGCGGCACTTACTGTAGCCTGGCAGTAAAATTACTCTGAGAGAGGAGGGGGCAGTTCCAAGGTACCTTGTGTGAGATGTCGCCTCCATTTCTACAATACAGTGCATATTTTTTGTTGTTCTTAAGTAAAGTAACATTTATTTTTTTGCACATTTAAAGTTAAAAAGACTTAAAATGATTCTGTAGGAGTGTACTAACACGATATTTCTTGAAAAAGGGCCCTTATGCTGCAATAATTCTACATTCAGCTTTTAATGGCATCTCGATTTCTTGTATGTTCTTACATAGGTTTAATAAAACGTTTGCTCGTTTGGTTATTCTGGTTGCTAAAACCTTCACCTTAGCATTCCAGAAAAACCTTTAGTTTTAGATGTTTTTATATAGCCCGTTAAAGCGTATTCAAGGTAGTTTGTAGTATATTGTGTTCATGTTATCAAGAAAATACATAATAAATAAACTTGTCCTGATATATTTTCATTTATACCAACGTTGCTACAGTAAGTAAGCAAATATGTCTTTTTCAATCCTGAGGCCTTATTGCTAATAGTAACAGCTTCCTTCTTAGGTGTAGTTCGTCTTTGCCTGTTAGATGTATAATGAAAAATTAAATTAAATTGCATTTAAACAATATTAAGCAAAACAATACGAGACGCAGGTAAGCTTTAAAACACTGCCAAAAATGAACTAACTGCTCCTGAATAAACCCTATATATTACACAGCAGCTGTCCAGATTCCTTTTGTTTTACAACATTTTACAGTTAATACACAAGTTTTATTATTAGAGACCAAAGAACGCTGAGTGAATCCCAGAAGACATACTTGTAATGAATAAGTATATAATAGGTATGACTGTAACTATCGATTTAAACCATAAAAGGAGACGTCGCACATTAAACGACACGTACATATTTATAATTTTACTGACAGCCCATTTACTATGCCAGCCCATCTGTATTATCATTTGCTTCATATCCATTACAGACACCGGAACGAAAAATAAACTAGCTTAATATACAGATATGTTTTAAAGACAAGCACATTTGTTTTAGTAAGCTAACGAACCACTCTGGCTTGTAAACACAATAGTACATTACCGCAAATGTCAGCGGATTGCAGTAATTATAATTAATGCCTTAGAGGTAGTATGTAGTACAGCAGTGAAGTGTAAGATGGATGAAGTGTGATACTAGCCGTCGTTTTCTTCTTTTATGTAAAAGGCGAAGCCATAAAGTGATATCTGCAGTGAGATATGACATGTCATAATTGCTCGGTTGTTTCTTGGGTTTGTGCAGAAAAATATTTCAACCTACTTCGTCATCACTAAGGGAGCTGTTATGTTTCTAGCATCGAAAATTTTTATTATTTCCGCTCCTAAAATTAATCAAAGTGTAATAAGAAAAAAAATTGGCTAAATTTTGAATGGGTATAAAATAGTATTAAGAGGTGTCACTGAACGGTTGAAATAATAGCATAATTTTCGTAGATAATGAAAATGTCTGATCCATGGAACGGATCCGAACAAACTGACACATCTCTACTATACATCGTATACGCTGTCAATACTTGGATAAAATAATGTTGTAATAATAAAAAATTTCTCCGAGATTCGCTCTGAAAAAGTTTGAAAGACTTACCGAAAATTGACTGTTTTACAGTGGCCACCTTCTTCGCAACAAATAGTAACTGCTGTTCTGCTGAATTGAGGAATGTGAAGACCTCCATGTAAGTACGTAATATACCAATATTTGTTATTCTGTAACCAAATTATAAATTACAGTAATAATACATTTTTGATCACGTCGCTACAAACGCCGGATCCCTGCGGGCAAGCTGAAGCCACATTTTCCTGCCATTTTCCGAACGTGGAACATGAAGAAATAGCTTGTTAGGTGTTCTGATTGTAGTAGTTACACACTTAGGCACCGCACAACACTTATAAAACTTAGAATTAATATTATACAGTAATAAATGCGAAAAAACTTCGCCTTATCATTTTAACCATGTTTGAGAACAGGTGACGTCAGAGCTGTCACGGTGACAAGGTATTGGCGTTTTGAAGCGAAGTTTGAAACGGAATTTAATCACATGACCTTTAAAGCTTTTAAACGGTTTAAAACGATAATAATTAATATTCGAACCTATATAGGGCAGTCTAGACCACTTTCCCAAAAATAGTCAACATCCCTATTACACTGATACCAAATTCTAAATACAGTATAATAACTTATTTGTTAGACAGCCACCTTTCAACTTCGACCTATTTGATTACAGCGACAAATACCATAAACGAAGTAGCGCAGCACTCAATTTTGCGACAGTATAAAAAATGTCGCCAGACTTCACATAAAGGTGATGAATTTACGCCAGCAGAATCCGAAATTTGATACTCGTTTCGACCAGCTGCGCGCTCGTTCGTAGATTGCATCTCTGAACACGGTCTCACGTGAACAAAGCTGTTGCGAAACTAAACTTGAGAATTCATACGAGGTACGGTGCACATCTCCCACAAATCTCCATTTTCGCCCAAAATAGGCAAATCTGGTAATAAGAAAGGTTAATGCGGATCATAACAAGAAAAGGACCGAAAGCACGTCCGCATTCCGCATGGATCTGATCTAGTTGGCCGTAGTGCTATTCTTTATCTGTAAAATGCAAAACAGGAGAGCTATTCAGAATAACAAGAACTGATGCGAGATCGGTAATATATCGCTCAAAATGAAGATTTTCAATTTAGTTTGTCAATAACGAGTTCAACAGTATGTACGATCCATGTATGGGAGACCAGAGCATAGCAGAGAGAAGGGAATTCTTGCAAACGTTAATGAACGTACAGTGGAAACACCAATAGTTTTCAGAGTTTCGAGGTTTTCCAGTATGGAATTCAAAACTTTCCGAAGCTCGGTAGCAAACTCCTATTTTCAAGAAGGTACATCTTGAATTCGTCGCCAGTAAAAGGTAGCGGGATTGCGAGCATTATTATACTGTTTTTGAAGCAAATCGTAAACTATTGGATAATTAGTATCCGTCATGGGTAACGTTTTAGCAAGTGTTAAAGTTTTCTGCTTTAATGAAGAGAGTAAATATTTAAAACGCTCTGTTTGATGGAGCTGCATTGTTTTGTATTAGTGAATCGTATAATGTAAAATAATAATTTTCATCGACAGCTATACCAATATTTTCCTTATCCGCATAATCTGGATTTTTGTGATGCTATGTGAGCTAATCTATCATTATGCAACTGTTGAAATTCGTCATACAATCGCTTGATATATGGAAAACAAAAAAAAATAAAATATCCAGTCAAACGTATTATAATATGTGGACTGTATAAAGTGAATCTATAAATAAGGCCGGACCACGTTTGACATTGATTTTATTTTACAAAAGATAAACACAAAATAATTTTGACTAAAAGGATAATTCTATTACCCATTTCCTAAAACACGCACCAACTCATAAGCAGAAAATCCAGTCATTAGCTCCACTCTTCACTATTTCATTCGAAAACCACAACAAGTTTCAAACTTCATCAGCACCAACCGCCAATGAAATTAATATTATCTTCTACACTAATTCAAACTCGATTCAAGCTTCACTAATTTTGATTTCCTCCAAAATGAACAAAATAATGCTTTTTTAACAGCTACCTTTTTCCATGGTAAGGTCTCCAGATATCCCACATACAATATGCAGTGATTTCAAGAGAAGGAGGTTGCATAACCGAAAGGAAAATAAAAAATGAAAAGAAAATGATTAGAGACGAAACACTACTCCTCTATATGGTTCAGAAGCTGTCAAAACTATCAAATTTTCATTGCTCAATTTCTGTTTCGACATGGCAAAAATCGAAAATCATATATCAATAGCTAGATACAAAAATGCAAGATAAATAATTTATCCACCAACTGAAATAATTTATTTAATCTTCCTTACGGAGTAGCTTGTCCGGTCTTATCGACAGGAACCTGCACTAGGTCACAAGCGGTTATCGCAGTATAGCCCGCCTAGCTCGCAGAGATGGCGTTGATGGCGTTAGCTCTTGCACATTGTCCACCACCTTTTGGACCAGTAGCTATGTAATTCCATTTTACTGCACACCAGGCAGGGTATGAGATTTTATTTTTCTCTACTTCTATATTTTGGAGCCAATAGTAGAGAAACAAGTTTTTTCGCTCACATAGAAGCTTCTCAGGTACTATCTGCAGGAACCTGCCTTAGGTCGTAAGTAGCCACTACTGTCGCAATCCACCTACTGTGCAGAGTTTTCGCTTAAGTGGCACTGATAGTATTTGCTCTTTTGAACATCAGTTGCGCACGCTGCGTTTAAGGCAGCGGTCTGCTGTGACATTTTTTTATTTTTCTTCAACCTTCTTGAACCTGCTGCCTAAAATGTTTTAAAACAGTACTCATCCTTTCCAGACCTTTCCTTTTTCCTATCTGCCCCGTCTGTTATTATATTTCTCTTGCTCTGTTCTGGACACCATGTCCGTCAGTCTTCCGAGCAGTTTCGCCCTTTCCGGGTTGCGGAGTATCTCTGCCGTGTCAACACTTTCCAGTTCTTGCCGCAGTATCAACGTCTCTCTGTTTGCCAAACGATACAGGTATATCATGTGCTCGGGGGTTCCACGTTCCCCGCATTCGCACAGTGCGTCCTCCCTCTGCCAAAAACGGTGCAGACTTTGAGGCCCGTGTGACGAAACCTTGCGAGGGCTCCAAGTAGTCCATGTTCTTTCTGTGTGTGACGGTTGGGAAAAAGGACCTTACTCTCCCGCCCTTGTCTCCCTGCCGCCACTCTCTGTCCCATTCTTCTCTTATAGCATTTGATATCTCGCTTTTCCTATCTGCTTGGACACCACCCAGAACACTCCGCACCCTATCACGCTCGTTTGCCTCAGCCAGTAGCCCGCCGCTCTCCTTCTGATTTCAAAATCCAGAAGGACTACATACATAATGACTGCTAGGGCCTCATACGACATGGTCGAGAAGGCCCCAGACAATCGGATGAGCACCCCTCTCTGCATTCTCCGTATCACTGTCTTGGGTTTGGTTAGCAATAGTCGACGCGCCCAGACACTGGTTCCATATCCCGCAACTGACGCCATTATAGCGTTCATGTAAAGTCCCATCGTCGCCAACGGCATTCTATGGTCTCCTTTGGCCATACTGGCTATTTTATGCATCAGACGCATCGCTTTGCCACCAGCACTCTCTATGTGGCTGAGGAAGTTCATTTTCTCATCCATAGCAATCTCAAGGCATCCAGTAACAGAACTCCTTCTGATTAATTAATAATAATAATAATAATAATAATTTATTCGCTGCAAATAAAAATAAAATTATTACAAAACATAGGCACTTAATTGTACTTCAGCGAAATGGCTTGCATTCACTTATCCACAATGGTGTGGTAAGTGATCTTCCATGCAACCAAATAAATGAAAAATAATAACAAATATAGTCATGCTCAAGATAAACATCGATAAAAATTATATGCATATTTCTAAATACAGAATCCACACTCAATAACTAACAGAAAGTAAGTTTTAAAGGTAAAGAAATTAAATAATGTACAGGCGTAAGCGGGTCAATAAACATTAAGTGAAATAAAGAACCACAAAATACATTCTATAACAACACCAAAAAAGAAAGAAAGAGAGAGCAGTAATTAGACAGAGAAGGTCACTTGAATCTCATCATTGAAAAGCAACAACTTCAATCGTTTCTTAAAATTAAACAACGTGTATGCTTGTATAAGTCTATAAACTAAGTTTACAACCTTACAAGCGACATAAGAAAAGGACCTTGTAAAAAGCGACGTTCTGTGCCTAGGTATAGATGCAGTGAGTATTTTTCTGGTACCGAAATTGTGACTTGTGTGAATGAAATTTAATTTGCTGTGAAGATATATTGGTACTTTGCCAGTTATTAAATTGTGCACCAAGGAGGCGTAATGCAGAAACCTGCGCCTATAAAGCGGCAGCCACCCAACATCCCCCAATCTAGAGGTTACCGATTGACGTTTGCTCAAACCGTAAATAGCTCTAACACACGCGTTCTGAACACGTTGAAGTCGTTGAGCATTGTATCGTGTTAAGCACGGGCCATACACTACGTCACAATAATTAACATGAGAAAGAACAAGCGCATCACAAAGTATAATTTTAGTTTTCATTAAMAACACTTTAAAGTGAGCATATATAAGCTTCAGCKGTACAAAAGCKTTACTTATGACGTGGCTAATGTGTTTGTCAAATCTAAGCTCCGTATCCAAGTACAGTCCAAGATTTTTTACAACGTCCACAACAGGTAAGCATTCTCCGTTAATGACAAGTTTAAAAGATGGTAGTGTGCGTTTTCTTGCGTTTTTGTTTCCAAATAACATCACCTGCGATTTTGTAGGGTTTAGCATGAGACAGTATTTATTTGCTATCTGAAACAAGGAATGAAGGTCAGCATTAATTAGAGCTACAGCAGCATCAGAGTTGGATTCCTGAAATGAATAATATAGCTGAGTATCGTCGGCGTAGAAATGTGAAGAACAGTTAATTATATGGTCTTTGAAAAGAGAAGTATAAATGACAAATAGTAATGGGCCCAGTATCGACCCTTGTGGTACTCCATTTACAACTTCAAGAGCTTCAGAAAGTGCATTGTCATATTTAACATACTGTATGCGACCCATGATGTAGTTGCGTATGAGTGTCAGAGACGCATTGCTGAGCCCTATGTTGTGTAACATTCCAAGAAGCATAGTATGATTAATCCTGTCAAAAGCTTTTGTGAAGTCTAATAGAACCAATGCCGTAAGTTTGGCATTATCGGTTGCTTGTATGATATCATCCACTACAGTCAACAAAGCAGAAGCGCAGCTATGCTTGGATCTAAAACCAGATTGTTCATGAGGAATTATGGAATATAAATCAACATGTGAGCGTAATTGCTCATACAAAATTTTTTCATATAATTTTGAAAGTAAGGGTAATACACTAATTGGTCGTAAATCATTAAATGTTGAGGGTTTTCTATTTTTTGGAACAGGAATGACGTAAGCAACCTTCCAGTCAGTAGGAAATGCATTAATTTCTATAGCACAATTGATTATATGTGTTATATATATAAGTACATGTGGACAACAGTGACACAACATCGTTAGCCCTATACCATCAGACCCTATAGCATTAGATCTAATACTTTTAAGTGCAATACTCACAGTATTAACATCAACTGGTGTAAAGGTAAATTCACCAACGCCTTCTCTGACTGTCAATTGAAGTTTTGAAAGGGTTTCTGCATCCGGAGCAGTATTTGTTTGTGAAGCCATAATAAAACGCTTATTTAATTCATTTAAGTTTAATAAATTATCTGGCAAAGCTACATGTTTTTTTCTAGGATTGTAGATGTTTAAATTGCTCAATTCTTTGTACAGAACTCTAGTATTAGCACCATTCTGTAACGCGATGTTCAGGTAGCATGATTTGTAAAGTTACGGAGTTGTTTGTAGTAGTCCCAATGAATTTTACGCTTTGTTTTTTTGTATTTCTGCAATGCCTTCTGACGAAGTGTCATTAGAAGTTTAATATTATCCGTCAGCCATGGTTGTCGCGTTCTTCTGCGGTTCAATTTGTATTTTACTAATGGCGCATGTGTATTGAAAAGTTCAATAATTAACTGGTTAAAAAATTCAACTTTTTGATTTAGATTATTAATATAAAATAAATTTGAGAACGGAGCGCTTTGCAAATCAACAATAAAAGCCTCTCTGCTTAAGTTTCGTATATTTCTTGCATAAATGTATTTTAGTCGTTCTGGTTCTGGGCATCCCTTGATTGAAAGTAATGTAGCAAAATGATCAGATTCAATGTTTAAATTATCTAATATATCACAAGACTCAACATCAATTGTGCTATCACATATAAACAAATCCAACAATGACATACTGTCCCCACAAAGTCTGGTAGGTTCCTTTACGTGCTGAACTAAATTGTACGATTCAAGAATGTTGAGCAGCCGCTCGGCAATCAAACAATTTGGTCGCAGCATATCTATATTAAAATCTCCACAGCAAATAATCTGATCGGAGGCAAGCAATACATCCTGTGTTATTCTCTCAAAAGAACTTATAAACGCATTTGAAGATTTGTTAGGCGGTCGATATACAACACCCACTGCAATACAATTATCGTTAAATTTTATTTTAACCCACAATTGCTCGAAACTATCATCAGGTACTACGTTATTAATTATCTCTATAAGTTTTACATTATTACGAATATAATTAGCAACACCCCCTCCTCTGCCACCCCTATCCTGTCTATACAGAGTGAAGTTACGAATTAAAAGTAAATCATCAGAAAGGTCTACATTAAGCCATGTTTCTGTTATACACACAATATCATAACAAGAGTCGTAAATATGGTCTCTTAACTGGTCTATTTTAGGTAACAAAGAGCGAATGTTTACATGAAATATTTTTAGCGACGCCATGATTGCTTTTATGTATATACAGGTAACAATACACGAAGTAGTAGTAGAATTTTTAAGACAGTTTAGAGATGTCTTGTTCACTTTCAACTAGTATGGGCCTGCTATTATCGGTCTTTTTCACAAAAATTTTACAATCACGCACCCAATAGTATTTATAATTCTGCTTCTTACATTCATCACGCACTTTTTTGTACAGCAACTTATTTGACGGACAAAGATGATCAGAAATATATAAGCGATTGTTTGCAGCAAAACCTAAGTCCTGCGCATTTATAGCACGATGTCTACGGTAGGCTCCCAAAATTTCGTTTTTCTTCAGTCGGCTTTTTAGCTTGACTACAATGTTCCGTACTGATGCAGTGTCACTAACAGATCCTACTCTATGTGCGATATCGATATCGTCGGGTGATATTTTAACGCTCAAGGCATTTCCCACTCGCAAGAGAAGATCCAAAATTGGTTCATTTTTAGTTTCAGGTATGCCAGAAATCTCAAGATTGTTGATTCTATTGTACTGCTGTGTATTATTTAGTTCCTTCTCTAACTGGCTATTCTTGGCCTTTAGGTATTGAACTTCGTCCTTCAACGACTCCATATCTTTTAGTTGCTTGCTAGTTTCAGCAAGCTTTAATTCAAAATCATCAACTTTGTTACAGCAGTAATTCACCGATTCAACCAGATCACGCTGTTGCTTTTTAATTTCAGTAATATCATTCTTTATGCTCTTGAACATCTCAAATATCTGACTTAGGTTTTCATTTGAATTGGCAGCACAGCTCGGGCAAGTCCAGGTAACCCCAGGTTCTCCGCTGATATCTTGACTAAGCCCGGAACATTTTATATGAAAGCTCTTTTTGCACGAACCACCGCAGGTAATCCCCGGTGCGCTACGGCTAACAGTCAAGTTGCAAGTAGTACACAACATTTTCAATTTTAATAGTTGGGCTCCTTATGAGGGACCCCTTCATCAGCGAGTACTTCGTTTTTCCTGTTGCTATACCCATCTTGCTCTCGCTGCATCAGGCATTGATCTTAGCCTCAATTCCGCAAGCCTTCTCCTCTAACTGCGTCCGTGACCCTCCTTCTATAATCAGGGCCAGGTCGTCCACATATGCTATTGTGCATTTGATTTTAGCGTTATTGTCCAGAGTTCTGAGCAGTCTGCACATAACTATATCCCAAAAGATTGGCCCGCAGATCGAACCCTGGGGATAACCCTTTGTTAGGCGTTTAGATATGGTGTCATCCGGACACCGAGTCACTACATATCTGTGTTGACAATAGTTTCTCAGAACCCCGTACACATCTCCCGGACACTCGGTATTACTTAGTTCACTAAACAGGGATGGCCGCCACAGGTCTGCTGTGACAGTGTGGTCAATACATTCGCTATTGCTGTCTGCACAGCCCTAACAAGAGCGAAACTTGTCGTGAGATCAGAGTGAATTGACTAGAGCGACCTACCCCGGCTTAGCACGGGTAGTAGAGCATATTATATTATCTATATATAGCTCATTTCATGTTTATATGACTGGAAATGTGTAAAGTTTATGCCTGTGTTCTGATTTTGTTTGTCGAATAATATGTCTTGAAACAATAATGACTAATTGAGAACCGAATATCTTGCGTAATGCGATTTGTGCTATTGTAATAATGTATGAAGGACACAGAATTAATATATCACGAAGTTAGTCCTTCACTCCCTTAAGAGTGTATTATTTTACCTGCTCTGCTAACACAATACACGTTAAACATCATTATTGCAAGTATGGTTTCCAGTTTTTTCGTAGTTATCTTTTTGGTTCGATTATACCTTCTTACCACCTATCTGCCACAAAGACATCGGTTCATTCCATGCTTGGGAATTATTTCATTGCATTTCAGTCTTCTTGGAAACAAGCTGGCAAGTGTAAAATCAAGATACATCTGAATGTTGCGCGTTCTGCATAACGAGAAGTACAAAAATCGCAGCGTCTCGGAGACCAACATAGACAGAATGGCATGCAGCAGAACAACTCAGACAGCTCAGGTAAGACGAAGGTGACAAAGCCATTTCTTGTAGTGGGGGACTGACAGAAACCGCGAGATGCGTGTTTTCAACCGCGAGACAGAGATAGTAGCAAGTATAAGTGGTCGAAGGCAACCGCCAGCAGTCGGCTAATGTTGAGCCAGTTGCCGGCCGTTCGTTAAGTCATTTCGTGGTTTGAGACCGGTCGGTGTGCAGATACGCGAGGTGAGGTACTGTGACTACAACATAGTGAATACTGTGATATTATCAAACTCAAATAACTGCGTGCTTTCTATAAAGTGCTTAAATTGGAACCTGTTGTGTGAGTGAATTAATTGATATATATACTGCTATTCCTACCTGCTCTACCCCTTGCGTGTCCGTCTGGCTGCCAACGTATCAACAGGTGAGTTCATGAAATCTGTTTTCGGAAGGTTATATGTAAAGTAAACGCTCGTGAGGCCCGCATTATTACGTTACCATCACAGCCGCATTCTACAAAACACTTCGATATCCATTATAGGAAAACTCGTTCTGCAGCATTGTTGCAAGAATGGTACAGTTAGGATCCTGAAGAGCAAATCGTCTGGTTTGTGTTTCTGATTTGTTCGTACACATGCGTTGAAGGCAGGCTCGGATCCAAAACTGCGTTTTAGGGTCGGACTCAACGGGGGGATAACTTATATTAACAAATAATAGCAATAAATGGAGCATGAAAATGCAAACACAAAAGAATTCCTATAAAAATTTAATAACATTTGAGGGTAGTGTCAGAAGGGTCCTCTCCCGAAGAATCTTTTGAAATAAGCATACTTAAAAATGCATTTTGAGGCTTGTTAGTGTCTTTATTTAAATGTAAAAGACTAAAAAACAATAACAGATACTAAAATCTTAAAATTGGTAAAGATGGGGGGTCAGACGGTTCTATGCCGATTTTTTTTTGAAGTTATGATGCTTAGGAATACATTTTGAGGCTTGTTGATTTTCTTTTTTTTCAATGTAAAAGACTAAAAAAGATACAAAACTCTTAAAATTAGTAGCCAGAAGTAATATTAGGCCTGTTCCCCAGGGGAATATGTCAAGGGTCCTCCCTCATTCTGATATTTTTATTACATAAGGACACTTAAAAATACATTTTGAGGTTTGTTAGTGTCCTGTTTTTTCAATCCAGAAGACTATGAATCAGATTCTAAAATCTTAAAAATGATAGTCACACAAAATGAGGGGTCAGAGATTTCTCCATCGGAAAATTTTCCTAATAAAGATGCTTAAAAACACACTTTATCGCTGTAAATGATTTTAAAAGAGATACTAAAATCGTAAAGTTGATATTCAGAAATAATGTAGGGCTTGGGAGTTCTCCCCTGATTTTTTCTTAAGAAAGAAGCTTAAAATTGCGCTTTGAGGTTTGCTCCTGACTTGATAAACTGATAAACAAATACTAAAATTTAAAATAACGTTAGCCGTATTTATCGATCTTCCCAGGCAAATTTTCTTAAATAAGGAATCTATTTTGAGATTGTTAGTCTTTTTACTACCAAAACAAACATTAAAATCCTAATTTAGTAATCAAGAATATTATGCCTCATGAGAACGGGGGTTCAGGAAGTTTTTTGAAATAGGGGTGCTAAAAATGCATTTTGTCTCTTCAGCCGCGGTAGTGTTTTTTCTTTAACATCAAACAAGCACTAAAATTTAAAAATTGACACTCATAAATAAAGTTAGGCCTGCATATACTATAGTAGTGTTTTGTTGCTAAAAAGTTGTTAAAGTACATACTTATTTCATGTTTTGTTACCTTTCAATCTACGGGTAATCTAAAAAAATTACCAGTAATCACAAATTGTTGCAAAAATGTCGCTGTTATTATTTATATTTGTGCTTTTTGGATTTGGATGGCAATGGAAAAGAAAAAGAAAACCTAGTTATAAGAAGAGAATAAATGAAACCGACTGTGAAACTGTATTTAAATTTTCATATAAATTACGAAGTTTGTAAAGAAACAATAATTGTCAAAGTGATTTGCAGTTGGATTAGGCTAACTACACTATTATTAAATAAAATATTGCCAGATTTGGCCGGGATTTGAACCCGAAGCCTTTTGAACACACTACTAATCTTATGCACATTAATAAATGTATTTTAACCAGCTAAGTAACATTATTCCGTTATTCCGGCACACCATACATTTACTTTGATAAAATCATCCTGAAATGTGTTGGTTGGTTGGCCATTTGGTAGAAAATATGCCCCATAAGAAGAAATAATTCTGCGACAGGAGTTTTTGTATATTAATATTTTATCCTCCATCCACTAATATTAATATAATCGTTTCGCTTCATCCCCTAATTCCAATGTGCGATTAAATTTCTGTTTCTCCGGATGAGTTCATTTTGCGTCTTTAATGAGGTTTTTGGTTAATTCTGCACAGATTCTTTAAAGTTATTAACAGAACAAGTTGTTAAAAACTTTTTTATATTTTTGGGCTCCGAGATATTTGAATATTTGGGAACTTCTCCTCTAACTTTTCAGTAACAGAACGATAACTTTGCTCACCCGTACCCATAAAATTGAATGAAATAAATTMTCTGCTCCAAAGTCAACATTTTGAAAATTTTACAACAGTGAACAGTCAGTATTGTCAAAACAAAGTGAGCCCGCCTACATGGTAAAGCTTTAAAGGTAAAATTAATTAATAATCCCAAAGTCAAGAAAAATATGTCCGGATTTGGGGTAAAATTCAATAAATACTTTTCCTCTTGTAAAATTGTAGATAATTGTTTGAAGTCATAACGACTTATATCTAAAATTGTGACATGATTAATTGAAATCACAGCATTGATTTATTGTATTTCCTAAGCATAAAAAATCACTTTGATAGTGCATAGTATATGCTCATTTTGTTCGATCTAGACCTGTGTATTGCAAGTTATTGCTATCTCTATTTGATACTTTTATTTAAGACATGGATATTGAAAACAATGATAGTGATATTTACATATCCAGTAAGAGCTTCTTGATCACAATTCTTAGCGCTGCGACTCTTCGACCAACGGTAATTATGCTCATATAAGTCCATTATTTTGTATCATTTGTATTTAAATATATTAACAAAATCGGACATCAAAAAGGAGGATATTTAAACAGAAATTTCAACCTTTTGGATGTAATGATTTAAACTCATCCCAGAAGCTCATATTTCACACCTAAAAAAATAAATTTTTGAACTGTGCAAACCTAATATAAACAGTGAAAAAAAATTGTTTGGTTACGTTCTGGAAAGCATAAATTACTTACATCAGTTAGGTAATTACATGTAAAGCCGATACGAAATACCAATAGAGATATAATCATTTAAAATAATCCAGAATACTAAGTTGATAATGGTTAAATAATGTCGTTCTGTCTCAGCACCGGTATGCCTCTTCACATGGCTACACACTGGAAAAGTTGAAATCTGCTAACGATAACAACCTCGAGTGAACCGACAAAAGCGCTTGCTAGAATCGGCGGGCTTTCAAGCATTACCTGCAGATTTACGACTGAAAGTAACTCCACCTTGCTTTATAGATTTCGGGTACTACAAAGAGAAGTGCCATAAATAAGAATGCCATTAGTAAAATTACATCCTGAATTTTTTGACTAAATAGCTGGGGTAGGGCCATTCCAAAATTCTCAAATACCGTGAAGTAGATTGTCGGTCAGTACAGTACCCAGTTCCAACTTCCGAGTTCCTACTTATTGTTTTCGTTAGAATCATTAACCTTGTTAGGCAGCAGATAATTAATAAACCCTGTGTAATCGATCTGAGAATAATACATAATAAATGACTCCCCAATGTAGTTAGTGAATAAATGAGCCTATTATTTTACGTCACGTCAACTTGTTGAGCCTTAGCAGACCTTTATAAGCTGTATTAACAGAGGTCCGGTCTTAATAATAGCTGTAGTATAATAGACTTTGGTGCCGTACTCATCTAGTTTCATTTCAGTGTATATAGTAGGAAAAGATCTATGACAGTCATTATCAGAACTGTTTGTGAAGTGCACAATGGTTTGTGGTCAAGGGGTTATTAGTGGTATGAAGTAGTAGCAGGCACGCCACGTACTCGTCCCAAACACTTAGGTAGACGGTTTAAGATAAAATTTGTTGGACTCCTTGCACTCTTTCAGCTTTTATAACTTGTTTAATGTCAAATAAGTATATGTACAATCTTCGAGCGAGTGCATATTTTACACGATGTGACGACTATGGCAAGTTGATCAAGTGCTGAATCTCAATGAATGTCTGGAATGTGATCAAAATGATTTGCAAAGATGATGAACCTTGTACCAAAAAAGAAAACGCAACCTTTTATCCTACGATGAAAAAACTATTATTCTGTCGATATATGAGAAGAGAAGTGAGTGTGAGGAAGGAGAAAGAATAGTTATATTTTGAAGACCTTTATACAAATATGGAATTGTTGGAAGTTGTTTGCACAAAAACGTGTGGGTAAATACAAAATCGATCAAATTGTCATTGTCTTTTTAACCATATCGAAATGATATGGGGCCTTCAAGGGAAAAATTAAGTAGAAGAAACACTGGGGGAATATCTAGGAATGAAACTTTGACAATGATTGGAGAAACATTCGATTCTTGGAAAAAATCTGTACAACACATAATAAAGATAGAAGATGAATATCGGAAGAATATTCTTGAAGACCTAATTATAGACCCAGAAGATGATAGTGACAGTGATATTAATAGTAATAGTGATTGAATGAAGTTTCTATTTTACCAGGACGATTGCCGGGATTCTGCTTATTAATATGATTTTTCATTTTACTTTTTGTTACGTATTCGACGCCGCATGATTGTGTTTTTATTTCAGTTATTCCATTTTAACTTAAATATTTTTAGTCCGGCTCACCCGAAAAATTTGAAGTCCAGTCCACTTTCTTTCAGACGGTGTAGTTGACAATATCGGTGTCTATTACCAGTTTATTAAGAAGCCTGCTGTGAAAGAATGGAATACCAATAAATTTCTGCATAAGTCGGTTTCATAGATTTTTCCTACAACTACTTTTCCAAAAATAAAGGACACGGGCTCGCTTTCCTATATGTGGTCAGGGTTGGGGCAAAATGATAATGGAGGGTCAGTTTAAGCGATCATTTTAAACCAATTATCTTTCATTTAGTTTACCTCCAGATTTATCTAGGCCCAGCTGTTTGTTTCTCAGATTCTTATCGCCTGCCAGGTAAAATATTTTGTGTCGGGTTAGTAAATGAACGAGTGTTCAGTTTGAGGCCCCATTAGAAGGTCGTGTCGTTTATGCATAACCTTATAAAAAGTACGTTCCTTGTAAGTTTGAATACAGAATACAATATGCTTGATTTTTTTACATTGCAGAACAACATGCAGATTTTAGGCGATTGTTTACAGTTGTAGCTCTGTTTAAAAATATTAGACTTGTGGCAAGCATTCAATCGAGCATAATGCATTATGTAATGATAATTCCCAGACCAGTTGGCGTAACGCCGCTAACATATTCATCGTGTTAATGTTCGACGAGAACGCATGTTTTCTCACATTCACTTGTTGGGTGCGTAGGAAAGCTAGTCTTTTGTTGTTCAAACGTCGCATTCTTTAAAGCAGTCTGTCACCTTGCAAACCATTTAGATAAGGGAATCACAAAAAAGCTGAAATGCTGGTTTTATAAAAGGTATACACCAATTGGCTAGATCATCTTACTTTTGTGTTCTACTGTCTTATTTCAATAGTTTTTTAATGACAAGAAATAATTTCACACAATAAGATACAATATTTATTTATGTAGTGTATAATTCGACATTTTCTTACTGAATGAATTTTATATATTTTCATCATTTTTGTTGGCAAAGTAAATAGTACAAGTTTAAGCCTTCAGAAATCTAAAAATGCTTTAATCTGKKAATGTCCATAAAAATTGAGTCCTTTTTATTATAATAAATACATTTACATGTGTTCTTTCCCATCACTATCATCATCTTATTATGAAGGTATGTAATTTCTTTAGTGGTTCTTTTTGTACTAATACCATATATTCAACGGCATTGGGCAGAATAGTATTAATTAATTAATAAAATAAGGATTGCAACATTATAGGCGGATCCGACGAAAATAAAAGAATTAAACGTTCAATGTAGAGAATTCCGAGATATATGCGATTTTTCTTGCAATTTCATATTAATTTTCAAGACCATATTTTAGTAAGTAGTATTTTTATACAATTATCAATACTGAAGTTGTATTACTTGTGATTTAGCAATATCGAAAATGTCGACTGCCAAGAATTACGAACTTGATTTATCATTTCAATATTGTTTCATCGTTGTTTTTAATTTGAATACAATATAATATAATGMCCGCTCATAACGCTCCTGATTCATGTACCTATCTTGTAAATTTGATATAATTTTATTAAAAGGAAGCACTTCATATTAATTAAAATACAATTTGAATGAAATTATCCTGCTACTGATAATATATTTAAAGCCGAATTAGATGATTTACTTTCATTTATACTCAAATAAGGTACCTCACTTTTATTTGCAATCTATTTAAAAGCTTCACTATTTTCAACATTAATCAGTTTCAGCAATTAATTTAATGTTAGCATTATACGCTTCCGAATTTTAAAAAAAGTTGCCGTAGCTGGACACAAACAGTGGCCGGTGTATTGTTTGGTATTGACATAACCAAGATATTGTGCAATTTTTGACGGGATGTTTCAAAAATGTTCTAACTAGTCAGTTGTGAAGTATACCGACTATGTGGCAGCCCAAGAAAAACCGTCGTTTCTTATCTTGTCTGGTCGCAAAGATAAATATTTCTATTTTTCCACGATCGTAGGATAGTTATTGTGTCTTGAATTTTGCCCCTCTATGGCTTATAGTTAACTATGTGTTGTATGAAGCTCTCTCTTCTGTAACAACTATTGTTAAAATTTCCGATTTTTTGGAACATGTACTTCGATCATTGCTTTAAATAGTTTCTGGTTTCATATATGTATTTATGTTTATTTTCTAGTAAAGTAAAATAGCCTCGAATATTTCAACTACACCGATCTATGGCTAAAAAAATATTTGGATACGTCCATATTCAAAATTTGTATTTTATTTACGAATTCGAAGTGAAAAATAAAACGTATGCACCACGGAGATTACATGATGTTCAAATATTGCGCAAAAGGCTCTATATCGTTGTAAACTTGTTGACCTCTTAGGGCATAAACGGCTAAATATTGCATTTGGTACATAAATATAGCTATATTGGCATCCAGAGTTTACGCACAATAAAGTGATCCTGACCTACGCTATCCAGAAAGAAAGACTTTCACATCTTTGCTCAAAAAATAGGCTACTAGTGAATCGGTCAAGATTGCAAACTGTAAGCGGATTGCAAAAACAGCTAGATGGATTCTAATCCGTACAGGAAATTGAAAAATCTAGCATTTAGCAAATAAAAAATACACCAGGAATTGCCAATTGTCCGCGCATCTTATTCGTAAAAAACATACATACACATCAATTTACGAAACAAATGTATCAAGAGCCCTTCCCAAACGAGTTTCAGAAAAGAAACCAGTTTTTAAAGATTAAAGATAATAATCGGCTAAATGTATTTTAAATTAACATAAGAGATATTTATTGGGGTAATATGTATGGAAAAAGTATAGCCAATTTTGACCAGGATTCGAACCCGGGACCTTTTGATTACTAGTCAGACTGCTAACCACTGCACCTGCCTATGCAACCTGCAACTGGTTAATACGTCTGAATAGTAATCAAAATATCCCGGGTTTGAACCTAGTCAAAGCTGGTCAACACATATATAAACCAGTTTCCCCAATAAATATTTCTTATCTTAAACAGTTTTTGTTTGTGGTTTCTTAATAAATATCTATCTACGCCTATGTAAGCATAACAATATTTTGGATCGACGAAGTGTAATTTAATCGTACAAAGTTGTTTAAATAATCATTTATACATATGTAAAAGCCAATATCATTTCTAGTTATTCATCGGCCAACTTACTACAAGAATATTAACATCTAAACCTCTTTTGTGTATTCTGATATAATACTCACAATTATACTATTACATAATTGTTTACCGTTCTGCGTCATCTGCTTTCAAATGTACAGAACCAGATCTAACGCATGACCTTCTCTGTAGCTAGCGCGTTTACTAGTTGTGCCTTCCTACGACACAGCCAGTTAATACATTCGGGTGAAAGCTGGTATGATATCGAATTTGAACTAATCAGGCCCCAAGTCGGACCCCTTGCAGCCTGTGGTTTAACCGATAATGGCAACAGAAGTATCCAAAKAATGCGGGCCCATCTGTTGCTGTAAAGACCTCTGGCGGTAAACCTACAATATATCTATAGATGTAAAATTCGCTCAAGCACGATCAGTGCCATAAACATGATGAAGAAGCTTATGCTGTTTATCTGTAAATATTGCATTTGCGTTCTGCTGAGTCAAATCCTTGCAGACGAAATTAAACTTTTTTTGAGTTTTAGTGAGCTGGAAGCCGACAACAGCAACCATTAAATGTGTCATTTGAATACTCGTAAATAACGAAATTTATTGTGATACGGTTCATAAATACCGATTACTTGATTTAAGCTCTAATAAGCATATTATGTTCGAATATTTGCGGGAAATCTTGATACTCTGATAAATCTGCGTAGATGTATAGTATTGTATAGTACAGTAGAATAAATGACAGTTTTTTTTTTACATTTACACTTTCATTAGGTTAATGATGGTAGCCTGTAAAAGACGAACTAAATTTTAGATGCATTTATTTGTACAAAAGCGTCTATGGGCCAAATTGGCACGTAATGCTAAAATAGCTAAGGGCAAGGACAAATTTATAAAACAATCTCCTAAACTGGGACCCCAAGACTAGTTTCACCGTTGTTGGGGCTCCTCAGGTAGGGATACTGAGTAAATTTACCAAAGCAGACTGCCGCCTTAGCGTACTGAGAATAATTGTTTCCTACTCATAAAGTGACATTAACTTTTTTAATTAGTATAGTTCGTCTCATTTTCCTAAAACTGGTACTATTTAACCCATTTTAGCCTCCTTTTGGATCTGTAATTCTTGTTAGATTCACATTGTTTCCGTCCATAAGAAAATTGAGATTAAGTTCCTGCAACGCTCAGGTAAATCGAATCGCAGGAAGACGTCAGTTGTTTCCCGGACGTAGTTAGCCGTACCCCAAACACCTGCACAGAGAACCCTTGCTATTCGAACTTCCTTAGACATCACATGACTTGCTGCAGACAACAAAGCAACAAAACATTGTGTAACTAATTGGCAAGGTGATGAGCCGTCTATCTTGGCAACAAAACTGAATAGTTGTGCGTAATTTGCATTTGCTGTCATAATGCTGTATTATCGCAGCGTTGCACTTGGCATAATAAACTTTCACCTTTCATTTGCTCGCGCTAAATATATAGATTTGTCATGAATATTGTATTCACGGCATTGCCTGCACTTTTGACATTGCGCAAAACAAATCAGTTTTGTTGTGTAATTCTCGTGCTGTGAGCGGGAGCGATCGATTATACTCCTAAATAAGGAGGGATACGTCCATAACGAGAGTTAATGAGAGATTTTTCATTCACTATTATTTGGATCGTTGTAAAATAGGATTAGATAAGACACACAAGATTGTCTATCATTTTTTGATATTTATGCACTTCCTGTGAACAAAGATATATTACATTTTGGATTCATTTAGCTTTCATCGGTTTCTTCGAATACCCAGAACTCGGAAGTACCTAAAGGATAGACGACGCATTTCCATATTTCAGTTTTAGCTGTGATGTTTAAAGCTTATTGATTTATTGCATTATGCATGTTTTATCATAGTAAAAAAAGAACTGAAGTATTAAATTTATATTATTGTTTATCAGAATCGTACCTTAACTTGGATGTTTTTGTTATTCAATTTTCAACTGCGGCGAGTTATATAACAGTATATTCTACTTTAAATGTGTTTGGTCTTTGGTGGCAAACTCGTAACACTTAAAATAATGTTTATGTTAAAATGCATGTCTATGCTGTGCTGTCTACACCTCAACCAACTGCAGATAGTACTATTTCGCTGTCATTACAGCTCATCAGTGTAGTTTATGTTTATATTATTTACGAATTTTTGTTTTGTTCAGCGATATTAGTTCGAACTAAGTACTACCAAATTGTAGTCTATTTGAATTCATATTCAGGTATCTAGTAATTAAAATCAAAACCTTAACTTATGCAGATTGCTTTCTGCTGACAAAATAACATAATTATACTTATGTAGAGCGAATAAACGTATTGTTTTTTTCATTTTTCGTACTGTTCCTTACTAAATTGCTCTAATAATTGATACCGAAATGATATCTCCATTAAACGAATATATTCTTTAGCTTTTGATTGGAGTTTCAGCTTCAGCCAGCCAAGGTATAAAAACCTAAGGTCAAACTTTTTTTCTTAATTGGATTGGATGCTTGCTTAAGATTTGGTAGAACACAGTATACTATAACTAGCACACTTGAACGGTCTCCAATTTTTATCACTTACTGTTTCGTCGTTTTTGTCTGACATTTTTTTAGGAGCGTATTACATGTATTGTATTCCCAGTTTCCTAAGCTTATATGGCCTCAGTAAAAGATTTTAACTGCAATAATGAGGGATTACTTACCACTTGAGGTGCCTTTAGCCCAGTGCTAATAAATCGTTCCCAAAGACGGTGGACAGACATCGCTTCAGAATCGCACATTAAAATGTTTCCGCATGGAGAATAATCTTATAATTATTCTAATCCACTATCACAAATGTTTTCGAAAAACTCACTGTCACTGTCTTAATCAGAATTTAAATCAATGATCAAACTGTTCACACTTGGAGATAAGAGTTTTCAATGTCGATAAAATGTTCACCCACTTTTCAGTACTAATCTTATCAGCTTGGTTCTTTATAACGTCCACCACGCTGGCTCTTAAATTAGGAGAATCTTCTAATTCCTGGTTTTAGATCACTCCAAATTAGTTCAATTGGATTGAGAACACAGTAGTAAGGAGGCAGTCTCAACAGGGGGTGTCCTTCTTTATTTGCGATTTCATCAACCCTCTGTTGATAAGGAATATTAAGATTTTTAATTTTATTCAACCAATCTTTTTGGTGGCTCTGTTAGGTACTTCGATATGAATTCGCGTCATATAATCGATAATGTCCTGTTTTCTAGTAGCTTGACACAGTTTCTTATTCAATTGTTTTGAATGATATTTTGCGTTATCCATTTCTAGTACGTTGTTAGGAGGTAGAAATGGCAACAACTGTTTCGCAAACCAAGTCTCAAACAGTGAAGCGTCCATGTCCTGATGATAGTCAGCAGAACAATTTTTATATTCCTTGCTGACGAAAGATGTCCGTTTTGGACCCATCCATTACTTCACCCGCGTGCAGAATAATAGTTCTTTTGCCGTCTGAAGGGGGTGTATTTAAACAGCTATTTATTGTACCATCGCTAAGACCTTTTTCAGAACTTCATGCGAATCGAACTATGTTTCGTCGAGATAAACTATGTTGCGCCCTGCATCTCTATATTACTTTATCTGAGTCACGTATTCTGATCCCAATTTTTTTTTCAAACGTGGTGATTCCATAATGGTAAGCGTTTTGTAATTAAAACCTATGCTTCTTAAGTATAGCTTAAATATTTCGCCACAACTTTAAATATAATATCTCGAATCATTTAATTTTTGTTTCAATGAGGTTACCGTAGGCACTATACTTTCCTTATACATATCGTGTATAACCTTCTTTATCTGTACCCAAACGTTCACTGAATTTTGTGAACTTTTTTGTCCACATTTTTCTCTCGTAACTATCTTTTTTATAATCTTTTGAACGGATGTAGAAGGTACTTTTGTTAAATCACTTGTAACTTTAACCGGAGAACATCCCATCTGGATCAAACCTTGATACACATTCATTACTATTTCTTAAGCGTTTGGCTGCAAACACGCTGCAAATGACGCCTTTTTTTCTTTGACGGTAGTTCTTCGTTCTCGCTTGCTTCGTCTACCTCTTGCGGCTCGTGGGAAGGGCCAGCTTCTTCTTTTGCACTTTACCGAAGACGAAAATTCACTTAGAACTGTAGCACAGAAAGGACACAAACGCAACTCTCACGTAAGACGGTCGGTTTTCGACTAAATAAACTTTATTTCTAATTTCTCTATCTGCTACTTCCTATTCATTTTATTTAGAAAAGAGTTTAATGGAAAAAGGCCACGATAATCCGATTTAAAGTTAAAGTTAAAGTTATTATTAAGTTTACCTGGACATTATTTGTAATCTTAGCTATCCTCAATTTTAGAAACAAGGGATTATTTTTGCTGTGACGGTCGAGTTTGGATACGCACATTCATATCTAAAGCTGTTCTATAAATGGCGGTACATTTTTGATTTCCAAATAGGATAATAATTGTCAATACGATACTGGAACGGGGTGTAAATTTATGGTCACCGCACGGGTCAGTCGTAAACCCATTTGAAGCGATTAATGTCTACACAAAAAGGCCCTCCATATAACCTTATTCGAATGGGAAAAGTATACTCGTACTTCTGATTATGGGGGAACTACTCGAAAAAGTAGTGGTGTAATTAACAAAAGTTGTAAAACTTTTAAGTGTTTGCTTTTTAAATCTTTCGTTAGTGTTAAATACATCTAAAATTTCAGATAAAATATCAGAATGTAACGTTAGTTTAATTTAAAACTCGACTTGTAGATTAGATAGGTAATTAGCGTAATTTGAAGCATCTGAAAAATTTCGTGCCGCTAAAACTTCATTATTCATTCAGCAGATAATTGTCAACGTGAACTGTTACGAAACGTGCCTTGAGCACTAGAACGATTTTTTCTGGCGTCAGCCAGCCGCAAACAGCAGTTGAGTAATATATTAGTGACAGTCATAAAGAGTAACAGGGTCCCATTAAATTACGATCACATCTTTTCAGGAGGCGTTCATTATCTATGCAGCAATCGCCTGCAGTTGCACGAGGACCTTGACTTCTCTTCTTATTTGAGATAATTCCTTGTAACCGGTTCGACAGCTACCGGGTCCAACTCTGTACCTCCACATGTACAGGACCGGTGAAATGCAACATATAAAGATATTTTAATTAAGGTTGACCTTCCAGAAAGCATCTTGGCTTTCAGCTGTTCTCACAATTTAGGCTTGGGTTAGTACCGTTTTCGTTCTATGTGGGAACGATGGGAAAAGTCCTCAGCCTCCAGAATGCCAGAATAAAGCTCTTATGTTATGAAAGAGTAAGCAGGAATGTTCTGGTATACTTGGGCAAATCACAATTTTTTTTTAATCTTAAATATTCATTATCACACAAATACTAATTTCTTGGCTTCCACTAGTAGGCCCCAGTCTTTCGATCGAGTATTCCATACGTTGGCCAAATGTATGAATCCACTAGACCACCTAGTATCCCAATTGGAAATTGTACACGATTAGAATCATTATTATAACCACATCACTTACATTATGCTGATATTAATGCTAATTATAGTACTCTCTGATATACCGGGTCGCTAAAAGGTATGGATATTCCTGTTCGACCGATTTTTCTGAAATTGTGTACAATTCATTGCTTCTGACTTGAGAAAAGTGTGATAACGAACTTGGGTCGTGCAAAAAAAACTTCGAGACAAGAACCATGTTCGTTATCGCTAAGTACGAACAAATACTCCAGCTGTCTCCTTTTTCCTCGTGACTGAAGGTAACAATTTTCATTTACTTTGTTATTTACAATCGCAATGCCTCAGTTAACTGAACATGATCGCATCGAAATTTTGATGATTAAAACATGCAACGTTTTGACGAAATCGTCGGTGTTAAAAATCGTCAAAAACCAGGACGTCCAAAGGTTGCTACGAGTGAGGAGAGTAGCTTGAATGTCCTTTTAAATAGCAAGAAAATCCCAAGTGTTCCGTACAACAGCGTACTCTCACTCACCATATTATGGGAAGATCTGTTCAGAAAATTTTGAAAAAATAGAAGTTTTGTCAATACTAAATTCACATATTACAAGGACTGAGCGAAGATGATTTCGATCGTAGGATAGAATTTTGCGAAACTGCTATGAACATGATAGATGAAGATAGAAACATTATAAATTGGATTATGTTCTCTGATAAAGCTTTTTGCCTCAATGGTAATGTGAATAGACATAATTGCAGATATTGGTCGGACACAAATCCATATTGGATGGAACCAGTCCACACACAACACCCTCAGAAAGTGCATGCCTGGTGTGGTGATGCGGTCAAGTATTTATAGCTCTTGCGCGAACACATTATACCAGAACTTATATGCCTGATGTTCCCTAATCCTGAAAATGCTGCGCGTCCTTCTGAACAGATATGGTTTCAGCAAGATGGTGCACCTCCCCATTTTGTAGTCAACTTTCGTGGATATTTGAATGCGATAATTCCAGACAGATGGATTGGTAGGCGCGGAGCGATAAAATGCCCACCACGTTCCCCTGATCTGACGCCGCTTTTATGCTGATCGGCCACATACTGCAGAAGATTTAAAAGGACGAATCAGGGCAGAAATTCAGAATTTACCTCCAAATATGCTAGAAAGAACTTTAGACACAAGCCTTCTGTAATGTAAATTTGAAAAAAGACCATTTATCACGGAATCATGTTTTTTTGTCCATTTTAGCGATAAAGAAAATTGTTTTCATTCTTTTGTTCTTTGTCGGGCATAATTATTGTATTTAGACTTTTCTCAAGTCAAAAGCAATAAATTGTACAAGTGTGATATATTTTTGAAATCAGGAAAAATATGCTTTTCAATGATGTGCCTTTTGATTTATTAAAGCTTTTTGTATTTAAACCAGTTTTAAAATTTAAGTAGTCTCTGAATGAAATCAGACCTACGTAGACATCAGTTTAAGTCTTTAAAAATAGTTTAAATTGTCTAATTCTGACGAGAAAAGGTGTATATTTTGAGTTGGCAATTAAACAAAGGCCAAATGTAGTAGACAGAAGCCTATCATAATTGCATGTAGGATGTAAGTTTTTTCACTATCTTTCTTTCACATTAATTGGCTACAGATTTACTGAATTACAGTTTCGCTTCAATGTCGCGAAAATAACTTCATACCTAGTTTCTTTGTTGTGTATCGTCGTGAACATCGTTGAATTGCAATAGTCTTTGAACTCTTGATGACACCGTAACGCAACTAAGCCGCTCGGAGGCAATTGTGTTTTTTTTGTCGAAGGATACGAAAGCAGGTTTTTACATCGTCACAGCGACATAGTCGACAGATTACACGGACTATTCTACTTTTTCAAAGGTCGGTCGTTAGCTCGTACAATTACTTGCGGATAATTAATTTTTATTATACCCGCCAAAGAGTTAAGAAGTGATCCACTGCATCGTTTTTGCGCTTAGGCCAAGTTCAGCGACTTTGAGAGCACTAGATGGAGGGCCAGTAACGTTATTGTTAGAACTAAAATAGTCGAAGAGTAGCGGAGTGTATCGACCCGTGATGTTGACAAAAACACCAACTTAAGCTGAATTAAAACACCTTATTACGAAACAGAAAGCAACAGTAAAGCTGATGACAAAAAAGGACAACCGGCTTAATAGTGAAAATGCACCTCAATTATGATGGCATTCCCCGGATGTATTATTAAAAATATTTTTATACACCACGCTCGCATTAAGACTCATCTAACAGGATTTTGTAATTGGAACGTCTTGAAGTTCTGTTCTTCTGTTTTGAACGTCGGGCGTCATCATTAACCACTTCGAGTTCGAGTTCGTTTTCAATAAATATATGCGTGCCGTACAAATTATTACTGGAAGCGTTAGCTTATCACCTCGTCGTTTCCTTTTTAAATGCACTTAATGAAGCTGTATGGGAAATTACAGCACGTTCAAGGATTTAATCCAATTAAATCAGTAAGCCTTCAAATAATTTTGTAGCTGCCTGGAATGGTTGGTCGAATGCCATCTGACATGAACGGATTTTGTCTTCTAGGATCTGTCGGCCTTGTAGTGTAATCAGTAGGGATAAAGAAGGCACATCTAGGAAAAATATGGTAGCTTTTTTCTGTCGTTCCTAATGTTTTCATTTTTTCCACCGTGTACAAGCAATGCGCTCGAAGAAAAAGAACTAAAACTTGAAAGTTATTTACTGATAAAGATAAAAGATGAAAATAAAGAACGTTTCTTACAAATTATGATTGTTACTGAACGGCTTAGCCGCTAGAGCGCGTTAAAGTTTATTGTATAGTGACTGACATAGGTATAAAAGCACAATTTGTTTAATTTTAATAAATTTTGCCAAACATATTTGTTTAAATTAATACAAAAATTGATCAGTTTTTCAGCCTTATCAGTGCATTGACTTTATTGTTATCGTTTCCCTTTTAAGCTTTCCCATTTAACAAAATAGGCGAAAATTACACTTTGTGGTTTTTAAACGTGAGGTGGATTTATTGCTTCCGGCAGCAGATTACCTTTACCTTCAATATTCATCAGTGGTAGTCGTAGCAGTGGAACTACACGTTTTACCTTAAACCAGTACCCTCTACAGTCCATTCTTTTAGCACGGCTGTATACGATGATAGGTAGCCAGAGTTATTTTGGTTTGCTTTAAACAAAACTACTTCAACTTGTTGCCGTGGGTCAGGCAAGATCTTCCGATATTTTACCCACCGAGTACATCTAGAAGCTTTATGTTTGTCATGTCCTTATTTAAAAGAATTCATTTAGCTAATACATAAATTACATTAATTAATGTAATAATAATACATGGCTTCTATAAATGATTCCTGCAACGCAGGCGGCGTTGATTTCTGAATTCTTTGTGCCGCCTTTTCGTAACTGCTGCCAAGATACAATATAGTGAAGGTTGCATATCAATGTCACATCACAGATCCAAATGTGAGCTGTCTGCAAGCTTAAAGTTAATTATCCCACAAAACACTACAGAATATGTCGAAAATACACACTCCCAGCCATTTTCTCATATTAAAATATATTAAATAATTCAAAAATCTACAAATGACATGTATACGTCACTTACCTTAGGGACGGCAAATTGATTTAGTCTATAATTTCCTTAAGCGCCCTGAATACATGAATCATTTATATGTAGTTGGAAATATAATTGAACTAAGTGATTAATTATCTTAGTTGATTTAATTAGTTTCTGAATACATGCAATATCGAAGTATGTATGGGTAAATAGTAACAAGTCCAATAAAATATATTACATTCAGTAGTTTTCAGCATTATTAAATGGAGCTGTAATAATTTGCTGCATAAGACGCTTAGCACTAGAAGATTCGGGGTGTCCATCTAAAAGATGAATGAGAAACATGATACTCACGAACGACACCCAAGAATAACTAGTTGTATTTTTCAGCATATCTAACGTATTGAAACTGCCTCGCGTGCCAGTTATACGATGGATTGTTGGTTGCAGATCATCGTCTTCATCGGCGTAATATTATTCTATGCTGTTGCAGGTTTCAAGCCATTTAGAACAGTACACGTCAACCATCTTCTTGCAGCCTCTTTTTTTCGGGTTCTAAGAAAGCCAAGTTAGTAGTTCGCACCAGGTCATTGTTCTTTATTCTCCACTGGAATTGGTGGAATACTATTAACGAATGTCGTCGTGCTGCAGCTTCAAAGGGGAAAGGGTGGCATCAGCAGTAGTCTCCAGATCACCTACAGGGCGGGTAAACACGTTGATCGTTTGCCCAAGGTCGTAATTCTTCTTAGGGTTTCATACAACTGGAGAACTGAACCACTCGTGCTGCAGTCAATCCTACCACTCTGCTGGTTCATTTACTCTTTTGCAGCGCACTGTTGGTTCATAAACAACAAAATTATCCTGAGATACTGACTGTTGTGTCTATGCAATCTGTTTTGATTGACCCATCCAAACGCCTCGCATTTTAGTGTTTTTCTTTCAGAATCAAACCACGCATCAAAAACTATAACAGCAGTTGCCAGACTTGTGCTTGGAATTCAGCATAAGGGTCTACGAATGGATGGAATAAAAATTCGTAATCAGCTACGAGTATAACGTCATTATAATATGAAGTTCCTTGTGGGAAATTTAGCTCTTTGTGAAAACTTGATTTTGAACCCTTGGCGCTGCTGTCATCAAACAAAGACATTAGGTAGGGAAAAGKTCATAGGTCAAGGATTGTTTTGCTTTTCATCTGCTTCTTTAGCTATGCTCATTCTGTGAAATACAATGGTAGCGCAGTAGAAACTAGTTTAGATGAGTTTCAATACAACTTGCAGACATCCGCAAAGAAGCCAGGCTTCAAACCTGTCAGCACTAACAACTGAAAAAGCATTTTTTACAAGAATCATTATGGTAATGAAACATGAAGTCTAAGTGGTAGCACATGGGTTCTCCCGCTCAGAAGAAATTCAGGTCCCAGCTGTTTGCTGTTATGTTGACGGTATTCTGTGATTAGCAAGGGCCTATTTATTGTGACTATTGTGAAGACCAAGGAACTATTAAGAGCTGATAACTATTACAGTGATGCGCTCAAAAAAAATAAGGCCTGCTATTCCCACAAAACATTTTGGATTCTTGACTGAAGGTGTGATTTTGCAAATTATAGCGCGCGCGCGCCCGCATACGGTTCAGTTAACTCAATATAGAATTCGAAAACTGGGCTAGGAGACCTTCTACATCATCCTCAGATATCCACTTGTTTGGTCTACTTGCGGAGGCTATAGGAAAACATTTTCAATCAAATCAAGATGTGAAAAAATAGGTGAAAAAGTAGCTTCGAGACCGAAAAGTAACCAAAGCTTTGCATTGATTAAATAAACGGTTTTTGACTTTTTGACTCGCTGTTTACCGAATAGGTTTCGTGTATGCGAAAAACTGGAAAAAGCTGGTGCATTTTGCACCAATAACTTCCATTGTAACTTAAGAAACATGCACAACCTACATAGGTGTTGACCACATCTTCAAGCTTTAATAAACACACGTTACTTATAAATCTTACAAACGGAATTTGTCACTTATTGTCATAAATGTGACCGCACCCATTCAACAGTTAGTTTGCGCTGTTCACTACGATACATAAATCAACATGGGTATAACCAAAATGTGTTGAATTTTATGGCGTGTTTCTTCAATTCAGATGTGTTTATTGTTACCTGCACGCGTAGTCTCCGCCTTTGGTTTCCACTGCCCCTTTTAGGAAAGTCATAAAGTGAAGGTTTGGCACCCTTTATGGTACCTCTTTTAGGGAACAAAAAGGTTATTAGGGTTTTGTTGTCGTTTCTAGCCGAAATGCTTCTTGCCACTCCCGCTGTGAACATATAATTTTGATGTGGATGCAATAAATACCGTTGACTGTAGCAAAAAGTTTAGGTGCTCGGATGATTAAGCCTATAAACACTAAAGAGTGTTTTAAATGCGATTTTCAGTTTACCTTTTTTGTAGAATAATCAAAAAAGGGCCTGTGCTTTTGACATATCTTTCCAATTTAGCATTATCTTTTAATGATTAATGCTTTGATTTCTGCTAACGTTACAGTGGATATGTCGTCTGTTCTTCATGATATTTCTAGGTTACATTTACATTACTGCCTATTAAAAGTAGAGCGTGTTTAGGATATTAATTCGTAATGACAATGCGCAGTTGCAGCTACCATAAAAGCGGTATAATATTACTTATCAGTCATAGCATTAGTAATAGGTTTTAACAGCTGCTTTAAGTGCCACTTATGGAGCAATCACTGGCATACATTAAGCATAAACTGGTCAATAAAAAGTTAGTTCTCACTGTTGGGCGCTTTATGACAAAACAAAAGGCTTTATCTCACTGGGCTGCATAAAGACATTAATTTGAACGACACGTGACTGAACATTTAACTTTTTTTGTGGTATTTTAGCATAAAACAAAATATAAAAATATTAGACGTTTTTCGTTTATTGTATGGATGTTGGAAGATAGGAAAATTTGCATTAAATTGTAAAATAGCTTTAAAGTTTGTGGTAAGGTTGTAGTAATATTAACGCACTGTCTATATGTATATAGAATAGGAATTAGGCATTGTCATATTAGCATTTACGAAAAATTATTTCATATGGCTGGATCTCGTGGTGTATAGAGATAAAATACACCAAAAAGTAGTATAATGTACAGTTTGCTGAGGCTTATTTGTAAAAGCTAAAGGAGTTAGTTGACTGGTACATAGTTGCCGACCGTAAATAGTAAATGCCTTGTTCTCTGAGCTCCAAAGTGAGGTTTAAAGAAAATTAATTGGACTATTGACTCGAACCCATCCTTTTATGAACAGTAGTGTGCTGAATTATGTATACATGAATCTTAATAGGAATAATTCAAAACTGGATGGCAACATTCCGTGACAGATAACAAAGTGCTACAGAAGTCGAACATTTACATAAGGTCTGCTTATAGGCGATTAAACGATAGTAAAAACTGGATTTGCAAGAACGAGACGTCTACAAATACGCTTCGATCGTTTTAGAATTACAATGAAGAGAAACCGAAGTTGCACGCCAGCAAATAATATTTGCCAAGGCAATTAATTGCTCGACAATAACGTAATCTACTGGTAGTTTAAATAACTGACCCAAAGCGCATACAAAATTACCGTGTACGAGGGATTATTAATATTTAGTTAACCTAGAAAATTTCTGGTGGACGAAATTGAAAATCGTTGGAGCCATAAGATAACCTGTTTCAGAAACGGTAGAATTTGCAATGTATATCAGATTTATTCTCAAATGAGTTCAGGGGCGTCGGAACGTTTTTAGACCATATGAAAGCATTTTCAGTTCGAGAACAAGGAAAGCTTTATTTACATCTGAGACACCCTACACACGCACTTACATAACCGAAGATAGCATCAACGCAACAACGATACAAACTGGGAAAAAAACTACATCTTTTATACAAAAACTTGTCTGCACACTAAACGTTCGCGCAATCTTCGGGCATGTATGTGTCGTATGTAAAAAAACCGCTGCAAATTGAATCAATACTTCTATATCCAATGGTCAAAATGACATTAAGGTTTTTATTTCTTATACTAGACGATTAGTAATCAGGTCTTGAGCATTTTTTCTCTCTACACATTTTTTCTAAGACAAACAGTCCTCGTGATATTAGCAAAAATATATAAATTTTTAAAATCGTTTTTTCCAAATAACTCGAAAATTATTAACTTAACAAAAAAAAATACAAGAGCGCTTTGTGATCAGAAATTTGATTTTCTATACAATACCAAAATCTAAAAGAAAATCGTACAAGCAGGGTCCAAAATAGGTTTTTTGGAAATATTTTGGATTTTTTTAATGTATTGAATATATTCAGAGACATTTAGGAAAAATCGTTTTCTTTAAGTGACGCTTTTTTGTTGATATCTTCTAAGCAGTCTGCTGCACCGAAAATTTATACCAACAAATAATACTCGCAGTTATACTGCTAGGCGAAAAAAATAAAAATTTGTAAATAGGGTAGTAACTGCCCAATTTCGCCCCCTTCCCGATACCCTACTTACCCTACAAACAATAGGTTGCTTTGGGTAGTTGAAATTTATACGTTTGACAAATTTTAAGTTCATATATTAAGTCTTTCGAAAGTTATCGTGTCCACACACAAAACCACAGACACAGACAAGAAATTTGTTTTTGCTCAAATTTTGTTTTTTTTGCGTTTTCGACCATTTTAAAGCGAATAAGCAAATAAAAATTTTTGAATTTTTTTTTCGCGATACAATACTTTCCATCCATTGGATGTGGAAGTAATACATAGTAATGTATATTTCTTCGGGAGTCTGAAGTGGTTTTCTTTATTCAAATGGGGTCGAAGAGTTTTGGAATTCCTTTTCGCCGGGTCAATTCTGCTTCTTTGCTGTGATCTAAATTTGATGGAAACGAACAAGTACTTTACCACATCAACTTAACGAAACGAATCAATCACTTTAAGTAGAGAGCTTTTTAAATATCGATTCAAGTTTTCAATAATATGAAAAATATCAGTGACCATTGTGGACGTAAAACTTGAAATTCCTCAATGCACATAGAGTTCTAAATACCACTGAAACAGTTTATCGTAGGAGTTCATTATAGGGAAAACAAATTTATCTTTATATGGCGGATGACTTAGATCATCAGTGCCTTTCAAATTAGAAATATGATGGTGGAATCTAAGAAAGGACTTTCTCTGATCAGTATGAAAACCGACAGCTGTAGTTTTGTTGACGTTCCTGAAAGATTTAGACAAGATGCTTGAATCGTTTTAAGGGTAGAAGATTGGGGTCAGAAAATTGTAGAAATGCTTTACGGAAAACTCGTCAAAGACGAACTAGTTTTAAAAATAACGCCATTGACTGCACTAAAAAAATGACTGGTTCGACAACACGCCCTTACTTCCTTCCTCTTAATAAATTTAAAAAAGTTCGCACGCTGGCTGTTCATACGTTTGGAAAATCTGCATTTCCAGTATGCACCTCGCTAGGCATTCAATATTGAGTGAGTCCACCTTCGGTTGTTTTCTGGTATGTCGTCCACTTAAACGCGTCCGGTTTGCAACAACGACGGGCAGAACTCGAGTTTTCCACAGCTTGGGGTTCAACGGCAACGGGATTCCTACAAGTTTTATGGATTTGCAGGCACCGGAATGCCGACAGACCAATGATATTAAGCAATGTCAATAGCACCGCATTTTATTGCGGCTTTGAGATGCAATTTATTAACACAATTAAATGTTTAAATATTTACCTTACTTCCTAAGGACTTCTACTTTGAGCGGGTCTCGGTGAATTCTTCGCACGAGAGTATTTACAATAAAAGCTGTTATATAAAGTTTTAACACAGAAAAAATTGACTTTAGTGCTTATTCTTGGCAGAATGATGACACCTGTTGCGTCTAAACAACTGCAACTAAATACATTGTTTAATGACACATGATAAGGAAATACATACAGGATTTATAACTAGTACTGTATGCTACAATAAAGTTTTTCACAAAAACGAGTGGATAACACCCTAAAATTGCCACTAGATGGCATGGTGTTATCCACATACTAATTCTCGCTAAGGCTGGATCACTGGTTTGGCCAAAAAAGAAACAATGTTTTTTGCCGATACATTTACAAATTGGCTGAGAGATTGGAAAAATTTGCAGCCATAGCAGTGGTCATTATATTGAATAAAATATTTTTAATGTCTATTGTCTGTTAACAAAATTGAATTTGTAGGTATCGATTGAACAATATACAGATATATAATATAAAATTTTAAAAGAATGTTGATTAGCAATACGATTTATGTATTGTGTTTTATAAGAGCAGAGGTTTTCCAGCACTTGAATGGCGATTAAGTTGATTGAATTGAACGATTAAAAGTGTGGCGTATGTTCAGTTACAAAGTGTAAAATTTTTTATAGGCCTTTTTGTTTAATCCATTGGTGATTTTGCCAAATATTTTAGGTTGACATTTGGCTTTTGAATTTAAATTTTTTATTGATATCTTCGTAACCGTTAGTAGTACATAATTTTCGGAGAATATTTGGGTTGAGAATCAAACAATTTTAATTAATAACATGTTCACGAGAAGTAACAATAAACGAAATAAGTAGTCTTGATCAAAACATCTTACTTCCTTAATGTGCATGTCTACGCTATCCTGTCTACACCACAACGGGCTGCAGATGGAATTGCTTCCTTTTATTTCGAGCTCATCAGTGCAGAATGCAGATTAGGTGCAATGCAGACAGCATCTTATAGGGCTGGTGTTACGAAAGCTAATGGTAAGATGTAAGTGAAAGCCTCCTCAATGGAAATTACTGTCTAAACGAAGGGACGTGTATTCTGCCAAGATAGAGTGCATCTACATAAGTCATCTTGAAAAAGTATCAGATATTGTACTGTACTACAAAACTTTGGTCATGAAAGTGGTCTTGTTTGGAGTGCATTCTCAAAATAAAAAACGTAACATGCATTTGTATTACTTTACTTGAGCTACACACATGGGAACAACAAAACTCTTCTTGATTAGAAATTAAAAAAAACACTTTAATTTTCCTTCTTGTTGCTTTTCTACGCATTCATCCTAGAGACATCTAGCTGTAGATTGCAAAATATTTTACAATAACCACGAAATTGTTGTTCATCCAATTAAAATTGCCGGAAAGAAATATATTTATTAGGATATTAGACGTTATTTTCCACAGAATGCTTTTTATGCTTTATAACCTCGGTAGCAAAACATTGGGATAAATGAATGAACTATATATACCTAAAGGGCATCTATGACAGACCAACTGTAGAAAGTGAGAGTGCAAGGCTGCAAGTTCATGTCAACGTCCTAGCATCTCAAATTATGCACGTATTTTTAGCCATTATTAGCACTTGTGACAAGATTGTGTGCTATGTGCAATAATTATCTACTTTGATCGGGTGTAGTTATTACCTCCTAACAAGCTGGGTAATAACTGTGATTATTCAATTAGGATAATGCGCCTGAAACGTGTATGCTACAAGTGCGTTAGGTTCCGCGTAGGTGTGCGGAATGGCAGAATTGTTTGCACGAAACAAAAAAATTCAAGTTAATATTAATGTTTTTCCTTTGTATTAACCTCGACGAGCCAGCATTGTCGAATTGTTTACATACCTCTGTCTCTCTTAAGTCGAGGACGGCATAAACTACAGCATTTGGTCGTGGGAAGAATCAACATTGCAACCCCTACGCTTCTGTCAGTCTATATGTAACATTAAAGAGGCTAGGCATTTTTCGAATTTCAGCCTCTAATAACACGCGCCCATTACATACGCCTACAGTGGTCACTTGATTTGTTAGCAACTGCCACTGCTAAGTGCTGGCTGCAGTGCAACATATTTACAATATTACTTATTTAATGCTAAATATCCGTTTATAATATTAAACTCAGTTAGCAGATTGCAAGTGCGTCTCAGGCTAGCCAAGAGATGATGCCAAAAGGTTATCTGTTAATCCAGATATGTATAATCGTTTCTAATGTGAACTACCCCTAAAAATATAGCCAGCCCCAAGGTTATGGGCGAAGTTAAGCTCGTAGAACAAACTGAGAAAGTGAATTAGATTTTGTTCACTAAGGACAAAACAGATTATTCCGTCAATTTTCGTGTGTCCCAGACAAAATCATTAAATATTTTTAATTACCTGGCATAATAGACAAAAATCCACAAATAGTGTCTTAACATATTTTCTTCTTTGTAAGAAAATCCATAGAATTGTAATTTCCAGTAGACGTTAAGAGAAATTATTAAGATTAAAATTTATTCCGCGTGAAGTACCGTAGATGGCGCCATATGCAACTTGTAATCAATGGATCTAACTTTGAATTTGAATTCTTCGGCTGAAAAACCCCCGTATACGAAACTTCATGCAAATACTACAATTTTTCCAAATTGTTAGTATTCGCTTTTGGAATAAGATAAGTTTGGTTAAATTAATTATTTTTACGCAAAGAATATGCGATTTTACTGCTGTGTAGTATTACTTATGGACCACCGATATAGAATTATATCATCAATATTTCTTTGTACTTTTTTCAGTTATACAAGGTTTCTATAAATGATTCATGCATCCAGGGCGCTTATGCAAGTTATCGATTAAATAAATTTGCTGCCTCTCACTAAAGTGACGTATCCTTGCCATCTGTCGATTTTTTAATTATTTGATACATATTCTGTAGTGTTTTGTGGGATAATCAACTTTAAGGTTGCAGAAAGCTCACATTTGGGAGCTGTGGGGTGACACTGATATGCAACCTTCGGTACTATCGCCGTGCATTTTGTAGCTTGGCAGCAGTAACAAAAAGGCGGCACATATAATTCAGAAATCAACGTCGCCCGCGTTTCATGAATCATTTATAGAAGCCCTTTATAAGAGTAAGGGAAAAGAATTTTAATTTCAGGTTTTTCAGTGTAGCAGTATTTATACATATTTTATAGACAGCTAATACCTCATTTCGATCTCCATTCAATATCTTCCTATTATATGCACTCTATCATTGAAAACTGACAAATAAAAAATAAAACACATCTTTACTTTGTGGACAGACTAACAATATTGACCATTTTTATCCTGTGGACTGGATAAAATGAAAGTGACCAAATGCCCACAAAACTTTTAAACCATAGATATAATTTCATATATAACATTATATAACTTAACAAATTCCTTCTCTAATACAGAGGAACTATTATTATCATTGTTGTTTTTAATACTGCTAATCGACCGTTTTTTTTTAAATATATTATTCTGTTTAACTATAAGTTTTTAGAATAGTTGTTCTTTTTCAGGACAGTTATTACTTTTATTGCATTGTGAACATGAAACTCAGGGGGAGCTAAGATTAAATGCCCTGTATATCAGGTTGTTGATTACGGAAAGTTTCTGTTTTAAGGGGTGGTTAGAATAAAAGTTTGGTAGGCGCCCAGCATGCGTCGGCCTATTATACCAGTTGGTCTTCAAGAGCCCAGTATTACATCTATGTACCATTACAAAGAATGGAATAGTTGAATTTTTGTCCTCTGTTTTGACTGTATACTGTATTTCTTTATTTTAGCTGTTAAAGTTGAACGCGACTTTTGGGGACAGCCAATATAGTATCGTCCACATATAGCTTGATGAGGAGTAGCTATATGAAAGGGAAGTTTCCCTAAAACTGTTTCTATTAGATCATGCATCAAAAAAATAAGCTAATGTTCGGCTAGCCGGTTTACTCAAAGGACACCCGTCCAATTGGAGATACAAATTATTGTTAAAACTATAATAACTGGTAAAAATAAATATAATATAACTAATTCAGTGAAAAATATGTTGCTTTTAACCTACTCACAAGCAATGCATTGTCATGAATACTGCTAGAAAAGGGCTTTGACCACCTGGTGCGAAAGCTACTCATGGCCGTCACCTGCATTTCAAAAAAATGACTGGCTAGGGATGAAATCGACGTTATGAGGGTACGTTACCTAATATTTTAGCGACCTTCTGCAGGTCGAAGACCTTCACGCTTGTTTACATATGCATCATACACGATTGGATTCGTGAACTTGTAGAAGCCGGTCCGAGCTCAATTTATAGCTGATTGTATCGACAAAAAAGTCTCGTTATATGGGCTTCAGATTTCATCAGTCACTTTTGTTTTCGAACAATGAGCACAGTAACTAGTGAACTGGTGGTGTACTCGTTGGAACTATTTCTGCATTTAATTAGAAAGCGCAGAAGATGTGTGATAAGGGTGAGATACTTTTTCAGTGTTGGACGCGTGTCAAAAGAAATTAAGTCTTCGGCTAATACACACATAGTTATATTGCTGTTATGTATGTTAAACATTTGTGGGGCTATTGCGAGTTCTATTATCGTAATTAAGGAATCTGCGATCAAAGTCCTAAAGCCCCACACATTTTTTATAGGACGATTTCTTCGAGACACAAAATTAGCAAAAATGACTAATGTTCAGAATTCGAAGTCTTAGCCTTTCTTTCGCGTGTAAATTAAATAAGAATGTAGTAATGCATAACTTCGATAAAAAGTTAAAGGTCCCTTTGTATGCATTTCAGAATGTTATTAGATAATGCGCGTTAATTAAGTGTTTAGTATAATTGCATACTAGCGTGCCTAGGAAAAGTTGGTTTTTAGATAAAATTAGTCATAAGTTAATTAGGTTATATATACGAGGGTACCATGAAGACTGAGTAAATACACAGGTATCTCATTAGTATGATATCTTCTGCAGCTTCTTTGTTATGAGTACAAAAACAAAATATCTGTCTTTTTTTAAGCGCTATATCCTGAAGATATATTAATTTATATGGAGCGACCCAGTTCTATTACACCGCACACGCTGCATCCTATATATATTACTGCATTTTCGAATTCCTTGTTGAAATTGAAGGGTACTTTTCATTATCAACGTCGTTTCCGGAATTGCTCGAAGATATCCCTCTTAATATTCGTCAAAGCATATGGTTGCAACATAATTTTGTGCCACCTGATTAAGTATTTTTAAACCAAAGTTGCGAACACAAATGGATCGTTAGATGTGAACCAATAAAATGGAAACCCAGATCCTCAAATGTTAATTAATAATCAACAATATTAGACAATACAACTTGCTAGTAGACATAACAGCATCAAATAAGTGTATCTTAATTAACCTAATTATGCAAATGCGAGCAAATCAAGTGTATGTACCGTCCTTTTTATTGATTAATTGTATACTCCAAGAGACAATTAAAGGAACCAAATTTAATTCACCATTACCATCTTTTAGATTGTTTTCACTATACTGATATTTCAACACGTCACCTTTTCTGAATCACTGACAGCAAATTAAACTATATAAACTATAAAAAATGTTATTTAAATATATTAGGTTTCGGTCTTCTAAATAAAACTCCTTTTATCTTGTACCTTGTATCCTTGTCTCCTTCTTCTGGGCCTGTAATATTTTATAAATAACTACAAATAGAGAACAACAAACCACACGAAAAATACTTGCAATAGAAACGGAATTATTCTAAGTTGAACAGCAGTCTTAGCTTCATATATATAACTCTAATACTTATGGGTACTTTTAAATACCGCTAACTTTTAATAATCACAAACAATCTTGACAAAATATTAAAATATCTTTCAAAATTAAAAAAATGACAACCAATAATAAAATTACMCATAAGTATTAGAGTTATATATATGAAGTTGAGACTGCTGTTCAACTTAGAATAATTCCGTTTCTATTGTAAGCATTTTTCATGTTGTTTGTTGTTCTCTATTTGTAGTTATTTAATAAAATATTACAGGCCCAGAAGAAGGAGACGAATGATCTCCGAAAGCTTGGCATAAGACAAAAGGAGTTTTATTTAGAAGACCAAAACCTAATATATTTAAATAACATCTAAAATCAACGGTCAATAAGAGTACAATTTTTAATCATAAAAATGGGGTTTTTTGAAGACATAAGAAATGTGCCTATTTCGACAAGAAATCATTAAATTGCTACTATTATATATAACGAACATATATTTTATTTATCACACAACCTAACAAGGAGAAAGACCGTCAAAGATCTAAAAAATACTCTCCCTACACCTATCGTCTTTCAGGCACAAAATGAAAGTGAAAATTATTAGTTTAACCCATCAGTAAGAAATAAATGCTTAAACGGACCGTGCTCTTGACCTTGCAAATATTTAATGAATAAAAAACAAATGATGAACATGTTAATGCGCAGATCATTAAAAAAATATTGGCAACCTCTTTCCTAAAGAATCTCAAAACGTCAGGTTTACAATATCGACAGCATTTATAAAGTTCGTGTCATTGAATTCTCACGACCCAAAGCCAACCTTGATACCACATGCCAAGATTTTCATCAAAATAAAACGAGCCGCAGAGGTCTGCGAATCGAAAGAAGTCGGTCTTTGGCATGCCCATTGTGGTTTCTGAAGGCCAGTGCTTGCCCGCGTCTGCAAAAAGAGACAAAGGCAAATCGATTTATATTTGGTGAACGCCAGAGGCCGCATTATACAACTGGTACCGGTTTCCGAGAATGATCCGTACAAGTTCAGTTCCTCCGAAAAGTATACAACTCTGGGATGACGCTTTTACGGTCTGCTCCTTGTTTACTTCTTTTTGTTTAGTGTTCAACACTGTCGATACGGTAAAATGACATTTTCGTTAATTACAGCATTGCTATGTAACTGATGTACGGAATGTTATTCTAGTCAGAGACAGCGATTGATGTAATTGGGTGTTTCCATTTATTTATTTTTCGTTGGACACGTTTTATGCTTCTGGCTTCCTTCGAAGATACTGATTGTAAGATTGTTGACTATAAGAATTCGTTATATTCTGACAATTAGTTTGAGCTGTCGGTGGTTAATAAACAAGTTTAAAAAAAACTCGTAAAGTGTGATTTTTTTATACATTTCGATACCATAAATCCCACAGCAAAAGCCGGTACAAACTTTAATAGCAAAGCACTTATTTACCAGAAAACTGCTTATATCAATGATTAAATGATTAAAAAATACTGTTATTCTCTTCTTAGTAAGCATTACATATGTTTTTAAAACCCCACATCCGTCAGCCACACCAGTTCATGCAGTTTCTGACCTGACCTGACCTGAGCCAGTAAATATAGCTCTAAAAATTTCCAGGTTTGAAAATAATAGCGTATGAAACTTGAGCTCGACACGTTTTTTACGTTTTGCAGACGAGTAATATTAACTGAGTTATTTTTATATAACGCAATACCTGTTACTAACATTTAAAAACAACAAACTTAGCTATATATAGTGAAATTACTAACGAATTTAACAAGTCAGAGATACACTTAGGTGTTATCAGTCGAATCGGTTTAGTAAATGTTTATTTTTATAGTCTTAATTTTTTGCCGTGATATTTTGGAACATTGCTGTGGAAAGTTAACGTCAGTTACAAGACTGTGTCGAATTTGTCGTGATAACGTTAGTCACTATACAATGGGGTTGTTGCCCTTGACAGTAAATCGTTATTATAACACGTTTGCAATGTTTTAGTGTCTTACTTTTACCTTTAAAGGTTTTCCGCCAAATTCAAATATTTCGTGATACGTCACCGTTCCTGGAGAGGCAGTCCGATATTACGCCGATGCGCCTGATGCCCTGTTGCATGCTTGACACCTTTGTCGCTGTTAAACACGCGTATGTTCTGTGGTTCTGTGCCTTTGTTTACTTTGTTTGGTTTGAGAACGGAGGACGTGTTAAAGTTTTGTTTTTATTTACTTGGTACGTTGTTGTTCAAACATAAAGTGTGCAATTATGGAGCAAGATTATGTAAAGGGATCTTCGGACAATTTACCAAAAATTGACTTACACATGATTGACGAATTTTACATGAATGGAAACTCGTGTGGCCAGATCGTTCGATTTTGCGCAAATTAGGCGATTTTGCTATTTAAAGGTTGCGACTTGAAATGATGTAATGGCAGCTATACACGCTGTAACTCAGGTTTAAACGACTTTACCTACTTAMTAAATAGTTGTTCCAGTTTTAATATCACTTGAAATGTGGACTTATCCTGCGGCTGCCATAAAATGAATTCTGTTTGCGATATATCCGCTGCAAGTTAATATTTTAATTTAATATATTATACTTTTTAATATTTACAGTGAAAACGACTAACAACGAATCGCGTTTAACAAATCCATTCGCGTCTAGATTTTTATAATTCATAATTGCGGTTGCGAGTTTGGAATAACATGGCAACGCTGCTGCGACTTCGGTTTCAGAAACCTCATCTCAGCCGACAGGAATGCAAGGATCAGAAAATGGCGTGGCAACATCACACAGTTAGACCGCACTAAGCGCGGCAGAGAACGGTGACGTCAGAGATTCAAACTTTAAATATAAACAATCTTTTTTAAGCATTAACTAAGCGCTCTGCGAAAAATAAAAAAAACAGGGGTCTATTTCATGTAGATTCATATTCTGCAATAAAAAAAGTGGGCAGCAGGCCCATTGTAAMCAGAAATTGTATGCTAAGTAGTTCTATTCCACATGCCTTTTCAATCTATATCTGCCCTGTATAATAATAGTCAAACACACTACATAGGTCCCAAGTACTTTATAGTATATAATATCTAATACATTTTATCGTTGTAAAGGTAATCAGAGTTACGTTTGTTAATACCTACATACAACATACCACGACAGTTAGTAATTTTACTACGATCAGTTTTTCTCAATGTACTGTGGATCTTCTTTGTCCCAAATTTAACATCAATTAAAATTGCTCCCTGCCGCCGGTTTTGTGATTAGAGTTGCAGTTTGAGATATAAGATATTCCCAAAAAAAGATAGTTGGTTTAAATAAATTGTTTGAACAATATGTTACTAGATGTTTAGAAATTTCAATTTGATATAATATAGGTAACTGTCTTTAGGAAGAATTTAAGGCATATTTTAGATTGTACGCACTTATTTCTTCTATTTATCTGACGTCTGGACTAATATGTCTATGATGACATCTAATGACAAATAACCCAAATATGACAGATCCACGTTTTACTGTAGTTTCGGTACTGTTTATTCTGCTGATTATTGTACATCGAGCGACTAATTTGTTGCATAATTATGACTGTTAAATGGTTCGCCTTCGCTTGCATTTTTTACCGACAAGCCTAAAATGCAATTGGCGTCAAAAAGCAAAGTGTAAATTGAGCAAACCCAGAAAGCTAATAACTTTGTCCTTCGTTTCCAGCAAACAGTTTTTGCAAAATATTACTCTATGTAGCTATCTGCTCATGTAGAATCATATTTTAATTAGGAGACTTTTTTAAATATTGCTGTACTCCATTTATAGTCCCTGCTATATACAATTGATTTTCTATATCGCTATAAATTCCTTTTGTCAATTTTAATTGGAAACGATATTAAAAAAAGGTTTTTTAGATACGGAAATTCCATTCGTCTGTTCCTTTAGATATGTCCCTTAAAAAAGCGCATCACAGCGCTGATACCCTATTGGCTGTCTAAAATTTCTAGCAAACCATCAAGCAGGAGATGTACTCGTTGTTTAATTATTTACCTACCCGACCACTAATTCTATTATATGTATTCAAGTGCAACTTGTGTTTGACATTAAATTATATATATTGAATTTTTAACAGTGCAGATACACAAATATATTATAATATGCTTCGATGTCAGCACTACTATACCAAGATAAAACGCAAGATTCCACCTCTGGTAAACAGTTTGTTTTTAGAATTTGAACTTGTTACAAATAATTTGATTAGAAACTCACCCAGTTAATGCCCTGCCGTGAAGCTGATTTTACAGATCGAAAAAAGAAAATAAGTTTAAATAAATTATGGTGCAAATATTCTTTAAGCAGGTAAGAGTATGTCTTTTAACCAAACGGGCTAATAGTGAAATCTAGAGCATTCGTGGGTTGCTATAGGAATAATTAATTACTCGTATTATGAATTGTATCATTTCATTTACAGTTATTTTCTGCGCAGTACATTATAAAGCTTCATACACCAGCCAGCGCTTCAAAAGCTGCAATATTTTACAGCAGTTCTCGGGCATGATTACGGTTACAAAGGTAAACACTGCGATAGGTATCTTCACTGGCAAAACCTCTGTGCATTATTTATCGCTAGCGAGATTTTTTCTTTTTTAGAATGCGGGTATACCGTTGCCTCAGTTGTAGCGTGACTGAATAATTGATACATGTCAAAAAACACAATGGGCAAAAGAAAACGTAGTTATTCTTCTTTGGGGCATCCGGTTCTTGTTGATAACAAAACCCAGATGGAACAGCGCCGAATATTTTGCTGGATTTACTTGTCGAACACCTCAAACGCATAATCAATCATAGTTATGCAATCAACAGCGTTCGAAATATGCGCTATTGTAGTCAAATAGGTGATGATTGATTTTAAAATATTGCTTTGGCGCATAGCGTGTGTCTCAAACGAGTATGCCCATTTGCCGAAACAAGGCTTAGACAGTTTGTGACGGGCAATCAGCATTTGTGAGGTGTTTTAAAGTTAAGTCATTATTCACTAGGGTCACCCACCGGCGTCTGTTATCTACCAAATTGTAGCCACATTGGTGTTGCATGAGCTACCGTTGAGGTAATTAGTGCTACAGTTAGAGCAGATGATTAATTGTTACGAATTTTAATAGTAAGAACCTTACCTCCAAAATTGCATGCCTTGGAACTTAATTGGACATTCCAACGATCTTAAACTGAAACTGAAGTTACGAATATTTTATCGTTTCCAAGATGTAAACGCCCTAAACACGTTCCTATCATTATATTAGATAAGTAGTTGTAAACCAGATAGATTATATCATCGTACTGTACTACAGTTGGATATAAAGACCTTCAGTTTTAGGGAACAAAGGAAATGAATGACCGCCAAAAAACCACTAACCCACACACAAATAGATCAAGTAGAAACTACGTTAAAGTCCTCTTCTAGTAAATTTTTACCAATTTTCGAGCGTAATGGAGAGGTTCCTTCCATATTTCTTTTGTCCAATGCTTCGGTTGTAATAATTTTAGACAAATGTCTAGTGTAGTATACTTACAACTAGATGACCATGTCTGCTGCGTAATTCATCTATTACATATTATTTTTTTTCCTGCTTTTATGCCGTGATCATCTATCCAATATTTTGTCCTTTTTAGCCATGTCGAAGCAAAATTTTTACAATTCATAATGATACGAATTGTTGTCCATAATAAAAGATGACGATTTTTCTAGCCGTTTGTAAAATTTTTTCGTAAACCCTTTTTTCAAATAGCGTGGCGACCATATTGTCATGATAGAGATTTAAATGCAATTTCCTAATCTTTATAAGAATTATTCAAACGTTTGTATTGGTATTTATTTATCTAGCCCACATTTTCTAAAAAAGATTTATGTAATGATTATTGTTATTATTATTATTTGCAAACGAAAACCTTTCACATAAAGATTCATGTCTATGCATACACTTCCTTTAAGAAGTAGTTCCCGTAATGGCAGCTAGGTGGCTTTGTTATCATGTCAGTGTAATGCTGACAGATGGCATTGCCAACTAAATTTCTACTTGCTTTTTATATAATTATCTGGAAATTTGACTCCGATAAATAAAGATAACGGTATTAAATGTAATGTTTGTATAGTAATATATTCAAGATTAATTTATGACTCATATAGATAACACTGATTTACCCAACACACCTCATAGTGGATAAGTACTAATGTATATTTTTTACAAATCAACAATAAATTGTTTTGTATCATATTTTATTATGTATTTTACTTTTCCTTGAAAATCTAATATCTATCTCACGCACTCATTCTTTTTGCACTAAATGAATGAGAATAATTATGATAGTGACGTGTTTAACGCCGTTTACAAACTTTTAAGCGCAATAAAGTCCTAGACTTTTGCTTAAGCTTTTTACTCCGTTATTAAAATGACTGTTTTTTTTTCATCTTTTCACCATTACAGCACTGTATTCATCCAACTTAGTTTGTACTGCTTCTCGTATACTCCTTTAGAGGATTTATAATCTGGATTATAGTCGAGCACTTTAAAGTTCAATTTTAACCGGTAATACCCGTTCCTGAGGTGAATGGTCGATACTATAAGACATTTTCAGCCATTCTGCATTGATTTCAGGCCTGGAGATAACATTCCAATGCCTCATTTTCGGCCGTTTGCTTTTATTTTACTAACCAAACCGAACATCCTTTTTATTCGCAATGGGCTACGTCTTTTAAGTTGTCATTGTTAATTTAGGAGCTTTCTTTAGCCAGTTAAGATACAATCTGCGATTTTTGTCCAACACTTTCGAAGCTTATGTAATAGGGTTATTTGCATACACATCGTGGCATGCGGGCATCCAGCCTAGAGCAACAAAAAACCGGCAGTTCTTCGTCCAATTTAAAATTCAAATCAATATGTAAATGAATCGGAGCCAGCCGTATTGTCCAAGAAATTTAAACTGTCCGGTTCAGTGCAGTAACTTCGAAAGGAATCGCGTTTATTCAGGTGTATGCGCGGGCATATAAGGGGGTCCGAAGTTTTAGTTTGGTTTATAAAGGTACTGTGCTTTGGTTTAAGCCCATGAAACATTTTTACAACTAAAAATTATTGCAAAGATTTATGCAGATATAGTAAATCACAGCACCGCAACATTTAGTTAAAATATTCACATTTTTCTCATTAGGGATTACATTCATCAGAATGTATAATAACGTCGTTGCCACAATAAACCTTGGAAACCGTTCTATAGAAGAATCTCAAGCAGAAACGTATTGACTGCAAACTTCTTTAGCCAGTGTTTCTCAAATAAATATTGGCTAACATTTTTTTTACTGTATTTAACTTGTAATTTATAATATTGTTGACCCTTCCGTCTCTATAGGAATCTGTATCCGAGGAAATCGCGCGAAACAGTGTTGATGGTAAGCTGAAACTTTTTCGGTTTCGACATCTATTTTCAGCGGTTACATTTTGTAGCGCCTGCGCAAAAGCTGCTCCACGTTTTTGAGCTTTAATGTGTTATTATTTTTCGCCAAATATTGTTTGCATTGCGCCAGAACCAACTCAACTGGTTTAAGAGCGCAAGACCTCTCGGCCTGATTATTTTACCATTTCGTCAATTTTGTAGGGAATAGGATGTTCCTTTACCCCCTTTTTGCTAAACCGAGTAGCTCAGCTTTTAATAGGTCCTTTTCTACCTGCAGAATTTTTGATTCCAACCATAAACGGATGTCTTCCTTCCTCCAAGATGAGTTGGGAAGTTTATCTGCTGATACAGCGCATTATCCATTACGATGACATTAGGCTCCAACAGAGGCAAAGATGCAGCCCTCCATTTACTAAAAACTTCTGTATTCATTTCTTTACTATAAACGCCCGTTTTTCGATGTAAATAACAAAAGGTTATGTTTTAAAATTCCAAATTCACCAACTATGTACAATAACTTTGAATTAACGCGCTATGCTAGGGCGTTCAGTTTATATAGCCTGTCTACCTTGCTTAAAATAGCGAATTCCTAGCTTTTTCAGAACTTTCCTTAATGTCTCCTTGCACATATTTCGCAACCTGGGGGGCTTACTTTCCAGGAACATTTCATGAACTATTCTCCTCATATAATGAGTTGCGGGGTCTTTCCATGTTTGGAGGAGTAAATTCACCGTTTACTACATTTTCTTCTAGTTCCCTCCAAATGCTGGCGATGCTTATGCCAGTAGAATAAGAAGCAAGCTAGACGCTTTCCGTCTTGTAATTCCTAAATTCAACATAACGCTGTACAGTGCTGAAAAGGATATCGTTCTGTCTAGCGTTGATAGGTTTTTGTCGTTTGTGAGATCCTACACTCGATTTTTTACAGTGACGTGACAGTGACCGAGAAGAATAAGTTATTCTGTACAGAAGTATCAACTTTAGCTCCACCAAACCGGTAGGTAGGCATTCAGAGAATGTTTTAATTTTAGAATAGTAAATAAATCAAGGTTTGATCAGTGGTGATTGTCAGACAGGGTTAGCAAATACGACCATTGCGGCTAATTCCACTTTAAAGCTCGAGCTGCAAGTGCGCCGGATCACATTCAGCATGCAGCGTTACATATAGTTTAACTTTATCGTATACATCCCATTTGACCTCGAATTTGGAAAGGGCTTGGGTGGCGTAGTGGAATCACTTTTGGCCTATATCGTGATAACTATTACATTTTAATTAAACAAGTAGATGCTCTCGGCATGGAGGCATTTTCGTCAAGTTCGTGCATCAACATATTTGTCATTTTCTTGCTTTTAGTCGCCCTTTCAGTCAATCATGTTCGAATAAATGGACTGTTTTTGGTACAGTATGCTACTGATCAGTGTAATCTTTAACTTCTTTAACTGCACCTCGAAATCTCGCCAGCACGAATATAATTTTATATTCTGCTGCCAGCTTCAGTACGTAACAGCTCTCCGGATTTTTTATAGATGTAAAACCCGATCCATCAATTTTTGTGCCCGTAGCGGTAGAGCAACAAAAACACGCTTCACACTACGAAGTGTCACGCCTCGTTCCTGATTAACTAGGCACTCTTAAGGAGAAACTGAGTATCGCGCACAGGTTTAACGACCTGTTGCCTTCGATAATGTGCCTTCAATTACGAGATATAGGGACCACGTAATTTAGCTTTCTTCAGTCATCCAAAACAGCAGCTTCAAGAGCTCGAGCGGAATCGAGCATAACAGCTGAAGGTTCTGTGTCAGGTTCTTGTCTTATACGGCGGTGATGAGAAAACTTACCTACCTCTGGGTGATGTGTGTAAAACGAGGCGATGGCATGTTAAAAAAAAGTAATGTACTTATACCTTCGTTACTTAAAGAAATAAATAATTTTTGAACCGAAATGTCTAGATTCTATAGGAGACGTTCCTAAGGAAATTTTGTAACCAAACTAAATATTTTGTTTGAGATGCAATCTGATGCAGAATATTTGTAACACGATGGCTTCTCTATGGAAGTGGAAGAAACCTTTGCGGCAAGCATCGACACCCCATCAAACAAAATTATTATTAAGATCATTTTTTCCTTGTAAGCAAAAGTTTCAACTTTCCAACTCGCTTTGAAGCTATACAGTAATATTGATATTGGGTAAAAATAATTTAAAAAAAAAACGAAAAAAGATAAACGTAGCAGATATCGAAACCTTTTATTGAAGACAGATGAGCGTAGCTTTTTGCTAATGCGCAATAATTCTTAGTGCCTGCAGATATGATAAAGGTAAATCTTTTGCTAACGACGAGTTATGTATTCAAGGAAAAGCGTTTTAATTACACTAAATAAGGTTACAATATATAAGCAATGTAGCTGAGTATTGTATCGCGAAAAACGCAAAAAAACAAAATTTGAGCAAGAAAAAGTTTCTTGTCTGTGTGTCTGCGATTTTGTTTGTGGACACGATAACTTTCGAAAGACTTAATATATGAACTTGAAATTTGTTAAACGTATAAATCTCAACTACCCAAAGCGACCCATTGTTTGTGGGGTAAGTTTGATATTATGTAGGAAATCGAATTTCTGTACAGAGCACTCGTAATTTTTTTGTTAAGCTAATAATTTTCGAGTTATTTGGAAAAAATCGATTTCAAAATTTATATATTTTTGCTAATATCACGAGGACTGTTTGTCTTAGAAAAAATTTGTAGAGAGAAAAATGTTCAAAACATGATTACTAATCGTATAGTCTATGAAATAAAAACGTAAATGTCATTTTGACAATTGGATGTGGAAGTAGTGATTCAATTGGCAGCGGTTTTTTCTATTTACATTTTGCGCCGCAATTTATGTTTAAAATTTTGTTCAAGTCGAGCAAGAAAAAGTCGAAACAATGCAATACAATGTCATTTTTACTACACTACTCAGCACTCGACGAGACATAGACCGAACTAAATGGTTGAAGTGTTATAGATAAGTGGTTCCAGGCCTGTTAATCACAATTTCGCAACTAGTCTAAATCCTCGTTGTCCGTGGCAATCGCTGAAATTTCCTTCTTCTGATGCTATTCCATAGATTTTCTATTGGTTCTATAGTTTCCTATTCGGTTTGGCGTGTCTTGTTGGAAAAGGGCGTTGTTTTGGAAAGCCTCAATGTATTATACTTAAACAACAAGGCAAAAACATGGATATAACAAGCCAAGGCTTTACCAACTGACACCAATCATCAGTGACGTACTATCATATATCTAAGCTGGGGTATCTAGCTATTAAAAATAGAGAACACTAATCTATGTTACTAGATGCGAGCTGTATATTAAATTTTGTTATTTCCTGTTGGAAGCGGATTTCTTAACTTCAGTTTTTACACTTATAAGCTGAACCAGACAACTATGCTGTATTACCACTTTTGCTTGTGAAAAGGCCTTGAAATATTGCAGAATATCGGGTAGAATCTGGTGTGGTTGACATGTCTTGTTAGACACCGTTAAAATGGCGGCCGTTTATTTTTGGTAACACGTTGGGTATATGCGCCAAATGCTTAGTTACGTGTCGCCACGTTTCTTCTTTATTTATGGTATGGCATAGTCAACAGGTTGTTGAGCGTAAACACTCCAATATGCCTGTCTTATAATAGGTGGTATTTGAGTATGACATAATGTATGTAGATATGATTTCCTTGAAAAAAAAACAGCTTTTTTTCATCTAGGGACACGTTCAAGCTATTCCATTTAAGTTTTGCATTGCACCTACCTCCCGCTGTGGTACACCATAGCGATACCATTTATTTAAACAATAACATTCTCATTAACAGAAATGAATCACAATGTCGTTGCGTTTACTATACCAATGCACGGAAATGAGGCCGTCACAACTGTGCCGCTTGGTTGAAGGGTTGCCGCGGTGTCGTAGTTATGCATATTTAAACCGAATGACACATCAACGCTAGATACTTCTGCGAACAAGCAAGCGCTGGTTTGCTCCGAGTTAGCCTTTCTAACAGGTATACTTAATCTGATAAGGATCCATTGTTTTACGATTACAGTAATCGCGGTTAATCGAAAGTTGACGTGAGCACATAACGCGGACAGTAATAGTGATATAATGTGTGTCATGAATAATAATGTTAATGTCTGCGAACTCCTCGGGCACTAACCTAATTTTGCGATTGCATGTCGCTTCTTATTGCTATAGCACCACCCTTTATGTGTCTTAATTTAACACATTACCATTAAGTTAAAAGCTGCTGTACTGTTTATTTTGTTCTGTAATATTTTACTCTGACATACTTTTGTTTTATGGTGTAAGACGTTCTAAGTTACCAATTAGCATTGCAGTTCAGTATTATCCACCGTCTAAATTTAAACCGCATAGTGAAGTAGAGATTTTTGGACCACCTTTTATAAAACATAATAATTTATTAAAATTTTCTAGAAAATTCGGATGTTTTATATAGTCTGTCAATGCACGGTGTTTTGTCTAGCACTACTTAAAGTTTGATGTTAATTGATTTTTACCATCCTGTCAGTTTTGATAGTAGTATTCCTTAACATTATAGAAAAGATTGCTAAAAATCAATATTTTGGATAGGCAGACAAAACAAAATTATATTATTTTAGGCTGCAATTTACAAAACTTTGTCGTTACTCATGTGCTCTGCGTATGCACCCAGTATATAGCAATTAAAATAATTGGAGGATTCGGAAATTCACTTGTACCCTAATATTTGGCATCTCTAATATAGCATTCACTCGAATAAACAACATAAGATTTTGACTTTTACCTCCTTCATTAACATTTGTGCTAACAAGGAGAATTGTTAAAACAGGAACAATAGGCATAACACACAAAACAGCAGATTTTGGTAGCTAAAATGCTATTTCTGTAAAGACCAGTCTAGTGTGGATATTGTTCTCTATAATCCGGTTTTATCAATAACGTAAAAATTCAATGATTCTTTTCCAGTTAATTCCATACGGTTTAGTATGCAGCATTTAGTTGCACAAAACAAAGCAACTGACTATCAATCTTATTAGCAGAAAACTAGATCTGTCAGCTTTACACTGACATGATGACACAGCCACCTAGCTACCTTAATATGTCAAGTCGACGTATCCAGGTGCAAGCCAGTACAGGTCACTTCCTTAAGGAAGTAGTTCCCGTTAAGGCAGCTAGGTGGCTTTGTCATCATGTCAGTGTAATGATGACAGATGGCATTGCCATCTAATTTTCTACTAACATCATACCAAGCTTTTGGTATAAAGGCAAAAACCGGTTCTATGCCATGCTGTCTATGCTAGACCTAAAACTACACTGACGAGCTGTAACAACTGCGAAACAGATATGTCTGTAGCTGGTTGCGAAGCAGACAGCATTTTATCGATATTATTGTTAAAAATGTTGTGAAGCTTCGTCTTGTATGCGAAGGATTAAGACTAAATCTGCTAAACATTTGTGTACCTGGGCATTGCATTATGCAGGATAAATAACCTCCTCAAAATTAGTAAGAAATTTAATTAAATAAGTGCAAACACTACAGAAAGCAAGCTAAATCAATGCTCCATCTTTGAGCTTTGTATAAACAAGTTTAAAGTGATAGCAGTTAAGGCTATCAACACCAGATTAAAATCTGAAGGGCAGGTTAGAAAATGCAGATTCAAAAACGTTTGCTCTGTTGATTGACTACAATATTCAGCTGTGTAATACTAATAAAGGGTTTTTAAAATTATTAAAAGGTAATAGCACACTGTTCATAAATCACTCACTTAGGATGGCGTATTAAAATCGCACATTGTAATAACACTATACATACGACATACATGAAACTCTAAGTTTTTTCATTCATTGTGAACAAATGAATAGTGGGTGAGCATGTAGGTTCCACATACTTCAGCTGTTGGAGGTTTAAATGAGGAAGTTAAATAAACAATATCGCGAGAATATGCAGTGAAAGGCTGGAAACGAATCTTATAGGATCTCATTTCATAATGATAGTTGCATGGCTCTTCAAACAATTAAGTACATCAGCATAATTAAAAAATCCGATGACGGAAGAGATAAAAAACAGCATGTACATGTGATACTTAGGCAGAGAGCAATCGACATATCTATTCAACCAAAATACAGTTTATGTTTTGTTTTCATAATCATCAAGAAGTCACTTGGAAGTTCTGTTAAACACTCGTTAATATTACCGTATGGTTGCCCCTCATCTCTTTCACATGTTATTGTTTATACAGTTATGGTTGTATGACTAAGTAAACAATGTGATAGATCTCTACTTTGTTTATTCAGATAACAAGCGACAGGCCCTCTATATGTATATGCATTTGTCTGCTGTATGGCAAGACATACTTGTTCCTGTCACCATTCTGATGACTCTTTTACCACAATGCAAGTATTAAGAGGTCATGTGACAATTTTATGGCTGCACAAACAACATATAGTTGCCCCTATTGGATGTATTCGACATCAATCTTTAAAGTACGTGTCTTTTTTGCACTAACGTCTATTAGTGCTTGGCCGTTTTCCAACCAGTTTGATGATTGCTGCTTCCCACGCATAACTCATTTGCTTATGTAAAGACATTGAAAACTGCTAAATAACTAATGAAATGCGATCAATCACCGTAGCGACACGTTCACCAGATAAACTCATACGGATAACGCAAGTTGTAGGTATGCCAATTCACTTCCTTATGCATTTCATTTCACACCAAATAATCCCTCGTAAGTGCCAGTCGGACAGAAATTGAAAACAACCGAGCCGCGTGCCCTTTACCAGTCCGGGTTAAATATTTTTCGCGACGGTTTGCGTTGGTAGAGCAACTTGTGTAGAATAGCTCGCCAGACGAGGCCTTGAGACAACAGTAGCTACAACAGAGAAAGTGCGCCCATCTGTCAGGTCATTTGTAAATTTATGTAGGGGTGCGTGAATACATCATAAAGTACTCGTTGCAGGAACTTTTATGAAAGCTTCGGTTTTTATTTTTAGTGACCTCGATATTAACAGGACCGGGATGTTGCTAACACAGGGTCTTATTTTTGCAATAAGTGCAATGGCTGTAGATTGTCTACTAAGAAATATGAAATCTTATTAAATTAATAACATTTTGCTGCTAATAGTCTATTACATGTGTAAAGTGACTAAAAGTATCTGTTTTTTACAGGTGTCACCACTGGATAAGGACGTTATTAAAGGTAAGTCCTGCTATATTTTCTACATACTTGACGAGTTAGTGATTGTACCAGTGATCTGATACTTATACCTAAAACCTAGAGTGAAGTTTCTCCAAGTAATTTTCTACAATAAAACCGAACAGTTATGTATTTTTAAGACATCATTCTAATTTTATTTGGCAAAGCCAAATGCCAACTTTAAACAACTTCAAGATGTCACTGTAAGCTTAAAAAATACTTGTCCTTGACAATTTTGCAGCCAAAGCATGTCCCAATATCAAAATTTTTTTATTTAGTTTTTAAGCTACGATAATTTAGAATAAATATACCTCTTCAAAATTTTCCATAAATAAATTGGCTACTATAAGACTTAGAGATGATCTCATTCCACAAACTGATTTTTGTTCATAAAAATTAATGTTCTATAAGAAATAAGTTGATTTTAAATACACCGCTTAGATAATCTAGCTATCGTGTCACCTGGCGAATCTCTATTAGGTTTGGATTTGATGACATCTAACGTTTCAGGTATTGATACTGTCGTAAATAAAGAAGCCACATCAAAACTAACTGAAATACTTAAAGCTTTTGTAACATCAATAAGGTCTGAAGAATTCTTGAGCCAATCTGTAACAAGGACTGCCAATCGTATTGACTACAGGACTTAACGGGACACTAGTTTTATATATTTTGGGCAAACCATACAATTTTGGCACCTTGAATCGGAAACAATTAAAAAAGACTTCTTTATTCGGAAGATTTGAAATCTTGATAAAATCATTAGTAATTTTAGAAAATTTTAGGTAGAATCTCGCGATAATTTTTTGGTATGTTTCATCATTTAATGACTCTCTAACTTTATTCTCATAATCCGTTATATCTAAAATTAAAATTACTGCGCCTGAACCATTATCTGGTCTAGTAACTACAACGGACTTATCTGTATGCAAATTCTCATGAGTCTTTCTACCATTATGAACGATGAAAGCATCCACCCTCGTCTAAAGAGGGCGATCTGTATTTTTTTCCCCAATGAGCAACTTATAGTTCTAGGGTATTAGTGACATTCAAAACAAATCTCACAGAAAGATATTCACAATAAATGCATTGAAATGAAAATTGCAGTGTACCTACTCTATACCGACATATAATTATCTTGTACAAATACCTATATTTTCCTCCTCTCTTCTAATTTCATTGTAGTGGTTAATTTGAACTTATCAGAATGGAGAGTTGTGATGGTGGCATCTTAAAATAATAGTGAATGTTAGTACATCCTGAAACAAACCTAAATTACAAGTGAAGTAACATTTGTTCGCAGAACAACTCTTTACCTCTGACAGCTCTCATTAAAAAAAGGACTAGAATGACTAAATTTATAGTTTTGGCATGGACACGTCTTATCTCTGGTTTTGGGGGACGTACTGTACAATATACTAGTGACGGTGCCATCTAGCGGTGCCAATAGTTAATTGTCTAGTAATATTTAGCGGTAGAAGCAGAACTCTGTATATACATTTCGGGGAATGCATGCATTTTATACATATATAATTCGCAAGCATGTATGTGTCACATTTGCGAAAATGCAATTATGCGGAACACGTACAAAATTCCAGGTTGTACTAAGCTAAACTAAAACACTGGTGAACATTTGATAAAGGCAGTTTGAGATGCGTAAGTAGTAGGTAAATGAAAGACATTTCAAACAATCGGTTATCTTTGCGTTTCGAGATATAAAGGCAGCAAACGACAGAGCTATTCAACGAGTAACTATATACTGTTTTTAAAAGAAAAAATGGCATTCTTTTTTAGTAGATACCGCTGGTATATGGCAATGCCTTGATGACTATTGGACGAAGTGGCCAGCAGGGCGTCAAGATCTTAAATACTGATTAGGATTATATTTGTCAAGACGTATCGTGTAACCATTCTGCTGTTTTATATTCCAGCAATTCATTTACTTGTAACATTGAATATTTGGCGCAAGCACTGACCCGTTGTTTAGTCATCAACCATATCAAACGGCAGATCATAGAGTTTCACTCTCCACAAAAAGCATAACACATTAGAAATCACGAATATAAATGTCCGCTTTAAATAAAAGGTGCACGAGTGAAAGCTTACATTGATACAGCAAAATTATAAATTTCATCAGACTAATTAAAAAGCATTCATACAGAGCTAGCAGCCTATTGTATTCAATGTTGCTCATTTGAGATCATCATTGCGGGGAAAATAGATATTACAATATGTTTTATCTGCCTGCCACAAAGTAGACCACATGCACCTTGTATTGAATAATGGTCTTCCACAAGGATCGGTTTACATAAGTGATCTTCCAGTAACTCAATCGAGAAAATTTGTGTGTGCAGACGACATGTCATTGGCTTTGCAAAGTAAAGACTTTTCTGTACTTGAACAAAACCTTTCAAGAGACATCGAGATCATGAATTGCTATTTTAAAACCTGGCGCTTGTGCTCTAATCCAATGAAGACAGAAGTAACTTGCTTTCATCTCAACAATCACCAAAAGAAGAAACAGCTTCAAGTTATCTCAAATAACATAATTGTTAAACATAACTTCTCGCCAAAATACCTTGGAGTGACCCTAGATACATTTTTAACGTACAAGAAACATCTAGAAAACGACAGTAAAAAAATTACAGACTAGAAATAACATTCTGCATAAGCTTGCTGGTACAAGTTGGGGTGCAAATGCAAATGCACTCTATACTTCTGCAACTGCCTTGCTTTATAGCACTACTGAGTACTGCTGTCCTGTTTGGAAAAACAGTCATCACACAGGAAAAATTGACACTCAGTTAAATACTGCAATGCGACTAATCACTGGAACTATTAAGTTAACTCCATTACCTTGGCTTCCCATTCTTTCAAACATTGCTCCTCCAGAGATTCGCAGACAGTTTGCTACATATAAAGCTTGGCAAAAATGTCAATCAGCTCCTAATGAGTTTCTGATTTCCCAAGATCTGCAAGAGCTACCTGCAACTCGGCTAACTTCTAGAAAACCTCTGTGGACAGAAGATTTCCTTCGTGCTCCTTATACCATTGAAGATGGATGGTGTTCTGTTTGGCAACTTAAGAAACGTGATATATTCAATCAGCAGCTTATAGACGATCCTACGGAAGAGGTAGCAGGAACTGACCTCCCCAGAAGGTCTTGGGTCACTCTGAATTGCCTTCACACTGGTCATAGGAAATGCAAGTTTTTTCTTAATAAATGGGATTCATTCATCTATCAACCCTTCTTGTGAATGTGGGGATCCCCTCCAAACAATTGGACATATGGTCAACAAATACCCCCGTACAGCATGGTTTGGTGGTTTTGCGTCTATCGATCGTGTTGATGAAGGTGTTAAAGACTGGCTTCAGACAATAGAGATCTGATTGGAGTTTTCTGCGGTTTTCTTCAATACTCTATCCAGAATAAATACATACATGTACGTATCTATTATGGATAAAGCGCAAATGCGAGATCTCTTATCGTCGAATGAAAATTTTTTTTTTCAACGCTTTTATAAAAGTCGACCGTAGTCGCATGAAATTAACAGTAATGTGGAATGTATTAATGATTTTCATAAGAATATATAATGTTAATAAACTAGATGCTTTTAAGAACGCAAAAATGAGCTAACGTGCTGTTTTCAGCATTAATATTACCAATATTTAAATCAAAGTAGAATTATATAAATCTATACAGACAGGTCAACATTTAAAGAATTCAGCATTGTTCACTACCTTTCAGCTACCTACCACTTGTAATGCAAACGCCCAGGAGATTAATGTTATTCTGATTGCAATAATTCATCGTGCACAAGCAGTAGAAAGTAATAACTGCGCTGCATTCCTGAGCCCTCTTGCGCTGAACTTTTTCCTTGAACTTGCTCCTAAACATTGTGGTTAACGTTCTTGGAAGCAAAGTACCCAAGTAACAAACAGTTTCACTATTATAGGCGGGCTTGCGTGGCAGGGATTGATGAGTATGGCTTATCCCATGCAAAATAAGATAGAAATCACTATCGAGATACGAGTTATAGCGTGTAAGCGCCGTTTCCGGTTGTTACAATGGCGGGCATTCCACAGCAACGATGCTCGAGCCATTTGTCGCTTGGCATAATGAATATTTCTAACTGTAACCACTGCTTATGATTTATAATTCGCTGGCATTATCTTCGTGCAGTCTCTTCGCTTAATCGACGCAGTATTTGTCAAGAAACCGACCGTGGTTCTGTTACTGAGGAACCGTATTAAAAGGATCAATGTCCCTGTTTCGGTAGTATAGGTCATTCTCATTGTTCTAAGGTCTAACGAGTTGCACTTTATACTTCATACTTCATACGCATACTTCATTTAATAAACTTTCTTCCAACTGGTCATAGTTACTTATTTCTATATTCCGGATATAGAATATGGCACGGGAAAAGTATAATATAAAAATTTATCACATATGTGTGATGTTTTATGAGATCATGAGAAATTTACGTTCTTTGTTTGCTTATCTAAAAAAATATTCAAGACGTGACATCGCAAAACGAATTCTTTCCCATTTAAAGCCGTGGCAGTAATGAAAAATATACAAAGAAACAAAGAAGATGTTGTTCAGACAATAGAGCCGCTGAAAGCGCGTAATATGACAAAGGAAAGCGAAATTATTTCTTTCGCTTTCATGTACTGTCCTACCAACCGTGTCCTTAGCGTGGGCCAGCTGCTGTAGAATTAGAAATTTAGTGAATTGATTTGTTTCTTAATCAAAAGATATTAATAGACGGCTGTTTTTGAGTGGGTATTATACAGTGCGTCCTCTTTTTTGTAAGTTCTACAGTATTCTCTTAATGAACCAAACACTTTTACAATATGTTGTTGTTTTAAAAGTCATTTAAGATATTCAATTTGACAGCATTATGGAAAAATAAGGACAAAAACTTTTCATGGATAATGTATTTTAACCAACTCAGTATAGGTGGCAAGACAATTGTATACAAGTGAAAACCATTGGGTGACATTTCACTAGCAGAACAGTACGCAAAGTAAATTTCTAATCAAAGGTGCAAAATAATTAGTTTATAAAGTGTACCAAATAAAGAAATCTTGCTGCTGTGAAATGTAAAAATTGATTTGTATTCAGGCCTATAATTAACTTTGTAATTGTGGAATTTTTGCTGGTAAAAATAAAGTATAGTTACTTCAAAAATTGTGTCTTATAAGATTCATTCTGGTCAAGTTAGGGTAAAAAATAGATTATGAAATTCTACAATGAATCATTGCGTTCATAATAATTTTGCACAATTTTGAGGTTTGATTTAGTATTTACGTTCATTTACCATTAGGCGTTGGTCTAGAGGGGAACAATGCATTATATCTTCTAAATTAATTATTAAATTGAAGGTATAAATGTTTTATTGGCTTGTACTTTATCTTTTCTTTTCTTAGCTTCCCATAATGTTGTATTTATTTTTAATTTTTTGGTCACTGCATCATTCTCTTCTCGTTATTCTTTCGGCCTATTTAGTGGTTGTAATTTGACTTTCGCTACTTAATTTCTATGTTTATTTCCCCTATCGAAGGACTGTGTTCTAATCACTTGGTATATTCGTACTGTTTTTATTGTTTTTCTTTGTATCTCTCATATCTACATTCAGTTCTCTTCTGATATCATGTTTAAGTATTTGTACATAATTTTAATTGTCTGCTGGTTCATGATTTTTCCGTCTGATTGTGTTATGCCATRTCKTGTGCAGTTATCGTAATTTTGTATACATCTTTGTCTTAATTCTATGTTTCAGTCTGCATTTTGGCGACACTTCCAAATGCTGCCTTTTAATGTGTCTGAAACCTTGTGTAACTTCATGAAGCAGACTATCGGTTATCCACCACGACAAAGGGTGATTAAACTACCGAACCGCTTCATTACTTGAGTTCGGTTTTTAAACGATGCTCCAACAAGAGAGTGCGTTCAAAAACTCACTTTGAACAGATCACCTTTCCAAAGCGGTTTTGTTCTTTTAATCTTGATCTATTCAAAAGTTTTGTTTGTGACTGCGGAGAAATTTTCCATGTTCAAAGGCTTAGTGCCTAAGTATACCCGGTATGTTAATTTTTTGATGTTAATAAATGCATATTAGCATTCATACTGTGTTGACTGCACTCCAAAATCAGTATTTATTCAACGATCAACGACAGCATTTTAACTACATGTTTGCTACATAGTGTTGTACTCGTTTGTGTATCTACATAGCTGGATCGAGCTTCTTTCCTACTAACATTCACAAATTTATGTGCTTTATATTTTACAGTAGTACATGATATTAGAAATAAAGTGCTTGCACTTGCAGCTTAAAATTAGAGATTGACAAGGAAGTTATACAATTTAATTATAATATTTGACAGTAGAATACGCTTTCAGTTGAATAAAGGTATCCTATACATTTGAAAAAAATATATCTAACAAAACTAAACAGGATAATAAACCATATATGGGTGTTGTAAAGGCAACACGTAGGTACATTTTTGTATAAGTATATAGTTAGGAAACTAGGACATATGATGAACAGTATGCCATCGAACAATGTCATAAGCATCAATTTCGCGCAACCTCGAAGTCCCTAGCAATGTAAATCACGGCGATATAAGCAATCCTGTTTTTTCATCTCCGGGCTTAGCGGCACAAGAGCAATATATCATTTCAGCAAATGTCATGCGTTCTGTACCGCTGTGGCTCGTATGTTTCGCTTTCGTTATTAGACAACATGCCACTATCATTTACACCTTTTAATAGTTAGCACGTATGTTTTGCAAGAATACTTTACGAGGTCAGTTTTAATAGCAATCTGAAATATGAGGACTTTTAACATTTAAATGAGACTGTCACGGCTATTAATAATAATGTCCAGTGCATAACGCTTTGTACCCCGTATTGGAGGGATACAGATATGTAGCTACACGCCTTATGCCCGCTGTCGCAAGATAATAGCGTAATGAATGTGAGTCCTGTACTACTAACAATGACATTATTAAAATACATTATCTGTGTATTCTAGTTGTGGTTCAATACGGGTTGCCATCAATAAGGCTTTGCTATCAGATAAGTCATTTACTGTATTGTATCACACGCGTTTCATTGACATTTTCAGTAAATGCGTCACGGACACTACGGCTCCGTTAATTAGTTCCTGTAAGAGCTTGTTAGAGTATAATGCCTTGCGTTTAGAGAAGTGTTTCCGGTTTTTAGCCAATAGTCTTCAAAAAATAACTGCAGTTAAATTCGATCAGATAATATGAATCTCGGGAGGTGTTTAGTTTTTTATAATCCGCACTTACACTTACTGCTTTTGGTACCGCAATTGGCTTATATATCCATCGGTTTCGCAAGTAGCGAAATTAATCATTGACTGACTTACTGTGGTATTCACACTCACAATTTTTTTTAAATTTCTGCAAAAGTATATAATTTATTTGAAAACTACTGCTAATGGCTCACAAGAATACCAAAGCTATTTACAAAGGTGATTAAGAATTTAGGAAAGTTGCCACGCTTTTTTATATACACAAACGAAATTATAAAAAAGACAAAAAAAATTTAACCCCGTTGAGTTCGAACAACACACGATCTAATATAATGGGCGTGACAAAAGAAAGGAAAGATTCACGCAAACCCGGCTAAGGGCTGGGTCGAATAAAAGAATAGCTATTAAATGGGCGCCAGAGTCCTTTAGCCCTAGAAGATAAAATATGATGTGATTTCCAGCAGACTCTACCGGAAAACAGGGGGGTGTGCTGGACTCGGAATAGTTAATACCAAATAAACAGAAGGAAAAAAATAGGTAAGTATATATATACTACATTGAAAGAAAAAACCAAACGCAATCGTTACAAGTGAAAGGCAACAAACAATTAAGGCCTCAAAGGTTTAAGGTAAGTATTAAAAAGCAATATTACGGAGCAATAAACATACTAATTATTATAGTGAAAAGCAACAATTAATTAAGGCCTAAAAGGCTTAAGGTAAGTATAAAAAAACAAGCTAAACGCCAAACTTATACGAGAAGTCAATTGCGAACACGATAAAAAAGTAATAATCAAGGGAGGGCAATCGTAGCTGCATGCGCATGCGCGACGCACCCGGGCAACACACAATATGAGGCGGTAACAACAAACAAATCCAGTAAGTTTGTAGTTTTTACAATAGAAACTTTAACTTTTAAATTTAATAGATAGATAATTTGTAAAATAATGTAAATAAAGTTTCTGGCCTGTATGTGGTGGTTCTTTTATCTAGAAATATAGCCCTGCAGTGCCTGTTGTTAGTGGCGGTGGTCCCTATCTGCCGTCGATGTACCTGGTACCTTTATACTTGTTACGCCCCTGGATAAACGCCGTTTCGCCGTGGAAATTCTCGTTCAAAATAACAGCTGCCGGCCCGTCCACAATCGTCTGGCACTCGCATACGAGGAAAAGATTTCCCCCAACAAAAAAAGCCTACGAACGCGTGAACAAATTAGCAACAATGTTTACTATCAAAATAATTCAGAAGTTACCCTGTTGTGTGGCTTTGAAGTAGAGCGTGTGATAAATATTTCAAAAGCCGACAAACGTCGATCAGTGGTTTTGTGCGGTATCAACAAACACACACTGCCCACAAATAAGCAAATTTACAATACCAAAATCCTGACTTTGCAGAAAATGCGTTAATACAATCGCAATACTAATGATAATTGTAATTGCAAACACTGTATGATACGCTATTCTATTTTGAATGTGAATCTGCAAACATATGCTAGTGCCAGACAAAAAGGAGATACCAGCAAAAACGCTATCAGGCTCACAAAAAGGCATTCCACGGTGAGGCGACCCATCCGAAATAATAAAATGAGAATTTGACTGCAGTACAGGTGGCCACTATTGCAATATAGCTTTATTGTAAAATTGAAACTGTTACAAAGTATGGCACTTTGATCAAAAAGTACATTCTTTAAACCACTAACATACTGTGGTTGTACATAAGGAGTGTTAATCTTAATCTCTACATATCTGTACATCATATACCTATAACAAGAAACATACATCTCATGTTCATCAATTCAGACGGAGCCTTTGACAGTTTTACGAGCCTGTAACTAAATCGCGTGACGTCACAGCAGTAGTTGATATTGTTGCGTAGCAGTAAATAAGAAAATGGGACCGCTCTAGATATTTTCTCAAACCTTGGGAAATCTACAGCTAATACAAATATCCAGTATAAGATTTGCTATCACAAATGTTCGTGATGCCATGCTAGTATCGTTTTTTTAGGCATTCAAAATGATTCCGCCTTTAAATATGAGCGAAGTTCGGTAACCAATTTAGCGAAGTGGTGTTCGTCTACGTGGTACATTAATCGGTTGGTATGGAAACCATTTCTCAGAGTTGCATGCTCGATGATGATCTCACGCAATTTGCCGTTCGACGTAACAGTTTCCTCAAGAGATGCCTAGACAGTTAAAAAAGTTACAAAAATTTATACCACCACGTCTGAGTATCAGCAAAACCTCATATGAATGAATGAAGGCATTAACTCTATTCAGATGCCATTAAAAGGTATGTGTTTGTGGGAACAAAATTTATTGACAGTTTCTAAACACCAGATACTACTAGATACACCAGATAAAAATAAACACTATTTTAGATGCCTTTACTGATACTGTAGCAGTGTCGAATTATTTTGTTGTAGTTTAACTTCTTTAGAGTATCAGTTTTATTACTGAATATGAGCTTTTAAATTGCTGCACATAACAGTTACGGCATACATCGAAAGAATCTTACATCTTTGCGTTAGCTTTAATGTCAAATAACTTTGTGGTAAAATGTGCCTTTATGACCGCCGGCTGTTATTTGAACTAATTAAGCCTTTTAAAAGCCGGGATGCCTAGTGTTTTATGAACCTGTGGGAAAACATAAACATCCAGTGCAACGGCTTCCACTAAGTGCTTCCGCGCGGTGCAACCATACGTAAGGTGTCAATCACTACCACCTTACCAGTGCACTAACCTTTAGAGCCAATGCTGCTTAAATATTGTTTGATCCTAATCTGTGCAAGGAAATTGAAAACATTGCGCGCTAACGCAGTGATGAGGCCGTTATTATGTTTAGATCGTTGTTTGAACGGATTTTAATCGGGATTGCGGCATCGTACTTATGTTTTGTAGCAAAACAACGTTAGAAAATTATGCACTTAAGCTTGGAATTGCCACGTTAATGAATTATCGCAGCTTAGATGCTTGTAACTCGTGAGATACAGCCATAATGGCTTCCGCTCAGAATTTTCTAGAAACTAAGTTTAGACTGAAACAACGAAAGAGGAGACCTTTGTTGGGGGGAAACCTATCCGACATGACCTATCCAATAATTTAGTTTACAGACGACCCAGTTATTTAAACTTAATGCTGTAGCGTCCAGTATTATTTCGAATTCCAATACGAGAATGAGGTTACTTAAAATTATGCGCTAAAACTTTAAAGCTTGTTATAATAACATTTTATTGTCATTTGAATATCTATTACTAGTATTTTTTTTTCGTTAAAACTAAAGATTTAGTAGGCTTAACTGATGTATACGTATTTTTTTCTGTAGCTATCAAATACGATAAAATCCGATATTTTATACTCCCATGACTGCAAATTCAAAAATCGTTAGTCGTTCTACAATAAGCAGTATGAAAGAAGACTCTTTATATTTTCAGAAATAGGTAGTCCTCATTGCATTTATCGGTGTATACATAGTTAAGAGGCACTATGAAACCCACAGGAAAATACTTGTAGAAAATGGACAAATTTCTTTCGAGTTTTAATAATATAAATTCTAGCTTTTCTGGCATATTAAATGGCTCTAGGTATGCTACAATAATTAATAACTACTTTTCTATTTTAATGGCTAAACATTCTCTAGTTTCTGCGTCGTTTCAATGGACATACTTTAATAAAGACCCTTTAAACACTCTGACCATTTCAAGATTTCGCTTTTCGATGGATGATGGTTACTGCAATTTTAAAGAAGGCAAGAAGCCATATTTAAAGAAATGGTGCACGGCTTCTGAAATCCGAAGCCATAGAGTTGGCTAACCTGTGGTATAAAATTAAAATTACACACCTGAAAACGTGGAATGCATCCTAATTACTAGAATCGTAGACTTCACTGAATTTAAAATTAAGTACTGTAAAGGTCTTTGGGTGGTATAATAAGCAAGATTGCAATACAAAGTCAGTATAGCTAATATAGATTAGTTAAAAATCTTTCATTGGCCACCGTCAAAAAATCTTGATTTAAATTAAGAGTGAAAGCAATAGTTAGTGAAACGTGGTGCAGTATAAAAAAGCTTAGTGAAAAAGTTTTTTTTGGAATTGCCAAGGAATTAGGCTTGTACATTACAAGTCTATGGAAGAGACTTTTCCAGGAGTATAACTATTTTAGCATATTGACATCTTTAGATTACAGTGTTTCCTGATGGTTTACAAAAAATAATAAAGGAATGTAATAAAACCATTCCTCTTATAAAAGAAGACGCTAAAACAATATTGAAAAAAAAACTAGTGGAATATTATACGAGGATAATTTAATTTTATATTTGTATATCTTTGAAATCACGTAGTCTTGATTTTGTACGGTATCATAGCAAAATTTTTTATGGAAAATGCTATTTACAATAAATGAGTAAGTAAAAGGCTTAACCTAATAAGAGCAGTTTAATTTTAATTAGCAAACATGGTCAAACTCAGTGATACGGAGCGAAATGAAATTCTAATGGTAGTTGGCTGTAGAAATCGACAATGTTCACACCAAGATGTTTGTGATTTATGTAATAACGTTCATCGGGAGATAAATCCAATTGTCCAATTCACAGCGTCCAAGTTAGCTAAGAAAATTCTGAAAAGACACTGGATATCTAAAAGACATCCCAAGGTCTGGAATTTCGATAACACGCCCACAAATGAAGATCAAAAGTTGAATTAGAACAAATACATATCCTACAAGGTACACTTTCTTCATGAACTAAATGAAGATCATCCTAGCAGAAGAATGCAGTCTTATGCGGTGATAATGGACATGACCAGTGTTAATCCAGATTTTGCAAACAACGTTTTATTATATGACGATTTGGCTGCAAATACGTCCGATGGCGTTCAACAGCGTTACATGTAGTTAATTTTGATGTATATATGCCGCTTAGACCTCGAATCTGAATAGGGCTCTGGTGGTGCTGTGCTAGCACGTTTGACTAGCAATCGAAAGGTCCCGGGTGCGATTCCCGGTCAAAGTTGGCAGTATGTTTCCCGTAACATATTGACCTGCTATCCGATAAATTTTTCTAACGCTCATTGAATCCATTTTTGCCTAAATGGATTTGTAAACAGACATAACTGTCTTTCACTCCACACATTATGGAGTTAATATTAGCCTATCTTTGAGTAACACCTTCCCAGGTCGGTGGATATGACCTCATGGAACTATTGGATACCCTGCTACGTCGCTTAATTTGAGTTGCGCTATTTCTGTGATAGACTAGGTTATTGTCAAGCTGCAGGTCTTCAGTTTGAATATTCAATTTGATGGAAAAATTTAGGTGAATAGAGTACTACTAGAATTAGAACGAGTTCATTTCAAGGATAAAAGAGCAATACAAATCCGTAGTAATCTATGAATATAAAAAGGCTTGGTTTTGAAGATACTTATATTTCAGATGTTTCTAACGCATCGATGAAGCTTTTGCTTGTTTATCCCGTTGATTTGGTGTTCTGCGCCTTTCCTTTGGTACGCACTATATGTAGATGCGTTCAGCAAATATATCTGTTTGGCCTTATCCATGTCAGGTACAAATTGAGGCCCAAAGGCGCAGCCTACGCGGAAGGGAACAAGCTAGATATTCTGAATTGGCATTGTTATTTTCGATCGGTAGCCTTGAGCAGTAACTGACCACTGCAAACAATAGGAAATCGACAATTAAAACGTCTAATAAATTGTCTGTAAAGTACAACTTATCTACGGAATATCATTATATCAACACTTGCCCCGTCCGCCCATATTTCAAAAGATTCGCCTAGCTGGCCTAGTATCATTTTCACCGGTGGGCGTTTGTTGTAGGACATTTCACAGTGTTCGGCGTATTGCTCAATAATTTAAATGTGTTCGTTACAAGTAGCAGCAGGAATTTCAAACAGTGTAGTCGGAATTTTTTAAACGTCATCCGAGTATATTAGAAATCAATTACTTCTTGAATACAACTAGGGCGCCACACCTTCCCTGGGATTTTTTAGATTTATTTATGTCCCAGTTACATGTTTTCATTCGCGTGCTGATAAATTATCTTTGCTTGACTTACGTAGAGAGCAAAAGTATACGAGCATATTACTTTGTGGTAACGTAAGGTCTGGGTTGACCGAGTACATGAAACTATTGTAACAGTAGTCGCTTTTATTTGATTAATGCATTGTGGTACTGCACCTTGTACAGTATATTTAGAAAAATCTAGGTGCATGTTAACAACTGCCTTCTCTTGCAAAACGTTATGGAATGAAGATTTTTTTTTAGATAGCCAACTTGTAAGTTCCGATCTTTATTTTGTTCTTTTATGTACAGATTATTGTATTCAATTTATAAATAAAACTTACGTACGCTAGTGTGTCGGAACAGCAATTTTCATATTATCATTTTTCGGAAATACTATTGTTTAAAATGTGTATTCTGCCACATGAGGTGACATACCGAGAAGGATATATGGAATAACTATAGTGTATATCAACGTGAAGATGAGAAGCTAAAGCTAGTCTGTTTTGTTCTATTACTTAATTTTCTGTAGTGTACTGACTACTATTGTTGGTGATTCTTTGTTTTCTAGTAAATCATCCCTTTTACGTATAACATCGTTAAATTCTTCAACTTCAAGCTGTTTAATACAAATTCAATTGTGGTAACTAACCCCTTGATTTGGTGTCACCACATCAAACGGAATCTGTAATGTATGTGATCCAGTGTCCCTTCCTGGACCACAGATATTTTTACAGAAATCATTAGAAGAGGAAGGTATTCTTTACTGGCTTCCTCGATGTAACTCATTTGATAAGTGAGGCACAATGTGCTTAGGCACATCAGATAGGGCTTTTATCGTAAAGAGTAAAGTTGAAAGAAATCGGGTTGGGGTGCCACAGGGCAGTGTACTGAGTCCGGTCGTTCCAAATAGGACGAGAGGAATAATTGTAGTTGGTCTCTCTAACTTACGTAAGGATTTGGAAATGCAGATTGTTACCTCGCCCGACAACCATAAAAAATGAGGCCATCCAGCCAGATAAGAAGGCTGAAGACGTGGAAGCCTTTGAGTTACTGATAGTGATAGTGTAATGCTGAGTATAGTGTGGATGTTACACAATAAAAATATTGTAACACATTGTAACCTGTAAGGACTTCTGCTAAGCGCTACGTTAGTGACATGTTGTTTTCCGGGCTGGTTCCCACGTTGGTTATTAGACCTTGACGTTTCGACACTCATGTCGGTGTCTTCCTCAGAAGTAGCTCTGAAACTACGTTAGTGGTAGTAATTTAAGTCAAAACAAAATTGCTAATTGGTCAGATTGTAACATCGGTAAAAACAAAATGGGAATTTTTATAAATAAAGGAAAATACTGAACTGTATTTATCTATTCATTGAAGAAAGAAGGCATGGAATTGTTGGTGTCCTTTGGTGGGCCTAGATTTCTGTTAAGGGTAGGTTAAGGCGGCCTTAAAAAATTACATAAAAAAGACTCGATTTCTGATATTTCAGTGCGTTACATTGATAATGTAAAGTTTGTTACGTAAACAGCTACGGTAACTTCTATGCCCATGGTATATGTTATTTTCGTGATAATGAATATTGTTCTAGAAGTTGGAAAACAATTCTAGTCTGCAGAATAAATAGGCAAAAAAAATTTAGGATAATATCCCAATAATATACCCAGAAAAAATGTATGAGATGGTACCAAGAAAAGGTCTTGCTGCACTGATTAATAATTTAGATAAAATGTTTGAATTGTGTTACTAAGATATACGGATGTTCATATTTTAGGGTAACATATACCAACACTCCCAAACAAACATTTTACCATTCCTCATCCTTTGAATTCATTTTTCAGTTTTGTCAGCTCAATGTACAACAGCGTAAACCACGATATTCTTGGCTCCAATCCATTTAGAGGTAACCGTAAACAAGGCAGCAAATGCAAAAATATTACAGTGATTGCGAAATTTGGACACTGTTACGTAAAATTTACCTTTCGTTTCTGCCACATTTGGTTTCGTTCCTATAGTGAGGCTAAATTTGCGGGTGGGATGTTGCAACGTCCAAGTGCTACAATCTGCATCAGCGGCTGTACGAGTGCAAAGCATCTCATAAATTTTCTGAATCATTATGTGAACATAATGCAAGGCGCGCATGGTCACTGAAACACAAACGGGCCTCGAAAAGGATATGCACGTTGCGTAAATTATTTTTGCAGAACCGTTAACCATATGTCCTGGAAGCGCGTCACTTGCGTCTTGTTCGTCTGCACTTCAGTTGTTATTCGTTTGACCATTATATAGGAAGAGCATGAGATTCAAGTGGATTTTATAAGCTATACTAACTAGCGTCTCACGCCCACAACTTTTTTCTTAATACGCGTACAGAGAAAGGGAAAACTATGTTGTCGTTGCCCGACACAAAAATATATCAAGTTGCTGATATATGGTATGTACTCGTATGTATAGTGGTTTTGAGAAATATAATATCATCTACAAAAGAAGTATCCGAACCTGATCATTTAACGCGTTTAAAAATTAAAATGGGGGTGGTTTTAGACGCGCAGTATACATTTTGGGCGTTTACTGCTTACATAACTGTAGCCCCATCCTGAATTTTAACTTTAATTTAATGAAACTAACAAGAGGGATAAAAGAAACGAAGATAATAAGAAATAGACTATTCAGAGTCAATTATTAACAGTTCCCGTATTTTAATATAATATTTTTTTTTAATTGGACTGGTGCTCAACTATAGCCCCATCTAAATTTCACACAAAATTGAACAAATGTAAACAAAACATTCGTAAATTAATAATGGGTTTGGCCTCTCAACAAGCCATCGACTCTCTACTGACATGAATCCTCGCATTATCTTGTTGGAAAATGAAATCTCGTTCGTAATTATTATTTAAACAAGACATTAAATTTGTCTGAAGAACTTGAATGTACTTTCGACTGTTCATTTGTGTTGATGGGTAAGATAAATGTTAAAAAGCCTGCATCTGTAAAGGCAAAGGTATGGGACCATTAACGTACCACCTCCAAAGTTTCGTTTTGAAAATACTCAGGTTCTCTCTTCAAATCTCGCCAATAACATTTGAATCCATCTGGACCATCAAGATTATTTTTTTTTCACCAGAAAAGACAATCTGATTTTTTAAATAACATTCAAGGTTTAATTTAAAGTTTTGGTTTACATTCTACCAATTTCGATTCATATTCTCACGAGCAAATTCCAATCGGGCTGTTTTATGGTGTGGAAGAAGTCTCTGACATTTTCTTAGTTTTCGGCGTACAATTTCACAAGTTCACTTTTCTTCAGAACCCGCCCTATAGTCCATTTTGAAACATCAAGCCCGCTCTCTTGGGCAATTCTTTTTTTACTTTTAACAGTGTTATTCGTTATAATACTTATAATAATTTTTCTTGAAGCTCTGGGCGAATTTTTTTCTTAGGGCCACCTTTCTTGTTTTTGCCATATTGTTACTTTACGAGATCAGTTAATTTTTTGAGCAATTTTTCGGCGACTAAAGTCTTCATCCCAAAAAGCCAAGATTTTACCTTTTTCCATGTCACTCAGATACCTTCCACGATGCATTTTTAACACAATTGTTACAACACAGTAACAGTTAATACATACAGCCACCCAAAAGTTTTTTTTTAAGTGGCGCTATAGTTTTATTGAATTATGGAAATTATTAATAAATTACTTTAAATAGTCCAATTCCTATTTTTTTTATTTCTTTTATCCTTCTTGTAAGTTACATTAAATTACGTTTGCTTTTGGCCAAGTAAAACTGATACTTAAAGGTGGGGCTATAGTTATGCTCCCCAGAGTATTATGTACAGCAAGGTTTTGCATGTTCTTTAAAAATATAATTTAGATGCTTTGCCCTATACGAATAAATTTTCGGTTCGTATTTCAGAAAAGCAGATAGCCAAAAGCTGAAAAGAATTTTCCAATATTTTCAAACGTTACTAAAGAAAGCGAGGTAAAAAGAACGATTTCAAATGTAATACCGTGTATATTTGTTAGTATTCCTTTTGTACCGAGGTACCAGTTAGGTATTTTTACGTAAGGATTAAATGGTTACTTATGGGCATTTAATGTGTACGAGTGTTGTAAAGGACGTTCTAAATAAAACAAGAAAATAGTTACTGAAAGAATATAAATGCAAATCATAGATCTCTGCATTTTATTATGTACGAGCATGATATAAATAATTAGTATTAATTGGGGTTAGTACCAGTAAGAAAGGTTTTGCTAGTCTCTGGTATTGGTTATAGCGATAACAATATTAGGCTTAAAAGTGTTTGGCTTATTAATTATTAATGACTGGCTGCATAATTAGTAGTCCTTGAATATGAGTTAGAAAAGAGGCGTTATAGAGTTTACAAAATGTTCTCGAAAGGTCAAGAAACGTTGATTGCTATTTGCAATTGGCATTTTGCTTCGTGCGAGCAACGAAACTAAGCTAACTTATACTTTCTAGGTTTACTCTAAAGTAACCATTCAGAATCACATCTTGGTATTTCCGGTTTACGACTTGTAACACAATGTTTGGTTTATTCAGCTGTATTTTCGCTCATAATTATTTTCGCAACGAGCGCACGCTTCCTGGAGATAAAATAAATAAACACGGTGTATTAGTGTTTCGCTACAACTAGAAATCAGTTTGATAATGTTGTATAAATACGCGTTCTGTTTGTCGTCTTCTGACATGATTTGTTTTGTTTCAGGTACGTAATCGATACGGCAGTGTCCTAGAAGTGTGCCGACTACTACAATGATCGTTGGTAACACGTCTGAAGTGCGGTAAAGAATTTCATAAAGCTTTTAGAATACCGATAAATAATGTAGTATGGCCAACGTTTATTCTGTATTTTGTATCCCCCACAGTTAGCTCTGTACATTAAACATATGATAAGACGTCTGATGCTCGGAAAGTTCTATCTAAAGCTTTTACCTTATAATTTAATATGTTTACCGCAAATGAATAAACCTAGACATAGTTAAATTTAAAATTTATTAATGTTACATAGACGTTCTTTAGTAATTAAAAAAAATGCTGAAAACTGTTAGCGTTTTGGTAAATGAATCTATATTTATTTGAATAAAAATATGCAGAAAAACTGCATATAGCAAGAAAAATTATGAATGCAGAATAAAAAAAATGTGAAAAATAACTAAGTATTACAAATACCTTTGCAAAATCAATTTTTAAAAGGACATGGATATGTAGGTTGGTATAAAACTACTATCTCAAAGGTGTATTCAAAAAACGCTTATTATTTCGTATTATAAACAAACATGTTATTTCCTTATTACATAATATTGTCGCTACACTACAGAAATGTACGTTTGGTACACAATGTAATAAAACACGATTTGTAAAGGTAAGACAAATGCAAAAAGGAAGCTCTAGGAGCATGATGATACGATTAATAAAAATCATGATAGTTAAATAGGACTAGTAAGCAGAAGTAATTTTACAAGCAAAATTTATACTCAATTCCTCTGTGTTTTGTTAAACCATTAATTAGTGAAAAATGTATTCCTTTTTGAAGACAGCCTCTAAATGTCTATATCTGAATAGGACCTTTCGACAACTGCAGATGTTAATAAAGTAACTCGAGAACAAACAAAAGAATTGGAACGTCTGGAGCCTTTTTAACTACAAATATCCTATATACAATTATGCTATTTCGCGCAAAACTGTGCAAAAGAAATATGCGAGGCAAAACTTGAATTATCTATTTTAAAATTCATAAATTTCAAAGATCTCTAAATAATTAATGCTCTTAGAAGCAGCACGCCAACTAGACGTGCAATTAAGGCCCACACGATGTACCAAAAAGCAATCATGTCAAGCTATGAGAGCGAAAATTTCAGAAATGAGTTAGAAAGGAACTTGATGTGAGAGTTTTATTAAGATGTTTCAATTAAGATTATACCAAACTTCAGTTTCTTATAATTTGCATTCTTTGTGTTTTACGTTACTGATGTATCCACTGTGCTATTTGTTTAACTAGAAATTTGTTACTTTCAAGTTTCAAACTTGTCATTTTCTGCTTGCAATTCATTTACATAATCGCAGGTATATAATGTGTGTGTCTGGATTTTCTTCCCAACCAAAATTTATTTTATTGAAACAATTGGCTGAAATGATTGTGAAATGTCAAGGTTTACTGGGCAAAAATTAAAGGATTGTTTAAGAAGATCAAGTTAACAGTTCCTCCCAAAAATATGCCTGTAATACCAATTATGGATAACCTACTAATTACAGTTGGAGAAACACCTGGCCTCACTTACTTCATTAACAATTTATATTTATACAAAGTGTTCACAACGCTATTTCTCTCAAATAGGTATACTTCACTTTAGTTTGCTTTTTGCCACATAATTTTCTTACCAGCAGTACTGAAATCGCACGAATATAACCTTCATTGATGTATACAAGACAAACATAGTGAACTTGCCATGCCAAGGACCAATTTCTTTGCTGTTTTTTTTTTAGTCCATAGCATTCTGTATCAGCAACCTGCTAATAAAGCATTTATTTCAATTAATCTTGCATTGACCAAATTACTAGATCATGTGTGACCGTAACCGCAACTGAAAGTTCCCGTTTTCGAAATGCGTGCATAATGGTCTTAATTAATTAGTTTTAATTGCCAACGAGTTGCTAACTAGGACTGAACTATCAAAAGTTAAAAACGAATTTGATTGCTAAATCCAATCTTCACTTCATGTGTACCCGTTCAAATTCAAAGTAAACAAGAATTTCACAGCGATCGTAATAAAATTACGCATAATATTTTGCTACAGTTATTATAACTGGTGACACAGCAAGATTTTATGTGTAAACCGCCACTAATAGAATATCAGAGGCGTTTGCACGCTCAGTACAACAAGCTGAGAATCGAATTACGTTCTTTGCCTTCTGCGAGATTTAACATTTGCAGCAGTGAATCAGTTGCAATAAAAAAAACCTGTAATGGAGTGCATCTAGTCCACATTGTAAATACAAAGCATGCAGCTTCCAGGTGAAAGAAAAAGTTGCAGATCCAATATCATTTTGTATGCACATTCTAGCACTACAATCTCGAGCTCGATGCGTTCAATTTCGTGCTTCATAAACATGTCGACAAACATTAATAGCCTGTTTCTTCACTAAGGCATTCTGTCGTGTTTGAGTGGAGGAAGTCACTTCTGGGCGTTACCCACCTAGGCTGTCTGTTGCAAATAAGTGCTAATCCGGAAAGAAAGCTGGCTTAATAAACTGCATTTACCGGAAGAAGTATCTTTTGTGTTTCCTCAGCTCTCACAAACCTAACAGAAAATTCTTGCTTACGTCGATTCATAACAACCGGTCCAATCAATCGGTTCATATATTATGTTTATTTTGACCATCCCCAACATGCACATCAAATTTGAGATTCTCGATTCAAGATTGAGAACTGGTTTTTACATTTTTTCGAGAACGAGATCAAGAATGAAAAAATTTCGTCTCATCTCGTCTCAGGGCAACACTAATTTATTTATTTATTTAATTACACTGTTGTACAGGTTTGCACCCAACTACACAACAGGGGGGTAAGAATTAATCAAAACGTACAGACAAAACTAATCATACAAAAATATCTTTTAAAGCAGTGACGCTGCCACCAAAAAGATAAAAATTTGTACATCGGGAATTATGTAGAACACACATGTTATATAGTTGTGAACGCTTTTTTATGTTTGTTCTGGCAGTTGGCAGACAAAATGTGTGAGATGTTCTGGCAGACACTCTGGATACAACAAAATTTAAAGAACCCAAAATTTCGGCACTATCAAGTAAATTGTTGACAATTTTGAATAGAAACACCAAAGCGTGAAGGTCTCTTCTAGTCTAAAGACTCGAAATATCATGTTTCTCAAGCAGATCGCTGTGACAAACACCTCGGGAGGGAAAGACGCCGTCGAGTTTAAAACTTAGTAGTTTAAGAAATTTTCGTTGAACATTTTCAATATAATTTGTATGTCTCATATAATACGGGGTCCAAACAACCGCTGGGTACTCCAATCTAGATCTAATAAATGAGTAAAAAAGCAATTTTAATGTGTTATAACAGAAATCACGATTGTTAGGTGAAATAAAGCCGTATGTTTTACTGGCATTAAGACACATTTTATGAATGTGTGGAATAAAAGATAACTTGCTATCGAAAGTTACGCCAGGATCGTTAAATGTATCTGGTCTAGACAGAGAAATACCCTCAAGACCGTAGTCATATATTATAGGTACAGATTTTAATGCGACCGATAGAACGTTGCACTTAGCTATGTTCAAAGGCACTCCGTTAGATCTACACCAGTTATTCGGTACGTCAAGATTGTTTTGTAAACAAATACCTAAAACAGAACTTGCGGCACTCCAGATGTAGCATTGTATGCGCTGGACTTGCGATTAAGTTTGTTTAACAAAATATTGTGATCCAGCTTATCGAACGCTTTCAAGAAGTCCGTATAAATCACATCGGCCTGCAAATGACCATCCAAAGCTTCAGCCACAAACTGTGAAAAGCAAACCAAATTGGTGGTAGTAGAGCGTGCCTTGATGAAGCCGTGCTGGTGTACACTAATATACTTAGATAAATTATGATATAAATAGTTATGCAAGAGTATCTCAAAAACTTCGCTAAAGTTGCATATAATAGAAATTGGTCTGTAATTAGTAATGTCCCGTAAATCACCCTTTTTGTGGAGCGGACATACCTTAGACTGCTTCCAAATGTCGGGATTTATACGCGTCCTTAGACATAGATTGAATAATACCATCAAAGGACGGGCAAATATATGTGCACAGTCTTTTAACAAAAATGCAGGAATGCCATCGGGTCCTGTTGCCATCTTAGGTTTAATTCGCTTTAACGCAACTAATACTTCATTTTCAGTGAATTCTAATAAGATAATAGCAGGATGTGTGACCGGCGAATTTATTGACAAATGTGATGATCCTGCGTAAGATTTGCTAAAGACATCAGCAAAAGCATTTAGAATATCATCTGGCGTATTAAGACACTGCTCGCCGTAGTACATGCACTTTGAAATATTGGATTGTCTTTTTTTGTTATTAATAAATGACCAAAATTTGCCCGGATCGGTCTTTATTTTGGTTTCGGTATTCTGTAAAAAAACGTTTATAGGGGTCGTTGACCTCAGTTTTTATCAATCCTCGAAGTGTTCTAAATTCTGCAGGAGATTGAATGTCATTATTATCTTTATGTTTTCCAATATTTAGCTTTAAGTTTAATCTGTTTTATACTCAATGAATCAAACCATGGCGGATATCTACGAGAGCGGCGCGGGAAGAAAATTTGGGTACACAGATATCGAAAACGCTATTCAATTTACTATAAAAGTAATCTACAGCGTTATTTAGGTCGTCGATATGTTCAAGAGAAACCCAGTCAGTGTTTAGTAGCATGTCGTCAAGACTGAAAAAATACAGGTGGTCGTAGTGTTGATTCGGCCTAGCAATTTAATCGATTTATCGATACGATTCGATTCGAACCGATTTATTCGATTAGGTTTGAAACGATTGATTCCATTCAATTCGACAGATTTTCTAAGAATCGAGATCGAACTGATCTGTGTCGATTTTCACAGAATCGAAAAATTCGAACATGACCCTCCATCAAACCTATAACAAATACCCACGTAAATAAATGCGCAGGTGCATGGGCAGTTGTGAAAACATTATTGTACAAAACAAACTTTAAATTGTTACTAGATAAGTGTTTTACGTACTGAAACATTTGCACTTAATAATGCTTGTGATTAATCAAGGGCAGGTTGTTCAAAAATGTAATTGACTTTGATTCTGAATTAAGACAGACTCGTGTCAATTTCGATTGGAATTAATTCAACCACATAGATGCAAATCGTTTTCTCGCTACCATTCAAATCGATGTGCAACTATTTGATTCGAATGGAATCGTGTGAAGTGATTCGAATTGAATCCGAATCGGTTCGCACCGAATCGATTAATCTGGTAAAGTCGATACTGACGATGTATCGATTTTCCATTTACAAGTTGCTGAATGGCACAGCCCTATCCAGCAGTCATTTTAGTTCTTTCTCCCTTTTACGTTTGATGCTTTTGTTTCACTATTAAATCTTAATGCTAAAAAAATTGGATGCTCAGGCTGTTGCGTAAAATAATGTCTTTCTCATTTACCTAAACGAGGCGACAAGGAAGTTTAACAGTTGTGTCACATTTGAGTGCATGTTTACGACCAGTGACACTTTGTTGAACACGCCACTGAAATTGCCACTTATAATGCACTTTTGAGAATATAATAAGAAAATGTAAACAGTGTATGTTCTTCTAAATCATTATTTTGCTTTCTTGCAACATAAGTTACATAATTCTATAAATTGTAGAAGCTAAATAGGTAACCCATTATTCTGAGTATTGCTCATTCCCACAACGTTCGCTTTCTGTAGTAAATTGCAATTTAAGCAAATTAAAATACATCATTTTAAGGCGTCCTAAACAAGGTTTTACTGGTAAAGCCTACAGGATATTTATTAATTCCTCGAAACACATTTATTAGATGAATCTTTAATCTATGCATGGAAAGTAACGGCATTTTTAAACACCGCGCTACACACCTCTACAGGTTCGCAACCGATAACATCTGGAAAAACCTCATGTAGTTTGTTACGTGCACTGAGAGACTTCAACGCTGCGTTAGACGACGAACTTCGGCACTGCAGGTGTAATGCGGTGTTGTCAGGTCTTGCACGATTCCTAAACTTGCTTCTCAAACGTAACTATTTCTAATATTCGCAACTACGCACAAAGAAAGTTACCGAAATGTAAGCAATTTAATTAGTTTTTCTTTAACAGGCTGAGATGCAAGTGATTTACTGCTTAATGCAGTCACTATACTATTATAAATTACATCTCTTTTATATGTTTCTGTTTGGTTGTTCCGAATTTAGGTAGGACAGGTATACCCACACTGTGGAGATACTGAGTAACTTTGTTTAAGAGCGGTTTACTTTGTTTCACTCTTTCTGCCAATGATTATTTATTTTTCTGTTAGTGTTCTTATAGATGTAGGTTGCAATATTTAAAAACCTACTTTCACTCAAACAATTAATATATCTCATTTATTGGTGTGTTTAAGTGGACATATGTAACGGCAATTCATGAAAGTTGGATGCCATTGGCAACTATGCTTTTGCTAGATGCACATAGGTCGGAGGAAGATCGCGCCAAGTTACAAGATTTAGGCGTATATTAACATATGTGCAGAGGATGTGCCTATAAGGTTTACGTCCCGTTAATACGTTAATAACTTGCGACCTGTTACACCTCTCGTGGGTTGAGTGGAGATATATTAAACATTTAGATGAACGGATAGTTCATTCGAGTGGAAAAGTGATGCGCTGGTGCAAATCAAATTAAATATGCAGAGTGTTTTGGCAAATATATGCGCTAAGCGGGAGCCATTAGTCATGTAATAGTGCGATTACGTATAAGTTCATAGACGAGGTCATATATGGATATTCGTAATTAGGTACCTATGTATTTCTACACGCATTAATCATGGAGTACAAAAGAAAGTCAAACTAACTGACGTGTATAGGGTGTTCCAAAAAGGTAGCATAAACATGGGTAACTTTCTTATTATCAGAGTTAGGGATTCGATTAAATGGGAAAGGGTTTGCCTTTTGTGGTGCATATAGGTATTAGTAATATGTGCTCATATTTGAAATGACGGTAATCATATACAAATTTAAAAAGTAGGAATTCCTTATTTACAGACCTTCTGTATATATGATGGAATATATCACCGTAACGGGAAAATTTGGATTTTCTAAATACATAAAAATTCAGTGTGACTGCCATAACAAAGACTGAGTCTTCGCCGATGATGGTTTCCGCAAAACTTAACTTAAACTTAACAGAAGTATAGTGTAACCTCTTTAATCCGGACAAATAAATGCAAGGGAGTGTCCAAATCACCGAAATATCGGGAATATTGCATGGATAATTGACTTAAAATGCACTTCCATGGTCTTCATTTGAATCTATTCCAATGTTATTTATTATTTCAGTATCTGTCAAAATAGTCTCTTTTTCTTGTCTTCCTGTTGCCCATCTTTCTAAGTCTTCAGCTGAAATTTCTTCTTTGCTCATTCTTTTGTTTAATATAAATTATTTCAACTTGTAACTAATTTGTTTTTTTTTCCAAAAGTGACACAGGTATATCCTTTTCGTCATCAGAAAATGCTCCTTCCGGTTGTGGTAGTAACTTTCTCCATGATTTTTTAATTATGTCACTGCTGACTCGATGCCAAGCTTCGTCTGATGAATAGACAACATCTTTTAAGTTAATAGGTATTTTTCAGTTTTGTATAGGAATATCAGCTTTTGACTCAACGATGGTTTTAAGCAATTTTTTCGCTATTGATAGCCTGTACATGACAGATATTTGTCCATCATCGCTTACTTAATTTTTAGGATGACCTGGAGCATTATCTAAGATTAGAAGCGCTTTTTGAGGTAAATTTAGTTCGGTTCGTTTTTTCCCCAATGAAGGCACAAACTCGGTATAAAACCATTCACAAAAATATCTTTTGTTATCCAACCTTTCCTTTGGCCATTATAGCAGAGAGGTGTAACCTAGTTTCAAAATGCTTTAGGTTTATTTGTTTTTCCGATAAAACGTAATTTCAATTTATGACTACTGGAAGCGTCGGTACAAGGCATAAACATCACGCTTTCGTTGCAAATCTTTCGACCATCTCCATACTTTTCATTACCGTTATCCAGGGTAGCATTCTCCAAAATAATCCACTTTCGTCCACATTGTAAATTTGATCCAAATCATTGATTTTTGTTTTAGTTTTACCTTAAATGGTTCTACAGCATCCGCCCGACTAGAAAGCGATTCTCCGCAAATAAGTATTTGTCTTACATACCAAATCTATTTTTAAACTTCTAAAGCCACCCAGAACTTAGATTTGAAAACTTCATGTGGAAATAATTATTGTCGATAAAAGTATTGGCTTTCTCACATACCTATTACTTCGCCTGATAGAGGAGTCCCTAAAATAACTTTTTTAAACTAGATTGTACAATAAATCAAAGCTACGTGCACCTTTAAAATATATGTGTACAGTATACATAGAAATATCTTTAACAAAACCAGACACGTATGCTAACTAGACACTTACCGCTAGCTTTTTCCTGAAGAATCCACACAAACAATGCTTGTTCCATTCCTGGATATCCACTTAGTTTAACAGTTTTCCGGCTGCTTGTTATTGTTTTTCTTTTTCTAATTTTACTTATATCAGTAATATCTGAAATCGTGGATTTTCCAACGCAATATTTATTAGCAATAGGTCTACCTAATACTTTTTCCTGATTCAATTATTTTTAATATTTTGGACTTATGTTGCAAATTTTAGGCCACGTGTTTTCTTTTCGAAATTTTGTACACTATTCTACACTCTAAATATTATGAGCACACTGCTGCAGCCGAATTAAATGATTTACGGAAAAAGCAGACTTTTGCGCTTGCGCCATCGACAGGTTTTAAGACAATTCCTGTCCGCATTAGCGGGTTGCGTCCGGACTAGCACCATCGGAATTACGTGTCCGGATTATCGTGTATCCGGATTAAGGAAGTTGCACTGTAAAGTATCTGTTTTATAGGCGTAACAAAAACGAATTTAGGATTCTTAGGTTCTTTGCGTGGCAATGATTAGGTACCTGTAGTGTTATTGCAAATATAAGCTCATAACTATTACTGATGTGCAGCGTAAAATTTTCCCAGTTAGCTGAATCTCCATCTCTAATAATAATAAAATTAGCCCTATCCCTCCAGTCGTGGTGGTCATAGCTCATTGACAGAGCAACAGAGATTAAATCTAGAGGCCCGGGTTCGATCCTCGGTGGGAATCAATACATTTTTCTTCATAAATTTGCCTCAGTACCCACGAACATATGCAAATGTAATATGTATGTAAATCTATTAAAACAAAATATGTCAGTTACAGCCAAACGACCATTGCCGGTACCTATATCTTAAAGTTTCATGTCATAAATAGAACACCCCGAAGCAATACACACTACGCAAATGAAACAAACCCATTTAAAGCCATTCGTCTCGGCTTGTTCAGGTAACGAGCATTATAAAAACCATCAGATGAAATACGACCAGTTTACATCTAAATTCAAAAGTACACGCGTAACTCTTGTAATGTTTCCTGGATGGGCTCACGCCGTTTGCCATTGTGTAGATTCGCACTTCTAATGATGCATTGCGCTCCTTATGTGTKTGCTGTTGTGGCGAGCGATTTMGCGAAACTAGTTTAGMCGTTACCAGACAATTTATGTGACGTGACTACAGGAATGGTCGATAAATCATAGCAGTGTAACCACGAGTGCACATCCATAAGCAAAACCGATGTGCACGAGTCCATAGTTCTGAGCTATCAGACAACTAAAATCAAGATAAATAGAAGGTTTATTGGAAAGTTCAGCAGACTCGTGTAAGCCAATAGCAGATGTGATCATTTTCGTTGTTCATTGTTGGTACAAAAATATAATATTTAATGTCATACACTTTTATGACAGCAAAGTGACGTATCTACAAAATATATACGAGTATTTAAACAAATTTGTATAAGCTTTTGCCCATCGTTCTTCCAATTTTTAATATTTTCACTGCTAAGCCTGCTCACCAAAAAACAAACTATCTTTGTGAGGTATCTTAATGTGCTTACCAATATTGCAAAAGGAATAGCAACAGATCTAAATTCTTTACACAATCAAAATGCTGATTCACAGCCTACTGTATTTGACACTCGTTTTGAATTTAAAAATTATCTTTTGATGATACTCGATAAACTATTGACAAATTATCATCTTGTTTTGTGGTCTCACCCCGGATTCTGAAAAAATAAATCTAAATTAAAAATTGGCTAATGCCTTTGAAGATAGATAATCTGTGGGAGTATGTAAAGAAAAGTAGTCCCAGGGCTCTATTTTGGGATCAGCAAATAAGTGCTATGCTCATGTTATATACACAATATACACACTTTAAATTACAACACCGAGTTTTGGTTATTCCTTTAGGAGGTCTGTATAAATATTTTTTGTCTAAACCCCATTCTTACATTACCTGTTGAAAAAATATCACTTCTACTTAAAAATACCATTCTTTCGTTAAATTTCTTTGTGACACTATTCTATGTATAATATATTCATATATCATATAATTCTATCTACTATTGATGATATCATGACGAATGTAAATGTAACATAATTGTAATATTGTGTCAACTAGAAATAAAGGTTTATGTTTAATGTTAAATACATATTCATAGACCAAAATTTACTAATAGACAGCTTTCACTATTACTACTACCACTGTAGTTTACAATATTAAGTAAAACAATACTTTTCTGTACTGCTTAATATTATTAAAGCCTTAGATGGTAATCCCTTTAACATTCTTTCAAAAGTTGCTAATACACATGGGTGTACCCAGCTTTTGGTCTAGGGAGGGGGCGAAGCAAGAACGTCCTGGAGAGTATAATTCAACATAAATAAAAATAATAAATGTTTATAAGATACAGGTACTTAAGTAATTAATGAAGTATTTATTCCATGAATAATCTTTTTTCTGCAAGGCGACTTAAAACATCTTCTGTAAAGTAAAGACCCAAATTATTTATATGTTTTCTACTTAACTGATATGTTGCATCACTCTCGCGTTTAACAAAAAATGAGTTGATACATTTTATTTGGGAGAATAATGATCCGTGATCCACATAATGTATAATGATATCATACGAAGTACCAAAGGAACATAAATTTCACCTAAAAAGTTCTACTAATAGGGGCACGATTTCTGATTCAGAATTAACACATATCAAAGACTAATGCATTAACCGATGCACTTTTAGTACAGTTTCAACTTCTCACACCAGAAGCTTTAGAAATTTAAGCTGGGACTTCATATGCTTAGGAGCTAAAGATACAATTGTAGTATTTTTTACTCCCGAGGGAAAGAGACTCGATGGATAACTAACAGAATGACAAATGCCTGAGCATTATGCATCAAGCAAACCTTCTTAGATCGCCAGTGCATTGTTCTCAAAAATTAACCGACTACTTAATATTTTAACCAAATTAAGCTTCATTTAAATAAACTGAAATATATTTAATTGCATTTTTAATAACACATCGGGTTTTAATTCGTGCTGATAATGCTTTTACTGGATTCCTAAAACTTTGACTTTCATAAACGTGAGTTCGGATGGATTTTTAGTTTTTTATATTAATTGTTAAAATGTAATGTGAATTTAGAAATATCGTGTTATGACTCATCCTGACCAAGACAGTCTTTTAAAGCTATATCCGCCCTAAGACAACGAACAACAAGAATGTTGCAGTTACAGCTTCAAAACACACGTGACATCGATTAAGCTTGGAAACCATTTGACAACGACTTATTAGAGAAGATCATTTGCAATGACTTCTGGATGAAAATTGTGAAATACACTTGCTTATAAATTTTACTGTATTTACAATTTTTTAAATAAGAAGCCCATGCTAATACACATGCTTTTCCATTACTAGGTATACTTGCTATAGTAACTTCTAATTATTAATCCTTGCTATATTGCTACCTTCTGTTTTACAAAATTTGCAATGCCTATGCAAGAAAAATGTGTATCTTACACCAGCGCAAGTTGCATCACAAATCCTAAGAGCACAATCCTGTTTGAGGTAATATGTTCCGTTTAAGTGATTAATCAGAAAGCTGAATTCTTCAAAATCGTTTGTTTTTGCTGTGAGTTACACATAATCTAATAACTACATGGAATGCAATTGCAGTGGAAAGCGAATAATCGATTTTCAGTTGACTGCAAATTGAATAATATGAAAAAAGTGACGCATAGTAGGCAAGCTGGTTGTTCTAGAGCTAATTAGAAGATCGCTTTAATATGCACAGTGTCCAGTAATAAAGCAGCCACTCTAGATTCACATAAGATAGTTTTAATATCCGTCAGAGTGATGCTAATGTGGGCAATGCATATACTATATATGAAGGTGAGGTAAACCAAAGCTTCTCTTTATTTCTTTACATTTTGATGAAGCGTTCTCATTTTAGAAGTTATACTCCTTACTCCTTATATAAGCATATTTTTTGTGAAGTGGACAATTCGTTATCTCGAAAATGAAGGTGCCATCAACTAAACTAGAAAAAGTATCTTAAATAATTCTTAAATGCGTATATTATTAGCTGGTAGTGGTTTCCTGTAGAGAAAAAAGATTTTAAATTAAAATTTTTATTTTCTTAATGATTGCATCTCATTTGAAGCATAAATTTTAATCAAAATTGTGCGGATAAAATCATTTATGACCAAAACAAACAACATCTGCTTAACTGACATTAATTGTAATAAGATCTGGCATGAGATAGGTCAAGTGATGAAACTTTGAAAACAAAACATTTCTATTGTTTAAGTTTTCTTTGCGAAACAAATTCAAGTAGGTGAATTTAAATGGGTCGGACAACTGATTCTAGGCACCAAAACTGAAGGTTATATTGTTTACTTAGTTATTTAAGATGATAAAAGGTTATATTAACCCTACGGTAACGCTGTATGAATAATTAAAATGCTCTGTCGAATGCAACGCAACAAACTACCATGCATAACTACAATGTTTATTTATGTTGATATTCAATGTGAATCCTAATCAATTTGAGACATTCTACACGTATTAAGCAATTTCAGCCTTTAACTCCTGAGATATAAGCTTTGGACTAATAAGAGGATAGATTACTAACTATTACTGTTACTAACACATTTGACGTTGAACGATAAATAATAAATCGATGTGATTCGAAAGTTTATTGTATGATATCATTACACGCTATTTACAAATAGCTTTTCGCTTCGTGTATGCTAAGCATAATTTTTCTTCTGTGGCGTGGGCGATTTTAACAAAATGGAAAAACTGAATCGTGTTAATCAGAGAGTATTAAGAGTCAATGTTGTTTAGCAGACACATGTTGAATTCAGGTAGAAGTGTTGATTTTAAGGGAGAAACTGGGTCTCATAAAAATCACTGCACTTTGGATTCTAAGAATGCTGAAAACAGATCGAAAGCGCTTCCGCCATAATTAATAGAGACTGTGTTAATCAAAGTCTCCCATTCCCTATCTATTTTTGCCTCTTAAGTACCCTTCATGCATTCGCTAGGATGCCTTGCTTTGTAATCATAAAGAAACATATGCGTCATGCATTAATGCAGTTGTAAGTACCATCCCAGACTCGTGTTTATGTTAAACGGTTGTCTAAACCAGACAGTCAACAATGAACGGAGACTGGACGCAGATTCCCGTACGCATCTTTAAAAGTGCCACGATTCTTATTGTGTGCTGACCCACATGCGGGGCTAGCCKGCAATTTACATTTGAGGTTTTCAATCTCAACAGCTAAAACAGTTACGTACCACTGCGGGGCATAGACTTGAATAGCGGGTAAAGCGTTGCCACTGCCGTGATGCTTTGCACATTAAACGAAGTAGAATGTATAATGCAAGGCAATCAGTGTGCTTTCCACGAATTACATCCAGGCAGAATTTTTACTGTTACTTTGAGTGCATTTTATGCGATATTTGCAAGCTGGAAGAACGTCAGTGGACAACAAAAGTATGCGTTCCTAAATTCAAGAATAAAGGCTTTAATCCGTAATGTAATCGACTTACATGTTACCTGCTTTAAGCTGCTAAGTAATAACTGGATGAAGAATTGTAAAGAAGCTGTTTATTATTCATTCTGATTATTCGTACTGCTAGCTGCCAACAACTGGTGCAACAGATTGCAGATATAAAAGTCAAATGTATAATATAATGCGCACAACGCAAATATCCAAAGAATTGTGTGTGCAATATCTCCCAGAGGAGCACAAAGAAAGTATTAATGAATGAACACATGAATTTTTCGCAGATCAAAATAGTGAACAGAGATACACTATAGACAAAGAAAAATATTTTTCTATTGTTTCATTAGAGAAAAACACAGCGCCCAGCCATGACATAGTTTTTAATAAGATAGTAAAAGAACTTTAACGTTTGTATATTATAAAACTTTTCTAATTTTGCCTAAACAGTAACTACTTTCCACGTGAACTGAAACTTGACAGTGATAATTCTAACGTTAACAATTATCGCCCTTTACACTACCAATGCTCGGAAAATTTTTGGAAACAATTCTTTGCGGACCAAGAAGGCAGTCAATGACCAGATTTTTCAAACTCAATTTGGTTTTAGAAATAAATGTTCTACAGTTCTCCTTTAATAGTAGTGGCTTCGAACGTATAAGCAGCCAAATTCAAACTCCTTTTTATGTTAAGAAAGCATTTGATAGTGTTTGGCACAAAATGTTACTCTACCAACTATAGCAACTAAACTACCCTTTGTATCCAAACCAGATCGTCAAGAGTTTCTTGGAGAACCAGAACCTACAAATTAAAATAAACAGCCAAATCTCTTCATAGTTCAGGCAGCTACAACGGGTTCTACAATGTTCGCCACTGTTCCCGTTACTGTTTAATGTATGTTTCCTTGACGTATACAGCCATAATCAAGATCATCTGGCCTATTATTAGCCATGGTGATGTCAGTAAGTATGTTTGTGTCCCTGTACATTCTGACCTCTTCATTCTCAAGGACTGAGGGTGGTTCCTACTTGTAAATGGCTGTCTCTGCTCCTTAATATTTTTCTTCTTTGCTAGCTCTACACAAATTATTTTGACTATATTGTTGTGCCTCTTTGTACAGTTATCCCGGTGCTAGACACACATCCCTCATTAATGTGCTCAATTGTTTTCATTCCTTTGCATCTCCTACACGCGTCCGTTATATTGGCTTCTTTTATAATGTGTTTCCTGTTGTAATTTCTTGTAGCTACTTCTGGGTCTTGTATGGCCATCATGTATCCAGTTGTTTCTGCATGCAACGTTCCTTTCTTAAACCATAGATTTGACATAGACATAGATTTTCTTATCCACATGAGCCTGTTCCATTTCATGAGGATGAGTTTCATCGAGGGATTTGGCTTTCTATTGGTCAATGCTGACTTCGATACTTCGAATTTCTGGTTGTTGGTCTTGGCATTCGAGGTTCAACGAGCTGTATACATCTGCACTGTTTACAACTCGGTGCAAGTTCAGATTGTTTTACTATAGACGTTAACCCTCTTGATTTGTTGTTCTAGTGGTGGTGCTCTAGTAGTAGGTCCGTAATGCAGTGGCGGTTCGTGACAAATTCTATTGGGTCGGCAGTAAAAACTTTGGTCCACTCTAGTTGGTCAATATTATTTATTTATAAATTAGTAAATAATTTTGTGTATACTCGTAGTTGTTGTTGTTTATTACTTGCTACTTCTGTAAATTTTCATATCGCCGCAATTTAAAAAGATAGTTCATTTGGTAACAAATAGCCTAATCTGGCAACTAGCTCCACAATATCAACGTTAAGCGTGCACCTGTACTGCACCGGAGAGGAGAAGCCGATATATGTCGAGCCCAATCCGAAGATGTATTCGGAAGTCCGGCAGACAGCATTAAACGATTATATGGGTATTGGCGCTTACTTATTTTTTTATTTTCTTTTTGTGTGAAATTCTTCAATGATTTCAGATTGAATAAATTTATAACATGTATTTAATTAATTCTGTTAAATATTTGAAGGTATCTGCTTAAAATTGTTTACTAAAAAGGATAGCTCTTACAGTAATCTTGGGAAAATGAAAAATTTCGTAAAACATTCGGGTAGTTTTTCGTGATTTCAGTATTGAACTATATATATAATTGTTGTTCAATGTACATGTCAAAATTAATTTTCGGAATCCGACGATTATGAATGCCGGGCCTCCTTTATTAACTTCAATAAAAATATATATACGTAAAATTAAATTATGATTATAAAAAAGCTGTAAGCATGTAGAGGGTGCCAATCAGATAATTTGTAATACTCAGTAGAAAACAGAACTATAATTGGTTGATTAAAAAAAAACTTGAAATAATTGAAATAAATGATGAACTCCGTTTTAACGTTTTATGCTGTCTGCCGGACCCAAGCATTGCCGAGTCTCGATTTCCACCTCAGGATTCAATATGCCCGCAGGGTTGCGTCTTTGTTCAGCTCATAGGAAAACGATGCTATTGCTTCCTTATACGATGCGGTCTGCCGACCCAGCGCTTGGATCACGGGATACACGGCCCAGCCACGGTTGCCGAGTAGCGTAAACTTTTCGGGATAACCCGTAAAAATGTGATTTTGGCTAATTATTAATTTGATGGTAATGTAAACAAATACGCTCCAACTGTTTCAAGATATTTGAACATAATAAAACAAAACATACATAAAAAAACGAAAAAAGAGAATATCTTCGATCAAAATTCTGGGTCAGCATTGCCGACTCGGACGAGCCGCCACTGCCGTGATGCCCAAATCTCCCTCTAGTCGTGCGGTAAAGTAATTTCTCAATTGCAGTTTTTGCGGATGGCGCATTCTGTACTTAGTAAGCGTGACATGTATGCAGTTTTCCAGATATTTAATATATGTTCTCGTACAGCAGATATTGTGTATTTTATGTATTGATTGCAGTGATCTTATTACGAGTTTTTAGTTGTGCCCGGAAGATGTCTTTAGTCTAGCGCCAAGCTTCTTGCTAAGTGATTCCCTGATTTCCTTCTGCTTTATACCTTTCAGTTGCATAAATCCCAAGTATTTGTAGTGTTCACTCTCTGATAACGATTCTGTTAGTTGGTTGTCCCTAGTACGTGTCCCTTCATTGTTGGTCAATGCTCCCTTCACTGCGCTAATTGCCATGCATTTGTCGATGCCAAACTCCATTCGTATGTCATTACTGCACTTCTGGATGTTGACTTTGCGCGTGTTGATTGTCCTCGTACCATCGGAGATGTAAAGTATGGTTGACTAAGTCAGCATTGCTCCTGTGACCATTTGGATAACATTAGCGTCTACTTTAAATATTTCTAAAATATTTTTATTAATATCATTATTACAATGATCAAAAAAAGATAAGTAAACTCACAGCTAAAATTAAAACTAAACCAGTTCCAATGATATGAAGCATACAAAAATACCAAACATTTAACAAGGAAGCCATAACCCAAAATTTTTGTTGTAAGCATTTTTATCGAACGATTACATTTAATTAAAAATAATTAAGGAAACCGGTTTAGACCACATTCAAGCTGTAATTTTACATTACAAAATTATCTTAATTTGACACACTATGTAAGGTAGTTGTTTTCGCATGGTCTAGATGATTTTAGATGGGTACCGGGAAACTTCCGCTGCATGCCATCACGCCGCCTCGTAATTAGTAATTAAAAATTCTCTGATTACATGCAAATCGTCCCGGGCGGATGACCTCCGAAATATTCAGCGCGTGGACGCTTTTGGTAGAAGGTATTTTTTGCACTGTAAGTTGGCAATAAATCATCTGTGGCGACATTGTAATGCCGTTAATAACCTATCCGAAATGAACTATCATTCTGAAACCGGCAAAAATAAGCGATGCTGGTGTCTAATGATGCATGGACTTCCCTGGTCCTTATCCTTATTTCTTGAGTTATTGGTGTCACAAGTTACGCAGATAATAAATGCATCATATGTACATAAAGAGGCGAAAATACACGGATAAATAGTAATTTAATTTGCGGTTATTATAATCGCTTTTGAAGTGTGTTGATATTGATAAAAGTGACTTGTTTGAATATGCTTGTACCCTTTCACTCAATAGTTCTGCTGGGACTTATGTGTAACATACATATATGTTTACCTATATCACCTGTGTGGTATGTAATCTGTTCCAATGGTTTTAGGCGTTTTAAATTTTATTTTTAGTAAGGCGTTTTGAAGAAGTATCTCACTAAGTATAAAGAAAATGAAAGTCAGTTTGCTTTTATTATTAATTCACTAGCACGTGTATTTTCATACTCATAGTATTTGGCAATGTCAGTGCATTTTCAGGATAGACAGGCATTTTTAACAAAATTAGAATATCTTTTGATTTTAAAGATCATAACGTTGTAAAGAAAATATATTACTTAAAGAGACGCTAAGGTATTGAATATTTTACAAAGGGAATTTAGAATTGCCGAATTGGTCCAAGATATCGTAATAAAAATAATGATAATAGTTTGTTAAAACCTTACATGCCCGGCAGCCCTTTCAGGATCAACCAAACTATATAAAACTGTCTTATGCTTAGGGTGAAGATATGATATCTTACACATTATTAAAGGTTTAACAAATGTTAAATAGTGTTAAGAGAAAATAATGACTTGATTGACTTGTACGTGATTGTGGAAGCTGAAAAGTTGAATGAAAATTAAATATTACATAGTATAAAATTATAATTATAACATTACCATAATGTTTAATTTAACAGCTAAATATTTTGAAAATATCAGTGTACAACATTGGCCCAGATTTAGAACCTTTTGTCATCCTACTTCGAGTCAGATATGTATGGAACGGTGTTCCAAGTGTTTCACGTATTGGAATCTATTTTTCCACAGTTAAAAGGGAACGCACCAAAGCATCACGCATACTGAAACAGGACAGCCCTCTCAGCAAAATGTTGTGATGTATCGGTGTATATCACATCTACCAGGGGTTTCACTTCCAGCTGATCGGTTACCGATTGAAGGTTGAAACCTGATCTATTTCTCAACGTAGATTCATTATAATTAAGTCATAAATTCAAACTCAAAGTTATATTCGCTTTATTTACTATATGTTAGAGGGCTTGGGGATATCTAAAACCCATCATCAGTACCAAGTTTGCTTGCTTCTATTTATGTGACAAACAAATAACTGACAGCTAAAGTTACCTTTTTAATTTTATACTGATGATGGGTAACCGAAGTGATCTACCATATTGTAAATAAGAATTATTTAACTTTGGGTTTGATTGCTGGGTGTGAACTGGATAAACTAACAAAGTGGACTAGCGATACCACACTGACAACCCTCGATAAATAATCAAATTTGGCTTTCTAATAGATTTGATATATACACCTCAAAATTTATCGACAAGATTGTAATTGGCCGATAAATTAAAATTTTGAATTGAAGACACAAATGATTCTCCTCCCATGAGCTTTACTGGACAATAAATTAAGAAGGACTATTTTAAATAAACTGAGAAGTCTTAAATAGATCTAGTTATATATTTGCGTAAAAGGCAGAACCACGATCAGGAAGAAGGATTTTAAGTTGTGGGTGGGCTATATTTTAGATACAGCGGTATCTTTAACGTAGACACGTCTGATGCATTACAGCAATCTTATGACTTTTTCTTTATTAAAGAAACTTATTATACCTACTTGTTGAATCGTTGTTTCTTACAAACAGGACGAGTTTTGCCTAGTATCAGGTTAGTTAATGCATCACACACACACTTGAAAATAGACTGTATAAGTTGTATCCCTAGTGCAATTTGGAATTTTTTGATCAAACCTATGATTTATTCAATTGTTGTATTGGTCGATTACGGAGAACTGTAAATAAGCTTATACCAGATTAACCACTGTTTGTTGATTTGACTTTTAAATAGTACCGGTGTGAGACCGCCTAAATTACCATTGCAGTTGATTGACTCGTAATATCCAGACAACGCTTCTACTAGGGCTCTACCTATATAGAGCTCTACGTCTACCGCCAAATATTAATGCACTATTGGTACCGTTAGATGGCATTGCCTGTAGGTATGAATTCACCGAATATACTGCCCGTAAGAACTAATTCGGACAATCACATTTAAGTAAAACTTCTTATTTTTTTTAAGTAATCGWAWCAGTTTTGTTATGTTTGTACAGTTAATTTCGTAAACTCACTTGATCATATCTCTGAAGCTGGCGTACTACTGTGGATACAGCATGTTAGCAATGAAAGAATACACGTATTTGGACAATTCTATAACAAACAATTTGAAATACTAAAATTGCCCGTGCTCAAACGACACTGAACCAATTACTAAAGAAAAGAACTTAATAGAGTATTGGCAAGTACCTTTATCCTATAGGAAAGTAATATTATTTATATGTTTATTTGCATGCGGAAGGGACCAGTCTTGCGATCTTACCTACTATMATTWCAGAGGCTTATTTGTAATCTAAAAKGTTTTTGTATACATTGTTGCTAACCKGCAGAAATACCACATCTGCTATTGAAATGCCATATTTTTCCTATMATACCTCTTGGCTGCTAATCGAATTCTTCCTACCTGAACAACCAAATCCATCATGTCCTTCCTGCCAGATATATTGATATTTTGACATTGTCATTTATTAAAAAAGAAAAAAAACACAATCTATCGGAGAATTTAACAAATACCTTTCGAGATTAACGGTACGAATCCTCCCAGCCAACATTTTTAAAGGAATACCTTTAAATTAACCACAAGATAAACACAGGATGTTCTCGTGCCAACGGCCACTGCCAACCCTAATAAATTAGAAACCGATGGCAGCTAACAACCAGGCAGTTTTAAGACAAAAACCGAAGTCATCCATGGTAAAGAGCACCTGTCCTTGACATTTAGTGACCAGCATCAACACATACGGCGCCGCAGTGTCCGGACATCAGAGTCGCTCTTGCTCTTGCACGTAACAGCACTCGCCGTACACTTTCTAGAGATGGGTGGTTCGCAAATATACAGACTAGATTAGACTGATAGTACTCCCTAGATCCAATACAAGGAGGTCAGGAATATCAACTTTGAATAATTTTGAAAATATAGAGGATAGAGTGTTTATTTTACAAATAAAGTTTTCATTTTTTATAAGTAAATCCTCAATACGTAAAATTTATCGTAGAACTGATACTCCAAAAATCTTTTTTCTCCTTCATTGCTACGTATCCGGTACATTACTAAAAAGATTGACTGATCGATAAATAACTGACATCTCACGCGAAATAAACGAACTCGGAATACCGAACTAGATTTCTCATCTCTACTTTCCGCAACATGCCAGCTCGGATTTCTGGGTAAACATAAAATAGACTAGACAACCCAGGACGTGGCGATACTCGTCCTTTACATAATAGCCACATATATAACTCCCATTAACGTACGGTCGTGCAGCTTTTTTCGCGGCTAACTGGAGCATATTTGAATTTAAATTGTGTCTCGGGAGAGAGGCACGTCTAGGATATGAGATATGGGTGGCATTTTTACAGAACATGATCTTTACGGTGGCGCCCTGGAGGACTTTGCGGACGACGACTTGCTAATAAAGCATCTGAGGACATAAACTTTTACGAGCATATACACAAAAAAACATTTTTAGAATAGTTTCCACGTTAAAAATGCAAAGTTTGTTGTAAAGCGTTCGATAAGGATTTTTCTCCTTTATCAGAAAAAGTTATTCGTGTATGGCATTACTGGTTTAGCCACCTAACTGTTTAGGCTGTATAAAATCGAAATCATAACGATCGCCTGACCAGCACTTTTTCAAATTTGACGTTCTTATTTTAACGTTAACTTTATGATAATTTGGGGAATATTATAATACAATACATATTATGGTTAATTATAAACAATAAACTATGAAAATAATGTCTTTATTAACGAGTATAGACCGCGAGTTTTTTTAATCGTCTGCAAAACTTTAATGCTACGGCAAGCTTTTTGACATTTCTTAGTCTAAATTACGCCATACGTTTTGTAATATATCTTTTACTTAATTTATTGAGGTGTATTTGTTATTCGTTGTTGCAATACCGCCTCAAAGCTCAAATTTCAAAAATATGGATTCATATCGGCACAGCAAGAAGAACACACAAATAATTTGATACATTAATTCCTTGGTAAAGTAAATAAGGCATCACCTCCAAAATTGCATTTGAAAAAATATTCCGACTTTTCAAAAATCCTCGTCAGTAGGGGGTATTGAATCTATCTAGTCTATAACTAATCGAACAAATTGCGTAGGACTTTTGTGAAATTTTGCTTGTAGATTCTAGAGATCACTTTGTCTCTTGAGCTATAGTTTTCAATATTATAAAGCGTTGCCTGTTGTTACTGTTTCAATTTCTGTGTGTGTTTTGATACAGGTGAATTAGTCATAGATGGTTCCTCTATTTTACAACACTTATTGACTGGCTCCGCCGTTATGCACTTAAGTGTTATTAAAATAATAATTATTAACTGTCGCTCCTTTAGATGTTACTTAAGTCATAAAATGCATTAAGAAGTTAAACCAGAAGAAATATAAGTGAGTCTACAGTTACGTTTTCGATTCATGTAATTGAGATCTACAGGAAGTTTCTGATAATATTTCAAAACTATACATTATATCGCCTGATCTAAAAATTTGTAATACACATGAGAATTACAAGGATAATATAAAAATTATAAAGAGTGACTTGCTCTCTGGCGATGTACTCCAAAACTAGAAATTCTAGAAAGGAGTAGTTAGTTACAATTGTGATTGTGCCATTGATGTATGTATCATACGTGAAAAAATTAATTTCAACTTAATTCTGAAAAAAGAACGTTAAATTAGATTTATCTTAGTTAAAAGTGGAATATTACTAGAATTAACATTAAGGATCTTGGTTATAAACCAATCCAAATCCAATGCGGATAAGCAAGCCCATCTACGAGTATTATAGGTAACAGAAACAAAATTTTAGGAAATCAGTACTGATGAGATACTGTTTTTAATTCAGCTGATAGCAAACGTTGTATTTACTTTTAGGCAGGAATAAATAAAGTAAAGTATTTTGTTCCATTTTATGTAACCAAATATATCTGCATACCCTGGAACTTGAAATCTGGCGATCGCGTACATAAACAAATTGCTTGCTTAACAGACAAGCCGGACCTTACTCTTATTTTGCAATTATACTTGTATGCATAATTCAATCATCATTCTTCTAACGAAAGAGACCGCTACCGTCTTAACGCACAGCTTTTACTTCTGTTATTCGTCGATGGACCTTGGACATTTCTTTTCTTCTCTCCCATGTAATCAATTAAGCAACCTCCGAGAGCCACACCCCTTCCACTGATTGAATTAACTTTTTATGCGTTTAAATGTTAAATGCTTCATTTATTTACTTCCATATCGCAAAAAATGGGATTGCTGCCTGTAATGTTGCTTCACGGTAAGGTGTTGGTAGCGGGAGCAGTATCCTTTATTACCGAAGTCGTTGTCCTTGTGAGGAACCTACAAGCCGAGTACTGAAACTTAACCTATGATGTATTGTGGAGGTCAAAAGTTACCGGGCTACTGTGTTATTGCTCGTGTAACACGAGAAGCCTTGTGTGGGGTACATCAGTGTCGTGTTCGTAAACTGTAAATTATAGAGAATGAAATGATTAATCAAACGAAAATTCATTACAAGGATGAAAGGTCTGGCTTTTTGCAATTAACGAATTTGACTTTATACTGTTTTAAATTAGAGCGGGTAGATATCTTTGGATTATTATGTTATATTATTAAATACAACTACAGTGTATCGAGTCCACATGTTAACATTTTGACACTCCAGCACATCTTGTTATCAAACTTTACACTTTAACATCTCCCTTCTTAACAAAATAAGTTTCATTCTGATACACATACTTTATCGTTTACTTTATGAATTTTCTTACTTCTTCCTGCATCTTCTCTTAAGGTGGCTTTCATGATGCTGGATACTGCAAAGAACGTTTCTGACATGATGGCAGCTTCTAGTGGCTATGTTACTTCTTAGACCTTTCTTCTTTCTCCTAGCTTCAGTCTTCTTCCTACTGCAAAATGATAGGGCTTCTACAATGTGTACAATGCCTTCTGACGGTTTGAACAGCTTCTTTTTCAGGTGCTTCAAATTTGTTTTCTTTTATTCTATCTACACTATAAGGGTCTTCATCATAAGGAACATTTCTCGAAGGTCTGTTCGAACCTACTTCAGTTATTAGTAATGTTGTCATTTTTCTCCAAGGTACCTTGACGTTTGTAATTCTTATTACTTTTTATCCAGATTCATCAGATAACACCGCCATTCTTTTAACAGTTTTCAATCTATCGTTCTCCCCGTATATCTATTTCGTGAGCCAATGTGGTCCGTAGGCGGTTTCTGTACCACAATCGTGTAACTTCTTGTATACACTTAGTTAGATACTCGGAACTACTTCACTGTAACGACGTCAGTAATAACAACCGCAACACAAGCACTAATATGCAACACTAGAACACATTATTAAGGAAAATTCTAGAATTCAGTATGATTGCTTAACGTGGCGCTCATAAACACAACCACAACGTATCTTGTCCATTTATTGACATTCCCTACATTTTCTAAACCGTACACCACATCATTAACTGAAAAGAAATAAGCTATATTGATTATTAAAGACCACGAAAGCTATCATGCGTTTTTCAATTATACCGGCGAGTGGGACTTTAATAGGGTGATATCCCAGATGACTGAAAAATGTGAATGATGCTGCACTAGCGACCAAGTCTAATAATTTACTCAATTTTGTCATATGGTATGTGAATGCAAGCACTTGCTTTTAAATTTAATTGCTAAATCAGCATTGGATTAAAAAATAAAGTACATTTTATTCGTATTCATATTTCGTATAAATAAAGATTTATTAGGCATGCCCTACTTTGAATAGCTCTTTTTTAGAGCTATCTGAGGCACTATGCTACTAATAAAAATCAAATGTGGCCGTCGTGAGAAGAAGAAAAGATAGAACTATTAACTTGGCACCAAATGAAAATCGGCGGTTTGTGTTAAGAGCAAAAATTTGTGTTAAAGGAATGTCTCAACAATGTAAAAGGTTAAAAGTGGTTACATTAGGCGTTCAGTATCAAGTTTTCTTTAAATATCACAAAATTGGAACAAGTGACAACGAATTTGAAATGAGATTTGTTACGAACATTGAATTCTGCAAAATATTTACCATTTAGCCTTTGCTTGATCTTAACTAATGAACATGGAAATGTGGACACAGTGTATAGTTCTGAAGTACCGTTAAGTAACAACAATTGAAAAGAGATATTAGGATGGATCTTTCTGGAAGAGTTTACTGCACTCTCTCCAGATAACACATCGTTCCATTGTACATAGCACCCAGCCAACCTGCAAAATCGCATCACTTAATCAATACTGCACATGTATAGTGTCAGCCACAAATGGTTGCAGGTCTTGAATGGCGCGCAAGTAGCACGACCGCAAGTGGGCCGACACCCTTTGGAATATACGCTCCTGAACTCGATATACACCTGGCAACCGAAATTCGAAACCAGTTCGATTTGTCCAGTGAGACGTCCACAAAGATTCATTTGCCGCATTCTCCTGATAGCATCTCGTCTCCTGCAAATTGAATAATGCTATCACGTATCAACGGCTATCTTAAAATTTATTGTCCGGCATCGGTTTTTAATTAACCCACAAAATGCTTCCTGAAATTGATGTATGTCCCTGTATGTTATTATTTTTTCATATATAATCACATTCATTGGAGAAGAGTCGAGAGAGAACATAAACATGTACTGATTAGGTCTTTTCAAATAATGACCAAAGCTGTGTGATACATTTATGTAACATGAAATCAAATCGGTAAAATTCACTCAAATCTGATGCTTTCGCATATTTTTTGGCACAGGAAACAATAAACATCTTTAAATGAAACACTTTAAAAAACTATGGCATGTAAAACAAACTGCGAGTAATCTTTTTTCTGTACCTTTAATGCAATTACTGTCAAAAAAAGTCGGTCACGTGATTTAGATAATACACATGCGAAGTAATGTACTTTTGACTGATATAAAATGGGTGGAATTCGCCACTAAGGTCCGTTGAAGATAACTTTTTTCGTTGTCTAAATATTATAATAATTTTTCATTCTTTCTAAAGCGTGTTGTACTGGACCATTTGTGTTTAAGCATGAACGGGACATATGAAGAGACCGATATTAACAACGTTGCTTCAAATTTGTAATACAAAACGGCTAAAGATACCACTGTTTAATGAGTTCTATAAGAATAACCCTAATTACGCACAATATATTTTCTTGTGCAGGCTTAACGGGATGAGGATGCATAAAGCATAAAAACATAAAACAAATTAAATACATCATCTCTAAAACAAGGAAATTGTAAGTATATGTGCATAATCTTCCAAAATTCAACAACAACAACCAACAAATATTGCTTAATTTTCGTATGCTAAAGAAATTTTCTATTAGCCTGTTTGCCAAGAATAACGCTTTAAATAGCCTGCTGATGGTGGACTAAAACTTCTGGAATTTATTATGGGCCTTAAGTCTACAATGAAAGAGATCAGTTTTGAAATACATCTAAAAAACCGTTGCAATTAGCGTGGATCTTACAACTTGCAAGCAAATATTTTATTTATTGCGTTGCCAATAAGTCAGTCAGTGTATAAAAACATAAAATCTCTATAATATGAGGATGAATGTTTTCAGCGACCATAATAAACAACATTTTATTTGAAAACTCGCGTCAGGCGATTTTTTTGAGGTTCTTCTTTTTGACAAAGGTTAATAAATTTTTGTCACTGTTTTATAGCGTTTTTTTCCGTAAACAAATTATCTGATAAATTATTTTCTTTCACTAATAATCTGGCGAGCAAAATATCCTCCGGTTAAATTCAGCATTTCAAGAAGTCGCTTATTCTGCTGAAGATGGCAACTTAGCTGCCGAAATACGTATTCAGCTTTTCTAACTTATTCTAGTTGGAAATTTCCATTATAGTTTAAATAATGCATAAATATTTCTTGCTTGCACAATATGGGGTACATATCTGTATAAAATTGTCTTGATTACCTTTTATATATAATGTGTTAAACAAAGCGCATATTATTAATGTCAGTTTAGTCAAATTTCTTCTACCACCCTGCAGCGTAAAACATTTATCCCTTCCGGTCGTCTTATATTTGTGTTTCACCTAAAGGGAAACCTCATCCTTTTCGCAGATAAAATTACAGACACTACTGAGAAGCACCAATCTATTTGTTCACTGAAAGTGATTAAGTGCATTTTGATTTTATTATGTAATTGAGTTTTGTTAATTCGTTATTTTACTAATATTATACATATTGCGAGAATTACAGTATGGATGACGGCATCATCCACTCGTCTCTGTTGAGAACTAATCTGAACGGCAGCCCACTGTGTTGTGGGCGTTTAAAAGCCGGCAGACGTTCTCCAACGAATGCAGTTTTCAAGTATAATAATAATAATAATAATTACGTCTATGCCATGTCGGCTGCGTCAAGACAATCTGTGGACAGCTGTTTCGGCTTATAAAGCCTCCTCAGCACAGCCATACGCAGACAACACGGCATAGATCTGGCTTCCCTTATATACACTAAGGTAGGCGATGTGTGTGCGAGAATTACAGCGTGGATGACACCATGCCATCTAATGGCAAAACGGCATTATACACCGGTCTCTGCGGAGCACTAATCTGAACGGGAGCCCACTGTGTTGTGGGCGTTTAAAAGCAGGCAGACGTTCTCCAACGAATGCAGTTTTCAAGTATAATAATAATAATAATAATTACGTCTATGCCATGTCGGCTGCGTCAAGACAATCTGTGGACAGCTGTTTCGGCTTATAAAGCCTCCTCAGCACAGCCATACGCAGACAACACGGCATTAGTGTTGTCAATATTGTAATGATTCGTTACTCAGTAATCGTTACTTCACAAGAATCGAAGTAATCGATTACCAATTGTGAACAGTAGTCGTTACACGATTACTACGATTACTGCTCGTATACCGATATTCTGCAGTGCCGCAGCACAGCACAGTCATGCGGTAGCGAGTAACGACTACGACGAATAACGAGTAAGGAAAGAGTCGGTTCGGATTCGATAGGTAACGACTGAAGTAAGATACGTGGATCGATTGTAGATAAAGTAGAAGGTAGTTAAATGCGGGGAAAAGTAGGTTTTTAGTCCTTTAGCTTACAAAATAAAGATTCTAAAGGTCGCGTTGAGAAATAAGTTTAAAAATATTATGGTCCAGGTGAATGTTGTTAATTTTGTTTTTCCATCAGCATTTAATAATTATTTGCTCTGCTTCTGTTACAGTAAAAGTAAAACCGTCTGACAAAATCTTACTACCTACACCAAAAATAATTATTAATATAATAAATATTGTTAGTGCCTTACTAAACGCACATAATAATTTAGTTTGTGGTATCCTTAATGTTTGTTTTTTCTTTTAAATACAAGAATACCATTAACGAAAAATACTCCAGTTATTACTGACGCATTTGCTTAATGTGTATATATTTGATAGAACTTTTTTATCTCCTTAACACCAAAAATAATCTTGTTGACGGCAAAATAATAGTTATAATAAGAATAATGTAGGAAATCCCATATCAATTACTGATGTAATAACACTGTTTCTATAATTACATCGAAAGAAAAAAATGAGTGAACCATTTTATGAGCTTATTTTTGCATATATATACCTACCTTTCATTTTTACTCTAACAATATTATTTACATTTGCCTTTGTACTTCTTTGGCTATTTTTTGCACAAAAAGGTGTACCTACTAATTCTCATTGCTTTTATTTTTAATTATATATAATTACATAAAAACTTCATAATTTTTATGCGCCTCCGTTTTAAAGTAGGTACCTACTTATTAAATTTCAAACGCAGCTGCAATAATCGTACGTGTTCGCGTGGAATACAGTACCTTCCGTAACCGCGGTTACTTTACGAATAACGATTATTAGTGCAAGACTGTAACGTACTCCTCCCGTATTTTGGAATGGCAACACGAATGTGTTACCGCTGAGTAGGGATGTGTCGTTCCAAGTGGAACGGTTACTTTGGAACGTTACCTTGTAGGAACGTTATGGAACGTTACTCGGATCCGCGGTAACGCGTTACTCAGGAACGAATGTTCTGCCACGTTTTTAAAGAGAACGGTTGCGTATTGAGGTAACTAATACAGTATGGTCTCATATCGACTGTCGCTGTTCTTCGCGTCAAATGAAACGAACTTCGTCTGTTTGAGTATCGTTACCAATCATGTTCCTAAAACCCGACTTCCCGATCACACCTAATAACACTCGACGCTACGTGTTACCGCGAGTTCCGCGTTTCAAAATAATGAACGAACAAAATAATGGAACGTAAATGTACGAATATCTAATACGTTTTTCAACCTCCAGTACAATAGAAATGGAATAACGAATGCATTGTAATTGTATCGAGTAAATTAACTGTTGTTGAAAAAACTTAAAACGAACGAAATTAGTAGTTTTAATTGCAAGATTCTGTTCGTCTGATCGTATAAATGTGTATTAGGATAAATAAAGTATTACTAACTGAATTAAATCAATAGGAGTGAATGAAATAAATTTATTTTTCAACCTCGCAAAACAAATATTTTTTACCTTCATGTTACTACTACTACAAAGTTGGAAGATAATTAATAAGTAAAAAAAATAAATACTACATAATAAAAACAGTAATATATATAACGAATTAACGATCTTCCAATTTTGTAGTCACTTATATGAAACAAAAGAAAAACTATATGTATAAAAGAATATCATATGTGTATTATAAGCTAAAAATATTCTGAAAATCTTTAAAAAATAAACTCACTGATCACATACATATTTGTTATACTGAACAAATAATAACTGCTTGAGCTTTGAAGCACTTAATCTGCTTCTGCGATCGGTCAAAATTTGTTCTGTTTTTGAAAAGAGCCTTTCGCATGGCACGGAACACGGATGTTGCTACTGKTATAAAAGACGTTTTTACAATACTGTGTTTCTATTGGATTTAAGCCGAGAGGGGTGGTAGTGGGGGGAATATCGGTTAAAATTTTAAAAGCGCTGTTTAAGTAGATAAACAGAAAATTCGTATGGCAAAGTTGAGATGAAAAAAGTAACGCGAATCTGCATTATCGGATCTGCTTTGCCAAAACAGAAAAAGTATGGTAACATGCTTTAAATAATTTATTAAATTGTTGTATGTTCTCCATTAACGCTAGTTCACCATCGGCAGGTGTACACGAAGGGAAACGAGCAGTTCCGACAATACCGCATAGTAGTTATAATAGCAAAGGAATAAAGGAAACGCACAGCGACGCGCCGCACCGCATCGTTCCACAGTAACGGTTACTTAGGAACGTTCTTCTTAAGGAACGATAACGTTTGGAACGTTCCCGACGAGGAACCGTTTTTCCCATTCCTACCGCTGAGTAATCGTTAACGATTACGAAGTAACGATTACTAGTTATACCAGTAACGAGTAATCGCGATTACATAAAAGTAATCGGATTCGACATCACTACACGGCATAGATCTGGCTTCCCTTATATACGCCAAGGTAGGCGATGTGTATGCGAGAATTACAGTGTGGATGACACCATGCCATCTAGTGGCAAAACGGCATTATACACTCGTCTCTGTGGAGCACTAATCTGAACGGGAGCCCACTGTGTTGTGGGCGTTTAAAAGCTGGCAGACGTTCTCCACGAAGATTTCTGCAACGAATGCAGTTTTTAAGCATAATAATTAATAATAATAATCATTATTATACATATTCATATATTTATGTCATACTGCAGAAACAGTGGAATCGCCAGGGGTGGGACAGGGTGGGCACAGGCCCACCCAAAAAAATCGACATTTGAAACTGCAATGTCATACCTATGTATAAAGATACAAAATGAATGGCAATAAAATATTAATTTTTGAGGTTCCTTCTAGTAGTTCTATTGTAGTGAGTAACCGTCAAGTACTGATTCGGGAGTAACGACAAAATTTTAAGATTTCTTAGGTAGAGTCCGAATAGAACCTTCTAGAGCATGCTTCAAAATTCACCAATAAGGTTATTTTTTTAAGGACTAATAGATCGGTCAAGACAAACTTTCAATACCTCTTTTAGTTTTCGAATAGAACTTTCTACAAAATTCGCAGAAAATCACCAAGGGGCTCTTGCTACCTCTCCAATATAGTGGATCACTTCAATTACATTGACGCATTAAACGCTTTTTTTTCAAAGGAATAGTAGTATTGTGACTATTGTGAGTCCTCTCCAGAGTGCCCCTTCGGATTTTAGAGTGCCCACCCACATTTGGAAGTCTGGCGACGACACTGTGCAGAAACAACGAATCAATACCAGTTTTGAAGTTTTGAAGATCCACAAAAATGGCTTAAAATTATACTTGCACATACAGTGCACTTCTTCCAACTGAAGAAAGGTAGTCTTAGTCCTTCATACAAATAAATGTATATTTGCCAGACATAAGTACACAATGTTTGATGAATCAGCGGTGGTCATTAGTGCAACGGCCAGCGTAACAACAAGAGCTTCCTCCTCCATTCTATTTGCATTCCTCATAATTAGCGTATCTCTGTAGAGCTCCTTATGACATCTCAGTTAAATGACCGAAACCTATATTTGCACATCGATTTCGTTTCGCTTTTAACATATACCATGCTCTCTGCTTATACGGATGACCTTGTAGTCTGGTTAATGACTCCTGAATTTGAATTTTAAATTTAACGTATGATTCAACACGGCTCTCCCTACCCGACACCTTCCGCGATGTAGGTACTACCTGGGGCAATGCTATGTTGCCAGGTGCATTTTTATTGACGAGAAGAAATACTTGTTCTATAACATAACATCATTCGTTAGGATGATGATGTTTTCAGCAAATAACTAACACTTAATAGGAAATCATAACGGTTCAAAATAAATCTATTTAATATAATTTCGAAACGTAATAGTATGTTATTTCAATATATTGAACGTAAATCTTATCAAGTTTCAATTACTGGCAACGCTGTCAACACTACAAACAGCAAAGAATTTCCCGGGCATTCATCATGGATGTTAGCAATTCAGTGTTAATATGTGTAGGTATCAAAGTCGTTGATATAATCAAATCGATAGAGTGCTTATTATTTCAGGCTCGTACGCGAGCGCAAGGAATTCTGTAAGTGTCCAATATCTTGCGCAAGGTAATGTTGGAGAAGGATGTTAACAGTTTTATCGGATACATTAATTCGTAGTATTACGCTAATGCATCCGAATTTACACAGTTTTCTTAAGTGAGCATTATGTTGCAATGCAAATGAAGGTTGAAGCATTTGGTTATATTTTTAGAAAATTTTGGTCTGGTTGCACAATGTTGTTGGTTCATTTTCATGGATTTCATCGGATATGAACATTGGTTATATACTTTTCTCTGATAGAACAGTGATTATCTTGCATTAATCATCGGTGCGTTGTGTATTTGTAGAATCTTTTGTAGCCAATTTCAAATTCCTATATCGTGGTGATGATGAGATTGGAACTTTGAACTTACAAAATTAGTTTTCTTTAACTTGTAATATTGTGTATATTCAAACAGCGTTACACATACATACACAATATTTATCATAATTTGTTACGGTAGGTACGCACATTGCTAATGTAAAAGAACTTTGAAGTATATGTTAAAGTTCCAATTTTACTATTAATCAAATATATSCTGCATAKTACTATGTATCTGGAWTTTCACCGCTATAGGACTTCTTCCACTAGAAGCACSCTTCACACAAAGTTACTTTGCCATGTTTGCATAGCAGTACATAATGTTTAACCACTTATTCAATTTTAATAAATTATTTGTTATTTGCAACCCTTTTTATGATTGTGCTTAGCTGCGTTATATMAAGCCTCGTTCCTTTTTAGGTCATACTCCTTTCATACATTGCAAATAACGGCCGCTCATAATAAAACGCAACAAGCAAGCGTTGTTTTTCTTTTTCTAACGCAAACGTAGCGCCGCCTTGTAATTTAGTTCGTATAATTTGATGAACATTTGACGTTTGGCTCGATTGACATAATCGTCGTTTATTCCACTGCGAAAATAGACGCTATTACTGTGACTAATACGGCACCGTTGATTCTGCGAAAGCGTTTACAAGTCGCGGAATATCCTATGGATGACCACAGTAGTAAACAGTGTAAATTGCAAATGATACTTGTTTGACAGTCGACACAAGTGGCAGTCAGCTGACACTTTAGTTTGTTGGACGAGCACTGCGACATACGCAAGCGACGACAAAAACCTTTACCCGCTTACTTGACCCGTTTTTTTGAACGCCCGTCATCTGACTGATGATCTGATATTTTATTATGTCAAGCTACTTTCGTATTATTTCGATTAGTTATCGATTACAAGAAACTTGTCCTCTCTACGGTTCGTTATTGAGGATTGTGAATATATTGGGTGACCCATTATAAATAAGAAGTCCATGAGCCTTAGTTTACCTAGTTGTGTATAAAGAGGCCCATTTGACTGAATTCACTTTATTATTAAAGTTGATAATTAACTTAAATAGGGGGTGTCAAATTCTGTTACAAATCTTGTATATTTTCTATAGTAAAGAATATTTTCTGTCATGTTTTCTGCATGCAGAACGTACTTATTACGTCGCTTATTGTGGTCGCTAGTAACAAGCGTTTTAGAGATAAATTAACTTTTGTGTATCAAGTATGTAGCTATTGCATGCCCATTTCCATTTAAATTGGTTTAATTTGTTTATAAACTCTATTACATTCAACTTATTAAGCAATACGTACTTCAATTGGTTGCCACTAGCGATACCAGTAAGATTTCTTTAAGCAGAAAATATAGCAGAAAGCATTCTTTAGCCCAAAATGATGTACAAAGGGCACAAACAAGCTTTAAATTTGCGCCGATCGTCGTACTTTACGACCTCTACAAAATACAACCAATTTGTAAACAAATTTGCATTTTTTCAGTCCAAAAAATATTGTATGTGAAATTATCTAGAGTTGATCGTGTATTTCCGTTAATGATGGAAACTTTGGTATCAAGGTAGGTTTTGCAAAATGTGGCTATTTTATGCAAATATAATCTACATTTCACGAATTTCTTATTCTTAATCACCCTTATAAGATCCCATTAAATGAAAAACTAACACATACAAAATATTTACAAAATATTAATTTMGTTAATGGAGTTAATGAAATAGACGAGCAAATGATTCGTTATTTTATGAMAACGTCTATTTAGGAAMGCAGTACATTTTACACTGSTGGTTTGATGCATGAATATCCTTYTCTGTTTAAAAAAGTGTATATTAATTTTGAAATGGTGCAAATTTTGAGCGAATGAAACCAATGGGTGGTATTTCTAAATTATGAAACTATGAACTGTTAAACAATGCTGATTGACCTTTTGGGAAGTTTAATACAATAATAGCAAGAAATTCGTGAAATTACACTGGGTGTGTGCAAAACATTTTTTATGAAACATGGATTGATGACTGAGAAAGTCAAAATAGAGTCTTTTTGCAAAGCATTTTGTTGCAATTTTCAAGTCATTCAGCTTTGGCAACTTCACATACATTCTCATAACATTTTAAACTTGAACTTGTGACAGCTTCTTGTGGTGTTTCAACAGTTTAGTGCGAGTACATTCATTACTATAGCATAACTCTTTATTTTTCAGTCTATTTAACTAACCGTGGAATATAGGCTGGATACTTTTCAACGTAAAAGTATGCTGCTGGCTATGTCTAATGATTTAAGTAGACCTTGCACGGTGCTGCTCACCTCTCCCTTGATATAATCCATTAAATAACAGCTAACAGCCACTCCTTAGCCGTCGATAAAATTAATTTTTCCTGTTTTTAAATGTTAAACGCTTCATTTGTTTACTCTAGTGTCATAAAAACAGATTAGCCTCACGAGATATATGGAAACGCATTGTTCATTTTCATCGGAGCTTTTCTGCAGCTACCTGTTGTCCTTGTGAACAACAGTGGCGGCTCGTGCCTTTTATAAGTGGACAGAACACGTCTTCCATTTTACAGAGCTTCTGAAGAAAAGTGCACAAAATTGCGTGAGTAGTTTGCGCGCTCTAATTTCGCTTCAAAAATGAATTGTTTTCAGTTCTGAAAGTGTAACATTAAGAACATGAGCTATAGCTTCTGGAGACCGCCGCTGCTGCAAACTGCATGTTAGCTCACCTGCAATATATCATACAAATCAGCAGCTACGTTTCTATGTTATTACGTACGTGTACGTCGCGGGGTGTCCCAAGACAAATGTGGAATTCGAGATTTATTCGACTTAATCCAACGTGCATTTTATGAACGGCGTTCAAATGCCGAGAATATTAATCACGGCAAAAATAAACATTGGTGCGTTTGTGTCTACAGGGAGCGGTTTGCTTCAATTTGTGGGTGTTGTAACCTGTATAATTGCATTACATACGTACGAGGGCGTTTCAAGAAAGATTAGGACCAGCGGTATCAAAACTTTATTTGAGTAATGTAAAGCAATATGTTAGTCAAATCGAAAATAGTCCTTATACAAACTCTCTGCCATTCGCTTCGTCAACGTTATACAATTATGTTTGAAACCGAGTGTTGTGCTTCATTTTAGCTTGAGTTTACGTTTACAGGTAGCTTTCGCGCGATATTAAATCAGGAGTGTGGTGTGGGTTGCCTTTAACGWKTAACATTCCGTTTGTCCGTTTATTTATCTAAATCAAAAATCACTAGATTTGTACATATTCWGTAGTCCRTCTGTGGTGTGGGTTGTCCACAATCAGGCTGTCGTTCTGCCCCTGGATATGTATTGTTTTTTCTTACATTTTTTCGGCCTTTATTTTTGTGAAGATTAGCCCCATGTTCTGGCACTCCGCTGCCGACTTCACTGGCCATACCATCTTGAGCTGAAAGTAAAACATGAATTATTATAATAACTAGCACCCGGTATTTATAGTGTATCTACCATTTTTGATTAAGGTAATGTACCATCATTAATTTCGATCATTTGCTCTTATCTTTACTACTTCAGGGTTCCTGATAAGTTACTGGAATTTTCCAATTTGAGGTGCTTGCTTTGTTGGCCTTATTTCTGTCGTCGAATATACTTATACCTATAAGCTGACCCTCCGCGAAGTGAGGTAAATTATGTAATTAATTTTGTACAGCTTACTTACATTACTTTGATTCAATCGTTAGGGTCGAACGTCGAGGTCACAGTAAGGTCATCCATCAGTCCATTTTATACACCGAGGGTCTCTCTCTGTCTGTCCGTACCTGTAGGGAGCTAAATATAAGAATGGAAGCTTGCTTACTTACCGGAAATCGTCGAATTGCGTAACCACCCTGGCCACCAACACCACACTGCACATGCCACCACCATTTGACAGGATACAGATAAGTGAACACCACCTTTCGATATTACACTATACGTAGCGGCCATTGAATGTACATGAGATCAGATTAAGATCGATACATAAAGATTAATTGTAAATCTGAGCAAAGCTTTGCGAAGAGTCACAAATTTTATCTGTTTGTTCACCGCATATACGTTAATTATCAATCAGTACTGCCCACCTTGTGTACAACCGCCTGCACATATTTTATAACTTCTTTTTATCTTATATTAAAAAAAAACTGTATCTTTCCAAGTGGTCATTTATTTAGCGGTTTTCCAAATTGCCCGCGCGGTGGCCGTATTAGTTACTTTAATAATAAAAAATTTGGTGGCGCCCATAAAGCATCACCAGTCCCATTTGTAAATTTACCATAAAGGTAAGTTTATAGTGAACCCACGACCTCGCCCCGCTGTCAAATAGCTGCTTCGCAACATTTGTAACTAAACTCCTCTCAAGGAGCAGTTACAAACGTTTTGCACGAAAATTGTATCACGGCATTATAGCTAAGTACGACAGACGTGCATTATTAATGGAGTTTCCACTTTTCATTAAGCTAACGTCGCTTTTTTCTTGTGGAGGAGGATGAAATGATAGTTGGTGACTCTAGTATACCATGTGGAATCACATGGACACACATTATCCCCTTATAACAAAAAATACCGTTAGCTCTAACGGCATACTACTCAACTTTCATGCGTATTGGACTTTTTTTCCTGTCTTCCATCTTCCTTCATATTTTTTAACGTTCTAATCGCTACTCTAGTTTTGTCTTTTTTATCTGGTGTTAGAAATGGATCTCTGGGAATAATTGCCGCTCCAGGATTTCCAACCCAGCTGTTAGATCTTTATGCCATTATAAATAAGCCACAGACGACTTTTTATAAGTTTTCGTAGGTAGTTACATAAAAATTCTTTTTAAAGCTTAGCATTTTGTAGCTCATTGCACAACCCACCCACAATAAATTATTGTTCTTGTTGGAAGGCCCTCATATAGTCATATATATGATACTTCACCATTTGGTTTTCTCAGCGCAAAGAAGTTTAGAGAAGGGCGATCAGCTGTTCGGTTATTGTAAATAAATTCAGTAGGTCTGCTTGTTTTAGGGAAGATGGAAAATTTATTTAAATGTTTATGAACTTTGCAAGTTAGTTGTGAGTATGCGAATAGTTGAACAGCAAAATTGACGTTATTAAACTCCGTCAAAGCCAGTGATGGGCGTTTACGCGTAAATTATAATTTTCTACGTTACACGCGTATAAAATGTAGATAAAGCACTTTGGCGTAGATTTTAAGTAGAAAATAAAAGACGAGTATATTATGACCATTGTATTACCTACACGCTAAAACTAATGGAAATTATTTTGTTTATAATTTTTCTGCTTTATTAGCTTCTCCATGTGTCGAATCCCTTAAAAATGTTTAAATTTAATACAGTTTTTGTATCTATATTACAAACTTACACAACATATTTTAGTGAGTCATCTAAACGGTTTCTGTTACTTCTTTGGGCACAAAGACAATAAAGCATATGTTTCGAAGTCTTTCCTTCCAGAACTATATTAGCTATATTCCTAGGAAACTTATCTTTGACATACTATCAAATTCGGAACCGCATGCTTCAAATACAAATTGATTTTTATTCAAAGGAAGGTATTAACCAGTAAGTGTAACCACTTATCACTTTTTACTAGCTTCTTTATATCAATAGGGTAGTATATGAAGCTGGCAGTCTATTTCCGTTTATAGCGCAGGAAGACAATAAAATCACAGTTTATATCATTGAAGAGTCTCTTTCACCCATTAAGGCCTCCAAAATGTTTTTGACATTTTGCATTTTGAGCAGTAACGATAACAAACACCATTAAAAAGCTAAAAATTTCTGTTTATCTACACAATGCCATTTTCTACAGTAAACTTTCAAAGTAGAATATTACATAGTTTACGCGTAGATACTAGCGTAATCTACGTGGCGTATTCTACGCGCCCATCACTGGTCAAAGTAAAAAAAAACATGACCATTACTTTACTATGCGAAATAACGCTGATGAAGTAGCTGTTTTGATCATATTTTAATAGATAACACGCAAAAAATGTTAAAGAATCCGGCGCCTCAAAAAGTAGTGTTGATTATATTGTCAAAAACCGCAAGTTTCATCCACACCAGACAGAATTTTGCAAGAAGACAATGATTCGGATCGACGTTTACAGTTTTGCAAAAATTTTTGTGAGCATAATGATCCAGGTCTACTTATATTTGTTTCTTTAGCGAAGGTGTGTTTATGTTAAACCAGGAAGTAATTAGGTATAATTGTAAATGAAGTGATACCAACACACACATTTTGACGTAAAGTGACATCAACAATTTAAAGCTTGAACGTTTGGGCAAGCATTATGGAAGACCACTCTTTCTTTCAAGACAATTTGACTAATAAATTAGTATTTGCTATTGTTAAGAGACTTAGGTACGCAATTTTCCCTGACAATACATAGACCGGAGAAGTCGTATCAAATGTCCAGCTAGTTCACCCGTTTTAACCCATTTGAATTTCTTTTTGTTGGGGGGGGGCTTAAAATATGCTATTTATGCTACCACACTTACTTCACGAAAGGATTTTTGCAGAGTGCCATTTAATAATAATAATAAGAATGTTGCAAAACGTTTAGACAAAGCTATTAAAAGTATTTGTTTGTATTTGTATGTATGTACTATGTATGTACTATTGAATGGAAGTTGGAGGTGGACATTTTGGGCACGTCATTTGTTAATAGAATTGTGATTTTCTAACCGCTTTTGTTTCCTTTCACAGTAGTATTCTCAAAAATCTATCGTTTAATTTGAAAAAAAAGAAACATGGTTGCATACGCAATGAAAGCAAAATTAGGTGTAACTGATGCTCTCCCTATTAAAATTTTTCAAATTTGCAACTGTGTAATATGAAAAAGAAAAACCGACATATCAGCACCCAGGCTTGGTCATCGGCCGAAAGAGAAGAAAATTGTTTAGTAACTTTGTATTACGCATGAGATCTGGCAAACCAGTCTTCACGATACTGTTTAGCTATATTATCAGTCGTACAAATATTCGACACCATTAATTCTTTACTGCTTTATTTATTGTACGATTTTTAGATTGATACCAAAAAGCAGCAAATATACTCTACTTCCTTACAACGAGATCAAACCTCAACTAAATACTAATATCATAAATATTACGAGAACTATTTTATAATACAATTCACGAAAGAATAAATGCGAATTTTACATTCCTTACACTGTTTATATAAATACCAATGCGAAATAGAATACAAACTGCACCTATCGTTTGTTACAGGGGCCATAAACAACATGCTCTTACTGTGTACTTGGGATATCATAAAAATGTGATATTTATGTATTATCTCCAGAAATACTATTTAACCAAGCTATTGCATAATTTTTCTGGGCCGCACTATTAATACCACTATCTGTGCTGGCTATGTAAATGACATAAAGAATAACCTGCTATAACCTTTTAATTCATAACAGCACATGCATGTTTAAATAAACGCTCAATACTATTACGTACGTAAATTGCTTAGGTATTCACCCTGACCTCGACCGTGACCGTTAAATTACAAATTCGTGGTTAATTATTTTAAATGAGGCAGAAATTACAAACATGGACTTGACTTTACCAGTACATCGCCGCTGGACAGACGGATTGATGTGGATTTGAGCCAGCGTTTTGATACGTAACAGCGATTTAGCATTTTGCCATCTTGATTTATCGGCAGCTTTAAGGAACACCTGCTTGAAATACCGGCTTAGAACGCCTCGAGTGGATGAGTTATAAATTTTGAGCTTCATTGTGGAGAATGGATCAGATTGATCGATGGTGTACCATCTTATAAACGGTAATCTTTACTAAATGTACGGTTTATCTCATCTAAAATACACTGAATCATATGGAATGCCTAAAATGCACCTCCAAGCTTATTATGATTTGGAGTGATAGAAATAGATAATATTTTGTTTGCTTTGGAGTTATTTCTAATTATTTAATAAGTTGTGAAAGGACTCAGTCGCTTATTAAATGTAATATACCTATATTTATAAATGTACTATAAATTGTTTCAAGCACTTTTTATTGCCTTGAAAAACCTGGTGTGCWTCAAATTTTTTACATAMCTTTTTCTATATTTTTTAGGTATATTTTGCTAAATTTCTTAGGTACAAATGTATTTAAAGAAAGATCTTTTGCTCTAACCGAAACCTGACCCTATATGTCTCCAGATATATGCTACCTCTCTGCGATCAAAGGCTCCCTCCGCTCTGTCACACAATCTAATGCCAAATGGTAAGAATTCCATTGAACTTGGATGTTAAAAAGTGTGTAGGTAAAAATTCTCTCCTCACATGACAAACCTTTAATTGCATTTCTGCAGATCTTAAATTTCTCCACCAATCGAATTTTTGAACGCATTGTGCTGGAGGTTTCTGATAAAATCTGAGTAAGATCGCCGAAAAATTCACAATTTATTGAATAATTTAATACAATGATAGCGATATCATTTTTTATATGCTCAGATACATTATTCTTTATTTCGAAACCTCATTATGAAATCATACATTAAGTTATCGTATCGGAACACTGGAATATATATATATTAGTGAATATTATTTACTGTAATTCAATTGTATATATCTCGTACGTTCTTGAAGCAAATTTTTACGAAAAAAAATTATGAACTACCAGCGAGAATCGAACTCGGGGTCTCCAAATTTAGCCTCTGTTGCTCTGCAACAAATAATACAAAGACAACTACCACTACACATTCTAATTCTTTACTATATTTCGATTAATTTAAATAGAAAATTAAATGTCCTCGGTACGCACATATTTTTTATAATTCACAGGTAAAACATTAATATTTGACTGTAAAATGCATTTAATAGAACAGCAGAACAACTATACCTACGTAACTTTTTTAACAAAACAGATCATCAACTAATCAATTTACTGTTAGTGAAATCGGAAAAGAAAGTGCCAAAGCGAAATAAAAATCAGCTATTTTCTTTTCGCTCCTACAAAAATAACTGCTTTTTCAGGTTTGGTTTCTGAAGCGTTGGTGAAGAAAGATGTGCACACGTTTATGAAAGTTAAGTTGGTCATGAGGCGTTAAAATATGACAATGATTATAAAATCCAATTTTGAAAAAAGATTAGATATATACCTACACCTAAACAAATACGTTTCAGGCCACACCCTGTTGAAATTATTGTATTGACAGGTAAAACGCCAACGCTGGACGACGAAATAGAAGCGTTACCCATAGAACTTTAGTGTCCACCTAGGTCTCTTGAATTAAGTTCGCTAAACTTTTATCTGTGCGATTAGGTACTTAAATCAGACGTAAAATAAACTAATAACTTTGAATAGTTAATTAACTATTTCGCTGGAAATAATTTGAATAAATAGGTTCAGTTTGTACAACTACATTGAACGGTTTATTATTTGTTGATATAAACGCAGATTGTTTGTCTGTTCAAATCATGTTCTGTGTTTGCCTTATCAGCGCTCAAAGAAAAAAAAATAAAACGAAAACATTGTTGATTACTCTTTCCATAAAGCAAGTTTCTACTTGAAATGTGGTCTAAAAATTAGCATTTTATTTGAATTTATTCCATTCGTATCGGATGCGTAGGAAATATCTTTATTATTAGAGCAAACAGGTGTTACCTTTTTACCTTTAATTGGCGTAATCTTTGGAGAAGTTTTCATTCGAGCAACTCATTTCCCACATATCCATATTGCATCTTGTTAACAAAAAGCTTATGGTTAAAATAATGAACATTTTAGAATTGAAAGATTTGCACTGTAAGCCCATCCTAACTTCAAATTAACACCGGATTGACCTTTGCTGTACCAATTCCTTTCAGCAGTGGTAAAAGTCCTCTCCCAACGAAATAATCTTCACGGCGACCCGGCTTCACGATTTCATGTGTAGAACGTCCAATCGACCGATCTGCACTGCTTTCGAAAAGTGTGCCAAGCTGCACACGTTTTTCATAGTTCGACCTCGTAAGGAATGCAAACATTTCGTGTTTATTAACAAAGAACATGTAGGTAATTGATTAAACACATTCTCCTGACTCATATGCATCCGTGACAATGGACCTTGTCGGAAGAAGCGTGACGCCTTAATAGAATGATTCATTTTACATGTAGGAATTACCAAACCCAGGTAATCGGCGATAGGTATGTAAACAAATGTGTGCACCGACATTCGCACGGCACATATTACACGGTTATTAGTCAGTATCTGCCTTAATGTTCTTAGCGAGCACCATTTTAAGCTAGATGTGTTTGTGCTGCTCATTATTAGCAACAGTACCAATGTGGGTAGACTATCAAATATTGACTTTCGCGAGGTTGCGGATAGGGAATTGTCTGATGTCTGCGTACAAATAGCGCTTGCAGATTACTTTATTGTTAATATACCTACGTATGCTCACTTTTTGCAGCATGTATCATTAGTATACAGGTTCGACCAGCTAAAATTTGCACCACCTAAAATATCCTAAGATATTGTAGAAGTTAAAAAAATATTCAATCATGTCTGTTTTAACTTGAAGAGGGATTGACTTTTAGCACGGTTTGAAAACTATTTTTTTTGTTTGTCTGGTAAAAATGCGTTTATGTTGAAGGGTGAAGTGAACAGACATAAAAGTTGTCGTTATTGCAGTGATATCAACCAACACATTTTCAGTGAAATCATCCCCCCCTCCCCCAAAAAAAAAGAAACCAACATTTAAGCAAGTATTCTGGGCAACTGCATTATCAGGCTACTCCTCAATGGCGACTTGAATGGTGATAGTTATTTTGCAGTTTCTAGTAAACTTTGTAGACTTATTAATCATTCCAGCATTGGAAGAAAATGAATTTGAATTTTTTATAGGACCAATCTGAGTCCAAGAGTTATGCTATTCGCGATTCAAATTAAGTTTATCGTAGGATATCCACGTATCGTCGCCCGTAACAATGTGGGAAAACAAGTCATTTCGTCTTGTCAATAAAGATCCAAAAGCGCTAGTTCATCATTTGCCCTTTGTGCTCATCAATAAACATTTTTGATACCCACCTACCACACAGTTTGTGATAACCAAGCTTTTTCGTAACAATCTTGAATGCATCCAGTAAAAAGAAATTCTTCAGCTGGAGCACTAATAATTGTAAGTTGTCATTCTTATCGAAGTTTTTGTTTCACCTGTTGAATCAGTTCATTCGTCTGAAGACTGGGCCTGCCACTCCGCTCTATCATTTATTAGTGCGGTCACCATTGGCTAGCCTTTCCTTCACTTTTTACAGCTGTTACAAGGCATAATTTCCTGTGGATTTGAGCGGATGAGGATACATTTGCACATAAAGAACGTATCACTGCTCTCACTTCGCCACTGACGGGATCAACGATTGTCGCGGACATTATTGACTGCATTCACAAAATAGCAAACGACAACTTAAACCACACAGCCATTTCCGTACCTTCGCAGATAATCAATAGATGGCGCTGCATGCTTAAAACTTTGTTCTGACCCTCCAATATTTAAATTTACACAAACAGCTCTTACTTTACGAATATGCCTTGTACATAAGTGGTGACGACCACTACCACTTACACATTCATATGCTGGCAACAAAATTAAAAGACATTACAACTTTATGGAATTGCAAACATCACGAACTTGTCTCACCCTATCTCAATTCAGAGTTGTGTAATGAGTGTTGTATCCACTGTAATATCTGGTACTCGCATGCCATTGCTATATCGAACAGATTATCCCACTTAGGCAACTTTTTTGGGGCGGATTGCAAAGAGTTTTAAAAATCCATCCCGCACGAGTAAGTTCATTTATCGCAAATTGCCACAATCTCTTCCTTTCGCAACAAGGCGTGATGCAAACGAGCAGCGGCTTAGTAATTTTGTATTCAAAACATTTTTACTATAGTACGGCCGATTTGCGACCCAATTTCCAATAATCTGTTCTTGTCACTAACAATTGAATTACGGAGTTGCTACGCAAGCGGCACGGATTCGTTTGTACACATTTAAATCCATTAAGTGGAGATACATGTTCAGTTACCGTACGGCTCAGACCGTTAGCTTGCATCAGTTGGATCCAAGGGTGTTGCGTAACGCATTTGCATTATTGCTAGGTGCTGTTACGTCTGGAGGACTAGATCAAAGCAGTAAGCTATACCTGTCGCATAAATACGCATTTTAGTTCAAAATATGGTTAAAAAACGTTATGGTGGTCTTTGACCTTGTCGTTTAAAATAACAATAAATTCAGCTTTATGGTGAAGTTAAGAGGAAGTGAAGTAAATTCATATTCTATTGATATTCACTCGGTTGCTGCTGATTACGTTTACATAACAAGGACAAAAATTTAATTAAAGCGAGCAGATAATAGATAACGCAAACTAAAAATAAATTCATTATGAAATAAACAAACTGAATATAAAAGTATCTTCTTCGATATGCACAATCAAAGCATAATTCTCAATTCTCAATGTTATGCTGTCGCTTTTCTGGACACCGATAATGAGAATATGGTATTGCATCAGTTCTACTAGACCTGACGTAGTTCATATTGGGAATGTAAAGACAGTCAGTATAATTCAACAGGATTAATATCAATTACATCAATAAATATCTTGTTTTTAGATTAAGAAATAAAACTATTTAAATTTACATAGTATACTTGCCATATAATACAAAAATCTGAATCTTGTATGCATGGAAATGACAATCGCCACTCGCTGGAACGAGAATTAACGTATGTAAACAAAACATAGAGATCCCAATATCGACTCCTGCGGTACGCCATTTTGTACAACGTACAATCTAGATAATCCGTAATCGCTAATTTTGCGTTGGTGTTTAAATAATAACTATGGAAGATCACAGAGGCTGCATCCGACCTTAATCAGAGATTATGTTAATAACACACAAATGGCTCAAAAGTAAAACACAAAAACTAAAGACAAAAATATAAATTACGAAATACAAGTCACAAAATAAATATAGGTACGCTAAAATCCTCCACATTGCAGATATTCCAAGACGCATCTCATATAAACTTTAAATTTCAAGCAAATCTAACTTTTTAATGCTATTAACAAAACTACACATAATGTTTACTGGTGATCCTTTCCCGATATTTGTATGGGACTTTTTAACATAAAACATGTTACGAAGCCGTCCAGAATAGTGTGGTACTAGAATTTGGGATTGGACAACTAACATTATTAGTTAAGAGTTTATAGATAAATAAAGCACCAGACATAAGCCTTCTACTCTTAGGTTTTAGTAAGTGAAACTCTTTTAACAAGACTGTATATGTTATACCAGGCATGTTTTTTAAGTAAGTACCGTTTTGGAATTAAAAAAAGACGTGCAAAGATATCGCAATAATTTTATCTTACATGAAAGCCTTTACCTTAATCTACTTTTCTACATAATTTCCGTGAATATTGAGGCACTTGTCATAACGTGGCACCAGTTTTTGAATACCCTCCTCATAAAATTCTGCCGCCTGACTTGTTAACCACTGTATCACAAATGTTTCGACTTCGTTATCGTCTTGAAGACGCTGACCACCCCGGTGTTTCTTCAAGTGCAGGAACAAATGGTAGTCGCTGGGCGCCAGATCAGGGCTGTATGGAGGATGATCTAGAGTTTCCCATTTAAAAGATTTGATGAGATCTTTGGTCCGATTAGCCACATGTGGATGGGCATTGTCATGCAGCAAGACGATACCCTTACTCAACTTGCCACGTCTTTTGTTCTGGATTGCACGACGCAGATTGTTCAATGTCTCACAATAAGACGCTGCATTGATTGTCTCATTATGAGGCAGAAACTCCACTAGCAATACTCCTTTTCTGTCCCAAAAAACTGTGCACATGATTTTCCGGGCAGAAGTTGTTTGCTTAAACTTCACTTTTTTGGGTGATGATGAATGTCGCCATTCCATGGATTGTTGTTTCGATTCTGGTGTGACGTAGGCCACCCATGTTTCGTCACCAGTAACAATTTGGTCTAAAAAATCTTCACCTTCATTGTGGTACCGGTCAAGGAAAGTCAATGCACTGCCTAAACGTTGGGTTTTGTGCAAACCCGTCAATATTTTTGGAACCCAACGTGAACACAATTTCCGGTAATTCAAGTTCTCGGTCACAATGCGATACAAAACACTACGAGAATATTGAGGAAAGCAGTCGCACAATGATGAAATTGTAAAGCGTCTGTTTTCTCTCACCTTTTCGTTCACTTTCTGCACCAAATCTTCATTAACGATCGAAGGACGCCCACTCCGTTCTTCATCATGCACATTTGTGCGGCCATCTTTAAATGCTCTCACCCATTTCCTTACCATTCCATCACTCATAATGTTTTGTCCGTAAACTTCACAGATCTCACGATGAATATCGATCGGTTTTACGCCTTTAGCACTAAGAAATCGTATAACAGCCCGTACTTCACAATCGGCGGGACCCACGATTGTCGGAGGCATCTTAAACACTCAGTAAACGACGTATACAATGAAGAATCAAACTGTAATGGCGTCAGTGCGTAGACAAGAGATGTAGGTAACCAGCGCGCATGCGCGGAACGCCGACCGTAGTTCTGCGACGGCGGAATGGCAAAACGGTACTTACTTAAAAAACATGCCTCGTATATAGAGGGTATATTCCGTATTTATTGTAGTACAGATATCCCAAAAATTTATTTTGGATTTTTTCGAGTTTATCTTTGTAAACTGCATATAATGGAAACCAGACTATTCCACAGTATTCCACCAGACTTTGCACACATACCCTATATAGATGCTTAAGGGTGTTGATGTTCCTAAACTGCGCTGAATTCCTGACTATAAAGCCCGTCATTTTATACGCTTTGGCAACTGTCGCATTTACGTGAGCTTTAAATGTTAGTTTTTTATCAAAAGTTATGCCAAGATCTGTGATTTCGTCTTTTGATGGTAGTAAAGTAAAACTGATTTTGTAGGGGTAAGGGATTACATGAAATCTTCTGCTAAACGTGAACGTAAAACACTTAGCAATATTGAATGAAAGTTTGTTTTAGAGCGACCAATTGTAGACATTATTTAAGTCTTTTTGTAGCAATTCGCAGTCAGCTACCGTGTTAATTTCCTTAAATATCTTAAAATCATCGGCGAATAGGAGACAGTACGAGTATTGAATAACACTTGGCAAATCGTTTATTAAGCAGAGAAATAACAAAGGTCCAAGATTTGATCCCTGAGGAACACCTGATCTTGCTACATACAGTTCAGACGCTTCACCTTTATAAGCCACATACTGGTATCTGTTCTTTAAGTAACTACTGAGAAGCTGCAAAAGCTCATAGGATAATTCTAATGAATGTAACTAATTTATATGATTATATGGCCTAGAAACAGTAGTTTTTATCGACGCAGCTGTGCTGTACTTTTAATGTACACTATTGTGAATATGAAATGTTCTAGCCATGATGTCCTAGGTAGAAGGTTGTAACAGCTAGAGAATACACCAGTTTAGAGTCAACATACTTTGCTTCTGTATGTTGCGTTCATCAAAACACTACAACCAAGCTCTCCTGATAATGCCCAACCCACTTTTGGTTATCATCCATAAAACACCTATTTTTTGTTCCAGTAAGTTCACATGATGCAGTACGTAAATGATATTACAAAAAAATCTTTTGCGGATCCTACCGTTTACACTTTCACTGCATCATTTTTGTCTAAGGAAATGCTACGAAAAATTCTAACAAGTAACTGTAGCCAGTTGTAAATAGAGCCTTGCACCATAACGAAATTGCTATAAACAAGCGCACTGAGACGGGTAGTTGTATTGTAATGCCACTAATTCATTTTTATGCGATAAAGTTAATTAACGCTAACCAACTTTCTGTTTTAATAACCTGACTCGCCGCATTGTGCACCATATCTTTTTGTGGTCTGTGGTTGCTGCTTTCCATTGAATTACCGCTGCATTATGTCTTTACGTCGGTTTAACATGGTGCATTTTGAGTAAGTTAATGCTCCGAAGAAAATAAACGTTCGTTACGGAAAAAAATGTAACCCATTTGCATCCGTGCCTTCAACGGAGACTATAAATTCACAGAGCGAATGTAAAGATATGCCAATTTAAATAAGCCTGAGTGAAACCTGGCTTTATTTGTTTGATTTCGTTTTCAAGCGGCCTTTTAAATGAAAATGAGCAAATAACGTTCAGGTTTGTATAACACTTTGGCATTGGAGCTCATCCTCGAGGCTAACATGTTTTAATAATTGCAAATCACTATGTCAATATCAAAGCTACAATGTTGTGCATTACTTGTTTTTGTTAAAACAAATGCAGAAAAATGAAAAGTTGTAACTTGTATAATTAAATTCAAGGTTAGTGTTTTTTCTTTTCTTAATTCAGCCAGACATCTGAAGGGAATACGCCATGTAACTCTGCCTGTTGTAATCGAGAATACGCTAGAAAATGAGATATATAGAACAGGTTTTTTAACAAAAACAAATACTAATTTGTATTTATTTATTTATGCTTAATTTCAAAGTAATTATGGCAACATCGGGCACAATAGATATACAGCAACTATTAATAAACTTCTAGAACAACTGTTCATTGCCATCACGGTGTAAGGCAGACAAACTCTAAGCGTTTGTGTCTACAGTCACCACAACCGTACACATAACATCTAACATCTATTGGATTAATTACTTAACTTGTGTGTTTTAGCACAGCCGATAAGTCCAACAAGATTTTTTTACAATACTACCTGATCTTGTTGCATTGTTACATTTACACTGATTTTATATTCCTGCACATATTAATGTGCGGTAAATATCTCCACCAAGATCAAGGTTGATATGTGTTTATGTGTGTTACTATTTAAATCCGTTATCATCTTACGCCATATATTACCATTCCTAGCAGCTCTAATTTACTTCCAGCATTACGGTTTTACTGTTGCTTTTTACTGCTCCTGACTACTTACTATTCTATCTATTGTGAATCATATTGTGATCATTAATTTTTTATTATAATACAGTAGATATTACAAGCAGTTTTTATTTTAGTGTTAGATTCAATAACAATTGAGCTATTGACAAATCAATATGTTTATAACGACTATTCCTTTATTGCATGGATAACTCAATTGTGTATTTACATTCGATCCATCTCTTCTAGTTCAAGCTATAAGCTGTTACAACACTGTTCTTCTATTTATCTATTACCGTTCAAAAGCTACCATTCAAAAATCATTTCCTTCCTTGAATGTCACCATAACACATTTAAATTACTTTTCTCTTTTACTTGAAATTTTAAAATATTGTGTTTTTCTTTATCTAACTTTATCACCTTGCAAATCCTTTCGTTTATTCACTTAACACCATGTAAAGCTAAGAAGAACTCAATAAACAACTACACTGTGTGGGAACATACGACGTCCTTAGTGGTTGATGTCACGGCATACTAAGAAGTTTTATATAGAGTCACTACAAACATACATATACTCCTACATCACTGAACTGAATTATTGATACCGTGATGATGCTAAATATGTTATATCTTCTTAAACACTACATTTATTTCAGCTTATTTGTCTTTTTACCCATCGTACTTAGTTATTTAAGAACTACATTTCCTCAATTGTTCATAAATACAATTAAAACGACAGCCATTTTACTTTGATGCTATCTTGTTATATTTTATTATATTTTAGATTTTTTTCTTCCTCTATGACTTATAATGGCCTCCCATAGAAGCAAATATAGACTGTTGACATGGCTTTCATAGTCAATTAAATCATTATATTAAAAGGTTTATTTAAGGGTTTCTCCTACACACAAACTATACTATTCTGAGAAATAAGAAATGAGTGTTCATTTACTCTGCGTTTGGTATACCTATTAGCGTTGTTATTTTTGAAAAAAAAGTAAATCACTATGAAGTTAGATGGAATGAAATGGTGCCACACCATGCAAAACCTACTGTAATCTGTAATACGCAAAGGAGCGAAAACTTCAGAAATGATAGTAGCCCTTTTACGGTTTGCTGGTTTTTTTGTTATACTTTAAAATATCAATCGACGTCGTTTTTACTTCAAATTAGAGTTAGTGGTAGATGAATTCCATAATCATCTCTTACTAAATCATTAAGCACTTTCCAGGACTAATGTATCTAGATGTCCTTTTTTTCTGGAACGGCGTTATTTTAAATACCGGAAAATTAACTGCCAGCGCACATTCTTCTAATAATCAGACTGGTTGCGAAGATTTCCTGTTTCGCACAGCGTGTCGTCACGTTTGTATGCACTTTGAAAGTAAAATTATTTTATTTTTTGCAGGTACGTGAGCTGGGTTCCAACGTGGTCTGCAACACGAAATAGAACCTGCGAACTATTGTGGTGAGTCACCGCTTGCCAAAAGTGTTTCGGCGAGAACAAAGTGATGCAACGCCGGAAAGAATTTTGATTTTTAACGGCATTGTTGTGTTGCTGGTACAAAACGGGATTGAAAGGTTGTATCGCTGACGAGACTCGAACTTATTCGAAGTGGTTTCAGATGATGACCAATTTTTTAACTTCCGATGGTTATTGATGGTGGACGTAGGTTCCTGGCTTATTTATTCAGTATAGTAATACAATTTCAGCTTAGGGCAAACAATTTTATTGTTAAAWACCATACGTTTCGATGACATGTTGTTTTCCGGGCTGATTCCCACGTTGGTTATTAGACCTTGACGTTTCGACACTCATGTAGCAGCTCTGAACCTTTCACAGCTACTTCTGAGGAAGACACCGACATGAGTGTCGAAACGTCAAGGTCTAATAACCAACGTGGGAACCAGCCCGGAAAACAACATGTCATCGACAACAACCACGGAAGCCTTCAAACCAAAAACCATACGTTTTGGCCTGTATGTAGACCTTCCTCAGTGGCTAAAAGTAACAATAATAGACAGTACGGCTACAGGGGATAACCTTGTTTATGGAAGAGGATCTTTTTACTTTTACTCCTGTATGTTCATGTAGCTGTACTTTCTATTGTCTATTGTTACGTTTAGCGACTGAGGAAAGCCTACATACAGACTTAAAACATATTGTTTTTCACAATAAAATGGTTCGCCTCAGGCTGGAATTGTTTTACTACTCCAATAATTATTGTATTTTTTGTGGTAGACGCTCTATACATACAGTTGTGAATCGGAATCTTCTCATTAATCCATAATCACGGCATTAAATTCAGCCTAAAGTTGCATTACTACTCCAATGGTTATTATATTTTTGTTGTAGACGCCCTAAACCTGCAGACGTATAGTAMTTTCACAATTATACAGTAKCACCCTTATTTTTTTTTATTTCWTTCCACAGGGTGATATCAAGTTGCAAGAGACTAATCGAATCAGACTTCAAAGTGTTGAAAGCAAAATTAGATTTCAAAGATGGATATTTAGTAACACAATATGCAGAAACTAAATTACAGTATCAAGTAATAAAAAAAACAAATTAGTGCAGTTTCCATTGAACCCAGAGCCGGAAAATTAATAAAAGTTACTACTTCAATTCAGAATGGGTAAATAATAATTCCACGTAACAAATTACACAGCAGTAAAATTCAAGAACGCATTATGGTTTCCATCAGAAATGGCTACACCTTGACAACGATTTTTAATAATGATGAAAATAAAATTTCTCTCTACTCTACCAGTTGAGAATTTTGTACGTCGTGAACCAAACTTTCATAATTTAGCCGTCGATTCTTTAAACAAAATTTCAAATTTAGATTATTCAAAAGTTACGCTTTATCACTTTAACGATGAAGCCAGAACAGAAATATTGATATCTGTACTCAACATGGCGATAGCTTTTACAGGGTTTCTATAAATGACTCATGCAACATGGACAGCGTTGACTTCTGAATTCTTCGTGCCGCCTTTTTGTAACTACTGCCAAGCTACAATAAGCACGGCATAGTACTGAAGGTTGCAGAATATGTTGAAAATACACACTCCCACACTTTTCTCATATTAAAATATATCAAATAATTCAAAATCGACAGATGACAAGTATGCGTCAAAGCAATAGTTGTGTTCACTTTTCTGAAAGGCGGCAAATTGATTTAATTCATAATTTCCATAAGCGCCCTGAATACATGAATGATTTATAGAAACCCTCTATAATGAATCCAATCCAACATTTTATATGTACATCAAATGCATAAAGAGAAAATCCGCAAACAAATCAATAATATGATGGATCCGAAATTTATTCAACCTAATCATTCGATCTTGTCTTCACCCATATTAAAAAAAAAACAACTCCATATAGGCAAACAAAAACGGAGAATCGTCATTGATTATAAATCGACCAATGATAAATTCGCATGCCATTTGGCCTTAACAATGTTCCAGTAACCTTTCAAGGTGTGATGGATAATGTTTTGAGAGCAAGCCGGAATGAAAAGGGTCTTGTTTATCTTAACGGCATAATTTAGCGTATCTTTACACAAGCATATTAATAATTTGCTACCAGTTTCCCAAATACTCTGCAATGCTAAATTCAAAATTTTCCTAAATAAACTCGACGATGGGTTACGTATATTGGCCATATTATAACGCCAGATGGATTACCACTACTCACACAAGGTAAAAGCAATTAAATAGTTTCTGATACCAAAGAGCAGGAAACAAATTTAAGCGTTCCTCAGACTTTTAGGCTATTGCAGAAATATTGGCATTATATTGTAGAAAAATATAATGTCCAATGTAAAAAATGTTGTAAATCCGGCCCTAGTGACAATTTTTTTTTGAAATCTGTCAAATCCTGCGCCAAGTAAATTTTGCACGAATAAAAGTTTCTAAATCCGATGTCGTCATTCAGTGCGAAAATGTAATGGCCGTGCGTGCTGTATTACACTTACATTGAATTAAATTCCCACAGGGACCACCACGGTCCTTTAAAAGCTTCAACTATTAAGCAGTCAAACAAAACATAAAAATCAACATCCATTCTCATTGTTAATTTGCCTTTGAAAAGCAGGTGGCCCTTATGTCTGCTCCAGTGGAACACGTGTAAACTAATAAAACATTGGTGGAGAGCGCTCCTTACGTGGAATTTCCTGTCAAATAAAGAAGTCGTGCTGGCACTCGCTAATGAGTTAAAAAATCAAAACTGCCCTGCGTCTAGCTGAACTTGTTGCCCGAGTATGGATGTTAACGAAATTGGCCTTGTACGTCGCTTATCTGTTTGTGTGGTTGTTTTCATAGAGGAGTGGCCGACTGGGTAACCTAAGCGCTACCGTGATGGTATTTTAATTGAATCGGTGGTAGTTAGTCTTGATAAAATGCTGAAATTAATACCCATCCGTTTGGTATGACGACGTACGCCGCGGAAAGAGGTAGTATTTCTTTTATTTGCGAGGGAAGTAACCATGGTATTGCGCATTTAGCCGCTAATTGGAAGGAAACATTAATATTGTTAGCTACCAGAGAGAACTCCTTACCTGTCCAGTAACTCGTTAGATGATATAAATATCCGCCTCTAATCTACGGAAAACGAGGAGCACCATCAGTCCGGTGTGCACTGGATAGAGACATTATTTAGCGTAGTAAATTACTTCATTTATTTGGTCCAAGGCAATATTAATTCCTGCAGCTGTCTACCAGGTGCTGCTAATAACAGTAGCAAAAATACCAAAAGCCCACTTCAAAGGAACCTATTCAAGTCATCAACAGTAACAACTAATTGCTTCCTAGAGAATCATTTTAAATGAGACAACGTTCATTTTAATCAAAGAAAACAGGCTAATTAGTGTCCAAATAAATCTATATAGTCTACTGTAATAAATGCATCTTTTGCGGACAGCAATCTTCCAAATGTAGATAATATTTTTATTGAGGGTCAATAATTGTTTGTTTGTAACTCGTAACCAACCAGCAAGTTTTAAAATAAAATACAATTGTATATAGATGTATAGATATGTATACCTAGCGTGATATTTTTTATATGTGAAGTGGTGACCCAATAGTTAATTTCATATTTAGAAATGAGTAAGTAAAGTAAATACCAAAATACCTGCTTCCTCTACCAATGATTTGATTAGGGATTGTAAATTACCGACTAATTTCTCATTTCCAACACGATAAATAACGCTTTATTCTAGTATATTTAACAAAAATCCCGTGCTTCCCGCCAATTCCTTTCGTGTGTGGTCTGGTTGTATTTTTTTATAACTGATCCAAAGTTAAAGGCCTCATGCCTTGATTCTGTTGATTTAGCTCACAGCTAATGAATCAGCATCGTCAGTTGTTCGAATTATGGTTGACGCGATAACGACAGCATATAATATTTAAATGCTGCGACAACAGACTGTTTTTCAATTCATGTTCCGTAAGAACAACGCTACAATATAATCGCAATCTCCACAAGCATTAAAAAATAATCGATATTTTCACCCTTCGACTTTTGACGTCACATATGGTCACTTGTACTAAAAGCCTATGGTTACGAGACACACGTTGCAACTATATTTAAGCTTAAGCAAGTAAACAGCTCGATAACTTGCTAACTCGTTCTCGGTTATGATTCATGAACGATTTGAATGATCCGATTCGTTAAACAATTTGAATCGAATCGAATGCCCAACTCTAGTGATACTGACGTTAGTATGAATTAATGGGGTTCGTATCCTACGACAGAGCGTTAGAAGCTGCTTGTTTTATATGTCGAAAGTCACATTTCTAAAAAGCCTAATTTAAAAATTTTTGGTGTACAACATGACTGAACTGAAATGCATGCCTGTAACGTATTTCGCGTGTATTATGTCATGCCAGTTTATTTTGTCGGTGTCAGTTCTGAGGTTAAACTTGAAATAGCAGTATACGTATTTAAGTTTAGCTGACATGGACTCACGCGCTCATTGGACAATGTAGGTCTCTGTATTTGCTGACTGTACGTCGTGCTTCGTAAATACGCTAAAATCAACCCTGTTTTTAAAATCTAAACCAATCACATGCCTCAATTTAAGGTATTGTCATGATTACTGGGTTAATTTTAACTAACACCAACTTTAACAAAGAGAAGAGAAACCGGCCTGTCGAAGTTTTAAATGTGTCAAATGGGAGAACATCAAGACTCAAGAAGCCCACTTGAAAGTGCTAAACAACTCCTTTAAAATTCTAGTCAATGTTGAATGTTTCTTAGTTCACTTAATGCATTTGGTTTGTTCTTTTATAAATAACTGTAAGTTTGTTTTCTTGTCCCAGTGTGTAACATCGTTATCATCAAGGTTGTGCTTTTCTGCTTGTATCTGTTTAATAATATAATTTATTACAGTTTAGTTGCACCTGGAGACTCATAAAGACTGAATCTAGCCAATCTTGTGAGGACAAATGACACAGGTACCCAGCATGATTTAGAGGTCCAGTTTCAAATTATACTTTTTCTTCAGATACCTGGTTTTTGCTATTTGTTTCATAAAATCTTAAACAAACGAAAAATGTGGAACTTAAATATAAAGTTTGGTACTAGTAAAAATGCCAAGAGCTTTTGACAATGTCGTGTAAATATAAGATGCCCTTTTCATAGGACACGAATTGAATATTCTGATAAGAATAAGCTTTGAGCGTTCTTCATGGCTCAATTTCATTATTAGGTAGAAACATTTCAGTTGGTCGCTGACAAACGTCAATGCTGTCAAAAGGTGTATTTTGTTTATATGTAACTTTAGATTCGACACTTTCGGTAGTGATGTTATGTTATACGCTTTTAATTTGCTCAAAATAACACCCATCCCATTGTTTTAAATTTTAATCTGTACCCTTCTGGTATCTCACCTTCTCACCAACGTTCACTGCCTACCTTTCATGTTCTATCCCCACCTATTTGTTCAAGAATAGTCTCTAGAACAGAAATATGCATATGTTGTCAGTTGTCAGTTGTCATTTGCTTTACTGAAACATAATATAAGAGCGGCTTGGAATACTATCTGCATCAAGTAAATAAGCTTCGGAAATTAATCCGTTATAGTATTCGTCTTGAGTTTACCAAATACATAAGTAACGTACAGAATGACGTGTTACGTGATCCTAAAAAGTTGTGGTCCTACGTGCGGTCAAAAAAGAATGTCTCTAGTCTCCCTTCAACAATGCGTTATCAGGATAATCTTGTGTCGAATCCAACGGATATTGTTAGAGTTTTTGCTGACTTCTTTGGTAGCGTTTACGTAGGGAACAGTGATGATGCACAGAGTCAAACTAATATAAACTTGTGTGGTGATGTGTCCATTGCTGCTACAATGCATTTGTTCTCCATTTCGGATGAAGACATCATTGCGGCTGCGAAGAAGATGAAGCCTAACTTAACTGCTGGGACGGACAATATACCGCCATTTATCGTGAAAGATTGTGTTAGCTGTTTTTTGAAGCCGCTCCGACACATTTATAATTTATCTTTACAAACAGATATTTATCCAAATGTCTGGAAGAATTCCAAGGTTTTTCCGGTTTTCAAGTCCGGAGATCAAAGTAATGTTAAAAATTATAGAGCAGTAGCCATAAGCTGCAATTTCGCCAAAATTTTTGAGTCTTTTTTTGCAAAGTATCTATATAACCACATGCACATATTTATAAATGAAGGTCAACACGGTTTTATAAAGGGTAAATCTACAGCAACCAATTTATGTGAATACACGCAACTGCTTTCTGATAATTTAGAAAATAAGTTACAAACTGATACAGTTATACAGATCTATCAAAAGCTTTTGATGTTGTCGATCATCGCATTTTATTGCGGAAATTACAAAGTTACGGCTTATGTGATTCTTTGATACAGTTTCTTAATTCTTTGTTGACAGCACGATTTCAATATGTTGAATATTTAGGTTATAAATCAAAGCCATTTCAAACATGTAGTGGAGTAGTGCAAGGTTCCAATTTAGGACCACTTTTGTTTTTGTCCTTCTTCAACGATGTATTTTCTATATTTAAGTCGCATGTATTGGTGTAAGCAGATGATTTGAAAATTGTAAGATGCATAAAATCTGTTGATGATTGTACTACGATGCAAAATGATCTAGAACAGTTTTCTCTCTGGTGTGCAGAGAACAAAATGAATCTAAATATTGTTAAATGTAAAATTATTTATTTCTGTAGGATTCAGAATCCAATTGTTTTTCATTACAGTGTTAACGGTACTGAGTTGGAACGTGTACCTCAAACAAAAGATTTGGGAATCGCTTTTGATAGTTCTCTCTCATTTAACTTACATATAGAGCAAATGTGTGGTGATGTTATTAGAGTAGTGGGGTTTATGAAGCGACAAACTAGGGATTTCAATAACATTTCTTGTATTTTGAAACTGTATTGTGCATTTGTGAGAAGTAAACTAGAGTACTGTTCAGTAGTTTGGTGTCCTGGTTATGCTGTTTATGCTACTCAGATTGAACGTATACAAAAGAAATTCTGTAGATACTTATATTATAAGAAATTTAACCTGTATTCCCCTTTTGATTGTCCGTCTTCGACTCTGTATGCCGAATTTGAATTGCATTCATTAAGTTTTCGGCGAAATCTTTATGCTATAACTTTTTTGTATAAAATTGTACATGGTCGCATTGTTAGTACATTATTGTGTAGATTAGCTTTCTTAGTGCCAAGAGTGAATTCAAGATCTTGTGTAACATTTTATGTTTGTCCTTCATGGACTAGCCATCATTTTCACTCTCCGATTGTACGTATGTGTAGATTATATAATGAAATATGTAGAAGTGTTGATATTTTTGTATTGCAATTTGAGTCATTTGTACGTAGGTGTAAGAATTATGTTTTGTAACTATTATTCTTTTGTAGACTTTAGGTCTGTTGGAATGAAATATATTATTATTATTATTATTATTATTATTATTATTATTATTATTATTATTATTATTATTATACATTAAATGTTAAAATAAGCAACTACCAAGCCTTCTCATTATTTTTACGGTGCCGTCAGTCATAAAACCTTAAACCTTGGCGATAACTACAATGTTACCGCAAGAAACCCACAGCAGAACGTTAAAGTGATATAAATTACTGGCAGCGGATATAAATCTCCCGCACTGCGTAATTAAACACAAATACAAGGTATCTATCTATTAATTAATAGAACAATCGTTTTTGTTTTGTTCGAGTACGGTCTAAATACAGGTTTTGCAGAAGCGGTAATTATGTTATCCGAGAATTTAAGTAAGCGTGCAATTACCAGACATAAAAATTTTCTGCGCGGCGATACCATAAATCTTCGATCAAACGTTGGAGGAATACGGGAGACACTATCGTCGTGGATTTATCTTCACGTCCCATATACCCGTACCAATAATTAGACGCGAGGAATGCATGCCGACTACTTTTTCAGCCGTGACAATGGCATAGCCTACAACTGTCATTTCACATCAGCGCGCAATTAAATTGGGCAATCTATATAGCAGGCAAAAATGCGGATCGTTAGGATTTTATGGCGGGTAACAGAAACACGATAATTAATACGCGTCGTGGTCAGGATATACCCACACACACCTTGACCTGAGATCATCATATTACAGTAACCTGTGTTCCATTTTTAACTCCAGCAGTCACAACAACCAATAGTCAATGATCCAATGTGATTCGTTTTCGAAAACCAAAACTGTTATATAGGTTGTCCCAAATGAAATTTACACTTCTAAAATCTCCGATTTTGTCTAAATTTGTAAGATATTGAAACGGGTCGGCTTTAACTTGATGGGGGATCAAATTTCATTATGGATTGCAACATCCCTCCAGCATGTAGGGGCACCCATTCAAAAAACTGAAATAACGTATGTCTCAAAAGTTTTGGCACAAATTACTTTATTCAATTTTAACACGCAAAGATAATTTTACTTAAATTTTAATTATATGCAAGGATTAACAATATTACAAACAACAAAATTAACAATTAATATCAAATGAAGCGGCCCGTGCTCCTCAACAAGGCGCAACTTTCTGCGGACATCGCGCATTAGGTTTTGGACTACCTCGCCATCTACCTCTCTTATTTTTCTATAGATTCTACGCCTTAACTGCTCTTCATTTGCAGCTTGCCATCCTCCATCGTAGACCTTTCTAGATAAAAGTGCCCAAAAATCTTCAATTGGACGAGCCTGGGGTAGGTTAGGGGGATTATCGTTTCTGGGTACAAATGGGATGTTATGAGCGTTAAGCCAATTTTGAGATTCGCGTGCGTAATGGCAAGAAGCTAAATCTGGTCAAAACATTATGTTGTCTTCAGCATGATACTCGTGAATAAAGTCAGCCAATTTGGTCAGACAGTTTTGAATATAGCGCTGACTGTTTATTGCTTCGCCCTTTACACGTCCGACATAAGGCCTGGATATTCCCGCAGTGGAAATGGCACACCAAACTAAAATTTTGTCGGCGAATTTCGCCTTTTCTTTATATTTTACATTGTCTGGACAGTTTTCTATGTTGTCGGTATAAAACCCATCATTTCCCTTCATCTCCGAATTGCCCAGTGTAAAATATTTTTCGTCGTCCATAACGATGATTCTGTCGTTTGCAAAATGGATCCGCCTTAATGCCCGACAACATCGTGGTATCCGTGCCAACTGWTTTTCCGTATATTTTGGACATTTTCTTCGTTTTCGATATTCTACAGCATTTCTGACCAATTCCCTCGAAACTGTGTCCTTAGAAGTGCGATATTCACGTGCCAATTTCCTGAGAGGCACTCYAACTCTATTTTTAGCCCTTCTCACCAATCTTTCTGCTCTCTCTTGAGTAAAAATTCTTGGTCTTCCACTTTTTGGTAAATTTAGGCATGGTATACCTTGCTCACACTCAGCTATTGTACGATAAATAGTACGGCGAGTGATATTTTGATCTTCGAACAAGCGTACTATCTCTGGTTTTGGCAACCGCCCAACCAAAGAGTATATACTTTTCCGAAGATCTAATTTATAAGACATTTCTATGCAAATATTACTTAAAACTGAGCTGTCACAATAAAGAGAATCGATTGAAGAATTTTTGTTTCCAAAGCCATTTCGATGTGTTATCATTATCGCCAGTTTTAACGCCAGTAAATGTTGTGCCAAAACTTTTGAGACATACGTTAGCAGGAGGTGTCGAGTGGCACATTTTGACAAATATTTCATTGTTTTCTTTATAAATCTGAACGATCCTTTTTTGATCACGAAATTGCTTTAAGGTTCATTGAAATTTTTACAACTGTCATTCTTTGCTCATTGCTCAAGATTCTGGCGTCTGAAGAAGTAGTGTTCATCGGTTTGTCAGAAATCATAATAAGTCTCATCCATACAAAATTAAAGTTTTGCAATAATTAAATCACGATGATCCGGATCGACGTTGCATTTTGCGAAAATTTTACTGTACGTTTGAGCAATGACTAATAAGGTGCTTACTTTACATTTGTTTGCTATCGAATGCCCAGCTAAGTTGCCCGACTAAACCCCCATTTGGATTGGATTGGTCATTTGTATGAAAATTCTAGGTGGACATTTTGAGCAGTACGTTTATTAAATTGAACTGTGTATTCATGACTATTTTTGTTATCTTTCACAGTAATCTAGTCAGTGTGCGTAAAAATGCATAATACAAAATAAAATAAAAACGTGGTTACATAGACAATGAAAGCTGCTATTCAAGCTTTTGAAGGGGTGGCTCTGGACGTAAAGGGGTGCAGTCATAACTTTGAGACAAATTTAATATTTGGTACCTATTCCACCTAAAATTGACTTACACAAAACTGGAGGTTTTAAGGCGTGCAAATTATATGTATAGTAGATAATGGTTTCATAAGATAATCATACAATCTGTTTTCGTTTCTTCGTGATCTTATTTTTGTGCAAGCCTTCATGTTAATAATATGCAAGTACCATGCGCGGGTGCGTGTTGAGTATTTGCTAAACTGTTCGTACATGTTTTCAGGTGTTATTATTATATATGAATGCATTTCGCTTGTTAACAGTATAAATCCAAAATTAATGTAATGTTCAGCTAATACAAAATTATCAGTGGCGGGTGCACTGATGCGTTGTCGTGTTRGACAAATAACAGTATTAATAATTTTCGACAAAAAATATTGACGTACCACCAAGCAATAGCTGTGACTTATTACAGAAAAATACCATAATAATTATTTTCTTTACTGATTATTTTCGTCGAACTGCATCGGAGATGCAATATCCATATCTTGTTACTGACCTTTGTTGGAACATGGTAGTGATAAAACCTATAATTCTGTTCGGATGTTAATTATATATCGTGGAAATCTCAACTCTGGAAAATGAAAAATGTGGGAGCCGAAAAGTACCCAAGTCTATAATGAACCTCGGGTGTCCCTATCCTGATCTGCTAAAGTTACAGGAGTCCGCCCCATTTTCTTTATCTAGTAAATACAATATTATCAGCTGCAAGTTCCCTAGGGCATCAAAATCATATGTCGTTTGTTTATTGTATTTATCATCTAGATTGAGTACACCTTATCTAGTCAATGTAATAATTGGATATGTTTATAACAGTCACCGACTGTTGCTGAATACGCCGTTCAACCATAATGCACACCATACACACCATTACATTTTGGACTACATCGGTGTCTCATGTATCACATGAGGATTTTTATTTCCCCATATGCGTCAAATTTGTTTATTAACATAACCCGATAAATGAAAATTTTCTTTGAAAAATCAGCTGCGCCACTATCTATTCTGCGTATATTCTTCGCTGTCCATAATCTCTTGGCTGTAGGTCTCATGTCATCTGAATTTTATACGGGTAGGGGTACAAAATGTGTCAATGAGAGCCATAAGAAAGGCATAAAATCTGCGAACGTCAACAAACTGATAATTCCGGATCTTCAGCCACCGCAGCAATACTCTCTGCCGAACATATTCCATCACTATAATCTACACGTTTTTTCCCCTTTTCCAATGTTTTAAGTTTCTTCGAGTTTTTTCATCACGCGTATAATTGTTCGTTCAGTAGAGTTATTATTTAGGCCATAGACTTTCCTTCAAAGTCGATACACAGTTATTATAGAATTGTTATATCTAGAGAACAACTGAACAATTTTAACGCATCGAGCGATCCATTTGGCAAATATATTGTTTCGTGCAACGGAAGATTAGATGTTTTAAATTTGCGCATTATTGATGACTGTTTTGTTTAAGTGGGTCACCCGAAATATTAATGTAAGAAAATACCTCGCAAATACTATTCATCCTATTATTAAAGGTTACACCATATTTGGCGACTTTTTGGATAGTTATTGACTTATTTTACCTACTCCAAATATAACTTTCAATTTTAAAACGTTTATATAAAAGGAACCGATAATTTCGTAAATCCAACGGTGGCGTCTTGAAGCATTTCTTTTAATCCAGTCTATATTTTTCGAAAGTCGAAATCTCGACTTGTGATCCCTAATTCTGCATAATTGCACAATTTGCAGGTTGTGGTCATTCGGCTCTTCCCTCTCACTGATTGAAAAGTTCGCGTTCATTGGATCAAAATGTTTCCGTTACCTTCAGGAACATCACGTTCGCCCACAGCTGTGACGCGAAGCGGAGAAAATTATTGCCAATTTATTTGTAACCGATAATTGAGTCATTAATTGCCGCATTCACATAAAAGCCAAGTGATGCAAGTCACAATAGAGATAGATTACTCAACGGAAAGGAGAAAGTGTTTTTGGGTGATTCTGATGTTTACRTCCGCAAAATCGCATTTCTCCGACCGCTGCCGGTAGCGGTGTTGCCATACGTGGTGGTAAGCTTTGCTTATTGTGTCAAAGAATGATAATGAATTAAAGCTTAGCGTAATTGGAAGAACAAGCCTTGTATGGCTTGGAGATTATTCCTGTGGCGATCCCAGTCAAATGAAATAGATGAAACTACATCCCGTCATTGATAAGTGTACCAATGTCATTAGGTTTATGATTTATTATAGGGTGTCCCATCCAAGCGCATTTCTTCTGTACTTTCTATACTGTTCAAAATACAAACATATGTTTTATACACTGAAGTAATCCAGATTAGTTTGCTGGGCATTTTAAGATTATTTTCAAATATGGCGGACATCCGCTTCTGCCGCAAATGCATACCGACTTTGTTTTTTTGAAATAGAACACCTTGTGTATTATTGTATTTTTTGGATTCTTTATAAAACGCTAATATGTGGTCCATCTTAGGCCGTTTTAGTGTCTCTGTCATTTTGTGAAAAATTCGAATAGTTATCTTCTTAGCTAAAAAGATACGACAGTGCTGTTTTCGCAATTTAATAGGAAATGGTTTGATACCTACTTTATCTTCAGCGGTTGATATACAGATCACAGTCTGGACAAATTCAAACATGGATAACTTGAATTCTTTATATAGGACGGTACCAATATTTTACGTGGTTAAATGCAGAATTAAAATATATTTAATGTCGCTAAGCCGTGCTTATAGTTTTCTGGAAATTTGCTAAAAAGCTGTAACTTCTTTTTCTTTAATAGATATCAAGTTGTCATAGCATTTGATGGCATTTTTACGACAAGTTAGCAGTTCTTGCTGATTTTTTCAAATGTTTTTTTACGAATGACAAGTTGATTGACTTAGCCTTTATCCTTTACGAATGTGATCAAAGTCTATTGTTAGATTGGAATATATGCTGTACTGCAGCAGCACATATGATATCCCTATCACATCCACTTATACGTGAGTGAGGCGATTTCGAAAACGTGCAAATGTTTTACCAATGAACCCTTATAGAATTCTTAAAGATTAGAAACTTCTTTAAGTACGTTTTATCTTCTCTTTCTACCATGTTATCCCTCCTTCGAAGTGAAACTCGGTTAAGTTATAAAATGGAAGATGGTTTCAATAAGAACTTTAAATAAAAGAGATTGGAACATGTTGCGACTCTGTTGTGGTAGAAGCATCTTCAGCCGACTTATACAAACAATATATTATTATGATTATCTAAACTGTTTTGATGTTTTGCAGTTTGCATTCTTGTTCAATAGGGTTTCTTCTTGATGTTTTAGAGTTGTTTTGGAGAGTGCTATTTTTTGACCCAGCTAGATCGCCGGATCAAATAAAATTGCATTTTTTTGTGAGGACACATACAAGAAGTTCAATTGTGTTTAAAAAAATAGCGATCATTTGGTACATTTATAATGATAATTTATCAAACCTACTTTACTTGTTTTTTTTCATGGTTTCAAATGATTTACTGTGTTATACTTAATAATTTAAAAAATTATGTTGTCATGGTTTTCGTTCAAATAAGCTTGTACCTACTTTCTTTGTTGCTGCCGTTTTATATATTTCATTGTTCTTTTATTAATACAAGATATGATGTAATTAGAATTAATCCTGTTTGTAGTAGTTGTCCGTATTATTGTCCTCTTGAACAGTATTTTTCGGTTGACCCCAGGATAGTACTTCTGCCTGATGATTTCTAATAATACGAAACCCGGAAGGAAGTCGTAGCCTAAAATTGATGATCCACAGTTGTCCAGTTGTTCGCCAAATTTGTCGAAAAGCATTAGCACAGCATAAAAGTAAAAGTGTTTTAATTTTGCATTTAAAGACCTAAATATATTGGTATTAAAAAAAATCCGCAATATATGCATCATGTAGCAATCGCTGAAGACAAATACTAAAGCTTTGTGGTCAAAATAGCATTTTCTTTCTACTATTAAACTACGAAATTCCTACTGCCATATCTTTTTAGATAATATTTGTTATGTTCTTAAGCACTGCAAACAGGTTAGATACAATGGATTTGTGAATAAAGCGGCATTAATATACAGCAGGGTGTAAAATAGTTGATATGCTATTTCGATACAGCCAAGTATCTGCTATATTTGAAAATAATTTTAAGATGCGCAGCCAAGTAATCTGGATAAGATGGGTATAGAATATTTTTCCGTATTTTAAGAAGTACATGAAGACAATGTAAAATAATAACATATTCACATATTAGGTTTTTTCTACAAAATTCTTTAGATTTGAAAATCATGTACAATTTGCTTTTTCCTGCCTAACAACCTCTTGTTAGGTGGTACTCATTAATCATTTTCAAGCTAAAATTTGTAAATTTTCAAAGCTCGCTTGGTTAGTTACATGCCTTTTTGTAGTATATGATTGTACTAACATTTATTCAAAATTATATCACTGCGAACGTTTTTGAGCTATAGAATATTCGTTGTGTATTGCTAATTCTAAGGTAGACGGTTTCATGGTCATAATTTTCGGCTTTTAGTCCACAGTCAGTGGGCTTTGAAAGAAAAGGGAGCGTGAAATTGCAAACCGATCGTGTTGAACTTGCAACTTCTTTAGTTTAAGTACCAGATAAACAAAAAATTTTTCCTCGTGCACTAATCGCTATGAATTATATAAAAATGATTTTGGTGGAGTTATGTGTTTTATATACTTAGGCTAACATATCTTCATCCGGTTCTCACAAAGTGACATCCTTAGCTGTACTTAATGAAATAGGAACCAACAACAATATTGTTAAAATACCACTTGCAATTTTTAAAGCAAATCCAATAATTAATGAAAATCAGCCTAAACCGGCAACACAGAATCTGGAGCCCAGCTATAAATCCGTAGAATTGTTCCGTGGGCGGTTGTCTAACGTCAATTTTCATTAGTCCAACACAGGATGGTAATGAGAGTATTGTCTGAAGCCTGTATAATAGTGTTCGATTTGAGCGACAGCAAATTGTGTACCATTCAAGAGACACTTCGCTTGATTTGTACAACAGGCCGGTTGTTACATAGAACCGTTGTAAAGCTGAAGTGGAAGTTGAATTCTTCCGGAGACGACAGATGTTCTTACGTCAGTGGAACTTGCTATTAAGGAAAACATAAACGCCAAGAATGTCAAGGCTTACAACTTGAAAATCCATTGCCATCACGAAGGGAAGACACATATTTTGTGATGTTTCTTTCACAAACCCTACTTCCATAAAAGTGAATAAATTTCAAGATTCATTTTCTCAGCCGATCTATATTTAGTGAAAAAGATCATTATGCATTTCCAAGTGTCACCAACCTTATACTTGTAATAGGTATACTAACATTATTGGTGAGGACCTATGTAAGTCATTTATCCTGTAGTTCTGTTTTCATACCTTTATAGGTTCCCTTTTAACTTGATATCAAGCTTCTCGATTATTATTAAGCTTAGAACTGGTATTTTTTCTAGACTCATACATCAACATCTTCCATAACTCGTTGAGTTCTGATAGGACCTGTGAAACCTGTGTGTTTATTCTGTTTACTGGCAACTAACTGCTTAAATTTAACGTCTCTTTAGAGTAGCATTGGTGTTCAAGGTTTTCTACAATTTTCTGTTGCATGTTCCTAAGATTTACGAAATTTAATCTACGCCGCAGTGAAATTAATGACTCACAAGTTGGGGGAAGCTAACTTTAATTTCGTTGATCATTTTTATACTTAATATTTTTAATATTTCTGCACGCCAACGACTTTTGAAATTAAAAAGTCGTTGGCGTGCAGAAATCGCTCCATATCTTAATTGCAGTAGATAACAGCTACCATAAATATACTTAAAGTAGCCGTTTAATTGACTGCATAAAAAATCTTGGGTTTAACCTACTTTAATGTTTTTGGTAGGCGTAACTACATAATTTCTTGTGCAGCTTCCCTGTTATTAACAGCGCATGCAGCGCCGTTGATTAGCAAATAACAACTATGGTAATTGCTACTCGTTAAAAAGGCAATGCATTTTATTTCGTCTGTGGACTAAATATGTGCTAAAACTGAAGGCTTTTGTTGCCTTTTTTCTATCTTGACAGGTGATAAGACCGCATATTAGGCTGGAAGGAGTGTACATTAATTGCATAACATCGGAATGTTAAGCAAGCAACGCTACCGTAACTAGTAAGTGACCCTTTTTAGATTTACTTCAACGACATTTTCCAGTTTTCTAAGGATAATACTAGTTACAGCTTCTTCAACTCTCCATGTTTTCTCTTGTAGAGGGAGCTGCAATATATGCGTAATCTTTTAAAGTAATCCCAAACGAAAAATCTAACGTTGTTAAGTCTACTGATCTAACTGCAATAATTTGTACTTCCTCCTAAAGCTACGAGTACGTTTGTCAAATTGCGTTAGTTAGATGATCTTTTAAAACATTTAAAACATCAATACCTAACAACATGCACATTAACTAAAAAGAGTTCTTGATTATTACKCTACCTTGKCAATTGAAAACTTTTCGCAGTCCCAGCAGCTTTTACACCTCACCTAAATGGTTKTTTTACGAAATTTTTAATTTTTGTGCTGATTTTCTTATAGTGAGTTACATTAATTGGGTCTTCTGACTCAATCGTTTTCTAATGCTTGAGTAAGTATCCTCCTTACCTTTTCCTTACTAACTGGTATGTCACGCTCTGGCAAGACATGCTAACACGTTTATTTCTCTCTGTATAGGCAGSATCTAATTTTTTAACTGAATCCCTTCTAAACTATTTTTCAATAATAGCAAAATAAATTTCTGATGGTTGTTGCTGAGAGTTTTTGGTAAAGCTGAAGCAGAAGTCTGTAGCACTCGCAAAAAACAAAGTGTGACATGGAGGAGTACAAGTATCTGAAATATGACTTTATTTATATGTATTATCTAGTTCATGATTCCACAGATTCACGTCTGCATTTTTAGTCGTTTAGAAATTACAAGGAACGTACCATATTATTTATAGACACTCTGTACAGACTTTATAGGCAGGGTGTTAACTCATTATCAAATAGGCCTCAAGAAATTGTGTTAGCTTTCGTGCGAGCACCCGACGAACTGGTTAGGATTGTGCATTACATGCAGGCTAAACGATTACTACTAATCCTTTACCTCTTATGATGCTCGCTTACTACGTATATACATCTCGACATTGGATTATTTAGATGACAAAACTGAAATTGTGTTTTAACTAATCTACTTTTGAAAATTTTTGATTGGATAAAATTTCTGATTTCAAGAGCGCTTTAATTTTTCACACTGCCTGGTGTAGTTTATGCATTGATCTTTAAAGTGAAATAATAATTAAAAAACTTAAAACTTAAATTTTGTATTAGATTTAGATTTTTTTATCTAATGCAGAACCTAATGACGTTTTCAATGAATTTCTGATAGTTCGACTGCTTAAGCTGTATACATTTGGATCGTGATAAGGCATATATTTTATATCTTTGAAGCTAAAATATATAATGTCAAACAAATAAGATCGCAAGCTGATTATTTATGGTGCACCTTTGACTGATCGCAGGAGAGCAACAAAAGAAAGTATTAATGCGAATTTCTCAACAAATGAAAGGAAAACTAATTTCGTACCTATTTTCGTACGATGTGGCTTCCAACTGTTGCCTTACACACATCTAAAATATATGTAAGTTGTTCCACAATTCACACACGGTTAAGGGTGTATACTACTTTTTTATGCAACATAGCGCGAAGTTGCTTTTCTACCTATTACAATCAGAATCTATTCGCATGTACTATAAACTATCGAAATTAACGACATAGCCAGCTGTTTACGCCTATAGCGCTAAACCTCTTCGGTCAGATTAGAATTCATTGACCCACCGCACGTAGGTTTTTACGGAAGCTGCTGCAGTTGTACCCATAATGAATTGGCTGCTGAGAAGATTAAAACAGGTTTTCAAGCTACCGTTTAAATACCGTTTTTGGCAAAACCTCACCACTGTATTAATAATAACGACCAATTAAGCCTTGGCCAAAAACGAATGCTTATTCTATTCGTTCGCATCGGAATTCGCCACGAAACTTTTCACTTTTTTGTACCAAGGCCTGCAAACCTGATTATCACACCTTTCGAGATTCATTGCAGGTCACAAATTCAATATCGTGAACAATGTGACAAAACAATTACGCCGGAGGCCGAGCAATTCACAGACAATGGAGGAGTTGAAAAAAGTACTTGATAACGTTAAGTTCAAGGTAATTGAACTGGAATCGGAGCAGCTAGAGATGCCTGTCCAAGGCGTGGTTGTCATGTAAGAAAAAATATCGAAGATTTTCTTTTTTTGAACTGTACTGGTTAGACAGGAAGAATCTATACCTATTAAGCAGTCCTGGAAAGCCCATATACTACAATGATGGATTATTTAGCAAATATTAAAACGATTTGCGTAAATTTTCAGGTTTATAGAAACGCATTTTTTAACTTCATTTTAGCGATAGTTAGTATCAAATGAAATGAGAAACCATGTTTCAAATCGTATATAATAAACAACTGTTTTCATTGCTTGATATTCGCAGTTTTATTTATCTCTAATTGCCACTAAATAATGAATAAAGAATATGGTAGCGCTTTTTGCCATACAAAATTTTAATTCAGGAGCTGCAGCGAGAAACTACACAGGGCAGTACCAAGACAACCATGGTGCAAAAAAGTTTTGGCTTTGGAGGTTTAGACATAGTCTAAGCCTGTTTTTGGATGCTGTTCAGCAGAAGAATAATGCCCTATGTATTGTTGAAAATATCTACCAATGGACTCCTACCACAGTTCTCAGAGACTTGCAAGACAACAGATAATAACTTCTAAATTGTAACCTTCTTTGTGATGCTTATATGTAATTAAAAAAAGGTCAATTCACCAAAACGCAATGTGATTTGTAACTGTCATTTAATTTCCTAATGGTTTTTTTAAGGTGGCTGTTTCACTAACGATGCATTTTTCCAAATAGATTTTTGTTGTCATTTTGCTTACATTGGTACGTAATGCTAAAACGCTAATTCGGCGGTTTAATTCAAAATAAGATTATCCGATTGCTGCATCCGGTTCTGCATCGAAAATATCTTTACCTTGGTTTCTTGCGCCTGAATGTGGCCTTCTTTTGCCTGTCAGGTATCAGTACACTAGTTGAACTGAGGACCTGAGTGAACGCTGAAAAGCGGGGACGTAGTAAAATAAATTTCGGTAAAATTCAAACTGCATAAAGCAGGATTTAATATTTTACTACAAATTGTTGTCGTCGACAGTTTGGTATTTCATTTCGTGGGTGAGATTTGGTAATATTTCGAGACCCTTGGTTTTCGTCGATAACAATCAGCTGACGCTGGATTCGACCAATTCACTACAGCACCCATATTTCCTGACTTAACAATCTTCAGTTTAATAAATCCGAGTGTGAAAGCCGCCTCCATATAGGGTTAGGGTCGAACCTAGGAATTTCTTTATATCTAACTATCCATTCGTTAGGCTTTTTTTTTACTTACCTGGCAAAAAAAAACAGAGAAAACAGAGCGAGGTCAGCTGGACTTACGCAACGCCTTGTGGAAAATTCAGTGTTTTCCGGAATTGGTCTGGTTGAGTATCCAATCTGAGACGAAGCAGCGGCGATAGATCTGAGTCTGGCTCGGCTTACGTAACCATCCAGTATACATTGGCTCTGCCCTGAAGGATGTGATATCTGTCTCTATCTTGGACCTAGGCTGAGTACAAAATTTTCGTTGTGTCGTCTTACTTACCTCACATCGTTAATTTGAAGTGATCGCTAAGACTTGTGTCACGCCGAATCGAGAATTCATTTCGTGTCTTGTAGCATTGCGTACTTACATATTTAAAATAATACCTACCTTTTAGTTACCGGTCAAGTTATTTATAAAAAAATATCGATTGATTCATTACTTGCCTGATTATTTTGTATTTTCTTATTATCCCTTGTAACATAGTTTTTGAAATTAGCTGTGAAGTTTGAACCCAGCCCACTCCTACAGCTAGTCGTGGCATTTGCCCGTTGCGTGAGCAGTATACAACTGTATAATTATTTTGCAGTTCAATAATATTTTTTGTTTCCTTTTCTGTTTTTATAATACTTTACGTTTTTGTAGTACAAGATAACTTCTTCTTCTTCTGCGAAATATCATGGAAAAGATTCCAATGTTCATACAATCGTCGTTTATATTCGTAATTCTACAGCACAAGTACGATTATCTATGAAGGTGCAAGGTTACTCTAAAGCGTTTAAATAATGCCCGGGAGTTGCAACGCGCATTATACAGGAACTCGCTCGCACTTGTAATTGAAACACTATCGATACAAATATTTATGATGAAAAATGGAACGTAAGACATTACTTACATGTTTACAGAACAGGAAATTGCTCACTTCACTTCCCGCTCCATTAAAAGTACACAACGATATTACACCAACCAGTAAAAAATATCGACTGCTCGTACACCGAAGCCTGAAGCATTGTAGGCGTACTCTAGACATTTTTTGTCTATCTGGTACTATGCTTAAGCACATTGTGCATTAAGCCATTGGCTACTGTAATGGAAATACAAAGAGGGCACCGAAAAAATTAAATGCTCTACCTTAATTGAGTCGACCAATATATCCGTTCATTTAGTGTCGAAATTTTACGAGACATTTGCAAATCTGTTATGTTACCTAATGTATTATCTAAAAGCAGCTTTGAAATTTGCGATGCGGAATAAGGATATGCATAAGTAATTTGGATTGTTTTGATTAAGCATATAAAGAAAAGTTTTTTCGGGACGCAGTCTGTGCAACTGGAGTTGTTTAATAAGATAATATCGCGAATTAGTTTTCTTTCATTTTGTGGTACTTATTGTTACGATGTATTTAAACTAGCACCTGCGGCTTAGGCAACAAGATGGCTCTGGTAACATTCGAACATTATCGATCGGCCGAATGTTCTCGAAAGTATTTCCAGACTTTTTGAAACTGTTTGTCGGTTGATATAAAAGGGACCATGAACGCGCGGGTGAGAAGTCTGATTTGAAAAGCAGTACAGCAAGCGAGAAGAAGCGAACCAAGTGTTCTAAAGTATTTTAGGTGCTAGTGATTAAAGTGTAGTGTTCCGAATATTATAATAATAATGGAAGTTTAGTTAGAAATCGGCACCTTTAAACCCGTACACGTAGCAATATACACAGCAGAGGTGCCTGGAGTATAAGTGTAAATATATAACTATTTCGCGAGTAGTCCTTCCCATTACTACGACGTAAAGTAGCGTTTAGGTATTTCAGGAAACGTATAAGTTTTTACATTCGAGGGCCTTGCTTTATTCTGGAACGGAATTGACATTTCTGAATTAATACCCACTCCTCCTGAATAACACTAATTATACCAGTAGTTCTAGTGATATGGTTATTTTACACATTGTTCTTCTGGCGAGGTTGTTCTTAATAGAACAAACCTTTCGATTTAACGGCTTATTACCTCGCGTTCCACAGCAATCTATGCAAAGCACACAGTTATGTTCCTTTTTACACTTCCAGCACCTTTTCACGTTAGTCCATTTTGCAAACAATACCAGGTGGGCGTCGTAGGTGTAAAGAGCATTACTGTATGTGGCGTAAAAATTAGTTTGCCCTCCTCTTAACACAGTTCTCTGCACTACTGTGTTTCGGTTGCGAATAATATGCGTATATATCAGTTAGAAAGCTATACGAAATGGGATAATTTGACCCAGACCACACAGACCGACCAAAATTCGGATGGAATACTAGACGCGGATACCAAATGTTTGTTCGATATTTAAGCTTAATTCTGTGCAAATAGTGCGATGTGTGCTATATAATTACAGCGTTTTTACCCGTTGTTTGGCAAGTGAAGATCCGGGTGTAGAATTAAAAGGCGTCCCAGAAAAGTATGAAACAATAATGAGTTTCTCTGGCTCTTCACCACTTGTTTGTGATCTGGTATGTTGTTCATTAATTTTGTACAACTTTTCTAACGTTCTGATTATCCTACGCAACTGAGTATAGCATAACGAATCTTTCAATGGCTTTTTTCCTTTTGCTGCACCTTATCCATGAGACATACTTGTACTTTTTATTTTGTTTTAAGAAGTAATTATATTAGATCATTTCACTTTTTCATATTTTACAAAATATTTTTGAATAATATTCGATTTTATTTGAGACAAATCAAGAAGATACCACCATCTTATTGCAACCATGACAACCTGGTGAGTTATCTGTAACAAAGTTATATACTAACGTTAGAAATTGATAAATGCTTACCGTGTCATGGCTATTCCAAAACTGAAAGAAATATTTTTACGGATTTGTGGGAATTGAAAAGCACAGTGCTATAATTAAAGATTTCTTGGTAAAATAAAATGGATCATGCTTAGAGGAGCAACATGAAAGACTATAGCTGGAAATTTTTTGGCATACCAGAAGTTGAAGACTAAAATGTTTATTTTACCAATAAAATCTTTATTTATTTGTACCCGCTTTTACAATAATTTCATTAGATTTTATGTCTCCATTAGAAGTGCAATCATTTGTACATATACTTATATGCACAACAAGTACTTTGCCGGAAAAAAATAATTTACGCAAATCAGTACGTACTTTTAAACTGTCTTATGCTGTAAGTAGATTTGAACATCAACAATATGACAACAACAACAACTGCATTGACTGTATTTAGGTAAATTAATCAACAATTTGTCTAATACGGAAATCCACCAATCTATAAGCAACACTAACATTGTAACAATCAAATGCAACGCAACAAAATATAATCATTTACCTAATAGTACGACATTAAGCAAGAAATTTTCACATTTTACCAAGAAGACGTTTAATTCCTGTAAATGTGAACTTATTTTAAAAGTTACTTACAAACTGTGGATATTTTACTTTTGGCATAAATAGAAAACAGAGTACAGAGTCATTTTACCAAATATTGACGGCTTTCACATGGTTAGTAATTGAAATTATATAGAGGGCACTGTATGTACCGAGTATCCCTAGTTCCTAATCCTTATATTTTTTTAATATAAAATACAGACGAGAATATATTTACCTGAATATCTAAAATTTTAACGGAACGTTCGTATATCTGAAATATGTGGAATAGTTTCATCCCGGAAGTATCAAAAAAATTATTTCCACACCAACGAAACAATAAACGTAAAATTATACATTCAAGATGTATTAAATATTTCAAACACTTCATTCCAAGTTGAATTTATGACCCACTGTCTGTGACACACTTTGGATGAAAGGCTATTCTTTTTGACTTTTCGAATGAGATGCCTAATGACCAGATAAAATCGATTGACACTATGGCATGAAAAGCTTGTTACCGGCCAAGAGTTGCGAAGACATAAAAAAAGTTAATCCGCCCATCCGACGACTTGATCTTCATTGCCTTCCACCGACAGGAAACACAGTCTGCGAGCAAGAGGAATCACCGAAGCAGATAAAATGGCTTGCAGGACACTCACGGAGTTGCCAAATCCGACGACTTGTAGTGAACGTAGTGATATATAATATGTATTATCAGTTACTTAGCAAAATTGAACCAAATTATCGCTTTCAGTTGTTTAATTTGCCGACACCTGGTGAACAAATAACGTTTTTATAGTACCACCTACGAGTATTTGTTTACTGTGAAATAAGAAAATTGATACACGGGGTTTAATGCTAGGTTTATCTTGTTACAGGTTAGGTACGATTAGTATGGTAACTGTTGACTGCTGTCGTAATAGGCAGTACCTGAATTTTACATTTAAACATAAGGTATAATTACACACATAATTTATTCCTTCCACAGGGAATAACGAGTGGAGAAGTAAGTGTGGATTGTAAAATTCTTATAAGTTGGTTCCTGGTGTACAGATTGACCTCTTTGCATATAATTTGTAGTTGAATCTGCAAGGTACCATCCGCAAATAACAATTATTAGCCACTACTCAGGTGTTAACCGAAGATCTAATAATGAACAAGATTTAGAATTAAGATATAAACTAGCCACAATGTATCCGAAATAATGTTTCTCAATAAGCACTTTTCGATTGTTCCCCATATGACACAACAGAACCTTTTTTCGTTCGAACCGCGTCATTCCAATACACTTTTTATATTACATTAAGCTAAGGTAACAGGATTTCCTTCAGTTTTATGAAATTTGTATACAACAAATTGGTTACCCTATACCTCGCTTCATACTCTGCTAAATCCATGATTAAACTGCTTTCCCTTGAGCTCTTCTTTTAAATCACTTAAAGACTGAAATTCCGCTACTTTCGGATGTAGTAGAACCACCTTTAACTAACAATTCTATCGACATGCGAGAATTAGCATATGGACAACACCATGCCATCTAGTGGCAATTCTGTATTATCCACTCTCCTACCTTGGCGTGTGTAAGGGAAGCCACATCTGTGCCGTGTTGTCTGCGTTGGGACTATAGCTGTGCTGAGGAGGCTTTATAAGCCGAAAGAGCTGTCCACAAATTGTTTTGGTGCAGGCGACATGGCATAGATTTAATTTTATCTTTATTAATTCTATCCATAGTTTGCACCGAGGCACTCGTTTCATATGATATATTTTTTAACGCTCTATATAGCACTTTTCGTTTTTAAAAGACTTGTAAATACGATATAAAAAACCTTATAGATGTGGTTTAATCCAGCAACAAATATGCCCGTTGATACACTTTTGGAAGTAAACCAAGCTGCTTTATCTTTACAAAAATAAAAGAAACTTACCATTCACTTGTTCTACCCTGACAGACAAAATAAAAGTTAACTTAAAAGATGGCAATCTATCTGTTTTCTGATAATTTTATTGCACATTTAAGGTAAAGGTGCGTGGTGTAGTTCTTAGTTCTAAGAAAGGTCCTACAAGAGAATTTACCTGGTTTACTCATTTACGCTCATAAAGATACAAATTAMACTTATTATAGCGATAATAAAACCTGTCTACCCAGTATAAAGAAGTAATTTGAAAACCGTTTTGTTTATTTAGTGCAAAATTGTTTTTAATTGATGACTCTCTACAGCTTAAAGAACATGTGTAGGTATATCTGTATGAAGTTTGATAGTCATTTTGCCAACCATCTAAAAATTGTAATTACACTTTTAATATGACCCTTTTTATAATCATTGAACTAACCTGAAGGTATTAGAGTCATATGTAGCTTTTGAATATTAATTATTTTTGAAATGGATTTAAGAATTCATTTCCACACACTGCATTGATGAACCTGCCAGTATACATTATTCATTTAAGAGGAGAAACAACGAAATTGGATTGTTGTCTTCTTCATATTTTTATTAATGCGTCATTTGCATTTTCTATAGTTCCACTGCATTTTGCAAATTATATTATTTGCCGCTTGGTTAATTTATCGCCGAGCATCACACTACTTTTCTTGGTACATATCAAACCTGGCAACTGCGCTCTTTCGTACCACCTGAAGCGTCGCAAGTTTAAAATGCATGTACCCCGATATGCACATGCCCATAATGATTTCCTCGGGGCACACCCGGGCAGCTGGTGTATGTTATTAATTGGCGCCAATACCTAGTTGTCGTTCCTAGCAGATATTCCGATACAGATTGGGAACATGTTAAGACTTTTTCAGAAAGCTCGACTCGAGGCATGCACAATGCACTTTGATGGAGCGCTGCTGTGAAACAGCGYGGCCTTGGACGMTAATGTTTTATTCGCCAGCACTTTATTGCGTACTCGAGCTTATCGCTTCATGTAAGCTGTGGTTTGAACACAATGTAACGAAAACAATGTACTGGGAACAGTTTCAAAATTAATTAACGGTTAGGTTGCTAAGTTGATTATCTAGTACGAAGTACATTCTCATTAACTTGGTGAGATATTTCAGATTTACGTTGTGTTCTTTATTTGTATAAATTTCAACTAATTATATTAATAGGTGGCCTGGTAGTAATACTTATGAATTTCATCATGATCAAAGTTCGAGGCAGATTTCTAATGGTGCAGCGCTGTCATGTCGGGGCGTAAATGCGGAGGCCCGGGTTCGAACCCGGTCAGCGCAACAGTTTTTTTTTTAATAAAAATGCTTGCGTACCTATGGAACTTAACAATATTGTGTTTATATAATATATGCATGGTTATGCACTCTTTTTAAATAAACTAAACTAAGTCTCCACTTGTATCTCGGGAATTTCGAAAGTCTGGAATGGTAAATTTAACCATGATTGGCGCTGATTGAACTGTTGCAGCTTGTGGCGCTAATTGAACTGTTCTCAAGAATTGTGGTTATGAGCATTTCTATTTGTAGACGTTCCATGCATCTATACCTATTGGTGCATAAGCGATAGAGATCTTTTGGAAGAACTCTTCATTTAAGGCTGCCAAAAAAATCGGATTCCGTCATGCTTGCATGCTTTGATATACAATAACTCACTTGTTTATAGCATCTATGTTTTCTTTATATCCGTTTCATTTGGAGTAGTTTATGCGAAGCAACATAAGCTGCAACCGAAATGTTGCAATTATAGTGTATTTCAGAATATTAGGAAATGACTTACCGTAACCCCAATAACTATAATTGCTGATCTCTTATAATCGGCACTGATATCTACCTACAAAGCAAAAGTGGCTCCAGGTAAATTTTTTGGGAACATTTAACCTTTTAACCCAATACGGTCATTTTTCTAGGGTAGTTGTTACTGTTGAAAATCAGTTCTTGTGCTTAATTAACATTTTACTTCAGTATACATTTACACAAGTTTGTAACACAATATCACTTTTTTATTTTATTTGTTATCTGACACCAAGGGAATTGTTCCAAATCTCTACGTTTTTTTTAAGGAAATAATTTCAAAAGAAAGCCCGCTATAGATGAGGCTCACTATCTCGTGAATTCGCATTTGTGTGTTTTCGACTTCATAAACAAACTCTTGAGTGTAATTTATGATACTATTCAGCACCCACAAATATTAAGATCTAAATTGATCAGAACTTTTCTAATATAGGTTAAAATGTCATTTGTCTGTTTACGGTTGTTTATTGCAGTTAGATAAATATAGACCCCCTACCGGCTTTATTGGGATAATACTGAGAAGGGTACAAAGTCATTTTGAAAATCGTGAAACACACTATACCAGATTTATATCATTGTTCATTTCGATAAACTCAATAGTTTAAATGCATTTTGTCTCCAAAATAACATAACAGGGATAGACTCCTCAAGAAGTTTTATGACTGTAATGCAGTAAAATATGTTTATTCGTTTTTTATAATTGTAGATGGATATACAACTTATTTTGTTTACATCATTCTTAAAAATATTTGGTATATTTAGGACGCTTGCCTTAAAAAAAGATGGATAATTATACATTTGATTAGACAATACTACACATGAGGCAATGTAGCCCATTTTACATTATGTACCACGAATGGTAAGCACGCACAGTTAGATCCCTCCCACGACGACTAGGTATATTTACACTTACAAATTAGAAACTACAGGTACCTAGTATAAAAAAGTAAAGATCCAATAAGATGTCAGCTACTGCCGTCAGAATCAGTAACGCTCCTGTTATTTTTCCCTAAGATTATTATAAGTAGTTCTACTTCACTGAAGTTGTCTGAAAATACTTCATGCTCCAGAAGTTTCGTTTTCAATTTTCTTAATATTATCACGGCGTTTCTTGCAGTCCCGTGGTGTAGTCTGATTAAATTCATTTTTGGCTAATTTCCACCAAGTGTCTTGTGCTTTTGTGGTAGCATTGTTTTTAACATTATGCCATATTAGCTCAATGGGGTTTAAACCATCGGATGGTAGGGCGGCAATCGTAAAACCGAACGCTATTGATTTTGTAATAACGTGTCGAACTTATTGGTAATGTATTGTTTCTGCTGGTGTTATACAATTTCGTATAATTCGGGTTTCAAACTATTTTATTGGAAATATATATTACTCTCATATAATTCTAGATCATTTCTAATAGCTAAAGATAACCTACTGGGAGTGTAATTGACCAGGGACAAATTAGAATAGGCTGCTGGTAAAATTTCTGGGAACCATTTGGTGTATTCACCGCATACAATATGTACTACAACAAATAACTGGTGCGAACTATTGATACTTTGCTCGACAGATTAAGGGCTGGTGATATTTAAAGTAAATAATAAACGCCAAATATCTGTCAATGTATTTGGAATAAACTACACTAAAGCTTCAATTAATGGAAGGTTTTGGAATATTTTTACCATTATACTATAATATTTTCTCGGAAAGATCGTTGTCTCTTGAGTACACTAGCGCTAGTGAGAAATGGTTATAGCAATAAGAATATTTGGTCAGTTTTTAATAAAAGTGGTCATCCAAATCAAGTAAATTCTCAGCCAGGGCAAAGTAAATTGAAGATGAGTTTGCCTTATGTACCTACTAGACCTTTCGGAAAAATTAAAGGGGATGCTTAGAAAACACGATATTTAGTTGTTGATAGTACATATAATAATTTAGATAAAATTTTAGGTTCTACTAAAGATAATGTACATTTAGAGACCGAAGGTGTTTACAAAATTACATGTTCTTGCGGCAAGTGTTACATAAGTCAAACTAAAAGAAGAGTAGGTACGCGATTGAAAGAACACATACGTGGTACTAGGCTGTAACAGATAGATAAATCTTCCGTAGCTGAACACTCATATTTGACTAAACACATGATTGACTTGGATAAAACAAAAAACGTCTAATAAAAGAAGCTGCAGAAATTTGTAGGAATACTAATAATTTTAATAGGGATTGTGGAAATTATGTGTTAGATTACATTTGGAAGGCTATTTTAGTTATCTTTTACCAAGTAGTTCGTGTATATTTAGTAGGTAGGTAGTTCCTTTTTCGTCGTTAGTTTCTTTTTTATCAGGTTGGCACGGTGTTTCTATGACGTCTCGCTTCCTTGGTGATTTGTTTATTTACTTTCAAAATTTTGTTTGAACTTGTGTCAGGCAAATTTTGAGGTTCTTCGTCTTTGACAAAGATTACAGGTGTAATCAAAACGTCAGACTAATAAACCTTTTGTCGGTGTTCTCAAGAGACAGCGATCTTTTCGAGAAAATATTATCTTATATTATGGACGGTGAAAGAATTCACCCTCGTATTCTTACCATTATTCATGCAGAATCTTATAGAGGCTGGGTTTCAAAAGCACATTTATTGCTTTTAACGAAAAATTATAAAAGATCCAGTTTATAAATCCTATGATACCACTGCATAAATATTGTAAAAATGATTCAGATATCAGGTGCTTCTAAAGATACACCCGAATAGCGTCATTTTTGTAGTGCATGTTTCATACCGTAGGCGTAGGCGTAGCAAGAATTTCAACGAGATTCCTGCACCTTCCAACACTAATAAACGGAAAATACATAAATTTATACAAAATTGTACATACAAGGAAATATATTCAGTGCCAAATCTAGAAAGACAGTTTGGGTGCTATTTAATAGCGTCAGATTCTGGCCATTTGCTCTACTTACATAATATCCTTTAATGCTTCGCTTGAAATCGCCTTATTTTGTTGTAGAGTGCACTGAAACGGTACAATTTTTAAAAATACTATGATATACACTATATTCAACATTATTTTCTAATGAAATGCCAGTATTAACTAGGATTCCTGAAATCGTTTGCCTCTTAGGTAAATTTAAAATCCCTGGTACACTGACATTTGACTTCCATATCACAAGCAACTAACAATGCTCGTGTTGTTTCTGTAACAACCGAATGATCACTCACGTGTATCAAGCCAGGTAGTTGAATTTCGAAGGTGTAAACAAGAATTCAGGCTGTGGCCCAGATACTGATATACATCACCTTTCAGAACAAAACATTTCGTAACTCGCCTCGACACATTATGTAGTGACATAAAATGTCTTAGGGCTGTAAATGGATTATAGCCAAGGCGCGTACAGTTCCGTACCCAGCAGATATATATGCACCCAGCACACGGAGACATTCACGTTCCACTCTGCCCCTATTTATTCAATCAGAACTGAAACAATAAGAACGATTTACAATCACGGACAGGTAATTAGATAATATCAAATAAATTATACAGTTGTAGCATAGTTTAAGGGGTTTGTGCATGCGACATGCACTTATGTGTCTTTCGAAGGCCTCCAAATGCTCACGTTACGAATCGATTCTGTTTTGAAAACGAAATGAAATATTAGCTGCCTTCACTTTATAGCGTATAATACCTTGTTGCGGAGAAAGACAATGACTTGGGTGGGCGTCGTGTAAATGCTTGAATGTCACTGGGCAAGTGAATATTTCGGTTTCACTAAGAAGGTCAAAATGCTGCAAAAATATTGCTAGCTCAGAGATGGAGTTTTTTATTGAGGTCATTTGCTGGCTTGTATTATGATACAATCATCAATTGTACATTTATGTGGTGCTGGTTCGTTATTTCATTATTTTTTTTTACAATTTTTGCTTTAATCTGTGTTAGGATGTTAGGATGCTGTTTACCAGTTCTTGCTATTGCTTTATATATATATTCTTCTAGTATACTCTATTTATTTATTGCTACTTCTAAATTGATCTGCCTGTTTCGAAATTCCGTTGTCTATTGTTCTTGTCTAATGATCATTGCTTTGGTTTGTAATTTTGCTGTTTAAAGTCCTTCTTGAAAATGCTAATATTTCGTTTATGCATAGCGCAACTCTGTTAAAACAATGAATCTTATCTTCCAATATCCAACACTATAGGGTTTTAGTTTATTTTTGCTCTGTTTAACAATGCTTCCCATTATTATGTCAAAGAGAGGTGGGTTCAGAATACATCCCCGTTTCAATCCGATTTTATTAGCAAATGGTTTAGAATTTTCATTCGGTTGTTTTATGTAACTTTTTATTTTTTCGCGAAGACTTTGTTATGCATTTTTACCTATTTCTACTTTATCAGAAATTTCTCCGCATTCGGGGTGACCAGAAAGTTTGAGGGCTTTTTGCATTGGGCGTTTTTTTAGCGTGGGCGTTTTTTTAGCGTTGGCGTTCCAAAGCTTCTTTTTAATTTAAATGCCTCAAGTAATAAGCCGTAATATTTTACCTCAAAAAAGTGCCGTAATTGTGCGTACGTGCGTTATAGAATGTAAAACTGAACGAGTCACAGTGGATGAATTTATCTATTTATGTAGCCTTTCTGGAAATCCTGACATATATTACTCCGGCGGTATAGCATATGGTTGTGTCTTCTAAAGAGTGTCTTAAACTTTGAACTTCGGCATTTTTATTATACACAAAATATAATAAAACAGGAAAGAATATACACATTATATTCCCTGCAAAAAAACGTGCGGAACTTTTTGCATATGGGCAAAAACTGTTTAAATAAAATAAAGTTAATTTATCCAGTTTATAACAAATATATTTTTATTAGATAAAAACACTAATATTTCTTCCCCATAATTTTACTGTGAACTTAATATTTTTCATTGCGTGGACCAATTCTAGTATCCTTATATGTATCCTGCTTGAAAGTGTACATACGTATTAAGGCAGGTAGTCTTCTAACCTGGTATTTTGTCTTTCGGAATAGCACACATCGTTTTATGAAAATGTACTTTCAGAAAAAAGACTCAAACCCATTGTTCATTACGTGTCCAAGGAAATCGTCATCATAATGTCCATAGCGATCAGAAAAATCGATAGTCAGCGATTTTCCTTACCTTGGTCTGTTATACTTTACATGAAACTGTTCTGACATGTTCTCTTACAGCAATAATTTATTAGTAAGAACCCTTTGTAATAAAGCAAGTCAATAATGAGGAAAACTGAAAAAGAAGCTGCGACGTATCAGTATGGGCGGGGTGTTATGACGTGAATATTACATTTACATCTTTAAACATTCGTCATCATGTTTTTACAGCCGATTAATCAGTAACTTAGCGGCAAATATCGTTTCCAAAATTGGTGTAGTTCCTAACATAACTAGTCAAGACGAACCTTTGAATCTGACACATTTCAAGTGATCGCATCCAGTTTACAGGTTTGATTTCGTTTGTGTTGTATGAATTCCTTATATTTTTAATTTTCCTTGTTTATGTCTTTAATGTTTTTTAATGCTTTTGTATTAAATTTCAACACCGAAAAATTTTTAATAATTGTAACAAATTATTTTTATTATATTATTTCCTGGATTTTTTTATAAATTTTTATTTTGTTGTTAAAATTACCAGCCTACTAAAGATTCATTTGTTGAAAATTTTTAAAGAACGAGTAAGACAAGCATTGTGGATATTTGATCAAAATATTACTGACTGCGATATAGGACATTATAGGCCTATTCTTATTTTTTAAAATCGACTTTACCGTAAGGCGTTTTTACGATTTTGCATGGAAGCATAAATGAATTCTCTTTCCCTACTACATTTGTTCCGATAAAGAATTTGTGTTGTCTGTTGTAATTGTATATTATGCAAACATCCCATATCTATTAGACATAGCGAAAAAAGTAAAAGAAATACAAAATATTAGTGTAATAATACGTAATAATTAATGTAATAATTATACGGTTTATACGTTAATAATGTCATTAATTGTGGACGCGGCTTAATTTTTATCTAATCGCGATAATATTTGGTCATCTCGATGTCTTTTCGTACAGATTACTGTTATTTCAAATTTATTTAACTACCAATTTTTCAGCAAAAGTATCCGAGTTGTCAAACAACAGAAAAAAATTATAATAACGCGTTAAATAGTTCCGTTCTTCAAAACTAAGGAAAACAATTTTCTAGAAGATTGCAAGGTACCACCACAGTATTTGTTGCATACAAGACATTATTCGCAGAACGCGTGATTGTGCTAAATCGACTATTTAGACCCTGCATTAGCTAGTTCTCTGGAAAACCCCAAACTCTTATGTCAATTTCCATATACCTTTTAGCCAACGCTCGAGTTGTAGCACTACATCTTGTAATAAACGCGAGCCGTTACATTCTTCACCGATTGTCAGAAAAGTTATTACCAAATCGTAACTGTAATCTTCAGTACCCAGCATTTTTTGCGTGGGTATTTCCATAAGTTCCCTAAATTGTGTTTTTAAAAGTCATATTTTAAACGACAGCGACTCTGCGGGATGGCCATTAAATTCAACATTGTTTAGCAATTCCAACGCAAACGTCAATTCTTTTCTACGCAGTGATACATTTTATTCTTCTTGTTTCAGGTGGGTGTTCTTCCTGGCCATTTTGGTACTCCTACAAGATTTTGTGTTCGGTCATGTAAGTCATACCTGTATGTGTTGGGGAATATGATAGTTTCTAGAGATAAAGTCACCAGCAACAAAAGCAATTAAACAGAATTAGTTAATCGTACGATACCGTTTACACAAAGGGTGTTAGAAGTGGCATATATTTCTTAGTTAAGAAACTGAATTGAGTGTAAATTATACCAAAAACGACTTTAAAGCGACCCATCGTTTCTTAAGCTTGGTTAACATGAAAAAATTATACCATTTTAAATTAAGCCTAAAATTTACAGCTTCTGTTATTTATTTTGTTACTGTTATTGATAATCTAATAATACATTGCAAACAACCAGCATGTCCAGGCCGCAGTTTTAGACATTTTTGAAAAATAAACGATTATTGGATGTCCATGTGAAATATTCCCTTAGCGTTGGGCATTTACAAATATACCACCACTACTTAAAGCATCTAAGATGGTTAGTTTCCAATGTACTCGTATATAGACGCTACCCAACTGATTACCCTGTATGATAGCAAAATAGTGTCGTATAAATTTTACAAAAATCTGAATTAACAAGAAGAAATCGCCGTTGCTTTAAGTTTACTGTCACAGTTTTACTCCGCTCCATTTTCTTCCTAATTGCCTACTAATAAAGTTAAACTGGTATAATCGCGAAGTTTTAACAATACTTACTAGTTGGCATCTTACAGATGCAGTTTTGATAATGTCATCTAATCATAATGTACTAAATATTGTGAGGAGGCAATTGGTGCCATTAATGCATCGTGCAAGCTGCGATTAGTAAAGATATAGTTGTAACTAGCTTTATGTCAGTACTGGATACGAACAATTTTGACCAAAATCACTTTGTGACATGAACTTATAATGGTGAAGCATGTCTTAAAAATATTTTTAGTTATATAGAATTTTCGAGTGTTTTTTTTAATTCTAAGGTAACTTTGTGTAAGGTGTCCATTTTAGGAAGAATAGCAAGTAAATCTTTAAAAAGAAAGAATTCAGGTTGGTCTAGCTATTCGGTTATAATTTTAAGTCTTCTATAATACTGGTCTAATTTCACAATTCTATAGTAAGGCATTTTAATTTTCTTCTTTGACGCTGCTCAATGCTCATATTATACAGAGTGATATCAACCTGCAAGAGGCTAGTCGGTAATCGGATTAGAAACCTCAAAATGTTTAAAGCAAAATTGGATTTCTCAAAACACCAAGTGAAAAAATTAATTACTGTATCAAATAATAAAAAATCCAATCCATAATTAGAATCCAGAGACAAATCAATAAAGTCCTGCATATTAATAATCTTCTTGATAAATTAGGTCGTTGTCAGTACTTTACTGCCCTAGACTTGTATAGCAGTTTTCGTCAAATAGAAAATAATAAAAACGATATTCCAAAAACTACATTGTCATCCGTATCGTCATTAGATTTTTTCTTCGTTAATAATTCCTGCAATGCAATATTTAGAAAAAGACGCGAAATTTTCAGCCTAGCGGTGAAAAAGTTGTGAATCTGATCCCTGGAATTCATTCTAAATTCTATCACTCCAGTGAAGAAAAACTGTTTGTCTTATGATACAAGAGTTTAGTTCGTTGTTGGTTTACATTTGTTGTCTAAGGTTACTTCCATAGGCAAGGCACTGAAGTACCCACAGTCTCATGCAAATTTACTTTCCATGAAACGAAAAATACGTCACACTAACCGCAATATGTTAAAAATTGAGAATTACGATTGCAGGTGCGCACATTAGAGGCCAGTAAATCAGCTAATATGCACGGGCCGTGGAAATATTGCCTTTTCGTGCTCAACAACGGTTTTGTCTGATTACACTCTCAATCCGCAACTCTCAAGTTTTATTTATGCAGAAATTCAGCGTGCTCCCATTGTGCAAACGAACTGCGTTATGTCGACAGCCATTGGCTAATCCTCTATATTCTTAGCGCGAAATCCATCCTTTACTTGTGAAAATTATGAAACGGCGACATTGCAGCCTTGGCAGATCGCATTGTCTGCTGGCAACTGTTACACTTTGCCACACATTTTTATGGGTGTAGATTGCACATATGAATTCATCTTTTACGGTAGAAGTCCGCATCGGGATAGTCGGCAACAAATTTTCACTAATGATCTTTTTGTATATTGTGCATCTTCATGATTGCAGAGATGATACAAAAAATATTCTCTCATATTTTTGTTCCAGTCTTGCATTCAACGTATTACGTAAACTGACTACAAAAAAAAACTGGGCTTACGAATATGTTTGACAAGAGCACTTTAATACTGATTAATAATAGTATAATATAAGATTATGTTAAAAGACATATTTGCACAAAATAACCATTTTAGCAAAGAAAATAATAATAAATATGTGCAGTACCATAACGTTATTATTGCGTAATGCTTCGACCATATGGTGATCGCAGACAACAAGGTGGTTCATTAGTAGAGAACTTCATTTAGTCTTTCAAATTGCTAATATGCTCTGTGATAACTAAGTAGTGACTATGGTTCTTCGGATGTTTTTGTGGTAGAAAAACGCATTGTACAAATTATTATGAACTGTGTTGAGTGCAAGAAAATAATCTTCAGCAACAGCAAAAGTAGCAGATACTTACCTCATAGTCCTCATAGTACTACCATCCTCTATCAAATCAATCATTATTAACCTCAATTGTATTATATTATATATATATATATATATATATATATATATATATATATATATATCCGATTTAATTTACAAGATGGCAAAAGAATTTTTATCTTTTACGCCAAAACTGCAAAGAAAATGCATTTTTGCTTGTCCTAAAACCAGCAAATCTGTAGTTATAACTTCATTGGTTCAATGGAAAGAAAAGTTCAAATTTCACTTGACGTGTGTTTTCGAATGAGCAGTTTTGGCATAAAATCAAAGATAAAGTATGCCATTGCGGAAACAAATAATATTGAAATTTAGAAAGAAATTTTTGAAACGCTGAATCCTGTATGAGAAGATCGAACATAGTATAGCTAAATATACAGGCTTATTGAAATGTATCACAATTATTCTATAGGTACAGATCATAACAACATTGTAACAATTTTTTGTTCTTAGTGTAAGTTTTTGCATCGGACTGCTGGAGGCTATTTCTCATGTCCTCACCGTCCGGATGCCAATTACATACCGTAATATAATTGTAGCAACATAACCTTCAACCCGTGACAGCAAAAAATACGACAGTGTAAAGGCGGACACAAGCTTATGTCATTTAGCAAACGTTTGTGATACATACACGATAATGTAATGGCACTTGACAGTAAAGGAAGGTGTTTGTTATAACCAGCCAACGTTCCTTAGATGTAAGTACCCCTTGATGCGTGAGAATTTTCAGACATCCTGCAGACATCCCACTTATCCAAAGGAAATGCTTGAAGTTCCATTTATTATTCAACGGGGATGTGTGTAATGGAAGTCGTGTACAAAGAGCACTCGATATTTTTACGTCTTAAGTGACCACGTTAGGAAAAGTAATTTTTATATCACATGTGCTACCAGGAGCCTGAAAGCCCTAGTAATTAAGTATGCGTTTTATAACGGTAACGTATGTTTCTTACTCTTTGTGTTATTTAACTAAGCAACTTGTCTATGTTTTTAGTGAACTTATATTGCAAGAGCACCAGGGACTATTAGGATATCTTTTACTTTATTACGTTGTTCTCAATGTAATGTGTGCCCTATAAACCACTATAGTTATCAATGTGTACCATACACAAACTAAAAGAAATGGTCCGTACTTTTCTGTAGGTACACTTCTGTTTGGGAACCTTGCGTTTTTAAAATTGATGATTTAAAAGTCAGGGATAGTTTTTAGTTTCATGCAAATGTATTTCAACAAATATATCCTTTATCGCATGCAGGGGAATACAACAGAATCTGATAAGAGTATATCATTTGAAGAATAATATTTTTATTGATATACACATGTTAATAGTAAGATACAAAACTTAACACGAAAAACATTATATTCAAATGCGAGTGCAGGAAAAAAGTTTGTATAAGTAATTACTGCTTGCAAGATAACTCGTTAAATGTTAGTGTACTGTACAGTAAGCCCGTAAAGTATAAAATAAATTTCGTGAATCATTTTAAAAAGATATTTTTATATCACTTTTTTCTGATATTAAAAATTTTAATAGTGTTTTCTTTTTGAATTCTTCTTTTTATACAAACTTCCTTGGAGTACTTTCCTCTGAGTACAAAATTTTTAAAAAGGTGTTTATTGAAGCGGAAAATTTTCATAATATTCAGTTTCAAAGTTCTAAAAATTTAAGTGCAGCTTACTAGGTGGATCAGGCAATTTAATTTTTTAATGTAGTAGACTAGATAGGAAAAATTATTTCATCTGAACAAGTCGACAAATTTTATTGAATTCAACATAAACATGCAAACAATGGCTAGAAAGACTAGACTTCATGGAAGTGTCTTGAAAAACAATTTTGTGAAACCCCAAAAACAAAATGCGATCAAGAAGTGTTAATTTATGAAAAAAAGTTCTATTTTAGTAAATAAGGTTGATGATTAAGTGTAAGTTACAAACATTCTTTTTTATTGAATAAATTCCCATTTATAAGGATATTCCCCATCAAAATAAGTCACAGAATTAATAATCATCAAGTGTTAGTGTGGCAGTTTCCGATAGTAGGTTAATTCGAACTCTCTCGGAAGCAGTTTTGAGATTGTCTAGTTATGTACCTAGTTCAATTCAAAAGTTATAGCGATTGACTATTTCAATGCTGTCATCCTTTCAGAGTCATATAAATTCTTGTACCATTAATAGTTTCTTTTCGTGTAAATACCCATTTCGGCCACTTCTCTTTTTGAAAAGGTAAACACTACACTTTTTTTTATTGTATGCGAATACAATATGTAGATAAGAGTTTCTGATTGTGATGCAAAATAAATTCTAGCTTTATTGTATAGCATTCAAAATCACATTAGTTGTAACTAGAGTAATTCCACTCAAATTGAAAAAAAAATATTACAAATCAGTAAATTTATCACAGAACAGAGAGTAAGTGTATAACAAAATGCACACAAAAGGACTTGGCCATTAAGTCTGTATCGTAAAACCTACATTTCACATTACTAGGTACTGATATTCGCTAGTAATCAAACCTTACCATAGAGAACGGATCTGTAACACTATAACACTATTTTGTTGGTGAAACAAATATTAATTGTGTACTTAAACTGATAATTTGAGTTATTTAATAAGTTAGGAATATTTTGAGGTTTTGTTTCTACTAGACAACTTGTACTTGATCGTAAATGAGTGGCACTCGTCTTTGCTATGGAAGCGGTATGATACAAATGGTGCACTCATCATTTTAGTAGAATTGGCGAATGTTTTCCTAAACATCAGTATACTAAGTAAAGTTGATAACCGTCTGTGTTACAAACCGTGAAACCGTGCATATTTTGTATAAGTATAAAAGTATATTTCTTGTATTCTAGCAAACACTGCCTATTTATATATATTTTAGACAGTATACGTACATAATTAATTTAGACACCGCCTTAAGAAATGCTGGTGTGCTAAAATTTGTACAAAAGTAGTCCTATAGTGATACAACTTCCGTCACCTCATTTGTTTTTCCAACCAACATGACATCATAAAGTTGGTGAGTGACGGTTATTTGTCACCTCTTTGTGTCGGCCTACGTGATGGCGTTATAAGGTGCGGTGTGGTTTCATGCATTGCAATTTTGTTGCGATTTTCGTTGTTTAATCCTATGGTCAGTCTAAGGATATCACCGGAATAACTTTTACATATTATAAGAATTTCGCAGATAATTGATGTATTTACGTAAGTGAGTACATGTCAGAGGCTGAAGCGTTTTGATCAAGTATGATCTTTACAAACAGCTACATGAAAAATTGAAAATTGAAAATTTTTATTTTAAGTCCGTAAGAATGCGTAATTGTATTCTTTCTTGAAAGAAAGACAGACTTAGAGCGAATAGTAAATACAACAATCGATTTCGATTCCCAGACCCTATTGTTTTCGCGGGATCCGATGCCTCGACTCTATTTTAATTCCTGGACCACAATTCGGTTCCTGGATTTGATTTCGATTCCCAGACTCTATTTCCGTTCTAGGACTCCTAGACTTCCTAGACTGGACTTCGATTCCCAGGCTCGTATTCGGCTCTTAGACTCGATTTAGATACCTGGGCTCGATTTTAATTCCTGGACTACAGTTCGGTTCCTGGATTTGATTTCGATTCCCAGACTCCATTTCCGTCCTAGGACCCGATTCCGGTTCATATACTCGATTTCGATTCCCAGGCCCGTATTCGGCTCTTCGACTCGATTTAGATACCTGGGCTCGATTTGAATTCTTGAAATCGATTTCGATTCCAGATTTTTTATTAGAACCCATTATTTGTTTTTGGGTTCGTGTTTTTGAGKAGCCGMTTTTTMTTCAAAAGGGGTACGCGTTTCGAAAAATTACGGTTCTTGACAACACTATTAATTAGTCTACCGTTTGATCTTCTTTTTCATCAAACCAGTMAACTTCATTATCATACACAAAAATCGTACTTTCCAGATTATGTCCCTGTGACAAAGAAAAACAGGTTCGTAGTGTTTACTGCGCTAACCTGCCAACTGTATTACAGGATTATCACAATTATACCGCAGTAAGGCCCAAAGGAATCCGATGCACGTTGCGAGGCTTCAATTGATCTTTTTATGGGCGGCTTGCGGTGGGCACACGCAATCTGACACGTGATCGTAAAAACTCAACCTACTTTATAATCAAGCAATGGTCCATGAATGATCCATAACCCTGTCGTTTGTTCCCCGTTGTACTTAATTATTTGCCAATTTCCTTTCGCGAACGCCGCTTCGCTGCTAGACGTTACATTGAAAAATGAACATCGTTCACGGAGGCATCTTGAATAACTGTATATGACTTACGAGCGCGACATGGTGACCGTGAACTGATACGTGCGAAAGCAAGAAGCCGTACTGTTTCATGTTCGGCCGTCGATGCGGAAAAGCTTTAGGTGATTATTCGTCCTCACAGGGGCATGCATTTAATCCACTGAAAATCTAATTTGTTATTAAATCGGATTCTTGCCGAAACTGCCTTTGTGCAGTGGTTTCAGTTTTCTGGAACAAACTGGAACTACTTTTTCTAATGTTTTAGGCACTTCAGATTTAGTAACCAGGATTAGGATTGTCACTTGGTTGCAAGCAATTCGGTTAGTAGCTGAGGGAAAATGTCCTGCGTCCTCAATCAATACTGCTTTTAAAATTTGCTAATTTGATTGTGGTGGTTTGTGGTTATTGTATCCTTGCTTTTATCTTTGTCTTAAATCGACAACTTTTACCGCTCAACAACATTCATATATATTATATATACAAATGGTGCCTAACTATCCCAAAATAACTCTACCGCATGTTCCTTTTTGATAATTTAATGTAAAAATAACACGACATATTCTTCCTTTTACCTTTCACACATTCCTCTACCGTTTTCCAGTGGAATCTTTGGAAGACAGTGAAACCCAAATAGGACCCTCCGCCATAATGTACACCTTCAAGAAGGGTTATTTATAAATCTATCTATAATTGTCAATTGTCGCTTTTTACTGAATAGTGTACGAAACAGGCAATTTTCTTTTGGGTTTCCTTTTTTACCCCCGTATTTTTTTTAAATTTTATTATATAAAAGTGATCAATAACATTTATGTGGTTTATAAAATCTATTTATTTATCTTATCTAGCAATAACGGTCGAAGTCCAAGGTACTCTGGACAAAATTTCTGTTTTAGTTAATAGATATTCTTATTTTGCCTACGTCCATAATGCTTCAGCGCAGAAGTCACTGTTTTGTTTCAGTACATTTGCGTCCTTTTCTTTACATAAGAAGGATTCTCTCGCTTGTTTTATTATTTACAAAAAAGCAGCCCTTCCTTGCCCAGTATTTGTCGATTTCTGCATATGTGTGCCGAACACACATCATTTTACTGGAGTAACTGTCTGTAGTGATTCCTGTACACATTTTTCAGTATTACTACCTTTTTCATTTACATGGCAGTTGTAATAAGTGTAATTTATAACCCAAACAAGTTCGACTGGGTTAAAAAATGCAGTGGTGTGGTGGCAGTCGGAGTAGGCTGCGTCCTTACTTTTTGGCCCGAGGTGTCGGCAACAAACGTTTTCTTTGGTTTATGTGTGGGGAAAAAACGAGTACATCACTAACATAAATACACGATGGTTTGTTTTACATGCTCCTTTCAAGATTTCTTACCATCCTCCCTTCTATTTTGTTGATTAAACTGATTCTATACTTGCATCTTGCCATCTTGAAATTAAAGTTCCATTGAACCTCGGCAAGGGTCATCTTTAATATATGTATTTGAATGATTAACCTCGATAGCGATGATATGCTTCCAGTAAATAGCAATCTTTCTTGTAGTCTATCTGAAGAACTGCATAAGATTACGTTTACCACTCATAATCTCATATTGTAAAATTGAATTGAGAAAGTTACATGCAGATAAATGAGATTTCCGTAATTTGCAGAAAGCCACGCTGAAAGAGATCTCAGCTACTATGAGAAACTGGATGAATACCCACTTACGAGTTTGCGTGTCAACAGACGTATACTTATGTAAACATTTCATCTCTGCAAACAGTCTGAGAAGTTTTGATATATAGGAAATTACCATTGATTTGTTTGAACGAACTATCAATTTAAGGTCGTTCTCACCCTACATAGTAACAGTTGCTAATTAGAAATTTGCTAGAAACTATTTAGTGAGCAACTATGTTAGTATTATAAGATTCTATTTAATAGTCGTGTAAGTTTAGTTTGATAGATTACAAATAAATTTACAATATTGCGGGTAAATTTTACTTAATTAATTACTTTAAAAAGCCTAGTTATATCATATTATGTGCTTGAATTTTATCTTATTAGTATACATTCATTATAGTATACATTATACATTATTTATCTAAGTGCATCCTACGTGAAACTTGTACAGCACTTTAGTTTAAGGTAACATTGACTTTACGTATTTAGTTGCCTTGCTATAGTGTGGCGCCAAAAGAGGATATGATACAGATTAATTATTTATCACATTCTAAATGTTTGAATTGTAAGCCGAAAATGTCCAATAAATGGAGCCTAAGCACGTTTTATTTTGCCAGCATATTTTAATTGCCGATTTGAAAGTACTTGAATCATTTATATCCGAGAAAATTGCCTTTTGTGCAATTATATCTTGAATACAATACCACACGACTTAATTTACATGTAACTGCTAGGTGAGCACCACCGACTGTGCCTGTTATGCAGGCGATTATTTATTCTAATTACAGTCCTCTAAATTATCGCGTCTATTAACTCGGTTATAATGGCAGAGTACCGGGATGGCAGATATGCGGTTAGCACAGCTGCTGTTACAATTAACCTTCTTTGTATGTTTCTATTTCTGCAGTTAAGTAGTTCAAAGTCACTGGCACTGCTCCGAGAATATCTTAAAGAAAAAGTTTTTATACAGCCCTGTCATATAGAATTATGTACTGGAATACTGCCTTTATTCCCAAGTCACATATTAATGTGGCCTATTATCTTATTATCTATTGCACAGTGGTAATGGCGTAACGGTCATAACCATTATAGCAGATTTTTTAAGAGCAATAGACATAGAAAACTGTAATAGTTTTTTGTTTTATTTGAATGTATTAAAACTCTTAAATTCCAATTATTCTGGAGCTGTTTCATTAATTTGCCCGCGATTGTTTTAATTTGGGTAAAAGTTCCTAGAGGAATAGATTGCTTCGTCGGAGCTGTCGTTTCCAGTTGTAGTTCTCCATATTCATTTCATTTACATGAACCTTTTGAATGAGTTGATCTCTATTTTTAGGCTTTCCCATTAAATAGGCAAGTGTGTCATATACCCACATAAACCCACAACCTATATCCGTGTATTTCGATACTGTTAATTGAAGAAATTAGTGACACCTCTCATAATGGGTCTCGGAGCACCATCATGTAAAAGAACATAGTTCTTCTGATTTGAAGAGAAATTTCTTCAAGTAATAGAGGTACATGTTGCTTCAAAGAAACCAGGTACATATTTCCCTGTTTGAGTTACAGTCGAAGAAATGTGTTCCGATAAGTTCGTTATTAATTATTCCAACCCAAACGTTTACGGACCTTACACTTTGGAATACTACATTTCAAGCACAAAAGTAAGAGTAGTGTCAATTGCGATTGCACTTTGCTTTAAGATTTTATTCCTTGCACTGCTCGAGTTGCAATAATTAGTGCTACTAACCGCTGATAAACGCGTGCAGCTAACGATATCATTTTAATCGATAAAGCAGATCCGAGAGGTGCGCAATATTGTTAACGTTGCTAACACTTCCTGAGGTATTTAGGTATATAGCCATGCAGATTCGTTCATCCCATTCGTACCGCTCACAAAGAACACTTATAGCATAGCCTTTGCATTTGGATCCACAATATCAAAAGTTCCGTGTACTCTCTTTGCTTTAAACTTTTCTGTTAAATAGGAGAAACCAAGAAATAAAAGTAGTCCATTAACAGAAACACATAAAGAAATAATAACCCATGGCTACTACATATACAACCATACAGAACAAAATTTCCACTGGGGAATGGTGTTTGTTCACAAAAAAAATCTTGGGTTTTATTCTTAGTTTTTCCTATTTAACAGCAAAAAGTTTAAAGGAGAGTGCTGAAAAGCTTTTGCTATTGTGGATAAAAATGCAAAGCCTACAGGTGTTCTCTGCACATGGTGCGAATAGGATAAAGGAGGAATTAATTGTTCCTCAAGTGCCAATAAATACGCATGGGCTATATGGACATCCGTACTTACAAGTAAACGATCTTTAAACTTATTTTGAACTGTAATGGCTTACAAATACCTGAAGATGTATTAATTTTTAAATGTCTAACAAAATTACGTTATTCGGTTTTAACGTTTAATATTTCTAGTTAAATAAAAGTATACATTTGCTATTATTAAATGAATTTATGTTTATTTGTTTGATATTTTTATTAACTAATATTKTATATACTGTGACGAATACGAGGTTCCAAAACTGCGGGTTCCTGATTAACTTCCTTTTATTCGAAACACTAGTATTTTAACACTATTAATTCACTAAATAATACTAAATAATAATAATGCTGCACACACTTGCACTAAAGATGGCTGATTTTCGCACACTGGATAACCGGTATTCGAATTCAGAACTTCCCGCGCTCTCTCCGTCGGGCTATTTATACTCTCATCGAAATTTCAGATGCGACACCTTCCAGACACTATCGTAACTTCGCGAAGCTTCCATTAATGAAATTCCCTGCCATCTGTATGTCGCTAGGACCACTACATGCAGTGTCCTACTACATTGCATCTACACGCCTGCAAGTCCTGCACACAGATGGCGCTGATTTCACAACAATGTATTACTCACTTGTAGCAATAGGGTTAACATACATTTTTGTTCATTTTTTGTTATACCTGCACCTTCTTCATACATCGAAAAAATTATTTGAAATCCGCATGATATCCGATTATCTCTTACCACGCAAATGTCCAGTGTAATGAAATCCATTAAAATCAACTTGAAATCGCGTGAAAATCGATGCCTTTTTTGTAATAATTTGCGATAAAATTCAATAAAATCTATCCAAATAAGTGTAATATGAAATCTCACATTACGCGAAAGAATCGCGAAAAGCAACGCGGGAAACTTACCAAAGGTATGCCCTACTTGCAAGATAACGTCCCTGTCCACAAGTCATTGATTGCGTTGCAAAAAGAATTGATAAAATTGGGTTTCAGTTGGTTGGTCACCCGCCCTATTCCCCCGATTTAGCACCGTCAGTCTACTATTTATTCCGAAAGCTGAAAAAACACTTCAGAGATAAAAGATTTTCTGACGTTGAAGAATATTTGCAGACCAAGATAAAGAATTTACTCCGAGTGTTTAAAATTATTACCTTGTGCTAAATGTATAAGTCTAAAAAGAATTTATGTTAAATATGTTAAATTTTGTTTTAAAATATTATGGCGTTTTATATGATAAGCCACATACATATCAATATACCCTCGTACGACTTTAAATAATAGGTAGTATGTTCGTATATAGAGTTATTTAAGAAGAGACTTGGTACCTATAGTTTTAGGAAACTATGCAATTTTTTTTCATTATTATTATTATTATTATTATTATTATTATTATTATTATTATTATTATTATTATTATTATTATTATTATTATTATTATTATTATTATTATTATTAGTCCAGGAATATCAAATTATTGACCAAAATTTTTTGTAATCGTCAGTGACCGACATGGAAAGTCCTGAAACGTGAACCTCTCATAAGACGAGTCGCCACTGTAGGTACATTTCAGTTTCTTCCATTAAATAGTTCAAGCTGTCTTTGTTCTGCGAAACCGCAATGAGCATCCACTGCGGATGCCATAAGCCATCGGTGCCCTGATTTACATTGGTTGTATTCGTGATCGTCTCCAGCTATTTTTTAGACCATTGTGATGTAAACATTGATCACGATTCTCGTGATTACCCAACGATTTTTAGGATATTGCCAAAGAGCTTAACGTCGACGCCAACAAAGAAACCTGCAAAGCCCGTGTCTGTCGTTGCAACGCATGTAGCGGATAAATATGTCATGGAGGTAAAGTCGCTCCCCACGCACGGAATGCACCGGTTTCGAGAAATATTTGTCGGGTTGAAAACGAAAGCAATCGAAGGTGGTACCTGGACCACCCACGGGGATGTCGCCGCTTTGGTGGCCTTTTGTCAATCCGCGAATATGGCCTTAAGTGTTCGGTTAGCTGCACGACGCCGCGATTGTACGTAATAATCGATTAGCTCTGAATTTATGTTGTTTACTGTACTTTTATGGCTTTGTTGTGGAAGGCGAGAAGGCAAATGTTCCTGTTTGCACACTGGAGCGCTAATGTCTGAAGCCTCACTGTGGCAAGCAGCTACTGAGATTTTTTTATGATTTTCGATACCTATAAGCGATAGGAGTTAAATTTCTTTTAATTTTGTCATGTCTTGTTTGCGAGCTACTAATAAGTCAGGTTGGGTAATGCGAGACAAATGCGCACTGGAAAATACACACTTCAATTAGCATGCTTTGCGGACTGAGTATTGTTTAAACCATTACTTCTTAGTAGATCAAACGACCAAAGTCTTCTCACTCTTCTGTTATTCTGAAAATCGTTTACACTTGCTCGTAATAGTAGTAGAAATAAAGAGCGGAATTACACCTTTATTTTTTATTATTCTCTTTGCGATTACTTATGAATTGAAAGGGGAAACAAAAACGCCCAATATTAGATGGGCGTAAAGATAAAAAGTAAATTTTAATAAAGGAAACATGATTTTCATTCACATTTTAAATCAGTGCCATGAAAAATCAGTTAATTTTACTTCCACATCCAACGGATGAAAAGTATTGTGCCGCAAAAAAAATTTTCAAAAATTTGTTATTGCTCATTCGCTTTAAAATGGTCGAAAACGCAAAAAAAAATTTTGAGCAAAAAATAATTTCTTGTCTGTGTGCCTGTGTGTCTGTGGTATTATTTGTGGACACGATAATTTTCGAAAGACTTAATATATGAACTTGAAATTTGGCAAACGTATAAATCTCAACTACCCAAAGCGACCTATTGTTTGTGGGGTAAGTGGGGTATCGGGAAGGGGGCGAAATTGACGGGTAACTACCCTTTATGCAAATTTTTTTAACGTTTTAGTATGTGATTAGCAGTATAACTGCGAGCATTATTCGTTGTTATATATTTCAGTGCAGCAATCTATTTAGAAGATATTAGCAAAAAAGCGTCACTTAAAGAAAACGGTTTTTCCTCCTCCGAATATATTTAATATATTCAAAAAATGAAAATACCATCAGTTAGGAAATAAAATTTCTCACAAAAAGTGTCTTAGAAAATTTATTAAAAATTTTGACATTTTCGAAATATTTCCAAAAAACTTATTTTGGACCTTGCTCGTACGATTTTTTTTTAAATTTTGGTATTATATAGAAAATCAAGTTTCTGATCAGAAAGCACTCTTGTAATTTTTTTGTTAAGTTAATAATATTCGAGTTATTTGGAAAAAAACCGATTTTAAAATTTATATATTTTTGCTAATATCACGAGGACCGTTTATCTTAGAAAAAAAAGTGTAGAGAGAAGAAATGCTCAAAACCTGATTACTAATCGTATAGTATAAGAAATAAAAACGTAAATGTCATTTTGACAATTGGATGTGGAAGTATTGATTCAATTTGCAGCGGTTTTTTCTTTTGTTTTTTATCCTCCTACTGTTCCCGTAATTTTCTTTATGCAGTGTTAGCATTTCGGCTTCATCGTATATCTGCCTTCGTTATGTATGTCTGCGGTGTCAATAAAATGTTCTTGAAGGAGGTCACCAGTTGACATGGGTACAACTCAATTTGGCACCAGTAATGAGCAGCATAAAAACGATAGGTTGGATTGAGTGCTAGAATAACCAGATATAACTTTCACTCGAACCTTTAATGGGTGGCCCTTTTTCAGTACCCGCTACCTACTACATCACATAAGTGTATAACGCATATAAACACTATTTGGATTAATGAATCAGTTTTTGCAATATATGTATGTACTTAAAATGTACAGTGCGTTCAAGAAATATTTAATACAAAATTAGTGCACCTGGACAAAAAAGTGCTGCGTACAAAATCTATAGAAAAACTTATTGCGAAAAGTCGCTAGTACTAAAAATCTCATGTGCTAGCTAAATTTGGTTTAATTGACGAACTAGAGTACTGTAACACCCTTGCCGCGTTTTCCCAAGAAAATATTTAATATACATTCGGCAATTATCTATCGTTTAATATATAACATATAGCATATTCAGGTTTTGCGCTCATGGAAATCTTACTGTTTTATTGTCCGTCAGTAAAAGCCCTTTTATTTGAAAACAGTTTGGTCTCTTGAAAAATTCGATTACTACTTCTCGTTTTTTATGTAAATATTTAAAAAATGAGTCCTTTAAAAAAGTTAATCAATTGATTAACTTAATTAGGCAATAAAAAAAATATTTTTAGAATTATTTTGTTTTTTATAAAGTGATGTCTTTTTGTATTAACACAATCATGTTTAAAACTTTCGTTTCTGAAAATGAGCGTCAGTAGGCATCTGGTTATTTTTACGATTGTCCCAACGTTGCTGGTTTGTGGATTTGCATTTTTTTTTGACAATACTTAAACGAATTTGGATCGCATACTTTAAACAGTTCCTAATACAAAAATGGCATTGAATGATCTAATGTATAGTTCGAAAGCTCATTGTTTGACGTTAACATATGCCAAATAACACCATTTTATCCCTCTGTGTATTTAAATTTGTTGGTGATTTCAACGATATGATAAAGAATCTAATCAACAAGTTGTAAAGTATCTATGTAAATGGGCTTATCATCGCAAGAAATTTATTAAGTAGGGGGTAACATTGCGTCTCTATACCAGGTAATCAAGAGCTCGTAAGGAGATTTTAGGCCAGATAGATAGTCCTATAAATACGCACCAAATAGAGGAGCTCCAAAAAAATATTAATTTAACCCTTGTCATGGTGTTGAGATAAAATGACTAAAGTTTATAACAGAGACATGTGTGATATCTGCTGCGAACATTCAAAACAGATTGCAAATGAAATGGTCGCCATGGCGTTGGAAATGCTTCGTAACTAGACTTCAACAGTGTGTTCAAGGAAATGGAGGCCATCTTCCGTGCATTGTTTACAAGAAATGAACGGTTATACACTTACCCAAAATGTCCACTTATGTAGGTTTTGTTTTTATCAACAAATTAAAGTATATTTTATGAATTTTTCAAATGGTCTGATTTCATTGGCTCGCCCATGATACAAATATTTAAAATAATATTGTTCAATCCTGTCGATAGTAACAATGCAAGGTGAATAAGGGAGATTACGCATTTGAGTAATACCCTAGTTCAAATTTAATTAATAAAAGATAATAATGAACCTGAACATACTAATTGAACTGGAACATATAGAATTGAGGTGTACAATAGGTGCCAATTATGTATCCATTCATATACCAATGCCTTAATCTGCCTGACTATTTTCAACTCCTTGCCTCCTATTTTGTAACAAAATGTTGATTTTTGTGAAGAAACGTGATTTTACATTAAATTCAGTTACTGAGTAAGCAAGTCACTCTGTAAGGGATCACAATCCTTATTAGCCACCTTTAAATCATCATTATAAGTATACACTTGAAATTTAAATCGAGAWCATAACAATAAAAAAAATTTTGGAAAAGTTTTGGACCCAAATCTGATCCTAGCGCCACGCATTTGGTGGACTATAAGTATCTGACCGTACTCCAGAAACTTCAACATACTGAGACTTATTTCGAAGCCAAGAAGCAAWACGTGTACTGAATTATTGCGCAACCCAAATATAGAAAACTGATATGAGGGAAATAAGTGATAACAACGCATGAGATTCATATGTTTATTTAAGGTTACATATATTGACTACATGTCAATGGAACGTTGGACGTTGGAATCCCTACAAATTGAAAAAAGTTGCCATAAACAAGTTATACAGTCCTTCATTTAGTTTTTGTACATCAGGAAGTATATCAATTCTATATGTGTAACAGACTGGATTCAAGAGCAACACCCCTACTCGACATACATTATACTCCACATCACTAGGTATAGCATGAGTATATAAGTATATGGTATACAAACCTATTTTCCTCTTGATGTTAGTTAACACGGTGCAAGTACACGGACAATTCTTTTATGTCGTTTATAACAGATTAGCAAATCACAATGAGATATTGGTTTTGGAATTAATAATCTACACAAATTATAAAACTCAGAAAAAAGAATTTTGCATCCTCGCGGTTGTAAAGTTTTAATCATACACAGTAAATAGGGAAAAATTGCACGAATGTTTAATAAACAGACCACCTGTTAAATACTAAAGTTGAATTGATAAAGCCACATACATACAAAGAGTGCATGATGATTTTTTTTAGGTAACGTTAGTCTCCTGTTAATCGTATGGTACTTTTTTAAGTATCTTGGACATTCCCAACATTTAGCTTTAGTGGCAGGGAATTCATTCTATGCAATCATTATTGTCGTTAGTGCAAATTCTTCAGTACAATACTGAACACTAACCATCAGATGTTTTGCAGTTCCATTTAGTAGGTTTCCTACAGCGAAATTTTGTATAGTATTAAAATCCAGGCCAACAAAAGATAACTATAGATATTGAAGCGCTAGTAGTTATTCTGTAATCCCAAAATCACATTTATTAACAAGCTAAGAAAACAAAATAGTTGATAGCATTGAAATGAGATAAATCACTATGATAATAGCTAGGTATATTATTGTATACAAATAATGCCGCGGGTTAATTTAAAACAAGCTAATTTACCCAACGCATAGTTAACAAAAGCATAATGGTACGTGAATTTTTTTTCCTAAAAGTTTTGCTACAAATACAAAGAGTACGTGTACTGTTCGCTTAATCGGAAATAACAGTTTAACCTTTGTATATTAACTTTATTGTCTGAATGCTTTGAAAATTGTTACGCACCTTTCAGTATTTCCCTGCATAGCATAACAGTAAATGGAATTAGCTTTCTGCACGTTCTACATACAAAGGAAAGGCATTTTATAAATTGAAATGAGTAACTTAAAGCACTAATAGTCAGGCGCCTATTCATGACGCCTTTTTGCTATCAACAAAGATTGTTATCGTTTTATCTCGTTATGTGTAACGAATTTGCAAGATAAAACTCATATTTGCATACTTCGTGAGTATAGCCTAGATAACTTTTATTATTAAAATTAATTTCAGTCTCTCTTCCGCCACGGTATCGGACAGCAACTGTTCGCGGTCAATTATTGTTATACCTCCAGCATATTAAGTTGTCTTCATATTTTGCGGTGAGTGTTTTTATGGATTGTTGGTAATAAACACATTTTTGTGTTGTACCTGACTGAAGAGATAGTCTATTAAAATGCATAGGAAGAAATTTCCAACTTTCTATATTTTGTGATCAGACGAGGTAGTAACATTTTTGTGTTTGAAGGAATTTCATTAGCTTGGCGATGATAAAACTGCTCTCGCAAGATCATTTATACAATTCGTCACCGTAGGCGTAACAAGTAAAAGTAAGGACAGTTGAATACTACAAAAGTATGTCACGCAAAAGCATATCTGAAACTGCAGTTATGTCTATTGTTGATCGGTTTGCGTGCATAGCTGGATGACTATACTTCACAATAGGTTGAGGTAATAAATGCGATATCTCTTGATAAGGAAATATATGTATTTATGACCAAAGCATTGTTCAATCTGTATGTATTGGTACACCTCCACATAGATGTGATATTATCACACTCCCTAGCATAACATTTCGCTACTCTAACTCATTAGTACTACGTGAAGATATCACCTATATAGAGTTTCAATTGTCAATAAAATTCCCGGTTACTATTTTAGTATTGATTGTGCTGTTCTTGAAAGATTTACTGATAGTTACTCGAGGATTTGTCAAATGTGTATTTAAAGTAGAAGTGTGATTATTATTAAGTAGTTACAGAAGGAAGCATTTCTGAAAAGCAAGTTGAAGGCAACTTTACTGCAACACAATAGTCTCGGACAGAAAATTCATCGGTTTTTTTTTCAAATCTAATGGCTGTTGCTGGCGAGTATTCTAAAGTAGGGGGCATAACTATAACCCCATCCTGAATTTTCTTAGTTTTCGGCGTACAATGTGTTCACTTTTCTTCAGAACGCTCCCTATAGTCCATTTTGAAACATCAAGCTCGCACTCTTAGGCAATTCCTTGGCAATTTTGATCAACCACTAACTCAGCTAAGGTATTCAAATTCAAAGAATGCCTTCTAATAGGTGTGGTCAAGTCAGGAGTAAATTCTTTAGTAGATTTAAAGATTCTTTGAAGGGTGATACTAGGAAAATGCTCACTAACGTCAAAGCAAACCAGAAATGAGTCCAGGGGCACTTTAATGTTTTTATTTTAAAAGTTTAATTCAGGAGTATTTGATGCAACATGGGAAACTGGGGAATTGACAAAGGAAATGATAGGTCTGATTGGATGTAGAGTTTTATGATTGCAAGCGGTGGCGTTTATTATTGTAATTTATAAGCTGATACGCAAAAGTATTCAAGGGTAGCTGATACATCCACAAGTGTATTTTTGACTATATGACCTCTTTATAGGTGTCCTTTTCTAAAGTAACTAAGGAGTTACCCTTCTTTGTTATAGTGATTATTCATTGTCAGTTATTTTCTTTTAAATAGACTTTGTATATTTTCTTGTTAAATGAACCCCAACCACTGTTTTGTGGACTGAGGAGGTTCGAGACTTGGGAAGGTCTTTTGTCTCTAATCCCAGATGGAATCTTGTTAATTCGAAATTCAGTATCAACCTCTAACTTCTTTAAACTGTTTATATTTGGCTTAGATGAAATATTTTACTTTAAGAGTTAAAAGTTCCATCCCAGGACCTGAGAAGGTTGTGGACGAGAGATTCATTGTTCTTGATTGAAACTTGAAATCAGAAAACTGTTTAGAATTTTAATTCGAATATTTGTTATGGTAGTGTGAAAAACTACTACACATCGTTTAATTGTATCTACATAAGGACTAAGATTTTGTTCTTTTTTAACTTTGTGACTAGTCTGTTATAAAATAATAAACTATTGACATAAACCTTACCTCTGATATTGTCGTCTAATGTGGAAAATTTCAGATTGTGCAAGCTGTCAGTAGATTAAAATATAAGAACCTTTAGGTAGCGTTAACAAGGTTGAGGTGTTTATGTGTTGTTTGACTTTCAATCGAATACAGGTGCTCTTGGCCGGTTCCATTGGTTCTTAGTTTAATGGAAGGTGGAACGATTTTCTGTCTGTTGCAATTTTAGAGAAACCGAATCTTCAAAAGTATGTTTTCTTTTCCACATACCTCAAGATTATCATAGTTCTGCACCAGTGAGACTTGACTAGCGTTGTTAAATAGGTGAAGTAACGTCAAGTGTTTTATGATCTTCTTGAAACCTCCGTCTATCGGATAACACAAGACTTCGATTTTCCATTAATTGAGTCAGTCTTGATACACTTCGCTTAAATATGGCAATAAACATCTGTTCAGCTGCAGCAGACTTCCTCGTCTCCCCCACATTTCATTTGCCGGATTGTGCTGCCACAATGAAATAAAATACAGAGCCACATAGTGAACAAACTGAGGCCGTTTGTGATTTATAATTATTGCGGTAGTTACTGGTGCTCAGACTATAAGATAATTGCGGATMAGTCGTTATTTTCAAGCACCTATTCCGGGTTGTGGWTAGTTTCAGGCGAGACTGGAATTMTTTTTKCTGAAGATATTAATCTGTTGTAATTTCTGCGAAGGCGCTCGCAATTAACAGCAACCTTAGATTTTATTGACGCAATAATTTTGTAATGTAGCATACGCATTTAATTAAAAAGCTAATTCCCCATGATGGTCGTGTAATTTTACAACTAGGTGGGCGTATGCAAATACAATCGGCTGTGACCTGTCAGGAGACAGGTTGCTTCATTGTGAAGACGCACATTTTTTTCTAACAATTGAGTAACGTTTCACTGGAAATTGAAGTTAATTACCAATAGCGCATACAAACACACTATCGTTGTACAGTTGTATACATATTGTATAGCATATATGCGCCTTTTTACATTATTATTTGGAGTACTATGTTTTGTTGCAACATCACGCTTCGTTTCCGTAAAAAAATTTGTTTAAGATTACAGTTTCCAAAATTTTCAGTTAATTGGGGGTTTGCATAAAAAACAGCAGCATTCACGATTCTTTTCCATTTTTGACTAACTTGTCCCCGATAGATTAATAGCAAACATTACTACCACTGGTGTAAATTTAACTACAATTCCTTCTCCAAATACAAAAAAAAACAATTGATATATCTCAAAAGAGATATATGGTGACACAGATTAACGGGACCCTTTAAAATGCATAGTGCCAGCCATGAGCAGATGGCAGCACTGCGGAACAGTGACTTTCAACAAGTAAAAACAGTGATAGTTTGGAAGCTGCACACAGGGAGTTTTGACGTTTTTACATTTTCGGACGTTGACATGTTGTTTTCCGGGCTGATTCCCACGTTGGTTATTAGACCTTGACGTTTCGACACTCATGTCGGTGTCTTCCGCAGAAGTAGCTCTGAAACCGTGGGAACAAGCCCGGAAAGCAACATGTCATCGACAACAACCACGGAAGCCTTCAAACCATTTTCGGACGTTATGATGCCGTTCCATCAAAATACGCGATAAAGTTGTATTAATAACTTTGAAGAGACTAAATCTGCCCTAAAGAAGTTACCAACAGAACGATCAATAAATGCTAGTACTTCGTAGAACGTTGATGTTGTACGTGAGTCTGTCTTATGGAACCCAGGGCATTCAATTCATAAGCCAGCAGCTGCGTTGGAAATGTCCCGGAAGAGTGTTCCCAGAATTCTTCATTTAGATTTGAAATTTCATGCATGCAAGCTGCACAACTGAAAGAAATCGATTACCAGTTGCGATTAGAACTCTCTCAACAAATGACAACAAACATAAACAATCAGGATGAAACAAATTGTGGATGTCAAATGTTTCTCGGAACAAATTAAAGTACATATATTTTGCTGCTTTTCTCAACACATTTGCCAGCATACGAATGTATGATTGCTGATAAGGCATCCATATTTTGCAACAATATTCTAACTTGGACCTCACTAATGAATAAAATAAAGGTTTAATGGCATCAACTTGTTTATAGTCTTTAGTATTACGTTTTATGAATCCTAGGGTTTTGTTTTGCGGTAACAATGTGATCTCAAGATTCGGTAACGTTTTATCCTTTTGTGGTTTTTTCTTGTGGGGATAACTCAAGAGTAAAGTGGTTACCACTCAACCAAGAATCCTTGATAAGTTAAAACAGAAAATTCAGGATGAAATTCATAGTATCCCAGCTGAAATGTTGCGGTCAATACATTCGTACAGAAGGGCGTTTACGGGACGTACTTTAAAGAATAAATGATAAATTCCATCTTAAATGGTTTCAATTACTATAAAAAAATGTTAAATACAGGGCAAGTCAAGCCAACGTGAGTGAAAACGGTAAAATTGAAGCAATTTTTTAATAAAGTGTCTTCAAAATGCACTGCTTAATTTTGCGTTCATTCTCCCTTTTACTTTAAAAGGTACAGGACTACACAGGCTAAAGGTGCATGTAATTACTTGAGCAATTACGTGAAATAAACTTGTCATTTTACCTAGACCAGATTCAATATAAAATTATGCCAGGATAATTGTCATGCCATTCAAAAAATAAAACAGAAATGACACTGGGTACCATATTTATTACTGTTTATGTTTCTAAAGTAGGCTATTTAAACCAGCTCATTTATATGGGAGACTGCTACTCCCTCAGCGGAAGATGTTTAAATTTCAAGTATAACATATTATAACTTGATCCCATTTTTTACCTCGCCTTTTAAAAGATAATAACAAGATTTTAAAAAATCAGAAATAGTCCTTAAATCCCGAATACAAATATTTTTCTATAACTTTTTGGTTCTCCATCTAGTACCACGCTGCAGGTGGAATATTGTAAGAGGAGCGAGCTTGAAACACGACACGTTCGTCCCTTGTTATCCTAAACCTTGAATTCTACACAGTCTGCTTCAGGATTAGGTAGATTTTCTCGAAACCCACGTTATTTATAATGTCGAAGAAGCAATTTGCCAGCCAGTTGACGTCAGTTACTCCACTTAAATTATGATGAACTGGCTGCAGGTACGCATGATTTCGTTCTTTGAGACGCACGAAATCAGCATTTTACGAGCTCTAAAAAGCTCCAGCCTTCGCACTATCGCAAACTGGATCTCAATACGTGACGAGGTTTCAGTGCACGGAATTTTGTTCAAGACAAACAAAAATTAGTGCGTATTTTGTATGTTCTGCGGTATCTATCTCACGGGAATTTTTGTAGTCGTGTAGACGGAATAAACAACCAGGCGTAGGTCGTCATACCTACGCCTTCTTAACAAGTTTGACGTGGAATTAACCTGATCAGAAAATCACATCCTATTGTTAACGAGCCAATCCACAATATTAATTGACTTGAAAGAAATAAAATATTGTCCAGGGACCTCGTTTATTACCAGATTAGAAGAGCATAATTCACAGATAAGTTATTTTCCCCTACACAGTTCTTTTTATAATTTGAGCTGATGAACCTTTAATTATGGTAAAGGGAGAAATGACCTGATTAAATTGGGCACTCTGCATTTTTCTGGTTTTAACGGTATATATAAGTAGCGTTTTTCTCTAGTGGTAATAATTGTGTACATACATTTATTATAAGTCAAAATAGAGATGAAAACCTATCTTTGTATTCTTTTGAGCTAATGTTTTTGTATTTATACTATATTGTATACTAGTTTGTTTTGTGTGATGACCAGTTGCAAGGGTTGTAGCCATTCAAAATCAGCATCAACGAAGGAATAATCCATTACTTATTACTTTTCATAAGCGCAATGGCATACCGCTAAGATATATTAGTCGCTATAAATAACTTTTCTTGCTGGTTGTTCACAATCTCGTGCAAATGAAGCTCTAGGGTAAATTTGTAAAAGCTTCTTGTGAAATTTTGAAGGCAGTATTCCGAAATATTCGATTTATGTATTCACCATTTCTAGGAAAAATGTTTCTTTCATACGTCACAGAAGTATATCCCTATTTGCAGAAATCCAATCTAGGTCAATTACTAGTCTCGTTAAGGTCATTGCAATGTATATTCCTCCTCCTCATTTCTGTGGCTTGACTCATGTTGGACCTATGCATGGATCTAACTAAAACCAGCTATAATAACATAATATGAGCAACACATTTGTATGTTGATTAGATAAAATGACGAAGCTGTAATAGTCTATAGAAGCTCTTTGGTTAATACAGTGATAATTGAGTGAATCCAATTACAAAAGATTTTTATAGATAGCTAAAGCTAGCTCTGGTGCGTACCGAGCTAAGTTTTTAGGTTGATTGGATAATGAGAACAGCGGGAACAACGTAGCTAACTGGAACTAGCTCTAATATTGTAGTGTGTCTACAAGTTGACCAGACAAAATAGCTGGAGCTAGCTTAGGACAATCTAAAGCTAGCTTGAAAGGATTGGCCGAGATAGCGGTAAGTTAGCACCCTACGAAGCTCTTATAAGCTTATGTCAGGGGTGACAAAGTGGTACTACCTTTAAGTTGGATGGAGCTTGCAAAAGCTGAAAGGTCCAGTTTGATGAAGTAACATGTACATTCGAGAAGTCCAGAACGTTTCATTTTTATTTATAATATTTTGTTACTAGTGGTTCAATATTCAACCGATCTATCCCAAGTTTTAGCAAATTCGTTGTTGGAAACACAGGCATAAAATTTAAACATAAGTATTGATCTCTTATTATATATAAGCTACATCTCGAGTATATAACAGAGTAGATAGGACCTAAATTGAACTTCGCCTAAATCGCATGATTAAATAATAATGCATGCGGCAATCGGCTACCAGCAATAAATGCAATATTAATGGCCCCAAGCAACGAGACCGATTACATCTTAAATTGTTTTCGTAGGCAAATTAATGTCGTTTTAAAGTCAGTGAATATTCTACTCCACATTAATTCCGATAATTTAAAATGATTGTGGCCAAGGTTGCATTCCGCGAAATCGATGGAAACGTGCAGTAAATGAGATGTAAATTAATCTCAGTTGCTAGGGAATGCATGTGATTGACACATGTTTATTGTCTGCCAGACGCTAGTTACGGAGGTGATAGTAAAACGGCTATTGTGTTCCTTGTTGATGATTTCACTTGCATTATTGTCTCTAACGTCTTGTTCATAAACAAATACTTACGCTGGCCGAGATAGTTTAAACAGAAACTATTTTAGAAGAGGTAACAACAACACGCGTACTTTCTTCTGTCTACTGCTACTTTGAACGATGTTTCTGGAAACTGGTTCCTTCTTACCACAACTTTTCTCGACATTTTCCAGTTCGCTTTTCATTTCATTAATTATAAAATATTTAAATTTGTTTAGTACATATAGCCTACTCATGCGGTGATATTTACGTAGCTAGGTACCTACCAACATAATCCATCGGCGATTGTTTTTTCTGGATCTTGCAAAATTTCTCACCTAAAATCCATCGCCTCTTTGGATCTGGGAAAGATTCAATATTGTGTTCGCAAAAAATTACACTGCGGACTTAGTTCATAATATTTTGTATTTGGTTGTAATTTTTTATGTCTGATTAATTAACATCCGAGTTACTGGAATATTTAGTTGTCTTCTTATTTTTTATCTGCTTAGGACAGCCATAAAAAGCTATTCTTCCAAGTAGTTTGCAAGGTTGCTATGTTTGAAATAATATTCAGGATCGTCATGAAAAACTGGAATTTTGTCAGGAATTATTTTTGTAAAAATTAGTACGATTCCCATTACTTCAGATAAACTGAATGTTTTTTTAAATATGTCCTTGGCTATACAATGCATATCAATTACACTGAGCGAAAACTAGTGGCTTATAGAAATGCTTCTTCGTCGTCGAAATTAAACCTATACAACTTTATATTTTATGTAAATTCTAACATTCAACAGATTCACAGTCACTGATCAAATTCATCACATGCAAATGATCAGACTGATGAAGGCATATGATAAACTCCAAATGGCCTCCTTGTATGCGAAGGATTTTTCCCATTGAACTGAAAGCGTCAGAAATATATACGAATTCAAGTTAATTGACGACATTGGGCTTAAGAACAAATATTAAATCCCAAGAAAACAGGCAACAAAGATTGAGCTGCCAGGATTGGAGGAAATTATAAGATGTATACTTCTAAATCTCACTTAATTGAATAGTTTCAAAAGAAATTGGTTATTGTTTGCGTTCTTTTACGTTTTTTGACAAAATCCGTTTTCAGCGAATATCTTTTTCCACTTCTATGTACGGAAGTCGAATAAAGGTACTGTTGAAATACTTAACGGACGGAATTCCGTTTAGGTGAAAACGCCGTAGATGTATAATACGTAATAATTTTAGGTCAGTTACTTGTATCACTAAATAACCTAATTTCTCTTACCTGATCGATGACAGCGGACTTTATTAAACCGATACTGGACCTTGAATGGAGTTTTTAATCTGATACCTTTTTGGCATTATCAAATGTGCTGCAAGAATTACTGCTTTGCTACTTTACGAATAGATTACTATCGCCCTTATGTCACATACCTATCATAGTTCTGGTCGAACTGAATGCATTCGAGACTTCCCACATGAAGTAACATTTTGTCAGACTAACAACGTAGCTTTGTTTAATTTGCATCCGGCGTGGCATCCATCAAAGCAGCCTTTGTATTTCGAAGTCATCCACTTTCTCTTGGTTAGATGCATTTATTGTCAGGTACATTTTTGATTGTGGAATGCCTATGCCTTTTATATAACATATTTGCTGACCGAAGTCGATCCTTAATGTCATTGGGTATACACTTTCGACATCTTAAATTTACGAAACGGTCTCTGAGTATTCAATATTCATTAGTTTTCTAATTTAAATTAATTGTAAAGATCATGGTAGTATAAATACCTAAGCACCAACTGTTTCATTGTAGTACCCGCACCAGCGAGAAAAGAAATTCGCTTTCTGGGACATAGCTATTTTGAATATGTAATTGAATTTAAAATGTGAACGATTAACATTTATGCATAWCTAATTGTACAATTAAAATAACTGGATTGTAAAGCAGAACTTGACACATGAATTTAGTATTAACTCGATTTTTTCTGTTTTAGGTAAGACTTTGGTTCCTGTGTCGATCCTTGCCTGTAAGCAACTTTCGTAAGTAAACAACAAAACTATACTTGACAGAGATTTTTTACTATGCTATATGCTATACGCTAAATACATCAGGATTATGAAAGTAAGAAAAAAACTGCACTGATGAGCTGTAATGACAGCGAAATAGTACTATCTGCAGTTGGTTGAGGTGTAGACAGCACAGCATAGACTGCATTTTAACATCAGGATTATATTCGTTCATTCAGCACACAAAAAGAAGGGTACCTTAGATAGTTGTTGAAGTAGTGGTAAAGCAGTCATCTTTGTTTTCTGCTTATACTTTACAACACGTGTTGTTCTAGTTAAAAACGCATCAAGTTATTTTGATTTGTTGATAGACGCAGACGGCACATAAAAGGGATTTGATTTATTGCCTAACCTGCCAATATCTTTTATCGAAATTCGATTTGGCAGTTCGGTAAGTTTTTACATGTTAAACCATCGAGGAGAGATTTTGTTCATAGTAATCCTATTCCGTKTGCGGAAGACATCTAAATGTCTATTACTGAACGGAAGTTTTCAAACGAGCTACCGTTCGCTCAATCTGATCATTTCTAAACCTTAGCACCCGAATTTGGCCGGACACGAAGCGTTTTCGAAAAAAGTAGTATTCCTAACGATCGCTTAAACGTATATACTAATATTTTTGTGAAACGACATACTTTAAAATGTTATGCCAAAGTCATAAACAACTCGATTACTTTTTAAATTGAACATGACTTTCATGCATTCAGTCACATCAAAGAGCAAATTTTATTACAACAGCAGCATAATTTGAAAATTTGGCGAAAGTTAATATATTTAGGACTATTTCTAAAAGTTTTGGTGATATTTGAAAGTTTTATGGCAATTTTATTACTGGTTTAACAAAAATTAACATTGCTCTAATGCATTGCATTGCATGGGTGCAGAAGGTAGCCTCATTGAGACTTAATAGATTAGAATGGCATCAAGTCAACTCTCAAACCAGCTCATACAGTTCATGTGGAACTGACAGTCATGAAATTTTGTCCATATTACCTGCTCGCATATTGCCACTGCATCTCAGTAATTATTCTTTCGGTATTCAGACCCGTAGTTCATTCCCGCACAGTCCCGCTCAGGGCACATCGTATTGCGATAAGGAAAACATTTTTTCAGCGCTATCTCACCTTCGAGGCTAAGAAATTATATATATAATCGTTCACCCATCTACCTTTCAGTGTAGGGTAGTCTATGTAGATATCGTCTCAACCATGCACAAAATGTTGCCACTGCTTTTTGTCTCTGGCCAGCACTTTTGCTTCTGTCCAACTAGAACCTTTCTTCCTTAAAATTTCACCCATGTTACTGTCCCATGTGTTCCTTGGTCTTCCCCTTCTTTTCACTTCTCTAATTTTGGCTTCCCATACTCTTCTGACCTGCCTGTCTGCATTCATTCGGATTAAATGTCCCCACCACGCAACTGGTCTTGTTACAATGCACCTTCAGATGTTCTCGTGTCTAATCGTTTCTTATTCTGTCTCTTTTAGTTATTCCCATTCCTACTCTAAGATATTTCATTTCCACTGCTTGTTGTTTGCTTTTCTCGCTCCTTGTCAACACCCATGATATTCATACGTTAGGATAGGCCGGCAGATTGTTTTATACACTTCGTTTCTACAGAAACTTCTTTTTTGTATATGAGGCTTTTGTACAACGCTTGTTACATTTTCACTGTGTTCTGAATTCGCTGGTTTATTTCCACTTCTTGATTTCCACTTCTTTCAATGCTCACACCTAAGTATTTATACTGTTGCACCTACTCGATTATTGTGTCATCTATCTTTATATTCATGTCAGTTTGTTCCTGTGCTACTAACATTACTTTTGTTTTGTCGGTGTTTATCTACATTCGCACTTTTTTCATAACCATGTTCCATGTTGCTGTACTATCCTGTAATGTTCCTTCGTTACCAGCCATGATTACTATATCGTCAGCAAATACACATTCTGACATTTTAACCTTTTTCATGTTAAAGTACCCTATTTGTATTTTCTTTGTCACTGCAATGCATTTTTTAATTATTTTGTTTATATAAATTATAAACAACAATGGACGTAGTGCTCCTCCTAGACTTAAACTTCCCTTTATGTCAAATTCCTCTGATTTCATCTTTTTAAATATGATGTAGCTTACATTTCTTTTACATAAGCTCTGTATAACTCTTATTAGTTTGTTATTAACTTATTTCGCCTAATCTCAGAAGTATAAAAAAATAATTTATACAAAACGTAAGAGCATGAAATTACCAACTGTCTTTAAAAGAATACATCACGATTTTTTTAATGAAAACAATGAATCTGTCATCAGCCAAATACCTGTTGTTTAACCATTGCCATTTTGTGGCGTCCAATTACAAGGCTTTTGGAGTCACAACAGAATGCATTACGTACCCGCATAGTCATATTTTGACAAATTCTGCATAAATTGTTACCAGTGGCGTTTCCCCTTGTGGAGCAAAGAAGCAATTGCACCACCAGTAAAAACGACATAAAGCTTTTTGTCTTTGAAATAAGATAAAGTTTAATTATATTTTTAACATATTTATTGAGCATAGATGCCCTGATGTGCTGTAATGGTAATGGTCCGGTCGCGAGCTAGTTTACAGAGCCACCTATAATTCATCACTGGTTGAATATGGAACACCCAAATTACGACTAGTAGATGCAAAATCACGTAAATCGTCTCAGCTCGCAGGAACGTAAATACAGTTAAGATGGCGGCGCCGTTAAGGGACGTTGGAGCAATATTTGCGTCGGCTCTATCTTAATTATTTTACATACGATAGCTATACATACAAACATGAACATAAGCAAAATAAAAAAATCCTAAATGTAAGTAAAAGTTAAGAAAAAAAAAAAATTAAAAATCACTATGTGAGATTTTTTTTTAATTTCATGCTGCATCATCTAAGGGATCCATAAGCCGCCACTGCTTATTCCGTAATTTTTTTATAATTTAGCCTTTAGTGCATTTTTAACTTGAGTCGTAAAATTTCGACATCTTGTATGTTACAGTTTTTGTTATACAGGTACATTCTTGTTTAACAAAAATTACCTCCGTGCTAATCGTTAATGTTGATTAATACAGCTCATTCCCTTTCTGTAGTAATACTAATTACATTGAATAATTAATTAAGGTCACGTAACATATTTTTTTACATAAGCCTATATATTTTTTCTTACTTATTTACAATATTACAGTGAACGCTGATTAAGTTGTACAGTTGTCAACCTGACGATATGGAATAGTGATGCCAGCAGATTAACCAAACCAAAAGGGTTCTCACCAATTCTATTCTTTAGTACCATCATACTTCACAGCTTGATTGTCCGTGAAAAATTACTAATATTGTGCTATCGCCCTGATTGAGTCATCGTAACCCGAGATCTTCTCCTAATCTATGTTATTAGTTTCTGCTTAGTGCCATATACCTCTGCAACCTGTATGCTGCAAATCTTTATACTATATACTATAAACGTTACAGTTCTGCACAATCTCACTTTCCGGACGACCCGAGGACGTCAGAGCCTCATGATCCATTTGCATGCACTTTCGATATTGTCCCATACATCACATTTATATGCCGGCGCCTAGTGTTGCTCAACAGAAAATCACTATAATTTCATGTAAATTTAATTGGAGAGTACACGCAGTGTCTCGTACGAATCAAAATTGTAAGCCATTACTTAATTCATTAGGTGAGTGTAACGTGATTCTTTTAACACCGCCGTCTTTAATTTAAACCTAAACGGGTCTCTAATTACTTGTGAGGCAATATGTCAATAACATAAATAATTAACGCAATTTGCCGCAATGAAATACGTCAGGTGCTAACAAAGGACGCGTGTTAACAGCGACAGTGTCGACGAGCGTGCTGCAGTTGAAAAGCGGTTGAACTTTCGTTTGCCCCTATACAAATATTTTCTTCCGCCTCCGTTCCGAAGGTATATCAAATATATACTGGCTTGAATCACGAATTGCAGTTAATATTGCACGCTTGCTCCCGATAAGGTGACAAAAGAGGAGTGGGTGGTACTTACAGTTCAAAACGATTTCGTAAATTCATGCTGGCTTCTCCACCCTCTAGGTGCTGTGGCCTTATTATTGCAGAGTTTCATAACTTGCTTTTGTTCAATGAGCTGTGGTATTAAAAGCGCTTGACATGTAGCGATAATATGAAGGGTTTTTGTATGTTTTACATGGATGAGCAAATAAATTTTTAATTATAGTCGCAAATTGCATTGTTGAAAAAGAAATAAAAATCTCTGGCGAATGAGCAAGCAACATTGAAAAGAGTATGTCAAAATTCCTGCCTTTTGAAGAAAAACCAGATTTCTTTCTTGTTCTTACTCAGTTAATGTAATAAGAGGGCTTTTCCTACCTCCAGCTCCAATGGGTTATGAAAATAAGATCCCTTTTACGTAAAAAGTTATTTTACTATTAAAAGTTGAGTAACGTCGTACAAAATAGCCATTTGTGACATCTTGACTAAGGTTAGTAGCAAATATCGATAGTTATCAATAATTATCGATTTGTCGAGTAACGATATATGGCAGTTGATACATTAATATATCGAAATATCCATATTATCGACATACTTATACATTTAATAAGACAAGATTAATCAAAACTATTCTAGACTTTGACTTTATATGCAGACCAAGAACATTTTGATAGTAGATCACTGAACTTTTCGATTTAACATTGATTTCAGGGCTTTATTATATTAATTCTTCTGCAGGTGATCAAATTGTTTGTGCATTTTGTATTTAAAAAGGATACCAGCCATCATACCCAAAGCCAGTAGATTATTGAGCATTGTTTGGATGATAAATTACTTTTGCTGGTCGTCAAGGAACTACGAGCTGCTCTTACAAATTATTTGCAATTATTTTATTTAGTGAAAGTTTTTTTTTGTATTTTATTGTCTAAGCAAACCAGGCAGAAAAACCTTAAAGGGCAATACCGTCAGGAGGTGCCCTTTTCTTACTCGAATCAAAACAGAGTCGGAACCTTTGTCGTACACAGGTAAGACCACCAATTCTAAATGTCCAGGTCATTATTTGAAGGCGTAGAAAAAGCCTTCTTTTTTAAAGAAAACTGTTATAACTGTAAAAGTAATTAGTATAAACAAATCTGAGAACATAGATCATATTCATTAACTGAATTTCGGACAATTATATTACAAATAAAATAAGGTTAACCAGTCTCTAAGCTCTGGTAAAATTATAAATCCAGCCAGTTTTCGTAAAATTTGTAGTTCCAGTTAGAATTGCGAATCCATCGCTAAATAGATAACATAAATTTGAATACATCAATTCGCATTGTATAGTCATCATATTTCTGTTGCTGAAATGCTATCACTTTCTGTTTGACACCAGATACTAAGCAGGAAGTTTGCATTTAAATGTGACATATTTTATTTGAATTTGAGTGATATTTTGCCTTAAAGCGGTAAAGTTCAATGGCGTATTACAATTGCCTTTTAACACTACCTGATCGAGAAAAAAAATGCTTATAACCTCGCACCTGTATCTATACTATCATCGTTCGTTGGCGGAATGTTGGTACACATATCATTTATTTCTTTTGATTAGTAAGTGACCTTTTCAAATACTCAACTTTCAAATCTATGTGACAAGTTAGATATTTTTCTTTATTTTTGTTCTTTTCGTTTTACGAATTTAGAGCGTTAAGAAAAAGCACTCAATCAAAAATTGTAACCTGCTCAGTGTTATTAAGGTTTCTTGTATATTAATTTGATATTATCCAATGAAGCGAATATGCTCAAGAACTTTTTCCTGTCATAGGAAACAGAATATGAAATATGGCTTCACAGCTTGGCCTATATATATATGCTTATAAATCGGTTTTATACTTTTATGAATAAATCATTCGAATACAATTATTTTGCAGGAGGAGAAACCTACTACACAAATAGAAAGTATATTGTGTTATTATATAGCGTTCCATATTTAACAAAATCGATGACTAACTCTTCTAACTATTTATTAACAACTCATTAGTTTGTTCAATATAAATACGAGTATTTAATGCCGAAGTATCTATAATACCTTGTTAAACAAAGTGTAATCTTTTTAGATTAAAAGTGACTCACTTCTGTTGACACATTATTATGCCATCTAATAAGACCTATCCCAGCTAATAAATAAACTGCATACAAGGACTGGGTATTTTGTATTAATGGATGACACTCATTCTATAATGATGAAAGACATCCGTCGTAATAAATATAATGCTGTTCTGAAATTCCTGGAAGGGCAGCGAGGTATCAACAAATCTGGGCTTGTGAATGTAGCCTCTAAGAAGCAACAGCTAACGGCACCGGGCTTTAAGCCATTCTCTTCTTAGAGCAAAGTACAGGTTTATTGCGTGCTCACGCCTTAACACTAAAAACTTTAACCTGTTGTAAGACACCAGACCTGGCGTACCCTAAAGCTGTGTCATTATATTGAAGATTATAAATACTTGTAAGCACAGTTGGAGGAAAAGCCGTGTTCCGTTACGGCCATTGATAATCTGACGTTACGAAGTTCATCGGTAATGCCATAAAGATTTACGTTTAGAGCTGGCCTTCCAAAATACATTATATATTCCGATTGCTATGTATTGAGTAAGGTCATCTAATGCGTTCTTCCCTGTTCTGTTTTTCACGGTATTCTATTTTAATATGTAGCGCATTTATATAACTATAAAAACATTGTTCAATAGAAGCAAGAAATACGTCGTGGCTATGAAAGAAATGGTTTTTAAAAATAACTGTTATTGACAACTGCGGAAAAAAACGTGAAAACAATGACAATAATAAATTACACGTCATAACTCTTCCTCCCTTATAAAACATGATTTTAAAGAGCAAAATTCGGTAATTGAATGTCTATATGATTTTCGGTGGTCCCGCTAGCTCGTCTTGAGGAATGTTTTCTTTTTGTTTTCATTCATTGGTGATGCGCAAAGCACAATACATCACTATCGTCCAGACACTCATGTTGTTGAAGTGAAGGGTAGGTTCCGCAGGGTTAATCAGAGTTTTACAAAGCGTGGTAAATCTTCTTGACTTCCTCGATATTGATATTGTCCTACTACAGTCGTAAGTTACTACGAACATACTACTTTTATTCTCTCGTAAATTTTTATAAAGTTGCCAATTTCCAAATTTCCAATTCAGTTCATTACCACTCGTATTACTTAGAAGTTAAAAATTTGGAAGTTGTTTTCGTTTCGGCAACAATTCCTCTCTGATATTGTTTGTTTCGTAGCAATTGCTATCCAGTAGTCTTTTTAATTCCTGTACTTTAGTTTTCGAATGTGCAACCGAAATGGATTTACAAACCCACGTAATGTTTGCATAATCCGTTGGTTCTGTTTCACATGGACGATTTTGACTTTTTGGCGTAGTTGTTTTCCTTTATGATAAGGTAGAAGTCTTGAATGATAAAAAGGTGGAGTCGATTTTCATGAAATACTGTGGGTGGGAGATGGATTTTTCAATACTGCTTCAAAAGAAAACTGACTATTATCTGCTAAAATTTTGTCCATTTGCAGCATTTCGATTAACAAATCGTTTTGTTCAACGAAAGGATGGATACTGATTAACTACTACTTGGAAATTAGCCTTCGATCGTAACTAATAACCATCCTAACAGATCGTGACAGCGAATAGGTATAACATAAGAGTGAACCAAAGGTGAGGATACCAGTCAGACTTTCTGAAGAAGCTAACGTTATGACCAGCGAAATATCAAGTGTTACACTTACGACCACTGCATCTAAGCCAGAAAAATTTTCTACATTGGACAACGGCCGCGAAAGCCTTCACTCAGTCATTATAAGAATCTTGTTCGCGCGTTATTTGTAATACGGAGCACCTACCTGCACTCTCCCGAACAACGTGAATTTGTCCAATTTAAACAAGGTGGCAAGTAAATGAAACGATCGTAGATGTTTACAAGGTGATTTAATGAACACTTTATTTACAACTTAAAAACTACCGAATAATATGACTGTTACTGTGATGCGAATTTTGGGGGTGACCGTTACATAAGTTTATGTGTGTATCTTTCGCGCACGATGTCACACCCTCGAGATCTATGTGAAGACTCCCCTGGTATTGTCGCTTATGTCCTAAGGGCCATGTGTTTTTACGTCCTGGCCCCCGCACTTTGCACAACACCATAAAGTTAAAGCTCGAGGTACAGTCGTTTCATAAGAGTGGACCCAACAAATCTTTTGCAATAATGGTGTCTAAGCTTTCGTACAGTGGTGAGGGATTCGTCTACAATTATTTTGCTAACACTGTAGATTTCTATAAAGTAAATTGATCTAGGGCCTGACCTATACTTACTCCGGGTTTGGCGTCAAGATTCGCCCTCTTCAGCTAAAATTTCGGCGATGCGTCCTATTGCTGGGCTTTGTAAGGCGTCAGGCTCCTTGCCTGTTCAAGCAGTTGATTTTGGCAATGCTGTCCGCAAACCACAAATTTTGGTGTCTAAAATTAACTCGATTTCTATATTTGCAGGGCAAAACATTTAAACGCATGAGAAATCAATTTTTGTACTGTTGTTCCAAGAAATTCTATCGATTGAACAAAATACGTTCTGGTAAACAACGAGAAAAAATAAAATTAACGCAACGTATGTTGTAAGACATTTTCATAAGGAGTCTTTGTTAACATCAACGATTGGATTGAGTCCTATTGTTTGACTTATGTATAGGCACTCTGTATTGACAATATGATTTCGGCTGAATACTGAACCATTCGCTAACACCATCCGAATGGAATCGTCACCCTTTTAATGAATATTTGGGTGGACCAAGCTGCCAAACGTGGAAATGTACGATCACAAGGAATATGTTCTGGGACTTTCTGTCCTATCCAAACAGACCTTGAACTGTATCTCCCACACTTTATAAGCCTTCCGAAACATTTATTTATGATGCACTTAGGTGTTGTAAAGTATCTGAATAATACCAGGTTTTTTGAAAACCAAGATCAGTAAAAAATGAATTACCGTCTTATTTGGTAAGCCTAGCGCAAAATACCTTGTTCTTCAGCAAGCAGTAGTGGAATCTACTAAACAGTAATTTAGTGATAATTAAGATGGAAAGGGTAGTTCCTACTCTGATACTCAAAATCTGATGTAGTTCTCTAACTTTAATATGCGAAATTTTCTGCACTACTCAAATGTTGCTACATAAAAACTGTATAGTTACAACATACCTCTCATTCTCGCATTAATTGTCATTTGTAGAGGACTATCCGCTGAACGACAGTACGCATATTATTTTAAAACGGATTTTCGATCACATGTCATTTTTCAACCTAGTAACTAATTAAATGCAAGTATTTTAGTAGATCCGTAACTTAATGGGTTCTATTACCACGTCCATGTATACGAAGACTGTTGAGAACTATTTCACATGAAGCTACAATTTTACACCTTCTTTTTCTTCGTTTGGATAGATATACGATATACCAATACCAATTTAAATGTGGGATCCTGAAGGACCTTGACTGGGGTCCATTTCGGCCTATCCAACGTTTATTGCAGTTTTGGTTGAAACGCTCTCTGACACCTTCTAGGACCAATGGAAGCATCTCTTCCAAAAACTGACGAGAATGATGACCGTTCAGTCTTGCTTGTCTCCAATTATGCCAGCCTGCACCGGTCGAGAAAATTACTATCAACTATTTCATGAAGATTCTGTTCTGCCCCGTAACGATTATTATGAAAATTTTTAAGATCATGTCGCAAAGAACTTGCTTCTTCTCCGAAATGAAATGCTATTCTACATAACAGACTGTTTGAACTGCCAAAAATGCACGAAATTGTTCGTCAGAAGTTTCTAAACAGGCAAAAATGAAATGTTTAAGGCTGGAATTACTTTGGTGCCTTGTTTATTTTCCACATGATTCAACGTTGCTTCATCAACTTCCGGAAGTCTTACAATACGATACAATTCTCGGCGAACCCAAATATGATGACCGTATTTATAAAAGATAGTATTTAGCTTATTTAGATGAAAGTTGTTTACTTGCATAAGTCATTGTATCAAGTAAGTATATTTATAATGCAAATTTTGCATGATGCAGAAAAGCTCGCAGTGTTAATTTTTTTTCTAGTGTTTGTTGTGACGGGCTGTCACCAGTTGATGTCTATTCTTTACGGACACCGGAACGAAGTGACATAAAAGTTATCTCGTGGCGCTTGTTGAGGTAGGAACCCCTTACTAGGAAGAGTATCCGCCCAGGTAAAGACAGCAATGGCCACTGAGATTGTAAAACCGGTTGGTATCATAACACAAACTGAATAGATGACACTCTCTGACTTATTGTGCCTTCACCTTTACATAACACAATAGCGTGTTGTAAATTCCGGTTTTCACACTCGAAGAACTACGAACGCAAAGCTAAATTCAATTATGCACAGCCTACATGAACAATCGAAGCGCTGCTATTTAGATAGGAAGTGCAGATTGTTGGCTTGAAAAACGCCCGTTTCATTTTCCTGCTGTAATTGAAAACACGGTATGGTTGTTAAGTGGGAGAGACATGCGTTTAGCCAAAGCGGTTGTTTAACTTAACCGCGGTAGAAGAAAAAATGCAACGTTCTCTCTGGCATTCGCCGGGTGTGGCAGCTGCAGCAATTTCCATCTGGTAAAATGCTGCACATCGCCACGATTGCTTGGCCATTTTTTAAATAAAGCTCGAGCAGAATCCTGCATAAAATTTTACTTTCTCGTGGGTACCTGCCGTTGCGGTATCCAAGTTAACCAACTCATGAAGATGCGATCTTGCCATCGAAACATGTATTCCGTTGTTGTGACGTTTTCAATGTATTCTATACCAACTGTTCTCCCGATTTAAGTTAAATGAAAAAATTCATCCATGTTTGTTATAAAATGCAGCAGATATCAATTTTATATTGAATTAATTAAAATTCCTAAAATAACTGCGTCTCCATTTTTAGACTGGCGTCCCACGCATTGTTTAAGCATTAGTTTACCAGACATAACAGTGACCATAAATAACGATTAAATCAAGAAGTTAATTATCGGGTGATTTTTACAGTTAAGTAGAGGCATTTGCTTTTGTAGGAGTATAGCAAGCGTCAGAAATATTTCACAATTTCATGTGTGAGAAGAACACTAAATATACAAATGAATTGCTGCACTGGGCAATAAAGTTATATACATTATCTTAGCTTTTCATCAAATTTCCCCGAGAAAAGTACATTTAGGTACTGTAGTAAAAAATGCTCTCACCACGACATAGTGATTCATAAGATGAGATTAGATATATCTGTGCGTCCTAACGGTAAACATTTTTCTTGTAAGGTAAAATCTTTGTTGGAATGTTAGAAGTGCATTATCCATAACATATTAACTAAATAAATATCTACGAAAAAGTTTCATAATTAATAACATAAATTTAATAAAAGTATCMAGGAACTTTTAGATTGACGAATGCAGATTTATTTATATAAATACATTGTATCTTTTAAAGGGAGTAAAGACTTGAAACGTTTTTGACAAAACTTTTACATACAATGGTATTGACATCGCTAGAACTAATTGTTTACGAGAGAAAATTGACAAGAATCTAACTAGAAAATCATTCTGCCTCTATAATTATTATTTTGCGATTATTCATCGCATCGCACTTAGTTTTTACAAAGCAAGGGAAGAATAAGTAATACTTTATTCTATTCCAAATGCATATTTTTCTCATTTATCAGATTGCAACAAAAATCACCACCAACCTCCTTTTATACCAATATAGCTAGCTAACTTTGATTTGTGCGAACTTGTAGATTAATTATTATTTGTACACCTTATTTTATTGCTACAGAAAAGGTACTTTCTGATAGATTTTAATATATGAGAAGCTAAATATCTTGCGGCTACCTTATTGTAGATATTTATGTAATTTCCGTCGGAAAAGATCCACCATTGGTCTCATTTCCTTATATTTATGCAATTCAATTACAAGATATAATTATTCATTACTGTTTCGAATGAGCACTAATTAACGACTGCACTTAACTATTTTTCCGCTACTGGATATCGTTACCATCACTCAACACAATCATTGTATCTTCACAGCATTTGAATGCTGTTGTTAACGCATGACTTCTACCTACTAATTACAGAGTCCTTTTCAAGTGTACACATCAATCAWCAGTCTCGCATACMAACAGAKTAATTTTAACCTGCAGATTCCTCTTCATATTTTTTTAAAATTTGGAATGTCAAGTATAAATATTGCAGTATTTCAAGGTAAATTAACTTTATTTATGGTTATTTTCTTCTTGTTTCAGTTTTTCTACAATTGAAGCCTACCTTTCGTCACTGCATACATCTTTCTTACATCACTGTTGTAAGTATATTAAGTATATAGTAATTCCCGCTTGTGTTGCTATAGTCTACTCATTTATAATGAAAGCAAGAGCCACAGTGTTACTTTAGTTACGATGCTGTCCATACACCTGCCATTGTACTAAGTTAAAAATTTCCGCCACCTTTACGGTAACGCTTTCAAGCCGTTGACAAAGCATCAAACGTTGACCTTTGTTTAACAAAACGAAAGCCTGCCACACCTCTTATTCCCAATCCTATCTAAATAAAATTAGTACTGTGCTAAACTATTATCTTCAACAGCGTTGAATATTGAACTTCCTTGATTTCCTCCTTAGGTGTCCTTTTCCAGGCTACTGGCTACTATACTATGAAGTGCTGCTAAAATCTATGCAAGATGGTATAAAATTTTCTATCCAAAATGTTGCATCTTGTTGAAAAAGTGGATTGGAAAAGGTACCGAGGAAGGATGAAGCGCTTGGTTACACTATTTCCTAAATATAACGCTGATGTTTGATCATGCTGCATCTGACCAAGATAACCAACTGCCATGGACAACTATTTGCCACCCAAAACTTAAGATTGCATCTTTCACCACATCTTTCGTTTTCACACGTTTGACAATCAGGCACAATCTAAAATCGTCACTAAAGATATCAGTAGCCTATTACTGATTCCTCTAGTTCCTCCACATCGTTKCTCAATGGTGAGAAGCTGCAGTAAATAGGACGATATGTTTTAGTATTATACGAAGATTTGTGTTTTCAGAACATTTCTTTTTTTTTTAGGTGAATTCTCTAGATTTTTTTTTATTACACATTACACGATTTTTTTTGTACCCGGGAGAATTTTTTTAACATTCAAATATATCTACTGACAATACACTTTAACTTCTTTACCACTTTTTGCAGAAGGCAGCAAAGCGCCATTTACCTAAGCAGCGTCAGATCAGGCACCGTGATGGCGGTACATCCATAGAACATTTATTATTTTACTGTATTTCGTCCATCCTTTTTTGACGATGTCGTGACTCATGACTGTCAAACCAGGCCTCATGTTTCTCTGAATATATTGCGCTCCACTGGGGAAGTTCTTGTTGATTCTATCATATCTTGGCCCTTGCTTATTGTTTTATAAAGAAAACAACTGATATTCAAAATGCTGCGAACTTGCTGCGTTATATATTATTCTCCTTATAGTTCATGCGTGATGATTTTCTAACCTTCTTTTTCTCGAATACCCTTAACAGCTAAGTCACGTTCCATAACGCGTTTTATTCATATCAAAATTGTGATTTTAGCAAGTAGCGGCGAATAACTATGAAGTTCTCAATCGTTACAATTACTTAGAAAGCTGTTCATCATCGAAACAGTCAACATTGCGATCAGAATTTTAAGTGTTCGTCGCTGCCGATGTGTTTATCATTCTTGGAGCAATGTCTTCACATCTATAAGATGTAAAAAAACTAAAAATTGAAATATTGTTTTATTATAAACTGTTATGAGGTTAGACGCCTTAGACAAATGTTACTTATTTGGTTGAATACTTACAGCCTTTTAAAAGTATATTAAGTGTATCAACAAATAACGACAACACCAATAGAAATGATAAAAGAATTGGTAGACGTATTCTTCCTCCGTTTTTTCTTCAATTTTAAACGCACTAAATTTATCAAAGAACTAAAACTGTAAAAGATTGCAAAGGCGGTATATATTTGACTAAGCTTTACTAATACGTCTATACAAGATCACAACCCTTTATCGTACTCTCAAAATTGATAAAATGTTGCACATCAAAGTGTAATTTTCACGAATTTTGTTAACTATAAAACTTTAAAAAAGCGATAACACAGAAACGAGTGCATCGATAAGGCTAAAAAGCTGATTGATTTTTAATTTAATTCAGACAAAACTAACGCACATACAGCGCAGACATGTTTTTCTGATACAAGATATTTTTGGTAATCCATCTTACTACAACACATTCCCTCGTTCTGATTGAGTAGAGTATTACGTACCTCTTCCAGATCTTCGAATGAAGCCATCACTGAAGAAAGTAGTGTGCGTGCATTTAATATCAATCTGTAGGAAGTAGAGGACTTTCGTGCAGGGAAACCTAAGCGTCGTTATTGTTAACTCTCGCGGGACATCTACGACGTGCCAGATAAAAATGGCCGTTGCGAAAGAAAATGGACTTTCACACCGACTATTGACAAAGACGAGATACTTGTTATACTTAAACTTTCGACCTCCGCCAACGCAACCTGACAAATAAATTACTTCCTAGTGAAAAAATCCACCGTTAAAACATAACAAACCGGGCGTTTAGCGACGCCTGCCATAAACTACTCTGACATTTCGCACAGAAGTGACATAATTTCGTCTCGGGGCAGGACTTTTGTATAACGTGAAGGATTAATTCTAAATTTTATGATGACAGCAAAAGTAGCTGCGATGAAAGTTTAAATTTGCGCATATTCATAACACAGCAGCTGGTTCGGTTGTTAAAATGCAAATTTTGTAAACATTTTTGTGCAGAAAAGCATTTGTTTGCATAAGACAGGTTTGTTTTAGCGTATAATCCATTTTCTTTAAAATTCATTTGTGGTGCGTAAACAATTTGTGTATTCATCTGCATACTATTAGAACACTTAGTTTATCTTCTCTGAATTCAAAGCGCGCTCTAAATATTGTTTACTTTCGTTTGCGATAACTTAAAGTTTAGTCAAAAAGAAGGGATTTCTTCTCTTTGCTTTTGTATTKATTATATCTAAATACTTGTGATTTTGTGTTTTTAGTTTAATGCTTAAGTATTTTTAAAACTCTCAAGGACTTGTTTTGTGTTCACAAAAACTTTCTGTTAGTTTTCTATTAGTAACAATGGAATCTACTTTTACACTTAATGAAATAAATTTATAAATCTTGGTAGTTCCCAACTTATCCCTGGAGATAATTCTACTGTTTTTGTTAAAAGTTTATGATTGATTATAATTCCATGTACTGTTCTTCAAAAGGTGTAAAAACTACATCCCACGTTTTAACTTGTAACGAGTACAAAAACACTGAACTAAAATTTATAGAAAATAAACATTACGACAAAATGTGAAGGAAGATTGCTTGCAATAAGCTCGTCAATTATACTTTGCGTTCTAATTTCCATTATTCCGTTATAAACTATACTTCGAACACACAGTTCCGTTCATGTTACGAAACACATAACCAATTTAAATTATGCCAATTTGAAAAATGAATTTTACCAATAAGGTGCAGAGATTAAAAATTGTGTTTCATATTATCAGGAAACTATGTTGGCATCCTGAAATCTAATTTTGTATTATAAACCCGTCTCTCTGCACATTTGCAGGTATTATATAATAAATAAGCAGTTTAAAAGATTCATTACTAAAAAAAGACTACAAATCACTGCACAGCATATAAAAAGAGGCATTACAAAATGTTACTGCTATATCAGTACGAGATAATTTTTACATATTCAAATACAGTTAATTGATTATTACTAAATTTTTGTATCGGTTTAAAAAAATCATATTTATTTTAGTATTTTATCAATACTATTATTATATATTATATTGTTGAAGGTTTTAGACTGTGACTTCCATAAAATACCTAGAAAAATGTCGATGTGTGCTAGTCATAAAATAAWTTACTAAAATGGCCGTGGAAAGGTTCACATGCATTACTTGTTTTATGAAGACAGGCATATGCTTATGACCACATCCTAGGTGAAACAAGAGGTTCTTCTGATGTGTAAGTTTCAATTAGATAATGTTAAACCTGAGTGTGCCTGTGCATTTCAAAAAGTTGACACACAAAATATTGCTAACTAAATTGACGTCTAAAATGATTATTTCAGAACCATACCATAACTTTTTTCCAATTTTGCTCTCTTTGTTTTTGTATTCTGCTGACATTCTCAAATTCTCCACCATGCTTGAATTAAATGAAAGCGCCATCCAGTTATTTTCGTTTTGTTCCTAACATAAATACCAGTTAACTTATTTAAACATTTAGAATAAATATTTTCACTTTTTTTCCTAAGTTAACAAAAAGCAAGTGGCACATAATATCCATTAAAAACCATATTATTAATAACGGTTGAAAATATTTGCCGTAATACTAAAAGCTTCGTTGAGAAGAACAAATTCCTCGACAGTATAGTCGTCATATCGTTGAACTGAAGTTAATTTCCACTTTTCATCATGTTATAAAATTTTGCTGATCAAAATCGGCATAATTATTAGCTCTAAAATCTACCATCCCAACTCTAGATTTTTTATCAAAAGAGCAAAATTGACAAAAATTTGTCTTCTCGCTCGAAATATGCTAAAAAATGAGCTTTTAGAAATGCTATTGAAACAAGCCGTAAAGAGCAATTTTTGCCTATTTTGTTAAGTGAAAGAAATATTTTAAAAACCATTAACACATATGTCACTGTTTTATCAATTTTTTTTAATCAAACATACATGTATTTGCCAAAATTTTTTCAGGTAAAACAAGTATTAATTGGTGTTTTGTTTTTATTTTACTATATTACGCTACTATCTATAATTTCACTCAAAATGCAAAGCAGTTGGCAAAAAAAGCTGCAAAAACCTCTACTCTCTACTACAGCTAAGATCGCGAGATATTCTTCTTATAACAACATTACCATTTCATATATGGAATAATATCAACGCGGATTTTGTGCAGTATTCTCTAAGTATGCTATTGTCCGTAGCAGAATAAAAAAGAGGCTGCTGTTAAGGTATTTTCCTTATACGAATTTCTTGCCCAGTTGTAAACAGATATTACGCTACATACGTTGCGTCCATTTACTTTACTACCGTGTCGAGTGGTTAAAAGATACTTCGAATTTTTGTGTGGATAATTTCCAGTTGATTCAGTGACCTGATTTGCTGGAACATCAAAGTCTTGCCGAAAGCAGGCTCCACGATAAAATACCTGGCTCCCTGTTGAAACCAACCCGGGTCTTTACAGACACTGTAATTAATCGATGTTAAATTTGATTTGACACAAACAACTCATTAGAAGGTTGTAAACATCCCATCCAGTGGAAACTTTCATTCTTCAGATTCTCGTTCGAAATTTGTTTGCAGGTAGAACAAGTGAAGTAAAAAAATGTACTAACAACCTTTATCATCATGTACTACATCTAATTCATTTAAGTTTATTTCTCTTCATGAACAGTAAACTCCTTTAACATTTTAGGAACTGGTAACTTCTCCTGAAGGTTTACGTACACAAATATTTTTAACCCGTATAAGCCTCTGTAATGTATGCATGCATCGTTTTTTGTCCCTGCAGATAACATCTCGTTCCATCCGTATTTTCTAATACAAAATTCTTTCTTTTAAGTTCCAGGCTGGTTTTTTCTTTCATTTATGACAGAAATAATCGCTTACACGTCAGTAAACTCTATTCCAACCATTCATCTAACTTGTCTACTGTCTGGCCACAAAAAGTAGCTATTCCGATTTAGTTTGCGGTCGACGTGGTATGTCAGAGCCATTTAATAAATTGTATTGTATTGAAAGCTGTTAAAATTGTATTATCTGATTGTGCGGTATTATTTGGGATTGGAATGTACAGTTTGATTATCGTATGGTGTATTATACGGATACAAATGCAAGGTGCAAGTACTGTACGCCATTTTTTTTACTACTTTTAGCTTTTAATAATGCAGCTTACATTATTAATCCACGAGCAAATATTTCACGAACATTTAGCTCACACTGCACTTCCTGCAACCCAAGAATAATTTGAAGTAACAGGTCGTTAGTGTATTATACGGTGGTACCCGTCTGGTTATTCCGCGTATTCCTCTCAAGGAAGCCGACAAAGCGTGTATCCATAAAAACGAAGTACATACATTTAAATAAATCAGCGTGAGAATGTCGTACCCGTATTTCATTCCAAATTGGGATATTTGTTTAGCTATAAAATTCGTTAAATAATTTGCATTTTAATAAGCACCCAAATGTTAGTTTTCATGCTGTTTAACTTATCTGCACTATTAGCGGACCCCGTCGAACTTTAAGGCCTTGTAACTAGCTATTTGTTTCTGTTCTGTTTACATTAATATCGACGTGTTTGAAATGTCGCCGCAAATTCTACACGGTTACGTTTGAGGCGCGGTTTGCAACACTACCCACTACCAGAAAAAGATGTAGAACCATTTTTTGTATGTGTTAAGTTATACAGAGTTGACGAGCTTTATTAATTTCTGATTTGGCCTTATTGCAACAAGTTGTTTTCCTGGTTGTTGGAACGTGTAGTAGTCTAAAGAAATATTTGTGATCTTTGTACCATTTTAGTGAGTGAACCGCGTTCAATAATTCCTATAGGTGATAAGTTGGAATAAAGTCCTAAAACGGATCAATTTCTCTCTCATTCAAAGTTGTCAGAAACACCCTATTGCACAGGCATCTCTTATTTAATTTTTGATTGGAGAAGAGGGATTCGAGTAATTCCGCATATTGAAAATCTATCAAACCTGTTTTTGAAAATACATTGGAGAAAATATGATACTTTTTTTCGAGAGATGAGTCGTGCGTTTTACAAACCTTCGACTTCAAGTCCTTAAAGGTAAAAATCCAGGTATGTAATATCTGGAGACCATGCTGGGCAGTTAATGTTCCTTCTAGAAAATGTCTAACAGGAGGGAGTGCTGATAAACTTGTGCGCTTTAATTTAATTCCTCATCTTGTTCCATGGTATCAATGATAGGAAGTGTCTAGCATATGGAGATAAAGCTGATCGTTGAGGTTTTCCTCAAGGAAGATGGGACCAATATGATCACCTACTAATCATCATCAAGTGAGGATTAAAATCGACGCAGTATTTGCAGTTATGCCATTTAAAAAAATGTAGAATTGTATGAGACATGGATTTTTGTTGATGCTTTCCGTTAAGTTTTCACAGAATTCTAGTCGTTTTTAATTAGCTCATGCGTCAAATGTGTCAACTTCTTGGAAACATGCTAGCTACAGAAACATGTGTTATATTGTAAAAGCATTGCGTATTTTCCATAAGAGCAACATGATCCAAAACGGCAAGAGCGGTAGCTCTATTAACAACTACTCATAACGGGTTTATGTTTAGAATTTCGCCTTCCTATAAGTTCCAAGACGTATTCGTGATAGACAGATTTCCACGGGATTCCGGATGGTAAACACCAATTTTGAATTGGTTATTTTGAACATTGGGTAGAAATCATTTGCGAGACTCAAGTGGCGATTTAATTTATACGGTGCGAGTAAAGGTATAAAATGCGGAAAAAATTATGATCGATTTAGTTCAGTTTTTAACGCATTAGAGATCTACATAGTAATACCTTTTCGTTTTCCTAAAATAACAAAATCTTTTAAGAGCGGCATCCGCAAGATAAGCTTGAACTTTTAAGTAGATGGAAAGTTTCCGTATTTAGAGTAATTTTCTTTTAAAATTTATTTCTTTTGAAGAAAATTTGAAAAAGGTCTTTAAATGTCCCTTAACATACCCCATGTTGAGGACATAGGGTGCCTTAAGCTCTTGTTTCTGAGATTTAGGCGCAAGTTGCATTTTTGTAAACGATTTGATTTCAAAAATGTATCACACTTGTGCACTTTATTGCTTCTGAGTTGAGAAAATTGTGATAACAAACTTGGGTGCTGCAAAACACCAAAAAAACCTATCCATTATCGCTAAGTAAGAACAAAAACACCAGGTGTCGGAATGTTAATTTTCATTCACTTCGTTATTTGCAATCGCAATACCTCAGTTAACTGAACATGATCGCATCGAAATTTTGATGATGATTGGTTCTGGAGATAGAAGGCGAAGTTATTCGGAAGTAGTTGCACACTACAATGCAATTCATGGAGATCGTGAACCAATTGCCAGATCAACAGTTATTAAAACACTGCAACGTTTTGACGAAACCAGCGATGTTAAAAATCGTCAAAAACCAGGACATCCAAAGATTGCTACGAGTGACGAAAGTAGCTTTTAATGTCCTTTTAGACGTGCAAGAGAATCCCAAGTGTTCCGTACAATAGCGTGCTCTCACTCACTATATTAGCAGAAGATTTGTTTTTTTTTTGAAAAAGAAGAAGTTTCAACCATACAAAATTCACTTATTACAAGAAGTGAGCGAAGATGATTTCGATCGTAGGACAGAATTTTGCGAAACTTCTATAAACATGATAGATGAAGATAGAAACATTTTAAATTGGACTATGTTTTCTGATGAAATGACTTTTTGCCTCAATGCTAATGTGAATAGGCATAATTGCAGATATTTGTCGGACACAAATCCACATTGGATGGAACAAGTCCATAAAGTGAATCTCTGGTGCGGTACTATCGGTGAGCACATTATTGGATAGAAGTTTGAATGCGGTCAAGTACTTAGAGCTCTTGCGTGAACAGTTTATACCAGAACTTATTCACAACGAGATCTGACACGGAGTTGAAAAAATTCTAGAAAATGCATTTTAATTACCCATAGGCCCATGCACAATTTTAGAAAAATCAGTCGAACAGAACCTGAAATTTCCTGCTGGTTCCATACTTTGTAGCGACCCTGTTTATTTCGGTCTAAATAATTTGGAACTTCAATGAGACGAAATCATAAATCATTATTACGAAAGCAAGGACATGCAGCTTTGTTTACCGCTTTACTATCTTAATTTAAACCAAATTAAGTTAAAAGCGCTAAAATTAAAAATAACACAAGACTTAAATAAGAAGGTACCTGGAAAACGGAAAATGAACGAACACTGTAGGAAACGATGTGATAACGTTAAGAAAATTGAAGAAAATATCTGAAGATGAAGTATTTTCCGGAAGCTTCAATGAAGTAGAGCCACTTATAATAAGCTTAGGAAAAAGTTGCAGTTGCGGTATTGATTGTGACAGCAGTAGCTGATGTTTCATTATATCGTATTTTTTTACAGTACGAATATTTGCAGTAGTAGTTAGTAGGGCAGTGAATAATTTAAAATTTTGCATTAGTATCATTTAACTTTTATTTGTAAGTTAGTAATAAAGTGAAAATTTTTCCTGGCAATAAATTTATAATAATAAGTACATTTTTTGCAATTTGTGCTTCTTAATAGCTAGCGTTAATTTTAAAACTAACGCATAGAACTGCGCATCTTGCCCCTATCTACCCCCACATAATCTTCCTTTCCTGAGCTTAACTTCTACGAGTTACTTTGAACCTTTTTTAAGCCCAGCATCCTTCCGAATTGCCGTTTATTTATGCACAAGCGTATCCTCCGAGAGGTAGATAACCTGTCCTATTCATTCGAAGGTGAGAGATGCGGACATTTGTAACCGTGACCAGTTGGGCCACGGCTGTCGACCTGGCTGGGACACCCGCATAACCGGTCCAGGTCATGAAGTATTTAGCTGAAACCCGAGTTAAATGGATGAGCCTCAGCACTTATATAATAATGTTGCATGAACCGCAGACGTAAATATTTTTCACGCCCGCCAAACCGTTCGAAATGGAGGAAATGACGCTTGCACGAAAGTGACTTTGTTTACAGTTTGCGGTTAGGTGTTCCCAGAAAACGCTCTCAGCCTTACTAGAAACACTGAATGTATCATATTTCGTTGACTTGCTAAAAAGATTTCCGGTTTTCAACTTTTGAAGCGCCATGCTTTCCTTAAATACGGCTTGGCGGCCGAAAATAAAAAACCTTTCAAAATCTCAGGATGATTCTTCTTATTTCATATCTTTGATAGATTTATTTCAGACGTTTATTAAAATAATGAAGAAAATTATTTTTAGCTGCCATCTCATTGCTACTATTTTCCTATTTGACCTAATTTTTCTATTCTACTCTATTTTTGTAGTTTGTGGACTTGGTTATACCGAATGGTACATACTTACCTAATAGATTTCAGTGCTAGGATGTTATCTTAATATGGAATTATATATCTTAAAACTGGGTTACTTGAAAAGTACAATAACTCACATATCATCGCAGATTCAAATATGTCATTTAAATTTCGGTTTACTTTAACAGTAACGGATTGCAAGTTTAAGTTTCCTTAATTGGTGAATATTTCAAAAACTTTCAAAGGCGGCGAAACGTAATTTCTGCCCTATATTTAAACACAAAAATTTACTGGATTCCCTACTTCATCTATATTTTTTATTGTGCTCTTCAAATTTATGTCTCACTATCTTTAATGTTTTGATGCTCAATGATACTGTACTAAATATAGGAATCTAATTTATATCAATATTATATAAACTGCAGCTTAAAATTAATGTAAAACTAAGATTTGCTTCAAAATGGAAAAAAGATTGTAAACGGTAAGTTATTAACACATATCCGCAAAGTCCGGACACCTTGGTAGCTATGACAATTCATGTAGTGTTCTGAAGCCGGCGTTATGTCCTACATGTTCTTTGGCGATAAATCAGGAAATGTTGTAGGTCAGTTCGAATCTTTCACACCAGAAACTTGTAAAACCATGGTAGATCTGATTCCAAGCACCCCATATCGTCATTTTTGTTACTAACATTCATACATTGCTGAGCGTTCATTTAGTGGAGAATTCTGTTTATTATAAATTCTTACAAGAATGCGGAGGCGTGGTTACTTCATTATTGTAAGAATTTCAGTAATTTGACATCTTGGTCTTGTAAGGGGCATTATCAAGACAGGAATATGCTTTAGGAGCAGAGTGTAAAGTCTATGTTCCATAATTTTTTTAACATTAAGTACAGTATATATTCTTATGAAAATATAATAGGTAAACTCTATTGTGTTCCATAAAATATATTTGATTAAGTGCTGTCCCTTGTACTTACTTTAATTTAAGTCTAAAAATGTTTACATTTTTTACTTTTTCCAACCGCTCTGGTAAGTTATTGTAGACCCTTATTTCTCTTTTGATCGTTTTCACACCATTCTACTGGGTCCTGACCTTAGATATCTGGCTGTGGCCTGCCTGCCTCATCGCATATTTATGTTTATGTATGAATGCATTGCAGGGTACGTGTTCTTGTATTTTCCGTTATCGTGATTATCCCCGTTATCCTGAAAAAATCGGTTTAATTATGTCTAATATTTAGGCCATGTCTTGCTTTCTCTGCAACTCCACCACCTTCCGTTTCTGTTGGCCACATTGCCCTAGATTGGTGGTAGGTAAGTGAAGTGTGAGAATATTAATGAGTTGTAAACAGTATCATTGTCTAATTTCGTCTACCGTCATGCAGTAGGCGTTTAGTGCTTCCCATGCATCCACTCCTTTTTCACTGAAATAATAAAAATAACATAATGCACATGAAAATACAATGCGAAACCTTGAAATTTTAGTGTTATCACTTTCTTCAGTTCAGTCCAAGCAATTTTTTAGAATGTACAATAACAATTTTTACGGCTATTATTCGATCGGATTACTTACCTTGCTGTAGACTGCCTAAATTTAATATCTCAGTAGCGTATAGCATTTTCAACTTCCCTCTTGTAAGGTAATATTTATGTATTTGCGTACAGCAGCTAGCAGCTGAAGCCAACCATGAGGTGAGGAAAAAAATTATTAAATAAGATATTACAATGCATAAACATGGCATATATAGTTGACAATTTGAATATCTAATTATTCACAAACGTTGTTGGACATAAAGTATGTCACATATATACAAATAAAAACACTCAACGTGCACCCGAAAGGACAATAAGTCTAGTACTGACATTACAGTTCACTCTCCTAGAATAAATACATAGATAAGTCATKCATACAATATCTCAACATTAATACATTTTGGGGGTAACCTGCAATGGATAAACACCATCATATATAAAGAACATAAATTTGAGAAAACAKCRCTGAACACRTTCTAGATTATTTACGCAAGTACCTACTATATCCAGGAGCCCACACGACAAGTTTTGAACAGATAATTGTGAAATACAATAATTTCAATGCAGTGGGATCGCTTAGATTCTAGCATGTCTGATAATAAAATAAATAAATGTTCTGTAGCAGCAAGCAGCACACTCACTAATATGAGAGTTAAAACACAGACTTCTGTCAAAAATTACTCTGAGATCGCTTATAGTTTCAGGTATAGTTTGTCACCTATGTAAGAATCAAATACTATAAATATGCAAAACATTTTCCCACGTTCATAGGCAATTTATTCACAAGATACCAAACAGTTGGTTTCAGATCGCTCTGAAGCCGACTTGCATCCTCACGCAACTAAATAGCAAGCAGCTTAGAATCATCAACATAATTAGACCACCACACATTACATTTAACATTCAAACTATATGATGAAGAGCAAGGGCCCCAAGACAGAATCCTGGGGGACTCCAGTTGTAACCTTAAAGGCAGAACTGTTGAATCCGCGGTATTCGACATATTGCGTCCTTTCTAGGTATTAAGATGAAAGAAGTATTATAGAGACGAGGGGGACGAACAAGGACATCGAACGCGCTCGAAAAAAAAAGTGATAAAGTTTGTAGCGCACACTAAACTGCTATAAATTATTACCAGTTCATCTACCAGGGATGAAGCCAAGCTGGGGCAATCTGAAAGTTGTGATCGCTGTCTATGCAAAGCAATCTCGAATACTTTGGCAACTTTAAACACACATAGCTGTGATAGCACGATAATTTTCGATCGATGTTTTATCTTCTTTTTTAAATACTGGGCAAAGTCTTCCAATCAGTGGGAAAGGTGCTAAGACATAGTGTTATTATAGAGAAATCGGAATTTGCAAACTTAAACTGAAAGTATGATGTGCAAGAGCTTCCAATTTGTACGGAAGAAGATAAATATGAGTCAATATATGTGATTAAACAGACTGTGTATTCTATTTGACCCCATTAGACGAAATTTGTATTTACCCTACATCAGTTTTTTCTTATCGTGGTGTTCGTGTTATCTCTGCTGAGTTTACTTTGGTAGCTCACTGTCTGCTTTAGTACCTACCTAATAAATAAGATATCTATCTACAGGTGCCGAACTCGCGTAATTTTAAAGTTTAAGTGTATAATAAAACAAGGTATATGTGTTAGAATTTCTTTACCAGTGATGAGTTGTCTACAAAGCCACTATTAATTAATGAAGCTTAATGATGACCCCACATGACCGCCGGTTTGCAGCTAAGACTGTCACTTTTGTACCGGGATGCCTTTATTAATGATCATTATTCAACGATTTTGACGGCTTAAAATCCTCCCGACACGAAAATGCTTCAGACCCAAATTCCCTCACGGCTATTACAAATATGCAGATATCCGCAGCAATAAGCACTGTTAACAGTAATCCGAGAATCCAGCGGAATTAGCAGCTTCAACAATAGCATTCCTCACTACAATGCGAGTGTGAGAAAAGGAACTGAACAGCAGGTAGTGGCGATGTGCATCTCCAAAACTGCACCAAACCTCGCAAGGCCTCTCATCCTGGATATGTTCCCGCAACACCTGCGAGAGTCTTTAGGAGGCAACTTTAGCTGACGTCATTGCCAGGTACAGCAAACGCCAAATTCATTCTTGTTGGTTTAGTCAGTGCTGCTTCGGCAATCTGTAGGCATATGCTAATGCTGTGCGGCGGTCTACCGGTTTCCAGTTCTCAATGAGCCGAGCCGTGCGTGTGTTTCAGTATCTTGTGTTGTGCGGAGCAATGTGAGTCGGTGATGACGTTTATTAAATTACATTGTGAGTTGTGGTCGAGTGCTTAGATGTATGTTCAGCGTTTTGGAATACTATTAAACATGCAGGTGAATACAGTTTAACTTTTGGGCTTTTCGAAAGCGTGAAATAATCAAAAATTAAAAATATGGGGCAGCGTTACTTATACATCGCATTCAAATCTTATAATTAAAAAGGAAGTACAACCAACACACAAACTTCAAGCATCCATTCGCAGCGTTTTGTATAATAAAGACAATTACGGGTTGTCCTATTTGCGGAAAGTACTTCATAATATGTGTCGTTCTTTCGTCATCTCAGAACAGAAGACATTTGTGTTGTTTGACATAGAGATTATTTCTCTAACGTTGCTAATTTTAATTTTACGTACAAATACTATTAAGTATTTATACATGTTTACATTTATGCATGAAAGCTTCTTCAACCAACAGCTTCTTTAAGATCTTTCATTATTTTATAACTTCGGAGGTAAATTTTGTTTCTAATACCTCCCCATGTAAAAAAATATCTAAATTCAAAAGATCTTGTGATCAAGAAGGCCATGGAACTGAACAGTTTCTTCCGATTCGATAATTGGAAAAACTTGGAATCCTTTCTGAAGCAAACTGAGATAATATGCACCAATTAAAGTTCCATAAAAATATGCGGGCCTAGAAACAATATTGAAATAATATCAAACATGTTTGCTCATGTCTTTCAGAGTAATTATGCTAAGCCAAACAATTCAAAATATAATTCAAACTACTAACAATTGTTACCCTAACCGCATTTTTAACCTGAGCCATTTCAAGTTTTCATGCGATATTGTTTTTGGTAAACTCTCGTCATTACAAAGTACTTTTAATAAAGGGCCTGATGGTATCCAATCCTGTTTCTTGAGTTTATGCAGCCCGTCGTTGTCTGTCAATATCATTTTTATTTCAGCAGTTATTAGATTGTGGATTTCCTGAAAAATGGGAAACATCATACATGCTCCATTTACAAGCTGTAGACTTTCATTGTAATATCATTTTATCATTTTTAAACAATATATTTACTTATTATATGCATATACAACTAGTGTTTTTTTTTGTAAAAATTTTTATCTACAGTCACCACTTATAATTAATAATTTTTAAAGACCACATTTTATGTTTTTTTGAGAAAAACTATTTGATAAGAACTGCAAACAACGTTATAACGAAAATTCAGGACTGACTCCATACAAGAAAGATGATTTGGCGGGTAGGAGAATATATGCCGAGTTTTACTTCTTATTCACTCTGGTTTAAACCAAACACAAAAAAGTAACTCGATTCAAACTAATTATTATTCATGTGATGTATCAGGCGATTTTGAATGTCCTTTCAATTTTTTTTTAATTTTCAACGGCAATTACAGTTGTGCCGTACTAAAGGAGTTATTTATTAAACATAATTTGTTTGCATGGACAGTGTCAGAAGATTTTTTCAATATGTTTTGATGCCATTTGGTTAGTGACACTAACGAATCAAAGCGTTTTGATAACGAAAATTGAGACAAAACGCTATGGTAGTACGAATTCATATAAGTTGCTTGGTATGTAAGTGATTTTTGCGGATTTTAAGAAGAATTATAATTGAAAATTTTAACTTAATAAAATATTTTCTTCTTCTAGTGCCATGTCCGATTCGATCATAAGCAACCTCTCGCTTACGTCTATGTTGCGTGCTTTTTCATATTTTTCCACAGACGTATGTAATATCTACAGTTTATTGCCGGTTACCAACGGCAGAGGTCGTATTTCTGTTGTTGTCGGCACCGGGAATTAAACCCGAGACCTTCGACATGGTAGGCGAGCACGCTATCAGTACGCCACGACAGCTCACATGAAAAATATAGTTTTATTAAATTAGGTATTGTGAGTTTTTGTCGAAGAGCTTTTACCATCTTTCAGGCAGTGTCATAATTCCATAAAAGGTCCTTTTTTGCCAACAAAAACCGAACTGAATGGGATTTTACACAATCAGCGTCATTAAAAACTTTTGCGTGGAACGAAATATGCGTGGGGCTTTGCATCATCATGTTGGAAAACAACCCCTACGATTTACCGTTTCTGATGGGTTTTCTTGAACTGCATAGCTCAGTTTAGTGATCGTTGTTAAACGCAGACATTTCTTGCTAAATTTCATAGTGTAGAATTCGTTTATAATCCCACTTATTCACCAAAGTGACAGCATAACCTAGTTCGATAAGATATATCTAAAACGTATGATTTTTTTTTCATTTTAACCAACACTAGAACTAGAACTATATAGGTTAGATTCTCTGAACGCCTGAACACATTGATAAAATAAAAAAAACGTGCTAGACACATCTATCAACAAAATGTGTAATTTCTTAATTGCTTGCTCAAAACTTTGGAATGTGGAAATCGTAAATTGCTCTTTATTGTATATTTAAGTTGTGTGAAACTGCCTCTTTTGTGAAGCAGATAACGAGCTTACCAAGTGATTTCCTTAAGACAATAAATTCGACTGTAGGAATTAACAGTCTCAGTTGCTAGCCGTTATTATTTTACACATGTTTTGCTCTCCACACCCAAAAAAATGTATACTCTACGTTTATGGGAAGAGCTAAGACGAAATGAAATTTAAATGCAAGAAGAGCCTGAGACCTCATCTTGCTTGGCTTACTATAAAAACATACATACTGAGCGAAACAATGAAATGGGATTTTAACCAAAMACCATTTGTCAGGTACTAAATTAGATTTAGAAAAAAAACAATATCGATTATTCCTTTTAGGCGCTTGTTGATCGTTTCTTAATTATGTAACCAAATAGCGCAATACATTTTCTATTATTTTAGCCTTCTAATTTGCTATTGTATTTTGTGTGGGTAGTCACAATTGGCTATTTTTCTACCCACATTTGTTGTTACGGTATCTGTGTTGCATCATTTATTCCGCTGATCGTTAAATTGCATAATTTGAATCGAGTCTACTCTAGTCATAAACTTGATACTTAATTTCTTTTTGAGCTGACAGTTTCTGTGGCAGAAATAACCGCGGAAGACCAGATTTGGTTTTATAGATGTCGCACTGCTAAATGAATCAAACTGAATAATAAAGTATGATCAAATATGGTTTATGTATTCACCCACACTGATTCAGGCTCTATTAGAAATAACTAGGTGGACATTTTTTTATTAAATGAAATGTATATGTAGAAATATGGTCGTTTTATTCCTTAAATATGGTTTTGCCATCAAATAACATATTTTGTCTATGGTCAATATACCAAATACCATACGCAAGTAACTTGTGAGTGCTAAGTGATCGCTGCACGCTGTGTAACAATATTCTATCTAAATATTGTTACAACACATCTTGTCATTTTTATTAATTACGCTGAATAAATGTCCTGTCGAATTTCTGGTTCCTCCTACCTACTATTTTTTTAGATTTTAAAGGTAGCCTGTCAACATATACCAGTATTATTTATAATGTTTATCGATTACAAAAAATGCTATCTTCGGAAACTATCGTTTACGTCATCGAAGTGTTTACTTTCTTATAATCTTCTTTGCATTTAAAGCTAAGAAGATGAAAACTGTAAAGAATAGAAGCATCGCATTTACAGTTTTCATTTTAAAGTTGCAACTATCTATAGTTCTACTGTTTATTGTAACATAAATGCCCACGTCTTGCGTAACACTTAAAGACAGTTTTCGAAGCATAGTCTCTTACTCCAACGATGAGAATAAGCAACAAGGTTTTGAAATCTTGCTAACAATCAGATTATTTTGGTAATTAGTATTCATGCTGACTATGTTTTGAAATTGCATATTGTTCGTGATGTTTTGAGCACTGGCGCTTTTGTTTATTTTGCCTGAGCCTGAAATTTTTAGAGTGTACTATTGGAGAAACATAACGTGGGCATTTACAATACCCCGGGGTTTGCGAAATATCAGATCCGCACAGAGTATGAAAGGTTACGGTCATACTACGTGCACGTCCTACGCATATTTACCTACGTGATGGTCTTTTGTTTTGACTAAATTACAACATGGCATAGTAATTACTCAATCATTGACGATTGCAATCACTCGGGAAACACGTCATATCCTTACATGCGAACGAAACTTTTTCTTCTTGCAACAATTGCAAAGGCTGTGTGAAGACTGCGTTGGTGGCGTCCGTAAAAGAATCGGTCTCATTGCGGGAAGTGGGGGTAAGTCTAGCAAAAACCGCTTTTACGCAAATCCAATACTACCAAACAAGAAAATTGTTACACTGTCAGTCTTTTAGTAAATATTTTGTTGACGATAACATCTTTACGGGAAATGTTCCTGAAGGGAAGTAACCTGCAATCTGTTGGCCTGCACCTGTTATTTTCACAACAGTGCCACAACCAACTGTAGACGAATCAGTTTCGCTTTTGTTAAAGCTCTTCAGTACACTTTAGGCCTTTGTAGACATACGTTTGAGCTGACCTGACCTGACATTTCACCGACGCCTATGGCCAGCATCTTCGGAGGGTTAAGTAAAATTGTCAATATCACACTAACGATCACATCTACTCTGGTTGCACAAACGTGGATCAAAGGTTTAATCCGCGTATATAGCTATATAGTTAATTGCTTTAATTGCTAGTTTTCCTATCCAGTCACGAATAAACCCTACAATTCGTGTATAGGTACTTTGAAACAATCTTCGTTCATAACTTTTTTTCTTAATGCATACACTGTTTGGATAATTTACATGTCTTTTGTATGGTTAGAAGGTTTCTGTGGTTGTTGTTGATGACATTTTGTTTTCCAAGCTGGTTCCACGTTGATTTTTCTTGTCTCCTCCGGAGTAACTCTGAAACTAAAAGTTTATCAAACAGTCAACGTGGGAACCAGCCCGGAAAACAACATACTACGTCTGTTGTATATTATAATGAACATTTTTCTTTATTTTCCGTCTTGTATTACAGTTCCATATGTCTCGGTAAATTGGTTACTGAATTACGCTCATGTCTATTAGCGGTGTCATCGTCACGCCTAAACAAAGGCAGAGTAATGTCTGGAGTTGTGGACCTTTTTTACAGTATACATTTATTCTCCATATTATGAAGTATTCGTCGCGGTTTTGAGAAATAATTCTAAGCAGCCTCCATAGCTCTTGTACCAGACGTTGCTTCAGGTTTGCGAATAGATAAAGCAGGATGTCTTTTAAGAAATACATTGATCCAATCTTGACCTGCGATATCATTTTGAAATATATGAGCAATGACATTTCTTGCATTTGACTGATAAGCTAAGACTCGTAAGTCTTTAATCGTTAGACCGAACAACCTAGCTTTCATAGTAATGTTTACTTCTTCAATAAATCTCCCCGAAGTCTACCAATCCACTATATTTAATAAATAGGCAAAGCGCTTTCAGCTATAATTAGCCAACATCAGTGCCTCATAATGTAAAAACAGAAATACAAAAGAATTTATAAAACTTTTATGAAACTTCATAAAAAGTTCTGCACTAAGTCAAAATTGTTGTCTATCCGTTAACACCAAGGCTTTATGGACTTCCTAAAATACACAAAGATAACTGCCCTATCAGACCTGTTGTTTGCTACATAAATTCTCCGTGTTATAAATTACCTAAATTGCTAAATTTGACCCTTCGTGAAGTTTTACATTTCGAAAATTCTTTTGCTATTAAAATATTAAATAATCTGCTGTTAAAACCTACCTGTGTTTCAGAAAAATAATTTAGTTTCTTTAGCAGAATTTGTTTTAAATCAAAATTCTTTCTGTTTCGACAATAAATATTTCATATAAAATTCAGGTTTAGCAATGGGTTCGTCTCTTAGCCCACTTTTAGCAGAACTTTTTATGAATAATTTGGAACAAGATATTTTCAGAAACGTTTCCTTTTTCTTCTCATATTAAATTTTGGTATCGTTATGTAGATGACGTTTTGTGCTTTTTTACAGGAAATTACAATGACTTAAATAATTTTATTACATTTTTTAATTCTCTTCATGATTCTATAAATTTTAGTTATGAAAAAGAAATTAATAATCACATTCCATTTTTAGATTTATTAATTATACGAAATCAGTCTTCTCCTTACCTATCTTTTGAAATTTTTAGAAAACCCACATGCACCGATAACATTATTAATTGCTTTTCTTTTCACCCTTATACACACAAAATTTCCGTATTTCATTCTCTTTTTAACAGACTTTTTAAATTACCTCTTTCTATAAACGCTTTTGAAAAAGAACTGTGTAATTCTTCAAATTGCTTTTAATAATAACTTTCCAAATCATGTATTACAAAAATTATACTTTAAATATTAAACAAAATTTAAGTTTTCTTTTAACACCATTTATGTTGAAGAAGCCAAAATTTGGTATCCTCTTAGGTTTGTTGGTCCAGTCTCACATAGTTTATCTAAACTGTTTTCCTCTAATGGAATAAGTGTTGGTTTTTCTACGTTTTCCCGTTTTGTTGGCAATAAAGACAAAATTCCAGTTTTGAATCATTCTGTTTGTATTGGTCAAACGGGAAGTTAGAGGCAATGAACATTTAAAACAAAAGGAAAATATAAAAATACTAAAATAGTTAATACAAATTCTTCGTTAGCAAATTATTTATTGTCATTTAAACACACTGCCTCTTTAAATAATTTTAATTCTTTGCATGTTTGTAATAAATCCTCAAAATTAAATTTTCTAAAAATTCTTGAAATATACAAAATTATAGATAAGATAATATTACAATTTTGAATGATTCTTGTAATTTTAGTTGTCCTATTCTAAATTCTTTATTTGATCATTGATTTCATATTTGTCAGGTTTTAACGAGTTTACTTACTTAATAAATAGTTGTTCCCGTATTAATATCACTTGAAATATGGACTTATATTGCGGCTGTCATAAAATGAATTCTGTTTGCGATATATTCGCTACAAGTTAATATTTTAATTTAATATATTTTACGTTTTAATATTTACAGTGAAAACGACTAACAACGATTCGCGTTTAACACATCCATTCGCGTTTTTATAATTCATAATTACGATTGCGAGTTTGGAATAAAATGGCAACGCTGTKGCGACTTCGGTTTCAGAAACCTCGTCTCGGCAGACAGGAATGCCAGGATCAGAAAATGGCGTGGCAACATCACACAGTTACAATGCAATAAGCGCGCCAGAGAACGGTGACGTCAGAGATTCAAACTTTAAACATAAACAATCCTTTTTTTAACATTAATCAAGCGCTTTGCGAAAAATAAAAAATACAGGGGTCTTATTATTTTTCATGTAGATTCATATTCTGCAATAAAATGGGGGGCAACAGGCCCATTATAGCTGAACGCGCTTTGCCCATTTATTAAATATAGGGGATTGATAGACTTCGGGGAGATTTATTGTAGAAGTAAACATTACTACATAAATCCACTTAGAGAAAAATGGACCAGTTTACATTGTTTAGCTTCCATAGTTTTTAAGTAGTCAACGAGCTCAAGTTCCTGCTCTACCATGAATACGTATTTAAATTTTCCAGTCGTTTTATCAATTTTGAAGTCAGGGTTTTCCCTTTTTTTAACGTAACTTTCCAGAGCAGACTGAGAAACGTCAAATTGGTTAGAAGCCTTTAAATATCCAAATTGGACCGAAATAACCGCCGCGACGGCATTATTTATTGCTTCAGTAGACCTGCCTGTTATTTTTTCTTGTATACCCGTGCCATCTGTAACCAAAAGAGAAAAATAGAAGTCTAATAAAAGCGATCTCGCTCAGTTATACATTACGGGGCAGAATGGGGGACACGATTTATGTTAGTGAGTTGAAGTCACTCTGTAAAGATACGTAAACACACGTTCAACTACACCAAACTAAAGACAATTAATCGTACTTCAATCTTATAACTACAGTTGTAAAGTAATCAAACCTTGCTTACAAAATCATCAGAAGTTATAAATGAACACTCAACAAACACTTAACGCGTCAACGCTAAAGAATACTAGGTACAAATCGCTGCGCGTAGTTGAGCAGCAGCAGGTTGATCTAGTACCACTTGTTTCTGCTTGCTGGCAGCACCTTGACACCGAAAAACAGCGAATTTCATTCCGCCGCGGTACCACGTTGTGCTCCGGGTTCCCCTATCTAAGAAAACAACAACAAAAGTAAATTAATCACAAATTCTATCATTCTGTAGTCACCTGAGGAATAGTATTTACCATTCATTAATAATAAAGTTATTTGCAATTACAATTGCTTTAATTACTCTCATACTGGTAGCACCCAACAAGAGGCTATGCCCGTTTCACTGATCTATTCCATTTTCTTGTTATAGTTGGCGAACTGATGGCTCCCAGGACGAGAGCTGGCCGTTTCTCCCGGCTGTCCTCACAATGATGCCTTCAAAGTCCACCCCGAACCTACAGCAATCGACAAGGGAGACCAAGCCGAACGCATCATCCTTATATTCGTACTATTTGCAAAACCAGTCCGGTCACAACTTCGCATGCGCCCCGCCCAGTCGAGATGATGGTTCGCCGCCGCCAGCGCCACCGGTCCGCGACTCATCCAGCCTCAAGAGCGTCAAGTACGGTCCTGGACACGAGAAGTTCCCGTCGTGGCCGGTGCCAGCGGCCGCAGAGGCGCCCCAGGTGCTCAGAGGCCCCACCAGCGGCGGATCCCATCGCTCCAAGTCGTGGACGGATCACACCAACTATCCTAAGGAAAAAGTCGTGACGTACACGCGGCCGTACATGAAGAAGCAGCATTCTTCGCATACTCAGCAGGTGAGCGATGATGCATTCATTCTTTGGGCGGGTGACCGACGGCGATTAGTTATTAAGGAAGTTCGCTAATATTAGAAATGAATAAAATAAGATTTGAATAGGTCTCTTTTGTAGGTGCTCGGATGTTAACCTTATTGTGAGGTTTGATCAGTACCCACATTTTTCTAATAGGTAGGATGATGATGAAAGACAAAAAGTCGTTACTTTGAAACCTTATTTTAAGTAGAAGGACCTACAGAAAATCGAAGTTAATTAGTTACAGCATTTACAGCAGAAGTTTATTGTACCGGTTGTTGAATCATTGTCGTTGTTGTTCCTCAGGGCTTCGTCGTAGGACCTATACTGTTTACCTTATGTACATCTGTAATAACCAAATATATAAAATATTGCAGCTCTCACTTCTGTGCTGATGACAGTCAGTTATACTATTCGTTTTTAGATAGGGAGCTTGAGAATACAATAAAACTTATAAACTCAGATTTGGCCATCTCATGATTTGCTTCTGAATACTGAGAAATCAAAAATGATACTGTTTGACAAAACATTTAATTGTACAACGCGAGATTCAGTTGTCTGTGTGGATACTAGGAGACTTCAGTTTGTGGAATCTGCAAAAAGCATTGGACTTGTATGTGATTGATTATAAGTTGCGTTTTGGTGAACATGTAAATAACTGCATTCGAAAAGCATTTGCAAACCTTAAAACTTTATACAGCATTAGAAAGTTTCTTACAKATAAGGAGAAAATTCTTTTACGCGATTCGCTGGTGCTGTCCCATTTTAATTATGCAGATTATGTCTTGATTATACTGCCAAGAGAAGAGTACAGCTAGTTCAAATAACTAAATATGGAATCAAGGCAACATTTACATACTGGCTGTGTATTCCACAATATAATTAAAAATAAATGTCCTCCATTTCCTTTACACAAAATCAAATTAGAACAGATATCCATAATATAAACATTAGACACAAAGGCGCTATTACTCCCAGTAGAACCAAAAAATGCGGGACTAAGCTCATTTATAATAAAGCTTTATAATAATCTATTAAAAAAAACTGAATAGTTCTGATTGACATTTACTTTATATACTTTTTCCACCTATACATCGTTCATCTAAATTGGGATAACTGATTTTTGGTAAAAAATAAATTAATAGATATTTTTTCTTTTTTGTTATTGTTTCTCACCTCCACGGCTCTCATCAATAACAACTTAATATTAATATTGCGCGCCAGGAAAGAGGTCATACCTTAGGAATGTAACATCTTCCACAATTTTAACGCAACGACCGCACGAGTGGGCCGGAGTTAATAAATTTATTCACCGCGCTAGCCTGAAATTGGACCATGAATAAGGGCGGGCACGCTATTGATTTAAATGTCTCGCGACAATTTTTGTCCCCACTACACTGCAGTCTTTCCTGGCGCGCACATTACGCAGGTATACGTAAAATTCTAAATTTTTCTTTTCGCTTTTTAAATAGCAAACGTTCAAAATTTTGTGTTATTGGTGTTTTATCGAATACATTTGAAATTTATAGGTAAACACAATTTCTTCATTGGCAATTCTATGCTTACATTGAAACAATTTAAAATTTACTTACATCACTTCTTGCTTAGCAGATAGCATTCCACTTATCTAGGTATATAGATAGTAAAAATGCTTATTAACATACACTTACTATATCTTCCATTTCCAATATTTTATACTTGTGACATGAAAATTATCTGGACTGCTCTTTTTATAGCGAGTGACAGCCATAAACTTTCAATTTCAATCTAATAAGAACTGCTTTTTTGCCTAGTAAGCACTGAAAGTGGCCTTAACCTGTTTTCTCGATTACGACATCTAGGAAATTAATATATCTTGTATAGCGAGCATTTAAGAACTCATGTAGGTTACGCGGAAGTTGTACAACCTATTATTTTGATGTTTTCATCAAAGTGTTCGGAGCAATCAGACAAGTGCGCCGAAGTAAGAAAAAAACCAATTTTTTTACCTCTTCAGACTACGTCTGTAACTACTGCAGATACTGTTTATTTACGATCTGTTCCACACGTAAAGGAGAAAGAGAACTGCAGGTATCGAAGAAAGGTAAAGGGATATAATAAACAGATACCTCCTAATATGTTGAGGTAATTATAGGCAGAACGCCTTGCTATGGGTAATAAATAGCCCACACGTTTATAACGAATCAATAGAATTAATTAATACTTCACCACCTTTAAATATTGACAGATATGATTGCTTTCTGAAGAAGATCTAATTGCCTTTTGGAAAACCTAATAGCAAACACGAGTGTGCTTAGATCACGTTATTTTCAGTGAAATTAACTGTCACGTATTGAACTTCTAATCTGGAATGTATTCTACTTTTGATCTGTAAGAGGGGACTTGATTATTGGACACATAATAATGAATAAAGGTTGAAATATATTTACACCAGGCTGCCATACAAACCACGTTTATAATACAATGATTTGCTAACAGAATATTATATAATTTTAGTAAATTTAGGACCGCTTGTTGATGTGTAGACTATGTTGGAGAACACTTGCCTAGAAACAAACAGATAATGAGCGTTTTAACGCAGTCACAGGAAAACTTATGTTTCTAACACTACTTTCTGGTCAGCAGATAACTAATTAGAAAATAGGAGTATAGCTAATGCATCATGAAGGAGTCAAAAGCACTTTCCCGACAAGCAGATACACATTTTTTGTTAAATAGAAAAAAGTACTACCAGCTGCTGATTAATTTAGAAAGCTTTTGAATCAAAATAATGTCACACACATAGCTGAAAAACTATAAGTTAGTACAGGTTACTCATGAAAGTACGAATAAAAGTGCACGCATAAATACTACTATGTAACGTGTCATTTAAAGAAGAAACGTCATATAACCTATTTAACCAACCGGTTATATGACGTTTCGCCCCCACCGTTTCGCCTTCTGTACTGATTCGCCCCCGACCGTTTAACTTCTTTCCCCCATAAATGAAACAAACATCTACATAACTTAAAAAAGTTGTTTGTAACCGTTAGTTCAAAATGGCATGTTCCTAATCAAAAKAATAATGTTAACACGACTATCTATAAAACTACTAAATTGTTAACTTAGTTCACGCCTAGTATTTTACTTGAACTAATAGTCTGCAGCGCATTTACATAAATCTGGTTTTGTCTTATCGTCAAATTGATCTAATTTCTGCATATATAAGTCTTTGTGTTAAAAAATATTTATCGTATGCCGTTTAATTTAACTTTCAATTTTGGATTCTGCGTGTTTTAGAAGATTAAATTGAAGAGCAAAGAGTAAATATGTAGGTGTTCTAATATCCATCGTGTCTAGCAGTTTTCCCACATGTAAAAAAATCCTAAACAGGTATCACATTTGATCTCCCATTATGGTCTTATTTTTATACTTTTCCAGTTAATTTTTGTCAATACATGTCTCGTCTTTAGGTACTTATATAATGTAAAATTATACAATTCCTGCAAAAGTAGTTTCTCTTGCAATTCTCTGCTGTCGTTTAAACATTCCTTAAAGAAGTTTTTGCTGGATCAACAATAGTTGTTTGATTTGAGTGTTTCTTGTTTCTTAGATTTATTTATATTATTATTTGTATTGTTTCAAATATTCTGTACCGTGGTACCAGTAGGCTAAATTTCGCCTAATGTAAACCATTTCTAATAAAGACTATTATTATTATTTAGTCACATTGCTGAGCATTCTACGTTAAAATGAAGTACTAATTCATTTCTTGTACCTTGTGCATATTTTCTTTTAAATTATATTTCTTCCTGATAGCATTCAAATTCCAAAGTAGATAATATCTTGTTATATTATTGTTGCAGAAATTGAAAACCGTAATGGAAAGGTGCGAGAAAATACCTCCCGAGACCTTCGAGCCTCGTTACGACAAAATCACGGACCACCGCTATTTACCCCACGTCGATCGTGACGGTAAGCAGCTCGGTGATATGGATTACATGGTGCCATCTCCTCCTGAACGAGACGTAGCCAAGCCTCAACTGACGAAAGCCGATCTCGAAGAATACGCCCGCTCGTATCAGGAACCCACAATAGAGAAATACGGACAGTACAACCAAGAGGTGAAACCCTCACATTTGACCGAATCCGAGCTCGAAGAATTCATCAAGTACTCCAGCAGCTACGAAGACTCCTTGTTCAGTTCTAAACACGAGGAAATCTTGACACACATGCATCAGAAGCAGCTATCGTACGCGCAATCGGAGGGCTATCACAGCTACGTTTCCAGCACCGATTCTACTTCCACGCCGTTCCTGGACAGGCTTCGACGGGACAGTGAAGCCGTGGTGTCCAGGACGAGTTCGAACTGGGACGATAACGAACAAGAAACCAACTGCACACGACGCGAAGGACGGGACAGTGTGGTTACGACCAGTTCGGGAAGCGTGTCGAGCAGTGAGACTTTGAAGTGGCATGGCTCCATGAGTGATGTGTCTGTGGCGAGCAGTTCTTGCACTCATTTAGCGAATTCGTCGAGTTCGAAGCAGCTCATTGCTCACAGTGCCAGAGTTCAGACGCCGCAAAGGCATCATTCCGAAAGTGTTTTGTACATTGGAGGGGAGAGCCAGGAAGGGTGGAAGGACAGAGAAAAACGAAACAACAATGCTAATAAACTGAAACTGTTCCCTGTAAATACGTATACTATGCAAGAGGCGGAACAGCAGGGGAAAAGTAATTCAAGGTAAGTTGATTTCTAAAGTAATACGCTAAAGTTAGGCGATAAGCGTGATTGAAGAAAACAGATTGTCGAACTTTTAATACATAATTCAAAATATAGTAATATTCTTTTATATAAATAGATAACTGGATTATTGAGACATTTCAGGCTTCATAACTTGTCTCACAAAATAGTGACGTTTAGATTTTGTTCATAAGAGACTTTAAAGTCATTTTTTCACGCTTTGTAGCCGCAACACGCCCTTTGTTAAAGTCTTCCAAATTTCACAAACCTTGACATTAGATTATGTTCATATGGACTTTAAAGTCTTTTTTTCACGCTTTGTATCTATAACACACTCTTTGTTAGTCTTTCTTCCAAATTTCGCAAATTTTGACATTTAAACTGTGCCGTTTGGTTACGTTTTCTTTTGCCAATTTTTTTTTCCTTGGCTAGAGGAACTCCTTTTCCATGTCATTTTGCTCAGATATTTGTGTGAACTCATCGGTTGTCATTTCCTTACTGAACGAATTTGGAGCATTGAGATATGTTAGCAAACGTTACTGCTTCCTGAACCCTGATCCATTGCTTGAACCAAACTGATGGTGTTTGACGACAAAACACAACCTATTAACTTTCGAATGAAATCTACCTTCAATTGCTATAATATATGACCTCAAGAATGATTTGGTGAGAAAACCAGTTATCAAAAATGGAAGTGTCGCCCAAGCTTCATAAATGCACTTCTAAATCAATTTTTAGTGCTTTTGGGCGTTCCACATTCTTGTAAATCGTATTCAGCGAGCTTCAGATAGGAAAGTTTCTTTCTTCGTGTATGACGGGCAAGCCACATTAATATAAACACTGACTTTTATATTTGAATAAGCATTTGTATATATGTTTATTGGAGTAAAGTAAGCAGGTATACAATTATAGAACTGGCTGGAAGCAGAGTATACGAACCTAAAGAATATTAATAATAGATGGACCATGCAGAGCGATATACTCAGTTAGATGTTGAATTTGCTCTTGAAGCGCCTCGTTCAAGACTACTTGCGCATCATCATGAAGTCTAATTTTTAAATGCATATAATAAATAGATAGATATTGATATTAGGAATAGCTTGATACCATAAATAAAATTTTCGCCATATCTGCAGTTACATAATTTGAGCTTAACACGGTAGCGCTAGAGTCTGTGAAGAATAGGGTAAATTTACTTATAATGTCCCCGCGTGGTTAATACGCGTAAGATATAACTCTGGCTACATGTGACCGTGCAATTGTCTTGTTGAAATACTGCGAAACGTCCTGAGAAAGGATAAACATGTGGTACCACACGTCACTAAGGACATGTCGGTTATGTCGATGTTCATTGGTGAGGGATACCACCAGAAGAGGATGGTATGAAACTAATACAAAATTTCTTATTCAGTAGTAAATGATCAGCATCCCAGAAGGGCTTCCAAATTCTGTAACCACCGATCTACAAGCGCACTGGTAGGCTTGAAGCACTCGCGTGAAGTTGGCATATAGTGCACTCACATTCAGTGAAAAACTTCATCCATTAAATAACTTTGTCCAAATTTCTCGCATTAGTTAAAGACGGGCACAACATCCCGCAACATTCCTAATTGACACAATAATGTTGTGTATCTCATAATCAGTAAATTCAAATTAACTAAAATTTTTATTGAAGGCTGCGTATCTACAGATCTACAGATAGATATCTGGTAATTTTTTCAATTGATTTGGTAGACTTTGTTTTAAAAAAGGGAATAAAATCCTTAAAAAATTGTTTGTTTTGAAATAACTTGGAAACGGTAAATTAAAAAATTACGCTATTTTCAACAAGTCATCTCCTTAGTAAACACTCTTGCGTACCAAATTTCGTTAAAGTTGAATTAATTTCAATTTTCAGGCAGACGCTAAACGCTAAAGACTTACCTTAAGCCTCTTCCTCTATCATAACCCACCCCGCTCTAGGGACAGGGAACCCGAATATATTGGGGGGGGGGGGATTTAGGCTATGTGAGTGAACAAAATATGGGTGTGTTAAATAAATAAATAAAGCTACAATCGCTGCCAACTCACAAATTTGCTCATTTGAAAGCCTCTTTCATTGTCAGATTTACATAGATAGACCATCCAAAGTTACTAGGTTTTCAGTCTGAAAACGCTTCGACTCAGTCACTTAAGTAATAATGCCGATATGGAAGTGTATTTCAAATCAAGTGCAATATGACCTAAACCCGTTATTTGAAATTTTTGAGTTGGTAGCGACTGCGATGCTATTTTAGATTCTGAAAAAACGTACATATACGTGCGTTAGAAAATTAGGAGTCAGATAAAATGTAGGGAGAAACTTAAAACATACAGAAATGTTTTCGGATTGAAACACTGATGAAAAGCCCATAACTTGACTATGGGTTATCAGATTTTAGTTTTTTAAACTCATGCATGTAGATAATAAAAGTATCCTACAAATAGTGTTACCCATTTGCCCGGATTTATACGCGCATATCCGGACTTATGGCCTTCCGGTTGGACCGGATTTCGTTTGTTGTTTTACTTAGATGGAAAATAAATTAAATAAATGTTTAATTTTGGTGCTAAATTACGTATAAAAATAAAACGCAAGTATTAAATTAGTTTTTAATCTATATTGAACTACACATAACTAGTATATAACTGCGGTGACCGGTGAGATTTATTATTTCATTATGTGTATAAAATGTCCGGACTTCTCAGATTTTGAAACGGTAACTCTACCCATTTTTCCGAGCTTCCTAACTTAAAGCGTACGAAACATGCACTGCATAATAATACGAGTATATCTTCTTATCTATTCTATGCCCGACTGTTTTAGGAGAAGAAGGCATAATCTTTTATCAGCACTTGCTTCCTAATGAATTCAGTTGAATCAACCACACTGTTACTGAGGATGGTACCTCCTTCCATTGAAAATTTTTGGCTGGCCATAAAATGTGCACTGTTCAACTAAAATTTTAATACCTGCATCGTATTTTCAAGATTTGCGTCCTACAATTTAAATATATGCTAACTCAGCAATTTCTCTAACCCTGTAAGCTCCAAACAAAGTTTTTCATTAAGGGACAAACAAGATAGCACGCCATCAGCAGGAACTCTGTAGACCGTAGAGTTTATCAATTACGGTTTAGTTGAGCTATTTGGCAATTTTGCAGCTTTATTTATGTAGGATTGTTCTCGTCTTGGATTCCAATAGTTTAAACGCCCTTACATTCCAGATCCAGCATTTTTGTTCTCCCAATTTTGCTTCGAACATAAACTGCAGATTTTAAAGAGTCTAGGGTCGTCTAAGTGGTGGTATGCGCGTAGTAAATGCAGGTCGTTCCCATAGTACGGGAAAATTATGATCCAGACAACTCCAAGTTTGCTTAAGTCGGAATATTAGGTTACACATATTACTGTATTTTTAAATCGATCAATACCTACTAATTGCATTTTTATTGTTTCAGATTGCAACACTCTCCCATGCAACCCACCTTATCAGTTGCTGATCGCATTAGTGAGCTAGAAAAGCAACAAAAATTCTCTTATCTTGATCCCGACAAACGACATAAAGTGCCAGATCCAACCCTGAAAGCTATTCAAAAGAAAGCTCTCTTATCGTTTTATGAAAGACATCATTCGAGTAAAAACAACGTGTGGCATTCTGAACCACAGTTAGCTCTCTCCCAGCCTGCTTTAACAGTAGCTCCCCAGCCCCCTCCCAGAATAAAAGTTCAACTGCCATCACGAAGAGCGTCATCTGCTGCAGACTACGCTAAAAACTCAAAGAGGAGTAGTGTTGCTTCAACGAGGGATAACAAATCTTCAGACAGACTCACACCAAAACATCAACACAGCAATTCGTGTGGTAGTTTATCCACAGATCTTCTTGGACCAGTTATAATGGGACCATCGATCTCTGTCGATGACTATATCCCGGATAAGCCGCCGGAGAGACCCCCAAAAAATCCCCACTTAAGGTTGGCTTATCCAGATTTGTTCCAAAACCAGAGAGTTCCAAGTCCAGATTTGCCTCCTCCATCTCCACCAACTGTGTTAGAGGATGAGGTTTACCATAGCGATGAGCCCTTGCCTCCTCCTCCAGTTGATTTAGAAATAACAGATTGGCAAGAAGAACTCCAGAATAGGTTAGCAGAAAGCACCACAGGAAACCAATTTGCAGCTCCGCAAGTTGAAAAGAGTAACAAACCTGCATCGCCCAAGGAGCTAATGGAACTTCCTATCAAAGAAACCCCTAGTGCTCTCGAAAGAAACTCTAACAGGTACGCCAGCGTGCGGTCATCTATAAGAGCTTGCCCAGCAAAGGAACTACAACACAAGAGCTCTTCAGAAAGACCAAAGCATGAACAATTCAGCTTTCCCAGTCAGAAAAATCACGTTGAGAACTCTTCCACAAAATATCCTTCGATGCACAAGTTGATATTTAATGGAAGTGTAGCAGTTAGCCAAAGGGTTTCAAACGGTTTAGCCGAACAACATAGAGCTGAACCGCTACAGCAGAGACACGATAAAAGCAATGTGTTTCCAAGAAATAATCAGGTTAACTGTGAGAGAAGTGACAACATGATGCCTAATGGACAGTATCGGGCAGAACCAGCACGCACACATCAGTTTACTAGTCCTAGTAAGGAGAATGCAACATTGCCCTCAAGTGATGGTAAGAGTGGACATCGAGCATCGATAGCAGAAAGTCCGACCAGGGAGGTTCCACCCCCACTCCAACCAAGGCAACTTAGGATAAATCAAAGTATGAGGGCTAGAATTTCAGAAAGCAGGCCTGGGAACGCTGTGCGGACCAGTCCATCGAAGGAGAGATCCAGTGAGGCTAAACCACTTACATACACCATGTAAGTACACTATATACAGTGTTGCATTTGTTTTTATTATGTTTGCTTTTTATGGTAAAATTACATATTCGAACGTTTTTAGAATGTGTCAAAGTTTATTTTTGGCAAGCTGCTGAGACATGAAATTGATTGCACAAATTACAAAAAATTCACTCAATATAACTGAAAACAGCAATTTCTGCATTAACAAAGTGCAAGTCGACGGTGACCTTTAAGATTTACAAGTACTCCGAGTTCTATGGCTGTTAAGGTTCAGTCATTTTCGTTAATTGGCTTTAATTGGCTATTATTTGTTTTATGCAAATTACTAATTATTATTAGGCTTTTTAGGATTACGTCAGCCAATATGGCTTCCGAGGGGCACCTAGTGCGCATAGGAAACCAAATGTACTGACGCGTGACGCGTGACTGGTACAGTTGGGTCGCTCAGAGATGGTTCATGGCCTACTAGTTCAAACTGAACGACTCATATCTTGTTTTGGCTCATAGCTAATGAATTAGCATCGTTCATCGTTAATGAGACCACGCGATGAGAGCACAGCATATTTTTATGCTGTAATGAGAGACTGCTTGCACCTTTAATATTAAAACTGTACCATCTCCGGACACACGTTGCAGCTATCAAAGCAAGTGTAACAGCTCGGTAACTCGTTTTCGGTAATGATTTATCCGAATCTAGCGATGGATTGAACCATTTGAATCGAATCGAATGACGCAGCTCTAGTTACTGAAGTTAGAATTAAGTAATGGGGTTCATTTGATACCGCGTTAGAAGCTGCGTTGTTTTTACACATGCCTAATTGTTGTAAAAATCTTAAATGACCACGAAATGTCAAAACCGACTCGTATGTAAACCACTGTATTATTTGCCTAAATCGGTCGTATGAGTTTGTTAATATCATGTTCATTTGTGGTTGTGCCTAACCGAATAATCATTGAGTGATAGTACTTTGTGCAGCAAGCTTACAAAAGCAGTTCTTACATGTCTTGACATTCTGCAAAGATTCATAGATATTACCTAAATAAAATTCTGTAATTTAAAGCTAAACTATGGAACGCTCTTTTAATTTCCATTTGGATATATAATTAAGTACCATTTAAATACAGTATTGGGTTAAATGTGGAATAGATATATCATGTATATTGTTTCTAAAAAATAATTGAAATAATATTATTGTTGAAAAAATCTGGCGCCTATTTTAGATACTTTTGTATCGCTGTGTTCATAGTTTTACAGATAGGAACACGAATTGTAAAGAGAATAATTTTATATTCATAATTGAGCAGGTATTTAATTAATTTTTATTGGAATATTTTTTAAACATTCCGTATTTAACATGATAGCTTATTTTTATGTTATGAATAAAACGGCGCGTCCCGTCAATGCCTTGCATGACTATTACGAAAAATTATAAATTAGGACTGTATTGCAACAAAAATACACTATCTTATATACCTAAGTATATAAGAATGACAAATGTAACTGTCTTATTTACTTTTGTTTATATTTATTTAATAGTAGGCTGCGCATATTGATTTTGAATTACACATTGCATTAAAGTTTTTCTCAGATTAGGTAACACATTGTGTAATATGTAGTTACACCTTTTTTGCAACTTTACAAATATGGAAGCATATTAATAATAAATAGTAGAGTTATTTGAAAGTTATTAAATAATAATTTTAAAATACTCTGCTTGGCGGTTGAATTATTGGCATTTGGCATTGCTAAATATAAAAGTTTGGAAGTATCATAAAGAAGTTTTTTACTATTAATACTTGGAAGCATAAGCACACTAACTGATGTGTGTAATGTAAGGTAATGATACTTCCTTTTAATTATCACTGCTAAAACTTTTGTTCTAAAACAATTGATGGTATAGCCTAGTAGCTATTATTTTCAAGAAATGATTCGAAGTTATGATAATATGCAGTTGATACAATACAATTCAATATGATGAATTGTGTGGGTAATAAACTAAAAAATATTTTAAAAAATGTGTAGGTTGTTTTAAAGAGAAAAATATATACGTCTCCGTCCTTCATTATAGCTACGAATAGTATTGTATCTAGCGGAGAAAAAGGCGGTTTACTTCCATTAAATGAGTTATATTTTAACCTGATAGATAGGCACACCGCCAGACGCGCACGCCGGGTGGTCTAAATACAGGCGCAATGTACAGGCTTCAAGCTTGAAACTTGATTTTAAGTATTTAATCTGAAATATCGAAAGTCATTGAAACCAACTTTTTATAGGGTTTCGAGCCTCAGAAGATATAAAAGCAAACCAAGAGTTAAAGACGTTTATCTTCAAAATAATAACCACTTACACCTAGAATAAAATTACAAGCCCATTTATTTCATTTGAGATTTCATTTTTATTTACGAATCCTGTCCCTTGTTTTGTTTCTAAAAATTACCTGTATTTTCTTCTAAATTTTCTATTTGAAATTGAATTCTTTTAATGTACATTATAAGGTGTTGCTCAAAATCAGTATATTGAATTTATTGAAAGTAAAGTATAATTTTGCATCAAAACCTCTTACAAGCTTATATTTTAATATTGAAAAACTGAAAACGATAGCGGTACGTACAGCGCAAACAATAGCATAAATCTGAAATACTCTAGGAATGTACGGCAACGCTTTTCAAGGCTTCACAGTTGAGGCATTGAACCTGAGCCACGCTATTCCGTATACAATTTTTGAGTTATTAATCTAAGCAGCACCATTCTTGCACACAGAGATAACTGATGAACAGGCCTTTATGTTTCTTGTCCCGAGGCCGTGCAGGTTTTAATATCTACACTTAATATCGTCTTGCAACCTTCGCAAAAAGCGTCTGTTTAGTGGGGGTGGTGTTGTTCAGCGAGTGCAACAAAAGGCAAAATTTTTATGTCTGTCGACCATCTACGCTGTTTATTCAGTTCGCCACAATGGAAGTTAATGATTAGTGTTGTATGTATTAATTTAGAGCAACGTGATTTATGCTGTACGGTTATGGTTAACGTCCCACACCGGTAAGGTTATATCGCTGATGTATTGCCCGCATTTACCCGCAAAGGCGTTTTTTGTACTAATTTTCTTCGCAATTAGCTCTTTAGAAATCGTGTACTACATTATTTTTTACCAATATGTGTTAAAGATGGAATCGTACCAGTCATAAGTACCTGTGCATCAAATACTAAGTAACAAAGTGTTACCCAAAGGTAAACTAAATTTCGCAGCAACATTTAGCCCCAAAATACCAATAAAGAACTTGCATTTAATTAGTGTATATCGTGCTACTATAAAAGTTCTACACCTGCTTGCTGCGCGTGTAGTAATAACAGACAATATTATTATTATTAGTATAGAAAATCGCTAATATTTCAGGTTTGGCTTGACCGATTTCAACCAACGAGGTGTCGTTTTCAAGAGCTTATGTGCCTTTATAAAAAGCAATTTTAAGTGTCAGAACATTGTTTGTTTGTTGACCGCAAGAGGGCGTTTTTTGAAGTTACTACCTAAATATCAATTTTTCTCGAAATTTTTATATGCAAAGGTATAGGGCTATTTACTTCAATAAAAGAACAATTGAATATAGATTAAAACAGTGAAAACCGAACAATTTAAAAATTTCGAGAAAAATCGATTTTAGGTAGTAATTTCAGAAAACGCGCTCTTGCGGTCAACACACAAACTATGTTCTGACACTTAAAATTGCTTTTTATATAGGCATATAAGCTCTTGAAAACGACACCTCGTTAGTTGAATCGGTCAAGCCAAACCTAAAATATTAGGGATTTTGTATATTAATATTCACCCGCCCGCCCCCACTCCTTTATTTGACATTTAACAAAAAAATGTTCTAAACAAAAATGGTAGATTTCAGTCCAAACAATCTTAAAATGTTTAATACTACAGACATTTATTAGGTTAAAAATGATATAAACATTAACTTTGTAATTTGGAGGTGCCACAGCGCCTCCTAGTGGTCACTTTACCAACTCGAAAATATTTTCCAGCAATTAAGATTATTTGGACTAAAATCTATCATTTTTGTTTAGAACATTTTATTCTTAAATGTCAAATGAAGGAGTGGGGGCCGGTGAATATTAATATAGAAAACCGCTAATATTTCGGTTTTGGCTTGACCGATTTCAACCAACGAGATCTCATTTTCAAGAGCTTATATGCCGTTATAGAAAGCAATTTTCAGCTGTGTGTTGACCGCAAGAGGGCGTTTTCTGAAATTACTACCTAAATATCGATTTTTCTCCAATTTTTTAAATGGTGCGGTTTTAACCATTTTAGTTTTCACCATTCACCAGAGTAAACAGCCTTATAACTTTGCATTTAAAAATTTCGGGAAAAATTGATATTTAGGTAGAAACTTCAGAAAACGCCCTCTTGCGGTCAACACACAGACAATGATCTGACACTTAAAATTGCTTTTTATAAGGGCACATAAGCTCTTGAAAACGACACCTCGTCGTTTGAAATCGGTCAAGCCAAACCTGAAATATTAGTGATTTTCTATATTAATATTCACCCGCCCCCCACTCCTTTATTTGACATTTAACAGAAAAATGTTCGAAACAAAAATGGTAGAGTTAGTCCAAACAGCCCTAAAATGTTTAATTCTGCAGACATTTATTAGGCTAAAAATGACACAAACATTAATTTTGTAATTTGGAGGTATCACAGCGCCCACTAGCGGTCACTTTACAAACTCGAAAATATTTTCCAGCAATTTCTCTTGGCCACTTTACTTAAGAGATTTTTTGCCTCAAAGCTCTAGGGCTACTGGTTCATGAGATATGACCGGCCACCTCTCTTATTTGCTCACCCTGTACATATAAAGAGGTATCAAACATTTTACAACTCTACAACGCTTTTGTAAGCATTTTTATAGCAGTGGTGTATTTTTTATTGCTAACTAGGTGCAAATTTTGAAGTAAACACGATATAGACATACAAATCCAAATGGACATGCAACTCTAAATAAATATGACCACTAAACTTTTCAATGCAAGCATAAAAGTATTCATTTTGTGTGACTTTACAACATTATTTACGTCATGGCTTCACACATAAACCTTTCCCCAATTCTTAAACGAATTTACCTATCCGTAATCAAAATTCACTTAGGCTAGGTTAAGTTCTCAAAGCAATTTGGTACCCTTCGAGACCATTTCATTTGAAACTGACCACTTCAAGTGCGCATTAGTTTGATAAATGCTGTTTATAACTGGTCACTTAAGTTTCTTAACAAATTGGTCCTCTGGTAGAATATTTCAATTATCGTTAAGTGGACCACTTAAGGTTTAAATATACTAAAGTGTTTAACAAACTGATTACTCGTTTCTTATACTTGTAATTCAGAAGTCTGATGAAAGAAGTTAAATAAAGCTTTCCGGACTTCTTTGGGTTTACATTTGTTGCCGTGTTGAGGTGGTGATGCTGTTAGTACGATATGCTAAGCATTTCTATTTTATTTCCACAAATTAATAGCAGAAAATTTCACCGTTTAAAACGTTTTAATTGTAGTTCATTCTGGATGTCGAGGCCCTTAAATTACAGCAACTCAGCGTTTTTGGTGCCTATTTTATTATTCCAAGTTAAATTTTCTAACGGTTTTAATACAATTAATCTATTTTCGCACTTATATAGCTAACGTGTACCTACACAAAATTTACCTAAAGATATGCCGTGTTTACAACTTCATCATGTATTAAGGTCCAACCGCAAAATGCACTTTCAGCCCCCAATACAGATTGTCTTACTGTCAGTCGAAGTCAGTTTTCAGTAATTTTATACCTAATTGTGAAGTATCTAGATTAATAATGTGTTATGTATCTTTATATATTCAGTATGCGAATATACCCAGTCGAAGACAGATTTAGACATTTGAAATGGAAGCCATCATCAAAACTAATTTACAATACAAAGAAAAACAGCAAAACTAGTTTTTGCAAAAACATACAAATAACGGGTACACCAATGAAAATGATAAAAGATTTTTTTGTTCAATTTTAAACTGTTTCCTTATGTAAGACACTATCGCAGACTTGTCATTAATTACTTATTAATTTGGAACACTATGTTTAAATTACTAGAACCCTTCCTAACCAACTACAAGGGTGTTGAAGACGATGGTAGTTATGTTTTACGATGGGGATGCATTAAACTTATAAAATAATCATTCTGTATAAGCCTACCTTTGGGTAAACTTTACTTGCGTTGACGTAAATCCTTTTACCCCAGGTATGTATTTTTGTGTGTGCAAAGCACGCTCCTTCAATTCTTAAATACATTAGCAGTATTGATGATCGAAAAGTGTCAAAATTAAGTCTTTTTTTAGTGATTTAGTCTAAAAGTGGTCAAACTTGGTAAATAATATCAAATTGCTCTAATTAACCGCCTATTATACAGCTACAGTAGGCTCGCGTTCGTGTCTTTCTCTTTTTATTTTTAGTGGCTTAGACCTGACTCCTTTTCGTATACTAGCTTAACTTTTTTTTTAGTTTTATACAGGTCGTCAGTCCGATCTTTGCACTTGACACATGGTCCCAATTAGGTAATACACTAATTATATAATTATGGTTATAACTAGTTCACCAGCTTCTTTTAATTATTTTGACACCTAACTGACCGATGACGTCCTATTCCGTTAATTAAAGCTGCACATCTGGTATCATTTCATCAGGTACATCAAGCAGTGTACAAGCATTTATTTCCAAGCTTTACCATGCTCTTATCGAGAGCAGTACCTACTAAACATTTGGAGGATGGTGGTAGTGTATTGGTATAGGTATAGGTATGCATGTTATATGATATATTATGATATAATAGTATTTAAACCTATTGTCATAGTTTGCGCGTAATTCAGTATGTCTTTCTATATAAGACACGTAACATCCATTTCTTATTCACCTTTATTTGCTAAGTGTTTTTTCTGTGTTAATTAGTTCTATTCTGTTTTTTTTTCACAAATACACAAATGTGTATTAAAATGTGTCATACAATTTACTCTATACTTGTATAGATGTCGGTGAAACGTATTAAAACATCTTCATTTATTATGCATTTTTCATTGCATAGGTACTAGTTACGAAAAAACTGATGTGAATGTAAAGTAGATACTAGTATACTTATAACTTGAGCGCTAGCGCGCAAAGTATAAAAAGGTGGACAATTCATCTAATTTTTTCAGTTTCTGTTTTTGCTTTCTCCTTAACCTCTTATACMTAGGTTATGCACGAGTAAATATCACCAATTTACATACAAAAATGTTTTATTATTAAGAGTTGAGCAAAGTCTTACTCATCTCATCGCCAAAACCATTGAAACATTTGTCATATCGTGAAACACGCTTTTAAGATGCCCTTAATCAAGGAACTAGTCACAAACTCGATCAGGTACATTTTATGGTGCTTTTCGTTGGTGGCAAACCGTCATCTGCTTCACAATGAAGCAGAGGACAACGCTAACAAACCGGGTTTGTTGTGAAACATTACATTGCCTGCGACGAGCGATTTACGAGTACAATAAACGAAGAAGCATGCTTTCGTTTGGCATTGTTGTTAATCCACGGCAATGCATGGCCGCACTGTGCCATACGATAGTTTTATACAATTAAGGTGTGAAGTTTTCGACAATCCATCGTGTATTTCAGACTTGTATATGCTTGTATTCTTTAGACGATTTTATAGAAAAATTAATAAGAACACCCAGCTTTTAATAATAATTTTTTTAAATATATAGTGATCTCATTTTTGTTACCAATAGGAGGTTGAAAATACAATTCCCCCAAAAAAGTATGCTCTAATAACCTGCTCGTTTGATTTACAACAAAATCTCAAATTTTGACACGACATGGCGGAAGGGATGTTCATTTAAAAAAAAATACACATCTCTTTGCTATTGTATCCACTTTTCACTTAATTTCCTTCACTTCCACTTCCGTTTGGATCTGAATCGTTTCCTTGTTAGACACTATTACGACATTGTGGTGAAAACGAATTGCATGGTTTGTTAACGAAATAAAGTAGGTACCATTTATCCAAATCCCGCAATACAATAACGGCTTTTTTCGGTGCAACGTAATAGTAGCCAAATTGTCCGGTTGTTGCACACTGTTGTTGTGGACACGACGATAATTACGAAGGCTCCGTACGTGACGGCGTAGTCCTTGAGGCATAGCGAAGCGTTTCGGGACAAGCAACCTTGACACTCGTTCGCGGGACAAAAGCACCATGACGAAGAGTGCGATAACCTACCGAGATATGATAATAATTTTTTTCGCCTGTGTGCGACCGGAAATGCAGGTGGAGCGGAACCTACTGGGGTGCTACAATCCAGGAATTATGTTTGTGTTGTGGCCGAAGCTCACAAAACATGGTGCTTCCGACACTGCGCATTTTCAAAGAGTTCGTCATAAATGTTTATTTGTTTTTAGGTTTTAATTGCTAATAACAGCTTAAGAATTTTAAGCAATAAAGAAAATATATTTTGTAATTTGGCAAATAACTCATTATGACGAGGACACGTCTTTACTCTTGTTTTGGAGCCAGCAGTGGTGCCAATAGGTATTATATCCAATAAGCTGTAGTGGTTGAAACAGAACTTTATATACACAGGACGTTAAGTAGGATATCTACCTCGGTATCCTAAGTCGAAAGCATATCGGCATTTCATGCGTAGATTACACTATAATGGAAAGCGATAACCACAACAATTTAGCAAGCCTAATCTTCAGTAGAATAGGTTTATTCTGGAAATGTCTGACTGGATTCAACCGTAGGCCGGAGGACATTCTCCTCACTAGATTTTCAATGGAAATAGAATATTCTGAAAGATTTAAGGAAAACGAGAGATTCGAAGCAGTTTGCAATCGTCTCGCGGTGAGGAACTCAGAAGTCAATGTCTAATAAATTTTACAGAAGATTAAAGAACCGCCAGAAATTGACATTTCGAGAAGTTTATAAAACATTCTATACAATTTTATAAGTGGAAGCGGGGGTGAAGTATTTGACGTTTCGAGAAAGTCATAGGACATTCTGGGAAATTTATCAGCAGGCGAAAGAACACCTAAGTGTGGCGCATTGCCGTAACCGTCTGGCGGTGAAAATGTCAAAACTTAATGTTTTGAAAAGTCATTGAACATTCTGGAACATTCAATAGACGACGTAAGAGCTCCCAAATAGGGTACATTTCTGTAACCTTCTCACGATAGAGATGTCGAAAATCGACATTTCCAGAAAGTCAGAATATTCTAGAACATTCAGTAGAAGACGAAAGACTCATAAAGTGGCACATTGCCGAAACCGTTTCGCACAGAAATACTGACCCAGAAAAGCACCCCTTGCTACAATGCATCAGACGTGTCCCTGTTAATAGTACGTGTTCCGATATATCAATCAATGGTTTTCAAGCTTTGCTTGGACATTTTAATTCAACAGTAGAATGTTGTCGACAAACCATCTTATAGTATAGCCTCCTTTCTCTAACATTCTATCACATAATCCCTTTTCAACTGATATTCACAAAATGTGGATGTAAACAGCTAACCTTATCAAGAAAATAAACGATTAAATCTACCAAATTATTGAAATAAAAAAAAATAAAAATATAATCGGGTTTAAACAAAACTTCAACATCATTTAAGTATGAACTAAATTTTCCGACGTTTCTTTTCTATCTTATTAAGTCTTCCATTATGTCAGGATTACTTGAATTAACTTTTTAACGCCTCCTACCTTAATGTATGTTATTAATCTAAATACCGTGACGTAAAAATTTACTTGCTTTTTGATGCATTGTTGATGGACTATAGACATACTTATTATGCGATTCCTTTTTACCTATATAACTGCTGTAAGAGCGTTAGTATAGCTATAGCACTCGTTTGAGTTGAGTTTAAGATTCCCATTGCACCACTACTGGTGTAATGAAAATCTTTAATTTCTTATAAATCAAATTTTATAAATGTGAAAAATGAACAAAAAAATATTATTTATGATAAATATAGAACTCGTGTTTTTACATTTAATAAAATTAATGGCTGAGAAAGTTAACTGCTCCGAATTTGTGCTACTCGTAATTACCAGGTAAGGTTATTTAATATATTTGCCAAATGTTTTTACAACCTGCTATTAAGTTCTGTATTAAGAAGAGAATTTCCGCGCCCAGAGGGGGTTTCCGGGTCTTTGTGTATCCGCAAGAAAATGCAAAAAAAATTTTTCACCTAAAATTGGAAAACCCAATACACTAACGCAGTCTTTGACAATTCATTGCCAAATTTTGAATTTAAATTCTGGGCTTGGAGGGAAATGCCCGGTCACTACCCTCAAGTAGTCATTGGAGCTACCTCATACTGTTTTGGTTTTGACAAATTTATGCGGGGTTCGAAATTATAAAAAAAATATTTTTTACAATACATCTCGCAATTTCCGATAACCATATTGTTCTATTTTCTACTTGTAACTAATGTATAACCTCCTGCGTGTATATAAGATTTATTCTGTAAGTAAATATTAATTTTTGTTTCTTTTAACGTACCACAAAATTTCTACCCGTCTGCGACCTTCCGCCTTTGTCGAAAACGGTGAAACCTGGCGTTACAAACCTTGGTATGTTGCATGGAATTCGGCAAATGAAGATTCAGCTTTGTTCACCCGTAACATGGTCGACGGTTTCCTTACACTGCTAGGTGAAATTGGCGGAATTGCCGCACGCAAAAAAATCAGGAAGGACGGTTTACCCGTACCGTTAAAAAAGTCGAATAACGTTGATTTCGCGTGACAAATGAGCGTTTATAAAAAATTTGTCACAACTTACGACCAGGTTATTGTACTGTATGTGAGTGGAAAAGCTAGGATATGTTGTCGTTACACGAATATGTTGCTTTTTCCTACGTCAACGTAAATTGGTAGAGGTCACTGGATGTTCTTGACAAGGTTATTTATTTTAGGTTGTAGTGTCACCGAATTATATGTTTCTAATTGTTATATTATTCATAAAGCCAGGAAATCCTGTATGATGATGAAATTATTAGAATGCGACACACGAAAAATTAATTTGTATTACCACTTAACCTGCTACAAAATGCAGACAGCTTCTTTTTGATTTGCCCCCTCACATGAGAAATAGAATGCCTCTCAAAAACGTAAGGCCGCATGTGGGTGTGTGTGTTTCATTTTTCCAATTTGTAAACAGTGGCTATTATTCGTCCTTGGTGGGTAACTTCTAAAAATCGTGTGGAATGCATAATTTAAAATTTATATAATCCCGTGTTGACGGACAACAAATATTAACTGCCCAAGGTTCATAAATAATAAAGCGCGAAAGCAATTGTTACTTAAGTAATTATCGTGGTTTCTATTAAGAAATTATTACTAATTACGTCGTTAATGAATATGGCTAATGTGAAACATTGCATAATGTGCGAAGGTGAATAAATGTACGTAATATCCTCCCACGTATAGACACTGGTATTTGTCTGGAATATCGGTTTTTGCAATTGATATTTTTCATACTTTATACAGTACGGTATCCTTGCTTCCCGGTAAATGCTGTAGGCATAATTACAATTTAGAACACCTGTTGCAGTACCTGTAGTCCATGCAGTAAGTTTGAGCTTGAAATTACAAAAGATCAAGGATAGTGCTACTTACTGATATACTAATATTAATAATAATAATAATAATAATAATAATAATAATAAATCTTTATTCCAACGGACCCAAAGGTCCATAATGCAGAACATTAAGTTAGTTTTAGGCTGTAATTATAAGCAAGCTTTGTTATTCCAGCAGAATACAGCTGCACTTATTTACACAGGCTGTTCAAAAGGTAATGAAAAAAGCTCTACAGCAAAAAATATTAGATCAATATTCCAAATCTACATATTTTTTTTCGAAATAAACCCTTTGGCTCTAATACATTTTTGCCAGCGTTCCTGCCATTTTTAAACACAAACCTAGGCCATCTTTCTCGAGCTCATTGCAGTGCGCCTCCAAAGATTTGAGGACCCCCATTGTGACATGATGCAATAAAATTTTGTTCTTCTTAAAAATCGAAGATACGCTGCTAAATGAAATGTCTGGGGATGCGGCGAGCTCCCAACGGTAATTCTTCGTTCTTTCGGACAATACAATTCTTTACAACCTTGAAGAGGCAGAAATTGGAGGGCATCCCTTGCTTAGCTCTCTCCTTGAACGCTTTAGATTACTTGCAGAAGGTGACTGGTTCAAAACACCTTCACCCTAGACCATAGTTGATAATTTGTACGAGTCTTTTTGGTTCTTTTCGGGTTTTACAAAAAAAATACGTTGCTGTAACTTTTTATCCATGGTCGAAATGATATGGGAATATCGGACATACTTAAAACTTGGTAAATAGGTGGCTAGAAGTATGAGTTATACGACGGTATAACATATATAGCATAGCATAGCATCCAGACAGTCAACCGCACAAGGGCATAAAATTGTCCTGCTGGGTAAAATGTTCTTAAAAATCCTTGGCCTCACCGAAAATAAATCGTGCAAAGGTTTTACTGCAGTGTTTACAGTTTCAGTTGTGTACGGTATAAATTTTAGAGATGTATACTTATTATACTGTGCTAAAGTAAATTTCCTAGTAATCTATTTGAAATGATAAGTATTTTAAATACTTTTTCATATACTAAACACCAAATACTAGCGAATGTACTTCAATTAAAGTATTTAAAATACTTACTGGAAAAAGTATTTAAAATACAAATATTTTAAATATGGAATGTGGCATACTTGTTATATTTTGCATATAATCATGCTTTAGTTACGTGCACTATTTTAAAATCATCGATGCGGCAAGATAAATATTAGACGGTTAATACTTCACACCATTGCAAAAAAGCAAATGTCTCAAATTAGATGTCTGAGTTCTTTAATAACTAGCGATTTGCGTTAAGCGATTTAGATAGAAATCCCCCACAACCGACAAAATGTTGCCTACCAGAAATACAGTATATCATGAATTTATTTAACATAATAACATAATGGTTTGCGCGGTCAAAAAGCTTATTTCGTGTGTACACGATCTTCCAAGGCTTCCAAGTCAAATTATGAAAATTCCTCTAAATGTGTTGTGGTGGCACATAAAAAGTAATGGGTAGCTAATATAGCCAACCGCAAAAATGCTGGTGTGCTATCTGGACCACAAATACAGCGAAGTTTAAAATTTTTTAAAACCTTTTATATCTTTGTGAAACTAAGAAAGTGGACAAATAAATCTAATTAATTTTTCGGCCAATTTTCGAATTTCATTTTTCCTTCAACTGGCCTTGGGGAAGAGTAACACCCAGTCCTGATGAAGGTAATTGTATTTTCATTTGCAACTCATTTTTATTAAGAGCTGTTGCCTATATATTTATAAAAGGTTGTTTATTCTCATACTCTTTATTGTGAAAGCACTGCGCGCTCTCTTTTTCCCCAGTTTTTTGTATTTTTTCTTGTTTGTTTTACTACTTACATTTACTTATCTATTAATCTTAAATCTCTTTAAGTCTACATTTATTTCGTCTCCTGGTGATATCCGGCTATCAAGTACTGATGATGCCTATGTTTTTACCATCATCAGTACTGGTAACACCTTTCTTTCTTTATTTCATTCCCGGTGGCATATGGCTTTTAACATCCTGGGGATGTTGTTCCCCAGTCCAGATGTGACCTGGCCATTATTTTCCTGCTTAGAATACTTATTATTCTTTATCCTATTTGCGTCTTTCCCTACACTTTTTATATTCCTTTCCAGATACTCTGTCCGCAAGCCTATTTAATATGTTTGCTCCTCCGGGGCACCTCAATGTTTCTCAGGTGTTCGTATCTCTCAGCTTTTAGGGGTGGCATCTGCTGATGACAGAACAGTAAAGTTTCGAAACGTCGCCGAAAAATTCATTTGGTTGATTTGTCTACTTCCTCACATTCACAAAAAAAGGTTATACAAAAATGGGTGATGAAAACACTACTAATTATGACAACTCAGACAACTTTAACAATATCACAGTCTAATGTTAGACCTATTTTGAAACAAGCATGACAACATACATGGTAAAAGCAATTTAAGCAGTCGACGTTCAGGTTAACAAAATATCATCAAAATGTTTTGTCAAGTTGTTGATATCCACAATTTTGTAAGACATGCTTTCGGCAATCGAAACAAACAAATTTTGCTTTGTCGTCAGGCTACCTGAATCTGTGGCAAGAAAATGAGTTTTTATTCAAAAAACAGCGAAAAGGTACCCGTGATTTACCAATATGTTTCAAGATGTGTTTGAAAATTTCTCTACTGCAACTTAAATTATCTCATTTGCCGCAAGTTGTGTTAAATGATGTCAATGGTATTGAAATTAAAATACTGTGATACTATTTCAATTTACCCTTGTCCGAAACAAATTTTCATTCTTTCGTTATTTTGTAATCCAAGACCGTATCAGTGCTGTTCCTTCAAATCTGTTGGCTACAGATTTTCGTAAGCATTAACCAGAACCCTCCCGCTCCTCAAAGTAAAATCGAGGGCGATTCGTTTGTTGTAGTTCGCATAACATCTGCCCAAATCGAACGTCCCCTTCTCTTGTTCGCGTAGCATCTGCCATGCCGTAACAGAAGACCTCGGAAGGTCCGCGTTGCCGTGAAAGCTACAGTGACCCCGATGTGTGGCAGTCTCGTGCCAACCATTTCCATTGTCAAGACACAATGGCAGTTGTTGAAAACGCTCGCGTGCCGGACAAGGTCGCTCTTGGATGCAACCTACGCCTTTGGACACCACCCCTTAGAGAATTTATGTTTTTCTTTCCATTTAGGTCTTTGGTAAAATGACGTTACTAGATTGTTTTAGTCGATAATGAGCAATACATAAAAATTGTGGAATGGGAAGACTCATTTGTGCTGAATACTAATTTCCCTTGAGACTAGCTTTTTTATTAACTTGTTGTCTGCTTCAGCATATATTACTTGACACACAATTCAATACGTAGTGTAGTCTTATGATCCACATTGTTTTGAAACCATATTTCAAGGTTTTCATCAGTTTTCTGTGTTAAAGATTATCGTGTTTTACAGACATATCTCATTCATATTGTTTAACAAAAAGGGTAAGTGAAAAGATATGTTTTCCATTTTTATAGGATGGCTTAACTCAAAAGCACAAGTGTTTACCAAATTAGTATATGCACTAAAATGTAAACACTATTGAGTATTGACATCGAAAAAATATATTCTTTGTTAGTCTACAAATGGCATGCCATATTACTTAATAGTTCCTTTCTAATTAATTTCTATCATGGCAAAAATCTATTTCCGAAAACGTTTTAAACAGCAGTACGATAAACTTAATTGATTTTAATAACAAAAAAAACATTAATTTGAGTACCTAATTTCTTATTTTTTGCCAAAGCGTTGAATTTGCACTTTTTATTTATTTGATTATTAAATTAGTTGTATAAACTGGATCCGAATATGTAACTATTACATGACATATACAATATTTTCTAACGTAAAATTATGTATACTTGCCTATTATGGTTCGGTACCTCATGTATGTGCTATCTCAGTAGTCCACTCATAAACCATAGCACACTGTAATATTAAACAGTGGACATCCGTTTTATAAGAGCGACATTAAGTATCGTAAAATTATACAGAAATAATTGTCCATTTACGGTAGTTCGAAAAATCTGATGAGAGCAATTTGATGCATCCGCATAATAATTAATGTTTATGGATGCACACGACCAATTTGTAGCTGTAAGGATGTGAGGTTATAAAGACTAACGTGATAAAAACCCCAAAATTGCACCAATTTCGGATTATAAACTGTTTTTAAAGGTTCTGAGATTTACAAGACGAAACAGCATACATTTAACTCACATCTTTCCTAGTAACGGGTTTTACTCGTTCAAATGTTACGTTGTGTGAACTACCGCTACCTACAGGTCTTAATAAAAAAACGTTTAAAGACTACGCTGCTGAAGATTTGTCCAAAGCATGCATAGGTACTTGTTATGATTATAATTTTCTTAAATAGAATTCTTGTTACGGAATAGTTCAAATTCTTAAGAAACAGCCGTTATCAGTTTTGATGAACTATTGGTACGATTATTCAGATGGTATGTTTGTTGGTTAGTATTAGCCAAATAGTAATAGAACAGTTAAGTATGTATCTAAATCATTGATCATCATCATTTGTTATTATGCGCGTGATTCTCTTAAAGAATAATTTTTTTATATCACTGCATTAATTATTCTTAATGCACGACAGATCTCGACTGAAGGTTCCCAAATATAAGAAATTTATCATTTAGCAAACATCAGTGCTTATGAAAAGTGCTTCGTATCAAACAAGTATTCAGACAATTGCGAGCACAACCTGGCTGCCTGACCTTTGCAGGTTGTGCTTTGTCAAAAATTGCAAGTGTAATGGAAATGACAGTTGTTGGTCATGTTATAATAACCTACAAGAAAGCATACATAAACACTACAAACTGAACATAGGTCACTCCTCTCAATCGTTGTACATAGAATTACACAAATTAAGTATATACCTGTATTATAGCCATAAGAAAAAATCGGAGTCGTATAGTTGGGCCAGTCTACCTATCTAACCCTTCTCACATATTTAGATTTAGTAAGAAAATGTACCAAAATTAAAAAGTTATGTTTATTTCCTCTATAATGTGCTACTTTGTCAGCGAAAAGCGATCACATGTTGTATTAATGTTTTGGTTTTTAGTCATTGGGTATCTGAAAATATCTTAAAATCGACAATAATTTACTAGTAGTTTCTTCGAACTAATACCAATACAGAATAACACTTAGTTTGTGATATACATTTGACGTGTACGCTTTCTTTTTCCATCTTTCACAACTTGTGGTTAATAATTATGTTGAAATATTACTTATTCTGCAATAAAATACTATCACTATATCTTTATATGTGTTAATGAAACATATTTTGTAAGTATCACGAACAGTGTCATTTAGATGAATTTAAAGGAATTCTGTGTGGATGCACATATAGAACAAAAGGTCAACATTTCTTACATCATTTTATTTATAAGTCATTAACCGATATCGATACCATCAAGTATAGATATTATTGCTTCGATACTTATGTCTAGTTCCAAATTATCTATGTAAAAAGCTGTGCTTTAGGCAGTTAAAATACTTAGACTTTCGTATGTTGCCTGCACGGCTAACAACTGTTAATAAGCTAGTGACTACTAGTGTTGGGCGATACATATCGATACTTCTAGGTATCGATACTTTTGCTTTCGATACCCGATATTTTGTATCGATACTTGGTGTCGCGATATTTCGCTGGATTGATACCAATCAGAGTGGTATCGAATAATTTATTTTCTGCTAAGCATATCCTCGTTATCTCCCATTAAAATTGCGGAAAAAAAGTGTCAACGACTTTACTATAGTATAGCATTATATTTTTTTATACTTACTTTGCCAAACCATATAGATGATTACGGTTTTGATAAAAAGTATATCCTTAATGCAATAGGAACTCTTCTTATAGAACAACATTGCAATAATGTAACTTGTGCCCAAATAAATAAATGTGTTCTTTCTCACCAATGTTCAAGTAAACGCAAAGTAACAATTCAGTTTAATAAAATTCACTTATTCAATTCGCTGTCCTTGCATGGTGACGAATTATTGATCTGTTTAACATGATGCACTAGTATTTGACCAAGCTGACGAATATAGAGGTTTTTAGTAACAGTGGTGTAAATTGTGTAAAACAAGAAGTGTTTTAATTCACTTTATATCGATTTGCTATTTCCTGGATCGATATTTATCCGATACTACGAATATCGATACTCAGAAAACGATGTGATACGCGTATCGATATACAGTAATGCGATACGTATCGATATCGAATATCGATACATTTTGATGAATAGCCCAACACTAGTGAGAATGTACATTGAGTTGTACAAAAAGACATTAAGTTGCTTGTTGTTCGTTTAGTATAAATTTTGGTCTTATCTTTTTTATTTTATTTGTAGTAACATTTTTATAGTTTTGTATAACACGCTTTGATTCATTCTTAATGTAATCAGGATATCGAGGCATACTGATATTTAGCATCATCGATACTTTTGCGCGTTCGTATCGATACCATCTCAAAGAATATCGATACACATAGTACCAAAATTTCGATATTTAATGCATTTTTATCTTGTTAGCGTAGATCACATGCACCAAAAAGTATAATACAGTGGTTTAACAGAAGATTTTCACTTCTAAATCTTCTGTTTGACAAAATTTTGCGGCAACCAGCAACAAAATTTATAATAATAATCTTCATTTCCGAACGTGCTATTACATGGAAGGTTTACTAGCCTAGGATGAAGTCTGTGAAAACTGAAAAGTAAAAACTAATCAGCTAACATTGTAGGGTTGCCCGTAATTGCATATGAACTCAAAAGAATAATCATGTCATTCCTTTAATTCAAAAGGTGCAATGCTTAACTTATAAATGTATAAATAAAACAATCAGAACAGATTCCGAAAAAATTCAGCATTTATCCAGAATATTTATACCCCTATTCACATCATATTCCTTGAAACCAATTTTTGTTGATTTACGTTATCAAATTAGAGTAATCAATCACTTTCTGTAGTGACCACGTGTTTTAAATTGCCAGGTATATTGCTGCACAATTTGTATCTTTAACTAAAGCAGTATCGATATTTTGTTAATACTGAAGTATGGTTGGCATCTCTGTGTAATATCCATATTATAAATTCTGTTATTTTAAAATAAATATAACTAAAATTCACTTATATGCACTCGTATGTATTTATACCTGCCGTACTAATGAACCGGGCGAGTACAAAAACTGAACTCTTAGAAAATAACGAAGTGTTGCTTGTAATCATCAACAGGTACACAGTGCCCGTTGATCGCTGACAAGAAGGAGCCATGTAATTTTTTTACCTCGATTGTTTTAGACTGCGAAGTGGAAGGCGATCGCAGGTACCGAACCGCACACAACGGCTGAAATTAATTGTAAATGCACCTCAAACGTCTATTTACTTTCACGAACGGAAATTTCAATTTGCCCGCGTTACACAATTGCACCGTTTTAATTAATAAGTTGTCAGCGAGTTAATGAATTAATCATTCGGATTGATGTTACATGGCTCCTAATCGACGATTGCCCAATCATCACCGCATCAGATGATCGAGCCTGAGAAACGCACCGAAATTTTCTTGTAGCCCGTGAAAATTGTGCTCCATCCATCACGAACTGGGTTTGAATGGATGTCACGCATTGACGATAAGAAATACTGGCGAGTTGCTCAATCCTCAAGTAGAGCCGACTCGGACAAAGAAATTGAGGGGAAAAACGCAACGGGTCAGTTAAGCGGCAGATCTTCAACTCTTGGTTCAGATGTTACATCACCTTTACATAACTACTTTGTTCGTGTACTGAGTATTAGTCTTAACGACCCCGTTTTAGTATTCATAAAATTATTGCCGTAAAGCAAGCTTGGCACATTTGCACTCGGATGAACTTGCTTGGGCAAGAAGTGGCTGATGAACTTAAGATACGCACGGTGAAGTCAACTATAGGTGTATTGAGCCGCGGGGGTCTTACACTGACTTCAAGTGTAATTTTTGCAAATTTTTTAAAGGCCTATTAACTTGCAAATTTGCTGGTATTTGATAATATAATTTTTTGGAGCGTTACTAGATATTGTACGTATCCTTTTATAACGCCTATCACATGGTAAAGCAATCGATATCCACTGTAAGTAGAAAGTAAAAAAATCGCCCGTAAATGCTTATCATGTATCAAAATGCTAATATTATGTTCGGTCTTATAATTAATGATTTTTTGACTGTTAGTGCTTTGATTGTGCTAGTTTCCTACATTCCTACTCACTTGTTTGAGGTAAACATTTTGAATTCCTTAACTGTATTTTCCTAGAATAATGAAAACAGCGCTGTTTATTGTCCTAGTCATTCAATTCTTTTCTTGTCATAACTATAGGTACACAACATTAATGAAAAAGTAAACAAACTTTTATGTATCAGTCAAAGTATGTATCTATCCATACTGATTATCAACTGCTTAAGTATAAATAATTTTTACTGTTATGAACATAAAATTATTATGGTCACATATTTATAGTACGTTACATCGAAAGTGATGTATATGCTTAAACTCACAATACTTCATAATATTTGAAGAAGGATGTCAGGTTTCCTTTTTTTCATTTTCACGATGGTTTGTAAGTTACAAGGAACTGAGTGTGTACCTAAAAGTGTATCCACATTTATGGAGTAATGAAAAAAATCAGGCACCTGACGATTTATCAGTCATTTAAAAGACACATCTTTTTGCGCTAGGTTGTTACCAGGTTGAGATAGGTCAGTGGCTTAAATTATTGTTCAGTTATATCCGATAAACGGTCAAGTGCGAGTCTCCATGAAGCGTCGAGTGCAAGTTTGTATGACAATGACATTGTGAACATGTTGAGTTTCTTGTGTTAGTCCCGTACTGACCTATTCCAACGTACGTGCGCTTGAATTTGGATTTTAACTTCTGTAAGTGTTTTCCCTTAATGATTGTGTTTTTTTTAGACATCATTATCAAGATCACGTTGTATTTTACTAAAGTTGAATTAAAGCATGTTAGCTGAAATATGGTGCCACTTTTTTTTTGTTTACGAGTACTAAGAAAAGCAAAATAAGGGCATAAAACTGGTAATTTTGTAGATCTTTTAAATATTTTCATCCTTTATTTCTAGTTGTTGACAATTTTGTGTTTAGTAAGATGGTTTATTCCAGTTAGCGATGCAAGTTATCATTTTGTCACACCTACTTCTAACAAAGTTATGTKTTTCATAAGTAAACTAGAATTGGCAAAAGTCTCATAAGGCCACTTTTATAATATAACACAGTTGCAGCCAATCTTTAGTATTATTTCATTCTCGAATAGCAAGGAATACATTGTTCGGAACGTTATCCAAATAATGTATTTAGCCTTTTTAGATTGACAAATATATTTAAAATCTGATTATTTCAAAAAGCTCTGGAACACTGGAATAGATTACTTCTTAATAAAATTGAATTTATAATTTTGTTACACTTACTGTGCCCCAGAAAAAAAAAGTCTGAAGGAAATAGGTTATCGGAGAGAAATAAGCTATAAGTTTCTACCCATGAGTTTTTGGTACAATCAAAAAATTATTGTTAAGTAATTAAGCGTCCGTCATATTGAAAATACTCTAAAATACCACGTACTACCAAATTTAAATGTTACTATCTCTTTAAAATATTTTTACAGGCAGTAGCGTCATCACCTAAATCATCATCATTCAAAAATAATGGTTAATCAAACAATACCATATCATGTAGACACCAAATTTGATTTAGGTTTTCGTTGCCCTATAGAGCGAGGAGTTTCTTGTGTCCTTATATGTCTATTATGTTAACTGAGCACACAACCGTGAACAGGTGTAAATTAGAAACACCTACAAAATTCAGAATGCTGGTCTTCATCCACAGCATGCAACGTTTGACTAACCCAAGGGTTGTACACATAAAACTATGTGTTTCAATGTTTTTACCATRATAGATGGAGTTCAGTTCAGGTATTTCATGAGTTCATTACGCAGAAACAGAAATCCTCAAATTAGTTTTTGGCAAAAAAAATCAGCCATATCGGTTACTGTTATCCAAAAGCTTTTAGAACATTCATAAATAAGATTTATTCTTCCAGTGCTCAAGCGGAATTTAGCTTTTCCTGGTGCAAAAACTAAATATTTTACTTGTAAATAGTTTCAACCCTAACTAGTTGCTAATGCTTATTTATTTAAATATCTAAAGTTGACAAATTGCACAGTAAACTAAAAGAGACTATCTTATTAAACACCGAATCGTCTACCTTTTCAGTATTTACAGTAATTACCTATGTATAGTTATAGAAATATACGAGTAGGGATTAAAAAGTATTTGAAGAAGTAGTAAAGGTTCAATTCTAGTAATCCACGAACATTCTTAAATAAAATAAAACTGTCCAGGAACACCAAATTTTTGCCTCTTTAACTTTTTTGCGTGTTTTTTTTCTAGTTCCACTAAATTCCAAGATCTTCATGGATACTGGTCATGAGAAGAACTCACCATGTATAAGGTGCAAAAACAATTTTCGTCCGGTAAAAACACAATACTTGTAAATATCATAGAAGGACTGAAACAGCTGTAGACAAGTTGAACTACTATACCTACCTACGCATATGCAGGACAAAAAAAGATAAATTTATAGCAAATAACTGCATCGGACTGCGTTTGAATATTCGTTGGTATATATGCAGTGTGATTATAGACTGCTACCCAGAAGAACTGTTGGTTAACATATCTACATCTATGTCTATAGACATTTCACCTTTAAGTGGATTAGAAATGTTTGAGATACAGTAACAAAACGTTTATGTAAGAACGTCAATTTCGAATGACGGTAGATCGGTTTCGTTATCGCATTGCACGTTGCTTCGCCCAGAAGCATTATTAGGCTCGCAATACAGACACGTAAAAGCGAAAACGTTATTACCATCAGCAACAGATCGGAACGCTCGCGTTACTCTTGTTGCGATATGAAATGATAGCAAAACTGGTGTAATTACCTGAAGGCGAAACGGTCCTGATAAATAAAGAGAATACTCGAACAAAAAACGGGAAACTGGCTGTGCATACGATTAATTATTCTTGGTCTTCACGTCTTGGCGGTTTACATCACGAACCAGCCTTGTTATTAGTTGATCTTACTGGAAGGCTAATAAGAATAGATCATTAGTATGCAGAAGAGCTAAATCCACGTTTATAAGGTATGCCGTATAGTGGTATAGTGGAATTGTATGATGCCTCATACCATAAAATATCTTCTGTTGTAGACCAGACAAAGGAAAACCTGAAACAAAGCACTACCAAGTTCAGCACATTGCCAAGCAACTTAACTCAATCCTCAAGTCTGTATTTGTCATTGCTAAATCTTAATCATTTAGATTCTCTTATTAAATTGCAATTTCTGGCACGTTTATACTTTAAACGTTTGAATTTCCGAGAACAATCCTTACAGTTAACACCAGCGTAAAAATTCTCAGGAATGTAAACACCTCCATGAATTGTTTTGTAGCAAATAACAGATTCTTATTTCCTGAAAGTATCGCAAGACGTCTGCTTTAAAACCCTAGGAACAAATCCTTTAATTCCTCTAGAGCTGCGGTAATTATATAGTGTGCAGAAAATACACGTAAGTGCATCTCACACTTGCATACTAAATGCACTGCAAATTGCGTCCAATTGAATTGCCTTAACTAAGTGTAATGTACAGCTATATAATAGAGGGAGAGATGTTTGTGTTGCAAGATGCAATCTCAATTTGCATTCCTTTATAATTTTGCTTTCAGTATCGTTTGTAGTTAAATTGGTTCCCTTTGGTTCCGTGTTCCTTTGACAAGCAACGAAAATGTCTATCATGTGCGCTTAATAAAAAATTTATTTTTTCCCTCAGAATTCTTGTTGTATTAACATTGTTAAATATATATTTAGTTTTGCTAATTACATACTATTTTGTAATATATAGTTGTAATAATCACACCAAGTAAAGTGCAAAAAATTTATTTGACTGATTTAATATCTTATAAAAGGGGAATATATTTTTTATTTAAAACTAGATATACCCAGTGTTGCATTTACAACTTGACATTATCCAAGTCGCATATAGATACTTCCAGTGTTGACAGCATGTTTAAGAGCAATATCCCTGCTGGATAGTGCATAAAACCCTACTGACCGAGTTTTTCAACTACGTTATTATTATAGTATTAACAAAATCACGTACAAAACAACAAATACCTACTAATACAATCACAAAAATTCAGTCTCGTGAATACCAATGTAGAAAATATTGAAAATAAAAAAGTGACAGCGATTCAATCGGATTCTGAGGTTGTCACATCATCGCCAGGATATGTTTTTTTCCATTTCATTTATAATTTTATTCTAATTGTAAAGCTAATAGTTTTTCAATTTATTTCTCTTTTTTTCGCTTTTATATTACTGGCTAGAAGGAAAATTCTTTCCGCCACCTCATGGAAATGTAGTAAAGACAGTACAATTTGCATTGCAATATGCCTTAAAGATAGTAAGAATTTAGGATGGCAATGCCATCTGTCAGCATTACACTGACATGATGACAAAGCCACCTAGCTGCCTTAACTTTCATCATACCATTGCTTTGGTATATAAGCAAAACCAGTTCTATGCCGTGCTGTCTACACTAGACCTAAACTGCACTGATGAGCTGTAATGACAACAAAATAGATCTATCTGCAGTTCGTTGAGGTGTAGACCGCACAGCATAGTCATGCATATTAATGCTTTAAAGATATTTCTGTTATTTTTTACAAATATGTAATAACATTACAAAAAGCACCTTTGACTTTAAAATTATTTTTGTCGACAGTCTGGTCTATAAAACGATATGATGTCTTAATTTTATCTTGAAATCCCTAAATAACGATCAATTCAAAAATTCTTTCTCTAAGTCCCAATTGTGAGAAATGTTCCCTACGTCTGGCAACACTTTGAGCACTGCAATCAAAAACGTTGTCTTTTTAAGATTAGTTCAAAGTGAAGTTGTTGAACATCAGCTATTCCAAAAGATAACAAAAATGCGACAAAAAGTTATCATTCCAGAGTATCATTTATAGATTCCAGCTTCTGTAAATTCTGAATTCTTTGAGTTTCAGTATTATAACTGTCTTCCTTAATTCAAGATATTCAACTAGTGGTTATTGCAGTTGAAAGGAACATAAAGTACGAGCAGGTTTGCCCACATTATTATCTCGAACAAATGTTCGTAATTATGTACGTGTTAAATAACATTTTTCCAATTGTGCTGATTTTGWTTGTTTTGATGGCTTCAATCATTTCAAAGTAAATCCTTTTTTTAAATTTTAAGTTACATGATTCAGGGTTTTCTCGAATATTTGGAAATAACCTCTATTTTGAATTGTTTGCGTTTAGCGACACTGGGTATTAAAAAAAGCCTATTTTCCTGCTCTCCATGTTCGATCAAGGTTTGTCCCTTGCGCGGACAAACTCCAGTTCCAATCTTTATTGAGGAGGCAGGAGGTAACTTCAAATAAATGACCAGAAAAGTCTAAATCGCTACAAAATAATTTAAAACCATGTAGTACACGGAAACAGGTGGAAAAAACGGTTTTACAGTTACCGCAATCGCAGTCAGTTATTACACTAGTCTCTTTTAAAAAATTGTTTGCTTTGTAGAACATTGCTATTGGCATCGCAATAATAGCTGTACTTTTGAACACCCACCCGGTAAAACGATCCTTTTCCGATATCCTTTCACTGTTTAACCCCTGGGCTTCGGACTTAACTGCTCCTCCAGTCTTCACGGCACGCTATGCTTTTGGAGGGGAGCGTCGACGCTCAGGTAAACCGTGCGAGTCAGTTGACAGTTGGTTCTGGTCCACGTGAGGCAGCGGGAAATGCTGGTGATACTGTTTTGTGCTGTGCGGTGGAACGGGCTTTTGTTTACTAATTCGCCTACTTAATTTCGCATCCTGTCCCTTTACCCTGATCGAGGATGGTGTTCGGAAATGGGCAGAAGTTCAGAATCAGGAGGTAGGTCGTGTGCTGGTTTTGGTATAGTAATTGAATCTTCTAAACAATCATGGGATGAGAACCGTTCTTTCCAATCCATTCATGCTCATTTCCTCGGAATTAAATGAACCTGCGCGGCCGAATCGCAAGAATTGTGTTTTTATTTCGTCGTTTTCGCTATACGCACTTAAGTGGGTTGACATCGGTTTTCTATTGGTGATATCGTTGATATTGGGCGAAAGGAAAGTTTTAGACGGTGACCATGTGCAATCGCAGAGATGACGGATCGGTCGGTTCGTTTTCTTCGGATTTCGATTGTTGAGAAACCGGAGAGAAATCTGCGATGATTCTCGATGCCGTAATAATAAATGGATTTGGAACTGTCACGGTATTCGGGTGTCAATTAACTTGGACGGGTGAACGCCACCTTCATCTGCTACCGGGCCATTCAAACAGACAATGATCTTTTTCGGCTCAAAAGGGCAGCAAAGCTCGCCCATTGTTAAGGTAATCGAATAACAGATTTCGTATTGGTGACGTGCTAATTCTCTCTGAAATATTCTGATCTTGTATCGAATGGACTACTAAACCGTCTTCGTGGGGATTTCACTTATTAATAAGGTTGCTCTTTATACTACATTTGTTGCCCTGTTCGCTTTTCGGTAAAAAATAATAGGATAGCGATAAGTCGTTTAATACAAATGCGTTTGTCACTCATAATCATATCCAAGTAACGCCAGAAACATGACTAGAAATGTCGACAAAGGTTGATATTCTGATTTACCTGTTCTAAAAGAGGATATTCCACTCCCCTAAGTAAATTAGCAAAGCGCCTGACTAGGTACCGAATCAACTGCTGCGGAAAGTGCCGGATTATAGATACCAAAACGAAACAAATGAAGTTTTCCATTTCGTCTCAAAACAGGCTAAGAAAATCTTGTTTATTTAGCTGGTATGCAATGTAAACTTATAATTTGTACAGCAAATGCTGCTCCTGTTTGAGTAATGTTTTATTAACAGAGACAAGCAAATACGAATGTATAACAACAATATTTCCACACTTAAACATAATTATTGGTAGCAGTAACATATTTTTGAGACATTAACAAAACAGTTCTAAAATCGGATTGAAGGCTCCATTACTATCAGATTGTTATAAACGTAACACTACTCGTTATATTCTAAAAGTTGTTCATATAAATGACTGGAAGTATAAAACTGGGAAAACGATTTTGTACGGTTAGGAGTTAAGTAGTATTTAACTGTTACTAAATTTTATTAGGATTCACAGAAGGGGGTCGCCCATTCCAAGTCTCTTATTATTATAGGCCCGTTTCAAAAATGTTGAGATAGCTGCCTAAAAATTAAAACCTCTTTTTATTAAAAGATTAATTGAAATTTTAATGTTTTTTTAAACACATATTAATTGTTATTATCAGTTATCTATAGCGCCTGAAAAAATTATGTAAATGATTTAACTCGTGATTTAATTCCTGTTTTAAATTATGTTGAAAGCTGTAACGATGGCAAGGTAATGTAAGCACTTGCAAATAACTTAATTTTGTTGATACTCGTTATAACAATCAGTATACAGTTTAATGCATTGTTAATAATCATTATAAACCATTTTTCTGAAGTCATTTTGAGAATGGCTGGACCGATTTGTCCCATTTTGTTTTTAATCTTCGTAATTATAAGAATTAGGATTATACCGAATAAAAATTTTAAAAAGTTGCAAGGAAAATGTGAATATTTGGGAAAAACTGAAGCTCCATTGCCACGAATTCGCGTAATTCCTTTTTTTGTTCGTTATGGTCCTGCGGAAAAATTTAGCAAAAGAATATTCGGGATTTTCGCAAGGTTGGAAAAACCTCAACTGACGATAGGAACGACATAGTATTTGGTTTTCATTCTTGTTTTGTTAGTTGCGCTCCTGGGAAAATTCCAAAAGTACGATAAAGCCGTAACATTGGATTTTTTACACAAGTAACAGAATTGAACATTTTTAATAGGATGAAAAATTTGCAAAAACGCATTTCAACCTAAATTACAAAAAAAATTGCATTTGTCTTTGCTTTTGTGTTGATTCGGAATCGTATCCAACAAATGTCGTTATTTCATTGCGACTTTTAATTTGTTTACAGTTAATTTCAAACTTTAAATCAATAGAACATTTCAGTGGGCGAAACGGTTATTTTCAGTCATGGAACCAAAATAAATGCTTTATTTCGATTGGTTTGTTTTGACGTCATCATTTCGTTCGTTGCATAGTAATTAGAAATTTAAATAAAACACTGAAGTTCATTATGATTTCAAATTTAATGAAAGAACAGAATGAATTGGTTGATCTGAATTTCGACTTCGTTGAATGTGACTTAAATGTGAAAAAAACGCATGGTTCCAAGCCGATGTACTGCTCATAGACTTCATCTCGCAGATAAAATTTTATAATGTTTTCCTGAAGTTTATCAGAACTGGTTCTCGAAGAGTTCCGTACCTTAATCTCGGCTCTACACGAGTAGTTATTGTGTTTATAACTCACTTACCAGTATTGCACTACGTACACAGTAACTAACTAACAAGTTTAAAACATAAGAACTAGTTTGACAGCTAGCGGCCCCTTTTTCTTAATGATATGATATATTAGAAATGATACTCTGAGTTCTTTTATGTGTTTAGTTGAGGTCTATATATTTTAATATTTAATGTAGCTTGAGTTGTAGCCATTGAAGAATATCAAATTCTGCAAATTGTTGTAAGGCAAAAGTATATAAAAATTCTTTATAACCAAATTGTCCGCCATTTGATGATAAATCTGTATGTTATTGTTCTTCTTCAATTGACGAATAGTCGGGAGTATTTTGAAATGGGATTCTAATATAATCGTATGTCGCTATCATGTTATTGTCGGTTATAAAAAACCCTCTAAATTCTTAAGAAACATAATTAAACGATTCGCAATAGTTTTCTTTAAAATGTTCACGTGTTTTTCAGCCTCACGTTCATATTTTTACTTTAATTTCATAATTATTTTTTTCGACAACAAACAGTACGTATTTGTTTATTGGGATTGCAGAATTAACGCGTTTAGTATCCAGTTAACAAACTATTTCAATCTTATGAGAAATTGGTGATCTGGAAGCTGATCTCCTTTGTGATGGTTTCTTTACCCTCCAAAAAGATTGCGATCTCAATTTTGACTTCACAAACACATTGTAAAAATTTGCCAACTGATAACCATCTAAAATAGCGCCATTTGCAGGATGAAGATAAGTTTTTTATTGATAACTTGTGCTTAGCAAAACATTTAGAACACATCTCTTTCACATCACGAGCTTCCTTGAGCGAAACTTATTTATTTTTTTACGTAGTCCTCAGAAAGGTTCGTATACTTATAAGTAGTATAACATTATCATAGTCAAAGCGGATTCAACAGCAATGTAAGCTTAATTTTAGAAATTAATGAATCGCTGGAGCTAGCTAGAATAGGGTGGCGGTGGTTCAGAAACTTCAAATCCAGCAATATGAATAACAACCATTAAGACACAGCTTCCATTCGCCGGAACTTTGACTTGGTAAAAAGGAACCCCTCACCCCTCTGTTTTCTCATCCTTGATTGCTTTGCTTACTGTTACTATAAAATTCGGTTAGGTCATATGCCCACGCGGTAAATAATCCACAAAAGTAACACCCTCAAATTGATTCTATTTTTATTGAGTAATTTAAGGCATTTAGATTTCATAGAGTATAGAATGCCATTGGTCATTGATGTCGGAACCGCAGTGACGGCATGTTCAAACCTGCTGAACTATTCACACGGAGGACATTCCGTAGTTATCGACCTACCCACGCTGCAAAATATACGATAATTAAATTACAGGTGTTAATTAACATACTTACTGTTGTCGTAGCTCGAAAGAAGCACGGACTTTTAAAGACTCATTAGAGGTTGTCGTCGTTCCCTAACACCAGTAATAAGCACCAGCAAGCTGGGAATTTACTCATGAGGTCTGCTGACCTCTGCGTAAAAACACCAGCTCGCCATAATTGCCTCTTGACCTCATTATCAATTTGCCACAGCCAATCTAACGCTCTGAAGCGTCCATTTTAAGGAAACGTGCATTAAAATGTCCCTTGCGCAACAAGGAACTAATTGGTGATTTATTCATCCCCGTTTAGATTGATGAGGTTCGTTGCTCCGCTCTAACGGACGTCTGTATATGCTCTAACACAACTAGGTGTATTATTTATTCCTAATCGGATCCTTACATCCACATGCAATTAACAAATGACATCCGTATAAGTAGCAATTAGTGAGTTATTACCGAATAACTGTAATTAACTAACCACGTTCGACGCCGCGTTGTTTACGACGCTCTCGGAAGCAGACGGGGTTGTTACTGGCTGGAATTTGGGTGAGCGCCTGCTATGGAATTCCGTGAGTTTGTTTAAACTGAATCTGCCTGTATAAGCAACCGCGCTCTTTATTGTTTTATGACCGGCAGCAGTAAATCCGAAGAAAAACAGGAAAAAACTCGAATGTTTATTAATCTCGAAAGTTGAACGTTCCACTTAATATTCTAAACTGTAAACAAGGTGAAATATTTTCTTTCGCATCGTAATATTTGTGTTAGTACGTCGGCTGGATTCTCAAGGCTTTGATGTAAAATCGTGTTTAGCATTAGTGCAATTGTGCACGTGTTTATCGGAGGCATAGAGGTGAATGACACACGTATGTTGGCGACTTAAAGAAATTTTGATGTAGTGGGAAGTTTTCTTTTTTGCATAGGTCATTTTTTCGGTATTCCAGCACCACCTCCTGAAAATTTCGAAACATCGTTGTAATCGCTAGAAAATTGCCAAAACTTCACCAAAATTGCAAATCTTAAAAAAATTGCTTCAATTGTTAAACGGGTTTTTGTACCTATTGCAGTTGTTCATCAGATTCAAAGTTCGCTTTAGAATCTTGTTGAAGCTACCAAGGATTTCACTTGTTCGCGAAAATAATTTTGATGTGACATTTCCAATTTGCAGACAATCTTAATTGGATAAATGTTTACAAACCATAATTAATTTTAGATCAAAGGAGAATATGAGCTAGCATAATATACAGGGTCCGCCACCTAAAACTCCCCAGGCTCGTATTTTCATTATTTTTATGTCAAATTGTAGGTCATTTTAAACTGTTTAAAAATAGCATAGTAAGGCCCCGTTGCACAAAGCGTGGTTGACCAGACCCCCTGGTTAACACGCGGTCAACGGGCTGTTGTCATGGAAACGGTTCTTTTTAAGGGTTCTTGATTGGTGCTGCCGCAGGCAACGGCCGGTTAACCGCGTGTTAACCAGGGGGTCTGGTTAACCACGCTTTGTGCAACGGGGCCTAAGTGTACCAAAATTTTTTTTTCATATTATGATATTTTGCAAATAAAGTTAATTTTTGTAAATATTTTTTACTCTATCCCGTATAATAAATATTGCTTCATAGTTGAATGCCGACCGTTGCCTTCTTCAATTTTTGTCTGTACAAAGTATGCGTAATTTTTACTCCTTCTTAATGAAAAACGAGAAAAACTCGTCGCTGCCATATTCTGATAGTAGGGCTATTCACAATTTTTTTTAGTGTTAGCTTAACAGCTTATTTCGGTACAAATTATTCCTACATACCCATCGGTGCACACAAAACCACAAAATTTGGAGGAACTTCTAAATAAATCAAGCACTAAGTTCGTTCTAAACAGGCAGGCTTGAAACAATACCCTTTGATAAGGCTAGTTTGGTTTTCTACATTACGCACTAGCGTCAGTGATAAAAAATGAACAAATTAAAAGGTTAGTGTTGCCTCAGCGTTATCTATGTAAAGACCACTTGGTAAGACCTGATTTGACAAAAAGTTTTGTGTTGCCTTTGCGTGGAAAGATGTTTCGTTGAAAGTAAAGATCATTGTCTAGGATCCTTTATGGTGCAGTAAGATCCCCGCCGTTCTCTCCATATTCTCAGGGGCTGCATTAAGGGTCCAGCTTCATATTGAAGGTTCTTATAAAACCCATGGAAGGTTTAGTCGCTCTTCTTTGTACAACATTCTTTCTATTGATATACTGTTTTGGATAAGGATACTCACAACTACCACAAATTAAGCTTGCTTTATACACGAGTCGAAAATTTTTAGGTATGTCTCTGAGAAAATTAATTTACAACGTACATAATTTGATTGGCTCGGTTAATCAGTTTTGTTACTTGAGCACTCCCGGACACTGTGTTGGTAATTATGACAGCAAGACGTTTTGTTCTGTTACTATCGGTAGCTTACCGTCTCGAATAGAATAACAAAATTCAGTATTTTACTTCTTAAACGTAGCACAGAGCATTTATCTGCATTTACTGGAATTAATTATTGTGTATTATATATACATAAGTTATTTATCTACGCGGACGTTGGACATAATTCCTTTTTCCATTTTACATCTTTGCTGCATAAATTTATAGAAAGTTGTCAAACAGTATACTTCATTAACCTAATCATGACTAGGACTGTTAATACAAAACCATGGCTGATAGACTTAAGCCATATGATGACACCAAAATATTCGAACATTCTCTTCCATATTTATCTGGATACATGTGTAACTGTGTATTGAATAAAAAAGAGATAATATTGTTATCCTGACTGTACTTATCACGTTCACGTGACATCTATATGTGGAAGATATACCCGCCATGCACCATTGCACGCATTCTTCCATAACTGTTTACACTAGTACCTTCTAACATGATGATCTTCCTACTATTTCCAATTCTAGCAATCACAAGTAGTCTATAATCCCGCATAAATCATAGGATTACGTCATAGTTGCAATAAGCATTTGTTTCGTTTGCACCAGTACAAACATAAACCCGATAGCAAGTTTAGATTTCTTAAAACACCTCCTGTGTGATTATAACGGATATTTATTGTATAGTTGCAACGAAGGCGTGTTACCAGATCTGTAGATAACTGATAGGCAAAGGAGCCTTCCTGCTGCAGTATCTTACCTCGTCGTAGGTTTAAGCTTAATTGGTAGCAATAAACGTCATGGTTTTATTATCTATGCCAGTGTGATTAAAATTGCAAGTGATGCATAAAACTTGCTTTGCTCGTTAAGAGACTTTTTTCGTTTTGCACCCCTCTTAACGATACAGTGTATATATTACGTCTAAAATATTATCATAGCTTCTAAAAGCTTCCTTTCTTCACCAAAATGCTGTTACTGCTTGTTTCGCTAATTTGCTTTCAACTAAACGTTTTGGCTGAGTATTGTTGCTATTTTTACGCAATTGCCTATTAAAACAATTCATTAAAGTTGTGTTAACGCGACCAACCTTCCTAAGGTGTTGATGTATGCTGTACTCGACGCTTTCTGTGGTTAATACTAAAGTGCGTAGTTACACTAGCAATTCATTAGCAATCTTAGGCACGCACGTAACATATCGCACTGCCTTTTGTCTTCTGGTGCTGTTTGTGTATTACTGCACCAATTGATATTCAACTCGCTAAAAACTATTGTTCTTTTCGTTGCGAGTGCAGTTGCTGCTCGGGTGACATAAAGCGCAGCAATCTAGGAGATTAACTAGCTGAACGTTTCCTGGTACGTCTCTTTGTTCGCTGTGCACTATTCCGGGATATGGAAATAAAAAGAAATATAGCGGCGATACCGTTTAATGGGAGTATGTCGTTGCGTAATTACAAATTAACTGCTTTTCAGATATTGCTGGATCGCGGTTAATGTTGCTTGTGCCGCTGTTCCGACTGAAGCTCAGCAACATGTATTACGCAGAAAATTGTTTCGTGAAATACCTAGCATGAAGATAGATGTACTTTTGAAATAAGAAGACTCCTAGTATCGCTGTATGCAAGCCTTTGACTGACTTTTCTAAACGGTATATTCACATATCTATATATTCATAATGCTTTTGCAAGGCGTTTGGTATGCATCCGAATCTGAACCAAAATGTACTTCGTTAGTCAGTTCTGACGCATGTATAAAGTGTATTAAAAAACATTTGAATATTTTAAGCGGTGGTTTCAGGAAACCTAAGGACGCCAGTAATAAGCAGTCTTCTCATATAATCAGAATAATCACTATGTCTTCACCCTAAACTTGATGGACATTCTTATATAGCTTTTTTTAAGAGCTGCCTGCTCTGCTCGAAGATTGTTCCTCCTTTGTTAAAAAATCACATGTAGTTCATGCAGAGGAATGTGCATTTTTGATAAGTGGATGGAGAGGAGAAGTGAACCATAACCATACCCGCCGTTTGAAAGTGAAGATTATCTTATATTCAATAAAATATGACAGCTTATCGCCCCAACTGCCTTTGAGAATATTTGGCCTTTAGGTTTGTAGGGCATAACAAATTTAGTACAAATTCAAACTTTTTAATCATTTCGAAAATTAAAAAGGGAAACCTACTTTCAGAATTTAACATGTGCCATTTTTTTAAAACTAGCTATTTTGAAGCACCCTGTTTACTAACACTGTTATAACTGTTGCAGGTGTTCAGGTCACTGAAATTTAATTAGACTGTTGTTTTTCTGTTTTGTATATTATGGCTTTTCTACATAGTTTTACGTTCCCCGTCGTTGGGCAATAACAATTTTGTTTTATACTTTACAGTTGTATTTTCAAATGCAGATAAAAGCGAATGTTAAATACCCCACGACATAATATTGTTAGTTGATGTTAATTTTTGTCTTATTCTAATAAATTACGTATTAGTTGCTAAGTAGAGGGAAGTCCTGATCACTTGTAGTCCTCTTTGAAAATCTTACCTTTCAAGCTAAAGGAACTGTGCGCTGAACAGTGTTAAAAATATGTACTCGTAATTAGGTTCCGCATGTCCAGCCAGCCGGGCCTAAGTTATGACAGTGCATAGTTCTATCTATAAACTGTTGATGATATGGTATACTTTTATATATTATTGTTTATCTTCAAAATTGGCTTATGAAGTCGACGCGATAGAATAAAAAGCAAATCCAGTTGTAGCAGCAAGCTACGTAACAGCCAATTAGCTATAAGAGTGAATAAAGCTAGTAATATGTAATGCGGCGTATCTCAACATTTACCTATTAGTTGCTTACAATTCAAGATTTTTAGGCAAATTAAGGTGTAATGCAATTAAAAACGATTACAATTTTAAAAATTGTTAGTACCTAAAGTGAAACAAACGCATGGTAAATTCTAAAATTATATTACTGTTGAGTGAAAACTTGGTGAGTAAAATATGATATGCTTGAAACTTTTTTTGCTAAACCTTTTAATTAACAACATTGCCAAGGTAATATTGGGTATATTTCTTGATTTTTCTTGTCAACTACATAATACAAGATACATAATATAAATGCTTTTTTATCAGGTGGCCTCCAAATGTCGTATATATTGCATAATAAGTAGGTACCTATACGTATTTTGAATACTGAACACTTCATAAAACAGCACATCTTTTATATAATTTTAAGTGTCGTTTCTATAATAAAGAATACCACAACTGTTCCTTGAATAAAGAATAAGATTGGTTAAGATTGAACGCAAATTGCTTCTAAATTTAAAGATAATGATGTGATAGCCAGAAAAAATTAATGACAAGTATCCAAAATTTATTGCAGTTATCCACATCTCCCACTAAAACCTTCTGATGAAATATATACCTGAGCTTTGAAAATTGTTCAGTTCGTGTTTAGGGTAGATTACTTACGCCTTCTGTAATATTTACATGTTCTTTGATAGAATTAGCCTTTACGAAATTGTAAGTTTTCGTTGTCGTCTCTTTTAAACCACTTTAATGTTTACTTCCGTTTCAAGTGAATCAACGTTGCTTGTGCTATTAGCAATGATTGCCGTTGTTACAGCTGCCTTGCTTTATTAGCCATTAAAATATGAACCTAGTGAGGATATTACTACAGCTATTTTGGTCAACCATCTTGCTTTATGGCGTTCTCGAATACTAAGCTGCTGAAACACAGGATAAATTTGGCTAGCTTAAGTTAAATGTGAACTCCGGATAACACATTTTATCACATCGCATTATAGTCTTCATCGTAATAAACATCAACTGTTTGTAGTAGATCTACTAAATATTTTTAAAACAGATACAACATTGTCGTGGTTGCAGCTGAAAAGCACCGTAAATGTGCACACAAAGAGATAGCTTGTGTTGCATCTGCACTTCCGTTAGAAGCAGCTGAGTATATATTATTTCGTTGCACTATGGGTCCTCGATAAATAAATTGCTATTCGGGTATGCTCTACTTTTTTCCATTTAACAGAATAGAAGAAAATTACACTATCTTATTGTCTGGCGTGGCATTTTTAAAATCCTTAATTTGTCAGTGCCTCTAGAGTAAGAGGACTTTGCAATTTTGGTAGATGGCGTATAGTGGGCTTGCGGGACCATGTTTATTTATTATTATTGCTATTGCTACTATAATGAACAGAAATCTAATACAATGTTGCATTTGGCTTCGGATACACTAGTTCGTTCTTTAGTGTAAATCACGTTCCAATGATGGCAAAAAGGGATTAAGAATGTACAACTCATGTAAATCATGTGATTTCCCTCCCCCACACCGTTTGCCATTTGCTGTTCTTAGCAATTTATTTAGAGCCAATTCACCATCAACAACCACCTCACCATATAAACATGGGCTTAATTCATGTCCAGTAAATACCTAACTTTTCATTACAGTCGTTAACTAACCAGTTGAGTGTTAATTTATAGACCTTATTCTCAGTAAACCTTAAATAGTTACTGCTACTAGTCTACACTGTGTCATTTACGAGTTGCTTAAGGCTAAATGCGAAGCGAAGGTGAAGGTTTTCTGAAAGAGGTAGAGCGTAAAGTATACATTACAGTTGACTGCATGAGATAAGTTAAAATAAAACGCAATTGTTTTTGCATCATTGTGCATTCTTCTAGGAGTCACATTGAAGACAAACAAACAACAATTGAGACCATTATTGATTCGTTGGAATTATGTCAGTATACTTACAGCTTCAATAACTCCTCTTGCATACATAGTTTATTGTTAATCATTTTTTTACTGTTTGGACTACTAAAATGACATGATTACTACGCGTTCAAGAAGGCTGTTTTTTTAAATATTATGGGTTTAATAAAAATAATCTTATTTGTTGTTTCAAAAGAAACCTATTTTATTTCATAAATAACCCTTTTCGACATCCTGCTAAAAACTGAGTTCATATTTAGGTATTTTAAACACCAATTGTATAAGATGTACTGCCTGAACAATACTCAAAGACGTTCATATAATGCATCCAGAGTAAATAGTAATAGCCTTCATTATAATTGTTATTAATTGATCGAACAGAACTAAAGCTTATAAGTGATAAGGCTAAAAATTTGAGCTAGTGCAAGTATGGATGTTCATGTTTTGTAAAAGTTCATATGTGAGCTCAAAACTTCCACATAAGTGCACTGTTTTTTATGTTTAGATAACAACTAAAGTTAACATGCGTTGCATTGTATGGACACCATGGACTCTATAAGTTAATGACATTAGTTGTTTCCAAATGTTTGATAAAATTTAATTTTAAACCTAGAAAATGTAGGGTGGGCTAACTTAAAACTAAATAATAAATCATTATTATCTAACCAGTATAAAACAAAATAAAGGAATTAAAAGGTGATATACGAGTACTATTAAAGTTTATAAATAAAATGATGCAACAAGTATAAATACATGCTTAAATAAACAATTAACCCGTCTATTTAAAAGAAATTTCGGTTCAATTTTGTTTCGGTAGAGTAATTATTACCCCCATTCACCCTCCATTATATAAGCTAGCGATCAGCCATTGGTGTCACTATGGTATTGACACATTCCACATTAGTATGAGCTTCGCGATCGTTCACATAATTTAATAGAATAAATAATAGAAAACTGAAAAAGTTAGGAAGCTCGATATGCATAAATGCTTTTTATGTTATGCGTGCTTTATGAGCTCATGGAGAAATTAGACTTTTTTTTTTTGTAGGACTGTCTTGTAATGAATTTTGCATATTTTTTAATGATACAGGGTGATTTTTTGAAAACTTCGCACCTTAAATAACTTTAAATATAGCAAAAATTTAAAAATTTGCAAAAATAGCTAAACTTTTGTTTGCAGGGGGACAACTTTTGAGATAAGTTTTTAATGGATAGCGCTTACTCTCTGAGCAGGGTAGACACCCCATTAAAGATTTTAAATGGAACTATCCATCTTGTGATACATCATTTGAAAGCTTATTTCACAAAGAGTCTGGCCATGTAATTAGTTTTACCACGTTTAACATATTGACGGGGTAATAGATTAATAGTGCCTACGAAACAGGTTGCTTATTAAATTGAATATTTTGGACTCTTTTCAACAAAATGTATTTTATTTTAGAGCGGAAATAAAATTTGTCCTTACGAGAACCCTAAATCTAAACAAACAACTTGTAAAAAATATGACACTCCAAACTCCAAAAACAGTGTGAACAAAACCATAGAAATWCAAACCTTACAATAGATTCTCAAAATGTGCACCACCTCATTCCATGCAATAATACAGACGGTTTTCGAACTCCTCCTGCACTTTTCGGAAAGTTTCAGGTGGAATCCTCCTGCACTCGTTAATAATTCTTTCTCGCAGATCGTCCAGGCTAGTAGGTTGTGTTTTGTAAACCACAGATTTTAAATGACCCCATAGAAAGAAATCTAAAGCAGTCAAATCGGGTGATCGTGGCGGGCATTCAATTGTTCCACGCCTACCAATCCAGTGAAGAGGAAATCTATGATTTAACCAATTTCGCACATTAATGGCGTAATGCGGTGGGGCTTCATCATGTTGGTAAAAAAAAATTCGTATTCATCCAACATTGGATTTCCTTCAGGGTCACGTTGGTTTTCTAATTGCTCTGTGATTAAAGGATCAATAACGTTATCAAGTAATTCTAAATACATTCCCCCATTTAGCGTCCCATCAATGAAAATTGGACCTACAATTGCGTTGCCAAGTATTCCAGCCCAGACGTTCAACTTCTGAGGAACTTGTGTATGACCTTCTCGAAAAATATAAGGATCTTCGTCACTCCAGTACCTGACGTTTTGTTTATTTACAGAGCCGTTCAAAAAAAAGTGTGCATTCATCACTGAAGCAGATATTTTTTATTAGATTTGGATTTACTATAATCTTTTCTGTCATAATTTCGCAAAATTGCAGTCTTCTATCGAAGTCATCTTCGCCGAGTTCCTGGAGAGTTTTCATCTTATAGGGATGGAATTTGTGCAGTTTTGTAACTTTCCTTACAGATGAATAAGAAAGTCCAGTGGCTGTAGAAATGTTACGCAAAGAGCTAGTTAGATCCATTGCAAAATGACCAAGTACTTCAAGTTGGGCCATTTCATCAACGACTCTATTCCCTGCCCTTTTTTTTGTTTACTACAGATCCAGTGTCTTGAAATTTCTGCACGAGATCGAGAATGTACCTAGCGTCAACATTTTTATCGGGGTGCCGTTCGTTAAACACCTTTGCTGACGCACGAGCACAGCTATGCTCAGCACCGTAAATAAAAATTATTTCTACCCTTTCGGCAGTTGAATAAACCATTATCACTTGTACTCTCACTTTAAAATTTCACGCGATTTATAAAAAGGAATGTGAACAAAAAGATGGTCGTGCCAAAGAAGTAGCCAAAAAGTTGAAACAAAAAATTGGAAACACAAAGTAGACAATTATTTAGCCAATTCAGTATAAACTGTCGAGTTGCAATATCAAGTAATGTCGAAAGAAAATTTTAAGTATTTTTGGCATTTTGCTTAGGTGTAACAATTATTTTTTAACAAGTTTTTTTAGGCTTAAGTAATGACAATTTTTATTGTAACTGCAAGACAATAAATTTTGTTAAAAAAAGTCCAAAATATTCCATTTTATAAGCCACTTGCTACAATGCACTTTTTGACCCACTACCCCGTCAATGGGTAAAAAATAGTAAAACTAATTACATGGCAAGACTCCTTGTGTAATAAGCTTTTAAATGATGTGTCGTAAGATGGGTAGTTTCATTTAAAATTTTTGAAGCGGTATCTACCCCGCTAAGAGGGTAAGCGCTATCCATTAAAAACTTATCTCAAAAGTTGTCCCCCTACAAACAAAGGTTTACCTGTTTTTGCAAAATTTTAAATTTTGCCTCTATTTAAAGTTATTTAAGGTGTGAAGTTTTCAATAAATCACCCTGTATAATAAAAGCAAGTCAGTAAAGCAGATATAGATACTTTAGTAGCAGTAAAAGCTTTTATGAAAAATAAATTCAAAAAGGCAAATACAAGCCCTTTCTTTACTTTATCTTTATTATAAAGCTGTTTCAATTAAATCAGCTGACAGATGAGCGGCGTTGATACAAATAAATTTTAACTATTAAATTGTATGCGTATCTCGTTTGTCAAGTTATAATACGAATCGAAAGAGCTGGTGTGCAATTAAAAATTGAAAGCATACTTTACAAATAAATTTAATGAAGCAATTGAGGTTATTAAGGTATATTGTGTTGTTATGGGAGCCTTCTCTTTTATTTTCTGGAACTTGTCTTTTATTGTCTCAAATTACTAATAATCATTTCATTTTTAAAACGTTCGGTGGGAAGATATTTGGCAGTACTTCCTACATTTCTCGAATACTTGTATTTTAAAAGCTAGTTAACATGTGTTCTACTTTACCCACAGATTAATCAGTTAAGTATGTATCCTATATCAATACCTTTCACTGTATACACTGAGAGAGCAAAAAAGTTTATGCAAATAATATGAAAACATTGAAAGCAAAAAAACTTAAGAGTTGATCGGGTTTGATCAAACCATTCGCTGAACGAGCACGAACCATAAAACTTATTAAGGTGGAATTTCGATTCCTTTAGTGAGTCCTGTAAGGAACCCAGCCACATATCTTGATAATTCTTTCAGATTTAGGAATCATATTAAAACTTGTATACAGAGAGCGTGTGCTAAAATTGAAATTATTATAACTGCACAGACACTACCTGTGTCAACCCATAAGAGGTATGTTTTGCAATATGCTGGTCTTCTTAGCGCGATTTGAGAAAGATTTAGACTCTTGTATGAGCTTCATATTTGGTATTTTTAAGTTTGATAGAGTTTCTTATCAGCTTTCTGAATTACACTATAGTTTTATTTACAAACTGTTTCTTTGTAACATCGTATTGTTGTTTCTAAAACGCCATCTTATTTGTACAATAAAATTACCTTCATATTAACTTTACAAGAATTACTAGTAAATTAAAAACAATACTGCCCCCAAACCCTTTAAATAGTCTATAAATATATTTCCTCCAGTTTGAAAATTGTTTTTTATGTACGTAACTGTGTTTTGTATTATTGTATTCAATTATGGATCATAGCCACTCGAAATACTTATTTCAGTGCCTCCACTTCTCAAAATAATCTTCAAAGTCGTTCCTTTTGGTTGCATTTCAACGGCGTTATGATTTTTTAAACTCTCCCTTCATGTGCGTTTTTATTTAAGGGAAGAATACAAGGTGACATCAAATCATAATATGCCTATTAGGCAAATATGAGTTTTTTGTTTATCCCACAAAAACTATGGCATAGAGCAGATGTGTGACCTGTGACAGGGTGCACCGTGGTCTGGTCTTTTTCAACGCATATTTATCCATTTAGTTAGCATTACTACCTATACATGCAAGCTGTCTCACATAATATCTCCCAAATCGAAAAAAGAGGATGAACGTAGGCTTGATGATGGACATTCATTCTCACTGCTTTCTATGCCAGAATGTGTTTTCTACCACTGGTTTCTTTAGGACCCTTTCCAAGTTTGAAACACAATACAACATCGCTAGAAATCTATTTTTGTACCTATCGCGGTGGAAACAAATGTTGATCCAGTCAATTTGTGATTGCTGTGATACCATGTATTAAAGCTTTTGAAAGCAACCTTTATTCATTCTAGCTACTGCAGTATAATATGTGGTCTCGACAGCATCGCCATTAGGGAGATTTAAGCATCTCATTGTGAGCCTTCATTTCCCCGCAGTGTGATTATTGCTGATGAGTAACAGTATTCCATTATATAAATACTCATTTCTGTAAACCACCCTAGGGAATAAGAATAACCACAGCTGCACGTTCGTGTTTGGGGTGTGGAGCCCTCCAAACGATTAGTCACTGCAAGCGTGCTCGACGTATCCAAAATAACTTATTTATTCCTACATGTAGACAACGGGAGATAAAAACGGCAGTTCGCATTAGTAAACCTTTCCGATACTTACCTCGTGTGCCACCAGCTATCAGTCTGAAAATAGTCCACATGTGAAACACACCTCGCAATTGGATGAATTCCGTCGCTTTTGCGAGTCTATTACCTCGCGTACTCGAAATATTTATTTATAGAAAGTAAATAGACGCCGTCGTGTTATATTTTGCATTTCTAGTCTATTTCGGAGACGCATGAATCAGTAGTGATCTGTGTCCGGTACGGATCTGGCGCATGTTTCCCCAAGAAAATAAAACGAGGGATATGCATTTGCATCTGTGCTGCTTCAAGATAAAAATACGGCAAGTATGCTGGAGACCAGGGGCTGCTTTATCGCTTTCCAATCCGTCAGCTGTCGAAGAGACATCAGGCTCTCACGTGGCACTTTTACGAAGCTAATGAAGTAATTTTATTGTGCAATAACGCACAGGTGAAAATGATAGACCGCGATGGAAAACCAATTTACATATTTTGTTACATTGTTCGTTCGCTGCATGCCTTTTGCCTGAAGATATTTTGGGTTTTGTTGCCAGATGAATCGTCCAACGATGCCGGTAGACTTCCTCGTGTATTGCGTAACGAGAATTGTCTTTACGCTCTATTTTTCAGTCAGTGAAGGCATTGTCCTCGAAGTTTCATCCAAGCAGAAGAGAATAAACCCAAGCAATAAAATTCCATACGTCGCAAGTGCCATCTAAGGCGTTGCTTCGCCTGTGTGATGCAATTATTTCTTATTCAATGAACCGCAGTTGTATGTCACTTCCTGCTCGAGACATATTGTCAGCTTTGGATGCTCGCTTCATTTCAGGTTTGCTTTTTCCCCGGCTGACGATCCATTTACATACTCGATCGCGGAAATGGGCCAAGCGAAGTTTTAGTACTAAATTAGCCGCATTAGCATTTGAGATGTTAGATATCAACGTCATACCGTTAACTAATGGAACAGGAAATTTCACAAATGGATCTGATGGCATTGTTCCCTATTATTCCATCAAAACGTCAACCGTGTTCCATCAGCTTTAAACCGTGTTTATGCGATTATCAAGGATGGTGCTCTATTTGCGTTCGTGCACTTCTAGTAATAAAATAAATATTATTTATGTCGTTTCGTCTGTAAGGTTGTGTGCCGAACGTCTGCGTGCTTTATACGTAAATAGCTGTGAATGTAAATAATTGTTTTGATTACATTTTCTGTATTTCGTAGAACTATCTGCTGCCAAAATCCTGTAACGCGTTCGAGCTGGTCAACGATTTAAGTGGTTGAAATCGCTCTACATTTCCCAACTGAAGCATTGGAGTTGGACGTCGAAAATCTCGTCACATTTTCGTTATCCCATATTAAATGAAATTTAATTTATTTCATCATCTATATAATTTTTTGGCGTTCAAAGTTCTCCACATTGGAACGAATTCGAAGAAGAAATTTTTGTCAATTCTTGGATTGGAAGGAACAGACTAGTTCCATGGCCTCCTCGATGTCACGATCTTTTGTTATAAATTTCTTTATACGGGGAACAATTAAAAACAAAGGGAACATGGGAATTAATAGGTGTTCTATCAGAAAAGCTTCGCTCTCTGTTTTGAAACGATGCAATACATGCGTTGATAATATAGAAGTCTTTTTGCGCCGTCTGGAATTAATGATTATGAGTCTTGTCGTAGTTTTTAAGCATATATAACTACTTAATAGTAATTCATTACAAAAACATAATCAAAGGTTTTTGAAATATCTTATTTTGCAAAATTTAAGACGAACTTATTTCATTTTTCCATGGCTGACTACACTAAAATCGGAACAATAGTGGAAACTGGTCATATCTCTTACTACAACTTTTGTATTTACACTTTCTATGTACAAAAAAAAATAGCCATGTTAGAGGAATAAGATTATATCGCCAAAACATTTTTTTTTCAAAATATCTAGCAAGCCACTAATTTTTCAAAAATTTAAAAGGTGAATTTAATTAAGCTTACAAAGTTGCAGTCTTCCCCATATACCTTCCTTCTGTATATAGTTAAGAAGGTCATGTTAATGCCTAAAACAATTAAAAATATTTTTAGAATGTCGTACATGTAAATGTTGGTATAAAAAATGTTTCACTGAAAAGGAATTGCACACGAAACACGCTAGTGTGCGATCAAGTTTTTTTCCAACAGTTTTGTTTTTCTAACATAGCTGATGTAGATTATGAGCAGATGATGATCTAAAGCTTCCAAGCTGAATGGCCGTAGTTGATGCCTTTTTCTTATGTCTCCAGACGTTTCGCATACTACTGTGGCAGGCATCCTCATTGGTGAGCTTGTGGTCGTGGACGAAGACATCGCGATGAGAAAACATAGTCTGTTTATGTGTTGCCAAAGACTACAAGCTCACCACTAAAGATGCCTGCGTCTGGAAACAGAGGAAGAGGACATTGACCACGGCCATTCAGTCCGGGAGCTTCACATCCATTACTGTAAGCATTGTTTTGCAGTTGTCCGGATGTGTGAGTTTTGCCTGGGACGATAAAAAGGGCATTTAAAAAGAAGTTCGGCGCTGTATTTAGTTTTTAATTTCTTTTGAAATTGGTGAGAAAAAATACATTTTTGTTGAATACTTTTGAGCTCCAACATATCCAACACACTTTATTACTTGTCAACAGTCCCTTTTATTTATTTGAGTTAAAAGAGTAAACATCACCAAAGTAATGGTATAGAACGTTATGTATCTACAAATACTTTAAGCCTTGGAGCTCGCGATTTCACCAAATATTTTTGACAAACAATCAAAGCAACGTAATTGGGAGTAAAAATAAATGAGCCTCTTATTTCTTCACTTTCGGCTCCAAGTTCCACAAAACTGCATTCGGAATCCACTAAGTAGATCCATTTAGAAATCTGCCGATCTCTTTTCGCACGTTGCATAAAACACCTTGACACAAAATTTGTGGCATACCGTGCCGCAAATCCTAGTTGAGGTACTAGGACCCGTTCGCCCGAGAATACAAATGCCGTTCTTAAAAATTCCGTGGTAGATTTGGGCTCGATTCCGGAAGGCGCACGCCTCTACGACACGTACGCTCCGTTTTCGTCAAATGTCGCCTTTGTGTCTCTCTGCCATTGTGGCCAGCGCGTACAAATTAAAAAACGGTGTAGACTGAATAAATAACGAAACCATAAAACGAATTGTTGTGTAACGTGCAATTCGTGCACCCGTAACGGCAGGCATGAGCCGTATCCTGCCGGTAAGACGTGTTCCCTCATTCTTCAGCTGTCATTCTGGTAGCACCGGGGCAAAAATGTGAGCAATTCCGCATATACGAGTAACCTACAACAGTCTTATTTTCTCAAGTATTTGCAACTTTTAAACGAAAATGTGCTGCGATGGTATATATGGAGCTGCTTACAACAAAGGGGTACCGTTTGGTACAAGCTTTGTTCAAGTATTGAATTGTAAGCGAATAGAGTTCAACGGGTTCAAGTGGCAGCACTCCTATACCATGGAGTTGACTGAAAACTGTAATAGACCTTTACTAAAAAAACTCTAGACTGCTGCCAAATTGTTTCCTTGACTTATTCATGTTGACAGAATCGTGAAAGTCAAAACTCCCTCCCCATCAGTAACAACCATAAAAATCTGCTTCAATAAAGAAGATTTTTTCATGACCACAATTCACAGCTGCGATCGTATTAATAACAACGATAACTCACATTTACCGATTGAAATAATTTATTATAAAAACTATTGGAAATGCCTTCCTTTTTGCGCAATACATTATCAGCTCGTTTTTGCACAGTACTTGTGACCTTATCTAACACCAATGGATTTGCACTAATTTCATCAATTTTCTCTTGGACGCGTTGAAGGGGGTAAATTAAATGAACTAGGGCATAACCATTTGCTGTATTCTTGATGATTTAGTGTTATTTTGTAATGAGAAAATACTCTACCTTTAAATGGAGAGATTCTTCCACAAATGCACGAGAATGTTCGATTGTTCAGATTCTCATATTTTGTAAGTTTGTGTAGCTAGACAGGTGAAACGAAGCTTCGTCCGTAAAAAAAAGTTCTTGGGAGGTTCCTTGTTTGCAGTGTAATGTATATAAAAACCGTAATCTTCTGTGGTAATCTACTGCCTAACAAAAGTTTTTAGCTCCGGATTGAGTATTTCTTTGCAGCATGAATAATATGCGTTCTACTTGAAGTTTCTCGAAACAAATTCACATTTCTCTTAAAGATGCTTTTAAATTGTTCATAGGTGACAACAACCTCGGGAAAGCTTCTTGAAACTCCTTCAGACAGGGTGGAATGAGGTATTTCCAAACTCCATTCACTTCCTGTTCATTTTGAAAATAATTTTCCAAAAGAAAAAAGTTCTTCAGGGGTGAATAGCATGGCTAGAAATCCAGAAAAATTTAGTACTGAAAAATATTTATTATGAAGTTTGCAAAACAGAAACATTAATAGTTGTTTACGATTGCTTGCATGTCGACTGCAACCAAAAATGCAACTACAATACGTATGAAACAGTCTAGAACACACTAAAAAATATCTTGGCCTACTGCGAGTATTTTTTTAATGATCTCTTATTATTAATGCATCTAATGTACAGTAACGAACATCAATCACTAGTATTTGTGTTATAAAAACAAACCAGCATTTTTTTTATACTATTTAACACGACGTATTAGTTGCATTATCACTATCAAGGAAATTTGCAAACCTTATCCTAAATCTTCTCAAGATCAACGTTGAAAGATAACGTAAGTGCCCTAGGTCTAGGTAATGCCGAATCCTGGAGCGTAGACTATTTCACGTGTTCACGTATCACAACACTTTATTGTTGGCACCTTGCCGTTTATTAGTATTAACAACGTAAAAATTGTTTCTGCTAATGTTAGTTTAGTATCCAAGAAATGCAATTGGTTGGTTTGTTTTATAGATGAACAGAAAARGAACCGCGCAGTTTTGATAGGCTCGRCGTTCGTTACGTTAATGTGTTTCAAGTTTATTCTGTTGAATAGCTTTTTCTTTTGTAATTATATCATTTTTTGCAAAACAGGATGAACTTTTACAAGAAGTATCATTATGTGTATAAACTTGTTTAAAGCTCATCATCCAATTTTATTGTTGTAAATTTAACTAGCTGCATTATTCCAGGACAATGCATCTTTGTCCACTTATCGGTTTACTTATTTATAGATCCGTGTAAAATATCTCATTGGTGCATTGAAGCATAGAATTAGCTCTTCAGATCGCGGTATTCGATTTACTCGCATACCGTTATCAGTTCCAGTGCTATAGTTGCAGTAGTTAACATTTTATCTATCCGTAAACCTGTATTAATATTGTTTATTATAAAATAATTGCCAAATAAATCTGCCGACTGAATATTGCTAAACTTAATGTAATGATCGCGTTTAAGTGGATATTATACAATTGTGGATTACCGTTTTAGTGTAATAGTATTTTTTGTTCTAAACATGGATCCTAGTCAAGCATCCACCTCAGTAACTTAAACTTTTATCATACTCTGAAACAAAACATCTAAAATTTCACACATTTACGTTAAGTAATGGAAGAATGAAGGAAACCACACCCAGAATTAATTTGACGTACTCATATTTTAGAAGGGTATTGGTAAACACTGGACGTCTAATAGTCTCCCCCGTCATGTTATATTTTGAACGCGTTAAGTTGCAAGGTACAGACAAAATGCTGATAAGTTATAGTTGAAAAATGTCTTCCTTTTACAGACAATATGTTTTCCTTCTCATAATCTAAAAAGACGCCACAGTAGTTACCAGCTCAGAAGTTTTCAGTAGCAGCTGAATTCGCGTGACATCTGATTTTAAAGCGACTCATTGTCTATCTGCGTAATCCATCCAAAAGTTCTGAAACTTATAATTGTGACATTGAAGCGTTTTTAGATTGAAATACCCATAATTTGAAAATTAATTGTCAGGTTTCATTTTTAGTGCGAAAGTGGCTTTCAATTAATACGCAACAATTGCTATTCTGAATTTTTGAATTGGTAGCGATTGTAGCAATTTTTCTATGCACTGGTAGCATTGTCGCCCAGCGCTATAATAGGCGCGGAAGTCGATGCATGATTCTGCAAGTAATGATCTTCAATAAGTCTGTTACGTGTACATTTGAAAAATTCTGTTACGTGCTTTCGAAGACTTATATGTTGCTCAACAGTGTGAGGAATACGCATTTCACACTTGGCAGGCGAAGACGTTATTATTACAGCGTTGCTGCGATCCATAATGCATTACCTGTAAAACATTTTTTGTTATCGCCCGCGGAGGTGGCGCCACGTTCTGTTAATAAGGTCTCTTCAAGTTCCGCAACCGTGGTAGACACTAAGTGCCGACTTGTTACCGTTAGAAAAGCACCTTAATTGCAAAAAATTATTATATATACATTATACGAGGTGCCGCTTGGCTCTTGCTATTTTTGGTTGGTCTCAAATTAATTTTATGATGAAGGCATTAACCTGAAGAAAATTAATAAATTACACGCCTTGTTTGTGGCTTTAATTCTCGCTTTAATTTAATACTCCTACTATTTTGCGTACATGAGGAACTTCAGCAAATATTTATCGTGTGATAGGTTTCCTATCTAGTTCTGCATGCAATGTTTTCTGAATTGCGTGAGCTTGTAAAAGTGTACTGTACAAGAAAATTGCAGATAAAGGGTATTATCAAGCAGGCTGTTTTAAACAGCAATTTGTATACAGACGTATCTTCATGCTGCTTCACGCCCACAAGATTGTTATTTACAAACAAGAACACTGAAAGATTGCAAAGCCGTTAGAAGGAGGAAATCTTTGGATTGGAGCTAGGTCTATAATAATAACATACAATTGTATTAAATAGATTTTTCTTACTGCCTTCAAGTAATAAATATTTATCGCCTTTTAGATTAAGGTAAATAGATGTATTACAAAGAGAAAATCTAAGAAGAGCATTCCACTGAAAGTTAAGGAAGTATGAAATATTTTGTAACTATTATAACTGTATAAGTGTTTCTAAAGCATAGAGATTGTGATTTAACAACATTTCGTACTTGTGGAACTAAATGCTGCAATTGTTTTGTGTTAAGAAGCAACGTAATTAATTTCTTGCACACATTACATTACTAATAACAATTGACTTTCATCACACTCTTGCAGCAAGGATCTTATTAAAATTACTTTCCTTACTCAAAAAGTGGCTAGTTACTGCAGATACTCTTACTCAATTTACACCGCCATTTGCCGCATATTTTATCGCTCACACCTGTAATCACTGCGTGCTTAAGAACCATCATGAACCGAGGGTTTCTCTAGAGCCAAGTAGCGAAAGTAAACCCAGTAATGGTGTGCAAACTGCTTTTGCTGCAATAAACTGCTACGGAAAGACGCATTCCAGCATTGTGTGTGACAATATACGATGCATGTAATCTTATGTGGCGTAGCATATTATTATATGTATGATGCCAGTAATAATCCGTATCTGTCAGTTTCACTCATAATTTTGACCAAAACAATTTATATTTTGTAACAGTTTGTGGATTTAGTCAGCGCTTACGTTTCATGTTTGTTTTTCTGCTTTGTAAATTAATTTATTAAAATAGTTTGTTGACTTTGATTAATTAAACTTAAAGTATAGTTAGTTTAGACACAGGCACTTTCACTGAATATGATATTCATCAGTTACTATCGTCAATTTATTGTGTACCTTTTTTTTTTGTTTTTCTAGAATAAAGCGTTTTTGCCAACTCGCAACATACATGGAGTATTTTTCGTTCACATATTTGTACACTAAAACGCTAGGTATCATTTGATTTCGAAGTTCAACAGAATGTTAGTATTCATTCCCAGAAACTGTAATTACTTTCCCGTATTCTAGCCCTCCAATTCCGCTTCTTGGCCATATAGTTATGCTTCATGTCGACTACTGCGCATTCGTCTAATCGCCTTTTCATTCAGTTCATGTAGTTTCAACTCCTAAAGAAATTTCTTCGTTTCTTGCCATTTAAATTAACAAATTTGTATTTTTATTCCGTTGAACATGTTCAAGGTAATCAATGTCATATATATATATGGTATACGACTCTCAGCCAGCATTTATGCTATAACATACCTTTACATCTTGTCACATAATACAGATTCATTCAAGTCTTCATCAAAATTATAGAAAATGTAAATGACTTTCATTCTAGGATTGCCACTAGTTGTACCCTAAACGCACCCATTGCAGTTCGACTTGTTATAAATCTGCAATCGTCATAGAAAAAGAACCTCAGCTGCATTGCTCAAAATTGCACGCATGAATTCCACATTGACCAAGGCTAACCTTTATGTTTCACTTTTTGAATAAAACAAACTCGCATATCCTTTGTGTGCGTACATTCGTAATAAAAATATGGTCAGGCATGCAATCCTGTGTCACACTAGTTGTTTTCACACGCGAACTGTAATTGTATAAAAAGATTCTCTTAGCCAACATTTATAATAGGCTTAGACTACATATTGCAAGTGGGTTTTGAGAGTAAGACTTGACGAATTAGGAACACGTCCCAAATGTAGAAATCTTGTGATCTGTTTCTGTAACTGGCCAGCGCAGCCTCAGACTATTGTGATCCATTCTGAATTCTCTCTCTCTCATCTTGTTTATTATGCCCACGCCAGAATGATCTCTCAGCATTTCCTAAGTAGTCCACTTTTTATATAATCCCTTTTATTTTGATCGAAATAAGCTTAACGGTGTTGCAAATAGACGAGGGCATATTATGTTTTGGTTTTAAATACAGTTAAGCCAGTAATCTAGTTAACTATTCTATAGCGCAATGTTAATAACATACGTAGACATTCTACATTTTTAATCTGTTTATTGCACCATTTTATTTTGGTTGCAATTCTTAACGATAGACCAACTCCATACTGGATAATTAATCTTTTCAAAATAATATATGCTTAATTCACTTTTTTGCTTTTCTCCACTGTTTGCATATATTTTCGGTTTTTTACTGCATTTTACGTATAGTTGCTATGTATGCTAAGTATACTTTTGGTGGCCAAAAGTTTTAAAATGGCTGATTGTTTAAGCCAAGCCGACTATGGTTTGTAATGAAAAAAGTAAGTATATGTCATATCTTAGCTTCCTTGCAAAGCTGAATGACATATTCTGATGGAAGGCATCATTTTCATAAACTTTTGCATTTGCACTTGTTATGTATTAAAAATAACGACGTTTGAGGAAAAGGATATATCACCAGATTTTGTCTTTTTTTCGAAATATCTCGTAAGACATGCGCTTTTCCAATAATTCAAAAGGTATTTTAAATTATGTTTTGAAAATTGCAAATCTTTTCCCATTTAATCTTCCATCTCAATACTCAAACTCATTCTATATATGAATAATGAGTCCTCCAAGAAATTATTGTACCATATTCGTTTGCTTAGCTCAGGTCAAATCAAAACAAAAGTAAAAGTTAGCAACCATTTGTTTTACTTATAAGTAAGTACGTTCTGCATTTTTCTCCAAAATGCATGAATTCCAATCATCGATATAAACGCTGGTGTTAACTGACAATAAACATGTTTTTAATAATTGGCAGTTGCTGTAATACCACGTGGAAGCCGCGCTTTATTGATCATGATCTATTTTTGTGTCATCTGCAAACAGTCACAATATCAGTGATATACAGTATAAATAAAAGAGGGCCCAGAACTGAGCCCTGGGGAACTTCACTAAGGACGCTATCCCGGGCTGAACGTAAAGAGTTAATTTCGACCAACTCTTTGCGATCCGCAAGGTATTAACAAAAGCACTGTATATTGTCTCTAATTCCGCATCTAAAAACCTTATTTAATAATATTGTATGATCAGCGGGATCAAAAACTTTAGTTAAATCTAAAAAAGGAGGATACATTTTTATTTACTGTCGTGTTATCAAATTAAGCAGTATATAMAAAGTATTTAGCTACTCAACTAATTCAATTTCATAAACATACCKAATTACTTGATTCTTTATGTATCCCAGCACCCTACTGCGTTTGAAATGATCTCACAGGCATGGCAGGATATCTTTAATGTTCTCAATGAAAGTGCGTTTTTACATCTCGGAACAAACAGCATACATGCCAATATTTGAAAGCGTCCTCAACAATGATCGCAATCAGCATTTGTAGCTCGTTAGTGCGCATTGCCTTTTATGTTCTCAAAATTCGTTGACCACTGCAGGGGTCAAGGAGGTGAAATGTGTAAAATTTCTCTTGGAGATCAAAACATACCGTTACATAACGCCGCTCCGTCGACAGCAGAACAACAGCCGAGTTAACCTAATAAAAGTGACTGATATTGTGGCCGTACACAAACGAATCTGTTACAGAATCAATCGCCCGTAATGTGCATTCGACTAATGGATTGTGTTTTCCATTACGGGAGCCGATTGAAATGTCACGACGCATTACAATAGTGTCTTGGAAACTGTGTTACTTCATTAAAATTTTTATATCGATCGAACGCAGCCGGTCAGTATCACAGCAATATGTCGTTTTCTAATTTCCGGCTGTCTTACACCCATTTGCCGTGCTTAATTTACAAGTTGTCAGCTTTAATTGGTGCAGACGGTTCAAAACCAACACAAGCAGCTTGTTAGGACTAATATTATTGCGTAAACGACGTGAAAGAAACGTTGGAAAATTTTGACTGTATACTTCTTTTGTAATATTCATTTTAACAGGTCATATGAATATGAAGAACGTCAGTTACAATTTTTCATTAGGTAGATGGCTTCAAGGAATAGTAATTCTGATGGTTTAACCTTTGCCATAACTACAGATGCTTGATTTGCTTAGAAATTAATTTATAACGTTGTTAACTTATCCATGCAAGCTTTTGCATTCCTCCTCAATAAATAATGGCACGCATTTACTGTTGCTATTCTTCACTACCTGTAATCAGCTCGCGTAATTACGTTAGCTTCCAATGCTGTTAATTAATCTAAAACACATAAAGTATACGTACTTACAAGACCACGGATCTAAGTAAAGTAAAAGAACGTATTGCGATCTAGAAAATGGTCAGTTCAAAGTCGTTATCAGGATGACGAGTACAAATTATTCAAAAGGCTGCAGACGGGAATCAGTTTTAGGTCCGAGTAAAGAATAATGGGAAAACTCAGAAATAAATGATAAATATCCAAACAGAGTACAGGATTATTTAGGTAGCAAGTTCACTTTTCAAATGCATATTATCTGTTAAGCAAGATTTTCAAATCATAGAAAATAGATTGCAATTTACTTGAGAGAAATTCTACATGCTCCCCATTGCAGAAGTATAGTTAAGTGCATATTCAACTAGACTCAAACTCAATATTTGACAGGACATACAATCTTCGGTCCTCGATACCTAGAAATACTAACGAAGGTTGCAAGTGGAAATTACCGTACTTGTGCTGATACTGATGATCTTATACATCGAACACTTTCATGTCCCATTTCTAAGGAGGAAAGATTGGGCCTATTGTTCTGGATTGTCCTATGATCTATACAATGTAGAAGTTGTTTACAGATGACCTCTCAGTATTGGAAAATAGAAGCATACTCTACAAAAGAGACGCTTGATATTTGAATGAGCTGATGGTTTGTAACTGTATTTATGGCTTATCGATTTAGCAGTCCCCACTAGTTGATATAAATATGTTGTTATGTATTTTGTGGAGCACAGTAATATCCAATATTAGTGTATAAGGAAAATAGTATATGAAAACAAGGTCGTATATAATCGCTATAAAACCGGCCCAGATAAGAGCCTTGGTGTACGCCATAAGCAACTGGATTAAGCTTGATTTATTTAAGCACATCGATTATAAAGAAATACTTTGACATATTGTGCCTTTAAAACAAGGAAACAATCTTACTACCTCCACTCAACATTTCAAGAGATATTTTAGGAATTCAATCACCCTTTTTTGTTTAATAATTTGTTTGTTAGATATTTCTTTCTTCAGTATAATAAATACTGTATAATTGCCCTTCTTCGCAGTGAAAGCGTAATAGTCGACACACAACGATGAAATTTGAACTAGAATATGAATAATTCACGTATGGTGTCGACATACGAAATGGATGTTGTTGACACTTGCATCAACGACTTTGACCGACAACCGTTTTTCCCATGCTTTGAGCGAAACGAGTCTTGATATTGCAATACCATTATTGTCATTAACTACGTGCATATACGAAAACTGGTCGGAGCGCATTGCGACACTGGATAGCATAAATCCAGCATAAGCTACTTTTTCACTCATTTCAGCAATCGTTAGAAAATACCTAGCGATCGCCGCTGTATCCGTACTGACGAGCAAAAAGCCGCGTACCCATGGCACACACGGCTGAAAACCGTGCCAGTATTTCTACGCGTTGCAAATTGATGTTTCGTAATTTAATTAGGTGATATTTTTGTTGCGCCGAGCATTTGAATGTGCGGCTATCGGACGATCTTGTGCTAAATTAGACTTATGGCTGTAATAAATTCTCATGGTCAGCGTTATACGGGCGGCTCCCTGCTACAACTAGACGCCCAATTTTTTTGCTACTTTTCCAGTTAAAGAAATATTTCTCCTTAAATTTGTTATTAAAATATTTACTCTATCCGTACAAACTCTTTCAAGTTGTAATTTCGCAATAGAAGCAAACCGTTGTAATTGACAACTTATAGAGTCTGTACTGGACAGCTAAAAATGTCTTCCATTAGAGCGTTATCCTTGTTTTTTGACCATTCCACTGTAAAAATCACAAATTAAATAAAACCCATACCTAACAATCAAACACGATATTCACTACTGTAAAATGAGGTTATTTGCACACCTTTTTAACACATCTCGACTTTTTTCCACCTCTTACGGTTTTTCTCAGCCCCAGTTCCACGTTGCTCTTATAGCAAATCAATTAAGCTGCTGCCTAACATTCTTCCAACCTCTTCATCATCGACACCGCCAGGAATGCGCTTAATCATTTTCTCAGGATTTTCAGGATGCAAACTTGTTGCTCTAAACCCTTATTTGAGATTATCTGACACCTTTGAACTTATTCCTCTCCACAGTATGTACAATAAAAGCGGAAATTACTCATTGGGGATGCTTCCTGGGTAGCGAATCTCATTTCTCCAGTTACTGAGAATCTCCCTCCACTTCTTCGTCATATAGGCAAATACAGTGAGATCAAGAGGCTGCATTGAAGGTGTGGCATTGGCCTGAAATGGTGTTAAGCAGATATTATTTGGTCCACATGCCTTTATGACTTTTGGTGAAACGTAGCTTGCCAGATTATCACCAACGAGCACAACTTTGTCGCCATTCTCTCTGGTGGATTCAACTTGAGGCAAGAAAAGGTAGAAAAACCACATTTCGAACGAGAGTGCTCCTGAACTCTCTCCACTCTCTTTGTGTTCCTAAGCACCTCGAACTTCCTGGAGCCAGCGTCGTCAGTCACGTTCGTCTCGTCATAATTATAAAGATTTGTGCTCTTTACTTCATTAAGTGCCAAGTCAATATTGTTGAAAAAGTCCAAAATATCATCACGATCAACCGATGATCTCTATCTTTTTATGTTTGAAGCTATTCTTGGGCTCAAATTGTTCCTCCTTATGAAGAAAACTAAGAAATCAGGTCCTGTGCAGTTGTTTTTGAATATTCGAACTGTTTGTCCTTGTTTCTCCAGAAATTTTTTATTACGTCACGAATATGAGGTGAAATCACCAGTTTGCCACGACACCCAATGTCCTTGCAATGACGTCCTCTTTTTGAGCACAGTTGGACGACCAACTGCTTTGGGGTGCGTACCGGCGATTCTTCTTGCTACCGTAGTGCGACCTTTCGTTGGTGCGAACCATTTTGTACTTTCTATTTACCTATAACAAAAGAAAATCTACCTTAAAAGCCCAAAAAAATAATACAAATATTTACTCATGCAAAGTTGCCCAAAGATCCTGTTTATAATTAAGGTTTTGCATTGTCTATAAAATACTCATTCTTAATAGATTACCACACTAACGCTACCAAACAATTTTATTACGGAATTGAATTGCTTTTTTATCCTTGATACGACGTTGTACTTATTTTGTATGGTTAATAACACAACTTCTGTGAGAAATTGTGGTCATTTGATGATAATTCTACAAAAAGGTAAAGTGACCTGTTTTCTTCCTTTTGCTCATGCGAGTATCTTAGTGAAACTGGGCGAATTGATATCCTAGTTGTTTCTACTTCATGGCTTCTGGTTTCTGTTGATGTTCTATAAGTTTTTATAGTAAAATAAACATGCGCATTTGGGAAGGTGCATAGAAAAGCTACTTGAAATGTTACCACCATTCTTGTTGCGAATAGGAACTAATCTGTCCATTTCCCTACAAATTCTTGAAATGACCTTTGCTGTTTAACTGGATGTCATTACATGCGACATGAATAGAGTTGTCTTGACATTCACCTGTAGTTCTCGGTAACCGATATAATGTTTCTGCTAGTGCAACGCAACACTGTCGCTGATGACTTTGAGCGCTCATTAGGATATCCTTGAATCGACGCTGTCTTGATAAAGAGATATGAAATGTAGTACGTTTTCACTGGAAGATGTTCCTGTTCTCATAGCGTGCTGCTGTTAATTATAACCGTTGGCTTTCAGTTCTTTCTCCTGTGGAGGAAGCCAAATTTTCTCTTTACGCGTGTTGAAAGGTTCTGTAGCAGCGGCCTAACAAGGACACCGCTTTTATATCCATTACAGTCCATTTTTACAACGGTACTAAAAACTAGACATTCTTGTTAAGGTCGTACAATGTTATAGCGTGTAACTGGATAGGCAAAAAATGCCGACTTTCCCGGGTATGGTGCGATTACGTGCATTTTATTATTCCTGGCAATGACGATATTATATCAATCTGGGCGTGTGTTTAACTTGTAATCATGTGAGTTCATTTACAGTTATCTCGTGTGATTAAACTAATTTCGTTATCACCATCGCTTCATCGCAGATTCGTAACTTTGTTCCTCGCCGAAGTGTGAGGACGTAGATGTGAAATACATGGATTAAGCATTTACTTATCACCTGTTACGTTACACAATACATATTTACAAACCCACGTCCAGCTTTTGACTTATATTTTGAACTGAATTTCGTTACATAAGTACAAAAATTGTTACTATGTTATATGTGATAGAAATTAGAACGTTGATATTTTTCTTACTACACATTTTGACAATAGTGGATTTTTTTCAATCAAAAAAACAAGCTGAGATGGACGCTCTCTTTAATACGAAGCGTTTGGTTTTGCGGTAAAATTTCAAACAAATTAAGAAACCATCTTGTTAGCTCTGAAATCTCTTTGAGATTATATATTACGGACCAAAAATACTTATCAGATTTAGTTAACAGTAAGTTGATTTGTTGCGTGAAGTTGAAATTTGTTTTCAGGCGTATACGTTGTTTTGTTTTGCTTTGGAACCAGACGAGCAAAATCTAAGCCTGTGCGGTTATTTACAGAAAATGAAATTGTGTTAAACTTAAATCCCGGGGTTAACATTTTCTACTTATACAATAAAAATGCCATCTCTGTTCTTGCAATAGATAACTAAAATTATACATTTGATTCTGTAGCGAATGCTGGAAAGGTGTATTTGTTTTTTTTTTTAACAGAAGTTTGGTTCGTTTTCCATCTAATAATGCTCGTCTTGTCTGTTTCGATCCAAAATTGTATTTTCTTGTGACAGTTCGCAAACAGTTTGCATACTTTCTTCGGGCGAATTATAGATAATATTTTCACGGTTTATTTGCCCTTCAGCCGTTTATAAACAAAATCCGCATGCCGGCAACAATAAGGGACCGTTTTGTTTGCATTTGTCCCAGCAAATCGTGTTTGGGTTTTGTTGTTTTTGCCCTCTTGGTCAAAATAATTTTAAAAGTTAATTTCGTTCAATCGTGTGCAATTCATTTAAGAGCTTTTACAGGTAAAATGTTACGTCTGCTTACTTTTTATTAACTTGGCACAATGCAAATAAGATTTATTCGTAATTTAGAAAACCATATAGTGTTCCATCCCTCGTGTCTGAGCATGGGTAACTTCGTAGCTTGAGAAGCTACAAATTGTGTTAAATAGAGGCAAAATTGTTAAATTTGATGCTCAACAATAATACAAATTTTAGCCATGTGCAAAAGTTTTTGAGATTCAAGAAAAAATGTAAATTATCTAAACTTTTCATTAGAATTCTGAAAAAAAGATTCTTAGGGCACTTTAATTTTTATGTTTATTGTTGTTTCAGTACTGTATTACAATTTGTGCTTGAAAATTATATTTACAAATAAACATTTAATAAAAAAATTAATCAAGAAACCGATAGTATAGTATCCGCAGTTACTAAGCCGCCATTCTGTCGTAGACAAAAATACAAGTTTTTCTATACTCTTAACTGTACATTGTATATGCCGGCGACCTGTAATCTTCTGTGGGCAACTACAATATTTTGCCTTAGTTTTGCATTCTTGTTCAAGGTAGTTTCATAAACTGCAGCTTTTTAAACTCCCCAAAGAAGAAAATTATGAACACTCAAATCCAAAACCATTAAAAAATCATCTATATAATTTTGAAATTCCGGTGCGAAAAATGTAAAAATGCGTTGTCCGTTAAATATTCTTTGAATGTTTACGGTAACCCGTTAGTAGAATACAAAGTGTGCCACATCGTTGAACTGAGAAAAAAGTTCTTTGTTACTGAACGTCGTAAAAATTAAGAGTTACCCATGCATATACAAGAGGAGTGGAGCACCCCGTATAAGGACTTTATTTTTATGTTGTGATTTAGAAATTAAAATCATAAAAAGAATTTGGGGAAAGAAAATGTTTTGTGAAATCAACTAAAAGTTACACTTTCCTGATAAAGTTCTCCATTTTTATACAACATTCAAAGTGTATTGTAAGCAGATAAGCTTACTAAACAAGGAACTAAGCTGCGTTACGTGTCTGACTATCGATAAGTCCGAGGAGATTATAGTGTTTTCGTCTTAAAGCCATTTTAAAAATGGATTTAGAAGAAGGCTTACTATTGTTTCCAGAGAACACATCTTAACAAGCTCTTAATTACTTAACTTAGCGCTAAACAACGGAATACACCCGTATGTGCGCTGGCCATTGTGTATAGAGGTAGTCGCAGGCACCGTTATTTTTAACTTTCCGAATAGCATTTGCCATGCGTTAATCACACCAACAATAGTCAATTAACACCCATCGCTAGTATTTAGGTTCTCACAAGCTCCTCTTTTATTATTTGAACCATCAGTCGAAAACATAACCGCGTGAGATTTCGTTCTGCTGCAAATCGAACCAGCTGCGATTTGATATTAATTAACATATCAATGGTGCCATAACAAATTGCTGTCCCGGATTCCTCGGCTGAAGTAGAAAGTGTTTGGCGGAAAGGGCGTTCTGCACCAAACCTGAGCACCGGAAATGGCATTTTCTACGAATTCCAATTAGTTGCATTTACTTTCTCGAAAAATTGCACGAGCACTTGTCGCGTGAGCCATTAAGATTCTGTTGATATTTATTGATCGCAAGGAGCACCTAACGACCGCGTCTTTGTCTTAACGAGATTTTACTGTCTGAATTCATTTGTTCCAATATCTGACGACTTTCTCCGGCGATCGTAAAAACATGTTTGATTAGGATGCATTTCGCCTTGTCATTTTCAGAAATGCACGAAGATTGTGACGTGCTGGAGACGATATTTGGGGTGCCGCAGGGATATATTTTCGGTTCGGCCACCCAAAATAGACAGTTTCGTTTTCTACAATTAACACTACACTATTGCAAATAAAATATCAAAAGATTAACAATTCTCTACAAAGATTGTTCGAATACTTTGTCCGTGGGAATCACCATTCCAGAGATATCGCGATTTCAAAAGTTGAAGAAGTCGTACTCTACATAATATGCACACATTTATACACCAGATGTGAGTTAATGTACTTTGCGCAGTTTTAACATGGTTTTCCTGGTGGAAATTGATTTTTGAAATTCAGTTTCACTTTAGATACTACTTTTTGAACCAAAAATAGTAATATCTTCGTCGCTTTCGCTTCTTTTTAAAGATATCTATAAATAGTTTTTCTGGGGTAGGCGGGAATAAAGTATAGTTGACTCCAAAGTATTTTCTGTTAATTTCAAAGCCCATTCTTTTGGGTCTAGTTGATTGCCTAGCCACACTTTAACTTGATAGTAAACTGGATATAAGGATTGATATACACAAGCACAGGTTGGAGGAAGACAAGATAGATTCCGTACTCTTTAATCGCTCCGTGTTTTTTTAACTTAAATATGTAGATTTCTGCGTACAATGATATGACTTGTGGAGAAGAACTGTGGAGGCATGGTGTGCACATTTGCATTTTCGATGTTTAAAAAGACCTGCACCAGTATTCAGTTCTATGCGAATTATGTTCTGTCTATTTTGACTGGACTAACGTTTGCCCAATGCTCATATACATATATGATTTAAAGCAAGAAGTATTCTGTATATTACCGGTCCTATAATTATCAGAGTCCAAGTTCAACGATTTGCAAGTATTTAATAATTAATAAGCCGCATTGAATTACCTGACTTACTGCAATTTTTATCGCCATAAATCCATAACTAAAGAGCAGCACAAACTCGTTTTTGATTACATTTACATTTTCTTTCAAATGTAAAGCTACGGCAATTTATATTGTATTTAGACATCGTTAGTCAGTACAGTTAGATGTAATTAGCTGATTGATATGATGAATATGTTGGGCTTGTATTCCAGACGTTGAAAATGTAGTCAACCTACAAAACTTATATTATCGCGATCTATATAGGACTGTTGTACAAATGGAAGGAAAGGCAAATAGATGCGTCTGGGTTTAGTAGCTAAGGTGGGGAGCTATAATCTCTTGTTAWAAGGAAAATAAAAGTTAAGATGAGTTAATTGCAAAAATATGGTATTTGTGACACGACAAGCTTATGTTTAATTTTAGAAAAGAAAATGTTAATTACTTTGAGTTACATGGTCACTAACTCGTACGACTTACCCCGCCTAAGAAAATAATAAAACGTACTAAGTGACAGAAACCTAAACACAACAACACAAGAAAGAGAAATCGTTTTACGATAAAATCTTATATACTTCGTTACATATAACAGAATCTTCATTCAATACGATGGAGTACACAAATATCTAGTGTAGCGAGCATGAAAAAATAAGGCTTAGAGATAAAACGGTTAGAGCTTTTGTTAAGTTGGGCGTAGATTACGCGTATCCTTTTAAGCCAACGGAGCAAACAGATATAACGATTATACTGTCAGATTCGGAAATCGAGCCAGAAGAGTAAAAAGAAACTAGCCGGGACGCATATACCGAAACCGATAGAGAAAATATGGCGCTAACTGCAACCGAATTTTTGAACCTAGCTGATAAATTATTGCCTAAATCATTTATATAGAATTGTATCAAACTGACTTTGGAGAAATTTATTATTATCACTGTGCAATGAATTAGTTTGCTCACACCTGAGTAATGAAAGATAATTCGCAACTGACTACACAGAGTAGATGCATCTTTGAAATATAGAACTTATTGTTATTATTACAAATAATCAAGTGCACAAAGAAAAAGGTGTGTAGTAATGATTTTCAAGTAAAACACCATCGCTATGTACTAAAAGAGAAAAACTAAACCATCTGAAAAACATATTACATTTTATCAAATTCGTTTAGCCGTCTCTTAAAAAAAGCCTAACTAGAGACATACACAACATTATCTGGAAGGCCATTCCATGCGTTAAACTTCTGTTAGTGAGGAAATGTGAACAATAGGATGTCCTGAATTGTTCTTCTCTCGACTTATGAGTGTTGCCTCTAAGACTGGAGTCCCTGCTAAGAGTCACCATTAGTATGGTTGAAGAAAAGTGCTTATAAGCAAACCGATACATTTGAATTAAATCTCCTCTTCGGCATTGTTTTTCTAGGGTCGTTTGAACTTGAGCTTGAATACACAAGTCGTTTTTAATATTAACTCCTTTAGTAAATGGATTACGGAAATGTTTAGTATCATCCGCATACACGTACATTTCGCACTGCAATGTGCTAATCAAGTGTTCACTATAAATGGGAAATAATGTTGATCCTAATACGGAACCTTGTGGAACTCCGCTGGAGTTACGGGCTTAATTTGTGCGCAAATGGGTCAAACCTTGTCGCTAAATGTTTTGTTTTGTACGAATGACTCAATCTAACGTAATACAGGGTTTCTATAAATGATTCATGCATCCAGGGCGCTTATGGAAATTGCCGACTAAATCAATTTGCCGCCTCTCAGGAGAGTGAACACAACTATTGCTTTGACGTATACTGTTAATCTGTAAATTTTCGAATTATTTGATTTATTTTGGTTGTACTATGATGAACTGAAAGATGTTTTTGGCCTGTCGCAATGATAAAATTCACAAACTAAGTGGTAGTAACGTTAGCTGCACTATGCAAAGCTTCCACTGTGCAAGGGTGTAGATTGTAGAGGTTACCACAAGCCTACTATACTAACAATTATTGTAATTTCTTACCTTTGACAGAAAAATTGAACCTTAAATTGTTTAAAAATCTTTATCAGACCATCAATTTCGTGACTGTAACTTGATCTTCAGTACTATCGCCGTGCTTATTGTAGCCTGGCAGCGGTTACAAAAAGGCGGGACAAAGAATTCAGATATCAACGCCGCGCGCGTTGCATGAATCATTTATAGAACGGCTATTCGAACGTCGTCGATGAGTCTGCCTGAATCGAGTGATATCATCCAATGTTAGAGGATTTGGCTTATCTTCCTGGGAGAAACCCTATGTTGTCATTGTTGTTAATGAAGAAAGGAAGTAAATTGTTAACTATAATTTTTCGAGCAAATGACGCTTACTAGGCTTATGGGTCTATAGAACTAAGCATTCAATTTGTCGCCTTTTTTAAATGTAGGTGTAACATTTCATTTAGACCATACGTATGGCAAACAAAATGCACCCAATAAGGATCTTCTCAGGATGGGATAATATGGAGAGTCGACCGATTCTTAGAGAAGAGAGTGTCCTACAGAGCAATATTTAACACACTAACATTTCTAAGAAAATTAAAACCCTGTTTTGTTAAAGTATTTTTGCGTTTTTGTTAACCGAGTTGTGAAGAAGTCTTCCATCTATAAACCTAATACAGCTGCGAATCAAGAAAGCAACAGCAATAATTGTGTGTTGTTTTATTTGCTGAATTCCGCAGTTGAGGAAGTTCGATTAGAGATCGTACTATTTCCTGATATTAATTGAAACGCGATGTTTTCATAGCAATCGCATTTTTTGCGTCGAGCGGTCGAACTAATGAAGCAAGCAAATGATAGGTATTTCGATAAATCTGTCACTTCGTTAGCCCGTATCAGTTACCATGGTCGTTACCATCGGTGCAAGATGTAATAATAGCCGAGCGCGCAATTATTTTGTCCAGGATAATTACCTTCGCGCATTTGAAGACGATAATAAGACAACTCGCGTGTTTTCCAGTCCACTACACAATGAAATCAACGGGCTAATTCTTCTCAACTATCGCATTTGACACACAATCTTGTCGTGCTCGCATCCATGAAGATATTTCCGCGAGGCATAACGAATGCCCGTGAACCTTGCAAGGCCGCAGCATTGTCCAAGTGTGAAACACAAGATCCAGGCGCGCTTATGAATTAATGCCCGCATCGTGCATCCCGCAATTTGTTAAACCTCGGTCATTACGTGACGGCGTACCTCAGGGCAGTTCGTTCAGTGCTTCGGAATTTCTTCGTGCCCCGATATCGTGCGAAATTTCACATGCCACGGCCTCGGGCCGAACTGTTCGCTTAATTGAAAGTTTCCATTTGAAATTTAGTGCAATTACAACCACGGGGAAKTGGCTGATTGGCGCATGTTTTTTTTGTTGTTGCGAAATCGGCTGTTTGCAGCCTTGTCAAAACCTTATCAAAATTTGCCCAATATTCACGCCTTCTGGATTTGTTTAATGCGTCATTGAGTTAAATATCAATTACTGCCGACAGGTTGCCAGTGTATAGAAGTCGTTTTCGTCGTTTTGTGAAACGAAATTAATATTAACTTCTAGATTGTAAGAAAAAGTTTAGATTTTGTTTGAGTTGCGGAAGGTTTAGAACGAGATTAAAAACATGATTGTAGTTGGGACCCTTCGACATTAGTTTTTGTATGTCCTATATTAATTATTTTTCCCCTAAAATTTTTGCGTTTTTCTTTAGCACTGTTCAGTCCAGAGGCAATCGATTAGGTAAATATTAATAATGCGGCCGATTCCAACTGCACGTTTTCTGGCCAACTGCTGTTTTGGGGAACATTTACTTGGGTAGCAGGCKGGTGTTCAAATACGTAATCCTTAAAAAAACTTTTTAGGAGATCCATGTTAGTAAAGTCCAGCGATCTCACAGGGCATAGCATGGTAATTTCTCGGTCGGTTCAACATTTAGGAAATTGACAATTTAGAAAACTTTTCACACTCTTAGCATAATGGTTTGGAATACGATCATGCTTGCCAGGAACATGATTATCACCTTTAATGTTCACGTTTGCTACCGATTCAAAAAAAACGTACTATATACACGGATTTAAGTACATTATCATAATAATAAAATTTCGACGATTCACTCTGCTATTATTATGGAAAGGAGCTTCATGAGTGAATAAAAAAATCTTACAAGCGTTAAAAAGTTCGCATTGAATTTTAATGCAGATAGTACTAATTGGGTCAATTTCATTACCAATTTGATTTGTGGTAACGTTTGGATTTTCAGCAACGCCCTACACTAACATAAATTCTGTTCCTTTAGCTTTCACTGTCTTTTTCTTTGACAAGTAGTTTATAATGTACGTCTTCCGTTTATCAAAATAAAGCCAAAAAATGTTCTAAGGAGAACGTTGTTCCGGATATATTTGTGCACACGAGAAGCCAAAATCCATTTTGTCTACTAATTCATTTTGTGTAAAATTTACTTTACTCCAAAGCTAATGACCTTATTAAAACAGCCTTTCTTCCTTGAGTCTAATAGCGTTCTCATTGTCATCTAAAAAGCAATCACATTCAACTTTACAAAATCACAGCTTATACACAAATTTTTAATTCGCTGTCATACTTTAACTTTTAACAATTGCAAGTGTTACAACATCCGGCTGGGTTTCTTATGAGAAAAGCATATGTTCAGCAACTGCAACTAACCCAGCCACCGCAATTATACTTTGTAAATTACGAACATACGTAACAGTAAGTCAGTGATTTCTGTTAAATGTTTCTTGTAACTTCGAAAGAATAGTTTGGCTTTTGGTTTTGTACTTCATTCCAAGCTAGCAAAGCTTGTTTCAGTATACGAGTACTACTGAATGCTTTTGGATATCACATGTATCATATGGAATAATATGAAAAATTTTATGTCGGTAATTTTAGCACATTAAGTTTTTTGTCAACTACCTACAGAAGAGGTAATAAAAACAGTATAAGAACCACATTTTCCAAAGTAACGCAAGAAATATTATGGATGTTGCGAATTAGAGTCTTATGGTTGCATCTTCTATTGTGTTTTTGTATTATATAATGTACTGTGATACTTGGCAGCCAGTATAATCTTACTAGGGCATTAAAAGCGTTATAAGAAAGAACTGTATATGTAAAAATAAAATCGCTTATCCCACAATTGATTGTCGGTTGTTGCGTACATTTTTTCCAATATTGCACCATTATTAACATGCGCAACTAAATGCCAATGAATAATCAAAGCACAAAACAATTGCTCGTAAAAATAAATATGAGCTAATGCTATCTGATGCGAGAATCACGCTGGCGGAACTATAAATAGACCGACAATGATTAAGAACTGACCTCTCGTAATACATATCTTCTAATTTCTATTAATATTTGAAATCAGTTTTCTGATGAAACAAGCTCGCTTTCAGTTTAACTTGACGCTGCGAAAGAGAAATTTGGTTTATTTACACCCAACCCATTAATGAAATAGCGAGTTTGTTACCTTACATTTGTATTAAAGGCATTTTCTTCCCTTTCAATTTATCATTGTTTACCTAGTGAATAAGTGCCATTGTAAAAACGAACTCATTATCAAAATAGTTCTGAAATGCTTAATCATGACTGTGATTTATACGTGTGAAAAACTTGACACCGTCTAATGTTTTTATTCATTTTTATTCGGCTGCCACTTTCTTTTTCCTCTGCATTAATTTATTTGGAATGTCGTTTGATGAGACTTATGGGTAACTTTTTCAGTCTTCGGAATTTAGAAATCGGCGAATTCACGTGCCGCTTGCAAATAGTGTTTATTAAAAACCTAAGGTTTCCTTGCTTTGTAGCAACCGCACTAAAGCAAGGACGTTCAGTGCGATAAATTATCGCTGTGAGAACTGTTGTAATATTTTTTCTGTGTAAAGGCCGTAGGTAGCTGGATAATATATAGGCCGCTTAATTCTAAAACCATTAGCCGTTACGCATTCATATCTCGTAATTACAGTTATTTCAGAGCGAATTTTCATGTGTAACATATACCAGTCGCGGTTTTGTAATGGATCTATAAATTCATAAAAATAATACCAACTGGCAGATCTGCTGGCAGTGTTTTGAAATCTGCAAAGTTAGCCCCGCCGGTGTTGTTATTTTTAGCATCATAATGTTAACTTACCTGGCTAATTTGTTTCTTTTGTCCATAGTGTCATTATTATTTCGATACACCACTATTTGCAACAAATGCCATGGGCGTACCGAAGGGGGGGGGGGGAAGGGGGTTGCCAATCTAAAAATCGTCTTATTTACAAAATTGTAAATACAGTAAAATTTATGGGCAAGTGTATTTCACAATTTTCATCCAGAACTCATATTTGACCGTTGCAAATGACCTTCTCTAATAAGTCGTTGTCAAATGGTTTCCAAGCTTAATCGATGCCATGTGCGTTTTGAAGATGTAACTGCAACATTCTTCATGTTACCAATCGTTGTCTTAGGGTGGATATAACTTTAAAAGACTATCTTGGTCAGGATGAGTTTAACTCTTCTACCTTTTCCTATAAAGATTGTTCAGCTAACTGCTGTTATTGGAATCACATCAGAATCTGTCATATATTCGGTGATAACTCCAACTTTTGTACCAAATTTCTAAATTCACATTAAATTTTAACAATTAATCCAAAAAACCAAAAAAAATTAAAAATCCATCCGAACTCACGTTTATGAAAGTCAATTTATTTAATATAAGTTTTAGGAATCCAGTAAAAGCATTATCAGCACGAATTAAAACCCGGTGTGTTGTTAAAAATGCAATTAAATATATTTCAGTTTATTCAATGAAGCTTAATTTTGTTAAAATATTAAGTAGTCGGTAAATTTTTGAGAGCAATGCACTGGCGATCTAAGAAGGTTAGCTTGAAGCATAATGCTGAGCCATTTGTCATTCTGAGTTTAAATAATGTTAGTTATCCATCGAGTCTCTTTCTCTGGGGAGTAAAAATTACTATAATTGTATCTTTAGCACCTATACATATGAACTCCCAGCTTAAATTTCTAAAGCTTCTGGTGTGAGAAGTTGAATCTGTACTAAACGCAAGAGCGATGCAACTGAATGCGCCTCACCTAACTGAGTTCATCAATAACGGAATTAGTAATGAAGGAGCTTTGTATGATCAGTGTACATAAAAACGTATAAATAATTTGGGTCTTTATTTCACAGAAGATGTTTTAAGTCGCCTAGCAGAAAATCCGCAAAGATTACTCATGGAATAAATACTTCATTAATCATTACTTAAGTACCTGTATCTTATAAACATTAATTATTTCCATTTATGTTGAATTATACTCTACAGGACGTTCCTGCTTTGCCCTCCCCTAGACCAAAAGCTGGGTACGCCCATGACAAATACCTATAGAGTTTCCTTCTTTCTATATTCAGATGCTTGCAAACCTTAGTTTTATTCCGTTTTTATCAGAGATATCAAGCAGTATTTAGTTAATTTTACATATTATATAATAGACGAAGATTTAATGGATGTTTATTCTTCTGAAATTTAAATATTTTTATAAATAGCGTCACTATACTTTTGTGATCCATTAAAATTCAAAAAGTTTTACTTGTTTTTCATTGGAACGACAATGATGTTTGCTTATTGAAACCTATTATTTTTAGCGTGTATCTGGATCTGGTTCTTGACGCTATTGAACTCATGGTTACGTTGAACAGTCCTACTATATTATTATCTGTTATTTAAAAGCCTATATTTTACAAAATAAAGCGATTGAGAAAAATTTGCATGAAAAGAAGTTCCTAACGTATATACAATTTGTCTTCGACTCTCTCGGTCGCSATCTGTAAACTATACTTTACTAGTACTAAATAACAGTAATATTTTTATGCTCTTTTTTTGTTCCAGGAGTCAATCAAAGGCATCCTACCTAGCTTCACGGAGAGAACGCGATCGCAATGCACCTGACACCAACACAGGTGTGTACAAGAGGACCATGTCACCAAATGGGCATGCCATATCACCAGAGACGCGGGCCGACTCCAACCCACCGTCATGGCCCTTGACAGTAACCAACAACGACACTGGACTGATGAAGAGTCATAGCAACAGCAGCATATTCCGGAGAGCATCGATGAACGAAAAGTTCGGCAAGAATGACTCCAGTCTCTTTAAAAAATGTGATAACAAAGACGAATTGAAGTCCCAGCTGGTTTTACCCGACGTACTGCCTGTGAATGCCAAACTGTTAGCACCTAGATCGCAACAGGTTAATAGGCCTTCACAGTTAAGTTTGGCACCTGTAGACAGCGATTCGTCGTTAAGGTTTATCAATAAGTCTCCAAAATCACCGCCCAAATCACCATCTCCTCCTAAGAGTCCAACAAAGAATTCTTTCAATCCTTTACGAAACACAAACTTCTCAACACCATTAAGACCTCCCACCTCCTCAGACAGTAACGTCGTTATGACAAACACGTTCTCAAGCACATCTCCAGTTCGAATTGTTCCTTCTGTTTCAAGGGTTACGAGTATTCATACTAGTACATCAACCACATCACCTGTAAGGACTTCTCCACCTTCTATTAAGCCTCTTTTGTCGCCTAGTTCTCCAATTAAATTGCCTTCCTTGGAAACTAGATTATCATTGTCACCAACATCGTCAGCAAGTAGTAGTCCACTACAGACATCTCCCTTATCGTCTCCTGCCGTTTCACCAAAAACCTCTTCACCTAGCCTTAGTGAACCTCCAGAAATAGTTGACCTTGCGGAATGTCCTAAGGTAGTGGAAGGTTTGCAAATGATACAACGAACTGAAGTGATATTGAGGGTAAATACCTCTACAATAGATGCCTCGTCACAAACCGAGAAAGATGAAATGCTTTCTACACCACTGCCCACAAGGAAGAAACTGCAGGAGGAAATCGAATGTGASAAATTGTCSGAAGACTTTGTTAGCCAACTTCATCCCTCCGATAGGYTAAAAGGTCTGCTGGGTAAGTTGTAAATCTGAGGGTGGAAAATGATTATGAAAATCCTAATGCTGCATTTTATTTTATAGTGCCTGATCCTGAACACAAGAAACCAACAGACTATGTTTCTGGTTTGTTCCGTATCGATGTCACTTTGAAGCCGAGACCTACAAACTCACCGTTTAGGAGCCGTACTAATACTCCTAGCAACAGTCCACCTCCTACAACAGTGACTACTTTGTGCACATCAAGTAAAATAAGGTACATACTGATTGTTCATTATTATTTGTACACAGCAGCTGAGTCAGGCAAACCACATATGGTCTAGTGGGAAAAAATAATAGCAGAATTAGAAATTTATTGCATTTTATATTTACAGTGAAACAACACTACAAACAGTGACTACAATCACCCCAGCAATAGATCCTCCAAGTCCATTATCGGGGACATCAACCTACTTCACAACTTCTGAGCCAAAAGCCAAATTCCTAAATAGGTATAGCAGAGATATGAACCAGTACAACATAGTTAAGAATACCAAAGATCTCAGTCAGAAAAAGGTAAGTACTCCTAACTTGAAAGGGCAACATTCATAAACTTTTAACAAAAACAATTTTAGGAGGAGCTAGTGAGTCGGTTAGATCGTAAATTAGAAGTCCTACGGAATGAACAGCTAGTAGTATCAGAAGAGTGCAGGATAAATAACGAACTGGGAGAAAACGTGGAGAGTCATATCAGCAAAGTAGCAAGGCCTCATGAAGCGGCAAAGTTCAGGTTACACATTGAGGAAGTTGGGAAGATAACCAGTTTATTGCTTGGGCTGTCTGGTAGGCTGGCAAGAGCAGAAAATGCCTTGATGGGAATGCCTGACGACCATGCCGAAAGGGTAAGGAATGATTCAATCATAACTAAGTCTTGATTCCATTAGATAATTCAATTTGCAATTAGCTCTTATTTTTTGTACACACTTTTAACATATTTTGCATAAATATATTTTTTCATTTCCTCTTATTTCCAAAGATATCTTCATTTTTGTGGAGAAATTAAATATGCATAAATTGGCAAATAACATGATTTTCAAACAACTGCACTTTGCAAGTAACCACTTGTCCAAACAAGTAGACATCACAATACTTTTTTAACACACAGCTGCGACATAGGTTCACCACAGAATAAGTACACACTTATATATATATATATATATATATATATATATATATATATATATATATATATATATATATATATATAATAATATATATAATATATATAATAAAACTGGTTCAGCASATCTAATTGCGACAAGTATTAAAAATTGTGTAGTTTTAGAATAATTTGTTTTATAAAACTCTTTCCTTTGGAATGCCAAAAGTGTATCTTAAAACTGTGTACAATAAATGCAGTTAGGTAAAATGCTTAATAGCATATAGGAAATAGTTTTGATAGGGTCAATTAAAAATTACATTAATCACAACAACTTCAAGAATGCTTTAAAACCTACTTTAGAAGTAACATTAAAACTTGTTCACTCTGATAGACTTCTATAAAATTATATTACATTTAAAGCAATCATAAACCAAATTTGATTTATAGTCGTAGCAAATGTATCAATAATAAAGTAGTGGTATTATTATATATTATTGTTGTAAAACTATATTGTATTTAAGTTATAAGTGTATTTATACCAACAACTCTAAAACTGTTTTACTCTTTCAAGTTAAGATAAAACCATCATAAAACTGCAGAAAATCAATTTAACTTTTAAAATGTTACTTGGGTGGTCTTGAAAGTATAAATTAAAAAGCACATTAAAAGTAGCAGTTTTTTTGCAGTGGCCTTTGAATGAGCATACATTGCTAAACTAATTTTTTTATATGTGTAAACACCTGGAGTATCCACATATAAGCAATGAGGTTTTCTTAAAAAGTTGCATAATAATTTCTTTAGCTGAACAAAAGCATTCAAATATTTTCTGAAAATGCTTTTATTCCACCTTTGATGTACTAAGTACCTTTTTACATGCATAAATGATTACAAAATATTGAAAATATAGAAATTTCATGTCATTTACTGACGATACATTTACACATTTATAAATAAGAACTTAATATACAATATCTTTTTAAAATATAACCAAATGAATGTAAAATTTTATTATCCTAAATTTATTTCTCCACATAACTGTGGCTCTATCATAAGATAAAGATAGAAGTAAAATATTGTATTTATTGTTACAGAGGATATTGGAAAGCAAGCGAGACAAACTGCAAGAACAACTGGAGGAGGCAAAGAAGCTAAAAGAAAACATCGATCGGCGTAGCATAAGCGTATCCAACATCCTTTGCAAGTACTTGAATTCCGATGAATATGCTGACTACGATCATTTCATCAACATGAAGGCCAAGCTCATAATGGATTCAAAAGAAATAGCTGATAAAATAAAATTAGGAGAGGAGCAGTTAAAAGCCCTAAAAGAAACATTAATCATCACAGACTGAAATCGTAGTGTAATATTATGTGTACATAGTTTTCATTTATTCGAGTTGTATCGGATGTGCTAGTCCAGTGACGAATTCCTTTGCTTTTCATCCCCACAGAATTCCTAATGTGGGATTGTGTAGTATAGCCCTATTTTTGTACCTAGATTTAGTAATTTACTGTGCATTACATGGGAAACAGTCTGATGAAGCTTTTGTGTAACCTTGGTACTTATTTATCTCAGTGCAGCATTCGATTGTTGAATTTGTCACACTTGCGTGCTGTATATGTAGGGTGTACCTCGCATTGTCTACTTGTAATGGCTTATACCAGTAAGTTTTGGCTGCTTAGGCCAAGCTGAGTGTCTCTTACCGTTTACTGAAACGGCTAAGATGACACAACCACAACAGAATAGGCTGTTATATTGTGCATTTTTATAGTTAGGTATTTATGTAAGAAAACTGCTTAATACCTTATGATGAGGACATACGATTTGCTGTTTATTGCTGTAAAGAAGAGAAAATGTTGGAATATGATTGTGTAAAAATTTGTTAAATGGTTGAACTTTTATATCCATATCATAAGGTATTTTGAACAAACATCTTCCTACCAAGTATTTATGCATTAAATATTCGTTTTAAAACTAAATTGTAATTCTAAGTAACTTTTAATGAGTGAAATGTTTTGTACATAAACGTGAGTATTTAACGAAATTTTGAATATTATGGTGCTCTGGAGATTTAAGTTGTTATATTGTGATCATTTCTTTTCGTGTTTATGTAATTTTTTTAAATAACTTAAATAGGTACTGATAGATGTTATTTACAACCTCGAATGTAGACTATTTTCGAGCTTTTGCCTTGCTTGCAATAAATGAATAATTTTATAACAATGTATTAATTTTGTTTAACTCATTGACATTGACCAATCCAAAACCATACAAATGCAATCTCTTTGTACTATGATCTAAAACTATTGTGGTAGAGTACACCGCAATTACTCTAACGCTAATTTCTAGAAAATCTTAATCTAGGGTGGGCCAAGTGAACAAATTTTTTACAACACTCCATAATCGTTGAAAATATAAGAAACTGTTTTATACAAAAGCCATTTAACTTTTTGAGTAGTAGAAGCTAAAATTATTTTTAAAGATGAAGGATTAGTTCTACCGGAAACACACTTTTGTTTTTCTTTTTAATTGAACACCCTAATTTTTTTTATTCATATATTTGCATTCCTTATGAAATTTTAGTGCCACCACATAAAATACTTCAGTAGGAAGTTATTTTTTTTTTGAAAAATATCACGACTGCAATACCTGCAAAAATCTTAAATCACTTTTAAACTTAAAGAGATGGAAGCATGGGTCATATTTACTATTTTAAAAGGTGCATAAAAGTTTTATCATTTTAAATAGGAAAAGAATAATTTATGCTTAAGAAAATATTTTTGATGCTTCCCAATTTTTAAATTTTGCAATGCAAATAACTAAATCATTTTTAAATAGAATGGTAATAATATTATTATGCTTATCAGGTGTTAAGTTAAATTTCTTTTAATTCAATATTATATTGTTAATAGTTGTAATTGGTAGTTTTAAGTTATTTTGAAAAAACAGTATTCATCATGGTAACATTCCCAGTCAATTTTCTCTGTTTCTTTGCTTTTTTTATCACTTTCAGTGTTAGCAATTTTAATTTTTGGTATTGGATTCTATAGTATAATGCCCACATGCAAGTCATGTGGGTGATATTGTTGTATTGCATAGCATCCGCAAAATATTAGCATACAAAGGATATCAAAAACATCATAGAAACAATTCCTACTCAATTTAGTGTCATAACTATTGATTTCCAAAGCAGTCTAGTGTAGTCAGCAGATTTTAGGAAAATACAATTTTTTTAACAAGTATGTACTGTTTTCTGTTGTTCTAATTCCACCATAATGGCTTCATGAACCATTATGATTATATGTTTTTAGAAGGTGAATGTGTCCCTCGTTTTTAAATGATAGTTCACCAACACTGATGGCATCTTCTTGTTTGAATGTTAACATTAGGAGATAAATTTCTTCATTGGTCAGGTGTCGTCTAATTTTGGGAGATTTATTATTATTGTTATTTGATGATATTGCAGTTAGTATATTCCATGTGCTTTGTAAAAGACGGAGCTTATTTACATAGCTGTTGGTTGGATGGATACATCAGTTGTTGTGAGCATGCTAGCTGACTTCTAGACTTGGGGAAACCGTTTTTTGTTTTCTTTTTCTTCTTTAAGGCTACCTCAGTATTTTACCACTTACTCCTCCAACAATAATAGCAACATTATTCGACTAGCAAATTTATTTTATAGTGAAACATGATTGAAAAAGTTTATTTATTTTACCATACCTATGTTCTTACATTTATTACCTTATGCGTGATATGTTTTAACTGTAATCATATTTCAAAAGTTTTTTTTTATGAAATGCCAGCTTGTATAAGAAAGCTTGAACTTATTGTAATACCAAGTTGTTCTCTTTTGTAAATTTTTGCCAAGAATGTTGGAAAAACGAATTACAGAAAACATCATACTACTCGAAAATCTAAAGCAAAACCATCCAAAMCCAATCCAGTAGTCAAATATTTTTCTATTACAAAACTGTTGCTGTAGTAGTGTCTGGCAAACTTTACATAGGTAGATAGCTCCATTGAGCCTAACAACTCAGTGATTGAAACACTAAACCCAAAATATCGAGAACTCAGATCGGGTTTATTTCAGTGAATGACTACATATTTTATCTTTTCTATGTGACTTTCTTTGTCCTTTCCATATTCGTCTTTACCCTTCATTATGTTATTAACCATATTAACAGTTTTGTTTTTGCTTTTTAGCATCATGTCCGCCACATTCTCCACATTGTTCAAACAGAACCAGCAATACAGGTTAACACTATTTGGTTTGATCATGATCATGCAGGCTTATTTGTAAGATGGCTGTGCGTAAATCTGATACATACAACGCCAAAGGCGTACTCTCGCAATTTCAGCAAGATCGAATGTATATACTCTATATGGTTCGAACCCTTTTCAAGGCAGATATTCAAAGTCATTCTTGGAAAACAGCATCATAAGCTTGTACCATTTCATTGCCTTTAAGTTTTTTCATTATTGAATTTAACCTGTTCAAAGCGATGTTATAATTGATAAGTAAAGCTTTATCATTGATCTTAATGTAAGTAAGAATTTAGGATGGCAATGTCATCTGCCAGCATTACACTGACATGATGGCAAAGCCACCTAGCTGCCTTAAATTGAAGTATGCAGTTGCATGCCAATTTGTCAGGCTACAGGTCACTTCCTTTAGGAAGTAGTACCCGTTCAGGCAGCTAGGTGGCTTTGTCATCATGTCAGTATAATGCTGGCAGATGGCATTGCCATCCTAAATTCTTACTTACATCATACCATTGCTTTAGTATATAAGCAAAACCAGTTCTATGCTATGCTGTCTACACTAGACCTAAACTGCACTGATGAGCTGTAATGACAGCGAAATAGATCTATCTGCAGTTGGTTGAGGTGTAGACAGCACAACATAGACAAGCATTTTTATTGATCTTAATGGTTTTTAAAAATACTTTTTTAGTTGCAGTCGCCATTTCTTGACGTCACTTCTTCTCGGTGGGATCCGTGATCCCTAACACATCCAGATTTCACAAATTACTTATACACATATCTTTTACCAATATGATAATGTCGTCATTTCAAAAGACGCGCTAGGAATATTGGTCATCACCTTTGCCATAACAGTCCAACCCAAAATCGTTTCAACCTCAACTAGACCACATTGCAACACAACCTTGTTACCTATGTACAGCATTCCTGCTATGTCTGCCCCGATCTATATTTGGTCTATAGGACATCCGATTTTAATGGCAAAATACTGGACAAATCTCATTGCAGAGCGTTACTTAGTCCAGAACCTCAAAAGTACTGTCGTATTTATCATTGCACAAAGTTATGTTGTAACAGTTGTGTTCGACTCGCCCAAAGAAACAATGAACTAGCTTCTCTTTCTGCTTTTATTTATACCCTAACTTCAAAGCAGTTGACTTTAATCCCTCAAGACATTAGTCGCGACCCGCAATGTTGATAAGAACACGTATAGCTTAGTGTGGTGTGCAAGAACTTTATCTTGTGCACGTTCTTCCGAGCTATTGATAGGCGGATTCGGATCAGAAGGCGTTCTATTAGAGGGTAAGTCCGGACACATTAAAGTTACGTGTGCTTTATGGCAAATTAAACCCCGCAATCGTGACCGGCACTTCTTGGAGGGATAGCCCCTCTTCAAACAGCGAATGCAGGCATGTTTATCGGATAATGCCTTCCTTTTATCTTCCAACAAGAGTTTACGCGCTTTATAACACGAGTCACTATCGCGGTCTGCGTCACAGGAAACACATTTTCTTTGAAAGTTTACCAGGTCCGCGGTGGTGGAAAAATGAGGGGCTATCTTGCCAGATGCTCTTCTCACATTCTCTTTACATTCAGGACAAAACCTTACTAGGCTCCGGTGGTACGCTTGATTCGATCTGTAGGAAAAACATAGAAGAACACTTATCCGACGTTACTTCTAATGTTTCGAGAGATTTTCTCTGCGTCTCAAGGGTGTCATAGAAGGTAGAAATGCTGCGTTGTTTAAAACTAACTGCAACAACTCTCTTACATGCACCCGAGCATGCACCTCAATTTGAAGATCTTCCCTTCTGAAACGAGACTGCAAACTGTCGATTATCTTCGTATAGTTTTCTTCTTTGGTAGGAAAACTCCACAAGTTGTCTTACACGACTTCCAGGTACATAGCTTGAAAAAGATATTCAATTTTATCGTGATGATCAATGTCGCCATCTTCATGTACATATTTGTTTAAATTGCGACCAAACGGACAACCAGTCTCGAATGTCACCACCAAATCAATGGCAATTTAAATTTCTGTCTACTTGCCTCAGTGACGTTTTGTTCTTCATCTCTCATTGATTCCAGAGCAGTTGCCTGTCATTCGTTGTGGTTCCTTCGGGTCAGTAGATTCTTTTAGAGGATGGTCAATTCTTCTGCATAAGAGGCTGTATTTATTGACGAAGACGTCCGCTGCCTCAACTTGCTTTAAAAACTCTTATTCTGGCGAATTGGTTAAATCTTTCGCGCCAAGATGATGAGCTGTTGTCCTGATTCTGGTCTAAAGGCCGTCGTCGGTTGGAATTGGTTCCTAACGTTTCTCTAACACGAGTGGCAAGCTTCTTCAGAGGTCCTTCCATCTCCGGTGCTGGATATTTACAATCAGGACAACACCTTAGCTCTTGTTCTGATACATCTTCGTTTAACATTTCCTGTTAGGTTTCAGTATCATTTTCTTGAGGTCAGAGAACTTATCTTTGAACAAAGCGTATGTAGCAGCAATAGTATCCACTCCTATTCCCTCTTGGGACGATAACTGTTCCAAGTCATTCGCTTCCCGTGTAAACATCGCCCGAAGTACACTACGATTCTTTTTTTCTTCTCCAAGTTTGGCATCTTGCATGTGAACTTGTATACTATGGACTAGAAATCATTGATTCTTAAGTCGCACACGCTGTAAAACAAAATTTCACAGCAGGATGGACCGTTCATTCTTCTAAATATTTTTGCATCTTTTTGCGGTTATAAATATTTTTGTGTAATTATTGTTATTAATCCTTTTACCAAGCGATCAAATATTGATACCGAGGCAAAATACCGTTTCTAGGTGTATGTTGCATAACCAATTATTGCATTATTGAAATCAACCCCTGTACGTAACGCGTCGCAGGAATGTGTAGCCTCTGAATTCTGCTCCTGCGCGACGATACAATTGGGGCGCAGAGGTCCTGCAACCGGTGGCAGGATAGCAACGCGCTCGATCAACAAGTCCTGCCAGTAAACACGGCAGTTGAACTACAGGTGCACGGGTGTCCGGACGTCATCCGTCGACGATGTCGATATCCGTCAAGCTCCGCAAGTTTCAACTGGCGACAAAATGCAAGGGCGAAAAGCTCGCAAAAATCGAATTTAGGGGTGAGTTGGCACCGCGCATGAAACGGCACCAACGTCTTGCACATTCTTTTTTTTTTCATTGTTTTGCGGAGAATGTAGGGACAGCGCACTTGTTCCCTCCATGGAGTAGCTAATGACGTTTCCAGGCTGTCCCTGCATCTAATAAGAATCACTGTATTAATTGTATTTTTTAATTCAATTTTGTAAGTAAGGTGTCACTTTCGACATATAACATACTGACCTTTTTTTAAATACAAGCTGTAGTTGGCTAGGCTTCGAAAAATCGACTATTTTTTGAGCTTCCCAAGGATGTAGATCATATGACTATTAAGAAAATGTTAGAATTACGGCCATCTCTCTATTTGATTTTGATTTTAATCTAGTTAGCCATGGAAAACGAAATACCTTGATCTTAAATTTGATCTTAAATTTGACGAAACGAGGTTTTTCAAAAGCTTTTGATGAATCGCTGAACTTCATTTCTGTAATGAAGTACTATTAAGTAATTGTACATGTTTAAAAAATAGAAAAGGCACAAAATAATTACAAATAATGGACCACCTTTATTATCAATATGCATATGCTGCACCGTTTCAAAACAGAGATTGAAGCTTTTCCCCTGAAAGCTTCTTCAACGCTTCTTTAAGGTCTTGCGCTCTTTAAATACTTCCTTCCTCAATCGAGGAAAGCGTAAAATTGAGACTACATGCTGACCACGAACTATTGACTGTATGATGCCACATAATCTATTTCAGTTGTGGCCTCCTCTGTTCAACATGATAAGAATTTTTCGGTATCCAAGAATGTTCGTTATGCCTATCGAATATACCGCATATTTTATGTGAAACATATTTCATCACCACAAAGAACTTTTAATGACTATTGTGGATCGGCTCTACGCACGTTATATGTAATGTTCAATGCAACTTGGACAGCGTTTAAATTACAGCATATATGACAGCTGGCAATATTGAGCTTATCCTAGTTTGAACAATTCGTTAGAAAATATTATTTTTTTAAATGCCAATGTAAGATGTTTTCTACAAAAGCCGCAAACTTTAAAAAAGAAATCCAAAGGGTGCATTAAATTAGGCTCGCAGAACTACAAACCTTCCAACTATCCCCGCTAATTGACGAGATTCCTAAGCTGGACATGGAAAAAACACCCTGTTTATTACCACTGACCAGGTTTTTTTATGGGTTTAAGAATTAATAAAGTAAATTGGCTGGTCCGGACTAAACTTCTTCTTCTTCTTTCTTTACACAGTGTTCGCTAGCTCTGTGGCAATTTGTATTTAATATGTAGTTTAATCTGATTACTATAAGTCATTACTATAAGTCATGCTAGTTAATTCCTGTTGATATATCCTGTAGTAAAACCAAAGTCGAAAATTACAGAGTTATCTGCATATCTTTCGAGTGTTAATAATTATAAATTATAGGAGTTGACTTGCTTGCACAGACATTTGTTTATTCATTATTTGTATGCTATTTTGTACTCCAGTACATGAGCGGGCTGCATTTATACAGACCTGAGCATTATGGTTCAATCAAGCATTCTTATGTGCTGCAGTCCACATCTTTTACGCTAACTATTAATGTTTGTTTACATACATAATACAATTATAGAAACATTTTACCTAATAAATAATATATTAGTGAGTTATGAGCAAACACATCCTAGCATGTCGATTTTTTTATATGTGAGTGTTTATTTCATTTTCGATTAATTTAGACATGCACTGGTTTTGAGATTTGATATTATCCATACTTTATTCAACAAAAATCGATAATTTCTCTTCCTGGATACTATGTACTCCATGCTCTATGTTATTCAGCAAAAAAGGAACGTTAATGGATTTATGATAAAATGCTCTGTAACTTTACTACCACAACAATTTTTGAAAAATGCTGTAAGTAAAAGTTGTAGGAAATAAACTCTGATTGCGTATAAAACTAGTCTCAATTACTTATTATAAAGTGCCCCATTTTTAAAACTAAAGTCTGACTTTAGTTTTTTAACATTATTTTGTTAAACTTCTGAACCATAAGTATACTTATGGAATATTATTGTATTCAGAAAAACTAGATCTATCCATTTCTGTTGAAAGAATTAGTTACTATTTAGAAATTTAGTATTGATGTCATTACAACTCAAAAATAATTAAATGTGTAAGTTAATATAAAATGAGGTTTCTTAAAAAATAAAAGACTTACGTGTTCAAGATGGCTTTATTTATCCGTCTAGATAAAGAAGTGTAGAAAACAAAACAAGTATTCTAAGATACTTTAAAACAAGCAGGTATAACCTTTTACTTTTCCTGCCCGAATTTATTTACAGAATGGTCTTTCAAATAGGTACCTACTAGCTTAAACAAAAAAGAACTGGTATCTGGTATTATACAGTTTTGTAGATGCTCTAAACTGATTTTGCAATTTCCTGTTTCATCTAGTTGCTGATGATTGATTAAGATATTATTAATATTTAACTAAAAGTATTAAATAAACCTTCAGGATTATTTACCTACTGTAACGTTTACTTCGCCGTCTTTAGATACAAAACACTGAATGTGATCTTCTATTGGATTGTATTACTGAGGACTATTAACACCTGGAGTTACGCCAGAAATATTAAAATAAATAAATTAAATTAAAATATAATAAATACACTACATAAGTATAGCACAATGTGTAGTTACCCAAATTAAGAGTGAAATATCGGCGAGTGCCATATTAATCATCTTCCTGGAAATTTTGAATAAAGGTTTGCATGCTTTTAATCTACTAGTGTAAATTAAGGATTTTCTGACAATGAAATAATTTTTCTAAATTATTGCAAATGTCAGAATATTCAGAAACTAGCGGTGCAACCTTGAGGTATAGATCCAACTTTCTAACTTTCATACAAAATTCAGACGTAATAAAAATAAAATATTGTATATAAAATAACGAAAATATACACGACTTCATAAAATAAACTGTACCTCAAATGAAAATTGACAGCATGTCCCTACGGCGCTCTTTTCAAGCGAGCAAGAACCGACACACATTAAAATGTATGTATGTTGTAGGCTGTCTGCACCCCAACCAGTTTCAGACGGTAAGGTTTCGCTTTTCTCAAGGTTTGTCAGTGCAGTTTAAACCGCATCTTATTAAGTACACTAGCATAACTACACTTGCTACACTTCTATATTTTCGTAGGCCAGAGTTCAAGCTAAAATGGATCGGGAAAAACTTGTTGTTTTACAATTTATGTAACAAAAGCAAAGCTAAATGCTCTAAATTGAATCTGACTTTTTGTCTTATTACGTACCAAAGGTTTTTTTAGAAATGGTTATTATTACTGCCGGATACCTAATAAAAACAACATATCATATCTATTTCTACCGGCGAGTACCTCATAAAGTTATTTATTTTTTACGTATATAAATGTTACGTCTTAAGCATGTTAGGGACTTATTTTTAACCGAGTGGCAACAAAATATACGTTGTAACATATATCTTCATTAAAAAGTGACGTCTGCAGTATTTCTCTCTCGTATTTTTATATTGATGTGTGTAATTTAGTGGTCCGCTTTTTAGTAGCTTTGACCTCACTGCGTCGCAGTTCTCCACTGGTTAAGTGCGCATTACGATGTCTGCATGAAGTGCTCTGAATAAAAACAGCGTTTCCTACTACATTCAGAATATTATTAATATTTGTTTTGCACCAGCAAAATACGAGTACTTTTTCTTAAATTACAAAAAAAACCTATGATTTTTAATTATTGAGTGGGTGTCCATTATCACACTTTTACAATAACCAGCATTATAAGAGATCTTTTTAAAAGACTACATCTAGAATGTTAAGGATGAAAGTCATTTATTTATTATATTATTATATTTAAATGCAGCGTTCCCTAATTCATAATTATTCTATTCAAACATATGCATGGCCATCGTTAAAACTCCCGTGCATTATTCAATCTTTCAGTTTTACAAAATAACGGTGAGGTGTAAAATTATTTGCAGTTTGACTTAATGTTTAACTTTGTGGATTATCCTGCAATTTCGTGATTAACATTAAAATGTAACTGCAAATAACACAAACGTATCATCCGGAGGGAACTACGTAACAAGTAATTATCCGTGCTATATTTCCATGCCCGTTTAACAACATTTGGTGTCATTTTCTTAATTTTTGTTTATTGGTGTACCATTATGAAACATATTGAAAAACTTACGTATAAACGAATAAAGACCGTAGAGCATCCTATCTTGAATGATTCTGGAACAGACAACGGGAATAATCTTTGGCAGATTACCTAAGGAATCAATAGCCACCGCCATCTTTACATCCCAAGGGACACCTGCAAGAAAAAGGAAAAGGGATAAGCTATAATCTACTTATAGATTATAAAGATTTATACTTTCTGAAATATTTCCTTGAATAATTGGTGCTTTAAGTCGTATACTTACCTCCGTTACTATCACATACGATTTTTTATGAGTCAATACTTACTAATTCACGTCAAATTTAAAGATGGGTGTATCTTCAAAACTTAYTATACCTACTTACCCGGCAGATGTAAAGGCCATAACGTGTATCGCCTAAACGCAATACTGGTTGCGTAATTCCTCTACAATTTTGGAGTACTTATTATCTCGATGAGGAAATTATCTGCTTAACATCTTGTTTAAAAATTATCGATCAAAAAGAAATTACAAATGAAAGGGTGATGTTCGATTATTTTACATTTACAATCATACATAAATGTAGCAGTTTATGGATTCGTATTACTTTTTAAATATCCAGTGTTAGATAGTGCCAACAACTTTAGAATCAATTTTACTACTATACAAACCTGTGAATTTCCGTTTGTAATTGTAAGCAATCGATCCAATTTCTAGTGTATACAGACGTTACGCTTTGTATTTACAGTACATGCACACATCTGTTAATGTGAAGAGAGATATTCAGTAATTGCTCAGGAAAACAAACATTGGCATATATATTGTATAATTCCATTAAGCAGTATTTGCACCTTGAATTGAATTTTGTATTAATTCATATAGATACCACATTAAATACTCATTATCTACCTGATTAAACTGCTGATTTATAAATTTAATTGTACAATTGAAAAAGAGGCTTTGAATCACATTTACTTCTTATTGTCATTGACGAAGACTTAATATGTAATTTTTTTAAGTTTTATAATAGCTAGATTAAATTAATATTCCAAATACAAACGTTTTTAGAGTAGAATAATTATCTGTGTTTATTGTTGATAACTTCCAATGTCTTGCACTCGCCATTAAAAATAAAGAGGTAAGTACACAAACACGAAAATACACTTATAAAACATGCAGCGCTTGTAATAATACGTAACTATGTGTAGGTATTACCACAGCAATTTACAATATTAAAGTACTCGACAGTTGAATAGAACGTTTTCTGGTAGAGCGTTCTCCTTAGTTGAGTTTTAAACTGTTAAAATTCCAATTATAAAATCCTTCTTCCTGATAGCAACTTCACTTTGCATTTTAGACATAGCTTAATGATTATGCCCACGTTTATGCGCAACAAACAACGAGAGTTTAGATTTAATAACTACACAGCATTGCAGGATATAATATAAGCCAGGAAAGTTTAAAGACTGATACCATAAATTATACACGCAACTCAATTTAAAAACAAGAAGCATGTTCTAACATTAGGATGCCGTAAAGGAGATGACTATGAACAAAACTGTAATAAATAGCTTTCAAAGTTTGCACGAATATCGTTTCCAATAGATTAGTAATAAAAACGAGCTTTTATGAAATCTGCCAGACTGTATCTCTGTGCATTATCCAAATCAGACCAGAATAAAGCACAATGGGCCTGTTTCCCCCATTTTTTTTATTGCAGAATATGAATCTACATGAAAAAATATATAGCCTCCTGTTATTTTTATTTTTTGCAAAGCGCTTAGTTAATGTTTAAAAAAAGATTGTTTGTGTTTAAAGTTTGAATCTCTGACGTCAGCGTTCCCTGGCGCGCTTAGTGCAGTGTAACTGTGTGATGTTGCCACGCCATTTTCTGATCCTGGCATTCCTGTCGGCCGAGATGAAGTTTCTGAAATCGAAGTTGCAGCAGCGTTGACATTTTATTACCAACTCGCAATCGTAATTATGAATTATAAAAACCTACACGCGAATGGATATGTTAAACGCGATTCGTTGTTGGTCGTTTTCACTGTAAATATTAAAACGTAAAATATATTAAATTAAAATTATAACTTGCAGCGGATAGATATATCGCAAACAGAATTCATTTTATGGCAGCCGGAGAATAAGTTCAAATTTCAAGTGATATTAAAACTATTTATTAAGTAGGTAAACTCGTTTAAACCTGAATTACAGCATGTATAGTAAAATAAATAGTAAAATCGCCTAATTTGCGTAAAATCGAACGATCTGGCCACACGATGGAAACTTTCCATTCAGGTAAAATTCGTCAATCATGTGTAAGTCAATTTTTAGTAATTCTTGCTCCATAATTGCACCGTTTATGTTTGAACAAAACGTACCAAGTAAATAAAAACAAAACTTTAACGCGTCCTCCGTTCTCAAACCAAAACGTAAACAAAGGTACAAAGGCACAGAACCACAGAACATAACGCGTGTTCAACACCGACAAAGGCGTTAAGCATGCAACAGGGCATCCGGCGCATTGGTGCAATTGGGTGTGTTCACTAGTTATAAAATACAAACTTTTATAGATTAAAAAAGAGTATTTAATTAATTAAGTGTCTATCTGTATCCATAACGCTGCAAAAATTCTTTTTGACCAAAATAAATTGTTTACAACTTCTCAGTGCGCAACGTGGCAACAACGCAGTTTTAAGACACGCTCTGATTGACTAGGACTGGCTGTGACGTATCACCCGATGTAAACAAGATAGCGTCCGCTACTTTCCGTAATTCGTTTGCGTTATTGGTTATGTTTGAGAGTGTTCTCGTTTGTTTTTTTATAAATTCAACAATATGTCATCGGAATGCTTTGTTAAAGAGTCTTCGAACAATTTGCCGGCTGTAGATATGTTTATAGTCACCGAATTTATCAAAAACGACCCACGTTTTAATGCTGCCGAAATCAAAGGCGCTAAAGCAGCAGTATAAGTAATTAATAAAGCTGCTTAATATGCAATTTAATACATTATGGATCATTGATATTTTGAACGAAATGCATCTTTTTTCTAGTGCAAGTCGTGAGCATCACGGAGATGCAGCTATAGGTTATTTTCAGGTGAAGCGAGACGGGACCATATGTATACTGCAGTCCAAGATATGCCCGGAACAACAGTAAAATGTAGATTTTGTCTTGGTCATACCCCTTCTGGCTGCTTTAAACCATCTCCGTTTGCGTTTGTAGTCTCCGGGTACACTTACGAATATTTTGTTGAGACTATTGGCGGATGTATTTGAAATTTGAACACTGGCACAAAGCACCATCTGCTGTTAGCTTCTGGTTTGTACATGCTTAAACATTCACCTAGTTGTTAGGAGGAGTCCGTTAAAAGCAAGAAAACAACTCGTTTCACTCGGCACAAGCAAAGGCACGTAGGTAACATAACCTATATTCTTTGTTTACATCGGGTGCTACGTCACACAGTCTCCATCCCGGGACACTGCGTTTGTGTGATCAATTTTTATATTTGAACTTCAGAATGGTTTTTTTCGAAAACTGGTGCTAGAAAAATTTTGAAATTTTTAGGACGTAACAAGGTTGCTCCAAATATACACACGGCATGATTTCTAAAAAATGTGAAAACACCCAATAGCCGAGTGCGTCTCCAGGAACGGTGACGTATCACGAAATATTTGAATTTGGCGGTAAACCTTTAAAGGTAAAAATAAGATACCAAAACATTAAAAATATTTTTTTTCAACTTCTAACTTCATTAGGTCCAAGCAAAGTCGCACATGTGTTATAATTACGATTTATTGTCAAAGGCAACAACCCCATTACGAGCCAGCTCTTCCCAGGAATCGAACGCGGGACCTTCTGAATGCCTTTAAAATGTGATGTCATCTACATCACTAAAGCCCTATTCGAATTCCAAGTCAAAACGACATAAATACATCTGAGTTTACTCTATGTATCGCTACTGAACGCCACCCAGCGCATTTGTCGCTCGTCACTCAACATTTCGAGCTTCAGAGATTCTGGTAACCAGTAGCTGATTACAATACAAACTATATAACAATCAAATATATTCATGGCTTGAATATATTAATAATGATTATAAGAAGTAGATAATTGACGTATGGCGTTTAATAGTGTTACATTATAGTAAATTGACGTCTTTGAATATGGTTTTGGAGATGTTGATGACGTCACATTTGAACTGCATTCGAAAAGTCCCTGGTTAAATACCCCGTCAGCGCTGACAATACTTTTTCAGCAATATATTGGCCTGCTAACCCAATTAACTATTTCTTACAATCATTAGTAATTCATTCAGGTACAATAAATACCTTTGAGCGTATTTTTTATGCATTTGTCAGCGTCTACCGTCAGACTGCTACATCAAGGGAACCACATTTAAACACAATTCTGTAAAATATGAAACCAATTTATGAGGCAGGGTGCAAATTAATTGCATTTTCCATCTATGGTATAAATGTAGGTCGTGTAAGCCGGAAAATGAAAGATTTATTTGTCGTAGTCACAAACATGACAAGAAAAAACCACTAAATGAATTACAAAATGTGGTATTCGTTTGTGTAAATTCTATTATTTATACAACTGCACAAATGCGCTTGCAAAGCTATTTAACATGATGCTATTTAAAATAATCAAGCGCTTTGACATAATCCTATAATCCAGATTAATCGAAACTTCATTTGCAGGCAGTGCTACAGATTTAGTGAAGTACAGGAAGACCTTTACTAATTCGCTTGGTTCATTATACCAAGGGAGAGAGAGAGAGAGAGAGAAAGCATTTACAAATAAACTAATCCAAAGGACATGAATAATAATAAAATCATGGTTATGGATTTTTACAGATTATTGAATTACCTACCCGCCAAGGTGACATACATTACTGCTAAATGGTTTCTAATTCATGAGCTATCGATTGGCCCTGTCTATTTCGTAAAGTCGGTTCAAAACAGATATACATTCTAACTCACATGTACCTAGATAAAAACGTTTGAATAAATAATAAATGAAGAACTTACTAAACGGTAAAGTTTATTTTATCACCATTAGCCATTATATAATCTAAATTTAAGGATATTGAATCTTTTTTCTTCTATTGCAGCATGTATATATTTAGATGTAAGAAGCTCGTATATTTTATCAATGTAACCTCTCCTAAACTAATGAAATTGTACACATAATAGTTATTTACCCAAAGAGCGCCGAATGTGTAAAATTACGCCCGCACTCAAGTTTATTTGACTAAGAAGGGCGTAATCTACGCACAACCGCAATTTAAAGGAAAATCAAACAATTTCAATATATTTACCTGTTAGAGAATTGCTTTCTATTTAAAGTAAAAGAAATATTAGCCGAGTTCTGTTTAGGGTATTCCATTATTAAAAGAGTATTTTGGTCAAAAAGGACGTCAACTTTAGTGGACAACACAAATTGATAACGCTTTTTTTTAATTATTGTTGTTAGTCAGGAAGCAAAGAAAGCCATGATGTCTAAAGAAATGTGATTAGGTTTTATAATCAGCTTTCAATGGAAATGATCTAATGATTAAAATATGACATAGTAATTAATTAAGTGCACATTGTATTTAACACTACTTAGCATTCTGCGTAAACTAATATGGCAGATTCTGATGTAAATGACAAAGGCTCTGTAAATGTGCCTTATCTTCGTTTTTTCTTCGTTATCGAAAGATTGCATGTACAATACAACCTGTAGATTCCTTCAACTTCCATTACGCATAAGGTATACCTTTCGAAGAACATCAACCACTTTGTTAGCAGACAGTCGTGGAGCTGATATTACTTTCATCACAAGGCATATATGACAGAAAAGTTCTTTTGTAGCTGAAAGTTATCTAGAAAATTCCACTGGACTAGCACAATTTTTAAAATACGTGAAAAACCTCATATGGCACTCAAAAGAATGAAATCAAGAAAAACCAACTTGAGCTTCTAATATAGCAACTAATTCCAGTGATATTTCTGTTGGCAATTTTATTTTTAGCAAGTATTACTATGAATACCTATTGTTAAATTTTTAGTACAAAATAAGCCAAACTCGTCTTATGTGACTGTTTTATCTATAAGGATTTTCCAAGTTAGCAATACGTGTATATACGAGTAAGTAAATATCATCATTTCACATCTATGTACATACAATTCCAATTACTTTATTTATTGAATTGTAAGACATTATAAATTACATCTTCAACCTGGAACTCATCCACATTGAAGTTAAAAATATAGCATCCAACAATACAATTGAAGTGAACAAAAACGTAAAAATTAACAAATATTTGAAGTACAATTGCAAGGTTGTTTACTAATTACATATTATTTAATATTTAGTATGATTATTACTTCGTGGTTCCGATACTGTGGTGCATGTCAACTTGTCATATTACAGGTAACTGCGCTTCACAGGAAGTAGTTCCCATTGTAGCGGCTAGGTGGCTTTGTCGTCTTTCTCAGTTCTTTACTGATAGATGCCACTGCTATCTATATTTATGTACCTACTAGGGATACCTCCACTCTGGATACCGAACAAACGATTCGGAAGCGTCCCTGTTTTTGACGGCGAATTTAAGCTTTAACATATTGCCGATAGCTGGCGCCCCATGTTAAGTGTTTAATTTTTGAATAAGTTAAGCACAATGTGACACAATTTCCTTTTTACTAGTTAAACGTTAAGTTATATTTTCATTTCATGTTATAAAACTACAAATAACAACCATTCAGTTTATCGCCATAAGTATAAAATTACCGTATAATATTAATGCTTATGATAATATAACAATTAAGAAGCTATGTACCACCGCACATTTATTTCTTTGTCTGCTCTAAGTGCCCTTAAATTTCTCCAAATTGAATATACAATAACGAATTTAGCAAAAGTCAAACTACTATAAGCTCAAAAACGCTTAAAAGGTAAATGAAACCTGTAAAACAGTACTTAATTAAAAAATTGAGCGCTTAGCCTTATCCGTGTTGTAACGGTTCAGAGCATATTGAAAGTTTATATTACATATTCCTATGTCACGTCCTCCTATTGCTTGATCATTATTATGTGTTTCATTCTGAATAGCACGATTTAAAAAAATGTAAAAATCTTACACTTCTAAGTTGCTGCCATCTATCGGTGTCATTTGCAACCTCTATCGCGCCTACATTTGTAGTATTACTGGAACTATATCTTCTTTTTTCACGAGTTCTAGCAAAAATGTTATTAAAATTTTTAAAAGTAAAACAAAATTTAAAAATCATAAAAAAATTTTACTTGTATTTCATTACTTTCGTAGTATTAAGGGTACTAACCATATCTACACTTATTATACAAGAAACAAAAATGGGGAAACGTTTTTATATTGTCGTATTAACTGAAGCAGAAAGTATTGAAAAACAACTGGTGTTACAGTTATTAAGCATTTAAAGAAAAAAAATTATTTGGAACCAACGATACACGCTATTTGGTTTATAACTGCCAGTCTGAGTATTATACCTATACGTGATTTCGTGTTATTTCTCCGGTTATTCCCAGCTTAATACCGAGAATTCAACTGAAACGAAAACTGCCGGATCCGGACCTATATCCGATTAAATTGCGCACAAAGTTTATTTTCTCTTTGGCTCGGATAACTACTCTTTAGTAGCAACGTGATCCAAATGTTTTTGTTAAAGCTGTACGCTTCAGTGCTGTTGTGTCTGCTTAGCCTACTTTAATACCCCGTCTTACGTTTTGCTAAAGATATTGGTTGTAGTGAGCATATTTGTAGGGTCTTTCAGTATCCGTCTTTATTAAAAGTAACGCTAATCTGTCCGCAAGAAAAAATATATGGAATCATAGCTCACAATAGTTAAGTTTAAGATTTGTGGTAATATAATTTTTGCAAAGAAATGATACTAATCCCTTTCCTAATGCATGTGTATCGTTACCCTAGTCGATGGTTTTACCTTAAACAGTAGTGTGGGTAATCTTACGTTCGTAACGGCCAAGTAAAGCTGCAGAATCGCTGGGTGAAAATTAAATTGGCGGAAAGAGAAGTTCATTTTGAACTTACCTTACATTGACCTCGCGCAACCTTATAATTCGAAATAGGAAGAGATAGGTTAAATGCAACTAAGTTTTATGCAATAATGAGTTTATTTCGACACAAGTTGTAATAACCATACCAAACCCATTGAATATCCCAAATTCGGAACTGTTACCCAATACAAATTCACAAATGCGCAACAATAAAGCATATAATCCTAATGGGGTTTGAAGTGCACATATAAATATGTAACGCCACATTAAAAGGATATCGAATCGTCGTGGCTTTGTCAATCGTTAACCAAATAAAACAACATAAAAGTGAACACTAATGGTCGCAAGAAACTGTTACGTGCACTGATTCGAATACTGAAGACTTTTATTTTAATTTCTTTATTTACGAATTAGTATCGAAATACACTAAACTATAAAACTATCACTTCACTAATTACTAATTCGAGTAACCAATATCCAAAACATTACTCTTCATTACAGTCACTGTAATACACTTAGTTCTGTGGAGAGCTTTGTTCGCTTGATTCACCGCTCTTCAAGTCAGACATCTCTCACACTTTTCGGCGTGCTTATATACCATCGACTCGAATATTCTACAGCCATCTCCCTGCCCAGCATACAAGCTACAAGAAAATACGAGAACAAAAACAAACTGCGCAGACGTCAGTCTGGTTGCTTCGATAGGGAAAACTTGAACGTATACAAGCAGCTATCCATTAATAAGGCAGATCGACAATTCTTCAGATGAGTTGGCATTGTTCCGATCGATATCCTTCGGTCAACAACATCTGAATTGAAAGTGAGATCGGCAAAATATGCAATCACTTTATTTAAATCTAAACCGCCAGATGTGCATTGGTCCAACACAGATGTGAGCTTTTTCTCATTTTCTTAACAGGAACCCAGGAAGCACCCCAACATTTCGGGTCAGCATCCCCAGAGAACAATACAGCGAAATAACGATTGCCGTCAGACAGTTCCTTCTTTCAAGCCAACGGAAGACCCCAATAAAAAAGCTATTTCAACTTCTTAACATAACAAGAAGTGAACATAAGGGAAATGACATGAGAAAGCTTTAAACTTAAATATAATTTGAACTTGAATACGGTAATAGATAAGAACGAGAGAGTAACGCAACAACTAAAAATATAATTCAAAGTAGATTACGGTAATAGGTAAGAATCAAACGAAAGAATAACGCGACAACTTACTCGCATATCAGATGAAAAAGACCCTTACTAACTTTTAGGTGTGTAGATGAAACGCGTCCTCACGTGTATTCAAATTGGCAAAACAGATTTACAACTTCCTAAAGATCGTTTTCAAAGGTATGATAAGTCGATGAAGCTCGCAAGTTCCGTAAGTGGTAGTCCAAGAGCTTTAACGGCGTAAGCAATTTAAATTTTCACAGTTTAATTGCTAAGAAGTAAAAAAACTGCGGGAAACGCAAACTAGCACTTATAATAAAACGAGAAAAGAGAATTTGCTTGAAAAAGTTTTAAAGACCAAACTAATAAGTTCGAAATCGAAAACATACGGCCAGACCAGTCACAGAAAGTACCAGATACAACGAAAGAAGAGCACAGTTACAATTATTATTGATATTGTTGTAGCAATAGGCATGACTTGTGGCGATAACTGAACATCATAAATACACATTTTAATGCTTACTTTATAAATTTTTAGTGCTGGCCGAGAAAAAAGTATTATACAGGGTGAGTCAGTTTTTTGTAGACAAACTTTAACAGAAGATAGAACACATGTTTTTAAAAAGAAAAGTTCTTATAAACATATGTCGTAGAAGGCTTCGTTTCTGAGATACAGGGTGTTGAAAATAGTTTCTTTTTCTCGAATTTTCATTATAACTTATAAACGAATGCTAATATTTTTTTCATGTTTGGGGGATAATGCTTATTAATTAAGACGCATAAAACAAGCGATAATAATGTTCAAAAATTTGCACAGTGGCGGAGTGGAAGGGGTGCTCAGCCCCTTTCTTAAACAGAACTTCTACGCCAATGACTATTTGTAAGAAAAACTGTTATTTTCATTTTAACAAAAGTAATATCCCTTCTTCTGTTTCGAAAATCCTATGCATTTCCGAGTTATTTTGATGTGTTAGAGTTTGATGTATTAAATTAAGTAATTTATTTATTATCAATTATCGGCTTAATATTTAATTCTTCGACGAAAACTACCCAAATATGGTGTATTAAGGATTCTAAAAAGCCGAAATCTCTTATTCTTTATCTCTTTCCAATGTAGTCAAAATAAATATTTGTTATATCAAGCCATACTCAAATTGCAACAAAGTATGATACTCCTTGGAAAACAATAAGTATTAAATGTCATATTTTGAAACGACAGTTTGACTTGTTTATCTACAAACACTATCGCTTCATCTTGAATATTTTCACTGTCATTATTTTTTTTAAGTTTAAAAGTTATTTTATTTGATTTGCCAGCTTCTGATTAGTGTAAGATGCCGTTTACATTTACAAATAGCGAACAAGCCGACATTCATTTTATTTATGGGTTTGCAAATGGAAATTCAAGGTATGCAGCTAGGGAGTATCGAAGAAGATTTCCAAATAGACGGCAACCTCACCATTCCGTTTTTGTTAGTATGCACCGTCGATTTGCTGACCAGGGTTTAGAAAAGACAATACATGGTGACCGACAGAACAACAGTGGACGAGATAGAATTGGAGAGGCTATATTACGTGAACTTAATAGGAATCCAACGACAAGTACTCGACGTACTGCAGTTGCTCTTGGTATTTCCCAAAGTAAAATTTGCCAGGTTTTAAAACGGGATCACAGACGCCCATATCATTTTCAACCTGTCCAAGGTTTATGTCCAGCTGACGCCGAACGAAGATTAAATTATTGTAGGTGGGTGCTTAACTCCATTCAAAATAATAGAGATTTCTTATTCAACATACTGTGGACTGATGAATCATGTTTTACTCGTCGTGGTATAGTCAATTTTCACAATCTGCATGTATGGGCACATGAAAACCCACATGCCATTCAACCAAGAAGTTTTCAACATGAATTTAGTACAAATGTCTGAATTGGAATTTACGGAAACCACGTGTTTGGACCTTATTTCTTGCCGCAACGTGTAAATTCAGAAAATTTCCTAAGAAGAAGAGCATGCTAACATGTGGGAAGACATTCCCTTGAATTTAAGAGGACAGTCTTGGATTCAGCTTGATGGGTGCCCGACCCATTATGGCAGAAATGTAAGAAATTGGTTAAACAATAACTATCCGGGGAGGTGGATAGGTCGTGGAGGTCCAGTGGCGTGCCCTCCCAGATCCCCCGATTTAACGCCACTTGACTTTTTTGTGTGGGGATTTATTAAGGAAAAAGTGTATACCACTCCGGTTAATAAACTTGATGAACTTCACAATCGCATCAGAGATGCTTGCTATGAAATAAGGGTGCATCATTTAGTTAACGACGTACAATAGACGTTCTATTGTACGTCACTGTGAAATGTGTATTGAAAAGAACGGTTTACATTTCGAACAAAGTGTCTAATTTTAGTATACTAGTATTATTGTTATTAATTGTTGTAATTGTTATTTATAAATCATTATTGCACAATTGTAAACTAAATATGTATTCTTATAAATTCAAAAATTTTCTTCATAAAGATTAACATCAATATTCATTCAATTTTTTTTTAATTTTATTGCGATGCATTAGTATTTACACAGAACAAAATAAATAAGGAATGTTAAAATTAATGTACACGTTTAGACTTATAAAACTCTTGTATCTGAGTAACGCTTGATATAACAAACATTTATTTTGATTCCATTGGAAAGAGATAAAGAATAAGAGATTTCGGCTTTTTGAACCCTTAACATACCATATTTGGGTAGGTTTCGTCGAAAAAATTAAATATTTAGCCGATAATTGATAATAAATAAATTACTTAATTTAATGCATCAAACTCTAACACATCAAAACAACTCGGAAATACATAGGATTTTCGAAACAGAAGAAGAGACATTACTTTTGTTAAAATGTATGTAGATAATGAAAATAACAGTTTTTCTTACAAATAGTCATTGGCGTAGAAGTTCTGTTTAAGAAAGGGGTTGAGCACTCCCTCCACTCCGCCACTGTGCAAATTTTTGAACATTATTATCGCTTGTTTTATGCGCCTTAATTAATAAGCATTATCCCCCAAACATGAAAAAAATCTTAGCATTCGTTTATAAATTATAATGAAAATTCGAGAAAAAGAAATTATTTTCAACACCCTGTATCTCAGAAACGAAGCCTTCTACGACATATGTTTATAGGAACTTTTCTTTTTAAAAACATGTGTTCTATCTTCTGTTAAAGTTTGTCTACAAAAAACTGACTCACCCTGTATAATCGTTGTAGGTTTCCAAATACCAGCATGTTATTGGTCTTTTTTGTACTTACTAATATAATCAATATCCCAATATCAGAAGTTTAATGCGTTTTACAGTACATATCCAATCGATCTAATAGCAAGGGCGCAAATTTAATTAAATTATAATTATATCATTTGTATCTATCAGCTGAAAGGGGTGACCCCTATAAGGTGTTAATCTCTAATGTACTGCATCCTCATTTAGMTATTTATAACTAGGTATTTTAAAGTCATGTGTTGATGMTTTTAAAGTAATTAGGTGTACTACTATGATGCCAATCATCGTAATTGGTTACAGCGATGTTMTTTGTGGCGTTCTGCGATGCAACGTCGTTTATATCAGTTGTAAAATTCGTATTTCTGAATTCCATTCAGTTTTGCATTAAACAATGTTCATTCAGTTTTCATGTTTAAAATAAACCTGGGATTCCTGTATGAAGTATTAAATTAGTAAGAGTAGTACACATAAATTATCGAGAATTGCTAAATTGAATAAATATACAACGTGTAAGTAAAAATGTCATAAATTTTAATCACTTGAAGAACATACTAAGCGGTTGTGAGTTTGGGCAATAAAAATGGCAACGCCGCTGCGACTTCAGTTTTAGAAATCTCACTTAGGTCGACCGCACTGACAGGCAGGGAACAGCTTTAAACATTTTCAATTTTTTTAACTAAGCGCTTTGCGAGAAATAAGAAAAAAACACCGGTCTATTTTTTGTGCGTATTCATATTCCACAATGAAAAATTGAAGGCTACTGATTTATTAKTAGTACTTGTGTCCCTTGAAAGGGGGTGACCATCTAGCGGATGGGTGGTAAACGACATGCTCTGGGGACCACGAAATTTTGACCCTTAGACCTCCTTGAAGATATTCCAGCGTCTAAAACCAGAAGTGGGAAGCGAAGATCCCTTCCAGCGGTAAATCATTTTGTTGTTSTAGTATAGTCACGCAAATCTTATGATGGTAATGAAATACTTCATTGATGACGTAACTTCAAAGTTCAACACTGGTACAGGCAGGGGCGGATCCAGAGTAGGATTTTAGGGGGGGGGAACTACATAATTTTGTACTTTATTTAAGAAATGTGTAAATGTAAACCATAGATTTATTTTTGATACATATTTCAACATGTATTTCATAGTATCAAATCAATACGGTGCTTGCTCGTTTTGCTAAATCTTTCTATTACTTCTTCTGGTTCTACAGCAATGTCGTAATTTATGTTAAGAAGTGCTAAGCCGTTCAATCTTTTCTGAAGCATCGTTGTTCTGAGCCAAGTCTTGATTCGGCGCAAAGAAGAAAAGGACCGTTCAGCGCTAGCGTTTGTGGCTGGCAAAGTGCAAAGTACGCGAAGCAGAAAGTGAATCGTCGGATATATATCCTTATTTTCAAATGAATCCTTATAGGGTAAATGAAATTGATTAGCAACTCAAAGTCCTTTTCTTCGCAAAGCGTCATGTATGATGGAAACGCGGTAACTTATATATTAAAACATTATCGATAATTTTATTGTTAAATGTCCAATTGTTGATTTTTTACGATTTTCGGTGTCTCATTGGAAAAAATGTATAACGTACAACTTTGGGGGGAAAGCTCTCTCGCTCAATTACATTGTCCGGATTTAGGATGATTTGGCGCTTAGAGTTGGTTTTAAAGAATACAGTCCTTATTTCTGGCAAATAAACCGTTTTTCAATCCTGTAGGGGATATGTATATTAAAATGGCCTGATTTTGACACAAATATTGCGATCGAGAACCGATGACTTTTCCTGGCCTCTCTTTMTGTTGAGACACCCAAAAAGCTGATTGCCGTTTATTCTCGGATTGATAAGAATAAATCCTGTAAGGATAGTATACTCCGATCACCGAATAGATGGAGTGATCACGTGAATTGTATGCATCTTGCACGTTATCGGATTTGATGCTGTTTATTCAAGTCCGACTTATTCTTTATAACAAATTTTTGACTACAATTAACTAAAAATTATGAAATGTTTATGATTTAAAAATTACGTGAAGAACACGCATCATGATCACTCCATCTTTTGGGTGATCGGAGTATAGGTATATACATTATTTAAGATCCCCATTTTCAGTAAGATGTGGTATTCACCGAGAAACTAATTTTAAGGACGGGACGCCTCCATCTCACGATAAGTCACATGTCTATCTTCTATTATTAGTTGATTCACATAATCAATAATTTCTTGGGTAACTGCCATGGGCGTTCCATACATTTAGCTGATTAGTTAAGTATGTATTTACGAAATTGTTAATGAAGTAAAATGTATAGACAAGCGTATTTCACAATTTTCATCCAGAACTCATCTTTGACCTATGCAAATGACATTCAATAAGTCGTTGTCAAACGATTTACAAGCTTATTTTGGCCAGGAGTCATAATACGATTTCTACTTTGTTCAGCTCTTCTAATATGTTTTCTTATAGGGATTGTTCAACTATGCATGATTCTGTTATGTGGAATACTCAGAATCAGTCATATATTTGTATTTGGCGGTAACTCCTATCTTCTTAGTTCGAAATGTTAAAATTAATACAGAGAAACAAAAAATTTCAAAAATATCAGTTATTTCGAGCAAAAATCCATCCGAACTAAGAGTTACGAAAGTCTATTTAACGTAAGTTTTAGGAATCTAGTAGTATTATAAGCACGAATTAAAACCCGGTGTGCTGTTAAATTGCCAGTATACAAAAGACTTCTTGAAAAACGGATTAAATGTATCTCAGTTTATTTAAATTAGGATTAACTTGGTTAAAATATTAAGTGCTGGGTCAATTTTTTGCGGAGGTAGGCTTAACTTAAAAAAATAATAGCTATATTAAAAATATGATAATTAAATAAACCCAAAGGCTAAGTCTAAATAAAAGATGCTATATTCTGTACTGTGTTCATAACAAAGCATTGAAGTATAATATGTTATCATTTTATTGATGTGTTGCGGTGTCTTGTTATTATGTAGCATTTATATAATCCACTCAAAAGCACTATTTTCGATTTATGACCTGGTCATTATTTTAGCCAAAGAGCAAAAAGAAGTACTCAAATTTGATCTATTTAAAATAAATATAAATAATCTAATATTTGCTAATGTCCAAGTAGGTAGAGTATCACCGCAGTGCTCATATTCAGTTTCAGATGACGATATTAGGCACTTTAAGCACATAAACTATGCATACATGATTAAAGTTAAAAACATAAATTACTTTTATTTCATCAAAAAGTTGCCGCAGAAGTAACAATCGAAGTATAACTTACATTGCCATAATAATATTAATTGATCATAAAGGAATACGTACATTTGCAATAATTTATACTGTGCGTTTAATTGCTAATACCTGCAGATTTCAGTATAGTCAAAAATTCCATTAAAAAATTAACATACGTTTTTGGCGATATTGAGCCATATTTTGCAAATCAATTCAGCAAGATGAATATAATACATGAAAGGATTTTTGTAGCTTGAGAACAATAACAAATGGTGGTTTTAAAATTAAGCAGAAATTAGAGTAAAATTAGATGCATGAGTAAAAGTTGTTAGAGATAAAACGACCATCAATTTAATGCTGATTGGTGGTGTTTGGCAATCTGACGCATAATGCTGTGGCTTATAACTTGTATTTTTAAGTTTAAATAAGATTAACTAAACCAGTAGCTTAATTCATTACAGTTTTAGGAACTGTTTCACGACCAGGTTGTTTCCTCATTCTCAGTTTTGATAACTTTTTATCTATACTAGCTACCTATTCACTCCAAACTTAAATTTCTAAAGCTTCTAATGCGAAACGTTGAAACTAAAAAAGCGCATCGGTTAATTAATTAATATTTGATATGTGCGAAATCCAGATCATAAAGCGTGGTTCTATCAGATGCTTAAGCGAAATTCATATTTATTTAGTACCTCATTTGACATTACTATAGATTATGTGGATCACGTGTCTTATTCTTCCTCCAAATAAAACGTATCTACTCATCTTTTGTTAAACGTGATAGACATGCAAATGAATGCGCTACATATCGACTAACTGATATCATCAATAATTGAATTAGGAACAAAGGAGCTTTTGAAGATCAGTATATATAGAAAAAAAAACAAAAAACTTGGGTCTTCACAGAAGATGTTTTAGCTCACCTGGCAGAAAATCAACGAAGATTGTTCATGAAATAAATACTTCGTTAATTACTTAGGTACATAATCCGATAAAGGCATATTTTTATTGATGTTGAATTATTCACTAAGGGAAATTCCTGCTTTGCCCCCCTCCCTAGACCAGAAGCTGAGTACGTCCATGGTGACTGCTGTCTTCGGTGAACCTATAACGGTCTCGGTTCGCTGGAATTTACAATACCACCGGGATACGTCTACTGATATGGTGTTTTATTACCAATGGAAAAAAATACACCCGGAAAGACGTTCTTGCTGCGAAATTTTCTCCAACAATTGTAAAAAGTAATTGCGCAAAAATTTTGCTGCCTTATTTCATATTCACCATTATACCTTAATTTGCTGTTGCTGTATTTTGAGGAATTACCTAAGCTTGGTAGTAAACTAATTCATAGCGAATCTGAATGTAAACCATGTAAATTATATGGAAACTCCTCGAAATCAAGTTATAATATTTTATGTGATAAAACAAAAATCCAAATACACTTAAAAAGGGACTAATTAAAACATTTTAATTAGTAGTTAAATAGCTTCAAATAGTTAGTAGGTTCAGTGCATACCCTTATTTTGAACAGAAGTAATACCCTTTCTAACAGACGAGGATGAGATGCATTCACCCCACCTCTCACTGTATTTGCCGCTCAAAATTCCGATCTTACATAGTAGGTATAGGATATATTAAAATGCAAAACAAGTTTTATAGCCCAAATCAGGTTGTCGCTTTGTTATGCTGCTTCCAGACTACTATGCGGAWAGCAATTTTCCGCCAACGCGCGACGTTTCTCATTCTGTTTACAAATAAGCAAGGATATAACGCAAGCCCTTTGACAAATTCCTGGCATGTGTTATCAAAGGAATGTTTACGCTCTGTCTACGTTTTCACATATGACGTGTGAAATGCAGATACTTCGTACCTGGTGGAGCTTGCAAGCACGTAAATAGCACGCGACGGGAATGGCTTGTCTCTCGTGACGGACAGTTTGTCGTCGATCATTCAGAATACTTATTTCTAACCGACATTTGTTTTACGAAAGATTTACTAGTACTTCGTCATTTTATTACATACAAATCAATATTAACTATCGAATATCACAGTGATGCACATTTATCACCTACAGAAAAAATAAAGTAAGAGTTTAAATAGTTATTAACTATGAACGTATTTCTTCCATAACCGTTGAAAATAGGAAAAGTAAAATTGCTTTGGTCATGGAGTTTGGAACTAGCAATAAGTGCTGTATTTTGATCAAGTACCTAGTGGCATGTTTACAAACGATTTCGGAAATATCGAACTTGGCTCCCAAAAGCAGAAACCTGTAGAACGTTTCTGGACAAGAAATACACATACAGCATAAATCAATGAGTACAAAAAAACTACTTAGTGTTTAAAACAGCCTTCGTTGTTCCAATAAAGACTCGCTCAAACCCATTCTTCAACACTTCGCACCATGCACTGAAGCATTCTGGAGGTTAGTTCTCCGAAACCTCCTAGATTCGATTTGTCATGTCTTTAAATGTAGCTTAAGAAGCAGACTTCAGATTTCATCCAGAAAAAAAATCATTTTTTTCAGGGACTAAGTACAAAAACGCGTTAATAATAAACTCAAAGGCTCAGTCCTAACAACCGAGTCCTTTTTTTAACAAACGTAAATTTTTGGTACACATTTAACAAAATGATAATGCACATTTTGCGCAATTTTACAAAAGTAATTTTTGCACAACACTGGAGGAGGTTGTAAAAAAAAATATTTTGCACAACCTGAGCCTTCGGCATTGTTACGAGCATGGAGCTGCGTCCCACGACGGCGACGTCACAACAATAGCCAATAACGTTGTGTAGCAATAAATAGCAAAATTTTGTAAGACTCTGGGTAAACCGCGACAAATACGAAAAAACGTACTTAAAGAAAAATATTGACAACAAAATTTAGTGTAAAAAAGTTCCCTTAGGAACTTTATAACCATTCTACTGAAATATTCTAATGACTAAAGATAAGAAGAGGATTTTTATTTTTTTAAGACTAGGTATTTTGAAAATTTTGATTTTACTTGGCATGTAATCATATGTTTGTAGGGTACATAAACTACTTCAGTTGCAAGATTGTAGCTTAGACATCACTTACAGTTAAGCTAAAACACTTTTTTTGTTTTTGCCATAAATTTTTATACAAAGGAATTTTCAATAATCTGCCCTGTCTTAAAAGACCATTCAAAAAACTGCTACTCCTTCTTCGTATGTCTAAAGTGTACTGCTTCGTCAGAAAATGAGAACAAAGATTTATACTACCATGAAAGAAGCAGAAATAATGTAATCATCAATAATATTCGTAATCATTGTGATAGGGCGTCATGAAACAAAAGCTTGTTTACTTAGTTACTTTGTTATCTGTAACTTAGAAACAGTTTCTTTAGCGATGTGTTAATTTTTGAAGAAATTCTGTATCGTGATATAGTGATAGTGACCATTACATACTTTGGAAACTTTATTTTTAACTTAGAAAATCAATGTTGGTTTTACGAACAGTGAGCTAGCTAGCTAGACATACACTTCATTCCCTCAAAGAAAATATCAACCCAGATATGCAAACGGAAGGCAGCCAGGAAGACGAATATTTTCTACAGTACATAGGAACTTAATGAAGACAAGATCTTTTAAAAGACTGGGTGGTGAAGAAAGACCACATACAAACTTTAATTTGGAAAATGCTTTAAATCATTTTGAAAACGAGCCTAGAGCGAGCATGGGAACAGTAGAAAGAGTTACTAACATACTAAGGACAATAGTAATGAAAACTTCTGGTATTCATATTACAGTTTGGAAGAAAGCTGCAAGTTGAGGGGCTTTATTCCTACAACTGTCAAAGAGTGCACGTAAAGCTCCGTTCAAAACCCTTAGCTACTAGTGTGACGTCATGGTAGTAGAGGAGCTATAGTTACAGGCTCGTAACACTGTCACAGGTTCCAAGACAGCAGTTTTAAAGACACCATTAATATTTTATTATTAAGCGGAAATAATTTGAAGCGCTCCTATTTATGGGTGGAAGTCAGTATACTGTGGTGTTATAATTTTTATTCAATACTACTAATGTTCCTTCCACTAATGTCTTGTAACTAATATCTAACATCGATGTAACCAACCTCATTCAAAAGCATAATTTTCGAATTATGATGTGATGAGAAGTGTTGTCTTGTAAAGCCTAAATTTATTGATTACTTAATAAAAACAAAACATAATAAAATTTAAAGTGAAAAATCTTAAGTCCAAGTTTAATAAAATATTGTTGATATCTGGTTAAAGCTAAAAACATACATATACTTTTATGCAACAGAGAAAACTGCCGTAGAAGTGCCAATCAAGGCATAATGAAATTAACCTGATCATGAAGCAATGCCTACATTTCTGTCTGTTTCTTATAAATGCTTCAAAGTTTTACGATAATATTTGAACGTTTCGGTAGTCAAGGATATTCTGTAAAGTTTAATAACAAGCGATGCATAATGCTGTAAGAACTGCCTCTTCTGGACTTTATAACGTGGATTCTTTAGTTCAACCAAGTTAATTAATCCAGCAGCTCAAATCATTAAAATTAATTATCCTTGGAGCCTTTTCTCCTACGCCATAACAATTATTACAATTTTATCTTTATCTGTTACGTATTCAGCCCTAGTTTAGATTTCTATAGCTTCTAGTGTCAGAATTTGAAGCTGAATTAAAGCGCACGGGTTATTTTATTAGCTTTTGCCTTTGATTGAGGTAGATGATGATTATGATCTTGACTGAGTTTTTGTTGTTGTACTATTTGTCAAAAAACACCAACAATATAGTAATAACAATTTAGTAAGAAGATAGACATTTAGACCGACACACATCACTGCTAATTGGTTATTCACGTTTAATATAACTACTTCTAAATATCATAGCTCTTACATAAAAACTGCATTTCATAAAACAGCCTATACTTTTTCCCTTTAGTCAATTAGCTGTAGTGTGGATGTAAATTCTTTAACTATTACATTTTTCAATTATTTACCATTTACACATAAGCATCTTGCGAGATATCAGTTACTTACTATCTTTCAACTGTTTCTATTACGTTATCGATTTTCACGTAAACAGTTTGGATTCAATTAGCACCAACGCCCTTCTGATTATAGCTCAGAATTGAGCGGTATAATTGAATTAATTAGCACTGTACAAGCAAAGGAAAGGCACAACCTCTCATCTTCAATGCGGAAGAAGATTCACTTATGCAGCGCTCGTTATAGATGCACGTACACATTAAAATATATTTGTACGAACTAACGTATAAGAAACATCATAAAAAATACGATGGATTGATACCAATCAACCTTAGCACTAACTGAAGTCATTCTCACTCGTAAATTCGGTTCTCGAAGGTATTATTGGCACCATAGCATTTCAGTGTAATAATAAAGGGGTTGTCTTCTAATGCCAAGACCTCTCTTGTAATAAGGTAGCAGTTTTTAATATAATGTCATTTATTATAGCTAAGATATTTTTCTACATCGTGTTCAAAGAGTAGTTCTAGTTTACGTTTGAGGGTGATTTAATTCTCAATCCCCAAATCCGACAATACAAGTTGCAACTAATTGCTGATGACTTTTTTTTAAGAAAACTGTTCTAAAACCTGCTGCTTATTGAGCTCGTTTACTATAGATCAGCATACAGGTATTCAACCTTCAACGAATATTTCTTATTTACCAACTTCTACGACGCAGACTAAGTGAAGTCACTTTAGGAATAAGAGTGTAGTATGATAAAATGCTTTAAGGTTAGAATGCTTCGCAATATACCGATAAAAATGATTTCAAATGTTCATAGATTTCACAGTTCTGCTGCCATCTGATATACTGGGATTGATAGTGTTTTACATGTACTTATTACATGAATCTTATAAATTTTGAATTTATAATATATTGTACCTCCCTGCTAAAGTCGGTGACTGCAACAAAGGAGCGTTATGAGTAACGTAGTTGTGTATATTAGAGTACTTAATGTTGTATAGTTTCATACAAGCACATTATTATTATTCTATGTACTTACCTTTGTTAGGAAAATAGAATAGTAAATTGGTGCAAGAACCAATAATTTCCTAGCTATAACCTTCTGCACAGTTTATTGTGCTTATTGTAGTTTGGCAGCAGATTCAAAAAGGCGGCACAAAGAATTCAGAAATCATGCTGCCCACGTTGCATGAATCATTTATAGAGACTAAGTTCGATATGTATGTATCTCTGTAACCAAAAGGTAAACAAAACCAATGTAATTCGGGCTGACATATATAGTACATTTTGCACTAAGTAACTATAGCCTGAAAAATGCACGAAAAGCTTTAGTCTGTGCATAGTAAATATATGTTATATTTTAACTATGAAAAATACACTTGTATAGTTGCAAATCAAGCTAGACCTGAATTTACTTAAATACCGCATATTGCTTCATATATAGTTGAAGAAGGATCCTAAAAAGGCTAGGTATGCAGTAGGGACATGACGGTGTTTCCTGAGAAACAAAAGAATTGTTTTCAGTGGTGGTCAGTGGCGGGACCGCATTGACCAGTAATAATTGTTGTTTTGTAAAGCAATTGTAGAATTAGACTGTAAAAAAATTATGAAACATATAAAACACTTGACAATACAGTGTTTTGCATAATTAATACATCACGCCTACAAACAAGGGGGAATACCAAACCAACACAAAGGCACAAACAAAACAAAATAAATAGAAAACACATACACATTATTCAAAGGGAAAACTTGTACAATAAAGACAGCCTTGTATGACTTATTCAGCGTGGTTGTGGCGGGTAATATAGCCTAAAGGTAAAATCCCATATTCCGCATTAAACGATGTCTCGGCATTTTGGTACGTGAAGACGCTATGCTCACAACGCCCTTGGGTTCGAAGGAGATCATCATCAATGTCTCTTATGTGAAGCCTTTCCTTTCTCTCTGCTATTCAGCTAGCTCTTGGAGGTGAGGTCTAGGTTTTGAAGAAATGCAAAGGTTGGACACTTCCGCTGGGTTACTTCTTCCATGAGGGAATTAGCGTCACGATAGTATTACCAAGGGTTCACTTCGTCGAGGAGACGAGCTTAGCGTCACAATTAGCACTTCCTCAGGGGTCACCTCTTCCACAAGGGAATTAGCCGCTATTTTTATATTTTATATTCTATATTACTAGTAGTAGTAAGTAGTAGGTCAGCGCTAACATACGTGTGGTATGCTTCATTACAAGTAACAGAACTTATTATAGATTAGATGATTAGAAGAAATCCATCGGCAACTTTCCACCAGCGCAACTGTGTAAATTATTATGAAAACTAAGCTAACGCAGAAGGGTCAAATACCGCAGACCAGTTAGTTCCAGAACGTCATTGCAGATTCAGCTTATACGGTGGTTTGAAGAAACTACGTGATTTATACAAATTGTGATAACCAAGTGTATTACGGTTCGAATAAAATACCATAGCGCAACAAGTTGAATGCTGAGTTGCTGATATATGGCGCGCCAAGTTAGATAATAGTTTTTATTAACTAATACTTGTAACTTAATTACAGATACATTCCCGACAAGTGCCCTATTATAGATATTATACAAAACCAATCGACACACCTCTTTTGGTTAATATGCAATTGATATGTTTAGTACATAACCTAAAATAAGGGCAAAATTTAAGCCTTTATCATATAATTTGTTTGGAAAATGCATTTTTAATAGCTGAAGGTACTCTACCTACCTATGGCGTTTATATTAAAGGTATAATAAAACAGTTGGAGTTTAACGATGGATTGTAATTTATCAAACCACCACCAGGGAAGGTCATTTATGTATAAAAAGGACGTAATTTGGAACTTTTGCTCTTTATAAACAAACGGATCCAGTATACCTCAGTTAGGTGCGAACTGCATGAGCGCTTTATGTTGCATGGTTGAATTTGTCAAAAATTGACGCCTAGAGAATGAAATGGAGCACCGCGCTTTCCTGTTGTACAAAAACGGCACCTATTGCAATATTGAAAACACGAAATTATATTAAAACTGCTACCGAAGTACTTTAACTTTTCTGTTAACACTACAATATTAAGTAAAAAGTGCTATTTCTTAAAAGTTAAAATGGTACTTTACGGACTATAAACTGCTACAGAACAAAAGTATAGTTTATTTTACCTTGCTTGTTCCGCAAAAACGTTTAACGCGATTAAAACATGTATTAATGAAAACGATTGTACGATTAAAACTAGAAGACGTACTTCGATAAGTTTGCTTTAAATTTGCCAAAAAATTACCATTTTTACATTTGCTAGACCTGATGTAGGATTGTATGTGGCAAGTCTTCTAAATAGATTCTAGAAGTGAACGACATCGTCTCGTTATAAGCTATTCGAATTCTTTATTAACGAAGTTGCAATTCACAAAAGAAGAATAATATTGGTCGATATTTCAGAAACCAGGTAACGATTTTAACCAATTCTGATGTATCTATATATACACAGAATTACATTACATTGTGCATTTAAATACTTTTAATATTTGAAGATACTGAATACTTCCAGCTCTTTACTCATGCACGCTACGTGAAATAAATTTACCTAAACGGAAACTGTACTATGTTGTAGATACAAAATACACAAATTAACATCAAAAATTACTCTGTTTATTTTTTGAAACGCCCACTCGTTTTATGTGTGTATACAGTACACCTTCTAACATGTGCATTTAAATTACAAATGTACTTAAAAGCACTGTGTGGAACCTCAGTGGAACTGGAAATTCGCCTCCACATTTGCATAGTAATCAACTCCGCCGACCATGCACATTTACACATTTGCTCACAGATTTCAAGCGAGCTGCGTGTAATCCCCAGTTAGGATTTCACCAGATGCCGCAGGACCTGAGGGTACTGATAGGTTTGCGTTCAGTCCCCATGTGACACGGTGAAGACATTAAATTTTAGCAGTTTCAACGTGGAATTTAAAGCGCACAGTTCAAAGTTAGTTCTGCAATGCTTAATTTACCATCTCATTTTTCTTTAATAAATGCTTTGATTTTGAGTTTTCACGAACCTTTAATTGCAACTATAGTTTTGTAGTATACTGGTAGATTTTAAAGTTTCCATCTCTTCAAGTTTTCTGCCATTAAATCTATAACACGAATACAAATAACACTATACGTAGAATTTTTTCGGCATCCTAGCATACTACACTGGGAAAAATGGTTTGCTGTAACAGCAAAATGAATTTTGTTAATATATTTTTTGCTGCATTAACCAATTAAAGTTTGTTATTTTGATAACAGTGCTAAATCCCGAACAGAAATGCCTTTGCCGGGCGGAGCAAATATTTTAGTTGATTTTATTTTGTTAGCTCAACCTGGTTTATAAGTTAAAGCAACGGAATATATTTGTACATAAAGCAAATTTCTAGTAACCAATACATTTTGTGTTTACCTGCCCTAGCAAATTAAACTTGCTTCCAGAAAAAAGTGAACTGTTTAAAGCTGTAAAGAGTTTGCTTTTTTCTGGAATAGTCTGGTTTTCAGCTGGTATTTACCAATAGTGGCCCTTCCCACAAAAGGTTGCAGTAAAATACACAGTGGCTGGCACAATTTGCATCATATAGGTGGTCTCATTGCCGGTATACTGACGTGCCTATAAACTGTTCGTCGCTTTAAAACAGTTGTCGTTTATTATACTGTAGTGTTAGTGCAACGAGTATGTAATGGATGAATCAAATGAAATGGATAATTTGTTAAAATTATGGGGTATGGATGAATATATAAAAATTTTAAGGGTAAGTACCTTTTCTATTTTATAAGTATTAATGGGATTATTATTATTTCTGTAATTAAGCACTGTTTTTCAATTTTTGTCTAAATGAGAGAACCTGAATGATACAGATATATACAGAGTGGGCCAATTGAACGTATTTGTTGCATAACTCCATAATTGTTGGTAATACAGAAAACTGTTTTACATGAGTCTTTTGGATTTTTCATTACTACCCTACAACCTAAACTTACTTATGGATGGCTTTCTTCCGGTTGTTCCGGAAATGCACACTTATTGTTTTTTTATTACCATCTTGTTAATCCAACACCCTGTTTCTATTAGATATTTCTAAAAAGCACCACTACGGAGTTATTCCGAAATTTGTGAAAAAATCGCGATTGCAATACCTGCGAAAATGTGCAATAATTTTTAAACTAAAAGAGTAAAGATCCAAATGATTTTGATGTAGCAACTATATTACAAAAGTTTTCTGGTTTTTGTGAAGTGTTAAAAAATGCAGGTATAGCTAAATACTGCAATGTTGTAGTTTTCTTATTACAGAACAGGGCACTGATATGGAAAGCATTACATACATTACAGAAAGCAGTGCGAGGGAATTAATACCTCAATTAGGGCCTCGTCTCAAATTTTTGAAGCATCTGAAAGCTTATATAGCTCCGGTGATTTTTAGTAGAGTGAGTTCGTTCATTTTTCTGTGTGTTTTAATCTTTTGAGTACTAAATATACATAGTAAGCAGTTTATTACAATGTTTGTTCTTTTACCCCATCTTGATATGTTTGTTCTTTACTGGAAATACGCTTATTTTGTTAAATATACTTCTTGATACGTTAAATAAAACATATTAAATCTAATGTGTACATCGTTTATTTTTACACAAATTATATCTCACCTAAGCAGTTATTACAATCCAAAGTCGTAGTTTTCGGTATTCCGATGTCGATATTTTGACATATTAGTATTTGTTATTGCAGTTTAACGATTCAGCGATATTCGAAATAACAATAAATTATTATCTGAAACTCAATACATTATTGTTTCAATACCTATAGATTCTTCATAAATTACTGATTAGTAAACAACCAAATAATATCTTTGTCTCTCGTAGCAAAGGGATATTAGTACCCACGGCAAATACTTTTTTCAATTCTCGTTTCATCGGTTTCTACTGAAAGCACATTCTTTTTGTGGTTGCCAAGCGGTATTATTACCCGCAGCAAATAATATTTGCAACAGTTACCTTATTGATTGGTATTGATTAGTGATTCTTGCAAAGTGGTGTTGGTAAACGCAGCAAATAATTTTTGTAACGGTTACTCTGTTGGTTTTCCGTGCAAGTTGGTATTGGTTGCGGGAGCAAAGATTATTTGTAGTAATTGCTGAGACAATTTGTAAGTGTAGCTAAAATAAAGTAGCAAACTTTTCTTGTTGTGAGGGCAAAAAGTTTTGCTGTCCCTATTTCTACAAAAATTTTTTGCTGACGTTACTATTTTTTTTGTTTACCAACCAAAACCTTTTTCTTGGTGTAGATACATTGTACAGGAAACGTTAGTTACCTTATACAATTGTTATACACTTTCTCAGCTTCAATTCAGTTTGATTTTGTATTCTGCTTCTACTAAAAATTATAAACAGTCGCTTGTAGATTACCTACACATACATAAAACTGCTTTTTTTTGCAATAAAGTACTGACAGAATAGTTTCCACTATAAAACACATAAGGATTGACCACATAGAAGGCAAACAATTTAATAAGTAAGTCACAAATCCATTAAGTTTCCGGATGGCCAGCACAAATGCAGTAACATTATAGCAGGATAAATAGCTACTACAGATTGCACTACATTACATTTCATTAAAAATTCTATCAAGTCTAGCGTATAAATAAACCATGAAAAATGAAGCCAGACATTTCATCCAACTTTGGTAGAAAAGTTCTCACCGAAATATTAAAAAATTTACAGCAGTTGAATAGAGTGCAGACGTTTACGGAATTACGTTTTTGCGGAACGCGCAGTAAAATCCTTCAACTTTTGGTCACGTCTCCACTATGTTCTACGACATTAATTACAGTTTACATTTTATTGAATCTGACTACGTAGAAGACAGCTTTTAAAACAAGTACATATATTTTATTTAAATTAGTTTTTCATAAATAAAATCTATTGTTTCTATACACAATTTCGTTAAAATCGTTTTTGTGTATTATATATGTTCTTCTCTAAAAATATACAACAGCATTGATGGTAGTTTCCTCTATATTTTCCTATGTGTTCAAATCGAATACATACAGTGCGCCTTTAAAGTCTGTCCTTCCCTCCACCCACACTCAGATAAGATCGTGAAGCTTCGGATAGTTTTAACCAGCAGCAGTTGCTTGAATTTTATTTTATTGGTTTTATTTTTTTCTTATTAAATACATTACATATTCTTTTTTTCGCCCATTCCAGCTGCAGTTTCTTGTTATCTACAGGGTTGCTATAAATGATACATATATTCAGGGCTCTTATGGAAAATATAGATTAAATCAGTTTGCCGCTTCTCATGAAAGTGAACACAACAATTGCTTTGACGTATACTTGTCATCTGTCAGTTGTTGAATTATTTGATATATTTTAACATGAGAAAACGCGTTGGACTTTGTATTTTTAACATATTCTGTAGTGTTTTGTGGGTAAATCAACTTTAAGATTGCAGAAAGATTTCTCATTTCCGAACTGTGGGGGTAACACGGTTTCGTATAACTTTTAGGTTATGTCTAGTATTTGTGAGGTTGTGGCCTGTTAAATAAATGTACTATGATGTACTGAAAGATGTTTTTAGTCTGCCGCAATGGTAAAATTCTTTAACTAAGTGGTAGTAACGTTATCTGCACTACACAAAGCTTCCACGGTGCAAGGATGTAGACTGCAGAGGTTACCAGAAGTCTACCATACCAATTATTGTTATTTCTTACCTTTGAAAATAAAAAAATAGAACCGTAAATTTAATATTTATATAGCCATCAATTTTGTGACTATAACTTGATCAGCAACTTTCAGTACTAACGTACTCATTGATGTTCAGTGATCGCCGTGCATATTGTAGCTTGGCAGCAGTTATAAAAAGGCGGCACATAGAATTCGTAAATAAACGCCATCCGCACTGCATGAATCATTATAGAAACTCTGTATAATACTGACATACGATGAACAGGCTTTTAAGATGTACATAATTTTATTCTTTGTTGTCTACAATACAGACCTCCATCGGGCTAATTTGAACAAGGTTGTTAGATTGGCGAAGATGACCATACATATTTGCAGGTGCCTACATAATAATGCCTACATAATTGCACCAGGTCTTTAGTATCCAAGGACGACCAGCATCAGGTGGTTTCCTTGGGCAGGCGGCTTGTTCCATGTCTCTAGGCTGGTTGGTCATGTAGTCCAGAGTTGTATGTTACGGAGAGGCTTGAGGTAGTTAGTACCGCAGAGGTTCTTGCTTCCCCCAGAGGGGCCCGATTTAAGTTGAGCATCCACGTTGTTAAGGTCAGGTCAGGTCAGGGATTGGTGTGTTCCAGGAGTCTAGCTGTATGTAACATGTAGTCCATGTACGTATATCGCAGGGAAACTGGCGTTAAGTACATAGTATCTTGTTACGGCAAGTTACCAGTACTTAAAAAAAGGGGACCCCAATGACACAGATAATTACCGCCCAATCTCACTGTTGCCGATTTTTGCAAAAGTTTTGGAGAAATTACTTTATATACAATTGAGAGACTATTTTGAAGAAATTTTGAAGAAATACTATTGATGCTATATTAGACTTTGTGGAGGAGGTTAATGAATGTTTTGATAGAGGTAGGTTGGTCGCTGCAACTTTCCTAGACCTTAGAAAGGCTTTTGACTGTGTTCCACACTCTGAATTACTGAGGATACTTTATTTTTATAATCTACACCCGGCAAGTTGTAAACTGCTAGCGTCTTTTCTGAGCCACAGGACTCAGAGAGTCTCTTTTGCTGGCGCTGAATCGGGCTTTCTTCCGGTTGACTATGGGGTACCCCAGGGGTCCATTTTGGGCCCATTTTTATTCATTTTATATATATAAATGACTTTTCAAATTATTTAACACAGACAAAGAGTACCGTATTTGCCGATGATACCTCATTGCTTAGTACGGGGGATAGTCTGGATAGTCTGTTATTTACTATGAGAAATGTTGAGATCTCGAATCCTGATTTTATAAACCACACAAAATTTTTAGGTATAAACATAGACAGTAGGTTGTGGACAACTGAAGGTGATACACTGAGTAAACATTTAAGTAAACGTATATTTTTATTACGACAGCTAGTAAATAATGTATATCAAATGAGACTTTAAAAATTGCATACTTTGCCCTTTTTCAATCAAAGATCGCGTATGGCATACTAGTATGCGGACACTCTGCTATAAGGCATAGAATATTTTCTATACAGAGAAAGGTAATTAGAATCATGGACGGACTGTCATACAGGGCTGACTGTAGTGTGGCTTTTCTTACCTTGGGGCTCATGAATGTACCAGCATTATACATTTATAAGTGTTTACTGCACGTAAAAGAGCATACTGAAAATTTTTCAAGACATATTGACACACATGAACATCTTACCAGGCGCAGAAATGATATCGTACCTAATCTCAACAGATTAAACAGAACTCAAACAAGTACCAGGTATTATGGAGTGAGGTTCTTTAGCATGCTCCCCACAAACATTCGGAATATGCCAATAAATGCTTTCAAGATGAAACTGAAATCGATTCTGATTCAAAATTGTATTTATGACGTTCAGTTCAAAAACTGTAATTTTAATGTGTTGTGAATCGTATTGTTGTGATGTTATTATTATATTTTGTATTTATAGGATTGACCTATGTATAAACAATTTATTGTTTTTTAAACATCAATAAATATTATTATTATTATTAAAATACCAGCTTGTACCTTTCCTCGGAGGATGAGGTCTGGGGCCTGATGTTTATTACTTCAAAGAGAACAGCACTAGGCGCTTATGTCTTGCATTGGGTGATCTTTCTGGACGGATACACTACATACTACAACCATATTCATTTCCAATATGTCTATACTTTGCTTAGTGGTGTAAAAGGTTTGTAATGCGCTGAATTACTTTATATCCCAGATTACTAAAAAAAACTGGTGTCAGCATTTCCGTTGAAATAAAAAAACTTATCAGTTTAGTATGGCTAGAACTATATAGCAAATGCGCAGGTGGCTTGACCGCGGCTTTTATCTGGTGACAAGAAAAATCTATTCTTATTATGACTATATTAGAAACTAGAACACTCATAATAAATTGTAACTAAATTACAAGTATGACACCTCAAGGGATCACCGTTACGAAGAATTTATAGTGCCTGGGGGATGATTAATCTCAGACACTGGTAACTCAGTGGAGACTGGTCGCGGGTGCGCAACAGCCGTTTTGTAACGCGAAATTGTATTTTAAAATATTGAAATATGAAAAGCAAACGCTAAAATCGGGAATACGTTCATTAATTTAATGATCTACGCTTTACATACAGTGTGACTACTAACTATCCCTGACAAAGTACGTGCTTGTGTGTCCTATGATTACAATATGCGGTACAATTAAATCTAAGTTCGTAAATCTAAATGATTTGATCAGTAAAATCACCGAGGTAACCAATATCGCAGTAAAACGTAATGATAAGAAAACACAAGTAAAAATAAGGTAAACGTAAATAAATGTGGAGGTAGGTACTCAGCCGGAGGTCCTCTCGGTAGAACTGATACTCCCGTGACGTCAGTGGTACGATGTCTAGGCGGTAAGTACTTGAAGGTAAGTATATGTTCCTCGGATGGTCCTCAAAATTATGTTAATTTAAATCTATTAAATTCGAATAAAAATATGAACAATAAATTTCTCGAGTAGTTATTACCGAAGTATTCCCTTAAATAATTGTTAACTTAATAATAATGTACAAGTACTCAATATAAGTTAGCCTGGAAGTAACGTCCACTAGTTTGATTCTGCACGGAGAAAAATGACAGTGTAAACCTAACAATATAAAGTATAAATACTCTTGTTAAAATCAATTGAAATTCGTGATTTGAGCAGTATTTTTCATTGGATGAAAACTCTCCAGGAACTCGGCGAAGATGACTTCGATAGAAGACTGCAATTTTGCGAAATTATGACAGAAAAGATTATAGTAAATCCAAATCTAATAAAAAATATCTGCTTCAGTGATGAATGCACTTTTTTTTGAACGGCTCTGTAAATAAACATAACGTCAGGTACTGGAGTGACGAAAATCCTTATATTTTTCGAGAAGGTCATACACAAGTTCCTCAGAAGCTGAACGTCTGGGCTGGAATACTTGGCAACCCAATTGTAGGTCCAATTTTCATTGATGGGACGCTAAATGGGGGAATGTATTTAGAACTACTTGATAACGTTATTGATCCTTTAATCACAGAGCAATTAGAAAACCAACGTGACCCTGAAGGAAATCTAATGTTGGATGAATACGAATTGTTTTACCAACATGATGGAGCCCCACCGCATTACGCCATTAATGTGCGAAATTGGTTAAATCATAGATTTCCTCTTCACTGGATTGGTAGGCGTGGAACAATTGAATGGCCGCCACGATCACCCGATTTGACAGCTTTAGATTTCTTTCTATAGGGTCATTTAAAAGCTGTGGTTTACAAAACACAACCTACTAGCCTGGACGATCTGCGAGAAAGAATTATTAACGAGTGCAGGAGGATTCCACCTGAAACTTTCCGAAAAGTGCAGCAGGAGTTCGAGAACCGTCTGTATTATTGTATGGAAAGAGGTGGTGCACATTTTGAGAATCTATTGTAAGGTTTGAATTTCTATGGTTTTGTTCACACTGTTTTTGGAGTTACAAATAAATAATTTTTCTGTTTCGTGGACATGGACTTTCTAAAAAATTACATGATAAATACTTTAATGTTAATAATAATGTTAAAAGAAAATTTTCAGTATTCTGGGAGTTTTTTTAAGTCTCATATTTTTTACAAGTTGTTTGTTTAAATTTTGGGTTCTCGTAAGGACAAATTTCATTTCCGCTCTAAAATAATATACATTTTGTTGAAGAGTCCAAAATATTCAATTTAATAAGCAACCTGTTTCGTAGGCACTATTAATCTATTACCCCGTCAATAAGTTAAACGTGGTAAAACTAATTACATGGCCAGACTCTTTGTGAAGTAAGCTTTCAAATGATGTATCACAAGATGGATAGTTCCTTTTAAAATTTTTAAAGGGGTGTCTACCCTGCTCAGAGGGTGAGCGCTATCCATTAAAAACTTATCTCAAAAGTTGTCCCCCTGCAAACAAAAGTTTACCTGTTTTTGCAAATTTTTAAATTTTTGCTATATTTAAAGTTATTTAAGGTGTGAAGTTTTAAAAAATCACCCTGTATATACCTAATATTAAATTTAATACAATTTGTTGTTGAAGGCACTTGGCTTTGCGGTACGCCAAGCACCAAGTAATTTTGAAACTTTGCCATAATATTATGGATGGTATAATAGCCATAAAACTCTCTAATTTGTAACAAAATTTACCTACAACAGTTTTTGAACTAATAAGATAATATTTTGTCGGATAGATCGCTGTCTCTTGAAAAACACTGACAAAAAATTAATAGTCTGACGTTTCAATTACAACTGTAATCTTTGTCAAAGACGCAGAACCTCAAAATTTGCCTGACACAAGTTCAAACAAATTTATCTAGCGTATAAATAAACCATGAAAAATGAAGCCAGACATTTCATCCAACTTTGGTAGAAAAGTTCTCACCGAAATATTAAAAAATTTACAGCAGTTGAATAGAGTGCAGACGTTTACGGAATTACGTTTTTGCGGAACGCGCAGTAAAATCCTTCAACTTTTGGTCACGTCTCCACTATGTTCTACGACATTAATTACAGTTTACATTTTATTGAATCTGACTACGTAGAAGACAGCTTTTAAAACAAGTACATATATTTTATTTAAATTAGTTTTTCATAAATAAAATCTATTGTTTCTATACACAATTTCGTTAAAATCGTTTTTGTGTATTTGTTTGAACTTGTGTCAGGCAAATTTTGAGGTTCTGCGTCTTTGACAAAGATTACAGTTGTAATTGAAACGTCAGACTATTAATTTTTTGTCAGTGTTTTTCAAGAGACAGCGATCTATCCGACAAAATATTATCTTATTATATTATGGACGCTGAAAGCATTCACCCTCGTATAGTTTTTGAACTAAATTAACTATATTGTATTGCTGTCACATATGTACACACAAATTGCCATTAAGACTACACCAATTGATTTTAATTTTACAATAAATTTTTCTCCGTGTGCTTCCTTCATCAATAGCTCCCACGGCTTCGACAATACCAACTTATAAGCCAATACCAGTTCATTTTCGGCCTGCACTATTAGATTCTCCTGTTGCTTATGTACATCTAACTTTTCTCCACAGCTTACTCGTCTTCATACTTTTTCAAACTTTTAGCTGTTTATCAGATGACTTATTCACTATGTCTCGTATACACCGCATACCAAGAGTATGATGAGGATATGCTCCATCTGCAAGAAAATGACCTATTAAACCATTTTTTTAGCATCAGACATTCATAGTAACTGTCTTTTTTGATAAAATACGTATTCTTATTTAATTATCAGGTATTGAACTGACAAAACGATATTAGGTCACTTTTATTAAAGGGTTTATCAAAAATGCACGAAGGGTTATCAGGCCGTCCGTATGTTACTTACAGTAGGTATCAATTTACAAACTATTGAAAATGATATATTAATAGATTTCAAGATTTGATTACACCGCATTGTGATCTACCATGAAATGAAGACCTTATCAATCAGCATTGTGATTTAACATAACGAATAATTTTTCATATTTCATGTCGCTTAATTATCTTTTCCTACAATCTCTTTGTTTTTATGAATCCCCCTGCAATGACGAGCGCCCTTGCGTACCTAACAACGGAGAAATTTTGCTGCACGAGTTTATATAATGAGGTCTGAATAAGATAATCATTTCAAGAACATGTCTGCCATTGTTGCCGCCGTATTAAAGCAAAGCAAGTAGCACTGCCCGGGGGCAGTAAGGCTGTTGCCTCGCAAGGCAATGAATTATTCAGTCACGAACAGTTTATAAAGAGGAAAGCGACTACGTTGCATTTCGTTATAAGGAGGTGAAGTTTTTGGAGCTCTCTATGTCCTAAGTCACTTCCATCTCGCGAGGCAGTTTCTATTTTCATACATAAAGGGCGCCACATACGCGCTGTTGAAGTATTCATGAATACCTGCTGTATATCGTTTGACAAGATAAGATGGGATGGCTTAAGATTTTTTTAAATAGAAGTTTATAGCAGTCAGTGGGAACTCAGTAAGTTATTGTACATAATGTTTCAAGTTGATTATCTTACTCTTTCATGGATGACAATGTGGAAATGTTAAGCATGCCAACTTACAGCTTAAAACTGTTTGAGTATAGGACTGTCAATTCTGAACTACAAGCTTTGATTTGCGAACTGGCATCCCACTACATAAATATGAGAATTTGTGAAATTAATGCCTTAGGCTAGGGGATGTCTGTTTTTCGCAGAAAAATCAGTACAATAAGATATTATATGAATAATGGGAAAACGTTTATTGGGCTCTGCATATTTTTTATTATATGTCTAAAAACCAATAACTAATTTTGAAGCATATCTACTTTAATGAATTTCAAAGAACCACGATTTTTATTTATTATTTCGTCGATCTCTTATTATTAGTTTCCATCAGAGGCTTACTTTTATGAGTAACTTATTTACAAAACGTAAATAACAAATAATTATTTCATGAAGCATTTATGTTTTCTTGTAAATGCACATGTTGCATTTTCTTCAGGCTATTATATATATACCACTAGCGTTCTTTACTATATATTATTAATGCGAATTGCATTGTGGTTAGCAAATGTTTGATTAGAGAGCAACTAAAACTTGTAATGCTCTGTTTTTCATGCCCAGACTACTTCCTTTACGAGAAATGGATTTTCGATTAACGTTAGTACACTGTCATAGTGTAATGAGATTTTAATCTCTATTCTTTTTTATAAAAAAGTCGAATAATGTTTACAAGAAAGTTTTGAAGTCTAGTCAGTCACGATTTTTGTTGTCAATCGATTATTGGCGGAAAAATAACACCGCGTATAAAGAGAATAAATATCGTTGCAGATAGGAAAAAAATCCCTCGTAGCTGTACCTTAGATGCACCCGTAAGCCTGACACGTGAATGTGGCAAAGATTAACCATTCAAAGTAATTTTCTATGGGCTCAGATGTACATTGAACAATCGGCAATCCAGGGCTCTATGCTTACCGACCATAATAACCGACGTCGTAATTTGTAAAACCACCGCTAAATGACCAAATAACCTGGCAATTGGTAATGTAGATCTCTGTACTCACAGAACGTACCAACCCACGTTCTAGTTCGTATAGTTACCGCTAGATGACTTTTTGGCGATATTCGCAAAATGACTTCGAAAGTGTGGCGTGTAACTTTTTCTTCGGAGATTTTTATCGTAATTTCTCTACGTATTAAGCTGAATAATATTGGTGTACATATATGTAATCTCTTTCATTGAATTATTTCTGCTTACTAACTAATAATAAATGATGGGCCAATGAGGAAKTTGTCGTAACCATATCAATGTTCTTATATTTTTTAAACAGTTTATTAAATGAATATTTATAAATCACAAAATGTTGAGCCATTTAATAACATTCGACAAGGCGGCAATTATATGTTTTGTCCAAGGCTGCCAAATCGTTAGAGCTGGCCCTGATTGCTCATACTTCGAACTGATGTTTTTATAAAAAGAAACAAACTTTTACTATTCTAAGAAATCATGCGAGTGGCTTGATTTTTTGTTTGGATCTTTAACGACATTGTCAAGCTTATATTGGCATGTTTCTCAGCACTGATAAAATTCACCTACATAGCATCGCAGATACTACCGCAGCAGACAAATCCTTGTCTTTTCGAAAGCCGCATTAACAAAGTTAAATGAATTGTATTTGATACTCCACTTGCCATAATAGGCACGTCCCATGCAGCTTCAACAGTACAAGGTTTCATAAACTGATCCCGTTTCGCCGAGCTACATCCGAAGGCTTGAGAAATTAATTCCGCCTTGCTTTAAGAGAAATTGATGATCGTTTTGAACCGTTTATCCAAAGAAAAAAGACGAGAGATATATTTCTTGCAAATGTAAAAATTTGTTATTTCTTTGAAATGTAGTTATATTGGAAATTTGCAATAAATATTAGAAGGCCCTAAATATATTCTTCTGAATTAAAAAGATTTCATATTTCCATTTACAACTAAAGCACTTAAAGTAGCGAAACCCCACGATTATATATCTTTAGTTTAAAAGTTATATCCCATACTGATGCATTAGGTCTATGGTGTGTGGTATGTGTATATACAGTACCAATAAAAGAGATGCAAAAATATAATAAATGATACGAGAATACAACGTGTGCCATTAAAAAAAATAGTACAGTAGAGTCCTCCATTTTTAAACAATATTATGTTGTAGTGGTCTTATGTTTAACAATGTTACCAAGTATTACAGTAAAAAAGTTTAAACTGTTGAATAATATCGCATTTATACTACAAATAGATCTACATCCTCGAGATTTGTTATTTGATCGCTCTTGCTGTATAAGTGATATTTGGAAGACTTATTTAAACCCGCGAAAATATCTAGATATGCTTAAAACTAGAAATACTACTTAGTGAGGCGTGTTCAAGCTTGAATTTTAATGATTTTATTAAGCAATAGAAAAATTTAACCTTGAAATATGTTGTTTTCTGCGTGCATAAGTCATCATTACATTAACTACGGTTAAGTCTTGTGTATCCAAAATTTATCAGCAAAACATGTAGCAATATCTAATCCAATCAATAGATATCCAGGCCAACGTACAAAGGTTTCTGCCTATAGCTCAAGATAAAAGAAAGCTTTAACAAACGCCATTGTATTTGAGACAAACGTGATGTGAATGAATGAACTGCCTCTGTCAATTGTTGTTGATTAATTGTTCTAAATGTAATGTAATTTTAGAAGAATATACGTAAGTTCTCTTAATAATCAACTATTATATATTGTGTGTTTTTGTTATATTATATAGATTGATATTAATCTCTCAAATACTTTACTTTTGAAAATGTTGATTTAAAAGTTTCAAATACAATTCGGTATCATTGAAAGATAAATCCATGTTGCCCTTCAAACTCATTTCGGACTTGGTCACTGGTCAGTAAGGTGACGTATGCGCTAGTATGCAAAACATACGATATCAGGTGTCCGTGTTAATTATCGTACTATCGTATTGTGCTTTGATATTATGTTATATATTACCCCTTCCGAACCGCATCGTGTGTTCGTTTTGCATCTTATATCATAAAGTTTTGAAATCGGCTCTTTTTGGTATTTTGAACAGATGCTGCTAATATGTGTCATTAACATTTTCGTTTCCTTTACATCTATTCTTATTTATTTTATTTTTCAATACACGTATCACTTAAACAGTGAACACAGTAGCACAGTAGCGTATTTCGTTAAGATGTACATGGGAGGAGCCCTTGCGATGCGCCAAAATGCAGTGGTTTAGAAATAGAAAATCACAATTTTCATTAAGAAACGAAGAAAACAAAATAGCCAAACAGCGCCGGTTCACACTATGCCACTGTCGAGACAAAATTTGTGCCGGTCAACCATCAGCGAACGAAAACAGAACTCTCATCGTCACATATAATATTAAAAATATACCTTCAGTTTTTGCGACAAAATTATACACTGTATTTATACCGTCAATATTTACAAGTTAAATAATAAGACACATAAGAACCATTAGCTGAATGCTATATGTGATGCTAATATCAAATTGCTAAGCAGTATAGGTAGTGAACTGACTAATCAAATATGAAGCCAAGTCTGGCTTAAAATGTTTATTATGAGGTTTGAAAATCCCTACCAAATCATTATACAAACCAGAATGTCTACAAATACATCCCTTTATGAGAGCCACACTTACGTGAAAACGAATCCTCTATACCTTTTAGGTATAACATGTTTAATAATACACCAGGTTATAATATATACATACGACGGGTTTATTATGGGTATATTGCGACGCTGAATATGTTATATGTACGGAATTAGAGCCCTGAAGCTCCCTTTATGGTCAGTAAAGCAAACCATATTCACGTGTGGCCGGATTTTTGCGGTTTTGCTCCAGGAAAACGTATTATTGAGAGAGCCTGCTGTTTTGAAGTAAACTAGGGTTGCATTTTCCCGTATTAGCAAATAGGTTCATTCTTTGAGCACAAAAATAATATTTTGTGCCACCAATCCAAACCATTATATGTATATCTTTATGGGAGAATTTATTAATTAAAAATATAAATAGATGTCACTTGTTTTTATTATATCTGGATGCAGCTTAAGCAGCAAAAGATAAACTGAAAGCGTAAATTTTTGCCTTTTATAGTTATTAAAAGTTTAAAAATTTGATTTGCCATAAGCATATATCATTTTAGCTTAAGTGATCCTATTCGTTTATTTTATATTAGACATTTAGGTTTCTATAGGCCACGACCTGTATGCAATATGGGTACTCTAAATTAATGTAGTTAAATAAAATTGAAAGATTAATAAAAGTTTCCTAATCTTAAATGAATAACAAGAAACCAATGTTTTTGTGTTCTGTTTCTATGACTGCTCGCTCAAAAGAATCACATGGAACCATTTACGAAAACTTGTCGGCCTTATATCATAAAGTTTTGAAATCGGCTCTTTTTGGTATTTTGAATAGTTGCTGCTAATATGTGTCATTAACATTTTCATTTCCTTTGCATCTATTCTTATTTTCTATTTATTTTATTTTTCAATACACGTATCACTTAAACAGTGAACACAGTAGTACAGTAGCGTATTTCGTTAAGATGCACATGGGAGGAGCTCTTGCGATGCGCCAAAATGCAGTGGTTTAGAAACGAAGAAAACAAAATAGCCAAACAACGCCGGTTCACACTATGTCACTGTCGAGACAAAATTTGTACCGGTCAACCATCAGCGAACGAAAACAGAACTATTCTGTTCTATTCACAGTTTTTGTGTTCTGTTTCTATGACTGCTCGCTCAAAAGAATCACATGGAACCATTTACGAAAACTTGTCGGTGATGGTATTACCTAATGCCAACAGAAATAGTCCTTTATTATAATAATTATTTAATGGGATGCCATATTTTTTTACACCGCCAAATACAGAATTAAATTTTATTTCGAATCATGTATGCTTGTCGATAGGTACCTATTATCAGCATATTTTGACAAATGCATGTTTATCAATAGTATTGTCGCTTTAACCGTTTGGTAGGATTTTTTTAGAACCCACGATGGATAAAGACATTTAAAGACAATAACATCGTTTTAAATTAAAACGGTTTTAAGAGTAATTCACATAATGCAATAGCCATGCAATATGTTTTGAGGTTTTATAAGTAGTTTCTATATGAAAGATTATTATTTCTAATAACAGTAGTAGTTAGTGAGTCTGGCGGTCTTAATGTGTCAGTGATTTAGTATATTGCTGCTTTTATTTCATACTAATTGCACGAAAAAAACATCTAATCTAGAATTCACGGAATCAAAACAAGCCAATGACATTTCATGGGTCGTATGTCAGAATTAGTGTCCTATTATTAGCAACGAGGACATCAGAAGCAAAATAAGTATTTGACGAAGCAGAAAAGCATTAACTTCTCATAATGGCTAATAAAGATGGTCTACTGTTATCTAATATAATATCCTCCTTTAGCTTGTATTGTAACGCGTAATGTTTCCATTTACATCAAACAGAATTATTACAAAACATTTTTTTTGGGTTCTTTATATTTTACCCATAAATATTGATTTCATAGTTGCTAACCATTTTATGTACTTAACTGCCGTACTCTGGAAAAATATGCGTGTCACTGTTACATTTTGTTACCTATAGGTTTCGCTTTAATGTGCGCGCCAGGAAAAAAGGCGGACGTGGTGAAGACCACAGTTGTCGCAAGACAGTTGATATGCACGACATTATTCATGGTCACAATTTAGGTTAGGGTGGCGAATAAATTTATTGACTCGGCATTCAAATTGTGAGCGATATTACATTCGTTAGGTGCAAGGTCTTTCCTGGCGCGCACTATATTTAGTGATGCGTAGAGTAATAATAGCATCTGTTTTGATTATTTTTTTTATTTATAATATAACATTTGGTATCTGCTTACTATTGTTGATGAATTATCAGAAAGTGCATATAATTATGCGGAGTGTGGAGACGAGTTTGTTAAACAGCATAGCGTTATTTTCTCTTCAGGAAAACTTTGTGTTATTTTTAACATGCCAAAATTTAGTGATTGTCATATCATATAATTAGATATAATCCTCTATTCCTAAGTTACCGGTATTGGCATTTATCATGGAACTTGAAGCATTTATTCGTGAGCGTTTATTACGTTTAAAACCAGTAGGGTTTAATTGCAAATTCCGCTTCTCAGTTTTCGCGTCATTTATGCGGTAAGAAGTAAAGTATTCTCCAAAATAATCTGGCTAATGTTTTAATGTACCTCTCATACCTATGTAATGCTAGAGTAAAAATAGTTGCGAAATAATTGCACTTGTCATAAATTTTGATAAATGATCATTTGTGTACCTTTTTTGAGCGACTCTTATTTGTAACAGTAATAATTTGTAGTTTTTGTCTAAATTCTTAATTACTGGGATTCTTAAGCTAAGTACTGATTAGATCAAATGAAGGCACCATAAATGACGACAAACACAACTAGTTTGTAGTAAGAAATTAGTTTGACGCGTTTAATCCCTTACCAATCGTTATTTGTAAAGAAAGGTCTTTATAATACTCTCAGTTATAACTGAATTTTGCGAATTTAATTTTGAAATCATTAAACACTTTGTATGAGATACATAATGCTGCAATTATATGGACTTTCCGATTTCAAAACTTTCCACAAAAATATATTCTGCTCCAAATAGTCTGGTCTCAATCTGGTCTCTCAATCAAGATTAAGAGTTTGCTTAATTTCTTACCATACGCTTAATTCTGTTCTACAACCAACTAAGAATAAGGCACATCCGTTTAATTTTCCTATATTGTCTCTTAAAAGGTAAACAACACCATCGGCCAATATGTAGTCATAATTCAAAATAGCGTCTACATTTTTACTATACTCCAATCACCGAACAGATGGAGTGATGCGTGTTCTTCACGTAATTTTTAAACCATAATCATTTCTTAATTTTTTAGTTAATTCTTCAGTATTTGTTATAAAGATTAAGTTGGACTTGAATAAACAGCATCAAATCCGATAACGTGCAAGATGCATGCAATTGGGTATTATCACTTTTTTGAAAATTACTTAAAATGAATCTTGAAGTGCATATATATCATACGCCATGTTAAAAACAACAAAAAAATATTTGTAGGTAAATAATTTCAGCTCTGAAATTCGAATCTTAGGAGTCACCGCCAAAACACCTCTATCCAAGGTTATTCGACTCGTGACGTCAAGTGTCACGTAAATATTACCGAGGAGCGTGCTGTTTAATGGTGTAGTATCATTCTTGTATTGAGAAAGCTTTTGTGTGGTATTTATTGAAAGGACGGTGGAAGAGGTCGCACTAAAAAGTGATTTGCGTAGTTTTACCAGCATCTATTATGTATGGAAAACAAAACAAGTGTTGTTTTGTACATGGTTATAAAAGTACTTCAGTTAGTACTGCAAACAAAATATTTTTGTAACCGTTCCTCGAGATTATCAACGTATGAAAAAGTTGTTTAAGGTCAGGTCAGGTCAGGTCAGGTCAGGTCCCTAGACGTGATATGCCGAAATCGCAAAGTTTGTTTTTCTGTTGTGAACATCATCTATTCTTAATGTAAGTTTTATTATTCTTTTTGGGGTTATAGGTATTTACCATTCAGTTTCCATTTTGTTATAGCTTAAAGAGGATATGGAAAATTAGATGCGTTTCAAGTTGATAGAGGGAAATGTTATAATAAAGAAAGACGTTTGTTTCCCATATATTCGACTGTTAGCCAGACTGGAAACGAGCCGCAACAACCCACAAAATAAATGGCAATTTATATTTATTCTGACCTCTAAAATAAATGTCAAGTGTAGGGTACATTTTTGATTCTTACATTTTTATCTTTACAAATAGTATGTGTCCAACAACCCACTGTGATCAAATTATCAATGCTACGTTAATTTGATAAAAACTTCACTTCGCTCGTCGCTGTACACAAATTCCATAACAACATGCCTTCAGAAGTCATAACTCATAAGTATTTCACTTTTTCTTGGCGTATTTTAATTCGCTTGTCACAAAATGAACGCAAACAACAAACTGATAAATTGACAGGCTGAGGCTGACGCGTGACGCGCTACCCCAGATGTAAACAAGCGGCCATTTACAAGACATCTGACGTCACGCCCAATATGTTCGCGTTTTGGCGGGTTCTTTAAATATTCACATTTTTAATATTAAAAATACACCTTACGATCCTTTTTTTCGAATTTATAAGCTGTCACAGCTGTTTTGTGGATTAGATGCTACCTATTAATATGCAATTTAATAAAATATAAATACATGGCAAATACCCAATTCACGTGATCACTCCATCTATTCGGTGATCGGAGTATAGATTTGTAATGAAGGACTTTAGGAATGCGAACATCTGGGGTTGGATCCTTTGCCCTTTGCCTTACCCTTTTTTTAACATAGATGAATCAGCGATGTTGTCTTCTTCAAGTCCCAATCTAAGCCAGCTTGGAAAGCTTTTCCCTTGTTTTTTTGTTAAGATAATGAGTGCAACGGTAAAATTTTTGTCTTTGATTATTCTTTTGCTTGAGGGATAGTCGATATTTTTAATATGCATTTCACGTCGTTCAAAATAATTATTTATTTCCAAAAGTCGTGAGGCTAATTTCCTGTAAATTTGCTAGCTAAAGTATATTTGTACCTCCCTGCTAGCTATCCTACTTACTGCGCCAATTTTATCATTCCTTGAAAAAATCAATTAAAATATTTCTTCCACATACAGTTCTAAAAGGATCAGTTATAAACAAAAACCAAATCGCTGGTAAAAAGTTCTAACTTTTGCTAGCACAACAATCTAGCTGTGTAGTTTATGATCTTTCACTCTTGTACATCGTAACATTAAACATCTTTAAAAACGATATGAGAAATCTAGTTCTAATGAAAGTAAGCGTTACATCGTTGCGCAGGTTTTTAATGTTTTTGTTAACTTTGCTCTAAAACTAGACGTTATTTTGCAACTAATAGCATTTGTATTAGAGGACTTTGACCTTCAGAAATTCTTACTCATCTCAGGAAATTAACGCTGATGATAATGGCGAGTTTTGGTAAGCTTTTTTTCGCCATTGTGCCATATAACAAAGCAATCTACTTTATATGTAAACGAGATTCTCAAAATAAAATATTTAATCAAATATTCAACATTATCGCTCTGCAGTAACTTTTCTTAAATTTTGTTTGCAAACAAGGATTTCATCCCCTGTTTTGTCTGAAGGCGCGTAATAGACGTTACCCTTCTCAAACTCGCTTTAAACGCAAATGAGGCTATTCGTGATTTTACAAGCAAACTTTATGGAATATTTTATTTACTCCTTGGAAAATTACTAACACATAAGTGTATTTCGAATCCGTATTGAATTGAAATACAAGAAAAAGTATTTCATATGAGTAAAAGTATTGCTTATCAGAATACCTTACAACTAAGCAGTTATTTAACGACTTAAATGCTTTAAAAAATTAGTTCGAACTTTGTTTCGGGTACTTTATAGACGTTCTAGCTTTAACAAAGATTATCAGTTTTTAGGTAAACGACAGCTGTCTTTTCAACTAACGATACCGTATTGTACTTTTTGGCTGGAACTGAAAAGCCTTTTCTGACGTCAATATTTGTAGATTACTTCAATAATTCGTACTCATTTTTTCTTTGACTACTGGATTGAGAAACTTACATTTATATCGTAGGTTTAACATGTAGGTATGCAAATTAAATGTAAAGGTACTATCCAAATTAAAAAATTTTGCCAAAATTCCTTCATAGATGTGATAATAATGCCCATACTGGGATCGAAACCATTTCTTCTAGCCAGTTGCTTTAGCAGTTTAATTTTTGTCAACATATATTTGTTTCAAATAAATAACCTCCTGAAACGTTACTAATAAAGAATAAGTATGGAAACGTGAGGGTTCTGAATTGCAGCAATGTAGTTTTTCACACTCTAGTCTCCCATAAAATTTTGCATCCTAACAGTAAAAGCAATATCTACATTGCATTAACAACAATGAAATGATTTTGGACTTCTTCGTCTTCGACTTTTATAGACTAAAAGCATCATAAAATTTTTATTGTAGCATAATTAATTTTTTTTTCATCCTAGTCGTAAATTGTTAACAAACAAATAAATTTCTGCAGAATAAATGTAAACGACATGACATTTCCTACTACGTATGTGAACCGTAACAAAAAACTTCATACGCTCCCTGTCAGTATTAGTATAGTTAATGCAATGGACCTGATTTATCAAGCTTGACGCAGCGAAAACCGGAGGCTCAAACTACCTGTCGAAACTACCGTGCATTATGTCTGTACCCTCGTTCGCGCTGCAAAAAGGAACGTTTGTTTTATGAAGGATATTCGTCTAACGGATGACGTGATATTTCTCTAGAAGCTTCAAAGCTTCTACCTAAATTGGCATAAACAGTTATATCCGAATTTTACTGTGTGTGGCAAAGAAAACGTTATAAGAAAGTTTTTACGCAGAACCATTCCTAGGCACGTGCAAAAGCTTAGAATCGCTATAAATTCCGCCTAAACTCCAAGGAATTTGTTTTGCAAATCTAGCGTCATTTGCTCATCTGTTATGTCACTCGCAATTGCTACTAGTATTCTTTTAAGCATTAACACTCGTATAATCATTATGGATATAACGGGAGTTCATTTTAAAAAGTCATCAAGTCGCCGATGATTTTGACGTGACGTTTTCACGTTTCATGTCGCCTGTTTTGTAAACGTTGGATGCGTGCGACAAAAGGCCTTATAAAACGGGTTTTTAATACAATTTTTCTAATTTACGTGGATTCCGTTTCTAAGAAAATGTGAGAAATTTGATAAAAATAAAACATTTTGGGAATTTTCACCTGCCATGCTTAAGTTGACTTTTTGTCAATTTTGACAAGATCGATAACCGTTACGACGTTACGAGTTGAAATTAATTTTGTTCACAAAAATGCAGAGTTACCTATAAGTTTAAAACAAACATAAGATTTTGTGATAAATGATTATATCGAGCATGCTATAAGACTTAGCTGGCTAGATAAAAAATACAATGTCTATGAGTTGGTTAATATTCCCTAAGAGTTTTTTTAGTGATACCAATATTGGAAAATAAAAAGCTTCGTTTCATAATGGCTCTATTAAGAAACGCAATTTAAGTTTCATAATCATTCCATTAAGAACGCAAAATAGAAAAAAAATATTTGGACATGACAGTTATAATTAGAATTTAATTGATGAATGCTGAAATAAAAGTTTTCATGCGCAAGCGGCTCAGTAGTTAATGGAGAAGAAGAAAACGCGAAAAACCGGACCAACGGTGACAAACAGGTCGAAAGTTGGCAATCTGCGACGTCCGTCAAGCGTCAATCGACTATTTTTAGTGTTTCTGCATGGGTTTTGGGCTGGTTCAATTTAGGTGGAGCCGTGGGTCGTTTGGTAACTAATAATTTGTTAATAGACTACAACACAACCTCACTTTGAGTCAGCAAAAAGACAAGATGTTAATTGTAATTGACTGTAGGTATAACAGATTATGTTAGATTTGAAGCGTTCCTTTTCTGCTCCGTCTTCCTCGGTCAAGAAATCATAAGCGCCTTGATATGTTTTTAAATGAACACTCCAGAAGAGGAATTTCTATTACCCATTACCTATACGCATTACTGCTTTTATTTTTGCGGAAAGTTTTTTTATTTTTTTCGTTATTGTTATTTTTACCTACTTATGTTACTTTAAAGCATTTTTGGCTAATGCCTTTTTTATCAGTGCTTACCTATACACTACTTGGACAGACTACGTGCTCATTACTTGTATTACAATAAACATATTTTTTTATTTCCAGTCATGTTACACTTACGTATTACAGACATATGTGACCGGATAAAAATATTGTAACACATCGGCATTTTTAAATAAACTGTTATGTACTTAACTCCGCTTATGCCTAAAAACAGCGTCACTTTGAACCCACGCCCTGCCTAAACAAATCCAGATATGTATATGGCGTCGTGGACTTTTTTACAGCAAATTTTATCCTCCGCATTTTTGTTTCAGTAAGGTTTCTCGGGGTTTTGACAAATAGCTCCGAGCGACCCCGTTTTCCTATGTACCACTATGCAGCAATGTCGGCCACTACTTTGACCTCATGCGATACAGTTCGTTATTTAACTGTCGAACGAACTACAAAAAATTACCCCATTCTGAATAGCATATTGGATAGCTCATGTCGAATTAAATAAAGAATAATTGAATACAACTATATTACAGCCATTAGATTTTGAGGTATTTCATATTTATTAAACAATAAGTATTTTCGAAACAGTATACAATAGCTAATTATTTTATTTGAAGTAGTAGTAGAATAGCGATTTAATTTGAAAATTTTCTTGTTTTTTTGAGCAGAATCTCGTAATGATGAGAAAGAAACAATCGAGCATCAACTGTTTGAGATGTTAACTATAACATTTATTTTTTCATTTTACATAAATTACAAATTAAAGGAAACAATACGTGCATACATTCTTCGCACACAAACTATCGCCCTGGTCTTTCCTGAAAATAAAATGTTATTATTACTTTATATTAGGTCGAAACAACCAAATTACCTGTATGAGCAACCTGGGTTGCTTATGTGAGGTTTCCAKTAGTATTTCGTGCTTTTTGTTATCACATTTTGGCTTGGCCCTGTTTTCCACAAAAACCACCATTCTGTGGCTGACATCGAATGACGGAGCACGCGAGGCGTTGTTGGAATAGTCCAAATTGTGATTTGAGATCATCAATCTTTTGAGAGCATCTGTAAGTTACGTCACAATCCAACAAATAACAATTTCTAGCAAATTGATAAAATTACCTGAGAAAGACCTTCAACAAGTGAGGTAACCTTGTGTGAAATAATTATTACAGTGTAACTTACGTCTAAAATGTAATGGGGTCTTTTGGTGGAGGCTTAGAGCTAGATCCAGTACAGTTCTTCTATCAAGCACTTATTATCACCTGGAAGATAAAAAATTGGGTCGAGACCGAAGCAGCAGCCCCGTTTAGGAATACCAATTCCCGGTTACCCAGCGATATTGCGAGCTGCAGCATCTGGACAGGATAACATCTAAGTCCAATTTATATAGAAACATCATTCAGTCAATACTTACCTGTTCTTTTTGTTTATACTTTATTGCACACTTTGGTAATGCTATGAATCGAATGTGAGCCTACTCAAAGCTTTGAAAGGGATACCGCGTATTTTCTTTTCATCAGCAAGCTGCAGTTGCACGGTATAAATAAAATAATAATAAGAATTTAAAATGACAATGTCATCTATCAGCATTACACTGGCATGATGACAAAGCCACCTAGCTGCCTTAACGGGTACTACTTCCTAAAGGAAGTGACCTGTAGCCTGAAAAATTGGCATGCAACTGCATACTTCAATTTGACAGCAGACCCCCACGGCACTTTTTGCTAACGGGCAAGAACCAACATACATTAAAATGCATGTCTATGCTGTGCTGTCTACACCTCAACCAACTGCAGATAGTACTAGTAGTACTAGTAGTATGAAAATTCAAAGGCGATAAAAAATAAATCTCAGGTTATATATTTTAAACGTTTATTTAAGTACCGAATACAAAAAAGGAAACTGTCATTATTGAGAACTTTAAAGATAATAAAGAAAAAAGCCAATTATGTCCACACAACTTGCATACAAACTTCCGAGTTTTTGCTGCCACTCCAGCACAAAGAGTATGACACCATCGCTTACATAATTCGCAACATGCCCAGTGTTCTCCTGGCTTTTATTTACTATATAATTCATTACAATCAAGGCATGCAGAATCGCATTCATCCATATCATCAGCGCCCTGACTAAAATCCGGTTCGCTCTCTGAGTCATCCTGAAAGAGATTACGCTTCGCCTGCTTTCGAACTCTAACGCTCTTGCGATTTTCCTTCTCCTTTTTATTTTGGACTTGCGTTTTAACTTCATCCATGAAAGGAGTGCCTGTCAAAAACTTGAGAGCCAGTGATTCTCCTCTTCGCGTTTCTTGCTTGCCCTGTAGACACTGACTTGGGAAGTGGAGAAATCTTATTTACAATCTCTTGAGTGTTAGACGATGCAACAATGATTTGGTGATCACTCTGATTTTGGCGGAATTTATTTTATGCTGTGCTGTGGTCGACAAAGAAGGTCTAGCAACATCTTCAAGATTAGGCTGCAGCTGATCAGCTGTTCTAGTAAATTCTTCATCAATCTCTTTTTCGTGGTCTTCATCATCCATCTCCACCTCAATAACATTTTAAATTACTTCGCTGGGCAGAAACAAATGATCCTGAAAAACATGTGGGTTTAACGGATAAATTCCAGTTTTCTCAAAGCCACTCGTTATATTACCAACCGAAGCAGCACTTCCGTATGCTTTCCCAAAAATACCGGCGACTTGATAAAGCCCTACAGTTCTACCAGGGTGCCCAAAGCAAGCAAATTATAGTGCTCTAGGTTCTTGTAGCTACCGTCAGTAGCGTCAGTAGCGGCTGCTCAATAAGTGCCAACGTAGAAAAATATTTTTTTAACAATCAAAAATTGAATTATAGTTTATCTCAAAGTGGTTCAATTTGTGAGAACACCGACGGAACTGCGGAGCCCACCCATTCATACACGGTTATCCCTCGTGCCCAGCACCAGCATTCGATCCAACTTCACGTCCGTGCGAGCTCTGAATTCGCACGGAATCGCAGCAGTTTTTGGGTCTCTGCGGGGAGCAAGAGGATGCGAAGGGTACGCAAGTTTAAGTGGCTGTTCGTGCCAGTGAGTCGATTGGCACGGAGCGACAGTTTTTAGTCGACGCGATTTAAATGCGTACGTCGAATCAGAATGAATCGAATCGCGAATTTATTGCAACTCCTTGTTCCACGTTGACGTTGGAGGTAAAAAAGGAAGTTAAGGATTTAAAGAGGCCTATGCCTAATTTAGAATTAGCTGCAGAAAGGCCGAACCAGAAAGTTTAAAAGAAAATTGTATGAAAAAAACAATTGGGTGTGACGTGCAAGCGTTTTCCTTGTGTTTTGTATGGTGGAGAATCTACATGGACAAAAGGTGGCATTCAAGATTTGGGACATATACATTAAACTACCATTTTATAATTTAACTCTTTAGTTTTATAAGCGTTTGTAACATATCGAATTTTTGGCACTACCTTTCCATACAGTCACGAGCCGCCACTGGCTACCGTGATCATCGAGAATCAGAATAACTTTGTTCGTAAGGTTGCAGCCAGTAGTACTGACAAAATGTTTTATCCATTTGACAAATAAATGTCCGGCCATGTAGCCACCTTCATAACATAGTTGCAAGGTTCCTGGAGGTGCATTATCGAAGTATTCGGGTTTAAAGTTTTTCTAGGGATAATCATTGCAGGCGGGATGAAATTCCCAGCAGCATTAGCGCAAACAGCGATAGAGACATGCTGGCCTCTTTCGGCACTTGTCAACTTGTCTTTTCCCCTCCGATGCAAATATTCTTGGAGGTCTTTGGACGGTGCTGAGGCCAGATTGATTCTTATTGTAAATGTTTGACGGGGAAATATCATTATCAGTCACCAACTTCTGTAAGAAGTCAAAGAAGTTCATGACCTGTGGCTTATTAAAAGCTCTTGCCCTAGCTGCGGAAGTGGCTTGAGGGATCCTTAACGATATGGGAGGGGGGGTTACGCTTCCTAAACCCTTTTAGCCAATCCCAACCTGCCATATGTGTCTCTTTGTCAAATCTGTGGGACACACCCGCTTTGTTGGCAAATTCAAACGCCAATTTTCTCACATCCGTTGCAGTTAATCCAAAAAATCGTTACTCAAAATCGATCAAATGGTCCAAAAATTGTTTTTCTGTGACTGAATCAAAAGTGCAATTTGATGGTTAACTATGATATGTAGCGGAGATTCCGTATAAATTGAGCTATGTTGGAAGAAACCCAATGATGATACCTTAAATAGTAACAGAAAATGGGTGAAGAGTAATGCAACATCAATATTTCTATGAAGAAACGAAGCAATTCAATGGCATGATATACTCTTTTATATTTGATTATATATATTATATTATATATTAATAAAATATAAACTTTAATTTAATTCTTTGTTTCGGACTAACTTGTAAGCACATAACACACAACGAAATATTTAATAACCATTCAAGTATATGCCTATAGAGCTACATTTGTTTACCAGTTGAAAAACTTTAACGGTAGCTGTTTAACTGCCTAAAGGCAATTTGTAATGGAAACGTTCATGGACGAAAAAAAGCTCTTTTAATATATCTCTCATCTTTCAGACATTATTTGTTAACTCGACAAAGGGAATTAATTTATAAAAAGTTTCCTTTATTTCTACCGCTTGCATGATGTAACTTGAAAACGTAAACAAGAGCCAAGAGAAATACTCAGCAATATTTGAAGTTCTTATACAAACAGCATTAGGTACTATTTGATAGGCCGTCAATATTTGCAACTGTGCCTCGGAAATAATGATTTATGTGTATATCTCTTGATATTGACGATTACGGGAATCTCACTTAAAATGTTTACTGTTAAGCTCAAATATTTACTTCGGTGTATACATAGACGTAGCAAAAACAGGATGCCTTTGAGGATTATCGATTTGTAAGTACCCTTGCTTTTCTGCGTTATTCTTGGTTCAGAAGTCCACTGTACCACACTGTAATTTGAGATATAACAAGATTATTTTGCGAGTATCATCGTAAGTGAGGCACAGCTTCACAATAAGTTTCATACTATATTTCAATTTAATAAAGTCGAATGTAATTGATATGTACGTAACACATACATTTAAGAATGTATGTGACATTTAAGAACTAGGTATCCCTTGAATATAGACAACAACATGTGCACCTTACACAAGCAGTTGTCTGCACCAGCATACTTCTATGTCTACTGCAGCTCAGAAATTCTAGCCTAACTTCACGAGGCCACCACTGAATAGGAATTTCGCGCAGCTATGACTCGAAAACGAGTGTTAACAGGTTATTTAAGTGGTCACCCAGGCTCTAAGCTTCAGGGTGTACCAGACTAGCTCATCTCATGCTTGGGTTCAAATAAAATAACGCAGTTCAAAACAACAATACTTATTCAAACAAGGAACATACATCAAAATTATCTAMATTTATAACTATATGCAAAAAGAATAACGAAAACGCACGTAGCTGATCTGTCTATGAAAATCAAATAATGTCAACACGAAAAATAAAATAACGAAAAAGGAAAACGTAGGTCACTTAGCTGAGTCTGTCCTTCAATCTTCCAGTACAGTCCCGCAAAACCGCGACGCTCCTGGTTGTCCTCACTGGCAGGTCCAGCGTCGGGGATAACCAATAGCTGAAACTTTTTATATATGCACGAGCTCGGCAGGTCATCGGCAATCAGCCGACWGGGGCAAATCTTGCAGTTTTACCCTCTTTTWACTAGGTGATCTTTGGGGAAGAACACCACTTTCTTTTACGTCCCCGCTGTCAACGGATGACGTCCTTCTCCCTCTTTAAGCACATTCAGTTTTTAGAAATGCCGTATTTTGGCGTCGACGCACGCGCGACGTGCCCGGCACAAGGGCTAGAACTTAACTCCGTCAACTCGAATCAGCAATTATCTGTCTTAACATGATATATCTACTGTCTACTGGCTTCTTACACAATCCCGTTGATTTAAGCTTTAACCAGGGTTGCTAGTGTCATTACTAAGGTAAGAGTCCCTTGACTTTTTCGAAGATCTCATTCCTTCAGCAGAAATCTATTATTTTTTCGAATTATTAGTAATCCGTGTAATACATTAGCCGTGCATTGCGGGTGAAATTTTCGACTGAAAGCTTGCATTACTGATTTGCTCCACGCGAGCTTTACCTAACAGGCGCCAGTATATAAAGCGGACAAGTTATTATTTTCTATGGTATGTACTCCCCATTTTACCAAACTATGATCTAGTAACGTACATTTGCTGACGCCGACTTGTCAAGCTCCAGTATTCTGTAATACATCACCATTATCTTATATAAATTACTATTATCCGAAATTCTTTGTGTTTCATTTACTATATTTTTGCCTATTGTACCCAAACGGAATAAATGATCTTCTTTTTTCTAGGCACCTAAATTTAGACTAGAGTCGTTATTAGCAGCCACTGTTTAATGCTTATTTGCTGCAAAGGAGTTTTCTATGGCAATTAATTCTTGCCACAGCAAAAGGTATTCAAACAAGAGAAGAGTAGAACCAACAACCAAATGTGTATAAATTGATATATAATTTGTTGACCTTGTAACTTAATGTCTGTCACAGGGTTCCCTATTATTATTTCAAGAGCAATCGCACTCTCTAAAAGCTAGATTACTTCATGTCAAATAAAGGAAAACAAATACCAGCGATGGATATTTAATTATGCATGATAGGTGGGTTATTAGTATATAAATGGAGCACAGTTGCTACATTCGAAAAGATATCAAAATGCAAGATGAAATTTAGGCGAGTAGAAAGGTACATTTACAGATTATGTTCAATTATACAGCACATTCTTTTGGCGAGTATTAAGCTTTATAAGTATACAGGATGATCAGTTAAGACTGGACAGCGCTTGTATTCTGAAAATGAATCGTGCAAGAATCTTGCGATAAATTTTTTTAAACAAATACGGCCACACAGTTTCATTAGAAATACCATGATGTACATAACTTTGTTGCTATATGGCGTATTTAATATAACATATCAAATGATCGTTTCTTTCTCCAATAAGTTGCAATATAATAACATAAACTCATGATAATCTATGTTTACTTCTTAACAGATTTTTTTGCACAACGTACATCAACAAATCAGCAACATTCAATACGTGCTACTCGATATCGGCTCTGCTGTATGCACATGATATGTGCCTATACACTGCTGTAAACAAAGAAGTGGGAGGGGCTGTGTCCAGAGTACTGACGTAAACCAACGGTACTTCTTTTTTCCGTCACGTGAAATTTCAAAGTCCATAAGCAATGTTTAATAATTAATTTTATGCAACAGCAATTTTTTTCAATTGGTAATTTTTTTTCTGTGAAATATACTTGATAAATACCACTGATATTTGCTTGAAAGATACATATATAAAATGCATGCAAGTAGCCCTTTACGGTATCTCATATGATTGTAGGTAATAGCTGAAATTTGTTTCTMAATTTGAGCAATTTTTTCTCATTTTGTATTAATTTCAAACTTAAAAAACCACGTAGGAATTGTTTTCCTTTTAGCTTTTTACCATAAACGGATAATTAGTAACTTTGTTTTCAAACTTTTCAATTATTTGGATTGTGTTAAAATACATGTCTGTGTTATGCTGTGTGCACCCCAACAAACTTCTGATACATCTGTTTCGCTATTATTATAGCTCATCAGTGTAATTTAGGTCTAGTGTAGACAGCATGACAGTGGGTTGGCCTATATACCAAAGGCTTGGTATAATCTAAGTAGAAAAATTAATGGTTACGCTATTTATTTTTCTTCTTAAATCATACTAAGCGTTTTTGGACTATGCTTAATTCATGGTGTTCATCACGGTGCACTTTATTATGTTTAATGTGAAACTACGATTTTAATAATTTGGACTATCATTGGCGTTGCGCAAGTTAAATTAATAGTTCTAGGTCATGCAGCTCTGTGCGAAAAAATAGCACCTAATTTGGTATTTGCCATGTATTTCTATTTTATTAAATTGCATATTAATAGGTAGCGTCTAATCCACAAAACAGCTGTGACAGCTTATAAATTCGAAAAAATGGATCGTAAGGTGTATTTTTAATATTAAAAATGTGAATATTTAAAGGGACCGCCAAAACGCGAACATATTGGCCGTGACGTCAGGTAAATGGCCGCTTGTTTACATCCGGGGTCAGCGCGTCACGCGTCGGCCTCAGCAMGTCAATTTATCAGTTTGTTGTTTGCGTTCATTTTGTTACAAGCGAATTAAAACACGTCAAGAAAAAGTGAAATACTTATTAGTTATGACTTCTGAAGGCATGTTCATTGTTATGGAATTTGTGTACAGCGACGAGCGGTTCAACGCGGCGGAGATGAGGAACGTAAAAGCAACAGCATAAGTGAACTTTTTATCAAATTAACGTAACATTATAATTTGATCAGAGTGGGTTGTTGGAAACATACTATTTGTAAACATAAACATGTAAGAATCAAAAATGTACCCTAAACTTGACATTTATTTTATTGCGGCTCGTTTCCTGTCTGGCTAACAGTCGAATATATGGCGAACAACGTTGTTCTTTATTATAACATTTCCCTCTATCAACATAAAACGCATATAATTTTTCATATCCTCTTCAAGCTATAACAAAATGGAAACTGAATGGTAAACACTTATAACCCCAAAAAGAATAATAAAACTTACAGTAAGAATTAAGATGATCTTAACAACAGAAAAACAAACTTTGCGATTTCGGCATATCACGTCTAGGGGCCTTAAACGACTTTTTCATACGTTGATAATCTCGATGAACGGTTACAAAAATTTTGTTAGCTATACTGACTGAAGTACTTTGATAACCATGTACAAAACAACACTTGTTTTGTGTTCCATACATAACAGATGCTTGTAAAACTACACAAATCACTTTTTGGTGCGACCTCTTACACCGTCCTTTCAATAAACACCACACAAAAGCTTTTCCAATACAATAATGATACTACACCATTAAACAGCACGCTCCTCGGTAATGTTTACATGACACTTGACGTCACAAGTTGAATAACCTCGGATAGAAGCGTTTTGGCGGTGACTCCTAAGATTCGAATTTCAGACCTGAAATTCTCTACCTACAAATATTTTTTTGTTTTTTTTAACATGGCGTACGATATATATGCACTTCAAGATTCATTTTACGTAATTTTCAAAAAAAGTGATAATACCCAATTGGAAGAAGAAGCGCTGAGGATAGCAAAAATTTTATTGCTTTACCTTTCAATGTTGATTCAGTGACATTTCGTTTGTTAGTACTGTATTAATACCCAGGTCCCATTTAGCATGATCTATTTTTACATAGTACCAGCACATACCATAAATGAGTGTTTGGTTCCAAACGTTACCTGCCTTATTATTCAACCAACAAGTCGAAGCTAATTTCTAATTATCAGGTAATCTCGGAAAAGACGCAAGAAATGTAATTAGCCTTCCCAGGCGTGTGGTCTAAAGCAGTGTATCTTAGTTTAGTGAAGCAGGATAATTTACAGCCGCACAAATTCCGGGTTCACATTCATAATTAAGGTACATTTTTCTCGTTTGTTTTATAGCCCACTTCTACCCCGTACGCCAGCGTTATTGCAAAACAAACCAAGTGCAACCGGGAGACTGAGCGGCGTATCCAAATGTGTTTACCTTAACTTTTATTCGCTGTTTCGTGTTTTACTCCGTGCCGTTCCCGGCGGAACCCGCGTAATTGAAGGGGGATTTTGCGTGCTCCATCTGTGTAGTTTCGGGGAATGTGCGCGGTCCATTGCGCCGTAGCCTGTTATCCAAACAAATTTAATGAAATTGCAACGCTGGTTAAACGCACTAGTTACTCTGGCTCGAAAATAATTCTGTGTGAGTAAGGAGAATGCATGTTAAGTGCTTACCAATGCAAATTAGTAGGTAACGCCACACGTACTGCTGTACAGTTTAATGAATGATGATGACTGGTTCTAAACTAATTGGGTTGTTACACGTCAGAGTGTCTCATGTGGACATTGCATATTAAATAGCACGTCTCGAATCTACTATTAAACAGTGCATTCTAAAGTCCCATCCGTCTCCAGTGTTAATGGGATTCCTTCCTTTTCGTAACGATAAATTTGAGGGTGCTGATGATAGAAAAAATAACTGTCGAACGTAGCGCAAAAATTAAATGGGATATTGTAACACCACGACCAAGTTTGGCAACCTGGCACACAGTCCGGCGATACCGCAACGCTAGCAACCAATAGCCGAACGCCCTGCTGAACCACCAATAGGAAGCGTTGAACGCAGAAGCAGTAGAGACGCATCAGATTCCGCGTGCCGGTTGGCTGGTCGTCCCGATCTCCCGCGAAATACATAACCCTAAATTAAATATCTTATCGTTTAATGTAAGTGTACGTGGAATAAAGTTGCTAAGTGATTTTCGCTTTGAAGCTGTGTATTTGTTGTCATTTCACCGCGTGTGATCCCCCTCAAAATTTCTTTAATAACGCGTACTAACCTACGTGTTACAATATCACTTATCAGGGTGGGCAGAGAATAATTGACAGGACCATAAAACCTCCATAAAATCGTAATCTTCAAATTTAGTATTCTAATCACCTTCTTCCAACAMGTAGCACTATCATTATATGAAAATATTTTTTCATACTTCTTTGTCCTAWATAMTTGGGTATTTTAGCGTTTTCTTTTTATTATACATTCCGAACGATCCAATTTCTTTCAATATTTCCTAGAACTTGAGATATTAATTACTATAAGTTAAGAAATTCCGCTGTGACGACATAAGTGAACAATCAGGTTGTACCGTGTTGAAAAGAGAGGGGAAAACAACAATCAGAGTAAGTAGCAACCAAGGTCTACTTTACTCTCTACAGGTTGCATCAATCGGTCGGTTTATGGGCGCGGTAAATGCGGGGAAGGACGTAAGAAATGACGTATGCGAACGCCTCAGGGCATCTCTGTCGCAACCGTCTATTGCTCGTAAACCGACTTTGTTGTACTTGCAGATGCTTACGAGCCTTTTGTAGCCCTATGAACTCCATCTGAAAAAGGCGCAAGAGAATACCTATAAAAGTTTAGCGGTATTTTGAGCTCCAGATTAGGATTATTTTGTTAGTAGAAATAAGTAATTAATTTTATTTATCATGGCGGAGTGCTGATGTAAAGCTGTGTGTAATTATGGAAAAGAAGAAGACTGATCGCGCGGGACTACGAATATCCCGCCTTAGATCTAAAAACAAACCGCTAAAGCAAATATGTATGCATTTGTATTAATTTTTAAAATTCTCAACAAATAATTACAAGTGCTGAGTCACCAGTTAATCAATGTGCGATGTATTATTGTAAATAGCACTGGCATCTGATTTGTTCTTTAAACGCTAGTAATTACGGTAGAAATACACGTAGCATTTTGTTAGCTTCTAATTGTATTGTTGGTATATTAGAGTGTAAACTATATGTATACATAAAATACAAAAAAATGAACCTTTTTTGTTCAGTTGCATTAGTTACAGCCAAAAATGCACTTGTAAGTAAAACATGTTTTCTACTTAGGTATTATGATTTCCTTGTTGCTTTGTCACTAAGCTTTGTGAACTGCCTACTTAATCTGAGTTTTCTATCAACACTGAGTTTATAGTAATATAATATATCGGGGAACCGATAATATGAAATGTTTTAATCAAAGGTACCATAATATACCTACTGTAACATAGACTTTCCGTTTTAAACTTATTTTAACTATTTGTAATGAAAACTGATATAAAGCATAGTCCAAAACAAATTATAAATTTACATATGTTACAATTATAACTATAATAAAATACATTCAGGCGATACAATCTTTGATCCTATATGATAAAATATAGTAGGTATGCAACTTTTATTTAACTTTTAAGTTACATAAAAACCCAACTGTTAATAATAATAATAATAATTGGTTTAATATCTTACATAATATGACACAAAAAATGCATATGGTTTAACAAAGAAAGGTGACGTTGTACTTAGCAACAGAGAGTTGTTTCAAACATATCTTTTTAAATTTTTAGTTACTCGTGTCTTTCAAACGAATACAAAATGAATCTGCAGTCGCTGTTCTTAGAACATTTGAAGATTATCAGTATACCATACATGATTGTGTCTGTCAGTTTTTTGATGGGAACAAGTATTACTCCAGAAACACGCAGGTTTATTTTCGATTAGAGGTTTTTATGCAAAGATGTTTTACCGCAATATACTCTACAACCCTCTCATATTCAGCACGACCTTTTTGAAACAACTTGTACAATCTAATATGTTATAACTGATACCTTATATCGCATATCTAATTAGCACACAGTTAGAGCCAAAACTGGAGAAACACGAACTGCTTGAGGAAAACAAAGGTCATACGATTGGGTTGTGTTTATAAATCACCATATTATAACTTAGAGTATTGCATGTATAGTACGCATCAAAACAAGGCCTTTTATGTTGGACGTCTAACTAAGCCTCGAGCTAAAATGTCAAGGGGTAGTGTTTCTCCAGTTTATAATTACCATCTACCGAACAAAGGCGGTAGGCATTTCATTTTAAGTTAGCCCCGCACTTTTATTGTGGTTATTATCTTTTTGAAGGATTTCCGAGTCGGATGAAATTCTTTGTGAGCGTAAAAACCGCCTGGAGTTACATTCTTTTACCTTTTATAAGAGAAAGTTCGTTAAATAATAAGAATTGAGAGTTATAATTACCAATCTTATAGGAATAATTTCAATTTGTTATATTACTAGCTACACACCCCTACTTCGCACGGATAGTAGAGCATATTATGCCTACAACAAATACCTTCCAGTTATCACCTCCATTCGCTGAGAAAGTTTGTTTATTATACAGGATTTCTATAAATGATTCGTGCATCCAGGGCGCTTATGGAAATTGCCGATTAAATCAGTTTGCCGCCTCTCAGGAAGGTGAACACAACAATTGCTTTGACGTATACTTGTCATCTGTCGATTGTTGAATTATTTGATATATTTTAATATGAGAGAACGCATGGGGGTTTGTATTTTCATCTTATTTTGTAGTGTTTTGTGCAAAAATCAACTTTAAGGTTGCAGAAAGCTAACATCTCGGAGCTGTGGGCTAACACGGTTTCGTATAACTTTTAGGTTATGTATCGTATTTGTGAGGTTGTGGGGTTGTGGCTACAGTAAGCCTGTTAAATAATTGTATTATGATAGAATGAAAGATCTTTTTAGCCTGCCGCAATGATAAAATTCACAAACTAAGTATGGTATTAACATTAGCTACACTACACAAAGCTTCCCCAATGCAAAGGTGTAGACTGAAGAGGTTACCACAAGTTTATTATGCCAATGACTATTGTTATTTCTTACATTTGAAAGAAAAATAGAACCGCAATTTGTTGGAAAATCTTTATAAAGCCATCAGGTCTCAGTTTCTAAATTACTGAATCTGAATCACATGAAAACTCATGCATTCATTACTTTTTTAAATGAACACCCGTTATAAGGGCTGCTATGTTGATTACGTAGTTGACTCATGCTACATCATATCTAAAATAATAATAATTAGTGTAGTTTAATTAAGGTTAAAAACTATTAAGCAACGTATCATCAGCCGAACTTTAGACTATCTGTCACAATAAAGTTAACATGAATCCGGTACGAAAAGGTATAGATAGCATCTAGAACTCGTTAATATGTTAAACAGCTTCCTGTCGTAACAGTAAAGCTCACTAAAGCTCTTGATATATATTCTTGCATTAAGGGTAACTTGTTTTTATGATATGCGGCACTTTAACAAAGCCTGTATAATGAGAACACGCATTTGAGAACGAGCTTGGGGGCAGACAATTTCAGTTATTTGTCATATACACTCACGTTGTACAGGATGACCAGTTACGGCTGGCTATTTTTTGGCTACCAAAAAATTAATAACCTTTTAAGAAAGACCGTGACCATAGCGCTAGCCTACAATACGTTCGCTATAATAGTTGTTTACTTCCGTCCATGATGACAGGACATGAGAACTTTTAAACTTTTTTAAATAAAGCTTCCAACTGCGCATCGTTACGCGAGTTTACGGGTATATGGTGGGTTGCTTCGTGGAAAGCACGTCAAATTACAAAAGGCGCTTTTATAGAACAATAAACCGCAACCGGAATTCTTCAACAAAGGGAATCCAACAATAATCGCTCCAAACAATTCTTGTAGGCGATACATTCTGTGTGCTTTCCAACATAGTTCTCTCTGGTACTGAAATAATTGTTTTGAATTGAACTGGTCTATTCACTAAATGATTAAATAATACCTGGGCTTAGAATTTAAATAAGATCTGCTTTGTGTCAGTATAATATTGGAAGAAATTTCAAAACAACCCGTGGCTATTCCCTCAATGTTTTGACAACTAAGAAAAATTGAAAGGATATTAAAGTTTAGGCAATCAAGTTGGTTAAAACTACACATTAATTTAAATACAAGTATGACGGAAGAAAACAAAAATGATTTGAAGAACTTCTTTAAAATAATGAATAATGCAGTTTTTGGTAAAAACAGAAAAAGAAATTATGACAGTAAAACTTGTAATCAAATTGTCCAGCCTTTATGATGCATTTTACAACTTAACTTTAATAGTTGTACTATATTAATGATGGATTATCGTTATTAATGAAATGAAACGTTTCAAAGTTTTATATTCTCTATGGTCAAATTAATAAATATGCCGATATGATTATCCACAGATGAGAATAATACTAAAATTGTATCAAAATTTATTGAATTGAGATAAAGTATATAATTTTAAAACCTTTACATATTACTGTGAAAACTTCAAGGAAGAGTAAAATGCACTAATCAAAATTATTATTATTAATATTTATTCAACATCAATTAAAATGCAACATAAGCACCGTTTTGATCTAAAGATCGTGAAGTCCGTACAATTTATCAAACTAAGGTGATATTAGGTCCCTACGATAATAAAAGAATAGTAAATTACATTTGTAAAGATAGTCAACTCCAAGGATACAGCTAAGCTGAAGATTAACCAAATAATTACCTCAAATTATAAGAAATACACAGGTGCTTTTCAAACGGCGTTGTCTGCTTTGATGGATATCTACTGTTAAAAATAAGGGAAAATAAAAATAAACTGATAGATCAGAGCACAGTTTCCAAAAAATACATATGTGTATGGTAACACTATGGATTACCGTTAACTGCCACCAATATAACTTTAAAAGCAAATAAAATTGCCATCATTACCTCATTTTTTCTACGACATCTTTTGATAAATTACGTCATTGTTGATCGCTTCTCCAGGACATCTTGGAGTTTCAATACTGAAATTCTTGTAAAATTTCTAGGGATTACCCCATTAGATGGTCAGATGTTGGGAATAATTAGTCATTTCAGTCCCATAGCCTTATAGCACTTATGTGGGTGTGTTCCTCAGAATTAGCTTAGAGTGAAAAAACTAGGCAGAATTACCAAGTGGTATGATTATAATGTGGATACAGTTCCACAATAGGAATAAAGTTCTAGGTCTTCCATAGATAGCTGCACTTACCTAAACCGCTCCGTTTGAAAAGAAGCAATTCTTTACAATTTCTGGAACTAGTTATAATATATCATACGAGGTGTGTCCGAAAAGTATCCTACCAGTATTCATACCTCTGCATTGGTGCTATCCTTCGTCATTCAGGCCGTGTCATCCTGCGAAGTAGTCCTCATTTGATTGAGCCACATGCTCCCAGCGGTGTTTCCAGATTTAAAGCAGTCCTCGGACGCAGATATGAATACTCCTTTGAGCGCCATTTTCAATTTTCAAAAGTCGCAAGGAACTATGTCGGGACTTTACGGAGGCTGAAGCTGTACAATCTTGTGTTTCGCCAAAAATTATTTCACATGGTTCGATGAATACGCTGGCGCGTTATCGTGGTAAAGAAGCCAGTCACCGCTTGACCAGAAGCGCGATCGTTTCTTCTCACGCGGCATTACGCAATCTTTTCAGAACTTCAACGTAATATTCTTTAGGAGAATATGGGGGCTGATGCCCTCAGTGCCATCCAAGCGGAACTCTGTGTGCTAGTCGGCCTATAAATTACAGACATCGTTCTAGTGCAGGTTCCTATCGATGGCGTCGGTTAATGCTCCGAAAGCGAGATGATTATAAATCTTCTGCCCTGCTCAATTCACTCTCACCCTACGACCAGTTTAGCCCTGTTGGGGCTCATAAGGCAGGGGTAGAGAGCAAATTGACCAAAGCAGACTGTCGGCGGAACTCTCCTAGCGAGGTTCACATTCATCGATAGGAACCTACACTAGGTCGATGTCTGTAATTTATAATCCGCCTAGCTCGCAGAGTTCCGTTTAGATGGCGCTGAGGGCATCTGTCCTCATACTCTCCTATTCATCAGTCCATCCTTCGCGATTAAAGCCGACGGTCTGTTTTGGTCAATTTGCTCTCTACAGCTCCCTGATGAGATCCAACAGGACGAAGCTAGACGTGGGGTTAGAGTTAATTGACCAGGGTAGAAGATTTATTTAAATGAAGTAATATTCTTTGTTGATCTTCTGACCTATTAACCTCTTCAAATTTGTAGTGCTCAACACCCTCACAATACTTTAGTGTGTGGTGTGTGTTTTAGTAATTCTTGCCGCGTAGACTACTTGGATGTTCAGCGATTTTACTTTATAAGTTTTTTTGTGCCTAACTTCATACAGCGTAATTCTTAAGTTTGATACGGAATTCATAAATGCCGTAATTAATGTTTAAAGAAAAGATTCTTGAATATCATTAGTTTAAAGCAACATCATCAGGGTTTTTAGTAACCTTAAGTTTCTGCTTTCCTTTTTGACGTGGACATTTGTTTCGTCGCGTTTTGTGGGTCATTTTGCTAAAATTGCTGATGAGTCATCTAGAGGTGGCTTTATGTACTACGATGTAGGTTGGTGCTGTTTGTAAGTACAGATACTTACATTGCCGATTGTCAGGTCATTTCGTGAAAATCGGTAATATATTATCTAGGTGTAGCTTTACGAACTACAACGTACGTTGGTCCGGTCGGTAAGTATAGAAACCTACATTGCCGATTACCCAATGAACTTTTGAGCCCATTGGAAAAGCCCTACGAAAAAGAGAGCCAGTCAAATAAAATTAGCTTTTGATTAATATTCCTCATATTTATTTTAGCTAAAACTTAAGTACTTCATCTACCACGTGTTTACGTTAAATTTACGAATGAATCGAAGATGCAGCCACCAGGGATTTTTGTAAATATTTGCAAAGCTTAACGAGATAAAAATTGGTACCTACATAACTTGCGTAACAATTTCATGATAAAATACTCATGTACTATAAATACTGCGACTCTAGTGTATGATTTGTATTGCCTTATCTTATAAACCCATAAAAAACTTATAAAACGCTCTAAAATAAGCAAACAAACCATTCCATGGTTGTGAAAAGTATATATAAGTGTGGACTAAGTCAAATGTTTCTAATTACACGTATCAGCAGCATCTGACGCTTAAAAATGAGATACAGCTGTAATAAAACTTTTACGTACGTATTATTAAGACAGATGTACTAAAAATGCAACGGATATGCTCATTAAAATAGATTACGAGTCGAAGACTTCGAAAAATGGACAACATTTTAAGCAATGATAATAATTATGGTAAGTTGACCGTATGTGTATGACGTGAATAAAAGGTTTTTTGCTACGTTCTAGAACAGTTCTGAGAATATCAGATTAGATAGATAATTATCAGTCGACGTAAGTCCTTTTAATCCCCATAAAAAATTTTCACTTGGAATGAAGCGGCACGTATGGTGGGGTTATTATCTCCAACGTTTGAACTTAATACTTGCTGGGCACGCTTTATACAAATGCTCCTCTCTGTAACCAGACAGAACAACAATTTTAATACCAACCTTCATTAGAATTCACCCCACCGGAAATTTACTGACGTTTCGGTGGATTTATACGTCTCCATGAATTACAAATAAACAAAAAAATGCACCCCAGGGAAATAATTGCTAGCAATTTAGGACGGAAATAGCACGAAGGTCCTTTGACATTCAGTACAAGTTCAACTTCAGCAATTTGTTTAACTCCAAAAAGCGGACATGAAACAACACACACGGGACTTGTACAAGGTGAAATTACATTAGAATCTCAAAAACAATACAAGCGTTATATAACTATCGTTATGATAACGATATAATTTATAACATTCATCAAATAGTTTTGTGTCTTATTTCGTTTTGCAGAAGCGCTTATTTGATGACCTCAAGTTGAGTTCAGAGTTCTAGAATTGCAGTATGTTACTAAAATGTTCCTAGAAACCTCGTTTTGCTATTACAAAACTACACCAATTTTGATCTCCGCATGAAAATTCAAAGAATGGCAATCAACATCAGTAAATATTCGATCGATACATCTACAGCCGATATCGTCTTGGTTGGCTATTGATATCAATAGTTAGACATCCAATATCGATATCTATTGAGGAGTATATGTGCAAAAAATGATATAATTATTGATTGAGTAATAATATGTAAAAAATAATAAGTAATAATAGTAGTATGAGTATCATCCCCTAAAAGTAATATTAATACTTTGAAGACCTGTGCGGAAAGAAATTTTGATGCACAAATAACTATGACATTTTACTTAATTTATTATACCTAATGTAACAAAAAAAGCACTATAGGGAAGTATCCTGTTACCCTGTTAGACATGTTCAGCTAAGCCACATTTGTATATATATGTGTATTTGGTCTCCTTCGGACCCCACATATTAGTTTTAGACCAGAATTTTTTAAAGACCCATAAACATGTCACAAAAATTAAACAGCTCACTAACAGCATCAAGCATTGTCGATTTAGGGCATCTTTCAAGACTGTTTTGAAGACTGTCCTTCTTCTATAGTACCATTTTTTACACCCAAACTTGGTTTTAGTGCTGAATATTATGAACATAATGACTTCATTTTTTCACGAAAGCGCCAAATACGCCAATAAAGCAGTATCTATCGTTCGCAGTTTCAAAATTTTCTTGAAATATAGTACTCATCTCCTCTACTTTGAAATTAAAATCTAAGTGTCTTCTTAATAAGCATGCTGAACCTAAAGGGGCTCTCCGTGATTCCAAGATTCTTGGACTTTGCATATTTAACTTCAAACGGCCCAATCATTTTTTGAAAAGTTAATTCCAATTTTTAATGCCAGAATTAATTTTATGCACCGCTAAATTAAGATATTCGTGGGATATAAATTTTATGTTATCGGCATACAAATTTATCGTATAGTTGTTAACAATTGGGAATAATCGGCAGTAAAGATTTCAAACAAGGAGACCAAGAGCAGACCACGGACAAAAATTCACTAAAAGTCGAACGACTTCACTGGCTCATAGTCATATATACATTAGTATAAAATTAACGAATTATCTTGATATCTGCTGCTAGCTACTAACAAATCAAATAACAGTAATGTTGCAACCTTGTCTGTATTAGTTATCTTGATAACTTCATCTCTTAGTGCTATGTACACAGTTCGCAATAGTGACATAGTCGAAACCCGACATGTAAGTTCGCACTGACCAGATAACATTCCAACACCTCGAACGCTTCCATAAGTGAGGCACTTACCCGATATCATTACATAGTTACGTTTGTAATATATAAGTTATCTAAGGAATGTAAGGGAAACACAGTTTAATTATTCGTAAACTTTAGTTTTCAGCAGTGCTGTCTATTCGTATCGGAGATATTCGTTATTCGAATACATAATAAAGAGAATATTCGGTCGAAATTATCTTGAATAATATTCGCTACGAATATTCATTTCAAGTAAAGAAGCATATTTGGTTTGCTTCATATTCGAATATCGAAGACAAGGATTCCAGATTCTGACAATAAAAACAATTGCTGTGAAAATAAGTCTTTATTATTGAAATATTATTTTACAACTTGAAACATAATAAACCATAATAAATTGCCAACAGGCGCTTACCACAAACAACTACATAACAAAAGTAAAAAAAGTGGTTTTTTTTGGACACTAAAACGTAGGAGATTCATACAACATCAAATCAAATACACTGAAAAGGTGAATACTTTTCCGATTAGTTACATACGAACTCAGGTGGCATTCAGAACTAGCATTAATCGCTATAAAACTTAAAATCTAAATAAAATAATATTTATTATTTCACTCAAGCGTAGAAGCATTTCTACCATACTTAAAAAAATTAAAACTCTGATAAAGGTGTATACTACTCTGATCCGTTTTATATAAACTAAGATGGTATGGTATTGAAAACCAGCATCAATCTAAAATGTTTCAGCATCTGCCTCAGCTTGTCCATGCGATTTTCTATAAAGTAACCTAGGATAACAACAGTGAACTGAGTAAGTGCTATCACATTCTTTGCACCATCAAAAAATATTTATAGGTTATGGAGCTAGCAGTTCTACGTAATGTTCAGTATAATTTCTGAACAGTATGTATAAGAACGACAGTAAAATGTTATTTTGGTACTGTTGTAAATTACCAATCTAATTAAACTTGTGTACAATAACAATAACTTTTACACAAACTATCCCAGCACAAATACTCATTACAAATCACATTCAGATGATGCTGGACACGAGACCTTGACACATGCGCAGTGTCAGCGGTTTGGCGTTCGAGCGGGCGTTCGGCAGCTTCCAAATAATAACCAGACACTCCTGGTTCCCTGATTCTGACATTACTCACATTGCGAAAATAAAATATTTTGTATCTTCACTACCCGCTGCCGACTTATTGCTCTTATTACCGATTTTCTTCAATGTAGATACATAACATAAAACAAATATATTGTTTGGAACATAATTGTTTATTAAAAACTTCTACTAGATATTCATTACACATCGTATAGCAGATCCATTGCTATATACTTGTTCGGTAGCAGATATTATATATTTTTTAATTTTGCTACGGAATGTTCATTGCATCGTTTACAAACACAATTGTTAATAAAAATGCGTCACTCAACATATCCTGTTACTAACAGCCATTATATATCTGATGTATAATTCAAGATAGTAGCAGTCGTAGTTGATATTTACTTTTTATTTTTTGGATAAAAGAGTGTTCTAATTGAATAAAAAAGGTCGAATAGCCCCAAAAAATAAAAAGTAAATATATGATGTATATACAGTCGTGATATGGATATTACATGGATATTAGTGATATGGAATGAATACCCACCAGATATCATATGCTGTATGGGATTTGCGCAAAAAGTTCTTAGTTACCTTTGACTTATATCAACTCATTACAAAAGAAAGGTTTTAATAAAGCTTAAAGGAAAGCTTTTTAKTACTAAMACCTTTTATTTTATTCTKTACCTCCTACCATCATGTAATTTTCTCTACATAGGTTTAATTWGTKAATGTCATACCTTMTCTGCCTTTTATTCATAAATACATGTTTGTTGTTTTTTTTTTCAGGAGTCTCCCACATGAGTAGACCATTAGAGGAAACAGTGGATGAGGTCCTTATAGTAAATCAGGTGAGTTGTTAAGCATCACGTGAATATGTATAGACAACCTTGAAGTCACATGTATTAAATACCTTATGATTATACAACAATGTTAAATATACCTTTGTAATTTATTGGTCACTATAATGAACTGGCTTCTTCACGTCTATGTTATCTACCTTGCACAACATTTGACCACACTAGCTCATATGTTATCATCATCATTGCCATCTCTTATGCACAGTTTGATGCTTGGTATCGAAGCTAATTGATAACAACTAGTATCGGAGTAGCACATTTATTCGCATTGCATTGAATTACTTAGTTTCTAAACTGGATTCCTTCAAGAATCGAAGTAAAATGCAGTATCTTAGGTCATTACACGTTAATATTAACGCAGGTTTCATTTTAAAACATTGTTTTAATCAAATAGGGGCAAGCAAATCAGCATTTAACATGTCGCGCCATAGTCTGCTTATTGTTATATTATTACATTGACGTTTTTAGAACTCAATCAAAGGCAGCATATTCTATCGAGAACCTTTGGGCGCGTCCAGAATATGTTCAGTTTAGAACTTGGTCGAACGCAGTATACTCTTCCGAGAACCTTTGCACGCGTCCAGAAAGTGTTCAAGCGTTTAGAACTTGGTCAAGCGCAGTATACTCTTCCGAGAACCTTTGGACGCGTCCAGAATATGTTTAGAACTTGGTCGGGCGCAGTATATGTAGCTACACACCAACCCATTTTGGGAGGTGTAAAAGGACTGAAAGGGATCAAAATGAAACTATGGTATTAACAGCAATAGTTGAAAATCCCCATGCTAGTCAGCATGATAGTGGGATATCAGTCGTAAATCAATAGGCCATCCCTTATGACTTATGACTTCTGAGGGGCACACAGTACAAGCATAGGAAACCATAATGACCCAAAATACAGTGACGCGAGACTGATAGAATTCGGCTGTTCTCGAGGTTGTTTATGAGCAAGTCATTCAAACTCATGCCTTGATTTGGCTCATAGCTAATGAATTCGGTCATCGCTGACGAGACGACGGATAAGCACAGCATATCCATATGCTGTAACGAGGGACTGCTTTGACTTTCAATTCGTGATCCATAAAACAACCCTAAATCAATTAAGAACAACCAACCTGTGTCGTTTGAGAAGTGCAGTACTGTCAGACTTGTTTACCGTTTTTCTTTAAAAACAAACCTATTTTGAATAATTGCGATTTGTAACGAATATTAAAACTGTACTAGCACATAAGATAAACAATTAACCATGTCGGGACACACGTTGCAGCTGTCTAAGCAGGTGTAGCAGCTCGGTAACTCGTTCGTTCATGAACGACTTTAATGATTTGAAACTAGCGATTGATTGAACGATTAGAATCGAATCGAATGTGGGACACTAACGACTGACGCTGACGTCATAGTAATAGGGATCCTATGACAGAGCGTTGTTTTTATGGCTGCCCCACGGCCGTCACTTCAAAAGTCACGTGTTCTAAAAGGCCTAATGACAATAAACAAGCAGATTGTGATAGCTACGTTATCTCTACATGTCACCAGACTTCTATTAATTTTATATTTATATACACTCTACATACCGTCATATCATGTATAAATATAATAGTCTTAAAAGTGAATTTTAGCATATGATGTACACCATGTTAAAATAGCATACAGAGGCATAATAAAAGGTTGTTTTAACTTCCAAAAACTGAGTAATAGCGGATTTAATGATTAGGATATACCTATATCTGTATACTTAAAGGTGTAGGTGTTATTTGCGTATAGGTTTCCACACGAATTTAAAGACCGGTAAATAGGAAGATAGATTATTTGACTTTAGTGCCAATTACAGAATCAATACTTGACAGTTAATTATGCTCACTGCTTTTCTGTTACTATGCATTTTACTGTACTTATAAATAACATTATAATCTACACCACTAAAAGAAGAATGCAGGTTTAACTGGATTAACTTTAGAACAATCATGACAGATTTTGGAACTACCCCAATTCCTTATTAAACACTCACAGATCGAGATATGCTAACTTCTTTTTCAACTTTCACCGTAAAATACGTCACAAAGCCAGCATTCAGTTAAGCAAAAGATCTGATACCGATATGGGGAGAAAATTTCCACATTTCACGAAAATTATGCGGTTCGCCCTGCATAGCTAAAGTAGTTTTCGGCATAATTTGAAAATCAATCTCGCCTTACTATAAAACGGGCATATTGAATTTTTAGCTATGTATTTCACGCCTAAGATATCTCCAATATCCGAAGGAAGTTATGAAGTATGCAGATATTGTCTTGAAGAATTTACATATTTCATAAAGTACGTCCTGCATTTTCATACTTGTAAGTATAAAACTGGTTTGCACTTGGTATTCGCGGTCGATCAGTTTTTTTAGAAACAATGATCCTGTGGTCACGGTTCAACCTCTTTCCGGACGAAAGTTTAATGTCGGTCGTCGAGATGCAGTTCCATACTAAACACTATACTCCAATGGGTTGCGGAGTTTAGAAATCTCGGATGTGGGATGAAAACAAGCCACCATCGGAGTATAATGTTTTGACTTGGGACTGCATCTGGACGTCCGATATTCAACTTTCGTTGATCCGTAACCACAACATCATTGTTTCTAAAAAATGCTCGACCGCCAATACACAGTGCTCTATACTCCAACGCTCCAACATGCCTTTCCTCTGCTCCACCCTATACTCTGTAAAGCACAGACATTATCCTTCTTTTATGATTATAGGCCCTGAGTAAACTAGGTATTCTCAGAACTAGAAAGGAAAAAATAAACCTACTTTCCTACCTAACCTACAGATTAAATTGTCTTTCACAGACATGCAATAACATGTACCCACACAACAGTCTATCGCACCGAAATAAAACTATAAAGAAGAAGCATCTTACAAGTAAACCGCTTCCAATATAAATATTTATTTCTACTTTTGTGATAAATTAATGTAATACATTCGAAAAAATGTACGTCAAATGGTCAAATGATGAAAATAATCACACCTGTATGAAGAGAGATTAGCCTTCTTGACAATTGAGATCTACTACTGCACTACCCTACTTGTATTTATATTTCGCAAAAGCTCGTACTCATTACAATCATGCCTTCTATGCGAACCAACCAGAATTTTGATATATTGCATCAATATTCCATACTACAAAGGCACCTTGAAATTGGAAATCAGAACATCGTCGGAGGTATCCCATTTTGCATATCTTATACAATCTATAATAACCTAGATCATGGCAGGCGATGTTCATCTAWAAAGTCATTAAAAGGGATTAAATAGTGTAACAAACGCTGCCTGAATTTGCGTACCGGCTGGCTAGCAATTTAAGACCTACTCCACGTTTATTAAAAGCAAGTTGGGGCAGTTATAAATTTATACGGAAGGCATTTGTGCTTACAATGAATAATAAATTCCGTTCTGTACTTTACCACCCAAACTTATAATGAGAGCATCGGTGGAGGAGAGCAGTGTTGGGCATATAGCTTAAATTTCTGATCCGTCAGAAAATTACTGTAAGTTAAATAAAAGGTTAAAACAGTATTTAAAAGAAACTGAAAAGAATTTTTAAGAATTACGTAGCGTTCTATCGATTTCTTTAATTTAAAAATAGTATTATACTTCTTATATATATATATATATATATATATATATATATATATATATATATATATATATATAATTGATAATAATGGTCGTTTATGTATTTTATTTAAGTTTATTAAGGATGTTTCGACCTAGATTAAAACTCTATACTTCCAAGCTTTCAACTGATTTACTCAAGTCTTCTTCAGGGAAATATTTTGAATTATTATATAGGAACTAAAACATTAATTTATTATTTGACATCAAAATTGATATATATATATATATATATATATATATATATATATATATATTTCTCTATGTTGTACAAACATGTTGGTTGTAGGCTTTAATTACTAGAAAAGCTTTTATATTTATAATGGTATATCGTTAAAACGATATCTATTACCTAAATGACAGAAGACAATGATTTTATTTTAAAATAGTTAGATGCCACAACTTTGTCACCAGGGGACCTTCATACGGTTTACGATAACAAAAAAAAAACATAATTTTCTATAAATACATAAAAACCAATTTAAATGCGCCAAAAGTAAAATTTATGACTGCCAAACTGCACAGTCCGATCACGATTCACGAGGACGCTGTAGATAACGAACAACGTCCAAGCTCCGAATGCAAATATTGGCATTTAAAACACGTACACGTACCGAAAACAGAGCGGTAACGCAATATTTGTGCAGAGCGTAAATTTTTAGCTTTACCGCTATGCAGTKAAGCGGCAGCAGTATTAATTCKTATTAGGCAGGTTGCGTTKGACGCAGCTGTTATTGATTACTGCCACTAAATCTAGGTAATTAACCGTATACCGCATAGTTTAAAAATCACGCCATACAATCTGTCGCTCGTGCGTCATTGCTAAACAATTTTAATAGGGTATTCATAATGTATACGAAAACTATTAGTCTTTTACTAAAATCGTAAGTAATATTTATGAGCCACTGGTGCGATAGTTAAAAAAATGCAGAACGGGTTTCATATTATTGAACGATAAGCATGTAATTTTTCAACGCAGTCTCTATTAACTTCTGTGCACTTCCTCTACCGTTTTGGAGTGGATATAATACCCGAAGAAAAATATTCCTTTGGTCGTATGCAGAGCATGTTCCGCTTGGACCGCTTTATCAAAGCTTTGACCCACCTAATGCCTTTGTAAGTTGACTAAAGACCGCATAATCACTTAGGACGAGGTCAGGGGAATAAAGAGGATGTTGCAAGCACTCAAACTTCAAATCTCGGATGGTCCCGCACGTTGTCGTGTTGCTTTTGGTTTTGATGGCTGGCKCAAGACGGTACTTCGGGAGTACGTGTGACCCCTATACTCAAGTGGGAATCTGTTTTTCCAAAGTATCTCATTTGCGTATCAAAGAGGAGTCAACAACGATTATAAAGAGATTTAATTTGGTTCTTATTTAAAAAAAAAGTATTGCCAGCTGTGACCAGGATTTGAACCCGGGACCTTTTGATTTACAGTCAAATGTGCTAACCACTGCCCCATCAGGRTCCTATTCGAATTTCACGTCAAAGTGTCATATACACATTAAAGTTTAGGAAACGAAAAGTAACCGTAACAGAAGACTTAACTATAAAAGCGCCAGATGGCGTCCAGTAGCGTTACGTTTCGTAAACTTTAATGCAAATGCTACTCTGACCTAGAATATTAATAGGGCCCTGATGGTGAGTGGTTGGCACATTTAATTAGTAGTAAAAAAAGTCCTGGGTTCAAATCTACCTGCTAAAAAACAATTAAATCTCCTTTTAATCATTAATGTCAATATCATAAAGGTGAAAATAACTTAGTGAACATGACCTTTCCTGTCGAGAGCTGTATGTAAATTTCTTAAAGATTTAAGTAAGAAAACTGGCGCCATCCTTTGCTTGTCCGTTGATTTCAGGTTCATTACAGTACGCCCACTATTCATCTCCAGTCACCACTCTCGTGAGGAAAGCGTCTCCTTGTGCTTGAACCGACGCAAAAGTTCTTCACATGCAACAACGCGTCGTTGTTTCAGCTCTGAAGTCAATTTCTTTGACACCCATCTTGCTGACACTTTATAGAAATAGAGAATATCGTGCTTATTATGGTGCATGAAAACTTCGACGATTTCATGCAGAACAAACGTGAATTTCAATTTTGGGTTTTAGATTGTTCCTCCCTAATGAAGTATTTTCAGTGGAGTTTTTAAGCTGTCAATGTGAACCACTTTGAATTTTCCATACAATATGCCATTAACAGAGCCTCCTAGATCTGAAAAATAACATTTTGCCAACTTTTAAAACAAGGTTCTATTTCGCTCTACGGCTAACAGCTAGATTCGCCTTCCATCACTAGTGAGGAAAATATGGAAGAGGCCGGGCTGGGCGTGACCCGATAGGATATCGCACGTGCAATAGTCAAACTTAAATCATGAGCCAGAAAAATTCAAGAGAAATGCTAACGAGTACAGAGCCCTGAAATAGGACGAGGAGTCATTAGCAAACGTTCAATTAGATCGTTTATTACTCACTATATACAGAACGCGCTTCGGATGTTTTAGATGTTCATGGTGGTTTTCGTCAAAATTTTCCAATCCCAATATAGCGGTGTGTGGATGTTCTATTCAACAACAAATTCCAGCAATGTTCCCAATATCCACACATCTAAATGAACTTTTCAAGCTGATCCCAAATCGGTAGCGACTCCAAAGTCTATATGCTCAGAAAATCTTCAAAATTCACATCATTCTTCATCTTTCAACTCGAAAAATTATCGAACAGAAAATTTCGCCCAAGAGAACATAGGCTTCCCGATGTCCAGATGACTACGTTTTTTATACCAAAAATCCTGATAGTCGAGTGACAATGATTTAGAGTTACTAAAACCTAACAGAGAATTCAATAAACAGGTTCTCAGCTAAAGAATTCCTTGATTATCAAACAAGGCCTATATAATAAGGTATTTAACAACAAATTCATGAAAAATATTTATGCCAACGATATTGACCTTGTTTTATTCTAGGCCAAAGTGCACGATAGGTTGCTTATCGCAAGGCGTGAGCGTTCGACGAAATAGCAATGTTACATCTTTCGTGATGGTGATTTTGCATATGTGATATTATTGCTCTACGGGATATGCATTATCTCGCTGTTATACATATCACTTTCTTACTTATTTCTTCCTTCTATTGTTGCTACGATATTTTTCCTCCCCTTTTAAGTATTTTTGATCGATGTCGTTTGGGATTGCTGGAACTTTTTTGAATTGTATTTTGGTCGTAGTTTTTTAACAGTTTCCTAGAAGCTAGTTTGCTAGATACACGGGAGTACTTCATTTAAACGACACCAACAATAACTTTAACGCGAAAACGTAGCACCAGAACACATTGTGACCATATCTCACAGTTTATTATAATTGTTCGATGTGATGCCGAGGTTGAGTAATATTAGTTTTTGGCTATAAGTACTTTATATTTGATCTAATGACAGGGTTATCGGAAAAGCGGGCATAGTTGGCTGCATACATATTATGTGTTATGTTGAATTCATATAATACTCAGTGGATCTGGGCTTTGACTCGAACGCTTAGGTGGTATAATATGAACATACCTGAGTACCGTTCAAGAGATTCGAGTTCGAATCCCGACCGCAGCAAGTTACTTTTTCATTTTAATCTATATATGCGTGTTTTTCCGATAACCCTCTCATTAGATTAATTTTTAAGCTTATATACAGTTTCCAGCATTCTTCATTTCCTTATATATCTGTATTAATGTCTTCTTTTGTTGATTTGATGTTACCACAAGAGATAGCTATATGTAAAAAGGCGAGGACCGCTTTTATTGTTTTGCTGGTTAGTTGTTCGTTCTACTTACTACTATTTTGGCTTCCTGAATGCTTTAGGATTTAGTTGGTGATCTACTATCGCACTTAAAACAGGTGAGTGCAGTTGCATTTGATCTATCCTTAGTCGTCCTGGTTTTGCGGCGTTTTTTGTTTGTAGCTTTAAATTCTAGTGTAATAGACTTATCGGCTTTAGGATCTCTTTTCACCGGTGCGCTTTCCGAGCCTAATCTTTGTTTATTTTCAAAGTCTGACCATCTGTGGTGTTTTACTGTCTGTATTTCTGTACCTGCTCGACCGTATCAGCTGTAATGCTCTGGTTTTGCAGTGCTATCTTCAGAATTACGATCTTAATTGTATTGGATGAACAATAATGCAAAAGAAAGACTGTCGCTAATCATGCACATACGACATGTGTAATATTTATTATGTTAGTCAACTATTTTTCTATTATCTTATCTTATTTTAGCTCCTGTTGCATCGGCTAAGCACTTGTGTCCCACAATATGGCCGTGCTGGAAACTCGGCGGGAGCATATTATTGACTGACGTTTTACTCTAAAAACGTGAAAACTATTGTTATAGATACCAGTGCATTCGGGTTAAAATCCCAATTACTGGTATCTCTCGTGGCAGATAAATTTTGTGGATGCAGTAACATTATTTTAACCATAATGTTATTAATTTAGAATGTATAGCGGTTGATACCTGTTCATTGTTAATTCAATACTATATATTTGAGGCAAATTTTACGTAGAAAAAAAATCAGCTCCCACCGAGAATCGAACTCGCGGCCTCCAGATTTAACCCCTGTTGCTTTGCCTCTGAGCTATGGGGCCGTGCTGGAAACTCGGCGCGAACGTATTATTAACTGAAGTTTTTCTCTGAAAATGTGAAGGCTGCTACTCCTGCCTGCCGAGTTTCCAGTAGAGATGTGTAGCTCAGGAGTGAGCTGCATCGAAGAGCCGACTCTTTCAAAAGAGCTGTTGAGGCAGCTCACTTATTTCAGTAGATGCAGCTCTCCGGCTCAGCGCCGAACTGAACTGAATTGCCGAGCTGGCTTACAACGTGACAACTGAACGCAGCTATCGTTCATTGATACGACTCCGGCGAGCTGTGTTCTATCCGTCCTTTTTCCCAACATGTTAAGTAGGTACACAGGTACATACATAGTTACAAAATCTATGTAAACGACATGAGCCAGGTAATTAATAACTGAAAGTCGACGTGTTAACGAACGTAAATATATGGGTTTGCAACAAAGGTAGTATGTAACAAAAAATAAAACATCATTATGCAAACAACTACAAAAACACAACTCTACAATTCACAAAAGTATATATATACAAAATATTATTTCTTCCACTTTGTTGCTGGACAGACGAGAGAGTTATCAAGTTTACTTCCGGTTTTAATTTTAAATTTGATAATTTGGCTTGTCCAACAAAAAAAAATACGTAAATCCAGACTTTAAGTACGTCTCGGATACGAGAGATCTAGATCAAATAGACTGATAGAGAGCCGTGACGATATTCATATGACCGCGAATCGTAGGGATCTTGCAGCTCTTTTGAGCCGACTCACTGAGTCAGCTCAGTTCAAAGAAGCAGATGCAGTGAGCTGACTCACTGAAAAGAATCGAAATGCCCACCTCTAGTTTCCAGTACAACCCAATAGGTCAGTGGCAGAGCAAAAGCTAAATCTGGAGGCCCCGAGTTCGATTCTAGATGAGAGCTGATATTTTTCTTCGTAACCTTTGCACTAAGAACCCACTAAATATTATATACTATTGAATTGTTTATTTATTATTATAAACAGGACAGAACAAGTGCCGCATTTGACAATTGATTACTAATTAATCGTTCCGATTAATCAATTGTTCAATAAGTTGATTATTCGCAACTTAATTGAGTAATCAGTTGTTGATTTACTTACCGACGAGTATTTCAAATAATCAATTGTTGCGGTATCGACGTAAACCAACACATAGGCGATGTATACCCCTAGAAAACACCAAATCAAGAGTATATAACGTGAGAACTGTTCCTTAGAACCTAATGTTCAAAAATCATTTTATTGATGGTTTGCTTACAATTGTTACTAATACCTAATTAAATGTTATCAAAGTTAATGAGAAGGATGCCATTGTTTAGTGCTAAGCTATTTTTTAAATCTGCACCTGCCATAACGTTTATGCAGTACGAGCGTAAATATTGATGGCACTGCAAACTCATTCAACTTATGTTAACTATTTCCCGAGCAATACTAATTAAACGTCCTTCCGTTTTATTTCAGCGGTTCGACTGGCCAGTAGCGAGACCGTTGGAAGAACAGGAAACGCTAGTGATTGAATTATACTCTCGGAATCGACTATTTGCCGACCGACTAGTAGGTTCTTATACACTGATATTACAAACCGTCGTCAGAGATGGGAGAATATCAATTTCCGATTGTTTGGCGGACTTCAACCACCAGCCGCTGCCGGTAAGTCACATTCAGATAGTTCAGTAAAACAACTAACAAATAAAATACGTCTCCAACGCGTGTCGCTTTAATTTAAACACATTTCAGTTCCGTGTCTGGCTGCAATTGAAATTCAAATCGAACGACAGCGCTAACCGACAATTACGTGAATACGAGCGGCGTTAATATGTGTCACCGACATTTATTGTAGATGCCAGTCAGTCGTGGAAGTACCAGTTTTACACCATAAACCGGAGTCCTTTATTACTAAAAAGCAGTGCAGAGGTTCAAATATTTACCCAATTGTATCTTATATACTTTAACGTGGAAGGTAATTACACGATCAGTGCACTTGGGATTTTCGCTTTTGTATTAAGTATGAAGTTGCATTTATATATAACTCATATGTAACCGTACTGAAAACAAATCTAGTATATACAGGGTGGTCCACTAAGGGTACGGAGCGGCTGTATCTTGAAATCCACTAACCACGCTTTGGGAATCTTTTTTTAATAAAAACATAGCAGAGAAAGTCAACTACAAATAATTACAAATAAACAAAAATTAATCCAAAATTTTCCGACAAACTATAGGTAGGCGATGGAATTTTTAGAATACCTGCTTAAGTATCTACAAGATTCTTAACATTTTTTCCTTAGTTGCCATGGTAACGACACTATAAAGCAAAATAGCTTTTCAGCACTCTCTTTCTTACAGTCTACAAAACAACGAAGTGAAAAAAATTTATATTTTTTAAGAAAATTAGGAAAGTATGGCACCTCAAATGGCGCCCTTTACTGCTGTTTAAGGAAATCATGTTGGAAACTGTTTACCATAAAGCTTAATTTGGCTAAAAATTCCTTTAAGATGAGCCTTAGTTTGGTGAATTCGGTTCGAGCGTTTAGAAGATACAACATCTAGAAGTTTTAAGATTATGTTGTATGAGAAAAAATGTTGCAACGAAACCTTTAGGAAATTAGACGGATCCAAATTTTTGATTCATTTGCGTTTGTACATAATATGGTGTCAAATACGCCTCCTAGCGGGAATCTTAGGAGCTGAAAGATATTTTTAGTGAATTCCGTTGGTCGTTTTTACCTAAAATGCTTTTTTTTCAAAGCGATAGATTTTAGTGAATCGCCCTGTACAAAGCCCAATAAACCGTGTGTAGCATAGGATTTGGCCAGTTTTTCTACTTTTAATGACAATGCGAGATTGCTATGTAAAAAAGTTACTAGACAAACAAAAAATAAAAAAAACACAGCGATTAAAACATCAAAAATGTAACAGCATTATATTTTTAGCAGTAGTCAGCGTATTCTTGTCTTCATTTTCATTTACAATCTACCTACTTCATGTTTGTCTAATAGTTTTTGTTTCGCATATACAGGGTGTTCACGGTGTCAGTCTACAATAGTTAACTTTATTATTTGATTTCGTAGACTAGTGGTTTAAATGAAAAGGTTTCATGAATTCTTGGGAGGGATTTTGCAGTGTTTACAAAATTACAATTGAACATCAAATGACCGACATATTAACCACAAGTTAGTTATTTTAAATTGAGCCACTCCATCTTTTGTAGCCCATTCGGTTAATGACATGACAAAAATGCAAACTCATAAATCAGTCAGCTTTACTTAAATTTATTGCTCCATTTGGTTCACGCTAACCAAGCTAACTAAAATTGTTTTATTAGAAGCGCCACATCTTAGTTACCTAGCAACAAGATTATGCAGTTTTCGTGGTTTATTATTCTTAACTCGTTTAGCTAAATTTACATTTTCTAGTTATTTTTTTTTGTTATTTGTCATGTTTGTTGTTGTTCGTATTTGGTTACATTAGCTTTAGTATTTACAATTCTTGATTTCGTGTTATTACTAGTCAATCTTTATTTATATATTTATTCCTAGAAAAGCAAAGTACTCTACATTTCGATATACGTAAATATAAATCACCACATGCACTCCAAAGTAAGAAGCAGTTCAGATTGTGCTGCAGTTCCAAACTGTCTTAAATCGTCACCAACCAATGAAGATTCACTATTCCTTGCAAAGTGCAAAGCAATTGGTCCAATATTAGAACCCTGAAGAACGCCCGATGTAGTACACAAAACTGTTGTTGTGGAGTAACTGCATCTACGTAGCAGATCACATATTTTAATGCAATGAAATTTCCATAAACGATTCTTAATATAATACAGTGAAAGGCTTTGTCCATTTCAGAATATATATACATTCCACGCTTGGTCTACCTACAAAAGCTTTATTCACGTAATGCGTGAACAGGAGAAATTAGTATAGGTTGATCTTCCCTGAATAAAGACATGCTGCTCTTCAATAATATGATTATTTGAGGATATAACTAAACAATTTATCTGCAATTATGTCTTCAGTATGTAGAATGATGTGCAGATCACCGGTATGTTGTGAGCAAAACCCAGTTCATATTAGGCTAACCTGACAATTTATTTGTAATTTCGTTCGCAAAAAACAGCATTTCAAAAAAATTAGATGCAGGTAACTAATATATTAAGTGATTTTTAAACTAACAATTACTAGCCGCAACGCAAACACTAGAGCGCTGCAAAAGTTTTATTTTACTTTACTGCAACTCTAATAAAGTCTGATGTAATCTGCTCGATGCTACATCCCCACGTTTCACAGCAGCCGTATCTAAAACGCTAAGTATCCTAGGCGGATGTAACATCTGTAAGTACAACTTTCTGATAGTGTTAAACCTTTGTTCTTTTATTATCGATATAATTCTAGCTTCCTATCAATTAATTGTTAATTCCCAAAATCCTTAATTGATAGTACTACGTTTTTTCTATATAGCCTTTTAATGCATTTTCGCTTGCTATTACAAAATAGGTAGCGGCATTTGGACTTTTTTTTTAACTCAAGAATTTGGTTCCACTATTCACTATTCTCATTTGCGTATAAATTAAAAGCAAAACAATTTATTGGGTTACTTATCACAGCAGTTTTTATGCAGCAAATGTTTTCTAAGGATGTTGACTTATGCAACCTGTAAAGTACTTATTCAATTTAACCCCAATCACGAAACGTATTTACATAAAACTGCAGCAAAGGCTTGAATATGGTGTCCAGCACATCATTATAAAATCATTATGTAAATGAATGTCCTGATTTCCTTTGCGAATCGAGTCTCATTAAAAAACTACCGACAGCCACTGCGTTAGGAAGTTCTAGGTATAAATTAATCCTGTTAAGCAGATCTGCTATGAAAAAAACATTTTCTTGGGGTATACCGGTTGAGCAACTGGCGTACATTTGAATATAGCGGGGCAAATACTTGTAATCCTATGTCATATCCTTGAACATGGATAACAGTATACTTAAATTTAATAGAAAATTAAGTTATTTAAACTGCTAGGTAATGCTGACATGCTTTATCACTCAAATGCTATAATGAATCAAATTCCTCATACTCAGGGAGAGGCATGAGTTTACTGTGTAGCAATTGTCATAAATGAAGCCCCTAGATATTAATAAGTCAGTGGATCCAGATTGAGTACCTCCATTATTGCTTGCAAGGTGCAGCTATATCTACTTTGGCCAGTGACCCATTCTAAGCGTGAAGCTCAATGGGCTCAATGCAGTAACTATTTTTTTAAGAATTGACCATGGGAATAAAATTTAGGGTACTCAATTTTCAACTGCGGAGCATTAGATTTTATTTTTTTAAACTAATGACCCTGCCAGCTAATGGCAATTAAGATAACTCGTTATAGTAGGAGAGCCTCGAGATTTCAACACCCATAAGACTATAGAATGAAATGCTATGTAGAATGTGGGAGTACATTTGKTAACATGAAACTAATGGGTTGCCTCATTTACTATGGGCCAGATTAGCGTTAATTAATTAATCTTTCTTTAATTACTCATAATATTATATAACAAACAAACAAAAATAGATAAAGTATGTTTAATGCTTTTATTTAAGCATCCTAACAAGTAGCAAATAAGAAAAAAATTTGAATGTTCAAGAAATAATAAAATAAAAGTAAAACGACGAATTATGAACATTTAATTCATCTGTCGGTAAGAGCTCTAACGTCGAACCATCTGCAAACAAGTCGCAAAGCTTTACCGATCCGTCATAAATTTCAGCTTAATCACAAACCTATATTTAAACACTAAATATCAAGTACCATTTTATACAACCTGATAGCTACAATAAAATTCAATTTCAACAGTTTAACTGAAATAATATTTAAACAATTCAAACACCAATTACATTAAATTAGAAAATAATAACTTAAATTTCATTTACTAAAATTTCTGGCAAACTATATTCAATATAAAATTCTGCAAGCTTAGAAAGTGTTTTCAAAAACAAACCTTTATTTGTCCAAATAACAAAATAGCAATATTTTCGTCCAGTTATAAATAATTGTCTTTGCACTTGATAGAAATAATTGTTTTATTTTTAATTTTATTAACACTGAATGTCCCAACGAGGGTAGATATTTGCAGTTCAGYTTTTCTTAGAAGGAGCTATTACCAAATTGAAGAAATGTGCTAATTATATGTGTGTGTCATGTCTGATTGGTAGGTACCTAATGCTTTCAATATTGCTTAATGTCAAAAGACTTGTGGAAATCCATCTGCGTTACTTATTGAACTTATAATTATAGAATTCCTTATGATGAATATTACTTTTGATATTGATATAATTGTAAAGAAGGGTGAAATATTGTTACCACGTTGCTTATTTGACCTTGACGTTTCGACACTTATGTCGCTGACTTCCTCAGAAGTAGCTCTGAAACTGAAATATCCTAGTCGGTGCACCGATGCGTGGGCGTTGTTAAGCATGCCCGGTTTTCAAATTCCAGGTAGTTCGATGCATCGGTCTCGGTTATATTTGCGCGGATTCATCTAGATTTCCACGGCTTTTTTGTACAGTCTCGGCCAGAATGTCGCTTCCCTTGACATTCCCTCGAATTTGAAAATGTGGTTAATCTCCATTCGGTTTTCTGCTACAGCCGATCTATCACATTGCCGGTCTTTGGTGTCCCTGATGTCCGGTTTGGCCGATGTAAACCTCCCACAGCTGCATGGGATGCTGTACACACCTTGTGTTTGTAGCTCCTCAGTCGTCGAACGATATTTCGGAAAGGCGTTAGCTATCTTTCCCTGGACGGTGAAGATGGTGTTTATCTGATGCCTTCTCAGCAACCGTCCGATCTTATCTGTACATCCATTGACGTAGGGCAGGAATGCTGCAACGATGTGTTCTTCCTCCGTTGTTGCATGTCGATAGCCTTCTCTGGTTCGCTGACTAGTTACGCTCGTTGTATCAGCGTGTTGATGACTTCTTTTGGGCGGGGTGGTGGTGTGAATCTGCATGCAGGTAGCGATCCGTGTGGGTTGGCTTCCTATAGACCCGATGTCCTAGCGTGCCGTCTTGTTTCCTTGTCACCATCACATCCAGGAAGGGTATGTTTATATGGTCCTGTCGATCATTACTTGCTCTCAGTTCAGGTAAATAGGTGATAAGGTGATATCCCATTTAATTTATACACTACTATCGACAGTTCTTGTTCTCTAGGTAATCAGCTCCTTCAAATTTACCGTTGTAAAGAGGAAGAAATCCCTTAATTTGTAAATACTATAGACGAAAAATAAACTGTTAAGACAAGCATCGAAATTCGAAAAGGTGGTCATGACATGAGCTGATCGCTGAACAGGAATACTAACGCAAGCGCACACAGCATAGAATACACCTTGACATTTAGCATTTAGCCGCTCCTGCTTTTACAGCTTTTACTAAAGTGCCTAGATAGATATCTATCTAGGGACTTTAGCTTTTACCACATAAATCTTATTTGTTATTATTTATTAAATATACAATTTCTGTGGCTTTTACTGTCGCATGCTGCCCTCTGCCGTCAATAATGTCGTAACGTTCGCTAACGCCCACAAAATACAAAATAGCATGTTATGCCCGGCACATCATGGAGTAAATTGTCAGTTTAACCTATTTTAGGTGAAATGGTCCATTTAATAAACTTAATTTTCCGCTTTTATTCGGAGAGTACTTTGCTGGACTTTGGAATTCTGACAAAATATGTCAATCTTGGAGTGTGATTATTGTACACTTAATCAGTCAGACAGCAAGCTGTTAAGCGGTATGATTGTGCTAAATGACACGGAGTTCCAAAACCCAACTTTGCCTGCGGGTGTTTATGTTTCGAAGAGTAAACAGCCTACATTAATGGAAACACGGCTGTGTTCGACAATTAACAATGTGGTTTACACTGAAGTTTCCATGTAACACTATTCAGTAGCTGACGACAAACAGAACATAATCCTGTTAGATGAGTTACGTACCGTAACAACAAAAACAACGAACTACATGATGTACACAAACTTTAAGTGGACGATTTATAAATCAACCCAACCGGTCTTTGTAAAAGTACGCTTAAAAGCTGCTGCTATTTGATCTATTAAACAGTTGTTATTATATTATAGACTGAAAAGTGTCGCCAATTCACGTCTTTTTTACTAAAGGAAAAGACAGCGAACGGTAATCTAACAGAAAAGACTGTCGCTTTACACTTCACTTGTTACAAATAATGCAATTTTCACAGTCGCTTCCTTTGTGCACCTGTTTCCTAATGCGAAATAAAATCTCAAAATATACGTTCATGTTTCCATGACTCACATTATTTCAAATCTAGTACCTTCGTTGTTCCAGGAAGAGAGAGTATTGCATAGTATGCTTTTAATAAAAAAAAATAATATTTTTGTTAATTAGATACGAGGATGGAATATGCCATAGACAAGTAATTGACAAAATTAGCAGTGTTTATTAAAAGAAAAATGTGAATAAATATACCTACCTTTATTGCCTATACGCCGAATTTCTGCAATGCTCCTTGCAGATTCTGGCGGTGATATTACTTTTCTTAAAAGACACCGAAGGTGGATAGCAAATAGTACAGCATACTCGGTTAGAAAAAAACACAGAAAGAATTATAAAATACCCCAAAAATAACTTACAAAGTAGAAATTTTGATGACAATGCCAACTGTCAGCATTACACTGATAAGATGACAAAGCCACCCAGCTGCCAAAACGGGTACTACTGATCAGCTATAATGATAGCGAAATAGATCTATTTAAAGTTGGTTGCGATGCAGACAGCACAGCATAGACATGCATTTTAATACTTCAAAGTTTTTAAAGGACAATATGGCATTATCTTTGTAATTCTTGAATAAATTAAACAATTATTCGCAGTATTCAAAACGGTATATTTACTTCTAGCACTTATTCAAAGTTATTAGACTTGGAAACGAACAATTATTTTCTTAGTAACAATAAAAGTTAACTTTATCATTTTAAGGTGCTGGGCTGGCGAAAATAATATTAGCACTCTACTTAATAATAAATTTTACTTCAAATACAGCGCTGTCCATAATGCATGATGAAAAGTACCCTAATTCCGAAATACCCGAACCGAATTGATGAAAATTTGCATTTTACTGGATAATGCAGACATTGGAATAGACATTTCGCTTCTATTAGTCTATTAAATACGAGAACTTCACATCGGAATTGTTCCAAGTCGTAAAATACCAAATGGAGTGGATTTTTAGTTTTGAAGGTTGACCCCTTTCCTAGGATGAAGTGTATCTCAAACTTTGCAAGCCGTGGAAGTCCATTTATTCATATTGGTCCACAAAGAGTTTACATGTTCGTATAACTCTTGACAAAACACATATATGTATAGTATATATTTTGATGCTTTTAAGCTGATGACCAACGTGACTCACAATGAGTACCAAACCTTCAAAAGCATTCAGCTTATAGTCTTTTTGGCTTTACATGGTATTCCAGTACTGTGGAATTGCAGTCGAGGACTTGAACAAATTGTGTACAAATATTAACAACCTTTAAACAACAACTAGAAAGAATTTTAGAAAATAGTTGTGACTGGAACAGAAATGGTTTATATAGTTCAAGAGGTTACTTGAAATATTTGAAGACAGATTTCGAGTTCAACATTTTAACTACAGGGTTTCTATAAATAATTCATGCAACGCGGGCGGCGTTGATTGCTGAATTCCCTGTGCCACCTTTTTATAATTGCTGCCAAGCTACAATATGCACGGCGATCACTGAACATCAATGAGCACGATAGTTACAGACTTACAGATCAAGTTACAAACACGAAATTGCTGGCTTTATAAAGATGTATGGACCAATAATTTGTTGCACAATAATACACGCAGTGTGAAGATAGCACTACCTATATGCACATATATTTCTTATAAATTCTGCATTTTTTAAATATTTGCTTTATTACAAAATATGTACCAAATATAGGTAATTTTGGTAATTATATACAAATATAATAACTACATAGAATACATAGGGATGTGTAATCAAAGTAATAATGTAACCAGATATCAATATCAGTTTATTATCGGAAACCATAACTTACTAATAACCTAATTATTATTAACACATTTTCACTTTATCGGTTTCTTCTTAAGTTGGAGAATAATTTTATTGTTATTTTCCTGTACTAACCGATCTATTTCTTCTAATTCTCCTACATTCTCATTACCCGTTTCGTTTGATTTAACTGTCTCACGAATTTCTTCATTTTCTTTCTCCATCTTCTCTAATTCTGTGATCTCTTTACGCAGTTCTTCGTATAATTCGCTTTCATTTAATAATGAATCGATTTCAATAAGTCGTTCTTTCGCCTTCGCTGTATCGGTGGTTACCGATGCTAAAGACAAATTTAACGATTTCTTGTGATCCTCTCGAATTTCAATATCTTGCTTCAGCTTGTCCACAGCTTCGTCAATAGTCTGCAACTTTTGAGAATCGCGCTTGAGTTTTAGCAAATCATTTTCTAACACACCTATGTCGTCGTTGCACTTAAGTCTGGCATCATCCAGCTTACTGATTTGTTTGAGCAGAATTATGTACAGCGAATGCGGATTCATGCCTATTGTGTTGATTTCCTCAAACATACTTTCATTCGTTTTATCAGTTAAATAGTCCAGAGCTAATGATATTTCCGTTTGCTTGAGGTTTATTGCGTCGATGAGATTTTTAATCTCATCGTCATACTTAGAGGAGTACTCTTTCATGTGCCGATCTCTCTTAAAGTATTTCTTTAATCCCTCTTTGTTATCGAAGTCTAGTATCTGCACTATTTGTTTGAGTTCCGCCTGTTTCATGTCCATTTTCTGTTCCAGGCCGCTCTTGATTTGTAACAAAGTTTCCACGTCCGCTTTGTCGTTTCTTATGCTCGGTATAGAATATTTGTTCTCGTTGCTAACGTTGTTCTGCAACTCGGCTTTCTCGACAAGGCGATGTCGTAACTCCGATAATAGTCGTTTGCGGTGCTGTTTCATGTAATTGTTGGACAGGGCTCCCTCGTAGGTAACTAAGGCCTCCTTAGTTGCTTTAATCTTAAGTCCCACAGCAGCGATTTTGCCAGACAATTCCTTGTTTTCTTTCAGCAAGGTATTATACTCGACGATGTCGTTAGGGTACAAATGATCTTGAATCGCCCTCTCCAGTTGTATTATTTCAGCTTCCAGTTTGGACTTCATTTCCTCGTCGAGGAACTTACGGACAAAGAAATCATCTAACGCTTGCGTCATTTTCCTATTTTCATCTTCAACTGCCAGCGTTTCCTCTAGAAGTTCCCTCTCTTTCATGCGACTTATATTGATTTCGACAACTGTGTTCAATACGTTGAGGTCTCTTTGGTGCCTACTGAAAGCTAATGCTTTCTGCTTCGCTAATATCCGTGTCTGTACCAAGCCCGCAGAATTTACCTTGTTACTGGCAATTGAGGTGAGCATTCGGTTAATTTCTTGCCGTATCGTATTCATGTGATGTTGTATCTGGGTATAGTAATACTTCTTGTCGTGGAACATGCGACTTCTCGGGCAGGTAGGGGTCTGAAAGTCTTGCAGTCCTTGTCTTGTCATAGGCCTATTGCTGACTTCGATTCTTGATGACAAATATCGAGACATGGTGTGTTGCAAACTATTATGCGCGTTTTCCCCATAATCATAAAAATTATCGTCACTTCTCATTGTTAGTATTGAAACTTTTGAAAAGTATAAATGCTGTTATAACACTAACTTATGATTCTGACTGACAGATGAGAACCAGATCACTACCTAGTATTCTTAATATCCCAATATCGGCCATGGAAACGTGATGGAAACTATGAACCCTATGTAACTCGAATAGTTCTCTGTTCGTATCGAAAATATTTGTTCAATATATTCTCGAATAAGGTAACGCGTAAACTAATATTTGTATTCGTTTTATTCATAAATGATATACACTAATATCTATATTCACTTTAATGGCAAACAAATTAACAAACGTCTGCATTCGTTTTATCGGAAACGAATAAACAAGAAGTTGTATTCGTTTCATTCAATGAAATTTCTTCAAAAAATTTTTGTTAAGAAGAAAAAATAGAACCAAAGTTTGAGCCTAAATTAATTATTTTCAGAAACAGAAACCTACAGTTTCGCGCAGGAATATGCAATAAAGTGGTTTTATTTCTTTCCGCAAAAACAAAGCGATACGAAAACAATTCAAGGGATAAAAAAAGTTTTATTTTTAGATGTTTAATTAATTGATTGAACCAGCGTACGGCAGGCATTTCTTCAATTCCCGAATATACCGCCGGACCGGTTACGTCTACGCTGGGTTGGAGGGGTGACACGCTTGTTGCACTCACATTGTGCATGTTACGAAAATCTGAGGATTGGAGTAAAAATGTTTGCAGGATGCATTTAGCCAGTAAATGCTTTCCTTAAATGCAGGCTTAGCTCGACTGCATTGTTTTCCTCCTCGTGTGAGATGATGTCTGAAGTTGCGTAGAGATTTAGGACCTCTTCATTTGTTATTTTCTTGTGTGTGTGTCCTGTTTATATTGCTTGGTCTTTTGTGGTGATGTCGACACTTCTTTGGGTGTTATCGGATGTGTTTATCCGTTCGTTTCCTAGAGCTATAGAATAGGTAACCTTGTTCCACGTCTATGGGATATTTCTCGTCTGTGTACATTAGGTTTTTTTCCACGATTTATTTTCTGTGGCTGGGTTTGTTTCCATGTCTTCTTGGTTTCTGCACAGTATTATTGCGTTGTCGTAATGGTTTCTTCTTCTCCATCCCTGATTTGTATTTTGGTTGTGGTTCTTGATTAGTTTCTTTCAAGGTCCTTCTGAGCTTACATATGTGATATGCAGCTTTTTTATTTTTCTTACATGGTGTGTGGTAATGTTCTCCATGTATATTTGGTAGCTTCCGTCTTGCTGGATTTTTTGTACCACGGTACGTGATTTATTTTATACACTTGTCTAGATACATGGAATACTTCACTGTAACGAGAATCACAATAACAATGTAAACGCAAGAACGTAGCACTTGAACACATTATGAACTTAAAATCATATAATTTTGATTCGTGTGTTCTTGATGGTATCGACATTTTGAGTGATTTCGTATGTGCTTATTCATTCGCTTGCTGGATCTTTAGATGGGGTGATATTACTCTACCGGAAGTTTTTTCGCCTTGTGCATTAGTTACTTTTCTTTTCTATACGTTGGAGCTTCCTTAGGACTTTTTATGGCTGGACTTGTTTCTATGTTTTAATGGTTTCTGTACAGTTATTTCGCACTTGTATAGTGCTCCCTAACTTACTGCTTCTCTCTGTTCTTGTCACTATGATTTCTTGTTACAGATTATCTTGTTATTTTTCTTGCACGGTTGCTATGTTCTTGTTAAGTAATGTTCTCCCCGTATATTTGGTGACACAATGTGCTTCAGTTTTGTGAATTCTTTTATAGTTTTTTAGACGCACAGAACTACTTCACTGTAACGAGAACAACAATAACGACAACACAAGTACCTAACACTAAAACACATTATGAAGAAATCTAAGAGTAAATAGCAATTGTTCGGTGTGTCGCTGATCGTAAGCTAACCACAAGCTATATTAATTTTTTTGGTTATATACCTTGCAAGCATATATCTGATTGTCCTTTTTCATTGATTCGTTGTTACTGTAAGCAAGTTTTTTTTGTTTTTCTGAAAGTACGTCTGAAAAGACGAAAGTCGTTTTTATTATTTTGCTGGTGTATGTATTTGACATCAATAAGTGTTATTTTCACTTCAAATAACGAAAACTATTTTCGCAGCGTTAAATAAAATTATTTAAAATCTCGCACATTATTTTACAAACGAGTTTGTATACTTAGAAATAACCACTAACACTTCGCAAGCAACTTATTGCGAAAACTTTGTGGGGTAACAATTTATATTATACGTTTGTTGATTTGTCCAAATATTTCGAAATCAGTACCTTCTACGTTGCAATTACTTGTATTAAAATTTCAGTCGCAATATCATCTTTATTTCTATACTTGTTTCCTACTCTCCACTGAGTATTATATATTATTTAAATATATTTACATTGTATCCGTTCATTATGGAACATTATGTAAGCGTTGTAAAACAGGACGAGCGCTTTAACTACATTCAGATGTACTGTCTTGTTCTTTGCCAGTTTCAACCCAAAACATGACAAATCTAACGACACATGATGTAAAAGTTTTGTGATCACACCTGCCCAAGCCGATGTTGGTTACTGAAGCAAGCTTTCCAACAGTAGTCATTATGTAAATGAAAATGGTTTAGTAAATGTGCAGGACTTCCCAAAAAATAAAAGTAACCTAATCGAACCATATTAAGATCATTTTCATTCACACATTTTTGACAGAAGGTTTCCTTCTTTTGCAGTCCCTACAGTCGCTTGCAGAGCATTTTATTTATAATTCAGATGAGGACCGAAAAGAATTTTTGATTAGTTCAAAACTTGGTATTTCATTATGTCGTGTTGAAACAAGAAAAGCAAATATTTACATTAACAAAATTACGTCATTGTATTCAATTCATTGGCCACTCGATATCGCTAATTACGTCAACTTATTAAAATTTTAAATGTCGACCCTTGGAAATAAAACTCGGCAACTTTAGTTGGCAAAATTATTTTACGTCGCCAGTTCCATATGATCAGAAAAATAGTAAAACAAATAAATATATTTTAAAGTTTGATACATTCTTAATTATGTATTAAACATTGTGCGGAGCATATTTTAGAGTGTGTATTTATAACATTTTTACCTACTCAACTATTAAACCTGCGACTACATTAATCTGACTTATCTGACTAAATATCATAATGCACTTTCGTTTCGTTACTTTTATATCAACGTTTTAGCAAATTAGTAGCCTCTGATAACAATGACCAACTTTTTTATCCCTTCTATGACACAAACTACTAATTGTAAAGCCTTGTCCATAATATCTTCCATTGTTGCCTTTCTCGAAAGTTTCCTGGCATTAAATCTTCTAAATTGTTTTAATCTTTATGAATTGCCTCTTGGGCATATAGGAACAATGGCGACTCCAAAATTTCTGCTCCATGTGTAGCGTTGGTAGCATAAAGTATAAATTATAGATACAAAGATACATAAAGCCGTGCAGATCTGAATTCATGCTATCCAAATTTTTCACTATCGGTTTCTAAAACACAAGCTGTGGTACATAAAATTATTAACAGGCGCAATTCGTCAACACCTGCAGCTAGCTATGAATTAAACGAAACAAATAAAATGAGTCATCATTATACTGCACATTGTTGTCTTTTTCACATAATACTCGTCATTATTTTGACTGATTTATAAAGAGCAGTCAAACCGGAGGTAACTTCACATCTAATATGCAACCCTCCATGTGCGTATCCACATTTTGGTCTAGGGAGGGGGGGGGGGGCAAAGCAGGAACATCCTGTAGAGTATAATTCAACATAAACAGGAATAATAAATGTTTATAAGATGTAGGTACTTAAGTAATTAATGAAGTATTTATTCCATGATTCCGTGGAATTTCTGCAAGGTGACTTAAATGTTTTCTATGTACTTTGATCATGCAAAGCCCCTTTATTACTAATTCCGTTATTGATGAACTCAGGTGAGGCACATTCAGTTGCATCGCTCTCGCTTTTAACAAAAAGAAATGAGTTGTATTGTATTTGGGAGAGTACAGATCCGTGATCCATATAATGTATAAAGATATCATACGAATTACCAAAGGAACATAAATTTCACCTTTAAAGTTCTACTAATAGGACCACGATTTCTGATTCATAATTAACACATATCAAAAAGACTAATGCGTTAACCGATGCGCTTTTAGTACAGTTTCAACTTTTCACACCAGAAGCTTTAGAAATTTAAGCTGGGAGTTCATATGTATAGGTGCTAAAGATACAATTGTAATAATTTTTACTCCCCAGGGAAAGAGACTCGATGGATAACTAACATTATTAAAACTCAGAATGACAAATGCCTCAGCATTATGCGTCAAGCCAACTTTCTTAGGTCGCCAGTGCATTGCTCTTAAAAATTAGCCGACTACTTAATGTTTTAACCAAATTAAGCTTCATTTAAATAAAATGAAATATATTTAATTGCATTTTTAACAACACGCCGGGTTTTAATTCGTGCTGATAATGTTTTTACTGAATTCCTAAAACATATATTAAATAAATTGACTTTCGTAAATGTGAGTTCGGATGGATTTTTAGTTTTTTTTTTGTTTTTCTGTATTAATTATTAAAATGTAATCTGAATTTAGAAATTTGGTAAAAAAGTTAGAGTTATCACCGAACATATGACAGATTCTGATGTGATTCTATATAACAGTAGTTAGCTGAACAATCTTTATGGGAAAAGGTAGAAGAGCTGAACTAAAGCTTTTTAAAGCTATATCCACCCTAAGACAATGATTCGTAACAACAAGAATGTTGCAATTACAACTTCAAAAAGCACATGGCATCGATTAAGCTTGGAAACCATTTGACAACGACTTATTAGAGAAGGTCATTTGCAAGGTTGATGAAAATTGTGAAATACACTTGCCTATAAATTTTACTGTATTTACAATTTTGTAAATAAGACAATTTTTAGGTGTACACACATAATTAACCAGCTAAATGTATGCGAAATTGGAAGGGCCGAGAGTTGGTAACCCAGGTCCAGGGGGGACAGCTGCCCCACTTTGCCTCCCTCCCTCCCTCAATACGCCCATGAACCCTCCAGTGATTATCTGCTATAGCTCTTAAACCTCAAGAATGAAGACTGCATTTTCGGAACTCACCTCCAGCAAATGCCGAATTCTTTAACGTTTTGGTGATTTCGAAACTTCCGCAATGTAGTTTTCAGTCTTTCAATTGTTCTGTTCGATGTAGGCTTATCATTGATACCCTCAGATATCTGTGCGCGTGAAATCGGCAGAGCAATAGATGCGTAGTAGCCCGGGTAGCAAACCACTTATCGGAACTCATTTTGGGCCTAGACTTTGGAGCAAACAGGTAGGTACTTAAAATTCAAGGGTTGTATTCAGGTAGTTTTCCCTCACTTTATCATGGCCGCTGTCTTAAGCTGAAACAAGCACATGCAATGAGTTAATTGTATCTAATTGTTTTAGAATTTCAAACATTAAACCGTAATATGCAGATTAAAATTACGGATTTTTTCTCAGAAGACAGAAGTAGAAACCTCTCCTAAATTTCATGTAACTGATAAGGCATTTTGTAAAAAAAAATATAACTATTCCATAGGATGAAGAAAATGGGTTTTCGATTGGTAAAGACACAAACTAATCGCAAGCTGCTTATGGAAAAACCACCTTCAACAGATGTGTCTTAAATATCTACGTAGAATAAAGAAATATCGTCAGGCAAATAGGTTAATAACATACATGGACGAGAAATATATCCATTCATCCCATACCCATTTGAAATCCTGGAGCAATGGTACAAAGGATTTTGTGCGCCATGTTCAACGGGTACAACATTCGTGTCTCAGGTTAATTTTTGGCATAAGAAGACGACAGCATGTTACATATAAATTAAAGGAAATCGGTTGGCTCAACATGAAGAACCGAAGGGTGATTCACGCGGTGTGCTTGTACTATAGAATTATACAAACTTTAACTCCAGCGTACCTATATTACAAAATTAGTTTTCGTACAGATGTTCACAATGTTAATATTAGAAGAAAGGGCCTCATTACTGCACCTCCTCATGTCACTGCTAAATTTGAACGTTCGTTTACTTTTAATACATATAGAATATGGAATTCTCTCCCTAATGACATCCGAAGTCTTTCGCTACCTGCCTTCGAAAAACATATAACCACACTCCTCTTGGGTCGACAATATCTACCGTACCTAAATTATATTGTCCCTGGCATAGTTTATTTTTTTTATTCATTATGTTCAAGATGCTATGTGCTTTGTTGTCTCTAGTCATCTAAATTTTTCTAAATGTTCTTTTGTTGTTATCGTTATTACTATTAATGTATTTAGAATTTACATTTTGTGGCTCTAATTTTAAGTTTCAATTATACACATTTACGGTTAAGTTGTAAAGCAGCATGCTGATATATCAGCAAAGCTAAACTTCGCCGTTTGACAACATTTTGTTTTTGAGAATCTCACATTAATGTATCTATTTTCTATACGAAAAAACGTCAGACTATTAATTTTTTGTCAGTGTTTTCAAGAGACAGCGATCTATCCGACAAAATATTATCTTATTGCATCTATTTTCTGTCTATTCGTTGTCAATAAAGTCTATTATTATTATTATTATTATTATTATTATTATTATTATTATTATTATTATTATTATTATTATTATTATCATTATTATTATTATTATTATTATTATTATTATTATTATTATTATTATTATTATTATTATATGACTAAGGCCAATACTTATTATTTTAAACGCACGAAACGAAAATGGATTTATACCAAACCTGAGGTTCAAGTCGCAGAATAACACTGGTGATTACCACACTGACAGGAACTTCCAAAACTATAAAAAATGGGTGGTGCAAAAATTGTTACCAAATTTGCCATAGAGAAGTGTGCTGGTGATCGGTACTGCGCCTTAATATAATGTGGAAGTCAAAAAGTGCCCTAATATGTGTGCAAGGAAGGAAAAAAGGAAGAAATATTTCTCATTCACCGAGTGTTGATTGATTAAACTCAAAACATACGTCATCAACAAGTTGCTAAATAATAAGGGCCACAATGTTCTCTGACTTCCACCAGGCGTTTCGCCAGACGTTTAGATCATTTCCTCTAATCTTGTAGGTATGTCGGAACTAAAAAAATTGAAGAAAGAAACTATGACAGGTACTTGTGTCTTGTACTCACATAAGTCACTAAGAAAGAACAAACAAAAATGTTGCATGTTATATACTGCAAAAAAATAGGCCTCTTTGAAGTTTACGGTTGTTTTAATAAACATTTTTAATACAAAGAAACAAAAAAGACCTTGAACGAAACTTTCAACGGTGTTTAATAATAAATTATAGTCATACCGTTGTTTGAGGTAGCCATATTGCATTCACGTGAAATTTTTCTTATATTTGGTCGGCAACAACTCGGTAAATTCGGCGCACTAGGTACAATGAGTTTTGACTGTCTAAATCGGTAATTTTACCACTAGGTGCCTGTCTCAATCCAAAATTAATATAAAAGAAAAATGAAAATTTCCTCCCGCGCAATATTAGCACCATTTGCTCAGCTAGACAACGGGTTCGTATCGTTTAGCAACTTTATCTTAATATTTACTGACAATGGCATAAAGATATTCTTACATTCACTTTTTAACTATTCAGCCAAAAGGAACTCACCATCTCCATAAAATTTTCTTCAAGTACAAAAAGCGCCCGATGCGAACAACGCAGATAATCTCGTTGACTTACAGCTTCTATAGATAAGAGTTCCAATTCCGCTTGAGCTAAGAGCTGCAATTCACATTTTATGCACCGATGGACACTTAAAATTAAATTTTGTAATGAAGTGTTGAAGGCCGTTTTAGTCACTAAAAAGGGCTTTAGGTTAAATTAGCTTGGGGAGCAAATCCTTTCAAAGTTATTAACTCTAATCTACAAATACGTCGTGGTGTAATTACCTTAGCGCCGACTCTAAAGCAGAAGCCTGGAAGCTGATTGGAATCTCTACAAAGTTAGTATTAAACTAATGGAAATGTTCCATTGGTTGCATAACGTGGATGGTAGAATGTATCACATAATATTGGGTACACATCTTATATTTAAGGTAAAAGAAACTACATATTGCACATATTTTTTCATTTTCTCTGTACGCCTTGATATATACATGGTGGCCCATATGTGTGAAATAATGTTAATAACTTTAAAAACACCCTGTATAAAAATGTAGACAACAGCTTTTTACTGTCACTTCCAACAATACATCTAACCATACGAGCCCAGGCTCGTAATAGTTCGGCCGGCTCGCATGTTCAGTTACATGCTTTAAAAAGTTCTGATACCTACTCAAACTGTGACAAATTGCTGCAAAACTGTTTATACTACATTAAAATACATACATTGAACTTATAAAAGCAAACAACTTTATTTCATTTACGTGAACGGCAATAATTACAGAACCAAAAATGTAATTCAACTAACGGGTCATAATAGTTCGGCCACGTCAACTGACGGGTCATAAGAGTTCGGCCATGTATCCCATTAGCCATGGAAACACGAGGCGGCCTGCCAAAACAAAACATATACGGAATAAATCAACAACTATCTGTCAAGCGTAGCTTATACTTTATTTTGCAACAGTTTTCAAGTAAAATGCCTCGTGGTATGCCTGTTAGTGAAGATTTGCGTATTTCTATGCGTAAAGCCCACGACCAGGGCATTTCGGGGCGTAAAATATCTGCTTCGCACTCAGTTCCGCGCTCTACAGTGCAAGACATTATCAATTTATACAAAAGAACTGGCGGGGTCCATCAAAAAAACAAATTATTTTTTCTTTTGGAGTACAAGCACTTATAATTTAATTTCATTTTTCTACTAGGCAAAAGAAAAACCCCTTTTGACCAAACTACAGATGAAGAACAGACTAAAATGGGCGCGGGAACACAAAAACTGGACACAAATGCAATGGAATAGTATTAGTTGGAGTGACGAGTCCAAATTTGAGGTATGTGTGGGTGACACGCGAAAAAGAATTTTACGCACATCTTCAGAAGCATACCACAATGACTGTTTGGTAAAAAATGTTAAGTTCCCAGGGTCTGTGATGGTTTGGGGTTGTATGTCTGCTAAGGGTGTGGGTAGTCTGTGTATTATTGACGGCACTGTTAACGCGCAGAAATACAGAGACATTCTCGAAGAAAATTTTTTACCCTCCATCCGGAATTGTCAAACGGCCGAAGGCGAATTTATGTTCCAGCAAGATGGAGCGCCGTGTCATAGGGCAAAAATAGTTCAAACATGGTTGCAAGAACATAAAATACCGGTATTAAAATGGACCTCTTCCAGTCCGGATTTATCTCCAATTGAGACCTTGTGGCATAATATGAAGAAACAGCTTCGTAAAACACCAGCACGTACCGTCAACGAATTAAAAGCCACCTTGCAGGCTATATGGGACAAAACGCTACCAGAGGAATGTGCAAGGCTCGTGGCTACAATGCCTAGCAGAATTAAAGCCGTTATTGCTAACAAAGGTGGTGTTACACAGTATTAAATGTTGGCCGAACTCTTATGACCCGTCAGTTGATGTGGCTGAACTATTATGACCTGTTAGTTGAATTCCATTTTTCGTTCTGTAATTATTGCCGTTCACGTAAATGAAATAAAATTGTTTGCTTTTGTAAGTTCAAGGTCTGTGTTTTAATGTAGTATAAACAGTTTCACAGTAATTTGTCACAGTCCGTGTTGGTATCAGAATTTTTTAAAGCATGTAACTGAAAATGCCAGCTGCCGAACTATTATGAGCCTGGGCTCGTATATCATCATTCGTTGCTAGTTTCTGTGGCGCAGGTTTTGCAACATTCATTACACACCACCTGTTATCTCGATTAACAGTTTTATATACATATCACCGACTGAGTGAATTGTTGTCGGTTAGGATAGAAAAAGATAAAAAGGTTGCGGGCTTCGATTTATGTTCTCTTGCGATTGCCGTATCCAACTACCTATTATTAATTTTTTTACAAAAAACACGGTACAGTTGTTATTTTTGTTTTTTCACTAACATCACTTTGGTAAAAGTTCGGCAATCAAAAAAATACAACAACAAAGAAGTTCATGTAAAAAATGTGAAAAAATAACACAAACGCATTAAATAATTAATCTTCTGGGTTTTCGCTTAAATATATCCACTACTTCATCTGCATCAATAATGAATATTCATGAGAGCCAAACCGTTCAGTCTGTTTTCACACAATCGGCGACAGTCCGCCACAAGTGGCAACGCGGCAAATTCAAAATATTAATGTAATAGTTTATACTACTTGCCTCTTCTATTTCAATAAGTATAACATTAATGCAGTATTTTGATATTTCATGACGGGGGGTTCCAACCTCCCACCCCCCTCCTGGCTACGCCCGTTGTGTGCATAAAAATTAATTGATTCCAAATATGGACAGAAAATAATATGGTGCTATTTAAAAAAGCTGCCACAGCAACGAACGAACTCCTAAAATATTAAAGGTCACCAAAATGTGTACAAAAATAACTAAAAAACTTTTGTCCACAACATTTTTATAAAGATTATTTTAAAAAGTTATTAGTATTATTCAATACACATGGACCACTCTGAATAATATAATTACCCAGCTTTATTGTATGTATTTTAACGTATCGTCATTAGTTTACTTCGCTTGGATACAGTAGGTATTTATTATTTACTCTTACATTGCACAACTAAAATCTAAATATGGAACTATAAAAAGTCGTTTAAATGAAAAAAAATATTTCGTCTTTTTTAATAAAGCAACAATGATCTTTTATTACATTTTGATCACTTGACTCGTTACTGAAATAATCTGAATTATTAATTACTAATATAAGACACTTAAATATAGTGATAATTAAAAATAAACATCTGTCCTGATCAATACACTCTCACCCTACGACTAGTTTCGCCCTGTTGAGATTCATCAGGCAGGTATAAGAGAGCACATGCCATTTAGATGGCATTGAGGGCTAAACCTAAGCAAACTGCTGAGTAGCTCAAAGTACATAGGTCACTGCTTTAGGAGAATATCAGCAGCACTGTTAGTAAATGCAGCAGCGGATGTTAACATATTTAAACAATATGCGGCTGGATGAACTCTGCAGTTGCTAATAAATATGTTGAAGAATTAACTGTAAAACAAAAAAAATCTGGGATGACACAAGGGTAAGAAATGTATGTGCAGGTACTGCAAAAAGAATTTACCACTTATTACGGCGTTCTTTACATTTAACATAGTTTAGCTTAAAACCTAAATGAATCCGGTAGGTGCTGCCATCAGTATATCTTATCGAAACTCGGTCTGCGCGTTTTTGCCAAAAACGGTTTTGCCCACAAAAATACTATCACTATCACTTTGAACCTGCAAGATTCACCTAGTAAATTTCGCTAAACAGCTGCCTTTAAAATTGGTTTTGTTTTATCGAGTGTGTGAAACGCAATTAGATATTTGTATTGGATCTGAAAGGCGCTGTTATTATCATAATTGATTGCCTAATTGGGGATTTGAAAAGCGAATCGCTAGTCCTTGCAGAAGAGGGTCGAAGAGCAGACGTAAGTTCTTTTTATTCAATAGTACAGTGGTTTCACCATGCGTTTTCATTATTGCAGCCTTTCTTACTTTCTTACTTTCTTGCTTCTTACTTCTTCATCCTCCGGTTGTTACTTCGCTAAATCCACGTGCATAAGGGCTATTTGGTAGGAAAAATACTCCGGGAAGCTAATTGACAGCTAGGATAGCAGCTGAAGGCCCATTTGGACCAGTAGGACTCCCAGAGGACCAGCTTACCTTACGGTCAGACACTTTTATTTTTTTACGTTATCTATAACTTGGACATTCTTGCCGTTCCGAAAGCACGTAGAAGCGGTTTTCCGTGGATCGTCGTTCGTCGTTTCCCTGAAATAAAGAAGAGTTAACGTTTTCAACATTTACAATTTACAATTTGATATTAGAATTTACAATTTGATCTCTACATTATGCAATTTGTTATTTTCTCAAAAATTTAATCGATACTCACCTGTATAGCGTCGGTTTATAGTAGTTTTTGTTTCCTTTCTGTTAGATTATTCTAAAAATAACTTACCTTGATAAAGATAGGAATTTCGTTGACTGTTCAAACTAGAATAGCTTGTTATTTTTGTAAAATAGCGGTTTGCGAGTCGCAGCGGCGTTTTGCCTATAGCTACGGGGATAATGTGAATTTATTGTGTATTCGGGAAGGTATTGGCCAATACTCCACCCCCGGGTGTCGATAATTAAGTAATACGTTCACTACTCACGAAATACAGTGATACGGTTTGACCGTTCTTCCCTCGCGCCACGACGCTCGCTTGCTAGACCGTTGCAGGGTCTTAGGGTAGTTATTACACTAATTTGAATTATAATCATTAACTTTGTTTCATTAACTTTATATTTTTATTGCATATTAAATTTTTGTAAATAAACACGGGCATATAAATTATTTCGCAATTTTATTTGGCTCTTTGTTTCGCTGTTGGCTTTTTTTTTCTTTAAATTGCGTGGCGCCCATTATTTCTTTTTTTCATCTGTGAACCCAGCCCGTCTCCACTGAGTAAGCTGAGGCCAGCGAAACCCTCTTGAATATCGCCGTGGTTTATTAGATTTATTGTGAAGGTAAGATCTGTGGTTATAATATTTGTTGTTTGGTGGCTAATAAAGCCTTTGTGGTATCGTCACGTAATAAAAAAATGGCGCCCAACGTGGGGCGAGCTTTGAACATTTTTTTTCCATTTTTTGAGGTGTTTGTATAATATTTCGGGGCATTAGTTCTTATTGCTAGGAACGCGATCACGATTTCTTGTTCGGCCGAGAGGCATAAAGATTATTTCGCGTTGAGTTTATTTAACATTTAGGAATATGGATAAATCATATTATAGATTGTCTGTTGATCGGTTATCTAAGGATGAATTGGAATATGAATTATCGATTAGGGGTGTTGTAGGTAGCGGGACGGTAGAGGAGATGCGCAAGGATTTGCGTCAAATTATGAAGTTAGAAAAAGAAGGTAAACCGTTGCAGTATCCTCCGTATTCGCGTGATGTACGAATAGAATTTGCTATCGTGCAAAAGAAACTAGACGAGGCTAAAATATTAATTCAAGATTTTGCCGGTGATAAGCAGTCTTCAGAATTTATTAAAATACAAACCAAATTGCATCATCTGCTGAATCGCGTAAATAGAATAGAATCTGGGGACGCGAAAGTTCTTCAAGAGCGTGGAAATTCAATAGTACTGATTTTACGTGCATTGTCGTCATTAAATAAGAAAGCTGAACCAGAAAATGATAGCGACGAATCATCTGCGGAAGAACAAATAGGCGTTAGCGTTATTGATGCAAATTCAGATAGAGGTAATGTTGTTAATATTGCTCATTCAACACCTTTACATAGAATTAATAATTTATCGCGCGTAGGGGTGGACCATGGTGTTAAGTCAGTTCCGGTTTTGAAATGGGGTATTCATTTTAGCGGGGAGAGTCGAGATCTTTCGGTAAATGCATTCCTGGAACGCGTGGAAGAGCTGCGGGTCGCTCGTAACGTATCGGAAGCCCAGCTGTTCCTATCAGCATTAGATTTGTTTACGGGAAAGGCTTTGAATTGGTATCGGTCAATTAAGAGATCGGTTGATAGTTGGTCAGCGTTAAAAGCTAAATTACGGGAACAATTTTTGCCGTATGATTATGAGGACAGGCTTTGGGAAGAGATCCGTCGTCGAACACAAGGTCCAGATGAATCTCTAGGTATTTATGTCGCGGTAATGGATAATATGTTTTCGAGATTAACAATACCCCCTAATAGAGAAGAGCGTTTGCGAGTTGTTTTTGAAAAATCTGGCACCATTCTACCAGGAGCGTTTAAGTCTTGTTGATGTAACGTCAGAAGAGAAGTTGTTGGAACTTGGTCGACAAATAGAAAAAAGTAAACGGTTTGTTGAAGCTTATAAACCACCGCATAGGTCTAAAGCAGATGTAGAACCTGATCTAGCGTACGTAGAAGTCGCGTCGGCAAGTACGTCTTTAAGTTATGAAGCACAAGAGAGTCTTAGTAGGCATGAACGTGTTGATGTTAATACGGCAAGTACTTCCAATACTAAATTGAATAACTGTTGGAATTGTGGTAGGAACGGGCATAGAGCTCAAGATTGTCGTGCACCATTTCGAAAACATTGTTATAAATGTGGAAATCCTGGATTTACTAAAAACGATTGTCCAAAATGTAGTTCGGGAAACGGAGAAACTCGTCCTCGTTGAGTCGTGAGGATAAAGAGTTAGTTTTAGGAAAACCGGCTCATTCAGTGGATCATAAAAACAAAATTATTTTAGACTACTTATTAAGTTCGGTGAACTCGGATGCAAGGGGATATTTGGAAGTTGACATTTTGGGGCACAAATTTTTGGGACTTCTCGATTCTGGAGCAAACAGCACAATTATTAGTGGCAATTGCTTTAGCATTTTAGAACGGTTAGGAATTCATTCGAATAAATCCTCTCAGCCTATTTGCCTTTTGGCTAACGGTTCTAAAGCCGAAATTTTGGGTACAGTTTCACTGCCGATTAAGTTGCAAGATAAAGTAGGAGTGATTGATGCGTACATTATGCCAACTTTACAACCATCAATATTATTAGGGATAGATTTCTGGCGCATAATGGGTATTCTTCCAAATTTTAAAACTATGGAGTGGCATTTTGCTGATTCACCAAAGGTAGAACTGTTTTCTGTGTCTGATCAGGGAGAATTACATTCGGATCAACTTAAAAGTTTAAATGAAGTAGTCAGTAAGTACTTAGGTAGCGATAATGGAAAGATAGGTTGCACAAAACTAGTTCAGCACGTGATTCGCACAACGTCAGCGCCAATCAAACAGCGTAGTTATCGTATGAATCCAATAATGCAAAAGTATATTGACGCGGAACTTAAAAATATGTTGGAGGCGGGAATAATAGAACCGTCTAACTCTCCTTGGTCCTCTCCAGTACTTCTTGTTCCGAAGAAGGATGGCTCGTTTAGATTTTGTGTAGATTTCCGTAAATTAAATCAAGTAAGTCTGAGAGACTCTTACCCCTTACCGTATATGTCTGCTATTCTAGAGAGCTTGAGGGATGCACGTTTTTTATCGTCCATTGATATTAAATCTGCTTACTGGCAAATTGAGTTGGAAGAAAATAGTAAACAGTACACAGCTTTTAGTATTCCTGGGCGCGGACTGTTCCATTTTAAAAGAATGCCCTATGGGTTGCATAACGGACCAGCTACTTGGCAAAGATTTGTTGACAAGGTTTTAGGACCTGAGTTAGAGCCCTATTGTTTTGTATATTTAGATGACGTCATTATTGCCACGCCAGATTTCGATACGCATTTAAAAACTTTGCGTGAGGTTCTAGAGCGCCTAACAAATGCGGGTCTAACTCTTAATAAAGAAAAATGCCAACTTTGTCTTCCAGAACTTCGTTATTTAGGATACATTGTAAATAGGCAGGGACTGAGTGTTGATCCTGAAAAAGTAAATGCAATTTTGCGAATTAAAGCTCCCGCTACAGTTAAACAAGTGCGTAGTTTACTAGGTCTTATCGGTTGGTATCGGAGGTTTATACCTAATTTTGCGGAATTGGTAGCACCTTTGTCCAGTTTTACTTAAGAAGAATCGTCGATTTGAATGGACTGAGGAGTGCTCCAAATCATTTGAGGCTGTTCGTAACTTGTTAGTTAGTGCACCAATCTTGTCATGTCCTAATTTTGACAAACCATTTATGGTTCAGACCGATGCATCAGCTTATGGCTTAGGGCGGTTTTGTCTCAAAAATGTGAAGATGGAGATCGTGTTATATCGTATTTGTCGAGAGCTCTAACGCGTCAAGAGCAGAATTATTCAACAACCGAGCGTGAATGCTTAGCGGTAATATGGGCGGTTGAAAAACTAAGACCTTATTTGGAAGGGGCAAAATTTACCGTGGTAACCGATCACCACTCTTTAGTGTGGCTACAAAATCTCAAGGACCCGGTAGGGCGACTTGCGCGTTGGGCACTTCGGCTCCAAAGTTACGATTATGAAATCATTCACCGCAAAGGCAAAGAACATATTGTTCCTGATTTTCTGTCGCGTACTATTCCGGAAGTAAATGAGGCGGTAGTGCAGCAAGAAAATAATAATTCTGTTGTTAACGATTCTTGGTATACAAAAATGTTGTCTTTGGTCGAAAAGTATCCATTGCGTTATCCGGCTTTTAGAATTTGTAATGGTCGGTTGTTTAAACATATTCGAGATACTCATACGAATTTTGATGTTAAAGAAAATATATGGAAAGAAGTATTGCCTAAAGATAAACGTCTGCAACAAATGCGCCAAGCTCACGATAATCCAACATCGGGTCATTGCGGTGTTTTCAAAACTTTTTCGTCGACTTAGTGAATTTTATTTTTGGCCGAAGATGAAAAGCGATGTAGTTAATTATGTGAAGCGTTGTCAAGTATGTACGCGTTACAAACCTCAACAAAATAAACCCGGTGGTGAAATGTCCACTCGTCCTTTCGCGAAATCTCCTTGGCAAGTGGTCTGTATGGATATTGTGGGACCCTTACCTCGTTCACACGGTTATGCATATATTTTGGTTATATCTTGTTGGTTTCTCAAAATTTCCCTTGATTTTTCCTATGCGCGAAGCAACCGGTAAAATTATAGCCCGATTGGTTGAAGAAACTTATTTTTATTGTTCGGTGTTCCAGCGGCTATTATCACGGATAATGGATCTCAATTTCGGGGCGGAGGAATTTCGAAAACTTTGCGAAGGATACAACGTAGAGCTTTGGTATACTGCATTATATCACCCCCAGGCAAATCCTGCTGAGCGTACGAATAGAGTACTGAAAACTATGTTAGCGTCTTACGTTAAAGACAACCACAAATCTTGGAGTGTGTACTTGCATAAAGTGGGCGTGCGCGATGCGTACTGCTGTGCACGAGGTCACTAATTGCACACCCTATTTTATAAATTTTGGATGCGAACACATAATTTCGGGTAAACTTCATGAGCAGATTAGTGAAAATAAAACACATTGGTGTAGATGATTTATTGGGCATCGTTCGAAAGCATTTCAGACTCTGTATCAAGAAATACGCGAACGTATAAGAAAAGCGCATTTGCGTAGCAAACAGCGTTATGATCTTCGTCGGAGACCTACGAATTTTCAGGTAAATGATTTGGTTTATGTTAAGAATCACGTTCTATCGGACGCAAGTCGAAATATCAGCGCCAAACTGTCACCAAAATACCAAGGGCCATTCAAAATTAAGCGAAAGGTGTCCTATTTGACTTATGAATTAGATGATAACGGAAAGGTAAAGGGTATTTATCATGTTCAAGATTTAAAGCCTGCAACATGTGAAAATTTGGTAGAATGAAATTTTCATCGGAATAGGGGGGAGTTATTACGGCGTTCTTTACATTTAACATAGTTTAGCTTAAAACCTAAATGAATCCGGTAGGTGCTGCCATCAGTATATCTTATCGAAACTCGGTCTGCGCGTTTTTGCCAAAAACGGTTTTGCCCACAAAAATACTATCACTATCACTTTGAACCTGCAAGATTCACCTAGTAAATTTCGCTAAACAGCTGCCTTTAAAATTGGTTTTGTTTTATCGAGTGTGTGAAACGCAATTAGATATTTGTATTGGATCTGAAAGGCGCTGTTATTATCATAATTGATTGCCTAATTGGGGATTTGAAAAGCGAATCGCTAGTCCTTGCAGAAGAGGGTCGAAGAGCAGACTGTTAAGTTCTTTTTATATCAATAGCTACCAGTGGTTTTCCACCATTGCCGTTGTTTCCATTATTGCAGCCCTTTCTTACTTTGCTGTACTTTTACTTGCTTCTTACTTCTTCATCCTCCGGGTTGTCTTACTTCGCTAAATCCCACGTGCATAAGGGCTATTTTGGTAGGAAAGAATACTCCGGAAGCTAATTGACAAGCTAGAGAAGCAGCTGAAGGGCCCCATTTGGACCAGTTAGGGACTCCCAGAGGACCAGGCTAAGCCTTACGGTTCAGAACACTTTTTATTTTTTTGACGTGATCTATAAACTTGGTACATTCTTGTCCGTTCCGAAAGCACCGTAGGAAGCGGTTTTCCGTGGAGTCGTCGTTCGTCGTTTCCCTGAAATAAAGAAGAGTTAACGTTTCAACATTTACAATTTACAATTTGATATTAGAATTTACAATTTGATCTCTACATTATGCAATTTGTTATTTTCTCAAAATTTAATCGATACTCACCTGTATAGCGTCGGTTTATAGTAGTTTTTGTTTCCTTTCTGTTAGATTATTCTAAAAATAACTTACCTTGATAAAGATAGGAATTTCGTTGACTGTTCAAACTAGAATAGCTTGTTATTTTTGTAAAATAGCGGTTTGCGAGTCGCAGCGGCGTTTTGCCTATAGCTACGGGGATAATGTGAATTTATTGTGTATTCGGGAAGGTATTGGCCAATACTCCACCCCGGGTGTCGATAATTAAGTAATACGTTCACTACTCACGAAATACAGTGATACGGTTTGACCGTTCTTCCCTCGCGCCACGACGCTCGCTTGCTAGACCGTTGCAGGGTCTTAGGGTAGTTATTACACTAATTTGAATTATAATCATTAACTTTGTTTCATTAACTTTATATTTTTATTGCATATTAAATTTTTGTAAATAAACACGGGCATATAAATTATTTCGCAATTTTATTTGGCTCTTTGTTTCGCTGTTGGCTTTTTTTTTCAAATTGCGTGGCGCCCATTATTTTTTTTTCATCTGTGAACCCAGCCGTCTCCACTGAGTAAGCTGAGGCCAGCGAAACCTCTTGAATATCGCCGTGGTTTATTAGATTTATTGTGAAGGTAAGATCTGTGGTTATAATATTTGTTGTTTGGTGCTAATAAAGCCTTTGTGGTATCGTCACGTAATAACTGTTGATGAGTTGATGATGATGATGCTTATGCTTAATTTTATATTACTAATTTAACATTACTATTAATGTTACAAATGTTATAATAGGTATTTTAGTTGAAGCTTTTTGTTTTGTTTTTCATTGCATTCAAATTTCGTTAAATTAGTGTTTCACTTGTGAGGTAATTATATTAAAGCACTTTACCGGACTAGT